>OZ004698.1:29244436-34044436 GCA_963924545.1 Pogonocherus hispidulus
CAACTTGGTGTAGAGTGTAGCGCGAAATCCCCAAAAATCTCCAACATCATCAAACATCATTTTTATGTGGATGATCTTTTAAGCAGAGGTAGCACAATGGAGGAAGCCATATTCGTTGCTAACGAAGTATCACGTACACTCAAAACTGGCGGATACACGTTGCGCAAATGGGCATCAAACAGCGCTGATGTCGTCAAGGGCATCAACTCAAACGAAAGCACGAATTCTGTTGATTTCAGAGTCAATGAAAACACAAAAACGTTAAGATTGATTTGGAATAGTCAATCAGATTCATTTGCGTACAAAATTAACTCTAATTTTGATAAACACGTCACAAAACGTTCATTATATTCCTAGAAAACGGTTGGTCAGTTGAGATAAGGAAAACTATAAAAAGGCGTACTGATGCACATTACGTGTTCAGTTTGTCAGATAATTTCACTCTCATAACTTGTAATCAAATAAATAAATAAGTTCTTTTGCTATTAGTTAGAATTTATTATTTCAATAGTTTTTAAAAACAACACTTTTTCAATGAAAGAATATTATTGGCGCAGTCAGTAGGATGTTAAAAGTAATCAAATATTGATCAGCGTTCGTCGCAACGATTAATTTAACATCCGAATCTTAGACAGATTGAGACCTGAATGCGAACCGAGCCAAAAGTGAGTGAAAATATTACATCCTAGTTTTAATCCCATAATCATTTTCGCAACACCCCAGTAACAAGGTTAACTTAAGTTCAAGTTTAGACAGATTGAGACTTGAATGCGAACCGAGCCAAAAGTGAGTGAAAATATTACATTTCCTATCCTTTGAAATCTAATTCGAGATCATCTTTGGATATTTAGATTAGTTTTGTGATAAATCTTATTAAGATCATATCAAGTATTAAAATCATTTATTGATCATTAATACCTAATTAAGAAAAGAGAAAAAAATGTCTGTGTGTAACTGTACGCCAAAAACAAATTCTTGTTTTATTTAAGTGAAATTAAATAAATAAAAAAAAGTATTAAAATCATTTATTGATCATTAATACCTAATTAAGAAAAGGAAAAAATTGTCCGTGTGTGAGTGTACACCAGAACAAATTCTTGTTTCATTTAAGTGAAATTAAATTAAAAAAAAAAAAAAAAGTTTTTGAATAAACTTGTAGAAATGTCTACCGACACAACAAATTATAGTTTAGTAAGCTTAATATTAGAAACGATTCCAGAGTTCAATGGAGATACAGATTTGTTGGAAATTTTTATCTCAGCTTATGATGCTTTTCACAATAAATACTACTCAACAACTAACACAGAGTTAAATCCATTTATTTATCAGGCAATTTTAGGCAAATTAAAAGGAAATGCATTATTGATTATTGCATCTCGTACAGAATTAAATACATGGTCTTTAATTAAAACTGAGTTATGCAATGTGTATGGAGAACATTCAAGTCTTGATAATTTGGAACAAGCCCTTATGACTTGCTCTTTACAAAAAAGTGTAACTTTTCACAATTTTGCAAAACGACTACAATTACTTAGATCTAAATTGGCACTAAAATTAAAAACAACATCCATAATTGAAATGGATGCTGCTACAAAACAGGTTCATTTAAGACAATACGACAGCTTAGCATTAAAAATATTTGTTAGACATTTAAGCAGACGATTACGTGACAAAATTATTGTGCAAAGTCCGACTAGCTTGGAACAAGCTATGGGATTGGTTTAAGAGGGCGAAAACTTTGAACTGTTCTTACAACCCCAAAACCATTACAAACAACTATTACCTAGGGAAAATATTCCACAAAAATCCAACACACTGCATGTTAAACAAACACCAGTTCAAGCTCAAAACTCCTTTCCACAAAGATCTGTCAAACCGATAAATTATTAAACGCCTCAAAATCAATTTTCCAATCGAGCCCAATATCCGACAAATTCACAAGTATTTGGCAAGCCTACAAATGTTTGGGAACCCAGACAAAATCCTATACAAAATTATTTTAGCCCAACACCAATGTCAGGTGTAAAAAATTATCCCCCACAGCACATTAATAAAATAAACGAGTTACAAAACACCAAGAATATCGCGGAATTACTAGAACCCAGTGATATACACGACAATGATACTGATAATGACAGACTCTACAATGTAGAAACTGGACACCCATATAACTATTACAATGATAATGAAAATTATAACGCACGTTATGAAACTGAGTACGTAGAAAACGAATATCTAGTAGACGATAACTTACAAGAAATCAACTCGCAAGAATTTTATGTTCCCCACGCCTCAAGAAATAAAACCGTATCAGAAATAAACACTAATTTTCAAACACCGTTACCATATAATATTCTAATTAGGGCAACAAAAAACGAACCAGAACTTAAATTACTAAATATACTAAAACCAGATATAATGAAACATTATATTCCAAATTCTACTACTAGCGAACTAACACAAATTCAATCTTAATCTTGATCTTAATTTAAAAATTGATTTCAAAACCCAAAGTTTAATTGGGCATAACTTTTTTATACCATTTCATTATAGACAAGTAAATAACGATATTACATTCAATTTTATGCTAAAGCCAAATAAAATTAAGACAGAAAAATTTCCCGTAAACGTTCAAGATAGAAAAAAATTTGTAAACGCACAATCTCAAATAAAAAGCGAGTCTGACAACCTGTCAATTTTAAATAATAATTATGATTTAACAGAAAATAATTTAGCAGACCTTTTCGCCCAAACAAATGAAACTAAATTAAAGTCACCAGACGATTCACAAAAAATATAATCCACTTCAACGGTAGAGCAAATTATTAATGAAGCAATAAATGCTAAGGTAGTAGATATCCCCCGAATTAATATCATATCAGATATCACTTTAGAAACTGAAAATCCACTAGATGCTAATGAAACAGTACATACGGCTCAAGAAAATCCCATATTAGAGATGCCCATATCAGACAGAGCTCTAAATACGTTCAAAAACCAAATAGAGTTTCGTGTTAATAACGATACACCAAATTCAATCGTTAGAATTAAACAATCCTTTGACAATAAAAAACGAAATAACGTTACCCTTAGAAAACTATACTTTATCGCAGATTTATTTAACTTTTTAAAATATTTCAAACATAACGCAACCTAGAGTCTATTAATTGCGGCAGAATACTTTAGTAAATTTATGCAAACTATTCAACCCAACTTTTTAGCGAAACCTTTTAAATTTGTACGATGTACGTTATCCTTAAAGGATATTAAAACTAAAGACAATGAAGTATTAAACATAAAATAACTAAATATCATAACCCGAAAATACTATTGGCTTACACAAAAAAACAACGTAAATGATTATATTAACTTATCCACAAATTGTCCAAAAATCAAACCAATTACAAATTTAATGATGTATGCTTTAATAGGATACCATAATAATATTCACAGTTATACTAAATTTACACACATACAAGTAATTAAAGGCGTATTAGATTATGCACCGCACACGGAGATAACTGATCTGAGAATTGCTTCAGATTATTTAACACAACACATTGAAAATACTAACATTATACGTTCATTAATAAATGAAAATAATTTAAAACCCGGAGACTTAACTAAGGTAAATAAAAATCAAATAGAACCACAGAAATCCATATAAATAAAACCTCTGATAAAACTAACAACACATACATCAAAGATAACACTCGGAATAAAATATACCCTATTTATGAGCAAGCTAAACCATTATAGACGACTTAGATACACTAGACACTAGTAAAAAGACTTTTCATAAAAAATAAAAATAGTAAAACCTATCAGACAAGTTACTAATAAAGAACTAACTTTGCAGAACGAAAATGGAGACTATCCTAACATTTGTTAGGATAGTCTGTATCTTCGTTATTAAGAGATTTACACTATATGTTCTTTGGAACTTTTTTCATCATTTTTTATGAAATATTTGATAATGTGTCGACTTACGTTTCATCACTTCCGGTTTCACCGGAAGTAATCCCAACTTTGAAAATTTAAATGGGATACCCTGTATATTTTCATCCAGTATTGTTCAATTCAATTTCAAATAAATTTGCAAATAGAACTACATTTCTAAAATCAAAAACAACGTTGCTATTTAAAAAAAAATTATTATAACTAATGTACTTCGTCATTTAAATTAAGTAAAAGCTAATAAACAATAAGTAACAAACTTATAATCTTTACTAAATTGTAATCGTTACAAATTATTTTCAAAAATACCACCGCCATGATTAAGACAAGCCTCCTCCTTTTCTAAAATTTGTTGAGTCGCCCTAAATATCATTTCTTGCGGTATAGTTTGTAACAATTCTTCAACTCGATTTCGCATTGCTTCCTTATTATGCCATTTATTTTTATAAATTTGATTTTTAATGTAGCCCCATAAAAAGAAGTCTAGGGGGTTTAAGTCTGGCAAGCGTGCTGGCCATTTGAATGGACCATCATTTGCAATCCATTTGTCGTCATATGTGTTTGTTAAATAGATGTTGAGTGCATCGGTATTATGCGGTGGAGCACCGTCATGCTGGAAAAATGTTACACATACCAAAAAGAACAATTATTTCAAACATATCTTCGTTACTATAATTTTCTTCAATTTCTTCCATTATTATTTTTAACTTTTTACACAATACACGAAATATTACAAATGCAGCAGCAGTGACAGCAGTTATAGACTAATAAAACTATTATTGACAACCAAACAACCTACCCTTCATTTATTTTACGCCTACCATGTACTTCGAATTTGTTACTGCAATTAAATAGAAATTAGTCTTTTTTTATATAGCACCGTTGTTTTTCATTTTAGAAATGTGGTTCTATTTGCAAATTTATTTGAAATTGAATGATAAACAATACTAGATAAAGATATACAGGGTGTCCCATTTAAATTTTGAAAGTTGAGGTTACTTCCGGTGAAACTGGAAGTGATGAGACGTATTCGACACATTATCAAATAGTTTATAAAAAAATGATGAAAAAAGTTCCAAAGAACATATAGTGTATATCTTTGTATAACGGAGATACAGGGGTGTTTACCTTTAAAAAATACACCCTGTATATAACTCCCCTGACAAATAATATATATTCTCTTACGAAATCGGACGGACCTATGTTACATCTAAAAAACATACTTTTATAAAATATATAGAAATTAACCAATATGAATAATATCTGTTACAATAGAGAAGTATATAATAGTTACATACAATATTAAACGATATCTCTTTACATAATAAACAACCAACAGGAACTTTAGTTATTTATAAAACTAATAAGTTGAAACCTAGTCTAGAAGCCCTAAAAGATCATGTACAAGATTCGATACGCCAAGCTTATCGAAAACTTTGTAATAATACTAATAATAAATACAGGGTGTTTCTTAATATATGCGCAGGACTTCAGGATGTTATAGCTCATCCAAAAATATGAAAAAAAGTTTCTATTAACTTACCCTCTAAAATGCACCATTTTAGAGATACAGGGTGTTGAAGTTGAAAAAAAAATTTCGTTTTTTGCGAATATCTCCGGAACCGTTTATCGTACAGAAAACAGTTTTTGTAAGCATTTTCTACTCATAATAAACTATGTTTTGTGCGGAAATTTTTTTTTAAAGTCATAATTGGTGAAGGTTTTGAAGGGGTAGTGGGTGTTTTTTCTCCCCAACTTCTACGCTACTGGAAAAAGTACGATTTTGGGACGCCCATTTGAACCGCCAAGGTTTTCTACACAAAGAAGGTACTCTTGGTCATAAGCTCTAAAGTCGATCGTTTTCGAGAAAAATCAACTTTTATGTTGAAAAACATGGTCAATTTTTTGAAAACATGGTCAATTTTACCTTTACGGTTTGGGGAATTTTGAAAAGACAACTTTTGTATCATTTTTTCATTTTTTTTAATTTTGCAATTATGAAGTTAACGTTTGGTTTCGTTACTTGTTCTAACGTTTAAATACATTTTGTTTAATTAGTAATTAGTAAAAAAATTTACGTTTTTCAACATAAAAGTTGATTTTTCTCGAAAACGATCGACTTTAGAGCTTATGACCAAGAGTACCTTCTTTGTGTAGAAAACATTGGCGGTTCAAATGAGCGTCCCAAAATCGTACTTTTTCCAGTACCGTATAAGTTGGGGAGAAAAAACACCCACTACCCCTTCAAAACCTTCACCAATTATGACTTTAAAAAAAAATTTTCCACATAAAACATAGTTTATTATGAGTAGAAAATGCTTACAAAAGCTGTTTTCTGTGCGATAAACGGTTCCGGAGATATTCGCAAAAAACGAAATTTTTTTTTCAACTTCAACACCCTGTATCTCTAAAATGGTGCATTTTAGAGGGTAAGTTAATAGAAACTTTTTTTCATATTTTTGGACGAGCTATAACATCCTGAAGTCCTGCGCATATATTATGAAACACCCTGTATAATAACGCTCTAGCAACCTTAGATAAAAACCAACAATCGATACGTCACGATTTTACAAATTATTTTGTATCCATTAGTAAAAATTTTATGAACGAAACTACAAGATTGTTTAAAAAACTGAATACTAAATACTAATAATAAAATCGTTAAACAAGAAATTACCGAATTTTCACTAGTAATTGATAAAATCACCAGTTATACAGGGTGGTCCAACTTATAACAGCAGGACTTCATCAAATGATAGATAACGTTAAAATAATAGCAGTTTCTCAATACACTTATATCCGGGAAAGCTTCATTTTATAGATACAGGGTGTTGAAATTTTCGAAAAAAAGTATATTATTTTAAATATTGCCAAAACGGCTATTTAGAAAAATTGAAAATTTGGCACACAGTATCAGCTAAGGATCCTTCACGATTTAAGGCTTATAGTGATACATTACGAAAACCAGCGGCGGAGTTATGGGTATGCCATTACCCCTTTTCGAAAAAATCTTTTACGCCACTGACTTTATTGCAAATACAATAACGTGATTCAATGCCCAATGCTTTTTAGAACAAAAAGTATTGTTTCATTTTTTTCATACGACGCACCGTTTTCGAGATATTTTAGGTTCTATCAGGTAATGTTGGGCCATTTACATTTAGAATTTAATATCCGCCGGACACCCATCGAGTTGGAACCAGGCTTGTCTTTGCAAATGGAGTGGAATGTCATCCCATATATTCGGATTCTCAGTCTCCAAAAATTCCAGAAAGTTATCAGAATTTAATTCTCAGTCGCTGTGGAAGTACATAAGGGCCAAAGAGATTTCCATCGTAGATCCCTATCCAAATGTTAATACTAAATTCTTGTTGAAATTTTCGTGGTTTGATTTCATGTGGATTTTCATGTGCCCATACATGTTGATTGTGAAAATTTACAATACCTCGTCGAGTAAAACATGACGCATCGGTCTTAAGAATATTTCTTAAAAAATCCTCATTGTTGTCCAGAAGCCACCTACAAAATACCATCCTGTATTCTTCGTCTCCTGGATGTAAACCATGGACAGGTTGGAGATGAAAATGATGTCGATGATCCCTTTTAACACTCTTAAAATAGTGCTTTTAGGAATTCCAGTGGTTCGACTCACTCTTCTTTGACTTGTTCTCGGATCTCTGTTAAATTCACCCAGTATACGATTATTTCTTCTTACGGTGTTAATATTATGACGATGAGAATTCCTAGGTATGGGCCTTAATCCTTGATTAACGAATTGATTGTGCACATTTGAAAAAACATTATGATGTGGCTGTCGTCTGTTGGGGAATCGTTTGCGGTATTCTCGAGCTGCTTCTGCCGTATTTCTATCACAAAATCCATAAATAAAGTGTATGTCAGCATATTCTTGATAGAAAATCGGAAAGGCATTTTAATGTTTCAAAATAACAGACAGATTTGCTTTAAAGTAACTTAGTGACATTTATAAGGAAGTATTAAATTGGTCAAAACTTGTCACAAGTCTACTTCATAAAATTTAAATTAAATTCTAAATGTAAATGGACCAACATTACCTGATATAACCTCAAATATCTCGAAAACGCTGCGCCGTATGAAAAAAATGAAAGAATACTTTTTTGTTCTAAAAAGTATGGGGCATCGAATCATGTTATTGTATTTGCAATAAAGTCAGTGGCGTAAAAGATTTTTTTGAAAAGGGGTAATGGCATACCCATAACTCCGCCGCTGGTTTTCGTAATTTATCACAATACGCCTTAAATCGTGAAGGATCCTTAGCTGATACTGTGTGCCAAATTTCCAATTTTTCTAAATAGCTGTTTTGGCAATATTTAAAATAATATACTTTTTTTCGAAAATTTCAACACCCTGTATCTATAAAAGGAAGCTTTCCCGGATATAAGTGTATTGAGAAACTGCTATTATTTTAACGTTATCTATCATTTGATGAAGTCCTGCTATTATAAGTCGGACCACCCTGTATAAGTATACAACAAAAAAATACCTACTCAATATATTTTAATAGATCATACCTTGTTGATAGAACATGTAGATAACACCCAAAATTCAAACACCCTTGCTGGATTAAGCACACTGACAAGTGCAATTTCACCACTTGACGAATTAACTGAAATAATTTCTATCATGAAAAATAAATATAATAACCAAATCTTAAATTTGCACATTAAGCAAGAATTTGTAAATGCTTGTACACAGAAATAAAATACCATGATAATAAAATAATAATTTTAATACACTTTCAAATTGTTACAAAGATGTTTTCGATTTATTTCACTTGTTCCAATCGAAGTCAGTAATGCTACCATTATACCATATAAACCCTATATCCTAATGAATTATTCTACTCATTACTATTAAGAAGACAGTTAGTCACCCAATTGACAACTATTGTGTTACCCATATCAAAGAATGGATAACCCAAAAAGACTGCTTACCCGCTATACTACGAGGAAATATTAAAGTATCTGATTGTCTACTAACGTGAATCGATCTCCAGACAACCCTAGTTGAAGCTATCAATGATGCCTACATAATTATTCTGCCAACACAAACGGTCAGAATAGCCCAAAAATGTCAGCCTAATGGATTTACAGATGTAAATACACCCAGCCTGGTACAAATTCCCAAACATTGTACCATATTACTCAAGGGCATGAAGTACACAAATGAAGAATCCCAAATTCAAGGAGGACTTTTCCACCTGCCTGTCATCTCGGAATGGCACCCGGAAGATGCCGCTCACAAGATTCAAATCCCCGGAGAAATCCCGTTAGATAAACAAAAATACAAAGTGAATCTAGTGAATTTAAAATTAAACCATTAGAGACTATAGTTAATATTAGTGCATTTAATACTTTTAATATAATACTAATTTTAATAATGATTTTAATACTGCTTTTTACATTATATAAATTTTATAAATGCTTCACTATAAAAAATAACGCACGTCACCTTTTCTGGTTTTCTAAATCTAAACCAACCACTACTATTAATGAAAATCAAGATGATAAAAACGATGTTTTCCCTTAATTTTCAAACTTTGAGGGACGCATTATATTCCTAGAAAACACTTGGTCAGTTGAGATAAGGAAAACTATAAAAAGGCGTACTGATGCACATTACGTGTTCAGTTTGCAGATAATTTCACTCTCATAACTTGTAATCAAATAAATAAATAAGTTCTTTTGCTATTAGTTAGAATTTATTCTTTCAATAGTTTTTAAAAACAACACTTTTTTAATGAAAGAATATTATTCGGTCCATGTTATTAGAAATATCGCAGAGTTTCGACCCATTAGGACTTTTAGCACCCTGTATTATTTCGGCCAAGATCATTCTTCAAAATCTATGGTGCGAAAACTTATCGTGGGATGAGCATTACCTCATACTTTGTACGGGAGATAGATTCAAATAAGCGAGGAATTAAGTAGCCTCAACAGTATTCAAATTCCACGTCAGGTTACTTGCCAGAACCCGATCAATCTAGAAATACATGCCTTCTCAGATGCTTCCACGAAGGCATACAGAGTTTGGATCTACATTCGTTCGCAAGATGGCGATGGAAGGGTATTAGTCAGATTAATTTGCGCAAAATCAAAGGCTGCGCTCCATTAAAAACTCAGACAATACCTCTTTTAGAACTTATGGCCGCTTGGTTATCAGCACAACTTGTAGATAAGGTGAAATCGGCTTTATACACGCAAATTGATAGAGTTACATACTGGTATGATTCAACCGTAGACCTCGGTTGGTTGCAAATAACGCCTAATCTTATTCGCCAATATTCGGAGAAATGTCAACTCATTAATTTTATTTCCCACTACTTTTAATGAGGTATATAATGAAATTATGTCACTCAAAAATACAAACTCAGTTGGTGAAGATGCAATACCGGTAAGACTTCTCAAAACAGTAGCCACTGAAATAGTTCCACCATTGGTATACATTATAAACCTAACCCTTGATACTGGCTATTTTCCGGATATGTTGAAAGTGGCAGAAGTTATTGCTTTGCATAAGAAAGGTGATAAAAACGTAATCTCAAACTATAGACCAATTGCACTGCTGTCAAACATCAGCAAAATATTTGAGAGAGTTATATGCTCCAGACTAGTGGGCTTCTTTGACCATTGTAATGTTATATCTTCAGCACAAAATGGGTTTAGGAAAGGTAAGTCAACAATCACTGCTGAATTTAAGGCCCTATGTAAGATCATTAACTCACAAAATGAACATCAAACTACTTTTCTAATGTGTTTAGATCTTTCCAAAGCATTTGACAGTGTGGATTATACAATATTACTAAGCAAACTAGAATGTTATGGGGTGAGAGGGGTATCGCTACGATTGATGGAATCGTATCTTCGAAATAGGTTACAGAGGGTGGTCGAACGAGATTTGAATGGAGAGGTAATAAAATCAGAGATTATTACTCTTAAAAGGGGTGTCCCTCAGGGTTCTGTACTTGGCCCCCTCCTTTATCTTATCTACACCAATAATCTATCAGGCTCTATTGCTGAGGATGTGGTTCAGTTTGCTGATGATACCTCTTTAATTTTTAGTAGCCGCTCGATGGTGAATCAGGATAGAAACATTTTTTCTACGCTTGAGACACTGGAGGGTTGGTTTGCTGCAAATAATATTTCACTCAATACAAATAAAACTCAACTAATGAGGTTTGATTACAGTTTACAAAGCAGTGAGTTGATAGTTTCTAGTGGAAATAAACAAATCACTGCTGTGAACAATGTGAAATTCTTAGGGATCCAAATTGATTCTCGTTTAGATTGGCGATGTCACATTGATGTGCTTGCAAGTGGTCTGGCACGATATTGCTATGCCTTGAGAGTAATCTCTAGTATGATTAATGTCAAATCAGCCCTAATAGCTTATCACTCATACATACAATCCAGGATAAGATATGGAATTATCTTCTGGGCCAATTCTCCAGATATGCAACGTATCTTTGTACTTCAAAAAAGATGTGTGAGAAATATCTATGGACTGCAAAACTATGAATCCTGTAAAATCTATTTCCGTAACAACAAAATACTTACCCTTGCATGCATTTATATATATGAGTCCGTTTTGTTCGTCTGTAATAATAGAGACCTCCTCGGGAATTGTGATAGGCAGCATGGCCACAACACCAGAGGGAGGTCTGATCTGATTGATGATAAAATGAATTATACTTACCTACAAAAAAATGTAAAACATTCTATAATAAAAATTTATAATACAATACCAATCTCAATCAGAGCAAATTCAGTTGGTAAGTTGAAAACAATACTGTATGATATTTTGATACAGAAGGCCTACTACAGCGTTGGAGAATTCTATAGTGACTCATTTCTGCATCATATGAAGTACTTGTTAATGAAATATTGTGTTGTTTGTTTGTTGAAACTCTAGTTTTAACGTGTATGTTTGTTACTTATACACTTGTACACCTAACTGTGTTTTATACTTGTAACTGTTTTATTATCTGTAATTAGATTATTCTTTGTAATTGTTCATTGATTCATTATTGAAACTGTATGAGGTGTTCTACACCTTAAGGGTATTTTTTAAGAACTAATAAAGATATCTATCTATCTATCTATCTATCTATCTCTTTTGCAAGCCTTTGTCGGTAACCGCGTCGCAAGAATTCAAGAACTTACTGATCAAGGTAGTTGGCGTTATGTAGCAACGACAAGTAACCCAGCGGATTCTTTATCATGTGGTGTAAAACCGAGCACATTACATTCACTCGATCTTTACTGGAACGGTCCAGATTGGTTATGAGCAAACAAGGCAACGTGGCCAGACTTGCATACTTCTAATAGCGAACTACCTGAATTGCGAAAGATTATCCAATCTCATAAGGCAACCACGGAGTATTCGGACTTTCCATTTGACAGGTACTCTAATTTGACTCGACTAGAACGATCGGTAGCATATTGCTTAAGATTTCGAGCCAACTGCACTAAAATTAAACTTGAGCGTGAATCAGGTCCTCTAACGTTACACGAAATTCAAGGAGCATCGTCATGTCTCATAAGATTGTCTCAACGTTCCTCGTTCACCAACAAAATCAAAGCTCTTCAAAGCGACAAGACTCTGACTAAAAAGAGCAAACTTTTAAGGTTAAACCCCTTTCTACAAAATAATAGGCTCCGCATCGGGGGCAGATTAACAAACTTGGATTTTCATACATGACAAAAAGTTTCTCATTATTCTGTGATCGAAGCATCCCTACACCAAACTCTTATTCATTAGGGAGCACAAACGGCTTTTACACTGCGGCTGAGGACCACGGAAGCCCACCTACCATAGCTAGGTGGATTTACTCCATGCTTTCAAACCGCTCAATTTCCACCTCTCTCAATGAAGTCACAGTTAGAGCGACTGTGGGCCGAAGGTGCCCGCAGGGGGGGGAGCTCTCCCCCTTGCTATGGAGGCTTGTGCTCGACGGTCTTCTTCGCAGACTTAACGAGGAAGGGATTATGACTCAAGCATATGCAGATGATCTCACGGTCTTAATTGCAGGAAAATCTGCAACTACAGTTAGTGAGCTCACTCAAAGGGCCCTAAGAAGCTTAGAAGAATTAATCGTACCGTACAAAGATGGTCAAATTTCTGGGAGTTATCCTAGAGGAAAAGTTATCATGGGTACCCCATATAGACAGACAAATACAAAGAGCCACCGCGTCCTTCTGGACATGTAAGAGGCTCTTTGGAAAAAAGTGGGGGCTTAATCCAAGAGCCACCTTATGGCTCTATACCTCGGTTATTAGACCCTCCTTTCTATACGCGTCAATTGTATGGTGGCCAGCCGTCCGGCGGGCTACCATCAAGGAACGGCTAAATCAACTACAACGGCTGGCGTGTGTAAGCACGACAGGAGCGATACGCACGGCTCCCACAGAGGCTCTGGAGGCTCTTCTGTCTAAACTGCATATAGTGGTTGAGGGGAGGCAAGGAGGGCCTCATATAGGGTCAAGCAGTGGGGTGGTTGGTAAAAGCCACGATTGTGGACACACAAGTATTCTTGGGGAACTTGTGGGAGGAGACAGTCTGCTGGACGCGCCCAGTGCCAGGATATCTCCCACTTATGTGTTTCTCAAACCTTACATAGTAGAGATATCGGACAGGGACGCTTGGCTCGGAAATCCTGATGATCAGGTGCTCGAATGGGCTCGTCTGGTTTACGGATGGGTCCAAGACAGACCAGGGCTCAGGGGCGGGAGTCCGGGGCGTGCGCCCGAGGGCGAGAATATCCTTCTCCTTGGGAAAGTATGCCATGGTCTTTCAGACGGAAGTGTTTGCTATCTCTGCATGTGTTCAGGAAAATCTCAACAGGAGATATTCTAATCAGCATATCCAGATATGCATCGACAGTCAGGCGGCTTTACGTGCCTTGATCTCCTACAGGATCACCTCCAGGGCGGTCCTAGAGTGTGTTAATGGTCTGACCCAATTGGGACAGAACAACCAGGTAAAATTGACCTGGGTTCCGGGTCATCATAAAATAACAGGAAATGAGGAGGCCGATGCACTGGCTAAGAGAGGCTAAAGTATACAGTTTACAGGGCCCGAACCAGTGCTGGGGCTTCCGCCTAGTTATGTAGCAAGGTCCATTGGAAACTGGATCAAGGTAAGATCAAAGGAAGAATGGTCAAACGGGACTGAGCTGCGACAAGCCAGGCTCTTAATGGAAGGGCCTTGGTCGAACGCAACTCGATCAATACTTGCGCTAAGTCGTAACAGCATAAGGATTGTCACAGGACTGTTGACAGGTCACGGACATCTTAACAAGCACCTTAACACTATCGGTCTTAGTGACACTAGAAGGTGCAGGTTTTGCGGACACGATGACGAGGACTCCATTCATATCCTCTGTCGCTGTGCCTGCCTCATGGTCAAGAGACACAAACACCTGGGCACAGCATTTCTCCTGCCTCAGGACATTAGGGAGCTTCCCCTACAACGGGTGTTGGCCTATGCGCATAGCACTGGTCTCTTCCAATAGCTCCCAAGTAGCGGCAGGCACAATGGCACAGGAGTGCTGCGGGTAACCGCGCCGCCTATCAACAACAACAACAACAACCCAGAGGATTATTTATCACGTGGTGTAAAACCAAGCACATTACATTCACTCGATCTTTACTGGAACGGTCCAGATTGGTCCAGGTCCTCTAACGTTACACGACTCGGCGGGGACACCTGAGAAACCCCAACCGGGCGCGTCCCCAGGTGGCGGATAGGGGAATGCTCGCCAGCTCTACACCCAGCAGGGTTGGAGGGTAGGTGTGAAATAAAATAGCACCCGCGGTCCAACAGGATTGCACACTCTCCTAGGAGAGGTCAGACCGTAACCTGGACCACGAGAGTGGGATCCCAGAATGGGGGGGCTTGCCTTCATTGGCCGTCCTGCGAGGAAGGTAACCTCTATAAAAAATCCCCTCATGCAAAGGTCTTTGTGGTTTTGGGGCCGAAGGGATGGCGCGATGGGAGGCCGAAGCGAGGCCAGTAGGAAGACTGGTCCTGACCGTAAAGCCACCTACGGGGCACCTGGCGCGCCCCGTAGTAAATAGCCTTCCCTCCGGTATGGGCCCACTGCCGGAGGGTGACATGTAGTTGGACCCAAATCGTGGGACGAATATGAATGAAAACATAAAAAATTTTGAAAATTCTGAGATGGAAAATACGGACACGGAAATTGCAATGACAACGGGACATGAGATGATATATGATGAAAAGTATATCTTCGAAAGGAGAAGCTCAATAAGGAGAACTCCTCCTCCTAAAGGAGGACAAAGGACCCCCTCACCTTCCTGGGAGGGGGCTTCTGGGGAAGGGGCTGTCCCGGGGGAAAAGAATAAAAACGAAGCATGCACACATACTGGTGGTGATGTGGAGAAGAGGAAGAGAGCAGACGACACTCCACCCCAGCAAGCAAAAAGGGAGAAAGCAGAAGGAAAAGTTGCCAAGGAGGAGGACAAAACAGCTGCTGAGACCGAAATCACAGCCACGAAGGACACAGAAGAGCAAATCAGTGAAGGGGGAAAAAGGAAACAGATGGACAGGAAAATAATTGAACTGACGGATTGGTGCAAGATAAAGAGTAAGTTACTGCAGGTAATAAAGAGAATGACGGAAGTGAGAGATCAAGTGTCAAAGAACGTAAACACAAAAACGGAAATCAAACATACAACTAGGATATTATGGCATGAGGTAAACAACCTGCAGAGGATTGTAGGAGAGGTTGAACAAAATATGAAGGAAGAGGAGGAAGAACCATTTGTATCGCCGAAAAAAATGGTATGTGTGGGAACACAAGCAGACCGAGAAAATATTGTAAAAGACCTAAATGAAAGAAAACTAGAACTTAAAAGAACAATACAAGGGAAAATAGATAATAAGGAAGACTTTCAGTCCTTTGCTGAGGTACTGGAGGAGACCTGGCCAGAGGAGGCTTTCAGAGTGGTAAGCATAGAGGAGGAACCAGTAAAGGCACGAGGAGGAGTAGACATAATAGTTGCAGTAGATAAGGAATATAAGAAGAATGCCCGAATCAGAAGGATTGCGGCCGCATACCCGGACTTCATAGACTTGATAGAGGGAGAGGAAGGACGGACTGACATTGAATATCTGGACATAAACATTCAGATCAGGGATAAGATGGGAAAGACTTCAGAAAAAGGCAGATACCTGTTTGCAATACCATTAGGAGGAGAGGGATTAGTGGATGTGGACGCATACTGTAAGAAAATGACGGAGTGCAAAAATCTGTTAGCAGGGCTAAATAGGAGAGACGCTATAGTCATAGCCCCAATAGGCATGAAAATAGAGAATGCAAGGAAAGTCCTGGAATATGTATTTTGCGGTGCGGGCATAAATATAGCCTTAGCTAAAGCGGGATACGCATCAAGGATAAACTTAGCACCAGGAAGGGAGGAAAGAGTAAAGGATGGAGCGGTCATTATTAAATCAGGAGACCAATCCTATGCAGACCTCTTGAAGGAAGTAAAGACGAGAGTGGAAACAGCGGGAGAAACACTTGAAGTGAGAAACATAAAAAGGACCATGAAAGGAGATCTACTCTTGGTTGTAGGGGGAGGAGAAAGGGAACTGGAAAAAACAAGAGATATTCTGCAGAGGGCTGTGAAAAAGGAGGTGCAGTTGAGGACGGGAAAAAAGACAAACAACAGGATACTTCATATTATGGACATCGATGGGGTCACTACAGAAGAAGAAGTTATAGCAGCGATAAAAGAACAGGAGAAAGATGCCGAGGCAAAAGTAATCTCGATGAGGGCAGCCCATGGAGCTGGCCAAAATGCTACCGTAGAAGTAAATGAGGAAACAGCACAAAGGCTACTAAAGAATGGTAGGGTAAAAATTGGTTGGGTTAGGTGTAGAGTTAGGGAGAGAATAGAGCTAAGTAGATGCTACAGATGTCATGAAATGGGTCATATGAGAATTAACTGTGTGGGGCCTGGCAGAGAGAAGCTGTGCCTTAGGTGTAGAAAAGAGGGTCACATGGCAAAGGAATGTGCTAGAGAAAATAAAGAATACTGCCAAAACTGTAAGGTAGAGGGGCACAGAAACGAGTCAACAAGGTGTCCAAGTTTCAGGAAACTCTTGGATGCGGCAAGGGAAAGAAAGAGGAAAAAAGGAGCCCAAAAAGCCCAATGGTAGTAAATGTGCTACAAATAAACGTGGACAGAAGAAGGGTGGCTCATGATCTGCTCTTCGAGACAGCAGCAAGAATGAATACAGACCTTATACTAGTCAGTAAGCCAAACAAGAGTATAAAAAAGAGAAGAAACTGGTATATGGACAATAGGGGAGACGCAGGGATCATAGCCTGCAGAAATACAAAAATAACAGCAACAGGAAGAGGAAACGGCTTTGTGTGGGTGAAAATGCATGATATGGTAGTGTATAGTTGCTACATATCACCAAATGTGGAAGTGAGGGTATATGAAAGCTTCTTGGAGAATTTAGGTGAAGAGATTAGGAAAAGAAGAGAGGAGAAGATAGTAATAGGAGAGGATTTCAACACCAAGTCACCTCTATGGGGCTCTCCAGTAGAGAGTGAGAGAGGAAAGCTTTTCACAGAATGGTTGGCAAGTTTTAACATGATAGTATGCAATGAAGGAGATAAGCCCACTTTCGAGAGAAATGAGAGCAGGTCCTTTATAGATATCACTGCTGTGGCGGAAAACATAGCAGGAAGGTTAAATAACTGGATGGTGTTAGAGGAAGAAAGCCTAACCCTACACAACTATATGTTTCACAATAAAATTGAGCCTAAAGGAAGAACATAGGGCAGTATGGAAAAGAGGAAACCTAGACAAAGATAAATTTGCCCAGATATTAAAGAGGGAAGAGACATATCTAACAAACCATATAACACCACCAGAATGTACCTCAAAAATAAGGGAGATATTTATTTATTTATTTATTTATTTATTTATTTATTTTAAATTCATCCAACGGGAAGAACCCAGTAACAGGATAAATATCAGCTCCATACAATGTAAAAAAAAAAAATAACATTTCAGAACTAGTACAATAGGAATAGTAGTACAATCACAAAAATAACAGTTAAAATACTCAATAACATTGACAAACTAATAAGATTAAGGTTGGGGTAAGAGAAACACTCAGCTATACAAAACAGATAATAAAAGAAAAAAGATAAGAACACTGAAATAATAAAACCTTAAGTTTAGAGAGTTATCAGAACATATTTTTTATATCAGATATTTTACAGTTGAATATATCCAGCCTGTTCTCTAGATCGCTGTAATTGGCAATCATTTGATGCAGAGGAGAAGAGCTTAATATGTTGGTACGCGCTGTAGGAACCATGAAAATGTTATTTGTCCTTGCATTTATTCTTGGAGTATGAAGGGGAATGCGCGATAAAATATTGGGACAATTAATTTGGTTATCGATGATCTTGTATAAGAAAATGGTTGAAAACATTTGTCGTCTCTTTACCAAGCTACTCATCTGGAATCTATTTAGGAACAACTCCTGCGGAGTTCCCCTAGTTGGATAGGTACCCTCCAGGATGTAGGTTGCAGATTTAAAAAACCGCCGTTGTACTCTCTCAAGAGCTGTTATGTGCACAAAATAACAGGGACTCCAAACTAAGGATGCGTATTCTAACTTGGGCCTAACAAAAGTTATAAACAATGTACGCAGTGTATGTAATTCCTTAAAGTCCTTGCTGTTTCGCAATATAAAACCCAAATTTTTGTAGGCACCAGACAAACATTCCTGAACGTGCTTACCGAAAGTTAGTCGCTGATCGAAGATTACACCTAAATCTTTAACAAATTCTGGTCTCTCTAAGCTAATACAATGTATAGAGTAATCAAAGATTGTAGGATTAACTTTACGCGAAAAGGACATGGCACTGCACTTAGAGGGGTTTAGCGGTAAACTGTTATCAACACACCACGTATTAAGTATATCAAGATTATATTGGAATAATAGTATTGAACTCAGTTCTAACTAATTTGAGCATCGCAGATTTGAAGTTCTCAATTTCAGATGAGAAGCCAGCAAGTGAAACATCAAGGCGGTTATGTATCTCAGAGGTTATTTTGGATATATTATCATTGATATCAGTGAGGTTTTTCGAGTAACATTCAGCTTGGGGCTTATCAACAATATCACAACGCCGCTGACATTCCTCACAAAGATAAAACAAACTCTTAGATTTCGAGAGCATACCAAATTCAGCGTTGCAAAGGCCAGCACAAGAATAATGGAACCATTTGTGACATGATCCCTCACAACCAACAAGACCCTCGTTCTTGGTCCTAGTACAGGATGAACAAGTTGACATGGTAGCAGGTAAAAGTGATCCGCCACTGGCGGCAGTATTCGTATAAACGTAGTATGCCAACTGTGATGCTAACAAAGTAATTCACAAATCAAAACGTCCTCCCAATAACAGTAAGGTAGGAACTACGACAGTACCATACCTTAGAACAACCCCTAAAAACGGTAAAAGAAAAAAAAAAAAAAAAAAAAAGAAGCGCTTGGTAAACCTGTAAATCCTTAACACAGCACTTAACACACAACCTTCACGCACCATGAACGGAAAGAGAGCGGGAACGAGATATGTAGAGAAGCCACACCAGTAATAAAAATGGATAGAAATGGAAAGGCACCATATTGGTGGACCACAGAGATTGAGGATTGAGGAGAAGAGGAAAAACACCCTGAGAATAAGAAGGGAAGTAACAAGGTTAAGAAGACGGAGGGATATGGAGGACAGAGAAGTAAAGGAGAAAGGCGAGTCATACAGAACATCAAAGAAGGAATTAGGCAATATGATTCTTGAAGAAAAGAATAGAAGATGGAAAGATCTATGTACCCAGCTAGACAATGACATATGGGGGGAGGGTTTCAAAATAGTGACGAAGGCCATGAAGATAGAAGCACCGAAAATTGAATTAGAACCAGAAAGACGGACTGAAATCGCGAGATTTTTATTTCCAGCACAGGAAATTAGAAAGTGGGAAATTATAACAACAACAAATCCCGAGTTAACAACGGTAAAAGAGATTGAGGAAGCGGCGGCCAAATTAAAAGAAAGGAAGGCTCCCGGACCCGACCAAATACCCCCCGAGGCAATAAGGGCATTGGTTAAAGAAAACCCGGGATATGTAAAAAGGGTGCTGGACGAACAAATAAAGAAACGGCAATTCCCAAGAATTTGGAAGAAAGCCAATTTAGTACTGCTAAACAAACCTGGAAAGGACTTAGAAGCTCCTTCTGCTTTTAGACCGATTTGTCTATTAAGCACTTTGGGAAAGCTCTACGAACAAGTTATCTTACAAAGATTAAGAAAAGAACTGGAAGCAAAAGGGGGTCTGAATAAAAACCAATATGGCTATAGGCAAGGGAAATCAACTATGGGAGCCATACAGAGAGTGATGGATGCAGCTAAAAGAGCAAACAGGCTGAGAGACCGGAAGTGGTGTGCATTGGTCCTTTTAGACGTAAAGAATGCTTTTAATACCGCACCTTGGAAAATAATAATGGAGGAATTAGTAAAGAGACAAATAGATAAAAACCTGATGAAAATAATAGGAAGTTACCTATCACAAAGAAGCATAATGGTGAGCAAAGACCAGGAGATGGAAGTAAGTGCAGGTGTGTCACAGGGGTCGGTTTTGGGACCGACCCTGTGGAACATCATGTACAACGGAGTTTTGGAACTAGTAATACCAGAGGAAACGGAAGTAATAGCTTTTGCAGACGATCTAGCAGTAGTAGTTTGTGATGGAAAGGAGGCGGGATTAATAAACAAAACAAATAATGTGTTGCGAAAAATAGAAAAATGGATGAGAGAAAAAGGCCTAGAACTGGCACCACAGAAAACGGAAGCTGTCATTTTATGCGGGACGAGGCGGCGAAAGAATGTTGAATTCAAGATCGGAGAAACAATAATTAAAACCAGAAATAGTGTCAGATACCTGGGGGTGACCCTACATAAGAGTCTCAGTTTTGGACAGCATGTGAGGGAAACAGTACAAAAGGCGGAAAAGACAGTGGCAGCACTATCGAGATTGATGCCAAATATAGGAGGGCCAAAAGCATCCAAGAGGAGAGCACTGGCATCGTTGGTAAATTCGGTAGTCCTGTATGCTGCTCCGGTGTGGGCAGATACGGTGAATCTGAAGAAATATAAGAACATGGTCTTGGGGGTACAGAGGAAGATAGCACTCAGAACAATAAGCGCATATAGAACAACATCGACGCAGGCAGTCCTGGTAATAGCAGGTTTAATCCCGGTAAATCTGATAATACAAGAACGAAAAAGGGTGGAAGAATGCGAAGGAAATAAAGCAGAGGCAAAAAAGAGGGAAAGAGGACAAACGATACAGAAGTGGCAAGAGGAGTGGGAACAAACAAGCAAAGAGAGATGGACAAGACAACTGATACATGAAATAGAGCCGTGAATGAACAGGAGACATGGTGAAACAAATTATCATGTGGTACAATTCCTGACAGGACATGGAAATTTTAGAACATACACAAAAAGAATAGGTAAAACAGCGGAAGACAAATGTATATACTGCGAAGAGGTGGATACCCCTGACCACACCATCTTTGAGTGCAGGAGATGGGAAGACGAGAGAAGACATATGAGGGAAGGGATTCATATAGAAATAGATAAGATGAATATAATCAGGCTAGCGTTGGAAAAGGAGGAATATTGGGAAAGGATCATGAAGGTAGTAACAGAAATAATGAAGAAGAAGGAGGAAGAGATGAGAGAAAGAGAGACCATCTAGGCACCACCTCACCTTGATGTAACATTTGTGGATTCCAGGGTGGGTGTAGGTCAAAGAGGAGGGGTTTT
Organism: Pogonocherus hispidulus; assembly: GCA_963924545.1. Taxonomy (NCBI): domain Eukaryota; kingdom Metazoa; phylum Arthropoda; class Insecta; order Coleoptera; family Cerambycidae; genus Pogonocherus; species Pogonocherus hispidulus. Next base: position 29,266,314 of record OZ004698.1, read on the forward strand.
AGTGAGGTAAAAGTCCCACAGTCCCCTGCGTACTTGAGAACATCATGCAGGGACCCTTTTGAAGGTTTCCCCTCCCAAGTAAAAAAAAAAAAAAAAACGTTACACGAAATTCAAGGAGCATCATCATGCCTCATAAGATTGTCTAAATGTTCCTCGTTCACCAACAAAGTCAATACTCTTCAAAGCGACAAGGCTCTGACTAAAGAGCAAACTTTTAAGGTTAAACCCCTTTCTACAAATTAATATGCTCCACGTCAGGGGCAGATTAACAAACTCGAGTTTCCTATATGACAAAAAATTTCTCATTATTCTGTCGTCGAAACATCCCTACACCAAACTCTTATTCATTAGGGAGCACAAACGGCTTTTACGCGCTGGACCACAACATTTGTTGGCTTCTATTCGCGACAAATTTTGGCCAATAGGTGGACGCAGTCTTGTTAGTAAGACTGTTCATGATTGCGTACAGTGTTTTAGAGCTAAACCCCGCACAATAAGTACCATTATGGGAAACTTGCCTGCTAAGCGAGTCAATCCAGCACCACCCTTTCACACAACAGGGGTTGACTACGCAAGTCCCTTCCTGATAAAGGATAGAAATGGTCGTGGTAGAAAAATAACGAAATGTTATGCGTGTCTTTCCATTTGCTTTTTAACACGCGTCATCCATCTCGAGTTGGTTTCTGATCTAACAAAAGATGCATTTTTGGCAGGGTTCAGAAGATTTATTGCTCACCGTGGAAAGCCCTGTCAAATGTACTCAAATGTACAAATGGGACGAACTTCGTAGGCGCTAATCTAGAACTGCAAGCACTCGGAAGGTTTATACGAACTAACGACAAAGATTTAACTGACTCAATTCATAACGAGGGTGTCTCTTAGTCATTCATCCCAGCATATTCACCGCATTTGGGCGGCATTTGGGAGGCCGGTACCAAATCTGCCAAACACCATTTGCAACGTGTTGCAGGTAATGCACTTTTAATGTTTGAACAATTTTACACTCTGCTAGTGCAAATAGAAGCACTACTAAACTCCCGTCTGATCTCGCCTCTCTCATCAGATCCTACCGATCTTACTCCTTTAACACCCTCTCACTTTCTGATTGGAAGAATGGCAACGACAGTAGCTGATCCTGATGTTACCCACATTCCCGAGAACCGACTCTCACATTTCCAACACTTACAACAACTACAGCAGCATTTTTGGGCAAGATGGGCTCGAGAATACATCTCAGATTTGTGACAACATAGTAAATGGTCTTCTCAGAGCGGAGCCTTGAACGTCCATGATCTGGTTGTCACAAAGGAGGACAACCAACCTCCTTTAAAATGGTCCCTGGGTCGCATCATTTCAGTTCATCCAGGTCCTGACGGAGTGGCTAGAGTAGCCACAATCAAAACCTCATCTGGCATCATCAAGCATTCATTCACAAGAATTTGTCTGCTACCCATGGTTTCCAAGTGAAGTGTGTGTAGTGAAGTTTACATCAATTCCTATGTACTATAATTCACTTCTCTTTATATTGTACATTTTACTACCTTATATGTCAACTTGTTTATATACAATCTTTTAAATATGTTTCATTGAAAGTGGATTCTTTTAAGGCTGGGGGTATGTTGAGTATAGTTGTATTCCCCAGACTACTAACTTTACTTTAAAAGTGACAATGTCGCAAACCATATGTAGGGCTTCCGCCCCTCCCTTTGTATCTTGTCTGAAACAAAGCTCGACATACAAACTAAATAAGACGAGTTGAAAGGATAGGGCGGCAAGGATCACGTCCATGAGGGCTACCTAACACGGGGCTTCCTAAATACTCCTTTCGGTAGAAAATGGCTACAATTAGCACACAGAAAACTGTGACACATCACTTAAAAGAAAAGCAAAGATGATAGTACAACCTGTAGAGTTGGCTGTTGACTGTATAAAATAAAAATTAAAAATGAGGGAAATGAGAAATGAGGTTAGATTTTAAATTTTAGTTGTATTTGAATTAAAATGTTATAAAAATAGTGAGAAGAATAGCCTCAATAAGATTGCTGTACCAACAATATTTTTATCAACTAGTACTTTCGAGTCAAATACTAGTTCATCATCCTTTAATTTTCTTAATAGTAATATTTGCTTGAAAACTGTTCAACAGTCAGCTATACAGTTTGTTAATGAAACATTACAGAAAGCTGAAAGTAATAAATGCCAAACATCAATTTCAGATGATTTTTCAGAACCACCATAAAAAGCCAAGATACACTTATTCATAATTGCCATCTGTAAATAACACTGCAAGTACTGGTACTGTTATTGTTGAAACTATGCCGGATGAAGCAGAATCAAATGCAATGCTGGTTGTGTACTAGTATATATATATATATATATATATATATATATATATATATATATATATATATATATATATATATATATATGTATACTGTGAGAGAGGTATTAGACGACTGTCTAAGTTGACTAACAAAATTATTACGTCGGGAAAACCAGTCAAAGCCAAAAATTATTTTCTTAGAGTGAACTCTTTTTTATTAATCGAGCTTTCGAGACTAATTTGTCTCTTCTTCAGGATTACTACAAAAAGTACTAATGATAATACAGAAAAATATCACTAATTAAATAAACTTACTTAAGTTGAGGTTTACGTAAAGCAGCTAACAAGTAGGAAGCAAGAAGCAAGCTGAACATTATAGCAGCAACAAAATTTATATATAGGGTGTCCACCTAGTGCGCGTAAGTCCAATATCTGGGTTAATAAAAGAGATAACTTAATTTTTTTTTCTACAGGGTTGTCTAATATCCCGAGCTGCACAAAATGAAAATATATTTACATATTCAGGGTGTTCAGTTTTTCCTGGACAGGTACCAACTTCATTTTTTTAAATGGAAACCTATATTTTTTATGGCATTATCGAATTCTACGTAAAAAATTAGTGGGACTTTGTGCATAACACTGCTATTGAAATATTGATAGTTTTCGAGATATTTGACTTTTAATTTTTTTTTCTTATGTTTCATCACTTCTAATAGTTGACATAATTATGGTTGTATGACAGCTAGAAATTATTTTTTTTCAGAAACTGTAGAGTGAAGATGGCTCTTTCGAAAAACGTATCAAAAGTTGACCTGCGATATACAGGGGGCAACAGAAATCGTGCCAAACCTGATGGTTTAAAATTTAAAAAATCTCGACTTTTTCAAATGGAACACCCTGTGTTTTATGATTTCATTAGATGCCTTTCTGTAGACTCTACAATTTTATAATAGCTTTCCCTATACCTAAGTTGCGTAGTTTTTGCAAAAAACCCACTTTTATGAAAAATACCCGATTTGCGCACGTTCCTTTCTCGGGAAAAACGCAGTGAGCGTCTGTCACGCAATAGAACTATTCAAAAGAAGAATTAGTGAAAATGGTTTATGCCTTAGGAGAAGCTCATGAAAATTGTTTGCTAGCAGCACGTATTTACAAAGCAAATAATCCAGATTTACAGAGATTTCCACGTGCTGACTGTTTTGAAAATGTGAAAGAAAGATTTGAAAGAACAGCAAATGCGAATTATGAGAAAACTACCAGGAGACATGACGGTAACAATGACGATATTCAGTTTAATGTTGTGGCGTCTGCTGTTGAAAATCCAAATATTAGTGTCAGGAAAATCAGTAATAATCTTGGAGTTTCCAAAAGCTTGACAAACAAGATACTGAAGAAGAATAATTTTCATCCGTATCGTATTGAAAACCATCAAGCACTGTTATCTCAAGATCACCTAAACCGCCTGCAATTTTGCCACTGGGCATTGGATAAAATTCAGGAAAGTCCAAACTTTTTTATGAATGTCTTGTTTACTGACGAATCAACATTTTCAAACACATGCTTACCCAATCGTCACAACTTTCATCACTACGCTGACAATAATCCAAGATTATTGAGGGTACTAGATAATCAGCATCGTTTCAAAGTGAACGTGTGGGCTGGAATTTGTGGAGAACATATTGTTGGACCGTACTTTTTTGAAGGCAATTTAAATGCCAATGTGTATTTGCATTTTTTGCAAAACGAACTTCCCCTTCTACAGCTACAGAATATGCCCGCTGATTATTTGGTTCAACAATGGTTTCAGCATGATGGTGCCCCTCCACATTCCACTTTGGCGGTACTGTGATTATTTTATTGTTGTAGTACTTTTCCTATTATCTATTCATATTTCAGATTAGAGAACACCTAAACCACGTATATCCAAATAAGTGGTTAGGTCGTGGTGGTCCAGTTCCTTGGCCTGCACGTTCGCCTGATTTAAATATTCTGGACGTTTTCTTGTGGGGTTATATCAAGGAGCGAGTATACGAATTACCACCAACGGATATGCAAGACTTGAAAGAAAAGATCCAAAATGAGTTTCTAACCATAACGCCCGAAATGTTAAGAAATGTTCACATTCATTTTCGTCGTAGATTAATGCTTTGTGTTGAAAACAACGGTGGACATTTTGAGCATTTACTTTAGGTTAGCTTGCTTGTATGAGTATTGCGTATTCTTTTTTCAATACTCTATGTATATTCATCCATTTCACTAATAATTTTTCTAACTACGGTAACACCGTTTGGTTTTCAATATGATACGTATGAAACTTCTTCTTCAATATCTTATTTGTCGAGCTTTTGAAAACTACAAGATTTCTACTGATTTTCTGATACTAATATTTTTGGATTTTCAACAGCAGAAACCACAACATTAAACTAAATATTATCGTTGTTACTCCCATGTCTCCTGGTAGTTTTCTCATAATTCCCATTTGCTGTTCTTTCAAATCTTTCTTTCACATTTTCAAAACAGTCAGCACGTGGGAATCTCTATAAATACGTGCTGCTAGCAAATAATTCCCATGAACTTCTTCTAAAGCATACGCCAGTTTTGCTAATTCTTAATTACATGTAGAGCTTTTATGATTTTTTACTTTTATTTACAAATAAATGGTAACTTTCCATAAAGACTTGTTTATTAAACTGAAATTATCTAAATTTTTCAGTTATTTTTATTTTAAGAAGTGTAAACTAATACATTTTATAAAAATAAATAGCCTTACAATATTTTTTCCATCAAAGGAGTGCGCAAATCGGGTATTTTTCATAAAAGTGGGTTTTTTGCAAAAACTACGCAACTTAGGTATAGGGAAAGCTATTATAAAATTGTAGAGTCTACAGAAAGGCATCTAATGAAATCATAAAACACAGGGTGTTCCATTTGAAAAAGTCGAGATTTTTTAAATTTTAAACCATCAGGTTTGGCACGATTTCTGTTGCCCCCTGTATATCGCAGGTCAACTTTTGATACGTTTTTCGAAAGAGCCATCTTCACTCTACAGTTTCTGAAAAAAAAATAATTTCTAGCTGTCATACGACCATAATTATGTCAACTATTAGAAGTGACGAAACATAAGAAAAAAAAATTAAAAGTCAAATATCTCGAAAACTATCAATATTTCAATAGCAGTGTTATGCACAAAGTCCCACTAATTTTTTACGTAGAATTCGATAATGCCATAAAAAATATAGGTTTCCATTTAAAAAAATGAAGTTGGTACCTGTCCAGGAAAAACTGAACACCCTGAATATGTAAATATATTTTCGTTTTGTGCAGCTCGGGATATTAGACAACCCTGTTGAAAAAAAAATTAAGTTATCTCTTTTATTAACCCAGATATTGGACTTACGCGCACTAGGTGGACACCCTGTATATAAATATCAATCAAAATCAAAACAACCACCATTGGTTGCCATGTTGTGTTAAAATAAAAGGATCAAAATGTTATTAAAAGATTAAAAATTGCATTTACATCACTGCAATAAATTTGGATTCACAGGTTAATATGCGTGTCACTCACAAAAGCAGAAGATCAATCTACTAGTGGGGATGAAAAGTAGAGTCATCCGCACTTCTCACCATTTTCTAAGGATGGAAAACCTGAGAAAGTTATCCTGCCTTTTTTCGGATTGTGGATATCCAAAAGGGCTTATCAACAGTTTATTGTTTAATCGTGCTGACAGCATTGACCAGGGTCTCTCGTTGGGTGCTGTCCGTGATGGTTTGCACAATGCTTCCTCCCAGCATAGCCAGAATTCTAATATTCTTCCTGTAATTTATTTTTCCGTACCATATATACATTCAATTTCTAATAAATTAAAAAAAATTTTTGCTAATATTCCTGGAATACAATTAGCGTTCAAAAATCAGGTGGTAATTAAAAATATTTTTTCAAAGCTTAAAGATGAAGTACCTCTTTTACAGAGATCGAATGTGGTGTACCGAATAGGTTGTTTGGATTGTGACATGGTTTATATAGGCCAAACGGGGAGGAGAATTGGTGACAGATTATCTGCACACAAAAGTGACATTAGATTGAATAAAACCTCTTGTATGTTGGCTGCTCATGCCAATGAAGCCGATCATTCTGTTAATTTTAATAACATTCAAATTAAATTTTCTGAAACTAGTTACACTAAAAGGGTTTTCCTTGAAATGTGTGGTATACTGCAGGAGGATAATCACATGAATAAAAGATCCGATGTAGATGGTCTGTCGATGATTTTCACATATTTATTCAATTTAAATCAGAGTAACCCTTCAGGTGACTCTATATTGACTTCAGTGAACTGAACCCAACTAATCTGATTTCCGCTCACAACGTTCTGCGGACGTTTTCTCTTTCATCTGTCCCGTGATTAATGATCTGTGGATAGGTTTTCATTTTTCCATATTTTTACTTGTTCTGTGTTCTGTGATACACATGTGCATATTAACCTGTGAATCCAAATTTATTGCAGTGATGTAAATGCAATTTTTAATCTTTTAATAACATTTTAATCCTGATTTTAACACAACATGGCAACCAATGGTGGTTGTTTTGATTTTGATCGATATTTATATATATAAATTTTGTTGCTGCTATAATGTTCAGCTTGCTTCTTGCTTCCTACTTGTTAGCTGCTTTACGTAAACCTCAACTTAAGTAAGTTTATTGTAATTAGTAATATTTTTCTGTATTATCATTAGTACTTTTTGTAGTAATCCTGAAGAAGAGACAAATTAGTCTCGAAAGCTCGATTAATAAAAAAGAGTTCACTCCAAGAAAATAATTTTTGGCTTTGACTGGTTTTCCCGACGTAATAATTTTGTTAATATATATATATATATATATATATATATATACATATATTAGGGATACCGATACCCATTAATAACCCGGTATGCCCGTTAATTACCCGTTCCCAGTTATTTACCTATTACGCGATATCAACCCATTTAGCTCATGAACTGCTCAAGAGCTCAAGCTCAATGCTCATGAGCTCATGTTCCTGCTCCCGTCCACATTTAGATCATATTTTATATAGTCAAACCTGTTAACAACGCCGCCAACGAAAAACTACAAAAAACAAGTTGTCATATGAGTCACACGGAGGCCGACCGAGTGCAGGTATTTAACGGGTTATCGGGTACTAAAATGGGAACCGGGTAGCGAGTGGTTATGGGGTACCCGGGTACCCCATGGGCATCCCTAATATATATATATATACAGGGTGCTTCAAATTCGATGCAATACATGGGGATCTCAGAAACGGTAAGAGATACGATGTTGGTTAAATGGAGGCAAAGTTGCGTATTCAGGGGGGCAACATAATGGTGAAAAGAGATCAAGGCTAACTTGATTAGTTTTCGAAATATTTTGAAAAAACCGAAAATTTCGATTTTCGTTTTTGTTTTTTGCGGGCCTATTTGATGAGGTATTCAAAAATAAAGAGCACTTTTCAATAGCAATTTTTTGCCCTTTATCGAATGGTGTTAGCAAATTTTCCGCAAAACGTTTCGTTTCTCGGAAACCAACATCAACTTAATTTTTTTAAATACGGACCTGGAATTTTTTTTCAAATTTTTGGAATCATTTTTGTAACTTGATAGAATGCCGCCATAAAAGGAACCAGATTTAAACGTTTTGTCGTATAAAGGCCTATAATGGTTTACCAGATAATATCAAATCCACAGGCGGCTATAAATTGTTTTAAAAAACCTGAAGGCTAATTATTTCAATAGATAAGTTTGAATATTTTTACAGCAAATAACTACGAATAGTAAGGACGTCATTAAGATCATCTTGAATCATCATCATTGAATATTTTTGTTTATTTGTTGTATGTTGTCTTCTTTAATTTTGTGTTATAGTGTTTTATGTACTATGTACTTTATCAAAATGGTTTTGTTCTTTTTATTATATTATATATTGACACTGCTAATGTCTTGTACAAGATCGATGCCAGTAAAGTATTTCTATTCTACTCTATTCTATAATTTAGGTTTCTTCCAATATATACGGTGGAATAAATCCGTTTTCCACCATTAGAATCTCATACATGGCGGCAAAACATTACTCATTTTTTTGCTCAGTGATTTGATGTTATGTCAACTGAGTTTTTATTTAAAGTTTATATTTACTATAATTTTATTAATATTTATTAGGTATCTAATTACATATTAGTAAGAATAACACTGGCTTTGTAGATAATGTTTAACTATTTATCCCATCTGCACATCAATATGTTTGTATAATTATTTGTTCATCTAGATCTCTGTAATAGCATACATTCATCATTGGTTTATTATTAAAAAGATATCTAAAATGTCATAATTCGAGAAGAAATAGCAGAATCAAATACTTACTGTCATTTGATTCCATTGTCAGCAAATCATTCTGTTTTCAATGAAGGAAAAGTGAATTACGTTTATTATTAGTGTATTATTTATTTTGGTTTTGTATATCAAGGTTAGCTTTATATACTTTAAAACAGTGTTTTATTCTTGACTAAGAGGTAATTAAAAAAATATAAATAATACGTTCTATAAAAATCTATTTTTTAAATATTACTACCTATGTATTTAAATAAAAAAAATTACATAAAAATTATTGAATATCAACATTTAATTGAAAAACATGAAAATTATAATCCTTACCTTCCTCTAAATACTGAAAATCTTTTAAAGTTTGAATAGCAAATATATTTTCTTTACACTGCTGTCCAACTTTTTCTGATCCAGTTTTGATTAGATATTCTAATAAAACTAAAGCCTTGTACACATGTCTCCAGTTTCTCCCATGATCATTTAATCGTTTCCAAATCATCTGCATTATTTCACTAAAAGCCACTACATTGTAGGTTAAATCAGCTATTTCAGCCATTATTGTGCTACTGGGACCCCAAGGATCATTTGATGTGGCTTCTCTTACTTTTTTCTGGGCATCTGAATAATTATGGGCAAAGTTTTTTAAATTTCTCCTAATACCAGCTACGTTAACTTGCATATCGTGAGATCCTCTTCTCATCTGCATACAAAATAAAAGTAAAAACATAATTTATTAGAAATGTTAATAAAGGGTCTCTCGCAACCATTGAAACTGCCTGTAGATTGATTGAGAAATATAAAAATAAAATGAAATACATGACTTTCTTGAACTTGTAGGGAATTCATGGGGAAGTTGGAAATACTGACTTTTGGCTATTATTTGTATATTTATTTACTACAGGATTAACTTTTCAGTATCAGTCAGATAATTTACATTCATTATTTTTTATGAAGAATAATCAATATTACTTTGGTAATATTTTGGATAAAACCAGGGTACGGCGCCCTGTTTTTAGCTACCACTAATCGTAAACTTTTAATCTTGCTTTTAATTTAACGCAATTAGTACTTCATAATAATAGTTCTGCAGTTGAAAGTTTAAGGTGGAAGTTTTGAATATATAAACTTCCTTACTCACATATTGTGTTTTAATAATAAAAAGACTTTGAAAATATCTATGGTAGTACAGGGTGTCCGAAATGTAGAGAAAAGAAATTAAAGACATAAATTGTTTGTATTAAATTTTTCTTGTAACAGGTTATTCAGTTTTTCTGATCCAGGCATCAACTTTCTTATTTTTAATAGGACAACCTATATTTCAAGTTTTTAAACTCCCCTAAAATGCTAGGTTGAATTTGTTAAGAGTACCCTATCCCTATACCTATGTTTTACAGTTATAAATGTCAAAAAAAGCATTTCAAAAAAAAAACCTCCAAAAAAGATGTACAAACCCCATATTACATCATATTCAGATTTCTTTCATGTCACCAACTGTTTGAGTTATCTTGCATAATGTCGTAGTTAAACCACTCAAATATAAAAACTTGAAGATGATAAGCAATATTTGCCAGTCAGTCAAAGCAGCAATCAAGTTCTATTTTATATTATTCCAATAACAAAGCTAACAAATAAAAATTAATTAAAGCAAGTTTTTATAAGTCCATTTATCAATAATTGTATTCGTTAGTTTAACATTACTTTTCTATTATAATTTGTATAATGATATTACTTTAAATGAAACTAATACCATCACAATCATCTACAGGTAGGATAGTTACGCTGCAAGATTTTCCTGTATATTTAAATACATATATCCATTTTAGAGTGCCAACAAGATTTAAGAAATCCTTCTTTGTGATATTAAACAACCATTTAGTACGAACAGATAAGATTTGACTAGCAGTGAAGCCAACATAGATAATTTCATACCAAGAAAGTTCACGCATGTAGGTACAGGGTGATCGATTTAACTGTAAAAATGAGGTTTTCTGGGAAATGCCGGAGAAAAACAAATTATTTTATACAGTACTGCATTTTTACTTACTTTTACAAGAATACTTATAAGGTAGAAATATAAAAAATATTTCTTATCTCTTATATGTTGCTCCAAAGATTACATATTTATATTTTTCTATATAACATTTTCTTATGTTTCTATTATTTAAAAAGTTATGGGCAAATCTCTGGTGATTTTTTCTATATCGTAATTATTGCAACGACATAGTCTGCTATAGAGATCTTTACCTTTCTAAAGCTAGCACCGCCACATAGTAAAATTTCAGTAAAAACTATGTGACCATTAAGAGCTAACTAAGGGCTAATTTAAAGCCCATATATAAAATTTAGGCCTCTTTCCCTTTACCCAGAATTGGTGGTGCTGCTAAGTTTAGCTAAACTTAGCAACACCACAAAGTAAAAAAAATTCATTCAGTTTTTCATCCGATTTCAAAAAAAATTACTGGCGTTTTAAGGGCTGTTTAAGGGGTCTTCAGTAACATATATATTGCTCCCCTACTCGAGCAAGGAAAAATTTATGCCGGCCAGTTGTACTTAAATTTAGTTCTGATTTTTCTCCATACCCACTAATCACTTTCTTTATATGATCCAAAATACCAACTTTGAATTATTTCCTATATTAAGTAAACACCAAGGGTTAATTTAATCTCAATATTAATGGCTCTTGGCCCTTTACGCAGAATCTGTGAGGCTACGAATTTCAGTTAAACTTAGCAACACCACAAAATCAAAAAAAATGTCTTCCAACCTATCGCTAAAAAACGGCACACCATTTAAGGGCTGAATTAAGGGCTCATCATTAAACATAACTCTACATCATTTCCAGCTGTTCAGAATTAATGGCTCTAGATATTTTATTGTTTTGACTTTGTACAGGGTAAATTAAATTGATAGGAATTAAGGGCTCGTAGTTTATGACGTTATTTTCAGTTAATTCAATGTTAATTTCTAAATAGTAAAAATAAACTATTAAGTTTGTTTGTTGAGCTTGTGGCAAATGATTTGTTGTCTGGGAATAAGGGCTGGTAGTTTAAGATACTGTAGATCCCAAAAAGTAAGTGTAGGTAGATGTAGGAAGTAGGTAGGTATAGAAAATATCAGAATGAAAACTATGTTTCACCGACAAAAAAAAATAATTTTTATGCGGGTGGAGGTGTGATCCACATGCTGCTGAAGAGCCCGTAAAAAGCCTTTAAATGGTGCGACGGTTTTTAGTGATAGGTTGGAAGACATTTTTTTTATTTTGTGGTGTTGCTAAGTTTAACTGAAATTTGTAGCCTCACAGATTTTTCATAAAAGGCCAAGAGCCTGTTACAGGTCGAATTTAAAGGGACCTGTAACACATTATTTTCATACCAACTCCATCGAGTCACAGTAAGTGCAGGTTACCAATACTGTGTTTTTATATTAGTCCACTTAATTGGGTTCGTAGTTTAGAGTATATATCATCCCGCTTGTTACCACCATATTGTTTAGGTGGCATAAGTTGAATTCACTGGCATTGTAGTCCGAAAATTATTTTTTGTATTTACCTCTTCAATTCAGACATTGTAGTAATCCGATTAAGATCGAACCCTCAGTTCGTCTTAAAGACAATTAAGAATTTAACACAAATTAAATTGAAATTTACAAACATACTGGGGTTTACTTTCTACCCTATTCTTTTTTTTTACTTTAGTTCGCCAATGGGTTCCTGAAAGAGCTAGGCAGTTTTCGGGCTTCGACTGGTAATTTAACGAAACCCGTGGCACCCTCTCTATTTTGTTTCTGGCTAGCATAAAAGCCGATATAGATTTGTACCCCGCCCATAAAACCGACTGAGCATCCCGGAATTTTTATGGTTGCGCGCTTGTGACAATCCACTAGAGTACTAGAGAATATTTCTGTTTTTTTTTTATAGGAAAGTGCATAGCAAGTCCTTAATTTTAAATATGGACATTAAATTAGACCTTGTTGTTCACATAATATGAAAATTCAAAGTTGGTATTGTGGATCATATAAAGAAAGTGATTAGTAGGCATGGAGAAAAATCAGAACTAAATTTAAGTACAACTGGCCGGTATAAATTTTTCCTTGCGCGAGAACAAATTTTTTCACTTTGTGGTAAAAAGCTAAGCTAAGCTAAGTTTAGCTAAAGTTAGCAGCACCACCAATTCTGAGTAAAGGCCCAGAGCCCTAAATTTTAAATACAGGCCTTAAATCAGTCCTTAATTAGCCCTTAATAATAATAATAATAATAATATCTCTACCCCTCATTCTAATCACAAGGATTAGCCCGAAAGTCTGAGACTTGTGTGGGAGAGGGGGCGGCATATTATTATTTCGCGGGCCGCATTTGCGCCTCAGGAACGACTTACGTTGGTAGGCCCTAACCACCATTCAGTGCTGGAATGAGGGAAACCTGGAAAACCTCATTAGTTAGGGGGACAAGTCAAACATCAACTGATTTTAATCTCTCACATTAAGACCAAGTTGACATTCTTCCCATCCTAGGCCATCGCCAGGATGGTTGCCAAGCCATCCCTGCGAATAAGCCTTGATCTACGAGTAAACAATTTAATGAAAAATTGTTTGGCGGAGTGGGGATTAGAACCCACGACCTCTGGGTTGAGCGATCGAGACGCTACGCCCTGAGCCACCTGCTCGGTAATGTTCACATAGTTTTTACTGAAATTTTACTATGTGGCGGTGCTAGCTTTAGAGAGGTTAGATCTTTTGCAATGCTCTTTCTAGTTCAATGTATCAATATATCAAAAATAATATTTTATAGAACCATAATATGGTTCTATAAAATATTATTTTTCATTTTTTATATTAGTTGCATTGGAGGACTACCGTAAAGCTTTCAAATTATAGGGTGTCATTTAATAGGTTTATGAATTTTTAAGATGTACTTATTAACAAAGTAACGATATAGGAATTGTTCATAACTTTCTAAATAATGGAAACAAAAAAATGTTATATAGGAAAATATTCAAAATTAAGGGATTTTTGGAGAGCCATAATAAAAAATGTTATGTGGCTGGAAAAAATTTTTTTAAGCGTCACGACGCCTACTGTCATATTTTTTGTATATCTACCATACCTTCTTGTAAACGTTAGTGTAAATGCAACACTTTTTAAAATAATTTGTTTTTCTCGGTCATTTCCCAGAAAAAATAATTTCTCCCGTTAAATGGATCACCCTGTACATGCAAAAGTGGTTTGGAGAACATGTAATAGATACAATTTTAAACAAATTAGAGGAATTTCAGTGAAAAGATAGTAGGGTTATTTTAAAATCTATAATTTCTTTAGAAACTAAATATGAAATTGGTTCTTTAATTAAAACAAGTACAGTTTTATGATTTTCACCAATTTTTATTTAGATATTAACTTTAAATATATAAAACCATGACAATTGTTTCGCCAACACGGTGGCTTCTACAGATGTGAGTACTAGACTAATGTTACAATCAGCCCTATTCTGTAAGCGCAAATCGAGTCGAAATGAATAATTCTTGATAATTCTTATTTTCTTTGTTAATTTAATGCACATTTAACGTTCTAAGGGATACCGTAGAACTCGTAACCCTTTTCAAATATCTGATATTTTTAGAGGACTTTGCAGGCTACCAAAAGTAATAGCTATGAATCTCATCGATGAGCTAGAACCTTTTCTTTTGGGTTTTGTTTTTCCGTGAAGCATTATTTTATAGGCAGAAATAAAATCTACCATAAAATGTAGCTGTTCGTTGGACTTTTTTTTCTTATTTGGGGTTGCTCCAGACATAACTAAAGATTAAAGTATGTACTACAACTTGTCACTGGCAGAGTGGTAGTACTAAGGGTAGGTACTGTATAAATAGTTTGTTCTCGCCAACGTACGTAACAATTGATTACGTACGTTGATTACGTAAATAAATGATTTAGTAAGTCAAGGGGCTACGGCTAAATAGTAAAGGGGCTAAGGCTAAATGTACAGAAAAAATTTTACCTGCCACAGCCCACACTACACTATTTGTCACCATTTGGGAATTCCAAATAGCATAATTATAGCACAATTGGTCTTTGCTAGAGATACCCAGCGATTTTGGGAGTTTATGGTTATAGTGTACAATGATCAAAGATCTCTCTGTGCTAAATCCAAACTCCCCTGAACACCTTTACAGTCCCGGAACACCGTAGCCAAGACCTTTTGCTGCAGAGAACCACGTCTTTACTTTTACCGGGGCTCCCTCGCTGTTTTTCCGCCACTCCATACTGACCCTCTCCGATTCCGGGATGTAATACCTTTCCTTTTGTACCGTATTAGGAGCCGCCGAAAAATTTCAAACTGTCTGGCTTTCTGCTCATCCATCAGCATTTTTGGAACCCACCGAGAGGAACTGGTGTGAAGTTAGCAACGGTTTTTCCAGCAACGGTTTTTCTCAGCAACGGTTTTTCTCAGCAACGGTTTTCGCCGGCAACGGTTTGGGAATCTACCACGTCGATAAAGGCGTATGCATTAAAAAATGCGGCGAGAGATATAATAAAACGTCCAGCAAAAACATAGTTTACGTTGTCGAGTGATTATTTAGAAAGGGAACTGTCACACGAGATGTGTTTAAGCCGTCCCACACAGTCAAATCATTTGTACGCCCGTACCAGTGGCGTAGTAACTGAATAATGAAAAAATAATGAAAAGCCCAGGAAAAATACAGTTTACGTTGTCGAGTGTCTATTTACCTAAGGAACTGTCAGCTGAGATGTGCTTAAGCTGCCTCACATGGTCAAATCATTTGTACGTCCGTACCAGTGGCGTGGTAACTGAATAATGAAAAAATAATAAAAAGCCCGGGAAAAATACAGTTTACGTTGTCGAGTGTCTATTTACCTAGGGAACTGTCACTTGAGATGTGCTTAAGCTGCCTCACACGCTCAAATCATTTGTACGTCCGTACCAGTGGCGTGGTAACTGAATAATGAAAAAATAATAAAAAGCCCGGAAAAATACAGTTTACGTTGTCGAGTGTCTATTTACCTAGGGAACTGTCACTTGAGATGTGCTTAAGCTGCCTCACACGGTCAAATCATTTGTACGTCCGTACCAGTGGCGTGGTAACTAAATAATGAAAAAATAATAAAAAGCCCAGCAAAAATACAGTTTACGTTGTCGAGTGTCTATTTACATAGGGAAGTGTCACTTGAGATGTGCTTAGCTGTCTCACATGGTCAAATCATTTGTACGTCCGTACCAGTGGCGTGATAACTGAAAAATGAAAAAATAATAAAAAGCCCGGAAAAATACAGTTTACGTTGTCGAGTGTCTATTTACCTAGGGAACTGTCACTTGCGATGTGCTTAAGCTGCCTCACACGGTCAAATCATTTGTACGTCCGTACCAGTGGCGTAGTGACTGAATAATAAAAAAATAATAAAAAGCCCGGGAAAAATACAGTTTACGTTGTCGAGTGACTATTTACCCAGGGCACTGTCAATTGGGACGTGCTTCAGCCGTCCCACACGGTCAAATCATTTGTACGTCCGTATCAGTGGCGTAGTGACTGAATAATAAAAAAATAATAAAAAGCCCAGGAAAAATACAGTTTAAGTTGTCGAGTGACTATTTAGCCAGGGGACTGTCAATTGAGACGTGCTTCAGCCGTCCCACATGGTCAAATCATTTGTACGTCCGTATCAGTGGCGTAGTGACTGAATAATAAAAAAATAATAAAAAGCACAGGAAAAATACAGTTTACGTTGTCGAGTTTCTATTTACCTAAGGAACTGTCAGCTGAGATGTGCTTAAGCTGCCACACATGGTCAAATCATTTGTACGTCCGTACCAGTGGCGTGGTAACTGAATAATGAAAAAATAATAAAAAGCCCAGGAAAAATAAAGTTTACGTTGTCCAGTGTCTATTTACCTAGGGAACTGTCAGCTGAGATGTGCTTAAGCTGCCACACATGGTCAAATCATTTGTACGTCCGTACCAGTGGCGTGGTAACTGAATAATGAAAAAATAATAAAAAGCCCGGGAAAAATACAGTTTACGTTGTCGATTGTCTATTTACCTAGGGAACTGACAATTGAAATGTGCTTAAGCCGTCCCATACGGTCAAATCATTTATACGTCCGTACCAGTGGCGTGATAACTGAATAATGAAAAAATAATAAAAAGCCCGGAAAAATACAGTTTACGTTGTCGAGTGTCTATTTACCTAGGGAACTGTCACTTGCGATGTGCTTAAGCTGCCTCACACGGTCAAATCATTTGTACGTCCGTACCAGTGGCGTAGTGACTGAATAATAAAAAAATAATAAAAAGCCCGGGAAAAATACAGTTTACGTTGTCGAGTGACTATTTACCCAGGGCACTGTCAATTGGGACGTGCTTCAGCCGTCCCACACGGTCAAATCATTTGTACGTCCGTATCAGTGGCGTAGTGACTGAATAATAAAAAAATAATAAAAAGCCCAGGAAAAATACAGTTTAAGTTGTCGAGTGACTATTTAGCCAGGGGACTGTCAATTGAGACGTGCTTCAGCCGTCCCATATGGTCAAATCATTTGTACGTCCGTATCAGTGGCGTAGTGACTGAATAATAAAAAAATAATAAAAAGCACAGGAAAAATACAGTTTACGTTGTCGAGTGTCTATTTACCTAAGGAACTGTCAGCTGAGATGTGCTTAAGCTGCCACACATGGTCAAATCATTTGTACGTCCGTACCAGTGGCGTGGTAACTGAATAATGAAAAAATAATAAAAAGCCCAGGAAAAATAAAGTTTACGTTGTCCAGTGTCTATTAACCTAGGGAACTGTCAGCTGAGATGTGCTTAAGCTGCCACACATGGTCAAATCATTTGTACGTCCGTACCAGTGGCGTGGTAACTGAATAATGAAAAAATAATAAAAAGCCCGGGAAAAATACAGTTTACGTTGTCGATTGTCTATTTACCTAGGGAACTGTCAATTGAAATGTGCTTAAGCCGTCCCATACGGTCAAATCATTTATACGTCCGTACCAGTGGCGTGATAACTGAATAATGAAAAAATAATAAAAAGCCCGGAAAAATACAGTTTACGTTGTCGAGTGTCTATTTACCTAGGGAACTGTCACTTGCGATGTGCTTAAACTGCCTCACACGGTCAAATCATTTGTACGTCCGTACCAGTGGCGTAGTGACTGAATAATAAAAAAATAATAAAAAGCCCGGGAAAAATACAGTTTACGTTGTCGAGTGACTATTTACCCAGGGCACTGTCAATTGGGACGTGCTTCAGCCGTCCCACACGGTCAAATCATTTGTACGTCCGTATCAGTGGCGTAGTGACTGAATAATAAAAAAATAATAAAAAGCCCAGGAAAAATACAGTTTAAGTTGTCGAGTGACTATTTAGCCAGGGGACTGTCAATTGAGACGTGCTTCAGCCGTCCCACATGGTCAAATCATTTGTACGTCCGTATCAGTGGCGTAGTGACTGAATAATAAAAAAATAATAAAAAGCACAGGAAAAATACAGTTTACGTTGTCGAGTGTCTATTTACCTAAGGAACTGTCAGCTGAGATGTGCTTAAGCTGCCACACATGGTCAAATCATTTGTACGTCCGTACCAGTGGCGTGGTAACTGAATAATGAAAAAATAATAAAAAGCCCAGGAAAAATAAAGTTTACGTTGTCCAGTGTCTATTTACCTAGGGAACTGTCAGCTGAGATGTGCTTAAGCTGCCACACATGGTCAAATCATTTGTACGTCCGTACCAGTGGCGTGGTAACTGAATAATGAAAAAATAATAAAAAGCCCGGGAAAAATACAGTTTACGTTGTCGATTGTCTATTTACCTAGGGAACTGTCAATTGAAATGTGCTTAAGCCGTCCCATACGGTCAAATCATTTATACGTCCGTACCAGTGGCGTGGTAACTGAATAATGAAAAAATAATAAAAAGACCGGGAAAAATACGGCTATGTTGTCAAATGACTATTTAGCCAGGGAACTGTCAATTGAAACGTGCTTAAGCTGTCTCACACGGTCAAATCATTTGTACGTCGATACCAGTGGTAACTGAATTATGAAAAAATAATAAATCCAGGAAAAATTATATTTTACGATATAAACGAGTATTACGAATATTATAACAAGATATGAACAAATTCTCACAAACATTGGAGACCCCTTTATAACACAATGTATTGCTCAAGGAAACGGACCATTCCAGCAGTATTTATAATGTTTTATTAGAAATTAATTGTATTAGCAAAGTTTTTGTAAGTAAAAGATTGTGTTGTTTCATCCCTTATTATTTTTTGTAGGTATTTGGTTTCCTTAATTTATTTAATAATTTAAATTGTTCAGCCTTCAGAAGATTCCTATCAGGTTTCTTATATATTTTTCCTGGGCTTTTCATTATTTTTTCATAATTTAGTTACCACGCCACTGGTACGGACGTACAAATGATTTGACCGTATGGGACGGCTTAAGCACATCTCAATTAACAGTTCCCTAGATAAATAGACACTCGACAACGTAAACTATATTTTTCATGGGCTTTTTATTATTTTTTCATTATTCAGTTACCACACCACTGGTACGGACGTACAAATTATTTGACCATGTGAGGCAGCTTAAGCACATCTCAGCTAACAGTTCCTTAGGTAAATAGACACTCGACAACGTAAACTGTGTTTTTCCCGGGCTTTTTATTATTTTTTCATTACTCAGTTACCACGCCACTGGTACGGACGTACAAATGATTTGACCGTGTGAGGCAGCTTAAGCACATCTCAGCTGACAGTTCCTTAGGTAAATAGACACTCGACAACGTAAACTGTATTTTTCCTGGGCTTTTTATTATTTTTTCATTATTCAGTTACTACGCCACTGGTACGGGCGTACAAATGATTTGACTGTGTGGGACGGCTTAAACACATCTCGTGTGACAGTTCCCTGGCTAAATAGTCACTCGACAACGTAAACTATGTTTTTGCTGGACGTTTTATTATATCTCTCGCCGCATTTTTTAATGCATACGCCTTTATCGACGTGGTAGATTCCCAAACCGTTGCCGGCGAAAACCGTTGCTGAGAAAAACCGTTGCTGGAAAAACCGTTGCTAACTTCACACCGGTCCGAGAGGATGCTTTTCAGAATCCCAACTCATTCCGAATGATTGACTGCACACTTCCATAACTTATCTGAAGTTGCTGAGAGATTTCAAGCACAGTTACATGCCGATCACCTATTACGTCCGTTCTTAAACATATTACACCATTGCTTAACTCGACTCCATGAAAGGGTTCTTTCCCCGAACTGTGAGAGTAAACAGCACTGAATTTCAGCAGCATTTAACATTTTCGTTGACAAGCAATTTTATAATCACACGTTGTGCAACCGCGTGGTGTACCTCTCACTCGCTCATCGTGATTTCTATTGAGAATACATACATAGCATGTGGCATGGCAACGTTATGAATCCCTTCCACGTTACCCCCCTTCTGCGTCTGCAACGTTGCGGACCCCTCACGCCACGAACTAGCGCGCAATTTGAAAATGCTAGTTTATATTTGATCCTCCCTCGTATATTAAAGAAACTTTAGGGAGAAATTTAAAAGAAAAAACATTTATGTCAGACTCCATCATTCTATAATGCCTGGGAGAAAGTTATGGGCCCAGTTGAATTTAGGTAAGTTTTATGTAATATTATTTCCAATGTAAATATAATTTTTTTTTCTAGGTTATACTGCTCATGGCATGTACTGTGCGTTTCACGAAGTTGTATCCCAGATTGGAATGTTCGGATTGTTAGGATTCGCTGGCAAATCCTGTGGGAAACTTGCACGCGCGCTTAAATCACACCACTTCAATTTGTAGCGGTCCGTAACCGAGATGTGCCAATGCATTGAATTTAACTAATAACATAACGGCGCTCCATACGTTGGAGATATATACTAACATTCCAATCCGGGATACAACTTCGTGAAACGCACAGTAGATCGCGCCTGAAGAAAGAATCTTTGAAAAAATAAAGTCAAAAGAACAGCAGGTAGCTACTAAAATATCATTTTTTCAAGTTCTAATGCCTGTCTTTTTATTTATATTAAAGTCAAAATTAAAGTACACTGTATATTTTAGGTTTACAAATATAAAGTTACGAACCCTGTTGCAGAAAACAGATATAAATGGTTTTAATGTAATGTGTTACAATTTTTTGTCATATTTGCTGTCCAATCATGATACAATAGAATTTGGCCTCTATTTTCAAGATTATTATGCAAATAATACCAAAATATAGGCCTATTGCTGTCTTATTAACAGTGGTTTAACACCAATATGTTCATAGAGAGAAAGCATAAAACATTGAAATATATTAACATAGATGGAAAAGTAAATAAACGTCTAGATAAGGCTATAACCGTTTTGATGAAGTTTGGTTTGTTGCTCAAAGTTATCAATAAAGGAAAATTAACAACTAAAATTAGAATCACACGAAATAGACACAAAGAAAATCAAAAGTTGGATTCCAAGTCTGTTTTTCAAAATGGGATGGTAAATACCCTCGTCTTCTTCTCATGGAATATATATAGTTGAGGAGCGGCAACCAACTTGCAGTTGTAAATTAATTTGTAGGTACTGATTGTAAAGTCTGCTTCCATCGCTTCTCTTGCACATACCTGGATTCCAGTATAAAATAAAACATGTGCAAATATGTTAGTAGTGGTGAAAAACACACCGTAGTGCCCTCTTTGGGTCTGTGCTACTATCTGTCTGACAATTATTGTCAAATTGACAGACAGATAACGATCTGCTTTTCCGCAGGTGCCATTACCATTAGAAAATCTTGATGAACGATGTGGCGACTGCTATGGAGATGCCGATGTAATACAACGCCAATCGGGGCATATTGCCCGTGGAGTAGTTGTTTTCCGCATCTCCTTCAAATAAAATGTGCAAACATATTCATTTAGTTTGTACATTTCTAAAATAACGTAATAGCTTAACTTTTTAATGGGTGTTAAAACTTCATTCGAATTAGGTAAATTATATTCAGTAAAATGTTTTTTTTTTATATTGTAATGATAAAGGAACAAATTTTTTATTTTTTAACATATAATAATAATAATAATAATAATATTAATAAATGTGTTTATTGCAGAGCTAGGAGTGGCAACAAATGTAAAACATATGAAAATATGAATTAATAGTTAAAAAAATATGAACTTTTTATGCAAATTTGTTTAAAATAAGTATTAAATATGATTCGTGTTTTCATGACTAATAATACTTTAATGAGTAATTAATTTAAAATTTTTTTAAAAAATTGGAAAACACAAGACATTTCACTTAAAAAATAAAAATAGGTATATATATTTCTCTCATGTAAAAAATAGACTCTTCTTACAAGTCAAAAATCACAAAGTATTACTGGACGACCTTGGCGTTGTCGTCGTAGCGTCTATGGTCGTAGCAAACCAAACACGCGATTTATAAACTGTCGGTGGCGTCGGCGTTGGCGCTAGATGTTTCATTTTATTTCATGATATAAGGTTAGGGTTCTCAACAATCATAATCATACTCATAACCTAAATTCATTTTTGTGCGTATTTCAATATGGATTTTGAAGATAATAATGATAGAAAAATTCTGGGAATGTTGGGGATAACACTGTGTTTATACGAGTTGTATACTATATTCACGAGTTATAATATGTGTAATTATGTAAGTAGTATTTTAAGAATTATTTTTCTGTATAAATTAGTTCGATTAGTTGTATAATCGTGTATTATTTAAAATAAAAGTCAAAAAGTTTACATCACTATTTATTTTGAAGATTGTTTTTACTTTTTTTATAAATTAATTAAACTTACATTGGCTATCCATGTTCATTTCGCAAGGAGAATATAAAATTATCCAGCAAACAACTAAACTAACCAAATGTCAAAGTCAAATTCAAAATGGTCTGTCACTTTCTTGTTTCCTTTTCTCCCAAGGGTTCCGAGCACGTGATCCTCAATATGCAATCATGTTGGTTGCAACGTCACTGCTACGGATTTGCTTCGAACACCGGGCGAACCATATGGGCGAACGACCGCCGCAAAAGTTGAAGTTGAGTTATCTCGAACGCCGGTGAACGCCAACTCCAACGCCAACGACGTTTATAAACGTCTATATATTAAACACTGTTTTTAACTTTGGACGCGAACGCCGGCGCCAGCGCCAACGACGAGTTTATAAATCCAGGGTTAACATTGTTGCCTAAATTAATAGACTAAGTACTATCCATTTTTATATTTTTTTGAAAAATATTATTAAAAATCGGCTATAGTGGCTTCTATTGCATTATTCTTATCTAAAAAATCCTTCAACTTTTTATTTGCCTTCAGCTTTTCGACTTTTCAATTTTCAACGTTTAGTTGGTTCTAGGGTCATTACTCCCTGGCTTTATCTATGGTCATTACCACAATTTATACCAGAAAATAGACAAATGCTATTATTTTATTTTGACATTGCACACATAACCTAACAACCTGACTTTCCTTTATCTATGAACCTGACTGAAAAATAAACCGCCAACAATGTTACCGTTAAGTAATTTATAGGTAGCGTGCCGCAATGCCGCAAAGTCGCAAACCCGCGCTGTCGCCGAATGCCTTGCTCGGTAATAATCGCTGCCCAAATACCCGTCATTGGTCAGGCTCTCAGTCTGACCAATGGGATACATTATCAAACGTTCGGTATACAGTCGGTCTAAGGGCGAAAATTGATGTAATATGAACAGTATGAACTAAAATCAGTTTTTTATGAACAATATGAGCAAACACTATAAATTATGAACCTTTACATAAAATATGAAGCGAGTCCGAGCCCTGTTATTGTGCAAGAAAAAAAAAGTATTACACAATAGGTAAGAGTTTTGTAATGAAGCACATTTCATTCCATATATATATTTAAATATATCCGCCGCCTGTAAAATATTTATATTGTGGAAACGACATTTATTAAATATTAACCAGCAAATATAATGTAACCTGTGTGAAATTGGCGACTAAAACTAGCGACTAAAAATTCCGAAAGTACCCGAACATTCATTGGCGTAGTTGGAAAATATTTTACAATCCTATTGGCAATGTATTCTAAGGTATATATCGTAAGGGTACTTTTTTGGCACAGAACTTTCTCCACTTATTACAGAAATATGCACCCACTCACATCTTCGTTAAGGGTAGTTAAACATCCCCGAAAATATTTAAAAATCGGTATCATTAATTACAGACATAGAAAGTCCTTAAAATTTTGCCAGAAACTTTGAATTATAGTCTACTTACTACAGAAAAAATTTCATCGACTCGCAACTTCGCTAAGGGTAGTTAAACATCCCCGAAAATATTGAAAAATCGGTATCTTTAATTACAGACATAGAAAGTCCTTAAAATTTTGCCAGAAACTTTGAATTATAGCCTACTTACTACAGAAAAAATTGCATCGACTGCAACTTCAGTAAGGGTAGTTAAACATCCCCGAAAATATTGAAAAATCGGTATCTTTAATTACAGACATAGAAAGTCCTTAAATTTTTGGCAGAAGCTTTAAATAGTAGTCTACTTACTACAGAAAAAATTGCATCGACTCGCAACTTCGGCAAGGGTAGTTAAACATCCCTGGAAATATTGAAAAATCGGTATCTTTAATTACAGACATAGAAAGTCCTTAAAATTTTGCCAGAAACTTTGAATTATAGTCTACTTACTACAGAAAAAATTGCACCGACTCGCAACTTCGTTAAGGGTAGTTAAACATCCCCGAAAATATTGAAAAATCGGTATCTTTAATTACAGACATAGAAAGTCCTTAAAATTTTGCCAGAAACTTTGAATTATAGTCTACTTACTACAGAAAAAATTGCATCGACTCGCAACTTCGTTAAGGGTAGTTAAACATCCCCGAAAATATTGAAAAATCGGTATCTTTAATTACAGACATAGAAAGTCCTTAAATTTTTGCCATAAACTTTAAATAGTAGTCTACTTACTACAGAAAAAATTGCATCGACTCGCAACTTCAGTAAGGGTAGTTAAACATCCCCGAAAATATTGAAAAATCGGTATCTTTAATTACAGACATAGAAAGTCCTTAAAATTTTGCCAGAAACTTTGAATTATAGTCTACTTACTACAGAAAAAATTGCATCGACTCGCAACTTCGTTAAGGGTAGTTAAACATCCCCGAAAATATTGAAAAATCGGTATCTTTAATTACAGACATAGAAAGTCCTTAAAATTTTGCCAGAAACTTTGAATTATAGTCTACTTACTACAGAAAAAATTTCATCGACTCGCAACTTCGTTAAGGGTAGTTAAACATCCCCGAAAATATTGAAAAATCGGTATCTTTAATTACAGACATAGAAAGTCCTTAAAATTTTGCCAGATACTTTGAATTATAGTCTACTTACTACAAAAAAAATTGCATCGACTCGCAACTTCGTTAAGGGTAGTTAAACATCCCCGAAAATATTGAAAAATCGGTATCTTTAATTACAGACATAGAAAGTCCTTAAATTTTTGCCATAAACTTTAAATAGTAGTCTACTTACTACAGAAAAAATTGCATCGACTCGCAACTTCAGTAAGGGTAGTTAAACATCCCCGAAAATATTGAAAAATCGGTATCTTTAATTACAGACATAGAAAGTCCTTAAAATTTTGCCAGAAACTTTGAATTATAGTCTACTTACTACAGAAAAAATTGCATCGACTCGCAACTTCGTTAAGGGTAGTTAAACATCCCCGAAAATATTGAAAAATCGGTATCTTTAATTACAGACATAGAAAGTCCTTAAAATTTTGCCAGAAACTTTGAATTATAGTCTACTTACTACAGAAAAAATTTCATCGACTCGCAACTTCGTTAAGGGTAGTTAAACATCCCCGAAAATATTGAAAAATCGGTATCTTTAATTACAGACATAGAAAGTCCTTAAAATTTTGCCAGATACTTGAATTATAGTCTACTTACTACAAAAAAAATTGGATCGACTCGCAACTTCGTTAAGGGTAGTTAAACATCCCCGAAAATATTGAGAAATCGGTATCTTTAATTACAGACATAGAAAGTCCTTAAATTTTTGCCATAAACTTTAAATAGTAGTCTACTTACTACAGAAAAAATTGCATCGACTCGCAACTTCAGTAAGGGTAGTTAAACACGGGGATGTTTAATTACCCTTAACGAAGTTGCGAGTCGAAGCAATTTTTTCTGTAGTAAGTAGACTACTATTTAAAGCTTCTGCCAAAAATTTAAGGACCTTCTATGTCTGTAATTAAAGATACCGATTTTTAAATATTTTCGGGGATGTTTAACTACCCTTACCGAAGTTGCGAGTCGATGCAATTTTTTCTGTAGTAAGTAGACTACTATTTAAAGCTTCTGCCAAAAATTTAAGGACTTTCTATGTCTGTAATTAAAGATACCGATTTTTAAATATTTTCGGGGATGTTTAACTACCCTTACCGAAGTTGCGAGTCGATGCAATTTTTTCTGTAGTAAGTAGACTACTATTTAAAGCTTCTGCCAAAAATTTAAGGACTTTCTATGTCTGTAATTAAAGATACCGATTTTTAAATATTTTCGGGGATGTTTAACTACCCTTACCGAAGTTGCGAGTAGATGCAATTTTTTCTGTAGTAAGTAGACTACTTTTTAAAGTTTCTGGCAAAAATTGAAGGACTTTCTATGTCTGTAATTAAAGATACCGATTTTTCAATATTTTCGGGGATGTTTAACTACCCTTACCGAAGTTGCGAGTCGATGCAATTTTTTCTGTAGTAAGTAGACTATAATTCAAAGTTTCTGGCAAAATTTTAAGGACTTTCTATGTCTGTAATTAAAGATACCGATTTTTCAATATTTTCAGGGTTGTTTAACTACCCTTACCGAAGTTGCGAGTCGATGCAATTTTTTCTGTAGTAAGTAGATTACTACTTAAAGTTTACGGCAAAAATTTAAGGACTTTCTATGTCTGTAATTAAAGATACCGATTTTTCAATATTTTCGGGGATGTTTAACTACCCTTAACGAAGTTGCGAGTCGATGCAATTTTTTCTGTAGTAAAGAGACTATAATTCAAAATTTCTGGCAAAGTTTTAAGGACTTTCTATGTCTGTAATTAAAGATACCGATTTTTCAATATTTTCAGGGATGTTTAACTACCCTTGCCGAAGTTGCGAGTCGATGCAATTTTTTCTGTAGTAAGTAGACAACTATTTAAAGCTTCTGCCAAAAATTTAAGGACTTTCTATGTCTGTAATTAAAGATACCGATTTTTCAATATTTTCGGGGATGTTTAACTACCCTTAACGAAGTTGCGAGTCGATGCCATTTTTTCTGTAGTAAGTAGACTATAATTCAAAGTTTCTGGCAAAATTTTAAGGACTTTCTATGTCTGTAATTAAAGATACCGATTTTTCAATATTTTCGGGGATGTTTAACTACCCTTAACGAAGTTGCGAGTCGATGCAATTTTTTCTGTAGTAAGTAGACTATAATTCAAAGTTTCTGGCAAAATTTTAAGGACTTTCTATGTCTGTAATTAAAGATACCGATTTTTCAATATTTTCAGGGATGTTTAACTACCCTTGCCGAAGTTGCGAGTCGATGCAATTTTTTCTGTAGTAAGTAGACAACTATTTAAAGCTTCTGCCAAAAATTTAAGGACTTTCTATGTCTGTAATTAAAGATACCGATTTTTCAATATTTTCGGGGATGTTTAACTACCCTTAACGAAGTTGCGAGTCGATGCCATTTTTTCTGTAGTAAGTAGACTATAATTCAAAGTTTCTGGCAAAATTTTAAGGACTTTCTATGTCTGTAATTAAAGATACCGATTTTTCAATATTTTCGGGGATGTTTAACTACCCTTAACGAAGTTGCGAGTCGGTGCAATTTTTTCTGTAGTAAGTAGATTATAATTCAAAGTTTCTGGCAAAATTTTAAGGACTTTCTATGTCTGTAATTAAAGATACCATTTTTCAATATTTTCAGGGATGTTTAACTACCCTTGCCGAAGTTGCGAGTCGATGCAATTTTTTCTGTAGTAAGTAGACTACTATTTAAAGCTTCTGCCAAAAATTTAAGGACTTTCTATGTCTGTAATTAAAGATACCGATTTTTCAATATTTTCGGGGATGTTTAACTACCCTTAACGAAGTTGCGAGTCGATGCAATTTTTTCTGTAGTAAGTAGACTATAATTCAAAGTTTCTGGCAAAATTTTAAGGACTTTCTATGTCTGTAATTAAAGATACCGATTTTTCAATATTTTCGGGGATGTTTAACTACCCTTACTGAAGTTGCGAGTCGATGCAATTTTTTCTGTAGTAAGTAGACTACTATTTAAAGTTTATGGCAAAAATTTAAGGACTTTCTATGTCTGTAATTAAAGATATCGATTTTTCAATATTTTCGGGGATGTTTAACTACCCTTAACGAAGTTGCGAGTCGATGCAATTTTTTCTGTAGTAAGTAGACTATAATTCAAAGTTTCTGGCAAAATTTTAAGGACTTTCTATGTCTGTAATTAAAGATACCGATTTTTCAATATTTTCGGGGATGTTTAACTACCCTTAACGAAGTTGCGAGTCGGTGCAATTTTTTCTGTAGTAAGTAGACTCTAATTCAAAGTTTCTGGCAAAATTTTAAGGACTTTCTATGTCTGTAATTAAAGATACCGATTTTTCAATATTTCCAGGGATGTTTAACTACCCTTGCCGAAGTTGCGAGTCGATGCAATTTTTTCTGTAGTAAGTAGACTACTATTTAAAGCTTCTGCCAAAAATTTAAGGACTTTCTATGTCTGTAATTAAAGATACCGATTTTTCAATATTTTCGGGGATGTTTAACTACCCTTACCGAAGTTGCAGTCGATGCAATTTTTTCTGTAGTAAGTAGGCTATAATTCAAAGTTTCTGGCAAAATTTTAAGGACTTTCTATGTCGGTAATTAAAGATACCGATTTTTCAATATTTTCGGGGATGTTTAACTACCCTTAACGAAGTTGCGAGTCGATGAATTTTTTTCTGTAGTAAGTAGACTATAATTCAAAGTTTCTGGCAAAATTTTAAGGACTTTCTATGTCTGTAATTAATGATACCGATTTTTCAATATTTTCGGGGATGTTTAACTACCCTTAACGAAGATGTGAGTGGGTGCATATTTCTGTAATAAGTGGAGAAAGTTCTGTGCCAAAAAAGTACCCTTACGATATATACCTTAGAATACATTGCCAATAGGATTGTAAAATATTTTCCAACTACGCCAATGAATGTTCGGGTACTTTCGGAATTTTTAGTCGCTAGTTTTAGTCGCCAATTTCACACAGGTATATAATGTATCACGCCGCGCCGTCTTGACTCGAAGACATCCGACCACTCTCGAATCCTCACGTCCCACGCTGACTATGCCTAAGCAGCGCACAAGATTTACAGTCAGTCCCCTAAATGAAAAGAAATAGATGTTTTTCTTACATAGAATACGCCCGAGAAGCAATTTTAGTTTCTTCCAAACCGATAGATGGTGCTGTAGCTAATGAGATAAACAAAATCGTACGCATCTAGTAGTCTAAAATATTTACTTTTCGTCGCCATTTTGCCGCGTCGTTTTTCGTTGAAATATAACCTGACATTCAAACATTGAAGTTTTCGCCGCAGTTTTTTAAAGAATTTCCTATGAAAAAAATGCACTAACTGCTCTGTGTTTGATTTGTTTCCCCAGTAGCTGACAAACTTTAGTCCATTATTATCATTCTGGAAGAATATTCTGGGGAGATGTAATAATACAGGTAATGTAATTATAATTAGTTTTAGTAAGTAGTGTTCAGTTATTAGATCATTATGTTTTAGGTTTGAAAGAAAAGATGCAAGAAGGTGCATGATAGACGTTTTAGAAGAGGTGCTGCAAGAAAAGATTGTACTTATTATTCCTTGGATACAGGATTACTTTATAACCTTAATAATTTGATAATTTATAAAGTTTTCTCAACGTAAGTTTTAGATTATATTAATGTAAAAGTGTTTGTAGAGCTTTTTATAAATTCGTGATAAATATATATAATGTCTCATACTTTTATTTTATTTGTAACATAGTAAAAAATGTATTGGTTTGGTAGAGGTCAAGGATCCTGCAAGCAAATATTTCTTATGCAACCAGTTAAACGTTACTTCCATTTTCATTGAAAATATATGATGCAACCAGTTATACACCTATTTCCTTCCAAACCGTCTGAGGGCGCAGTTTTAATTCTTAAAATGTCAATATTAAGATAGTTATCTATTGTATTTTTATCTAGGGTCAGTCCGTAGCCGGCACCAGTGAAGAGCAGTTCAGCCGACACCTCCATCTCCACTATAAGAATAGTAAGTAAAATTTGTTAAAGTCCACAAATCCGACTTGAGTGGAAATTTGCTTAAGTCGCTGATTTCACTACTGCGCCAGTCTGAGTTCTCACTGCCCCTTCATCGAACTGAGAACAGTTGAGACAAAGAGTTGCCTACCGTTCGTCGCCACGAGCAGTCCTGTCCACCGCTGCTAGCAACATCAGGAATAAGTAAGTAAATATTACAAGTCCACAAAGGCGTTAATACTTGGGAAAAATTCAACTGCTGTCTACTACGCCTTAAGTATACTAAGTCCGTTTTCCACCCTGTGCATGTCCGAGGTTCCGATAGGGACTTAAAGGTAACAGCGACCAATTCAAGCAGGCAGTCTAGCTCTAGCCAGCATTGTAAGCAGTTCAGCCCGTCACCGCTTCGACTTGTGCCCGTATGCTTTTGCCCAATACGACAAGAATATTGTTTAGCTTTGTCCATTTTAGGTTCTAGGTTAATAAATGTATTAAAAGGTTTATTGGTGTATTACTTTTATCTGTTGTGTGAAGTCTAATTTTCCCTATCGACCGACCTGGCGTACCGTATCTTCACTGTAGCTACCTGAGTAGTGGTGTTCCTACACTGTAACCAGGAACTGGCGCCCGAGGCAAAGTAAAAGAGAAACCGAACCTCGGGCACTAACGTGACACTTCCTACCTGTGCAAATCGGGAAGTATCCGTCACAGTTTGGCGTAAGCCATTCTTCCACTCTACCCAATAAATCTAAAAGTGCATAACATAGATAAATTTTATAACAAAATTATGATTTGGTAGCCAATTTAAATTCATTAAGAAAATAAATAAAATATACATATTGCAAACATACCAACATATACTGGCAAAACTAACATATACTGGTCCTTATAGAACCTACAGAAGCAATTTCGATTTATTATATCATAACAATTTTGAGTTATTATCTATAAATGTATTCTAGGTGAACATTATTAAACAGAAGCTGGATTAACATTTTTTTAAATGGGCCAGGTCCCAAATGAAGAGAACGCATCACCTTATTCAAAAAATGCGGAGCTATATACGAAAATGATCCTGTAAATTGTGTAGTAAAATAACGAGGTACAGCAAAAGAATCAACTCTCAATTGCACCTCATGAACATGGGAATTTCTGCATAACAAATGAAAGAAATACTGAGGAATTTTTATCTTTTGAAACCTATAAAGAAACATTACAAGAATAAACTCTAGTCTCATTGCTATAAGCGGTTCCGACAATCTTTGTAAATAAGGGGTAATATGCTCTCTGTAGGACACACAACATACAAATCTGATACATGCATTCTGTATTCTTTGAATCTTTTGTTTGTTATACTCTGCCAAAAAGTAAAAGTAAACTTGACTACAATAAAATATATTTGGGTAAATTATAGATTTAATTAAATTTAGCTTCGTATGTTTATTTGACACATTTTTAAGATGATAAATAGATTTTAATTTATAAAAACAAGTTATAAACTTTGTTTACATGGTCATTAAATTTTAATTTATTATCTAACACAACGCCCAAGTTCTTAGCAGAGTGTGCCCAATTTGTAAGAGAGTCATTTACAATAAGATGCTCAGAACAAATTTCAACCCTCTGACGTTCATTACCAAAACAAATTGCCACTGTTTTATTTGGATTAACTCGTAAGCCATTGCCTACACCAGCAAGATAAACTCAAAATATCCTCATTTAGTTGATTAAGGGCACAGTTCCTATTCAAGAAATCAAAAGATTAATATAGTTGAATGTCGTCAGCATATAAATGTAACATACTTGTTTTATAGCAGAAGGCAAATCGAAAGTACAGATTGAAAATAACAACGGTCCAAGTATACTTCCTTGTGGCACACCGCAATAGGTTGTTTTATATTCGGAATAATTATCATTGCCAATCTTAACCCTCTGTCTACGATCATGAAGATAACTACCTAACCAATTTATGGCACTATCACTGAAACCAATATATTTTAGCTTGCTCAATAATAAATCGGAAGTAACTAAATCAAATGCCTTACTTTGATCCAACAAAAGTAAAACTGTACAGTGATATTTATCCAATTCAGTAACAATGTCATTTGTTACTTGTAACAGTGCAGTAGTTCTACTATAGTTAGCACGAAATCTTGACTGAACAGAGGGAATAATCCCATACAAAGATGGATAATTTAAAATTTGCCGAGATACTATACGTTCAAATATTTTGGACAATGTTGGCAATATGTTAATGGGTCTTAGATCATTAAAGGTTGCAGGAGATGAAACTTTTGGGAGTGGTATTACATTAGAAAATTTCCATATCTTTGGAAATGTGCTTTGTTTGATACACTGATTAAAAATTTTAAACCAGTAAAAAAAAACAATTTATAAATATAAACCAGTAGGTTTATATTTATATCTCCCATTTACACTATATATTCAGTTTCTAAATAAATTTGTTCAAGAGAATCTGATAACTCTAACACACTATCAACACTAGCTTTTGGATGCCTGTAAGCAACACCTATTCCTATCTTCAAATCACTTGTTTCTGCAATAATCCAAAGTTGCTCTACTTTTTTGTCACTTATATTTGCATATTTAACTTTGATTTTGTAATGTGATTTAGAATAAATTGCCAATCCACCACCTCTGCTTGGACGATCCAATCTTGTTATATTATAAATAGGTATAGCAACGTAGTGACTTGGGTAATCTTCCATTAGCCATGTTTCAGATACAGCGAAAAAATTATACTTATTTTGCATAATAAAGTCTTTCAGAGAAGTGAAGAGTGAAGAGAACATAGTCTTTAAATAATTTTTGCACTAAAACTCTAAATCAGTAAAAAACTACATTAAATTTGGTTATGTGAATATACGTTCTCTTTTTTGTAAGAGAACATATATTCACATAACCAAATTTAATGTAGAGTTTTTTACTAATTTAGAGTTTTATTGCAAAGATTATTTAAAGACGATGTTCTCTATATCTGTAGTGCAGTTTATGAATTGTCTTAAGAAAAGTTAGCATTATTACTAACAGAATAAACATTAAAGTGGTTATTTTTTTATATAGTTTAATAGTTAACGAGAATATTTCTAATTATGGAGAACAAAATATATTGAAAGCACTAACTAACCCATGGAAAAGAAAGTGTCAAAATAGAAGCCCTGGAATCTGATAAAGAACAACTAAAATATCACATTATAAATATTATTGATAGGATAGAATCCTGTGAGCAGTTGGAAGCTTTTAAAAAGTTTATTGCACCTGCCGAATCAATAATTGTTGCTACTGAAAATCAGGAACTTCCCCAGTTTTTGCAGAGTCAAAGTGGAATACCTCACAATAAAAAAATCGAACAAGAGAGGCGGCTTTATAAAAAAAAACTTTACAAATGCAAAACGCACTGAAACATTTATACCCAAATGTCATGCCATGTTACAGTAGTAGTGTGCTCAAATAATAAGATTAATTTTAAATGTTAAGGAAATAATATAAATATAATAATAATGTTTAAATTTGTATCGACATCCTTGATGTTTCCTATTTTTATCACATTTTAATTGTATTTAGTGTATTATGTATTTTACTTATGTGTATATGTAGGTATACATTGTATTTTAAGGTATAGCTGTGTAGGTATACAATAATATACAGGGTATTCCATTTGAAATAACGAAGTTGTGGTGTACATACTTCCGGTATAACCGGAAGTGATCCAAACCAGAAAATATTTTCATTCGAAAACAATCGATAATATATATCGATATAAAAAAATATATATAAAATCAAAAAGTTTAAGAAAAAAAATTTTAAGAATTGAAATTCTTCACAAAATACTCTTTTATATATATATATATATATATATATATATATATATATATATATATATATATATATATGTAACAGGTCGTTTAGGCACTAATTATGACTATATATGGACGAACTGGCACCTATATATACGTTCTGGCACCAAATATGGGTGCCACAACGTTTTAGCCCGTATATTTCCTTTAAATGGTCCTAGTATCATACCTACCAAATATCATGAAGGTGCCATTTGGCTCATTTATCCATAAAAATGCGATTTTAGTGCAACCATATAATCGCAGAGGGCGCGTCAGTGTTTGTAAGTCGAACGGTAAGACGTAATGGCACCACAGATGCTGAAATTTGAATATACGTTCTGGCACCTCAGTCATACCTATTTATCCTCGTTAAGTAGATAGATTATCCATCCTTCAGTCGTTTATATTCTTCAGTGGATATAATAATATGGTTATACAAAACCATATATCCACTGTTATTTTAATGTATCGTGGATTAAAGAAAAACATTTTTGCAACAAGCGAAATCATCAAAACTTAATAAAATTATTATTACCGCAAAAATTTTAATAAACCCTTATGTATTTTAATAGGTACCAATCTTCATAATATTTTAATTATGAAGATTAACCTTCTTTAAGCTCCTATTTTACTTAAATTAAATAAGACAATACACCTTTCTTCACATATACAGGGTGTCCAGTTAGTGTTCCCTCGGAAGATTGTACAAAAACGGCTAACTTTATAAAAAAACTTTCAATATTTTATAAAAAACAAAACTTTTAATATTTCATCTTTACTACAACGTAAAATTATTTAGAATTATACAAGGTGTCACAAAAACGAGTTACACAAGAAAGTATTTTTTTTTAATGGAACACCCTGTATATTTTTTCATTTTTGGATTCTACAGAAAATTCTAAACACATTTCATGTAGGATGTCCTATACCTATCTTCAACTGTTTTTGAAATATTGACAGGTGAATATTGACATTTTTGCAACTTTGACACCCTGTAAAATCTAAGCGGTTTGAGATCAAGCAAAACGGTTTGCACATTCCTATCTTAACTTTTCATAAGCTATCGTTTGGTACTAATTTCAGAATTATCCAAAAATTTAAAATTTTCTGAAAATTTTGAAAATTTTTGATTCATGTATAAATTTGAAATTAGTACCAGTTAGTAGAATTAGAGGTTCTTGATACATAGTGGGTGCCCTGAATTCCTCTAGTTTTCTTCGTTTTGTGAAAAGGATCATCTCAGTCTTCCTAGGGTTGACTGACAGACCCATCTCACTACACCACCTTTCAATTATCTTACAGGCTACCTGCATTCTATCACAGACCATGTTTAAAAAGCGACCAGCCACTAGGACTAGTCCGTCGTCTGCATAAGCTTGCGTATAGAAGCCTTGGGAGGTAAGGCGCCTCAAGAGACCATCCATCACAAGACACCATAGGTGGGGCGATAGGCAGCTGCCTTGCGGGCAGCCCACCCCTCTCACCCCCATGTCCAGATGGCAGTCCCCTAAGACTGCGCTAACCCTCCTCTCTTCCAGCGCTGATCTTACCCATCTGACCATTGTTACTGGCGTTCCTCTGGCCTGAAGGGTATCACAGATAGTTCTACTCCTTGCCTTATCGAAGGCTCCTTCTATATCGAAGAACACTGTAAGGGCAACCTCTTTGAAATGAAGTGCCCTTTCCACTTTATGCACAAGATTATGCAGAGCTGTCTCTGTGGACCTCCCTCGCATGTATGCGTGCTGATTCTCATGGATATGGTGTCTAGTTAACACCCCCTCCATCAAAAACCTGTCTACAATTTTCTCTAAAGTCTTAAACAAGAATGATGTAAGACTGATTGCTCTAAATGATTTCGCAGTCGTGTAGTCCCCTTTTCCCGCCTTGGGAATGAAGACCACTTTGGCTGCTCTCCAGGGTTGGGGAACATATCCCAGCGCTAGACTGGTTCGAAAGACCCTCCTTATGTATGGTAGGAGGATATCCAAGCCCTTCTGCAATAGCGCCGGGAAGATCCCATCCGGCCCTGCTGCCTTGTATGGGTTGAACTCGTTCACTGTCCAGGTTATGGTGCCATCCTCGATCACTCCCTCGGCAAAACGCCAATCCCCCTGAGGTATTGACTCCACCATGGGTGCAATCGTGGCTTCACCCTCTCCCGGGAAGTGTGTTTCCAGCAGGAGTTCCAGCGACTCCTTACTGCTGGTAGTCCAAGTCCCATCTTGTCTCTTCAATGACCCTATTTTCTCCCTTGTTTCGCAGCTAAGTATTTTCATCAGCCTAGCTGATTAAGCACTAGCAAGTTTATAAATAAACTCATCCAATTAATAGAGGATAAGGCTGTAAAATAAATTTATTTAGGTAAACTGCAGATGTCTACTTGCCTGCTCTTTTTCTACATTGTGGTTGGATATTTACTATTATTACTTATTTACTATTGTTGGCTATTGTTAATTTTATTTTTCTTATATACAGGGTATTAAATTTAAAACGTCATTAGATAATGAGCTTAAATCTAAATTTATTAAATGATTTTTTTATTTCTTCATATATATTGATTCTAATGTATTTAGGTTCTGGGAAGTACTGGCTTTTATGAAGGAGGTATGGTTTACATTAAATTTGTGCCCCGTTTCGTAACTATGTAAGGCTAGAGCCGACTTATCTACATTAAAGTTTTTTGTGTCATATGTATGGTCTTTAAATCTAGTTATTACATTTCTTTTTGTTTGGCCGATGTATAGTTTGTTACAATTACTACAGTTTATTTTGTATATCCCAGATTTCTGAAGCTAATCTTCTTTTTGGAAAGTGGACCCTAATAGTGCTTTAATTAATTGTAAATGTATTTTTAAATGCAGGGACGATATTGACTTTCTTCAGTAAATTTGCAAATTTATGACTGATTTGAGGATGGTATGTGAATTTTCTATACATATATTGTCATTCCTCTATTGGACTTAAGGTGGTATAACTTTTAATTAATAATTTTCACTTTTGTTTATAAAAGGTTCTATCTATTTGTTTCTTTTCATAACCGTTATCATTAGCAATGTTGTAGATGAGATTATGTTCTTTGTTATAGTTGGTATTATTCAGTGGTAGATTTAATAATCTAAAAACTAGACTATTAAATGCAGCCATTTTATATTTACAGTATGTTACTGAGGAGTTTTGTATGCAATTATGTGTGTGTGTCGGTTTTTTGTAAATGTCAAAAGTCAAAGATTCGTCAAGTCTAATTATTTTAATATCGAAGAAAGGTAATGAATAATTAATTATTTTATAATTCGAAGGTAAATTTAATGGAATCGTACTGAGAGTAGTACATTGACAAAATTGTGTATATCGAAATTTTTATTTACACATTGCGAATACATCATCTACATACCTTTTCCATACTGCGGGGAATTCTAATGCGGTGTTTTTGACCTTGTTTTCAAAATGGTTAAGGAATAAATCTGCAATAAAATACTATAGAAGATTGCCCATGGCTGTGCCATGTGTTTGTTTATAAATATTGTTGTTGAAGGTAAATGCATTTTGGTCCATACACAATTTCGTCAATAAAATGTATTCTTTCACTTCTATTGTCAGTACTTTATGTAGGTACTAAAAATAGTCAACAATAGTAAATAAGTAATAATACTAAATATCCAACCACAATTTAGAAAAAGGGCAGGCAGGCAGACATCCGCAGTTTACCTAAATAAATTTATTTTACAACCTCATCCTCTATAAATTGGGTGACTTTATTTATAAACTTGTTGGTGTTTAAGCTACCGACGATGAGTACATAGTACTCGAAATGTATACATTCAGCATTGCTAATGCTAATAGATATATATATACATATATATGTATATATGTGAAGAAAGGTGTATTGTCTTATTTAATTATATTCATCCTCACGAACTCATCTCAATCAGTTTACTTATTAATAGATTGGACGAAATTGGAAAAATTGTAATATCAGACCCTATTATTTTGGAATATGGCGTGCAGCTTTTGCAAACGAGCAAGAATATAAAAAAACGAACTCCTTTAGCTAGAAATAAAATTCGAGAATATGCTCGTATTTTATGTGAATTTAGAAATATAATACCTAAACCTTTTGTTGTAACTCTGTTACAACAATTGTTGGTAAGTATATAAAACATTTTTCCAGTAAATAACCAATTAAACAAGACATTTTCTCAAAAAAGAAGACAGACTAATGATTTTTGCAAGAATTTTCGACAAATATGCCTTAATTAACGTCTCTTCAATAGCCTCAATAGTGTCATTACTATTTATCTATGAACTGACAAAAATCAATATAAATTGCTCAAAAAATATACAAAAAAAAATTACAAAAATAATTTGTTCGTGCTAAATTTGAATTAAAATTAAGCTTAGTTTCTTAATCACGCAATTTATATGTAATAATTATAGTATACAGGGTGACCCATTCGTCTGAGATTCCTTTATTCCTCCACTATTATTATCAACTTTAGAAAAAAATATCTGCTACAAAAGTTTTTAGAAATAATAAGGACTATACTTTGAAATAGTTACAGATATACAGATCGTTCACATACTTCCAACC
The DNA here is from genome assembly GCA_963924545.1 of Pogonocherus hispidulus. NCBI lineage: Eukaryota > Metazoa > Arthropoda > Insecta > Coleoptera > Cerambycidae > Pogonocherus > Pogonocherus hispidulus. The sequence continues at coordinate 29,304,820 of OZ004698.1, forward strand.
CATACAAACTTTCTTATTTTAAATGGAACACCAGGTATATTATTAGCTTATTGGATTCCGCATCGCAAGTGCTTTCAGTCCACATAACATTTTTTGTTATAGCTAAACTTTATAGTTTCCAAGATATTTAATATTTTCTGTAAAAAATGACAAATGCAGACTTTAGTGAAAATAATAAGTATCTTCCTTAGTTTTCACATTTCGACAATAAATATTGGTATTCGTTTAGTATAAGCCATGGCGAATATTTTGATTTACATAAATGTATTTTTAATATACAGTCCGACAGTTTTCAATTCTGTATCTGACCCATTAAAAATATACAGGGTGTTACATTTAAAATAAACGAGATATTGGTCCTTCAAGTTTCCCAAAAGTGCTACGAAACTATTATTATTAAAACATTTATATAAAGTAAAATATTCGCCATGGCTAATACTAAACGAATATCAATATTTATTATCTAAATGTAAAAACTAAGGAAGGCCCATTGGCCCACCATATGCCATAATTAATGTGGCATTAAAATTTAAAGTTTAGTAGTAGATTTGTGAATATTTAATTAGTCAGTTTTATTTTATGTTTATTGTTTCTTAATTATTGATGTGAAAAGAATACAGTTTATTTAATTACTTTATACCATAACTCTTGCATCATATATTTTCCTTGTTTATAAGAGTTATCATTTAACGGCTTTTAAAATTGTTATTAGTAATATTTTTATTTTCTTAACTGTATAGGAGCATCTCAAACTTCTCAAGCTGATGATTGTGCACCTTCTGAAGAAGAGGAAAATTTATTAGAAAATCGAGGCCGACGAGATAAACTCGTGACTTCCGACGAGGAAGAAATATCGGAAAATATTCTTCCTGTCAAGAAGCCACGTTTAATAGTTGCTAGGAAACCTTGGTCCTCAAATGCTTGGCACTGCACCACGCTGATCCTTTATTGTTCTACCTCGCTACAAATACTTTTCACTATACCTATATATAATATATTATATATATAGTGGTGCCAAAACGCATATATAGAGAAAGTATATATAGGGAGTCACTTAGTTGCATTATTTAGAAAAAAATTGGGTGCGAGAAGGTCTAGTTATTATTTGGTATCACTTGGTTGTTTTACGCGTATATATATATATATATATATATATATATATATATATATATATATGCATTTTTTTTTTCTTGAACCTTTTCATTTTATATATATTTTATATATATATATATATCTAACCAACGTTTCCAGACCACATACGTAGCAGACAACCTTACACCACTTATAAATAAGCTAGAAGGGAGAGTATATAACACAAAAATTAAATGTATTGAAGTATAACATCTTGCGCAACAATAGAGGGGTAATTTTTTTAATTAAATATAATTTTTCAGACGTTTGGTAAACCTTCTGAGACCACACATAGAATACCCCACTTTCAGACCACCTGATATACAAACTTGCATAGTACATCAACGTTACCAGACCTTGCGCTGTTGCCATTTTTAAGTAGGTTTTTGTAAGTGGTTTATTCTTTCTGGCGCGTAAACGGTGGAAAGTAAGGTTGTTTAGTACCTATTATTCTATACAGGCACAAAATGATCGTTCAAGACTGTTTGTGCAATTGACTAAAAATAATGAAACCGGCAAGAATTATTTTTAATTTTTAAGAACATAATTTGCTGCTGTAAGTCATCTAACCCCAATCAATCAACCACTCCACTGAAATTAGTTATTTTAGTTTCATTAGTTCAGTGTTTAATCATGCTTGTTTACTAAAAAATAAAAATGAAATTTTAATAAACAAACTTCTGAGAAATTATTTTTCATAAAAGTTGTAAAAAGTCGCACATAACAAGAATGTAAAAAGATTTTATGCTGGGTGTAAATAAATAATTGCGAAAAATTTCGATAGATGATTTCTCGTTAAAAATTAAGATCGGTTATTCATGTAATATTTTTCTATTGGACGCTTTCTTTTCAAAATATGGGGTGTTAAAGTCAATGTTTTAAAGATCTTTTTGTAATACCTACCTATCTTTTCGACAAAACAAGGTAGGTACTAATTTGAAATCTGCTGCACTTGATACTTACGCCGGCGATAATAATTTGTATCCTTTTTATAAAATTTTAGGTACAAGGTGTTATATTTTGCCATACACAACCCCTTAAATTGATACAATTTTTTGTAATGCCCCACTGTAATATAGGGCGTTTAACCGTATTAGGCAGTGCTCCCAATTGAACATAATGAACATGTTTTGAAAATTAATGTTGAAAGGTTTTCGGAACAGAAACATAAATTAGAATTCTAGGTGTGTTGGGGCTTTTGACTTTGCAAAACAAGTTTTATTAAAAACAACCTATGGCCTGCTTCATTTGAAAATTTATTTAAGTTAATGTCATGATTTAGTTGATATCAAAATAACAGTGTTAAAATGTTTTTGTTTATTGTATTTATATTGTTTATTTACGATTAACGTAAATCCTAAAAAAACCTAAGTGTAGGGGTCATTAATGTAAAATGATTTGAGCTTCCCTACAAAGTTAGGGGTCATTAAATTTCAATTTATTTATTACTTTCGTTAATATATTTTGAAATACAAATTAATATTTTAGTTTGAAATTTTGACTGATGATTAACAATTTTTAAATTGGTCCTTGGCATTTAAAACAAGTATATTTTACTAGCACATGGTATACTGGGTGTACTTTTTTTGTTCTGATTATTTTGTGCATACGCAACTCCATTATTTTAAAATTTTTTGTGGGACTTAATTTAGATATTAAAACAAAAACCTAGAGAATGTTTTTGTTTCTAGTAAATCATTTATATTTTGATTAGTGTATGATCTTTCTTGCTGAAATTCACAAAGTGTAAAGGATATAAAAATAAATTTGTTAACGTTATTGAAACAAATAAGGAATAACCTATATTAAGGAATAGAGTTCACATAAGGCAGTTGTTAAAATAAAGTGAATACTGGAAGCGGATAATTGTTTTCAAAAAAACACAGTTCTCATTTAGATGTTTCAAGAAATATATAGAAAACAGTATATACCCTAGCATTTCGGCTTATTCCTTTCCATCTGGTAAAGCCAGAGTTTTTAGTACTTACCTACCTTTTCTAAGAAGGGCGAAAGTGAAAAATCTATCTGATCATTCGTAGTACAAGGATTTCTAATTAGATTTTTTAATTTCTAATTGCTCTAACAGATCTAAGCGCTTTCCTTTCCTTTCCCGATACAGTACCTTTACATTTTTTAGATCTATAAAATATGCGTATTATTTAAAATTACAGTGTGTCACAGGTAGATACAAAATCCAATAAAATGATTACCTTCCTAGGTACAGTTATTATATGTTCTAGTTCTGTTCTGTTTTATGTTCTTCCTCTATGACTTCCTGGTGAATCAAACTGATTCACTACCAAGTGTAAATTTCTAAAAAATTGCCATGAAATTTTTAACGCCGATACTCTCAGCGCTAGGTCAGTTTGATCTCACATTAATGTTACTAGAAGTTAACAACTGTCAATTTATAACTGTCAATAAAACACATTAAAATCGAATTAGTATCCTACATTTTTCCTTTATAAAATATCGAATTATTACTTCGCAACTTTCATACTGGGCGTTCCAGATCGAAGTTAAAGGGTCACTATTTACAACGCCCTTATCTACTGTTGTCTTTTGAAACATACTTGTGGTGTATTATTTATTTTTAATTATTTAAGGACTACACCACTGACTTCTACAAATGATTAGATAAAACTAAAAAGCCACTGATAAATTTCAAGTAGTTAATTTATTTATTAAATAATGTGGAAAATACAGGGATGCCGTGTTTTTTTCTTTTGAACAAACCATGACAGTTCTTCTGATGCTACACAAATTTTTCACAATTTTATCGATTCTTCTTGTTGTTTACTGTTAATCGATTACTTCAATTTTTGTTTTTGGGGGACAAATTTGGGAATTAAATTTGACTATCATTAATAATTTGCCTGTTTTAGACATTTGCCTGCATTTCCCGTACTTTATCAGGGTTTGTCAAAAAAAATCACTAATAACTTCAATTCAAGTGATACCCTGTAGGTTGTAATTTTCTGTATAAATAGATAGTTTTAAAATTTTATGAAATAAAATGATTACAAAAATGTTTATAAGAGTGTTCCACTTTAAAATATATCACCCGTCAATTTTGGTCTGGTAAAGTATGTGCAATATATTAAAATTGCTTTGTGTGTCTGGTCGTAGTTTAAAATGACTACAAGAATAACATTTAAAAGCCACGCTAAATTAAAAAACCGCACCAGATGTTTTAACTGCAGGTAGAAATGATGAAGCAAGTACCAAATATTTGTTTACAATTCCAAATCCACATTCAGCACGGTTGCCAAATCTCTGGTCTAACAGAGTTGGTTTCATATCACTCCATGTACTGTATAAATGTGATGCCGCATGAGCGCTACCTAGCCACTGAACGTCTGAACTAAATCTGTATAAAAATACCAATTCGACCAACTTTTCACGCCACCACTAAATTTTCTGTGGGGTATCCCACCACCCCTGTGAACATTAATGCATGGTTTAACGTTACCAGACCATTTGCCTGGTCTGGTAACGTCGATTCTGGTCTGGTAACGTATGCGGCATATATCAAATGTGGTCTGTATCAGCGGCGTAATAAATCTATATATATATATATACAGTGGCGGTTTTACCATAAGAGCTGCGGAGCTGCAGAACACATAAAATTTTATGTATTTAAGCTTTTAAGCATATTAAATATCAACAAAATACAAAATATTTCAAATTTAAAGAATCCAAATGTTCTCGCGCTAAAATAAATCTAGGAGCTTTTATTATTATTTATTACGACGCGAGCTAACCCCTTATGCAAACCCAACCTGATATACAAAATGTGTGCACAGCGAACAATTAGATGCGTCCTTTGTTTTTATTGGCTTATCAGGCACGTGACCTAGTACACGAATTTATGGGCTTATGTGGCTGCAACAAGAACAGCCAGTACAGCCACTGCAGTAAATTCAGTTTCCGTATATGATCTGTGAATTCAGTAATATTTCGTAATAGTACGTGGACGTTTATTTCTGTGAGCGGCACGGGCAAATATTTTCGTTTAGGCGTCCACGGATATTATACTAAAGTCTACATGATTATACCTAGTTACTAAAATAAATAGCGTTTCGTTTTTACAAAAAACTTTATTTGGTTCTCTGCCTTATGAGGTTAAACTGAAAATAAAAGAATTGGGTAGGCCAGCACCACAATTAAATATTGAAGTTAGTGGAAGAAGCCGAAAGTTACAAAAGTCAATTTAACAATAATGTATACACAAAAACAGAGTGGATGTGCGAGTGTGATATAAAAAATACACTCTTTTGTTTTCCATGCTTACTTTTCGGTGGGGATAAAGCATGCACAATATACGATTGAAAACTATATAGGATTGCCACATGGGCATGGGGGATTTTCTGTGATTGTTGTACCGGGAATTAGCTGTGCGGTCCCGATTGAAATTTCCGGTTGAAGTTCAGAAGTGCCAGCAAAACGCGTGACCTTGAAAATTTTAAAAATTTAGCTGCTGCGGCCAGACTTAATATCCCGGAATAGAATTCGACCAATGTGACAACCCTAAGCAGAACACATACAATTAATGTTCACGCGCCGTCACTGTATATATATATTTTATGTGTATCAAATGGCCAATGAATTATTATTATAAATAAAATGTGGTTTACTTTAAAAAAAATATATTTTTTTTTACCTGTCAAATAAATTTTGGTCAACATGGTGATCATAGTCCTATTTGAATTTTCTACAGTAACCATGATTTTATCAAATCTTCTATAACTGTTGTTTTTATATGGTTAAATAAGTCGGGTTCAATAAGCAATAATTCTTGGAGTCTTTTTCAAATACTAAAACGCAGATGTTCTATGAAGCAGCTTCTGCATATGAATATGCCATTGTTGCTCTAACGAAAACCTGGATTCAGTCATCTGTATTTAGCTCCGAATTATTTAGACCAGAATGTGTAGTGTTTCGAGCTGATAGAAATCTAGATGCTAACTTGGTCACCCGTGCTGGAGGTGCTAGCCATAAGAGACTACTGCTCTGCTACTCGAACTGACTTATCTAAGTATTGTCATCAGTTTTATACCAGAATTTCCTTTTCTTTAAATATTATGATATTAGCTCTACTTTCATCGAACTTTTCATAGATTTGTCTAGGTAATTATTTATCGAATTCCAATAAGTTCCAATGGAACATTATCTGTCAGCAAAATAGTTTTATTGGAGCCTGTTAACTCAGTTAAAAATTTCTTAACCTCGGGTTTAATACATTTTTTGAACCATTCAATGAATAGTGGTCTAGTTGTCCATCCTTTGCTAGTCGCTTTGTACACAACCGGTAATGAACTTATTTCATTTTTAAAAGCTCGTGAATTTGCCGTTTTTCCTAAGACTAAAAGTGACAACTTATGTAATCCTGCCACGTTACAAAAAGGCATGAATGTTAAGCGATCTTAAGCGACGTAGACTTTTTTGTGGAGCAAGATTCTCTAGTTTGAGTTTCGTTTGTGATACTAGTTGTAAAGCTTGCGAGATTGATGTCAATAAACCTGTACCAGTACTTTTATTATTTATCTCTTCAACTCTTTCATTAAGTAATAGTAATTGATATTTGGTGGAATTTAATTCTTTTTCTATTGGTTTTAAATTTACATAATTAATATAAATTGGTCTCGAGTCTGACTAGATATCTCAGTGGCTAATTTCAATGTAAGTAATCTATTTTTGATCTATTGAACACTAACTTGTTCCAGGACCGTACTGTTCGAGACTGAACAAAGACAAGTATGATTTTCCACATTATTAGTCACATTAAATCAGTTATTTAAGTCCGTCAAACTATCATAATTTGAAGTGTTTTGAGATGTATTATCCACAGTCGTAGTTTGTGTCAAAATTTGAAAATTAGATTTGTTATCATTATTAAAATAAAGTAACTTATTGTGTTTTAAATTACACATTCTACAAGTGATTTTTGGAAAAAATTGTGTTATTTTATGTGTCGTGCCCAAATAGTTGAGGCATACACCTAAGTCTAACAATTTTATATCTTTCGTTTGGGGAGTGTTTTATGAATTTAAGACGACTAATTACGTGCGAATCACGTTTACAAATTTTACACAAAATGTTTGAATTGAACTAGAATTTGTGCTGGTACATTGGCATAGGCTCGTATTACAGAAGGTTTCACATTTGAGATACAATTATTATTAATATTTGTAAAGCAAGCGGACTTATTAGAAGTTCTATGTAAATTTTTAAAATGACTGCAAAAAATTTACAATTTCCTCATATGTTGACATGGCATAGTATCTCTATTGTCCTTTTCCCTAATTAGTTCAAGCATTTTAATAGTGTCGGGCCCCAATTTAGATAATGCTAAAGATGCAAACATAAAATGACCTAGATTCGAAAGTTAGCACCCGAATGAAACCTTTTCAAAAATAAATTATACAATTTGAGATCATCATAAGAAACGATTTAAAGTTAAGCATATTTTCAAAATATTGATTAGCTAACACCCTATTATTATCATTGTATTCTCTATATTTAGCCATAAAATGTCATTTATGCTCTATTGGTGGTAACCGAGTGAATATTTGTTGTGCTTTATCGTTCAAACACGATGCTAAATATTGAACCTTTCAGTTTTACTTATATTCTGAGAAAGATGTGTATTAAGTTTTTAAAACATTCGTAAAAAATTGGCTATAAATAAATCCCCTTATCTGGAATGAAAGTAGGTAATTCAAGTTGTGGCAATCATAAATTTTTTTAACCACTTAGTTTACTTTTTCGAGAAGTAGATGCAGTACTTAATAATTTATCTGTATTTTGCTTTTCAATCATGAATATAGCAGTGAATATAGCAAGCTGATTCGTTTACAGATTCCACTAACCTATAGTCATTTCATAATCGGGATCTAAATCTAGTTGAATAAAATTAATGTCCTACATTTTGATTTAAGTCGAAGTGTACAAAATCTGATTTTTTTTGCTGACTGGAAATCAGTTTTCTTTCTCGAGATACTTCTAACAGACGCCCAAAAAAATCACCCTGCATATAGAAAAATAAAGTATTATTATTATTATTCGCCAAATATGCTAATACGAACAAAAACCTCAAAATCCACCAATGAAATCACACATACACCATCTAAACCTGAACCATTAATAATAGTACTTTTCTAACAATAATAGACCCCTTTTCAAAATTTACATAAGCATACCTATAATTAAATAATCAGCTATCAAAGTAATGGAAGCCTTAATGACCTTCATTTGATTTACAGGCATACCAAAAGAAATTATTTGTGATAATGTCACTGAATTTAGAAACCACTTAATAGAGGATTTTTTGTAGATTATGTAGAAGCAAACTGCATTATATCACCTTACATAATTCAACCTCTAATTCACCAGTAGATTACAGTCTACACTTTTAAGTCTCAAATTATATGCTTAACCTGAGAAAATTCAAACGGTATGTATTCTTGAACATAATAATACACCCCAGTGTAGAACAAAACTTACTCCATTTGAAATCTTATTTGGTCATCTAAATCAAATCTTACCTTTCGATACTGGTCTGGGTCCCAGGCCATTCTGGCCATGAAGGGAATGAAGCAGCTGATCTCTAGCCAGGAAGGAGGCTGCTTCTGACTAGATATCTCAGTGGCTAATTTCAATGTAAGTAATCTATTTTTGATTGGAGTTGTCTTAATTTGACAGGGGTTGTCATCAAAGAAAGAAATAAGGTTAATATCATAAATAAGGCCTGAATGAAAAAATTCAAAAACTTCGTGAAACTTATTATAAAAAAAAAGAACAATGAGGACAATGATACTCTCATTGTCCTCATTGTTCTCAGTGAGATTATCACAAATAATTTCTTTTGGTATGCCTGTAAATCAAATGAAGGTCATTAAGGCTTCCATTACTTTGATAGCTGATTATTTAATTATAGGTATGCTTATGTAAATTTTGAAAAGGGGTCTATTATTGTTAGAAAAGTACTATTATTAATGGTTCAGGTTTAGATGGTGTATGTGTGATTTCATTGGTGGATTTTGAGGTTTTTGTTCGTATTAGCATATTTGGCGAATAATAATAATAATACTTTATTTTTCTATATGCAGGGTGATTTTTTTGGGCGTCTGTTAGAAGTATCTCGAGAAAGGAAACTGATTTCCAGTCAGCAAAAAAAATCAGATTTTGTACACTTCGACTTAAATCAAAATGGAGGACATTAATTTTATTCAACTAGATTTAGATCCCGATTATGAAATGACTATAGGTTAGTGGAATCTGTAAACGAATCAGCTTGCTATATTCACTGCTATATTCATGATTGAAAAGCAAAATACAGATAAATTATTAAGTACTGCATCTACTTCTCGAAAAAGTAAACTAAGTGGTTAAAAAAATTTATGATTGCCACAACTTGAATTACCTACTTTCATTCCAGATAAGGGGATTTATTTATGGCCAATTTTTTACGAATGTTTTAAAAACTTAATACACATCTTTCTCAGAATATAAGTAAAACTGAAAGGTTCAATATTTAGCATCGTGTTTGAACGATAAAGCACAACAAATATTCACTCGGTTACCACCAATAGAGCATAAATGACATTTTATGGCTAAATATAGAGAATACAATGATAATAATAGGGTGTTAGCTAATCAATATTTTGAAAATATGCTTAACTTTAAATCGTTTCTTATGATGATCTCAAATTGTATAATTTATTTTTGAAAAGGTTTCATTCGGGTGCTAACTTTCGAATCTAGGTCATTTTATGTTTGCATCTTTAGCATTATCTAAATTGGGGCCCGACACTATTAAAATGCTTGAACTAATTAGGGAAAAGGACAAGGGAGATACTATGCCATGCCAACATATGAGGAAATTGTAAATTTTTTGCAGTCATTTTAAAAATTTACATAGAACTTCTAATAAGTCCGCTTGCTTTACAAATACTAATAATAATTGTATCTCAAATGTGAAACCTTCTGAAATACGAGCCTATGCCAATGTACCAGCACAAATTCTAGTTCAATTCAAACATTTTGTGTAAAATTTGTAAACGTGATTCGCACGTAATTAGTCGTCTTAAATTCATAAAACACTCCCCAAACGAAAGATATAAAATTCTTAGACTTAGGTGTATGCCTCAACTATTTGGGCACGACACATAAAATAACACAATTTTTTCCAAAAATCACTTGTAGAATGTGTAATTTAAAACACAATAAGTTACTTTATTTTAATAATGATAACAAATCTAATTTTCAAATTTTGACACAAACTACGACTGTGGATAATACATCTCAAAACACTTCAAATTATGATAGCTCGACGGACTTAAATAACTGATTTAATGTGACTAATAATGTGGAAAATCATACTTGTCTTTGTTCAGTCTCGAATAGTACGGTCCTGGAACAAGTTAGTGTTCAATCTACCTTTTCATTGTTAACAGCAGTGGTGAATGTAACCGATGGTTATGGTAAAAACCAAAGTTTACGATTTTTAATAAATATGGGTTCACAGTTGAACTTTTTAACGTTAAAAACATGTCGATAGTTAAATCTGTCAGTCTGTAAAGTACTTAAATATTTCATTCATGGTAAAGGTGCAACCTCACAATCTGTAAGAGGTAAAAGTAACTTAGTTATCACGTTGTGTTATATGATAACTTGAAATATCCTATAGATATTTTACTCATAGATAAAGTGACAGAACACTTGCCTACGTCACATGTAGATAAAACATTGTTAGGTCATTTAGAAAATTTCAGTTTAGCCGATCCAGAATATTATAGACGGAATTTTAGACGCTAGTGTAGTTATACAAATTTTACAATTTAATAGGAACCGCAGTACGTCGCAAACAGCAATTGCAATACAAGCAAGTTTGGGTTATGTTATTTGTGGAAATGCTCCCGCGTTAACTACTCATTCAACAGATAGTTTTGCATATTGCACCTTTACCTTGTTAGAACCACTTTTAAAGAAATTCTGGGAATTAAATGATAATATATCAACCACGATTAGTATAGAGGATGAAGTTTGTGAAAATATTTGTTTCATCTTATACCCGTGATATAAATAGAAAAGATATCGTAGCATTGCCTTTTAAGGGTGATTAAATGCAATTAGGGGATTCATTCATAATAGCTCGATGTAGATTTTTTATATGAACGTAAGTTAGAAAAGTCTTTTGAATTATATAGCGACTATTGTGGAGTAATCCAATATTATATTACTCAAGGACACGTCATTAGTACCTAATGATAATAATGATAATGTTTCTTATTACATTCCCCACCACTGCGTATAAAGAGTCTAGTAGTATACCAGTGAGAATAGTTTCTGATGTGTGTGCAAAAACCAGTAATCACCAGCATGTTAAAAACTATAAATTATAAAAAAGAAATACTTAAAATTATACAATTTATTTGACAGATGTGAACGCGGACAAGCCTCTAGTTATAATGATCTTTATTTGTCTCAACAGACCAGCTGATTTCTTAGTAGTACCACAAGTATAAAGATATATACAGTAGTTTCACTCTTTAAATTTTTTGTACAAAAGTTTTTAATGCACATGTCTGCTCTTGAGTAGTATGTGCGTTGGTAGAGATGTAGAAGGGGAGGAATGGGCCGGCGTATGCTATTTTATGGGCGCACATTTGCTTTTTGCTTTATAGGTAATCAGCATACGTTTGTGTGTCTAGGCGTTTGTGTTTGTGATTTTGATAAGTGTTTTGTATTGTGTGTAACATGGCTACAAAATATTGTTTCATTTGTAAACGAAATTCTGATAGGCCACCTTTTTTACTCCAAAAAGTAATAGTCCGGGCCTGTGCATAGCTGCCAAAAACGGTCATTAATGCGCATGATTGTGCGTGGGTAGTATGCGCAGTGGTCTTTTTGGGGGGTTAAAAAAACAAAACTTAAGGACACCAACATCAAAGAGATTTTGCCGAGTGAAATTACTGTATATATCTTTATACTTGTGGTAGTACCTAATAAAAACAGTAATCGATACGATGACGTCGCCGCTGATCTGACATATTTAACACGGCCTCTCCTGACAAACGGAGTGACCGAACAAAATAAACATACCATTTTATGACAATAACACTATAAGAATCCAAATCCAGTAAGAAAAGAAATAATTATAATTCACATTTTTAAACTTATATTGTCAACACCATAAGCATTTGATTATATTTTGTAGACCATCATATAAATCACCTACAGTTACAGCTCTCAAACGGACGTTATATTTTCATTTAATCTGTTATTGCTAAAATAATCCACAAGTTCCCTGTTTATGACTGATTGTCCTGCAGCATTCATAAAATAATTATTAATATCTTCTGGATTATTTAAATTATCAGGTAAACTATTGTTCAAATCGGTCTTATTTGTGACACCCCAATCTTTTAAAGTTTTTCCAAATTTGTTTGGAATTATTTTGAGATTTAAGGCAGTATTCTGCATACTCTGTTTTTTCTCGTTTAATAGCATTTTTTATATAATTTCTAAGTTCCACATAACACTGTCTAAAAGTCATAGTTTTAAGAGCAATATACCTATGTTTCATAAGATTTGTCTCTGCCAGATCGTTTGTTTTACTTTATAAGAGGGTGAACATCAAAGAGTGAAATAATAGCAGTGTTTAGGGACTCAGTTTAAAAATCAATATAATTTAAGACACTTATTGCTTGGCAATCTACATGCATTACATCTCTAGTGAATTGATCAAAGTTAAATTTTTTAAAATATCTGTAGTAGATTAATTTTTTAACATGGTCATCACCTGGAAATTTTATAGAGCAGTAAATCAAGGGTTCCATTTAAACAGTCAACAGGTGTTACTGTTTGCTCTGGAAATAGTGTGCAAAACTAATAGTTACAGTTGATAGTAAATAGTGAAATTTATATTGAGAGATGCAGGGAAGAATACTCTGTTAGAAAACATTAAGTTTGCCATTAGTAGGAGAAAAGTGGTGGTGAAATCTATGAAAATAGTTAATTCAAGCTTATTGTTGGGACAGTAAAAACTTATCTGAAAATAGCAAAAAACGTATAAAAGTAAAACACAGGAAGAAAAAAAAAAGATCAACAAATAAAAAAGCAGGCTGCTTTGTCTGACTGGACTGGATGTGCAGGGCAGGCATAGCCTATTCTAATAGTGAAAATGGTTTGTTATAAATGTAAAAAGAATTTATCAGCAGATGAACTTTCCAAAAAAATAAAGTGTGATTGTTGTTCTGCAATGTTTTGTCAAACTTGCTCTGGAATTGGCAGTACTGAAGTAAGAGTTATGCAGCTAGCGGGTAAAAGAGTATTAAAATATATTTGTGATAAGTGCAGTTCTACGCAAAAAGTGGATAATTTATGGGGTATGCAAACAAAATTGCTGGAAGAAATGTCTAAAGTATATGAAAAATTCTGTAAAAAAATCCAAGAAGTTGTCTCGGATGAAATAAAACAGTTGCAGAATTGTCGATTTAAAAAGCAATGTTTTGGAAGAGCTGAAGGAAATTAAAAACTGTCAGGATCATATAAAATGTTCAATTGAATTAAAAAATAAACACGAGGCGAAACCTGAACGAAAAAGTTATGCAGTTGCAGCTCGGGAAGTTGTAGTGATTAAACCAAAGAACCAACAGGAAAGTAGACAGACTAAAGAAGATATTCAGAAATGTATAAGTCCCCTTGATTTAGAAGTAGGAATTAAAAATGTCAGAAATGTTAAAGAAGGAGGAATTGTTATTGAGTGCAGTTCAAGGGTAGAGGCAGAAAAGTTAAAAAATGAAGCCGAACAGAAAATGACTGAATATAATGTAAAAATACCCAATCTAAAAAATCCATGTATTAAAATTGTTGGTATTGAAGATACATTAACAGTAGAAGAGTTTAAGCAGATGATTTTAAAACAAAATGCTTTTTTGATTCACGACAAATTGGAATTGGAAGTTAAAGTAGTGAAAAAGATAAAGTCAGTTTTTATGTCAATTTTAGAATGTGATCCAGTAACATTCAAGAAAATTATGGAAAAGAAAAAGTTAAGCATTGGATGGTGTTATTGCTCTGTATTTCAACATGTGAGAGTGATTCGCTGCTTTAGGTGTGGTGGTTTTGACCATATGGCTAAAAACTGTCAAGTGGAGGAGAAGTGTTTATCATGTACAGGTCCTCATAAAACTGAAGAGTGCAAGGATAATGAATATTTATGTAGAAACTGTGTAGATGCTAATAATAGTAATCCAGATTTAAATTTAAATTGTAAACATTACATTTATGACCAGTCCTGCCCTGTATTGCAACGAAAACAAAGCATAAAAAAACGATCCGTTAAGGAAGCGCAGTAGCAATCAGTAAATGAAATGTTTTTAATGAATTCACAAAGTTTAATGAAACATTATGATGAAATAAGGTACTTTATTCAAACCAATAGCCCTATAGCAATGTGCTTAACTGAAACCCATGTCACTGGTGACATAGATGATTATGAAATTAGTATAAATGGATATAATATTGAAAGGGTAAATTCTGAGGGGTGGTTTTTTACATTCGATCTGATATTCAATATAGCATTTGTTCACGTCATATAATTTATATGAATGTGTGGTTCTTGGTAATTAAATTTAAAATTAATAATGAATTTATCACTGTGGCTGGGGTATATCATTCTCCAAGTCAGTCAGATATTATTTTTTTAGAATGTATAGAAAATTGGTTAGAGAATAATTTATTTAACATGGGTCATAGTTTTTTAATGATTGGGGATTTTAATATTAATTGGAAACTGAATTCAACCTATCCAGCTAAACTAAAAATGATTGCTCAGGATTTTGGATTAAAGCAGTTAGTAGATACTGACACGCATATATATGAGGGTGGTGCTTCTACGATTGATTTAGTTTTTTCAAATGATGTATCTACTGAAATATTTGTATTGAATGAACTCAACATTTGTAATCATAGTTGCAGTAAAATCAATTTATGGAAAAAAGAACCAGAAAAAACAATATTTATTAGAAGTAAGTTAAAACATGTAAAGCAATTTCATGGTGATATTGCCAGTTATTCGAATACTTTTAAATATCATACTGAAGACTTAAATCTAAAATTTAACTCGTTTACTAGGGGAATTACAGATATTATTGATACATATATACCAAAAAAAGAAATTGTGCTTCATCGAAAATATAATGGGTGGTTTAGTGATACAGTGGTGGATGCAATTAAAAGAAGGGATGAGTCTTATAAACAATATAAATTAATAAATAATCAAAACGAGTGGGAAATTTATAAAAAAAACAGAAATGAGGTGGTTAACGTAATACGAACGGAAAAATGTAGATACTACCAAGAAAAAGTAGATTATTGTGCTGGCAATTCAAAAGAGATGTGGAAAACTTTAAAACATATAACTGGGCAAAAAAGTAGGGTTAATATTATGGTAATCAATTTTAGTGGTGAGTTAGTGGGTGATTTGATTGATATTGTGGGAAAATTTAATGAATTTTTCATCAATAGTGTTGAAGCGATTATTCAGGGTATACCCATTAATCATAGGGAATTTCCTCTTTGTAACAGTAATAGCAGTTTCTGTGATTTTAAACTGTTAGACAAATGCAAGCTGAAAGAGATTATTTGGTCAATGGGTAACAAAAGTAGTCCCTGACGATATTAGTATGGGTATCTATAAAGAGTGTTTTGATGTATTGGGTGACCTATTACTTAACATAATAAATTGTTCATTGTTAACTAGTCAAGTTCCGGATGCTTTGAAGGTATCTACAATTATTCTATTACGGAAAGTTGCTAAAACTATTAAAGCCGAAGAATTCAGACCAATTAATATGTTACCTGCATTTAAGAAAATATTAGAGAAAGTTGTTTACTTACAAATATTAGAATACATTTCCGATAACCGGTTAATATGTGACTTTCAATCTGGATTCAGGGATAATCATAGCTGTGAAAGTGCCCTACAATATGTTATAAATGATTGGAAAGAAGCCCTTGATGAAGGGAGAGTAACAGCTGTGATTTTTTTGGACTTAAAACGGGCTTTCGAAACTATTGATAGAAGTAAGCTACTTCAAAAGCTGGAAGCATTAGGTTTTAAGGGGAGGGTTTTAAACTGGTTGAAGGATTATATGAACAATAGAAGACAAAAAGTTAAGTATGAAGAATATGTGTCTGGAGAGTTAAATATTAACATCGGAATACCACAGGGTAGTATACTAGGACCCTTGTTATTCATTTTATATATAAATGATATATCGATGATTTTGGAGAATGCTCAATACCATTTATTTGCAGACGATACAGTGATATATTTATCAGATACATGCATACTGAGTCTTGTTGTTAAATTAAACGAATTATTAGAAACGGTAAATGAGTGGATGCAAGTAAATAAATTAAAACTGAATGTTTGTAAAACAAAGGGCATGATTATTGGTAAGAAATCATATAGAGATATATTTTTCACAAATCAACTGGAATTTAAAATAGGTATGGAAACTGTAGAAGTAGTTCACGAAATTAAATATCTAGGAGTTATAATTGACGCAGATTTAAAATTTAATAAACAAATTGATTATGCATGCAAAAAAATTGCTAAAAAAATTGGAGTTCTCAGAAGGGTTAGTTGGTTTTTAACTATAAAATCTCGTAAACTTGTTTACAATACTATAATATTGCCTCATTTTTGTTATTGTAGCACTGTTTTATATTTAGCTAGCCAAGGGGGTATTGGTCGTTTACAGAAATTGCAGAATCGGGCAATGCGAATAATACTGGGTAGCAATAGATACACAGGGATTGGGGACATGTTGGCTGCTTTGGGTTGGATAAATGTACAAAGGTTTCTGGAATTCAATGTGTTGGTTTTTATTCACAAAATTAAATTAGGGAAAGAACCTAAGTATTTACAAAATTTGTTGGAAACATTTCAAAACGTGCATGATTACAATACGAGAGGGAGACAAGATTTCATTTTGCATAGGAATCGAACAAGTGCAGGGCAGAACTCAATTTTCTGCAAGGGAATTAAGAAATATAATAGTCTTAGTGAAGAATTTAAGTTAATTCAAAATATAAGTACATTTAAGAGAATGTTGAAAGGAACTTATGCATGAATTTTTGTATAGTCGGTGTAGAACATTAGGTGCTCTTTTTGTTGTATATTAAGGGTATGTACTAAATGTGTTTGAATGGATTATTTCTATATTGTAAAGAATAATATTGTAACTGTAAAGGAATAGAAATGTGCTAAATAAATTAAATTAAATTAAATTAAACTAATGCATGGTCTGATGAGGAATCATAAATATCTAAATTACCATATTCACTAACAATCAATCTATTACTTACATTTATGATATCAATTAACGATTCACCATCTGCTGTTATCCTAATGGTTATCCTAAGGAAGGAATACTGGGCATCCGCTAACGGGGACGGACGTCGCAGATACTAGGTATAGTATACGCGTACGAGCAGGTAGCCCGTCTCAGGCAGAAGAGCCTACATACGTGGTTCTACGCCGACGTTAGTTCCTCCCTAGTCGTGGTACCGTTTACGTTTTGGCGCCGTCGAATTACGATTTCCCGGAACCCCCTGTGGTTTTGAAAGTATTAACTACTGTGCGTTTCACGAAGTTGTATCCCGGATTGGAATGTTTGGATTGTTAGGATTCGCTGGCAAATCCTGTGGGAGACTTGCACTCGCGCTTAAATCACACCACCTCAATTTGTAGCGGTTCGTAACCGAGATGTGCCAATGCATTGAATTTAACTAATAACATAACGGCGCTCCATACGTTGGAGATATATACTAACATTCCAATCCGGGATACAACTTCGTGAAACGCAGTGTAGGTAATTCCGACTTGGGCGCTTGGCGTATTTCGTGTGTCACGCCGACGCCTAGCTAAAGGAGCCTAAGCGATCGTCGTAGGCTACCGCAAGCTAACACGAACTATTAGTGAGTGAATAGCTTGCTTTCACCTCACTCTAGGGCCGCGCGTTAGCGAAGCCATATAGAAGAGCGTAGTATCATCCACCTGTGTATGTACATTGAGGGTGTCGCCTAGTTGGCCAGCAGTGGCTAGAACGATCCGTGTGTGTTTTAACACTCCGCTTGCTAGATTTAATCTAATGAGAGCCACTTCGTGCCACAGGCAGGGTATTTAATCATTTCTACCCCTTTTCAATAATAAATAACGGGATGATGCAACGACAAGTAGGACCACAGATACTTGTGGAAATGTTAGGGTATATTTACTCTGCACACAATCGAAAATAGCACCAATGAATACAATTTCATTACCACAAATACAGCTGTGCGCAGCCTTATTAGCTTCTAAATTTATTGAAAATGTTGTGAATATGTACTTACAAATCCCATACATATAAGGATTGAAAAAATCTATCCATTTTCTGACTCCACAATTGCTCTGAATTGGATTACTTCTGAACCATACAAATGGAAAACATTTATCGCGAACCGCTTTAACAAAAATTCATAGTAGAGTTTCACCCTGATAAATAGTATCATCTTAGCGGTTCAAACAATATAGGCCACCATTAAAGGCATTTCAACACGTAGGTATGGACGTAGCTGGGCCTTTTTATGTATCTATGAAACGTAAACTTAGGATAAAAGGTCAAAAGGCTTAACTTTGTATTTTTATTTATTTAGCAACAAAAGCTCTTAGAATTTAGAGCTCACATCAGATTTTTAAGTATTTTATTAGTATTTAAGTATTAGTATATTTTTAGGATATTTTTGGGAACACGAGGTCAGTGTGCAGTGTTATTCTCTGATAGCGGTACTAACTTTATTGGTGCTAAGGCGCAGTTAGATGAAATCTATAGCTTTTTAAAATCTCAGAATTATAAAGTCCGATTTGGACAAGAATTGCTCTCAAATAAAATAGAGTGGAGGTTCCCCCTTCCAGACCTCATTTTGGAGGTATTTGGGAGAGTAACATCAAATAATGTATTAAAAAACATTTAAAAACAGTTATTGGCTCTCAAATCTTAACATCCGAGGAACTATATACAGTTTTAGTTGAAATAGAATTCAAAATTCTATTAAAGTTACTATTATTACTATTAAATATATTATATTAAGTATGTTTTAGTTGAAATAGAATTCAAAATTCTATTAAAGTTACTATTATTACTATTATATATTACTATTAAAAATTTACTAAATTCTCTAGTACCGTCGTAGTGGAACCGATAGCAGTCAGAATACTTAACTAATCTACAAATAAGTCAGAAATGGAATATTCCTCCTCTGCCAGTAAAGGTAGGTAGGAACCACGCTAGTTTTAATGGAAGAAACCGAAATGAAATCTTCACGAAATTCAAGGAAAATTTCCATAAGAACTAAGTATGTCCCTTCAGAACAAATTGTTTTAATTACATAATTAAAAAAAATGAGTTTCATGTGAATTTTTCCTAAACAATGTGAAAAAGTCAATTAACAACAATAATTTCTTGCTTTGGACATAATTGAGTAATAGTTTCAGTAAATTACTGCTAGATGACACTGTTGTCAAAAAGTAACTAAATTATTTAGGGATGTTTTGTGTTTAGAGCATTACTGTAGAAGACAGGGCTTAACTATTTTAAGGAGAGTAAAAAGTAATGGAAACTGACCTAATTATTTTTTTGGCAATTATAAATTTAATAATGGGATACATTGACTGTTTCATATAGGCATTCTTTTAAAATCGTAATGACCATGCTCTGTATTAAATGCAGTTTCCTGAATTGAGTTTGGTTCAATTTCAATTTAGTGGAATCCCGAAGCAAAGTCTAATGGAGTAAAATAACAACTTTCGCGTAGCTTATCTAATGTCTGTAATGTTAGGTACTGGATAACTATATGTAATAGTTTTTGGATTGAAAGAGCTATAATCTACTACTACATATACCCCATTTTCTCTTATAATATAATATAATAATTTATCTTATAATTCCGTTGTTTTAGATAAATGGATTTGAACATCTTTATAAAGAGTTAGTAAATGGTAATTTAACAGTGGGACTTCGGAAAATATCAGAATATTCTTCGCATAAATTTATAATTGTTTATTTGTCTTAAATTTAAATGATTTATATTTTATATGAATAAAACTAACATTAGATCCTTTTAAATTAAGAGCGGCTTAACAGTTAAAAATTTCATAGTTCTGTTCAATGAATAATTCAGAATTTAAAGGTTCATCATTGTGCTTGCACTCCGATGAAGCAGTCAAGAGTTGAATTAAATGTATTCAGTGTGAACTGAGACAACCGAAATATAGATGTTGCACTGAAAATACAATTAACCAAACAAATTGTAACATTTTAATCAAAAAACGTACTGGTCGACTGCAATTTTTATGTTGCATGTCACAAATTTAGTAGCCCTATATGAAACAGTCAACGTGTGCCATTATTAAATTTATAATTGCCAAGAATAATTAGGCCAATTTATAATGCGTCTTTACTGTCCTTAAAATAGTTAAGCCCTGTCTTCTACAGCAAAAACATCCCTAAATAACTTAATTACTTTTTGACAGCAGTGTCACCTAGCAGTAACTTGTTGAAACTATTAGTCAATTATGTCCAAATCAAGAAACTTTTGTTGTTAATTGACGTTTTCCATTGTTTAGGAAAAATTCACATGAAACCATTTTTTTTAAATGATGTAATTTAAACAATTTGCTCTGAAGGGACATAGGTACTTAGTTTTTATGGAAATTTTGCTTGAATTTCGTCCAATTGTGTAAAATGTGGCGAGCGTTGAATGAACTGGTCGTAGCACGTCATTTTTAGAAAATATTATTCGACGACTTACGACAAAGACAAACTATTGGTACATTCAGGTACCCATATGTTTTATTAAGAACGCCGATTCTAATAACAATTTCATCGTTATGTTTTTAAGAACAATGCTTTTTTGTAAATGACAAAACTGAAATGCAGCATGGGGGTCATAACGTGACCTTAAAGTAAATGGTTCGATGTTTGTTAGATAAATTATGTACTTAAAGTTCGGCTAAGTAATTTTCACTAGTTGATATAGTTTCAGGGATATAAAATTTATTTATATGAAATCCTGATACTGAATTAATGCTGATCCGTCTCCAATAGTTACTTGGAATTTGAATATGTATAATTTCTAATGGATTTAAACCACTGAGACTAATTGAACTAAAATCATCTCTTGTGAAAAAGGGGAATTTGTACATAATCATTATCTGTAGCCCACGGTAATACACGCCCCTAAAATACCATATGTCACGTGATGTGACATCATCTATGAAGTCTGCGCTTCCATGGTGCCCATGCCTAATTTACTTGATAGACTGTTCAGTCTTGTATGTGTGTATTTCTTTGTACGTATATTACACCAAATATTTTCAGAAAAATGCTTAATTGTAGTAATTTGTTTTAAGTAGTTAATACCATATTTTAATGTAAAGAAATCCTTTGGTGTATTTCTAATTTGCTATCAATATGTAAATTTAGTAAAAACAGAATAGGTAAATTTGTTGTGAATTGTGCGACGTAAGCGGCCATTCTTTAGCATCTTCGTGCAAACTATTTGGTTTGGGATTCGTGCAACCGTGTCCTATTTGTATTTTCGTGTTTTGTAAAAAACGTGTTAGTTAAGAATATCTGTAGGTGTCAATTGTTACTGAAAAGTGGCTGCTATCTTCACACCCGCTATCTCTTAACTAAGAGCAGACAAATTGGCTGGTACCGAAAAATTTAACAACCATTTTTGATAAACATTTTCTATATTTAAGGGCGGTTTCATCCTTTAGTAACGTCCTGAAATATATATGCCCGGAACACTTACATCCTTTTGAGTAGGATCACATTAAACTGCCGACATCAAAAAATTTAACTTACATCTGATGGACTGCCTTCTCAGGTGATTATATACAGTATAGGTGAATTTGCATTAAACACTCAGTTAGTCAAGATATTAAAATTTTTCAAAAAGTACTTCTAAGTGATTTTTGTCCTCTTTTCAACGCTCTTATTAAAAACGCACTCATTAAAATAACAAAAGAGCAGCGACATGTAGTAATTTTTTAAAATGGAAATTTTTTTTTTTCGTAATTTGAAATCCTATCAAATTCTGAATATCACACAGCTTTTATTTTTTCTTAAAAGTGATAATATGTAAGTTAGGAAGAATACTAAAAATTATAGGTATAGTAAGCCATGGATTGCACAATTATTGAAAAAAAAGCATGCTTATGAAGACAAAAGTTATGCAAATAACTCATAACTTTGTTTATATTATTTTCATTTATTTCAATAAACATTTTGTTTCAACTGTACAATCCATGGCATATACCAAAGTTTACAGAATAAATATTCTGTAAGCTTCCTAGTAACGATAATTTTTTGTATTGTTCCTATCATACATATTATCACTTATAAGAAAAAATAAAAACGGTGTCATATTCAGAATTTGATAGGATTTCAAATTATGAAATTAAATACAGGGTGTTCCATTTAAAAAAATCACTGTACACGTCGCTGCTCTTTTCTTTTTTTAATGAGTGCATATTTAATCAGAGCGTTGAAAAGAGCACAAATCACTTAGAAGTACTTTTTAAAAAATTTTAATATCTTGAAATTTACGAAGTTATTGAGTGTGTAATGCAAACTCACCCACACTGTATAACACTTATTTCCTTTTGAGTAGGAACACATGAAACTGCTGACATCGAAAAATTTAACTGACATCTGCTAGACTGCCTTTTAAGGCGATTTTATATATTTAGGGGTAGTTTCCTCTAGTTTTCACACTTATTAATTCCCGGAAAAATATTCCAACACTTGTAGTTGGCTTCGAAAAATTCAACCAACATATTCGAACAATATTTTCGAGATTTAAAGGGGGATGTAGCCCTTAGTAAGACCCGGAAATATATAACAACGCTTATTTCCTTTTGAGTAGGGTCACATGAAACTGCTGACATCGAAAAATTTAACTGACATCTTCCGAGGTGATTTTGAATATTTAGGGGTAGTTTCCTCCCTTATTAATGCCCGGAAAAATATATCAACACTTATTTCCACTTAAGTAACACTATTTAAAGTGGTTGGTATCGAAAAATCAATTGACATATTCAATGAATATTTTCGGTATTTAAGGGAGATTTCAGTCCTTAGTGTGACCCGGAAATATATAACAACGCTTATTTCCATTTGAGTAGGATCATATGAAACTCCTTACATCGAAAAATGTAACTGCCATCTGCTAGACTGCCTTCTAAGGTGATTTTTAATATTTAGGGGTAGTTTTATCCCTTATTAATGCCCGGAAAAATATACCAATACTTATTTCTACTTAAGTAATACTATTTAAAGCGGTTGGGACTGAAAAATTCAACTGACATATTCAATTAATATTTTCGATATTTAAGGGAGATTTCAGCCCTTAGTATGGCCCGGAAATATATAACAACGCTTATTTCCATTTGAGTAGGATCACATGAAATTGCTGAAATCGAAAAATTTAACTGCCATCTGCTAGATTATCTTCTAAGGTGATTTTGAATAATTTCCTTCCTTATTAATACCCGGAAAAATAAACCAACACTTATTTAAACACTATTGAAAGCTGTTGGCCTCGAAAAATTCAAGTAACACATTGAATTAATATTTTCGATATTATTGACGACCGGAAATATATAACAACGCTTAGGTATTCGAATATTCTCTAACTAATTTCTAGATATTTAGGGGTAGTTTCTGCTCCTAGTATCGTATAAAAGTATATAAAAACGCTTATACCTACTTTAAGTAAGAGCGTTTGAAGTGCCGTTGGTGTTTTCACACAGGTAAAGTTGAATCTAATTCCTCGTCAAAAGGTGTTTCTCCATGTTCATTGTAAGTTGTTTCTTGGTTTTCATTGTAAGTTGTTTCTTGGTTACCCATGTAATGTTATGTAACGTCTCATGTTGCTCATGGTAGTCTTGATTAGAGTGTATGCTTATTATTGATTAGAGCTTCAGTGTATGACTTATTCCTGACATTGGTGTCGGTTTTGGTTGGCTGTGTATGAAATTCCTGAGAGAGGCGTTGGTCCACATTTAAATTATTTGTTGAGTTTGGTTTCCATATATTTTATTTATTTGGTGATCCAAAAGTTTGTCTATTAGTCGGGTTATTTTGTCTAATTTTGTCTTGATTGAATGTTAATTGGCTGTGATGGGAATTGAGATTGACTTTAAAAGCTGCTTTTAAATTGTGGAATATTTTACTTTTGGTTCGTTGGTTTTTGAACAAAATTAGAATGTTTGTTTATATTTAAAGTCATTTGAACAATAGGTTTGCCAATTTGATTTGGTTTAGTAGAAATCTGATATAATTTTACAAAATTTTGAAATCCTTTTTATTGAAGCATATTTAAAACATCTAATGTAGCTGGATTTTATATTCTTACTATGGTTTGATATTTGAAGTAACATTTGTTATGAACATGGTTTTTACGTTATAATTACCAATTTGTAAGGCTCTTGCTTGCTGATCCGGGTAATCATCGTTAATTTTGGAAAGTAACACTGCTCTCAATTCTTGTAAGCATAAACCAAAATCATAAGGACACTTGTCACCAAATGTTAATTTTAAAAGTTGTTCAATTTGATTCCATGTTATTAAATCTGTTCTACTTGCAATTAGATTTTGTGCTCGACCACGTAACTTATTTTTTTGTGCTTAATGTGCGTCGTCTGGAAAGCTTGAAAATATACTTCATACCGATTCTATATATGAATGAAGAACTAAATTATTTCCATCGAAGAATAGCATAGTATCAATGTAGAGTTTTAAAAGTTGAGGGTCTAGTCTATGTTCTAGTGGAGGCATTGTATTATCTAACCTATTGACTAATCGAGTCTTGTTTCTTTTTTTCAATCAAGCAATAAGATTTAGTAATGAAGGGAATTAAGCAAAGAAATGGAATGAGTGTTTAATGTGTGCTTTGTTCTCTTGGCGTAGAATAGGCAGATGCGTTCCATTAGAAGTTGTTAATCAAACACATGCGTCATCTCAGTCTCCCCCGACCACTATTTGCTGCGACAATGACATGGGAACTTACACAGAAAATCCACAAGGTGTTCACTTAATTGTTTATTACTTTAATCTGTTCAGTTCTGCATGAGCAGGCAATATTATTTTATTTCAGCATTTGATTACTCATATTATAGTTACTATATTAACTAAATTATTTCCATCGAAGAATAGCATAGTATCAATGTAGAGTTTTAAAAGTTGAGTGTCTAGTCTATGTTCTAGTGGGGGCATTGTATTATCTAACCTATTGACTAATCGAGTCTTGTTTCTTTTTTTCAATCAAGCAATAAGATTTAGTAATGAAGGGAATTAAGCAAAGAAATGGAATGAGTGTTTAATGTGTGCTTTGTTCTCTTGGCGTAGAATAGGCAGATGCGTTCCATTAGAAGTTGTTAATCAAACACATGCGTCATCTCAGTCTCCCCCGACCACTATTTGCTGCGACAATGACATGGGAACTTACACAGAAAATCCACAAGGTGTTCACTTAATTGTTTATTACTTTAATCTGTTCAGTTCTGCATGAGCAGGCAATATTATTTTATTTCAGCATTTGATTACTCATATTATAGTTACTATATTAACTAAATTATTTCCATCGAAGAATAGCATAGTATCAATGTAGAGTTTTAAAAGTTGAGTGTCTAGTCTATGTTCTAGTGGGGGCATTGTATTATCTAACCTATTGACTAATCGAGTCTTGTTTCTTTTTTTCAATCCGGCAATAAGATTTAGTAATGAAGGGAATTAAGCAAAGAAATGGAATGAGTGTTTAATGTGTGCTTTGTTCTCTTGGCGTAGAATAGGCAGATGCGTTGCATTAGAAGTTGTTAATCAAACCCATGTGTCATCTCAGTCACATCTCAGCTTCATCTCAGTCCCCCCCCCCCCCCCCCCCGACCACTATTTGCTGCCACAATGACATGGGAACTTACACAGAAAATTCACAAGGTGTTCACTTAATTGTTTATTACTTTAATCTGTTCAGTTCTGCATGAGCACGCAATATTATTTTAATTTTACATTTCAGCATTTGATTACTCATAATATTATAGTTACGTAAAATTGATGGTGCTGATTTTTTAAACAATTTTTTTAATTCCTGTTATTGTCAGGTGTACCGGATGTCCGTATCAACTTCGTTTTTTTAAATGGAACAATACAATTTTCATAAGTTAAATATTTAATACGATAAATAAACTTTATATGTTGCATTAAATAATTTTAAAAATACATTATAAAAAACTACATTTTTCATTGCATTTTTGAATTCCTTGTAATCCCATGGCTTCTAATTCAGTTTAAAAAATGTAACGTAACCTATCTTAAAACCATGGATTTCTCAAAATAAAAAAATGCATATAAAAAAGTTACAATTTAGATATAGGAAATCCCAAATAAAACAATCCTTAAATTAATTAAGGAATTCAAAGTACTATAAAAAGTGTAGAGTAGGTACTATAAAAAGTGTAGTGTTCTATTTAAAATAAGAAAGTTGGTAACGACTTCGGTATAACTGGAAGTGAGAGAATTTCAAAAAATTTTTAAAAGCCAGTGCACCCTAACACCCCATGTAAATTTTCAAAATTCTACCTCTACTGGTTTTCAATATACAGATTGATTCAGCTTGTCGTGATATACCATGTATAATATTAACACATAAAACACATTTAAATAGTAACAAACGCAGTCTTCATTCAGCTGGCCTAAATTTATGCATTTAGTTATCACTGTTAAAGATACTCTAGATATAAATTTCATCGATAATGTTCACAAAACCTAGTAGTCTGTAACAGAGATCCTAAATTAATAATTTGAAATTAGAAATGGGAGAAAATCGCTTCCCATTTCTAGCCCTGCCGGGGGTGCAGACCTGCGGCCTGGGGTCACCCTTCGAGTGACAAGAGCATCTAGAATAATATTATTTTTAAGAAAATTCCTACATATTAAAGAAATTTGAGATAATCCCTGGTATATGAAATAATAAAATTAAAGACAGAAAGCTGAAATTTTGTATCTGGAATGATGATATAATTATACTAAACGATTTTTCTTAATAATCTTTTAATCAATTCTTAATAATTGATGAATTGTTAAGGGTACTCCATTCTTGATAGTAAAACATCATTTTTTAAGTGCTGAAAGTAAAATTCATTTTTTAGTATACTATTTTATCAATGGGGCCCTCCGCTGCGCTAAAGAGTCGAGGGGGTCCAGCGAAAAGTCGGGATTTTGGTAGACGTGAAGGGGCCATTAGGCGTGAAAACAACCGCTGGTGCTAGGCCCCATCTCTCTCACGGAAGGCCGATCGAAGAAAATTTTGCAGAGGTTTTTTGAAAAGGCGTTTAAATTGGGAAAGCGGGTAGGAAACTGGACGAAAATGCGCCTAGGCACCGGAGAAAGGCCCTTCGGTCGCCCGCGGCCGCTTGGACATAAGCTTTCACGTATGTCAAATAACATGTTTGACAGAAAATTTGTTCATAAGGATTAGGCTCTGAATTAAAAATATATTTTTTTTAATTAATACGAACAAAAAATCCGACAATTAGAAAGATAACAATTTACAATTTGTGTTTAGGCTTTATTTTGAGGTTTTCCACAGGAATTACCGGTGGAAAACCTCATAATAACTCAATACAAAGACATACTAAAGAACAGCTAAATCCTTTGTTTTATTAAGTGAACACTAGTTATTATAATAAATGATACCTTCTAGAAAGTAGCATTTTATAACATACAAATATATTGACTTACCTTGGAATTTGAGGTTGTGAAGTATATTAAATTCAATACCCTGTTGACAAAACAAAATATTAGAAAACTTCAATGAGGCATTTTAAAGGTTATGGAATGAATATAGTATAATGGTAAATGGAAACAAATAATTATAAAAATATACCACATTCAATTCTACATAGTTCAGTTAATATGAGGTACCTACTTTTAAATCAATAGAAAATAATTACGTTTATTCAATTATCTCTGATGTGTACATAAAGATAAAAGATAAAATTATTGTTAAATCCTTGTTTCTTATAAACCAGTATTATATATTTTTAAACTATGCCAGTGTCATTTTTATTTAGGATAAATTTATGTAAAGTGGTTTTCTTTATCTTCACTGTATTTCAGAACTTCATTTTAAGGTTTCCTTAATAGGTTATATTTAATCTTAAATCAATAGAAAAAGGGTTTCTATTATATTTACACACCTACACTTATCAACGTATTTGGTTGAAAAATGAGAAATGCGAATACCTAATTATCAAAAATTTTAGTCCTAAACATTTTAAATATTAAGTTTTAAATAGTAAATTTATAATGGAGACAAATATACCAAAATTCCAGAAAACTAACAAAATTATTATCTCTAAAACTGCAGGCTCATGTGCCTGCCAAAAATTAGGAGACTATTTAGATGATGCTATTAGAAAGAAGCAATTAATAATTTACCCTATGTACTATAACCATATGAGTAACTAATAGTCATATGACTATAACCAAACTAGGTTCCCAAGTCCTGTTTTTTAACATGCTTGTGTTACTGTGAGTTAGAGTAATCATGATTGTTCCTTTATAAAGGAAGCAGAGAATGAGAGTGACAATAGGCCTACAGTGGCCAATTGTAAGAACCATTTAAACTTTTGACAGTCACAGTTTCTAGTTTTTAGTCTTAATCTAGTTTACGAAGTAAACTAACTAGTCTAAGCTAGTAGTAACTTTTTTCTAATAAATGGTAGATGTCGGTGGTAGATGCAGATGTTTACAATTTCAGAGTTCACCATGCCAGAACTGTCTGTCATAGTCACATAACACATATAAATATATATGAATCTACCTTGTGCTCTTTGAGTCACTGCTTACGGCGACATCCAGCGGTTGATTTGCGAACTATACATAAAACTAAACAGGTCACAATGTTTTCTTATATACAAACAAGAAAATCAACAGAATTGACCATCCTTCCATTACTATTCTTTATTTAAAAAAATTTTAGTAGCTGATTGGTCTTTCAAGAAATACAGCCAAATTTGGCGGGAAGTTTCAAAATTTAAATTGGTTTGAAATATTTACATTTACATTTTTCCATACACTCAAAAGTAGCTATTTACTCAGATTAACCATTACATGGTTAATCTGAGGGTATTACGTACAAACATCGATCAACCACCAATAAATGAATAAGCAGTATATAATAGTATTCATAATTTTAAATATCTACTTTTGTAATGTATAGAAAATTAAAATTATAATTTCACAAACCACCTTCTATTACAATTATTACACATTACGCGATTTATATCATTCACAAAATAATAACTTTTACATGAAAATAATAATAATAATAATTGATTACGAAGTACTGGCATTATCAGCTTCTCTCTATAAATATCAGAGATAAATAGCGAGGTAACTGGCTTTATTTAAGAAAAAAATAATTATAACAAAATATATATTGAAATAGATTTTAAAGGATCTAAATATAATAGTATATAAATAAAATTTTGACAACAATAACATTAAATTAAAAAATACATACAGGGTGCTTCAAATTCGATGCAATACATGGGGATCTCGGAAACGGTAAGAGATACGAAGTCGGTTAAATGGAGGCAAAGTTGCGTATTCAGGGGGGCAACATAATGGTGAAAAGAGATCAAGGCTAACTTGATTAGTTTTCGAAATATTTTGAAAAAACCGAAAATTTCGATTTTCGTTTTTGTTTTTTTGCGGACCTATTTGATGAGGTATTAAAAAATAAAGAGCACTTTTCTATAGCAACTTTTTGCCTTTTTTCGAATGATGTTTGTAACGTACATTTTAATGTCATTCCATGAGGTTGACTATAATTATGCACCCCGTAAAACAACCAACCTAATTGTTGGTGGCTTAAGTTTTCCATTTTCAAATATTCTGCGTTGGAGGACGCTGATTGGCTAGAAAACGGTGGCCTCAAGCGAGAACGCCGGTGTAATTTAGGAATGAGGAGATAGGCAATTCCCGTCTTCGAGGATAGGCACATGTGAGTTATTTTACCTATTTGATATATATAATTTATTCACTTTCATTATTGTTTGAGATCATTATTAGTACAGAAATACGATCAGAGCGATTTGTTGTTATTATTAAGTAATTATATTTCATATATAATCAGGATTTACCTGGATTTTAGGTAAATTATTTAGGCGTGGTTCGTGAGAATTTTTTGTAATACGATTCGGAAAAATAGAATATAGTTTCAATATTAGTTTATGAATTTGTGAAGCTGTGCTCTAATCAGGAGATTATAGAAAACACTGTTTTTTAAAAAACCAATAAATTTGAGTTTTCTTGCCTCCATTTTGTATGAATCGGATTGCACCACGTGTTGTGCCCTTTGGGAATTAAGTTCATTTATCTTATCTTTATCTTATCTTCTCTTATTTTCGCATTATCATATATTGTATGTAAGCTATAGAAAATTGCTAATATCGTACTTTCTGCACTACGTTAATTAATTTGTTTCTTTGCAATTATCTACATTTGTTTAGAGGTAGTGTGGTATTGCTTTGCCTACCTGAGTAGATATTTGATTATAATAACTCACATGCACGCCGATTAGAAGACTGGAACAGTTTCCTAATATTTGTAAATTCATTGATTATTGTTCTTTGGCAACAAATTTGTACATAAATCAATAAGAATTTTTATAACTTGTCACTCAGTCTTTTGCATATAGAAATAGAATAAATTTTCTCTTTTACCTAATTAGAGTGGTAACATTTCCTTGTTTAACCGGTTATGAAACCGTTGTTTTTGGAATTTTGGGTCAGATGATAGAGGGTTTTTTTTGTTTAATTTATTTTTGTTCCTTCTGAACTATAGTATCTTTAAATATTAACGGTTACAGTTTTTATTAAAAATAATTGTCGAGTGGCTGAACTGTAATCAGTTCTTTTGAATGCAATTTTTTGGGTAATTTTATTTGCTTCATTCTGGGTAGGGTCACTAAAGGTTGACACCTTCCAGGTTTTGTTTTCATTTGTTTATAATTTTCCCTGTGATAATTCACAAAGTATTTGACAACAACCATACTTTATGGTACATTCCCTTCAGGAACTTATTTATAATTTTTAATCTTGGCTACACTAGCCGTCAACGTTCATCTATATATTTGTAAATTTTGGGGCACTCTTAACACAAACAATTCTTTGTATGTACTCTTCTGAGACGAGGCTGCTGTAACCTGACTGCAAAATCTATAACCTGCTGAAGAACTCTGGACGCTTACCACCTGCAGATCCCTAGATAAGAGGATTGGACTTAGCCAGCACGTGACCGTCATCTGGACTAGAGCTCTAGCTTCCCCACTTTGCCACGGCAAGTCCACCTGGATCCAATCATCAGCAACAGGTTAAGGGTGAGAGTAGTGACCTCATAAAGAAGGAACGAGATTGTCAGAGTGACCCCGAACCTCATAAAATTTTTGTAAAGTTAGCCAATTTTAAAATTTCATTTGTCACCTTTTTTTTAATTTTTTAGTCAATATTAAATCATTTTTGAATTATTGTTAAATAGTTACTTTATTATTCAATTGTAATTTCAATTCAATTTGCTTATTTGATTATAGTGTATTCAACTAACTTTTATATAGTTTTCTTTTATCTTATATCTAAAAATTGTCCTGGTGCCCAAATAACTTGTCAGCATTCAAAGCAGTCCTACGAATACTACGCCCTAGTATCATAAATCTCCCTGAGCTACCGGAGCTAATGTCAATGAACTTAAGCTAGTGGAATTGCACATCCCTAGCTTATCTGGAGTTTATTGTGACATGTTAGTGAATTTTCCGAAAAACGTTTCGTTTCCCGGAAAGCAACATCAACTTAATTTTTTTAAATACGGACCTGGAATTTTATTTCAATTTTTTGGAAGCATTTTTGTAACTTGATAGAGTGCCACCATAAAAGGAACCAGATTTAAACGTTTTGTCTAAGAAAAATCCATCATATTAATAATTTCCCGTGGTCCTCTTAGATTTAGTTTTATCTAGGCAAACGTTTCTATGACAAACACATTTCAATGTTGTGTCATGCACTATCGGTACTTAAAAATGGCTTTCAGCAATCTAGAATTTTTTAATATTATTTAAATTTCCTCATAATTCAGGAATTGTGCGCAACTACCTACTTAAATGAAACATTTCCAAACAGATGGATTGGAAATCATGATGCTGTAGAATGGCCATGTTTATAGTTGTTAATTCGTTGTTTTATTATTAGCTTTTGTTTACTTATCGTAAATAAAAATGAAACCTCAAAAATATTATTCAATATCTAGAATTAACAAAAGTCGAAACAAAAATACTAATGATGGATTTTTCTTAGACAAAACGTTTAAATCTCGTTCCTTTTATGGTGGCATTCTATCAAGTTACAAAAATGATTCCAAAATATTGAAAAAAAATTCCAGGTCCGTATTTAAAAAAAGTAAGTTGATGTTGGTTTCCGGGAAACGAAATGTTTTGCGGAAAATTTGCTAACACCATTCGATAAAGGGCAAAAAGTTGCTATAGAAAAATGCTCTTTATTTTTGAATACCTCATCAAATAGGCCCGCAAAAAAACAAAAACAAAAATCGAAATTTTCGGTTTTTTCAAAATATTTCGAAAACTAATCAAGTTAGCCTTGATCTCTTTTCACCATTATGTTGCCCCCCTGAATACGCAATTTTGCCTCCATTTAACCGACCTCGTATCTCTTACCATTTCTGAGATCCCCATGTATTGCATCGAATTTGAAGCACCCTGTATAGTAATTAATAGTAATAGTAGTTTAAATAAATATATTAATAAAATATTATGAGTTAGTAAATCTTTCATTTTGTTCAAGGAGTGGCTATGATGTAGGATGTAGCAATCTATTGCAAAATTATACAAAATACATATACACACAATTAAGTTGGAGTCCCATGCATCCATTTGTTTGACGTACAATATCCAAAAAAGTTTGAAATAAAACTCCTATTCTCTAGAAACATATTTTTGACCAATAAGAGCGTTATTTGAAACTTTTTCGCTTATCGGACTTTGGACAAACGGAGACATGGGACTCCGCCTTTATACATATAAAAAGATACACAAAATGAACGTATTTCATACATTTTTATAATTCTGATTTGGAAAAATGGTTTCAATTTAACAGAGGTAAATTCATCAATTGTTTTGAAGATAGATAGATAGATAGATAGATATCTTTATTAGCTCTTAAAAATACCCTTAAGGTGTAGAACACGTCAGACAGTTTCAATAATGAATCAATGAATAATTACAAAGAATAATCTAATTACAGATAATAAAACAGTTACAAGTATAAAACACAGTTAGGTGTACAAGTGTATAAGTAACAAACATACGTTAAAATGTGTATGGAAAGGCATAGCAATATCGTGCCAGACCACTTGCAAGCACATCAATGTGACATCGCCAATCTAAACGAGAATCAATTTGGATCCCTAAGAATTTCACATTGTTCACAGCAGTGATCTGTTTAGTTCCACTAGAAACTATCAACTCCTTGCTTTGTAAACTGTAATCAAACCTCATTAGTTGAGTTTTATTTGTATTGAGTGAAAGATTATAGGCAGCAAACCAACCATCCAGTGTCTCAAGCGTAGAAAAAATGTTTCTATCCTGATTCACCATCGAGCGGTCACTAAAAATTAAAGAACGGGGTGTAGAAAAAGAGTTCTACAGCTTAACAGATGGTTAATGTAATTAACAAAAACAAACTACGAGTGTAGTAAGGATACCCCCATATCCTCCATCTGTAAACACGCCTTATAAAATAAGGACTGAACCAAATTAGGCCAAAACAGCTATTCTCCTGGCTAATGCCACGCCGAGCGCTGAATTACAAAGCAAAATTTGGTGTATTTTGTCTAACAATGTTAGAATTCAAAATACAATGTTTTGGATTGCAACGAAAAAGTATGAGGAAATACTCTGGACCTCACATCGCAGGATGTCACTAATTGCAGACCGGTTTCGACCTTTTTATGGTCTCATCAGTGCAATATAAGTGAACATACCTACGAATGCAAAGATCTGAGTATTTGGCACAATTGGTAAGCCTTGCGTACGCAAGTCCTAATGGTGCCACCTCTTGGTAGTTCTCGCAACACAATCCAAACCCAACGGGGTGTAGAAAAAGTGTTCTACAGCTTAACAGATGGTTAATGTAATTAACAAAAACAAACTACTACGAGTGTAGTAAGGATACCCCCATATCCTCCATCTGTAAACACGCCTTATAAAATAAGGACTGAACCAAATTAGGCCAAAACAGAATAGCTGTTTTGGCCTAAACTGATTATAACACAGAAATATCATAACCATAAATAGATTACATAAAAAATCATACATAAAATACAATACAATATACAAACAACACATATCACATACATACAATATATAATAATCAAAATATAAAATTAGTTAATATGACATCTTTAATAGTTCGAGAAAAATGTGCAATGCTATTACAAAATATGTCAGCAAAAGGCTGTATTTCATTATAATTCCTGCACATGGAAATAAGTGGTGAATTCATGTAGTGATTAGTATTAGGGGTGTGAAACTTAAAAGTAGGAATATGCCTTGACCCTATTCTAGGGATGTGAAACTGCAATTTTTCTAAAAATTCAAGATTATCTACTTGCCCATGAATGGTTTTGTATAAATAGTTAATACTCGATATTTTACGTCGAATAAACAAAGGGTCAATTTCAAATTCTCGCAGTAATTCACAATAATTGTAATTTCTCTCAGGATATCTATTATATTTTACAAAGTATAAATATTTACAGAATTTTCTTTGGATATTTTCTAACATTTTTATATGCACATCATAGTAAGGACTAAAGGCAACACAACAGTATTCCAACTGACTCCTGACAAAAGAAAAATACACTATCTTTAGACATTCAATACTAGTAAATCCCTTTGTATTCCTAATTATAAAACCAAGCATTTTTAGACGGTGACTGTTAATGAATTTATAATGCGGTATAAACGACAGTACAGGATCAAGTATCACACCGAGATCTTTTTTTTCATAACACCTATTCAGTAAATCACCTCCTATCCTATAGTCATACAAAATCATGGTCTCTTCCCTAGAAAAGGTCATTGACTCACATTTTGATTTATTTAAACTCAACCTGTTTACCTGACACCACTCACACAACAAATCAATATCAGCTTGCAATACTCGCAATCACTTTCTGATTTTATGACTAACAATTTTCAAGTCATCGGCATACAAATAAATATCTGATTTAGTACATTTGTTGATATCATTTACAAACATTAAAAATAAAAGTGGCCCAAAATTGGAGCCCTGAGTAACACCACTAGTTGCACAATAGGTATCTGATTTAAAGCCCTTGTATTCAACATAATTTTGTCTATTCGATAACAAGGAAAGAATAAGTTTTACCATATTTGTGTTTAATCCGAATTGACTACCTTTCTAATTATTAACTCATGGTGTACTTGATCAAACGCCTTGGTAAAATCTGTAAATATAACATCTACCTGCGATCATCCAGAGCTTGGGAAACAAATTGAGTAAAGTTACAAATATTCGTCGACGTCGATCGACCTTTAACAAAACCATGCTGCTTAATACTTATCTGACGACATACATGATTATACACAAAAAATGACAGAATGCTTTCAAAGAGTTTGGCAATATTAGGGAGCAGAGCAATTGGTCTATAGTTAATAACATTAGATCTAATACCAGACAAATTTTTGTCATCTTCCATCGGGTCAGAAAATGACCTTTATCTAAAAGTAAATTAAATATCTTACATAATGGGTTTTCAAAACAACTAATACAATCCTTCACTAGAAATGTAGGTATAAGATCTGCACCCGTTGTGAAGTTAGCTTTCATTTTATTAACGGCATTACGGATATCATTAACTCCAATAGTAAAACAATGGAACACATTTTCACAAGATATAGAATTGTCAGCACCATTATCACACATCACGTTATCATCTGTTAAGAATACACTTTCAAAGTGTGAAGCAAATCCACCAACTATATCTTGAGGCGACGAAAGGTTGTGGTCCTCAAACGTCATGGTATTAGGTATTCTTGACGACTTCCTTTTAGCATTTACAAAATTCCATAATTTATTTGGTTCACTCTGTATACTCCTTTCAACATCCCTAACAAAATTGTTGTACGCACGTTTCAAACATAATCTCATAGGTCGACAATGACTGGGCTGGGCTGATATAGAATGTAATGCATCTGGTAACACAGCTTCCTATTGTATATGTTTTAATTTTCTGGTTTTTAATGCTAAACTTACGGCCTTCCAAATTACACAACTAGAGTAATTCGACTGGAAGCTATTCCTCGAGATTGCAAGTAAGTAGAAAGCTCTCATGACATTAAAGATGAACCTTAATTTTCTGATTTTTAATGCTAAACTTACGGCCTTCCAAATTACACGACTAGAGTAGTTCGACTGGAAGCTATTCCTCGAGATTGCAAGTAAGTAGAAAGCTCTCGTGACATTAAAGATGAACCTCTATCTGAATGGATATAAGCTGGCATGCCAAATATGCAAAAAAGTTGATTTAAACATTCTAAGTTACATCCTTGCATGGAAAGGCAAAAGCAAATCTAGAAAATTCGTCTATTATAGTCAGCATAAATTTGTTGTTTGTAGAGCTTGGCAAAGGACCCTTGAAATCAATATAAGACGTTCGAATGGTGAAGTAGCTTTGATCAAATGACTGTTACTGTTTCTATTAAATCTTGGTTTTATTTCAGCACATAATGGACATACTGATGTCATTCGTTCATCTTCCATAGAATACGGTAAATTGCGAATACGTATGAAGTGATACATCCTTGTTATTCCAGGATGACATAAAGATTCATGTAATTCGAATAATTTATTATTAAGGCTTACTGAAAACTCTTGAGAAGGTGTCAGCAACAGTATTCTCACGTCCAGGTCGATAAATTATATCGTACTTATAACATGAGAGTTCTAAATGCCATCTCAGTATTTTTTCATTTTTGATTTTACTTGAATCTTTAGCATTGAACATAAAAGATACCGCTTTTCAAAATATGGGGTGTCAAAGTTTCAATTTTTTAAAGGTATTTTTGTAATACCTATCTTTTCGACAAAACAAGGTACTAATTTGAAATCTGCTTCACTTGATACTTACGCCGGCGATAATAATTTGTAAAATTTTTATAAAATTTTAGGTACAAGGTGTTATATTTTGCCATACACAACCACTTAAAATTGATACAATTTTTTGTAATGCCCCACTTTAAGTAATATAGGGCGTTTAACCGTATTAGGCAGTGTTCCCAATTGAACATAATGAACATGTTTTGAAAATTAATATTGAAAGGTTTTCGGAACAGAAACATAAACTCGAATTCTAGGTGTGTTGGGGCTTTTGACTTTGCAAAACGAGTTTTATTAAAAACAACCTCTGGACTGCTTCATTTGAAAATTTATTTAAGTTAATGTCATGATTTAATTGATATCAAAATAACAGTGTTATAATGTTTTTGTTTATTTTATTTATATTGTTTATTTGCGATTAACGTAAATCCTAAAAAAGCCTAACTACATGTTCCTTATCAAGATTTAATGTATTTTTTTCATGTAAGTGTAGGGGTCTTTAATATAAAACTAGAAATGGGAGAAAATCGCTATCGCGATTTTCGTTCCCATTTCTAGCCCTACCGGGGGTCCAGACTTGCGGCCTGGGGTCACCCTTCGGGTGACAAATGCATCTAAAATAATATTATTTTAAAGAAAATACATATTAAAGAAATTTTGTGATGATGTAATTATACTAAACGATTTTTCTTAATATTTGATGAATTGTAAGGGTACTCTATTCTTGATGGTAAAACATCATAATTTTTTAAGTACTGAAAGTAGAATTTATTTTTGAGTAAACATTATTGTCAATTTTATCAATGGGACCAAAAATATTGTAGATATTTACTTTTGTAAGCTAAAATCAAGAATTTAACAGACTGTTAAAATGAACGAATTAATTCCAAACTTTACGTGCAAAAAGAATAAAAGCTATGGATAATGAAACAGAATAACTAAATACTAATACTAATAAATAATTGGAATTAAAAAGTAAAAAAAAAAATTTGCCTGCAGCGAGACTCGAACTCGCGAAATTACCATTATAAAGTTTTGAATCCTACTACTTTCCAGTTGCGCTACCACGCCTGTTGTCAAATGTTTACCTTAAGACGTTTAAGTATGTAAACTGTACGTGTCAACCTGAAAAAATAATTTTTACCGATTTTCTCATTAGAAAAGCATTTCGCTTCAGTATTTTGGTAATCAGAAATGTTTGGCAGTCAGTACTATTCATTCCGTTAGCAATATTTCTCGTAGGAAAATAACCTATCTGAAGTTTAATTAATTTGACAGTTTTCGTGGGAGGTGCTTGTCTCGTTAGTGTAATCTCACGTGGGCATATAAAATGAGATAGAAGTTGAGACGGATGCGACTCGAGATTTTCGAAGACGAAATAGAAGTAAAAGGAGTGGACGAACGGTCTCGAAAAAAAATCTCAAAGGATTAGAGAAAGGACGGAACTTTCGCGTGAAGCGATTCTCGAAGCCGTAAAAATTAGAAAAATGTCTCGGGGGTCCCGCGAAAAGTGGGTATTTCGGCGGGCGTGATGACAAACGCCGGTGCTAGCCGCATCTCTCTCGCTGAACGGCGATCGACGAAAATTTTGCAGAGGTTTTTTGAAAAGGCGTTTAAATTGGGAAAACGCGTAGGAAACGGGACGAAAATACCCCTACGCATTGGAGAAAGGCCGGGGGCGAACTCCGGTGGTCCGCGGAGATCGTTCCGAGATCGCCCCTCGGAGGAGATAGCTTTGAAACTTTGTCGATTCGACGACGAAATTTAAAGCGAGACAGAATCGACGCGTTTTAATATATATGGATGATTTGAGCCTACCCTACAAAGTTAGGGGTCCTTAAATTTCAATTTATTTATTACTTTCGTTAATATATTTTGAAATACAAATTAATATTTTAGTTTGAAATTTTGAGTGATGATTAACAATTTTTAAATTGGTCCTTGGCATTTAATACAAGTATATTTTAGTAGCACATGGTATACTGGGCGTACTTTTTTTGTTCTGATTATTTTGTGCATACGCAACTGCATAATTTTAAAATTTTTTGTGGGACTTAATTTAGATATTAAAACAAAAACCTAGAGAATGTTTTTGTTTCTAGTAAATCATCTACAGTCTGTCCATAAAGTAACCCCCCCCCTGCTAACTTTTGAGCTAATCGAGTTAGAAAGTTTTTAACAAAATACAGGGTGAATCATATAAAATGAAGTTGATTCTGACAATAAATTCAATTCTTCAAATTCAAAGATGGCGCCACGGGCGCTATCAACTCAATTTTTTTAAATGGCAAAGTGTGCCGTGTTGCACCTCATTTAAAAGGTAATTCAATTCTCTACATTTGGTTTTTGAAAAATAACAATCGAGTTATCTATCGTTCTCTAGTTACAAGCGTTTGTATTAACGATATTTAAAAATTTTGCTTTTATCAAGTCTCCTTGCCTTTGCTTGCCACTGTAACTGAAACGTCAATAAGGTTCGAGAAAGTAGTTTAGCGTTCAATTTAAGGTGTTTGAAAGTTTCTACAGGTTTTTTTCTTATTTTTTTAAGTTATTCGATTTGATATTTTTAAGAGAAAATTTAAGAGAGCGGTACTTAAGAATGCTGCGGGAGGAAATTTTTCCAAAGATAGAAAGAATAGCAGGTAATAACATTCAAAGTATTGTATTTGAACAAGATGGGGGCCCCGCCTCATTTCTATGGACCTGTTACCGATTTTTTAAATAGCTATATCCCGGGCAGATGGATTAGCAGAAGGGGCCCGATAGAATGGCCGGTTCGTTCCCCGGAATTAACTCCTCTTGATTTTTTCTTATAGGGATATTTGAAGTCAAAAGTCTACAGAACTCCTCCAGTAAATATCGACGAACTACAGCAACGCCTAACACATGCGTGTAGAAATATCCCTGCAGAAATTTTAGGAAATATCAGGCAAGGATTTCAAAATAGACTTTTTATGTGCCAAAAAGTCAATGGACAACATTTTGAACAACTTTTTAATTCTTTTATTTTTAGTTTAAATATTTGTTCAAAATTTGTTGTATTAAAATATTAATTAACATTTTATTCATGGATCAGATTAGAAACAGAAACGCTTGTAACTAGAGAACGGCTAACTCGATTGTCATTTTTCAAAAACAAGAAAGTAGAGAATTGAATTATCTTTTAAATGAGGTGCAACACGACACACTTTGCCATTTAAAAAAATTGAGTTGACAGCGCCCGTGGCGCCATCTTTGAATTTGAAGAATCGAATTTATTGTCAGAATCAACTTCATTTTACGTGATTCATCCTGTATTTTGTTACAACTCGCTAACTCGATTTGTTCAAAAGTTAGCAGGGGGGGGGGGTTACTTTATGGACAGACTGTATATTTTGATTAGTGTATAATTTTTCTTGCTGAAATTCACAAAGTGTAAAGGATATCAAAATAAATTTGTTAACATTATTGAAACAAATAAGGAATAACCTATATTAAGGAATAGAGTACACATAAGGCAGTTGTTAAATATAAAGTGGATACTGGAAGCGGATAATTCTTTTGAAAAAACACAATTCTCATTTAGATGTTTCAAGAAATATATAGAAAACAGTCTACCTATACACTAATATTTCGGCTTATTAGGCCTTTCTCAATAGAATAAATGTCTATTACTAAATATTTCCCAACCTATTTGTTATTTACGAGTACGTACCCCGATTGATCTTCCCATCTGGTAAAATCCGAGTTTTTAGTACCTACCTTTTCTAAGAAAGGAGGAAGTGTAAAATCTATCGGATCATTCGTAGTACAAGGATTACTAATTAAAGAGTTTTTAATTTCTAATTGCCCTAACAGATCTAAGCGCTTTCCTTTCTTTTTCTGATGCAGTACCTTTACATTTTGTAGATCTATAAAATGATTGTTTTCTATAGAATGCGTGGATAATCCTGAATTTTTTACGTTATTTAGTATGGATTTTTTAAATAAATAAATAAATAAATACACATTTATTGCAAGAAATTACGAGAAATTACAAACAAGGGTGAAAGATTTCGCATAGCGTGTTCTCACTTACACCTAAAAACATTTTAAGAATATTGTATAGGACGAAAAATAAATATACAAACAATCATCAAATGAGGTAACATATTATATAACGGCACATATGGCGCCAGGTAATGAAAGAAGGTATGTATATATATATATATATATATATATATATATATATATATATATATATATATATATATATATGTATATATATATATATATATAGAGAGGTATATACGGTCATTGATGAGCCCGTCGAAGATACTGACAGGTCGTTGTGTAGCCCGCAAATACGCTGTGTAGCCCGATTTCGGGCTCAACAGCGTATCCAGGTGTATTTGGTCATTACTAGGC
The DNA here is from genome assembly GCA_963924545.1 of Pogonocherus hispidulus. Taxonomy (NCBI): domain Eukaryota; kingdom Metazoa; phylum Arthropoda; class Insecta; order Coleoptera; family Cerambycidae; genus Pogonocherus; species Pogonocherus hispidulus. The sequence continues at coordinate 29,346,656 of OZ004698.1, forward strand.
TTATATAGTGTTAGTAAGGCTGTACACGAATTTTACGGAGGGCTTCACAAAGTAGTGTTTATGAGTTGGACATACGCCAGGAAGTTCATATAAACTCACTGTAGGTGGCGCTGTTTTGTATACCTTATATACAGTATAAGTCTTCTGTAGCCCACCAATGAACATGTCTTTGTTTAGCCCGAAATCTGGCAACACCGCCGTTTCGATCACGGGGACAGTGGGCTTTTCAACGTGTAGTTAGTACTGATAATTTTAGAGAATTCACATACGTGCTTTTACTAATGTTTATTATATTATAGACTCGTATATATACTATTATTTTAATTGTAAGGAATTTTCTCGCATCCGAAATTCTTTTGCAGAATTTATAATAACTTATTTGTATATTTAACAGGCAAGCAATGTCTTTGCAATTTGGAGCAGATAATTGTAAGTCTCTTATACTGTAGCGAAAAAATATCGGAACACTTATACCTACCTAATGGAAATATATCTACACATTTTGCAAAAACCAATTTCAAATAAGTTGTATTTTTGTAAATTTTTATTTGACTTTACTTAAATAAATAGGTATTAATATATACAGATCAAAATATTAACGTAAATAATTTAGATTAACATGTTGGCTTTCGACTGACGAAAATTAAAAAAAAAATTCCCTTTAAAATTAAAATAAAAATTTTAAATTTGATATCGGTGCTATAAGAATGGCAATAATCAACTTGCAATTTCATCAATGGTTGCTACCCTTGGGGGGTAGTTCGGCCTCAATTTTACGCCCAAAATATATTATATACTTGTATGATGAAGAAAACAGATTAATGCGACAATTGATACTTCCAGATAAATTTAATTTTAACGAAATTGGCTTTAGTGAGCAAAACAGAAAAGAATAGCAAAAGCATAAACAAAAGAATAGCCAAGTGTGACTTACCAGTCAACTTTTATTCTAAAGTGTTTTTCGAATATCAAATAAAAGAATCAGGTCGTAGTATTTAAAAATTTAAAGTTAATAATATTAAAAGGACGAAACGTGGCAGGAAAAATCTGATGTCATACGTGTATAGAGCATAAAATGTTTTTCTACAAGTGTTCTTGATTAACCATGCATACAGTGTGTCCAGCCAGGAGATAACACGATCCATAGGTATCTCAGAAACTACTGAGGCGATTTTTAAAAAACTTTGTACGTGTAGTAAATACAGGGTGTTCTCGGCAAACAAAATATTTTGACAGTTTTGTGACTTCCGGTTGCACCGGAAGTAGATAACATCTTGCTTGATTTAAATGGAACACCCTGTATATTTCTCCATATTTGGATTCTACATACAATTTTAGGGCCCCTTTGTGTATTCATAAAATGTAGTTTTTGAGATATTAATTTTTTTAAGAAAAATTTTACGGATGCCCACTTGCAAAGAAAATTTATCAGTGAATTAGCCATCGACTAAATTAAAAGTATTTGATTGTGGGCGTTATAAGGAAGGCGGTAGGTAATTAATGGGCGATTTAAAAATATTTAGTTGTATACAGGGTGAGTACAGTGACAAAGGAAATATCCAACTAAAAAAAATAAATATCTTCAATTTTTTAAATGGAAACAACAATTTTTTTTTATTTTAATGAATTCTAAGCCCAAAAATATGGGTGGTTTGTATTCAGTTCCCTACCTAATCAATTTTTTAATTAATTCTAAGTGGGTCATGTTAAATAAAAAACAGTTTCTGTGAATTTATTTTAAGTATTACAATAATAATTGTTCAAACACCACCATTCACTTGTAAACCACTTTCGCATCTGCGATGTATAGCATCTGTTGTCACTTTTACATATTCTCCGGTGATACAGACTGAAAGGCAACGCGCAGACTTTTATAAAAAAAATCAAGTGTGCAACATCTCGTGATCTTGGTGACCAACGAAAAAGATCCCTATTTGCTACCCGCTGATTTTCAGAATTTTCTGTTAAAAGTTCTGTTTTATGTGATGGTGTCACGTTAAATTGATATTATAGTTTGGATTGTTCATTAATTGACAAATATTTAATGTATTGGATTTAAAATTTTTTAAAAATGTCTAAATGGTTTTCACTTAAAATGAAAATTACTGTTGGAGATGATTTTGAAAAACGAAGAAAATTATAAAATTTGTAAGATACTCCCATATGTTAGATACTTGTATTTTACTCGGAAATAAAATAACTCTTCCAATATCGAAGTGTGTCATTATTTATAAACAATATTTCGGGTCCATGTGCTGAGTCAGGTACAGAGGAACTCATGAGGCTGGCGTGAATGCCAAGGTTGCTGTACTACAGGGTGTTTCAATTATGATGTGCTATCACATATCTAACCAGTTAAACTACTTTAATAAAATTTCAGATAACAATGGAAGTGTTTCTTGCTGCACAAAACACATTATTTGTCAATTGGCCTGGAAATTTCGTTTCCTAATAAAATGAGGATTTACTTCGAACCTATATAAGTTATGTCGGTTGAATAATGTATTTTTTGTAAATTTAGATTCAACAGTTCACACCACGTCTAAGAAATCTTCATCTTATTGGTATTTTATTAAAATAAACTAGAAATGGGAGAAAATCGCTATCGCGATTTTCGTTCTCATTTCAACTAGAAATGGGAGAAAATCGCTGATTTTTAGCCCTGCCGGGGGTCCTAGCCTGCAACTTGGGGTCACCCTTCGGGTGACAAAAGCATCTAGAATAATATTATTTTAAGAAAATACATATTAAGAAATTTTGTATCTGGAATGATGATGTAATTATACTAAACTTTTCTCAATATTTTGATGAGTTGTAAGGGTACTCTATTCTTGATGGTAAAACATCATAATTTTTTAAGTGCTGAAAGTAGAATTTATTTTTGAGTAAACATTTTTATCAATTTTATCAACATTACCAAACATATATTGCTGTCATAATTGTAGCAGCAAATTAATATTGTAGGTATTTACTTTTGTAAGCTAAAATGATGCATTTTACAGACTACCAAAATTAAGGAATTAATTCCAAACTAATACTATAGATAATTGGAATTAAAAAGGGAAAAAGAAGTTAGCCGCCAGCGTGACTCGAACTCGCGAAATCAGCATTATGATTTTTGGAATCCTACAACTATCCCATTGCGCTACTGAGACTGTTGTCAGAAATTTACCTTGAGATGTTTAAGTATGTAAACTGTACGTGTTATTCTAAAAAAAATATTTTTACCGATTTTCTAATTGGAAAAGCATTACGCTTCAGTATTTTGGTAATGAGAAGTGTTTGGCAGTCAGTAGGTACTATCGATTCCGTTAGCAATATTTCTCATAGGAGAATAATGAAAATAACCTATCTGAAGTTTAATTAATTTGACAGTTTTCGTGGGAGGTGCTTGTCTTGTTAGTGCAATCTCACATCGGTAGATAAAATGAGAAAAAAGTTGAGACAGATGCGACTAGAGATTTTCGAAGACGAAATAGACGTAGATGGAGTCCACGTACGGTCTCGAAAAAAAAAATCTCAAAGGATTAGAGAAAGGACTGAACTTTCGCGTGAAACCCTTCTCGAAGCCGTAAAAATTAGAAGTGGGAAGAGGCGAGGGGGTTCCGCGAAAAGTCGGGATTTCGGCGGGCGTGACGGGACCATTAGGCGCGAGGACAAACGCCGGTGCTAGCCGCATCTCTCGCCGAACGGCGATCGAAGAAAATTTTGCAGAGGTTTTTTGAAAAGGCGTTTAAATTGGGAAAACGCGTAAGAAACGGGACGAAAATGCCCTTACTCATTGGAAAAGGCCGGGGGCGACGGTCGCCCGCGGGGATCGCGGAGATCGCGGATCCCCGCTCGACGGAGAGAGCTTTGAAACTTTGTGGATTCAGCGACGGAATTTAGAGCGAGACAGAATCGACGCGTTTTAATATACATGGAATATGGATTCACAGAAACTGTTTTTTCTTTAACATGGCTTACTTGGAATTAATTAAATAAGGAAGCATAAAATTTTTTTGGATTTATAGAATTTCTAATAACTTAGAAACTGTTATCAAAGTCTACACATAAAATAAGTCCGCTCACACAAAATAGAAGGTATATAGAATGAGCATTGCTTATTTTCTCTATTTTTTTTGTTTAAATGTTTAATCTGAGGCGTGTGTTTTGTTGCTGATAAACCATTTTTAAAATATCCAATATTTTTTAATTATATTATTGTAGCAACCGCGTAGTAGTTATGAAAGATATGTCGTAGGTATCTACTTTAAATTTCGAAGGAAGTGCCCTAGTGACATAAATAATGTTTGCCTACTATAACTTATCAATACAGGGTGTCCACCTAGTGCGCGTAAGTCCAATATCTGGGTTAATAAAAGAGATAACTTAATTTTTTTTTCTACAGGGTTGTCTAATATCCCGAGCTGCACAAAATGAAAATTGTAACAAGAATGAATTCGCTACAGTTTTAATAGGTTTTTAATGATGCTACGAAATAGAAATTAACAAAAACTGTGAGCATGTAAGTGTACAAAACAAATATTATTGTATTCTACAGAGAGCAGAGAGGAGTTGATCGTCTCTTCTAGCAACTCGGTTCACTACTGCCATCTCTCGGGTTACTCGGGAAGCACATTAAGGTAATAACACACGCCTATTGGGTTAAGGCTTGGCTACATGCGGTACGACGCAGGCATGTTTATAGGATATTGTTACACTCCCCCTCTGTTTTCCATAACCGACCTCGGATGGGAAACAGCCTCGGAAACAGTTATTGGTAACGTTTAGGTCGTCCTCGCTTACGCACTGGTCGCGATGGGGCGGGGAGTTCACGCGTTTCGGTTTGTCTATATAGAGTCAGGTCCGAAGCGTGGTATCTACCTATCGACACATTAGGATTAGTTGGGTTCGCGAGTTCGAACGACACTGGAGATATCACTTTTAGTATGACGTATGGTCCGTCGCGCTTTGGTATAAACTTGGACGTAACATTTTGGCTGGCTCGACTTAACACATGCGATTTCAATAACACTAGGTCACCAGGCTTCAAGTCTGGAGTAGGTCTACGATGACGATCGGCGTATTCTTTCTGACGATCCTGTTGCTGTTCGTTGGTGTCTCGAGCTTCGCTTAAATAGTTACTAAGAGAACGTAAATACGGTGTAATGGCTGGTACAAAGTTCTCTTGTTGGGATATAGTTCGCAAATCGTAAGCTACTTCACATGCGGAACGAAGATTTCTACCAAATGTCAAGAAAGCGGGCGTCTGACCAGTATTTTGACAAATGGCGGTGTTTAAGGCAAATCTTATTCCAGGTAAGTATTGGTCCCATGAGGTATGATCTTCCTGTGCAAGAATTGCAAGTCGTGGTTTAACGTCTCTATTCTTGCGTTCGACCGGATTTGAGGATGGATGATAGAACGGAGTGAAATTTTGTTCTATACGAAAACAAGCACAAATGTGTTGTACCACATCACTAATGAATTGACTACCGTTATCACTGATAATGGACCGGGAAATACCATATCGCAAGAATATTTCTTCAATTAGAACCTTGGCTGTTGCCACAGCAGTTGCTTCGGGAAGAGGAAACAACTCTATCCACTTGGACGCAGTGTCTTCTATTATAATTATCCATCGGTTACCTCGATCAGTCTCTGGCAAAGGTCCGAAAAAATCCACTGATATAATCTCAAATCTAGTTGCTTGAATTGGAGTTTCTAACAATCCAGACGGTTTCAAGTTTGTTGGTTTGAACCGCTGACACTCGATACAGCTTTTAACATAATCAGTCACATACTTTCTCATACCTGGCCGGTAGAAATGTGCCTTAATCCGATTCAATGTTCTATCAACACCATCGTGACATGCATGGGGAGAATCATGATATTCTTCCAGAATAGAGGTTCGTTTCTGTTCTGGGATAACCAGTTGAGCTTCTTCGGTGTCATTCTCAGGTACATAACGATAGAGTACCCCCTTTTCGATTAAGTAACCTCGCTCCATCCAACGTCGTGATCGGGAATCATCAGAAGTAAATTCTAAGTCACGAATTATTTTGGAAATTTCGGGGTCTTGTACTTGACTTTCTCGAATTTCGGTGGGTGTGTGTCGTGGTAATTCGACCGTAACTTGACAAGCAGTTTCTTCACCATCAGGGATCGGTGGACGGGATAATGTATCAGCTACAACGTTTGCCTTTCCGGGAGTGTAGTCTATCTTCAAGTTAAACGACTGGAGTTGCAGGGCCCATCGAGCAAGACGTCCTGATGGAGTCTTCAGACTCATTAGCCAGCGCAAGGGTTGATGATCGGTGCTTACTACCACCTCAGATGAATCGATATACCCTCTAAATTTTGTTACAGCCCAAACAACCGATAATGCCTCGCGTTCGCTAGTATTATAATTTCTTTCCGCCGAGGTTAACAGTCTGCTAGCGTATTCTATCGGTCTTTCGTTCGGTGGCTCCCCCTGAAGTAAACAAGCTCCTAGTGCATAGTTGCTTGCATCAGTTCGCAAGATATAGGGTAGATTTTCGTCGGCTTGCCTCAAAATCGGTGCAGTAGTAAGTACCACTTTCAATTGTTGAAAAGCATTCTCCTCTTGTTCTTGCCATTTCCAAGTTGAGTTTTTCCTTGTTAAGTCTGTAAGCGGTTTTGCAATTGCTGAAAAGTTCTCAATGAACTTTCTGTACCATGAACATGTTTGGATAAAGGTTCGCAACTCTTTCAGGTTTTTCGGACTTGGTAATTTAGATATGGCAGAGATTTTGTTTGGATCGGCCATAATACCTTTAGAACTTAATATGTGTCCGAGATAACGTATCTCCGCAGCTGCAAAGACGCATTTTGCACGATTCGCTTGCAAATTATATTCTCGTAAGCGTTGGAACACAAGTTTGAGATCCTCAATATGCTTCTGGAATGATTCCGATAGTATCAGAATATCGTCAAGGTATGCCAGAATTGTTACCTCGATACCTGCCTTGAAATGATCGATCATTCTCTGAAAGGTGGGAGGCCCGTTCTTTAACCCAAACGGCATTCTCTTGAATCTGTACAGACCAAAAGGGGTCACAAATGCTGTCTTGTCGCGATCCGCCTCAGCCACAGTAATCTGCCAATATCCACTTTGCAAATCGATGCTGCTCATGATGTTCGTTTGCTTTGCCGAATGTAGCAAGTCATCGATGCGGGGCATGGGATACTTATCGCTAACAGTTACTCGAATCAGTTCTCTGTAATCGACGCAAACTCTATACGTGTTATCCTTCTTGGGCACCAAGACCACAGGCGCAGCCCAAGGGCTTTCGCAATCCTCGATTATGTCCATAGACAACATCTTATCAATTTGTTCTCGTAAAATGTCTCTCTTAGTCTTTGTTAGGAAGAAAGGAGGAACAGAAATAGGTATTTGATCCGCGGAAACTCGAATATGATGCTTTACGAAATTTGCAGGTTGAGTTTTCGGCTCAAAAATATCAGAATTATCGGTCAGGATTGAATTCAGTTGATTACGTTCTTCCATATCTAACATTGTACCTTCCATATCTCGGAGAGTAACAGAACTCATCATATCTGCCTGAATTAAACAAGTGGGTACTTCAGCAGGAAATCGATAAACTATATCTGGGGAATCACTGAAGAACCATATTTGTGTAGATAAGTTCAGCACAATTTCGGATTTAGTCAGAAAATCTGCACCAAGAAGAGTAAACTTAGCATTTGGTAAAGCTATGAAAGAGGTGTTGATAACTTTATGTTTCACAACAACATCAACGGAAAAACACGGAACTTCCTGAATAGAATGGGATCCGTCAGCTAAACTAATTGACAACCTCTCAATGACAATAGGAATCCTACCATCAACCATGGAAAATAATCTCTGACCAGCAATAGATCTGGAAGCACCAGTATCAGCATAAGCTAGTCCATTTTCATTAAGAATTTCGATTGGCAAAATTGGTCTATGTGATAGCGAAGAAATATTAGGAATATTTACTCCGAAAAATGATGGAGTAGTAGCAGCTTCACTAGAGATTGCATTACTTTCAACAGGTTTCGCTACACTGCATTTACTACACTTGGATCGTACCACTCCAGGGGTACCGCAACCATAACACGAGTAGGTCGAATTTGACTTCATTCCTGATCCGCTTGGCAAGACATTAGCAGCATTACCCTCATTAGAAACAGAATTTTGTCTTTGCTTAGTGCGACAGTCCTCTGCAGCATGTCCAAAACGAAAGCAGAACGTGCACTTTACTCTATCTTTCCGAGTTTTACCGGAATTTGGCTTAGAGCTGGCAACATTTCGTTTTCCATCGAACTCTTCAAAAGATGCTTCAACCGAACGTACGCGAACAAGCAGTTCATTAAATGTTTTGACATCATCACGGGGAATTCGTTTTCTGATATTTTTATTCAACAACCCATACACTATATCGAGACAAACTTCCTCATCTAACGTATATGGTAGTTTGGCTAACAACGCACGCGTATTGCAGATAAAAATTTCTGTTTTTGCATCACCTTGCTCTTCAGAAAATAATTTACGAAATATTTTAAAAGCTGGCTCTTTAGGGCCATATACTTCTTTCAGTAAGGTAATTGCAGAGTTCCAATCTGTAATTGTATGCTTAACACCCTGATACCATTTAGCAGCTAAACCAGTAAGAAGCATAGGTAAACCTTTTAAAGCATTCTCATCAGATACATTGGTACACGATTTATATGTAGAAACAGCGTCAATAAAAGCTTCAATAGAAGAGTCTGAACTGGCGTCGAAACGTGCTGTGCATTTCGCGAAATTCCCTTGTTTCTTAGTAACAGGTGCCGGCGAACCTCGACTTGAAGTTACTTGATCGTTGCTTACTCGTATCGCACTTAAAAGTTCACGAAATTGTTCGTTTGTTAAAGTTACTAAACCACTCGAACTACCGGACGAATTAGCAGTGGCCGTAGATTGAGCGTTATTCACTTCCGAATTTGTATCACTCACCGCGCTATTGTCTGTATTTTTACCTTTTGGCTTAGTCATTTTCGAAAAAACTGTCTCTGAAAACTGTCCAACTAAGCAAAAGTACCACCCAATAGGAAAGTCAATGTACTATGAATTGCAAAAGTATCTTTACACGAACACGATTGTCTTTTTGCCTGTGTTGGAATACGCACAACACGACGAACAAACGTCTTTTGCTTATTATGTATGTATTGGATTTATCGCGCAATACAACAAACAAGTGTCTATTGATTCCTGTATGTATTGGAATACCGCACAATACAACGAATACAATATCCTTTGGTATCTTCAACCGTAACTTGCATAGAAAGAAAGGCTATGTACTTACAGTTTGCAGCAGCTAACAGTATTACCAGTTATTTACACTGTAGTCTCCTGTTTCCTTATACCTCTGTGTAAATGAATTATGCAGCGATGTAACAGCAGCTGTATAATATCCAAAAGCACCACACTTGAACACATTCACAAGTTTTTCCTATATCACGCACTGAAAACCTTTTTTACGCGGGATTCTTTACTATGTCCAACAGGTTATATTTTCCTTTTCGTCGGTTCCACGTGTAGGGCGCCACAAATGTAACAAGAATGAATTCGCTACAGTTTTAATAGGTTTTTAATGATGCTACGAAATAGAAATTAACAAAAAACTGTGAGCATGTAAGTGTACAAAACAAATATTATTGTATTCTACAGAGAGCAGAGAGGAGTTGATCGTCTCTTCTAGCAACTCGGTTCACTACTGCCATCTCTCGGGTTACTCGGGAAGCACATTAAGGTAATAACACACGCCTATTGGGTTAAGGCTTGGCTACATGCGGTACGACGCAGGCATGTTTATAGGATATTGTTACAAAATATATTTACATATTCAGGGTGTTCAGTTTTTCCTGGACAGGTACCAACTTCGTTTTTCTAAATGGAAATATATATTTTTTATTGCTTTTTCGAACTAAACCCTTGATTTTAGTAGGACTTTCATCAGTCTTCCCTATAGCTAACTTAAACTGTTTTTGAAATATTGACGGGTGAATATTGACATTTTTGCAACTTTGACACCCTGTAAAATGTAAACGGTTTGAGATCAAGCAAAACGGTTTGCACATTCCTATCTTAACTTTTCATAAGCTATCGTTTGGTACTAATTTCAGAATTATCCAAAAATTTAAAATTTTCTGAAAATTTTGAAAATTTTTTATTCCTGTATAAATTTGAAATTAGTACCAAACGATAGCTTATGAAAAGTTAAGATAGGAATGTGCAAACCGTTTTGCTTGATCTCAAACCGTTTAGATTTTACAGGGTGTCAAAGTTGCAAAAATGTCAATATTCACCCGTCAATATTTCAAAAACAGTTTAAGTTAGGTATAGGGAAGGCTGATGAAAGTCCTACTAAAATCAAGGGTTTAGTTCGAAAAAGCAATAAAAAATATATATTTCCATTTAGAAAAACGAAGTTGGTACCTGTCCAGGAAAAACTGAACACCCTGAATATGTAAATATATTTTCATTTTGTGCAGCTCGGGATATTAGACAACCCTGTAGAAAAAAAAATTAAGTTATCTCTTTTATTAACCCAGATATTGGACTTACGCGCACTAGGTGGACACCCTGTATATCTAGGAAAAAAATACAGAACAACTTAAGTTTTAGAAGTATTTCATATTTATGCACGTACTGCTAACGCATGTAACTTATTACTAGTTAAATGATTCTTGAAAATTGACAGTGCATTCTCAGTTTACAATTATTATTTACTTAAAAATTCAGTATGTGTAAAGAATATCATCTGTCTGAATGTAATTTTGCTTGAGTATTTTCTATGTAGCCTTAAAGAAGATGGATAGTAAAAAAAATATTTCAGCAATTTAGTGTTTTATATCGCCAATGTATTTATTGTATTGAATGTTATGTTATTTTTATTAACATAACAGAAGCACAACTAGTTCAGACATATTATTATAATAGATATTATAGGTACTTACCTAACACTGGGCGTGCAGAATTAATAAGAAAAAAGAAGTCATAGAGATAAGTTAGATGCGATCTAATTTTGATGCGGGCTCAGTGAAAGGCGGAGGCTAGTCAAAAATGACTTTGATTTATATTTAATTCCGTATTTCAGTTACTCCAGTTAAAATTGTGATTTTCGGCTCTAAGCATATAAGACAAGAAGAATGAAAGAATTAAAGACTTCAACTTAAAGAAAATACAATGTGAAGAATCGATTGTTAAATTACAATTAGATTCTTGAGAAGTTCTAAAGGAGATAATTAAATACCTATTTACATTTATTCTTCCATTAAGAGAAAATACAATTAGTGATTTTTGAAAAATATTAAATACCTAAATATTGTACAAATTTTATTTCAAATATTTGGTACCTACATAAAAATATTGGTTCGTTAGTGCTCCATGTGTTGATCTTATCTCGTTTTTAATATACTATCCTTTTGTGATTTTCGGGATTATAAATAACTATTACACGAGCTTAAATTTTATGTAAGTTTGTTAAAATCCTGAATTGAAATGTCCAAGAATATTACGGGTACCTACTCTATTTTAAAAAACACGGAATCATTTCCGTTGACAAGTCGCGAAATAAAAAAGTTATATACATGAGCCAGTATTTTGTGACATTCAGTATATTAAAATACACATATGGAAAAATCATTTTGACATCACATAGACAGATATACAGCTATTATGTAAAAGACACAAGAGAAAAATAATTTAACTTTTCCCTTTGCAAAGTTTACAAGCTTCTTACCTCGACTTACAAAGATTTAATCAGAAAAACACATCACTTGCCTCCTTGAGCATCTTCCACAGACAGATACAATTTTTATCATTTCATCAATTTGCTTTTCAGGTCAAGTTAATATCGATAATGGTATTTAAACGGGTACAAAAATATGGCAACACTGCCGGGCTACATAAGAACCGTAAGACTTATAAAAATATATACTCGGGCTACACAAACTAACGTTTACATCTTTGGGCTTTACAACGTCCTGTTATTACATAAAATTTTAAATTAAGCAACTAAGTTACCCCTCTAATAATGCCCTGATTTATAGTTAAAAGAAGGATTAATGGTCACAGTATATACTCCTTTAACTCTGTAATTAAGCCCGGGTGCAACAGAGACCCGTCCGTCTCGCGGGCTCAACAACATACCTATTATAAGTATATATATATATATATATATATATATATATATATATATATATATATATATATATATATATATATATATATATATATATATATATATTGCTTGAGAGCTCGTTACCACATCCGTGTGACACAAGAGGCGTCCTCACATCCGGGTTTTCCCGTTTATATACCCATATATATTAGATATATTCTTGACGAGGGGATCTTCCAGAATTAGAATCTCAAGCGAGGGGAAACAATTTCCCCTTTATTTTTTTGCGATATATAGTGCACACTAAGGATACGTTATCACTTCCAACATCTATATATGAGTAGAGACTGGTACGTTGTTGTCACCTCCAGCGACGTTGCCAAATCTTCAGATGTTACAGAGCACCTTCACTATCTTGTACCGTCAGTTAGCCGAATCTCGGAATCGGAATCTACTTGGGCGTTATTCGTGAAAATTTGTTCTGGGGGTTGTAAGATATTTTGAAAATATTTTCAACCGTGGCGCACTTCTGGTTCTACTAGAAACTCAACCACCAAAGTTTATGTATACTATACCTAGTTGTTTATTGCAATGGTAATATATTTTAGCGTTGAAATGCGTAGATCACAAACTTTAAAACTCTATAACAAACTTTAAATTAAACAACTATACATAGGGTGAATAGTTACCTACATCATTTACTAGCTATTAAAATTAAGCATTTTCATAGTTAAGTTTAATCTGGTTGAAGTGAAGTTTGTTGTCCACTCACTTTGGCTTTGCACTTTTTCCCGTAAGCTTTGTACATCTAGGTCTTTCTAATCTTTGCTCATACTGTCTTATTTCAAATGGAACAACCTGTTTATAATAACATTTTTTAATTGTACATAAAATTTTAGGCGCACATTCAGCAGAAAACAGTATACTTTGTCTCAATGGTTTTTGAGAACATCGTAATTTTCATTTTTTTTTAAACAATGTCAACCTTAAAAACTATACAATTGTTTCACAAAATATGTAAATGAAACTGTTATTTCCCTGTTATTGACACTAACGTTTCTGCTATTTGTAGCAATATTAATATTAGAAACGCATTTCTTTAAATAGGAAACCCTTTAAATATAATAAGATCAGTTAGGTGCAGCAGTTAATTGTGTACAAAGTATTTTAGATATGCTCTTATATAACTCTTTTAGTTTTTGCGATGTTGTTATTAATATTTTGGTTTTCGCTTATTTTATTGAACCTAGTAAGCTTTGACCTTTTCTGTGAAATTTTATATCATACTTTGCATAACACTTTTCGTGAAACTGAATTATAACTGAGCGTATAATTAATAATAATAATAACAATAATAATATAATAATAATGTCTCTACCCCTATTTTAATCACAAGAATTAGCCCAAAATTCGGAGACGTGTGTGGGAAGGGGCGGCATATTATTATTTCGCGGCCCGCATTTGCGCCTCAAGACGACGCCTAGACGACTTCGTTGGTAGGCCTAACCACCATTCAGTGCTGGAATGAGGGAAACCTGGAAAACCTCATTAGTCGGGGGCATCAACCGATTTTAATCTGTCACACTAACACCAAGCTCACATCCTTGCCATCCTAGGCCATCGCCAGGATGGTTGCCAACCCATCCCTGCGAACAAGCTTTATTCTGCGAGTAGATTATTTTTAAAAATTTTCTGGTGGAACGGGGAGTCGAACCCACGACCTCTGGGTTGAGCGATCGAGACATTAAACCCTGAGCCACCTGCTCGCCGGCAATTAAAACAAATTATTATATTACAGGGTTTAGATATATTATATATTTCGTATTTCAAATAATAAAGTTAGTATGAGGTTCCGGTAGAAGCGGAACTGAGTTACAGTTCAAAATATTTTCATTGAATTTAAAATTTGTTAAAACCCCTTGTTCAAATTTTCACGTCCAACTAGATTCCGAGATTCGGCTAAATGACGGTCGTTCAAAAACACCTTGTATATATGTATAAAAGATGTATAGTCATTATTGGCCTCATTCTCTGCTAAAAATGGCACGGTTTCAATCTGTGATCTTAAAATCGTATATTCAATAAGTGTTCTACTGCACAAAAATAGTAGGTAATTGCTCTTTTAGAGGTTCTTATTAAAATTATTCTAAAGATGTGATTGGAGCACAAACCTACCAATAATAGTATCAAAATAGTAAATGTACTGAATCTAGTACAATTGTACTAATTTTGGAAGCCCTACGTACGTTACAATATCATTTTTTGTAGAAAGTATTTCAATACATAACAATAAACAATGCTGCAGACATCTGTACAATATAAAATTTGAACTTTTTTCTTTCAAATCTAATACTCCTGGATTTGTTAAACTAGTTTGTTTATATTAACCAAATGCGTCGCAAAATCTAGATCCCAATAATATAATAGCATAAAGTACATCATAATAAAAGTATCCGATATTAGTGCTTAAGCACGTAGTTAGTTTCTAACAATATATTTGTATTTCGTAATAAACCAAATAGGTAATGCTGTAAAATGTAGAAAACTATGCTAATTCTTTATTACAATGTTTAACGAACGACCTTAAATACCTGGTAATTCTCTACCTGGAATGGATGTAGTATTGTGCAAAGGTATATAGCCCTAACGTTAGTAATTTTATTACATTTACTGTTTATTTATATATCTGCATATTGCAAAAAGTATTCAGTTCAGTATTTGCGACTTGAGCGATTTGGTTGATTTTCTGTTATATTCGTGTATCTTGCTTTGTGGTCCTTATTGTATATATAGAAAGAGCCAAGATAAGAATAGATGAAACCTGTATCAAGTGGAAAATTGGTAGTTGAGTTATGCAACGGAAATAATGAAGGTAAGTGATTACGTATTGCATGAAAAAAATATTATTTTGTTTCGTTTGTCTTTGATTTTTAATTAATAGCACTATATTATATGTATATATTACATATACTTAGCTAATAAGTCCTATTATTTACAGATTTTGATGGTGAAAATAAACGTGCCAACAACATATATGTTATAGTTTATGTAATGTCAATTGAGACTATAAAAAATATTCCGACAAAAGAAACACCTGCACCTCGACGACGGCCTCTTTGTTTACGCACGTGTGTCGTTTGTCGGAATTTTTTATGCAGTTTCAATTGAGATTATAAAGACTATACTAAAAAAGAATGTATAAAAAAAGGGGTAAGTTTAAAAAATAAAACAGAAACATTTACAGTTATGTTAAATTACTTTTAGGGTAGACTAATAAGACAATTGGATCCATAAAAAATGAGTCTGGTTCTTTCATCGACAAGAAACTTTTCCTTCCGCTAAAAAAATAAAACAATTTATAAAAAAAAAGAAAAATAAATCGAACCGTTTCTTTTCTACAGACAAACCTTCAATAGTTGATGAAAATATATGATTACCTAAATACTACCTACTTGATCAAATGCTCCAGTGTAATATAGTGAACTGAACGTTTTGAGAAACAAATAATATTTTACATATTTTATTTTTAAAACAATTTTAGTACCTGCTCATTCATATTGTAAAAGTTAATATTATTGTATATATATTTCAGAACGGTAATCATTGCTTATTTTGTTTATATTTATATGATTAGTTTTAGATTATTTACTTAAATAAGGATTTGTATTATACGCAATTTACTTTTAGTACCATTATAATTAAACCTTTTACTATAGTAGAAATAGTAAGAATGCCTTAAAAACGATTAGAAAGGTACAGGATTTTTCGTTGCCTCAACTAGTTCTTGACCGTATATTATGTTTGTTTTTAAAAGGTGCTTTCAATCCAAACAAATGCTCTCTCAGTCAACCAGCGCAGCGATCCTCTTTTATGCCACGAACAATATATTTCAATTTAATAAATTAACAGATTAACAATTAAATTTTGTATCAATGTTACAAATAGAAGATGACAGTGTTAAACACTTAATCAATATAACAGATACCTATAGAGTTTAAATATATAATTTAATTTTTTAAATTAACAGATTAACAATAAAATTTTGTATCAATGTTACAAATAGAAGATGACAGTGTTAAACACTTAATCAATATAACAGATACCTATAGAGTTTAAATATATAATATAATTTTTTAAATTAACAGGATTGATTACCTACTACATAGTACTAAAATAAGCAAATCAGTATTAATTTATACCACCCATATCATACAAGGAACTAAATAAAACACAATCGCCTCTCATATTTCGCTATGCTTTAGAAATAGTTTCCTTGAAGGGGGTTGGAGCCTTTGGTGTAAAGATAAGACTGACGTAGTTTTCCACATAGTACCAAAACTCTATTCTGCCCTCGACGCGCGTTACATCAACGAGGTTGGCATCATCTGGAGATAATTAAAACACATCAATTTTAAACTTGAGCAAGTTAAAACTTGAGATTTTTAATCATCTCCAGATGATGACAACTTGGTTGGCGAAACGCGCGTCGAGTGTAGTATAGTAGCGCACTAATCAAGTTTAAACTTGATCAAGTTAAAATTTAATATGATTTTAATCATCTCCAGATGATGCCAACTTGGTTAGCGAAACGCGCGTGGAGTACAATATAATGTTTTGGTGTTATATGGAAAACTACGTCAATGTTAAATAATTTTCTATAAAATAGAAGGCATGTTCCGCACGAACATTTTAGTTATCAAGTTCAAAAATAACTGAAAAGAAAATAATTATAATTGCAATAGCAATAAATAATTACAACATTTTTCCTTAATTGTAACTAAGAGCGCGTTAATAAACTTCGCTCGCTCAATAGCGTTAATAAACCTAAACACGTGTAATAACAAATATCATTTTACAGTTGATGACCACAATTCCACAGACGAAAGAAAAATATTTATAATTGTTCATATTCAAATCCTTTTTATTTGTATTATTGTATTTATATTTTTGTGTTTGTATTAATAAAGTTTAATTAATTGTAGGTATTATGTTCTACTTATTTATAGTAATGTTATAATATTTTTATAATATATTTCTAATATTATTTATTGGCTTATTTAACTGTGTACATCTTTCATTATATAGGAATTAACTTAATTTAATTAATTTTAACTTTTTGGCTTAATTCCTATATAAAGAAAGATGTAAAATGTTATAATAGTTATTAATCTAACAAGATATTAAACAACGTACCTATTCAGCAATTGTTAATAAAGTTTTGAAATCATACTCAAAGAATACTTATTTTAACCCGTCATTTTAAATTTAAAAAAATGTCACTCAACGATTGAACTATTTACACGTATTAAGGCAATAATTAAACTCGTAGGTAACTCATTATCTTAATACAATTGCCAATTTTTATTTAGAATATTAAGATGCCAGTCTGCAATACACTTTTTAGATTACTTGAATTATCTGTTTTACAAATCTAGGAAAATTAACAAGTTCTAAAAATATTTTCATACTAACACATTAATTTTTTATATACCTGCAGAAACCTAAATATCTGAATGTTTATCAAAATTGATCAAGGCAATAGTAGTAACTTAAATTATGGTTATAATATAATTTATGTATCCAAATTATAATAATCTCAAAATTCATAACTAAAGTAAAAAATAATGGACTCCGTCCGAACCACGTTCGAACGGAGTTAACATGATTTTGGACGAAATCGTCTTTATCTGAATGAACAGGCATTTGCCAATATCTGGCACGCGACGTTGCCAATATCTGGATGTAACAACATGCCTTATATACTGCAAGAAATATCATATATAGGCGGATGTGGCAAGGTATTGTCAGTTGTACGATTGAAAACGATACCAGCGCCACCGGTCTACAGTTGAACTAAAAATCAAATTTGTAGATATACAAGTAACTTTTTTACCTCCAGACGAAAATTTCAGTTTAGGCTTCTGATGAGTTCTATAAGCTATATTTGTGAAAAATAAGGCAAAACGTTGTCACATCCGCAAACCGGATGTGACAGCGTATATATGATGTGACAAGGTACCTTCAGTATCCATTTCGGATGTAGGAACGAACCTTGTGTATATATATATATATATATATATATATACGCGTAAAACAACCAAGTGACACCAAATAATAACTGTGTTGCGGTCAATTTTCATTTTAAGACCAAATAGTAAATAATTTCAAATATCACCACTCACCTATGTGTAAAAATAACTATTTCATATTTTTAAAATCATTTTATTACATGCAATTCAGTACTGTACAATATACAACCAGTAATGCATTAACATAACTCAATTACTATACATAACTACAACAAGTTTATCATTATATAATGTTTCCTTGGGCAGTTTTATTGAGAACACTCTGTAAAGTAGGTATTTATTCGTGGCAGCAACGAATTCTTGGTATCTAATACATGGCAGCTACTGGTATAGTTCAAGCGGTTTCAAGAAACCTGCTTACCGTTCCTCTTCGAAACAGTCTCTCGTTATGTCTTTACGATCTACCAAGCTGCGTCCTTGTAGAAAGGCATTGTAGTTGAAAACCCTGTTGTAAGGTATGTACTGTTTGATTTGATTGTGTATTTTTTGGCAGTGATGTCTACGTATAGTGTCTGGAGAAGTATTTTTCTTATTAGGGAATTGTAGTTACAACATTTTCTCTTTTAAGGGTTTTTTTATGGGTGTATAGTATCCAGTATACTAGTAAGCTACCGTAAGAAGAGGATTGTGACCCATGGTTGTGTATAGCTGATCCCTGGACGGTTACATGGTAATTTCGGTGGTTTCCCTGGTTAAGATTGCCTTACGTACACGTGGGTGTACAAGTACCTGTTCTACCATAGTTGTTGGTCTGGTCTTCCCTCTGTTCTACCCTGGAACCGGTTGTCTCTAGGTCCATTTACCTGGTGTTCGTCGATGCCTGTAGAACTTATGGTTCACCGTTGCCTATGGAACTTCTAGTTCTCCGCTGCCTACAAATCTGAGATGCTAGCTCAGGAGTCACGCAAGTGCCATACAAATCTTGATTATTTGATTATTTTTTTTTATATTTAAAAATTTTCTTGATAACCATTTACATGTATCAATCACTGTGTACTTAGTTAAGTTAACTTTGGGAATGGGGTATAGATTTTTTAAATTTGATTAACCGCCTTCAGCTTTATTTTTCAATTGTTCAATGTTGAACGTCAACTTGCAATTGCAGTTTTATGTAATTTTTCTAGTGTAGGTGTAGAGAAATTTTATATACCTGCAGTGTCAAGCCTCTGGGCTGTACGAATGTTCAACAGCGTAGGATAAAATTTTACATTTATTTTTCATTATCGTTAACTGGTTATCATTGGGGGATATATGAAAATTTGTATATTGTAAGTATTACCTTAATGAGGGTATTTTTGGGATATAAAAGATGTGGATTTTACGTAGTATTTAAGAGGGTTTTCATTGTTTCCTGTATATTTAAGGCTGAACTGGCCAATTTCAGGATATATTCAGCTTAGATCTGATATAATTGTATTTAAATACTATACCAGGGGGGAAATTTTTGGATATTTACTAGAATTATTTTGTTAATTGCAAGTACAACAAGGTATTAATTAGGCAACTTGTTGTCCAGCATTTTAGTGCCTACTATTTTTCACAAGTGCTGTAGTTTCAGGACACACTGCTAGCCAAGTGTATTAAGTCCTCTATATATTATTAATACTGCCATATGCGCTGCAGATATGTTAGGTCCCTGTGTGATGTAACACTTTATATTAAGGTTTGATACCTACGATTGCGTTCCACTGTAAACCTGATATAGCTATATTATGGTAGGTACCTATGTTTGAACGTACTTGATTATTGTCCATGCAGTGTTCTGCTTATTTTTAGGGATACCAACATAAACTGAAGCGCAGGTTTTTTTTTCATTCATTGGGTATATATATATATATTTTATATATACAGGGGGGTTATTAGATATCATAGTCAATAGGACTTTATAGTATACAGGGGATTGCAAATTAATTGCACTTACACTTGTTCGTGTAGTAATTAAAGTCACTTTAATTTGAAATTAATTGTTTTACTCTTGTGTTTACTCCTACCTACTCCAAGATAATTGTGAATAGTAACTGTTTTTTTTATAACTAAAGACTCAAGTGTTTGTTGGGGACTTGTACCAATCATTGAGTACACCGGTATTTTTGGTCTAGCTGAACTCATGATTGCTTAGTGGGTGAATCGTTCAAGTAAACTGGCTGGCTTTAATCATGTGGCGCCCTTGTCTTTTTTATTGACCTACCCCATCCTCCGCTGACAGCTAGCAGGCAAGTCAATCCAGTTCGATTGGGATAAGCCTGAGTCATTTGATAATTTTAGTAAATTAGTTTAACAATATTTTGTATTTAACAAATTTAAATATTTTTTTTTTGAGGTTCACAATTATAACGCCACAACTGGACCTTCTCGCACCCAATTTTTTTCTAAATAATGCAACTAAGTGACTCCCTATATATACTTTCTCTATATATGCGTTTTGGCACCACTATATATATATATATATATATATATTATATACAGGTGTTGAGAGATGTAGATATTAAAAGCCATCAAACTAGTAAAAAACCTAGTTGACTTGAGACAGCGAATGACTGCGCGCGCACATCTCTAACCGAAAAATCAGTTCTGTATTCAGCGCTCACGAAGACGGTCACGTTTCTCTATCTCTTCAACTGTTAATAGAAATAAGCAATCACTTTAAGCTAGTAAACAGTGTTATGGTTGTAATATTATACTGGACATCTTGTTGAGAGTAAACATTAAACAATTTACAACTAAAGCGGAAACACTTCTCATTTACTACACAAATACAGTCCACTCCCAGACCAAACTTCCGAAGATTGTGTGCCCATACACAAACCATTGGTCCAAACGATCCGGATTATTCCAGAATACACCTACAATAGGCTTCGGAATTTACATCGCAAATATCAAGAAGTTTGAAGAGCTGTTTCCTCGCAAAGTTGTGAGCCCCTATTCTCTATTCTCTCGCTGTTACGCAGTTACCCTCACAAGAAGCTGAAGTACCTATCTACAATCTACACCCTGCACCCCATAATTCAGATTGCAGCATAAAGTCAGTGTTGTGATTGTGAATTAGTGAAAATTAGAAAAGTGATAGTGCACTTGTGCAGTGACATCATCACATCAAAAATCAACAGGTTAGTTTAGCTAACGCTCGCAGTAAGTAAAGTCCCGCCAAAACACCGCTGCGCTGCTGCGCATCTCTCTCCTACCCGCACCACAGTTCGATCAGCCCTGGTTTCCTGGTTACACGTTGCCAACCGAGTCAAGGTCAGACGTTCAGTTTTTTATGCTGTTTGTTTATTAAACATTCCGTCGTTTTTGTCACACTTGTTTGAGTATTCAGATTATTTAAAAATCAATACTTAAACACATTGTTATTTTGAATATATAAAATATTTGATATTGTATAATTCTAAAGTAATATAAAACTTGTAGTTAACAAAATCGCTCGATAAGTTCAAATATTTATAATTTGTATTTACATTTCATAACTTCAAATTATTTGTATAAATAAAATGGAAGCTTTAATTAAGCAAAGAGCTAGTGCTAAAGCGGCTATCACTAGAATTGAAACTTTTTTAAAGAAAAATGAAAATAATGCTAACATAGACGTAAATGAATATGTAACACGAGAAACCGCATTAGTTAAAGCTTTTGAAAAATATTCACTAACACAGGATAATATCGAGCTTGAGATCGAGGAAATTGACGAGTCCCAAGAGCAGGACAGAGTGGATACAGAAACAAAATTTTTTTCTGTACACGCTGCGATAAAAACAAAAATTCAATCAACTTGCATTATACCCGCGGTATATTCTACCATCTCTCCACGCCCTCCTTCGCAGCAAGTCTCTAACACGAATATCACTAGTCAAGTAAAATTACCAAGCGTAATTATGCCTTCATTTTCAGGTAAATATGAAGATTGGAAATCGTTCATAGATTTGTTTACAGCACTCATAGATAGTAACGCTCAGCTAACAGATGTGCAAAAATTTGTATATTTAAAATCTGCACTAAAAAGTGAGCCGTTAAATCTAATCAGTAAACTTCAGTTGACTAATGAAAATTACAAAAAAGCATTAGATCTTTTAAATGAGAGGTATAACAACAAATTAATGATAATAAATACGCATATCAAAAACCTACTAGAGGTTCCTTCTCTAAACAAATGTTCCGCTAATCTCTTAAGAGAATTTTTAACTCACATAAAACAACACTTAAATTCACTAGAAGCGTTAAATATATCTATAGCAGAATGGGACCTATTGCTAATTTACAGTTTTAGCCAAAAGTTAGATTTTAATACTCGCAAAGCATTTGAATTAGAAAAAAGTACAACTGAACTTCCCACGTTAAAGGAATTTTTTGCATTCCTAGAAAAAAGGTGTGCAGCTTTAGAAAATCTCTCTACTTCAGATACTAAAGGAAAAGCCACTCATCTAGTAAATATGTCCTTTAACGCAAACAAAGCTTTAAAATGCACCTTTTGTAAGTTGATGAATCACAACATTTATAAATGTTTAAAATTTAAAGCGCTGCCACATACGCAAAAACGTCAATTTATTCAAAACAATAAACTTTGTTATAACTGTTTCGGTTCAAAACACTCGGTAGAAAATCGTACATCTCGGGGATGTTCAATTTGTCAAAAGAAACATCATTCACTTTTACATTTTGAAAATGAGCACCAAAAGAAATCTGACAGCATAGTTCAGTCAAATGAAATAAATTCGCCAAACAGCTCGCCTAATGCTAACTCTGAAAATAACCCGCAAAGTTCTACTATTACTACTCATTCAAGTTTTTGTGCAAACGATGTACAAATTCTATTAGCGACGGCAAATGTAAATGTTATTTCCGCAAACGGAGAATTAATACAAGCCAAAGCACTCTTAGACAATGGAAGTCAAACCTCATTTATATCCCAAGAATTTGTTAATAAACTAAATTACACCCCTTATAAAAAGAACACTCACATCTCGGGTATTTCTAATACAGAAGTATTTTTAAAACACGTGGTAAATATTGTAATTTGTTCAAAGAGAGAACTGAACAAGAAATTTAATGTTTCTTGTGCATTACTACCTAAGGTCACTTGCTCATTGCCCCAATTTAATATTAATAAAGGTGACTTACCCATTCCCGAAAATATTAACTTGGCAGATATCACATTTAACACCCCGTCCAAAATAGATTTATTATTAGGTTCAGACATTTATTATGACATTATTCTCCCAGGAATAATTCAGCTAGGAAATAAAATGCCCACGTTGCAAAACACTCACTTTGGTTGGGTCCTAGCAGGTCCAGTCCCAAATAATTGTTGCTCTACAAATATCACTCTTTCTTTATGTTCGCATTTTTGTAACATTAACGATCTTATTCCTAAATTTTGGCAACAAGAAGAAATTTCTGATAAACATATTTTAACGCCAGAAGAAGAACAATGTGAACAATTATTCCTAAATACTACAAAACAATTAACAAATGGCTCGTTTCAAGTAAATTTGCCACTGCGTTCTCCCAATGAGTATCTTAAATTAGGAGACTCCTATACACTCGCTAGAAAAAGATTCCTGTTATTAGAGAAAAGATTTGAAAAAGATAAAACATTATTCTCACGATATAAGGCATTTATCGACGAATACGTTGCTTTAAAGCACGGTAAATATATACCATTACAATTAAAAAATTATAAGTCAGAAAATAAATATTGTTTACCCCACCACTGTGTGATTCGAGAATCTAGCGCCACAACCAAACTCAGAATAGTTTTTGACGCCTCGATGAAAACCGGAACTTCTTATTCTTTAAATGACATTATGTTCAAAGGTTTTTCAGTTCAGCCAGAGTTATTTGACATTCTGTGTAGGTTTAGAATGTTTAAATTTGTGGTAATAACGGACATACAAAAAATGTATCGCCAGATAAAAATTAATCCTTCTCAGTTATTTTTACAAAACATACTATGGAGAGATCACCCTAGTGAAGAATTAAAGTGTATCGAATTACAAACTGTAACTTACGGTACAAATTCAGCGCCCTATCTTGCAACGAGATGCTTAGTCAAACTCGCCAATGAACAAAAAATAAATTTTCCACATGCTTCGCAAGCAATACTCACACAATGTTACGTAGATGACATATGGTTCGGTAGCAATGACTTTGAAACTGCTAGACTAGTTTTGATTTCCAAATGTAAATAGTATGTATATGTTATGAAAGAGTCCAGCACAGCGTTTTCGAAACCATTTTATATTAATGTAGGTCGCTTGTATTGTTTAGTGTTATCGTTAATTAAGTAATATTATATGTATACATATTTAACAAGTAGGTTAGATAGAAGGAAGGTTGGTAACAGTTCTTCTAGAGAGAGTCTACGAGTAACCACTAAGAAGGAAGGACAATAAAACTTAGTATTAGTAACATGTACGTCTTTCACTATACCTGCCAGTCCTCACCGAAGAACTAGGAATTACAACGAAACATTACATGGCGATCCTGCTAGTTCGGTGTAGAAGATTGGCAACAGTAAGTTACATTATGAGTAGATAATGTATAATAAGAATTAGAAGTTAAAGAAAATTCGGAAGTTGAAGCAGAAAGATGGGTACTAGTCAATCAAAGGAAGAAGTTATCATTAGTCAAGCAGGTAACAGTGGCGGAATTACGAATGGCACTTTTAGTGGATTATCCACACTACAACAGATGCTGCTTATGGTATTGGGTTGTTTGGCAGTGACGGCCATAGTTATATGGTGTGGTAATAGAGCGAAGAGGTCCCTGGAAAGGAAAATTCGACGGGAAGTCTCCAGAAGTCAAGAGCTTGTGTAGTGTATAGTGTTGTGATGTGGCTGGGCGTAACTAATGAGTAAGGAACTGCAACCATTTATTGAATTATATGAACAATTAAGTACTTTTAAAAATAATCTTAAGAAAGAACCTCGTTCACGTCGAGAATCTTTAGATAGGGTATTTAAGTTATAAGTTGAGTTGAAACAATTAGAAAATACATTTATTGAGATAAGAGATGAGTATAATAAGAAAGTAAAGAAACCTGAAGATGTTAAGCAAATTAAGGAGTATATTAGGGCAATTGAATGTAATCTTA
Source organism: Pogonocherus hispidulus (assembly GCA_963924545.1). Classification (NCBI taxonomy): domain Eukaryota; kingdom Metazoa; phylum Arthropoda; class Insecta; order Coleoptera; family Cerambycidae; genus Pogonocherus; species Pogonocherus hispidulus. The sequence continues at coordinate 29,371,987 of OZ004698.1, forward strand.
GTAAGTCTCGGGATATTTTGTTAGGTAGATTAGGGGAAATAGTTCAGTCCAAGCCGTGTGGAATCGAAACGGAAAGTAAGTCATTAAGTTTAGCCAGTACAGAGTCTGGTAACACTTCAAATATGGGGGAAAAGTTTGATTTGAGAACGGCATCATCTTTATTGCCTTCAATGGATGGCACTGGAGATACTACGAAACAATTAATCGATGCTATTGAATTATATAACGAGTTACTAGATGAAGCTGGTAAGAATCTTTTAATAAAATACATTTTAAAAGCTAAATTGAACCAAAATGCGAAACTTCGATTAGGGAAGACGTATAATACTGTTGACGATTTAATACGCGACATGAAAGCCCATTTGTTAACTAAAAAGTCAGCGGCAGCTATCGCAACCCAGTTGCTTTGCGTAAGGCAAGATAACAGAAACATTGATGAATATGCTAGATTGGTAGAACAACTTTTACTTAATTTAACATTAGCCCAGGCGGATGATGATGATAATGCTGCATCAGTCTTACAGGTGGTAAATGAGAAATTGGCAATAAATTCTTTTTCCAATGGCTTAAGAAATACAGAATTGAGAACCGTTGTAAAAGCCAGGAATTTTAGTAAGTTAAAAGATGCAATTATGTGCACTAAGGAGGAAGGATTAGTGAATAACACGTCTCAGGCGTCTAATCTGTTCCACACGCGTACTTTTCAAAATTTTGGTAGAGGCAATAGAATCAATGGTAGAAGACCTGGCGCTAACAATAATTATTTCGGTCATCGTAGTAGTAGTAGTAGTAAACAAAATAATTACCAAAATAATAATTATAGTAAGCAAAGTGCAAGCTTTTCGAATCAAGTACAAGGTCGAGGTCGGCAAAATTCGCAACGTCGGCCAATAAACAATTACAGACATCGTGGTCAGTCAACACATCGGGCGTATTTTGCTGAAACGGCGGAATGCTCGAGTAGGGAGAAAGTAGAATTTAATAATAATAGGTTTTTTCGAGGTGAAACAAAATAATGCAGTGAACTTAAGTATGAATGCAATGCAATAAATTATGTGTGTATACGGTACGGAGCGAATGAGTTAAAATTCTTGTGTGACACAGGGGCGAGTATTAGTGTTTTCATTTTGGAACAAAGACAGGAAAATTACGGTATCTTTAGAGTCCGGAACTGATGATTATACCGTAATACCACCCCGTTGTGAAATAATTAAATATTGTTTTACGAGTAGTACAGATGAGTGTGTAGTCGTGAATAAGGAAGTATGTGAAGGAGTGATTGTCGCATCTACTATGGTCAAACCAAGGAATAATAAAATTCCAGTACGATTGCTAAATGTTAATGAACGAGAAATAAAGTTAAGAAATTTTCGACCAAAGGTAGAAAGTATTTCAAATTATGAGGTATATCATTATGATCAAAATAAAATATCTGTCAGTCGTGTTGATAAAGTTTTAGATTTAATCGATACAAAATCATTAACAGCCGAGGAGCTTATATCTGTAGAAAAAATTTGCGCAATGCGGATGTTTTCCATTTAGAGGGTGATCCTTTAACCGTAACAAATGTGTATAGACAGAAAATACGCTTAAAAGAGGATGCATCTCCAGTGTATGTTAAACAGTATAGGTTACCTCATGCACAAAAAGAGGAAATATACCGGCAAGTTGATCAAATGATTCAGGACGGCATTATTGAGGAAGCTAGATCTGAGTGGTCTTCACCTCTTTTAATTGTCGAAAAGAAAGCTGATCACAATGGAGTCAAAAAATTCAGAGTCGTTGTCGATTATAGGTTATTAAATAAACAAATACAGGATGAAAAATTTCCTTTACCTAATATTACTGATATTTTAGATTCATTATCAGGAGCCATATATTTTTCACATCTTGATTTGGCGCAAGGTTATTATCAATTAGAATTACATCCCGAAAGTCGACCATTTACATCATTTACGACAGATAGGGGTCAATTTCAAATGAAAAGGTTAGCTATGGGTATGAAAATAAGTCCTAGTGCATTTTCAAGACTTATGACGGTAGCAATGGCAGGTCTTAATTATGATTCATGTTTCATTTATTTGGATGATTTGATAGTTTTGGCAATTCTTTACAAAGTCATAACAAAAATTTAATTAAAGTGTTAGAAAGGCTTAAGCAAGTAAATTTAAAGCTTAATCCTAGCAAATGTGAGTTCTTAAAGAAATTTTATATTTAGGTCATAGTATATCATCAGATGGTATTTCACCAGATCCTGAAAAAACTAGAGTTATATCCGATTATCCAATTCCACAAAGTTCGGACGAAACGAAACGTTTTGTTGCTTTCGCTAATTATTATAGAAGGTTCGTAAAAAATTTTGCTCATATTGCGCAACCTTTAAACAATTTATCTCGGAAAGGAAGTATTTTTGAGTGGACTGAAGAATGTCAAAACTCATTTAACACATTAAAGCATGCATTGTTAAACCCACCCATACTGCAATATCCAAATTTTTCGGAAAATAACGAATTTATGCTTAGAGTTGATGCTAGTGCATATGCACTTGGAGCAGTTTTGTCAAACTCAGATGACAGGCCTATAGCGTTTGCATCTAGAAGCTTAAATAAGGCAGAAAAGAATTATAGTACAGTGCATAAAGAAATGCTTTCATTGGTGTGGTCTATGAAGCATTTTAGGCCATATCTCTTTGCTAGAAGGTTCAAGGTCCTGACAGACCATCGGCCACTAGTATATTTGTTTAGTATGACGGATCCATCGAGCAGGTTAACGAAATTCAGATTAGCCTTAGAGGAATACGATTTTTCAGTACATTATGTCAAGGGTTCAGAAAATGTAACGGCAGATGCCTTATCTCGTATTGTCATTGATTCCAGTGAATTGAAAGAAATGAGTGCTACAGTGAATGAGAGAATGAATGTTATGACGCGTGCTCAAAGCAAAAATAACGTAGAAACTGAAAATAATAAAACCAGTACCTCGATCAACAATAGGATTAATCACCCTGTTGTAGTTGAAGTATTGAAATCCCCAGTGGAAACAGTAGAGCTTCGTCCTTTATTAGAAGTGGAATTTGCTGAAAAGGTTAAAAGCAATAGGCGAGGCATACATCAGCACATAAATAAATTCATTTACGATACAAGTTCTCAAATAATATATGTTAACCAGAATTACCGATCAGCGTCTGACCTAGGTACATCGCTGAGGAATCTGGAAAAAATATGCGCAGAAAACAATATTTCAGAAGTATATATTATGAGAAATGCAGACAGTGCTAATTTTTTACGTCAATTACATGCATGTAAAACTCAAGTAAAACAGTTAAAAATTAAATTAATTATTGTCAGAGATTTAGAGCGTATTGGAAATAATGAGTTAAGACAATTAATTTTGAACGATTTTCATACATTGCCGACAGGGGGACATGCTGGTGTAAACCGCATGTATAACAATATCAAAAGAAGATATTTTTGGCAAGGACTGAAAAAAGATATTGAGAGTTTTGTCAAAAGGTGCGACGATTGTCAAAGATACAAACATTCGAGACCTAACAAAGAACCAATGGCAATAACCACAACAGCTACGTCAGCCTTCCAAAGAATTTTTCTTGATCTAATGGGTCCCTTACCAACTGATATTGAAAGTAATAAATATATTTAAACAATTCAATGTGATTTAACGAAATTTATAGAGGCGTATCCAATACCTGACAAAGAAAGTACAACTGTTGCAAAAGCTTTTGTAGACAATTTTATATTGAGATTTGGAGTACCTCTTGAGTCAGTAACAGATTTAGGGTCGGAGTATATATCGAGTACGTTCCAAGAAGCCTGCAAGTTATTAAATATAAATCACTTAAAGTCAACTGCTTATCATCATGAAACGCTAGGAAGTCTTGAAAACTCTCATAAGCATCTGGGTGCGTATCTACGCATACGACTAGCAAAAGAGGCAAATAATTGGAGTTCATGGGTTCCTTATTGGTGTTTTTCATATAACAATACAGTTCACACGTCAACACGGTATACCCCTCATGAGTTAGTTTTTGGTAAACCTGGTAGAATTCCATCAAATATTGGAAGTGTAATAGATCCTTTGTACAACTTTGACAACTATCCAGCGGAGTTAAAGTTACGATTGCAAACCGCTTGGAATGACGCAAAAACGAATTTGTTAGAAGCAAAAACAAACCAAAAGCGAATATATGATAAAAATTGTAAATCAGTAATCTATAGAAAAGGTGATATGGTTCTCGTCAGTAATGAGAGCAAGTGCAATAAAATGGACACTCTTTTTAAAGGACCTTACCAAGTGTTAGAAGATAAGGGTTTCAATATAGTCTTAAAGGTTGATAATAAGCAAGTCGAAATACATAAAAATAGGGTAAAACGGTATTATAATAATTAGACAGGGATATAGGTTAAGAAAAAAAATATGTTTAAAAAACATTTTTTTTATTGTTTTCGGGGAAGGTGTACTGGACAGATAACCTAGTTTTGATTTCCAAATGTAAATAGTATGTATATGTTATGAAAGAGTCCAGCACAGCGTTTTCGAAACCATTTTATATTAATGTAGGTCGCTTGTATTGTTTAGTGTTATCGTTAATTAAGTAATATTATATGTATACATATTTAACAAGTAGGTTAGATAGAAGGAAGGTTGGTAACAGTTCTTCTAGAGAGAGTCTACGAGTAACCACTAAGAAGGAAGGACAATAAAACTTAGTATTAGTAACATGTACGTCTTTCACTATACCTGCCAGTCCTCACCGAAGAACTAGGAATTACAACGAAACATTACAACTGTACTCGCTCAAATTGAAGCGATTCTAAACTCGCGACCAATTTGCGCTCTCTCCACTGATCCTTCAGACTTCACTTGTCTGACGCCAGGTCATTTTTTAATTGGTGATAATTTAACTTCATATCCTGATGAAGACTTTACAAATATTGCAGAAAATCGATTATCTCTTAGGCAACGTTGTATGAAAATGCAACAAATTTTCTGGAAAAAATGGTCTGTTGATTATTTGAATAGATTACAAAACCGTCCGAAATGGTACAGACCTAGCGAAAACTTAAAGGTCAACGACATTGTTCTCCTAAAAGAAGACAATGTGCCTCCACTTCATTGGCCCAGAGCCAGAATCATTGAAGTTTTTCCCGGTTCCGATAAGAAGGTTACAGTGGTAAAACTTAAAACCTCTGAAGGTACAATTATGCGACCTCTTTCAAAATTATGCCCACTTCCACATGAAGACTAAAATTTCAATTTTGTAAATTTTTTCTTGAAGTTTGCACTTCAACGCGGGGGAGGATGTTGAGAGATGTAGATATTAAAAGCCATCAAACTAGTAAAAAACCTAGTTGACTTGAGACAGCGAATGACCGCGCGCACATCTCTAACCGAAAAATCAGTTCTGTATTCAGCGCTCACGAAGACGGTCACGTTTCTCTATCTCTTCAACTGTTAATAGAAATAAGCAATCACTTTAAGCTAGTAAACAGTGTTATGGTTGTAATATTATACTGGACATCTTGTTGAGAGTAAACATTAAACAATTTACAACTAAAGCGGAAACACTTCTCATTTACTACACAAATACAGTCCACTCCCAGACCAAACTTCCGAAGATTGTGTGCCCATACACAAACCAACAGGTATAGTGAAAAATATTTGTAGCGAGGTAGAACAATAAAGGATCAGTGTGGTGCAGTGCCGATAATACCGTTCTCTCACTGCAATCCACGGCAGCGTTGTGTTCGAAGTTTTTTCGAGACTGTCAAGTAAATACTTTACCGAAATAATCTTGAGTCTCTCCCACGGCACCATAACTATGCTTAACTGCAGATCTTCTTGTATCTTGATACGAGAAGCACTGAAGATGCCATCTTCATATATGTCAAAACGTCTGCAGTTAACCATCGACTAAACTGGGCTAAACAGCCCAGAAAGTGTAGATACATCATTCAATTGACATGGGCCGTGAAAACCTATGAACTGCTTAAGTTCAGCTAATATAAGTATAAATTAAAATAAGTCAATGTCATGTCACTTTTGTCAATTATGGTCATATTTTTAAATACTTCATTTATATTTCCAATATCTTATAATTGATTCATGACTTAACAGTTAAAAACCCATTATTTTGCTGATTCAGGGGAAACGGGAGACTAATCTGGGTAACAATTAATGAAGTAATTCAAAGCATAAAATTTATTTCGCATACTTTTTATACATACACCAAATCACAAATCACTGTAATCACACCGTGACACACATTACGGCATTCACTAATGCAGTGATGTGTATCACAGTGTGATTACAGTTATTTTGACGTACTTTTATTCCTTTCTTTTAATTCAGGTAAAGGTGAAACAAATGTCCTTCTTTAATGCCAGGATTTGCGATTTCCACATTTTTTTTTGTTTTTTTTTTTTTAATATTGCAACTTACTTTTTATTTGTGCAAGTGTTCTATCAGAAGATAGATATTTTTTTGAAAATGAAGCTATTTCAGTTGTGGATGGATATAACGAATCGTTTAAATATTTCTTTAAATGAACCCGTATTAATTCTATCTCATTTGAGGACCAAGGTTTCCTAGCAACTATTAAACGTGGCTTCTTGACAGGAGGAATATTTTCCGATATTTCTTCCTCGTCGGAAGTCACGGGATTATCTCGTCGGCCTCGATTTTCTAATAAATTTTCCTCTTCTTCAGAAGGTGCACAATCATCTGCTTGAGAAGTTTTAGATGCTCCTATGCAGTTAAGAAACTAAAAATATTACTAATAACAATTTGAAAGACCGTTAAATGATAACTCTTATAAACAAGGAAAATATATGATGCAAGAGTTAAAGTATAAAGTAATTACTAAATTTTAATAAGTCACATTAATTATGGTTATATGTATATGGTAGGCCAATGAAAAGTATGTAGTATTGACCTCATTTTTACTGGAAGACTATTATTTATTAAAAAACACCTTTCACCTTCCTTACTTTTTACATTTAGATAATCGATATTGGTATTCGTTTAGTATAAGCCATGGCGAATATTTTGCAGACTTTAGTGAAAATAATAGTATCTTCCTTAGTGTTTACATTTAGATAATAAATATTGGTATTCGTTTAGTATAAGCCATGGCGAATATTTTACTTTATATAAATGTTTTAATAATAATAGTTTCATAGCACTTTCAGGAAACTTGAAGGACCAATATCTCGTTTATTTTAAATGTAACACCCAGTATATTTTTAATGGATCAGATTCAGAGTTGAAAACTATCGACCTATCATCCAAATATTTTAAATTTCAAAATAACTCAAAAACTATTATCTTTGGGTGTATAACATACTAATATGGATCGACATAAAGGATCCATTAAAAATATACAGGGTATTCAATTTCAAATAAACGAGATATTGGGCCTTAAAGTTTTCCAAAAGTGCTACGAGATTATTAACACCTTGTATAATTTATAAAACGTTTATTTAAATCAAAATATTCGCCATAGCTTATACTAAACGAATACCAGTATTTATTGTCGAAATGTGAAAACTAAGGAAGATACTTATTATTTTCACTAAAGTCTGCATTTGTCATTTTTTACAGAAAATATTAAATACCTTGGAAACTAGGTATAAAGTTTAGCTAAGTATTTCAGTCCAAATGTTATATGGACTGAAAGCACTTGCGATGGGGAATCCAATAAGCTAATAATATACATGGTGTTCCATTTAAAATAAGAAAGTTTGTATGGGTTGGAAGTATTTGAACGGTCTGTATATCTGTAACTAATTTCAAAGTATAGCCCTTATTATTTCTGAAAACTTTTGTAGTAGATATTTTTTTCTAAAGTTGATAATAATAGTGGAGGAATAAAGGCATCTCAGACAAATGGGTCACCCTGTATACTATAATTATTACATATAAATTGCGTGATAAAGAAACTAAGCTTAATTTTAATTAAGATTTAGTACGTATATAATATTTTTGTAACCGTTTGAGCAATTTATATGCATTTTTGTCAGTTCGTAGATAAATAGTAATGACGCTATTGAGGCTATTAAAAAGACGTTAATTAAGGCATATTTGTCGAAAATTCTTGCAAAAACCAATAGTCTGTCTTCTTTTTTGAGAAAATGTCTTGTTTAATTGGTTATTTACTGGAAAAATGTTTTATATATCAACAATTGTTGTAACAGAGTTAAAAGGTTTAGGTATTACATTTCTAAATTCACATAAAATACGAGCACATTCTTTCATTTTATTTCTAGCTAACGGAGTTCGTTTTTTTATATTTTTGCTCGTTTGCAAAAGCTGCACGCCATATTCCAAAATAATAGGGTCTGATATTACAATTTTTCTAATTTCGTCCAACCTATTAATAAGTAAAATAGGAACTGATTAAGGTGAGTTCGTGAAGATGAATATAATTAAATAAGACAATACACCTTTCTTCACATGTATATATATTAGCAATGCTAAATGTATACATTTCGAGTACTATGTACTCATCGTCGGTAGCTTAAACACTAACAAGTGTATAAATAAAGTCAGTCACCCAATTTATAGAAGATGAGGCTGTAAAATAAATTTATTTAGGTAAACTGCAGATGTCTGCCTGCCTGCTCTTTTTCTAAATTGTGGTTGGATATTTAGTATTATTACTTATTTACTATTGTTGACTATTTTTAGTACACAATAAAGTACCGACAATAGAAGTGGAAGAATACATTTTATTGACAAAATTGTGTATGGACCAAAATGCATTTACCTTTAACAACAATATTTATAAACAAACACATGGCACAGCCATGGGCAATCCTCTATAGTCTTTTATTGCAGATTTATTCCTTAACCATTTTGAAAATAATGTCAAAAATATCGCCTTAGAATTCCCCACAGTATGGAAAAGGTATGTAGATGACGTATTCACAGTTGTAAATAAAAGTTTTGATATACACAATTTCGTCAATGTACTACTCTCAGTACGATTCCATTAAATTTACCTTTGAATTAGGAAACAATTATTCATTACCTTTCTTAGATATTAAAATAATCAGACTTGACGAATCTTTGACTTTTCACATTTACAGAAAACCGACACACACACATAATTACCTACATACAAAACTCCTCAGTAACATACTGTAAATATAAAATGGTAGCATTTAATAGTCTAGTTTTTAGATTATTAAATGTACCACTCAATAATACCAACTATAACAAAGAACGTAATCTCATCTACAACATTGCTAATGATAACGGTTATGAAAAGAAACAAATAGATAGAACCTTTTATAAACAAAAGTGAAAATTATTAATTAAAAGTTATACCACCTTCAGTCCAATAGAGGAAAGACAATATATGTATAGAAAATTCACATACCATCCTCAAATCAGTCATAAAATTTACTGAAGAAAGTCAATATCATCCCTGCATTTAAAAATATATTTACAATTAAAGCACTATTAGGGTCCACTTTCCAAAAACAAGATCCGCTTCAGAAATCTGGGATATACAAAATAAACTGTAGTAATTGTAACAAACTATACATCGGCCAAACAAAAAGAAATGTAATAACTAGATTTAAAGAGCATACATATCACACAAAAAACTTTAATGTAGATAAGTCGGCTCTAGCCTTACATAGTTACGAAACGGGGCACAAATTTAATGTAAACAATACCACCCTCATAAAAGCCAGTACTTCTCAGAACCTAAATACATTAGAATCAATATATATGAAAAAAATATAAAAATCATTTACTGAATTTAGATTTAAGCAGATTATCTAATGGCCTTTTAAATTTAATACCCTGTATATAAGAAAAACAAAATTAAAAATAGACAACAATAGTAAATAAGTAATAATAGTAAATATCCAACCACAATTTAAAAAAAAAGCAGGCAAGTAGACATCTGCAGTTTACCTAAATAGATTTATTTTACAACCTTATCCTCTATTAATTGGATGACTTTATTTATAAACTTGCTAGTGTTTAAGCTACCGACGATGAGTACATAGTACTCGAAATGTATATATTTAGCATTGCTAATAGATATATACAGTGCGAACGCCGGCTGTGGAACGCTCTGAATAAAAAAATCCCTGGGGGTCTATGTCAAAAATGCTCGGACACGTCAACCTCAGTTTTTGAATGCGCATCTTCTCATGTAGTTGAAATTTGTTTTTACCCCCACCCCTTTTGTGCAATGACGTCATCGACTTTTTTTTAAATAGCAACCCCAATTTTCTTTTACGGATTCTGATTCTATTCGAAATTCTGGTACCAGCAATATTAAATTTAATGTCATATTCATCTGTTAAGTTAGCTGCATTATTACTTTTCATAAAAAATACAGCTTTGTAACAATCTAAGAAAAAACATCTTAGGGGGCCGTGGAAATTTTACTAATTTATGTCAAATAAAACAAAATAAGCTAAACTGACAGCAAAGTGTTAAGATACTTTATTGACAGTTTGTTGTAGAGTCGATTTGGCAGAGCTAATTGTTGTTATTTTAGTAGGTACTCATTGTTACTTTATATTATTTACTTCCCCCTATTATTTGCGTTTGTGAAAAATGGTTCGTTACTTAACAGAAAAACAACGAATTGAAATTTTGATTATGAGAGGTTGTGGATATAACCAGCGTACACAAGAAGAAGTCTGCGTTTTATTTAATATTAAATATCCCGATGATAACCCCATAGTGCGCTCCACAGTAAGTAAAATTGAAAGAAAGTTTTCCGAAAGAGGTCATGTTAGAAGCGACTCAAGGCACCATCAAAACGTTTCCGAAGAAATACAACTGAATATGCTAGTGGAGTTGCAAGAAAATCCGCATAGTTCTACTCGAGTGTTGGCTGCTAATAATGGAATCAGTCAAACATCAGTTGTAAAATATTTGAAAAAACATAAGTGGCATCCGTACAAAGTTACATTAGTTCATGAGCTGAATGAAGACGATTATGACCGAAGGATTGAATTTTGTGATAGCATTATGGAGAGGTGCAATGCCGATGCAGATTTAGCCAACCGAATTATTTTCTCAGATGAGGCTACATTTTGCCTTAACGGCACGGTTAATAGACAAAATTGTCGCTATTGGGCAGCTGAAAATCCACACTGGATGATGGAGGCCCGTACCCAATATCCACAAAAGTTGAATGTGTGGGCTGGCATTGTTGGTAACAGAATTCTAGGACCTTATTTCATTGAGGGAACACTAACGGGTGACAAATATTTGGAACTACTTAGAGATCATCTCGTCCCAGCTCTAGCTATACTCTATCCGAATCGCAATGACGCTGATATTCCCGATTATGCTTTGTGGTTCCAGCAAGATGGAGCACCTCCGCATTATAGCGTTATGGTTCGAGATTATCTAAATAATACCTTTCCTGAGCGTTGGATTGGACGACGGGGAACAATAGAATGGCCAGCTAGGTCACCAGATCTTACGCCCTTGGACTATTTTTTGTGGGGCTACCTTAAGAGTAAAGTCTATTTTAATAGGCCAAATTCAATCGAAACTTTAAAAGAAAGAATTCGACATGAAATCCGGGCAATTACACCAGCGATGTTACACAATGTTAGGCAGGAATTTATTCATCGACTTGCATTTTGCCAAGCGACAAATGGGGCTCAATTTGAACATTTAGTTTGATATTTGAATATTTTTAGTTTTTTGCCTTCTGTCATTCAATAAAATATAATCTCCACGGCCTCTTGAGATGTTTTTTATTAATTTGTTACAAATCTGTATTTCTAATGAAAAGTGATAATGTACCACCTAACTTAACAGATGAATATGACATTAAATTTAATATTGCTGGTACCAGAATTTCGAATAGAATCAGAATCCGTAAAAGAAAATTGGGGTTGCTATTTAAAAAAAAGTCGATGACGTCATTGCACAAAAGGGGTGGGGGTAAAAACAAATTTCAACTACATGAGAAGATGCGCATTCAAAAACTGAGGTTGACGTGTCCGAGCATTTTTGACATAGACCCCCAGGGATTTTTTTATTCAGAGCGTTCCACAGCCGGCGTTCGCACTGTATGTGAAGAAAGGTGTATTGTCTTATTTAATTTAAGTAAAATAGGAGCTTAAAGAAGGTAAGTATCTTCATAATTAAAATATTAAAAAAAAATTCATATCAATAAAATGCAAATTGATAAAAACTAAAAAAAATTAGTTGTTTACCTCAACTTTTTTATCAGCTCTTTTCTCGTACGATCTGTTTTTAGATATTCCTGATACTCTGTCTCTAAACTTAGAATAAAAGATTCTACTTTAGGATGTGCTGTATGATCACTGCTATTATATACGAAACAGTGACGGCTGTGTCGAACTATTAAGTGCTTCTATAAAATCCTTTACATTTGGCACAAATAATATAATTACAATCATTAACGCTTTCGAAAAACGCCGGTTGCACACGTTTTTTAGGAATAACTCTTCCACTTATTTTCTTAATTTTGAGATTTCCCTTATCTCTAATTGTCATGATTAGATTTTTCTTTTCTTTGATACCTATTAAAATACATAAGGGTTTATTAAAATTTCGCTTCTCGCAAAAATGTTTTTCTTTAATCCACCATACATAAAAATAACAGTGGATATATGGTTTTGTATAACCATATTATTATATCCACTGAAGAATATAAACGACTGAAGGATGGATCGTGGTATCTACTTACCGAGGATAAATAGATATGACTGAGGTGCCAGAACGTTAATTCAAATTTCAGCATCTGTGGTGCCACAACGTCGTGGTGCCATTACATCTTACCGTTCGACTTAAAAACACTGACGCGCCCTCTGCGATTATACGGTTGCACTAAAATCGCATTTTTATGGATAGACGAGCCAAATGGCACCTTCATGATATTTGGTAGGTGTGACACTAGGACCATTTGAAGGAAATATACGGGCTAAAATGTTGTGGCACCCATATTTAGTGCCAGAACGTATATATAGGTGCTCCATATATAGTCATAATTGGTGCCTAAACGACTTGTTACATATACATATATATATATATATACAGGGTGGTCTTTTTCAACGTCAAAATCCAATATATCACAAGGGGTTTGTTTCAGAAAAATATGCTTTTACATGGCGTGTATACAGGTTGTAACACACATTTTAAAATTATTTTGAAATCCACAGGGTGTTCCAAATTGGGAAATATAAAAAAAATATTTTTTTTTTAATGGAACACCCTATATATTTTCATCTTTTTGAATTCTACGCATTTTCCTGATTCCGAATATATGGGGTTATGTAGACCTAGGATAAACACGGTTCGGGTTATTCGTGTTTTTAATAAATTTTTGACAAATGTAAACTCTAATTAAACAATTGAAATCTGTCAAACTAAAAGGAATTAGATCGGCAAATTTGGTAAGGATTACCTTCACATATTCCTGTGTCTGATGGTGACTAAGTTCTCCTCGAATAATACACAGGGTGTTCACTATAGGCCTCCACATATTTAAAATTTCAAACACAAAAAACTCAACTTTTTTAAATGCTACACCCTATATTTTTTAGGGTCATATAATAGCTAATTTAATCCTCTTTGAAATAAGTATTACATTCCCTATACCTAAAGTGCATACTTTTCAAGTTATTCGACATTTTTTAGAGCAAGATATCATTCTTGCTCTGCAGCAGCTTATTTATTACTCGAAGAGTGCTCTGATTATTGTTTTCAGTTGACAGAACTGTCATAGTTACAAAATTAATTGTCTTGTGTGCTGTGTTTTCAAGTTGTTGCAATTCTGAGTCTTTCAATTAATTGATTATTGCAAAAATATTTCTTTTCTTCTGGTGTTGGGAGCATAGCCATAAATTATGAATTATGTTCAGAGGCCTTTTAATAAATTTAGAAAACCAAAAATGTCCAACAAATTATTATTATTATTATTATTATTGTTATTATTATTTGGAAAGTTCATGTTGGTTCAGACTCAGAATTGCAACAACTTGAAAACACAGCACACAAGACAATTAATTTTGTAACTATGACAGTTCTGTCAACTGAAAACAATAATCAGGGCACTCTTCGAGTAATAAATAAGCTGCTGCAGAGCAATAATGATATCTTCCTCTAAAAAATGTCGAATAACTTGAAAAGTATGCACTTTAGGTATAGGGAATGTAATACTTATTTCAAAGAGAATTAAATTAGCTATTATATGACCCTAAAAAATATAGGGTGTTGCATTTAAAAAAGTTGAGTTTCTTGTGTTTGAAATTTTAAATATGTGGAGGCCTATAGTCAACACCCTGTGTATTATTCGAGTAGAACTTAGTCACCATCAGACACAGGAATATGTGAAGGTAATCCTTACCAAATTTGCCGATCTAATTCCTTTTAGTTTGACAGATTTCAATTGTTTAATGAGTTTACATTTGTCAAAAATTTATTAAAAACACGAATAACCCGAACCGTGTTTATCCTAGGTCTACATAACCCCATATATTCGGAATCAGGAAAATGCGTAGAATTCAAAAAGATGAAAATATATAGGGTGTTCCATTACAAAAAAAAATATTTTTTTTATATTTCCCAATTTGGAACACCCTGTGGATTTCAAAATAATTTTAAAATGTGTGTTACAACCTGTATACACGCCATGTAAAAGCACATTTTTCTGAAACAAACCACTCGTGATATATTGAACTTTGACGTTGAAAAAGACCACCCTGTATATATACATCCCGCCATCAATTGGACGACCATACATTGTCTATTTACTATCAATGCGACGGCCGGATGCATCTGACGGCCATATATGGCCGTCAGATTACTTTCTATGTAAAACTCCTTCATTGAACATAGGAAACTCATACCCAAAAAATCGTTGGCCGTCAAATTGTAAGATAGCTGGATTTATTGTATAATTTTAGTTCACTGTAACTACAGTTTTGTAGAGGTCGCTGACTATAACGTACACTTCGTGTGTGTATATTTTTTAACACACCTTTCATGTTGCCACTTATCCGACGGCCGAAATATCGGCAACATTGCAGCAACTCACATTATTTAATATTTCGTCAGCTGAGTATTGGTTTGTTCTACGAACCGAAAAGTACAAAACAAGAAAACCAGGTTTGAAGTTCAACCATTCTTAATGCATGATTTTGGTCGGTGAACAATAACTATCTAATGTTCATTAAATGGAGAAGTATCATAAGATTTAATAATGTCATATATTGTATATAGTTTAATATAAAATTATTCATGTTTTTAACAAAAAATGATTTGCAGATAGAATAAAAAGCACATTTTAACCACAACTAATTACAAATAGCGGACATCAAACAAAATTAAACAGAAAGATGGCATAAACCAATACTAATATTAATATATATAGGCAGATAGCACAAACTAATACAATCTCCTTTCAATTTAAGAGGAAATACAACAATAATTGCCATATATAAAGGACATAGTACATAACAATTCTAATAAATTAAACCAAAAGATATTGCACATAATACAAATGCACACTGTAAACTATAGAAAATGAACATAACACAATTACTAGTATTAACTTATAACATTAAAACATGGAGATGGAACAAAAATAGCATCGAACAATGTGATTAGGACTTAAAAATTCTAATAGATAGAACAAACCAATACTTAGCTGACGATTTTGTGGACTTGGACTCTCAGTCACCATGATAAAAAAATAAATAAGGTATGATATTACGCATCTGTCAAATTATGAATGACGTCACTCAGTGAGTAAACACAGCCATTTCGCTTTGTGTACGTTAAGATTTTTAATACTGTTTTACTGTTTTGTGTGTGATAGTGTGATAAATTTATTATTATTATTTTTGTCTTTATTATTATTATCATCATCATCATCATCATCATCATCATCATCATCATCATCATTATTATTATTATTGTAAGACGTAAGTAATTTTACCATACAAAATAAATTCCTTAAAGAGAAATATAGGTATAACCCAAACACAAGGGTCCACTTAACAGGCACACGTGTTCGCTGGCGCTTAGCTGTAAATGTAACTTGAGACTTTGTTTGCTTTAATGGCATCTTATGGTCCAGAATTGCTCGTCGCCTTTTATAAACATTGGCCAAAACAACCACTGTCGTACCCTACGAAAATCAGTTAGCTAGTTGAGTTGCAATAAAGGAGAAACTGTGCCGTGCCCTGTGTTAATTGTTTGTGAATTTGGATAACACTAATTACCTGGTGAGTCGATCTCACGGAGTAACCAATTTTACCTTTTACCTTCTTTTCAATTGTACATAATAGTATTTATTAATCTAGTTTATAATTGTATTCATGGATATACTTATTGATTTATTTATTACGGAGTATGTCGTGCGTATTTCCCTTCGTACTCCGCTAGCTCTATAGAGTGGGTACTATGTGCGTATTTCCCTTAGTACTTTAGTGTAGCCATGCCAATATACAGAGGGTACGTCGTGCGTATTTCCCTTCGTACTCTGCGTTACTATGTGCGTATTTCCCTTAGTGACTTGTTGAGGGCATGTTCTTGCACTGTTTACCATGGTGAATACTTATTAATCTATTTCTTAATAATATTTATTGATATATTCATTCAGTCATTTGTTAATTTATTATGGAGTATGTCGTGCGTATTTCCCTTCGTACTCCGCTAGTTCTATAGAGTGGGTACTATGTGCGTATTTCCCTTAGTACTTTAGTATAGACATGCCAATATACAGAGGGTACGTCGTGCGTATTTCCCTTCGTACTCTGCGTTACTATGTGCGTATTTCCCTTAGTAACTTGTTGTTTGGCATGTTATCACTCTGTTTACCATGGTGAATACTCTGAGCTAGCCTAATGCTGATTGTGCTACCGGTGAGGTATCTCGTGAGTGTTTCCCTTGATACCGATGATCTGAAGTAGCATGAGTAGTATTATTAGATTCCATTTTAATTGTTTACTTTGTCCTGCCTGACAAACAGGATTACAGCAAATACTTGATTTTAATATAAACACGGTGAATATTGGTTGCTCAGATATTTTTCTATTTCTTTTCAGATGTGTCATCTCAACCAACCCCTGACCGGTCTTTGAGTTCAGTTCATTATTTATCTGTAGTTTGTTTATCAATGTAAGTTTAGCATAATAGATATTTTTATTTATAAAGTCATTTAGCAAAATTCGCCCTCACAAAATTCTCAGAAGTGGGATTACCCGGAGTAGGTACCGGGATATACCTGTAGTCCCGTATATTACCCGTAGTACCGTATTTACTATTAGTGGTACCGTGATTACCATAGTAAATGCCCTGGTTGAGCGAGGTGACACATCGACAGATATAAAGAAGGGGTGTATTATTTTTAAGTATTGTTTTCCTAAGTATTGCGCAAAGTGACCATAAATGTGTTTGAATAGCTGCGAGATCACAATCGTGAAAGCAGTAGCTTGCAATATTAGTAGCATTTTGATAATGTGGTCAAAACTGGTGCTAATCATCAGTCACCTGAGCTCTTGTATCTTTGCACTTTGGGCTCAACACCCAGCCCTTCCAAAGGACCTTACCACTCGTCAGGACATTCACAAAAAACATAAACTTGTCAAATTTATAGGCCACAATAATTTTTTTTACGTGTCATTAACCTAGCCACAAATCAAATAACTATGAGGAACGTAGGCACAAAAATAGTTAAGCCGAAAAACGCTGCAATTTCTGCAGACATGTAGGACACACAGAGGAGTAATGTTTCCTAAACATTAGTTTGGAAAACTAATTCTTAGTTTGGCCTTGAAAACCGATATAACCAAGAGAATTGTTTTACATGGTTATGGAAATGGGCAAACCCATACACTAGGTATCACATCGTTGGGAATAAAAGTTGATGAGGTAGAAGCGACTATCTCCGCCTATGTGGTTCCTAACGGAGCGCAGGAGATGCCAATCCTACTGAGAGGAATTTTACGGAAATGCCGAATATACTGATCGTTAAGGATGATGTAACATTGAAGTTTTTTCGTAGGGACATAGCGGATATAACCGCTCTAGAGGCGGAATCAAATAATTCCACTATAATTACACTTCGAGTTGCTGAGAACGTTACGTTGCTGCCAAACCTCTGGGGCCATGTACAGGTTTACGGCGATTCATATATAGGCGACCTATATATTGACGCTAGTGTGCGACTACAAGAGGGGCAAGAATATTGTATCCCCACACAGTAGTAACAATAAAGGAAGGAGAGCTGACAGCAATACCCTGTATTAGCTTAACAGATAAGGATATAGAGTTTAAGAAAGATAAAGTGTTAGTGAGAGCTATTAAATGTCTTGAAGAGAAACACCCACTAGAAACAGTGATGAAAGTTTTGGAGGAAAACACCGAGCCCTTACCTATGGAGGAAATAAAGGTTGGACCTATCAGTGATGAACAGAAACAGTGGTTGGTCAACCTATTAAATGAGTACCGGGATTGTTTTGCTTTAACAACTGAAGAACTTGGTTGTTCAAAGACCGCCAAAATGGAGATTATCCTTCGAAATGGTAAACCATTTTCATACAGACCTTACCGGATGTCAAGAGCGGAACAGAACCTGGTAAAAGATATCATTGACGAATTGCTCAAGAACCAGATCATTCGGGAGTCAGACTCCGAATACTCGTCACCGGTCCTGTTGGTCAGAAAGAATAGTGGAGAGCAGAGACTTTGTATCGACTACCGCCAACTGAACTCTCTCTGTGTCAAGGATAGTCATCTGTTACCCCGTATTGACGACCAGATCGATAAGTTACAAGCAGGAAATTATTTCATTAGCCTGGATCTGAAAGCAGGTTATCATCAAGTACAACTCGAAGAAACGTCCAAACACTACACCGCTTTCGTCACGCCCGAGGGTCAATATGAATACAATAGGGTTCCTTTTGGCTTGTGCAATGCACCTAGAATTTTCCAGAGGTTGATGACGCGAATCCTGAAGCCGATACGGGCTAATTCGGCGCTTTATTTGGACGATATACTTTTGTATGGTTCAACTGTAGAACAAGCTCTGGAAGTTTTGAAAGCAACGTTGGACATCTTGAGACAAGAGGGTTTAACTCTAAATCTTAAGAAGTGCAACTTTCTGAAGACATCTGTGACCTACCTTGGTTATGAAATAGAACAAGGAATAGTAAGACCAGGAGTTGAGAAGATCAAAGCCGTTGAGCGCTTTCCGACTCCCAAAACGGCGCACCAAGTACGACAGTTCCTCGGTTTAACGGGTTATTTCCGACACTTCGTACAGGACTATGCCATGATTGCGAAACCATTGACGCTACTAATCAAGAAGAGTACACCGTGGACCTGGGAAACTAAACAGGAAAATGCCTTTCGACAACTACAGAGTAGTTTAGTCTGTCGTCCTGTTTTAAGCCTCTTTGATCCTGAGGTAGCCACTGAGCTACATACAGATGCAAGTCAAATTGGATTGGCTGGTATATTGCTTTAAAGACAGAAGGATCAACGTTTACACCCAATTGCATATTATAGCCGACAGACATCCGATGCCGAGCAAAAATATCACTCTTTTGAGTTGGAAACTTTGGCTGTGGTGGAAAGTCTAAGGAAATTTCGAACGTACCTACTTGGTCTCACTTTCACCGTGGTCACCGATTGTAATTCCCTTAAAGCTGCCAGTAAAAAGAAAAATCTCCTACCCCGAATAGCCAGATGGTGACTGGAACTCCAAGAGTTCACCTTCGATGTCCAGCATCGCCCTGGACAACGTATGGGTCATGTTGACGCGTTAAGTCGGAATCCAATTATGATCGAGGATAACAACGAGCATTGCGAGATAATTTTCCATATTCAGGAAGCAGATTGGGTTCTCGCAGGACAGCTCACAGATGATAAGATAAAAGAAATACATAAAGTACTTTCGAAACCGCCAACAACAGAAGATGAAAAGAACGTCTATAAGAATTACTGTCTGCGAGAGAGTCGAGTTTACCGGATTACCGCCCGAGGTATACTTTGGATTGTCCCAAAGGGAATGAGACAACGTGTTTTGAAGGCAGCCCACGATGACTTGGGACATTTTGGGGTTGAAAAGACGTTACACCGATGGTTTCCCCGCATGAAGAAGTATGTGGAACAGTACATTTCATGCTGCATACCATGCCTATATAATAAAAGAAATCGTGGCAAGAAAGAGGGATTTTTACACCCGATACCTAAAGGAGAGGTTCCTTTAAATATTTTCCATGTGGATCACCTTGGACCATTTCCCAAATCAAAAAGAGGTAGTCAATACCTGATTGTCGGAATAGATGCTTTTACAAAATTTGTATTTTTAAGAGCTGCAAAGAGCACAAAGACGAAATACGTTATTGACTACTTCAAGGACATCTTTGCCACTTATGGAGTCCCAAAAATGATAGTCTCGGATCAGGGAAGTTCATTTACTTCTAAACACTTTGGGTCTTTCTGCCGCCAAAGTAACATTAGACATGTTCTCAACGCGGTAGCGACGCCAAGGGCAAATGGCCAAGTCGAACGCCTAAATAGTACTATCCTTGGGGCACTATTAACGTCAATAGCTGAAGAAGAATTGTGGGATGAACAAGTCCGTTCAGTACAATTCGCTATTAACAATGTAGTTAATAAAAGTACAGGCAAAACACCCAGCCAGCTAATGTTTGGATTCACTCCACGAAGTAGTTCATCAGACACTCTTCTCAAAGATGAAATCAACGTTATTACAACATTATTGGAAGACCTTATCATGACTCGAGAGATGGCAGCGAATGAAAATAAAGCCGCCCAAGCGGTACAAAAGACGTACTTCGACAAGAAAAGAAAGAAACCAAAAGTTTATAAAGAAGGTGACTTGGTTGTCATCCTTAAGCAGATACCATCCACCGGCACAAGTAGGAAACTTAATGCTCCATACAGCGGGCCTATGGTCGTAAAGGCTGTCTTACCGAAGGATCGGTATGTAGTTAAGGACATGCCTGGTTCTTATCGAACGCGCAAATCCTCAATTTATGAGAAAACTGTTGCCGTTGATCAAATGCGTCCCTGGTGTCAGCCCGGAGGTGTATCAGATTCCACTGACAGCGAAAGTGGAGAAGATGGCGTCGTCTTGACGTCTGACGAAGAAGGTCCACCCTCAAACTTGTAAGATATCTCGGGACGAGATATTTGCAGGATGGCCGACTGTAAGACGTAAGTAATTTTATGCCTGACAAACAGGATTACAGCAAATACTTGATTTTAATATAAACACGGTGAATATTGGTTGCTCAGATATTTTTCTATTTCTTTTCAGATGTGTCATCTCAACCAACCCCTGACCGGTCTTTGAGTTCAGTTCATTATTTATCTGTAGTTTGTTTATCAATGTAAGTTTAGCATAATAGATATTTTTATTTATAAAGTCATTTAGCAAAATTCGCCCTCACATTATCATCATTATTATTATATATTTTGACAGAATTTATACGTAATAGTGACAGAAAACCATTCTGAAAATATTTCACCTGAAAATGTTTTTATAACATTAAATGCCAATTAATAAGACGCGCTTGAATATAGTCGGTAGACAGAAAGTTGTAGAACAATGAACCATTCTGTCGATATTAAAACTTTTTAAATAAGGACAGCATTATAACCTTAAACGTCTATTTATACAAAATTAGTTATTTGGCCTGGTAGATATTTTTATATAGTGTTAGATATTTTATGATAAATCACTTTTATTCTTCAACAAAATATTATACTTATGAGAGCAGAAAGAAAACGCGTCTTTTAACTGTTCTTAATTTTTATTGAATGCCTAATTTTCTATATATCCATCCTTAAGTTCGTGACAAAAATATAAACACAGTCATAACCGAAAACCGTCTAGTAAGCAGCCGTAGCAGGTGTTGACCTCGAATTTGGCAGCCTCTTATCAGTCGGCCTTCCTGCATCCTCGTCGTCCCGACGAACAACTGCACGCTGTTTTCCTTGGAATGGATGATATCTGTAACATGTGAAATAAGTGTATGGGGAATGGTAATTTTATTACTCTGCATAATAGAGCGCTATTCCCGCATTTCTCTATTATAACAGGTTTACTATATTTTAATTCTGTGGCTTCATCAACTGAGTGCTATACACGCATTTCTCAGTCACGATTATTTAAAACACTTTGTTACATTATATACACAATTCAAATTATTAACATCACCAATCGAGCGCTATCCTCGCTTTTCTCGACTTGGTCAAGTAAAAACATATTACTAATCGAGCGCTATGCACGCATTTCTCGATTGTAATGTCAACACATCACACACCCTACTGTCTCAGTAGTTTGTTTTATTAGCATTCCTTGCTCTGAGTTTATAAACATTTTGGGGCGCTATTCACGCAATTCCCCAGCCAAGTTTTATAAACATTACATATTCAGCATACATATTTACTTTTTCTATTAATTTCTTGTTTTTATTATTTTCCTTTCATTACACTTTATCAATTCATTTATACATAGGCATAAGGTAACCTGAAAATAAAAAATAATATATATTATGATTAACTACTATGTTTAGAAAAGTAAATAAACCAAGGGAAACACAAATAGTTAGAAATGTTGTCAACCTTCTAATAAATCAATTAGCTCATCCGTGCTGTTTACTTCACTATCTGAGCTAATGTCTAAATCATTTGTGTATTTTCTTAGACTGTCTGCTGCTACCACAGCTTTAAACTTTTTATAGCCTTTAATACCCTTAATAGGAATAATTTCGTAACGATCATTTCCCAAAGATCGAGTTATTTTATATGGACCTCCATATTTTCTTTTTAATTTTCGATTTACCTCTTTATCGTTTACCGTTGCACCCGCCCATAGAACTAAATCACCTATCTTATAAGTAGTACTTCTCTTTCTTTTCTTATCGAACCGTTTTTTTATTTGTCTAGACACATCATCAAGCTTCCTTTTCACATTTTCTCGCATAATTGTAACTTCTGTGTCTTGAACTGGTTCACCACCTTGATTACAGTTGAACATTAACTGGTAAGGTGTATGTCCAGTACTAGAATTTATTGTATTATTTATGCCCCATACTATATCAGGTAACTTTTCTAACCATTGTCCTTCATTATCTACTGACGCATTTAGTCTATCTAATACTGTCCGATTATACCTTTCTACTTGACCATTAGATCGGGGAGAAGCGACCGCATTTAAAATGTGCTTTATTTGGTATTGTACTACAAATTCTTTAAATCTTTTGCTAGTGTAGGCTTTGCCCCTATCTGAAATAATTCTTTCTGGCCTATTAAACATTGAAAATAAGTCCTGAAGATGATCGCACACTTCTTTTGAATTTACAGTTTTTGTTGCTCTGCAAAAAATATATTTCGAAAAAGAATCAGTTATCATGAAAATAAAGCAGAATCCTTTATTTCCTATTTTAGTAAATGGACCTAAATGGTCGATATGAAGAGTATGGAAAGGACGATCTGGTTTTGGAATAGGTATAAATAACCTTCCTTCTTTCCATATTGTCCCTTTTTATATTGACAGTCAATACAGGCTCTAATATATTTTTTTATAAATTGAGTCATCCGCTCAAACCAATATTTATTTTTAACAAGAGCCTCACATTTTCTAAGACCAATATGTCCTATATCATCATGGTACTTACGCATAATACTAAAACGTGATCCTTTAGGTATGACTGGCCTATAACTACCATCATGAATTATTTTACACACTATTATCTCTAATAATATAATTTGCCTGTAAATCCCTATCGGCTAGCTTTGTTTGCAATTTACGGTAAATATTATGCACTTTTGGATCTTCCATTTGCAATATAACTATCCAGTCCGTTTCACTTATCATAGCTATAGAAACAGGGTTTCTACTTAAAGCGTCTACATGTTTCATACGCTCCCCGGGTCTATGCTCTATTTCTATATCAAAATCTTGGACGGACAGCCACCATCTAGCAATACGAGGTTGCATGTCCTTTTTTAAGAAGGTAGCTCTAACCGCACTGCAGTCTGTAACAATTTTAACATGAATTCCTACAAGATAAATTCTAAATCGTTTTAAAGTTTCCACTAAAGCTAACGTTTCCTATTCAAAAGAATGATATAAGCTTTCTTCGCGCGTGGTCAACCTACTGAAATAATACACAGGGTGGAGCTTTCCATCTTGCCATTGTAACAAAATTCCCGCAATACCACTACTACTTGCATCAGTGTGGACTTCAGTTTTAGCATTTGGGTTATATATAGCAAGTACTGGTCTTGTTGTTAAGACTGACTTGATTTTATCAAACGCGTCACGTTGATCATCAGTCCATTTCCACCTTGCTTCTTTCTTTAATAACATATATAGAGGTGCCGCTAATTTGGAAAAATTTTGAACAAATTTCCGAAAGTACGATGATAAACCTAGAAATTGTCTGAGGTGGTGGATATTTTTGGGGGTTGGAAAATTAATGACGGAATTGATTTTTCGTTCACATGGTCTAATCCCGTCATGTGATATCTCATATCCTAAATATTCTATATTTTCCTTAAAGAAAAAGCACTTATCTAAATTAAATGTTAAATTGACTTCCCGAAATATTTTTAAAACTTTTTCTAATATCATCCAGATATACAAGGACCTGGGTGTGTCTTAAGTTGCCTAAAACTAGATTAATTAGCCTAGAAAAGGTGGCTGGGGCATTGGAGCATCCGAATGGCATACGAAGATACTCATATTGAGCATCCGGAGTCACAAAAGCTGTTTTTGGAATTGACTTTTCACTGACTGCAATCTGATGGTAGCCTTGGGCCATATCTAAACTACAAAAGAATTTGCTACCATGCAAACGACTTATTTAGTCCTCAATGTGGGGCAAAGGATACCTGTCTTTAACTGTAATTTTATTAAGGGCTCTATAGTCTACACAAAGCCTATAGCCACCTGTTCGTTTCTTTATTAAAATTATTGGACTCGAATAATTAGAATTGGAATTTCGTATAATTCCAGCAGCTAGTAATTCATTTATTTTTTCCCTAACAATAAATTTTTCATGTTGTGATAAACGGTAAGGTTTGTAAAATATCGGATCATCTGTTGTCAGAGTAATATCAAATTCAACTAAATCTGTAAATCCTAGTTCAGTTGAATCACTAGCAAAACAAGTTTCGTAAGTTTTCAAAAGACAAATTAAATTTTCTTTAGCGTCGGCTTGTAGTGTCCCACAATTTATTTTTGATATATTTATTTTTAACGAAGTGAAAGCATTTACTGGACTACAAAAGTTTATATCTCTTACCGATATCCGTTTCCCTCTACCTACTGTTCGATTTTTGTTCCATACCATTGGCGTACGAGCAAGATTAACAACATTAAGTGTAGCAATTGGTCCCGTTAAGATTTGAGTAGGTATACTGTATTTTTCCTTTTCGTGTGCATGAAGTCGGCTATCAAGAAGGGCTGAATCGTTTATTCCGTCTACAGTTACCAGAATACGTGCTTCCTGAAGTGGTGGAATACAAGTGTCTTGGTAGATCCGGACTACTAATGTTTTCTTTGCAGGGGCGGGGCATGATGGCAAAGAGGTCAATTCAGTAGTTGACAGAGTGATGTTTGATCCGTTGATAGTAATTCTAAGGCGCTCGTCATTTATGATTGGTTGCCCTATGATAATGTCAATTTCCTCCATGTCATTTTCCACAAAAACCGCAGTAACATGAAAAGAAATATTATTTATTAATACGGGAATATTTTCACCAATGCCTACTGGAAATAGTAAAGCTCCAGCAAATGATTTTAAAACAATATCTGTCCTTTTAAGAATTATTCCAAGACTATAAGCTATAGACACTTTTGCGACATTAACTTGGCTACCCGTGTCTATATATCCCTTAAATAATTTATTACAAATATACACATCAATATAGTACATATGCTTTACTTGCCTTGTTAACGAGTGAACCCTTTTTGTATTTTTAAACCAACATGTTTCTTCAGTGTGACCTCTCCTCTTACAAATTGAACATTGAGGGACTGGCTGACGATTGGTTTCTTTGCTGGTAAATCTCTGGGTGCATTGAGCTTTCAGGTGTCCAGGTTTGTTACAGGTATGGCATAGTTTGAGTCGAGGGGGTTGATCTACTTTGAACAATGAACCGCCAACCTCCAGATTACTTCTTTCTAATTTACTTAAAAATCCTAAGAAAAGTTGTTCAGGTGTTTCAAAGTTGCCAGCATTGGCATTCGCCTGAAGATCATACGGAAGGCCATCTATGATGCACGACACTGCGTCGGTACCGACAATCTTGCACTTTGCTATTAGCATTTGTTTATAATAATAATAATGTCTCATTGTTTCACTTTTAGACTTTTTATAGTTCAGCATTTTTTTCAGTGCTTCTGCATAGTTTTCCGAAGCAGGAAAAGCTTTTATTAGCGCCTCCTTCCACTCAGTCCAGGTCATTTCATAGTCTGTCAGATTTTCAAACCACAGACGCGCGATTCCACCAAGACGAGATTGCATGTTGTAGGACATCAATTGCTCGTTCCAGTCATGTACTTTGCCTATTTGACCTATTTTATTTAACCAGTTAGTAGCTGATAAAGCATGTTTTTCAGGGTCGAATATGGGAATTAGATCGAGATTTGGTGTTGATCTTTGTTTAGTACTCTGCTTTTTACCAAGCACCTCCTTAACTTTTTGCGCAACTAATTTACTCAATTTATTACTTGAAGAACTATCGTCTGACGATGGCGAGGGCCTACGCACGCCACTTCCAACTGTGTGTTTATTAAAACGACGATGCACTGTATTGTCACTTGAAGAATCACTATTTTCATTATCACTCATTTTTATTATGGGCGTATACTGGATTTTGTCCCAATTCTGAATTGTTAGATATTTTATGATAAATCACTTTTATTCTTCAACAAAATATTATACTTATGAGAGCAGAAAGAAAACGCGTCTTTTAACTGTTCTTAATTTTTATTGAATGCCTAATTTCCTATATATCCATCCTTAAGTTCGTGACAAAAATATAAACACAGTCATAACCGAAAACCGTCTAGTAAGCAGCCGTAGCAGGTGTTGACCTCGAATTTGGCAGCCTCTTATCAATAGCTAAATTCACACAGCTCTATTTCATTCGATTATAATAAAAATTATGGATTATAATAAATGATTTATAATACAAATTTTCTCAAGGTACACAAAATTTATTTGTTGAAATCAATGTATTTGTTGTATTGGACAAGTAATCCAAAATAACAACTTGGAAAATGTAGGTAGATGTCTTCAAAACAAGTAAAAAATAAATATATTTCTTCAGTTTACAAGTACAAGTAAGGTAGGTACCGTACTATTTAATAGTTTTGTATTCACTTCTGTATACCTACCTATTAATATAAATACCTACCTATTTCCTTTAATAGTTTTCAATTTGCAGTATTAGCGACATATCTAATATAATACACATACCTACTCTTTTCTGTTGTTTTATGAATTAATATAATAAATATATTTGAATTTTCACGAAATAACTCACTGAGATACGTCATGCGCAATGCGGACTCGTTTGGAAATGAGATGTATCATATCTTGTTTGTTTATTTGTATCATGTATCATGCTCATGCTCAGTAGTCACAATATGATCTTGGCGGTTCCATGTTCGAAGACGTGTTTTCGTTTTTGAGGTTAATGAAATAATTGTGCATATTAATCTGTGGTACATACGAGGTTTTGAAGATTACAGGAATGGTGTAAATTTAAAGAAACAATGGCAGAACGTGTTTTTCCTAAGGAGTATGTAAGTACTGAATAATACCTTTTGTCACATATTATGTGGGTAATTTACAGGTTTTGATATGTCTTATGGTTCGATTTCGGCTCTAGGGTTTGTACGGTATCAACGGTATCTAGCTTAAAAATAGGCAAAAAAAATTGAAATTCGACAGGAGTACTCTACGACCAATAGTCGTACAGTGTAGCAAAGTGACGTCCCTTGGGGTCACCCCCAGGGGGTAGTTCAGGAATGGCGGGGGTGTTTTTCTTTAACGTGATTTTTAATCTTACCTTCGAGTTCCATAACCGATAAAAAATACTTTTACATTGTTTCATTACTATTTTTACAGTTAGTTTCAGTAGGTACCATTTTCTTTAGACCTATTTTAAATTTGCTGTTTTACAGTATGCGGCTAGTAGCTCAGTTTATGAGACGAGAAGAAAAACACGGTGGTTTTGTAATAGAGCTCCTTCACCTGTAACAGCTGAAAACACAAGTGTTCAAGAGAACACAAGTGTTCAAAAGAACAACACAAGTATTCAAGAGAACACAATTTCTTCTTCTGATCCCTCCTTCAACACTGAAGATTCTTTACTACTCAATGAAAAGGTAACATTAGGATTTTTTCTTCTTTTTTTGAACTTGGTATGTCTAATTAGTTGCAAAATGATTCTTAAAAATGTAAATCTTGACCAGATATCGAAAGTAATATATTGAATTTTTAAATATTTTTGTAAATTTGTAAATCTAAAAATATTTTGTATTAGGTAGGTACCCGTGTTCGACATAAAACGACCCACTATACTATCTGGAAATCTATAAAAGATACGAAAAAATGTTAAATACAAAAGTTTTTTAGATTTTCGAGTTCTTTTAAAATATAATACTTCCATGTATACAGGGTGTCCCAATTTTGCTGGGACAATATCAACTCTAAAAATTTAAATGGGACACCCTGTATTTTTGTCGATTTTTGGATTCTTTGTCAAAAATAAACCCGACTTACCTATTTAAACCATAGTCGAATTTTGCGTAGTTTTCGAGATATTTGAGGTTATGTGTGCATTTTTGAAAAATCAAGGTCTTTTTCAACACGATATAAAAAATTATCAAAAACTAAAATTAGGCGTTTGGGCGGTAATTTCCACTTACAAAGCGTCAATGCATATACAGAATACAAAATTTTTATTAACACTTATACATGGTGGACATACTACGAAATCAATCTTGCAGCTTTACAATCTGAAAAAAGTCGATTTTTTTAAATGAAACACCCATTATATAATTACTCTATCTGAAAGACAATGAAAATACCTATCATTCCATGTATATATGTCATATACATAAATTCAATGGTTACAGGGAAAATCGCAATTTTATAGAAAATCACAATGATTTCTGGTATAATGATATTATAATGCTGCATGCACTCAAAAAAATTAGGAGGCTGTGGAATAATTAATATTTAAATTTGTTTTAATTTGACAGATCTGCAATTGATTTGTGTTTATAAAGTGGTAGTTGCATTCCTAAATGATTTTAAATTCAAAATACAACTATTGTTAGGTATCTATTGTAATTTACCAGCAGAAACCAACAGAAACAAACAAATATTTTAAGTAACAACTATATAATAATTAATCACAGATTACAAGGAAGTTTAAAAAACAAAACAGTGAACAATCCCGTTCAATGTTCAATGAACAAGCCGTGCGAAATGCTGTTGCAATCATTCAAGTGCGATATACACTCTGTATAGCAGAAAACGGACAATATGTCGAAAATAAATTATAATGTATTATAAAATCATCTGTTGTTCATTGTTTTTTGTTTTTTTAAACTTCCTTGTAATCTGTGATTAATTATTATGTAGTTGTTACTTAAAATATCTGTTTGTTTCTGTTGGTTTCTGCTGGTAAAAAATTACAATAGATACCTAACCATAGTTAGGTATTTTGAATTTAAAATCATTTAGGAAAGCAACTACCACTTTATAAACACATATAAATTGCAGATCTGTCAAATTAAACAAATTTCAATATTACTCATTCCACAGCCTCCTAGTTTTTTTGAGTGCATGCAGCATTACAATATCATTATACCAGAAATCATTGTGATTTTCTTTAAAATTGCGATTTTCCCTGTAACCATTGAATTTATGTATATGACATATATACATGGAATGATAGGTATTTTCATTGTCTTTCAGATAGAGTAATTATATAATGGGTGTTTCATTTAAAAAAATCGACTTTTTTCAGATTGTAAAGCTGCAAGATTGATTTCGTAGTATGTCCACCATGTATAAGTGTTAACAAAAATTTTGTATTCTGTATATGCATTGACGCTTTGTAAGTGGAAACTACCACCCAAACGCCTAATTTTAGTTTTTGATAATTTTTATATATCGTGTTGAAAAATACCTTGATTTTTGAAAAACGCACACATAATCTCAAATATCTCGAAAACTACGCAAAATTCAACTATAGTTTAAATAGATAAGTCAGGTTTATTTTTGACAAAGAATACAAAAATCGACAAAAATACAGGGTGTCCCATTTCAATTTTTAGAGTTGATATCGTCCCAGCAAAATTGGGACACCCTGTATACATGGAAGTATTAATTTTAAAAGAACTCGAAAATCTAAAAAACTTTTGTATTTAACTTTTTTTCGCATCTTTTATAGATTTCCAGATAGTATAGTGGGTCGTTTTATGTGGAACACGGTGTACCTATTTTGTTTGTAATCTTAACACTTTCTTGCAGGTACCAAGTCCTGAATTATCTGAAGAAGAAGTGCAAAGTGAAAGCAATGCAGATTCTGAATATTGTCCTAGTTCAATAGTAAGGGTAAAGTTTATCTTCCTCTGGCAATTCAGTGTGTCCCGAATGGCAGGGATCAAACTTTACCAGGTGATAGAACTTTTTAAAATAGATACAAGATATCAAAAATTTAAAAAAATTGATTTTTTTAATTAATGACCTTAGTTGTAAAAATAAAAATTTGAAAATTGGCATTTTCACTTTACGCTGCCTTTTTGGAAAAAATCTAAGAAACAAAATTGTTTAGAACCCTGTAATTGGGGGGGGGGTCCGACCCCTCCAAGTAGTATTCAACGTACGCCGGAAAATGCTTTGGTTCCAAGATACAGGGTATCGAAGTTTTAAAAAAAAATGAGTTTTAATTATTGACCTTAATTGTTAAGATAAAAATTTGTAAATTGGCACAAATATTTTTTACTTTTTGCTGCTTTATGGAAAATTCTTTAAAAAAAAATTTGTTTAGAACCCTGTAATTGGGGGGCCCGGCCCCTTTCTTCTAACCAAATCGTTTTCAACGTACGCCCATGGTCTTGAAACTACGTCGATATAATAGCAAATTTGATTCGTAAACTTTTATGTCACTTGGCATTTTTTTATTTAAAGCTCAATTTTTTAGATATTTTATATTTTCTTAGTCAATGTCAACAACTTTTGCCCTAAATCAGCATAAAATATTTCATTAATTTCAGGAATTTAATTTGAAGACTATTTTGTGTTGATTTACGGCAAAAGTTATTGACATTGACTAAGAAAATGTTAAATATCTAAAAAATTGAGCTTTAAATCAAAAAATGCCAGGTGACATAAAAGTTTGTTTTAAAACAAGTGAACGTAGTTTCAAGACCATGGGCGTACGTTAAAAATTATTTGGAAGGAAGATCGGACCCCCCCAATTACAAGGTTCTAAACAATTTTTTTTCAAGAATTTTTCCAGAAAGCAGCATAAAAGATATTTGTGCCAATTTTCAAATTTTTATCTTTCCAATTAATGTCAATAATTAAAAAACTAATTTTTTTAAACTTCGATACCCCGTATCTTGGAACTAAGCATTTCCCGACCCATATTTATATGAACTTTTTTTTATTTTAAAAGTTTCTATCACTTGGTAAAGTTTGGTCCCTGCAATTCGAGATACCCTATAATAAGAATCATTATAATACAGGGTGATCTACGACTTGTGTGCCAAACTGCACTAGTGGGTATATTATTGAAAAATAATATCACTTAGCCTTATAAACTTGTGTTCTAATTTTTGTCTTTAAAAAAATACAGGGTCTTGAAGCTTAATAATTTAAATCGTTTTCACAGCGTAACTTTTAAATCACAAGAGCTTCTTTCTTCAGTTTAGCCATGAAGGTATACTTTCATGGCCTTTGTGTTATGAAAGAAAAAAATTAAATAATGCTGTCCATTGGCGTAGAAATAAGTCAACAGGGCTACCTTTTTTAAAAAAATTGAGTTATGCCACTGGATTTATTAAAATTGATACATTCAGTAAAATATTGGATATATTTGAAACAAAAATTGTTCCATTCATTTTTTCATATGTGCACCATTTCGCTGCAATTTGTCTGTTTTTTATATATTATATTTTTTATATTATATTTGCATCTTATTTTGTCAATTTAAGAAAAAAACCCGTTGACTTGTTTCTACGCCACTGGACAATATTATTTGATATTTTTCTCTCATAACACAAAGGGTATGAAGATGTAACTTCATGCCTAAATTGAAGAAAGAAGCTTTTGTGTCCTAATAGTTCCGCTGTGAAAACAATTTAAATTATTTACCTTTAACACCCTGTAAGGTAAAAAATTATCACCCCTGAAATTAAACTCATTACTTCTTTATTTATAAAATCTAGTTATAGCTTGTACCAAAAGTTTAGTTTCTTTTACAAACAAATTATATTGTTTGTTGCAAGTTTCTTTTAAGAAGAAAAAATTGTGTAAATAATAAAGTTTTTCTTTTTTTCTAGAGTTCTGATGAATCCGGCGATGAAGCAAATTATGAAACGCATGATAATATAGATTCCGATATATCTTCCGAAATACCTATTGAGAAAATAGATTCTTCCACAATTTCCAATTCTGAAAAAGAAAATATAACTCCTGTAAAAGATGATATTTTTTATGGAAAAAGGTTAAGACAAAAAGATTTTTGTTTTTTTTGCGAAGAACTAGTGCAGTGTTTTTCCAGACATGTAATGAGAAATCATTCATATGAAACAGAAGTTCAGAAAATATTGGCATATTCACCGAAAAACAAAACCAGAAGAAATTTATTAACAATGTTACGGAAAAAGGGAAATTATTTAAATTCCGGTCATGTACAAAAAGCAGTGAAAAGACGATTGCCTGATAACGAGTTGCTGCCATGTTCTCATTGTTTTGGATTGTATTCAAGAAAGCAATTATGGCGACATCGAAAGACTTGTATAACCACCAAAAATTCTCAAGCAGAAGCACAAAACTTCATCATACAGCGTTTGAAAATAGACGAAGAGTTAAAAAATAAAGTTTTTCCCAGAATGCGACCAGACTCAATCTCTTTAACTGCAAAAAGCGATCCTTTAATTTGTGCATATGGTGCACGATATTTAAAAATTCACAGAGAAGTTCATTTCATTAATGTCGTGTCCAGAAAAATGAGAGAACTAGCCCGACTCGTAATCGAAGTAAAGATATTAAATTCTCAACTTACAGATTTATTTAAAATTCTTAGACCTGAAAACTTTGACCTTATTGTTCAAGCTACAAAAAATGTTGCGAAGTATGATGCCGACAAAGAATTGTATAAATCGCCTACATATGCCATGAACATTGGTACATCGCTGAAACAATGTTGTGATATGTCTATTATGTGTGCTTTAAAAAGAAAAGATATTTATGGAAATGTTTCAACTGCTGACATGGAAGCGGACCTAAAACATTAATTCATTTAATTAACGAAAACTGGAAGTTTGAAGTTTCAAGTGAAGCCGGAAGCAACTTAAATATGAAGAAATGGAATACAGTTACAATTATTCCATTGGCAAGTGATTTAAAATTGCTGAAAAATTATTTAGTTGAAAAAGGAAATCATGCAGCCACTAATCTGACAAACTCTTCTGGAACAGAAGATGATTACAAAATTTTAATAAAAACTGTTTTTTGCAGAATTATATTGCTAAACAGACGAAGACCTGGTGAATTACAAAGATTGTTATTAAATTCTTATGAAAATTATTCGGCTAATAAAAATCAAAATTATGAAGAGATCGAAGGTGCTGTTTCAGCAACAGAAAAGATTTTAATGGGGAGATTCAAACGAATAGTAATTCGGGGAAAGAGAGGTCGTGGGGTACCAGTATTATTCAGCACTGATGTACAGGAACACATCGACTTGCTGCTAAAGTATCGGTCTCAATTCTTAAACAAAAGTAATCCGTATCTATTTCCAAACATTAACTCATCACAACCAATTTGCGGTTATAAAGTTATACAGAAATATGCCACTTCTTGTGGAACAAAAAATCCTGCAGGAATAATATGTACCAAGTTGCATAAACACCTGGCAACCCTATCACAGGTTTTTAATATGTCAGAATCCGACCTTGAACAACTGGCAACGTTTATGGGACACACCATTGGCATTCATCGACAATCATACAGACTGCCTGGTGATGTCTATCAAACTTCCAAAATTGCGAAAATACTGCTTCTCATGGAAAAAGGTAATGTTGGAGAATTTAAAGGAAAAACTCTTGAAGAAATTAATATTAATATGGAAGAGGATCTTCTTGCTGAAACGAATGAAATAAATAATGAGAGTGGATTGACGGAAATTGAACCATATGAAGTTACTATAAATGATGCGGGCAGTGCAAATGTAGTAACAAAACATTGCAACCAAGATAATAATTCGGAGTCTGAAAAATCAAAGTATTCGAAGAAAGGAAGAATATTGGTCAAATGGACTGACGAACAAAAAAAAGTAGTTTCATCATTTTTCTCTAAACATATTCAAATGAAAAAGCCACCTAAAAGGCTGAATGTGAACAGTTAATAGAAAAGCATAAAGACCTCCTTAAATCAAAAAACTGGTTGAAAATTAAAGTTTATGTTCAAAACAAATACAGTGGAAAATGTAAATAAATTTGCAAAATATAAATAGATGTGCTAAAACCGTTGTACTTACTCTTTAAAAATGTCTAGAGAAGCTCATCTTCTCTACTTTGTATGAAAACTTAAAATAAAACCTCAGGTAGATCATTGTTGATTTTTTGCCCTTGTACCATACTGATTAAAAAATAAAAATAAGGTAGGTAATTAATTTATTTGAACTTTCTAAATTATATAATAAAATAACAAATATTAGGTCAAAAATAACAAGTTGATCAAAATCTTGGAAATGATTGATATTTACATCCTCAATTCCTCAAAATAAAAACCAAATTAAGATATTTACCAACATTACGATTTTAATGAAAATTAAAATACTTTCTTATTTTTTTACATTTTTTATTCAGTGTGAGGAATTTCAAAAAATCTAAAAAGTAGAATATATTTGTACAAAAAAATAGATCCTAAATTTTACTTTACTAAAATTAAATTAACACAGAATAACTAGAGATATACATTAATGCATGTTTTACACTGACAATTTTGAACAGTAAATAATCATTTATTTAAACAAGTCGACAATTTAAACAGAAATGACCATCCAATTTGCGAATCCGTAAAACTTCATTAGTAGGTTCTCAAAACAACTTCTCAGGTTCTGTGGGAAGTACAAGCCCTAAAATAGTTGAAAAGAAAAAATCTAAATTAAATTTCTATAAAAAGTATGACTCACTTTTGAATAGTTTTTATTAAAAATACGGTCATACAGTGAGAAATAAAATACTTAAATACATATTTTTCTGGGAATTCACCAAAATACTAATTAACTAAGTACCACCTAGAGAATTTGTGAAAAAGGAAACAATAATTTTATTAGATTATATTTAAAATAAATAATAAAAGATATCTTGATATAGATAATTAGTATTGGCTGTGTTAAAAAATGTGTATCTAAACATTCTCAAATGCCAATTAATAAAATATTAATACTTTAAAAAGAAAATACTTGATTCAAAAAGTACTCAAATGTATTTAACAAAATTCCGAGTTCAAAGTTGGAATTTAACTAAATTCAGAGTTCAAAGACGTAATTAAATAAAAATCCGAGTTGAAAGTCGGAATTTATTCTGACTTAACTAGGAATTTTCTTAAATTCCGACTCAACCGTTTTTTTTTAGATTCCGACTTTGAACTCGGAATTTTGTTAAATTTCCACTTTGAACTCGGAATTTTGTTAGACTCCGACTGTGAACTCGGAATTTAGATAAATTCCGACTTTAAACTCGGAAATTTGTTAAATTCCGACTCTAAACTCGGAATTTAATAAAATTCAAAGTTGAAACTCGTAATTTAAGAAAATTCCGAGTTCAAAATCAATTTGTTAAATTCCTACATTCAACTCGGATTTTTTCAATTCCGACTTTGAACTCGAAAATTTATTAAATTCCGACTTTGAACTCGGAATTTTCTGAAATTAAGACATTCAACTTTGAATTTTATTAAATTCCGAGTTTAAAGTCGGAATTTAACAAATTTCCGAGTTCAAAGTAAGAATTAAAAAATAATCCGAGTTGAAAGCAGCAATTTAACAAAATTCCGAGTTTGAAGTGGGAACTCAACTAAATTCCGAGTTTGGAATTTAACAAAATTCCGATATGAAAGTCGGGAATTAAGAAAATTCCGAGTTGAAACTCAAAATTTTGTTAAATTCAAAGTCGGAATTTATCAAAAGTCAGAATCTTGTTCCACGATGTATTTTAAATTTTATTTAACATTATTCCCAGTTCAAAGTTGGAATTTAATCAAATTCCGAGTTCAAAGTCGGAATTTAACAAAATAAAATTTTAAATGTATCGTGACCCGTTTACGCTTCCGTACAAATGCATCACATTTTGTTGTTTTGTTTCTAAATTTGGAAAAATATTCTTGATCGGTCAAGAAAGTTATAATAGCAAATTTTGCCCAAGACAAGAGAGTGGTTCGTAGGACTTGTTTTCAGTCAGAAATAGTTTGAATACTTTTTGTATGACATACATATTCGAGACGAGAATTTGTCCACACATGGATATTTTTGTATGTTCTTGTATTTACGTATAGGCTCGTACGTATAGTGTGAGAAAATCACGTCAACAAGTACGCCATAGAAAAAGTACCTATTCATCCTGATTCTAGCTATAGAAAAAATCATAATATCCATTCCACTGGAGCAAAGTGTAATTTCCTGCTCTCTTGGATTTTAATGCCCTCCGCTTCGCGTCGGGTTTCAAACTTTCCGCGAGAGGAAATGATACATTTGTACAGTGTATCAAGAGTGGTGGGTAGTTTTTGTCCGTGATCCTATGAAACGTTACAATTTATTTTCTAAAATTCCACTTAGTGTAGGATTTAGGTATAATCTCTTAAAAGATTTTTTAACAACGGAATTTTGAAAAAAGTTTTGAAAACCCAACATTTGAATATAATATATACAGGGTGTCCACCTAGTGCGCGTAAGTCCAATATCTGGGTTAATAAAAGAGATAACTTAATTTTTTTTTCTACAGGGTTGTCTAATATCCCGAGCTGCACAAAATGAAAATATATTTACATATTCAGGGTGTTCAGTTTTTCCTGGGCAGGTACCAACTTCGTTTTTCTAAATGGAAATATATATTTTTTATTGCTTTTTCGAACTAAACCCTTGATTTTAGTAGGACTTTCATCAGCCTTCCCTATACCTAACTTAAACTGTTTTTGAAATATTGACGGGTGAATATTGACATTTTTGCAACTTTGACACCCTGTAAAATCTAAACGGTTTGAGATCAAGCAAAACGGTTTGCACATTCCTATCTTAACTTTTCATAAGCTATCGTTTGGTACTAATTTCAGAATTATCCAAAAATTTAAAATTTTCTGAAAATTTTGAAAAATTTTTATTCCTGTATAAATTTGAAATTAGTATCAAACGATAGCTTATGAAAAGTTAAGATAGGAATGTGCAAACCGTTTTGCTTGATCTCAAACCGTTTAGATTTTACAGGGTGTCAAAGTTGCAAAAATGTCAATATTCACCCGTCAATATTTCAAAAACAGTTTAAGTTAGGTATAGGGAAGGCTGATGAAAGTCCTACTAAAATCAAGGGTTTAGTTCGAAAAAGCAATAAAAAATATATATTTCCATTTAGAAAAACGAAGTTGGTACCTGTCCAGGAAAAACTGAACACCCTGAATATGTAAATATATTTTCATTTTGTGCAGCTCGGGATATTAGACAACCCTGTAGAAAAAAAAATTAAGTTATCTCTTTTATTAACCCAGATATTGGACTTACGCGCACTAGGTGGACACCCTGTATATATATATATATTATATTTACCTCTTTCTATTTAAAAATGCAAAAATATGTTTTTGCAGGGGGTCCAAAAAATTTACCGACAAACTCTAACCTCAAATCCTGTGTATGTTTTTATGCCGATTTGAGCAAAATCACCTTCATACAAAAACGCTTCCTAAGATAGCAAGCCCAAGAGGCACTTTTTAAGCAGAATTAATTAGGGATTTTATATAAACATTTTCCCATTTTTAAAAATAGAAATTTGGCCTAGATCATTCTATAAGACCTTGTATAAACACGCAGACGCAGAAACAATATGTAACGTTCTAGGTACACACACTCAAAACCCTTATATGACCCGTGTGTAAAAAAATTTATAAATAAAATTATAAAAAAATATTTTTTAAGAAAAACTTATTTATTAAAATGTATTGCAGTAAAAATAATTTTCAATCAAAAAAAACTAAAAGCTTTGGGGGCAGTTAAAGTAACTGCAATAGTGTTATATACAGATAAAACGAAGCCACTGCAAACCCGAGAACTAATATGGTCGGTCACTTTGACCCATGATACAACTACACAGATATGCTCATATCATAACTTTCGTTTGTTTGCGCATGACGTCATTCGTGAGGGAAAAATGGCAATGCGATGCGAAAATTCTTAAGGGCAGTGATATAATTATTTTCGTGTTTATCAATTGTTTTTCCTCGTAACTGACGTCACTATGCGGATTGGCATATCTGTGTAGTTGTATCATGCTTTGACCGTTATTTATTAGCACGGGCCTCGCGGCCCGTGGGTAGGCCGCAATCGTACACTTTCGTGTCTCAACGCCAAAAGTTGACCGATTATAAATTCTACATGCCAGTTCTCTCATTCGCAGTATTATTATTGCGCTATAACACTATAGACTGTACTTGTACTATAGTCTATAGTACATATAGTTACGAGTATAGGTACACTATTCCACAGTTACTTTGATCATCGCCTGCAAAGCTCCCAGTTTTTCTTTTGATAGGAACAATATATTTTTTACTGTTTAGTACATTTTAATAAATAAAAGCTTTTCTAAAAAAATATTTTTTTATAATCTTATTTTTTTAGCA
This sequence comes from Pogonocherus hispidulus, assembly GCA_963924545.1. NCBI lineage: Eukaryota > Metazoa > Arthropoda > Insecta > Coleoptera > Cerambycidae > Pogonocherus > Pogonocherus hispidulus. The sequence continues at coordinate 29,411,151 of OZ004698.1, forward strand.
TATTATACACATATTAACGGGGTTGTGAAGAAAAAGGTACTTACCTTAATCCGCCATCCGCTATTTGTCTCCGCTATAAATCGTCTAAATTTTGATTATAAGATTTGTAACAGACAGACAGACAAACAGGTAGACAGAGAGACAGACAACAAAGAAAGTTAAATAAAAGCTTATCAAATTCCATACTCACCTCGCCTACAATGCCTTATTAATAATTAACTTGATAAAAAAATATAATTAGAATTGATAGGAAAATCTAATCATTATTACCGACCCCAGACCGGAAAACCTAAAGACTGCTTTGATAGAAAACATCCATATTCTGGTTATTCATTTCTTCTATTTAAATACTCCAGTTGTAAACACAATTGCACTGTTATTACAAGGACCAATCGGCGCAGATTCGAGTCTATGCGAATATTAAGTACAATGTTCTCTTCAAAAAAATTTGGCAACACTGTCGGCCGTCATTTCGACGGATATATACGTGAACTGGCCGTTTTATTGGTGTGATGTTTAAAATAAATGTATATTTGGCCGTCTTGCTCACTGACTTCGTAAGGTCGTCATATTGATAGCGAACTGTCAAATATAAACATAATTTTCTTTCTTATTGGGCTTTACTGTAGTACTTCTATAACAAACTTATTTAATATATTTGAGAATTCAATCATATATTCGCTTCCCTTGACACGGCTGCCAAATTACGTGTTAGTGAAAGGTTGTCACATTGATAGGCGGATGTAAATATATATATATATATATACCAAACGACGACTACCGGGAGATTTTCTAACATAGATATTTTTGTTGAATTGGGTATACATTTGCATTTCCTCGCCAACAAACTATGTACTTTTTTCCAAAAATGATTGTTTTTCAATCGACTATGTACTGCTGACTTTCGGAACATTTGTATAAAATATCACATATTAGATTCAAATCTTGAAAAATACATAATAATTTATATATTCATAAACGCGTACCATTTTCACTATAGTGTGTCTCAAATATGCATAATTCGCTAGAAAAAAAAAAATAATAACATAAATGTGTACATAATATGAACAATGTCTACTTCTGGAACTACCGAAGAGGAATCGTTTAAATACAAGAAGTTTAATAAATATTTAATTGAGAAGAACAATTATTTCACTAGTAAATCTTTGAATAAATATGTTACTTTCTTATATTACCAAAAGTTATGCGTATTAATAATCTTTGAAGTAAGCATATGATGTCTTGGAAGTAAGCAACTTATAAATAATGTCTTGGAAAGATTCAATATACATCAATATATATAAAAATAAAATTCTAGGAAATAGGGTTAACTAGTCTCTATACTTCTCGTTCTTCAAATACATAGGTATGGTCCCAGAAAGCGGCTGGTCAGTTTTATCTATATCAATCCTTCCTATGTCTATAATTTAAAAAAATTGTTGAATGTGTTATGTCATATCTGGTATATGTACCTACTAGAATAAATTAGCTATTAAGACTTCATAAACTATTTCAGGACCCGCTTAATATATAATTTTCTATAGGTACATAAATGTGATTTATATTAAGTACTCGGTTATGTATACCTACTTATCCTATACGTATACGATTATCAATAAGTATGAGGACGCAGGTTAGAAAAGTTTAACACACCATGATTGTATTTAATATATTGAATATTTAATGTTTTACTCTTTTTCCTGTACATACCTTGGAAAACAAACCGGTGTGAAGGTGGCAGCCAAACCTAGCAGCTAAAATTTCCGAAGATACCCGAACGAAGTGGAGCCATGTACGCAACCAAAGAAGTAGTAATAACACGATATGGTGGTACAAACACAAACGCAGTATCAGAGTAGCGAGTAACAAATATTTTATTGTAAAGTGTAGTTACTATTAACAGTATTATTAGCTGTTATTTACTTAAAAAGTTGGAAATAAAATAGTAATCAAATTACATTGTCTCGGGAAACAAAAGCTTTAATTATACATATTCCTGAACCAAAGATAAAAGTGGTTGTTTCTTGTATTTAAGATAATATATTGATTCTACATCTAATAATATATCAATCTGGTAATCACAATTACAGACAATTTTTTTAAAAGTGGTCTTGCTTCTTTTCGGGGATTTCTCGGCTCACAGCCATAGGGAATTTACTAGATTTCACATTTAAATCAATCTAATAATCACTAAACAGTCTGTTGTAACCAGAACCGCTGACATTTTTTTTAAAGGTGGTTTCTCTCATGACCATTAAATTCAATTGGGTATTTCTCGGCTCATAGACATAGAATATTCACTAAACTTCATATTGAGATCAAAAGAATAGTCTATAATCACTCTCTGGTAACCAGAAACGCTGACAATTTTTTTTAAGGGTGGTTCCCTCTTGTCACTTTTAAATTCATTCGGGTATTTCTTGGCTCACAGACATAGAATATTCACTAAACTTCATATTTAGGCCAAAAGAATAGTCTATAATTACTCTTTGGTAACCAGAACCGCTGACAATTTTTTTTAAGGGTGGTTCTCTCTTGCCATTTTTAAATTCAATCAGGTATTTCTCGGCTCACAGACATAGAATATTCACTAAACTTCATATTTAGATCAAAAGAATAGTCTATAATCACTCTCTGGTAACCAGAACCACTGTCAATTTTTTTAAGGTTAGTTCCCTCTTGTCACCTTTAAATTCAATCGGGTATTTCTAGGCTCACAGACATAGAACATTCACTATACTTCATATTTAGACTAAAAAAATAGTCTATAATCACTCTCTGGAAACCAGAACCGCTGACAACTTTTTTTAAGGGTAGTTCCCTCTTGTCAACCTTAAATTCAATCGGGTATTTCTCAGCTCACAGACATAGAATATTCACTAAACTTCATATTTAGATCGAAAGAATAGTCTATAATCACTCTCTGGTAACCAAAACCGCTGACAATTTTTTTTAAGGGTGGTTCCCTCTTGCCACCTTTAAATTCAATCGGGTATTTCTCAGCTCAGACATAGAATATTCACTAAACTTCATATTTAGACTAAAAGAATAGTCTATAATCACTCTCTGGCAACCGGAACCGCTGACAATTTTTTTTAAGGGTAGTTCCCTCTTGTCAACTTTAAATTCAATCGGGTATTTCTCGGCTCACAGACATAGAATATTCACTAAACTTGATATTTAGACTAAAATAATAGTCTATAATCACTCTCTGGCAACCAGAACCGCTGACAACTTTTTTTAAGGGTGGTTCCCTCTTATCACCTTTAAATTCAATTGGGTATTTTTCGGCTCACAGACAGAATATTCACTAAACTTCATATTCTGGTTACTATAGACTGATTATAGAGTATTATTTTGAGACTGTTGATGACTATTGAGTGATTATAGATCAGTATAGTATGAAGTTCAGTGAATATTCTATGTCTGTGAGCCGAGAAATACCCGATTGAATTTAAAGGCGGCAAGAGGGAACCACCCTTAAAAAAAATTGTCAGCGGTTCTGGTTACCAGAGTGATATAGAGTATTCTTTTGATCTAAATATGAAGTTTAGTGAATATTCTATGTCTGTGAGCAGAGAAATACCCGATTGAATTTAAAGGCGGCAAGAGGGAACCACCCTTAAAAAAAATTGTCAGCGGTTCTGGTTACCAGAGTGATATAGAGTATTCTTTTGATCTAAATATGAAGTTTAGTGAATATTCTATGTCTGTGAGCAGAGAAATACCCGATTGAATTTAAAGGCGGCAAGAGGGAACCACCCTTAAAAAAAATTGTCAGCGGTTCTGGTTACCAGAGTGATATAGAGTATTCTTTTGATCTAAATATGAAGTTTAGTGAATATTCTATGTCTGTGAGCCGAGAAATACCCGACTGAAATTAAAGGCGGCAAGAGGGAACCACCCTTAAAAAAAAATTGTCAGCGGTTTTGGTTACCAGAGAGTGATTATAGACTATTCTTTTGGTCTAAATATGAAGTTTAGTGAATATTTTATGTCTGTGAGCCGAGAAATACCCGATTGAATTTAAAGGCGGCAAGAGGGAACCACCCTTAAAAAAAATTGTCAGCGGTTCTGGTTACCAGAGTGATATAGAGTATTCATTTGATCTAAATATGAAATTTAGTGAATATTCTGTCTGTGAGCAGAGAAATACCCGATTGAATTTAAAGGAGGCAAGAGGGAACCACCCTTAAAAAAAATTGTCAGCGGTTCTGGTTGCCAGAGGGTGATTATAGAGTATTCTTTTGACCGAAATATAAAGTTTAGTGAATATTCTGTCTATGAGCAGAGAAATACCCGATTGAATTTAAAGGCGACAATAGGGAACCACCCTTAAAAAAAATTGTCGGCGGTTCAGGTTACCAGAGAGTGATTATAGAGTATTCTTTTGATCTAAATATGAAGTTTAGTGAATATTCTATGTCTGTGAGCAGAGAAATACCGGATTGAATTTAAAGGTGACAAGAGGGAACCAACCTTAAAAAAAATTGACAGCGGTTCTGATTGCCAGAGAGTGATTATAGACTATTCCTCGGACTATTCTTTTGATCTCATTATGAAGTTTAGTGAATATTCTATGTCTGTGAGCCGAGAGATACCCAATTGAATTTAAAGGTCGTGAGAAAAACCACCCTTAAAAAAAGTGTCAGCGGTTCTGGTTACAACAGACTGTTTAGTGATTATTAGATTGATTAAAATGTGAAATCTAGTAAATTCCCTATGGCTGTGAGCCGAGAAATCCCCGAAAAGAAGCAAAACCACTTTTAAAAAAATTGTCTGTAATTGTGGTTACCAGATTGATACATTATTAGATGTAGAATCAATATATTATCTTAAATACAAGAAACAACCACTTTTATCTTTGTTTCAGGAATATGTATAATTAAAGCCTTTGTTTTCCGAGACAATGTAATTTGATTACTATTTTATTTCAAACTTTTTAAATAAATAACAGCCAATAATACTGTTAATAGTAACTACACTTTATAATGAAATATTTGTTACTCGCTACTCTGATACTGCGTTTGTGTTTCTACCACCATATCGTGGTATTACTACTTCTTTGGTTGCGTACATGGCTCCACTTCGTTCAGGTATCTTCGGAAATTTTAGCTGCTAGGTTTGGCTGCCACCTTCACACCGGTGAAAACAAAGGGAAGTGCACTCAATAATGTTTAAGCCTAAACCCCTTTTGAGTTTGTCACAATTTTTTTTTGAAAAATTTAAAAGTGGTCTCGATGCTTTTGCATAACCTTGCGTACATTTTTGGAGGTTTGATTAAATTTTATAAAATACTGAAATAATTTTATAAGTAATGGCATAAAATGAAATGTGGTGAACGCATTTGCAGATTTTTAGTTGTATGTAGGAATTTATAATTTATATCTGTAAAATCACAAAGTTTATGTAGACTAACCAACGAAAAAATATTACAAACATATCAGAGAATTACTATACAATGTTTTAATTCTTTCTCTCTATTTTTGTTTAGTCACAATGGGGTGAATAGAATAACCCTTAAAGCAATATATTTTTTTTAATTTAAAAAAACATATGTTTAATCGTTGAGTGACAAAATTTTGTCCTTCAACGGTTTAATCAAATTTGCAGTTAAGTTAAATATCTAAAATAATAAAATTAATAAAGAAAATCCATACTTATTGTAAAAAGATAGATCACTGATAGATAGATTTTTAACCTATTATAGTGTCTTGGTGTTATGTGGAAAACTATGTCAGTGTTAGCTTCACACCAAAGGTTCCAACCTCCTTCAAGCAGGTTAATTTGCCAAGTAATGGGTCATTCAGATTTCAAGCCATACCTAATATATTTATAATGTTAAATAAGAAATATAAGGATACATTTCAAAAGGGTTGCAGGCTAGAAATAAGAAAATTATATGGTTGACCCAATTTTATTGTTGCATGGTTTTTTATTGATTTACGATTTTCTCTAGAAATGGGATTATGCCCAGAGAACTTATATTAATCACTCCCTATTGATGATATATAAACCTCCACAAAAACATCCATTTTGAGTGACTGATTTATTACTACATCTCTACTTCTTAAGAAATAGTTACATGTACAACAATATGTTTCTTTAATAGCTATGCAAAGTTAATATTTAAATCATTTAAATTATTTGTTCAGTTTCAATCATTAAATAGATAGGTAAGTATGTGTAAAATTTCAGAAAGAAACTGATATAATTATGTACCATTTATTTGCACCATTTGCTTAATTGTTTGCAATAAAATATGCGTATCTACTAAATATGCCGGTAAAACGTATTCAGAAATTCAGGTAGGTTGAACTACGATCCTGGAAATCACCAGTACATAAATAAAAACATGTGGAACAAATACAACAAAGCATTAAATGTCTTGGAAGTAGTCACTTGACAATTAAACTTGTCTTGGTAGTATTTAATCTATATATCTATTTATAATTACTGTATTATATGATAGAAACTGATATAATTATGTACCATTTATTTGCACCATTTGCTTAATTGTTTGCAATTGCGTATCTACTAAATATGACGGTTAAACATAATTCAGACATTCAAGTAGGTTGAACTACGGTCCTGGAAGTCACCAGTACATAAGTAAAAGCTTGTGGGACAAATAAAACAAAGTATCAAATATCTTGGAAGTAGTCACTTGACAATTAAACATGCCTTGGTAGTGTTTAACCTATATATCTATTTATAATTACAATATTATATGATAAATTTGGTAGGTAATGTCTGTAACGATGGAAAACATTGTCCCATTTCTATATTATTCGATCGTAAGTCCTAGAATACATTTAGATTTGTCTATGGTCCCGATGATCTGAATGTGTTATAACAATAATGATTATAACAAATTTATAATTTTTTATTCACATTCAACTAACAGAATAACATAAAATTTCCAGCTAAGTATAGGTATAAAATATTTCCTACAAAAAGTGAAATATCTGTACAATATTAATAAAAGAATGTGTAGAGTGTGAATACATGTGATTTCTAAAAATACACACTAAATAATTACCTACCTCCTACCTATAATATATTTGACACTTATTTCAATTTTCCGCTAAAAATAACATAACAATTATTTGTTTGTAGTGGCGAGATACAGTGAAATACATCGTAGTGCCGTCTTTGGGTCTTTGCTACTACCCCTCTGACATAATATAAAAATCATAACAAGATCGAAACTGGTCATTGTCTGGTATTTAGTCCTGATGAAGGATGTGGAGACATCCATGGAGATGTTGATGTAATGCAACGCCAGTCGGGGCATATTGCCCGTGGAGTAGTTGTTTTCGGCATCTCCAAATAAATAACAATTATTTGTTTACTTATTTACACTTTTCATTCGTTTATCGTAATTACAGGTTAGATAGATAGGGTGAAATATGGAATAAATAGCTAATAAAGTTCTTCTTGAGGTAACTTGCTTACAGCAGATATCTAAGTCTAAGCTCCGAGACATATTTCAATACTTTGCTTGTATCATTTCCCGTGACAATCACTTTATGAAGTAGATTATCTAATTAATAATAAGTATCTAACTTTTAACAATAAATTCAGTTAGTTAGTAAGTTACACCATTAACCTATGAATTCGTTTAATTCAGTTTAATGACATATTTCATTACAAGGACACAGAAGTTTTATATTATAAAAATTAGTATATAGGTGGGTTATTTATATATTTACCAATTAATTAAATATTTTCGAGAAAGTCACAAGAGTTTGCACACAATGCATTTGCAAGGAGTTAAAACCTAGATTTTTTATTTGTAGAAAGGTATTCTATAACATGGGGTAAACTATGGCAGGAATTATTTTACAGTAGGTTACCTACTACTAATTTATAAGATAAGTAAATATGTATTTAGTGAGATGAATTTTTATTGGTCATGACAAGCTTGAACTACAACCTTTAATAATTCCACTTTGTACCTAGGTATTAAAAAACGAATGAGACCACTAGGTAAACATAATTTATTGTAAATCCACTCGAGTTCGTATTGTTTGCAGCTTATATCAATGGGCAAATAAAAATAGATGGGTTATATAAATAAATTAGGTGTACTTATATACTGTCCAGTTTTCTTAAGATTTTTGCCTAGAGAAATATAGACGCAGTTGCAAATTCATATTAAGTACTCACCTACTTGGGATTTAAGAAACGTAAGAAGCATGAAAACACCTAAAAACTCTATAGAACACTCTTTTGACTTAAACTTTTAAACAATTTTTATCACAAAATAGAATTTTACAGTCAACACGAACTATTTTCCCACGTTGATAGCACTAAATCATTCATTTCGTTCTTATTTATTTTCTGTGAAGAAATTCAACATGGCCGATTCGATTTGCTCGATACAAGATACAAGAGAGTCAACTCTCGTCTCGATACAGTAGAACTCCTAAAATTTGTAACCACTAACTTAATCATAATCACTTATTATTAAGTTAAGAAACATTATATGCCTTTTACCATAATTCGTTTTCTATCATAGGATTTACAAAAATGTATTCAAACCATAGATAACGAAAAATATAGAATGCGTTTGGACGAGTGCGCACAAGGATTGTTTTACGTTAACAATCCTTGGAGTGCGCATCCTATTTTTGATTTTTGAGCAACATATGGGCGACGCCATTTTGATATAATTGGGCGCATTCAGGGAACCGAAGCGCTTCAGCGCTTTATTCAAATAGCTGCAGCGCTTTATTAAAGCGGTAAAGCATATATTTTTCCCGCTGGATCGCTGAATAGTTCCATCAAGCGATAAAATTAATATAGTTTAGGTTTACGTCTATGGGTTTACGCACAAAATATATATGGATAATATTAATTATTATTAATATTAATTACAAAATATGAATTACTGAAAATTATGTCACTTTAAGCTTGCGTTTAAAATGTTGAATCAGCGAACGTAAAGCGGTAAAGCGGTGAAGCGCTGGAGTGCTATGTTTCCCTGAATGCGCGCAATTATATCGAATTGTTTATGATTTGTGTTTACTTGTTTACATCACGGATTTCTTAAAATAAACTGGATCGCTAATACATACTGGTGGGGATAGCTAAAAATAACAACTGATAGGCGGCCGCCATACTGTGCTAACTTCTAGGTATTTTATGAACTAAATGATGGTAACACTGTTGAGTTACCAGCACTGCTTTTATGTTTTCTTTTTGTTTTGTGTTTTGTGGTTTATAAATGAAGTTCTGTGTGCAAGGTGCAAGTTATTTATTTCTTAATCTGAAGAAAAAACATGCAATTTCATCATTTCATCCATTTGGTCGAAGTATTCAATGTTGAAGGTTGCGATAAAAGTCTAAAAACGTAGATATCTGTTATCTGAAGAGTCAATCGAAAGGATACAAGGTGAAAAAGGCTGCAGTTTTGGAAAGAGTGCAAATTGAAGAATTTTTGACTAAATCTTGTGATAAAGAATATTTTATGATTAAGGTAATAACTCTTAACTTTTTAGACAATATGTATTAATAATACTTTGAATCATTTTAGGTTGCGCTAGTAATAGGAGTCTTTGGTGCTTGTCGATGCTACGAATTGACGAATTTGAAAATCACTAATGTATAGGACACTGGCGCGTATCTAGTTGTTTCGATACGAGATACCAAGACCGGCATTTCATGAAAGTTTAAAATTATAAATGAAGGATTTTCTATGAACGACGTAGAGATGTGTAGAAAATGTATTTCCCTAAGACCAAAGAACTTATCACAAAACAGATTCTTTTTACATTATAAGAATCAAAAATGTACTTCTCAGCCTGTTGGAATCAACACATTGGCAAAAGTTCCATCAAAAGTTGCATCGTTTCTGAACTTGACAAATGCGGAAGCTTATATTGGCCACTATATGAGGGTGCACTTCAATAACTTTATTGGGAAATAAAGGTGCCGACTTTACACCCATCAAGCGGCATGGTGGGTGGAAGAGCCCTGCTGTGGCAGAGAGCTTGTTTTGACTCGGTTTTAATAATAATTTCAAATGTGGACTGTATATTTTATTTCACTTTTTACATTACATGGTTCTACTCGTTCGTACATCTAATCTCCGAGCCTGCCTTCTAGATAATGTCTGCGTGAGACCCCCACTGGGTTCCCCACCACATCTCTGCCGCGTGACGTCATAACACCGGTTTTTCGATGCTTCACGGTGTAGAGCGGTAATATAAAAATACAAAACATATTTGTGTTTACAACTAAAAATGGCATTTTTGGGCCTAACATACCGCCCGCCTTGAAAGCAATGCTTTTAACCAGTATAAAATAACTTAATACTAAGAAACATAGAACATAGAACATACAATACATAACATCGTTTACATTTTAACAAGTATGATGATAACTTATAATGTTGAGACAAATAAATAGTGTACATATATTTGGTTTTATGGGTATATCTTATTCAATTGGCAACGCACACACTTTACTCACTGCGCGGGTTATTTCACCACCGTGCACTTTAATATCGACGACTCTGGTGACCCCATCATTGCCTGGATGAAGGGCAGTTACCCTGCCTAGCTGCCAACTTGTCATCGGTGCACTGTCATTTTTTACTAATACCATCGTATTAATTTTCAACACCTCCTGGGACCTCCGCTTCCATTTTGTTCGTGTCTGCATTTCGGATAAATATTCTTTTTGCCAACGGGACCAGTAATGCTGAACAATAGATTGTAAACGTTGGAATCGCTTTAACGACCTTCAGGAACATGGGTAATATTTATTTCTGGAAGTGCTGTCATCGTTCTCCCAATTAAAAAATGGGCAGGTGTCAACGCTGTCAAGTCATTGGGATCATGGGATAAAGGGGAGAGGGGTCGGGAATTTAATATTCCTTCAATTCTTACCAACACCGTGCTGAAGTCCTCAAAAGTTAAGGCAGCATTTCCCATTACTCGTTTTAAATGGTACTTAGTACTCTTAATACCGGCCTCCCATATACCGCCGAAACTAGGTGACCTTGCGGGAATGAAGTGCCAGTTTATATTTTCGTCATTAAGTTTATTTATAATATTTTCAGATTCTGAATTTAGAAATTTAGAAATTTTGGACAATTCATTGTTAGCCCCAACAAAATTTAGCGCATTATCCGAATAAATATTTGCTGGCCGACCCCTCCTACCAATAAATCTGTTTAGAGTGGCAATAAAAGCGTTAGTTGTCAGCTCAGACACCACCTCTAAGTGTACCGCCTTAGTGCTCATACACACAAATAAACAAATGTAAGCCTTTACTAATTTTGCTCCGCGAGTGCTCCTATCTTTTATTAAAAATGGCCCACCATAATCTATTCCAACATTAACAAATGGAAAGCAATCGGTTACCCTAACGTCGGGTAAGTTACCCATAAGGTAGTTAATATTTGTGGGCTTGGCCTTAAAACAAATTACACAATTTTTAATAACTTTTTTACAAGCCCTTCTTCCCGATATAGGCCAGTATTTCTCTCTAATAGAATAAAGTAAAGCTTGAGCACCACAATGCATAAGTCTTTCGTGTTCATGTTCAAGAATAAGTTGAGTAAGTCTATGGCCTTGAGGCAAAATAATCGGATACCTTTTTTCGAATGCATATTTTGAATTTGCTATTCTACCCCCCACTCTGATTAACGTCTCATGAATAAATGGATTCAATGACAATAGTTTACTTTTTTTAGGGATATCTTTTTTGTTTTTCAAGTTAAGATACTCTTTTGTAAAACATGCAATCTGGGAGTTTCTAATTAAAGTGTTTAATGAATTATCTAATTCCTTTGGAGACAACAAAGTACCTAGTGGTCTCTCTGAAACCGTTATTCTTGTGTTGTTTATAAATCTTAATACATAAGCCAAAATTCGCTGCACCTTTTTTATCGATGAAAATTTATTTATTAAACCTAAGTCATTTTGGTTTAGCGTAGAAATGTGCGAGACCGTTTTTTGTTCTGGAATATCACTATCAATTTTAAATTCAATTAAATTCCACGCAGTTGCATCTATAAAAAACCAATCTGGACCATTCCACCACAATTTAGACTCGCTGAGAAATTTTGGGTTTGTACCACGCGATATTAAATCTGCCGGGTTACTATTTGATGGCACATGATACCAATCACCTATTTCTGTTAAGCATTGAATTTCACTCACTCTATTTGCTATAAAAGTTTTCCATTTGCTTGGAGAGCCTTGAATCCACGCTAACGTTACAGTCGAATCTGTCCAAAAATATTTGGCATCAAAATTAATTTTTAATGACTCAACCACCCCTTTTGACAAATTAGCCAATAAAACAGCACCACACAATTCCAATCGCGGTAAACTAATCTGTTTCAATGGTGCAACTCGCGATTTTGCGCAAAGTAAGTGCGAATAATAATTTTTTGTAGAACTGACACACCGAATGTACAATGCCCCCCCATAAGCCTTTTCGGACGCGTCACAGAATCCATGCAATTCTATTCGTATATAATCCGAAATTAAGGCATGACGTGGTATTTTAATATTATTAATTTCGGGCAATTCACCTTTTAAATTTATCCATTTGCTATATATATCCGGTGGTACAACTTCGTCCCATGAACTTTTAATTTTCCACAAATCTTGAATTATTAGTTTTGCCACTATTATTATAGGCCCTAATAAACCTAACGGATCAAAGATTTGGCATATCAAAGAGAGAATGGTACGTTTTGTAATTAATGTATTTTCTGTATTAAAATTATTAATAGAGTAACAAATAAGATCACAATTTGCCTCCCAAAAAATGCCAAGAGTTTTATTTTGTTCATTTTCGCCTATTTGTAAAATATTAATATCTAAATTATCATTGACCTCAAACTCTTTTAAGAGACCCTTTTCATTGCAAAGCCACTTTCTTAATTCGAATCCTGCATTAGATAATATTTGTGAGACATTCCTTTGTACTTGTAATAAGTCCGCCGCTACATCGGCTCCTGTCAATAAATCATCCACAAAAAAATCCTCCTCTATAACCTTACTGGCTATGGGATAAATTGATTTGTTGTCTAGGGCTAGTTGCCGTAAACATCGCATCGCTAAATACGGAGCCGATGCAGTGCCGTAACTTACCGTGTTTAATTGGTAACATTTTATTTCATTCTTAATATTATCTCTCCACAAGATTCTCTGATACCGTCGCTGTTGTTCATTTATTAACACCTGTCTATACATTTTCGATATGTCCGCCGTAACAACATATTTGTACTGACGAAATCTTACTAGAATAGAAAAAATATCGTTTTGCAATTTTGGGCCACTAAATTGCACATCATTCAATGATATACCGGTTTCTGATTTTGCCGACGCGTCGAACACCACGCGACATTTGGTGGTTAAACTAGTATTCTTATATACAGCGTGATGAGGTAAATAAAAGCACTTGAATCGATCACCCTCACTAGAGTCATCTATTTCGCTCATATGATTTAGAGTTTCATACTCCTTCATAAAACTAATATACTCTTTTTTTATTTCAGGATGTTTAATAAACTTTCTTTCTAATGAATGAAACCGATTCAGAGCCGTATCTCGACAATTGCCTAGAAATTTTAAACTTTCCTTGAAAGGAATATCTACAATAAATCTACCTGTATCATCGCGTTTTACCGTTTTCTGAAAATGTTGCTCACAGTATTTTTCAGATAGCGAATAACTTGGAATTTTATTTTTAACCTCCTCGATTTGCCAGAATTTCGTAATTTCATTATCCAATGAATTTTCAGTCATAGTACAATAATTACTCACAGACGTTTCGCTAGGTACCTCGCAACCTAAATTTCCTGCAATAATCCATCCTAATTTGGTATTTTGTAATACAGGCAAATTATTGCCTAGCTGCTTCTGACCAGACATTAATACTAACCAAAATACACTCGAACCCAATAAAAGATCTATGTCATCTGTACAATTAAAATTTGGATCGGCTAAGTTCATATTTGTTGGAATACTTAAAATATGTTTACCAAATGACCTAAGAGGCAATCTATCAGTAATTCTCGGTAATACCAAACAATTAATATTCTGACTGAAATTATTATAACATGACATTATTGTAAATGAAACTTGTGTTTCTACATTTGCTAAGGCTTGTCCTACGCCTTTGACTACATGATTCACCTTTGACTGCGGCAGTTTTAATTTTTCGCATAAATTTTTTGTGACAAAATTACTTTGCGACCCTCCATCTAATAATGCACGGCATTTTATAAAATTATTATTTAGTTTTACTTTAACAACTGCAGTCGCCAATAAAATCTGGGACGGCACTGGCGCGCTAACATGTCCTATATGACCTACAACATGGTTATTCAAAGAAAGATTATTTGAGACAGAAGCACCTGTGTTTACTTCAGGCGGCATGACATCACCCCTCGTCTCACCGCCCGCCGTGGCACTACTTGTGGCTGCAAGTTTTAAAGATGATGTATTTTTAATTTGACCGTTATTATTATTTGGCAATTCTACATGCAATAAACTATTATGAGGCTTATTACATTTTTTACATTTCTGTGCCTTGCAATTCCAAGACACATGACCTGATCTTAAACAATTTAAACATAATTTTCGCCCCTTTATAGCAGCAAGTCGATCGTCTACTGATAACTTCAAAAATGAATCACATTGATACACTGAATGATTTTCATTACAATAATAGCAACTAATATTGCCGTTTGAACTAGAAACAAGGCTATTACTAAACTGTTTTTTATTATTTGGTTTACCATTAATATACCCTTTCTTTTCATTTCCGGTAACATCCAGCTTTTCTAACATATCGCATTTTAATTTCAAAAATTCCTTTATATCTTTTAGCGTCGGTAACTCCTTTTCACATTTATGAGATTCCCAATCCCTTTTTGTAGTTTTATCAAATTTCTCGCTTATAAGATAGATAATAATACGATCCCATTCATTTGTATTCTCACCTAATTGTTTTAAAGAACGCAAATGTTGACTGACATGATCATGTAGTTTTCTTAATTCTATGTATGATTCCTTATAAATACCTGGATACTCTACTATAGATTTAATGTGATTATGAATTCTTAAATTTTTATTTTCAAATCTATCCACTAATAACTGCCAGGCAGTTTCATAATTATCGTCCGATATTTCAATAGATTTTATTACCTGAGCGGCATCTTTCTCTAACGAGGCACGTAAATAATAAAATTTTTGAATTTTCGGTAGTGTCTTATTGCTGTCAATAATGCCCTTAAACGCATCTCTAAACTCTGTCCAATTACAGTATTGCCCATCAAATTTAGGTAAACTTACAGAAGGTAATTTTACCGTACCATTATTTAAATACGAAGGCAGAACTGTATTGGAGCCAACAGGAACTGAACTATTTATATTATTTAGACTAGCACTTGGAACTGCATTTGTTTTTATATATTTATTTGTCAATAATTTAACTTCCCCTACTAACTTGGAAAACGCACTTTCAAATTGTTCCCGCTCGGTCTCACTAGCCTCATCGGTACCCTCTGATACCTCTATTTCATCCTGTATTTGATTAAATTCATCCCAGCATATTTCAATTTTTTCTAATCGTACATTTAATTGCGAAATTGTCTCCTCGTCTAATTTATCTTTATCTATTTGATTAACAAAATTACTAAATCGGGTTACTTTCCCTTTTATAATGCCACGTTTAACTTTTAAGGGCTCCATGCTCAGCGTTAATTCAATGAGAGGAAATTATTTAGTTATAGGAATATTACTTACGGGTATCGGAATTAAAGGATTGTAGACGGGACAGACACCTCTTGTCTCTTTCTCCTCGCCCTATTTCAGACTTCAACTTTCTTGCACTGAACCTCTGGCGGCCGGCTTTTCTCAAAATCTCTTTATTGTCTTCACTTAATCCGGGTAGAAGTGACCAATGTTTTGACTCGGTTTTAATAATAATTTCAAATGTGGACTGTATATTTTATTTCACTTTTTACATTACATGGTTCTACTCGTTCGTACATCTAATCTCCGAGCCTGCCTTCTAGATAATGTCTGCGTGAGACCCCCACTGGGTTCCCCACCACATCTCTGCCGCGTGACGTCATAACACCGGTTTTTCGATGCTTCACGGTGTAGAGCGGTAATATAAAAATACAAAACATATTTGTGTTTACAACTAAAAATGGCATTTTTGGGCCTAACAGAGCTATATTGAAGACTCCGTATCTAACAAACTTGGTATTGCAAGGAAAATCCAAGGTTCTTCTCGTTCAAGTCATTCCTCAGGAGAAGAAGACATCCAAAATTTGTTGCAAGAAGCAACTACAAGCCTCCTATTAACGGTGTTCAGTACTTAGTCTTAGTATGTTATTATTGTAACATTTAATAGAGTTGGCACTGCCAATCGGACAATTGTGTTGTCAAGCATGTGGAAAACAGTTTTTGGTAGAAAAATGAAGTTTTGTCATCGAGAGATGAATAAATGTTCTTGAGTTTAACAAAAGTTGCATCATTTCTTTTGTTAACGAAATTCGAATATAATGCAATTAAAATAAGCGGGATAAGTCCCCAACAAACTGAAACGAAGTGAAATATGAAAAAGCGAAGAACGAAATGTCTATTAATATAAATGTTAATGTTAATTTTAATAAGTAAATTAAATTTGGTTGATTTAAGTTTATATTTTTTTATTATTTCAGTAGTGGAAGGTTACTTTATATGTTTTATAAGTGTGGATAAAACTCCTATTATAATGTGATTGTGTGTATAAATTATATTTTAAATGTGTTTTTATTAAATTCCTACCATAATCATAATGATTTTGAGTTTTGAAGTTGTTAATGTTATCTTCTAGAAAAGCAGTTATTACCATATTGTGTATTATAAACTTCATGTAATTTTATAACAAAATAACTGATTAACCTCTCCCAATTCATTCACAATATTTAATATATCTTAACAGTGTAAAGTATGAATTTGACTAATAACTACTTGACATTACTAATTGTATGATGTCATTCAGTTAAAAAATATTTTTTTAGTGCCGTTTTTACTGATAAGACGTGCAGCTACTTTCATCGTGGCTTTTTATATATGCAGCTCCTGCCACAATTAAAATAACTACAAACATATGTCTAATTCTTCAAAAATACCTACCTTGTATCGATACCTTTTTGCTAAACTATCGTAAGTGACATTTTCCATGAAAATGACTATGGATCTATCGTAAGTATAATATGCAAATACACATCTTGGCAGAGGTAGATAGATCCATAAATATGTAAGCGTATTTAAATGTTTCACGGTTAAATAACTACATACATTTTATCGTAAGTAACAGAACTGTAATAGGTAGAGTGGCAGAATTGTCGTAAGTAGCCTAAGGTAAAATTTAGTGAGTGACACGATATTTTGGCAAAAAGGTATCGATATTAGAATACCTCAAAACAATATACAAAACTGATCCTAATTAATTTTTATACTGCAATCAGACAAGGTTCAAATACTTGGTTGACAAACCATGTTACTTTAAAGTTTTTTGGGTTAGTTACTAAATTATGTTTAGACAAGTAACTATTATGAACCAGTTATAATTCCGGCTAATGTAAAATTTATTTAAAAAATGAAGTTGTAACAGGAGAAATAAAGAGTGTCGTCAATGAATTTAATATACATTGGTACCTACCAGACATACCATTGGAAGATTTGTACATGTAGGGAGTGTCTTTACAAGCACATAAATTTCGACTTTGTCGAAAATCATTTCAAGCCAAATTAAAAAGAGATGATTCCAATTATTTGAAATGCACTATAAATAGAAAAAAATTATGTGTACCTTTGCTGCACAAATATAACTCTTGAGTCCAGTCCTGTCAATTACTCGTCATATCTAATGCACAAATAATACAATTTAATCTTTGATATAACCCTATATTAAGTTAACTTTTTAGACCCGCTGCTAAAGTATTTTTATTACAACAGTGTACATATTTTATACCCATATCCATCCATATAAGTAATATTTAGTTAGTCATATGCCCATATCTCACCAAACTATTTTCAAAATTTCCCTCTGTAAATACCTGAACATCATTAGCTGAAAACTAGCCAATGGAATGTTAGCACAGTGTGGCGACCACCTTACAACTGACAAAATGATAGTTAGGAATCAGCGATCCAGTTTATTTTAAGAAATCCGTGGTTTACATACATTAACCACAGCATATAAAACAATGATTTTTTGTTCATAAATATTTCGTGTATCTTGTATTGTGTATGTTTTTTTTTATTCCATTAATGGCCGATTGCACCAACGATTTTAAGGAATCCTTACAGCTAAGTAACCCATAAAATCGATATTTCGCTTGCACCAACATTTAAGAATGCTTATACTATCCTTAAGCTTTCCTTTACTAAGTCTTCGCCAGCGACCACTTAAACTATCCTTGCTGAAGTTTTTAGGTTGTTTTATCGATTTGGGAGTCATTTATTTATCTTTGTAATTTGGAATCAACTTTTTAATATGTTCAGGATTATAATAATTATATTGGAAATGGAGTACCTAGAATTATTAGGGGATGAACCAGATTTCATTGGAGACGACTTGGAACTTGTAGATATAATTGAAGCAGGATTACCTAGGAAAATTTATGATCGGTCAAATTATTTTGAAGGAATGGATCCTATGGGATTTTTTAGAAGGTTTAGGTTAACTAAGGAAACTCTACTAAATATTCTACCTCAGATAGAAGACCAGCTAGAATATCCGCATAATAGGTAGGTAGCCATCAACTAAAGTAGAAACTTCTGAAAATATTTCGGCTCATATTTTAGCATAATAGAAATGAAAGAATGAAGTTAAGTAATAACATTTTATATTCTAGAAATAACAGTGTTTCACCTATGAACCAGGTTTTGTGCTGTCTTCGGTATTATGCCAGTGCAGGTCATCTTAGACAGGTAGCCGACTTTATGGGAATGGACATAAGTACAGCCTGTAGGATTGTCAGTAAAGTGTCAAGGATAATAGCAAGTTTATTTCCTCATTATATTAAAATGCCGGAACAAAACAAGTTTATACAAGAACAAAATAAATTTTATAATATCGCTCGGTTTCCCCGTGTGATAGGGGTTGTTGATGGCACTCATATCAGAATACAATCTCCTGGTAAGAATCAAATTAATAAAGAAATGATTACTTACAGTTCAATTTTTTTTGACAGAACAGGTGACAGTTGTAAATGCATTTTTCAGACATCCTGTAATATTTAAAATCAATCTAATTGTGTAATGATGCAGATATTCCGTAACTAACTGCAAACTTACACTTAGTCGGAAAAATTGCAAAACTGGTACCTACACCTATCACTTGTTCCGTCTAAACCAAAAAGTTCTACCTACTCTACATTCAATAAACTATTTTGATTTTAGGAGGTGATAATGCAGAGGTGTTTAAAAATAGAAAAGGTTATTACTCTTTAAATGTTCAGGTTGTGGGAAATGCAGATCTACAATTTTTGGACGTGGTGGAAAGATGGCCTGGATCTACTCACGATGCCACAATATTTGGTCACAGTAATTTAAGAATTCGTTTTGAAGCAGGACATTTTCCCAACAGTATTTTGTTAGGTATGATACCATAAATTAATTTAACTAAATGGTTATTTCATGGGTTTAAAATAAAAATGTGTTTAAAAGTAAAATAATGCTTTTTTCGAATTCCCTGTGGTTTTTACAATTGATATTACTGCATATGTAATTATTTGTATTTTTTTTATTACAGGAGACAGTGGATACCCAACGAAAAATTATCTTCTTACCCCATTAATAAATCCTATAACAAGAGCTGAACAATTGTATAATGAATCATTAGTGCGATCTAGAAATATCATTGAAAGGATTATAGGAATATGGAAAAGAAGATTTCCTATAGTTGCATATGGAATGAGATTAAACTTAGAAACCACAAAAGCAGTAATAATTGCAACAACAGTGCTGCACAATATGGCCAGACAAATGAATGAGCCAGAACCACCACCACCAGAAAACATCAATTTAAATGAACTTAATTACTTAATAGAAATAGAAAATATTGAAATACCTATAGTTAGAAATTTTAATGTAAATTATGTCCAACGAGAGATTATTAACTTTTTTGGAGGTTTATAGATAAAATTAAGATACCTACCTAGTTGATAAAATTTGTATGTACAGGGTGAGTCATTAGTGCGATAAAGTTCTATAACTCCTATACCGTTAAAGTTAGAATAATAATTTTTTGTATGAAGTTAGATGCCAATGGCGTGCACATTTTCAAATTATTTTGATACATACAAGGTGTTTAATATTAAAATGCCAAATCTAACATACATTTTTTAAACCCTATATATTACTTCATTTCTGGAATACACGTAAAATTATAAACATATTTCATATAGGATCTCCTATACCTATCTTCAACTGTTTTTGAAATATTGACAGGTGAATACTGACATTTTGCAACTTTGACACCCCGTAAAATCTAACGATTTATTATTATTTAAAATTATTATTCTAACTTTAACGGTACAGGAGTTATAGAACTTTATCGCACTAATGAACCACCCTGTACATCACAGAAATGAAGACTATAGAATGGAGAAATTATATCAATAAATATTAGTATATAAAGAAACTCGGTATACTATCGAGGTCTCATAAATATTCTGTCATTTCATGGTGTTGTCCAAAGTTCCTAGAAAAATGCAGTGTTCAGTCATCAAACATGAAGTGGGCAGAATTCATACCCGATTTAATCCTTCATTTCCAGTCTTCAAAATATCAATACTTGTTCCAAGACTTCCATTCTAGTCTTTATTTCTGTAATGTACATACGTATCTGCTCAGTTAAGTTGTATAATTTGTTATCTCCTACCCAGTAATTTGAATATACTCTGGTAGTCTATGGTAAAAATAAATAAATAATCCAAAAATTCATGTTTGAATCTTTAGTTTTTATTTACAGGTAACATTTAACATTTTTATTTAAATAAGGCAGGTAAGTAATTAGTTTTGTATTGATGGCAAGCCTAGTTGTTGTTTTTTTAGTTCTATATCAAGTTTTTTTTTTTCAATATCTAATTTAAGGGTTTGAGTTCTAAGATTGTGCTCTTCTTTTGAATGCTCTAGATCCAATTTAAGTTTTTTCAATGTATAATCTGCAATCAAATTTTTTTTGTCCGCAAGTAGGTTATATTTTTCGGCCAGCTGGTTTGAGGCCAAACTTCTTATGACAGTTTCAGTTGGCCTTCTTCTATTAAGGGGCCTTCGGCTTTTATTTGCATCCAAGTTGGTATTAGAGTCAAGATTATGTAATGGCTAAAAAAATTTACATAAAATAAAATTTAAACATTTTTTTTTTTCAATAATACTTAATACTTACTAGTTCTTCTCTGGGCCTACATAAAGGTGTTGATATGGGTCTCAGTAAATCTGATCCTTTCTTCCAATTAGTTTGGTTACATTCACTCGCATCATGGTTTTGTTCGTTTCTCGCATCCTACGACATTTAAATGTCATATTATTTTATAAAAATTTTGTTTATCAAGAATTCAGTAAAAAATACATTTAAGTTTAAAATAAACGTAAAATAATGCTCTAGTTTAGTGTAATTTTATGCCCTCAAATAAGGGCGTAAAATAACAAAAAAAAAGCTAGTTTGAACAAAAACTAATATATATTTATAGTGCATTTGTACCTACCTCATTATTTATAATTATATTTTCATTATTTATGTTTACATTTTCATTAAATTCATTTGGATTTTCGAGTTCAAATGTGAAATAATCATCAATGTTGCTATTATTACTCGTATTATTATTGAGTGGCAATGGTAAGCTGTCGGAACCATATAAGCTGGTACCTCCAACCACAGAAAGTGGATCAACTATAGATAGAATTAATTCATGGGCTGGATCTTTAATAATTTTTTTTGTTGTGCCACCTCCAGTCAACAAAATCTCTTTCCTTTCTTCAGACTTTTCTTTTCGGGTTTCCCTTTTTTTATTATCGTATAATTTTTTTAAAGATTCTGTGGCTCGGAGCCGACCTTCAGGACAAGCTGAATTAAATGCACTAGTTATTTTTTTCCAGGCATTGTTTTTTTGTTGTACTGACACACCATCTGTTTTTTTATTTTCAATAATGTTTCTGAAATCACTGATCAATGACATTAACAAAATTGTCTCATTGGGCGTGAAATTCGCACTTCGTTTTTTTCGTTTAATTTGGCTGCAAGTCGCCTCATTTTCAGTTTCACACATCGTAAATCGTAAATAATTTCAAGTTTCACGAGCACGAGACACTTTCTTATACACAAATATAAATAATAAATATAATATAATAACAAAAATGTGAGGTTAATGTTAATTTCTACAATGTACCCAACATAAAATTTGAAAACGGTAATATTTACTAAATTTTTGCAGCGTTGCCAAGTGTAACAGATACTTAGCTAAGGAAACCTGAATAAGTGATGGTGCAACCAAACAATAAATTAAAGACAACTTAACTTTATGGATTGCTTTGGTATTCTATGCTTAAACAGAAATTGGTGCAATCGGCCATAAGTGTGTATCCTGTGTATTAATAAGAGACTTAAGACCTTAGTTATCTATTGTAAATATTAATCATAATAATCATAGATTTTAAGCTTATTTTTGTGGTCTTTTTTACGGTATTATTGGGGGGGGTTAATTTGTAGTTATTAATGAAACTCACTATTCCTTTAATCTCCACGTTTTTACTTCAACCATTGAATATAAAGAAATTTTGGTTACAATTTTTACAATACAACAGAACAAAATAACACAAAATATATATAACTTCAACCATAGGACACAAAGTATCTCAACACTCCTCCTCAATTTGAAATGTATGTTTACATGAAAATCGCAAATAACTTAACATGAGATGAGCATCAGTTTTAACTGTTTAACTACAAAATACAAATCTGATCCCGAAGATGCACAAAAGTCTCTCTTCCTGACGATTTTGTCAAGATATCTGCAAGATTTTGGTCTGTTGGTATATACTCCATGAAAATTTCCTTTCCTAAAACCAAATCTTTTAAATAATGGTGCCTGATATCAATATGCTTTGATCTTTTAGAGTTTTTGTGACTTTTTGACATAAGAATTGAGCCTTTATTATCACAAAAAAGAATTGCTTCATTTGCAAGTTTAAAATAATTTAAAATCCCCTTTAAGTGAATAGTTCTTGAGTGATGTAGACGCTGCCACATACTCTGCTTCAGCATGTCTGCTTTTTAGAAAACCAAAATATACTGGGTTATTTCCATATAAAGTTATGCATAAACTCCATATCCAAACCTAAATATATCCTATACCTAAACATAAATAAGAAACTCCATATCCAATATCTGGTCTTGATGTTGTTGCTAAGTACATTAATCCTCCTACAAGCTGACGATAGGGTACATTTTCTAGTTGCTTACTTTCTTCATTGCTTGAAACCCCTTTTCCATTGGAGTTTTCTTTGGATTACAGTTCTCCATCTTGAAGTTGATTAGTAATTTCTCTATAAATTTTCTTTGATCTATTTTTAGCGTGTTCTCGATTCTTAAGATATTCATTCCCAAAAATTCTTTATTTCACCTAAATCTTTCGCTTGAAAATATTCCTTTATAGGTTTTATTATTTCTTCAATGTCACTTTTTTCTCCAACAAGTAATATGTCATCAACATAGATTAACATCCATGCTCTTCCGTTTTGATAAAAACAGCAGTCATATTTTGATCTTTCAAAATTGTTTTTCGTTGTAAACTTGTTAAACGTTTCATTCCATACTTTTGGTGATTCTTTAAGTCCGTATAGTGCTCTGTTCAATCGTAATACTGGTGTCTTACTTTTCAAACCTAATGGTAAATTAATGTAGATCTCGCTCTCTAAAAATCCGTTTAAAAATGCTGTTGGAATGTCCAGCTGTCTGATACTCCAATCCTTTTGTAGTGCTATTGACATAAGTAGCCTTACTGTTGACATCCTTGCTACAGGTGAATAATTCGGTTCAAAAGGATCCTCCTTCTTAATCTGAAACCCTTTCGCAACTAATCTTGCCTTATTCGTTCCATTCTCTTTTGTTCTGAACTCCCATTTTGTTTCTATTGCTGTTTTTCCTTCTGGTAACTCTATTTCTGACCATGTTTGCAGTTTTGCATGTGACTCTAATTCTTGGTTGATAGCTTTTTTCCATTCTTCATCTTTAATTGCATTTTCATATCTGATAGGATCTTCTTTGTTGGCTGATATTAAGCAATAGGCTGTGTACGTTTCATATTCATCTAAATATTTTGGTTGAGTAATTTTTCTTCCTCTTGTTGTTGTACTTGGTCTATTAATGTCTTCTTCATATTCATGTGTGCTTATATCTGAATCTTCATTTGTCTCTACTTCTTGATCGTCCTCTGTTTCATTTTCTTGTGTTTCTATCTCTATCTCACCTCCTTCTTGTAAGTCATAATCTTATGTCTCTGTCGATGTCGATAGTTAGTCTGTTTCTCGTTAAATCTCACATCTCTTGAACACAAAATCTTGTTTTTCTCGTAGTCCCAAAGTCTGTAGCCTGCTTCGCTGTATCCAATGTGTATACATGGTTGTGATCTTCTTTCCAACTTACTTTGCCTTGGTAATATAATTGCCCATGCTTTGGACCCAAACACTCTCAGTTTCGACAAATCATTTCTGCCGTACCATCTTTCTGCTGGTGTCTGGCCATTGTTGGCATCAGTGGGTAGTCTATTTAGTTCATATGCTGAACATTGTATTGCTTGCTTCTCCCCAGAGTTCTCTAGGCAGGTTTGTTTCAACAAACTTAGTCCGTACCTTGTCTAGCAAAGTTCTATTAATTCTCTCCGAAGTCCCATTTTCTTGAGGCGTATATGGCATTGTATATTCCAGCTCAATTCCTTTATTCCTGCAAAAGTCCTTAAAATGATTTGTTACAAATTCCCCACCATTATCTATTCGAATTCTTTTTGTTCTTAACCCATGCTTTGTTCTAATTAGCCTAATAAAATCAATAACATTTTGCTCAGCTTCACCTTTATTTTTTTTAAGTTTTACTACTAAAAAATGAGAAAAATCGTCAATTAATACTTGAAAATATTTATGTCCTTCAGGTGTTGCTTGTGCCACCGGACCTGCTATATCTGTATGTATCAACTCCCCAATTCTTGCAGACCTCTTGGAAATGGTTTCCTAGTTCCTTTTCCTTCTATACATGTGCTACAAATATCTGAAATAAATGGCAAGCCTAACCTACTTAAACTATATCTATTAACATGTCCTAACCTTCTGTGCCAAAGATTTTCATCTACATTACTACTTACTCCTATTAAACAATCATCTTTCTCAGTGTAGTCATCATTTTCATTTTTAAAATTTATGCTTAAAATGAACAAATCATTGTTTGTGTTACAATAAAAAGTTACATCATTTTTACTTAAAATTGCTTTCTTTCTATTCTGCTTATAACTATCAAAAATAACCTTAAAATCTTTCTTTAATAACTTTGAAATAGAAATTAAATTATGCGATATACCTTGTACTAATAATACTTTTATCTTAATATCTTTACCTTGACAAGTTCCCCTTATCGTTCCTTCTTTGCTTGCGTATAAAATTTGATTGTTTTTCGCAGTTCCAATTCTTACAGCCTCAATTTCTTTTATGTCTGTCAGTTCACCCATCACCATGTGCTGCGTACAACCCGAATCTAAAATAAACTCTTGAATTCTTCTTGACGTTTTCGTAGTGTTACTTGAAGCGATAAATGCAATTTCATTTGCTTTGTGTGCTTTTTGTGTATTCTGTTGACCTGTGTTTTGCTGTGAATTATTTTGACCGCTACCTCCTGCACTGTAACTTCCTCGATAAGAAAAACCTTGAGTATTTCTCCTACCTCTTCCTCTTGGGCAACCGCCCTATTATTTTGCCGACATTCAAAGAACCTATGTCCTGGCTTTCTGCATTTGTAACAGGATAGAAATACTACATCTTCATTTTTACCACCTTTATCTTTAATTTTTGTCTCCTCATCTAGCAATCTTGATTTAACAAAGTCCATTTTTAATTCTGAGACTTAGTCGCACCTATTTTTCTATCTTCAAATTTTCGCTGGTACCTAGCCTATTTTCGATTTCAAATTTTTATAGGTACCTACTTTTATTTTTACCAAATTTTGGCATTTGGTAGGTGGGTAGGTACATGTTAATCATGTTGTTTTTCTAATAAAAGTCGTTATAAGCATTATAATTACATGATAAGGTAAATAAATAAAAATTGTTTCAAATATTTCAATTTTGCACATTATTCTTATTATCTAATAATTTAAACAATCTCCACATTTATGAGTTATATGTATCCATAATACATTTGTAAATATTGCATTTTATACAACATCAATTAAATATTTGTATCATATTTTCAAGTAGGCATGAAACAATTTAAAAATACGCCACGCATTATTTTATTACTAAAAAGTCCATTTCATATTTTTATTTTAATTCGGTGTGCTTTACTGCTGTAGGTATATCGTATTCAATTTTGTGATTTGTACAATATCCGTTTTTTAAAATAATTTCTATTTTCTACTTCATACACCTCTATCTAAAAGGTACGTTTACATGTTTTTTACTAACATTTTAAATACCTACTTATTTATTTATGCTTTTGTATGGGGATGGGGTGGATATAGCCGTGTGACTTCCCAAATACAAATCACAGATAACATATATAAAAAATGACTGTTTAATTTAACTAACTAGGGTACTTATTTACTTAACATAAAACTATCAAATTTTGATTTCCCCCCATTTTCGAGTACACTGAACACGAATTTGAAATTTTTTTTTTGCGGTCGAACGTATTTTTCAAGAAAAAAAATAGTTAAAAGGCATCACCTGTATACCTTCACAAATTAATTTTAACACTAATTTGATCGCTTTCTACCTAACTTAATGTATCCACAATCCACAATGCTTATAATTAATTAAATATATAATTAATTGTTAAAAATAATAATATACAAACTTGGTGTAAATTTAGGTAAAAATTATTTTAATTATTTTTTGTATTTATTTGGTATCTTTTGTGCCGCCATGTGACGTCACAATTATTAAAAATGACCGATTTAATTAGTTCATATTGATTACTTCACATAACGTAAGTAAATGTTTTTTTCTTAATATACAACAAATTTATATATTTTTAACAGTTATATGTTATATATTCAATTATAATCATTGTGGACACTTATATCGGGTACAAAGTGATCAAGTTAAAATTAATTTCTAAAGTGTACTTACAGAGTATGACTTTTAATTATTTTTTGTACTACAAAACTAAACTAAGACTGCAAAAGAAAATTAGATTTGCGTTCAGCATACCCGAAAATTGGGGGGGTTGCTCAAATTTTAGAAAAATTTGAGTTTTATGCTTAATTAAATAATTACCTTTATTAGTTCATAGTTAAGTGCATTGTAAAAAATTTGCTTCCTTCAATATACACCAAATCTGTGAATCTTTAACAGTTACATATTTAATTATAAGCATTGTAGACATATATTGGGTATAAAATGATCAAGTTACCGTTATAATAAATTATGGAAGAATACCTACACGTTATGAATTTATTTTTTTTTTCTTGAGAAAACAGTTTCACAAAATGTTTACTAAAAAATGAATTATACTTTCAGCACTTAAAAAATAATGTTTTACCATCAAGAATAGAGTACTTTTCTTAATAATAATATTATTTAAAAAAATCATTTGATCGTTTAAAAATCATTCCAAATAAAAAATTTCAGCTTTCTGTCTCTAAATTTATTACTTCATATACAAGGGATTATCTCAAATTTCTTTACTACGTACCTATGTATTTTCTTAAAAATAATATTCTAGAGGTTTTTGTCTGACCCCAGGCCGCAGGCCTGTACTCCCGGTAGGGCTAGAAATGGGAACGAAAATCGCGATAGCGATTTTCTCCCATTTCTAGTTTTAACTTAAATGAGGTAATTGTCACCTTAAAGTCAGAATTTGAAGTGACAATTGCCACATTGAATTGACAATTTTCAGCTAGAAGTGATAATTGAAATCACATTGAATTGACAATTGTCACTTTGAAATGGCAATTTCGGGATTCCGAAATAAAATAAAGTTGTTGACCCTTCTATGCTTTCGTAACATTTAAATTGTTAAAAAAAATTTGTTTTCACATTCATATCAGATGAGTGAAAATACCCCATTGTGTGGATAACTTCACACAAATACAAATAATACCAGAAGACTTTAGGACTTTATATAAGATTTAATACAGTAAACATCTTATCACTTACTTTTTATAGCTATGCATTGTTTCACAACACTTGAATAAAAAAAGTTTAGAAATAAAAATACATGAAATTATATATTATTTTACATGTTATGTACCTACTACAATTAATTATTTCTAAAAATAATTATTTCAGTTACACACATTGTTTTGGTATAAATAGAAAAATAATTTTATTTATTGATATACAATATAAAAAATAACTTTAATTACACAACATATTCACTCATATTTTTCTTTTTAATTTTCCTTAATGATCTTCTAATTGGTGAACTTGATGCACTTCTGAAACAAAAACTAAAAATTTAGTGTATAAGAAACATTAGCGCAGGTAAATGAATAAACACAAATGAATATAAAAAAACTGAGAAGAAATAGCATCATTAACAAGTGTTTCAGTTATATCAACTGGCATATCAAAACAGCGCATTATATATTAATGTCCAGTAGCTAACACTTACAGATGTATTTATGCCTCAAGTCTATAAATTTATACACAGGTTTCCCATATTACCCATATTAATATTCAAATAAAATACAAATGAGGTAACTGAATGAATTTTTCTTTGGTTGGCCATAATCTGTCACCTAGAGGGTTAATTATCGCCGCGGCGATAGCTCAGTCTGTTGGGTGCTGGGTGATAGCCTGTGACTAACAGAATGGGTATATTGCGGCGCGAGTTCGAATCTCACCAGGGGAAAAATGGCACCTCACCCAGGGAATGGTTGTGTCTGCGTTTTTTTCATGTGTACCTTCCCTCTACACAAGCCTTAGGCTTTCAGTAGGGAGGTTGTCCATTTCTGTGGTGTGTTTTATGTTTAAAAAAAAAAATTAACTTTAATGTTGATAGGTGATTTTTTTCTGCTAGGTGCAGTAGTAATGATTAAAAATTATTAATTGTTAACTAATTTTCTTAATTTTTTTGTGAAAAAGTTGTGTAAAATATTCTTTCATTTAAAATAAATTACTCAGTTCAACATATTTTGTGGAAACTTTACATTCACACTGATTCAGTAGAAGAGGTCCGGCTTGCATGCCGGATTCGGTTATATACCAACTGTTATGATGTGGGTTCATTATAGGGATGACTAACTAGGACTGCAACTGATAGTTTGGAACAGGTCTGGTGGGTTGGACTAGTGGGATTGATCTCAACTGATAATTACAGTAGGTACGAATACTAGTCCGAGTCCAGCCAAACTATTTAGAGATGCAGTACTGTGCCGGCAATTACAGGCTGGAGCTGTATGGGACGAGGACGCTTACTTTATGGATTGAATGAACCGGACTCATTTCTTGCTTTTTAAGTAGTTTAGAAAATCGCTGAACTGATAAAGTTCTTAAACTATACTAGTTGTAGGGCAAGGGATTGGTATGTAGATCCGGATACTTATAATGGACAGCTTGCTATGTAATATAAATGTATAATAATTGATATAAAACTTACAACATATACTTTGCTTTTGTCAGCTGGACTATTAGGGAAAATTAATTGTGCATTTACCAAAATATGAGTGGAAAAGCTATACATTTCTTAAAATGTTACAAAAATAATAACAAATGACACACAAAACAATACATAAGCATACTGTTTTATAGGTGCATGTCTATGTATAGACTTTTTTAATATATAAAAATGTGCAGAATGATAAATACATTTATAAAAACAAATGCTAATGGAGATACGTGATGCTGATCCCATACTAGTACAGGTACCTTTGCGCTTCCTAAAGTATAGTCAGTTCAATTTAATTCCCAGTCCGCTCTCCCATGCACCGCGCGAAATGTTTAGCATGGACTAGCAAAGTGGAACTGATCTTTAGACTAGGTTATTTTTTGGAGTGGATTAGGTCCAAATTTATCCATAAAAACATGTAAATCAGCCATCCTTAGTTCATTATTGGTGTTAAAATGGTTTTGTCCAGAATATTAAAAAGCCTAGACGTTGAAAAATGGTTCATACCCCTGAAAATATTGTCCCTGCCAGTCTACAAATTATCAAAGGCTTGTTCTGTAAATTTCAAAGGGAAGCCTTCACAGAATAATTCATAAAGATCTCAAATTCCACTCTTACAAATATCAGATGGCTCAGTGTCTCAGCAATCCAAATAAAGCAGCTAGATTAACATTCTGTCTACAATTTTTCAAGTCTTTATCAAAATGCCCTACACAATCTGTTGACGACCGACGAAGCAAATTTTCATTTGGATGGTATAAGCAAACAATATAATTTTAAATATTGGAAAGCTAAAACCCTCATGAACTACATACGAGAACTCTTTATTGTCCAAATTTTTTTAAGGACAAACATGACCAGTCAATAACGGTCATCTCCGAATACTTCATAATCATGTTACAAACATTCCTAATTCTGGACTTGAATAGAAAAAGATTGCTTAACAATACTTTATTCTACATTTGTATAAAGTGTATAAAGGTGTGCTGTTCATTGGGTTTCTAGGGTTTACCCGTTATTTTGCCTTTAGTAAGTTTTTATTTAATAGTGTTGATAATGGTACTCATTATTAGCATATTTAGTGTAGCGCATAAGTATTCCTTTAGTAAGTTAATCGTTTTTTGATTATTTACAATCACGTATAGCGCTGTTAAAAATGCGAATCTATTTCGATATCTTGCCATATAGTTTTTGCTAGCAAGGCGCTTTACTGTTTTATTTATATCCATCTGTTTACACTTTTTATATCCTTCCGTAGCCTAACCTGTGTGTTTATTTGTTAGTCACACTGATCGGCCCCTTGGTGGAGAAACTTGTTATCCCTGTCTTATTGCATATTAATTAATTTCATATCATTTAATTATTTGAAATATATTCTTGTTTAAACTGCAACAATGATATAAAAATCTAATACTTCTTCGGTGATTCATGGCGATGCTTGTCAAGGACTAATAAATTTAAAATGTGTAGGGCTCTCAGAGAGTGATGTAAAGTTTACTAGATCTGAATCAAAGGCTATTTAACTCATTTGTAATACATGTAGTGTTAACCTTTCACAATTTAAAGATATTAAAAATCTTATTACCACTTTACAAAATAAGTTTACTGCTCTTTTTGATAACCTAAAAGGTTATCAAAATGTTAATTTTGAAGGTTCATTTTGAAGCACAATTAAACACACTCACTAAGGAGTTCCTTGGGTACAAATCAGGAAAAAATGTACCGTGCGATTATAAGGATACTGTTAACGAGGAACATTAAAAAAGAAATCAAAATTTGATTATTTTTAGTGTTATGGAATCTCATTTAGATAATGATAGGGAAAATATCAAACATGATTCTTTATTTGCTTTAAAAATCTTGTAAACTATTGTCTCTGATTACACGAATGATTAGTTAAATGTCCAACGTCTAGCCCGACGTACTTCAGATCATATTAGGCGTAATATCACTTAGTGATGAAGGGGGAGTAATAAACTTTATCAAGAAGTCTAGGTCTCTGCGCAATTTTGAAAATTATAGAAATACTTTCATTTCCTCGGATAGAACACCTCGTCAGTTACAATTCTACAAGCAACTCAAAAATGATTCTGATTGGTGATTCATAGAAACAATGGTGAAAGAAATATAGTAATACCCCTAAAATGGTTTCTCAGAATTTAAACTATCGTCACCTAATTACAGACCAACGTTGTTCTACCAAAATGTGCGTAGTTTACGATTAAAAGTTATACATATTTATAATAGTGTAGCTGAGAGTCATTTTGACATTATTGCAATAACTGAAGCGTGGTTAACTCCGGACATTAACAGTAGCGAATTATTTCCTGATAATGTAGTATAATTTACATTTAAATTCAAATTGAGTAAGAACTTTAGTTTAGCCACAGTATAATGCTAAAGAAAGTAAAGAAACAGTAGATTAATTCTCCTACAAAAGCGAATAACCAACCCCCATCCAAATATTTATGCGCGTGGGGGAAAATTACTGTTTTGCGCATATCGCTTTGACTTTGAAGTGTTCTGTAGTGTTTAACCCAACTTTTGATTTTCTTGTTTGTGCACAGCATTTTTGTTTTATTCCTGCAATGACTCAATATTATTATGCAGTTGAAAGTTGAGTACTTCCAACATGACAATTAACGTTTTTTAGATTCCCAAAGGATGAAAAAAAGGTATCTGTTTAGTTAACTATATAAAATTATGTTACGAAATGTATGTAAATATAAAGTTTAATGTAACAGGGTCACAGTACTTATCAATATTATGGTTTCTCTAGCAATTATCTTCTATACGAATAATTAATTTAAACAAATCTTGAACTGAACCTGCAAGGCGAGCTAGGGCATATTGCTAAAACATGAACTATCAAACTATTCTGCAACACAGTATATGGAAGTAGTAGTAATGTAGTAACACAGTATAAGACTAAATAAATTAAAACTAAAAATAAAGCATTATTCAGATATACTGCCGTAGTAATATAAACAGATTATGTATCTGTTCTGTGAGGGTGTGTGTTTGTGTAAATAACAAAAAATTGGTCTGTTTTTTTGTAATATATTTTTGTTTTTGTATAGATGTATTCTGTGCAAAAGTAACCTAGGTATTCCTGAGTATATGGAATATGCAGCATCCGAATGTTATAAATAAATTAAGAATATACAGCTTGCACTTTGACGAGAATATGTTTCCCAATGCTTAGAAACCGATTGAATGACCAATGGAAGCAGCCCTTGACATACTTTTTTGTAAATGTATGTTAAGGTATTGATTTAAAAAATATTATTTTTGAAATAGTCGTAAGAACTTGCAATACTTTTGTCAATGTACTATCCATTTTATCCCATCAAGGATTAATTTTTTATAATTTAGTGAATATTCTAGATATTACAGTAAACAAACCCCAAGTTGACAATAAGAAAATTGTGTATATGTTCGATACACCACACCTTCTCAAATCAACAACAAATAACTTTTTTTCATGATACTGAAATTGAAGGTGTGTCAAAATAGTTATTTATGTATCAAGGGAATTATAAGGGCCTTTATTACCGATGGCAAAGTTTGCGTCCCGAGGGCCTCCGGCCCGAGGGACAGCAATTGCCTGAGGTTATTAAGGCTCATTAATTCCCGTGGTACATAGATAATTTTGTTTCTGATCGATTTCAATAAAATATTGTTCATTTTTAAAATGGAAAAAATGTACCAATTTATTACCTTCCCGGTATATTTGAATCAGGTACCATTGATTATAAGAGTTTTGTTGTTGCTAGGTTGTTGCTATGTTACTTGTTTATAAACAGAACTGTTACTTGTTTATAAACAGAACTTTGTTATCAAAGCTGTGTTTGCGTTAAAAACGTGTTTTCTACCCCAAATATAATAATAATAATAATAATAAAATCTTTATTAGCAACAGCTAAACAAAACATACAAAAACTTTATTATAATCTACGTATAAGTCTTTAGTACATATTCCTTCAAAGCAATTTTAAACTTTTTGTAGTGTTCACAATTTTTCAGTTCAATAGGCAATGCATTGAATATCCTTAATCCCTTATACAAAATTTTTTTATTCAACATAGTTGTCCTAGCACACCTTATATAAAAGTTGTATTTATTTCTAATATCATATGAGTGAATTTCATTTACATTTTGCACTTTATTGCATAGATACCCAGCAGCATTCCCTGTCTTAATTCTATATATAAAATCTAAGGACCTAAAAATAGTTTTTTGGTTAACACTCATAAAGTTGAGTATTTCAAGCATTAGTTTTATTGGTGTGTAACGGTTACATTTTAGTATAATTCTCATAGCTTTATTCTGCATTCTTTGGAGTTTGTTCATTTCATTTTGGTTTAAATTGAATAAAACAGTTGAGCAATACTCAAAATGTGGACCAATTATTGAGTTGTATATTAACAGACACATTTTTACCTACTCTCCTAAACCAATATACTTTTTTTGATAACTTATTTAATACATAATCACAATGTTTCTTGAAGTTCAAATTTTCATCTATAATAACTCCTAAGTATTTTATATGATCTACTCTCTCAATATTATAGCCATTAACAGCAACATTAGTATCTATACCAATACTTAACTTATTTATCTTATAATTATTTCCTATTAACATAAATTTGGTTTTATCTAAATTAAGTTGCATGCTACTTTTCAGTAGCCACTTATTAACACGATCTAATTCAACATTAATTGTTTCACACATCTGATCAATGTCTGTGCCACTTATATATACAACTGTATCATCAGCAAACATCGAAATTTTACATTTCTGAACATTATCCACAATACCATTTATATACAAAGCAAACAGAATATAATGGAGCAGATTTTGAAAAAAGCTGAAAAAGCAAGAGAATCATTAATTCCATAGAAAAGTGAAGCCATATACCAAAAAGAATACAAGATATATCTGGAGTGGCCGACACGGAATAATGTTATGCCAAAAGATGCCACTAAAACTGTATTACTGGCATATTTTCAAGAATTGGTAAGGAATATGCTATGTATTTCGGTAGATTTGGTAGTAATTGTGTTTATTCGTTGCAGTCAGAAACGTATAGTCCGAATTCTTTATGGAATAAATGGTCAATGCTAAAATCGAAGGTGATTATACATGAGAAACGAGATATCGCCAAGTTCAATGAACTAGAGGCTTTTTTGAAACGGAAGAGTAAGAGTTATAAGCCGAAAAAGTCTGCTGTTTTATCTCCTAATGATGTTATCAGATTTCTAAAGAACGCTCCTAATGAAATTCATTTATTGCATAAGGTAATTTTTTTCTTATTTTCCTTTTTGTGTGTATTTATTTCCTTTTTTTGTTTTAGGTTGTTTTGATTATGGGTTATTTTGGAGGATGCAGAAGTCAGGAACTTTTGAATATGAAGATATCAGATATAGAGGACCGGGATTCCGTTATGGTAGTGAACGTACCAGTAAATAAAACTGGTGTATCGAAGAAATTTACAATTGTGGATGAAAAAGAGTTCTCCGCTTTGCCTTTATTAAGACTTTATATGTCTTTGCGTCCTAAAGGTATTGAACGATTTTTTTTGAGCTTCCGACAAAATAAATGTACATCTCAGCCAATTGGAAAAAACATGTTTGGGAAAATCCCCAGCAAAATCGCAATGTATTTAGGATTGCCAAACCCATCTTCCTATACGGGACATTGCCTTTGTCGCACTTCTGCTACTGCTCTAGCTAATGCAGGAGCAACTATGACTAACTTAAAAAGACACGGAGGTTGGAAAAGTTCCACGGTTGCAGAGGGGTATCTGGAGGATAGCGTCGAATTGAGAAATAAAACGGCGCGTATGTTGTCTACTTTGCCATTAGAAGAGGCAGGTACCTCGACTGTAGTGAACAGAAGCTCCAGCCATACAAAAGAAGAAATTGTTTCCAGTGGCGGTAGTAATTTTCAGGGAACATTTCAAAATTGTACATTTATTATTTGTAATGACGCGAATAAATAAAATATGGTTCAGTTTTCATTTCATAAATATATACACATATATGTATATTAGCATTTTTTATTTTATTTTTACTTGTGAAAGGTAGAGGGAATTATAGAATCTATAATGTCCCAAGGGAGTTATGACCCTCTTTATTGATAGCGTAACTATGACGATATAAGCTTATAATATCCCGGTCAGAAATAAAAATATTTACAAATGTTTTATTCAACTGACAAAACAAAAAATTACAGGCAAGCTCCAAAACTAACAAATGAACACACATTTCCAAATTCATTTAAAAAATTGAAAGTAAAATATGTTGCACAGGTGTTCAGTGAGCATGTAACTGTAGGGCTAAATACATATATATATATATATATATATCATTTGGGCTCTTGCCAATCTGTGCAACACCCACAGCTATTTTCGTAGAAAAAATTGACTAATTATTTGATTTACTGAATTCGTCAAAATTTGGAGGAACCAAACATTTTAACAGGCCATTTATGGGCACAAAATTACAAGTGGCTTTTTTAAAAGAAATGAATATGTTTGGAGATCTATCCGTTATAGATAAAAATGGGAGAAACATTGCAAAGCAGATAAAATTTCTTAAAGGGTGGGAAATTACAATTGCCTACATTTTGAAAATTCACAAAATCATAAAAGAAAAGGGTATTCCAAAATTATTTACAAGATGGTGAATCAAGATTGTCTTGAAAACTATTTTGGACAAATCAGATCATTTAATGGTAACTGCAGAAACCAATTACAAATACCCAATACAATTTGCAAGAACATTCAAAAAATTATTTGCCCCAAATTGTTTTCAACATTCTCAAGGAGCTAACAGTGCAGCAGAATTTGATACTATTCTTCAGTTTCACTCCAAAAATTGTAGAAAAGTTTAAAACAGAAACTTTAAAAGAAACACCTTGCTCACCATGTATAAGGGATATAGATGCTGTCTTTACAAATTTTAAAGACATGGAAAAGACAGTAATAAGCATATGTTGCTGCTTACTTTTTGTAAAAGTGCCTTAAGAAACACAGCTGTCTTATCTGTATTGACTATGCTCGAAGGTCTGGTAGCGTTTTTCGATCTGTTAAAAAAAGGCATCCATACGAAAAATCCTTTTATTAAATAATAAACCTTAAGTTATAATCATCGTACTAACTACATCATGAAATAAAACAAACTAATAGCTAAATATGTGTCACTTTATTAATTAATGTGAGAGTCGCGTTTGTTTTTCATTTAAAAGTTTTTCTATATGTAGATCAACATCGATAACACACATTAGTAAATTATTTTCAAGTGATAATAGCCGATTTCTATATTTAGTTTTTAAAGACACCATTGAGGAAAACCTTTTTTCACACAAATAAGAAGTAGCAAATGAAATTAATGTTTTTAAAGCTTCCGTTACTAATTTTCCGTATTTACATCGTCGCGCCAAGTCAAAACTTATCTAAATCTTGAGAAAACCTTTTTTCGCACAAATAAGAAGTAGCAAATGGAATTAATGTTTTTAAAGCTTCCGTATTCATATCGTCGCGCAAGTCAAAACTTACCTAAATCTTGAGACAAAAATTCTAGTTGTAAAGTTTTGTCTGCTGATATTTCAATTAGTTGGTTGTGAGTCTGAACAGGTAATTTGGCAGCTGCATCAATATTTTCATTAAATGGATTGAGAACCCATCTTTTCGATAAATCATCGTTATCACTTGATAAATATTCCAGTAGCTGAATTTTCAATTCATGTAAATGCGTTTTCATGCTTTTCAACACGCGATCAATAACAGAATGTTCAGGGTTAAAAATTTTATCGACATAATTAGAAGCTAAAGGAAATGCGTCAAAATTACGTTTTTCAAGGTGAGTAATCCAAATACCAATCCTTCTGGATGAAACCGTTAACTTTGTCTGTCATTAGCAAAATGTTTTTATTACGATCTTGTAAACTCATATTGAGGTCATTCAAATGTGAAAATACATCACTCAAGTAAGCCAACAGTAACAAAGATTCTTTATCCTGTAAAATCTCTGAGAATGAGTTATTTGTACCTGTAAAAAAAGATTTTCAATTCATCTCGCAATTCAAGAAGCCTCGTTAAAACTTTTCCTCGCGTCAACCATCTGACTTCGGTATGGAAAAGCAGTGACTTGTTCTTGGCACCCATTTCTTCGCACAGTGTGGAAAGTAATCTACCCTGCAATGGTCGACTTTTAACCAAATTAACTAGTTTTACAGCTTCGGAGAGAACATTTTTTAAATTATTTGGCATCTTTTTTTTATGGCAAGCGTATGTCTATGGACAAAGCAGAGCGTCCATTCCATCTGTGGTATAATGTCTTTTAATTTTACTATGACGCCACTGCTTTTCCCTGCTATCGTTTTCGCGCCATCAGTACACACCGCAATACATTTACTCCAGTCCAAACTTTCCTTCCTAAAAAAAGTCTTTCGCTAGTAGCATGACCAGGTATTGATTTGCAAAATAGCATATTTTCTTTAATTGAGCTATCGCATTCATATTGGACGAAACATAAAAATTGAGCCAAGTTCGACACATCTGTTGATTCATCGAACTGAATGGCAAAAAATTCACTAGATTTTACCTTTTCAATTATTTCATTGTGGACGTCTATGTCCATTTCATTAATACGTCTCGATATTGTATCATTTGAAAGTGGTATAGTTTTAAATTTGTTTGCTCCTTCTAGGCCTATCATCACATTGACCATATCAATAGCAACGGGTAGAATGAGATTTTCTGCTATCGTGTGGGGCTAAGACTCCCTGGCCACTCTTAATGCTACCAAATAGGGTGCATGAAGTGTTGCGGTTTCACCACAGCTTCATTTGTTAATAAAAGTTTGTTGATTTTTCAAGATAATTGATTTTTATATCTAGATGCCGGAGTAATTTTGAAGGCTTCATACTTTCTGAGAACATAACTTGATAACACATTGCGGCTTGTCATCCAATGAAATAAATCCATATTTTAAATATGTATTGTTATATAACCCTGTTTTTTTTTTCACTATTTCATCAGATGTAGATGGTGCATTTCATTTTATCACAATTTTGTCAATTTTTTTTCTAAATATTATTGCCCAATACGCTGTTACACCACACTGTTATTAATTATTTAACACGCTGTATGACAGAAGAAATCGTCCTGCTTGTTTCTGAAAACAAGCTTTGTTTGTGTTGTTCTGAGTTGTAATGCCAATTACTATGGAAAAATAATAAATTTATTCATGAAAATTGTTGTAAAACATAGAGAAGGGTGCTTTTCATATGTGTGATA
The DNA here is from genome assembly GCA_963924545.1 of Pogonocherus hispidulus. Lineage (NCBI taxonomy): Eukaryota > Metazoa > Arthropoda > Insecta > Coleoptera > Cerambycidae > Pogonocherus > Pogonocherus hispidulus. Next base: position 29,450,308 of record OZ004698.1, read on the forward strand.
ATTATTGACAATTAGACTCAAGGAAAAAGTTCCAAAAATAGTGCATTTTAGTAGTTGAGAAAGTATTTTAATTTATAAAAACATCTGTTTTTTGTCTTTTTTTTTTTGATGTGAAAAAAAAAAGATATATAAAATGCGGAGAACTGAATATTGTTATACAGGGTGTTAAATGTATGGCAATCAAATGTAAATACTGTGAAATCTATAAAACTATTAATAGGGTGATGAGTACTTTGAAGTAATTTGCAACAATGACGGACTGTGTATTGTGTGGGAAGGATTTCAATGTTGAACATTTATGGAGTTGGGATCAATGCGAGGAAAAACTATGTACTGATTGTTCAAGACTAACTGCATCAGAAATTAAATGCATGACGTTAATAAAAATAAAAAGTTCTATTGTAAAACATGTTTAGAAGATAAATCTAAGAATCAAATAATAGAGGAAATTGGGAAACTTAAAGCAGTGGTTAATAAGCAAGCAAGTACGATTGAAATTCTTAAAAAAATTCTGCAAAATTTTACGGTTCAATTAGAAAGACTCCCCCTCAACCAACTAGTCCACCTGACAATTTAAAATGGTAGCGCTAACACAATTATATAAACTACATCTGTTAACTTAAAACAAATTTTTATTGATATTTTAATTAAAAAAGCATTTCGCTTTAGTATTTTGGTAATCAGAAGTGTTTGACAGTCAGTACTATCGATTCCGTTAGCAATATTTCTCATAGAGTGCTCTGAGAATATAAAAGTCAATGAAATGTGATAGCCCATGTTAATTTCCATTAGTCAAATTAAATGGAAAACCCCGTATGGGAAATTGTAGTTCCAACCAAATATGCAAATAAAAAATGGATTACAGAAGAAATTTTATTGGCTATGAAAGAACAAGATAAACAATATGAAGCAGCAAGAGGAGAGGAAGACTGGAATTCATTCAAAGAAAAAAGAAATAAGGTCGTTACTATGATTAGAAAGGAGAAAAAAAAGTACTATGAAAATAAAATTGATTATTGTAAAAATGATGCAAAATTGATGTGAAAACTTTGAAACAACTGAATAAAGGAAAAAATCATGCCTCTAATTGTATTATATTTAATGAAAAAGAAATACAGGATGAATTACAGATTGCAGAAAAATTTAATGACGAAGTTCACTGACCGCCTAAAGTAACAATCGCTATTGTCACATATAATTTTCAAATTTCTCAATATTCAATTCAAATATCAAATTCCACAAAACAATATATAATAGTTGTATATATTATTTATGAATGTCATAAAAGAAATACAATAATTTAGTATAGGCCAAGATATTAGCCATTTTTACATTTACTTTGAAAATATTTTCATCTACTTTACTATGACAATTCCGTAAACATCTATCTTAATAGTTAAAAACGACAACGCCGCTCAGTTCGTTCTCGACAAACAGCATATATCTCTTTTTAACTTATTGGAAAGACGTGCTATCTTTTCTCATTCGGCAAAATACATGAATGCTCTGTCCTGGCAATGGCGGGTTGGATATATGTTTCGCGCGCGTTTTTTATTGCAATTATTGTCGTTCGGTTATTTACATAAAGAATTTATATAAATTATTCGACATTGGTGCAGTGCAACTGTAGATAAGTGTAAGTGATTTAATAACTGTAAGTGACTTAATAGTGTAACCCATATAATAGGCAAATCGTTTGAGGTTAAGTTTAAAGACTTGAATTTTTCAGTAATTTCAATTTCCATAAGACGTGTGTAGGTATTCGCGATTGTGTAGTGCTGTTTTACTGTGATTGTGATACAATATAATATCAGTTTTTTTTTTTTTTTTTATATATAGAAAATACCCATTGAAGGTTATTTTGCTGCTATTACAATCTGATCAAAGGGAGATCAATGAGTAATTTCGTTCTATCCTAATTTAACTAAAGTTGAAAATTTTAGAGCTAAGGTCTTACTCACTAGTGTACCTTAGAGTCTGGTAACTTAATTACACTAACACTAACGTGTAACACTAACCGCACAATGCTGTGTTTTTATACTGACATAATCACTTCACTAACTCAAAGGGCTTAACCCTCTTGAGCCTTCTTACTATGTTAGTGTTGTCGAGGAGCTGGATGGCCTCGATGTTCACATGTTGATGGAGTCGTTGTTCATGAGTCCGTGCAAATTTATTAATTGTCTGCTCTACAGTGTCCATCTGAAGATCTCGATGAAGGTCGCTGTTTCTGATGTACCAAGGCGCTTTGACGATGTTCCGCAGTACTTTGTTCTGAAACCTTTGAATAATTAATATGTTGCTCTTACTGGCACAGCCCCAGAGCTGTATTCCATAGGTCCATACTGGCTTGAGAATTTGTTTATACAACAGTATTTTGTTGTAAGTTGATAGGCAGGACTGTCTACCAAGTAGCCAGTACATTTTCTTATATCTGATGTCTAGCTTTTCTCTTTTCTTTTTAACATGGACTTTCCAGCGAAGTCTTGCGTCTAATGTGATGCCTAGATATTTTGCTGAGTTTGCATATGGAATCTGGGCATTGTTCATGTTAATAGGTATTTGTTGTTCTCTTTTATTTGTGAAATTAATCTGCACTGATTTGGTTTCATTCAGCTTGATACGCCATCTTCTGGTCCAGTTATTGATTTGGTTAACTGATATTTGCAGTTTGTTTGCAGCTTCTTCATAGCCCTTTCCTGTCGCAAGAATGGCAGTATCATCTGCAAACGTGGCTATTGTGTTTTGCTCTAACTGTGGTATATCACTGGTGTAGATCAGGTATAAGATAGGGCCTAGGACGCTTCCTTGTGGTACTCCTGCTTTGATTTCTTTTAGTTCAGTGTATGCTTCATCTTGTTTGACTCTGAAGAGTCTATCTGAGATATATGATTCCAATAATTCTGAGTATTTATATGGAAGTAACTTATTTAGTTTATATTTTAACCCATCATGCCACACTTTATCAAAAGCCTGCGCAACATCAAGGAATATCGCTGAACAGACTTCTTTGTTTTCTAGCGACTTTTCTATTACGTCAGTAATTCTGTGTACTTGATCTAGGGTGGAGTGGCTTTCTCTGAATCCAAACTGGTGAGTTGGGATTAAATTACCCTCATCCATGATTGGTTTTAATCTTTTCAGTAGAATTTTTTCGAACAATTTTGATATTACAGGTAGCAGGGATATCGGCCTATAAGACGAAACTTCATTGGGGTTTTTCCCTGGTTTGGGTGTCATAATGACTTCTGCCACTTTCCACATTTTAGGAACATACCTTAATCTAAATGAAGCATTAATGAGATGTGTTAGTTTGATTATAGCTTTCTTTGGAAGTTGTTTTAATACCTCTCCAGTGATTAGATCAAAGCCTGGTGCTTTCTTGGGATCGATGTTTTCTTTTATCTCTTTTGCTACTTCTTTAGGGGAAGTTGGTGTGATGTTTATATCTTGCTGAGCAGGTATTTCCAACTCTGATAGTTCCTCTCCTGGGTTTGGCTTAAATGTATTTTCAAGATGTTCTGCAAACCTATTTGCTTTTTGCATATTATTCCTAGCCCAGCTACCATCTGTATTTCTGATTGGAGCATTCTGAATTATTGGTCTTTTTAATCCCTTTGTAGCTTTCCAAAGAGAGTAGTCAGTGTTTTTATTATTTGTCAACTCACTGAGGTACTCACGAATAGACTCATTTTTAATCCTTTCTATTTCTCTTTTTAGATGCTGAGTGGCATTATTGAGTCTAGTTTTATCTGCTGGAGCTCTGGTATAATGCCATTTCCGCCGGAGCTTCCTTTTTTCAGAGATTAAGTCTCTTATTTCCTTAGGATAGTTGTTTCCCTTTGTCCGCTGTATTATAGGGCGGGTATTATTCCATGCTGCTTTCTGTGTATTGGTAACGAACAATTCCACCTCGTCGTCCAGTTGTTCTGCCGTTCTTAATGGAACTGCTAGATCGATCGCATTTTCAAGATCCATACTGAAACTCTGCCAATCTGTTAATTTGCTTGTTAATCTTGGAGCTTTTTCCTTTTGGATAATGGTATCGCTGAGGGTGAGAAGTATGGGAGAGTGATCTGAATTCAGGTCCCATGCTTCATCAACTTGGATATAGACTGCTGATATATTTCGTACTATAAAGAAGTCTATGAGGTCTGGTATTTTATTTCTATCTGTGGGCCAATAAGTTGGCTTGCCAGTTGAGTACGTCTCACATTTTAGTTGAGTCATTGCTTCCATAAATCTTTTACCTTTAGGTGTTGTCAGTCTTGATCCCCAATGAGTGTGCTTGGCATTGAAGTCGCCGCCAATGATAAATCTATGACCTTGAGTATTAAGAAAGTTTAAGTACTGTTCTTTATTAATTGTGTGTCTTGGAGGACAATATACAGATACAACCATGACCTCATAAGTTCTGGTTTTGACCATTACTGAAGTTGCCTGAAATTCTTCAGTTCTGTATCCCAATTCCTCATGATGCATAATCGATTCTCTAATTATTACTACACTTCCTCCTCTGGCTGCATTTTGGGGATGAATGGTGTGGTAAACTTTATATCCCTTGAATCTAATAAAGGACTCATGGGTGAAGTGAGTCTCTGAGATAAGACATATGTCTATATTTTCTATGTTTAGGACTGCTTGCAGTTCTTGTTGGTGCCGAAGCAGACCATTGGCATTCCATTCCATGACCCTTAAATTATTATAAAAAGCGGTCGAAATAAGATTGTAGTGGAAGAAGATGCAAAAAATGCGATACATAGAACAGTCCACGGTTTCTTTACAAAGAACGAATTGCCAACTTTAGATAAGGTGCTGCAAAGTATAAGAGAAAATGATATTATATACCTAAAATGTGCAAGGCTAGTCTGGCAAAAATTTTGAAAGACATGAATTTTACGTATGAAAAAGTAAACAGAAAGAGTATTCTCATAGAAAGATATGAAATAGTTGCTTGGCGGATGGATTATCTTCGAAAAATAAAAATGGTTCGAAACGAAGGGCGGAAAATTTATTACACTGATGAAACATGGGTCAACGAAAGACATACTGTGAAGAGAGTCTGGCAGGATGGAAACGTGAAAAATGCACGGCAAGCTGTGATTGAAGGATGGATAACTGGTTTAAAAATGACGTCTGGAAAAGGTCGCCGTTTAATCATAACGCATACTGGAAGTGATAGTGGATTTTTGCCTAATGGAGAATTGATATTTCAATCCAAGAAGACCGGAGACTACCATGAGGAAATGAATTCCGAAGTATACGAGAAATGGTTTGCCGGCGTACTTAAACATTTGAAATCAGGCAGTGTCGTTGTTATGGATAATGCGCCTTATCATTGCCGAAAATATGAAGAAACACCCCAACAATCGTGGAGAAAGAGAAGGATTCAAGAATGGTTAAGAGAAAAGGGTATTCCTTACCAAGAAAATTACTTGAAGGCGGAATTATTGCAAATTGCTAAGGTACATGCCCATAAATATAAGAAACTGGCAGTTGACGAACTTGCATTGACGCATGGAGTCACAGTGTTGAGATTATCTCCTTATCACTGCGAATTGAATCCCATAGAATTGATCTGGGCCCAAGTAAAAGGGGAAGTGGCAAGAGCGAATCGAACTTTTAAATTAGCTGACGTAGAGAGCCATCTTCGAGGAGCAATGGAAAAAGTCACAGAAGAAAATTGGCAGAAATGTATTAATCATGTGATGAAAGAGGAACAGAGAATGTGGGATGTGGATTTTGCGGTTGATCAAGCCATAGAACCCATTGTGATTAATATTGGAAATGGTGATAGCGACAGTGAAGATGAAGTGGAAAGTAACAAAGAGTGATTTTCTAAGTTTTGTAAACAATAGTGTAGTAATACTGTGAATTATAGTGATAAATAGTGATAATAAAGTGAAAATAGTGAAATTTTCCGTTTTCAAGTTGTGAAGGGTATTTAGCTGTTTTGCACATATTTATTTTTGTTCTTGTGGGAAATATGGCTACTGGCGAACCACCCATTAAAAAATGGTAACGCGCCGAAAGCAATACTTCATGAGTGGTGTGGAAACTTGCATTCAATATCATCTGTGGTGTTTAAAATATGCATATAAAAACCTATTTTCGACCCCCTAAAAAAAAAAAATGCCTACGCCCATGACTAGCGCTGATCTTCGCCGTTTTGCCAGTCAGTGAACTTCGTATACATTGTAGATGGACTGTCTTTATTGAAAGTGTGGCTGAGATTATTCAAGGTATACCAAAGTTTGATCTGTATACAATTCATGAATGTACAGTTGACTGTAGACTACATGAATTTGAAATTAGCTTTCCAGCTGTGTGGACTGATTCTTTTGTTGCACCTATATCAAAAGTAACTAATACTATTTTATGTAAACAATATCGACCAATCAATTCATTACTAATTTCTGAAAAAAATATTGGAATTAATAGTTAAAGAACAGTTAATAAGTTATATTAAAAACAACAATATAATCATATCAGTACAATCAGGATTTCGAGGGGCTCATTCATGTGAGAGTGCATTACAGTGTATTTTGGACAACTGGGTAAGACGTATTGATGATAACAATATAGTTGTGGCTGTATCCCTGGACTTTAAGTGGGCATTTAAAACCATTGACCGAGGTCTTCTTATCACAAAGTTACGAAGGATTGGAATTGTAGGAAATGTTTTAAAGTGGTTCTCATCTTATATTACAATAGATTTATATAGGAGTCAGTCTGCTGGCCTGGTCCACCGTGACCTAGAAGATCTATTGTGGGACCTATATAATCTACATTACAATAAGAGGGGCAAAGATCAAGATATGGTGAGAGTGTGCTGGAAGAAAGGAAACTAAACATGGAGTACCACAAGGCTCAGTGTTGGGTCCTATATTGTTGGTTATTTTCATTAATGATATTCTTCGTATTGTAACTAATTGCAAAATTCATCTATTTTTAGATGGCACAATGCTCTATATGTTTGGTGAAAATATTAACGATATCATAAGAACTATTAATACGGAATTAAATAACCTATACGCATGGCTCTGTGATCATAATTTGAAAGTAAATATTGATGAATGTACTTAAATGGTTAGTATTAGGGAAAAAATATACTTTAAATAAATTATTGATCAAAGACTGTAAAGTTAAATAATCAAAATTTACAAAAAGTAGATCAAATAAAGTATATAGGTGTGATGCTGGATGAATGTATGAGTTTTAAACAGCATACTGTGTACATTGTTAAAAAAAGTTCAATTTTCAAGGCAAAAAAATTAATTTCTTAAGGAGAATATCTAAAAATGTTATCATTTTTCACGAGACTGACCATTTATAGAACGATAATTGCACAACATTTTGAGTACCTACTGTTCCACAATTTTGTTGTTTTTAAATAAAAATGAGATCCAGACGCTGCAGAAAATGCAAAATAAAGCGAGCGAACGAATTCGTTCGTTCGTCTCTGTTCGCTCTAATATATGCAGAAACACGGACGTGTTCGTTCGCTCTCGTTTTGCTCTCCATATAAATTACGCAAGCTTAAGCAAACGAATTCGTTTGTTCGCTTCTGTTCGCTCTGATTTAAATGCACCTTTACAATACATAATATCTAATACATTTGTATGGGATAAATAATACATAATCTGCATTCATAAATTCAAGAAAGAGGTAGTTGGTAATATATATTTACATATATATTTCATAAATTTCGGATAATGCGGAGGTATAGCGAGAATCATTTCGGATAATCCGGTTCATGTGTCGTTTCGGATAATGCGAAGTTCGCATAATCGGGTTTCGGATAATCGGGAGTCTACTGTATATATATATACAGGGTGGAATATTTCTCTGTCAAAGTCCAATATCTCAAGTATAGTTAGTTTCACAGAAATAAGCTTCTGGCTGAACAATATACAGGGCGTGATGCATAATTTAAAATTATTTTGAGACCTACAGGGCGTTTTAGTATTCTGGCTAGCTAAGAACAAAATTTTTTAAATGGAACAACCTATATATTTTTCAATTTCTGAAATCTGCGTTAAATTCTGATTTCAAAAATATAATTGAAAAAAAATTGAATCTCGTAAAATTGAAATCGATAAATCTTCAAATTAAGTACAGTGTGTCTACACATAGTCCCAAACTAACAGCTGCATATGTTATTTAAATATATTATAAGGGGTGTTAAGCACAAGCGTAAGCATTTTTAATATTTCAAAAATCAATAAGTGACTTTTTTTTAAATACAATGCCCTGTATTTTAGGTGATCATTTTATGAGAAATGAAATTCCCTTTTGAATAGATATTACATTCTCTATAGGTACCTAAAATGCACGCTTTCTGCGTTATTCGTTTTTCTACGGATCAAGAAGCTAGTATTCATTATTACATTTATAGCTAAGAGCGCCTTGAAAATTTTTATTTCCATTTTGACAGTAGCATATTAACAAATTGCCTTTTGTGGCTTCTTAGTGTTTTGTTGTGCATTTTGTCAAATTTTTATAATAAAAACTATGAATTTCTCAAATAATGAATTGAAAGATATGGTGTATGTGCTTGAGAAATGTAATGGTAACTGTCTTCTTGCATCTCAAGTCTACAATCAACGATTTCGTGACAGATGAACGCCAACGGTAAAATCTCTTCGAAGACTCCAAGAAAGATTTAACGAAAATTCATCTGTCTCTTATAAGAAACCTATAAAGGACAACTACACAGTAAATGAAGAAAAAGCGACTGATATTCTACTCACTACTATCGAGAATCCTCATATTAGCCAGAGAGAAATTAGCAGGATCACAGAAGTAAGTAAATTCTCGGTTCAAAGAGTGCTTAAGCTTTATAAGTATCATGTTTACCATTATCAGACTGTTCAGTATTTATCAAATGCAGATTTTGAAGGACAAGTCGGGTACTGTGAATGGCCAATGAAAAAAATTAATCACAACCAAATTTTTACATAATGTTCTATTTACGGATGAATCCACTTTCCACAACAATGCCTTACCAAATATGAGAAATCTTCATCATTATGCAGATACCAACCCCAAATTAAAACCATAAAATCTTTTAGACAACCTTTTCACATCTTTACCTACTGTTAAACATCTAACGGGTAAAGGTATATATGTAATAGGAACTATTAGACCAAATAGAATGCAAAAAGCTAGCCACATAGCTACAACAATTGTTCAACTTTCTTGTAATGGAAAAAAAATGGGGAAGACCCTGTTCCAGTAGATTTGATAATCTAATCTAACCTAATCTGTTACAGTAAAGAAAACACTCCTAAGAAAAAAAAGCTTGGAGCAAAGTCCTTCCAGAAATCATGACAGGTGGTATTGGGCCCTACCCCATGAAACAGGAATATAAAAATCCTTCACGTAGATAAAAATTGTTCGAGAAAAACATGATATACTAAAAAGTCTCAGGAAAGTGTCTGTCCAGAATGTATAGAGTCATTTCATTCATATATGTTGCACACTGGCAACATATATGGCCGTCATTTTTTTTACAAAATATTTTTAAGAAAAAGAATATTAATGTAGTGAATTATATGTTTCATTTCACTTTTAATTAATTATTATTCATTAACTTTTATCTTAACAAAATAACTTTTTTGAAATAAATTGTTCTTAAAGAGGTTATAAATAAATTACTGAACCCAAGTTATTAATTTATCAGTATCTAAAACACTATAAGTAATTTATATTGGTCAGATAAAGGTAAATATTGTGGTAAAGATTATTATATAAGATAAGGACATTCAAAGGTATTTGGTTATTTATTTTTTTATATAAATGTTTTATCTAATATATTTGTTTTTGTTGTTAAAACATAAAATTTTGCAAATAATTTATAATATTTTGTAGGTAATAAATATTATTGACTTCCATTTAATCTTCCCGAAAATATAGGTATTCTGATTATGACAATTGTGTTGTTTCTATTTCTATATATATATATATATATATATATATATATAATAAATTTATCTTTTCAAACCGGTCAATTTCCACGATCCCTCAAACATTCAATAGTAAAGCCTATTTATAAACAAAACGGTGCTAAGTATGATCCCAGTAATTATAGACCTATATCCATATTAAGTAATTTCGCCAAAATATTTGAAAAAGCTTTAAAGCAACGACTTAATGAACATCTATTAAAACACAACATAATATCACCTCAACAATTCGGATTTCACATGTTCTGTGTGACTGATAAACTTCAAGATGCCATAAATAGCAATAAAAAAGTATTAGCTATTTTTCTAGACTTAGCTAAGGCATTCGATAGTGTATCACATAAAATATTATTGGATAAATTAGAATCTTATGGAGTTAGAGGGATATCACTCAAATTAATATCTGATTATCTTAGCGGTAGAACACAAGTGGTTCAAATAGAAGATACTAATAGTTTACCAGGTGTTATAGAGTTTGGCATTCCACAAGGAACAGTCTTAGGACCATTACTTTTTTCAATATATATAAATAATTTATTAAACTGTCAAATAGGAGGAGACATTATTTCATATGCAGATGATACGGTTCTAATTTTTAAAGGAAACGACTGGCAGGAAGTAATTAAAAAAGTGAAGAAGGGATTTACAGAGTCAAGTGCTGGCTAATCAAGAATATATTATCATTAAACCATACTAAAACAAAATTTATGACATTTACCAGTAATATTACAAATTTTCCCAATATAAGTAATATTAAATTTCACATCAACTGCAACAGAGTACAGTGCAATTGTCAAAATACAATTGAGGTAACCGAAAAAATTAAGTATCTTGGGTTATACCTAGATAGTCATCTAAAATGGAATAATCATGCATACAGTGTAACTCAAAAAATACATAAATTGATTCATCTTTTTTACCATATGCGCAACATCTTACCATTCACTCTATTAAAACTGGCCTATAGATCGCTAGTCGAATCAATTTTAAGCTATGGTATCACAATTTGGGGATGATTACATGAAAATCAATTAAAACCTTTGGAAATTACACAAAAATATATATTAAAAATAATTTTACGTAAACAGAAACGTTTTCCAACATTAGAACTTTTTCGAATAGCCCAGGTAATGAATATCAGGGCCCTTTATATATTTAATGTCGTTAAATTTATGTAAAAAAATCCACAGTTGCGTACCCCTGTTGATCATGAATATAATACTAGAAGTAAAATAAATTCAACAGGTAATGTCCCAAAACCAAACAAAACCTCGTATAAGAGATGCACTAGATACACAGGTACAAAAATCTATAACAAAATACCACCTTTTATAAAATGTTACAATAATATATCATTATTTTCAAAATCTGTAAAAAAATTTATACAAACAAATATCCAGTTATTTTCAGACATTTTGTAACTATGTATACATATAAAATTAACCAAATAAAATTAATTGGAATAGGCAGGGTAAAAAAATTAAAGCAGTAAGAAAGGAAGGAAGGCAAAAGAAAGACAAATAAATAATTGTTATAAAATTAAACATATATTTTCTGTAAGAAACAGATATTAGATATTATTATAAGGGTTAGTATAAGTGTATGTATATAGTATTGTAAAAGTTTTAAAATTTTGTATTGTCAAATTTAGCCATTTCCCTTTTGTCTAATTTTGATCATAGTCAAATGTTTTGTTTTTCATATAAGTATAAAAGTAAAAATAAAAGCTTGGATTGCTACACATACGACTGTCCTTTACAGTCAGGTGTTAATATTTATTTATTGAATAAGATAACATGTAAAGCGTCTTTTTACAAGAGTCTCAAGCGACTATGGTACATACGACAGCAAGTCAGGTACCGTAGTCTATTTGTAGTTTTGTACGATTTTGTTTTTGTGTTTATATTTATATTTAATTTATATATTGTTATATTGTATTGTATTCATATAAATAAATACTTACTTACTTAAATATATATATATATATATATTTATGCATTTATACTAAAAATGTCTTGGAAGTCGTCAACTGACATACATATATATATATATATATATATATATATATATTTTAAACCTGTCTACTTTATAAACAGAATTAAAGGAAATTTTAGAAACAAACTGAAATGATTCTATTACTATATAAAACTATTCGTTTAGGTACCTATACATTATGATTAATAAAGTCAAGTTACATATGGTTGTAGTCTGGGAAAATTGGTATTGAAATTTATTTGAAATTTTTAATGTTGTTATATAATTGCCATAAATTGGATAGATCATACTCAACTCCTTTGTGGTAAACTCAACAAGGCTAGCTATTATATTCTTAAAGAATTGAGAAAGGTCGTTGATCAGTATAACTTATTACTGCATATTATGGACATTTATACTCTGTCACGACTTATGGAATTTTAGTAGAGGTGAGAAACACACCGAAGTGCCCTCTTTGGGTCTTTGCTACTATCTGTCTGACAATTATTGTCAAATTGACAGACAGATAAATTATTTGTCTCCTTCAAATAAATTATGGAATTTTATTCTGGGGTGGGTCACGGTCACACAGTCAAGATCCCTTTGTGATACAATAGAGGGCTATATGAATAATTTTATCAGGACTGAGACTTGGCGATTCATGTCAGGGTTTTCGAAAAGGTTAAATCTATTAACTCTTCTTACAGTATATGCATATGAGGGTGTTAAATTTATATTCAATAATATGATCCTCTTTGAAAACAATACAAACTAGCACTTTCACAATATTAGATTTAAAGATAATTTAGGCTATCCAATCTACCGAACAACTCTACTTAAATATTTAAATGTTTACAAATGTATAATTTACTTCCAAAACACATAAAGCTTACAAAAGTTTTCAAGTTTCAAAAATATCATAAAAAGAAAACTAATGGCTGCAGAACCTTATCGAGTGGAGGATGTAAATGAAGGTAACTTCTAAGGTCTAGACAATTTCTATATATAGATGAAAATACCAATTTAATTTTGTATTGTGTCTCCTTCATATTTTTTATTTTGTTTTATACCTAACTTGTGTATTGTTGAATTACTCTTTATGTCATGACTTGTACTATAGGTACAGATTTGTATTTGTCCCTGGTATAAATAAAATCTATTCTATAAAGATAGATATAAGATACAGATCTTGAAAGGGGTTGGAATCTTTGGTATAACGATAACACTGACTTAGTTTTCCACACAACATCAAAACACTAAACTGCACTCGACACGCGTTTCGCCAACCAAGTTGGTATTATCTGGAGATGATTAAAACTCAGTTTACGTATACTGGAATTCTGAAAATTTTTTGAGGTGCCACCTCAACGCCACCGGGTTCCGGTTCCATCGGGAGTCGCACCTCCGGTTCCATCAGAAGTCTGGTTTCACCGGAATATGCTATTTTTTATTTCATTTTTGGATTTCATGTCAAATTTGAAGGTAAGTTTCATAAGCATAACCAGTGACTATAGAAAGAATAAGACGGTCAATGAGGCCTACTTGCACGTACCCGCACAAAATCGACAAGTTTCAAAACTTCTAGCTCAGGAAGTGCTGCGCCTTATTGAATTTTCACACAACTCGCACTAAGCTAAAGCAATTTACTGTAGGGCGCATGCTGACATTCGATGAAGTAAATTGAGACAACACTGTGTTACCACTTACGTGCACGGCAGAACAAATTTAAAAAATTAATAGTGGAGTATGCTACATTTTCTATCTATGTGGAGCAATAAACTTGCGAAGAGTCGTTTGAGTATAACCAAATCAGACCAAATCAGACAAATAGTATTATTCTATAAGTTATTGGCTATACGGAATGGTTAATTACGACTTTTTTTATTGGGCAGATCTTTTTATTAACAAATATAGACCTAACTCATGCTTTTGCTTTCACCACAAGTATATACTTGTGCTTTCACTGTATTTTTTTACATATATCACTTAATATATCGTCAACCATTTGACATAGCGACATGATTTTTTTTTTTAATTTTAAAGCAGAAACGTAAGCGATCATTATGATGTAATACACGTCTCCAAAAATAGATTAGTTTTTTCGGAAAAAGGATATTAATATAAAAAATCACCTGTTAGGCAGCCTAATTTTGTCTAAGTGAGAAACTTTTTTATTTTAAGAAATTTTTATGTACATGCAGCGAGTAAAATTAACGTAAGACATTAAAAAAGTTTTTGGAAGAAAAACAGTGGTTGTACCCTGGTTTCAAAATAAATCATTTTTAAATCTAAGCGGCACGCGGTTTGTCACCCAGCCGTCCTTTAATACAAAATAAGAAGCAGTAGATGCGACATGATTTTAGCGCAATCAAAATTAAAAATGTTATGGCTAGCAATAAGAAAATATTTCAGATAGAGATAAAATTTTAAATGTAGTTATACCCTTCTGTGTGCGAGTTTTTTTAATGACAATTCGTAAGGTCGTATCGTCAATTTTTATTTTAGAGCAATAAATTATAGTTTTTTGTCATTCAATATAAGTATAATAAATATAAAATGTGACATGGAGTGTTTAATCTTGGAAAAAATAGTTTTACAAGACCCGACAGTAATTCTGTTTACAGACCTAGAAAACAAGGTTAACACTTATTGCAGCGGTTGAAAAAAACTAGATAAATACGTTGAAAGAATATTATAGCATAAAGAAGCGATATTGTCTGGAAAAATTAAATTCATTTTCCATACATCTTGTAGCAAAAAATCCATAGCTCCAGATCCAAGTATCCAAAACACGAAAATAATTGTTAGTAAAGAAAATATTCAACCTAGCTCTTCAGCAATATTTCTTAATGCGAATGTTTGATATTCAGAATACATGTGTTTAATGTGTAGGGAAAAGAAAACAAAAACGAAAAACTGATATCTATGCGGACAGATACCTATGTTGTTGGTTAAGTCAGATATAATTTTGGGATTAAAAGGAATATTTCGTTGTGTCACTGTGTTAATAGTATGTACATATATTTTTATTATTTTTTGTTCATCCTTGTTACTTATGTTATGCTATGTACGCTATTGCTATGTATTCTGATTCTGTTTTTTAGATTTTTCTATTTTATGTGTTTAATTTGTGATTCGATTTTGTATATACATGTTTGTATTTTCTTTTTTTTTTTTTTGGTAACCTTATCCTGTTACTAGGCATACTGCCCGTTGGATACTGTAGTAAATAAATAAATAAATAAATAAATAGTATATAGCAAATACATAAATATATAGTAAATAGTAGGTAGCAAAAATAGGTATTATGAAAATTTATGGGGACTATAGAATTTACGTATAAAAAAATAATGATGGCTGCAAAAAAAACCGTGGTGATAAGGAAATGGTTTAAAAACTATCCAAGCTAGTCATATAAAAACGCCAGATTATGCCTATCGTGTCCCCACGCGTAAGTCTAGTTGGTAGAAAACATCAACAACACACAAGACGCTTGAATATAAAAACTCATATTTCGAAAACCAGAGCCCATATGAAATTTTTTTTGATTTAAAAACTTTTTCAATGTATTACCTTTGTTTCATTCCCGGTTTGTATATAAAAATTTCCATAAATAAAAAAGTTTGTCGATTGGTGAAGTTTTAACTACAAGAAATGTTAATTCGTACATTAACTTTTTTTTTTGTACAAAAAAATTTGGTATTTTTTGGCAATATATTATTTTTAATGTTGCTCAAGTCAAGTATCCACTTTCAAACAAAAATAAATATGTGTCGATTTGCCAAGTGGCAGTGACTAATATAGTCACTGCAAGTAGTTATCTAGATATCGAATGATATTTATAAAGAAACCATGTACGCAGATTTCCTGAATTATACATATTTTTTTTAATACAAAATGTCGGTTCTAATGAAAAATATGGTAAATCACCATTTCTGATGCAAAATAATATACTAAACAAAACTATGTTGGTTTCATTTGGTTATAACTCTCAAAAAAAAGTCACAATTTTCATCAAAAATTGCTCCGCTAGAAGAAAATATATATAAGTACCATTATTTTGTATTTAAAAATAATGGTTTAGAAAATAAAGTTGTTTATAATCCAAATTACAATTCTGTAAATCCAAGTTTTGAATTTTAAAATAAATAATTATTTACGTTCTCGAGAATTATCATTATTTTTTATTTTAAACCAAATGTTTATAAAATGAAGTTGTTTGTAATCAAAAATGCCTAATTACAATTTTTGAAATTGAATTGAAATTGATCTAAAAAATGGGAAGGTCAAGTAATAACTTGTTTCAAGACATCCAGTAGACAAATTCTTATTTTTATACATACTAATTGTAAGTCCTAATTAATATCTCGGTAATTACTCATTTTAGCAAGGTCTAACAAGAATACATTATTTACGTATAAAACACTGGACTTAAAAACATAGGAAAAACTAGGATTTATTAATTAATATAGGAGTTATGGGAAACATAATTTATTCTTTTTAAACTTCAACGCTAGGTTTATTGCTTTTGAGGTTACAGATTTGGTTTTCTCTGAAACCTCAAAGGCAATAAAGGGGCGCCTTCTATGTATAATGATTTTGTTGTCACTCGGTATATTATTTATGTGGACAAAATTCTAATTTTTCTGTGTGGTTTTACTGTTTTGTTTGGTGGTTTTTTGGTATTTTCCTCGGGTTTTGCTCCTGGCCTCGGAAAACCATTTCATAAAACGGAAAATTTTTATTTTAATTAGATGATCTAGTAGAATTCCAAAATGGTCAAGGCAATTCTTAAACAATTCGTTTCTATAATTGTCCGCCGTCGTTGCTAATAATTCTTCCCTAATTTTATGTACTACGCCGTATTAATATTTATGTCTATTAATTCCATCATCAAAAGTATTTATTAAAATAGAAACGAAAGTAACTTTCTGGATTGTTTCTATGAACCATAGTCCGTAAATGTTTTATTTTCTAGATTTCCTGTTTATTTTTATATATAATTAATATTTCAATCTAAATTACCTTTTTATTCATTCCTTATCCATAACAACATTCCTCAGCAACTAACAATCATTTTAAATTTAATATTTGGCATGCAAAATAATATAAAAATAATACCTATATTAAATAATATTTGTCAACCTATACATAAATATCAAAAAATTTTAAGTGTAATAACATGCAGCTTACTCTAGGAAGGTTACAAAAATTTCCGGGAATTTTATAAATTACGATGGCTACAAAAGAAAATATAAGCTTCTAATTCGTTAGAAAACGTTGCTGTGAAATTTTTATTAGAATCCCACGTACGGGAGTGTATCCTCGTCTAAATTTAAATTCGACTTTAAAATTCGGCAACGTTGAGATCTCCGATTCGACGATCTGTTTACCGATACACTGAATTAATAGCATTAACCTACATAACTGCCGCATCTCCCTAGTGGAGACAACAATCTAAGAGCTTCCCATTATAATTTTCTGTTTCAGAGATGTCGCACCCTGAGCGGACGTTAGTTTTATAAGCTCACAATTTATTTAGGGGCTGACCGCCTTATTCTTTCTATAGTCACTGGCAAAACCTATCCTTATTCTTAGTCGTATTTGAGATATTTAGATTTTTTTAAAAGTTTCTAAAAAAACGTAGTTACATTTATCCCATTCTATCTCTTTAAGTTTGTAACCTAAACTATGTAATTTTTAACTATGTATTTATAATGAAAATGTTAACGTTTTGACTGTTGACAAGTCTGATTTAGTTTTAAGTAAAATTTTTTGTTGCACGATGGCGCAGCTATCCGACCAATTTGATCGGAGTGCATGCTACATTTGGGAAATTGTAAATTTGCATGGTATTCATTCTCCTATGATGGAAAACCTTTTAACTTGTCTGTATATCTACTAAATAAAAAATAGATTCAGCACTTCAAATATTTTAAATAATTATTTTTTGTGGTATAATTATTTTAGAAGAGCTAATGCTATTATCATTTTAACCCAAATGATCGAAAGTAGGGCCATTTACTTCCAGGCATTACTTGACTCTTTTAATGATGTTATCAATACTTCAAGAAATGTATTGTTGCTCAATAATTATTGAATTGTGTCATTTTTCGAAAATTTTACCTAACCACATAATTTTTCTTGTGAAATTTTTGTCCGCCTGAGTATTCACGTGAAACCATTCACAGAATTGCATGTCAGAAAAAGGGTGTCCATGTATGCTTCTTCAAAATTCTGTGAGTACTTCCTATTTCTTTCTTCCAATCTTTAATTGACACATGTGGATAAGCAATGAAAAATGCCAAAACATTTATTTAATTTTCTTTGTTGTCCAATAATGGCTTACTTTTATTAATTTTTGAGCGAAACATTGGATTCTCAGAATAATTATTTAATAGCCTTCTGACAAAGTCGTGAGTTGGTCTGTGTTTTTCCAGATATCTCTGCAAACACACAACATGTTCTGCTTACAATTTAATTGCACTCATAAATGATAATTCAATTTAAAAAAACATCACCAGTTAATATTATTTTGTTTCTTTGTGTGTTCTTGTTACCATTTTAGTGAATGTTCAAAATTGTAAATATTTATAATAAATGCATTTTGTATTAGTTGTGTCAATTACTTCAAACAGTACAATTGTTGTACTTGTGTCAGGTTCATTTTCACTGTTTTAATGAGTAATATTAAAATAATGATAGATAATTCAGCACAAATACCTACATAATTGAATCTGTATCCTAAAAAACTATGAAAATTTACGTCAATCAAATATTGGGAATTTGACCCATAATATTAAAATAGGATGAAATGCATTCCAATGTTTACATTTATTTCTATTAACTTCTCGCTCATGACAAACTTTTGTATTTTAAGTATAAAAAAACACTTTTTTTTTGAAATTTAGAAAGGCGAAAGACATGTGAATATCTC
Organism: Pogonocherus hispidulus; assembly: GCA_963924545.1. Classification (NCBI taxonomy): domain Eukaryota; kingdom Metazoa; phylum Arthropoda; class Insecta; order Coleoptera; family Cerambycidae; genus Pogonocherus; species Pogonocherus hispidulus. The sequence continues at coordinate 29,469,187 of OZ004698.1, forward strand.
TTGGAATTTAATGTATTGAAGACTGTTCTCGAAGACAATTATAAAGAGAAGAGTTCAAACTTAATAGGGTTTGGCTGATTAAATATGTACTGAAAAAAGTACCTTGTATTGAGTTATTCGTTTGTTTCAGTGGCACTGCTATCAGCATGATTGTTCGCCCATCTCTTTTATATTATATAACCGTAATACTATTTTGTGGTTATCATAATATTTTGTATTTATTTTGTTACAATTACTCAATCAAAACACTAAAGCTGTTAATTTTACGTTAAATGCCATTGTCGTCATGGCTCCTTCTCTTTATACTTCATGAATCACACCATCTGAAGCCGTTTAAATGTTTCATTTCATAGCCAACCTGACAGTTGACTAACCAATTATTCTTGTTCTTGCAATAATGTCCAAATATCTTCAAATCGGTGGAATTTAGGTATAGGGAATGTTAATACCAGTCGAAAGAGAATTAAAATGTACATAGGTTAGCATTTTAAAACACAGGGTGTTCCATTTACAATAAGCGAGTTTTTGGGTTTTGAATTTGTCACAATTGGTCAGCCCATTTTTGACAACCCTGTGTAATTTGCACTAGTTCTCGTATTTTCTACATGTTTCGATACATTTCAGTGTTACTCCCTTAAAATTTCTAGTGTTTAGGTTACAAACTGAAAGAAATAGAACAAGATAAATGTAACTGTTTTTTGAGAAATTTTTAAAAAAATCAAAATATCTCTAAAACGATTAAGAATAAGGATAGGGTATGCTTAAGAAACTTACCTTCAAATTTGATGTGAAATCCAAAAACGAAATAAATAATAATAATAATAATAATAATATTTAATTTTCCTTTTGACAAATTTACATTCATATAGGAATAATCTTACAATCTTAAACCTAAAACAACGTATGTATACATACATATACATATGTATACGCATACATAAAACTATACAAAATAAAATTCAGCCAAATTATAAAAACATTTATCTAAAAGATAACCATTCAGTTGTTTTTTAAAACACATTAAATTCACGGACTGCTAAATATACATGGGCAATTTGTTAAATATCTTGGGAGATATAATAAATTGGGAGAATTAAAAGTGATATTAAGTATATCTATAAGATGGTATATAAAACTGGTTTGTTTATCTTGTGCCTATCCCATGTAAGTACTTAAGAGTCCATTCACTAGTCCGAAATAAGCCCAAAATCGGCGTTCATCTGTGTCTAATTATAAAAAAACCATAAAAGATAGCGACTTTTAGTAAAAAAGTATTGAAAGATAAGACTTTAATCTAAATCCCTATAGTAGTAATTTTTGTAATTCTTTTTATTTTTAAAATTCCAGGCAAACAATCTTGTACTAAAATAGCGTATTTTCAAAAATTATTTTCTCTAAAATACATGGATTAAAGAAAAATTTGCTATTATAGGGATCTAGTTTATCTTTTGATAAATCCGCTCAATCGTTGAGATTGAGCATTTCACTCAATCTCAACGATTGAGTGGAACTTCCCCAAAAGGACACACCATATTTCAATCTGGAGAATATCTAAGCATGATACACCATAATTAGTTGGTCTGTTGACAAAATAACTTTCAAGTTTCTAGTATTTAACTTTGAAGTAATTTGAGCACAATGCTGTTTCCATGTCAGACATTCATCCATAGTGATTCCTAAAAAAATTTAGTTTGAGAAAATGTCAAATTTCTACTATAATCCATATATATTAAAACGCGTCGATTCTGTCTCGCTAGTTATGTTATACAGCTTCCCTTAGATACTTAGATACTTGGTTATTGTAAGATGAGATACACGTGCAGTGCTTATTCAGCAGCTAAATGTTATAAAAGGTCTGAACGCACCTATTCCCGTGATCATTTGTCTCTTTACTATCATTTAGTGTATATAAGTGTTGCGAGTACAAGTGTTCCAAATTTTTGGTAGAAAATGTTTAAAAACCAAGTTTCTGATTCCCTAAACTTATCTCGCTCTAAATTCCGTTACCAAATCGACAAGGTTTCTAAGCTATCACCTCCGAGCGGGGATCGCCTCGCGATCTCCGCGAGCGACCGAAGATCGCCCCAAGCCTTTCTCCTATGCCTAGATGTATTTTCGTCCCGTTTCCTACGCGTTTTTCCACTTTCAACCCCTTTTCCCTTTTCAAAAAACCTCTGCAAAATTTTCGGCGAGAGAGATGCGGCTAGCACCGGCGTTTGTTCTCGCGCCTAATGGCCCCGTCACACCTCCCGAAATCCCGACTTTTCGCGGGACCCCCCCTCGACCTCTTTCCTAATTTTTACAGCTTCGACAACCGCTTCACACGAAACTTCCGTTTTTTCTCTAATCCTTTGAGATTTTTTCCAGGTGGAACGTCGAGTCCTTCTACATCTATTTCCACTTCGAAAATCTCGAGTCGCATCCCTCTCAACTTCCTTCTCATTTTATTGTAGTATAAGTATAGCTTAATTAGTTTAGTGTAACTAGAGCTTAGGAAATTATATTGGACTAATTATGGATTTATTGATTAGTGCAGTGTAAGCACTCATATTATGTACAGGGTATTCGCGTATATTTTGATCCTGCAGGGGTTATTAAAAAAGTTAGAAAAAAAGTTTAAATACAAAAGTTGTTTGGTTTTTCACGTATTATCTTTTGGTTAGGTTGAAAAAAAATTGGATGTCATAAATTTGAGGAAACTAATTGAACATAATATTTTTAAATGGGACACCCTCTATAATTATAGACGCTTGGGAAAAAAAATTTTCTCTGATTTCGAAAATATATATTTTGTTGACATTTGCACTGACAGTTTTCGAAATATTTAATATTTAATGTTTACAATAAATTATAAAAAAATATTAAAAAATTAAAATATTAGAAAATGTTTAAATAACTAAGGAGGTTACATCGAAAATCGTTAAATATTTTTTATTACTGTTAGTTTCTAGTGTTAAATATTTTTAGTTCTTTGTATTTTTTGTATTTTCTTATGGTACTCGCTGTCGAATATTTTGCAAACAGTCAGTGCAAATGTCAACAAAATATATATTTTTGAAATCAGGAAAAAATATTTCCCCAAGCGTGTAAAATTATCCAGGGTGTCCCATTTAAAAATATTATCTTCAATTGGTTTTCCCAAGTTTACGACATGCAATTTTTTTTTGGATCTAGCTAAAAAATAATACGTGAAAAACCAAACAACTTTTGTGTTTACATTTTTTTCTAACTTTCTTAATAACCCCTGTAGGTAGGGATCAAAATATACGCGAATACCCTGAACATTAATTATTGCAAGCTATTGGTAATATAGATATAATTTCGACTTTCAAAAGGAAAGACATATTTATTAGTTTAGTCAACGTATGAATGCAATAAATAAATATTACATTATCTGCCGATGTGAGATTGCAGTAACCACAAGCACCTCCTACGAAAAATGTTAAATTAAGTAAACTTCAGATAGGTTATTATTTTCCTACGAGGAATATTGCTAACGGAATCGATAGTACTGACTGCCAAACACTTCTGATTACCAAAATACTGAAGCGAAATGCTCTTCCAATTAGAATATCGGTAAAAATTAATTTCAGGTTAATTAACATGCACAGTTTAGACAACTATTGTCTCAGCATCAAACAATAACGAGTGACACGTGGCGTAATGGTACAAGTCACAGGATTTCAAACATCAAAGTGCAGAATTGTGCAAGTTCGAATCCTGCTGGAGGCAACTTTTTTTTACTTTTTAATTCCAATTAATAAATGTGTTTAGTTATTCTGTTTCATTCTCCATAGTTTTTATTCTTTCTGCAGGTAAAGTTTGGAATTAATTCATTCATTTTGGCAGTCTGTAAAATTCATCATTTTATCTTACAAAAGTAAATATCTACAATATTAATTTGCTGCAACAATATGATAGCAATATATTTTTTAATAATTGATAAAATTGATAAAAATGTTTACTAAAAATTGAATTCTACCTTCAGGACTTAAAAAATGATTGTTTTCCATCAAGAATAGCGTACCCTTACAATTCATGAAAATATTATTAAGAAAAATTGTTTAGTATGATTACATCATCATTCCGGATACAAAATTTCAGCTTTCTGTATCTAAATTTATTATTTCATATACTGTAGGATTAATTATTTTACTTTTAAATTTGGCGCCTTCCATATGATTTGTAATGACTTTGAATTATTTAGGAATAATTACGTTGCCAATGTTGGTAGTATTGCATATAGAAATAAAAGGAGTGGGGGAATCGAGTTCTGGCGGTAGAATTTATTAAAGCAATGATTGCACAACGTATTGTATTATTATGATGTTATGGTTTATGAAGTTGTAAAGTAAAAACTGGAAGTGCAAATTTTGTTACGAGTGAGTTTATTTGTAAAAGATCGCCTACAGATTCAGGTGTGGGGTTGATCGGCTTCTGTGGCAAAAGTGGAGTGGCAAGCGGACTCTATCTTGAAGAAAAAAAATTTATGATTAGAAAAATGTTCTCGATAGAAGAATTGGAGAAGTTTTGTCAGTCAGCAAATTATCAACCTGAAAGTTAGGAGGCAGAAGCATATTTAAACAGTTCCGAGAGAGAAATTGATGCTGCCAAGAATAATCAGAGAAGAACCAAGCCCTCATATAATGATGTTATCAACAAGTTGTTGGAGCAGAACACATTAATGTTGAATTTGTTGACAAGCAGATTCAGTGCGGGTGCAGGGCAAGTAGATGACAGTGTTAAAACCAGACAAAAGGTAGATTCTTCAAACTGACAAAATTTTAACATTATGCTGGACTTAAGCAAGACTATTGACAAATTTAGTGGTGAAGGTGATCCGATATGTGCTCGCAGGTGGCTTGCACAATTAGAGACAACTAGCAGACTACATTCCTGGCCCGATTCTTTCATATTTGAAACAGCCTGAAGTAATTTAACTGGTGCAGTCAAATTTTGGTACGAAGGCAGCATAAACCATATAACTGACTGGTTCGCTTTAAAGGCAGCTTTCAAGAAGACGTTTCTATTCGACTGAAACTGAAAAAGTAAGACTGAAAGGTGGAGAGAAATGCAAAATAGAAACCAATTGTTTTCAGAGTCCCTTAGCACTTATTTTCATGAAAAGGTACAATTGTGCCGAGAGCTAGAACTTGACTTCGAAGAGATCAAGCAGCAGGTTGCTATTGGTCTATTGTCAAAAGACTTGAGTGATTTTGTCCTATCCAAAGATCATGTGGATGAAGGACGAGTTGTACAAAGACATGATTATGAAGGATAAAGTAAATCAGACGAGGAAGGTTAAAGTTAGTAACGAGAAGAACAGAGCGGCTAATAGAAATGAAGATAGACGACACACTCCAGAAAAGAGAGAAGGAAACAACCGAACGAGAAAATGAAGAACTACTAGCAGGGACAGTTACCAATCCCAGGCTACCACAATCGTGAGATGCTACAACTGCAACGAAGAACAGATCAAGACTAGATGCCCAAACCCGGCGAGGGAGAGAGGAAGCTGTTATGGGTGTGGAGGGACCAACCACCTATGGAGGGATTGTCCACAAGTGAAGAGAGAAGGGAATCCTCACAGTTCAACTACAATGTTAATTAATCCTGTCACGTTATAAGGTGGGTGTATCTCTAATAAATTTGAATTTAAGCTTGGATTGTATAGTTGTTACAGGCCGTCCTATCTCAATGTTAGCTGAAAATTTGGTACTTGAGCATCTGATATTGCTTTATGAGGAATCGGGAGTTCTGGAAGGTATAAATAAGTCGAGATTAAATGTTAGGGGTTTATTTTATGACAATATTAGTATTAACGTTTAACGTTAATAACGTTTACAATATAGTTTTATTATGTCGTGGATACAGGAACTATGTCACTTCTGGGTTTATTAGGCAGATACTTTATATCTCATCCTAACATACAGCATGTTATTTTTGAAGTAGATTCGGTGAAAATTGTTCCAAAATCTGGTCATATAGATTTTTTAATCAATAAAGTGCTTCTTGTTGACAACGTTGACAGTCCATCGGTTGATTTGGAGGTAAATCCGAAATTGTCTCCAGCCGTGGTATCTGAAAGAAAACACATTTTTAAACATTATTATTTAGAGGCGGAGATACCTGAAAAACCGTGTACAGATTTCAAGATGCATATTATATTAAATCAAATTCAACCTTTCACTTTTCGACCAACGCGATTATCATTTGGTGAAAAACGAGCTGTAGAAGAGATTAATGATTTACTAAATAAAAATATTATCAGGGAAAGTAATTCTCCATATTGTTCTCCGATAGTACTTACCAAAAAGAAAACAAGGGAATATCGTATGTGTGTAAATTTTAGAACTCTAAATAAGTATATTGTTCACGACCCTTTTCCTCTATCGACGATCACTTAGATTGTTTAAAAGAAAAAAATATTTCACAAAGTTGGATTTACGAAATGCATTTTTCCATGTAGCTTTAGACGAGGTTTCTAGGGAATACATCCTTCATTACACCACTAGGGCAATACGAGTTTTGTAGAAAGCCATTTGGGTTGTGCACGAGTCCAGCCATTTTTTGTAATTCATTAACGTAGTTTTTTAGGAATCTTATTAGAACTGGAAAGGTCCTTATTTATTTAGACGACATCATGATAACGACTAGTACCTTAGAGGAGAATCTAGATATATTAAAACTAGTATTTACTTTACTCGTTCAAAATCTTTTAAAACTTAGATTAGATAAATGTGTCTTTTGGAGCACTGAGATAAATTTTCTTGGATATCATGTTAATGAAAAGGGTATAAGTCCAAATGGGGAAAATATTGCGGCTATAAAAAATTATCCGATACCCAACAATGTTAAGGAGGTACACAGGTTCATTGGTTTATGTAGCTATTTTAGGAGATTTGTTCAGAATTTTGCAATTATCGCAAAACCCTCTATGATTTACTGAGGAAGAAAACATTATTTAAATTTGGGGTAGAACAACTCAAAGCTTTCAAGCAATTAAAAGCTAAATTAACTGAGCAACCGATATTAGCAATTTATTCACCTTTAAATGAAACCGAACTGCACTGTGACGCCAGTAGTTTGGCGTTTGGATCAATATTGCTACAGAAACAGGGAGATGGTAAGTTCCGTCCACTATTCTTTTTTAGCAAACGGACAACGGACAGTGAATCTAAATTTCATAGTTATGAGTTAGAGACTTTGGCAGTAATCTACTCATTATTACGTCGTTTTCATATTTATTTACATTCTATTCCTTTCAAAATAATAACAGACTGTGACAATTTTCGTCTCATTCTAGCAAAGAAAGAAATTATTCCTAGAATTATGCGGTGGTACTTAGAGCTTCAAAATTACCAATATACAATCGAACTTAGGGGCAATGTGCGTATGCAACATCTAGATGCTATGAGTAGAGCTCATAACATTTTAATTCTGCAGGGAAATTCATTCGAACAAACATTAGCTTTGAAACAAAACACGGTTCGGAATATTATGATGTTACAAGCTGAATTAGAAATAAAAGAACATCCTTTATTTGAATTGAGAAATAATTTAGTGTATTGTATTGTAAAGTAAAAAATGGAATAGCTTTTTATGTACCTGAAGTGATGGAATTTAATATTCTGTATATGTATCATAATGAAATGGGACATTTTGGGGTTGATAAAACGGTCGAACTAATTTCACGCACTTACTGGTTTCCTCATATGAGACAAAAAATTAAAGAGTACATAAATAACTCTCTAAAATGTATCAAGGTTTAATCCAAAGTCGTGACCGAAGGAGGGATTTTTGCATAACATCCCAAAAGGAAACTTACCTTTTGAATGTATACACGTTGATCATTATGGACCATTAGAAAAAACGGGTAAGAAGAATAGATATATTTTTTAAATCATAGATGCATTTAAAAAGTATATTCAATTTTTTCCATGTAAGTCGATTAAGAGTGAAGAAGTAGTTAAATATTTACAAACCTATTTTACCTGTTATAGCAAACCTAAAATTATTATTTCAGATAGAGGTTCGTGCTTTACCTCACAACGTTTTGAGAGTTTTACTAAACATGAGGATATCCAACATATTTTAATCGCGTCAGAAGCTTCTAGAGCCAATGGTCAAATCGAGCGAATTAATAGGCTGTTAACTCTGTTATTAGGTACATTAACGGAGGAAAAACTTATTCATTGGGATAAAATATTAGGGGAAGTCAAATTTTGCATCAATAATACTATTAACAGAGCTACAGGAGAAACTCCGGCAAAATTACTGTTAAATTACTGTTTAGTAGAAATCAAATTGGTCATGTACAACATAATTTGAGATTAATTTTAGAATGGATAAATATACCGGAAAATATAGATCTAGAGGAACTGAGACAAGAAGCTGCGGCGAATATAGAGAAGAATCAAAATGTTAACAAATTATATTATGATAAAAAACACAAGGAACTGTGTCGTTATAAAGTAGGCGACTATATAATGATTTCCAATGTAGATACAACAGTCGGAGTAAATAAGAAACTTATGCTTAAATTTAGGCGACCTTACGAAATTAATGCTGTTTTACCTAATGATCGTTATGCAGTTACGGATATCATTGGATTGCAGAACTCTCAGATACCTTACGACAGAGTAATTGATGTAACCAGGTTGAAGCTATAATCCACCTAAAATAAAAATAAGATTAATTTGGTAACTAAAGCTTTGAATGAGAATTTATTAATATTTACCTTATAAATACACCTTACGAATGTACCTTATGAATACTAGTGTTATTGTACATTATATAAAACTTATGTCATATTTATGTGTTATGTAGGTACCTACTGACCTTAGGTTTCATTCTTGAGGAAGTTACTTATGTTGCCTTTTTTGTTATATTTACGTTTATGTATTGTATTATGTTACTTACTTACGTTAAGTTACTTTTATGTTATTTGTCCTTTAGGATTTCATACTTATGACTTCTGTAAATTTTAAATAATTAAGCAGTTAAGTAGTAGTGTTGATCGGGACGATCAAAGGTCAGGTTGCCCAAGCTGTGGGATTAATTATTTTACTTTTAAATTTGCCGCCTTCCATATGATTTGTAGTGACTGTAACGTACATTTTAATGTTCGTTCCATGAGGTTGACTATTATGTATCCCGTAAAACACCAGCCTAATTCCTCGTGACCTAAGTTCTCAATTTTAAATATAATACGCTGGAATATGCTGATTGGCTAGTAAACGGCAGCCCCACCAAAATCAAGCGAACAAGCCGGTGTAATTAGGAAGGAACAAGAGAGTGTTCCAGGCTTCCACACTAGGCAGATGTGAGTTATTTTATTTGACATATTTTATTATCTTTCATTATTGTTTGAGATTATTATTATTAGTACAGAAATACGATCATAGCGATTTATTGTTATTATTAAGTAATTATATTTCATGTATAATTAGTATCAGGATTTACCTGGATCTGTTAGGTGAATTAACTAGGCGTGGTCAATTGAGAATTTTTTTGTCACCCTATATGGTGAGCAGCAATTCGATTCAGGACAATAGAATACAGTTTCAATATGAATTTATACATTTGTGAGAAGCTGTGCTCTATGGAGGAGATTTATAGAAAATATAGGTTTTCGTAACCAATAAGTTTGAGTTTTCTTGCCTCCATTTTGTTCTAAATCGGATTGTGACCATTCAATACCTCGTGTATGCGCCCTTTGGGAATTAAGTTTGTATCTTAGCTTTATCTTATCTTCTCTTATCTTAGCGTTACAACATTTATGATTGTAAGCTATAGAAAATTGGTATTATCATAATTTCTGCACTATGCTAATTAATTTGTTTTTTTGCCTTTATCTAAAATATCTTTGCCTACCTGAGTAGATATTTAATAAATAACTCACATGCACGCCAATTGGGAGACTAGAACCTGTTTCCTAACACTTGTATAAATTCATTGATTATTGTTCTTTGACAATAAATTTGCACAATTACTCAATAAGAATTTTCATTAACTTATCACTTTGTTTTGCAAAGTGATAAGTAATGAAAAATAAATTTTTCTCTTAATTATATTAGTAACATATCTTTGCTTAACCGTTGTTTTTGGAATTTTGGGTCAGAGGAGAGAGGTTTTTTATTTATTTTATTTTTGTTCCTTCTGAACTATTGTATCTTTAAATATTAACGATTAGGTTTTTTTATTAAGAATAATTGTCGAGTGGCTGAACTCTAATCAGTTCATTTGAATGCTAATTTTTGGATAATTTTATTTGCTTCATTCTGGGTAGGGTCACTAAAGGTTGACACCTTCTAGGTTTTGTTTTTATTTGTTTATAATTTTCCCTGTGATAATTCACAGAGTATTTGACAAGAACCAGATTTTCTGGTGCATTCCCTTCAGGAAAATATTCATACTTTTTAATCTTGGCTAAACTAGCCGTCACTTTCATCTATATATGTTTGTAAATTGTGGGCCACTCTTAACACGAACAATTCTTTGTATGTACTCTTCTGAGACGAGCCTGCTGTAACCTGACTGCAAGATTTATACCCAGCTCAAGAACTCTGGACACCTACCATCTGCAGATCCCTAAATAAAAGTATTGGACTTAGCCAGTACGTGACCGTCATCTGGACTAGAGCTCTAGCTTCCCCAATCATCAGCGACAGGTTAAGGGTGAGAGTATTGACGTCATACAGAAGGAATGAGATTGTAAGAGTGTTACAGAACCTCACTAAAAGTTTGTAAAGTTAGCCAATTTTAAAATTTCATTTTTTACATTTTTTTTGTCAGTCATTATTAAATCATTTTTGTATTTCTTTCAACATTTAAATTCATCCATAGTTATTCACTTGTAATGATTTTTATAATTAAGTTATTATATTGTAGTCTCCTAAATTTTATAGTTGTTTCTTTTTGTGTCGTAAGATCTAAAAATTATCCTGATGCCCAAATAAATTGTCAACACTCAAAGCATTGCTACGAATACTACGAATCTCCCTAAACTACCAGAGTAATGTCAGTGAACTTAAGCTAGTGGAATTGCACATCCCTAGCTTATCTAAAGTTCATTGCATAACTTTGAATTATTTAGGAATAATTGCGTTGCCAACGTTGGTAGTAAAAGGATTGGAGGAATCGAGTTCTGGCGGTAGAATTTACTAAAGCAATGATTGCACAATGTATTGTAATAGACTTACATTATTATGATGTTATGGTTTATGAAGTTGTAAAGTAAAAACTGGAAGTGAAAAATAAACGTTTTGTTACGAGTGAGTTTATTTGTAAAAGATCGCCTACAATACAAGGGATTATCTAAATTTCTTTAATATATATTTTCTTAAAAATACCCGACGGGTGACCCCAGGCCGCAGGCCTGAACCCCCGGTAGGGCTAGAAATCGCGATTTTCTTTCATTTCTAGTTTATATTAATACCCAATTGAGAACACTGTTTCTGTTTGTTACGTCTGTATGTTAAAATACAGACCGTTTGTTTTAAACCAATCGGACATTATATTTAAAACACAGTTGCATTTAGTTTCAAGAGATTTATCTCTGCTGTCTGAAACTAGCAGAGGTTGATCGTCTGCATAACAAGAAAAGCATCAAGCTTCTTCGTGTATAACAGAGACAAAATAGGACCCAGTACACCAGAACCCCGTAGAACCCCCATACTCAATTCCACACTTTCTGATTTAACGCTACCAATACCCATATTACTCATATGAGTAATGTTATTATACAGTTTCCGGTTATTTAAAAATGACGAAATCCAGTTGTGAGCCACACCTCTCATGCCATATATATCTAATTTAGATAACAATTTTCCAAGTTTAACCCAGTGGAATGCCCTGCTGAGGTCACAAAATATCCCAACAGAGCACTCGCCTGACTTCAAACACTCACTTAGCCTATTAATATAGGAATAAATGGCAGTTTGTGTAGACATTAGTTCTGTAATACCTCATAAAAATGTTTGAATGCCCCATCAAAAGTGTTTATACCGCCGATCAAACATGTATAGATAAGTAATTGGCTATTTGCCAGTATATAAAATGGTAGTTTCCAAGAATAACAAGACATAACCTCAATTTCATGAAATTTCCTGTCACAGTGCAAAAAGCCATGGGCGGCTATGTTTTAAGGGGTGAAAATTATAATTATAAAACTAAATTGATTCGTTCGCTGAAATCAAGTCGAGTTATACGTTTGTGAACTCTACTCTACAGTTTTATTAGTTTTTTCTAGTATTTACCATAGTTAAATTCTCATTGTTGCATATATGTACATAGTGTATTAATCCTAAGTCATATGAAATGAGTAATTTGTGTGTTAAATGTGAAACACAGGTTCCGGATTTGGACAGAATATGTTGTGACCAGTGCAGCAAATGTTTTCATTCTATATGCGCCGGCTTAACTCGTCAAGAAGCTTTATGTATGAGGCCTAAAGACCGAAAAATTAATTTCTACTGTGATAAGTGTAAATCATTGATGCATTCTATTACTAATTTAAATGCAATTGTCGGCAAGCTGAAAGGTCAACTTGATGAATTAAACAAAAAATTTGAGGATCTACAAACAAAAAGTAGCACACAAAAAACTATCGGCATTCAGGACCCAGAAAAAACGCAAACGGCTAATAAAAACAATAATATAGCCCAGCTGATCCAAGAGGTGAATGAACGGGACATACACTCAAGAAATTTATTAATTTTTAATTTACCAGAGTCCCTAAAAGCCACAAAAGAGGAACGGCATGAAGATGATATGGGCCAGGCTTCTATTATTATTTCAACATGTGATAATAATGTTAACATGAATAATTTGCGAATACATCGATTGGGAAGATATGACGCATCCAAAATCAGACCTATAAAAGTTATAATAGAAAGTCATTATGATGTTATAAAGGTTTTGCAAAATAAAAGGAAATTAAATGGTCAATTTAAAATTGGTCCAGATCAAACTAAGTTGCAGCAAAAACATTATAAAGACCTTGTTAATGAAATTAATACGATGAAGGCTGAAGGTGTAACAGATAAGATTATCAAGTATATAAATGGAGTTCCAAGAATAGTTACAAAAAAGTAATTGCTAATATGAACATGACTAATCTTAATATATATTACCAAAATTGCCGAGGTCTTAGAACTAAAGTAATAAGAGTTTTCTACTAATGTCTTGGTTGTCGATTACGACATAATTATCCTTACGGAAACATGGCTTTGTGAAGGCATATTGGATTGCGAATTGTTTAGTCAAAATTATGTGGTGTATAGAAAAGACCGAAGCCCTTTAACTAACTCTAAACTTCGCGGAGGAGGGGTTCTAATTGCAGTGAGCTATAAGCTTACATCTTCAAGCGAATTTAATATTAATAGCACAGTAGAAGAATTATGTTTCGATTTTAATTAATAATGATGAACACATTTTTGGTGTCGTTTACATTCCCCCTTCATCTGCTCCTATTATATATGAGAACCATGTAGAAAACCACGCAGTTGGAAATATTGCGGAGCACTATCCCAAAGCTGTGTTACATATTTGTGGAGATTACAACATACCTCAAGCAAACTGGTGTATCGATGATGACATGGGTGTTGGTGTTAGTGAAGGTATATAGACACAGCAATTAGAAATAATTTGTGACTGTTGTAATTTTTATAACCTAAATCAGTTTAATTTAATCAAAAATTATGATAATGTAATTTTGGACTTATGCTTTTTGGTCCAATCCGAAGTGACAATTTCTCGTAGTGATTTTAGCTTGTCTAATATTGACATAAACCATCCACCTCTGCATATACAAATTCCTATAGCTGATTATTATTCAACTCTCTCTAACCAAAGCAACTGGTGTTATAACTTTAGGGTTGGTGATTATGTCCTTGTTAATGATTATTTGGGTAATATAAGCTGGGCCAATATCTTTACTGATAATATCAACGAATCTCTGAAAATTTTTTATGATACCATTGCTGTCGCTTTGGAAATGTTTATTCCTAAACATAAACTACATAACGATAGTTACCCTTCGTGGTACAGCACAGATACAAAGAAAATTATTAAAAACAAAAATAAAATATATAGTCGTTACAAAAAATATCGGAATCCCGACGTTTGGACTCAATATAAAGCTATCAGGGCAGAATCAAAAAAATCGATAATGATTACAGAAATTTTATTAATAAGACACAATCCAACTTAAACAGTAATGGTATCAAATCATTCATTCTGGAAATTTGTGAATTCTAAGAAAAAGATTCATAATTTACCAAATTCCATGTATTATGGTGATAGAAAATCGGAAAATGGTCTTGAAATTGCAAATATGTTTTCAGAATTTTTCAATTCAACATACATGGCAGGCAATAATTTAAATTCTTGCTCAATAGATGAGTCATATTTTAGAAATTACAATTTAAACTTATTCAATTTACAAGTGTCAGTGGACGAAGTTTTTAACAAGTTACAGTCATTAAATATTAACAAAAGTGGTGGCCCTGATAACATTTCTCCATATTTTCTAAAATTTGCTAGTCCTACTCTAGCTTACCCGTTATGCCTGTTATTTAATTTGTCATTAGAAAATGGATGTTTTCCTAAACTTTGGAAGGAAGCCCTCAAACCCCAAAAAACCTTTCATAACCCCAATTTTTAAATCGGGTAATAAAATGAGTGTTGAAAATTATCGACCTATCTCTGGTCTCTCAACTATGGCAAAGTTATTTGAAAAAATAGTAACTGAATTTATTACTCCTGCAGTCAGACAAATTATTGTTCCCGAGCAACACGGTTTCCTTAAGGGTAAATCTACAGTCACCAATCTTCTTTGCTACTCTAACTTCATTACAAATACTCTTGAAAACGGTAACCAAGTTGATGCCATTTATACCGATCTTAGAAAAGCGTTCGATCGTGTAGATCACAATTTATTGTTATTAAAGCTTAAACTTTACGGTGTTGGAGGCAACTTACTTGAATGGTTTAGAAGTTATTTGACGAATCGGAAGCAAAATGTTATCAATGGGTATAAATCAACTGATTTAAATGTAACCTCGGGTGTACCCCAGGGCTCACACCTTGGGCCCATTTTATTCTTACTCTTCGTCAATGATATATCTAATGTGATAAATTATTCTAATGTTTTAATGTTTGCAGATGACCTTAAGTTATTTGGTACAGTAAGTTCAATTAATGATTGCCAAATGGTCCAAAACGATTTATCAAATATAGCCCTGTGGTGCCAACATAACTTTCTAGATTTGAATATTGGTAAATGTAAGGCAATATCTTTCTCTAAAAAGAAGGATTTGTTGATTTTTAATTATGAGGTTAGAAATTGCAGCTTGGAAAGAGTTTCCTCTATTGCAGATCTCGGCGTAACTTTTGATGAAAAAATGTCATTTACAGCCCATATCAATCTAACCATAAGTAAAGCATACAGGATGTGCGGTTTTGTTATTAGGCAGTGCCAAGATTTTACGAACATCCCAGCTATAATTTTGTTATTTAACTCCCTATCTAGAAGCATACTGGAATATGGTAGTGTGATCTGGTCACCTACGTATCAGTGCCATATAAACCAGTTAGAGAGAGTGCAAAAAAATTTTGTTAAATTCCTAATGTTTAAGCTTAACCTTAATTCTTACGACATTCCCTATTCCAGACGACTTTCTATGTTGGGTATCGAATCTCTTGAAACACGACAAGTTAATGCGGACAAAATATTTATGTTCAAGTTATTTAGTAACTCTATTGATTGTCCTTACCTTTTAGGTTTATTTTGTCTTAATGTCCCATCTTATAATACGAGGTTCATTGATTTGATTCATGTTCCATTTAACAGAACTAATTATGGGCAGCATAGTGCCTTAACTAGGCTAAGTAAACATTTCAATGATTGTAAAGAGGTGGATGTTTTCAACACAAACTTATCTCGTTTTAGGGTTGGTTTGAAAATGCATAGTTCCGAGGAACCATAGTTTCATGTACTTTGTCGTTGCCTTGATTTTTTATCTTTGTTTTTTATTTTGAGATTTATTTTGTGATTTATTTTTCACACACTTCATCATAGCTATCAATTGATTAGCATGTAATTTTGTTTTCCATGTGTAGATATCTTATTCAATTTGAATTGTAAATACTGGTGTTTATAATAGTACTATTTGGCTATTACCTGTGGCGTACTAATACTACCAATAAATAAATAAATAAATAAAGACTTTTCAGAATTCCAGTACGCGTAGTAGATATTCCAGAAACGGCTAACTGAAGGTCTACCTGGTACACACTGTGCGTAAGCTCCATAAAAATTCATGTAGATCTGTTTTTAATGAACATAAAATTTTAACGATGATTTCTTTGTTTATTTTTGATTTATCTCTATATGCTTTTAAAAACAAAAGAGTTTTGTCTAAATGGTGACGCTCATGATTTTAACATGACAAAAAAGTGAAATACGTGTAGCTTTCACTAAAATGTGTATTGCTAGTAAGGGACCACGCTACCTGGGACCCAAAATATATAATCACTTACCTAGTGAAATAAAAATGTGTAGTAAAATGAAAGATTTTAAGCGATGTTTAAAAAAATATTTATTGTGTAAATATTATTATACTTTGTCGGAGTATTTTTGTTAGATTATAAGTTAGATTAAGATTGACTAATGCTATACATCTTGTATGTCTTATGAGCAATGAATAAATGATGATGATGATGCTTTGTATACAAAAACAAAGAGTTTCTAAAATAATTGCTTAAGAACTAATTAAAACTTACTCGGATTCAGAAGACGTTTCCGAAATAATAGTTTTACTTTTGTTAAAGTTTATTCCATAACTCGAATTTTCTGAAGACATATTTAATTTTCGTTTAGAAACGTTTGATAATGGACTGTCAAAAGTAGTGTCACTTTCTAAGGCACATATCTAAAAAAAAAAAAACACAAAATGTTAAGTTGACATATTTGCAAACACATAATAGGGCTGACCAAAATCCTATTAATTTCAAATTATTGTTTTTTAACTAGTCGGTCGTGACTACCCTGGGTTTTATTTTATATATATATATATATATATATATATATACAGGGTGCTTCAAAATAGTTGCAATACATGGAGATCTCGGAAACGTAAAGAGATGCGAAGTCGGTTAAATAGAGGCAAAGTTGTGTATTCAGGGGGGCAACATAATGGTGAAAAGAAATCAAGGCTAACTTGATTAGCTTTCGAAATATTTCCAGGTCCGTATTTAAAAAAATTAAGATGATGTTCGGTTCCGGGAAACGAAAGGTTTTGCGGAAAATTCGCTAACACCATTCGATAAAGGGCAAAAAGTTGCTATAGAAAAGTGCTCTTTATTTTTGAATACCTCATCAAATAGGCCCGCAAAAAAAAAAAAACGAAAATCGAAATTTTCGGTTTTTTCAAAATGTTTCAAAAACTAATCAAGTTAGCCTTGATTTCTTTTCACCTTATGTTGCCCCCCTGAATACGCAACTTTGCCTCCATTTAACCGACTTCTCTCACCGTTTCTGACATCCTCATGTATTGCATCGAATTTGAAGCACCCTGTTTATATAAAAATAAAAAATAAATTTTCTATTTTAATTTTATCGTTAATAAATTGACTTCCATCAACCAATTGCTCAAACTAGTTAATCCAAATTGTAAGCAATCAAGAATTTTCATGGAATTCACCCTTTAAAGTTTCAGAACATTTCTGTGGAACATCTCTGACATGTTTTCAATAATAATTTTTAGACAACAAACTCTTAGCAACATTTTTTGTCCCTTGATACTTTTCAATATCTCTAACACTTTGGGAGATATCGTGACTATTTGGTAAAAATACACATCTCTCAAAGCAGAATGGGAGAAAAGAACAGCATGTAAAAAATTGAATGTTTGAAAAAAATAGAGAGGGTTGTGTTTATAATAATTTGAATTTTAATTGTAAAATAAATATTTTGCATTTTTTGTTAGATATTATATTATTATAGATATTTTGTTAGGTATGTTTATAAAAACATTTTTCTTGAAATGGTGTCCCCTTTCAGCTGATAAACTTTGTCGGTTTAAAAACGGAACACCTTGTATATTTTTAATAATTGTGACTATTTTTAATTTGTGGATCTCGATAACTCTGCAATACTGTAAAAAGAAATCTCTATATATCCCTTTTTTTCGCCTAGATATTGGACTTCTACGCACTCACTATATCTTCACCACCTTATTTATTATCTAATTAATTTTAAATATTTGTGAGTTATCAAAAATGAATATTTTTCAATTACGGCCCACTGAGGACGAGTAAAAAAGGCCGTTTTATAGAAAAATTTCATTAAGAAAAAATACTTGTTTTTAATATTTTATCTTATTTCAAGTAGTTAAACATTAATCATTTTATAAATATGGAATAGTACTGGTAAAAACAATACCTATTTAAAATAATATTCCTATTTATTGATTGCACCACTGATAAAAAATTGTACTAAATTCAAAAATAAATGAGGAAGATATGAGGGTGTGTAGACGAGAGGTGAGACATATTGTATATAAAACCTTTCAAGATACATATTTATTTACTTACTGTTCAATATCCTACCAGGCACAAAGCTACCTAATACACAAGGATAGTCTTTACAAAGAACATAAACAATTTATATAAGTTTCCATTTAGATAAGTCTAAGAAATGTAAAGTTACCAGTTTTCTGTATCTATGTAGAGGTAACGTAAAGTCCATATTAATAAACATATTACAACTATTATTAGTCAGTCAATTCATTGTTCATTATATTCCTAGAAAACGCTTGGTCAGTTGAGATAAGGAAAACTATAAAAAGGCGTACCGACGCACATTACGTGTTCGGTTTGTCAGATAATTTCACTCTCATAACTTGTAATCAAATAAATAAATAAGTTCTTTTGCTATTAGTTAGAATTTATTCTTTCAATAGTTTTTAAAAACATTTTTTCAACGAAAGAATATTATTGGCGCAGTCGGTATGGTTTTGGCAACCGAGCCAAAAGTGAGCGAAAATATTACATTTCCTATCCTTTGAAATCTAATTCGAGATCATCTTTGGATATTTAGATTAGTTTTGTGATAAATCTTATTAAGATCATATCAAGTATTAAAATCATTTATTGATCATTAATACCTAATTAAGAAAAGAAAAAAAATTGTCCGTGTGTAAGTGTACGCCAGAACAAATTCTTGTTTTATTTAAGTGAAATTAAATAAAAAAAAAACAGTTTTTGAATAAACTTGTAGAAATGTCTACCGACACAACGAATTATACTTTAGTAAGATTAATATTAGAAACGATTCCAGAGTACAATGGAGATACAGATTTGTTGGAAATTTTTATCTCAGCTTGTGATGTTTTTTACAATAAATATAATTCAACAACTAACACCGAGTTAAATAAATTTATTTATCAGGCAATTTTAGGCAAATTAAAAGGAAATGCATTTTTGATTATTGCATCTCGTGCAGAATTAAATACATGGTCGTTAATTAAAACTGAGTTTCGCAATGTGTATGGAGAACGTTTAAGCCTTGATAATTTGGAACAAGGCCTTATAACTTGCTCTTTACAAAAAAGTGAAACTTATCACAATTTTGCAAAACGACTACAATTACTTAGATCTAAATTGGCACTAAAATTAAAAACAACATCCGTAATTGAAATGGATGCTGCTACAAAACAGGTTCATTTAAGACAATACGACAGCTTAGCATTAAAAATATTTGTTAGACACTTAGACAGACAATTACGTGACAAAATTATTACACAAAGTCCTACTAGCTTGGAACAAGCTATGACATTGGTCCAAGAGGACGAAAACTTTGAACTGTTCTTACAACCCCAAAACCATTACAAACTAGTACCTAGGGAAAATATTCCACAAAAATCCAACACACTGCATGTTAAACAAACACCCGTTCAAGCTCAAAACTTCTTTCCGCAAAGATCTTTCAGCCTACAAATGTTTGGCAACCCGGACAAAATCCAATACAACATTTCCCAAAGCCAACACCAATGTCAGGTGTAAGTAATATTCCATCTAATATTCCACGAATTAACCCCACACCTATGTCAACAAGTACGAGAAACCAGGCAATGATAAACAGAAAAAATTGTAAACGAGTTACAACACACCGAGAATATCGCGGAATTACTAGAACCCAGTGATACACATGACAATGATACTGATAACGACAGACTCTACAATGTAGAAACTGGACACCCGTATAACTATTACAATGATAATGAAAATTATAACGCACGCTATGAAACTGAGTACGTAGATAACGAATATCTAGTAGACAATAACTTACAAGAAATCAACTCGCAAGAATTTTATGCTTCCCACGTCTCAAGAAATAAAACCGTATCAGAAATAAACACGAATTTTCAAACACCGTTACCATATATTCTAATTAGGGCTACAAAAAACGAACCAGAAATAAAATTATTAATCGATACGGGTTGTAATTTAAATATACTAAAACCAGATATAATGGAACATTATTTTCCAAATTCTACTACTAGCGAACCAACACAAATTCAAACAGCTGGTGGTATGGTCGTAACTAAAGGAATAGCAAAGGTTCCTTCATTTAGTCTAATAATTAAAAATTCACCTATTAATAAACAATTGAAAGAAATATTACGAAATTATGTTGAATATACCCCAGAATGTGTAGCACATAACTTCCATAACTATTTTGATGGAGCAATAGGGATCACTTTTCTCAGAGATCTTAATTTAAAGATTGATTTCAAAACCCAAAGTTTAATTGGGCATAACTTTTTAATACCATTTAATTATAGACAAGTAAATAACGATATTACAATCAATTTTATGCTAAACCCAAATGAAATTAAGACAGAAAAATTACCCGTAAACGTCCAAGATAGGAAAAAAATTGTAAACGCACAATCTCAAGTATAAATCGAGTCTGTCAACCAGTCAATTTTAAATAATTATGATTTAACAGAAAATAATTTAGCAGACTTTTTCGCCCAAACAAATGAAACTAAATTAAAGGCACCAGACGATTCACCAAAAATACAATCCACTTCAACGGTAGAGCAAATTATCAATGAAACAATAAATACTAAGGTAGTAGATATCCCCCGAATTAATATCATATCAGATATCACTTTAGAAACCGAAAATGTAGTAGAAGCTAATGAAACAGTACATACGGCACAAGAAAATCCCATATTAGAGATGCCCATATCAGACAAAGCTCTAAATACGTTCAAAAACCAAATACAGTTTCGCGTTAATAACGATACACTAAATTCAATCGTTACAATTAAACACTCCTTTGACAATAAAAAACGAAATAACGTTACCATTAGAAAACAATACTGTAACACAGATTTATTTAACTTTTTAAAAGATTATTTAAAACCCAACACAACCTATAGTCTATTAATTGCGACAGAATACTTTAGTAAATTCACACAAACTATTCAATTCCACTTTTTAGCGAAACCTTTTAAATTTGTACGATGTACGTTATTCTTAGAGAGGTTTAAATAAAACTATTATAATCCTAACCCGAAAATACTATTGGCTTACAAAAAAAAAAAAAAACGACGTAAATGATTATATTAACTTATGCACAAATTGTCCAAAAACCAAACCAATTAAAAATCTAATAATGTATGCTTTAATAGGATACGATAATAATATTCATAGTTCTACTAAATTTACACCCATGCAAGTAATTAAAAGTGTATTAGATTATGCTACGCACGCGGAGATAACTGAGCTGAGAATTGTTTCAGATTATTCAACTAAACACGTCGAAAATACTAATATTATACATTCAGAAAATAATTTAAAACCTGGAGACTTAACTAAGGTAAATAAAAATCAAATACCAGAAATCCATATAAATAAAACCTCGGATAAAACTAACGTGTATATCAAGGATAACACTCGGAATAAAATATAGTATATTTATGAGCAAGCTAAACCATTATTAGACACTTAGATGAACTAGACACAAGTAAAAGGACTTTTCAAAAAAAAAATAGTAAAACCTTTCAGACAACTTACTAATAAAGAACTAACTTTACAGAACAAAAATGGAGAATATCCTAACATTTGTTCTGACAATAACATACCCTTTTCATGTCAATACACTATATATAACTCCCCTGACAAATAATATATTCTCTTACGAAATCGGACGGACCTATGATAGGTACATCTAAAAAACATACTTTTATAAAATATATAGAAACTAACTATAATTAAACTTCGTAATAATACTAATAATAAATATAATAACGCTCTAGCAACCTTCGATAAAAACCAACAATCGATACGTCACGATTTTACAAATTTTGTATATATTAGTAAAAATTTTATGAAAGAAACTACAAGATTGTTTAAAAAACTGAATACTAATAATAAAATCGTTAACAAAAATTACCGAACTTTCACTAGTAATTGATAAAATCACCCGTTATATAACTATACAACAAATACCCAATATGTTATTGATAAATTGTACCATGTTGATAGAACATATAGATAACATCCAAAATTCAATCACCCTTGATGGATTAAGCACACTAACAGGTGCAGTTTTACCCCTTAACGAATTAACAAATAATTTCCATTATGAAAAATAAATATAATAACCAAATTTTAGATTTGCACATTAAACAAGAATATTATTAGATATTACCTCTATGCTTACCTCTATTATTATATTATTACCTCTATGTTAGACCTAACATAGAGTTAATACGATCTTATATATTTTTTGTAATGCAGGTACCTAAGAAATTTGTTCTGTTTTTTTTTTAACAGTATATACATGTATTTGTGGTTGAGAATGCTAAATTATCAATGCATATTCTAGCTTTGTTCTTACAAATGAATAATATAAGGTTTTAATTGTTTCTACATTTCTGAAATCTGAAGTTTGCCTTATGACAAAGCCCTAAGTAAATACAACTAGCTGATGCTGGCAAATGATTTATGTATTGAGAAATTGAAAGACTGGAATCATATACCGGTTTCCCATGTCATCTTACTAATGGCAATTAGCATGGGCGATTACATTTCATTGAATTTTATATTCCCAAGGCACACTATGAGACATATTACTAACATAATCGATATTACTGATCGCCAAACACTTTTGATTATAAAAATACTGAAGTGAAATGCTTCTTTAATTAAAATATCATAAAAAATTAATTTTAGATTAACTATAACAGTTTACATAGCTGTCTTAGCGCATAAAACCTGAAATGGCATGGTGGCCTAGTGGTATGAGACGCGGGATCCTAAACTAAACTTCAAATATTCGCAGGTTCGAATCACAATCGAGGTAACATTTTTTTTTAATTTTACTTTTTGATTAATTACAATTACAAGTGTTTACTTATTCGAATAAATATGAACATATTTTAAAAAAACTCATAATTTTAGAGTTATAGTTTTTTATTAAAAAAAAAAACCTATTACTAATTCATGACAGTTCCTCTGTTGAGGTATAATATGTAGCAACTATTAGCAGAGATAAGTACACTATTAGTAAAATCATTTAAGAAATAAAAAACATGTTGCTTGTTGATTACTTATTTTAAAGATAAAGGAAACGAACCAATTAAAAACATGTTTTATTTATTTTATTTTTTTTGATAAGTAAATCTTGTGACTTTAAAGATTAACTTCAAAAATAATAATTTGTAATTAATTAAAAAGTAAAATAAAAAAAAATATCTCTGGTGAAACTTGAACCTGCAAAATTTTGCGGTTCGGTTAGAAAGACTGCCGCTCAACCAACTAGTCCACCAGACAATTTAAAATGCGAGCGCTAACACAATTATGTAAACTACATTTATTAACTTAAAACGAATTTTTATTGATATTTTAATTAAAAAAGCATTTCGCTTTAGTATTTTGGAAGTCAGAAGTGTTTGACAGTCAGTACTATCGATTCCGTTTGCAATATTTCTCATAGAGTGCTCTGGGAATATAAAATTCAACGAAATGTGATAGCCCACGTTAATTGCCATTAGTTAAATGAAATGGGAAACCCGGTATGACATCTAAATCTTTAATGTTGTTCTTTTTTCTAAAGACAATGAAATCTTTCTTCCGGATAAATACTGTCGCAAAACATTTTTTTAAATTAAAGTGAAATTTTAATTTATAACTTTATTTGCAAATATTATTAAATCTTTCTGAAGTTCCATGTGGTCTGTGTTCGATTCAACTTTTTTGTATATTTTAAAATAATCTGCGAAAAGTAAACATTTTGAGAATTTTATAATGGATGGTAGATAGTTTATAGACATTAAAACTAATAGTGGACTTAGGTTTGAACCTTCTGGAACTCCAGAATTTGTATACTATTTTCCGGAGGTATTTCCATCATGTCTAACCACAAAATGTCGATGTTGTAAATATTTTTTAAATAACATTAACCTTGTCCAAGAAAATTCAAAGTTAAAAAGTTTTTTAAGTAAAGTATCATGATAAAGCATTCTGTGTTGAGAAATTGAAAGACTGGAATCATATATGACACCTAAATCTTTAAAGTTTTTCCTTTTTTCTAAAAATGTATTACCAATTTTGTAGACAAAGACGATGAAATCTTTTTTCCCGGTAAATGATGTCACATAACATTTTTTTTAATTAAAGTGAAATTTAAATTTATAACTCTATTTCAAAGGCTTTGCTAAAATCTGTATATATGGTGTCAAGTTGTAATTTTTTCAACACAGCCTCAGAGGTATGATTTATATATTGAAACAAATTTGGGTTAGTCTATTTTTTTGTCATAAAGCCATACTGTTCTTCTACAATATGTTTTTCAACATACTTATTTATACAGGGTGAGTCACCTAAGACGCCTCGGTCCATTATATACATTTCTTTCCAATACAACAACGAGATGTAGAAACAAATTCTGCTACTTGATAGATAAAATGTACATAACACATAACTACGAACACACATGTAGAACACTACAGTTCCTGTAGCTAAGTGACAGTTCCTGTTAGAAGCTTACAGTTAGTGATATCCTATCATGCGAGGTCCGAGTATTTTCTTGTAGTGTTTGTTGCAACTCGAATCCTTGTATTTTGATTCTAACTGCGTTAAGACAAAATACGGCAAATTTTTGCTTTGTAATTCACCGCTCGGCGAGCCATATAGCAGAAGATTAGCTGTTTTGGCTAATTTATTTTAGTCCTTATTTAAATAAGGTGTTTACAGATGGTGGATATAAAGTAGATTCGTACTATTGGTAGTTGTGTTATATTTTTTTCCTTTTAGGGCATTGTACACCACTCAGAGCCACTAATCTTTTAAAATTATTATGCAACATACAAGGTGATTCAGTGCAGAGGAGTGAATAAAACTTATATTTTTTTTTAGTGAACATCCTGTATTTTTCAATCGCATTCAAATTGCCTTTCTTTTCGCTACAAAATGATGTTTCTTTTTGAAATTCGGATTTTTAGAATCAAAAAGTAATATTTCTCTCTTGATTTAAAATTAAATTTTATTAGTCATAAGACTGGTTTAACATATATAAAATTGTTTCTTTCAATATAACCGTAAATAAGACTAGTTTACATTTGATTTTCTCACTTTTAAATATCTTAAGTATTTTAAGTAATTGTTGGTTTATTATTAAATTATTATTGAAAGTGTTATTGCTATTTCCTCATTTTTTTGTTAGTAGAACCATTTGCAATTATTGGTTACGAGGAAATTTAATT
This sequence comes from Pogonocherus hispidulus, assembly GCA_963924545.1. NCBI lineage: Eukaryota > Metazoa > Arthropoda > Insecta > Coleoptera > Cerambycidae > Pogonocherus > Pogonocherus hispidulus. The sequence continues at coordinate 29,494,974 of OZ004698.1, forward strand.
CAATTTTATTCTCACTAGTCATTTAGCTTGTAAATTTTTTAACTCAACTACTAGCCTTTCATTACTTTCTGTATGTACCACCTCTTGGAGACTATCAACAACAACTGGAGGTATATTATCATCAGATCTTCATATACCTAGTGGCCCAAACAACTTCACTCTGTCTAACATAACTAGTCATTGAACACCAGAGCTTCCGTTCAGTACTCCAGACCACTAGTGGTTCTTTGCACCAACGGAACTACCCATTCCTGGAGAAAAACTCTGAAGATCTCTGGATTCAACCCAAGGTGATTGGAGCACAGACGGTAGAATCTATCCAATAGTAGAATCCAAAATTTGGTCAAGGTATATCTTTTTTATTTTCTAAAAGGTTTTGTAAAGGTTTACATTTATTTTAATATAGTAAAACTATTAACTTTGAATAATATTTTTTGTCATTCTATATTAAATGAATAATATAAAGTGTTTGGCCTTTATTTCTTTACCTTACCTATATTAAGGACAATTCATGTAAAATAGTTTATAACCGTTTTCTACAAATAAAAATTCTGGCACCATTTAAGGGCACAGTACAGTTTGTCAAACCACCTGAGAAAGACTCAGCTGCTGGCGCTAATATTTAATCTATTTCTGTTTGACAATAATAGCCAATAGCCAGACGGAAGTTGGTTATACTTTTTGAAATACAGTCAGTATCAAAGTATAAGAAAAGAATATGATAAATTCAGGACACAAATGTAGAGTCAAGTTTTTTGTTATAATGAAGAACTGTAACATATATACAAGACCTGCAGAATACTCACCTGATGACTATGCTCTATAATTGTATGTAATACAGTATCTTCTGATCTAATTGAATCTTGTGACTGTTTCCCTCTTAATTTCTTTCTCTTTACTCCATTAATATTGGTATCTTGTGAATCCTTATCAGATGAATAATTCCTCACTAAAACATTTATTAATTAAAAAAAAACATTAAACATAGTAAATTTTATAATAAAGTACTTACATATGCTGCAAGTATTTCTTCCTGAACTTCTAGTATTTCTATTTGATCTCCTAGTTTGAATGTTACTTATATTGTTAACCGAGATAACATTATTTATTTTAACATTTGATTTTCCTTCATTCTTTGAATTTTCTTTTTCACTATCAGTTGATTTATTCAACGACATTTTTTGCCTTTTTGATCTTCTTAGTGTTCTATGGCTATTTTCTTCTATATCAGTGGTTGTATCAGTTTCTGTGTCTGTCATAGCATCTATGTTTTTATTTTTACACATCAACTTTTTTGAATACACCTCTTTGTTGTTAGTAACATTAGAATTGTTACCATATTTTACTGGCATTCCCAGTCTGGTTCTTTTTGCACTTTGTAACTCTTTATTTTCATTTTTGCCACTTTCTGTTTCTGCAACATAAGATACTTTTCTTTTTTGTCTTGAATTGTTATTTCTTATTTGATTATTTTTTAATTTAATGTTTGCTTTTAGGTTCCCTTGTGTTAAGTTGTCCTTTTTTTTCATTTTCACATTCCTTAAGGTTCTGAATGAACTTAGTTTTTTTCTGATTTTCTCTGACTCGAGGTTTCTTGAACAATTTCTTTTTGCTATGTACCTTTTTTTATTTACATTATTATCTTTCACATTTAATGTTGGACAATTATCCTCTAGTTGGGAAGAAGCAGTTTGATTGAAATCAAACTGTGTGTTTTGTGTTTTATGTGGCATATTTTTCATACTGGCAGTATTATCTAGCTCTCCTTTATTATTTTTTATTGTTGCTCGTTTATCATTATGGTGCCTCTTATCATTGGTATCATTATTATTATGTTTCTTTTTATTGATATCACAAATGTGAACATTTATCTTTTCTTCTCCAAGAAAGTTATTAATTTTTTCCTGCAAAGTTCCTGTACTTATTCTGTTATCATTACCAAGATTTGACTCTCTGTCATAATTTTCTGTATCTTGATTTGTGTGTTCCAATATGGTTGAAGTTTTTAAAGTAAGTTTTAATTTTTCAACAAATTTTCTTACATTTTTCCTGGGTCCTCTATCTATACCATCCTCCTACAAAAATAACCAAGCATTAAGTCCTTTCATAGAACGTGATAGGTAACATGAAGCTTTTATATCATAACATATCCTATGGTAATAGGCATCAATCAGCGAGAATTTATTTACTTCGAGACCAACATAAACATTCAAACAGGTGATAGTGTTTTTATATGGTTTGTTTCATGATAGCCGATCGAAAAAATTCTAGGTCGACGACTTGTCACCGCGCGTTGGTTAATATGTAGAAATTAATTGTAACTATACTCTCAAAAATTACTATTAATTGTATTAGTTTTATATCTGATATTTGAATATATAGTATATGTAGGTACACAAAATCCGTCTCTGGAATAAAATCCTAGCCTACAGGGTCTAATTTTGACAGTATTCTGCAGAACAACAAAATGCCAACCAAGGTTAAAAACGTGGGCATCCAAAGGGATCAACACCATAATTGGGCTTAAAGCAAAGAAATTAAGTAAAAAATTATTTTATACCTGTTTCATGTACCTGCTCACTACAGTATTTATATATTTTTTATTTTATATTGTTAGGTACTCTGCTACCTATTCTATAGATAGATAGAGGTAGTTTACCAACTGTTTACTTCTAATTAAAAGATATGTATAAGATACTCAGTACTATAACCTAGTCAATTTTGAGTTTGTAAGCTCAAAGTTGATTTATAAAATGCATCAATAAATAATATGTTAATTCACCACCCTGTATTAGTCGGACAATATACCTACATATTAAAAAAATACCTATTATTTTCTATACTCAGTAAGTATTTCACTTCAGTATTTTGGTTATCAGAAGTAGTGTTATTCCAGAGCTCAAATAATTTGTAATAGAATCTATATAAAATCGTAATAGATTTAGATTTATAGGAAACTGTAACGATTTTGCACTTCTTTGTCTTTACGCACTTATAACACAGATGCCGCCACTACTTAGAACAACGACCTTCGATACTGAACAAAAAACATCAAGGGTTAATTTAAAATAATTGATGTAAGGAAGTCACTATTTTCCGATGATAATATTAGCTAGATTTGGGTTTTATTTGTTTATATTTATTATGTGACCGTTACCATCCAATAGAACAATAAAGGCAAGTTATTTTATTGTTATAAGCCGCCATTTAATTTAGAATAAATTCCGTGGAATTTAATTATTTCAGTATAATGTATTTATTTTGAGGTTCACCCTGTACATAGAAATATATTTAAGTTCTCTTGTAAAATTTAAATATTTCATAGTTGCAGTTAGCAATAAACAATACATATATTCGTTTATTAAATAAGCCTATCCACCAAAATTCCAGACCGCTGTTTTTATACTTTCACCGACTTTTTGTAACCGCCGCTAAATTTGTAAAACGACGAGTTATAGAGATAAAATTATGGTTAATGTACTGGAGATTTAAAATATTTTATTTAAATATCACTTAAAAATACTTATGCAACCGATAGGTAGTATTTGTGGTAGGTACTTATGAGATAGAACATATAATGATGAATGATATGGCAAAGTTTGAGTTAGCTAATTATTCCCGAAACTACACAAAGGACATTTATTTGATTCATAGCCTTCTATGCATTTGTAGCTTTACAAATTTATTTCCGCTAAGGCAAATATGTTTATAAAAGGTTATTTTATTATTGATCAGTGTTAACCAGTATTGGTGTATTTATGTTATGTATATAGTGATAGTGAAAATAGAAGTAGATATAGTCCCACACTAGGCGCGGTGGCGCCACCTATGGGGCTAATTCGGAACTACGGGAAAACAGAGAACTAAAGGTTTGTATCTTGGCTAAAGGTTTATGCCTCGGCTAAAGTTAGCTACGGGAAAACAGAGATAGCTAAAGGTTTGTGTCTTGATTAAAGGTTTATGCCTCGGCTAAACATAGGACTGGCATGATCAGTAGCGGTGTGACCGGTACCGGTATGAGAGGTACATGTGTGACCGGTACCGGTATGATCAGTAGCGTAGGGTAATAAGGGTAACAATAAGGGTAATAGGGTAACAATAAGGGTAATAATGGTAACTACAGGGTAATAAGGGTAACCACAAGGATAATAAGGGTAACTACAAGGGTAATAAGGGTAACAATAAGGGTAATAAGGATAACATTAAGGGTAATAATGGTAACAATAAGGGTAATAAGGGTAACAATAAGGATAACAAGGGTAACAAGGGTAGTAATAAGAGTATACTTTTTGGAGTATACCAATATTTTATTTTACTCAACCAACCGCATCAGTAATAAAAAAATATGATACGCTTCTGTTTTAAATAATATCTAATCCCATAAGCAGTAATATGCATTGTAATAATATACCACCCATTCCCCACACAAGTCATCTATAATCAAATATGTCATAATGTGCACAATAGTAATACACTGCTTCTTCCCCATACAACTCGTGGACATGATGTAATATCTAAAAATAGCTGACGGCGATAAAAATTGTGAGAATAGTTGTTACAAGTAGTTCCCAGGAGTTGAAACATGTGTCAAGAGGTTAAAGAACGCTACAGACAAGTCTAAACTTGTTTGAATGATCTTGAATCCTTGGTCCATTATAGATTTCTATGATTATTGGTTATCGATTAAAGGTTATTGATTTTATTGATTTATTGATTGTATTGATTATCGATTTTATTGATTATTATCGATTATTGGTTATTGATTTTATTGATTATCGATTATAGGTTATTGGTTTTATTGGTTATTGATTTTATTGATTATCGATTATTGATTTTATTGATTATTAATGGATACAGTATAAGGTACAGAGCATGTAAAACATACAACACATATTGAAATCAAGACTAATACATTTCACATATTTCATTTTACTCAACCAACCGCATCAGTAATAAAAAAATTATTATTAAGAGATAATACATATGAATGATATGCTTCTGTTTTAAATATCTAATCCTATTTTATATAAGTAGCAATATGCATAGTAATAATATACCACTCATCCCCCACACAAGTCATCAATAATCAAATATATCATAATGTGCACAATAGTAATACACTGCTTCTTCCCCATACAACTCGTGGGCATGATGTAATATCTAAAAATAGCCCATGACCAATAGAACCTCTGGTGACAACATTGAAAAAAGCTTACCTGTCTTAACAAGTTGATAAAGTGATAAAAAATCGATTGTGGGAATAGCCGTTACAAGTAGTTCTCACGATCTGCAAATAAAACACCTGGCGTCTAGACAGTATCCGGTTTTAGAGTATGATGTAATATCTAAAAATAGCTCATGACTAATAGATCATCTGGTGACAACATTTAAAAAAAGCTAACTTGTCGAGACAAGTTGATAAGGGAGGTAAAAATTATTTGTGGAAATAGCCGTTACAAGTAGTTCCGAGGAGTTGAAAATAAAATATAGTGTGTATCGAACACCTGAGACCATCTAACAGCTTCACTAAAACTTATAGCATCCTTGCGCAAAGTCCTCTTCTACGTTTACCACATCTGACGGTATAAAAATAGACCTTTGCAGACATTTATGGTAAAAAGTGGGGTAATAAAATTATCTAATGGAGCAATTTTCACACAGAATTATGGAAGACAGAGTATAAAATTGAAGAGGAATTATCTGTTGAAGTAGAAGTTATTACATGTTTAGAATGTTATAAATTATTAAAGTACACTATTTATCAAAAAGTAAGAGGTAGTTAGACAAACCAAGAGTACGACAGAAGTTTTGTGTGTGCAGCTATAAAGGAATAACAACCGTCCGTAGTGAATTAGTTTGAGATTTTGATCCTCTAAGTATATTATACGTTAAAATATGACAGTTACAGTGGAAGTTAGAAAGTGTTACGTATGTCAAAAAATTGTGGGTGTACGCTATTGGCCAGGCAATTATTGGTTACAAAAATTTAAACCGATAATAGCTTATTGTGGTGGAGAGTGTAAACAAATGAGATCTAATCAGATTATTCGATCTTATGAAAATAATTATTTTTAAGTAAAGTAATGTCAGAGATCCTACAAAAAGGAGACAAATGGACGAATAAATTTTAATAAACCAGATTAAAAAAAAGCAATCTTTACTGCTTCTACTCTCTAAAATACCTTCTCCTCCAAATGTCCCCAACGCAGGAGGTCCCATATGTAGAGAGGTTAACGAACGACAACACCCGCTGCAAATAGACAGGTCTAAACTTGTTTAGACCGGTACAGGTGTAAGGTATATGGTGTAAATAACAGCCGAAGCACTCTGTACATAATATATCACATGCAGTAGGTATGTGCTAATATAGAAAACAGACAATATCGACGCAACACCTAACAAATTAAGTTGTGATATATAGTGTTCCTAAACAGTAGGTACCTATATAGTTTTAATTCTCGTTATTCACAGAGGAGTGATATAGGCACTTAAAGAAATATGCGGTATACCATAAATTAATAGACAGACAGAAAGCTATATGTAGCAGGGTTTTATGGGAGGGGTTCTACAAAAAAAACAATATTTTAACCAAACACAATTCACTAATAAACCCTCGGTGACCAGGGTAATTAAAAAACAACTCTATCGATCAGCCGTAGCAGTGTCCATATGGTGGAGCTATCTTAGGTTAAAGGAGTTTGTACACTACCGCTTTCATATAATAGGTAATAAATCAGAATTTCAGATCATTGGATGTATTTTAGTGAATGCATAGATCTTTATTACATAGCTGTCGGGGCGAATTTAATGAGGCAATATCTAAATATAGCACATGATTAATTTCCTCAATAAAAATTAAACTAGAAGGTACTTCAGCTCTATTGATGAGAGTGAAAGAACAAATTATCAGTGCCATCAATCACTAATATTTTACACAAGCATATTACAAAATTAATGGTTCCAAAAGAATAAACCATACTAACTACACCTTTAACTGAGACTCAAATTATTTTAATTAAAAAAATCCATCGAAGGTCTTCAATAAATACTCCAATAAAAACAGTGCCAACAGTGAAAGGTTAAGAAAATGATCATGTCTTCTATTGTTAATATTAAATTATCGAGAATATGGTTAATATCTAACACACGGTTTAATACAAATTAATATTACCGAAAACGTACTAAAAGGTCTTCAAAACCCCTATTCTCTATGCATAATAATATACCACCCCTTCCTCCACATAGACCACCCGAGTCAGCAATGCAATAAAAACACTTATTACGTTCTGAAGGCAATAAATATACTTATGTAAATGCTTCTCTTTAAATAATATCTAACCCCCCCTACTCTCACACCAAAGCGATAGACTAGAAGTAATAGCTAGACATAATGTTGTAAGGGGGTCAAGGAGGCCAGTTACAAGCCACTGACTCCAGGAGAATAGCTGAGTGGGTTGTGGCAACCCCACTAGGAAGCTTTTCTCAAGACCGTCCGTGCGTGGTGAAGAGCCACATCCTGCTCGAGGTGGCCCTGCTGACGACTAAACACGGCGGATCTAGACGAGGAAGGTCGATAAACTCCCCCAAGCTAGGATGTTGTGCGACCCGTGTCTTTAGCTGAATGGCACCGGGGTGATAGGTGTCTCTAACGGGGCCTCTGGAAAACCGGGCAACCTTCTGGAGTACATTTGCCTTACCACGGTATGCCGGGCTCTGCTGTGGTGGACTACTTTTCCCTTGCTACTCGTGGGACTTTTATGGAGAACATAGTAGCCAACAAAAAACAACCTAACGAGGGAGGTCAAACCCTCGACCCTCCCCAGGCAACTGGGGAACCCATGGAGATCGGGATTAATCCGACTCCCATTGAAAGCCCGATCCCACCGGATCAGGAAAGGAGGCTGTTACAGTCTCCGACACCTGAAACGGGAGGAGAAGGCAATTTAGGGGATGAGACATCTACATCTGTAGACAAACTCTCCCTTAAAAGAAGACGGCTAGGAGGAGCTGCAAGGAAGCGCCTAAGTCGTTTGCTTAAGAGCGGAGTGCCTTACCAAACCGCCTTAAGTAATGTGCTGAACCAGCCGAAACTTGATCCTCAGCAGGAGGTAGGTAACCAGTCCTCCTCTCTGCCAGTGGGAAAGAGTAAACGCATGCGTTCGGATGGTAGTTCACCGGATCTGGGTGCCAAGAGAGCCCGGGAAGGTGAATATACCAAACCATCATTCAAGGCTGTAACAGAGGGAATTAGGGTGGGAATTATCCACCCTGCGTACCCCGAAACGACCTTGACCAACAACCAATTAGGAACTCTGCAGAGGGCGATAATGTCAGCTGTAGATGAACTACCAGATGATGGACCTCAGGTGAGATTCCAGGGCTGTACACATCGACCCGGATGGCTTCTCACCACCTGTGTGGACCAGACGAGCGTCTCGTGGTTGGAGAGCACAATAAAGCATCTTCAGCCGTGGGAAGGAGCTCGTCTTCAAACCGTACAGGGTGAGGATTTACCTAAACCACATATATATGTGGCCTATATACCGGATGAAGCCGACAAACGGCTCACATCGGATATAGTTCTCAGCAGGCTGAGAAAAATGAACCATGGCTTGAATACCCGGGAGTGGAAAATACTACACCGGGAAGAGTCTGGCCCAGGGCAGGTCTGGACATTCTCGACTGACGAGGGGTCTAAGGCAGCTCTGGAAGGGCTGAACAATCAGCCCTACTTTGGTTTTGGGCAGGTGCAATTCCGCCCAAAAACCTACAAAATCAAAGGGGTAAAGGGGAAAGAACCCGCCCCAACAACTAAAAGATCGGAGGATGAACCACCAACCTCGAGGGGCAAATCTAAAATGCACTCCACTGGTGGTAAATTTCCCCGACTCAAACCACTTGGGAAAGGAAAATCCATCCCAAACAAACCTCCTCTTCGGAAGAGTGGATCAAAACCGCCATCCGGAAAGAAGGGTAAACCGCCCTCCCCCAAACCCAAACCAAACACCTAAACCCCGTTTCCTATCCTAGTTTCCCCTCTTTATAACCTTCTTTCCATCCAATAACCTATCCCCTCCCCCTGATGTCTACTACTACTACAAACATCAGGTGCCTACAGGCGAACATTCAACATGCCAAGGCTGCGACGTATGTCCTTGGAAAAAGATTCCAGGACGAGCAAATTGACATTGCTCTCATTCAAGAACCCTGGACCAGTAATACAGGCCGAGTAACCGGACTAGGTAACACTTCTGGAAAGGTAATAGTGATGGGATCTGAAGCCAGACCCAGAGCTTGTATCTGGATCAGAAACAATATTAACTATTTTGTACTTACAGGTTACTGCACCCCGGATGTCGTAGCCATCCAAATATCTATCCGAATGGGGGAGAGCAGGGGGAATATAATCCTCTGCTCGGCCTACTTTCCGGGCGATAGGGATGCTGGTCAACCTCCTCCATCTGCAGTGCGGGATTTAGTCGCCTTCAGTAGGAGAAACAATGTCCACCTGGTCATCGGATGTGATGCGAATTCCCACCACACGGCTTGGGGCAGCACAGGCATTAACCAAAGAGGTGAGTCACTATTTGATTATATACTAGGTGAAGGGCTAATGGTAAACAACATTGGTTCAGAACCAACCTTTATCACTAGAAATAGGAGAGAGGTACTAGATCTCACCATCAGCTCAAATCTTTTGAGCAATAAGATAACTGACTGGAAGGTATCTTCTGAACCATCATGTTCAGACCATAAACACATTCTATTTAATATAGAAACGGGGCCTAGGCCCATGGTGAAATATAGGGACCCGAGAAGCACAGACTGGGGCGAGTACAAACGATCGGTCCAGTCACGACTTCAAGGTACCCTGACCACTATAAATAATCGTGACGAGATAGAGATTGCGACGGAACAAATTCGGAACGCTCTTATAGCAGCTTATCACGAAAACTGTCCACTTAAGACCAAAAAAGATAATAGAGGCACATCTTGGTGGAACAAAAAACTGGAAAAAATGAGGAAAGAAGTTCGACGCCTCTTTATTCGAGCTAAAGTTTCGGGCGCCTGGGCTCCATATAGATCTGCATTAACAGACTATAATAAAGAAATAAGAAGGGCAAAAAGGGAATCTTGGAGGAAGTTCTGCGAGAGTATATCTGATTTACCTAGCAGTACGAGAATCCACAAGATCCTTTCTAGAGATCCGGCAAGGGAATTTGGGTCGATAAAACGACCTGATGGAACCTTCACGAACTCTGGAAGGGAAACCTTGGAGCTTTTGTTACAAAACCACTTCCCAGGTAGTTCGATTTTGGATAACCAGCAACTACCACTACCAGAAGGCCGATTTAAACGACCTAACCAAAATGACTGGATGGTGGCCAGGAAGGTTATCACAAGACCAGCTATTGAGTGGGCTATCAAATCTTTTCAGCCATTCAAATCACCCGGTGAGGATGGTGTGTTTCCGGCTCTGCTCCAAAACGGACTGGAAATCATCATACCGTTTCTTATTAGACTATTCAGAGCTAGTCTGGCATGGAGCTATATACCATCCAGTTGGTCCGCAGTGAGGGTGGTATACATACCTAAAATAGGTCGAATAGACCTATGCCCCAAATCGCTCAGACCCATTAGCCTGACATCATTTCTGTTGAAAAGTCTGGAAAAGGTACTGGACGGACACATTAGGACGAGTGTGTTAAGCATTCATCCTCTTAATACCCACCAGTATGCCTATCAAACCGGCAAGTCAACAGAACTAGCCCTCAACAACTTAGTCGCTAAAATCACCCAATCTCTGCAGAGTAGGCAAATTGCAGTGGCGGCCTTTCTTGACATTGAGGGAGCGTTTAACAATGCACTGCCTGACTCCCTATATACAGCTGTCACTGCTAGGGGAGTCGACCCAACCATAAGTGGCTGGATTCGGGCTATGTTAGAAAATAGAACTATAACGACGTCCCTTCAGGAAGAAACGGTCAGATTTAGGGCCGCAAGAGGGTGTCCACAAGGGGGGGTTCTTTCCCCCCTACTTTGGTCACTGCTTGTGGATGACCTGCTGGCCATACTTTCTGTGTGGGAGGTTGAGGTTCAAGCATATGCGGACGATCTAGTCATTTTAATCAGAGGAAACTCTGAAGAGGGAATTTCCCTCACCCTCCAAGAGGTACTAGAGACAGTACTGAGTTGGTGTAAGAGGGAGCAGATGTCTGTAAACCCTCACAAAACGGTAATTGTACCGTTTACCAAGAAAAGGAAGCTGGACAACTTAAGACCTCCCTCCTTACTTGGTGAAATAATTCCATTTGCGGAGGAAGCGAAGTATCTGGGTGTAGTACTGGATAAGTCGCTTAATTGGAACTCCCATCTGGAAAAAATGATCCACAAGGCACGACTGTCCTTATGGACTTGTCGAAGAATTTGTGGGAAATCTTGGGGCACTGGACCCAAACAAATATATTGGCTGTATGTGACGGTCATACGACCCATGATCGCATACGGCTCCATAGTTTGGTGGTCCAAAGGACTACAACAAAGGACCAAACTCAAACTCTCTGGTTTACAGAGACAAGCCTACCTGGCCATAACTGGAGCAATTAGCTCCACACCGTCAGCAGCTCTGGAAATCCTACTGGACCTACCTCCTCTTCATATATATTTGGAGAGAGAGGCCAGATGGGCAACATACAGACTAAAGAAGGCAGCTTTTAACATGCCGCAGTCTGACACCATGGAGCGCAATAGGCTGCTGGATGACATGGAAAGTCACAGTATCCTGGAGATGATTTCAGATGTCATGCCTGCAAAGACCAACCTTGAACTGCCCTTTCACATTCTCTTCCCAGGAAGAGATGAGTGGGATCGGAATAAGGCTGACCTATTAAGGGCAGATAGTTGTTGGTTTACAGACGGATCCAAAACACCCATGGGAGTTGGAGCCGGAGTATATAGTTGCAACCCAACGGTGAAAATATCTTCATCCCTTGGCAGTTATGCAACTATATTTCAGGCAGAAATTTATGCCATCGAATTGTGTGTACAGAGGCTGGAACAAAGGCAACTTACACGCAAATCGATAAAAATCTTCTCAGACAGCCAAGCAGCTCTTAAAGCTCTTGGTTCCTACCGTTGCAACTCAAAAACGGTATGGAGCTGCCAGCAGGCACTTGCTCAATTGAGCAGAAAAAATAGAATAACTCTGGTCTGGGTCCCAGGCCATTCTGGCCATGAGGGGAATGAGGCAGCCGACTCTCTAGCTAGGGAGGGTGCTGCTTCTGAATTTGTCGGACCAGAACCGGTGCTTGGCATATCCTCGAGTACTGCCAAAGCAACGCTCTTGACCCGGGCTGAGGAGCAAATCCTCCAGTACTGGCAGGAACTACCACGATTAGTTCATTCGAAGGCGTTTATAATAAACCCTTCAAAAACAAGAACTAAAAAACTTCTAGAGTTAAGCAGGTTTCACCTACGAACTCTAATTGGCCTATATACGGGCCACTGCCGTTTAAAATATCATATGTGCAATTTCGGCCTAGCAGAAGATGCTGAGTGCCGCCTATGCTTAGAAGATGATGAAACGGCAGAACACATATTGTGCACCTGCCCCGCTGGAGAAAGGATCAGATACTCATTATTTGGCAAAGGACAACTTCTGCCAGAGGATCTGAACAAATTCTCACCCAATAAGGTGATCAGCTACATTAAGAAGCTGGACCTGTTGGGTGAAATATAAGTAGGTGTGAGCCACAATAGACCACATGGTCGCGGTGGAGGGTCTGGTTTTCGGCCCACTCACTTTTGAACCTAACCTAACCTAACCTAATGTTGTAAGAATATACCGCCCCTTCCTCCGCATAGACTGCTTACATCAGCAATGCAAGAAAAACACATTAATCTTCTCGTCAATAACAATATACCGCTCCTTCCTCCACATAGACCTCCCACATCAGTAACGCAACAAAAACACCTTATTAAGTGCTAAAGGCGAAAAAATACATGTAAAATGATGGTCCTTTTAAATAATACCTAATCCTCTTATTCTCGCACCAATGAGATAGGCTACAAGTAATTCTGCTGGTAGTAAAATACCGCTCTATTCCTCCACATAGGTCTCGCGAGTTAGTAATATAACAAAACACTTAATATGTATTAAGAGGCTATAAATACATGTACCGGGATATCAAAAATTATCTTGGTCAAGGGTGGTTGTGGAATGTAAAACGTGTGTCTTACTTTAAATTTGAAATAATTATGTCACTGTCACACTGACATCATCAATAACCTACAAATTTCATACCTATTTATTTCAGTTGTAAAACAATAATGAACTACGAATTATGAGATAACGGTTTTAGTAACCAGAAAAATTAAATTACAGTAATTGTTGGAAATGTCCCCAGTTTTGTTCGCACAAGTTGACGCGCCCCCTCATGCTGTGAAAGGCGTTTTGCAGCATTTCTGGCGTTATGGTTGCACATTGCTGAACAATTCTTTCTTGCAGTTCTTGCAAATTATTTACCGGAGTTGCGAAAATCTTGTTTTTTAAATTAAGGAAATATAAAATAGTCTATAATTGTCAAACAAGGTGATCTCGGAGGAAACTCAACTTCTGTATGCAAACTTATCAGCCGGTCATCAAAAAACTCGCGGAGGAAAGCAATATTTTCTCGTGTAGTATGTGCTGTTGCACCGTCATGCTGGAAATAACCGTACCGAAGTTCATCATCGTTTAACTGTTGCACAAATTCAGCCAAAAAGTTGTGTCTGTACCTTTCTGCGTTGACGGTAAAATCGAAAAAAATTGGCCCAATTATTCTTCTGCGAGAAACTGCCATCCAAACACCAATTTTTTGAGCATGTAGTGGCGATTCAGTAAAAACATGAGGGTTATCATTGCTCCACATTCGCATATTTTGAGAATTGATGTATCCCGAAAGGTGGAACCACGCTTCGTCAGAAAAAAAAGTTAAGTCCAGAAGATTGTCATTCATTAAATTATTGACAAATCAATGGCAGTAAGCAAGGCGTCTGGGGTGGTCTGCGGGCAGAAGAGCTTGATGTGCTTGCATCTTATATGGATGCATGTTCAAGTCTTTCTTTAAAATCTTATGACATGTTCCATAAGAAAGTCCAATTTCCTGAGAAAGACGTTTCAAAGGTTTTGCAGGCTCCTCTTCCATACGTTGACGAACGTCATTGACAACTTCTTCTGTGTGAACTCTTGGTCTACCAGCACCTTTTTTATGAGTCACACAACCAGTTTCGTGTAACACTTCAACACAATTTGTAAGGCACGCATAAAAATTGTCCGGTAATATTGCCACGTTTGGGAAGTGCTCCAGAAAATTGTCCAAACACAAACGTTGACTGTATTGCCAATTTCCATTAACTAGCACACCCGTTCGAAAATAGGCTTCAATCATGAAAATTTTGTGCTGTGTGGTAAGAGGCATGATTCAAAAACTGGATTAGAAAATTTCAGCACAATGACTTGACAGATTCTGACACAACAAAACATATTCAAAAATTTAAAGTTAAGACACACGTTTTACATTCCACAACCTTCCTTGACCAAGATAATTTTTGATATCCCGGTAAATGATATGCTACTCTTTAAATAATGTCACCCTAAATCCCTTATTCTCACACCAAAGCGATAGGGTAGAAGGAATATTGCTGTAACAATATAATAATACATAACCCACATAACATTCTCACATCCATAGTAGTCAAGGAGTAATATGTGTAGTAATAATATACCGCCACATCTTACCTACAAGATTCAGACATCTAAGAGGTTATAAATGTTATTTTTTAGCCACATGAGAAAATCGTTGCATCAAAAAAGCCCCTAGGAATATAAAAAAACCATAGGTCTATATGTGGTCAGGTTCCACACTATCTATTTACTTAAAATACCTACAAGTGTATTTAGGAGGTAACGCTCAGTATATAGTAGGTACAACTACAACAGTCTCTGAGAAATATAATACTCGTTCTCAAGGCTTTGTGAACAAAGTGCTATTTCAGCGAAAATTACGAGTTAAAACAAATTTTAGAGGAATGTTTAGGTATAACGTTTCAGAATTTCTAAAATGTCAGTGCACTTGTTTATATGTGTATCTAAACTAGCAATTTCAACTATGAATCACAAAAATGACTACAGAACCTCACGTCGCGAGATTCGGTCACCCGGGACAAATATACGGCCGCGACAAGCTGAAGATGTTAAGATTATCTGAAAAAATCAAAGCCCATTCAAGAACTATATGAATAAAGTATGGTTTTATATCGCCCAGTATATACAAAATATAAAATGCAAGTAACATTCAGAAAAAATGAGGGTATACCCCACATATCGCAAAATAAAACATACCTAGTGTTATTAAAATCTGACGTAACTAAATATTAAATCCGCAGATCTTCGACATGTAAAATTTTGTGTCTTATCTATTTATAAGAAGGCCCCACAAATGACACAAATTAAATTAGAATTTTATATATCAAGATATGTATTTCCTATTCATATTTAAAAGATGATCCGGGTGTAAGAAATGAAACATTTTATTTGAAAATTATTGTAACAGCTACATTTCTATCAAGTAAGAATTTTCCAGTGAATCTTGCAAAAAGCAAAGGGACATTTGATAAGGTTATCAGTGCATCTATTATTTAATCAGATCTGTACAAATTATTAACATTGCATAAATTAGGTATTTCACGTATTTATCATTAAGAACAGGCTAATGAATTTACAGGACTTTTATCAAAATAAAAAGATAGCTGTCAGCAAATATTATAAAAAAATTGTCGTCAAGATTAACCAGACGGTAAACCGATCTGAATCGTGTGAACATCCGGTTGCGCAGTGTCACAAGGGTATATATTATTGCAGGTCAACACCGTGTATAGTGATTGTATATAGAAAACAGACAGGTATTATAATGCAAACAGCTGCCAGTGCGTATTCTGGTCAACACCCAGTACAGCACGTTTAAGATTAAATAAACAAGCGAGAATATTATCACAATCTACCAGTATAAGGAAGTATTAATTATAAAAGCCAATTTGATAGCGCTAAAACTCGTTTCTATTACCAATTATTGAAAAATAACAATTTTCTCCAGTGACTGAGTTATTTAGGAATAATTATGTTGGCAATGTTGATAGTATTGCATGTAGAAGAAAAAGGAGGGGGATCGAGTTTTGGCGGTAGAATTTGCTAAAGCAATGATTGCATAATGTATTGTAATAGGCTTGTATTATTATGATGTTATGGTTTATGAAATGAAAATGAAATAAAAATAAAATGGAATATAATAGTAAATTTTATATTGATTTGGACCCCATTTTCCTGATAGAAATAATATAAACAACAACTTTCATTAACAAGTTTATTTTGTATATTATTTATTAGTTATAAAAGTTGTTAAAATACTCCTTTTATATTTGACATAAATTTAACAAATTCACACCTATAAATAGCACCTGACTTATACTCCTGACTCATTTGGGACTCCACAAGATCATGCTTACTCTTTGCTTTTTAAAATGTTTACTAGTTTTTCTGAGTTGTGTAATTTTGTGTATGTGTCTGTTTACACATTTTTAAGATAGTCCAAAAAATATAAAAAGAAAGATGATTTGAATGGAATTATTTATTAAACTTCCAATGTAAACTTTCGCAGGCGTTTATTATATGGTATGTTGAGATATAGTTTTTATTTTTGTTAGTTTGTTGATTGTTACTATTCATGGCTAATTTGATTGCAATTTTTTGAAAAATGGTAAGATCTAAGAATCGCAAATATGTCAGAAAGTTATAGCTTTAAACCTTACAATATCTATATTGGGAAAAAGAGAATTTAATTTTACATAATGTGCCTACAAAAATATAGGATTATTTGAACTAAAATAGTCTTCACGGTTTGAAATTGCCCAAATTTAAAAACCAGTTCAAAATGAAAAGTTTTATTCAGAATATAGTACATCTCAGTCTTTGTACATACAGAGAAGCAAATTAAACTCCAATATGAAGGAAATTATTAAGATTTTTATAAGCCCATGCATCTGTAAATATTTTTGTAAAATGTCAAATCACTCCGAAATGACTGGAAAATCAAAAACATATTTACATTTTTTTACTATTAATAAGCTATGAATAAACAAAGAGCTAACTGTTATTGTACCCGCTTACGCATATTACTAAAAATCTTGCCCAGCTCCAGTTATGTAAATACAGGGCGCCCTATTTCTTGACCCGTTGCATGGGTAACTTTTTTATTAGTAGAGATACAAAAACGCTTAAATGAGCAAATTAGTGCAGTTTCGTATTAGTAATTCTACGGTAAGGCGAAAAATTATATACGGGGGAAGGTTGAAAAGTTATTGACAAAAAACGAAAAATCAAACTTTTCTATTATCCCTCGTAGCTCGTTCATTTGAAGAGTTAGAGAAAAGTGCTTCACATGTTTTTTGCAGTATTTTTCATGTAAAATGACATGCACTTGCTACTTTTTATATATCTCCTAAAATGGTTGAGAATCACAGTAAAATATATTTTTTTTAAATGTAATGGATAGGTGGCTGTGACATTAACCGAAAGTCCCCTTTTTTCTCTTTCAGATGATATAACATAGTCCATATTTTATCCTTACAAAAGTAATAATAATCGTTGTTTTTAAAGAAAGTTTATTGTCACATCAAGAATGCTATGGATTATGGAACAAAAGAATGT
This sequence comes from Pogonocherus hispidulus, assembly GCA_963924545.1. Taxonomy (NCBI): domain Eukaryota; kingdom Metazoa; phylum Arthropoda; class Insecta; order Coleoptera; family Cerambycidae; genus Pogonocherus; species Pogonocherus hispidulus. The sequence goes on from OZ004698.1 coordinate 29,512,717, forward strand.
TTTGAGAACAGAAAATGTTAATTAATTAATTATATTGAAGTAAATGTTCGAAATGACCACCATCCTGTTCGATACATAGTAAGCAACGTTTCTGGATACTTCTTAAAACATTATTTATTGTATGTCCATGTATGCTTCTAATTGCATCTTGAATCCTGACTTTTAGATCCTCTATATGTAGAGGAGTTGTCACATAAACTTTATCTTTCAATAACCCCCAAAGAAAGAAATCTAAGGGGGTCAAATCAGGTGTTCGCGCTGGCCAGTCGATATCCATTCTATTTCCTATAACATTATCAAACTGTTCATGTAAATATTGTTTTACCTCGCGGGAATTATGCGCAGATGCTCCATCATGTTGGAAGTATTTAAGATTTCTAAAAATATGAAGTGGTAATTCATTTAAATATTCCTCTGTTAGAGTATTCCTTAGAAAATGAAGGTAATTATTCGCATTCAAATTATCTTCGTAAAAATATGGGCCAATAATTTTGCCACAAAAAATTCCACACCACACATTTATCCCAAATTGACGTTGATTTCTTCTTTCAGAAACAAGATGTGGATTTTCTCGGCACCACATTATGTTATTATGGCGGTTAAAAATACCATTGTTGGTAAATCTACTTTCATCACTGAATAAAATCTTTTTCCAGAAGTCTAGATCCCCTTCGCATTTTGAAATGTACCATCGACAAAATGTCATCCTTCTTTGATTATCAGCTGGATATAAAGTATTGCATATGGAATAATGATAAGGCTTTAAATTGTTACCTTTTAAAATAGCTCTTACAGTTTCCTTGGAAGTGTTGCAGTGATGTGCAATTTCTGCAGTTGAAGAATCAGGTTTAAAATTTACATAAGCCAAAACATTTATTTCAGTGTCTTCATTGAAGTTTCTTTCATCCTTAGGCTTTGAAAAAGAACCGTATAATCGTATATTATTTTCCAGCTGTCTAAATATTCTATGATGGGGTTGTCTTCGTTCCATGTAAGTTTCAAAATAAAGATTCGCTGCAGCTTGTGCATCTCGATTTTGGTTATAATAACAAAATAGCATATCATTTTTCTCTTCGTTGGTGTACATATTTGCAACACTATTATTTTGTATGCAGTATTAATAATAAACAATAAACAAAAACTAAAAATGTCACTTATGATCTGTCAATAATTAAATGCCAACTAGACGTTTTTAAAAATATCAGGAATCTTATTTTTTGTTTTATTTCCATAGCATTCTTGATGTGACAATAAACTTTCTTTAAAAACAACGATTATTATTACTTTTGTAAGGATAAAATATGGACTATGTTATATCATCTGAAAGAGAAAAAAGGGGACTTTCGGTTAATGTCACAGCCACCTATCCATTACATTTAAAAAAAATATATTTTACTGTGATTCTCAACCATTTTAAGAGATATATAAAAAGTAGCAAGTGCATGTCATTTTACATGAAAAATACTGCAAAAAACATGTGAAGCATTTTTCTCTAGCTCTTCAAATGAACGAGCTACGAGGGATAATAGAAAAGTTGGATTTTTCGTTTTTTGTCAATAACTTTTCAACCTTCCCCCGTATATAATTTTTCGCCTTACCGTAGAATTACTAATACGAAACTGCACTAATTTGCTCATTTAAGCGTTTTTGTATCTCTACTAATAAAAAAGTTACCCATGCAACGGGTCAAGAAATAGGGCGCCCTGTATATAAAGATCAAATTCACATACAATGGCTCAACATATACAAGTAATGAAATTAGGACTATTTGTAATAAATGTTAGCTTGAAACCATTTATAATATAATTTTTAAATATCCTGTATATCAAACTTTAAACTCACAGAACTCGCATTGTTTGTCCAATCCAGATGCTCTCTTACATGCACTAGAAATAGACAATGTATCAACTCATGCAAGTTTCCCTTTCTCCTGATTTGTTTTTATTTCAATCTTGTTATATTTGTCAATTGTCAATTCTCACTATACACTTAGTAATATCTAAAACTAACATAATAATTTACATGCAATAGTTTTATTTTTTTTTCTTTTTATCAGTACTCAGTACTTATTGTAATAACTTGTTTTTGTTTTAGTTGTTGGTACTCGTAATATTTTTTGTTTGCCTTTTTTTTTTTGTTTTAGTTTCATAAACATGCAACATAATCTGCCAACCTAACCCTTGCTTTAAAACCTACGTTCTTAAAAGCAATAAAGAAATAATAATAATAGAGACAGTGTAATGTTAATAACTTACCTCCTCTTCCAAAAGTAGTTGAGCTTGAATAATTAGTTCTTTAAATGTAACAGTACTTTCTGCTGGTATTTCCAAGTATAATAACATTTTCGTTAAATATGGAACAGTTGGGTCTTTAGGTTTACTTGCAACTTTATAGCAAAGAGTATGAGCTAGATTAGTATGATTATGAATTATGTCCTATAAAAAAAAACAAGAATATACTATTTAATAATATTTACATTTTTAAGAATTTTGCCTCAATTTATATTTTGAATTTTATATTCTGATTAATTTTTATTTATATAATTTAGTTGAATTGGACTAACCATTGTATTATTAGAATTAGTTATTGCTGCTAGAAATTGTAAAACATTATCAATGTCAACATCTGCAAGGGGACTTGTCCTAGGGGCACTTGCTATAGTTGATATAATTGGTACAACTGCTTTTTCGATTACTTCTCTAGCTCCTTTTACTAATTTGGTGTAGTTGGTTATAAGAGATCCCAGTTTTTGTTGAGTTTTATCAACCGCTTTCTCTGTAAAAAAGAAACAATGTTGCTGCATGATTTATCAAAATGCAAACATTAACTTTTTTCTAAATTGTATTTAAAAAATAGCGTTTAGATTTTGAAAAAAGAAAATAATTCTATAAAAAGAGAGTTAAGGAATTACTCAATTTTGTTAAATGGAGACAAATATGTTTCCAATTTTTCACTAATTTCGGATAGTTCGTTTCGACATCCGTTGAATGAAATGAAACTTTATTGAAATAGCTTACGCTAATATACAGCATATTAAACAAAACAGAGTAAAAAAGGTACATAGTAATAGTATACAGATTAACATGGCATGCATATATTAAAATAAACCTTACAGGTAGAAAGTAAACATTTTTATGTCTACTTGATGCACTCCCCCATCAATCTTTTATTCCTGCCAAGAGAATCGGCCTCTTTTATGCTTATAGGCAATTTATTGTATTCGTTCAATCCCTTGTAAAATAGCGAGTGTATTTTATCCAGTGTATTTATTATATCCAGGTTAATAAGGCATTTTTTCAATTAAAGTCAATTTTTAAAATTTCTTGCTCAGTTGCGCCCTCTTGCGGAGATTTACGGAAGATAAAAATATTTTTAATGTAATTTTCATGGCCACTTTTGTTATGAAAATTTTTTTCCCGAACCTGTAGGACCAATAGTTTCCCATATCCGGTGGCCGACCTTAATCAATCACCTTGTACAGGGTGTCCCATAATATTGCGAAAAAATTCAGGGGGAGTTTCCTTGACCAAAAATAAGAAAGAAAGTTCCTATAAACCTATGTCCGAAAATGCTTTGTTTCAGATATACAGGGTGTTGAAATTTAGAGAAAATACAATGTTTTTACTAATATCTGGAGAACCCTAATTTCAATTTTTTTGAAATTTGATATGTTTGTTTATAAAAACGGTAGACGTCATCTGACGTAATTTGATATAATATGCATAATGCATAATAGGCCCTGTATATCCGAAACGAAGCATTTTCGGACATAAATAAAGTCATTATTATTATTATTATTATAGGTTTATAGGAACTTTCTTTCTTATTTTTGGTCAACGAAACTGTCCTTGAATTTTTTCGCAATATTAATGGGACACTCTGTATATATAAGGAATGATATACGATATTATTTGTATAGGTCTTTTGTTCTAGAAGGTAATTATTGGTGTTTAGTGATTATAGAGTTTAGTATTAATATATATATACACGGTGTCCCACCGGGAACCGCCTCGATCTATATATGGCAAACTATAATTAGAAAAAAATTGAAAATTGGGCACTGTACCAAAGTCACTGGGGACAAGCGATCTAAAATATTTTCAAGAAAGCCGCACTTCCGGTTATACCGGAAGTAGGTGTCAACTTGCTTATTTCAAATGGAACACCCTATACATGGTGCACCATTTAAGTTGGCAAACTTGAATATCTTGAAAATGAGACATTTGAGAGAAAAATGTTTCAGATAAAAGTATCATCGTTTTACAAGCGGGATTTAATGGTTATATGTTAGGTTTGTTTGGTTTAGAGTTTCAAGGTTATTTGAAGGGTAACTTTGATTTTTTAAATAGGAACCCCTATTTTTTTTTAATGATTCGTATTCTTCGTAAAAACCTAACAACTTTTGTTATGTGGCATTCCGTGTTTAACCTCAACGTTTACGAGTAATTACACATTTAATGTAGAAGTACAGAACACTTATGAAAAATGGAGAAATATTTGACTGGATACTAAAGGTAAGTTGAACCCCCCCGGAAAACCCCTGGAAAACTAATGTTATTTATGAGAGTAACAGAATTTTTATTGCGTACCTACTAAGTTATTGCAAAAAGGAAATATCATTTATTTGCGAGTTATTCCATCCGGAAATTAAAAGTTAATCAATTTAACAGATGTTCAAAGTGATGGCCTTCGACTGCAATACATCGTTCAATGCGTACTGCAAAATTGTCCACCGTCCTTACTAACATGCCTCTGTCAATGTCGCGGCAAGCATTTCTAATGCGTTCTTGCATATTTTCCGGTGTGGTTGGTACATCTTGGTAAACTTGTTGTTTAAGATATCCCCACAAAAAAAAGTCTAGGGAAGTCAAATCAGGGGATCGGGCGGGCCAATGTACTGGACCACCTCGTCCAATCCATCGCCCAGGATAATCCCGGTCCAATATTGCACGTGACGTCCGTGCATAATGTGGTGGACAACCATCGTGCTGGTACCACATGTTCCTCCTGAGTTGTAGTGGTATGTCTTCAAGAAACTTTGGTAAGTGATGGTCCAAAAACTCAGTGTACATTGCCCCCGTCAAAACACCATCAATAAAGACAGGCCCTATTAATTTATCGCCAACTATGCCACACCAAACATTTACCGTCCATCGTCTCTGCATTTGTACCTTATGTAACCATCTTGGATTTTCTGAAGACCAATAATGCATGTTGTGCCTGTTCGCTTCTCCATAACTCGTAAAATTTGACTCATCAGAAAATAGTACTGTGTGAAAAAAGTTTCCATCAGCTTGTAATTGTGCATGTGCCCATTGACAAAATGTGACTCGATTGTGAAAGTCATCGCCATGAAGTTCCTGATGGAGAGATACGTGATAGGGATGAAATTTATGACGTTTCAGTATTCTAAGAATGCTTGTTTGTGAGATGCCAAGATCATGAGAAATTGCACGAGAACTTGTGTGTGGAGTCATATTGACCGTAGCTAATACTGCAATTTCATTTTATTCTCCAGTTACTGTTCATCGACGTTGTCTTTTCTTTGGTTGAATACTGCCATCTTCAGAAAACTGATGCACAACACGATAAAATGATCTACTGGATGGATGTCTTCTATGGGGAAAACGTTGTGCATACAATTCGCGCGCGTTCTCAATGTTGCGACCAGCTTCACCATAAATGAAAATCATTTCAATTTTTTCTTCGACTGTTAAGGTTTCCATCGGTAACATACTCGTTAACATACAACGCTTTATTCGTAACACACAGCTAAATAATAACTTCGTGAAATTTGAATTGATGCGATCTCACGTGTAGCTCGGACTCAACTTAACTCTTTAAGTCTTCAAATTACAAATTTGCTTTATATTGAGTCTAGATCAGCAACAAACATACGGCAAAAAATTCGCTCGTGGCCAACATACTTCTTTTTGGTCTAATAAAAACTTACAAGTTTGTAGTGATAGTAAATTTTTTGTAGCCTCTTCCCACTTTTTGTAATATCTGATGAATCAGTAGCCAAACTAATAGCCAACGGTAGTGTTCATTGCAGGGGTAACGGCTACTTTTACATTTTATTGTTACTGCTACGTTCAATGCTTAATTACTCGTAAACATTGAAAGTAAACTCGAAAAGTCAAAAAACAAAAGTTGTTAAGTTTTCTACGAAGAATACGAATCATTAAAGAAAAATAGGGGTTCCTATTTAAAAAATCAAAGTTACCCTTCAAATAACCTTGAAACTCTAAAATAAACGAACCAAATATATAACCATTAAACCCCGCTTGTAAAATGATGATACTTTTGTCTGAAACATTTTTCTCTCAAATGTTTCATTTTCAAGATATTCAAGTTTGCCAACTTAAATGGTGCACCCTGTATATTATATTATTTCTGGATTCTACGTAAAATTCTAAACACATTTCATGTAGGATGTCCTATACCTATCTTCAACTGTTTTTGAAATATTGACAGGTGAATATTGACATTTTGCAACTTTGACACCCTGTACAATCTAAACGGTTTGAGATCAAGCAAGACGGTTTGCACATTCCTATCTTAACTTTTCATAAGCTATCGTTTGACACTTATTTCAGATTCAGCCAGAAAATAAAAATTTTAAAAATTTTCGGGAAATTTTTTATTTCTCGCTAAATCTGAAATTAGTGTCAAACGATAGCTTATGAAAAGTTAAGATAGGAATATGCAAACCGTTTTGCTTGATCTCAAACCGTTTTAATTTATTTCACATAACTTTGAGGCTAAAGTTTAAACAAAATATTACTGACAAGCATAAATATAGAAAGAAATGAATATATTTTTAGAACTATAAATTATACAAGAGTGACTAACTTAATATATTACAGATAATATTTTGGGCTTAATTCAGCACTCCCTCACAAATACCTACCATATCAAAAAAAAAACCAATATACATAGATAAAACAATAAATTATACGCAATTTCTGAAATAATTATGACGTGTACGCAATTTATAAAAAAAATCATATAAACATGTGGTAAAAAATTCTTCGGTTCGAATGTAGTACAGGGTGATCGATGTAACTGGAGAAATGAGTTTTTCTGGGAAACGACCGAGAAAAATGAAATATTCTAAAAAGGATTACTATTTTTTAACTTGCTTTTACTAAAAGGTAAGGTAAAAATACAGAAATTATGGATGACACTTGCCGTCCGCGAGGCTTCAATAAAATTTTTTTGGCAACATAATATATTTTTAAATAGTGTTTCTATTTAGGTTGCAGTTTTTTAGATATTTATTATTTAAAAAGTTATGGGTAATTCCCATAACGTTACTTTGTTGATATGACACCATAATAAAAACATATTAAATAACCCTATAATTTAAATTCTTTTTACGTTATTACTTTTTTGCAGACTTTTCCCTGGAAATGTCAGGATATATTTTTTTATCATTTTTTTAAATTCTATTCTTTATATTTTATTTTAGTATGACTTTCATCACATTTCCCTATACCTAAACTTAATATTTTCTGACATATTTTAATTTAAAAAAATCCCCATTAACCATTTAACCCCATATTTTCGACAAATTAAAAGATAGAGGCATAATTTTCTCAGGGAATCTAGTCGAAGTCATGTACTTTTAGAAAAAGTATAGAAATATAAAAAATATGCAGTCATCATAATTCTATGCCAACTTTCGTCAATTAGAATAAGAAATATAAAAAATATGCAGTCATCATAATTCTATGCCAACTTTCGTCAATTAGAATAGTAAATAAGTCGTTTTTTCAAATGAAACACCCTGTATTTTATAAGGCTAAACGAAGCACTGATAAGTACTCTATAAATATGCTGAAGCATTATTCCCTATGACTAAATCAACTAGCATAAGCATTTCCTTAAAAATGCATATTTATTGAAAATTGTGAAAACTACAGATGTCTGCCTGCCTGATCTTTTTAAAATTGTGGTTGGATATTTACTATCCATATATATTAAAACGCGTCGATTCTGTCTCGCTCTAAATTCCGTCGCCGAATCCACAAAGTTTCAAATCTATCTCCCCCGAGGGGGGATCGCGGAGCGATCCCCGCGGGCGACCGGAGGTCGCCCCCGGCCTTTCTCCAATTATTCTCCAATTTTGCGTTTTCCCAATTTAAACGCCTTTTCAAAAAACCTCTGCAAAATTTTCGTCGATTGCCGTTAGGCGAGAGAGATACGGCTAGCACCGGAGTTTGTCCTCGCGCTTAATGGTCCCGTCACGCCTGCCGCAATCCCGACTTTTCGCGGTACTCCCTAGACCCTTTTTCTAATTTCACGGCTTCGAGAACCGCTTCACGCGAAAGTTCCGTCCTTTCTCTAATCCTTTGAGATTTTTTTTCGAGACCGTACGTCGACTCCTTTTACGTCTATTTCGTCTTCGAAAATCTCGAGTCGGGTCCGTCTCAACTTTCTCATTTTATCTACCGATGTGAGATTGCACTAACGAGACAAGCACCTCCCACGAAAACTGTCAAATTAATGAAACTTCAGATAGGTTGTTATTTTCCTACGAGAAATATTGCTATCGGAATCAATAGTACTGACTGCCAAACACTTCTGATTACCAAAATACTGAAGCGAAATGCTTTTCCAATTAGAAAATCGGTAAAAATTATTTTTTCAGGTTGACACGTACAATTTACATACTTAAACGTGTCAAGGTAAGCGTTTGACAACAGGCGTGGTAGTGCAACGAGAAAGTCATAGGATTCAAAACTTCATAATGTTGATTTCGCGAGTTCGAGTCACGCTGGAGGCAAACTTTTTTTTACTTTTTAATTCCAATTATTTATTAGTATTAGTATTTAGTTATTCCGTTTCACTATCCGTAGCTTTTATTCTTTCTGTACGTAAAGTTTGGAATTAATTCCTTCATTAAAGCAGTATGTTAAATTCATCAGTTTAGCTTACAAACGTAAATATCTGTAATATTTTTGGACCCATTCATAAAATTGATAATAATGTTTACTTAAAAATAAATTCTACTTTCAGTACTTAAAAAATTATGTTTTACCATCAAGAATAGAGTACCCTTACAATTCATCAAAATATTAAGAAACATCGTTTAGTATAATTACATCATCATTCCAGATACAAAATTTCTTTAATATGTATTTTCTTAAAAATAATATTATTTCAGATGCATTTGTCCAGGCCTGGACCCCCGGTAGGGCTAGAAATGGGAACGAAAATCGCGACAGCTATTTATAATTTGCTATTGTTGACTATTTTTAATTTTATTGTTCTTATATACAGGGTATTAAATTTAAAAGGTCATTAGATAATGGGCTTAAATCGAAATTCAGTAAGTGATTTTTATATTTTCTCATATAGGTATATTGATTCTAATTTATTTTGGTTCTGATAATTACTGGCTTTTATGAGGGAGGTATTGTTTATATTAAATTTGTGCCCCGTTTCATAACTATGTAAAGCTAGAGCCGACTCGTCTACATTAAAGTTTTTTTGTGTGATATGTATGCTCTTTAAATCTAGTTATTCTTTTCGTTTAGCCGATATACAGTTTGTTACAATTACTACAGTTTATTTTGTACATCCCGGATTTAATTAACCCGGAAATAATTACAGACCGATCCTTTCAAATATTAACTGTAATACTTACAAATTAGCAAAGTGATTGAACGAAAATTATCAAAAATTCACATTAAAAAATGACATGATAACTAAGAATTCCCTCCACTTAATTGAATATTTAAAAAATTTAAAAATTAACACCACAGACAAATTAGTATCTTTTGACGGAACAGCCCTCTTTCCCAGCATTCCAATCCCAGAAACTTTAAAGATATTAGAACAATTTTTAGTACACAATAAAGTATCGCCAATAGAAGTGGAAGAATACATTTATTTTTATTGATGAAATTGTGTATGGTCCAAAACGAATTTACCTTCAACAACAATATTTATAAACAAACACATGGCACAGTCATGGGCCTCTATCGACTTTTATTGCAGATTTATTCCTTAACCATTTTGAAAATAATGTCAAAAACACCACCTTAGAATTTCTCACAGTATGGAAAAGGTACGTAGATGGATGAGGTATTCGCAGTTGTAAAGAAAAATCGAATCTTTGACTTTTGACATTTACAGAAAACCAACACAAAAATAATTACATACACAACCCCTCAGTAACACACTTTAAATATAAAATGGTTGCATTTAATAGTCTAGTTTTTAGATTATTAAATGTACCACTCAATAATACCAACTATAATAAAGAACGTAATCTCATCTACAACATCGCTAATGATAACCGTTATGAAAAGAATCAAATAGATAGAATCTTTATAAAAAAAGAGGAAATTATTAATTAAAAGTAGTACCACCTTACTTAAGTCCAATAGAGGAAAGAAAATATATGTATAGAAAATTCACATACCATCCTCAAATCAGTAAAAAATTTGAAAATTTACTAAAAAAAATTCAATATCATCTTTGCATTTAAAAATTTACAATTAAAGCACTATTAGAGTCCACTTTCCAAAAAGAAGATCCACTTCAGAAATCTGGGATATACAAAATAAACTGTAGTAATTGTAACAAACTGTATATTGGCCAAACAAAGAGACATGTAATAACTAGATTTAAAGAGCATTCATATCACACAAAAAAATTTAAAGTAGATAAGTCAGCTCTAGCCTTACATAGTTATGAAACGGGGCACAAATTTAATATAAACAATTCCTCACTTATAAAAGCCAGTAATTCTCAGAATCTAAATACATTAGAATATACAGGGTGAGTCAGTTTATACTAGCAGGACTCTGGCATTCGATAGAACACCTGATTTTAAGTGAAGTTTGTCATATAAACATATGTCGGGAATCGCTTGGTTTTTGAGATACAGGGTGTCAAAGTTTTGGTTTTTTTTTAGTGTTTTCCACACAGCTCCTATAGTTTTCAAGATAATTTGTTCAAATTTTTACGGTAGATTACCTATGATGGTCCACAAATTTTGACATATGTAAACGATTTGAAAATGTACAGGGTGATATTTTTTCGGGGGTCAGGCCCCCTTTTATCGTCCAGAACTTTTTTGTGGTGCGCCACTGACTGCTCATTTGCCAAAATTTTAATTCCATGTTCAATTTAGAAACTTTTTTGTTTCTTGCATTTTTATCGTAGCTGTAACAGTTGTCGAGTAATTTGAAGAAATCTCTGAAAGAATATGTTATTAAAAAAAATATTTTTATAAAACTGTTCACTAAAAACAATTATTGTCAAACGAAAGTTCATTAATCTAAATTGTCAGAGGTTACATACTTACAGTACAACTTTTGCCACTAATTATTTATTTTTTTGTAGCATTTCAAAGACTTTTAATAACTAAGTAAAATAATTAAGAATTAATAATAAACCAAGGTCTACATCCTGGCGACGAACAACGCAGAGTGAATTTTTGTCGTTGAATCCTTAACACATTAGAAAATAATAGAACTTTCTTATCCAATGTGTTATGGACTGAGGAATCTTGCTTCACCCAATGTGGGATAGTAAATTTCAAAAGTCAATATATTTGGGTAGAGCAAAATCCACGTGCAATTCGGCCAAGAAAATTTCAAAATGAGTTTAGCTTTAACGTATGGGTAGCAATTTTTGAAAATCGATTATTTGGACTATATTTTTGCCAGAAAGGGTCAGTTCGCAAAACTTCAGACAGTTTCTAGAAACCGAACATCCTAATATGTGGGAAGATGTCCCTCTAAATTTAAGACAGCAAGCTTGGTTCCTGTTGGATTGCTGCCCAGCTCATTTTGAAAAAAATGTAAGAGCTTGGTTAGACGACAATTATCCAGAGAGGTGAATTGGACGTGGAGGTCCAATCGCACGGCCCTCAGGTTCCCCAGATATAACACCAATGGATTTTTTTGTGTGGGGCTTTTTTAAAGAAAAAGTGTATGCCACTCCTGTTCAAGATGTTGACGATCTTAGAGGGCGTATAAGGCATGCTTGCGAAGACATAAGAGTTCATCACTTAGTTTCAGCAAGAAAGTCTATTGAAATGCGATGCCGATTATGTATCCAACAAAATGTATTTGTAACCATTTGTAAAGTTATTTGTATTTGCCTTGGTTTATTATTAGTTCTTAATTATTTTACTTAATTATTAAGTCTCTGAAATTATATAAAAAATAAATAATTAGTGGCAAAAGTTGTACTGTAAGTATGTAACCATTAATAATTTAGATTAATGAACTTTCGTTTGACAATAATTATTGTTTTTAGTGAACATTTTCATAAAAATATTTTTTTTAATAACATATTATTTCAGAGATTTCTTCAAATTACTCGACAACTGTTACAGCTACGATAAAAATGCAAGAGACAAAAAAGTTTCTAAATTGAACATAGAATCCAAATTTTGGTAAATGAGCAGTCAGTGGCGCACCACAAAAAAGTTCTGGACGATAAAAGGGGGCCTGACCCCCGAAAAAATATCACCCTGTACGTTTTCAAATCGTTTACATATGTCAAAATTTGTGAACCATCATAGGTAATCTACCGTAAAAATTTGAACAAATTATCTTGAAAACTATAGGAGCTGTGTGGAAAACACTAAAAAAAAACCAAAACTTTGACACCCTGTATCTCAAAAACGAAGCGATTCCCGACATATGTTTATATGACAAACTTCACTTAAAATCAGGTGTTCTATCGAATGCCAGAGTCCTGCTAGTATAAACTGACTCACCCTGTATATATCTCATAATATATGAAAAATATAAAAATCATTTACTGAATTTTGATTTACGCCTAGATTTTTCGGTATAAAAAGTACAAAATTTACAATTTTCAATAGATGTGCATTTTTAAGAAAAACTAGTTGATTTAGTCATAGGGAATGCTTCAGTAAATTGATAGAGTACTTATTGGTGCTTCTTCTAACCCTATAAAATACAGGGTGTTCTATTTAAAAAAAATTAAATTAAAATTTAACTTTTTTGGTTTTCAAATTGATGAAAGTTTTCACAGGATTATGAGGACCCTATATAAAATTTAAAATAATTCCATACATTTTCTGAACGTACAAGGCTTTCACTCGATAGTCTGCAAAATTGTCTGCAAAATTGATGACCCTATCTTTTAATTTGTCGAAAATACGGCATTAAATGGTTAATGGTAAAATTATTTTTCAAAAAAAAAAATTTAATATCAGAAAATAATAAATTTAGGTATACCTAGAGAAATGTGATGAAAATCATGCTAAAATAAGTAGTAGGATTTAAAAAAAATGATAAAAATATATGTTGGCAGTAGGTAGTCAAAGCTGCCACGGGCTCACTTCAAGGTCACCAAGCTCCGGATGGCATGTATCCATCAGCAGCGACCATCAGCAGCTAACTTCAGGATAGAATCTCAGGATAACCTCACCATAGGGGGATGTTGATGCGGTCTTCGGCTAAAGAGGGTGATCTTCAGCATGGGGGACAGTGACCAGAGGCTGTAGTTCAGAGTTCTGCCGCCAGGATATTCTAGGGGGCTCTGTTTAGGGGGGAGGTGGGGTGCAAGGGACTGTGGTACGTGGGGATGATCTTCAGCGTGGTCGACAGTGACCAGAAGGTGTAGTTCCGAGTTCTGCCGCCCGGAAATTATAGGCGGCGCTGGTGTGCAGATGATTTATTACCTTATCAGAGAGTTGGTTAAATTCCATAAAATTAGTCTAATAAATCTATCAATTAAATGTTAACAACGAGTGATTTATTGATGGCGGTTTTCTTTGATAACGAAATACTTAGAAATGTAATTTGATATCCCGGGATGAACACCTGCATTCAAGGTTAAGCTGAGTCAGTAAGTTCAGATATGGTAGTGTAACTCATCGAGAGAGTCACGTGATTCACAGCTCGAGGTTTTATATTACATCACAATAGCAGTATTTTGTTTTTAAAAGTGGCATTCGATGTCTGGATTTGATTATAATATTTTATAGGTATATAAAGGTGTGTATTTATATATTGTAACTAAGAAATATGTATTTAACTATATGACTTCCTATGCTTTATTACACACTGGTACCTACCAACTTGTCCAGACAGGTTGGAAATTACGCATCCGATAATTTCTCATTTAAAACATATTGCACAACGCATTTCCTTCTATTGAATTTAACTACCTAGAATAGCGGTTTCAATCGAATGTCATATTCTAAATACATTAATAAATTAATACATAAATGTCGGCATTGTCCTCTGTCGGCAGTGATAAAATACCATGTTTGTTTATATAAATAAATATACTAATTTCTGTCAAATAAGCACTATTTTTGCAGATCTGATTCATGCAGACACTTCAAGATGATAAAAATATTGTTTTAGGTATAGTAATCTTTAGATAGTTCGGTTCCAGGAATAGCGGCACGGTGCAAAGGAAATATTGTATACATAAACAATCTTTGTTTTTATCTAACGTATGAGTTATCGTTTTCCTTCCCACGATGATAAGTTTCGACTCGAGGCGGCACAATCTCGAGGTTAAATGACATCACCGCAGTGGTAGAAATAAAAGAACCAGATTATATTAATACTTTATTCAAATAAATTACAATATTAATTTACTTCATCATAACCTATATACTGTTCGATAAGATCTTCACTCAAATAAATGGAAACATGCTGTATTAATTGTTCATGTAGACCACACTTGGTGATTAAAGCACAAAATTTTCCCAGGGAGATGATTTCACCGATATACAGGTCGCAATACCCAAGTCCATTTTTATATTTTTCTAGATCCAGCGGAGTCAACCAAAACGAATAACCATTTTTCTGAATTTCTTGAGTAGAACTGTACAAGTCAAAACGTAATGTACTACGTAGAAAATCAACAGCTTGAATTATAGATGTAATGAGATCATTAGAGTTCATCATAATGGTTTCTTCATGTCTTAGTATAGAAGTTCCCTTTTATGTATTGAACTTGAAAATCTTTCAGTAAGTATGTGAGGACATGTTCAAAATATTATTAGAATTCATTACTACTATCATGAAGTTGACTGCTATGCAATTTATAACCGAGATACAAGAGATATTTAAGATTTTTCATTGTTAACGGATTGAGAATTACAGATGAACTGAGGGGGTGGTGGGCTCCTACCTTCTTGCTATAACGGTGGTTAGGAAATCTAAGACCCATTTCTCTTCAGGTGTAGTCTTATCGTCACGACTTCTCCAAGGAAATTGACCAGATCACCGTCCTGATCGACTATTTTAACTGTTAGACTGGCTATGCTACGCTTGGTGGATACGTTTGGTGGATGAGTTTGGTGGATTGGTGGATGCGTTTGGTGGATTGGTGGATACGTTTGGTGGATGCTTTGGTGGATTGAACGTTTGATGATACTACGTACTAACTTGAAGCAAGTAGATCTGGCAACTATGTTCGATGGGGTCCGTTTACCTGATGTGTTTATTTTTAAGTAAAGGATCAGTAGTTGAAATGCATAAGAACACGGAATGGTTTCAGGTTGACGGAATATGAAATATAATAATATAATAAAATATACTTAGGTACGTAATATAGTATAATACAATATAATAAATAATTAAGCATTGCTTTTCAAAACACTATTTCAAGAGGTCCGTAAGTGAAAAAAAAATGCTGATTGAGAATTACAGATGAACTGAGGGGGTGGTGGGCTCCTACCTTCTTGCTATAACGGTGGTTAGGAAATCTAAGACCCATTTCTCTTCAGGTGTAGTCTTATCGTCACGACTTCTCCAAGGAAATTGACCAGATCACCGTCCTGATCGACTATTTTAACTGTTAGACTGGCTATGCTACGCTTGGTGGATACGTTTGGTGGATGAGTTTGGTGGATTGGTGGATGCGTTTGGTGGATTGGTGGATACGTTTGGTGGATGCGTTTGGTGGATTGGTGGATACGTTTGGTGGATGCTTTGGTGGATTGGTGGATGCGTTTGGTGGATTGGTGGATGCGTTTGGTGGATTGGTGGATGCGTTTGGTGGATTGGTGGATGCGTTTGGTGGATTGGTGGATACGTTTGGTGGATGCGTTTGGTGGATGCGTTTGGTGGATTGGTGGATGCGTTTGGTGGATTGGTGGATGCGTTTGGTGGATTGGTGGATGCGTTTGGTGGATTGGTGGATGCGTTTGGTGGATTGGTGGATGCGTTTGGTGGATTGGTGGATGCGTTTGGTGGATTGGTGGATGCTTTAGTGGAGATCGAGGGGGTCGGTTGGAAATAAAAAAAACATTAATTAAATCAATATCTTTATTTAGGTAAACTAGAATACAACCAATTATGAAGCTTAAAACTATTTCTTAAACTACACATATATTTCTTAGAATTATTAATATGATTTAAACAATATGGTAAATCTTTACAGAAATTCGGTGGTTGTTCAGTAGAAACATTAAGATGCTCAATATTGACAACAGATGGCGTTGCAGATGATTCCTCCAACTCGTGTAGTCTTTTCTCAAGAAATTCCTGTTTCTGATGTCCTTTTACGTACACAATATCGGTAATATCGTTAAGCAGGTGATTACGCAATATTTCATTAAGATCATCGTCACTCACATAACCACTACTATATTTCAATCCATGATGGTTTCTTTCTAAATAATTTACATGTTTTTTGACGTTACAGCTTAACTTAGAGTATGGCACTGGAGGTTTCAGCAAATAGTGACTATTTTGTTGACCATCAACAAATGATATTTCCTTGGGATAAAATTCTGGGAGATTAAATCCTTGAATATCCATAACAATCAGCTTCATGTTCACCGATCTGGAGCTCGTCTGATACCGAAGCAATATATTTTTTTACTCTGTTTTCAATCTGTAACTTAACATCGACGGTTGAAGATTTTATAGAATCACTTCTTTTTGAGCAATCAATAAAGAATAATGGTCTACTACTGAAATCGGTATAGTCAATTTACATTCACTCCTACTACCACCTTTTTCCCACCTCACAATCATGAAATGAAAAATTCGTATTCCGTATTCAGCATAACTTCGTTTATTGTATATATGAAAAATAAACATACATTTAAAAATTAAAATAATTATTAAACAGTGTATATATTTAACAATTAGTCACGAGGCTCGATTATTTTTGCATCTACAAGTTCCTGTATAATTAAGTTGATTTCATTACTATGAGTAGTATTTCCAGCCTCTTGAGAAGCTATTAAAAGTCTTAACCTATTTACAAGTTCGTTTGGATCATTCCAATACATGTAATCGACAGGATTATCATTCAATTTCCTCAATATGGAAGTTATAGGTAATTCTCTAAAGTTGGTTAAATAAGCATCATCACCAGGCCTCTCACTAATATTAGAATTATAATCATTATAGTTCTCATTAATATTAGAATAATCAGAGTTCTCACTAATATAAGAATCATCAGAGTTCTCAGTAATATTAGAATCATAATCATCTTCATCATTGTCAACATCATCATTATATAAAGTATAATCATCTCCATCCTGTTTAATCACCCCACGCTCATCTTTTGGCTCGATTTTTCGCTCACATTTTACCTTTTTCTCACCGATGTTTGTGTCATAATCATTTATTTCTCGATTGACACGTTTAATTATAGAACCCAGATGTATTGGACTAGGTGCAAATGGTTTTTCTATTGTCTGTCCTTGTAGCTCTAGAGCATCCAACTTGGGTTTGCTTGATACATCACTATATTTTTGATTGAGTTCCTTAGATGGAAGTTCAGAATTATGTTTTCTAATTATATGTTTCTTTAATACATCATGTCTTTTAAACATTTTTCCGCAAAAATCACACTTATATGATTTATTTGCATGAACATTATTATTATGACGCTTTAAGCTAGTATGCCAAGAAAATACTTTGTCACACAGTTGACATGAATACATGTTCACCCTTTAAGATTATTTTAGTCAATGAGACAATATCGACTGCACTACATTCTTTTATATCCACCAATCCACCAAACGCATCCACCAATCCACCAAACGCATCCACCAATCCACCAAAGCATCCACCAAACGTATCCACCAAACGCATCCACCAAACGTATCCACCAATCCACCAAACGCATCCACCAATCCACCAAAGCATCCACCAAACGTATCCACCAATCCACAAAACGCATCCACCAAACGTATCCACCAATCCACCAAACGCATCCACCAATTCACCAAACTCATCCACAAAACGTATCCACCAAGCGTAGCATAGCCAGTCTAACAGTTAAAATAGTCAATCAGGACGGTGATCTGGTAAATTTCCTTGGAGAAGTCGTGACGATAAGACTACACCTGAAGAGAAATGGGTCTTAGATTTCCTAACCACCGTTATAGCAAGAAGGTAGGAGCCCACCACCCCCTCAGTTCATCTGTAATTCTCAATCAGCATTTTTTTTCACTTACGGACCTCTTGAAATAGTGTTTTGAAAAGCAATGCTTAATTATTTATTATATTGTATTATACTATATTACGTACCTAAGTATATTTTATTATATTATTATATTTCATATTCCGTCAACCTGAAACCATTCCGTGTTCTTATGCATTTCAACTACTGATCCTTTACTTAAAAATAAACACATCAGGTAAACGAACCCCATCGAACATAGTTGCCAGATCTACTTGCTTCAAGTTAGTACGTAGTATCATCAAACGTTCAATCCACCAAAGCATCCACCAAACGTATCCACCAATCCACCAAACGCATCCACCAATCCACCAAACTCATCCACCAAACGTATCCACCAAGCGTAGCATAGCCAGTCTAACAGTTAAAATAGTCGATCAGGACGGTGATCTGGTCAATTTCCTTGGAGAAGTCGTGACGATAAGACTACACCTGAAGAGAAATGGGTCTTAGATTTCCTAACCACCGTTATAGCAAGAAGGTAGGAGCCCACCACCCCCTCAGTTCATCTGTAATTCTCAATCCGTTAACAATGAAAAATCTTAAATATCTCTTGTATCTCGGTTATAAATTGCATAGCAGTCAACTTCATGATAGTAGTAATGAATTCTAATAATATTTTGAACATGTCCTCACATACTTACTGAAAGATTTTCAAGTTCAATACATAAAAGGGAACTTCTATACTAAGACATGAAGAAACCATTATGATGAACTCTAATGATCTCATTACATCTATAATTCAAGCTGTTGATTTTCTACGTAGTACATTACGTTTTGACTTGTACAGTTCTACTCAAGAAATTCAGAAAAATGGTTATTCGTTTTGGTTGACTCCACTGGATCTAGAAAAATATAAAAATGGACTTAGGTATTGCGACCTGTATATCGGTGAAATCATCTCCTTGGGAAAATTTTGTGCTTTAATCACCAAGTGTGGTCTACATGAACAATTAATACAGCATGTTTCCATTTATTTGAGTGAAGATCTTATCGAACAGTATATAGGTTATGATGAAGTAAATTAATATTGTAATTTATTTGAATAAAGTATTAATATAATCTGGTTCTTTTATTTCTACCACTGCGGTGATGTCATTTAACCTCGAGATTGTGCCGCCTCGAGTCGAAACTTATCATCGTGGGAAGGAAAACGATAACTCATACGTTAGATAAAAACAAAGATTGTTTATGTATACAATATTTCCTTTGCACCGTGCCGCTATTCCTGGAACCGAACTATCTAAAGATTACTATACCTAAAACAATATTTTTATCATCTTGAAGTGTCTGCATGAATCAGATCTGCAAAAATAGTGCTTATTTGACAGAAATCAGTATATTTATTTATATAAACAAACATGGTATTTTATCACTGCCGACAGAGGACAATGCCGACATTTATGTATTAATTTATTAATGTATTTAGAATATGACATTCGATTGAAACCGCTATTCTAGGTAGTTAAATTCAATAGAAGGAAATGCGTTGTGCAATATGTTTTAAATGAGAAATTATCGGATGCGTAATTTCCAACCTGTCTGGACAAGTTGGTAGGTACCAGTGTGTAATAAAGCATAGGAAGTCATATAGTTAAATACATATTTCTTAGTTACAATATATAAATACACACCTTTATATACCTATAAAATATTATAATCAAATCCAGACATCGAATGCCACTTTTAAAAACAAAATACTGCTATTGTGATGTAATATAAAACCTCGAGCTGTGAATCACGTGACTCTCTCGATGAGTTACACTACCATATCTGAACTTACTGACTCAGCTTAACCTTGAATGCAGGTGTTCATCCCGGGATATCAAATTACATTTCTAAGTATTTCGTTATCAAAGAAAACCGCCATCAATAAATCACTCGTTGTTAACATTTAATTGATAGATTTATTAGACTAATTTTATGGAATTTAACCAACTCTCTGATAAGGTAATAAATCATCTGCACACCAGCGCCACCTATAATTTCCGGGCGGCAGAACTCGGAACTACACCTTCTGGTCACTGTCGACCACGCTGAAGATCATCCCCACGTACCACAGTCCCTTGCACCCCACCTCCCCCCTAAACAGAGCCCCCTAGAATATCCTGGCGGCAGAACTCTGAACTACAGCCTCTGGTCACTGTCCCCCATGCTGAAGATCACCCTCTTTAGCCGAAGACCGCATCAACATCCCCCTATGGTGAGGTTATCCTGAGATTCTATCCTGAAGTTAGCTGCTGATGGTCGCTGCTGATGGATACATGCCATCCGGAGCTTGGTGACCTTGAAGTGAGCCCGTGGCAGCTTTGACTACCTACTGTTGGCATTTAAAAAAATTAAATTGATGTCTGCCCAGGGAACGCAGAACACCTTGTATAAGTGAAATTATTTTTAGTTTGTGCTACTCTATAGAACTGAAACCTCTGTAAAAAAGAAATAGCGTAACTCTTTTATTAACTGAGATATTAAACTTCCGCATACTAGTTGAACACCCGGTATATAAATTAACGAAACCCTTGTTTTGATAGAAAATCATTTTTCCATTAAAATAACTACGCAATTTGATTCATTTATGTACTATCCAGCTAGTTGACAAACAATCCAAGATTTATAGCTAAAGTATTAACCACGAATCGTACACAAAATATAACCAACTGTTTGGTTAGTTTCTAAATTTTGTGTATAACTTCTTTAATGTTCATAGCAATTCATATTTTCGTTTATATGAAATAAACAGGTAAGCCATATGAAACTTAAATTATTTTATTAAAAACGTGTACTGTCATCTAACAAACACTAACTTTTTTGTCCCAAAAACCAACTTTAAAGTAAAAATTTTGAAATATCTAACATACTAACTTTGACACTTAATAATAGATATTACCACTTAAAATGTGGGACAATGTGTTAATATCGTTTTCTTATAATATTCTGGTGGTTGGACATTGCAATTAACTTCAAAAAATTTAATTATGAAAAATAAATTTCTATTTTCAGTTAAGAGAATGGTACGAATTGATTACCTCGAAATAGCAATAATTTAGAAAAATTGCAAGACAGTAGTAAAATTAGTGTACTATTACTTTTAATAATTGCTTTTATTATAAGCACTATGAATGTAGAACTGATGATATTGTTAAAAAAATATCAGAAATCATACGATGCTCTTTTAAAAACCTTTCAGACAATAATAATAAACAATGAAAATCAGTGACTCTTCCGATTTTTTAAAGATAACACGTTAATAATTAAAAAAAATAATTTAATTAACTTGAAATTATCATTGTCTTAGATTTTCTATATAAAAAAGTTTTCGAAAACAGGTTCGCATCCCGTAGATCTACACCTATGTAAATATTTTCACAAACTTTTAATATGGATATGCTCCAAATTATAAAGAAATTAATAAACAAATTTTCCAGTTACACCTCGAAAACTATATAAAAAATAAAATTTAAGCAACCTGTATTTCAATAACTATAGGTCTTACAAAAAAACGGCATACTTTGAAAAGTTAATATTTTTTACTCATTTATGAATTATAATCTTTTCCATTAAATAGTAATACACCCTGTTTATAGCCATGTAGACAAGGTACCAGTTAATAGGTAACATATAAAAATTTTAATAACACTTTTACTTTTTGAGAAAAATGTTAAATTTACTAATATTATCAGGGTCCATTTGTTACCATATGAAATAATTGAAGTGTTACACTATTTAGTTTTTGAGGAAAAACTTAAAATTTAATGAAGTAATTAATATTATTAAGGGCGAATGGAGCATTTTTTTTTTCACTTACGGACCTCTTGAAAGTGTTTTGAAATGCAATGCTTAATTATTTATTATATTGTATTATACTATATTACGTACCTAAGTATATTTTATTATATTATTATATTTCATATTCCGTCAACCTGAAACCATTCCGTTTTCTTATGCATTTCAACTACTGATCCTTTACTTAAAAATAAACACATCAGGTAAACGGACCCCATCGAACATAGTTGCCAGATCTACTTGCTTCAAGTTAGTACGTAGTATCATCAAACGTTTACGAGCCTACACAGTGTAGAATAAACAGCGCCACCCTGGCTTAAGGACAATTCTTGCATTAAAACGACGGACCTGAAGCATTTTTCATCACATTCTGTCTGGAATATAATACGTTTTTTTGTAATAAAAATCAGCATCAAACAACAATGGACCCTGACCCTTACCCATAAAGAAATAAGATCAACTACCTCTCTCTCGTACATCAAAATATCAAGGCATGACTATCCTGAAGCAAATATACGCTTCAGGTTCGTTACGCTGCTTCAGGATGATGCGTACAGATATGTACTTTTGCATATATAAGACAAAGAACAATTTAAAACGGGATTGCGGTCAATTAGGCAGAAAAGAAGAGTACTCTTTTTTTCCAAATTCGAGCTTTCGAAGCTGGTTATTGCTTCTTCTTCAGGAATACTACAATACATTTAATTACGAATAATAAAAAATACAATACAGCATGTACTTACGAAAAGTAGAGGTTAGGAACAAGCAATTGACTAAATTTTTAGAAAAATACATCACTATATAGAAATTAACAAATGTTGTCACCAATATCAACCATTACATCGTACGACAAACTTATATAATCCATGATTGTAAAAAAATTAATCAAGATTAACAATTAAAACATAATTGCATTGCACCAGGCCATGTGCTGCTATTTTGAGAACAATAAAAAACCATAACAGGCTGGGTAACATAATTTGAACAGTTCTAAAAAATTAAATTTACTAGGCATCCCAACCAACAGAGAATGCCAACTTAAAGGTAACCCCACCAAAAGTAACTAGGATTGACCAGGTTGTTGAACAAATATATCAATATTTAAATGAAAGAGAGGTAAATTTGAATTTATTACAAGTCTCAAGAAAAAAATAAAAAAGGGGAAAACACACCACTCATCAACAGTGCGGTCAAAATTCTTTACAACAAACCACCCACAGAACACCAAAAAGAGTAGTCTTCTTAGTCAGTTATACTAAATAACCAAATAAAATTCTTTTTAATTGGAAAAAAGAAAATTCACTAATTAAAAATAGTACTATAATGTTATACAGTAAAATTTCAAGAATTCTCTTTTTCTTGAGACTAAACGTCTTTTCAAAACCGCGAATACTATCATGTGTCACCTTAAGTTCTAAATTAAGAATTCTGTGCCTTAACCTGTTATAGAAATTTGTAGCAGTGTGTAATGTGTGTCCTCTTGCTGACTCAACAAGACTCTCTACGTTCTTGATGCCATTTGTGATGTGAGATGGAATGATGTTGTGGTTTTTACATCTAAGCAGGAAAATTCGTCTGTTTCTCAATGTAGCCAATTTACAGTTGATATTTGCCATGTCGTTAAGATACTTCATCGTAGAGTACCCATAGATCCTCTGGATGTCACGATAAAAACCCATATCTGTAAGGTGGTGAAGGTGTTAACCTGACTGGTTAAGTTAAGACAAAGGACAATTTAAAACGGGATTGCAGTCAATTAGGCAGAAAAGAAGAGTACTCTTTTTTTCCAAATTCGAGCTTTCGAAGCTGTTTATTGCTTCTTCTTCAGGAATACTACAATACATTTAATTATGAATAATAAAAAATACAATACAGTATGGTACTTACGAAAAGTAGAGGTTAGGAACAAGCAATTGACTAAATTGTTAGAAAAATACATCACTATATAGAAATTAACAAATGTTGTCACCAATATCAACCATTGTTGTTGTTCATAGGCGGCGCGGTCACCCGCAGCACTCAGGTCTTTCGACCCATTGTGCCTGCCGCTAGTTGGGACCTATTCTGCCCCCCTTAACAAGAAAGTCGTAAGTGCAATTTTTGGCAAAATGAGGTTTTTTGGTTTTTTAATAACTCTGGGGTGTCTAATATCGAACAATGTCGTATTGTACATTCTAAGAGTAATTATGCATAATACATAACATAATCAACGCATGCGCACTGTTTTATCGTATGTACAACATTTTGATATAAAAAACATAATATAAACAACGTAAGTATGCACTTGCGTTGTTCTTGTTTAACAATTTGGCATTATTTATCTCGACGAGACGAGAGCACCCCGTAACTATAAAATACGCTTATAATACTTAAAAGCGATTAAAAACATGTTTCTTTAAGTATGATTTTATTTCCGGTATTCTAGTTTTATTTTGAATACAGTGTGTTCAGGTGGAAACTAGTAATGTATAAAAAATAAGGTATTTAGTTTAAAAATACAAAATTTTATAGCCACTTACGTTTTTTATTCCTAGTATAATACAAGAATTACTTAATCAAAATAACGTAAGTGCACTTGTTTTATTAGAAAACGATTTTATTTACAAAGTAAACTATGTTTAACTTACGATATAATATCGCAGTCAAAGTTCTAGAAAAATATTATCCCATTTTGTGTAAATGAAATAAAGTTATTATAATTCTTTTATGTCCAGTTCTTTAAACGCCATTTTTTCATAACTAAGCTAAATGCACTTACGACTTTATTGTTAAGGACGGCAGTATTGGAAGATACTCGTGCTATGCGCATAGGCCAACACCCGTTGTAGGGGAAGCTCCCTAATGTCCTGAGGCAGGAGAAATGCTGCGCCCAGATGTTTGTGTCTCTTGACCATGAGGCAGGCACAACGACAAAGGATGTGAATGGAGTCCTCGTCATCGTGTCCGCAAAACCTGCACCTTCTAGTGTCACTAAGGCTGTTAAGGCCCTAGTGTTAAGGTGCTTGTTAAGATGTCCGTGACCAGTCAACAGTCCTGTGACAATCCTTATGCTGTTACGACTTAGCGCAAGTATTGATCGAGTTGCGTACGACCAAGGCCCTGCAATTAAGAGCCTGGCTTGTCGCAGGCCCGTCCCGTTTGACCATTCTTCCTCTGATCTTTCCTTGATCCAGTTTTCAATGGACCTTGCTACATAACTAGGCGGCAGCCCCAGCATTGGTTCGGGCCCTGTAAACTGTATACTTGAGCCTCTCTTAGCCAGTGCATCGGCCTCCTCATTTCCTGTTATGTTGTGATGACCCGGTACCCAGGTCAATTTTACCTGGTTGTTCTGTCCCAATTGGGCCAGACCATTAATACACTCTAGGACCGCCCTGGAGGTGATCCTGTAGGAGATCAAGGCACATAAAGCCGCCTAACTGTTGGTCCATATCTGGATATGCTGATTAGAATATCTCCTTTTGAGATTTTCCTGAACACATGCAGAGATAGCAAACACTTCCGCCTGAAAGACCGTGGCATACTTCCCCAAGGAGAAGGAAAGTGTCGCCCCCGGGTGCACGCCATGGACTCCCGCCCCTGAGCCCTGGTCTGTCTTGGACCCATCCGTAAACCAGACGAGCCCGTTCGAGACCTGAGCGTCAGGATTTGCGAGCCAAGCGTCCCTGTACGGTATCTCTACTATGTAAGGTTTGAGAAACACATAAGTGAGAGATATCCTGTCACTGGGTACGTCCAGCAGACTGTCTCCTCCCACAAGTTCTCCAAGAATGCTTGCATGTCCACCATCGTGGCTTTCACCTAGCCACCGCCCCCACTGCTTGACCCTATAAGAGGCCCTCCTTGCCTCCCCCCCGACCACTATATGCAGTATAGGGAGAGACAGGAGAGGCTCCAGAGCCTCTGTGGGAGCCGTGCGTATCGCTCCTGTCGTGCTTACACATGCCAGGCGTTGTAGTTGATTTAGCCGTTGCTTGATGGTAGCCCGCCGGACGGCTGGCCACAAGTTTTCCCCTTTTTTATTTTTTCTTGAGATTTGTAATAAATTCAAATTTACCTCTTTCTTTTAAATTTTGATATCTTTGTTCAACAACCTGGTCAATCCTAGTTACTTTTGGTGGGGTTACCTTTAAGTTGGCATTCTCTGTTGGTTGGGATGCCTAGTAAATTTAATTTTTTTGAACTGTTCAAATTATGTTACCCAGCCTGTTATGGTTTTTTATTGTTCTAAAAATAGCAGCACATGGCCTGGTGCAATGCAATTATGTTTTAATTGTTAATCTTGATTCATTTTTTTACAATCATGGATTATATAAGTTTGTCGTACGATGTAATGGTTGATATTGGTGACAACATTTGTTAATTTCTATATAGTGATGTATTTTTCTAACAATTTAGTCAATTGCTTGTTCCTAACCTCTACCTTTCGTAAGTACCATGCTGTAGAGTACTCTTCTTTTCTGCCTAATTGACTGCAATCCCGTTTTAAATTGTTCTTTGTCTTAACTTAACCAGTCAGGTTAACGAATTCACCACTCTATATATATATATATATATATATATATATATATATATATATATACAAGGTGTTTCAGAATTGAGTATTCAAAATTTCAGAGGATGTAAAAGGCGTTGAAAGATGACGAAAACCTTAGTACACTTTATGTCAGTGGCGGCTCCTAAGGGAGATACTGCCCCTTAAAGGGGTTATCTCAGAAACGGTTTTTGTTGCGTAACTTCATAACCGAATAACTAAGATGAATGAAATTTTGAGTGAGTATGTACATTTTTATTCCTAATGATTAGCATACATTACATTTTAAAATTTAAAACAGGGGCGTACGAAAATGGTGGGGGCGCGGGGTAAATTTATTCAAATCTTTTTTATGAGCAATTTTTTTCTGTTTCTGATGGGAAAATATAAAAATTTAAAGTATTTTACATAAAAAAGGTACTCTAGTTCAATTTCGCTAGAACGCGCCGTTCTCCAGTAAAATCGATTTTAAAAATCCGTAACATGCTGAAAAATTCAAATTGCTTTAGGTGAAATAATAAAATAATCAAAGTGTGCCATGAGAAAAAAAACACTAACTTGGCAGTGACAGTTATCATTAACAACGTCGTTTATTATTGTGTTTTAACTTGTGCTGCAGCGTAGAGTATAAACGTTCAAAATTATTGAAGAGAATGCCACAGTATACATTTTCTGAATATGTAGATATGTTGTTGACATTAGGCGAATGTCATGGGAGCGCAAGAAGGTATGCTGAGAAGTTCCCAAATTAGATATGACTTCTGGTCTACCAAACTGCATGAATAGAAATGTTTTAAATGAAGAGAATATTTTGAACTTGGTTGAAGTTCTTGACTGACAAACAAATTATTTTATTACAAGTGTTTTTTATGATGTGTGCCTTATAAGCAGCTAATCATCCATTGTACTGGAAAAATGGATTTTTATCTGGAAAACCTCTAGAAATTATAAAATGTAATCATATTGCCCATTAATCCAGTGGTGTAGAAGTTAATTTTAAATAGGGAAATAGTACCCCCGATTCTCCGGCACTGGTATT
Source organism: Pogonocherus hispidulus (assembly GCA_963924545.1). Lineage (NCBI taxonomy): Eukaryota > Metazoa > Arthropoda > Insecta > Coleoptera > Cerambycidae > Pogonocherus > Pogonocherus hispidulus. Next base: position 29,540,517 of record OZ004698.1, read on the forward strand.
TGAATTTGGGTTTTGTAGATCCATAACTGCGAGGTATATTTAGTGAAAATTCTGTACCGAATTTGGTTTAATTTGGTAAAGTCGTTTTTCACATATTTTAAGAATTCGTTTTTTTTTTTATTATGGCCCGTTGTCTCAGAAATGGTGCCCTTTTCCACCCATGTTCATTAAGCAAAGTGATATTAATTTTTGTTGTTTTATACTTTCCTGAAGTTTGTCTATTAAAATCTGGACCACCCTGTATACAAACATAGTATCAATTGAAAACAAATTTAATGACAACATAACAAATATAAGAATACTGATTCTTACACAGTAGTAACAACAACATAATAATAAGAACACAAAGGAACAAAATTCAAATAGGAATAGGTGATATTACGCTATTTGCAGTGGTATTAAAGCTATTTAAATTTCAAAATGTCCACCATTTGCAGCAATACAAGCGCGTAATCTGCGTTCCAAAGAAAATAGGTTCCGCTCCAGGGTGAGTTCAGTAAACGCATCTTCTACACGCTGACGTAACTGCTCCTCATTGTCAATGACTTGTGAATATACCTTCTCTTTCATTTGGCTCCACACGTTGAAATCCATAGGATTCAAATCTGGTGTACGTGGAGACCAATTTATAGTAGCATCATTTCCACGACCAATCCAATGATTGGGGAAGTGTTGGTTTAACCATTCACGACATCGAAGGTCGAAATGAGGAGGCACGCCGTCATGCATATACCATAAGGATCTTCTTCTTGCCAAAGGAATATCCTCTAAAAATTCATGCAGTCTGGTAGACAAAAACTCATACTAAATGGCCCCTGTTAAGTTTCCAGGAAGGATATAATAACCAAGTATGTTATTCCCTAATGTGGGAATGTCCTTCTTCGGCCCAAACATGCTCATTATGCATATTAAACACCCCACTTCGCGTAAACGTAGCTTCATCGCTAAAAATAATATTAGACAAAAACATTGGATCGTGTGCTTGCCTGTCTAAAAGTAATTGACAAAGTTGGATACGCAAGGGCCTGTCTGTAGGTAAAATGTCCTGGACCTGCCTATAATGATAAGGATGCAATTGTTGCTCCCTTATTATCCTCCATATTGTCGCATACGACATATCGGTTTGTGCTGCTAGCCGTCTTGTACTGACCCTAGGGTTAATTTCAACCAGGTTCAAAATATTCTCTTCATTTAAAACATTTCTTACATTTCTATGTCTTCCTCGTTCATTATTGTTTCCTTTTAAAGTCCCTTGCTCTCGTAAACGCCTTTCCGTACAAAGAAAAGTTTTATAGTTTGGTACATTTCTATTTGGGAACTTCTCAGCATACCTTCTTGCAGCAGCTCTTGCGCTCCCATGACATTCGCCTAATGTCAACAACATATCTACATATTCAGAAAATGTATACTGTGGCATTCTCTTCAATAATTTTGAACGTTTATACTCTACGCTGCAGCACAAGTTAAAACACAATAATAAACAACGTTGTTAATGATAACTGTCACTGCCAAGTTAGTGTTTTTTTTCTCATGGCACACTTTGATTATTTTATTATTTCACCTAAAGCAATTTGAATTTTTCAGCATGTTAAGGATTTTTAAAATCGATTTTACTGGAGAACGGCGTGTTCTAGCGAAATTAAACTAGAGTACCTTTTTTATGTAAAATACTTTAAATTTTTATATTTTCCCATTAGAAACAGAAAAAAATTGCTCATAAAAAAGATTTGAATAAATTTACCCCGCGCCCCCACCATTTTCGTACGCCCCTGTTTTAAATTTTAAAATGTAATGTATGCTAATCGTTAGGAATAAAAATGTACATACTCACTCAAAATTTCATTCATCTTAGTTATTCGGTTATGAAGTTACGCAACAAAAACCATTTCTGAGATAACCCCTTTAAGGGGCAGTATCTCCCTTAGGAGCCGCCACTGACATAAAGTGTACTTAGGTTTTCGTCATCTTTCAACGTCTTCTACATCCTCTGAAATTTTGAATACTCATTTCTGAAACACCTTGTATATATGTATGTATATATATATTAAGACATTCGAGATAGACCAAAAGAATCATCTGAATAAATATAATATGATTGTTACATAGGAATAATGATGTAGACATTGCAATATTAAGGACAGTGCATTAGAAAAATAAAATTTAAAATAAGAACTATTAATATATTTTCAATTACAAAAGATTAAAGATTATCTGAATAAAATTTGGAAAAGTTTTATCAAATATTAAATTAGTTATCACCATGTAAAGATGAATATAAAATATTAAAATGAGAAATTAAATTTGGAATGAAGTACAAGTGACAGATAGCTACTAGATACAGGAATGAGATATGAACAGGACATGAATTTTAGTTAAGAAAATTAAAAATATTTGTATATAAGATAAATTGTTTATAATTAGATAATAAGAGAGTAAAGACTTTAAATATTGTAATTAGATATAAGGACAGTGCATTAAGTGATCATGAATAAACTATAAAGTGCTACAAAGTTACTGAAAGACAATATCAAAGGAAGTTACTGAGAAAAACGAATGTGTTCCGTTACCAAGAAAACAGAGGATTGTTAAAAAAAATTCCGAAAAGAAGCGTCGTTTTGAGAAGAGTAAATAATTTGAAAAGTGAAAAATCCAGTTAAAAAGAAATGAAAATTAATAAAATAGTGTCCAGAATCTAGATGAGAGCTGAAAAGATAACCTCAAATGTAAGTCACATTTAAAATTCTGTTTTAACCAGAAATAAAAGTCAAACAACGAGAGTAGCAGATTCCAGGAGGCAGAATAATTTTTAAAATTAATATTCATACAGAGATAATAGATCAGAGGCAAATTTAATAGCAAATTGCTTTAATACGAAAATAAGTTCATAAATAAAGCATAGTACGTACTTGTAAAATTTCATTTTCTTAAAACTGGAGATATCTCGAAAATAACTGAATTTAGGTAGACAACTTTATACAAAGTTGACTTAAAATTGAACGTAGAATCCAAAACTGCAAAAATATACAGGGTGTTCCATTTAGAATAAGCAAGTTGGTGCCGACTTCCGGTTATACGGAAGTGCCAGAAACGTGAAAATATTTTAAAAAGACCTTGGTAAATAACCCAATTTTCAAAATCACCCTGTACGTAGTTTTCCATATACCGATCGGGGCCGGTAGGACACCCTCTATATATATATATACACGGTGTCCCACCGGGAACCGCCTCGATCTATATATGGCAAACTATAATTAGGAAAAAATTGAAAATTGGGCAGTGTACCAAAGTCACTGGGGGCAAGCGATCTAAAATATTGTCAAGATGGCCGCACTTCCGGTTATACCGGAAGTAGGTGTCAACTTGCTTATTTCAAATGGAACACCCTGTATATTATATTATTTCCGGATTCTATGTAAAATTCTAAACACATTTCATGTAGAATGTCCTATACCTATCATCAACTGTTTTTGAAATATTGACAGGTGAATATTGACATTTTGCAACTTTGACACCCTGTACAATCTAAACGGTTTGAGATCAAGCAAAACGGTTTGCACATTCCTATTTTAACTTTTCATAAGCTATCGTTTGACACTAATTTCAGATTCAGCCAGAAAATAAAAATTTTTAAAATTTTCGGGAAATTTTTAATTTCTTGCTAAATCCGATTTTTAAAATCGGATAATAAATAACGACGCTACAGCGTTAGCCGTTCATTGTGCGTCACATCGCACGCATATATATTATATATATATATATATATATATATATATATATATATATATATATATATATATATATATATATATATATATATATATATATATATATATGTATATAGAGGGAAATCATACAAACCTGAAGCACAAGTACGTATCTGTACGCATCATCCTCAAGCTGCGTAACGAACCTGAAGCGTATATTTGCTTCAGGATAGTCATCCCTTGATATTTTGATGTACGAGAGAGAGATAGTTCATCTTATTTCTTTATGGATAAGGGTCAGGGTTCATTGTTGTTTGATGCTGATTTTTATTGCAAAGCAACGTATCATGATGTAAAGCATGTCCTTGAAATATACAATATGATGTAAAGTGCTTCAGGTCCGTCGTTTTAATGCAAGAATTGTCCTTAAGCCAGGGTGGCGCTGTTTATTCTACATTGTGTAGGCTCTTATACGTTTAATGATACTACATACTAACTTGAAGCAACTAAATCTGGCAACTACCTATGTTTGATGTGGTCCGTTTACCTGCTGATGTGTTTATTTTTAAGTAAAGGATCAGTGGTCGAAATGCATAAGAAAACGGAATGGTTTCGGGTTGACGGAATATGAAATATAATAATATAATAAAATATAGGTACTTAACATAGTCTACTACAATATAAAAAATAATTAAGCATTGCTTTTCAAAACACTATTTATTTTTAACATACAAGAGGTCCATAAGTGAAAAAAAAAATGCTCCATGTGCCCTTAATAATATTAATTGCTTAATTGAATTTAAATTTTTTCCTCAAAATCTAAATAGTTTTCAATTATTACACTTCACTTACACTTATTACACTTACCTACACTTATTACACTTCAATTATTACTAGACTTCGTGCGAGCGCGGAGTTTAACAGGATCGTACTAAGGTTACAAATGGAAATATCAATAAATTATGACGCAATGTGCATATTATTATTACCAAATGCCACGAATAAGTCAAGGATATAATATCTATATAAATTAAGAAAATACCTACGTAAAAGTGACAACTCTTACCTGACAATCCTTAGTGTTCAGAGAAGGTTTCGCTGGCAAATTGGCGGTTGTTATAACATATTATCACGTGTTTCTCTAAGTGTTCTAGAGAGAAACGGCGACGTCTATCACTCAGTATTAATTTGTGCAGGGAAAAAAACCGTTCAACGTCTACTGAAGATAACGGGCAGTACGGAAAATGGTTGAGGCATGAACTGTACATTAGTATATTGGCTGGCAACTCCTGACAGGTCCCAGCTAACACTTTGCTTATGTTTTCCAAAATGGGATATCCTGTATTCCTTTTTAACACGTTTTGCATTTTTTCTTTTATTGCATTACCGACTGGACGTATATTACTGGCATCGCATATATTTTTCTGTACATCTTCCAATATGCGAAACTGTTCTTTTAACGGTAATCCATGTATTTCCAATTTCGTGATTGCAGTAACTAAGAAACCATAGTGTTTATTAATGTAATGTATGTCATCGCGAATACTTTGGTCCTTTAGTATGTCATGGAGTCTGTGTATGGCGCTGCTTTCATTTGGATTAAATCTACAAATAACATCTTTTATACCATCGAAATGTTTGGCATAATACCCTACGGCTTCTAACCAAGTACCCCATCTAGTTATAACTGGTTCAGGAGGCAGAGGTATGTCTGGTAGAACCTCCCTAAAAACATCCCTTCGTATAGGCGCCTTAATGAAAACCTTTTTGACGGTTGATGTGAAAGTATTTACTAAAGGGAAACTTTCCCTTATTTTCTCTGCTACCCGATTGAGTGCATGAGCAGCACATGTAAAATGAACCATTTTCTTATATTTTTGGGATAAAATCTGTCCTGCTTTTAACATGTATGCGGCTGCGTCACTTAACATGACAAGGACTTTATCTGAAGAATCTTGATCGGGCCACATATATTCAAAACAATCAATAACAAAACTTATAATGGTCTCATGATTGGTTTTGTCCAGCACCTTAGAAGCCAATAGGTGGCTATCACTAGCAATGTCACTTTTTAACGCACCAATTAAAAAGTTGGCGACTGAACACCCACAAGCATCAGTTACTTCGTCTATAATAAAATACACAAAATTGTCTGCAATGTCTTCACGAATTGATGTCACTACATCGTTGTAAACCCGATCGACATATGTTAATCTTAACGTGCTTTCATGTGGCAGTTTTCGGTCAGTATATTTTTCTAAAAACGTACGTAATTTAGGGTTCTCTAGTTTGCTTAACGGAATATTACTTGCAAGAAAGGCTTCTGTAAGTTCATAGAAAAATTCCGAGTTATCAGCGCTGGACGAGGCATGGCTCTTCAAATGTCTATTCACTTTAGTTTTGTCAGAAGAATTTATAATGCGATCACACACAGTACAAAACAAGTCACTTTCTTTAATGCGTATGTCCTTGTAATATTCAGGATCACTGTCAAACCACATTTGAAATACTTCACGTCTATTTCTTCTCTCCTTTGGCATCTTACTTGATTTACTTCTCTCATTAATAGTTATTGGTAATAATATTAGTAAACGTTTATAGTATACACGGCGAATACGAGCACGCTAGAACGTAAAAGACGTAAAAGAGAAATTTATTTATGCGTCACCGACCGATTATTACAACGTTCCGTAAATAACTAAGTTATTTATGGACTGTCAGTCAGCTGGCAAGGCCAGTGACCTGAGTACGACTCTGTTAGACTTCGCGCTGTACGAAGATTAATTATTACATATGGTAACAAGTGGACCCTGATAATATTAGTAAATTTAACATTTTTCTCAAAAAATAAATGTGTTATTAAATTTTTTATATGTTACCTATTAACTGGTACCTTGTCCACATAGCTATAAACAGGGTGTATCACTATTTAATACGGAAAATATTAGAATCCATAAATGAGTAAAAAATATTAACTATTCAAAGTATGCCGCTTTTTCGTAAGACCTATAGTTATTGAAATACATTTTGCTTAAATTAAATTTTTTATATGGTTTTCAAGGTGTAACTGAAAAATTTGTTTATTAATTTCTTTATACTTTGGGGCATTGTTTCGTTTTATTAAAAGCTATATCCATGTCAAATCCATATCATGTATAAGCATGTCAAAACGTAAAAAATCTACACCTATGTAAAAAATATTTACATAGGTGTAGATCTATGGGGTGTGAACCTGTTTTCGAATAATTTTTTAAATAGAAAATCTAAGACACTGATAATTTCAAGTTAATTTAATTTTTTTTAAATAATTATCAAAGTGTTATCTTTAAAAAATTAATGATATGGGGAGCCTTTTCGGAGACTCACTGATTTTCACCGTTTATTATTATTGTGTGAAAGGTTTTTAAGAGAGCATCGTATTATTTCTGATATTTTATTTAACAATATCATCAGTTCTATATTCATATAGTACTTATAATAAAAGTAGTGATTAAAAGTAATAGTACCTACACTAATATTACTATTGTCTTGCAATTTTTCGAAATTATTGCTACTTATTGCGAGGTAATGAATTCGTACCATTCTCAAAACTGAAAAATTATTGTTCATGAATTTCTTTGAAGTTAATTGGAATGTCAAAGCACCAGATTATAAGGAAACGATATTAACACATGTATTTTAAGTGGTAACATCTACTCTTAAGTCTTAAAGTTAGTAGGTTAGACATTTCAAAATTTTTTACTTTAAACTTGGTTTTTGGGGCAAAAAAGTTAGTCCTTGTTACATAACAGTACACGTTTTCAATAAAATAATTTAAGTTTCAGATGGCTTACCTGCTTATTTCATATAAACGAAAATATGAATTGCTATAAACATCAAAGAAGTTATACACAAAATTTAGAAACTAATCAAACACTTGGTTATATTTTGTGTATTGTGTATATTGTGTATGTAAGTGGTTAATACTTTAGCGATAAATCTTGGATTGTTTGTCAATTAGCTGGATAGTACATAAATTAACCATATGCGTAGTTATTTTAATGAAAAAATATTTTTCTATCAAAAGAATGTTTCGTTAATTTATATAGCGGGTGTCCACCTAGTACGCGGAAGTTTAATATCTCAGTGAAGAATCCTATAGAGTAGCACAAACTCAAAATAATTTCACTTGTATGAGGTGTTCTGCGTTCTCTGGGGACACATCAATTTTGTTTTTTTAAATGGCAACATATACCTATTTTTGTTATTTTTTTTAATCCCATTACTTATTTGAGCAAGATTTTCATCACATTTCTCTAGGTATACCCAAATTTATTATTTTCTAAGATATTTATATAGGTATTAGATCAATAAAACTCCTTGGTTTCACAATATCAGTTTATAAGAGAAATAACACCAGAAATATTAATTACACCTTCCTCTCTGTTCTCTGTTCTCTGTACGCTCTCTGTTCTGTGTTCTCTGGTTCCGCCATGACACCCTGCTTATCCCCTCCTAACCGTCGACACCTCGCACCATTGTATCCGCAAGACTAGCGCCGGAAGCTCTGAAAATGACACCATGGGTTGGACAGCCCGCGACAATTCAAATTCGGACTCCTCGATATATTGCAGTGCGGTATATGTCGTTGGTTGCCACCTTCCAGGCGGAACCAACACCACGTCGATTTCTTTTGGGTAACATAGGTATAGTTTTTAAAATGTTTACCGTTAACCATTTAGCGCCGTATTTTCGACAAATTAAAAGATACGATCTATCTAGTCAAAGCATTGTACGTTCAGAAAACGTATAGAATTTTTTTAAATTTTATTATATATCATAATATTTATTATAATTGTGGTTATTTCATAATATATCTGTGTTTGAACTTTGTTAATAAATAACAAATATCTAAAATAGTTAATATGTGCCCCTAATACTTAGTAGGCACTTTTATATTATAAATAAAATAAAATTTCACATATAAATTACTGCATAGTTTGCTTTTAATTGTTACATTGCATAGTTAAGTAATAAGAAAGAATTATTATTCTTATAAAATTCATTTTAGAAATCTGACATGGAAATTTTTAACAAGCGGGTATGATTTTTCAGCTTAAAAATCATAAAATTTACAATTTTCAATAAATATGCATTTTTACCGAAAATTTGTTGATTTACTCTTAGGGAATAATTCAGCAAATTGATAGAGTACTTATCGGTGGTTCGTATAGCCTTATAAAATACAGGGTGTTCCATTTAAAAAAACCGACTTACTTACTATTCAAATTGACGAAAGTTGGTATAGAATTATGAGGACCCTGTACAATTTTTTTATATTTTTATACTTTTTCTAAAAGTACATGACTTCGACTAGATTCCCTGAGAAAAATATGCCTCTATCTTTTAATTTGCCGAAAATACGGCGTTAAATAGTTAATGGGGATTTTTTAAAATTAAAATATCTCAGAAAATATAAAGTTTAGATATAGGGAAATGTGATGAAAGTCATACTAAAATAAAGAGTAGAATTTAAACAAATGATGAAAAAATATATGCTGCCATTTAAAAAAACTAAGTGGATACCGGCCCAGGGAAGGCAGAACACCCTGTACAAGTGAAATTATTTTTGGTTAGTGTTACTCTATACGACCTGAAAAGTCTGCAAAAAAGAAATAGCGTAACTATTTTATTAAGCGAGATATTGGACTTCCGTGTAATAAGTGGACACTCAGTACTATCCAACTTGTTTAGAAACCAGTGAACTTAGCATTTTAATCATAACATTTATTTATTAATCTACAACTTATTAAAAATTCTCCAAATTGACTCGTCTTGTTTTTTTTTCACATTGTGCTTCATTCAACTTTAACTAGAAGTTTCTTGAAAGGATAATAATTAAAGGTAGGAAATAATTGTAAAATTTTCATTTTATCCTCACCAGATGGTCAGGTCAATAAAGTTATTGACCACTTTGTAAGAAATTGTAAATTGTGTTGCACTATAAAAATAGGCCGATGGAAATTCCTAGTTCTGTTATTTATGAAGTAATGACTTAGCCGGGGTGACAAAAAGGTAACTTGGATTTCTTGAGAATAGTTGACCAACAACTGTTGAATATTGGCAAATATCCTTTATCAGTTTGTGATTTATTTAATTATTGTACTAATTATGTTGCAACTTGCTGCAACAAACATAGATGCGTATGGTTTTTTTATGACATCATCACATTTCAAGTATTATTTTTATCAACCTCGAGTATTCAAAAGTAATCACTTGTGTATGATTCTGTTACTTCAAATTAATTTGTTTCAGTGTCTTTTGATACCTAGAACAGGGTGATGGATCCTCCAGAAACTACAAATGTGAGGTAAAAAAATATCACAATAGGTAAAAATGTATGACTATTATTTTCACTTTATAGTTGCAGTGAAAGATTACAGTAATCTTGCTATGCAATCTAAAAATCATTTAAATTATAAGGCCATTAAATAGGTTTGTATTGTAGTGTTATATCAACAAAGTAACGGTATGGCAATTACCCATAACTTTTTAAATAATAAATATTTAAAAACTGCAACCTAAATAGAAACACTATTCAAAAATGTATGTTGCCAAAAAAGTTTTTTTGAAGCGTTGCGGACGGGCAAGTGTCATCATAACTTCTGTATTTATACCTTATCTTTTAGTAAAAGTAACTCAAAAAGTAATCGTTTTTAGAATATTTCATTTACTCAGCCTTTTCCCAGAAAATCTAATTTCTCCAGTTAAATCGATGATCCTGTACTACATTCGAACCGAAGAATTTTTTATCACATGCTTATATGAATTTTTTCATAAATTACATACGCTTCATAATTATTTCATAAATTGCGTACAATGTAATTTTTTATTTATGTACCTATATTGTTTTTTTTTAATATGGTAGATATTTGCAAGGGAGTGTTGAAATAAGCCCAAAATATTATATGTAGTATATTGAATTAGTCACTATTGTATAATTTATAGTTCTAAGAATGTATCGATTTCTTTATACATCTTTCTTATTCTTGCCAGCAATATTTTGTTTCAACTTTAGCCTCATCTATATGTGAAATAAATTAAAATAATTAAATAGTTAATCTGTACTGAAAATTCAATAAGTGTGTCAACATTTTATTATAAATAAATAGTAATACCTAAAAGTGTATATATTAAAACGCGTCGATTCTGTCTCCCTCTAAATTCCGTCGCCGAATCCGCAAAGTTTCAAAGCTATCTCCTCCGAGGGGCGATCTCGGAACGATCTCCGCGGACCACCGGAGGTCGCCCCCGGCCTTTCTCCAATGCGTAAGGGTATTTTCGTCCCGTTTCTTACGCGTTTTCCCAATTTAAACGCCTTTTCAAAAAACCTCTGCAAAATTTTCGTCGATCGCCGTTCGACGAGAGAGATGCGGCTAGCACCAGCGTTTGTCCTAGCGCCTAATGGTACCGTCACGCCCGCCGAAATACCGACTTTTCGCGGGACCCCCGAGACCTTTTTCTAATTTTTACGGCTTCGAGAAGGGCTTCACGCGAAAGTTCAGTCCTTTCTCTAATCCTTTGAGATTTTTTTTCAAAACCGTACGTCGACTCCTTTTACGTCTATTTCGTCTTCGAAAATCACGAATTGCATCCGTCTCAACTTCTTTCTCATTTTATCCACGGATGTGATATCGCACTAACGAGACAAGCACCTCCCACGAAAACTGTCAAATTAATTAAACTTCAAATAGGTTATTTTCATTATTTTCCCACGAGAAATATTGCTAACGGAATCGACAGTACCGACTGTCAAACACCTGATTACCAAAATACTGATGCGAAATGCTTTTCTAATTAGAAAATCCGTAAAAATTAATTGTTCAGCTTAACAAGTAAAGTTTACATATTTAACAAATTTTGCTGCATAAAGTGACAACAGGAAGTTTAGCGCAATGGTAAAGTTCAAACGTCGTAATCCTGATATCGTGAGTTCGAATCACGACGGAGGCAACTTTTTTTTTAATTTTTTATCCCAATTATTTATTAGTATTATTATAATATGTAGACTTTGATATTAGTGGTTAGTTATTCTGTTTACTTGACCGTAGTTTTTATTCTTTCTGCAGGTTAAGTTTGGAATTAATTCGTTCATTGTGGCGGTCTGTAAAATTCATCATTTTTAACTTACAAAAATAAATATCTTCAACAATATTTGTTTGTTGCAACAATTATGACAGGAATATATTTTTTAACGCCGCCGTTACACCTTTTCGAAGGGCGGGCGCGGCTTCGAACCGTAGCGGATGGCCCCAAAACGACTTTTTAAACGGCCCTCGCCAATATTCTCTAATTAAATTTGCCAAAAACCCCTTAATTTGAAATTACAAATGTAACCGATAATAAAGGGCACTGCATTACTCACCCCCACCTGTATTGCATCATCACATAACCATAGAAAACACAACCTAAACTATCAGCCGACAGCACGAAGAAAATCTAATCAAAAAATCATAATTCCACGGCCGATCCACCAATTTCCAGTTGTTACGTGTTGCTATTGCCTTTAAACGGTGTAAATTTGAAAGTGGTAATATATGTATACTTGAATACACACTTTTCACTTTTACATTGTCCAGAAAGTTGTCTCCACAGAGTGTCAAAAAGTTTGTATTTATTATTACTTATAAAATTCAAATTCAAATACTTATACGTTGTTTATTACAGGCTACGTCAAGAGAGCAAACGACAGTTTTCACACTTTAATAAGGGATAAACTTTTTTGAAATGGAAAATATTTGAATGAAAATATGAATGCATTATACAAAGTTTCTTCTTCGAGATTTACCCATGTGTTTACTTTATACTTGAAATATATACAGTGCATACAGTGTTTACCTACATTTTACATATATCCTTTTTTTCAAATAAAAGTTCCAGTATTTCATTATCTACTAGCATGTAGGCAGGTACGTGGTACCTAATTTAGGAAATGCATTATTCTTAATTTTTGCTATTCAAAATTATAAGTTTTCTGTGATGAAGGAGCAATACTTCACACTATTTATCTGTCTTCAAATTTTCGCTGGTACCTAGCCTATTTTCAATTTCAAATTTTTATACCTAGGTACTTTTATTTTTACCAAATTTTGGCATTTGGTAGGTGGGTAGATACATGCTAATCATGTTATACTTATGTTTTTCTAATAAAAGTCGTTATAAGCATCATAATTACATGATAAGGTAAATAAAAATTGTTTCAAATTTTTCAATTTTGCACATTATTCTCATTACCTATCTAATAATTTAAACAATCTACACATTTATCATTTATATGTATCCATAATACATTTGTAAATATTGTATTTTATACAACATCAATTAAATATTTGTATCATATTTTCAAGTAGGCATGAAACAATTTAAAAATACGCCACGCATTATTTTATTACTAAAATATCCATTTCATATTTTTATTTTAATTCGGTGTTCTTTACTGCTGTAGGTATATCGTATTCGATTTTGTGATTTGTGCAATATCCGTTTTTTTTTTTTAATAATTTTTATTTTCTACTTCATACACCCCTATTTAAAAGATAGGTTTACATGTTTTTTACTAGCATTTTAAATACCTACTTATTTATTTATGCTTTTGTATGGGGATGGGGTGGATATAGCCGTGTGACGTCGCAAATACAAATCACAGATAACATATATAAAAAATGACTGTTTAATTTAACTAACTAGGGTACTTATTTACTTAGCATAAAACTATCAAATTTTGATTTCCCCCTATTTTTGAGTATACTGAACACGAATTTGAAATTATTTTTTTGCGGTCGAACGTATTTTTCAAAAAAAAAAATAATTAAAAGTCATCACCTGTATACCTTTACAAATTAATTTTAACACTAATTTGATCGCTTTGTACCTAACTTAATGTGTCCACAATCCACAATGCTTATAATTAATTAAATATATAATTGTTAAAAATAATAATATACAAACTTGGTGTAAATTTAGGTAAAAATTATCTTAAAATTATTTTTTGTATTTATGTATTTGGTATCTTTTGTGCCGCCATGTGACGTCACAATTATTAAAAATGATCGATTTAATTAATTCATATTGATTACTTCACATAACGTAAGTAAATGTTTTTTTATTAATATACAACAAATTTATATATTTTTTACAGTTATATGTTATATATTTAATTATAAACATTGTGGACACTTATATCGGATACAAAGTGATCAAGTTAGTGTTAAATGTTAAAATTAATTTGTAAAGTGTACTTACAGAATATGACTTTTAATTATTTTTTTACTACAAAACTACATACCTACCTAAGACTGCAAAAGAAAATCAGATTCGCGTTCAGCATACCCGAAAATTGAGGGGGGGGGGGTAATTATTTAACTATATGATTGCATTTACATATTATGCAGATCTCCGTAAGGAGCCAATCATATTCTTTTCACATTTTTTTTCTGTATCTTGCATGATTTCTGAGTTATAACGGTCATTTTTATTTACAAAATGCTGTAATTTTTTGTACACCCTGGTATATACCAACATTTTATGATTTTACAACTGCATTCATATACATTTGCCCTCTAATTGAATGTTATCAAATATATACAGGTATAACTTCCTGATGATACTGCTATCATATTTCCTATACTGCTCCTATGGTTTCTTAGGTTTCTTTCATTTATGTGCCAGAACTTGTGGAAGAAGATGTGTTTTATGGGCTTTGATATTTAAATATTCATATTCATATTTAAAATCTGTTGTATCAAATATAATATTTTTAGTCTATTATATTGAAATGTAAGAGAAGGGTACTAATTTTTAAATTTTAAATAACAATAAATTATTTTTTTCATTATTTTTTTAGTAACGATTACATGTTGAAAGGAGAAAATGTTTGGTTACTTTATACCTAGCTATACTGTACTACTACTACTGCTGTTTTTGGTGTTACTGATATTAATATGTTGACTCTTGGCGTTGTTTCAGATATTTTGGGTGTTTTATTTGAATTTTATATTGCCGATATCATGTTGTTTTTTTTTCTCTCGATAATAATCTACTAGGTCTATTGATACAGAGTATATGCTGAGTATATATGTCACTCTGACCTATAAAAGCAATAAGTTTATAAGTTTATAAAAGTAATAAGGTAAAAATTCACATTTTATAGTCTAGATCTTTGTTCCCAATACTTAGTATAACTACTGTTTTATGTTATAGTTAATCTTAATTTATGTGTAATTTTTGTTTATACTTACTATAAATTGTACCTATGGCACACAGAAGACAAGGTACAGACTGTCCAAAATTCAAGTCTCTACACAGGGATCTCAGTTATTATAAAAGATAGGAAAACGCTCAAATGGGGAAAGTTTTAGAAAATTTTATGCTGATTTCAAATCTGCATTGAAAGTGATCGTGAGTCAATTGTTTTTCGAGATATTTGAAAAAAACGAAAAACCGAAGAATTTATTTTTGGCCAATAACTCGCTAATGGTTAATCTGACACTTCTAAAAATTTTACATTATTAGTACACTTTTTAAAGACGAACATTTTGGCATAAACAAAAATTACAAGGCACTCTTTGTTTTTCTGTTATGAACCACAACTTTGCTATTTTTTATGGTCGCCATACTGGATTTTTATATCATATTTTAAAGCCAAAAATTCTCTTTCCAACGATGTATCATAAGCCTATAAAATAATTTTTAAAATTTGTGAAATATTGAAAAAATCATTTTTTTACAAGTTTACTTTAGAAGTTGGCTGTGCCATGAAATGTTTTCTGTCACAAGTGTCAAATAAAACTGCTTAGAAAGAGTTAACGTGTCAGAGTTTTTATAAAGTGAAAATATGGAAAGAGTTCACAAATTGTCAAATGAAGAAAAGTTTGATATGCTTACGCTTTATTTACAAGCTCACCGTAATGCAGAAATTGCATCTACCAGATATTTGGAATTATATCCAGAAAGACAGCACCCGCATAAAACATATTACAGGAGAATTGTTACCAATTTATTGAATTATGGTGCATTTGAGAATAAAAGGAACCACTATGAAAAAGATAACCATGATCGTGACGTAAACGTTCTTAATATAATAACTGAAAGTCCGTCAACATCTGTAAGGTCTGTTCAGCATCAAAGTAACATCCCGAAGTCTACCGTTCATCAAATTTTGAAAAAACATGGATATCATCCTTACAAGCCTACTATTGGCCAAGGTCTTCGCGAAGGTGATTATGATAGGAGATTGCAATTTTGCCAGTGGTACATAGAAAAATGCAGAGAAGTTCCTGAGTTCCCTAATTTGGTGATATGGTCCGACGAGACCCATTTTACTAATTGTGGGGTATTTAACAAACATAACAGACATCATTGGAGTATCCAAAATCCCCATGTGATGGAACAGCGACGATTGCAGTCTAGATTTGGGTTTAACGTTTGGTGTGGTCTTTTAGGTATTTTTATCTTCATTAATGATATTGTGAATAAATAAGCTAGTCATTAATGTAGCATGTTAATGTATAATTATTTTAGGAAATCGTTTGGTTGGTCCGTTTCTTTTCGATTACAACCTTAATGGGGAACGATATCTAAACCTATTAAGAGAAGAAATAATTCCAGCAATTAGAAGGCTTGTACCCAATGCAGTTGAATTTCAAAGATTGTGGTTTCAGCAGGATGGTTGTCCGGCACATAATACTATAGAAGTTAGAACATATTTAACCCATTGTTTTGGGCAAAATGTTGCCATTGCGAACAATGGACCAGTTATGTGGCCGGCAAGATCCCCAGATCTTACGCCACTCGATTTTTATTTGTGGGGACAAATTAAAAATGAAATTTACGAATTTGAACTACCCGTTAATAGAAATGAATTAGAAGCTAGAATTAGAGAAGCGTTTAACTTGTTAAACGAAAACACATTAGGAAGAGTTATGGGAAAGATTTTAAAGAACTGTGAAATATGTCGTAATGCAAATGGACGTCACTTTGAGCATTTGCCTAATAATGCTTAATTATGGATGCTTCATTTTTTAGTTCTGGTTGTTTTTAATACTTACTACTATTAGACTAAAGATATTCATATCAATATCATGGTTATCTTTTTCATAGTTGTTCCTCTTATTCTCAAATGCACCATAATTCAATAAAGTAGTAATAATTCTCCTGTAATTATGTTTTGTAAGGTTGCTGCCTCTGGATACAATTCCAAATATCTAGTAGATGCAACTTTCGCAATACTGTGAGTTTGTAAATAAAGTGATAAGCATATCAAACTTTTCTTCATTTGAGAAATTGTGAGCCCCATATTTCCATTTAACGCAATTCATAAGTCATTTTGTATGACACTTGTGACAGAACGGGAAATATTTACATTTCATGGCACAGCCAACTTCTAAAGTAAACTTGGAACAAAATGATTTTTTTCAATATTTCACAAATTTTAAAAATTCTTTTATAGGCTTATGATACATCGTTGGAAAGAGAATTTTTGGCTTTAAAATATGATATAAAAATCCAATATGGCGACCATAAGAAATAGCAAAGTTGTGCTTCATAACAGAAAAACAAAGAGTGCCTTGTAATTTTTGTTTATGCCAAAATGTTCGTCTTTAAAAAGTGTACTAATAATGTAAAATTTTTAGAAGTGTCTCACGATAACTTTGAATGCAGATTTGAAATCAGCATAAAATTCTCTAAAACTTTCCCCATTTGAGAGTTTTCCTATCTTTTATAATAACTGAGTTCCCTATGTAGAGACTCGAATTTTGGACAGTGTACATATATAAGGTACAATTTCAACAAGTTTAAATAGGATTTCACACCAAAACCATGATAAGTAATTGACTAGGCATAATATCATTCTATGATAAGCTGTAATTCATGTGGTTAATCGCTAATAGCAGTTTTTTTTAACTTAATGTTTTTCAATAGTTGGTTATATCCTACCTCGCTGAGGCCTATGTAAAAAGGTCACAATACGGTTCGTACAACGCGATTCTACCTGGATTTAGTATTCGACTCCAACGTTTTTAAATCCTCTGTACAAAGGAACCTATCATCATCCAAAGGAGTCAGATATATCCTTAAGAGCGTCCCAATTGTTAATTATCGAATTATTAGAAGAATAAGTAGAAAAGAGCCCCTAATCCACGCTCGTGTTTTTTTAATATTTGTAGTAAATTATGTTAAGTTATGTTAAGAAGGGTACCCTGATTAGTAAAAAGCAAATGTGGAAGCGCGGTAGCTCAGTTGGAAGAGCATTGGGCCGGAAAGCCAAAGACCCGGATTCGATTCCCGGTTGCGTAGACATTTTTCATTCTACTACATAATCTATTATTTTTTTTATAACAGCAATATTTTTCTAGAAGTCAAAACATTTGATACCTCTATAATTTATTTATTTTATATTTACATAATATGTACCCTCCTTTTTGAATTTCTTGCTGTTTTTGAAATTTTTACAGATCACCATATTTTTTCTGTGTAAATATTCGAATTTACCGCGCATGATTTTCTCTTATTTTATTACATCATACATTTTTTCTATAAACAGGACTATCTACTACGCATGATTTTTCTTTACCCATTAGGTTACTTTCTTGTCTCAACGTATACCATAACTTTTTCGAGCACTCTGTATGTCCCTCCTTTTTTAATTTCCCGCTATTTTTTAAATTGTACTAATTACCATGTTTTTTCTGTGTAAATATTCGAATTACTGCGCATAATTTTTCCTCTTCTTACATCATACATTTTATCTATAAACAAGACGATGATGATGCATGATTTTTCTTTACCCGTTAGGTTACTTTCTTGTCTCACCCTATACCATTAACTACTAATAACGCATTTTTGTGAGGTTGTGTTGGCAGCCGTGTGGCCCCATTCATGCTTGTACAGGTGGCTGTCGTTTTGACACTGGGACACATACTTGTGACTGGTGGTTTTGAGTTCAGTTCAGTTCACTTCAGGGGCCCGATTGTGAGGGGACTAAGCCCTGTCCCGAGTGACCTAATTTAAATTTCGGGGGTATCGGCGGGGGTCCTTTGATGCTCACCAACAAATGCGGGGGGGGGGGGTAAATATAGCCGGTATATTTACTAACATTTATATTTACATTTCTTAATTAGGTCAAATACACAACTTGCTCTATTCCAAGGTGCTATAGAAAAGACTAATTTTAAATAATGTAGCTGTACAGTGTGTAGCTCTAAAACTCGGTTACCATATTTAACTGACCTACTCAAACGAAATGAATTTCCTCCCCTCTAAGGATACAGAATTTTCCATTACTGAGAACAGGGGTTTTTGTACAGAATCAGCATTCGTGAGTTAATTTAAGCAGGTAGAAGAAAAAATGGAAAGTAGTAGTGATTTGAGGGTGAAGTTGGGTAGGTCGCAAAGTTGAAGTTAACGAGTGCTGAAGCAACTGCGCAGAAATCCATGTGTATTAGACGTCAAAATAAAACTAAGGGTGAGTTAAGTCGACTATTATTATTATTATTATTATAGTTAAGTTTATTATTTAACCTTAGATGTAAGCGAGTAAATAGATGTGGTTACTCAGAAATAGCCTGAATTACGCCCATGACAATATAAGGGACGAATTGATGAGGGATAACCCTCTACATCGAAACAATTTACTCTTTGGCTATCAACCTAGTCGGTCAGTCGACACTGCACTGCACAACCTATTTTATAAGGTAGAGAAACTACTGGACGACAAGAATCTACCTCTTGCACCATTATTAGATATCGAAGGGGCTTTTGACAATAACCTATTCGAGTCAATAAATTGGGTGCTTCGGAGAATAGGTCTAAATTGCACATTGTGCCAGTGGATAGACTGTGTTGAGAAACCAAACGGTGAGAATCTTGCTCGTTGGCATGACAACACCAAGGCAACACTGACGTTACAACAAAAATACATTAATAAGTTCAGACAAGAGGTGATAATACTCGCCCCTGACAACACTCAGGGGTGAGTATTGTCACCTCTTGTCTGAACTTATTAATGTATTTTTAACTGAAAATTTTGGAAACCAATAAATTGCAAATGGAGGTCCATTTTGTTGCAGAGCCTGTTAACCTAATTACAGCTCTTGCCTTTTTATATGAGTTATACATAAAATAAAGTGTGTGCAACACTATTAATAACTATACAGGGTGTAACTTTGAATGGGGGTCATATTTATATGGGGGCTTCCTTTGAAGTGTATGAGCGCATAACTACAGTTTTTTTTTTTTGAAATTCTGTTGTGAAAATTGAATATCTTTTTTAACCTTTTTTTCCGTATCATGATACCCCGCCACTGAACAGCGCTCAACATGTCTTTAATCCGACCCGAGTCAACCCCACCTAAAGAAAGCGGTGCCCGCTCTCAGGCAGCTGGGAGATGCACCGTTGTCAAATCTCCCGTTAAAAAGCGAATTTCCACACCACCTATGAGGTATAGCTCTTTGGTGCGTTCTTTTATTTAGTGGGTGTTCGCCAGGAGCTCTATTGTCCCACATAAATAAAAATGTAATTTCCTTAAATACAAGTAACTAATAAAACAGTAACATTCAACAGAAAACAATAAATAAATAACGGTAGATGGTAATAAATGAATTTGTCAACTTACCTATAGCAGGTGTTCGAAACTATCTCCGTTGCAATCTAAACATGCTTCAACACGTCGCATCATGTGTCTTACCTTATTAAGATCCATATTCTGTCTTATGTGATCCCCTGCATTACGCACTCTTCGACGTAGTTCTTATTGAAGAACTATATTGATCTTCTATTGGCGATGCATAAACTAAAGTTTTCATGTGTCCCCACAGATAAAAATCACACGGATTTAAATCTGGCGATCTTGGTGGCCAAGGTACGGGTACGAAACGTCCTATCCAATTATTATGATAATTTTCGTTTAACCATTCGGTAACAATTCGTGCGCTGTGTGGTGGTGCTCCTTCATGTTGATACCACATATCTCTTCTGACATTCAATGGTACGTCTTCCAATAAATCTTCCAGTCCATCTCTTAAAAAATTAAGGTAAATTCCACCATTGAGTCTATCCTCCATTATGTAGGGTCCTATCAGAGTATTATTAATTATTCCTGCCCAAATATTTATTGAAAACCTTTTTTGGTTATGTATCTCTCTCGTCGCGTGAGGATTTTCATCAGACCAAAAATGTGTG
Source organism: Pogonocherus hispidulus (assembly GCA_963924545.1). Taxonomy (NCBI): domain Eukaryota; kingdom Metazoa; phylum Arthropoda; class Insecta; order Coleoptera; family Cerambycidae; genus Pogonocherus; species Pogonocherus hispidulus. The sequence continues at coordinate 29,561,439 of OZ004698.1, forward strand.
TTATGAATATTAAATATTCCATCTCTTGTAAAACCCGCTTCATCGGCCATAATACACAATTAGAAAAGTTGTCTCCCTCTTCGTTACATTTTCTCTGATACCATTCACAGAATTCTACACGCCTTGGTAAATCTTCGGGTTTCAACGATTGTATTTTTTGCATATGAAAGGGATATAATCCATTAATCTTCAACGTTCGTTGAACAGTCATATGAGATACTTCATACCTTGTGGCTATTCTTCGAGTGCTGGTACCGGGATCCTCCTCAACGGCGTTTAAAATTTCGGGTTCCAAATTTCTCACTCTTTCAGTTTGTTCTCGTCCAACGTTGGCATATTGACGATCGAAGCTCCCATGATCTCTCAAATGTTGCACCAATCTTACAAATATTTTTTTGTTGGGTACTCGTCGCTCTGGATAATCCATCTGATATCTTCTTCTAGCGGCGGCACCACTTTCTCCGGACAAAAAGTAAGCCCTAATCATATCCACCTTCTCTTGATTCGTATACATTTTCTTTTCAGAATATCACTTCACTTCACTATCGGTAAACACTGAAAATAACACAGGAGTACACGAAAATATTTCACCAAAAACAACTTATTAGGTTATACACTTACACTCCACTAAATAATATTTTTAATGTTATTTAAATAATTTCAATATTTCTCGACGTAGGCACAAAATCACTTGTATTCACATCCACATCTCATTTTACACTGAATACTGAAGAGAAATAAAAATTGTTATTTCTAATAAAACACGTCTGATGTCCACACAATGCGTAGACCCTTTTTTGCTCTCAGTTATAGTCTATAAATTGAAACTGAAAAAAATTCCGACAAAAGAAACACCTGCATTTCGACGACGGCCTCTTTGTTTACGCACTTTATCATTTGTCGTAATTTTTATGCAGTTTCAATTTAGATTATAAAGACTATACCCGCGCTATTTAGGAAAAAAGTGCATATGCATATTCCACTCGGTCAAGGTCAATGTTACACAATTTTGACACTGACATAGATATCTTCTTTAAGCTGTGCTTTAAAAAATGTAAGAACATGTTTATTGAAAACTTCAATTTAGTTCTATGAGATTAAGTAAATACATTCATTATTATTTAGTTACAATTTATCAAACATAATAAAAATATTATTTTAAAATCTTACGTACCTACTTAAACTTAGTAACGTATCCTAATCAATTTTAACAAAAACTATGGTAAATAACAGCGCAGATTTGTACAAAAATAATTTGGCTACAAAACTTGGTTCATTGTGTCACATATGATTAATTGTATGGCAACCCCGCAAACGCCTAGTATCCTGTCAGTGTATTGTAAATATTGTTTAGACGAGGTGATGTTCAGTAGCGCCGTGCACCAGCATTTAGGTGCATTTTAAAAAAAGTTATTATAACTCGGCTAGTTATCTGAATAAAAAAAACTAATTGCAGCTTGGTACTCAGGGGAACGTGTACTATTACACATAAAAAAATGACCCCCACTTAAAGTTACACCCTGTATAGTGACACCAGATGCTATACTTCGCAGATGCAAAAGTTGTTTATGAGTTATGATGTGTTTGAAAGGTTTGAAGTTGTTTTTAAGTAATTTTCTTTATATTCTTAATAATAAATCTTCATCTTCTTGGTATTTTATTTATTGGCAGAAAATTTTGCATATTTCAATTAAATTAAAATTAAATTATTAATTAATTAATTTAAAATTCCCTTTAAAATTATAAATTAGAAATTCGCAGAGCAAAAATATTTTCTTCAAAAATTAACTTTCGTTAGATAAAAAATATCCTCATAATCAAATATCAAAAATTTACGTAACAATACGTAATAATATACACGTTACCTTAAAAAAACTGTAAACTAGAATTCAGGAAGGAGGAACATAACTATTTTTAGTTTTTAGATATCCGTTAATTAAAAACGATATAGGTTAGGTTAGGTTAGGTTCAAAAGTGAGTGGGCCGAAAACCAGACCCACCACCGCGACCATGTGGTCTATTGTGGCTCACACCTACTTATATTTCACCCAACAGGTCCAGCTTCTTAATGTAGCTGATCACCTTATTGGGTGAGAGTTTGTTGGTTTTGAAGGGTTTATTATAAACGCCTTTGAATGAACTAATCGGTAGTTCCTGCCAGTACTGGAGGATTTGCTCCTCAGCCCGGGTCAAGAGCGTTGCTTTGGCAGTACTCGAGGATATGCCAAGCACCGGTTCTGGTCCGACAAATTCAGAAGCAGCACCCTCCCTAGCTAGAGAGTCGGCTGCCTCATTCCCTTCATGGCCAGAATGAAAAAAAAAAAAAAAACCATATAGCACAATCACAAACTCAAAAGTATTTTAGTTATTCAATTCATAGTTATCAAACGACACATTAAATTGTTACGTAGGTAAACAAACTTCATGCAGTTATTTATACACGAGTACACTTACTTTTTAAAATTGAAATCAGCTCTACGGTCTTTCATAGAAAAATAAATTTTTCCATAACTTTTTCATCGAAATTAGGTATTTATTGGGCAGGCAACGCCCAACTCTTTTATTTGTATTTTATCTTCCAGTGGAAGATTTGCAAAATTAGCTCTAATTACACTGCTAACAGTATTCATGTTAAGTAAAATATAAAATTGTCTTTTCACAAAAATTAAACAAGTATTTTAATAATGTTAAAAATATGTAATGTGTTAAAAATATGTTATAATGTTTAATAATGTTCGCGTAGGGCCGCGAAATAATTGCGGCCAAATCTGCATAATATAAGTATATGGAAAGTATCTAACGAGTGTAGTCGAAAAGGAGATCGGGTCGGTTGCCATAGTTACCTGGGCCGCGACTCAAAGTGCGGCCACGAATCTGTGATCCTTTGCTCACTGTGCAGTGGCGTGGCAGTGTGCTGTGATCCAGTGATGTGGACTGTGGCGTTATGAGTATGATAGCTCAACCGCTTGAGCCCTTCCTAATAATAGTTTTGTACCACAATAAACATGTTTTAACTTTTAACATTTGCATTTAATTTACAAAAATGATAATAAGGCCTTAAGGAGAAGCCGCCACTGGATACAAGGTACAAATGTAGTTGAAGTGATAGAAAATTTTAACATCTATCTACTTCTGGTATAACTGGAAGTGCAAGTACCTTGAAATTATTTGAAAACCAGTTGCGTAAAACACCCTATAGTGTATGTTAAAAGATAAAGACTATATGTGTATAAATGTATAATTACTAATGGCAAAAACTTACCTAGTGGATTGAACCACTTCAATATAATTCTGGATATTAATGTTGAACTCACAGGATAATCATCAAGAATTAACTTAGATATAGCAGTTATGGCAGTTTCACGAATATCTTCATTCTATATATATATAAAAAAAAAAATTAATTGGTTAATATAAATATATGCACAAAGTAAATATGAAAAATTTTTTCGCAATATTTCCATAATTAAAAATTGTAAAAAAACAGAAATGTGTGTAAACTGTCATGTGCTACATGTTATTATGAAAATATACAGGGTTGCTTTCATTAATGTGGTAAAGTCCAATATCAGGCCTATTAAGGGTACCTACTGGGAAAAAAACTTTCATATGAGTGAGATAGTGTCAAAAGGCACACATTTTAAAAATATTTTGAAATACACAAGGTGACTCACTACAGAGGAGCACCTTCAAAATCATTTTTTTTTAAATGGATTGCTATAAATATTTTTTTAAATCACAGGAAAATTATCTTTTCAACGATGTGTCCATTTTCGATTTTTGATGCGGCGTTGCGGAGTTATTAAAAAAAAATGTAAAAATTTTGGTCGGGACAATAAATAAATCCGCTGTGTGACAATTACGGTCAATTAAGAGTTAATATTTTGTAGTTACGTAGCAAAAAATCTACTTTAATGTTGCAACCACCGATTAATGATTATATTACATAGGGTGTTTTTTGCATAAACGCCAATGTAGAAAATTTGAAAGAGCATTTTTTCAATTTTTTAAACGGAATCGATGTGCAAACCACGATGGAATTATGGTGTACATTGTAATAGATGTCCGTAGAATTCTGTAGAATACTTAAGATGTCCTTAGAATTCTTTAGATATCCATAGCATTCCTTAGATGTCCATGGAAGTTTTTCATCTATAGTTTCGGCCAGTTGGGGGAAGGTTAAAGGTTATCTTTTTTCATTTATTTATTTATTTTGGATTTTGCAGACGTGGCTCAAATAATATTACAGCACAAACAAATATGTATGTATTTTTTTATGGAAAACACCCTTTAAAAGGGTTAAGGTTTTTCTGTTCCATTTGAAAAAAAGTGACTTATGAATTTTTAGCACGATTAATTGTCAATGAAATATTTACTTTTCTCGTTTACCTTTCAAGATACATCAAAATGGTTTGAAGATTTTACAGGCACTTTTTAGACATACATTCAATGGCATAAAAATAAATTTGATTTAATTTTTCCATGTCTATATACAGGGTGTCCACCTAGTGCGCGTAAGTCCAATATCTGGGTTAATAAAAGAGATAACTTAATTTTTTTTTGTACAGGGTTGTCTAATATCCCGAGCTGCACAAAATGAAAATATATTTACATATTCAGGGTGTTCAGTTTTTCCTGGACAGGTACCAACTTCATCTTTTTAAATGGAAACCTATATTTTTTATGGCATTATCGAATTCTACGTAAAAAATTAGTGGGACTTTGTGCATAACACTGCTATTGAAATATTGATAGTTTTCGAGATATTTGACTTTTAATTTTTTTTTCTTATGTTTCGTCACTTCTAATAGTTGACATAATTATGGTTGTATGACAGCTAGAAATTATTTTTTTTCAGAAACTGTAGAGTGAAGATGGCTCTTTCGAAAAACGTACCTGCGATATACAGGGGGCAACAGAAATCGTGCCAAACCTGATGGTTTAAAATTTAATAAATCTCGACTTTTTCAAATGGAACACCCTGTGTTTTATGATTTCATTAGATGCCTTTCTGTAGACTCTACAATTTTATAATAGCTTTCCCTATACCTAAGTTGCGTAGTTTTTGCAAAAAACCCACTTTTATGAAAAATACCCGATTTGCGCACTCCTTTGACGGAAAAAATATTGTAAGGCTATTTATTTTTATAAAATGTATTAGTTTACACTTCTTAAAATAAAAATAACTGAAAAATTTAGATAATTTCAGTTTAATAAACAAGTCTTTATGGAAAGTTACCATTTATTTGTAAATAAAAGTAAAAAATCATAAAAGCTCTACATGTAATTAAGAATTAGCAAAACTGGCGTATGCTTTAGAAGAAGTTCATGGGAATTATTTGCTAGCAGCACGTATTTATAGAGATTCCCACGTGCTGACTGTTTTGAAAATGTGAAAGAAAGATTTGAAAGAACAGCAAATGGGAATTATGAGAAAACTACCAGGAGACATGGGAGTAACAACGATAATATTTAGTTTAATGTTGTGGTTTCTGCTGTTGAAAATCCAAAAATATTAGTATCAGAAAATCAGTAGAAATCTTGGAGTTTTCAAAAGCTCGACAAATAAGATATTGAAGAAGAAGTTTCATACGTATCATATTGAAAACCAAACGGTGTTACCGTAGTTAGAAAAATTATTAGTGAAATGGATGAATATACATAGAGTATTGAAAAAAGAATACGCAATACTCATACAAGCAAGCTAACCTAAAGTAAATGCTCAAAATGTCCACCGTTGTTTTCAACACAAAGCATTAATCTACGACAAAAATGAATGTGAACATTTCTTAACATTTCGGGCGTTATGGTTAGAAACTCATTTTGGATCTTTTCTTTCAAGTCTTGCATATCCGTTGGTGGTACTTCGTATACTCGCTCCTTGATATAACCCCACAAGAAAACGTCCAGAATATTTAAATCAGGCGAACGTGCAGGCCAAGGAACTGGACCACCACGACCTAACCACTTATTTGGATATACGTGGTTTAGGTGTTCTCTAATCTGAAACATGAATAGATAATAGGAAAAGTACTACAACAATAAAATAATCACAGTACCGCCAAAGTGGAATGTGGAGGGGCACCATCATGCTGAAACCATTGTTGAACCAAATAATCAGCGGGCATATTCTGTAGCTGTAGAAGGGGAAGTTCGTTTTGCAAAAAATGCAAATACACATTGGCATTTAAATTGCCTTCAAAAAAGTACGGTCCAACAATATGTTCTCCACAAATTCCAGCCCACACGTTCACTTTGAAACGATGCTGATTATCTAGTACCCTCAATAATCTTGGATTATTGTCAGCGTAGTGATGAAAGTTGCGACGATTGGGTAAGCATGTGTTTGAAAATGTTGATTCGTCAGTAAACAAGACATTCATAAAAAAGTTTGAACTTTCCTGAATTTTATCCAATGCCCAGTGGCAAAATTGCAGGCGGTTTAGGTGATCTTGAGGTAACAGTGCTTGATGGTTTTTAATATGATACGGATGAAAATTATTCTTCTTCAGTATCTTGTTTGTCAAGCTTTTGGAAACTCCAAGATTATTACTGATTTTCCTGACACTAATATTTGGATTTTCAACAGCAGACGCCACAACATTAAACTGAATATCGTCATTGTTACCGTCATGTCTCCTGGTAGTTTTCTCATAATTCGCATTTGCTGTTCTTTCAAATCTTACTTTCACATTTTCAAAACAGTCAGCACGTGGAAATCTCTGTAAATCTGGATTATTTGCTTTGTAAATATGTGCTGCTAACAAACAATTTCCATGAGCTTATCCTAAGGCATAAACCATTTTCACTAATTCTTCTTTTGAATAGTTCATTGTATGCACGCTTAGTACTTACTCTAAACTCGTACGTGAATATTCAGTAAAAGAAGAAATGACATGTAAACTGATTGTCACAAATTTTATTGCGTGACAGACGCTCACTGCGTTTTTCCCGAGAAAGGAACGTGCGCAAATCGGGTATTTTTCATAAAAGTGGGTTTTTTGCAAAAACTACGCAACTTAGGTATAGGAAAAGCTATTATAAAATTGTAGAGTCTACAGAAAGGCATCTAATGAAATCATAAAACACAGGGTGTTCCATTTGAAAAAGTCGAGATTTTTTAAATTTTAAACCATCAGGTTTGGCACGATTTCTGTTGCCCCCTGTATATCGCAGGTCAACTTTTGATACGTTTTTCGAAAGAGCCATCTTCACTCTACAATTTCTGAAAAAAAATAATTTCTAGCTGTCATACAACCATAATTATGTCAACTATTAGAAGTGACGAAACATAAGAAAAAAAAATTAAAAGTCAAATATCTCGAAAACTATCAATATTTCAATAGCAGTGTTATGCACAAAGTCCCACTAATTTTTTACGTAGAATTCGATAATGCCATAAAAAATATAGGTTTCCATTTAAAAAAATGAAGTTGGTACCTGTCCAGGAAAAACTGAACACCCTGAATATGTAAATATATTTTCATTTTGTGCATCTCGAGATATTAGACAACCCTGTAGAAAAAAAAATTAAGTTATCTCTTTTATTAACCCAGATATTGGACTTACGCGCACTAGGTGGACACCCTGTATATACCGTGTGGCCCATTAAGAACCAGGACACCCTTCTAAAAAATTTTTTTGCGATTCCGATGAATTTTTTTATATATATATTAGCCTCTTAGATGTACTTGTTGTACCTATTATGATGGTCCAGCTGCTAATCCTCAGCCTACTACGATTTTTTATGCAATCAATTTTTTCGAAAATTACTTTAGGGATTTTTTTATTAAAAATTTGAGATCGTGGCATTCTTCAGCATCACTTAAAATCCATGTGGCCCAAATTTCTTCTATTTGCATCGAAGAATAATTCTTTTATAGAGCCTTAAATGTTTCAAGTTTATTGAATTTGGGTCTCGTTTAAAAGATATAGCAGGCATTGGAAACTCTAATAATTGTTTTTAATCTAGAATATTGTTGCTTTACTTACCTTACAAATTAATAATAACGTTAAAACACACTTTACAGTAGTCCCCTAGTAGGGTATAAATGAGAGTTTAATGACAGAGGAGAGAGTAGTGAGCATGAGCAGGCCATATATAAGAAATTAAATTTAAAAAATGCATAATCTGCTCGATGTGTCCGGTCATCCGGTCATAGATCCGGTCCAAGATTTAAAAAAATGTAACTAAATGTAAAAATAGACAATAAAAAAATGTATGAACATGTTTATACACCCTGTATGGTGACAGTAAATATACATTGATGACACATCTGATATTTAGTTTGAATAAAAAAATTATAAAATAATAACTCCCTCTATAAGAAAAGATTTAATTTAATATAAAAATATACTTCTGAGGGAATCCGAATAATAATACAAAATATGTAGGATCATATTTTGTATTGTTATTCGGATTCCCTCATTAGAAGTATATTTTTATATTAAATTAAATCTTTTCTTATAGAGGGAGTTATTATTTTATAATCACTAGTACATTTTTTTATTGTCTATTTTTACATTTAGTTACATTTTTTTAAATCTTGGACCGGATCTATGACCGGATGACCGGACACATCGAGCAGATTATGCATTTTTTAAATTTAATTTCTTATATATGGCCTGCTCATGCTCACTACTCTCTCCTCTGTCATTAAACTCTCATTTATACCCTACTTCCCCTATATCCCTAAATGCCTTCAATCAATTTTTTTTTAAATTACTTTAGGCATTTAGGGATATAGGGGACTACTGTAAAGTGTTGTTTTAACGTTATTATTAATTTGTGAAGTTAGTAAAGGAACAATATTCTAGATTAACAATAATTATTAGAGTTTCCAATGTCTGCTATATCTTTTAAATGAAACCCAAATTCAATAAACTTGAAACATTTAAGACTACAAAAAAAAAAAATTCTTAGATATAAATTGAAGAAATTTGGGCAACAGGGGTTTTAAGTGATGCTTAAGAATGCCACGATGTCAATTTTTTAATAAAAAAAATCCCTAAAGTAATTTTCGAAAAAATTGATTGAAAAAAAATCGTAGTAGGCTGAGGATTAGCAGCTGGACCATCGTAATAGATTCAACAAGTACATCTAGGCGGCTAATATATATATATAAAAAAATTCATTGGAATCGCACTTACCAAAAATTTTTTAGAAGTGTGTCCTGGTTCTTAATGGGCCACACTGACCAGGGTGTACCCCTTAAGCGTATGCGGAGCATAGCGGTTAAACCGTAAGAGCTAGAAAAAAATGTTTTAGATAAAAGTTATTTCCATTCAAGTGTTCTATGACTTGAGATAATTTTCGATTATACAGGGTGTTTAGTGTAGGCTGGGCGCAACAAAACTTACAATTTTAAATGGAACGCCCTCTATATTATTGCATATTTGGATAGAACGTTGTCTGGTGAATACAGTGATATAAAGTTTGATGGGTCTATCTCTAATAATAAGGAAGATATGGTCAAAAGAGTGTACCATAAGAGTAATGTGTTGTGTACCCCTTAAGCGTATGCGGAGCATAGCGGTTAAACCGTAAGAGCTAGAAAAAAATGTTTTAGATAAAAGTTATTTTCATTCAAGTGTTCTACGACTTAAGATAATTTTCGATTATACAGGGTGTTTAGTGTAAACTGGGCGCAACAAAACTTGCAATTTTAAATGGAACGCCCTCTATATTATTGCATATTTGGATAGAACGTTGTCTGGTGAATACAGTGATATAAGGTTTGATGGGTCTATCTCTAATAATAAGGAAGATATGGTCAAAAGAGTGTACCATAAGAGTAATGTGTTAGACGAAGACCTTGTACCCTAGCAAAGAATTGAAAATCTCTTTCTAACACACTACTCTTATGGTACACTCTTTTGGCCATTTCTTCCTTATTATTAGAGATAGACCCATCAAACCTAATATCACGGTATTCGTCAGATAACGTTCTACCCAAATATGCAATAATATACAGGGTGTTCCATTTAAAATAACGAAGTTGTGTTGCACCTAGCCTACATGAAACACCCTGTATAATCAAAAATAATTTTAAATCATAGAACACTTAATTGAAAATAACTTTTATTTGAAACATTTTTTTCTAGTTCCTACTGTTTAGCCGCTATGCTCCGCATACGCTTAAGTGGTACAATATATATATATATATAAATAAAACCCAAGGTAGTCACGACCGACTAGTTAAAAAACAATAATTTTAAATTAACTGACTTACCTGACCGAAGCCCTATTAATTTATTTATTTATATATATATATATATATATATATATATATATATATATATATATATATATATAGATTTATTACACCGCTGATACACACCACATTTGATATATGCCGCATACGTTACCAGACCAAATAAATGGTCTGGTAACGTTAAACCATGCATTAATGTTCACAGGGGTGGTGGGACACTCCACAGAAAATTTGGTGGTGGCGTGAAAAGTCGATCGAATTGGTATTTTTATAAAGATTTAGTTCAGACCTTCATTGGCTAGGTAGCGCTCATGCGGCATCATATTTATACAGTACATGAAGTGATACAAAACCAACTCTGTCAGACCAGAGATTTGGCAACCACGCTGAATGTGGATTTGGAATTGTAAATAAATATTTGGTACTTCCTTCGACATTTCTATCTGCAGTTAAAACATTTGGTGCGGTTTTTTTAATTTGACACGGCTTTTAAATATTATTCCTGTAGCATTTTAAACTACAACCAGACATACATACATTCGGCGCGCGTTTCGCCAACCAAGTTGGCATCATCTGGAGATGATTAAATTTGGTTGAATCATCTCCAGATGATGCCAACTTGGTTGGTGAAACGCGCGTCGAGTGCCGTATAGTGTTTTGGTGTTATGTGGAAAACTACATCAGTGTTATCTTCACACCAAAAGTTCCAACCCCTTTCAAGTAAACGAAGGAGCCAAAAAATATGAAGTTGCATATCGATGGAATTTTGTCATTGAACATCAAAACTTCGGTATTTCTTTTGATATGTTTATAATAATGACTAAATAATATGTCACATGAGCGATGCCTGTCTGGATGCCTCTCCTTAGAAACACGACTTGCTAAAAGAGAGTTTCTGTGACACTCTCCTAATATTAAAATCATATCTGTTAATTAATTTTGTGTAAAATTCATGGCAAAGATTCAATTGACTTTTATATGAAATACCACTAGGGCCGGTTGTACAAAAGTGGTTTAACCATTCGTTAAGTTGATCCAAGTTCTAATGTCTAGGAAACAATTATTGAAATAATGGTTTCTATGGCAGTAGAATTCGGTTTAGACCGAACCATTTTTGTACAAGCAGCCCTAAGACACTGACATTATAAACAAACACATTGGTTTTTGCAGCCCCCTCGATATAAGAGAGTTGTGGGGTAATAATATGTTCTACATACTAAATGTACTAAATCCCTTCAAGGCAGCTTACTGAAGTCGCAAAATAATAATAATAATAATAATAATAATTTTATATATCTATATAGATTACAATAACATTTATATAATACAAAAGAAAAAAAATATTTCATATAGACAAAAGGGAATAATGCACTGCGTCAGCAGAGTACTGTTCTTCCGCGCATCCTAAAGTAAATCGACGACTCAAAATGATAGTAAAAATTTGAAAGTAGGTGTTGGAACTTGAACAAGAATATATAGCAGACAAATTTAGATACATAAGAGAAAGGTATTTTAAAATTGATTATTTAATAAGTAAGATTTGAGAGATATCCTAAATCTGTAAAGCGACATTGACATTGGCATTGCTAGTGAGGGCACTGAGGTAACACTTAGTTCATTAAACAGTTTCACTATATTATGGGAGATGGATCGTTCAAAAAAAGTGGCTCTGTCTAGGCATGGATAATAAACCTTTATTTCTTATATTAATGTTGTGCACGTCCGTTCTGAATGTTATTTTATTATAAAGATATGGAGGAGTTTTTGTAGAAATCAATTTGTGATAAAAACAAAATGCATGGTAATTTCGCCTAGTTTTCATTGATAACCATTTCAGACTTTTGAAAGCGTTAGATATATGATCATATTTCCTAATGCCACATATAAATCGGACACAAGCATTTTGCATTCTCTGAATCCTGGATGTATCCCTACTGTCTATACAAGGATTATAAAGAACGTCGCAATAGTTAAATTGTGACAAGACCATCGACTCACACAGTAGAATCTTGATTTGCTTATTTAACATATGTCGGCTACCGTATAGAAGTTTTAGATTTAGAAACGATTTTTTTAACATTAAATTTACAAATGACTTAAACCTCAAATCAGAGTCTAAGATTACACCTAGGTTCTTAGCTTCTCTAGTGACAATGAGAGGTTCATTGTTTATACATATATGCATTGAATGAGTAACTTCATCCAGTACAGTATTCCGGCCAATAAGTAAAACGGAGGACTTAGAGCTATTTAATTTTAGAGAGTGATATGTCGCAATAGTGAACAAAGCTGATAAGTCACTATTAATTTTCTGGCACGAGTTGATAGCTTCAGATGGTAGAAATGAATAATACATAATATAATCAATAATATAATATATAATATAATAATATAATATAATAATAAATATTTTTAATAAATTCCATTTTATGTACAATTATTTATAATCATCACATGGAAGTGTATAAACAATCATGAGCAGACAAAATAACAATCGACAATATTATTTTACTGGTTGCAAAAACGTCTAATAATTCAAAAATGGGAAGTTAGATATACGACTTGCATAAGGGAAATTAAATAGAAATGACTGGACAATTCAGATATGTAAAAATATATTGGGGTTTAATTTAAAAAAAATAAATTTTGACTCCCAAATATCATGAAGTTTGTTAATGTTTGGCAAACACCCTGTATGGAATATCCAACATCTGGTCATATGTATGGATAAAGCTACTTCGCGTTTACATTTGTAGAAAATTTGCATTGATAAGGATGGCGATAAAAATGATAGCTGGTCTTCTAACTGGGTGAGAATGACTCCATATGCAGTCAATAATATACCAACTTTCATAGCTCCAGTACCAAATTCTACCCATCAATATAAATTCAGAATCCGATTTCAAGATACTACTGTGGGTGACACTGATTGGTACAAGTTAAAGTGCACATATGCTGATACCTGCTTCACTACTACTACTACTACTACACCTATATCACTTCAAAAAGCTGTTATTCGAGAATAGTGTATTTCTGAATCAGTATCTGGTTTGGTGTATTATATAACGGTTTGTTCATCTTTACTACTAATAAAGTGTATCGTTAGACTTGTTCATAAAAATTTTTAGTGAATACAATATGGTCCTTTTATTCAGCCAAGTACTGAACCAAAGCTGAAAACTTGCCAACTGCCATTCAAAGGATATGTGATGAGAGTACAGATCTGATTACAAGCGAACTTCTTGACAGTATATATGACATCCAGTGTACCCAAGATGAAGTCAGTAGATATGAAGAATGTAAAATAAGTGTACAGAAGTACAGACATAGTCTGGATTTTGTGAAAGGCTTTTTATTGGATATTAAAATGTTTCTACCTGTAGAGTATATCACCAGATTTAATCTTGTAGAAGAAGATTAATAAATACAATTTTAAATTTCTACTATAGTTTTATTATTAATATTATTTATTATTATTATATGATTTTCCCTCTTATTACATCATATATTTTTTTCTGTAAACAAAAGGATTACCTACTGCGCATGATTTTTTTTTTAGGTCACTTTCTTATTTGCCTCACCCTATACCATACATTTTTTGAGACACTCTGTATACTACAAATTTGGATTTCTGTTAAAGCAAAATATCGCGACCGTGGTGACTTCCTATCTATTATCTACATATGCATAAAGCCTCAGTATTTTATCAAGTAGCTAGGTGTTTATTTGTAAAATTGCCTGAATAGCAATAAACGACGGTCATAGTTAACGACTGATGTCAATGAACTGGAAAAATAGACGTCAGAGCTTTATGATGAAATTACGTGTTACTTTATATGATATGGTAGTATCAGTATAGTAAAAGTGCAATAGAGGTGAAGACATGTGTGCCCCACCCTAGTTACACAACCTCAAACAGCCGTAACTTCTTTTTTAATATCTTATCATTATTATTCTACGCCGTAAATCACACCAAAACCAATTTAGTAGAAGAATGAGTAGAAGAAAAGCTTCTAATCCACGCTCGTGTTAATTATCTATTTTTTCTATAATGGCCATATTTTTCTATAAGTGAAATATTTGATACCTCTATTGATTTATTTATTTTATACACGTAAATATATATATATATATATACAGGGTCCTGCACCACAGCTCCCTTCTTTTGTAGCTCATGAACCGGTGCCTTTATAAATTTCGTTCAAATTTGACTGCAAACTATTCGTAGAGAGGCACATTTTGAAAATATTTTCAAATATACAGGGTGCTCTAAAAACATGTACCATACTAAAGTTATGTTTTTTTAAATGGAACACACTATATATTTTTGCATTTTTGGATTCTACCTGAAATTCTAAACACATTTTATTTAGGATGTCCTATACCTATCTTCAACTGTTTTTGAAATATTGACAGGTGAATATTGACATTTTTGCAACTTTGACATCCTATAAAATCTAAGCGGTTTGAGATCAAGCAAAACGGTTTGCACATTCCTATCTTAACTTTTCATAAGCTATCGTTTGGTACTAATTTCAGAATTATCCAAAAATTTAAAATTTTCTGAAAATTTTTAAAATTTTTTATTCCTGTATAAATTTGAAATTAGTACCAAACGATAGCTTATGAAAAGTTAAGATAGGAATGTGGAAACCGTTTTGCTTGATCTCAAACCGCTTAGATTTTACAGGGTGTCAAAGTTGCAAAAATGTCAATATTCACCTGTCAATATTTCAAAAAAATGTTGAAGATAGGTATAGGACATCCTACATGAAATGTGTTTAGAATTTTCTGTAGAATCCAAAAATGAAAAAATATACAGGGTGTTCCATTAAAAAAAACATAACTTTAGTATGGTACATGTTTTTAGAGCACCCTGTATATTTGAAAATATTTTCAAAATGTGCCTCTCTACGAATAGTTTGCAGTCAAATTTGAACGAAATTTATAAAGGCACCGGTTCAAGAGCTACAAAAGAAGGGAGCTGTGGTGCAGGACCCTGTATATATATATATATATATATATACAGGGTGTCCACCTAGTGCGCGTAAGTCCAATATCTGGGTTAATAAAAGAGATAACTTAATTTTTTTTTTTACAGGGTTGTCTAATATCCCGAGCTGCACAAAATGAAAATATATTTACATATTCAGGGTGTTCAGTTTTTCCTGGACAGGTACCAACTTCGTTTTTCTAAATGGAAATATATATTTTTTATTGCTTTTTCGAACTAAACCCTTGATTTTAGTAGGACTTTCATCAGCCTTCCCTATACCTAACTTAAACTGGTTTTGAAATATTGACGGGTGAATATTGACATTTTTGCAACTTTGACACTCTGTAAAATCTAAACGGTTTGAGATCAAGCAAAACGGTTTGCACATTCCTATCTTAACTTTTCATAAGCTATCGTTTGGTACTAATTTCAGAATTATCCAAAAATTTAAAATTTTCTGAAAATTTTGAAAATTTTTAATTCCTGGATAAATTTGAAATTAGTAGCAAACGATAACTTATGAAAAGTTAAGATAGGAATGTGCAAACCGTTTTGCTTGATCTCAAACCGTTTAGATTTTACAGAGTGTCAAAGTTGCAAAAATGTCAATATTCACCCGTCAATATTTCAAAAACAGTTTAAGTTAGGTATAGGGAAGGCTGATGAAAGTCCTACTAAAATCAAGGGTTTAGTTCGAAAAAGCAATAAAAAATATATATTTCCATTTAGAAAAACGAAGTTGGTACCTGTCCAGGAAAAACTGAACACCCTGAATATGTAAATATATTTTCATTTTGTGCAGCTCGGGATATTAGACAACCCTGTAGAAAAAAAAATTAAGTTATCTCTTTTATTAACCCAGATATTGGACTTACGCGCACTAGGTGGACACCCTGTATATATATATATATATATTAATATTAGCGAATACTAATATATATATTTTAAGTAACAGCTGTAAGAAAGTCATTGTTCCTGTCTGTGATGTCAGACCGGAAGAGACTGTCTGGGCCTGTTTGTCTCTTTTTCTCTATCACTACCTTCGCTACAATACATTTTCACCGACTACGTTCCTCCTGTTTTAATTTCCCGCTATTTTTTTAATTTACTGATCACCATTTTTTTCTGTTTAAATATTGAAATTTACTGCGCATTTTCTTTACCCGTTAGGTTACTTTCTTGTTTAGTTCATCCTATATAGCTTTATTTTTTATACACCCTGTATACTAATAATTTGAATTTCGTACTATTTTTCATTTTACTGACCACCAAGTTTTTCCTGTTTAAATATTGAAATTTACTGCGCATGGTTTTTCTTTACCCGTTAGGTTACTTTCTTGTGTGGCTTATCTTATGTAGCATATCTTTTTGACACACCCTGTAAACTAATATTTGAATTTCGCGCCGTTTATATACTAAGCTCTGATTGGATAGGAGACATACTCTGAATGCTGTAATCTGATTGGTGGGGCGGGGTCTGAAAGCTGAATTTGATTGATTGGGGGGCGTGGCCAGTCTCCAAAAGGAAAGTAAGGGGGACAATGATAATTTTTGCAAGATTTGCTCTTATGGAGATTTAACACAGGTTTTTGACCCCGTTCCCCTACAGCATATCTACTCTTGACCATCTGTAGCAGACACAGTGGAAGAGATGAGAAACAAAGGAGATGAAAAATGATAAACAGAAATCCTCCTACTGAAAATTAACATTCCAGAGCAAAGGTAAAAGTTTAGTAACTATTTGAATAAAAGAGTCAAAGGAGCTATTCAAACTAAGTAAACTATTATTATCAGGTCTTTTTATAGGACACATCCCACTGGGATATCATCTCAAATGAATAGGTAAAGCTGAGAATGACATAAGGCCTTTCTGTAAAGAGACAACAGAAACGTTTTTACTTTTGCGCTAATGGTACTTAAAACAGGTATTTGTAAGGGTTCTTATGAGGTGACTAATATAGGAGCCACATGTTATACTGGCTGACAGAATATAATAAGAGTATCATATATCTTATACAGTAAATATAAGTATCGTATAGTCTTATCCCATCCACAAAAAATCTTATAACTCCAGGTGAATAGAGGAGTTAATGCCTAAACAACCCATCCAATAATTTCACCTAATCTTGATGATATTTATTAAGAATCTATTAAGGTGCCTCCAAGGTAAACTCTTGCATAGTTTTGTATTCAGTCGAGTTCAGTATAATACATTTTTTATTGCATATTTTGTTTTTTATAAACACCTGTATGTACAATCTTTCAAAATACATTATCTACAATACAATTTTATTTTGTTAGAAGTTCCCCAGGCTCAATTCTTTTATTATCAAGGCTGCAGTAACTATTTTTGCATATGACACTATGATAACAGATTGATTGAAAAAATCCAAATATAAATAGAGAGATACAATGAAATTATACTTTTGTAATATATGCCTAAATTATTAGGACCCTAGCTTAATTCAGATAAAACCCTTAAAAGTCCATATCTTAATATCAAGTAAGTTATATAACTATATTATGTGTGAAAAGCTCAACAATGATTTTAACGCATCACCAACATACAGATTGAACTTTATGAAACTAGTTTAAACCAATTACTCGTGTAGTAAAATTTCTACTGTAAAGTGTGTAAAAAATTACACTTATCGGATATTGGCTTACTGTATAAAATAATGCAAATAACAATGAATTGAATCATGCATCATTGCCTAGTTGAGATATCATTGGGTCTAATGCATCCTACTACTTTGTATGGGCCATAACTAAAACTATAACAATAGTGAAATGAAACATGCAGTGCTAAAATTTGTTAGTAAAATGGAAAATAAAATAAATTGCTTTCCTAAAACAAATAATTATTAAAACATACAATATTATCACAAACAATACTGAACAGTAGTTAGTTATTATTATTAATGGTATATTTTATACTATAAATAAATTTTTCAGAAATAGTTGTAGAAGAGCATATCTTATAAACGGGTAAAATTACGAATCCTAGAGCAAAAGCTCTGAATACTTTAATTTGTTCCTGAGCCGCTCAAGTTAATTATCAACTCTGATCATTTTTTTGTGTTGCAGTAATTTTTCACTGTTATAATCACTTCTTGAATCTGACTGCTTAAACAGCAGAGCTTAAACCTTTGGCAATTTAAGTACTGCCGTTTGCAACACCACATTTAAAATGCATGAAATTAATTTAACATATGCTGTAAATTCTAAACAAGAATGACAAATGATGGCAATCCACTGATAATTCACCAACATAATGTAGATTTTTCAAGAGATATTCTAGAGAAATAAATTGTAAAGAAATAATTCTACTGCGTTTGGTATTGGTCTTTAAAATATATTAAAACACGTCGATTTTGTCTCGCTGTAAATTCCGTTGTCGAATCGACAAAGTTTTTAAGCTATCTCTTCCGAGGGGCCCCGAGGGCGACCAGAGGTCGCCCCGAGCCTTTCTCCTATGCGTAGGGGCATTTTCGTCCCGTTTCCTACGCGTTTTCCCCAATTTAAACGCCTTTTCAAAAAACCTCTGCAAAATTTTCGTCGATCGCCGTTCGGCGAGAGAGATGCGGATAGCACCGGCGTTTGTCCTCGCGCCTAATGGACATAACTCGCGTATGGACATTTTGCTTTTGATTACAATAATAGATTTTTGCACGTTACATAGTACGCAAGTGGCTCTTTAATAATTTAAAGAAAAGATTTAAAGAAAATTAATATTTTCTTCATTGGATTTCAGTGATATAAAAACACAAAATTAAGCATCTACAGTAAGTATTTAAATAAGAAACACTTTTCAGAAACAATAATTTACCAATTGAGTTTTTTATAGTATATTTTTAATATTATTTATTGGCTTATTTAACTGTTTCCATCTTTCTTTATATAGGAATTAAGCCAAAAAGTTAACTAAGAGATAAATTATTAATGAAATTAGCAAATATTATGGTTCAATAAAGTTTTATATTTCCTCATTACCTATTATAATCCTAGATATGTAAAGGAATAACCTTATTATTTTTAAAATATGTCGCCAAAGAATTACTTTGCATACAGTATGCACTGTCCCACATTGAATTACGGCGCCATATCTTGACATAACCTCAACTTATTGTATTTAATACATTTTTCTTATTAATAGTGTTATCTACATTTTTCAAATAATGAAATATTAAACAAGCATCTACATTACATTAAAAAAATTTTTATTTCTTACTGACAAAACTGAAATTGTAGCGATCCTCTTTAGCCTAATGTACTGTACGTATTTCTGCTTCCGGCATCTTTAGGGACATGTGTGGCATGAGGTTAAAGATCTAAGAATTGTTAAAAATTACAAGAAATATATGACAATTGAACTGATTAAATAAAAATAATTACAATGTCAATTGTAATTATTAGTCAATTAGTTGTTTGCGACATATCTTAAAAAAAAAATAAAAAAATAAGATTATTCATTTGCATACCTAGGATTATAGGTAACGAGGAAATATAAAACTTTATTGAATCATATTTGATAGTTTCATTAATAATTTATCTCTTAATGAACTTTTTGGCTTAATTCCTATATAAAGAATTAACAGTAAAATAAGCCAATAAATAATATTAAAAATATACTATAAAAAAATATCAGTTAGATAAAAACATTATCTACAAACTGACAATTTTGACATTGCAGTTATTTTTATTTTATCATATTACATCATATATTTCTTGTAATTTTTAACCATTCTTAGTTAAACCTCCTGCCACACATGTGGCAGGAGGTGGCTTATAACACTATTAATAAGACGCCGGAAGCAGAAATACGTATTATACATTAGGCTAAGGAGGATTGCTACAATTTCAGTTTTGTCAGTAAAAAATAAAAAAATTTTCATTAAAATTCAATACAAAAGGTACGTAACCAAAAATAATTATTTTTAATGTAATGCAGATGCTTGTTTAATATTTCACTAGAAATGGGAGAAAATCGCGGTAGCGATTTTCATTCCCATTTCTAGCCTTACCGGGGGCAACAAAAGCATCTTGAATAATATTATTTTCAAGAAAATACATATTAAAGAAATTTGAGATAATCCCTTGTATTTGAAATAATAAATTTAGAGACAGAAAGCTGAAATTTTGATCTGGAATGATGATGTAATTATACTAAACGATTTTTCTTAATAATTTTGATGAATTGTAAGGGTACTCTCATCTTGATGGTAAAACATCATCATTTTTTAAGTGCTGAAAGTAGAATTAATTTTTTGGTAAACATTTTTATTGATTTTATCAATGGGGCCCAATTTTTCGAAAAGGTGTAACGGCGGCGTTAAAAAATATATTGATGTCATAATTGTTGCAGCAAATTAATATTATAGATATTTACTTTTGTAAGTTAAAATGATGAATTTTTTCAGACAGCCTAAATGAACTAATTAATTTCAAACTTTACCTGCAGAAAGAATAAAAACTACGGACAATGAAAGAACTAAACACTAATACTAATAATTGGAATTAAAAAGTAAAAAAAAATTGTCTCCAGCATGACTCCAACTCACGAAATCAGCATTACGAAGTTTGGAATCCTACGACTATTCCATTGCGCTACCGCGCCGCCTCTCAAAAGTTGACCCTGAGAGATTTAAGTATGTAAACTGTACATGTCAAACTGAAAAATTAATTTTTACCTGAAAAGCATTTCACTTCAGTATTTTGGTAATCAGAAATGTTTGGCAGTCGGTACTATTGATTCCGTTAGCAATATTTCTCATAGGAAAATAACCTATCTGAAGTTTAATTAATTTGACAGTTTTGTGGGAGGTGCTTGTCTCGTTAGTGAAACCTCACATCGGCAAATAAAATGAGAAAGAAGTTGAGACTGATGTGTCTCGCGATTTTCGAAGACGAAATACACGTAGAAGGACTCGATGTACGGTCTCGAAAAAAAATCTCAAAGGATTAAAGAAAGAACGGAACTTTCGCGTGAAGCGGTTCTCGAAGCCATAAAAATTAGAAAAAGGGTCTCGGGGATCCCGCGAAGTCAGGATTTCGGCGGGCGTGACGGGACCATTAGGCGCGAGAACAAACGCCGGTGCTAGCCGCATCTCTCTCACCGAACGCCGATCGACGAAAATTTTGTAGAGGTTTTATGAAAAGGCGTTTAAATTGGGGAAAACGCGTAGGAAACGGGACGAAAATGCCCCTACACATAGGAGAAAGGCCCGGGCCGACCTCCGGTCGCCCGCGGGGATCGCTCCACGATCCCTGCTCGGAGGAGATAGCTTAGAAATTTTGTCGATTCGGCGAGGGAATTTAAAGCGAGACAGAATCAACGCGTTTTAATATATATGGGTTATTTAAAAAATGTAGATAACACTATTAGTAAGAAAAATGTATTAAATACAATAAGTTGAGGTTATGTCAAGATATTGCGCCGTAATTCAATGTGGGACAGTGCATACTGTATGCCAAGTAATTCTTTGCGACATATCTTAAAAATAATAAAGTTATTCCTTTACATATCTAGGATTATAATAGGTAACGAGGAAATATAAAACTTTATTGAAACATAATATTTGATAATTTCATTAATAATTTATCTCTTAGTTAACTTTTTGGCTTAATTCCTATATAAAGAAAGATGGAAACAGTTAAGTAAGCCAATAAATAATATTAAAAATATACTATAAAAAACTCAATTGGTAAATTATTGTTTCTGAAAAGTGTTTCTTATTTAAATACTTACTGTAGATGCTTAATTTTGTGTTTTTATATCACTGAAACCCAATGAAGAGAATTAATTTAAAGAGCCACTTGCGTACTATGTAACGTGCAAAAATCTATTATTGTAATCAAAAGCAAAATGTCCATACGCGAGTTATGGACCCACAGTCCCCTGACTATAAGTAAATCTAGCCGCCCACGGCCTTGATGATATTTCATGCAAACAAACGTTTTTCGCTGTAGGTATTGGGCGCATTCATGGAAACATTGCACTCCAGTGCTTCAGCGCTTTACCGCTTCACGTTCGCTGAATCGACATTTTAAACGCAAGCTTAAAGTGACATAATTTTCAGTAAATCATATTTTGTAATTAATATTAATAATAATTAATATTATCCATAGATATTTGTGCGTAAACCCATTGACGTAAACCTAAACTATATTAATTTTATCGCTTACGCTTATTTTTACGCTTTAATTAAGCGCTGCAGCTCTTTAATACAGCGCTGCAGCTATTTGAATAAAGCGCTGAAGCGCTGCGGTTCCCTGAATGCGCCCCTTGTCATGTAGGATTAGAATAGTTAGTTGCTTGTTAGCTCTCAGCTAAAGAACATAAAAATATTATTATAGAATTTTTGTTCTCGATTTTATGAATAATAAAAGTTTTTTAAAAAGTACTTTCTCTGGTGAACTCACGTAAATCGCGCGAACTTGACCTATCCTACTGTCAGGGCATTTTTTATGTGCACTCTAACTACATAAGGACAAGGAGTAAACAGGTACCTATATTTTTACATTTTTTATTTAAAATTTGCTTTAATTATTAAATTTATGAGTACATACATGAATAGAAATTTTACTTTTAATATTAAAAAGTATTATTTATTTATTAATAACAATAAAAAATGTATAGGGAGAATATTACCTATGTTTTACAAATGTTCAGTTATTACAATTCCTTATATTTTTATTTTTGTCCACATATACATATTATGTTTAATAATACCGTATATACCTAGGTAATAAATGCTTTTCCAATAAGTTGTATGTTACCTGTTTAAAACACCAGCATCTGGTAAAACAACAATCATTCGTCCATAGCACTTTCTTGAAAGGGGGGTTGGAACCTTTGGTGTGAAGATAACACTGACGTAATTTTCCACATAACACTATACTGCACTTGACGCGCGTTTCCCAACCAAGTTGGCATCATCTGGAGATGATTAAAATTAAAGATGATAAAAACTTTAGTTTTAATTATCTCCAGACGATGGCAACTTGGTTGGTGAAACGCGCGTCGAGTGCATTATAGTGTGTTGGTGTTATGTGGAAAACTACGTCAGTGTCATAGTACTTTGTTTTTGTATCCATAAATGAATACAAGATATTCTGGCGAGTTAATTTTATCAATCGATATATAAAAAGCTAATAAAACTAATAAAATGGTGTTATGGAAAGTAGCAAGTGTAATTTATTAATTAAGGAATGGAACGTGGAGCAGTTTTACTGTTTTTTTCATGTCAAATTTAATTATTAAACAAATTAATTAATTAATTTAATTATTAAACATTATTTTCTGTCTTTATTTGACCTTCTGAATACCTAGTTAAAATTAAAGTACTCATGACTGAATCACCCTGTATATTAATATACCTGTAATATTTATAATTATCTTTGGAAACAGATTGTAATATTATAAAACAAACCTCATCATCTAGCATATCCAATATAATTTCAATAATGATCTCTACATTCATTCTGTTATGATCCAGGACAGCTACATCATCCATGGTTTCATTTCGATATAGTTTTCTTTTAGTAGTATTATGTTGGGTTGATGTTGAATTATTAGAATCTTCTTTATTACCAAAGAGTTTTGGACCATAAATACGCATCAGATCACAAATTGCAGCTACTGATTGCATTAATGCAAGTTTATTGTAATTTGGTATCGATCGGTATGTGATAATCTAAAATTGAATAATACATAATTAAATATTTATAAAATACTTTCAGTAGAGAAAACAGAACCAGATTCGGCGATGTTATAATAGACATTCCACTACAGAAGCACAGCTTATAATACAAAATATGGTTTCATATTTTTCTATAGAAACCCTAGAATTTCTTATGTTAAAAATTATTTAAAAAGATTTCTTACACTGCCCATAGAAGTACCCTAATAGAAACATGGGATGTGTTATAAGCCTTTGCCAGCAGGTACATTTAAATCCAAACCAATATCAAAAGGAATATTTTTTTAAACTATTATGCAAAATTCAAGGAACACCCGAAATTTTGATCACAATTTCACACTGTATATCTTCAGTTACAATTAACCGATTGGGACAAAATTGTTGTAGTCTTAAAGAAGAATTCAACGGTGGAGCGAATTAGATGGGCCATAAACACTTTTGCCCCATATAAGAGTGCGGGTATGGATGGAATATTTCCGGCTCTTTTTCAACAAGGGTCAGAATACATCATCCAGCATCTGCGTGATCTATATATAGCAACATTAGCTCTAGGATATATTCCAAAACCCTGGAGAGCAGCGAGAGTGGTTTTCATTCTTAAAGCAGGTAGAGCTTCTTATGATGAAGCGAAGGCCTTTAGACCGATCTGCCTAACATCGTTTCTACTGAAACTACAAGAAAGGCTCATAGAGAGATTTCTGAAAGAGGGCCCGCTAGTGACTATACCATTACATAGTTCACAGCACGCCTTCCAAACGGGTAGATCTACGGAAACAGCATTGCACTCCGTGGTCTACAATTAGAGAGAACGATTAGCCAGAAGGAGCTCGCTATCGGGACCTTCATGGACATAGCTGGAGCATTTGATAATACCTCCTACAATTCAATTCTAACAGCGGCTGAGGACCACGGATTCCCACCTACCATAGCTAGGTGGATTTATTCCATGCTTTCAAACCGCTCAATTTCTACCTCTCTCAATGAAGTCACAGTTATAGAGACTGTGGGCCGAGGGTGCCCGCAGGGGGCTCTCCCCCTTGCTATGGAGCCTTGTGCTCGACGGTCTTCTTCGCAGGCTTAACGAGGAAGGGATTATGACTCAAGCATACGCAGACGACCTTACGGTCTTAATCGCAGGGAAATCTGCAAACACAGTTAGTGAGCTCACTCAAAGGGCCCTAAGAATCATAGAAGAATGGTGTATAGGACAAGGGCTGAGAGTTAACCCCTCTAAGGTCGATCTAGTCCTCTTCACTAAGAAAAAGAAGTTGGATGGTTTTAAAGCACCAACCATTTTCAATAAGACCATCCAGCGTTCAAAGATGGTCAAATTTCTGGGAGTTATCCTAGACGAAAAGTTGTCATGGGTACCCCACATAGACAGACAAATACAGAGAGCCACCGCGTCCTTTTGGACATGTAAGAGGCTCTTTGGAAAAATGTGGGGGCTTAATCCGAGAGCCACCTTCTACACCTCGGTTATTAGACCCTTGTTTCTATACGCGTCGATTGAATGGTGGCCAGCCGTCCGGCGGGCTACTGCATATAGTAGTCGAGGGAGAGGCAAGGAGGGCCTCTTATAGGGTCAAGCAGTGGGGGCGGTGGCTAGGTAAAAGCCACGATGGTGGACATACAAGCATTCTTGGGGAACTTGTGGGAGGAGACAGTCTGCTGGACGCACCCAGTGACAGGATATCTCCCACTTATGTGTTTCTCAAACCTTACACAGTAGAGATACCGGACAGGGACGCTTGGCTCGCAAATCCTGACGCTCAGGTCTCGAACAGGCTCGTCTGGTTTATAGATGGGTCCAAGACAGACCAGGGCTCAGGGGCGGGAGTCCGGGGCATGCGCCCGGGGACGAGACTATCCTTCTCCCTAGGGAAGTATGCCACGGTCTTTCAGGCGGAGGTGTTTGCTATCTCTGCATGTGTGCAGGAAAATCTCAAAAAGAGATATTCTAATCAGCATATCCAGATATGCACCGACAGTCAGGCGGCTTTACGTGCCTTGATCTCCTACAGGATCACCTCCAGGGCGGTCCTAGAGTGTATTAATGGTCTTTCCCAATTGGGACAGAACAACCAGGTAAAATTGACTTGGGTACCGGGTCATCACAACATAACAGGAAATGAGGAGGCCGATGCACTGGCTAAGAGAGGCTCAAGTATACAGTTTACAGGGCCCGAACCAGTGCTGGGGCTTCCGCCTAGTTATGTAGCAAGGTCCATTGAGAACTGGATCAAGGTAAGATCAGAGGAAGAATGATCAAACGGGACGGGACTGCGACAAGCCAGGCTCTTAATTGAAGGGCCTTGGTCGTGTGCAACTCAATCAATACTTGCGCTAAGTCGTAACAGCATAAGGATTGTCACAGGACTGTTGACAGGTCACGGACATCTTAACAAGCACCTTAACACTATCGGCCTTAGTGACACTAGAAGGTGTAGGTTCTGCGGACACGATTACGAGGACTCCATTCACATCCTCTGTCGTTGTGCCTGCCTCATGGTCAACAGACACAAGCATCTGGGTGCAGCGTTTCTCCTGCCTCAGGACATTAGGGAGCTTCCCCTACAACGGGTGTTGGCCTATGCTCATAGCACGGGTCTCTTCCAATAGCTCCCAACTAGCGGCATGCACAATGGGTCGAAAGACCTGCGTGCTGCGGGTGACCGCCTATGAACAACAACAATAACAGAATTCATTGGTAATTTATACAGGGTGTAAATTTAGGGCGGATTTAGGAGAATTTAGGATTAGGGCGAATTGTTCCATAATTCGGCAGGCACGAACCTTAGAGGAATTTTACGTGACACCATCATACTATACCATTTGGAGCTCCTTTTAAAAATATTTTTGATCCTACAGGGTGTTTCATGTTAAGGTGGCAGACCCAACTTATATTTTTTTAAATGGAACGACCTGTATAGTTTTACATATTTAAAATCTACACAAAATTCTTAACTCATAGATACCAATATGTATGTACTTTAATGCAGTCGTTTTTAAGATATTTAATATTTTGTAAAAAAAAATCAGAAGCAGGCTTCAGTTTCAGGTGCAATTACGGTTAAGTTTTCTGGAATTTCAAAAAGATTTTTCGGGCACAAATGTAAGAATTATTTTTTTTAAACGAACATTCTTTCATAAAAATTAAATAGGTACCTAACTCTAAAAGGAAATAGTCACACTATAGCCAAAACAAAACGAGTCAGCTTTCGGTGGTTGTTTATATTAACAACATTAAGATAAGTATGTCTTGAGCTCAAAGCGGGTGAAGGAATATTACGTTTTATTTTTATTTGGAGTTGGTTATCTAGAGTGGCTTGAAACTATTGTGACTTTTGGTAGTGATTTACGGTGTTACAATTTAGGTGAGTCTGCTCAGGGCAAAACGAATTTACCTTTGCACTTGCATAGTTATTTAGTAATTTAGAGAGATTTTTAATAAGCACCTAATTACTGATTATAATGTGGTATTTCTGTCGTTCAGATATTATAGACACAGTCGTTCGTGTCACCAAGACGCTGTTGTTCAGTGTCATACCATATTCCTGTCGTTCGGAATATTAGGCATTGCCGTTCATGCCCAAACACTGTCGTTCAGTATTCTTCACCACTATTAGTTGTAATCAGTAAAATTAAAAATTAACAAGTAATAAATAAATGTGAAATAATACAGGATGTCATAATGACAAGGATGTCATAATGAGACAAATTAATTTATGTAGGCAAATTCTTTTGCTCAGACGTTGTTTCTTTCTTATTTACAGGTCCATACCTAAGCAATTCAATAAACGACGGCCAGCTCAGTTATGTGATAGGATAATCAAACAAGCTAAATAAGTATTTAGTTATTGTAAATAGTAATTAAGTTTTCTTTTATTTTCCTTTAATGTGAATTAAATTGAATCTTTACTAAATGGATTAATTTTATTTTATTGAGAGATCCTCAAATCGGATCTCACAGATCAGAAGTGGGATAAAGAATCCGGGGATTTGCATCCGGATAAAGAAAATAATTTGGATTGTCTTTCTAATAACTGAGGTGCCTGTCTGTTGAGCTAATTATTTGAATATGTCGTTGGCAAATGTCTTAGGCTTTGTTTTTTTTTTACTAGTCTTTCTAAACCAAATCACTTACACAAGTCATGAGTTCCCGTCGAAATAACAAACGTCCGTTAGTGGTACGACCCAATTCTCGTTTGACTTCGAGCGAGCGTGGCCCCTCTCGACAAAGAGGCCGAAGCTCTGATGGGACTGAGGATCCAGTAGATCGTTTCACGGAAGCCATAAACAATTTTTTACAACTGACTGTCCGACAAAATAGTAACGCAACCACTGTTAGGGGCGACCTGATACCTGAATTTAATCCTGAACAAAAAGGGCAAACGGCGGTTGCCTGGTGCCAAAAAGTAGATGAATTGAGAGAAATATATGACTGGTCCGAGGAAGCTACAATATACTATGCTACGTCAAAGTTGAGGGGTTTAGCTGATGTGTGGTACAAAAGTTTACCCAGCCTGAAATTTAGTTGGTTAGAGTGGAAGGAAAAAGTACAAGTAGCTTTTCCTGGGAAAAGAGATTATTTTGGAGATCTGACGGAAATGATACAACGAAAGAAACGTTTTGAAGAATCATATACAAAATATTACTACGAAAAAACTGCTCTTCTCAATGTTTGCAAGATTTTTGGGTCAGACGCTGTGTCTTGCATTATTGGAGGAATTTCTGACGTGATTGTCAAAACTGGAGCAAGTGCAGGAAATCATGCGACGCCGGAATCATTGTATACGTATCTTGCAACGTTACCAGAGACTTCCAGTATGGTTAAACATAACTACAACTCTGCTAAGAAATCAGAATCGCATAACTATAACAGAAATCGAAATATCGCTAGAACATCTGTGACGCTAACTTGCTTCTCGTGTAAGCGACGGGGACATACCTCAAATATGTGTCCACAAGGAAAACCCGATCGACACGTTAATGAAGGAACTGACAAGAAATGTAATTTCTGTCATCGTGCTGGTCACACTGAGGAAAGATGTTTTCTGAAAAAGAAATCACTGCAACCGAAACCAACCATTTGACTATTGTCAGATAAACCAAATGAAAAATACTACAAACAAATTTTTATTGGTGGAACACCATCATTAGCATACGTAGATTTAGGAAGTTCATGTACTACTATCACTTTGTCGGAAGTTAAACGTCTGGGTTTACAGTATATGTCAGACAAGAAAACTACCCTTCAAGGTTTTGGCAACTTCTATACTACGACACTAGGAATCACTACACTTAATATAAAAATTGATAATATAGCAAAGACCATAGATGCACATGTAGTATCAAATCATATACAAGATGTACCAATTTTTTTTTGGGAAGAAATTTCTCTGAATCGCCAGATATATTAGCTATCAAGGATAATGTCTCGTTGAGGTTTTTCAAACGTTCAGAAATTAACAAAATTGAGCCCGAACCACATATTCGTAAGGTCGTTTTACAACTGGCAACGAAAACGACAGTGTTACCGAATCATTGGGCACATGTACAAGTTTACAATGACGATTACGAGGGAGATTTATGTATTGATGCTAGCATTAGATCACCTGAAGGAAAAGACTACTGTATACCTCATACAGTTATAACACTTACCAAAGGAAGATGTTCGACTGTACCTTGTATTAATTTATCGGATAAAGAAATAAGTTTTAAAAAGAATATGGTATTTGCTAGAGCACATCCATGCGTGGAAGAAACCCAACCAATAGAGAGAATTTCGATGATCCAAGAAAAGACGCAAACAAAATTACCCGAAGACCAGATAATAATAGGCGAGGTAGACCAAGCAACTAAGCAGATACCAATCACGCTATTAAATGAATATAGAGACTGTTTTGCGTTAAGCATTGGTGAACTCGGTTGTGCCAAATCAGCCAAGTTACAAATTAATCTAAATGACAACAAACCATTTTCACATAGGCCTTATCGGATGTCAAGGACAGAACAAAACATAGTCAAGGACATAGTTGAGGAACTCTTACTTCATGGGGTTGTTCGAGAATCTGA
Organism: Pogonocherus hispidulus; assembly: GCA_963924545.1. Lineage (NCBI taxonomy): Eukaryota > Metazoa > Arthropoda > Insecta > Coleoptera > Cerambycidae > Pogonocherus > Pogonocherus hispidulus. The sequence continues at coordinate 29,591,429 of OZ004698.1, forward strand.
TTCTGAGTATTCTTCTCCCGTCTTGCTAGTGAAAAAGAAGACTGGGGAACAACGTCTTTGTATAGATTATAGAAAGCTAAATTCTCTAACCATAAAAGATAGCTACCCTTTACCACGCATTGATGACCGAATTGATAAGTTGCAAGGAGGAAATTCTTTTATAAGCCTTGATTTACGAGCTGGCTACCATCAAGTACCCATAGAAGAGGCTTCTAAATACTTTACAGCATTTGTGACACCGGAAGGTCAATACGAGTATAATTGAGTTCCTTTTGGATTGTCCAACGCACCAAGGGTGTTTCAACGTTTGATGACCAAGATACTGAAACCTGTACGTGAAAACTCCGCTCTTTACTTAGATGACGTCTTACTATACGCGCCAACAATACCAGAAATATTAGAAGTGTTACAAAAGGTTTTTGAAATATTTAGGGAAGAAGGGCTTACGTTAAATTTAAAGAAATGTTCATTTCTTAAATCTTCTGTAACTTACTTGGGTTATGATATCGAGAAAGGTACAGTGAGACCGGGAACTGACAAGATAAGAGCGGTTGAATACTTTCCAACTCCAAAATCCGTTCATCAGATTAGACAATTTCTAGGTCTAACTGGCTATTTTCGTCAATTTGTACGCGACTACGCTTCTATAGCCTACCCACTGACAAGTTTAGTCAAGAAGAATATCTCGTGGAAATGGGAAGCGAAACAAGAAAATGCATTTCAGAAATTAAAATCAATTTTATCGACAAGACCAGTCTTAAGCTTGTTTAATTATGATTTACCGACTGAAGTTCATACCGATGCCAGTCAATTAGGAATAGTTGGCATATTACTTCAGAAGCAGGTTGATGGCAGATTACACCCAGTAGCATATTATAGCCGACAAACAAACGGAGCAGAAAAGAAATATCATTCTTATGAATTAGAAACTTTGGCGATTGTGGAAAGTTTGAGAAAGTTCCGTTCATATTTATTGGGAATATCGTTTGTTGTGGTGACAGATTGTAATTCAATCAAAGCTGCGAGCAAAAAGAAACAACTAATACCCCGTATTGCTAGGTGGTGGCTCGAACTACAAGAGTTTACCTTTGAAGTACAATATCGACCAGGAAATAGGATGAATCATGTGGATGCCTTAAGTCGGAACACTACGACAGCTGATGAAGCTGGTAATGAAGTTGTTTTACGCATTGAGGAAGCCGATTGGGTTTTAGCTGGCCAATTAACAGATGACAAAATTCGTGAAATCCATGAAGTGTTATCTAAACCTCCGACAACAGAATATGAAAAACACGTTTACAAGAACTATTGTTTGAGAGAAAACCGAGTATATCGTATAACTGCTAAAGGGATCTTATGGCTAGTACCAAAAGGTATGAGACAGCGTGTTGTTAAGATGGCGCATGACGATCTGGGTCACTTTGGAGTCGAGAAGACCTTGCATAAATTATGCGAAAGCTATTGGTTTCCACGGATGCGTACCTATGTAGAGAAATACGTTGGTTGTTGTATACCTTGCTTGCATCACAAAAGAAATAGTGGTAAGAAAGAGGGATTTTTACATTCTATACCCAAAGGAAAAGAACCTCTGAATACATTCCATGTCGATCATCTCGGACCGTTTCCAAAATTAAAGCGAAATAATACTTACCTTATCGTGGGAATTGACGCCTTCACAAAATTTGTGTTCCTGCGGGCTGCCAAATCGACAAAAACAAAATACGTAATCGATTATTTTAAAGACATTTTTGCGACGTATGGAATCCCCAAAATATTAATTACAGATCAAGGCAGTTCTTTTACATCAAAGTCATTTAATTATTTCTGTAAACAAAATAACATACGACACATCAAAAATGCTGTCGCTACTCCTCGAGCCAATGGGAAAGTAGAACGGTTAAATAGGACTGTTCTTGCGGCATTATTACCATCCGTGTTAGACGAAGAACTTTGGGATGAGCAAGTTCGGAACGTACAATTCGCTATAAACAATGTTACTAATAAATCGACTGGAAAAACACCAAGTCAGCTGATGTTTGGTTACACTCCACGTCAGGGTTCTGATGCACTTTTGAGAGATGAAGTACAACAAATACCTACATTGATTGAAAATCTAATGGCAGCAAGGGAAGATGCTTCCAACAAAACCAAACTGGCGCAAACAAAACAGAAGCAACAATTTGACAAGAAAAGAAAGAAATCACGTGTTTATATAGAAGGGGAACTAGTTGCAATAATAAAACAAAATCCTTCAACAGGCACAAGCAAGAAGCTAGCACCGCTTTATTGTGGGCCCATGATAGTAAAGAAAGTATTACCAAACGATAGGTATATTGTTCAAGATATGTATGGTTCGCGTAGAACTCTGAGATCGTCAAAGTATGAAAATACCGTCACCGTTGATCAGATGCGTCCTTGGACAATTCCTGGTGGTGTCTCGGACGAGACGGATAGTAACAGCGGAGAGGATGGGGTACCGTTGTCTTCGGATCTTTCCGATGATGACCCAATGGAGTAAGGATACCTCGAGACGAGATATTTTCAGGATGGCCGACTGTAAGAATTATTTTTTTTAAACGAACATTCTTTCATAAAAATTAAATAGGTACCTAACTCTAAAAGGAAATAGTCACACTATAGCCAAAACAAAACGAGTCAGCTTTCGGTGGTTGTTTATATTAACAACATTAAGATAAGTATGTCTTGAGCTCAAAGCGGGTGAAGGAATATTACGTTTTATTTTTATTTGGAGTTGGTTATCTAGAGTGGCTTGAAACTATTGTGACTTTTGGTAGTGATTTACGGTGTTACAATTTAGGTGAGTCTGCTCACGGGCAAAACGAATTTACCTTTGCACTTGCATAGTTATTTAGTAATTTAGAGAGATTTTTAATAAGCACCTAATTACTGATTATAATGTGGTATTTCTGTCGTTCAGATATTATAGACACAGTCGTTCGTGTCACCAAGACGCTGTTGTTCAGTGTCATACCATATTCCTGTCGTTCGGAATATTAGGCATTGCCGTTCATGCCCAAACACTGTCGTTCAGTATTCTTCACCACTATTAGTTGTAATCAGTAAAATTAAAAATTAACAAGTAATAAATAAATGTGAAATAATACAGGATGTCATAATGACAAGGATGTCATAATGAGACAAATTAATTTATGTAGGCAAATTCTTTTGCTCAGACGTTGTTTCTTTCTTATTTACAGGTCCATACCTAAGCAATTCAATAAACGACGGCCAGCTCAGTTATGTGATAGGATAATCAAACAAGCTAAATAAGTATTTAGTTATTGTAAATAGTAATTAAGTTTTCTTTTATTTTCCTTTAATGTGAATTAAATTGAATCTTTACTAAATGGATTAATTTTATTTTATTGAGAGATCCTCAAATCGGATCTCACACAAATAGTCAACATAACTGTGTATACTTCTAATGATTAAAGCATTTGATTATATTATACAGGGTGTTAATAAAATACAAATGAATCTCGTAAACTTAGAACACACGTAACTCGATTTTTTTAAATGGCACGACCCATATTTGATTCCATATCTGAAAAGCCATTAAAAAGACCTTTCTCTACATGTATCACAATGTGTGCTTAAATGTGTGTTTTCGAATAATTTGATATTTTTATTATTTCACGTGATAATTATTATTCGAGCCGATTACAACTTTTCCTAATCTAATTAATTTGCGAAGAAGGCTGGCTTCAGACAATTATTTTGACAATTCAAAGTGTCAATGAATTAGTAATTTTGTTAATCCGTACAACTAACTTGGTAATTATTGTTCCTCCATAAGTGGGTATAAGTTTAAAAAAATTAAGTTTACTAAGAAACAATTCCGAAATAGTCATACGTCAGTAAATAAACTTCGAAAGCAACAAAAATGTCACTGGAACCATATCCAATTATTGCAAGAATTTAGTGAAAACGATGTCAATAATCGAATACGATTTTGTCAGTGAGCACTTAATTCGACGAAGAAGAACAAGATTTTTTCAACAATGTTTTATTCACTGATGAGGCTACATTTCATAAAAATGGTTGTGTAATAGGCACAATTTTCATTAATATGCTATGGAATACGCTTACATTGTTTCAACAGATTGTCTAATAAATGTTTTGGGGTGAATTATTGGATTATTATAAGAAATATTTTTTAAAACAAGATATAAAGAATAATAAACAATAAGTAGTGAATGTTAACAAATAGCCTAGAAAAAAATTACTTTTTAAACTAAATTAAAGCAAATGTTCAAAATGTCTTCCGTTCTGTTCCGAGGCATGCATTGATCCTCCGATGAAAATTCCGGCCTACATTTCGCAGTATTCCCTCAGTTACTGTATGAAAAGCATTTTGAATTCGCATCATCATGTCCTCTTGCGTTGTAGGTTGAATTTTGTAGACTTCATTTTTTACATAACCCCATAAGAAGAAATCCATCCTTGTAAGATCCGGAGATCTGGCAGGCCAAACTGTAGGACCACCTCTTCCTATCCATTTGTCTGGATATTCAATGGTTAAAACTTCCCTCACTTGTCTACTAGTCTACTATTGTGGGGTGGTGCCCCATCATGCTAGAACCACATATTCCTTCTTAGTGCTAGGGGTATTACAGTCAGATATTCCTGGAATTGGTTTCGCAAAAATTGTAAATAAATATCACCAATCAGGTCTTCATTAAAAAAATGTGGACCAATTATGTATGTTCCAATAATTCCTCCCCAAACATTTAAAGACCATCTGTGCTGGTAATCGATGGTTGAAACAATGTAAGGGTTTTCCGTGGCATAGTAATGAAAATTGTGCCTATTAACACAACCATTTTTATGAAACGTAGCCTCATCAGTGAATAAAACCTTGTTAAATACGTGAAATAATAAAAATATCAAATTATTCGAAAACTGTTAAGTTTAAGCACACATTGTGATACATGTAGAGAAAGGTATTTTTAATGGCTTTTCTGATATGGAATCAAATATGGGTCGTGCCATTTAAAAAAATCGTGTTACATTCGTTCTAAGTTTACGAGATTAATTTCTATTTTATTAACACCCTGTATAATTTAATCAAATGCTTTAATCATAGAAGTATACACAGTTATGTTGACTATTTGTGCACGAAAAATCTTTTTGAAATTCCAAAAAACTTTACCGTAATTGGACCTGAAACTGAAGTCTGCTTCTGATTTTTTTTTACAAAATATTAAATATCTTAAAAACGACTGCATTAAAGTACATACATATTGGTATCTATGAGTTAAGAATTTTGCGTAGATTTTGAATATGTAAAAATATACAGGTCGTTCCATTTAAAAAAATATAAATTGGGTCTGCCACCTTAACATGAAACACCATGTAGGATCAAAAATATTTTTAAAAGGAGCTCCAAATGGTATAGTATAATGGTGTCACGTAAAATTCCTCCAAGTTTCGTGCCTGCCGAGTTATGGAAGAATTCTCCACTAAATTTACACCCTGTATAGGGGCTATTAGTTATGAAGTAATTTGTGTCCTATGATGTACAGGGCGTTCTTCAAATCTGTTACATTTTCACAGAGGCTGTCAGTACCAACATTATTGTTACTGATTTTACTGAATTTCTGGAGTACCAGGATATACAGGGAAACCCACAAAAAGAAAAAACCCATAGTTCAAACCACACGTGACTTTTTGTGATATTGCTATGAATATGAACTGCCTTACTTGTAAAAGCGTTGTTCAAAGATTAATTCATGAACTGTAAATCAAAGAGCTAGATCATACATGTTACAATTGTTAGCAATTTTACCTAATCCTTTACTGTTTATATATTTTATTCTTTAAAATTATTACTTACCTAGAAAGAAATTGAAATCGTTTTTCATCAATTACATTTAAAAATAATAATCTCTCAAGTTTTTGTTAAAACTCGGTTGATATATACCCCACTCGTATTTTGTTGTAAACTGTGTCTTTGTTATTTACACAAGCGTATGTTATAAAGAAAAATGTATTTTATTAATTGAATTATAATTTTTTCTATACATGCATTGATGTGAAAACTAGTATATTTAGTATCCATTAAATATAGGTAATATTTTCCAGTTACTTTCCATTAATTTTTGTAAGTATTGTTTCCCTTCCTCGGTCGATTTTATATTGACTGGCGCCCTAGCCTAATTTTCTATAAACAAATATATAAGAAAAAAATATACCTCTCGACCCACGACTGAGCTCTCCAGATTTTTTTGCTGCCATGCAGTATGGTAGCTATCATTTAAAAACTATTTCATAGTGTGTTAATAATAAATCCTTTCATCATAAAAAATTTAAATAATAATAATAAACTAATTGTTACAACTTACAGGAATAATAAAAATAATGATAGATAAAATAATAAAATAAACAATACAAAAAACATATTTTTTTAATAAATTTAAACGTATTCTAATTTTTTTTTTCATTAAATTCAATTAGGAAATGGGTATAAATAAAAATATTACACAAATTGAAAAAATGTTTTTAACTCAGATTAACCATGTAAAAGATAAATACCAGCGAGATAAAAAAGTCCACGAAATGAAATAAACATATCCCACTGCATGCCATTGGTTGAATTAAATCGTTAGTTTTTGACAGACCAAGTATGTGTCGAAAATACACGACACAACGACTCGTGGGCCTTTGTGGGCAGTGAAATGACTATTAAATGCCATAAATGAGGCAAAAAGGTGATGGGAGATCGTTCCACCGGTAAGTAAACAATGGTGACCATAGACGTATTATTCGTTAGGAATTCAAACTTACGTATAATATTCATGGCTAGTAATATAAGTAATATAGATGATATTTTAGTTTTATATTTTGTATTTTCTATGGATAATAGTTTCTGATCCTCACAAAATTATGTGAAGACGATGAAATCGAAATTTATTGTTTTTCTTTCCGATAATTTGATGTCTGTTGAAGATTAATAAGGAAATAAGGAAAATTTCAAATGTTTACCCCTCTTCGAAAAAAAAACCCGAATAATTTAGAATATAGATAAGACATTTAGATTTAGTTTTGATTGAGAATGAGAAGTGAATTCCGAATCGAAAAAAATATGTTTTCCTATTTCACCCAATTTCTTACTCACTTTCAGATTTTTATTTGGTACACAGTATTATGATTATCTTTATATATCGCTACTTTATTTGGCCACAGTTTTGAACAAAATAATAAAATTTTAAGTAAACAATAGGTACGTACTCCTCGCCAAAAAGATCCATTAAAAGTTTCTTTAATTTGACTAATCAGTTCTCACACTAAAAAATTTATAAATATCATAAAACACAGTACACGCTTTAAGTTAAAATAGCACTAACATTTCAAAGACTTAACTGTCAGGAGAATGTATTGTGTTCTACGAATTTATGTTTATATTTAAAAAAAAACCTCTGATGGACTCTTTGGTGCAGAGGTTTATTTTCTTACGTTTTTATTAGTTTCTACTGAATTGTAGAAAAATACCTAAATACAGTAAAGCATGTATTGCGTATTATGTTATATACACATTAGTTTTTGTAGATGTTAGGTGTTTTTATACCTATGGGTTATATATTACTTGTATCAATGTTCTTTTCAATTATAGAACTGTGTTTTTTTATAAATAAATAAAGCCACCCATATCATTTTGAATAAATTTTATGTTTCCAGAAATAATTCATTCTTTCTCCACATATCCTTAAATCAACTACTATATACACAAGCCGCATGTGGTTATTTATACATTACTTCAAAATTTACCTTCTCAATCAGCGTTTCTACACCTAATCCCAGCTTTTTTAGAGTTATAAAGAAGTTGCGGCATTATGTGTTGCCAATATTAGTTGCTACAAATATATCCCGTGTAAACTATAAAAATAACTATTAATAACAAACCTATTAGGAATAAATGATATCAACTTTTATAAACTGCTCATAATGCTCATTCTGGTTGTTGCTCAAAAGCTTCCTAGTAATTCTACAAAAAAAAAAAATCCTAACACCAAGGATGTATTCTGTACATGCCTTTACTATCATTATTGTTTCACTAACTAAAATAACTACATTATACCGAATTAATACGTAATTAATTATTATTGTAGGTCTTATTATTCTCAAACAAGGTAGGACAGGAAATGAAAATACCGAATAACAAGGTACTAGCTACAATGGACCACAATTTTCAGGGTGGGTTGAGACTATACATTTTAAATTATAACTATATTATATATTATATAAATTATAAATAATTAAACTATAAAAATTAAGCCAGAGGTCAGAAATATAATTTGCAGGGGGTCGATAATCCTACGATCAGCCTTTTTTAAATACATTGGTGGAGAAAATAAATGTTTTTTAGTTTAGTGAAAAAAATGCAGTGTTACCATCTAAGAATTATGAATAAAATATATAGCTCAATAATATGTGCCATGTATTTGAGACACTATTGCCAGGGGGGGAATACTTAATATACTAATAAAAAAATAAACTGGTTAGCGATCTTAAAAAAATAATAAACAATTTGCAAAATGACAAGTATTAGCCGTTCATTTCATTAACTGCTGCAGTTTAGATTTAATATTTGACAGAGTTCATTTTGCTACGTGTTCTTTTAATAAATTCCTTAATTTTTACTACACTAGGATAAATGTTTTTCTGTATGAAAGTGCCAAACTCAATTTTTAATCATTCTTCTTCTACTTCTTTACACCACCCCGAAATAAATTTCCGTCATTGGTGGTTCATTTGTTACATCAAAAGTGCATACTTTGTATATGCTTCTCTTAGGCGTAGAAGGCGTAGGCCTTCTTTTACAGCTACGGTTTATATCATTCTCGTCAATATTGTTGTTCATGTCGCTATCTGAAATTAACGAAGATTGTGAATTATTGTAATGATAGTAATGCTTGTACAGAGGTGTAAGTATTTCTATTTACTCCTCGACCAAGATGCAATTCATTGTGGCTGATATACAAGGATTTAACCTGTCCGATTTTCATCCTAAAGAAATATCTTTTATCTGTGGACAACACAGCAGCCGCACCAACCATTGTTAATGTGGAGAATTTAATATGTGCAGTTCAACTTCCTCCTGTTTTTAGTAAAAATACTCCATATTGTTTTAATTATTGTAAATCTAAAAGCATGTGTAGCTTAAAAAATTGTACTGGACTTTATAATTGGTTGTATTAATGTTTATCGAAATAAATAAATAAAATAAATTTTCAAGATATTTCTTTCATTTCATCCCCACCCCATCCTTTTAAAGTAATTTTATTGTTGCCTTTAATCTTGATGTGTTACTATGCTTGCAAATCTGGAAATAAAAACATTCTGAAATAATAATTTCAAATAAAAATGTATAAAAGTAATCAATTTATTGAAATTTTACCAAATCCCATACCAGAAGATGGTAGATGGGAAAGCTCTGAAAAGACTGATAGTGAAGTAAATAAGGATATGTGTAAGATATTTAAAATGAGGTTAGAAGAACATATTCAAGAGTTGGAAAAATTAAAAGAGGCTATAATGTTACGTATCTGAAAATCAATAAGATACAGGGCAAGTCAGTTTTTTGTTGTAGGACTTTTAACAGTTGATAGATCACCTTTTTTAAGAAGAAAACTTAATTAAGCTTAGGTCGTAGAAAGCTTCGTTTGTTAGATACAGGGCGTTGAAAATACAATTTTTTAAGAATTCTGCTTAATATATCTAAAACATCAATAGATATATTAACCTGTAATACCAAAATCGTTGGTATTACCAATATATAATATAAAATAATTATTTAAATTAACAACAAAAATATGTGCCGTAAAAATCAACAAAAAACCTTAAATTACAAACCTTTTACTTTTACAAATCAAGAACAAGCCGATATTCATTTATTTATGGATTCACAAATGTGGGAAGAAATTCCATTAAACCCAAGAAGAATGGCATGGTTGCAACTTAATGGTTGCCCAACGTATTTTGAGAGGCATGTAAGGGACTGGCTGAACTATCACTTTTCAGATGGATGTTTTTTTTTGTTATTGTTAGATTTTCACATTTTACGTTAAGTTTGATAATGACAATTTAATATTTAATAGAAAACGTATTTCACTTATTACTTCACACATTATTTCTCTTTATTTAAAATAAGTTGTATCATATTATATCATATGCAAAAAGGTCTATGTTTGCTATACATATTTTATTGCAAGAATGAAGTCATATTTTTGATGAACATTTTTCTTCTTCTAATATTCTTGCAGTAGTACTGAACGGTACCCCTTTAGGTTTTCGAATAAAAAAAAATACTGAGTTAATGTTCGATAAACCCTATTTTTTTAAATAAATTATTATGGACTGGTTATGAACATGCCATGAAGTAATAAGTACCATAGTTATTTCATCAGATGAATAATAGTTTCTATTCGGATAGGTATTATTGTTACGTGTTACTTATTAAAGTTATTTAGTAGGTAGTAGTAGTAGGCATAAATAAGCTCTCTTTGAATTTACTCGAAAAACGTTTATTTTATCAAAAAGGTTAAAGAGATTTTTTGTTCATAATTCATTGACAAATTAAAAAATTATATAATTTTACAGAGAAATCCACGGGCCTATAAATTATTTTTAAAAAGGGAGCAGTGATCCACCACAGTAACATCACTGGTGGATGAAATGAATAACAGACATCTCTGTTTTATTCACCATAACTGATGTATCATTCATGCCAAATTACAGGTCAATATATATTGACGTTTTAGAGATACTAACGAAATGTCTTAGTATCTCAAAAATAGTATTTTCAACACCCTGTACCTCTTAAACGAAGCAATCTATGACCTATGTTTAATAAACTTTTCTTCTTAAAAATAGATCTCCTATCAATTTTTAAAGTCTTACCACAAAAAATTGACTCACCCTGTATATTTAACAGATTTAAAAACTTAATATCAAACCTAGAACGATGGATCTATGGGAGCAAAACGTATTTAAAAATTTTGTTTGGTTTAACAATGCAAATTAGTGTATGAAGCTTACCATCAACATTCAACATAAATTAAGAAAATTTATATAAAATGCAGCAGTATTCCAGTGAAAGTGACAATTCTGCAAGCGATATTGCAAAACGTGTTATACATCCAACATCCAAACAATACTCAAGAGGTGTTTGTGTGTTTCGATAACAATGGACAGAAAAATTAAAGTTGGCATTCACATCGGAAAAGGATGACGCCGTATACAACCAATGTACCTACTCTTACTGCAATAATGTTAAACCATACAATTCAATATAAATCAATATGATTTAAAAATAACACTGTAGGGGATACGAACTGGAAAAAGTTTAATTGTGCATCTGCCACCTCTCCAAAACCACTACTATTATTACCACCACTCGATCCCTCTATTACTTTAAATGCGTGTGGTCCTAACCCAGTATCAGATTTGCTGTACAGTATAACAGTTTGTTCCTCTCTCTTAATAATAAAGTGTGTAATAAGACTTGTTCAGAAGAAGAGTTTAAAATGTGGATGGTATATGCAGAAAAGCATTGGTCAAAAGTGGAAGATTTAAAAAGTACTGTTAAACGTATATCTGAAGAAATTTCAGCATTAAAATTAAATGAATGTCATGATTAATATATGATACACATTCTATTCAAAATGATGAAACTCGTTGCCAACAATCCCAGCAGACTGAAGATAAGAACAAAGCGCTGGATTCCAGTTACAAGTTTCTCGATGAACATATCAGCCTATAGAAATTGTAGCGAAATGATTGCAGCTGACATGAAAACTTTTCTATACGATATTAAAATGTTTTTCCCTTGTAAACATTTGAATTTAGTATTATAGATGATTATTAAACAAATATATGTATAATTCTATGTTTTATTACAAACTAACACAGCAAATGTGGACCATTGCACAGTCCTAACCTACATTATTATTATATCTCGTAATTATACAAGAGGGCTTGCAGCTGTTTTTTTAACTTTCACTGTCTACCTGCTGTTATTTGTTTCGCTTTTAACATCGTACATAATTATTATAGGCAAAAGGACCTTCGTGATGTGATTTCCTCTTAAAGCCTTTAGTGACAAGAGCCTAACATCAAGATCCTGGGGCGGCTACCACGAGCAGGAGCACCCGGGGGATATCTGGGGCTTCTGCAAACAGCGGGAGCACTCTTCACCAGCACGGGGGGGGGGGGATGTGGGGCAACTCTTTCAGCTAGGGCACACAGAACTGCCATGGGGACCCATGGGGCAGTTACAAGGAAGCCCTAAGTCAACACCCGGAGAAATAAGCTTAAAGATGGCGGCTGTGACGCCATTTCCACTGGGGAATCTGCTTTAGTATCTACTTTTTTCATTAACTCCTTATGTGTAAGTTCTGTCGCAGGCTCAGTCTTCTCGATCTTTTTCCATTGTGTGAAAAGTTACATTGCCTTGTATCTTTCTGCGTTGAATCGCTCCCTTGTTTTGAATCTGCAATTTACAGTTTAACGTGCTCACGATTTCTTTCTAATTTTGACTATATTTGAATAAAAGATTTATACCCCACTTTCTGTTTTCTGCACTAATAAGTTAAAGTTATTTTGATTAATGCCCGAGTTAATTCACAGTGTTTAATTTTAGCAGGATTGGAAAAAATATCCAAGAGAGGGAAAATTATTAATTGAAGTAATTAATTGCAGAATGAAAAAAAAATCACTCAAAGTATTGCCTCTACAAAGAAAGATATTAGCATAAGGGTAGAATTAAGTAATTAAAAAAAATTTGAATGTATGTGTTCAATATAAATCGTTTTATTTTAAAAAAAATAAATATAGTCATTTTATTTTTTATGTAAAATCCACAGGCTAACTGTAAACGAGATAAACTATGACCAAATTCTCGCTTTGTGCAGAAATTCGTATTTTTGTTGCATTTTGACATATTCTGTATAGATCTAACTGGCAGATGATTCAAATTTAATCCTTACACATCATTACAGACCTTGAACACGAAAACTGCAAACTCTCATTCAATTTATGCGGTAATTCTAAAGTCGTGCTATATTTTTTCGAAAAAATTTGTATTTCCATAAAGAACGGCATTAGACCAACAGTGGCAAGAACGTATGGGGATGTGAACCTGTAGATAAAATCAAAGTGATCCAAATTCATAGGCTAACTGTAACCACAATAAAATATGACCAAATTCTGTTTGTGCAGAAATTAGCATTTTCTGCTGCTTTTTGACGTACCCTGTATATATGTAATTGGCAATTTAAAATAATCACATAATCCTTACACATCCTTAATCTTTACACATCATTACAGGCACTGAACATGGGAACTGCCAAGCCTCATTCAATTTATGTGGTAATTCTAAAGTCGTGTTGTATTTTTACAAAAAAATTTGAATCTCCATAAAGAACGGCGTTAGGCCAAAACTGGCAAAAACGTCTAGGGGTATGAGCCTAAGGACAAAATGCAAGTGATAAAATAAAATCCGCAATGCCTGTAAAAGAATTGGGAGCTTGTCAAATTTTTGTAAAAATGTAAGGAGGTTGAAGAACGGCCTGTACATCATAGGATACAAAATACTTTGTAATTAATAGCCCCTATATAAATTACCAATGAATTCTTCCTTAAGACCATAACAATTTCATCCCAATCGGTTAATTGTAATCGAAGATATAGTGTGAAAGTGTGACCAAAATTTCAGGTGTTCCTTGATCTTTGCACAGCAGTTTAATTATTGAGGAATATGTATATTCAAAACAATATTGCTAGATTTCTTAACATTAATTTTAGTGCTTTGAAACAAAAAACATTTCTCAATAATTTTTACATATTTTTCTAGTTTTAAAATTATGCAAAAAGTTATGCAAATCTTCTCTAGCTTATTTCTCTTTATGCATCCACTATTCTGTTTATCTGGAATAAGCTCATTAAATCAAGGAAAGATAGACCTTACAGTAGATCTCTAAATGGTAAGAGGAATACATTAATAGAAAGCTTTGAAATAATCAAAATCACATTGCAAAAGGGCGCTCAAAATTAATAATATTTCAAAATCGTTAAAAGTTATTGAGATCCTTTAGAATCGTCCTATATTAAGAAAGGTGAATCAGCTGTGGTCCTGGATTCCATGCCGTCCACTTTTGTATCCCTTTTTTGTAGTAAACAGAAAAATTATCAATGTAATTTCAATTCGTCAAATATATTTAGTTTTTATTAAAGAAACATGTGTTTTGCTGTTTAAGTTTTAAACAAAATTATTTGTGAACGAATGTTTAACTGAAGCCATTTATATTCTAGGTTTTTAACTGTTTTATTTTTGTGAAAAGGCAGGGTTAAGTGTTTGCTCGCTCAACCTAGTGGTCGTGGGTTGAACTCCCAATTCCACCAGAAGGGGTCAGACATAAGCCACTGACCTCCAGGAGAATAGCTGAGTGGGCTTTGACAATCCCACTAGGAAGCTTTTCTCAAGACCGTCTGTGCGTGGTGAAGAGCCACATCATGCTCGAGGTGGCCCTGCTGATTAAACTAAATACGGCGGATCTAGACGAGGTAGGTCTATAAATTCCCCCAAGCCAGGATGTACACGACCCGTATCTATGGCTGAATGGGACCGGGGTGACAGGTGTCCCTAACGGGGTCTCTAGAATACAGGGCAACCTTCTGGAGTATGCTTGCCTTGCCACAGCAATGCGGGGCTCTGCTGTGGTGGACTCGAATCCCTTGCTACTCGTGGGACTTTTATATAGAAGACGTAGTAACAAACAAAAAACAACCTAACGAGGGAGGTCAAACCCTCGATTCTCCCCAGGCAACTGGGGAACCTATGGAGATCGGGATTAATCCGACTCCCATTGAAAGACCGATCCGATCACATCGGATCAGGAGAGGAGGCTGCTACAGTCTCCGACACCTGAGACTGGAGGAAAAGGCAATTTAGGGGATGAGACATCTACGTCTGTAGACAAACTCTCCCTTAAAAGAAGACGACTAGGAGGAGCTGCAAGGAAGCGCCTAATACGTTTGTTTAAGAGCGGAGTGCCTTACCAGACCGCCTTAAATAAAGTGCTGAACCAGCCGAAACTTGATCCCCAGCAGGAGGAAGGTAACCGGTCCTCCTCTCTGCCAGTGGGAACGAGCAAACGCATGCGTTCAGATGGTAGTTCACCGGAACTGGGAGCAAAGAGAGCCCGGGAAGGTGAATATACCAAACCATCATTCAGGGCTGTAACAGAGGGAATTAGGGTGGGAATTATCCACCCTGAGTACCCCGAAACGGCCTTGACCAACAACCAATTAGAAACTCTGCAGAGGGCGATAACAATTCTGCTTTAACCTGCTTCTTCTCTTTCTTTTGTCACCATAATCATTTCCACACCCCTTTCTACATCTCTTCAGGTTTGCTCTCCTCGCAGCATTATCCTTACCAGGTTGTCGCTGGTGATTGTCTCTCCCACGAGCCTTCCTATGTCATTCCGTATCCCCTCCCATCTTGCACAGCCAAAGATGGTGTGTTCGGCATTGTCTAATACGCCATAAGATACGCAATTTGGGTCCACCCTTTTGCATATCGCATTAAGGTAGGAGATTCCAGAGCTGCACACATCGACCTGGATGGCTTCTCACCACCTGTGTGGATCAGACAAGCGCTATAAAGCACCTTCAGCCGTGGGAAGAAGCTCGTCTTCAAACCGTGCAGTATGAGGATTTACCTAAACCACATACATATGTGGCCTATATACCGGATGAAGCCGACAAACGGCTCACATCGAACATAGTTCTCAGCAGGCCGAGAAAAATGAACCATGGCTTGAATACCCGGGAGTGGAAAGTACTACACCGGGAAGAGTCTGGCCCAGGGCAGGTCTGAACATTCTCGACTTACGAGGGCTCTAAAGGCAGCTCTGGAAGGGCTGAACAATCAGCCCTACTTTGGTTTTGGGCAGGTGCAATTTCGCCCAAAAATCAAAGGGGTAAAGGGGAAAGAACCCGCCCCAACAACTAAAAAGTCAGAGGATGAACCACCAACCTCGAGGGGCACATCTAAAATGCACTTCACTGGTGGAAAATTTCCCTGACTCAAACCACTTGGGAAAGGAAAATCCGTCCCAAACAAATCTCCTTTTGGGAAGAGCGGATCAAAACCGCCATCCGGAAAAAAGGGTGAACCGCCCTCCCCCAAACCCAAACCAAGCACCTAAACCCCGTATCTTAGTTTCCCTTCTTTATAACCTTCTTTCCATCCAATAACCCATCCCTTCCCCCTGATGTCTACTACATACATCAGGTCCCTACAGTCGAACATTCAACATGCCAAGGCTGCGACGTATGTCCTTGGAAAAATATTCCAGGAAGAGCGAATGGACATTGCTCTAATTCAAGAACCCTGGACCAGTAATACAGGTCGAGTAACCGGACTAGGTAACACTTCTGGAAAGGTAATAGTGATGGGATCTGAAGCAAGACCCAGAGCTTGTATCTGGGATCAGAAACAATATTAACTATTTTGTTCTTACAGGTTACTGCACCCCGGATGTCGTAGCCATCCAACTTTCGATCCAAATGGAGGAGAGCAGGGGGAATATAATCCTCTGCTCGGCTTATTTTCCGGGCGATAGGGATGCTGGTCAACCTCCTCCATCTGCAGTACGGGATTTAGTCGCCTTCAGTAGGAGAAACAATGTCCACCTGGTCATTGGATGTGATGCGAATTCCCACCACACGGCTTGGGGCAGCACAGACATTAACCAAAGAGGTGAGTCACTATTTGATTATATATTAGGTGAAGGGCTAATGGTAAACAACATTGGTTCAGAACCAACCTTTATCACTAGAAATAGGAGAGAGGTACTACATCTCACCATCAGCTCAAACCTTTTGAGCAATGAGATAACTGATTGGAAGGTATCTTCTGAACCATCTTGTTCAGACCATAAACACATTCTATTTAATATAGAAACCGGACCTAGGCCCATGATGAAATATAGGGACCCGAGAAGCACAGACTGGAGCGAGTACAAACGATAGGTCCAGTCACATCTTGAAGGTACCCTGACCACTATAAATAATCGTGACGAGATAGAGATTGCGACGGAACAAATTCGGCACACTCTTATAGCAGCTTATCACGAAAACTGTCCACTTAAGACCAAAAAAGATAATAGAGGCACATCTTGGTGGAACAAAAAAACTGGAAAAAATGAGAAAGAAGTTCGACGCCTCTTTAATCGAGCTAAAGTTTCGGGCGCCTGGGCTCCATATAGATCCGCATTAACGGACTGTAATAAAGAAATAAGAAGGGCAAAAAGGGAATCTTGGATGAAGTTCTGCGAGAGTATATCTGATTTACCTAGCAGTACGAGAATCCACAAGATCCTTTCTAGAGATCCGGCAAGGGAATTTGGGTCGATAAAACGACCTGATGGAACCTTCACGAACTCTGGAAGGGAAACCTTGGAGCTTTTGTTACAAAACCACTTCCCAGGTAATTCGATTTTGGATAACCAGCAACTACCACTACCAGAAG
This sequence comes from Pogonocherus hispidulus, assembly GCA_963924545.1. NCBI lineage: Eukaryota > Metazoa > Arthropoda > Insecta > Coleoptera > Cerambycidae > Pogonocherus > Pogonocherus hispidulus. The sequence continues at coordinate 29,608,986 of OZ004698.1, forward strand.
GCCGATCTAAACGACTAGGTTGGTGGCCAGGAAGGTTATGACAAGACCAACTATTGAGTGGCCTATTAAATCTTTTCAGTCATTCAAATCACCCGGTGAGGATGGTGTGTTTCCAGCTCTGCTTCAAAACGGACTGGAAATCATCATACCGTTTCTCATTAGACTATTCAGAGCTAGTCTGGCATGGAGTTATATACCATCCAGTTGGTCCACAGTGAGGGTGGTATACATACCTAAAATAGGTCGAATAGAGCTATGCCCCAAATCGCTCAGACCCATTAGCCTGATATCATTTCTGTTGAAAAGTCTGGAAAAAGTACTGGACGGACACATTAGGACGAGTGTGTTAAGCATTCATCCGCTTAATACCCACCAGTATGCCTATCAAACCGACAAATCAACAGAACTAGCGCTCAATAACCTAGTCGGGAAAATCACCCAATCCCTGCAGAGTAGGCAAAACTGCAGTGGCGGCCTTTCTTGACATTGAGGGAGCCTTTAACAATGCACTGCCTGACTCCCTATATACAGCTGTCGCTGCTAGGGGAGTCGACCCAACCATAAGTGACTGGATTCGGGCTATGTTAGAAAATAGAACTATAACGACGTCCCTTCAGGAAGAAACGGTCAGATTTAGGGCCGCAAGAGGGTGTCCACAAGGGGAGGTTCTTTCCTCCCTACTTTGGTCACTGCTTGTGGATGACCTGCTGGCCATACTTTCTGTGTGGCAGGTTGAGGTTCAAGCATATGCGGACGATCTAGTCATTTTAGTCAGAGGAAACTCTGAAGAGGGAATTTCCCTCACCCTCCAAAAGGTACTAGATAGTACTGAGTTGGTGTAAGAGGGAGCAGATGTCTGTAAACCCTCACAAAACAGTGATTGTACTGTTTACCAAGAAAAGGATGCTGGACAACTTAAGACCTCCCTCCTTACTTGGTGAAATAATTCCATTTGCGGAGGAAGCGAAGTATCTGGGTGTAGTACTGGATAAGTCGCTTAATTGGAACTCCCATCTGGAAAAAATGATCCACAAAGCACGACTGTCCTTATGAACATGTCGACGAATTTGTGGGAAATCTTGGGGCACTGGACCCAAACAAATATATTGGCTGTATGTGACGGTCATACGACCCATGATCACATATGGCTCCATAGTTTGGTGGTCCAAAGGACTACAACAAAGGACCAAAATCAAACTCTCTGGTTTACAGAGACAAGCCTGCCTGGCCATAACTGGAGCAATTAGCTCCACACCGTCAGCAGCTCTGGAAATCCTACTGGACCTACCTCCTCTTCATATTTATTTGGAGAGAGATGCCAGATGGGCAACATACAGACTAAAGCAGGCAGCTTTTAACATGCCGCAGTCTGACATCATGGAGCGCAATAGACTGTTGGATGACATGGAAAGTCACAGTATCCTGGAGATGATTTCAGATGTCATGCCTGCAACGACCAACCTTGAACTGCCCTTTAATACTCTCTTCCCAGGAAGAGATGAATGGGATCGGAATAAGGCCAACCTATTGAGGGCAGATAGTTGTTGGTTTACAGATGGATCCAAAACACCCTTGGGTGTTGGAGCCGGAGTATATAGTTGCAACCCAACGGTGATAATATCCTCATCCCTTGGCAGTTATGCAACTATATTTCAGGCAGAAATTTATGCCATCGAATTGTTTGTAGAGAGGCTGGAACAAATGCAACTTACACGCAAATCGATAAAAATCTTCTCAGACAGCCAAGCAGCTCTTAAAGCTCTTGGTTCCTACCGTTGCAACTTAAAACGGTATGGAGCTGCCACCAGGCACTTGCTCAATTGAGCAGGAAAAATAGAGTAATTCTGGCCATGAAGGGAATGAGGCAGCCGACTCTCTAGCTAGGGAGGGTGCTGCTTCTGAATTTGTCGGACCAGAACCGGTGCTTGGTATATCCTCGAGTACTGCCAAAGCAACGCTCTTGACCTGGGCTGAGAGGCAAATCCTCGGAACTACCACCATTAGTTCATTCGAAGGCGTTTATAATAAACCCTTCAAAAACAAGAACTAAAAAACTTCTAGAGTTAAGTAGGTTTCACCTACGAACTTTAATCGGCCTATATACGGGTCACTGCTGTTTAAAATATCATTTGAGCAAATTCGGCCTAGCAGAAGATGCTGAGTGCCGCCTATGCTTAGAAGATGATGAAACGGCAGAACACATATTGTGCACCTGCCCCGCTGGGGAAAGGATCAGATACTCAGTATTTGGCAAAAGACAACTTCTGCCAGAGGATCTGAACAAATTCTCACCTAATAAGGTAATCAGCTACATTAAGAAGCTGGACCTGTTGGGTGAAATAAAGTAGGTGTGAGCCACAATAGACCACATGGTCGCGGTGGAGGGTCTGGTTTTTGGCCCACTCACTTTTGAACCTAACCTAACCCAATTCCACCAGATAATCAGAAGATACCACTATTCAGTGCCGCTTCATGCCATCTGAACCACTACTGAAAAGCAACTTGAGTACTATACTTGAGATAAATCGCCTGGTATGTAAATGTATCCTCTCTACATGCAGTGTATGCGTGCGTGTGTGTATGACCGCGTGGACCATTCACCATACTAAAACCTATGAATTTTGGCGCCCAAAAAATAGAAAAAAAAAAACGACCGAAGATTTAGTACTAAGGCTACTAAAACCGAACCATCCATGTGATAGATTCAGTCAAAATGAAAGGGAACAAAGAAACCTTTCTAAATTTGGCCAATGTTTTGTCAATGCCAATGCCTCTACTCTGCTCTATGCTTTACTTGAAACATTAAAAATCCAAACTTTTTCCTTATACAACAAACACATTAAAAATCAAAATTAAAAGTTACTTTTTGTTCCATAGTAATTTAAACAAGAAACATATGTCCACATTTATTTTAAACATACTGTATACATACAGTATATGAATTTTTATGAACAACTCATATCGAAGTAATGCATTATTGTTTGTTTCCCCATATGTTGTATACATTATAGGGCATTTGTTAATAAATAAGACCATATACCGGGTGGTTTAAAGTGGATGGCCTATTAGGCGTATCTCGAGAATGAATATATGCATTTTCCTGAAATTTTGGCTGTGTGCATAACTTCGAAAGTTCTATAAAAACAAAATATTTTCAAGATTGTGGCACTTCCGGTTATATCGGAAGTCGACATCAACTTGCTTATTTTAAATGGAACGCCCTATATGTTATTTCATTTCTGGTTTCTACGTAAAGTTCTAAACACATTTCATGTAGGATGTCCTATACCTATCTTCAACTGTTTTTGAAATATTGACATTTTGCAACTTTGACACCCTGTAAAATCTAAACGGTTTGAGATCAGGCAAAACGGTTTGCACATGCCTATCTTAACTTTTCATAAGCTACAGTTTGACATTAATTTCAGATTTAACCAAGAGATTAAATTTAATCGAAAATTTCAAATTTCTCACTAAATCTAAAACTAGAGTCAAACGATAGCTAATGAAAAGTTTAAATAAGAATGTGCAAACCGTTTTGCTTGATCTCAAACCTTTTAGTTTTACAGGATGTTAAAGTTGCAAAATGTCAATATTCACCTATCAATATTTCAAAAACAGTTGAAGATAGGTAGGATTTTGGGAAGTAAAGATTTCCGGGAAAATTCCCAAAAATCAGATTTCAAGGGGGAATAATTTTAATGCGAAAAAGAACCCCCAAACGTCACCCCCTATGCGCGTCACAATTTTTATTTAATGAATTGCGCAAAATGGCCTCCATTAACTTGCAAACAATAATAAATCCTATTATTAAATGCTCTTCTGACATTACTGAATACTTCAGGTGTTATTAATCGGCATTCTTCTACCATTCTTACCATAATGTCTCAGGTTGCGTAGCATACTCGCGATTTCAAATGGTCCCACAGGAAAAAATCCAAAGGAATTAGATCAGGTGATCTGGGTGGCCATTCAACGGGACCTCGTCTACCAATCCAATGCCCTGGAAAACACTCATCCAAACATTTCCACACAGCAATAGCATAGTGAGGGGGTGCACCATCTTGTTGAAAAGTTAATTCATTTTCTATTAAATTATCGTCATTTTCTAAAATTTCTGTTATCATCGGATCAATTGCGTCTTCCAACAATTGTAAATAATTGTTCCCATTAAGAGTGCCCTGAATAAAAAATGGTCCAACAAGATGATTGCCCAAAATTTCTCATCGTTTGCACCTGTTGCTTTATTCCGTTTTCACAAAGCAGTTTTATTTATTTTTATAATGTGTTTAATAGTTGCACTGCTTCTTTTCTTAAACTGAGATTAAAGTTTTAGTTTGACATTGCCAATTTAATGCTCGAGTAAAATGCGTTTCTGCTAACCTGGCTCTAACATATTGATATACCGTTGCTTAAACATCTAATAATAAATAATTACCGAATATATATGAATGTGCTAGAATCATATTGTTGCTTATATATATATATTATTGCTTCTTGTCTATTATTGCTGCTCATTTTATTTAAATGTTAATAAATTTTGTAGGAACTAGGATGATTAAACCGACATTTATTACCTAGATTAAAGAAACACTGACCCCTGGCATGTGCATTTATTGCATTTTCTTCACTGTAGCTACCCAGTCTCTACTCATCTGCGAGTAGAATCTATGTGGATCATTTACCACACTAAAACCTATCAATAGTAATATTTTTTAAGTGAAATAAATATAAACAATGAGATAAATTAATGTTATTAATCTAATCTTGACAAAAAAATTAAAGTGGGTGAATATTACTTACTGGAATGCATAAAATTTTTGCATGTTCTTCAGCTACATTTTTGTCGAGTAAGCAATACAAAGCAATACATTTTAATACTCTCCAATTAATCTCCACAATATTACTAGATAACAATGGTAACAGAAATTCAGTTTTACATGTGGCCAAAGATGGAGACAAAATGGTTACACTAGGCACTTCCATCAAGGCACTAAGCAAATCTAGACATCGACAAATGGTCTCGGGATCATCTTTTGAAACCTTGACTTTAACAACCAGACTTTGTTTTTCGAGGTCATCCAACTTCCTTTTATATTCAACAATTTCATTTTGAATTATAGATGCCTTTTGAAAATCTTGAGCATCCAAAGCATCTTCTATTTCACCTTGTAAGATATTTACTTTTACTTTTAATTCTGCTATCTAAAAATAGATACACAAATAGTTTCAGGTATAATTGAAACTTAGTTCAATGAGCAGTGAAATATATTAATAACCTGAAAGTTTCTATTTGTGTCTTCATCTTGAGGTGCAGGTTTATCCACAAGGGGTTCTCTAATGTCAGATATAATTTGACATATTTCGTGAGCAAGGATATCTACGTTTGAAAACAATTTATAAGCTATACCAACCATTTTCTTTGCCAACTTAAATTGCAACTTGTTATTTTGTAATACAGACATAATAAGTTCATGAAATGTCTTTCTACCAATCTGAAACAGAAACTCATTATAATAAATGATATAAAAGAAGAAAAGAACATCTTACTTCATCTGAAAGATCATATTGTTCAGCCATATCAAACAAATTATATAAAATATATTGGTACTCTAAATATTCCCATTCTTCCAATTTCTTTGATGTCTTGAATTCAATAAATCTACAAAGGGCAGAAAAGTATAAATTTAATAATGTGAGGGGCTAAAATATTTTTTTATCGGTACTTTGCAATTTTAGCCAGACATAATTGGCAAGACGTTTATTTGCTATTTCATTATATGACTGCATTGGCCTGTATTCTCCTATAAATTTAAAGGTTTTAATTAACAGCATTAATTTTTTTTAAGTTATTATGTGGTAAGTGTATTTAAATGTATTTATAAATATGTACTCTTTAAGAGCACAGAATTCTGAATATTGGAATTTTTTTTATGCAAGTGTATGATTTATTAAGCATGTCAAAAGTGTAAAAATTGCAAGATGCCCTATAGTATAGCATTGACAAAACTGAAAATGGGGCTTTAAATTTGAGTAAATCAATTACTAATCAAATAAGTAAGTAATATAATTGTATTATAATACAGAGTGAGAGTCAACAAAAAGTTTCGTCCTCGATTATCTGTCAAAGGATTTGTTTCCATGGAAAATGCTCGGACAGGTCGATTTTTATTTGAAGGGGGACATACTTTTACATTATTGACATTTATACAAGGTGCCCCAAAAAAGAGATGTTTACTAGAACTTGTATTTTTTAAATGAAACTCCCTGTGTATTTTTACAGATTTGGATAGAACGTCCTCTCACGAATACATTGATATAGAGTTTGATGGATTTAGCTCTAATACCTAATAACTAATATCTAATATAATGATAATTGTAAATATAAATAACATTTATGTAGTGTAGTATGTAGTTTATTGTAGAATTTGATGGAGAAACTTGCGAATTAAGTGTGACAACAATGCAGCATGATGATTTTGATGTTTGCCAGACAGTGCACTATCAAAACTTTTTAGATCGACTGTAGAGTAAGTACTAAGTAAAATTGTAAAATAAAGTAAATTGGAAACATTTTGAAGTAATTTCTATTTAAATATTCATTGAAAATAATTTGTAATTAAATTATTGTAATGTAAATGTGATGTAAATTATCTTGAATATTGGCAATAATATTATTCATGAGCTGTATGGCCTCCTCAACATTTTGATCTGGCTGAAGCTCAGGATCACTCCTATCACAAGCAATGTTGTGTATTATTGAGCATACTATAATAATTTCTTCAACTTTGCTAACTGTAGACAAATGCCATTTGCAAGTACTGGAAATTTTCAATTTAAAACACTAAATAAGGGCTCAATTCTTGTACTTATTTGACTCTCATTATATAATTGTCTTGTTCTAACCTCTGAATTGTGTAGCGGAGTTAAAAGATAATTTTGTATATCGTAACCACTATCTCGTACCATTATTCTACGGGGAGGGTTTAAATATGATACAGAATTTTATTCTTAGAACCAAATGAATGGCCCTAGCTGCAATGTCTTCTTAACATTCTTTGCAATGGGGTATCCAGAAGGCATGCATAATGTCATAGTCATTTAAATTGTTTTTTATTTAGTAATTGTCAAAATGACAAGAGCAGGCAGTTCATAATTCCGTTGCTCAACACATAATAGTTAGATTTCTTGTGCACGAGGGTGCTAAACCAAGTGATATATTGCAAACACTTGAAGCACATAATGGGGAATCTAAAAAATTTAATATATGTAGAACAAGTGTAAAAAGAAAATAAAATCAACGGGTCCGAGTGATTTTTCAAAAACTTTACCATTTTCAAAATAATAAATTTATGCCTGACTTTATGACTCACTGTGTGTGTATATATATATATATATATAGAGGGAAATCATACAAACCTGAAGCACAAGTACATATCTGTACGCATCATCCTGAAGCAGCGTAACGTACCTGAAGCGAATTTTTGCTTCAGGATAGTCATGCCTTGATATTTTAATGTACGAGAGAGATAGTTGATCTTATTTCTTTATGGGTAAGGGTCAGGCTCCATTGTTGTTTGATGCTGATTTTTATCGCAACGCAACATATCATATTCCAGACACGTGATGAAAAATGCTTCAGATCCATCGTTTTAATGCAAGAATTGTCCTTAAACCAGGGTGGCGCTGTTTATTCTGCATTGTGTAGGCTCGTAAATGTTTGATGATACTACGTACTAACTTGAAGCAAGTAGATCTAGCAACTATGTTCGATAGGGTCTGTTTACTTGATGTGTTTATTTTTAAGTAAAGGATCAATAGTTGTAATGCATAAGAAAACGGGATGGTTTCAGGTTGACGGAATATGAAATATAATATAATAAAATATGGGTACTTAATATAGTATAATACAATATAATAAATAATTAAGCATTGCTTTTCAAAACACTATTTCAAGAGGTCCGTAAGTGAAAAAAAATGCTCCATTCGCCCTCAATAATATTAATTACCTAATTAAATTTTAAGTTTTTCCTCAAAAATTAAATAGTGTTACACTTCAATTATTTCATATGGTAACAAGTGGACCCTGATAATATTAGTAAATTTAACATTTTTCTCAAAAAGTAAAAGTGTTATTAAAATTTTTATGTTACCTATTAACTGGTAGGTACCTTGTCTACATGGCTATAAACAGAGTGTATTATTATTTAATACAGAAAAGATTATAATTCATAAATGAGTAAAAAATATGAACATTTCAAAGTATGCCGCTTTTTTGTAAGACCTACAGGTTGCTCAAATTTTATTTTTTATATAGTTTTCGAGGTGTAACTGGAAAATTTGTTTATTAATTTCTTTATAATTTGGAGCATTGTTTCGTTTTATTAAAAGCTATATCCATGTCATGTATGTACCTACAGGGTGTCCACCTAGTGCGCGTAAGTCCAATATCTGGGTTAATAAAAGAGATAACTTAATTTTTTTTTCTACAGGGTTGTCTAATATCCCGAGCTGCACAAAATGAAAATATATTTACATATTCAGGGTGTTCAGTTTTTCCTGGACAGGTACCAACTTCATTTTTTTAAATGGAAACCTATATTTTTTATGGCATTATCGAATTCTACGTAAAAAATTAGTGGGACTTTGTGCATAACACTGCTATTGAAATATTGATAGTTTTCGAGATATTTGACTTTTAATTTTTTTTTCTTATGTTTCGTCACTTCTAATAGTTGACATAATTATGGTTGTATGACAGCTAGAAATAATTTTTTTTCAGAAACTGTAGAGTGAAGATGGCTTTTTCGAAAAACGTATCAAAAGTTGACCTGCGATATACAGGGGGCAACAGAAATCGTGCCAAACCTGATGGTTTAAAATTTAAAAAATCTCGACTTTTTCAAATGGAACACCCTGTGTTTTATGATTTCATTAGATGCCTTTCTGTAGACTCTACAATTTTATAATAGCTTTCCCTATACCTAAGTTGCGTAGTTTTTGCAAAAAACCCACTTTTATGAAAAATACCCGATTTGCGCACTCCTTTGACGGAAAAAATATTGTAAGGCTATTTATTTTTATAAAATGTATTAGATTACACTTCTTAAAATAAAAATAACTGAAAAATTTAGATAATTTCAGTTTAATAAACAAGTCTTTATGGAAAGTTACCATTTATTTGTAAATAAAAGTAAAAAATCATAAAAGCTCTACATGTAATTAAGAATTAGCAAAACTGGCGTATGCTTTAGAAGAAGTTCATGGGAATTATCAACAGCAGAAACCACAACATTAAACTAAATATTATCGTTGTTACTTCCATGTCTCCTGGTAGTTTTCTCATAATTCCCATTTGCTGTTCTTTCAAATCTTTCTTTCACATTTTCAAAACAGTCAGCACGTGGGAATCTCTATAAATACTTGCTGCTAGCAAATAATTCCCATGAACTTCTTCTAAAGCATACGCCAGTTTTGCTAATTCTTAATTACATGTAGAGCTTTTATGATTTTTTACTTTTATTTACAAATAAATGGTAACTTTCCATAAAGACTTGTTTATTAAACTGAAATTATCTAAATTTTTCAGTTATTTTTATTTTAAGAAGTGTAAACTAATACATTTTATAAAAATAAATAGCCTTACAATATTTTTTCCGTCAAAGGAGTGCGCAAATCGGGTATTTTTCATAAAAGTGGGTTTTTTGCAAAAACTACGCAACTTAGGTATAGGGAAAGCTATTATAAAATTGTAGAGTCTACAGAAAGGCATCTAATGAAATCATAAAACACAGGGTGTTCCATTTGAAAAAGTCGAGATTTTTTAAATTTGAAACCATCAGGTTTGGCACGATTTCTGTTGCCCCCTGTATATCGCAGGTCAACTTTTGATACGTTTTTCGAAAGAGCCATCTTCACTCTACAGTTTCTGAAAAAAAATTATTTCTAGCTGTCATACAACCATAATTATGTCAACTATTAGAAGTGACGAAACATAAGAAAAAAAAATTAAAAGTCAAATATCTCGAAAACTATCAATATTTCAATAGCAGTGTTATGCACAAAGTCCCACTAATTTTTTACGTAGAATTCGATAATGCCATAAAAAATATAGGTTTCCATTTAAAAAAATGAAGTTGGTACCTGTCCAGGAAAAACTGAACACCCTGAATATGTAAATATATTTTCATTTTGTGCAGCTCGGGATATTAGACAACCCTGTAGAAAAAAAAATTAAGTTATCTCTTTTATTAACCCAGATATTGGACTTACGCGCACTAGGTGGACACCCTGTATATCCATATCAAAACGTTTGTAAAAATATTTACATAGGTGTAGATCTACGGGATGCGAACCTGTTTTCGAAGAATTTTTTTATATAGAAAATCTAAGACAATGACAATTTCAAGTTATTTATTTTTTTTTTTAATTATCAACGTGTTATCTTTAAAAAATTAATGATATGGGGAGAGTTTTCGGAAGAGTCACTGATTTTCATTGTTTATTATTATTGTCTGAAAGGTTTTTAAAAGAGCATCGTATGATTTCTCATATTTTTTTAACAATATCATCAGTGCTACATTCATAGTACTTATAATAAAAGCAATGATTAAAAGTAATAGTACACTAATTTTACTACTGTCTCACAATTTTTCTAAATTATTGCTATTTCGAGGTAATCAATTCGTACCATTCTCAAAACTGAAAAGAGAAAATTATTTTTCATAATTAAATTTTTTGAAGTTAATTGCAATGTCAAAGCACCAGAATATTATAAGAAAACGATATTAACTAGGGGTGTCAATCCCGAAGGGTTTTGTAATCCCGGGATTTTCGAGATTCAGTGTACCTAAGCCCTGGATCCCGGGACAAATCCCGAAAAAATAACACTGACGTACCTAATTTTCCACATAACACCAAAACACTATACTGCACTCGACGCGCGTTTCGCCAACCAAGTGCCGAGTGCAGTGCCGAAAAAATAACTACAACATCTAAAAATACACTTTTATTTCTTAAGAAAAAATAAATAAAAACAAAGCTTTTATTTCTATATAAAAAATATAAATTAACTAAAAGAACATCTAAAAGAACTAAAATAACTTATAATAAAAAATAAACTTGTTAAAATAAAACCTCAAAAATATGAGTTCCTTCAAGGTTTCGCCTTTTAGGCTTGAACGAATTTTTCTAATTCTGCTTAACTTATTTTCAACTTAGTTTCATATATCATACTTTTGATGACATACCGTTTGGTGAGTTGGGGGTTGGGACCATAAGACTGCTTAAATTAAACTGTTTACCATTACCAATATGAATAAATATCAGTAATTCATGCTAAATCCCTTGGGGTTTAAAGAATATATAACTACTAACTAATAAATACTTAAGTATTGAAAGTATGTCCTACCTTTATCTTTATCATCATCACCATCCAGATTTGTACGGTCCATTTTCATAATAATTATGGCACAGACACAGATATAACCTCTGTTTATGTTTTCACAAAAACTAATAGCGCCAGCGGTGAATCACCGGGAACCGTATGTCGTTCAATTTCAGACTTTTGCGACTTTACACTTGGAACAGAATATTTTTACAAAATTATGTACTAAATGAAAATTTCGGGACTAGTATCGAAATTATTAAACCAATCCCGGGATTTTCGGGACATGTTTTTGGCCGGGATCCCGAGATCCCGGGATTCCGAGATCCCGGGATTGACACCCCTAATATTAACACATTGTACCACATTTTAAGTGGTAATATCTAGTATTAAGTTAGGTTAGATATTTAAAAAATTTTTACTTTAAACTTGGTTTTTGGGGCAAAAAGTTAATGTTTGTTAGATGACAGTACACGTTTTTAATAAAATAATTTAAGTTTCAGATGGCTTACCTGCTTATTTCATATAAACAAAAATATGAATTGCTATGAACATTAAAGAAGTTATATACAAAATTTATAAACTAACCAAACAGTTGGTTATATTTTGTGTACGATTCGTGGTTAATACTTTAGCGATAAATATTGGATTGTTTGTCAACTAGCTGGATAGTACATAAATTAACTAAATTGCGTAGTTATTTTAATGGAAAAATTATTTTCTATCAAAAGAAGGGTTTCGTTAATTTATATACCCGGGTGTTCAACTAGTATGCGGAAATTTAATATCTCAGTTAATAAAAGAGTTACGCTATTTCTTTTTTGGCAGACGTTTCAGTCCTATAGAGTAGCGCAAACTAAAAATAATTTCACTTGTACAAGGTGTTCTGCGTTCCCTGGACACATATCAATTTTATTTTTTTTAAATCCTACTACTTATTTTAGCATGATTTTCATCACATTTCTCTAGGTATACCTAAATTTATTATTTTATGATATAAAATTTTTTTTTGAAAAATAATTTTACCATTAACCAATTAGCGCCGTATTTTCTACAAATTAAAAGATAGGGTCATCATTTTTGCAGACTATCGAGTCAAAGTCTTGTACGTTCAGAAAATGTATGGAATTATTTTAAATTTTATATAGGGTCCTCATAATCCTCTGAAAACTTTCATCACTTTGAAAACCAAAAATGCTAACTTTTTAATTTAATTTTTTTTTAAAATGGAACACCCTGTATTTATAGGGTTAGAAGAAGCACCGATAAGTACTCTATCAATTTACTGAAGCATTCCTTATGACTAAATCAACTAGTTTTTCTTAAATATGCACATCTATTGAAAATTGTAAATTTTGTACTTTTTATACCGAAAAATCATGGGCGTAAATCAAAATTCAGTAAGTGATTTTTATATTTTCTCATACGTTATGAGATATATATATATATTCTAATGTATTTAGCTTCTGAGAATTACTGGCTTTTATAAGGGAGGGATTGTTTATATTAAATTTGTGCCCCGTTTCGTAAGTATGTAAGGCTAGAGCCGACTTATCTACTTTAAGTTTTTTTGTGTGATATGAATGCTCTTTAAATCTAGTTACCTATTACATTTCTTTTTGTTTGGCCGATATACAGTTTGTTACAATTAATACAGTTTATTTTGTATATCCCAGATTTCTGAAGCAGACCTTCTTTTAGGAAAGTGGACCCTACAAAGTAAAAAAAACCGAGTGATTTTAACACTGAATCAACACTTATCATTTTTGTGTGTGTAAATAGTCCACACTTCGCAGTGTTAGACATATCGGTGTATTATTACATTACATTAAAAGTAATTTAACACGGTAGATTTTACAAGGTAATGTGTAATAGTTAATTATTCACCGTGTAAAAATTCCGTATTTATGGCGGATTAATTCATTTTTAACACACGGTTTTGTAAATTTTAGTACAATTTATGAGTACTTCTACAAACTTGGCGGATATATCGTTCGTGTAATATGATTTCTAAAGGTTTAGTTATACTACCCATTTCGTGTCAAATATAACACTGCAACAAATTACGATTACCATTTAGTAATTTTACCATTTGTCTTTTCTTACTGTGTAATAGTGCTTTAATTGTAAGTTTTTAAATGCAAAGATGATAATGAATTTATTTAGTAAATATTTTCAAATTTTTGACTGATTTGACGATGGTATGTGAATTTTCTATACATATATTGTCTTTCCTCTATTGGACTTAAGGTGGTATTACTTTTAATTAATAATTTCCTCTTTTGTTTATAAAAGATTCTACCTATTTGTTTCTTTTCATAACGGTTATCATTAGCGATGTTGTAGATGAGATTACGTTCTTTATTATAGTTGGTATTATTGAGTGGTACATTTAATAATCTAAAAACTAGACTATTAAATGCAACCATTTTATATTGAAAGTGTGTTACTGAGGGGTTGAAGTTTTATTTACAACTGCGAATACCTCATCTACGCACCTTTTCCATACTGTGAGAAATTCTAAGGCGGTGTTTTTGACATTATTTTCACAATGGATGAGGAATAAATCTGCAATAAAAGTCGATAGAGGATTGCCCATGACTGTGCCATGTGTTTGTTTATAACTATTGTTGTTGAAGGTAATTCGTTTTGGACCATACACAATTTCGTCAATAAAATGTATTCTTTCACTTGTATTGGCGGTACTTTATTGTGTACTAAAAATTGTTCTAATATCTTCAAAGTTTGTAGGGAAAGAGTAGGGCTGTTCTGTTAAATGATACTAATTTGTCTGTCATGTTAATTTTTAATTTTTTTAAATATTCAATTAAGTGGAGGGATTCTTGGTTATCATGTCACTTTTGAATGTGAATTTTTGATATTTTTCGTTCAACCAATTTACTAATTTGTAAGTATTACAGTTAATATTTGAAAGGATCGGTCTGTAATTATTTCCGGGTTAATTAAATCCGGGATATACAAAATAAACTGTAGTAATTGTAACTCGGCCAAACAAAAAGAATAACTAGACTTAAAGAGCATACATATCACACAAAAAAACTTTAATGTAGACAAGTCGGCTCTAGCCTTACATAGTTATGAAACGGGGCACAAATTTAATATAAACAATACCTCCCTCATAAAAGCCAGGAATTAGCAGAACCAAAATACATTAGAATTAATATACCTATATGAGAAAATATAAAAATCACTTACTGAATTTCGATTTAAGCCCATTATCTAATGACCTTTTAAATTTAATACCCTGTATATAAGAACAATAAAATTAAAAATAGTCAACAATAGTAAATAAGTAATAATAGTAAATATCCAACCACAATTTAGAAAAGAGCAGGCAGGCACACATCTGTAGTTTTAGCAATTTTCAATAAATATGCATTTTTAAGAAAATGCTTATGCTTATGCTAATTGATTTAATAATAGGGAATAATGCTTCAGCAAATTTATACTTATCAAGTACTTATCAGTGCTTCGTTTACCCTTATAAAATACAGGGTGTTTCATTTGAAAAAAAAACGACTTATTTACTATTCTAATTGGCGAAAGTTAGCATAGAATTATTATAATGTTGGATGCATGTTTTTTTATATTTCTATACTTTTTCTAAAAGTACATGACTTCGACTGAGACAATTATGCCTCTATTGCCTCTATCTTTTAATTTGTCGAAAATATAGGGTGAAATGGTTAATGGGGATTTTTTTTTTAAATTAAAATATGTCAAATGTATGTTATATATGAAGTTTAGGTATAGGGAAATGTGATGAAAGTCATACTAAAATAAAGTATAAAGAGTAGAATTTAAAAAAATGATAAAAAATATATCCTGCCACTTTCAGGGAAAAGCAAAAAAGAAATAACACAACAGGATTAGTACAGGGTGATGGATCCTCCAGAAACTGGAAATACGAGGTAAAAAACTATCACAACAGGTAAAAATTTGACTATTATTTTCACTTTATAGTTGCCCTGGAAGATGACAGTATTCCTCCAATGCAATCTAAAAAGAATTTAAATTATAGGGTTATTTAATAGGTTTTTATTATGGTGTCATATCAACAAAGTAACATTATGGAAATTACCTATAACTTTTCAAATAATAAATATCTAAAAAACTGCAACCTAAATAGAAACACTATTTAAAAATATATATGTTGCCAAAAAAATTTGATTGAAGCGTCGCGAACGGCAAGTGTCATCCATAATTTCTGTATTTCTACCTTACCTTTTAGTAAAAGCAAGTTAAAAAATAGTAATCCTTTTTAGAATATTTCATTTTTCTTGGTCGTTTCCCAGAAAAACTCATTTCTCCAGTTAAATCGATCACCCTGTACTACATTCGAACCGAAGAATTTTTTACCACATGTTTCTATGAATCTTTTTATAAATTGCGTACACTTCATAAATTATACATATTACATATTTCATAAATTGAGTATAATTTATTGTTTTATCTGTGTATATTGTTTTTTTTTTGATATGGTAGGTATTTGTGAGGGAGTGCTGAATTAACCCCAAAAATATTATATGTAATATATTAAGTCAGTCACTCTTGTATAATTTATAGTTCTAAAAATATATCGATTTCTTTCTATATTTATGCTTCTCAGTAATATTTTGTTTAAACTTTAGCCTCAAACGTATGTGAAATAAATTAAAATAAATAAATAGTCACTTTCTACAGAAAATTCAACAAGCATGTTTTATTTCAACAGGATGAAGCCCGTAGCAGCCCGTGGATCATCACCCATTTAAATATGTCAATTTTTATTATAAATAAATAGTAATAACTATACCTAAAAAATTAGGTATGTATATTAGGTATACGTCAAATATAAAATATGAGTTCGAAAATAATTAAAATTAGGTCCCATAGTAAAGTTATTATTTTAATGACAGTTTTCTACCTGAGTTAAATCATTCTGTTCCGAAATAATAATTAAATCCGAAATAATCCCAAAATCGGCGTTCGTCTCATGTCTGATTATAAAAAAACTATAAAAGATAGCGACTTTTAGTAAAAAAGTATTGAAAGATAAGACTTTAATCTAAATCCCTATAGTAGTAATTTTTGGTAATTCTCTTTATTTTTAAAATTCCAGGCAAACAATCTTGTACTAGAATACCGTATTTTCAAAAACTATTTTCTCTAAAATACATGTATTAAACAAAAATTTGCTACTATAGGGATCTAGTTTATCTTTTGATCTTTCCAGTGATATATAATTTATAACATTAAAAAGAAATTTTGTTGTAATTATAAGACAAATCCAGTACCGTTGCAATAAGGCCTAACTTTATTTCCATGTGCCTTTTTACTTCGGCTTTACGTGCACCTCCGAAATCTAAATAATTCGGTAGTAGGAATATGTAAGTCTTCATCCATCGGCTACCTAACCTCTCAACCCAACACAGAATTCATGTCTATCAAGTTTACCTGAATGGACCCTTAAGTACGGCAACATTGTCGTGCTTCAGGAACAACCGTACAGCTAGGTACCTATTATTGTATATTTTGCTTCAGGATAGTACCAAAAATATGTATGCTTCAGGATAGTGCGGCTTATGTGTAAATATACACTAAATTTTATTTTTTAAAATATCACTATATATCTTTCAGAATCGGCTGTACCATAACAAATATACACCCGAATATGGCATCACTTTTCCTGTATCTAATCTATAAACCGGTGCTTCAGGATGGTATGGAATATATTATGGCTTCAGGTTTGTTAGAAGGATGTATATATATACATATATATATATACATATATATATATATATATATATATATATATATATATATATATATATATACAGGCTGTTACAAATTCGCTTCTCACTATAAGGTGCAAGGATCTCGAAAACGGTAAGAGATACGAACTAACTTAAATGGGGGCAAAGTTGCTTAATCAGGGAGACCAACATTATGCCTCTAAAAAATTGGTCCCCTGATTACGTCCACATAACTGCTATGGAACCACAGTTCCATAGCAGTTATAGGGAAAGCAACTTTAACCACAGTTCATCCATGTAAAAATTCCCTGACTGTGTTGTACTTCTCCATCATAGATCGCGTGTTTGTATCCTACAGCTAGAAGTAGTCAAGAATTCATGAGATGGATGTCTCTTGTGCCACATTGGTTCTTCATCCTGAACCTGTACGGCACTGAGAAGACTGAGAGGTTGAAATAGGCTGCCTGTCGTTGGTTTTTTTTAGGATGTTGACGGCTTTATGTGGTGGAAGAGCATTCACTTTGTCTGAGTTTTTTCGATGTTTAAGTGTAGGAATATGGGAAAATAGCAGAGATAATTTACAAAGTTTCAGATTATTGCAGTGCTAATAAGACAATGTGATCAAATTGTTTGTGTACACTTTCGTTTTCTAGTTATAACATAAACTTCAAGTTTTTGAAATGTTAACCATAGTTAGCTAAGCTATGAACTAGAAAACAATGTATTTTTTTATGCTTTCCAACGATATAAATATTTGGTATTGTTATTTGGAAAAATGGGAGGACTGCAGCCGTTTTTAACTTTTCAATAGGTCTGTCCACAAGAAAATTAATATACATTAAAAATAGTGTAAAACAAAGCTTTCAATGTAATAATAACAATATTCGAAGTGTGGTTGAAAAAAGTCAATCCAAAAGTACAACAGCGACCGTTGAAATTGCTTGCTATGTTTCAGTGAGATAAATGCATTGTCATTGGTTTGACGTCACAAGCTTGCTGGCTCAGCAGGCGCCAGATCCTCTCTATGCTATGTTAGGCCCATTCTGTGGTGTTCTCGTGCAATGTTACATAGAGTAGGATTTGTTTTTGTTTATTATTCGCAATTATGGAGGAGGGTTTCCAGAAAGGGGATTCACATAATTTGCCAAACATAGTATCAGTATTTTCACGTGTCAAATACTGTTTTTAACCAGCCTCAATCCAGTGTTGTGAAAGCTAGTCAGTAAGTTTATAAATATATATTTCTTTGAAGAAGAACCAGCGCCTACTACAGTAGTCTGTTACTGGAAAAAATCAGTTTTATCTCAGATTGGGCCTGCAGTTAAATTAATTAAGTCCGAAAACATTGGAAGAGAGTTAAAAAAACTCCTATATTAACATTTAAAATATCAACGGTTTGAAAAAACTGCAGCACAAAAAAATTAAGTATGTCCATTACTTTTACATAACAGTTCAGTAAGTGATAGCAAGAAGTTGTCCGTCCATCACTTACCAAAACATTTTATCAAAGTGATCTTAACCAAACTCCAGATGATTTTATTTATATTTGTAAAACAACTTTAACCAAAGGGGAAATTGAAAATGCCAACAAACTTAGCCATACTCAAAGCGAAGACTCTTTGTAGTTTGAACTTCGTTATGGTCGTCTAACCGCTTAAAATTATATGAGGCTCCTGCATGCAAAACAGTGAACGGTATTTTGGTAAAACAAATCATGGGGGTTTCAAAAAAAAAATGGACACTAGTCATGTAGAGGAAGAAGAAATTTAGAAAAAACCGTGATTAGTGAACTGAAAAAAAGCTCAACATTAATGTGAAGCAAGTTGGGTTCATTATTTTAAAGGAATATGGAGTTGTAGGAGCCTGGCCCGACGGGGTGAAACAAGATTCGGTTATTGAAATAAAATGTCCCGTTTTGCAAAAAATTTTTTCGCGATAACTATGTTAATTCTCAAAATGAAATAGCGAAAAAATATTTAGCTCAAATAAACTTGGAAATGTTACCTACAGATGTTAAAAAAGGAATATTTTGCATATCACACGCAGATTTTGAAACTACAAAAGAAATTACTGTGGTTAACATAGAATATGATGCAAAATTTATAGAACATCTTATTAACTCCGCAATAGAGTTTTGGAAAAATAAATTTTTTAAATTACTATATAGTTTTTACTGAATAAACCTATAGTTTTTTACTACTAAATAAAATTACCGACTGAGCATTATTCAAATAAAAGTAATTTTACAATATAAAATTATTGTTTCATTATTATGGCACAAGAGATCATTACTATATTATCTAACTTTTGAACCATTGCTGAGGGGATAGTGGGGTCCTAACATTTTAAAATCTCGAATGCGATTTATTACACGTTCCATGTATTCGTACACTGGCAATGCGTTTTGTAAGCAGGACGTCATTCTTGGCCATTTTGACATTACTTGCAACACTTGGAGGTCTGGCCAATGTACTTTTTTTTTACTCAGGAAAGTTTCAATTTGCTTAAAACCTCTGTCGGTCATAACAACACAATTTTCTGGAAGAACTTTTAAATATCCACAATCTTCAAATATTGCAATGTCACTTGCACGACCACCATACCCACTTGAAATAAAATTTATGAATCCATCAGGTGTACACGAAATCAAGTATTTCATGGTATTACATTTTTTGTACTCTGACCAAGTTAATAACTGTTGAACAGCGGCACTAGATTGCTGAATTTTTACTTCTAAACAGTCGATGATTGACTGGACATTGTAGAAAGACATTCAAAATTGTATTGGAAGATTTCTTTTTATAGAGTTGCTACTTGGCCAATATACTAATTGCTTCATAAATTCGGCTAACACTAAAGTACTTCGAGTAAATAGTGCACCTGCGTACGATTTACTTATTCCAAAAAAGGTCGGCTATTTGTTGAAAGGAGTTATTACTCTTAATTTTTATAGAAAGTTAAATATATAAAATACTTTTCTAAAGAACTTCTCATTTCCAAAATGTTTATAAAATTGTTGTATTCTTTGGGAATACCAGTATACATTCGTAACCTTTTCTCAATTTTTCGGATAAACATTGATCGAAATTTACTTTCTTCAATTTTTTGATTTTCTGGTGTGACATCACCTTTACTACTATTACTGTCGTGATTCGGTTGCCATTCACTATCTGCATCTGAGTCTTGTATTTCTGGTTTTTTAAATGACTTTTGTAGAAGTAATTCAGATTTTACGGGGGACGTGGCTATATCATTGCTTGACGTTGAAAATAAAACTTGAGTAGTGTTACTTCTATAATGAGGTAATATTAGAGTTTCAGTTGCTATATGACATCTTGCTGTTAAGTCAGTTCTACTGTTGTGTGGGTCAACAGCTTCTGCATTATGAGAAGTTGATGGTTCCAGCACATGTTCCAAACATTTGGTAGATTTGCACAGTAACTCGTCAACTTTTCTTTTTCGGGCCCTCCTTTCACTAGTTAATCGAAATGTTTTGTGTACTGCTTTATCTGGTTGACAGGCAGATATATGAGGTACTACATCACCTTTCATACGTGCCTTTACTTTGCTAAGTGTATATTCTAAATAATTTTCCATGTCTTGTTCAAGCTAAAAGACAAAACCCCCATTTATTTATATACAACAACAGGTACGTATCTATACTTATATTAAAATTATCCTCGCAACAATACAAAGTTGATGCCGAAGAAACATCTGTAAAGTCCTGTCTTACTGCCGGAAACCATGCTTTACTTTTTATTATTTGATTTGGGATGCTTACAAATATTTTCGTTGGCATCCTAATTGTTGTGTTTGCGCATCCAGGCACAAAACACCATTTCTTTACTAAAAATACCAGCAAAAAAACCAGTTCTAGGTTAATAGCTGCAATACCGACAAAAACACAATACAGTCACCCATCTAGCCTACCATCCAAGTCACCCATCTAGCCTTCCACCTAGGTACCGTTTTCTAGCTTCGAGTAGCGTTGTGGTAATATCTATTACGAATAACGGAGAAAGTAAATGACTATTTTTTAAAAACTTTATCATTTTCAATTAAAAATTAAATTTTGTAGATAGACCTATTGTTCGTTGACGTAAATGGCTGTGAAAATTATACGCAGTCCAATGGATAAAATCAGAACGATCAAGTCGGCATCGCGTGCGCACCTTTGTATGTGTCAGGGCACGGGACCAGTGTGCGACTGGCATATTTTAAATAAAACAATAATAATAAGTAACAACCGAATTTATTTTCAGAAAGAATTTAAAATTATAATGATGGATATTATTTGTGGTAAGTGAATGAAATACTTAACAAAGATGAAAAAACATTATCAGAATTCTATGAACAAACCATTATTTATTTTAAAGATACTAACGAAATTGTTCAAAAAGTCCACCGTTATTATTAATGCACAAGATACATATTTTTGAAGCAGAATTTGAGGCTTTTCTCACAGAACGCCTATCAAAATTGTCAAAACCTTCCATAGCACGATTCTCTAGATTTCCTTCCTTAGTACTCTTACGACAGTTCTCTACCACGTACCTGCTTCTAATGGAATTTGCCGTGTTGAAATTGAGGGATTTTGATTTTGTGTAACACAAGCTAGTACATTTATTTCCGCTGCTTCATTTCTGTTGTTTTCTGTTTTTGGGTTTACAGAAAAAACCATATTGTCCCAAACTGTCATACAGTCTTCTGAATGTAGGTAGACTAGGCTGTCGACGACCGAAATATTGTTCGAAGTATTGCTGCGGAGCTTGAACAGAGTTTTTATCAGAACAAATATAATACTCAATAATATCACGCTTCCTAGTTTGAAAAAATCATTGGCAATTGAAAAGACTTTGAAGAAAGAAAAGTAACCGTCAAATAATGCTACAGCAACTAAAAGCGTTGTTAGTAAACATTTTGATTGTTTTCCCAGCTATCTACGTCAACGAGCAATTGAAAAGTTAAAAACGGCTGCAATTCTCTCATTTTTCAAAATAGCAAAACCAAATATTATATCGATGGAAAGCATAAAAAGACATTTTTTTTCTAGCTCGAAGCTAACTATGGTTTACATTTCAAAAACTTGAAGTTTATGTTATAACTTGAAAACGAAAGTGTACACGAACAATTTGATCACCCTGTCTTATTAACACTGCAAAAACCTGAAAGTTTGTAATTTAAAATTTTTTTGTAAGATAAGGATGTAATGGGGAAGGGTAATGCAGGATGTGTCATTAGTGGGTAATTGTTCGATTACTCACAAACGGTACATTACATCAAAAAACTTTTTATATGAAAGTTTTTTGGTCACTAAGGGCTTAAGCGCGGTTCACGTGAGCCTGGGTTCAACTTGAGGTTAGCTTACGACAGCTGCCAGTTGTATAATACGGGCTCAAATAAGAATCAGTTAAACCCTAGTTCTTAACTACATATGTGTACGTTGGTAATAGTGAAACTTTGTAAGCATGCGCAAATAGTCGGATATTTGATTTTTTACAATTTGTGGTTTGATTTTGACATTGACGGCAATTTGCATTTAACCGCCAATACTGTCCATTGTGGCTATTATTTGCTTGTAAGTAGGTGATAGGTACCAATAAAATTAGAAGTACTATTAGAAACCGATAAAATGGAATATGAAATTTTCTATTTGTTATTATTTATTTAATTAAAATTTATTTGTAGTATGGTTGCCATGAATACTGATAGAAAATCATTAAATTTCTCTCAAACAGAGGAGGCTCTGTTAATATCTTTAGTAAAAAAGTATAAACACATTATAGAGAACAAAGTCAGATACAGATACCAGTTTTAAAAAGATAGAAACGTGGAAACTGATTGAAGGTGAATTTAATAATTTTAAGTGGTACATCATATCGTCATGCACAAATTTTAAAAAAGAAATACAATAATGTAAAAAAAGAAAAAAAAAAGAAATTTGCCGATGAAAAATGTTATAAGAAGGGTACTGGTGGTGGACCTAGTAAAGAAATAAAAATAACTGATGTAGACTCTGAGATCAAAGATCATTCCATTTATGAAAATGATTTTCACGTTGTCTAAATATTTTTTGTCTTCTTTCACGCCGCACAACATTTATCAAATCTAAAAAATCTTCAACATCCGTTAAATGCCCAATCTAATTTTCCATGTCAAATCAATCAATATTAATATTAATTTTCCATAAAATGTTGACAACTCTTATTTTGTTAGGTTATATTTGCGCTAAGCTTGGTTTAAGCCACTAATTTTGGCGGTTCAGTTTTAAACTCACCTCAACTACTGAACTTCACTGGTACAACACTGTAAGCTGATACTTTTCAGTATAAAGGTGGTTCAGTCTTGAGCTTCTGTTAAGCCTGAACTGTACAACCGACCCTAAAAGTGCATATTGTAAAAATATTTCCAATTACACAGAGTGTTGTTCGTGCACTTTGTCCCAAAAAGTCGCGACAAGGTGCAAGTTGGTTATTTCAAATGGGCCACCCTATATATTATTATATTCTTGAAATCTAGGGATCATTAGGAACATATTTGAATTAAGGTTCCCTATAGCTATCTCTTTTCGTTTTCGAGATATTTAAAAGTTAATGGAAAAAACCCCGTAACACTGCATTGAAAATTAAATAAATTTCCTCTATGACACAATGTGAAAAGGAAAAAATGTGATGTCAATTAGCACAAGGGATACCTTAAATATTGCACTTGAAATGATTCCGCCATTTATCTCTCAAACGGTATTAAGAAGTCCTATATAAAAAGTTGACCGGTTTGAACTATTCTAAACTGCTCTCAAAAGCATCACGAATTCTGTTCATCACGTTTTCTTGTGTGGTTGGTGGTGTGCGGTAAACTAAATCTTTTGTGTATCCCCATAAAAAAATCTAATTTTGTGGGGATAACAATCCTTCCTATCCACCTATTAGAGTACTCCCTATTTAAAAATCTTCCTACTGAACCGCTGTAATGTGCAGGGAAACCGTCATGCTGCAAACGCATCCCTGCTAAAATGTTCAGAGGATTATCTTCAAGATAATTTAAAAGTTCATTTCTCCATTGACAGTCGCTTCAAAAAAATATGGTCCAACAAACTTGTCGCCTAGAATCCCCCATACATATAATGTCCACCTATGCTGTCTGTCTACTGTCCTAAATACTGTGAATATCCATTTTCGAAACATTTAAAATAAATGCGTATCATATCATATGCTTCCGCGTTAGTAAATGGCATATTCTTCCAAAAAAAAAAATGGATTTAAAAGTAAATATAAGCCACAGAAACTATCAGAACTAACTTTTTACAGTTGTCAAATTCGTAATCTTTTCAATTTAGCAGTTAACATGGCTATGTGATTTGTTTTTTCTCGCAAATGTAACGTGATCCGATTGAGGAACTCGAATTTTTGACATTTTCTCCTATAAATTGAGAACGGATGAAGATATTGCAATGCGATTTTCACTAAAACTTAGCTGATTTTATGATGGCGAAGAGTCTGTCAAGAAAATAGTACCGTTCCATTTAACTTTTTCTAAAAATCACAAAAAATGTGTAATTGCTGCAGAAAACACCCTCTAGTTTGTTTGTTTTAAACTAAACGGTTCAACAACAAATTTCTTTTAAAGGACTATAAAATGCTGTGTCAAATGAGATCAAAAATATTCTAATTGGTTGAGTGGTTCCGGAGATGTAAAAATATTGAAAAATGCATTGGCCTTCCCCCTCCGAAAAAATGTTACACGGTAAAATGAAGTGGTATACCCAAGCTATCAAATGATGTTTTCAAAGTTATAGCTCATCGTCTAACTTTCCGAGATAGCTTGAATTTTATGTTCCTTCATAGCAGTTACGCCCCATAACGGTCGAATAACGAACTTCAAAACAATTTCCAACCATTCCTCTTGGCCGCATTATTTAGAAAAATTTTTCCCAAACCTCTAGGCCTTACCACTGTCGAGATACAGCCACTCCGTACCCTTATCCGGACACCCGGATATATACAAGGTGTTAGTTAAACATGGAGCAAAAATTCAAGAGGTTATTCCTTGGACTATTCTAAGGATATTTTATCCTTTGATGATTTTTGAAAAAGCGCTTTGTTGCGAAGATATAGGGCGAAAAAAATTTTCAACAAATAACAATTTATTACTAAAAATTACATGTAACATTTCTGAACCTACAAGAATTGTTCAAAATGGCTACCTCCTGCTCGGATGCAACCATCCAATCTTCTCCTCATAGACTCCCGAACTCCTTCAAAAACACCAGGGTCGTTTCTTATTGAGTTACACCCAGCAATTATCCGATCTCTTAAATCGTCCACATCTTCCACTGGCCTAGTATAAACTAATGACTTTAGATAGCCCCATAGGAAATAATCCAGGGGGTTTACTCCCTGAACGTCAATCAATCTTAACAAATGCGACACATACAAACTACAAAAACACAACATACAAAAACATACAAAATGATCACTCCGAAGTATCACGGGATGTTGGTAAGAAAAAACAACTCCTTTTTCTTACATGTCTTTTACTTGATACGTCCAGTGTAGTACGCCATACTTTTATTTCGCCTATATTAATAATGTGAAAAACCCCCAAAACCCTAAACCAAAATTGGATTTGTTGAAAATTTTATTCGCCGCGCTCTTTCAAAAATCATCAAAGGATAAAACATCCTTAGAATAGTCCAAGGAATAACCTTTTGAATTTTTGCTCCATGTTTAACTAACACCCTGTATATATATAGAGTGTTGGTGAAGGCGTTAACCTGACTGGTTAAGTTAAAACAATAAACTAATTCAAATGGGATTGCATTAATTTTTTTATATATTTTTCTATTAAAGTTTTTAGAATTAATTCAATATCCATTTTAAATTAAAAAATACTATTTAAAGGTACTGTACTGTACAGAGCAGTCCATTTTTGATGGGAATCCAGGGTATCTCGGAAACTATAAGATGCACAACAAAACCGCTTGCACATCCTCGAGTTACTTTTTCTAGTTTGACTTAATGGTGAAATCAGATCGGGTCTACTTTGTTTAGGTTTTGAGATACAGGGCATTTATCAAATTTTGCCATTTTCGTCAGGGCCCTGGAACTTTTCTATTTTCAGACCTACCAAAAAAGTTTAAAGGGGAAAGTTTTAGATATTTTTAAGTGGAATCCATTGGCGTAGCAAATTTTTTTTTATTGCGTCCCGTTTTTTAGATAAAGACCAAACTTGTGTTTTTTTAAATGCAACACCCTGTATATTTCTGGTTAATTCGAAAGAAATTTCGATTCTGGTTACAGTAATATATATTACATAGGGGTTTATTTGAATTTAAGTACCTTTATTAAACATTTTTATGGTTAAATGGGCGGAAACGCGTATTTCCATTGATTTATTTCCTTATAAACTACATTGAAGTCCTGTTTAAAGTTATACTTAATATCTTAATAGTAACATAACCAAATACGGTTATATATAATTTATATTTGTAAAAATATTCGACATTTTTATGTTTCCATAATTAATTATTATCTAGTATTCGGAAATATTTAAATCTTTATATAAAATAGTGTGTTTAATTTAATCAAGAGTTTAATATAGTTTATAAGGAAATAAATCAATGGAAATACGCGTTTCCCTCCATTTAACCATAAAAATGTTTAATAAAGGGACTTAAATTCAAATAAACCCCTATATAATATATATTACTGTAACCAGAATTGAAAGTTCTTTCAAATTAACCAGAAATATACAGGGTGTTGCATTTAAAAAAACACAAGTTTGGTCTGTATCTAAAAAACGGGACACAATAAAAAATGGATTCCACTTAAAAATATCTAAAACTTTCCTCTTTAAACTTTTTTGGTAGGTCTGAAAATAAAAAAGTTACAGGGCACTGACGAAAATGGCAAAATTTGAGAAATGCCCTGTATCTCAAAACCTAAACAAAGTAGACCCGATCTGATTTCACCATTAAGTCAAACTAAAAAAAGTAGCTCGAGGATGTGCAAGCGGTTTTGTTGCGCATCTTGTAGTTTTCGAGATACCCTGGATTCCCATCAAAAATGGACTGCTCTGTACAGGGTGTCCAAAATAAGATCCTCTATCCCCTTATCTCAGAAAGTATAAAAGGTAGAGAAAAAAGTTAAATACGAAAGTTTTTTGTTTTTACCTGAATTTTTCATTTTTATAACTTTCTTGAATACAGGTTGTTCAGTTTCTCTGATCCAGGCATCAACTTTCTTTTTTTAAATGGGACACCCTATATTCAATTTCGTTTTTGAACTCTCATTCAAATTCGAGGTCGACATTGTTAAGAGTACCCTATACCTATCATTTACCGTTACGAAGATATTAGCATTTAAAGAAAAAAATCTTTAAAAAACACCTGCTCAAAAAATCTTGGCAAAACAAATAAGACATCAAAGAAAAAGGTAAATAGGGTTTATTTCGTAGACAATTAGACTCAGAAATTACTTCAATGAATCGATATTACCTGATTAATATACATGGTGTTTTTGACGGATGGCTCAAACATGTATATGTTAAATGTCCAGAAAATCGAAAATCTCTTATGGTACACCCTGTGTATTATTATATTTTTGGATTCTCTATTAAATTTTAACCTTACTCTATATAACATTCCCTATTCTTATTTTGCTTAGTTTTCAAGATATTGACGAAAATGTGGAAAAAATGTCAGCTATTAATCATTATCGGCTATTATTAAAAATATCTCTACTATTATTTGGTATATTATAGTAAGTGTGCCTTAATACTGATTAAGAATATATTATTTTATTAAAAACTAATATATTTTAAATTATTTCATTAATTAACTAATATAAACAAATCTATGTTTGTAACTTGAACCACAAATAACTAACAATAATCATAACAAATAACAATAAAAATAATAAATGAAATCAAATGTCCTATATGTCCTCAATTTTCAGCTATGCATTTGTGTATATAACTGCTAGTTTTCTTACAACGCAATCACTTTGATTGAGCACTTCAATTTCCATCCTGATTTTAATCTTTAAATCAACATTATTACTCTGAATTTGATAAACTCAGGCTTTCAATGTACCCCATAAAAAGTTATCAAGTGGAGTTAAATCTGGGATCCTCGGCGGCCATGAAATATTCCCGTCTGGCCCTATCCATTCCACAAAATACTTGTTAATAAAATTCTTTACAACTGCAGTATTGTGGCATGGAACTCCATCCATCTGATAGATGATCTGATTGGCATCTTCTTCGGCATCCAATAAAGGTAAAACGAAAGTTTGTACTGAATGCCATTTCCCGGTATTTTACCTAAGGTACCTGGGACCATTTAAATATTGAGCAAGAAAGACAGGGTCTAAAATGTGTCTCTTATAAATAGCGCACCAAACATTTTCGTCATTATCTTGAAAACTAAGCAAAATAAGAATAGGGAACGTTATATAGAGTAAGGTTAAAATTTAATAGAGAATCCAAAAATATAATAATATACAAGGTGTTCCATAAGAGATTTTCGATTTTCTGCTTTTAACATATACATGTTTGAGCCATCCGTCAAAAACACCATGTATATTAATCAGGTAATATCGATTCATTGAAGTAATTTCTGAGTCTAATTGTCTACGAAATAAACCCTATTTACCTTTTTTTTGATGTTTTATTTGTTTTGCCGAGATTTTTTGAGCAGGTGTTTTTTAAAGATTTTTTTCTTTAAATGCTAATATCTTCTTAACGGTAAATGATAGGTATAGGGTACTCTTAACAATGTCGACCTCGAATTTGAATGAGAGTTCAAAAACGAAATTGAATATAGGGTGTCCCATTTAAAAAAAGAAAGTTGATGCCTGGATCAGAGAAACTGAACAACCTGTATTCAAGAAAGTTATAAAAATGAAAAATTCAAGTAAAAACAAAAAACTTTCGTATTTAACTTTTTTCTCTACCTTTTATACTTTCTGAGATAAGGGGATAGAGGATCTTATTTTGGACACCCTGTACATGTATTGTATTTTTGTAGAATCCAAAAAATTATTTCTGTCAGTATAAATATGTAACTAAATACAATTTTTTTAATTTAAAACATATATTCGGGGTGATAACAGATTACAGGATACAAGGTGATCCAGCTACCCCGTTCATTAAAAGTTTAAGGACTTCTCGTTAGAATACTTTTTAGAAAATTCGGATATGGGGGTTTTCAAAAAAGTTCTATTAATCTGAAGTATTTCCGTTTTTCTGGCACTTGCAGTTATAACGGAAATGGCTATCAACTTTCTTATTTTAAATGGAATTCCCTATATTTTTTTACATTTTTGATTTTCACGCTAAAATCTACGGTTTTTAATGTGGTACAACCTACACGAGAAATTAAGTTTTCTAGATATTTTAATTTTTTTGAAAAAATTTGATTTTGTAGTACCTTATTGAAATAATCGATTGACAAGGAAAGTTATGGTAACAAGTTACAGGGTGTTAAAAAAAATAATTTGTTCTGACTAATTTCAACTGCCCAAAAGTCATGTTTTCTAAATGGAACACCTTATATTTTATTACTCTATATGATGGATAAGGTGATCTATCAACCTGAATTAGGATTCCCTATACCTATCTGTTACCATTTTCTTGCTATCGACGTATTTACTTTCAGTAGAATAATTTTCTATTTCCTTGAATTGCTTGTGATTAGCGGGCCATAAAAATTAAATGAAAATCAGGTCTACGAGATAGAAAAATAAAACATGTCATTTTAATTTTCATTGTGATTAGTAGTCACAAACAATTCAAGAAAATAGAAAATTATTCCATGGAAACTAAAAACGCCTATAGCAAGAAAATGGTAACAGGTATAGAAAATCCTAATACAGGTTTAAAGCCACTTTATTCTCCATCACATAAAGCAATAAAATATAGGGTGCGCCATTTCAAAAAATGACTTGGGCAGTTGAAATTAGTAAAAATCAAATTATTTTCTTTGAACACTGTAAATAATAAGATATGAATGTTCATACCATAACTTTCCTTGTCAATCGATGACAAGCATTTCAATAAGTTACTACAAAATCAATTTTTTTCAAAAAGATTAAAATATCCAAAAAAATATTCATTTCTCATATAGGTTGTACCACATTAAAAGAACATATATTTTAGCGCAGAAATCAAAGATGTAAAAAAAGATAGGGTACCTACTCCATTTAAAATAAAAAGTTGATAGCCATTTCTGGTATAACCGAAAGTTCCAAAAAAATGGAAATACTTCAGATGAACAGAACTTTTTTGAAAACCCCCGTATCCAAATTTTCAAAGAAATATCTCAATGGGAAGTTCTTAAACTTTTAATGAACCTGTATCACCCTGTATCCTGTAATCTGTAATCACCATTTGTTTCACTTTGTGTTTCATTTTGTAATCACCATAGTGTTTGGTCTAAATTGTCCATTTATAAATCTATAATTTTACTCCACTTCAACTTCTGTTCAACAATATTGTTTTTATTAAATAACTACGAATTAAGTATTCTTCAAAAAAGGCAGAATAGAGCCATGCGACAAATACTAAAATGTAACAACAGGTCAACCACAAAGTATATGTTGCAAACGTTGAATATTCTTAGTGTAAGGCAAATTGTTACATTAAATACTATGATATTTATCTATCTATCTATGTATATACAAGATTTTGCATGAAATGGTTCCTCCGCATTTACTTCAGAACTGTATATTTGTAAGAGACATACATGAGTATCTTACAAGAAATAGGGAACATTTTTATATACACACAGTTCGACATAATTATAGCCAAAACAGTTTATTTCATAAAGGTTTAAAAATGTACAATGATTTGCCTGCATTCATAAAGCAGCTAACTAAAGTAGATAAATTTAAATATGCCTGTAAAAATCATATTAAGAATAATGTTAGTGTTTGATAATTTGTGTAGTTGTGGTATTTTATTGTGAGTCTCTAATTATATTTTTACTGTATTACTGAATTTGGTTTATAAAATTAAACTTTTATATTTGTATTTTTGTTAGCTATATGCTATTAATAAAGTTTATTATTATTATTATCACCCAGAATATATGTTTTAAATTTAAAAAATTGTATTTATTTAATTGTTCTGTCAGTACAAATGTTTGTACTGACAGAAATAATTTTTTGGAATTCCACAAAAATACAATACATGTACAGTACAGTATGTACATGTTTGTACATGCTTGTTTTGACAGTTAGTTTTATTAATGTGAACCCCATCTTACTATTTTAATTATTGACAGATAAAAAAACTTGTAAACTGGTCTTATACAATTTTTTATGTAGATTCCAGTCATTCTAACACTTTTGCGGTGGGAAATTATGTATACAGGGTACACAAAAAAGTATGTTTTTTTTATATGGAACACCCTGTATATTTTAATATTTTTGGATTCGGTACGTCATTCTGATAACAAATATATATAAAATTTGTATAATTGGTTTCATATTCTTTGTTTCATTCTCCAAAAACTGTGGCAACTTTAAGGTAACAGAAATATATTATTATAGATTACAAAATATATTCGTATTAAAATAAATCACATAACATTTTCAACATATCCACCATTAACCTCAATGCATTTTAAACGTTTCATAAAGTTCGCGCGAATATTTTGAAAAAGTGCTATATTCAAATTCAGGATATTTATGTTTTCCTCAATTTTATTTTGTTGTATATATAGATAGACAGATAGATAGATAGATAGATAGATAGATTTTTTTATTAGTTCCAAAATACAATCTTATGATGTACAATATACCCTATTGGGTGTGGAACATGTCAAAATGAACATGCCACTTATTATTTACAAATATTAATAAAAAAACAATACAAAAAAGACAAGGACAAAACCAGAAAAGTGGCATCTACAAAATTATTCACAAGTCTGTGGAATGGACTATCTCCATCTTTATAGAATTCATCGAGGGAATAATATGCCTTGCTAGACAAATATGCTTTCAGTTTACTTTTAATGGCCCTATTTGAAAGATTTCTAAATTCAATAGGTAGATGATTGTATATTTTTATAATGTCAAAATGCACACTTCTTTGGGTGTAAGTATAATTAGGCTTACCCACCGATAAAAGATCATTTTTATATCTTGTGTCAAAAGAGTGTTTCCTAATACAGTCCGTGAAAAGGGTTTTATTATTTGCAATAAATATAACCGATTCATAAATATATAAAGCTATTACAGTCTGTATTCTGTTTTCAATAAATACTGGCCTACAACTCTCCCTTCCATTTATTTTAAAAATATTTCTAAGACACCGTTTTTGAATTATTAATATGCGAGATGCATCTACTGAATTTCCCCAAAATATAATTCCATATTTCAACTTGGATTCCACATAGGCATAATAGGCTAAGAGGCCTGTTTGTGTATTTATATATATTACATATGTGTATATATATATATATATATATATATATATATATATATATATATATATATATATATATTATGTATATATATTTGTTATCAGAATGACGTACCGAATTCAAAAATATTAAAATATACAGGGTGTTCCATATAAAAAAACATACTTTTTTGTGTACCCTGTATACATAATTTGCCACCGCAAAAGTGTTAGAATGGCTGGAATCTACATAAAAAATTATATAAGACCAGTTTACAAGTTTTTTCTATCTGTCAATAATTAAAATATTAAGATGGGGTTCACATTAATAAAACTAACCCTGTACCTCTAAATAATATTTTTTAATTTAAAATGTATATTGAATTAATACTAAAAACTTAAATAGAAAAATATATAAAAAAATTACTTATCATCTACTTTTCAATTATACAACATCTATAATGGCGCCGGACGTAAATGTTCGGATGACGCCAGCTCCGGTAAATTTCGATTGTTGTATAAGCAAACAGCCAGCAAGCGTCTGTGTTTGTGTTTTATGTAATATATTGTTGCATATTAGTTGTCCTGAACGAAGAAATTTTAAAAGTTTTGGTGGAATTTTAGGTGTGTGTGGAAATTGTGAGGAAATCGTAACCTCAAAACCAACAGAAGCCAAAACAAATGATGTTTTAGTCTCGGATAGTCTTAAAAATAAAGTTACGAGGCTGACAAAAGATAATGATGAACTACAAAATAAATTGAAGAATTTATTGAACTATGCTGAACGAGTTAAGCTACATGAGAGAGAGGTGCAAACTATGAATACCTTAGTAAATGAAATGAAAGATAAAAATAAACTTCTTGAAGAAAAATTGGACAGATCGACGAAAGAACAGAATAGCA
This sequence comes from Pogonocherus hispidulus, assembly GCA_963924545.1. NCBI lineage: Eukaryota > Metazoa > Arthropoda > Insecta > Coleoptera > Cerambycidae > Pogonocherus > Pogonocherus hispidulus. The sequence goes on from OZ004698.1 coordinate 29,642,436, forward strand.
ACAACGTTATTAAAAACCCGCTATCCTATGCATCAGTGATAAACAGTGGGACAAAAAAATACATAAGAACTCCTCCTGCTACTTCCATCATAGTTACAGTAAATGACGAGCAAGAAGATAATAATATCAAAAGTAACATTGAAAACTGCATAAACCCTGGGGAAATAAATGCACAAATTATTAGCACAAAGAAACTAAAATCAGGGGAGGTAAAGATTATGTGTAACAATAATGAAGACGCTAAGAAGATAATTGAAAAAATAAACAATAACTTAAGCGATATTTGTAATGCTAAGTTTGAAAAACTAAGTCTACCCAAACTGAAAATAGTTGGCATAAAAGCGGCGTATGAAAATGCACAATTGGAAAAAGATCTCAAAACACTAAATTTTCCAGAATTGGCAGATAAAGTGTGCAGGATTACCTACATACAGAAAATAGAAAAAAATAAAGAAAAAACCACCAACACTAATGAAAATGACCGAAGTTATACAGCTTATCTGGAAGTCAATCCTGGAATATACCATAAAGTCATACAAACAGGTAAAGTTTTTATAGGATGGCAAAGATGCACGGTCTATGAAGATCTGAACTTAAAGAGGTGTTACAAATGTTGTGGCTATGGGCATAATAGCAAAAAGTGTCAAAAATAATCTGAAATGTGGATTTTGTGCTGAAGAACATGATGCAAAAAGCTGTCCACAAAAACATAACCTCAAATGTGCGAATTGCATAGAATCAAACAACAAGTACAAGACAAAGAGGAATTGTAATCATTCAGTTTATGATCAAGAAAAGTGCGAGACATACAAAAGCAGAGAAACTTTTCTAAGATCCAAAATAAATTATTCAGAATTTTCTCTATAAATAAGGTAGATTTAAATGAAGAATTAATAATAAATGAAACAATCTGTGATACGCAATCCTGCTTGAATGATGCAGTTGATATTAATAGAGGACAGGTCTTGGTAATGTGTCTGAATATTAGAAGTATAGACAAAAATTATGAAGAACTGAATGTATTGCTGGCAAGTCTAAAATGTAAGCCACACATAATAATATGCACTGAAACCTGGTATGTACAAGTAGAAAGCATGTATGAGATTGAAGGTTATAAACTAACTTACAATAAATCTAACATTAATAAAGCTGATGGCGTGATAGTGTACGTAAATAAGGAGATGGATGCTGTTGCTAAAGTAGTGTCATTCGGTTTAACAAAAATAATAGAACTGGAAATAAACTGTGTGAATAAGGAAAAAATTATAGTAACAGCAATATACCGATCACACAAGATTGATAAAAATGTATTCGTAAATGATCTACGAGAATATTTAAAAACACATGCTACCAGTAAAACACATTATGTACTTGCTGACATTAATATCAATTTACTAGCAATAGATAAGGTAACAGAGGAGTATAAAGTTAATTATAGTGAATTTGGATATTTACCATACATAAATACAGTTACAAGACCAAAGGATGGAAATGGAACTTACCTGAACAACATATTTGGCAAAAGCCTACAGGATATCAAGAGTCACAGGCCTACATATTGAAGAATAACATATCTGATCATTACACGATTTTATTAAAGATAAATCCACAGTTTAAGCCATTGAACATGAATCAAGATACGATGTATAGCTATGTAAGTCACAGAAAACTTGAATATTTAGCAAAAAATGTAGACTGGAACTCTTATATAACCAACGAAGATCTTAATGTAAGTACTAATAATTTAATCAAGAAAATTCAAGGTTTGATGGACCACCATGAAAATAGTCAAAAATCGTAGAACTAAGTTAGTGCAGAGAAAACCATGGGTAAGCAAGGGAATTATGATCTCGTATCGAAAAAAACAAGTAATGTATAATAAACTAGCTAAAAATAGAAACAACTCTTATTTACAAAGAAAATACAAGTGTTATGTAAAAGTCTTGAAAACAATTTTGAAGAAAGCGAAAGAAAGCTATGAGAAAAAAGAAATTGAAGAAAGGCAGGGAAATCCTAGAAAACTGTGGGACTACATAAATGAAGAGATAGGGAAAAAAAGCAAGGAAAGATGTAAAATAAACAAACTAAAAATACAAGAAGAGATATCAGAAGATAAACAAAAGATTGCCAATCATTTTAATCACTTTTATAGCACTATCGCACATGAGTTAGCTTTAAGCATACCAAAGAAAGGTCATTATATCCCACAAAACCTATTGAAAATTCTTTTTTTCTCCAACCAACGACAGCTGATGAAATACTATCATTGATAAAAACCTTGAAGAAAAAAGCAGCAGGCGGAGTAGATAACATTAGTGTTACGATTTTATTGAGAATAGGAAAGTATATAGCTCATCCTTTATCCAAACTAATAAACAGATGTTGTGAAGCGGGTGTATGTCCGACGCACTTTAAGCAAGCTGAAATAACACCAATATACAAGGATGGCGATAAGCTACAAGCTACAAACTACAGGCCTATATCACTCATCTCCAACGTAGCGAAGATTTTTGAGAAAGCAATTAAAAGTAGAATAAGCAAATTTATTGATAAATACAAAATCTTAAGTAACATGCAATTTGGCTTTTTAAAGAATGTTTCCACAAAAAATGCTTTAGCAAGTTTTACAGAATATATTTACAAGAGTCTAGATAGCAGTAAGCCAGTTGCAGCAATTTTTCTCGATCTTGCAAAAGCTTTCGACACTGTTAAGCATGATATATTGTTAAATAAACTTAAAAACTACGGAATAAGAGGAACAGCTAATGATCTGCTACGTAGCTACCTAACCAACAGAACGCAGGTAGTCAAAATTGGTGAAACAAGGAGCACTCAAAGAACAGTCTCATGCGGAGTACCTCAAGGATCCATTTTGGGACCTTATATGTTTGTGCTGTACATAAATGATATGCTGGGATTATTGAATAACGGAAGAATGATTGCCTACGGGGATGATACAGTAATCATATGTGAAGCTGATAGCTGGTATGAAGTGCAAAGTTCTCTAAATTATAATTTAAATATAGTGTATGAATGGTTATGTAACAATGAACTATCCCTAAATATCAACAAAACTGTGTATATGATTTTTGTGACTTACAATGATAATCTGCCAAACAATCTTAATATTACAGTGTCTAGAAATGAGGCAACGTATGCTATAGTCAGAGCAACAATAAGTAAGTATTTAGGAATATATATTGATCAAAATTCTAATTGGACAGAACATATAAAGAAAGTGATAAATATTTAACCTATGTAATAAAAAAACTAAAAAATTTCTCACCACAAACAATCTTAAACTAATATACTACGCTTTTTTCAACTCAATTGTAAACTATGGTATTGTTGCTTGGAGTAATGCATACCAAAATGAGTTTGAAAGCTTAGAAAGTTTGCAAAATAGATTAATTAAAAAAATTTTTAGTATGGCAACAGACATAAATGATATATATATATATATGAAAAATTCAATTTTTAAAGTAAGAAAGATGTACTACTACAATTCTATTCTAATGGATTACAATAAACTAAGTAGTAGGTATGTGGAATGTGAATAAATTACTAGATATAAAAAAATAACTCTACCATTATGTAAACTAGAAGTTGGTAAAAAAAGTATAGCTATTTGGCAATAAAAATTTTCAATAGGTATGCTTCCAAATGAATTAAAATTATTAAATATTATAGTAAAAAAACCCAAAAAGTACTACTAAAAAAGTGGATATCATCAACCGAAAGTATAATAGTATGATTGTCAATTAAAGATACCAATTATGCATATATTCAAGGATAACTAAATGATTTAATTGTAAACAAACCATATAGTAGCCGTTTACATGAAGCGATGCATTGGTACCATAACTCTAGATATAATTAATTTTATTTTCTTTTTATAAGTGTATTTTATTTAGATTGTAAGTATACTAGGCCTGCGCACAGACTGCTACAAGTCTCTGCAAGAATTTTTATGTAAAATCCTTGCAGAAAAATTTGTACCCCCCATACACCTGGTTAAATATTTTTTTTTTTTACTTAATGTTATTTTAGGATATGCCAATATGATGAAAGAGGCAAATATGTAATCGGTTAAATAAGCCAATAAATGATAAAAAATATAGCACTTAAATCATCTCTAAAGTATTTTGTAGCAACTTTTCTTAAAAATATTACCTTTGTATGTAGAGACAAAAAGGAGTTAACTCAGATAGAATATTATCCAAATACACTTCCATTTCTCCAGAGTTTCTTAAAAATCTTGTGACAATACTCCAGTATGTTACAACTTCACTACTTAAATTAGGTAAAGGTATTAACTTCTCATTGTCTATAGGCAACGCATCAATTATGTCTTTAATAGAAACAGTCCTAAAAAGTTATATGATCAGCAACAAACAAAAGTATTCAGTACTGTTTAGAACTTATAGCCTGTTTTACACTATTTATTCTTACATCTACATTCTCACATTTACATCTACAAATTCTTAAATATTATTTGCAGAGAAAATCCAAGACAAGTTTGTGACAAATTTGTTTTAGGCCAGTCACCGAAGACACAACAATCGCGTTAGGTCGCAAAAAATTGCAGAGTTCTGATTTTTTGGAATGTTGTTAGGATAGGTACCAATAGTGTAAAACCAAGTTGCACCTTCGAAAGACCTGTGCTAACTGTGTGGTGCTCGAAAAACCTTTCTTTTTTCGGACTTTTTTCAGTTTTTGGCTTATAACTTCTAAATGGTGCATCCTACGGAAAAAATTGTCCTGTACAATTTTAAAGTAGACAAAATTTACTACAATTTGAGTGGAACCGCAGCTCCATAGATCTAATAGGTCCCGAGATACAGCACTTAAAAAATTGGCCATTTTCCCCAAAAAGTTCGAAATTGTTGTTTTAGCTGTCTAACGAGCCGAATATCGGCTAAAATGCTCAGCCTACGAGGAAAGTAATGAGGGATGAAGTTGTAGAGCAGTTATTTAACTTTAATTTAAGCATAAGCGAAGCACTGTAAGGCCAATAGTTCCCTTGTTATCAGGAAGTAACAAAAAATGAAGGAAAATGGGATTTTTCTTTTTCAAGAAAGACATTACTGAGTGGAAAATGGTTTTATATCATACAAAATGAAATTGAGTTCAATTAATAATAACGTATAAATTTATCAAAATTATATCAAAATTGTATAAAAAATATTTTGGTAGTTTGGGGGACCTTGGACATGAAATGTCCACCAAAATATTTTTACCAAAATATTTTTTATACAATTTCGATATAATTTTGGTAAATTTATACGTTATTATTAATTGAACTCAATTTCATTTTGTATGATATAAAACCATTTTCCACTGAGTTATGTCTTTCTTATCCTTTACAAAAGTCCTGCAATTCGTCAGACTCCATTTCTTGAAAAATACCATTTTCATTAATTTTTCTTTATTTCCTGATAACAAGGGAACTGTTAGCCCTACAGTGCTCCGCTTATGTTTAAATTAAAGCTAAATGACTGCTCTACAAATTCATTTCCCATGACTTTCCACGTAGGCTGAGTATTTTAGCCGATATTCGGCTCGGAAGACGACTAAAACAACAATTTAGAACTTTTTGGAAAAAATGGCCAATATTTGAAGTGCTATATTTCGGGACCTGTTAGACCTATTGAGCTGCGGTCGAACTCAAATTATAGTAAATTTTGTCTACTTTAAAATTGTACAGAACAACTTTTTCCGTAGGATGCACCATTTAGAAGTTATAAGCCAAAAACTAAAAAAAGTCCGAAAAAAAAAAGGTTTTTCGAGCACCACGCAGTTAGCACAGGTCTTTCGAAGCTGCAGACTTGGTTTTACACTATTAGTACCTATCCTAACAACATTCCAAAAAATCAGAACTCTGCAATTTTTTGTGACCTACGATGTCTTAAATGACTGGCCTATTTGTGCAAGTGTTCCTGGTTTGAAAAATCAGGGATTCTGTTAAATAATTCATCATTAGCAGTAACACTTTGACAAATACATAAATAGTCGGTAATCTCTCGGATCACTATATAATCCTCGGATTATTCTGACAAGTTACCAATCTTCCAGGGTTCCTTTCCCAGATCCCCAGGGTTGTTTTAGAGCTGCCACCACTTTTTATTTGGATTATAAAGGAGAAGGTTGGTGGTCTATTTAAGAATGTGAGACCTATAAAATAATGGAGGACGGCGCTTTAATTACCAAGAAGGTAGAAAGGGAAATTCCTATCTACCCTGACGATAATTGAGCAGAGGGCCATCTAAGGTTGAAGGTTGAACATCTTAGGTTGAAGATGAACTATCTTTCTATCATCCCTATAAGGGACGAATGGCAGTCGGAGAGGATTAAATTCTCCCCTGAATCCCTTATGTATTATACAGCTATTAGCAGTAACACCTTGACAAATACATAACTAGTAGGTGATCGGCGACTTGTCAGAATGATCCGAGGATTATCAAAAACTGTGTTTCAAACACATGTGCATGTTTCATTCTGATGCTGTAGGAATCGTTTTATTCCACAGAAGTAGAGGAAAGGATAAAAATGCAGTCAGTTCTAACAATTAGAAATTGTTTAATAAATGAATACATCAAAATCTATAATAAACATACCCGATTCAATATTTTCCTGTTGCTATATTATAGATGTTCCAAAACTGATTTCTTAGATTTATGGTTCTTTTTAATTTTGAAATAATTTCCCTTAAAAAATTTTTTTTTGTGGATGTTTCAATACTAGTTTGCTACTTATTCAATGCAAACTTAAGCGAGAATTTGAGTATGTTTGCAGCATGGCGGTTCGTTTGGTGTTTGTTCACTAATTATGGTCATCTTGATAATACAGTAACCAATATAATGATACTACATTTTTAGGGAACCCACATTATTTACTGTATTGTTCAAAGTACTTGTAATCATATGCCCGCAAATGAGCCGATTTGGCAGAAAAATGGAAAAATGGTTTTGATAAGTTTTGTTTATTTCAGTGATAAATAATTAATATTCATTTACAAAAAAATGTTCAGGAGGATATTAATAAATCACTTTTTGTTCGTGTTAAGACTTTGTTTCAGTGATAAATAAATGATGGTTTACAATAAGTGTTCAAAATGTTGACCATTTGCTTCAATACAAAGATTGCACCGTCGGTCATTGGCTGTGGACCCAATGGAATATTCCGGTCATAGCTTCTACATGTGTACAACTGGCCATTATTCTTGCTCAGAGAATGAGGAAGAGATCTTCCTCATTACGAATAGGTCTTTCATAGACTAAAGATTTCAGATGACCCCAAAAAAAAAATCCAGGGGGTTCAGATTGGGATAACACCACCACCACCATCACCAGGATGCTTTAGGTTCACACTTTCTCTAAAGCAACGATGGATTTAGCAAAGGTTGAATGATGAGGTTGTCGGCTCTCCGGATATCTCGTACACATCGGTAGTTCTTGAAATGAGAAATTATCATCCATTTTCAATACAAATTTTGAATTAAAAATCAACAAAGTTAATGTTCTGACGCCAACTAAATAAGTCACAAATAATACTACGATCGTAAAATTGGCATCTTTGGCTTTGGAATGTTTATTGTGATAAAGAATTTTTTTCTCCCAACAAGAAGCGTAGTTGAAACAAAAAATGTTGAACAAAATACAGTGGTGGGACACCCTGTATATGTATATATAGATATATATACAGAGTGACCCATTTGAAAGCGGGCCACTCTTATAACTTTTTTTATTTCTAGTGATTTTGACCAAACGTTTTTTGAAATGTGGAGGGGAGAAAGGTATACTTTGGGGCCAAGTGGCATCCCCTTCTTTTTTCATTTTAACGTTTTTTTTTTTTAGAAAAAATCTGCAGGCCACTGGATGTGACATCCGCTGTAACAAAATTTTAATCATTTTGTTCCCTTTTGTTATTTAGAGCAGTATATTACCAGACGAGTTATTATTACATCAGAAATATTTCAGGAAGTGTGGACACGCGAACTTGATGAAGGGAGTCTGTCTTCAGCTAGAATACAAGCAAGTTGTAAAATCTTTGTGGCTTATTTGAAGCACATGTTATAGAAATTGAATATTCAAATTAAATCTTTACTCATCATCACCATGTTAGGGGATGAGTGTTTATAAATAATAGATTGGTATCTGTGATCATCGTTTTAAGCGATATTAAAGTATATTTTTTTGATTGTCACGAGATTTGTGATGATTGATTTTATTTACACGTGGTGTAGATTTTATATTTGCAGAGTTGCTGAGACGCTGACCTAATCTTCCTAAGGACTCTACTACCGTTGTGAAACCATCGTATTCCATGTAGAACGTATTAGGACAAATTTGAGCTGGATTCACGAGGTTGGAGCCAAAATTTGTATACAGGTGAGTACCTTTTATTTTTTTAATAAATTGAATCTGATTAAATAAAATTGTACCCTGTATGCAAAAGTCAGATTTCTCTGAGGAGCCTGGGTTGATTGGTGCGGGTGTATATATAACCATATGGTTATTTTTTTATATACTATAGTTTTTTTGTCTGATGATTACAGGACATCTGATTATATTCAGAAATTTTATTTTTGATTGGCTTGCTGGTATTCTTGACCGTCTCACATTAAATTTTCTTATATTATAATATTCATGTACTTGATATTGTTATTATTGCCAATTAAAATATCTCATGTCACAATCATAAGTTTTCATGTTTTGTTCTCACTAGTTTTTTTGTGTAGCACATTTATATATGTTGTTACTGCAATTTTGGTAATTTTTACTGTAGTCTTTAGTAACGTTTGTAAGTTACTTTTACCTATTAAATTTTTATCTACAGTCCTTCAGACACAGTTACTCACTACTGTCGGATCGTTTACAAAATTAGAATTCCTGGATCATTTTTTTGTACCACTCTGGGACTGGGTTAATTCTGTATTTTTTTTAAATGTATCTATTTTCCAGGTTTTCCCTGCCTTTTAACTTAAATTTCCAGTCATCCTCTAGTACGTAAATCATTGGTAACAAGAAAAAAGTTACTTATTTGTTTTTTAATTAAAAATTCCCGTCTGACTTGGTAAGGAAGATTTAGGATAGAAAGCATTAAAAGTAGTGTTGCAAAGGTTACGGTTAATTCGCGGTTTTTCAAATTATACAGTTAACCGCAACCGTATATTTTTCATGGTTGTTCTACAGTTCCTGCAGGTCAGATCACATCTATGCGGCGAGATGTGGCAATGGCACAAACCGTGAATTTGGTAATCTGTAGTTGAGAGCCTGCAAGTCTGAAGAAATTCTTCCGCGTTATTTAATGTTTTTCAACATTTTAGGTTCACATTTAGGTTCCTACTGCATTTAGTTTTCAGTTTTAGTTTTAAAATGTTACACATAATTTTTGTTTTGTTTTATAGTTTTATTAGAATTTCTGTTTTTGTTTTACATAATTTATTATTTAATGTTTACTAAACGTGTACATATGTGTTTACATATTTATTTTAATTTTGAAAAATAAACTTCATTAACTTTATTTTTCGTTATTCTCATTTCTTTTTGAACTTGGCCACTTGGCCCCAAAGTACATTTTTCCCCCCCTCCACATTTCAAAGTTTGGTCAAAATCACCCCATAAATAAAAAAGTTATGAGGGTGGCCCGCTTTCAAATGGGTCACTATATACAGGGTGCGGCAGCATAACTTCCTTTTTTAAAATGCACGCCATTCAGTCTGTTGATGTCATAGCGGAGCGCTAGTGGTCTCGTTCGAGAGCACTAGCACGCATTTCGGAATCGCTTTAATTTAGCCCCATTGGCTCCTGTCCCGGCCCGGAAATCAATTGTCACGTGGGTCACTACATTCAGACAAACTGCAAGAACAAGACGAAGAACTGTACTCCCTCGGCCTATTAGATCACCTGAAAACATTGAGGCAGTGAGAGTTTCAATGTTGCGATCGCCACGGCGTTCTGTGCGCAAACATGCGTCTGCCCTTGAACTTTCCGATCGTTCTGTGAGGAGAATTCTTCATTATGATCTTCATTTCCATCCTTACAAGATGGTGATTGTGCAGGAACTTTCTGCACGTGACTATAATTCTCGGATGAACCTGTGTCAGGTTCTTCTCGAAGTCGTTTCTGAGGACGCTATTGTTTTTTTTAGCGATGAAGCCCATTTTCATTTGCGTGCTCCCACGGTCTTTAAACTAATACGGTTGTCTGGTAAGCTGTGCAATATGGCGACCTCTACGTCACAGTGACGTCACAGGACGGCTGTTAGTTTTATGTGGTATGCCATTTCCCTTGTATTCTTACACGTTTCACGGTTCTATATTTGTTAATTAGTGCTAATTTGCGGCTATAGTGTGTATTTCGTGCTTTCAACAATTTATAAGTATTTAGGATTTTTATTGAACTATCGTTAAGTGGTTGCATCATTTTATTTTCGGTGTAATTAGCTTCAAATAAAAGGTAAACAGACAAATGTTTCTGTGTTCAATAACGAAATATTTACTACTTTTTAGCAATATGACTGGAACTATTTGGAGTGTAGCGACTTGCAAAGGTACTAGTGAAAAGGCAAAAAAGGGAGAAGTGATTAGATTTTTTACTTTTTCAAGGTCCAAGGTTTTTTAAGGTCATTATAGGAGTGACAGAGGTTCAGTTACCTAGTTTGATATGTAAACAGACCCTGCAAGAGGATGCACAATATTTTGTATAATCATATTAATATACACCTTTAGGTACACAAAAAACATCTCATTTTCTCCTATATGCCTACGTGCTTTATGTTAAAACATTTTTACAGGGTATGTACGAACTTATTTTTTAATTTTGGAAATAAATAATGACTATTATACTACTGACTATTATTATACTAACTAGGTAGGTATTTGATTTTTTCTTATTTTCAATTAATTTTTGCAATTTTATGTTAATAAACTACATAGAGTAAATTTACCCTAAAAGACAAGTTAATTAGTGTTGTAGGTATAACATCAGGAAAATATAGTCGATTAATTACCACAATCACAAGATAAACAAAAACCTCAATACCTACCTAGTAAATGTAACTACAATACCCCCTTAAGTACCTCTATACATTATAGCCTAGCTAAACTACTGGATTCAGGTAGGTACTGAAACAAATTTTATATATTAATTTCTATGTTCCCAATATTTATTTATTTAATAGTCTACCCATAATAGGTTTAAATAATTTTAATTTTATTTAATATAAATATGTGATTTTTGAAATATTATATATCGCGCTCTGTCTACCTTATATTATTTTCTATCTATATGCCTTTGTTCGATGTATTGAGATGCCAATACGCGTGTATGCAGCATACCTGTGACGTTTTGCCGGCTGAGCTGTGATTGGCTAAAACTTACCAGACAACCGTATTAGTTTAAAGACCGTGGCGTGCTCCGTCAACAAACAAAACATGCGCTACTGGGCTGACACCAATCCTCGAGAATTGCATCAAAGGCCTTTGCATTCACCTAAAGTCACAGTGTGGTGTGCAATTTCCTCAGCTGGAATTATTGGTCCCTGGTTCTTTGAGGAAAATGAAGTCGCAGTGACAGTGAATTCGGACCGGTATGTAAACATGATACTGGATTTTTTTTCCACGGCTAGATGAGTTGGACTTAGGGGACATTTGGTTCCAACAAGACGGTGCAACGGCACACACTTCAAGAGCATCGGTGACTGTTTTGAGGGAATACTTCCCAGAGCGCCTCATCTCAATTAGGGGCGATTTAGAATGGCTGGCCCACTCTCCCGATTTGGCCCCTTGTGATTTTTTTCTATGGGGTTTTTTTGAAATCCCATGTTTATGTGAACCGTCCAAGGATCCTACAAGATTTGAAGACCAACATCCAGGAAGAAATTGCCAACATAACGCCTGGTATGCTGGCAAGAGTCATGACAAACGCCAGAAATTGGTTTACTCAGTGTATGGAGAATGGGGGATGTCATCTATCTAATTTGATCTTCAAAACTATGTAAAACAAAACTTTAGGCATGCGCCCATATTATAAAAAAAACAAATAAAAATGTTCTGATTCATACAATGGGTTTTATTAAGTTTTGAAAAAAGTAAGTTATGCTGCCGCACTCTGTATTATATAATGTATGAAACTAAACTATCAACATAATGAACCTAACCTAGATTTTGTATTTAACGCAGATCTGCATGTTCCAACAATCTGATAGTGTACTCGTTTTCAAAACACAAATATAAAAAACTAATCACTGAAATAATCATTTGTGGAGTCTAGAACGTATTGGATCAGTTTCAAATCACGCAAGCCTTTGAAGTTCGGTGATTGTTTACGCAGATCAGTAGGTGCAGAACTTGTCAAGAACTTCCTTCACAAACATATCAATTATTTCAACAATTTACATCTTTAATAATGCCTCTCGCTAATATATATATATGTATGTATGTATATATCTTCTAACTAACTTACTATCTAACTTACCCAAAAAGAACTTCCATAACTTGTTTACTAATTTCTTCAGTATTTATAATGTCATTTTCATCTGCATCAAGTTTTAATCCACTAAGGAAAGCAATGAAATTATCATTATATGCACCAAACCATTTTGGAAGTAAATTTTCCAAAAAAACTTTCTTGACATGCTTATTACCATCTTTAAAGCCACATTTCAAAATCTGTTGCCTTGTAACGATTTTAAATAATTGAGGTCCAATATCTGCACATCGTGAGTATGCAGCTATCCGTACATGACAATCAATATCTCGAATACGTTCACTTATTTTTGATATTGTTATAGAATTAGGAGCTACTCTTTTCACAACTTCTTTTCTGATCTATAAAAAAAAACAAATATAATAAAAAAAAACGTTATTTATAACTTGCTAAAGTAATTATTTAGGGATGTTAAATAAAAACATAATATGGTAATTATACTGACGAAGTATTTTGTTGATTACAACCGTGTTTTCAATTTGCATACAAAACAATATAACCGACAATATGCCGAACAAGCCATGGTTAATTTTCTGAATTGTTTCAATTTGATTTTTTATATTTTGATGCTTATAAGGTTTCCACAATATGCATGCCATAGATGTATACTCTAATAATGATCTAATTAGAGAACCAAATAACCACAGGCATGACTCACTTTTGGAATCACATCTGAGTCCAGGCCCCTTTATATAACCTAGTAAGTTGCTACATGAAAACAGTATTTTTAAGTACTATTTCTCTATAAAGCCTTTTTTCTTAGGGGGTTGTGTGATCTTTAGTTGTTATTACAAAATATGATGTAAAAATTAGTTTTTTTCCAACGTACCTACTATCTATCAGCTGTACTATCTAAATCTTTACTCCTTCACTCATTTATTCCCTGTATTTGTCTATAATTTAGTACACTAATTATCTCTACAAAATTACAGACTTGAGTAGGTAGCTATATTATCAACAAATTATTTCTTATGCAATTTCTCAATTTTAGAACTGAACTCATTTTTCAAAATCTGTACTTGGGCATTTGTTACAAAATATCTTTAAATTAAACCCATCATTGAACATTAATTTCAAACTCGTCATTTATGAAGAAGTCCGTGACAACTATTTCAAATCGATTGTTGATTCACGATTACACAAACCTGATATTTAGGCCATAAAATATTAAATAAAAGCAAAACTTTTCGATATAGAGAATAGACAACAACCCAATGATAAGACCAATCCTTACCTATATTAAATATAAAGAAAATAAAAAATATAATGAATGGAGTAAAACACAATACTATCCCGAACTACCTATTAGAGAATATATATTGAGAAGAGATACACCTTATCGTATTATATGCTTGCCAGTTTGTTTTACATGTGCGAAATCTCGATCTAACTCTAAAAAACTCGGTCAATGATGCTGGTTTCAGCAAATATGCATTTTCTTAACTAAATAGGCAAGCTACTATATGCAATTTTTATTAATGAAATTTAGGCAATTGAAAAGACCAATAACATAAAAGCAACATCAAAGGAAACCCGCCATCATTTTAGGCCATGATGACCTTCTGACTTTTGATTTTGATTCTTCTGATTTTTAGCAAGTACCTGGCTTGCATTTAAGTAAAACCACAAAAAGATGGATAGTCTTAGAATTGTATAATCTTTTGAAAATTACTGATACTAAGTAAATATATGATTGCATCTAAAATACCAATAATGGCTGGTGTGCGGTGTGAATTATGCTGTCATCGGAGTCCTTTTTTTGATTAAGTAAAATACTCAGGAGTTAGCCCTTTTTTAAAGTTGTACCTTTGAATTTGATAAAATAAAAGTAAGTAAAAGTAAAGTTTATAAATAATTATATAACTGAATTATACTGCTTTTTACCGCTTTTTCTTTATGTGCAAATATCATCATAATGGTACTATAAGATATGTGTAGGGAACTCTATAATGTTGACCTAGAATTTTAAGAGGAATTTTAAAACGTTACAGGGTATCCTATTTAAAAAAGAAATCTTGAAGGGGGTTGGAACCTTTGGTGTGAAGCTAACACTGACGTAGTTTTTCACACAACATTAAAACACTATACTGCACTCGACGCGCGTTTTTCCATCCAAGTTGTCATTACATTATGTCCTATTTATACCTAAACTATTTCTACGGTTCAATGAACTGTCGCGACCGGAATTGGGATTGGCCCTCTGCCACCATTCATACTATTTTTATATTTAGCAATATCCAAACTCTCAAAAGCATCCAGCTGTCTGGAATTTGTCACATTCCTAATGTCGTCGGAGCGCACTTTACCTTTTATATGGTGGGCGGAGCCAGCGTTTCCGCGCGCAAAATTTTACTATAAATAGGGGGAATAACGGTCGAAAGTCAGTCATCATTGGGGACTCAGACGAGTCAGTCATCTTCAAGAAGTTAACAAGTCAACATCGAATTTTTATGAAAAATTTTATAATTTCATTTTTGCTAATAGTAGAGGCTTTTGGCATTAATAAATTATTTTAAAGTCGGGAATCTTTTGATTATAGTTAACTGGGGTTTTCTGTATCAAAATTCCGCGCAAACTTCAGGGAAACATAGTTCGTTCGTTTTGTTCGTCGAATTTATGGAAACAGCCGCGTCGCGTCTTTTCCAAATTACATTTTGAGAAATCTACACCATACGGTTAATTGTTGGGACACTAGTCTCAACAATTAATTCGAAAAAGATAATCGTAAAGCGTAAATCTCATAGGTAAAGGTATCAGGTAGTGAATAAGAAGTAAGAAGACCGTTTTGTATTGCACCGAGAGCGTGAGTATAAATAGGCAACATTTTCACGCTAGAACCTAGGTTCTAGCAACCCCGAAATAAAGAAAAGTCGTACATGTTTTCGATGGTAATCAAAGAGACATCGTGAATGCCAAATAATAACAAGAAATTTCGCAACACAGCGCCGCAGGTAAAGTAATTATCATTACTTCCTGCCAAGGTAATAAACTACAACATATTACTCTACGAAGGTAAAATTTTAACAAGAATTGTCGCATCGAGGGAGCTCTGCGAAGAGAGAAGAACGAAGAGGACAACCGGTGGACGAGGTGATCGGCCGCTTTCAGCCCAAACAATTTTCGTGCGTGCAGGGACACCTAGCTCCTCGCCGGTCTGAAAAAGTTTCGAAAGAAACTTTTGTGCTGCCGGTTTAGAGAGGTTTCGAGGTCCTAGCGGGCGCGCGATTACGACCAGGGAGGTCGAAGGTGGGAGCTGTTCAGCTAGCGGTCCAGCCGGCAGAATTCGACACGAAGGACTGATAGTAGAATTTTTAATTTTACTAATCTTTCCAAATTCGGTCGGATTGGCGAAGAAATCAACGAAGCGGGTCCTCGGGACGTCTACCGCCCTAAGTAGACTAGTGACGCTCCCTGCTAAAGCGACGAGGTCGTGGTTCGCTTCTAACTGGGTTTTCAACGAGAACTCAGAAGTGAAGCGAAATTACACTTCGACTTTATCGCTGGGTGCAGGCTAGCCGATCGTGAGTCCTACCAGTGGAACGTAGGTACGTCGCCGGCTCGCTGGTTCGTCGGGAACTTTTCTACAGCCGTGTAGGCACACGGATTCTGTAAAAAGGACAATCCCGCGAATCGAAGTCAAACCTCAAGGCAGAAATAGAGATCGTGGGAGCCATAGACAGCGGGTAGTCTGAGGTTGTTCGCTTGGTTGCCAGCCAACGCTAAGCAAACCCGGAGTGATTCGACGGGACGTCGATAGCTCCCTTACTAGGAGACCCTAGTAAGCGCTACTTAGACTATTCGTGGTCGGGGGTATCTGGAAGCAAGAATCCCAGGTATTCTCGACCGCAGTCTATCTACGCAAGTACAAAGCAGGGGAAACGAACTGCAAGCTCGAAGATAAATAAGATTTTATGACAAGTAGCATAGATTGCACGACTATGGATCCAAGCCATCGGGTAACAGACATGCAAAACTTACAGCGACGACAGGGTACCTACCAACAGGGGGTACTAGATAGTCGACCCGAACCGGAAGAAGGTTCACAACCAAATCAACATGTCTTTATTACCACTAATAATAATATAAGTAACCCGATACGACGAGATGGTGCCTCCCAACGTGGGGCATCGGATGGTCAACAGGGTAATATACGAAGCCCGATACGACAACACTAAGTACTCTCAAATTGCTACTATCTATTTTATGGTTGTTCTCAAACGCATGTTGGAACAGTCTATCAAATGAGGTTACTTACTCCTCCTGGTGGCTGCTGGTGCTGGTGCTGGCGAAAACAATCGATACAAAAACTACGTTCTAGGCAGTTACAATGCCTTAAATAAGAAAATGGAGACTGTAAATCATGTGGAAGAATCATCGCTCACTGGGTGCGCAGATATTTTAATTTTTGATTGAAATTCGGTCAGGTTTGTAGTACACGGTACTAATATTGTAAATATATTATTGCCGACCTAGTCACAGTGTTAAATAATATAAACAAATTACTTTGTCAAGCTCATGAACTTCTACATTTATTTTAAATAGCATTACTAAAAAGAACGGTTTTAAAACTCAAAGAAATAACTAAATTCATATTGTAACACATCCTAAATACGTAAATCTATTTTACAATGTCAAACAATAATAAATAAATAATATCAACTTATTTAAATCATTTCGGAAAATACAAATTACTCTAAGATCTGCAAAATAATGTAGTGACCTGAAATAAACTAAAATATTATATTTAAGTAAGGGGATATAAACTCGGCAAAATAAACAATCTTATAATATTAATAAAAATGTAATTGACGGAATAATTTTAAGTTTTTCCTTTATACTGAGGTTTCATTATTTTAACAATTAACTACTATATTAATTGAATGTTGTAAACTATGGTGGTAATATAAAAATCTTGACCCGGCCGAGAGATTGAATTCGGATCTTCCGGCTGAAAAGTTGGCACGCTTTCTATAGCGCTACAGGGTTCACCTACAATATATTGTGGCGGAAACTAATACATATTAAAACCTACTAAAATGTTATTTGAAAATAACTAAAAACGGTCAAATTTACTATTTAAAAAAGTAACTTCGTTACATGTTCATGAAGAGATTGGCAATGAATGGTGACAAAGAGTTACCCATTGCTGTACCGCCCCCCCTCATGTTGTGCGGCGGAAACTAATACATATTAAAACCTACTAAAATGTTATTTGAAAATAACTAAAAACGGTCAAATTTACTACTTAAAAAAGTAACTTCGTTACATGTTCATGAAGAGATTGGCAATGAATGGTGACAAAGAGTTACCCATTGCTGTATCGCCCCCCCCTCATTTTGTTCGAAGAAATTACTGTTGAATGGAAAGCAATTTAGTTTCATACAAAGTTTAGTGAGTTGAAGATATTCTTTTACTACATCTTGACTGAGATTGTTTGAGTTGTGTAGATCCTTACTTAAGGTAGTCCAAGGTCTGTGGTATAGGAACACTTGGAAACAATGAACAAATGTTAAAGGAGATCAAAACTTCACGTTCTTGCAACTGGATACCTTTCACCTTATTAATGAAGGGAATTAATCACAGAAAAACTAGGTGTTGCAATGGGTAAACCTTCGAACTTCTCTGTTAACCATTTTGATAGGTGGTAAGTCGGTGATCCAATTGATGAAACAATGGGACGCACCGACTTTCCTGGTTTATGAATCTTAGGCAAGCAGTACAATCTAGGTATACCTAGGTTAGATACATGTAACCTCCTATTTAAAGCCAGAGTAATAATGTTGTTGCAGGATTTAAGTACATGCCAACTTGGTTGGCGAAACGCGCGTCGAGTGCAGTATAGTGTTATGTGGAAAACTACGTCAGTGTTAAAAAAAAATTTGATTCCTGAGAAAAACTGAGCAACCTATACCCTACAAGAAAGTAATAAAAATTTAGGTAAAAGCAAAGAACGTTTGAATTCAATATTTTTCTCTATATCTTATAATTTCTGAGATAAGGGGATAGAGATTTTGAACACACGGTACTTATTCATGCATGCACCTTAGATACCTAATTTAATATTTTTTTATTGCAGACACGTAAGAAATATCAGAAAAATATTAAGTAAAAGGAATAAGCAGTGGTACCGACAGCCACTAGCTTAAATCCTGGTGACACTTTCCCATGACTCGTAAATAAGATTTTCAGATGTTTTACTCATTTTAACATAAAATAAATAAAGTACTTTTAAAGAACTTTTGCTGCACAACATATAACTTGAAGCAGCGAGGGCTACTTAATAGGGGCAGTGGTGCCAATGTAATGTCATTTAGAAAAATTGTGTTTACCTATATAACGCTCTTGAAGTTGAAGTATTAAACCAGTTAAATAACCATACCAAAAAGATGCTTTGTACGCAAATTAGAGACAAAACTGAGAGTTTCAGTCAGTTATATTAAAGAGATGGACAAAGTGTACAGAATATGTAGCATTTTAACATAAAATAAATAATGTCGCAATTTATACTTCAACATAGGTTTTATAAAAATATTTACTGCACTACATATATGTAACAGCAGAGGCTACTTAACAAGGGCAATGGTGCCAATGGACCCATAGGAGTCATATATATGGGTACAATGCATGCACTTATATAGGAAAATGGTGTTTACCTGTAAAATGTTCTTGAAGTTGAAGTATTAAACCAGTTTAACCAGACCAGAAAGATGCTTTTCACGCAAATTAGAGAAAAAACTTAGTGTTTCAGTCAGTTATATTAAAAAAATGGACAATGTGTACGGAACATGTAGACTACAGCGCTGGTCAGCACTTGTTTCGTAGTTAGGTCAAAAAGAATGGTAGATAAATGTTAATAAATTTGTAAATTGGCCTATTTGCTATAAGTGGCTATAAAAAATTTATCATAAGCATTTAAATCATATTTCTTTCGAAACCACTCCCAATATGCGATATTTTTATTTGTATATTTTGTTGGATATTTGCTTATTTAACTATCTGACAAAACCATGCCACCCTCATGATTTGCCACCCCGTCTGTTACCCCAAAAAAAGGTATTTCTAACTATCAAAGAACTGTGGATGAAAAAAATCTTAACTCCTATACCAGAGATCGTATATTAAATGTAAATTTAACACAAAACAGAGTTTCATTACAAAAACGACCATGTCCCCAGCATGATTTGCGACCCCGTCTGTCACTTCCAAAACAATATATTTCTTACTATCAAAGAACTGTGGATGAAAAAAATCATAATCTATATACCAGCAATTGTGTGTTAATGTAAATTCATCACAGAACAGACAACTACATTACAAAAACAAGCAAGCCACCTGCATGATTTGCCACCTTGTCCGTTACCATAAAAAAAATTAATTTCTTACTATCAAAGAACTGTGTCTCAGGTGTCCCCGGCGGGGACACCTGAGAAACCCCAACCGGGCGCGTCCCCAGGTGGCGGATAGGGGAATGCTCGCCAGCTCTGTATCCAGCAGGGTTGGAGGGTAGGTGTGAAATAAAATAGCACCCGCGGACCAACAGGATTGCACGCTCTCCTAGGAGAGGTCAAACCGTAAACTGGACCACGCGAGTGGGATCCCGGAACGGGGGGCTTGCCTTAACCGGCCGTCCTGCGAGGAAGGTAACCTCTATAAAAAATCCCCTCATCCCAAGGTCTTTGTGGTTTTGGGGCCGAAGGGATGGCGCGACGGGAAGCCGAAGCGTGGCCAGTAGGAGGACTGGTCCCTACCGTAAAGCCACCTACGGGGTACCTGGCGCACCTCGTAGTAGAAAAGTATTGCCCCCGGAATGGGCGTCACCCGGGGGTCGACAGATATTTCGTCCCCACTCGTGGGAATAGTATGGAGAAAAATCAGGAACAAAACAAAAATCAAAACTGGGGGGAAATGGAATGCACGACATCAGAAATATCGATAGTGTCGCCAAAAAGTATGACGAATACACCGAAACCAGGCAGAGGTGGATTTCCATTCACAAAGAAAGATAAGCTGGGAAGGTCTCCACCGCAGAGAAGATCACCATCCGTATCAGATACAGAGATGACAGGCAGATACGACACGGCTCTCAGTGGAACTGCACAGTAAAGTGAAACAGACGGCGACATGGACAAGAGTTCAAGGGAAACAAAACAGCCAACAAAGAAAAGGAAGAAGTCAAGCTCACCAAAAAGTCCGAAAGATAGGCAAGAGCAAGGACAAGAAAATGTAAGGGAAAAAGGACATAGAGAAATGGATGAAGAAAGGCGAATGAACAGTTTTAAGAGGACAGTAAATAAAATGAGCAAGTATATAGAGAAATTAAATGGCGTAATTAAAGAGATGTATAAACCTAAATCGGAACTTAAAGAATGTTCCGAAGCCTTAGTTGAGTCAATAAAAGACTTTAAGATGTTAGGGGGAATAGAGTGGTTTGAAAAAAATAGGAAGAAACCTTTGAAACAAACCGAAGAAAGTGAGGTACAGGAAAAGAGTGATATACTGATGGAACTTCCAGAAAATGTGGGAGAACTGGACACGCAGCGACTTATAGAAAAACACTGGGATGAAAAGCTATACAAAGTAACAAAGGAGGAAAGCGGAAACCCGGTCACTCAGTGTGGAAAAGGCAATAGAGCATTCCTCGTGGATGTAAGCAAAGACTTGGGTAACCCACTGCTTGGGAAACTTATGGAACAGAAACCTATGGTGAAGAAAATTATAGAAAGAAAACAACTAGAAGCTGGAAAGGTATTCTACATTAAAGAAAAGATTTCACTAAAGACAAACGACCCCAGTATGACACAAGACGAAGGTGATGATGAAGGCTGTATATTCATTATAAGTATAGGCCCATCCAATGATCGGGAAAGTTATCTACAGGCCCTTAAGGAAGCACTAATTAGCTTTAGAGAGGTAATAAAAGAAGAGAAAGTACAAGACATGATCTTGGCATCTACTTTAAAAGAACCGACGATAGAACTTGAAAAATGTGTGAAATAATATATAAAGACATGGAAATTAAGATAAAGCTGATGACTAAGCGTTCATATGTTGATGTAACCGGTAAAGCGGGGGAATGGAAGAAGCAAAACAGAAGGAAATTAGATCTGAGGACTATAGAAATAAAACCTAATCCCTCAAAAGGTAGCACCTATGAATCTATCCTGAGACAAATGAAGCAAAATATAACCCTAGATAACAAGGAAATAAGTATCAATAAAATTAGTAAAACTAGCGAGGGTAACCTGAAAATAGTGGTAAAAGAAAAGAAAGAAGGCGCTGCAATGACACTGAGTGAAAGAGCTAAAATGAAATTAGGTGACAACATCATGACAACAGAAGTTATAGGACCAAAAAGGAAAACTATAATAATTAGGGGAATAGACATGATAACTACAGCAACAGAGGTGGTGGATAGCATAAGGAAAGAAAAACCTGACTTAGAGGGCGATGTCAAAGTCAACACGTTGAAAGAAGGAAAATACGGGGGTACCATGGTGGCTACTGTTAGTCTTCCTGAAAGATTTGCCACAGACCTACTTAAACGACAAAAAATCATGATTGGATGGGTTAGATGTGGAGTTTATGAAATAATAAGCCCGCTACAGTGCTATAGGTGCAGAAACTATGGACACATTGCCAAGGAATGTAGAAAGGAAGAGATAAATATGAAAGGGATATGCTTAAAATGTTGTCAAGAGGGACACAACGCTAAGGGGTGCACAGCGGAACCTAAATGCTATGACTGCGGGATAAAAGGACATCAAGCCTCAACAATGGCATGCCCGAACTACCGAAAAGCAGTAGCCGAAGCTAGAGCAAAGAAGACTGATAAAGCTAAGATGCCGAGAGGCACAGAGCCAAAAAGGATAATAGGGAATGCACTAGAACAACAATTATGATTATTCTGCAAACAAATCTAAATAGAAGAAGAGTAGCCCACGATTTAGTACAGAAAACGCTAGAAGAATATAAGGTAGACCTAATTATAGCTAGCGAGCCAAATAGGAGCGTAATTAATAATGGACCCTGGTTTCAAGACATGGCGAACGATGTAGCAGTCATGGTGACTAACAAAAATATTAAAGTCCAAAGTACAGGTAAAGGTAACGGTTATGTATGGGTTAAGGTTGACGATTACATCATATGTGGATGCTACTTCTCCCCTAACATTCCCATAGACTCATTTGAAGACAAGATATATATGCTGCACAGGGATATTAGGAGGCAGGGGATAGGAGTCAAATTGGTATTAGGAGGAGACTTTAATTCTAAAAATAAGGCCTGGGGATCGAAGGTCAATGACAGGCGAGGGGTGATACTCAATGAGTGGCTAACTGAAAACAACATGTATGTCGTAAACGTAGAAGAAGAGCCTACATTCATAAGAGGAGAGAGTAGCTCCGTTATTGACGTCACAGCAGCAACAACAAACATGATACAGAACGTAACCAACTGGAGGGTTATCGATGATGAAAACTTGTCCGATCATCAATATATACTCTTTCATATAGAAAAACCTTTACCGGTTATACAGACGAGCCGAGGTCGATCATTTGATAGAAAGGGCTGGAAAATAAAACAGGGGCAGATGGAAGTCTTCGGGCGGGTATTGGAGCAAAAAATAAACAGCGTAGATGCAAACAATGAATGGGAGTGGACTACAGAGGCCTATATAAAACTGATAACCGAAGCTAGTGATGAGTCATTTGAACAAAAAAAGGTCACGAAGGGACATAGGAGACCAGTTTACTGGTGGGATGGAAATATCGCAAACCTTAGGAGAAAATGCTTACGCAAAAAGCGAGTGCTGGTGAGAGAAAATAAAAGAAATATGTTGGGAGTACATGACAGAAACAGGCTTCACGAAGAGTATAAACAACAGAGAAAGGAGCTACGAAATGCAATAAAAAAAGCAAAAGAAATTGCATGGAAGGAAGTGGTAGACGAAGTAGATAGGGATATATGGGGGTTAGGGTACAAGATAGTGACCAGGAAATTCAATTTAAGACCCCAAACATATCTACAAGACCAACAACTATTAATTGAAGCAGAGCGGCTTTTCCCAGCAGATGAAGTATATAACTGGCTAGAAATAATTCCAACGGCAGCACACCCCGAAATTGAACCGTTCAGTGAAATTGAAATAATGGAAGCGGTTTCTAGGCTAAAACGAAAGAAATCACCTGGATTGGACGTAATAACTGTAGAAATATTGCAAAAAGTAGTACAAAGTAATCCAAAATATTGCTGTGGCATTTACAATAGGTTGCTAATGCAAACAGAGTTCCCTAAGATGTGGAAGAGAGGGAGATTAGTTTTATTGGAGAAACCTAAGAAGACGACTGAATCCAGACAGACGTACAGACCTCTTTGCCTGTTAAACACGGCAGCAAAACTATACGAGCATTTGATAAGCGCCAGAATAAAAAAGGAACTACAAGAAGGATTGTTTGACATATCTAGGAATCAGTATGGTTTCCGCAAAGGGTGCAGTACCATTGATGCAATGTCCAGGGTTAAAGAAATAGCCGACGAACTGAATAGAAACAGAAGAGGAGTTAAAGACAAATGCATTATGATCACATTAGACGTGGAGAATGCATTTAACAGTGCATCGTGGAAAGGAATAATAGAAGAAATGATCAGGAGGCAAATCAGTAACTATCTTGTAAAATTGGTGGCGAGCTACCTTAAGGACAGAATGCTAGAAGTGACAAAGGATGTGAATATGGAAGTCACAAGAGGGGTGCCGCAGGGGTCTGTGTTGGGGCCATTACTCTGGAATATTTACTATGATGAGGTGCTAACGATGGAGATGCCAGAAAACACGAAGATAGTAGGATACGCAGACGATGTAGTGATATTGGTGATGGCAGAAAATGAAAATGAAATGAAAAGAAAAGCTAATTGCGCCCTGGGCAGGATAAATGAGAAGATGTTCAAAAAAGGGTTGAAACTAGCACCGCACAAAACAGAGGCCGTACTATTGGTAGCCGGGAGAAAGATGGCGGAAATAGAGATTGAAGTGCAGGGGGTAAACACACTAACATCACAGGCGGTTAAGTATCTGGGAGTATGTTTTGACAGGGATAGAACCATGAAAAGACATATCGAGTATATAGAGAAAAAGGCGGAAAATGTAATAAAACAGCTAATTAGAATAATGCCCAATAAAAGTGGAGCTAGAAGTAGTAGAAGGAAGGTGATAGCATCATCCGTATACTCGATAGTACTATACGCGGCACCGATATGGAAAGAAGCACTGAGAGTTGAAAAATATAGAAGGGTGATAGTGAGGATACAAAGAAAGGTGATGATAGGAGTTGCTTGTGCATATCGAACCATATCTACAGAGGCATTACAGGTGATTTCAACATCCATGCCTATCGACTTAATGGTAGAAGAAAGGGCTTTAATTTACAGTAAAGAGGACATGCGTAGCAAAAGACAAATAAGAGAGGAAATTTTAAATACCTGGCAGACGAGGTGGCAAGGGCAGATGGAGAAGGCACAATGGACGAAAATGCTCATACCAAACATTCGGACATGGGTACACAGGGCGCACGGGGAAATAGATTTCCACCTTACACAATTTTTGTCAGGGCACGGATGTTTCGCCAGCTACCTGCAAAAAATTGGGAAAAAGGAAAACTCAAAATGCTGGTATTGCGACTTAAATGATACCGCTGAACATACAGTGTTCAGCTGTAAACGATGGCAACAACACCGCAACTGCATGGAGCGAGGGGCAGAGACTATGCTGACACCGGAAAATATAATCGACCAAATGCTGCAGAGCAAAGAAAAGTGGGATAAAATATCCGAACAAATAAAGGACATACTACGAGAAAAGGAGTCGGATGAAAGAAGATGGTTTGGGTAAAAGGGTGAACATCGGAAGTGACTCAATACCCTGAAGTAATGCTTTCGGGCGGTTCCAGGGTATATATGAGGTATAAAGAGGTGGGGTTTTGGCGAGTAGGCAGGTACTATCCTGAGTCTCGCACTCCCTGACGCGATTGAACCAAGCGCAGGGGTAGAACATGAGTTTCCCCACCCATCAAAAAAAAAAAAAAAAAAAGATAGATAGATAGATAGATAGATAGATAGTGTTTATTTTACATAAACATTTGAAGCAGGTCACAATTTAAACATTAAGGTACAAAACTGGTCACAGAAAACAGAAAACAATGATTAGTAATTAATACATTAATATAAGTGTAAATATACAGTTATAACACAAAAGGGACAAATATGACAAACAAATGAAGAGATATAGTTATAAGTTAATGACCATGACCTGGGTACCGGGTCATCACAACATAACAGGAAGTGAGGAGGCCAATGCACTGGCTAAAAGAGGCTCAAATACACAGTTCACAGGGCCCGAACCAGTACTCGGGCTTCCGCCTAGTTATGTAACAAGGTCTATTGAAAACTGGATCAAGAAAAGATCAGAAGAAGAATGATCGAACGGGATTGGGTTGCGACAAGCCTGGTTCTTAATTGAAGGGCCTTGGTCGAACGCAACTCGATCAAAATTTGCGCTAAGTCGTAACAGCATAAGGATTGTCACAGGACTGCTGACAGATCACGAACATCTCAACAAGCACCTTCACACTATTGGCCTTAGTGACACTAGAAGGTGCACGTTTTGCGGACACGATGACGAAGACTCCATTCACATCATCTGTAGCTGTGCCTGCCTCATGGTCATGAGACACAAACATCTGGGTGGAGCATTTCTCCTGCCCCAGGACATTAGAGAGCGTCCCCTAGAGCGTCAACATTCAGTTTTTGAAGTAAGTGGTGTTTGCAGAAAATCTTCAACGGAATAGAAGCAATGTTTAAGAAGATTTTTGATCCCACTTTTAAATCGTATTGAATTTAACTGCCTAAGTGGACAAATTAAAATTAAACGAATTTCTTGCACTAAGAGTTAAATTGTAACGAGATGTTCTAAGAGAGTTTGCGTTATGTGTATTATACTGGTGAATATCGGCTTCCATCGCGAGACCTGGAGCACTCCTATGAATCTCAAGTAAACTTTGATATATGTATAAATATAGGTTAAATATATATATATATATATATACCGAGCAGGTGGCTCAGGGCTTAGCGTCTCGATCGCTCAACCCAGAGGTCGTGGGTTCTAATCCCCATTCCGCCAAACAATTTTTCATTAAATTGTTTACTCGTAGATCAAGGCTTATTCGCAGGGATGGCTTGGCAACCATCCTGGCGATGACCTAGGATGGGAAGAATATCAACTTGGTGTTAATGTGAGAGATTAAAATCAGTTGATGTTTGACTTGTCCCCCTAACTAATGAGGTTTTCCAGGTTTCCCTCATTCGAGCACTGAATGGTGGTTAGGGCCTACCAACGTTAAGTCGTTCCTGAGGCGCAAATGCGGCCCGCGAAATAATAATATGCCGCCCCCTCTCCCACACAAGTCTCAGACTTTCGGGATAATCCTTGTGATTAGAATGAGGGGTAGAGATATTATTATTATTATTATTATATATATACAGGGTGGTCTTTTTCAACGTCAAAGTCTAATATATCACGAGCGGTTTGTTTCAGAAAAATGTGCTTTTACATGGCGTGTATACAGGTTGTAACACACATTTTAAAATTATTTTGAAATCCACAGGGTGTTCCAAATTGGGAAATATAAAAAAAATATATATTTTTTTTTGTAATGGAACACCCTATATACGCATTCTACGCTATCTACGCATTTTCCTGATTCCGAATATATGGGGTTCATCCTAGACCTAGGATAAACACGGTTCGAGTTATTCGTGTTTTTAATAAATTTTTGACAAATGTAAACTCTCATTAAACAATTGAAATCTGTCAAACTAAAAGGAATTAGATCGGCAAATTTGGTAAGGATTACCTTCACATAATCCTGTGTGTGATGGTGACTAAGTTCTCCTTGAATAATACACAGGGTGTTCACTATAGGCCTCCACATATTTAAAATTTCAAACACAAAAAACTCAACTTTTTAAATGCAACACCCTATATTTTTTAGGGTCATATAATAGTTAATTTAATTCTCTTTGAAATAAGTATTACATTCCCTATACCTAAAGTGCATACTTTTCAAGTTATTCGACATTTTTTAGAGCTCTGCTCTTTTTTTATCATTATTGCTCTGCAGCAGCTTATTTATTACTCGAAGAGTGCCCTGATTATTGTTTTCAGTGCTGTGCTGATCATTGTATGTGCTGTGTTTTCAAGTTGTTGCAATTCTGAGTCTGGACCAACATGAACTTTCCAAATAATAATAACAATAATAATAATAATAATAATAATAATAATAATAATAAGCCTGATATAGTCCTCCTCGGCCACCCGCTCAAGACAATGTTTGTCATCGAGTTCTTGGCTCCTGCCGAGACCAACATTGTCTTAAAAGAGGAGGAGAAACGGATGAAATATCGATGCGTT
The DNA here is from genome assembly GCA_963924545.1 of Pogonocherus hispidulus. Taxonomy (NCBI): domain Eukaryota; kingdom Metazoa; phylum Arthropoda; class Insecta; order Coleoptera; family Cerambycidae; genus Pogonocherus; species Pogonocherus hispidulus. The sequence goes on from OZ004698.1 coordinate 29,670,387, forward strand.
CCTTCTCTTCGAACTCCGCAGACTCCATCCAGAACATACGGTGAAGCTTGTGGTACTGATAATAGGAGCCCTCGGTGGAGTTTGTCCAGTGTCCAGTTTGGCAGTGTACCAAAGTCACTGGGGGCTAGCGATCTAAAATATTTTCAAGATGGCCGCACTTCCGGTTATACCTGAAGTAGGTGTCAACTTGCTTATTTCAAATGGAACACCCTGTATATTATTAGATTTTTTAATTCTACTCAAAATTTTAAATATATTTTGTGTATAATGTCCTATACTTAAGTCTAGCCGTTTCGTATTCCCAATGAATACGAAATCAAAATTGTAACATTTGTAAAAAGCTTAATAAAGACGCCGAAAATTGAGGAAAAACAAAGAAATTTGTTTAGAAAAAGGTTGGTTACGAGCAGATCGAGGGAAGAGACAACAAATTGGAGAGTGAAAATTAGAAATTGAAAATTAGTAGAAGGTTAAAAATCAAGAACAAAAATTTACATCAAAAGGAGTTCTAGTGAATTGTAGACATCATTGAAGTAAAAGAAAAAGCAGTCCACTGTCAAAAGCAGTAATTAGGAGCAGTCAAGACCAAAAGAAGGAATACAAGCAATATTATGGTACCAAAAAGCCAGAAAGGAACATATAAATAAAATAAGAGTTCAATTAGATAGGAACAGAATAGTAAAATTTAGTAAACAAAAAGGAGACGACTTAGAATTGAACTACAATCCATAAAAGACACTGACATCTAATGAGCAATTAGAGAATAGTTAGGAATGTTTTAAGAAAATTTATTAAAAAAATATGCAACCAATTATACAGGGTAACGGTAATAATATTTGCATAAGTTATGGTAAAGATTTATAGAAGATTAACCTGTATGATTCGTTTATAGAATTAGAAAATGGTATCAGAGTAATTTATGTACAGGTGTATTCTAATAACATTTCAAGGTGTTACATATTTTTAAAATAGTTAACACGAATTTACAAGAAGTAAATTTTAATGTTAATACTTTTCAAGAGTGGAAATTGTTTAAAATAATATTTCTTAAGAAGCATATTAAAATAAATAATGTTTTTGAATTAATTTCTTTTAATGCATGTTTTGATAAAATGAAAGAAATTGAAATAGCTGGCCTGAACTCGCTACTAGAGACAGATTTTCATGGATATAACCACAAATTAGTTAAAGCCAAGGTAATAAGGGAAGTTGAAGTAAGTATTTAACATGTTAAGAATAAAAAAATCAAATATAAATAAAAAAATTAAATAATAATAAACTATAACAAATTCAAATATTATAATATATATATATATAGATTTCTTACGCCGCTGATACAGACCACATTTGACATATGCCGCATACGTTACCAGACCAGGCAAATGGTCTGGTAACGTTAAACCATGCATTAAAGTTCACAGGGGTGGTGGGACACCCCACAGAAAATTTGGTGGTGGCGTGAAAAGTGGGTCAAATTGGTATTTTTATACAGATTTAGTTCAGACATTCAGTGGCTAGGTAGCGCTCATGCGGCATCATATTTATATAGTACATGAAGTGATAGGAAACCAACTCTGTCAGACCAGAGATTTGGCAACCGTGCTGAATGTGGATTTGAAATTGTAAATAAATATTTGGTACTTGCTTCAACATTTCTATCTGCAGTTAAAACATTTGGTGCGGTTTTTTTAATTTGACACGGCTTTTAAATATTATTTCTGTAGCATTTTAAACTACAACCAGACATACAGACCAATTTTAATATATTGCACATACTTTACCAGACCAAAATTGACGGGTGATATATTTTAAAGTGGTCTCTTATAAACATTTTTGTAATCATTTTGTTACATAAAATTTTAAAATTTAATCTATTTATACAGAAAATTACAACCTACAGGGTATCATTTGAATTGAAGTTATTAGTGATTTTTTTTGACAAAGCCCGATAAAATACGCCTAATGCAGGCAAATCTCTAAACAGGCAAATTATTAATGATAGTCAAATTTGACTCCAAAATTTTTCCCTCAAAAACAAAAATTGAAGTAATCCTTTTTTAATTAACAGTAAACAATAAGAAGAATCGATAAAATTGTGAAACATTTGTGTAGCATGAGAAGAACTATCATGGTTTGATCAAAAGAAAAAACACTGCATCCCTGTATTTTTCACATTATTTAATAAACAAATTGACTTCTTCAAATTTATCAGTGACTTTTTTTAGTTTTATCTAATCATTTGTAGAAGTCAGTGGTGTAGTCCCAAAATAATTAAAAATAAATAATACACCACAAATATGCTTCAAAACACCACAGTAGATAAGGGCGTTATAAATCTTGACTCTTTAACGTCAATCTGGAACGTCCAGTATGAAAGTTGCGAAGTAATAATTCCATATTTTATACAGGAAAAATGTGGAATACTAATTCGATTTTAATTTGTTTTATTGTATAAATTGATAGCTGTTAACTTCTAGTAACATTAATGTGAGATCAAACTGACCTAGTGCTGAGAGTATCGGAGTTAAAAATATCAGGGCAATTTTTTCAAAATTTACAGTTGGTAATAAATAGATTACAGTGAATCAGTTTGATTCACCAGGAAATCATAGAGGAAGAACATAAAACAAAACAGAACTAGAACATAAAATAACTATACCTAGGAAGGCAACCATTTTATTGGACGTTGTATCTACCTGTGACGCACAGTAATTTTAATACTTATACACATATTCATTAATACACATTTAAATTCTACAAATAATTCTAAGCATTTGCCACAAAGGTAGGCACACAATTGTTATAGAGTCATAACAGGTGGAAATATATTTTTTTAATAATTCACAATACTGTCTTCTAAAAAACATATGAATTATGATATAAGTGTACAATTACAGTCGAATCATACTTAGTACTCACACTTGTATACTTAATATGACTGAAATAAAACCAGGTAAGTCTATGAAATAAAATTTGCATATTTCTTTATTTCAGATATATTTCGAGTTTAATAAAACTAATTTAAAAATTGTTGTATATAAATAGGTAACATTTTTATACACAGGGTATTTGGTCTGCAGATGTAGAAAATAACAATAATTCTTTCGTAAAAATAAAGTAATTTAGCTAAACTTACCTTAGTCCAAAACTTTAAATTAAATATGATACTGGGTGTTAAAATTTAATCTGAGATAGTATCAACATCGAGAAGTAATAAGACTATTTTAAGTGACAATAATTACAGATTGATAGTAATGAACCCGTCTCCTCCCGTATTATACAAATATAACAAAACCATATATATATATATATATATATATATATATATATATATATATATATATATATCCATATTCTTTGGATATTTTGGCAAATTCTAATGCTTTTTGTTGAAGAATGGGACCGGAAATGGGATCATTTTGGCTTCGTTTCAAAGAAAACCACTTAAGCAAAGATTTGTCTATATCAGGCTTGGACGACCTGCGTAGTTTCTGCCTAGATAATGATATTACATGTTGTTCACTTCTATATTTTTCTTGGTTTGCCCATATTGTCAAAACAGTTGATTTTGATAATTTGTATTTCCTACAAATGGCAGCATTTGCAGCACCCCTCTCTAATTCGGTTATAATATCGAGTTTGTTACTTAAGTTTATTACCTTTCTTTTATTTTTTCCTGCCGACTCTGAATTCATCAGCATTAAATAGCGAATACGGACGCTAGCTAGCTAGCCACGCATAGACTTATGTATTATCACAGCTTATACTGAATAAGCTGTGGTATTATCTCTCTCGAAATGTTTATTTATTTATTTATTTATTTATTTAGCGTACAGCTGCCCAGACAGATCAAAATCCAATTACAGGGCAGGAAAACATTAAAAAAATATAAAAATACAATATGCATATACAATAAATTAGCAAAAACATAAATATAGGTAAACAAGATGCACACATATATAAAACAGTAATAAATAAAACATTAACAAATAAATTAAAAGATCAGATAAAAAAAATAGGTAACAAGTAGCATAGAGGACGAAATTATCAAAAATATCAAATGAACATACAAATGTGATAACAATAACAACAATAATAACAATAACAATTTAAACATAAGTTTTGTGCCTATCTTAAGAGCACCGGGAGCGTAAGCACGTGTACGATTTTCGCCGTTTCATATCGTTCAGATGCCCCACCACTAGAACGCACATAACTGATCCCGAGTACAGTCCGGATAGCAAGCACAAAACGGCTGAATACATATAGGAGAATTAAAAATTAATACTGCATTGGAAATTCGATGCTCTCCTAGAGTTGCAACCAGTATAACTGTGATATTGGTTGTTACTGATATTACTATTAATAATGACTAATAATAAATAATTAATAATAAATAATAGGTGATGAATTCTACTTTGCAGGATATTTTGAAACCTAATGAATGAACCTAAGTGATATTTAGATGGCGAATTGCATTTTTTAACATAATCCCTTTTTATAAAATTATAAAGTGGGTACGCAGGCAAATAAGAGAATAAAGAATTTATATTATTTATTTTTGAAATTTTTGATTTGGCATGTAGCCAAGATAATAATAATAATAATAAAAGTAATAATAACAATAATAATAATTTCGCTTATCACATAAAAACACATGCAGATATCTATCGCAATCCGACGAACAGTACGTAGTTGACGAACGGCCAGACTATTAGCGGATTTTTGCATTGCCGTCGCGTGAATGTGCGTTGGGTGTAACAATACATGTAGTTTTCTAATATCAGTTAAAACATTATAAAATATTTCGACAAAGGAAACACCTGCACTTCGATGGCGGCCTCTTTATTTACGCACGTGTGTCGTTTGTCGGAATTTTTTTTAATGTGTCAGCTGATATTAGAAAGAGTTTACCTACTTTCTATTTTCCGCTACATACCGTCGCGTCCATCCGATTCCGATATACAGGGTGTCCCACCGGGAATCAAATCAATCTATATATCGAAAACTATTCATAGGAAAATTTTGAAAATTTGACAGTATACTAACGTCGATAGCTGCAACTCGCCTAAAATATAGAAATTATACTTAAATATTTTAAAAATTTTTAGGAAATTTGTAATTTCTGGCTAAATCTGAAATTAGTGTCAGACGATAGTTTATGAAAAGGTAAAATAGGAATGTGCAAACTGTTTTGCTTGATCTCCAATCGTCTGGATTTTACAGGGTGTCAACGTTGCAAAATGTCAATATTCACCTGTCAATATTTCAAAAACAGTTGAAGATAGGTATAGGACATCCTACATGAAATCTGTTTAGAAATTTACGTAGAATCCAGAAATAAAATAATATACAGGGTGTTACAAAAGTCCGGGCCGCTACTTCAGGAACATATTCAACACATTAAAATAAGAAAAATGTTCAAATACATTTTTTCTCTAAATTGCCTCCTAACGGAGATATGACCATTTGAAGATGGCGCCTCTAAAGTGGTTGTTTTATTACAAAAAGTTAACGGTTAGTCGCAAAGTCATGAAATTGGGCAAGCAGTTAAAGAATTGGATGAGGCATATTCTCATGTAACAGATTTTTTTAAATAAGCAGTAGCGTGGTGTGTAGGGGGGTGCCCGCGATTATTTTTTGCCGTAACTTTTTTGTATTGCAAAGTTTCGACACGAAAGTGCCATAATCGTAAAAAGCAACATTTTTTATACAAAAAAGGTACTCTTTCTCAAAGTCGCTAAAAGTAACCGTTTCCGAGAAAAAAGCGTTTAAATCCTATCCCGTCTTCGAAATTCTAACTAATTTGGATAAGAAAAAATAAGTTGGCCATACAAACTGATTGTAAAGAAAACAATTGTACTTGACAATATCTGCCAGAGATTGACGTTGTGTCACTGATAAAATTTGGTAATTTTGTAATAAAAAAACCACTTTAGAGGCGCCATCTTCAAATGGTCATATCTCCGTTAGGAGGCAATTTAGAGAAAAAATGTATTTGAACATTTTTCTTATTTTAATGTGTAGAATATGCTCCTGAAGTAGCGGCCCGGACTTTTGTAACACCCTGTATAGTGTATTCCATTGAAAATAGGCAAGTTGACACCTACTTCCAGTATAACCGGAAGTGCCACCACCTTGAAAATATCTTAGGCGAGTTGCACCCATCGACATTAGTATAAATACTGTCAAATTTTCAAAATTTTCCTATGAATAGTTTTCGGTATATACAGGGTGACCCATTCGTCTGGGATTCCTTTATTTCTCCACTATTACCAACTTTAGAAAAAAATATCTAATACAAAAGTTTTCAGAAATGATAAGGTCTACAATTTAAAATTAGTTACAGATATACAGGGTGTTCATTTCCTTCTAAACGTATAAAAACGTTCTTATTTTAAATGGAACACCCTGTATATTATTAGCTTATTGGATTCCTCATTGCAAGCGCTTTCAGTCCATATAACATTTGTTATAGCTAAACTTTATAGTTACCGAGATATTTAATATTTTGTGTAAAAAATGACAAATGCAGACTTTTGTGAAAATAATAGTATCTTCCTTGGTTTTTACATTTCGATAATAAATATTGGTATTCGTTTAGTATAAGCCATGGCGAATATATTGCTGTATATAAATGTTTTATAAATTATACAGGGTGTTAATAATCTCGTACCACTTCTGGAAAACTGTAAGGGCCAATATCTCGTTTATTTTAAATGGAACACCCTGTATATTTTTAATGGATCAGATACAGAATTGAAAACTCTATCGATCCATATTAGTATGTTATATACCGAAAGATAATAGTTTTCGAGTTATTTTGAAATTTAAAATATTTTACTCTTTGGTTACAAGTAAACATAAATTATGAGCCTAGATGGCTTGGAAAACAATAAATTTTCTGTCAGTTTGATAATAATAATTGTTAAATAACGCGTTGCATGATAGTAGGTATTTTTATAAAATGAATTACAATTTTGTAGAATGAAAAGACATGATGTATGATCTTGGTGAGGCATCCGCAAATTCATTTCTGGCATCACGTTTGTATGCACAGAAATATCCAGATCGCAGGCATCCACGTGGTGAAGCATTTCAAAGGCTTAAAACCAGACTCGATGAAACAGGCAGTATATCATATCCTAAAAAGCAACCACCAAAAATAAAACTCACTCAAGACAGGGAATTCGAAATTTAAATTTTTTGAACGGACATTTTCCAAATAGATGGATTGGTCGACGGGGTCCAAGTAAATTGGCCTGCGCGTTCTCCAGACCTTACATATCTGGATTTTTTTCTATGGGGATACGTCAAAGATACAGTATACAGCATGCTTCCGACAACAGCGGACTATATGAAAGAAAGAATTAGACATTGCTTCCGAAACATTACACCAGATATCCTAAGAAATGTGCAAGTCTCATTTAGAACAAGACTTGAACTGTGCATTCAACAACAGGGTGAACTGTTTGAACATGAAATAAAATAAAATTTGACGAGACTGTTTGTTTAAGCTTACGTTAATCTTTAGAAGAGTTGAGCAAAATCTCATTTATATTAAAAAAATCAAAAATTTATTTTTATTACGTTGTATTGATAACTTTTTAGAATATCATGTTACGTTAGTAATTTATGTGAATAAATTTGAAAAAATATATATTAAAAGAGTTTGATTTAAATCATGATTTTAATTATGATCTAATTTCACTTGATAATGAAAATTTATTGTTTTCCAAGCCATCTAGGCTCATAATTTATGTTTACTTGTAACCAAAGAGTAAAATATTTTAAATTTCAAAATAACTCGAAAACTATTACCTTTGGGTATATAACTTGAGTGAAGTTACCCATAAAAGTTAGCCATAGAAATTACTATATGTAGCGGTGAAATAAAAATAATTCTAGTGCCGTTCCCGGTCCCGGACAAGTCATTCTGACTATATAGGACGACAAAGGGCACTTCCTTTGACCACCCAGCATATTTTTTTTTTCAAAATTTCCAATAATTAATTGTTTACAGACTTCGCCATAGAAATTGATATCTCGATCGGTACAATAAAAAAATTCTAGTGCCGCCCCCGGTCCCGGACAAGTCGTTCTGAGTATATAAGACAACAAATTGCACTTCCCTTGACCACCCACCATAATTTTTTTTTCAAAATTTCCCATAAATAATTATTCACAGAGTTAGCCATAGAAATTACTATACTGGTCGATAAAATAAAAAAAATTGTAGTGCCGCTCCCGGTCCCGGACAAGTCGTTCCAACAATATAGGACGATAAAGGGCTCTTCCCTTGACCACCCAGCATAATTTTTTTTTCAAAATTTCTCATCAATAATTGTTCACAGACTTAGCCATAGAAATTACTTTACTTGTCGATAAAATAAAAAAAATTCCAGTGCCGCTCCCGGTCCCGGACAAGTCCTTCCAACTATATAGGACAATAAAGGGCACTTTTCTTTGACCACCCAGCGTAATTTTTTTTTCAAAATTTCCCATAAATAATTGTTCACAGACTTAGCCATAGAAATTACTATATTGATCGGTAAAATAAAAAAAAATCTAGTCCCGCCCCCAGTCCCGGACAAGTCGTTCTGACTATATAGGACGACAAAGGGCACTTTCCTTGACCACCCAGCATGATTTTTTTTTCAAAATTTCCCATAATTAATTGTTTATAGACTTAGCCATAGAAATTAGTATCTCGGTCAGAACAATAAAAAAAATTCTACTGCCGCCCCCGGTCCCGAACAAGTAATTCTGACTATATAGGACGATAAAGAGCACCTCCTTTGACCACCCAGCATAATATTTTTTTCAAAATTTCCCATAATTAATTGTTTACAGACTTAGCCATAGAAATTGATATCTCGATCGGGACAATAAAAAAATTCTAGTGCCGCCCCCTGTCCCGGACAAGTCGTTCTAACTATATAGGAAGACAAAGGGCACTTCCCTTGACCACTCAGCATAATTTTTTTTTTCAAAATTTCCCATAAATAATTGTTCACAGACTTAGTCATAGAAATTACTATACTGGTCGATAAAATAAAAAAAATTCTAGTGCTGCCCCCGGTCCCGGACAAATCGTTCCAACTATATAGGACGATAAAAGGTACCTCCCTTGACCACCCAGCATAATTTTTTTTCAAAATTTCCCATAAATAATTGTTCACAGACTTAGCCATAGAAATTACTATACTGGTCGATAAAATAAAAAAAATTCTAGTGCTGCCCCCGGTCCCGGACAAATCGTTCCAACTATATAGGACGATAAAGGGTACCTCCCTTGACCACCCAGCATATTTCTTTTTCAAAATTTCCCATAAATAATTGTTCACAGACTTAGCCATAGAAATTACTATATTGATCGGTAAAATAGGCACTTCCCTTGACCTCCCAGCATGATTTTTTTTTCAAAATTTCCCATAATTAATTGTTTATAGACTTAGCCATAGAAATTGATATCTCGATCGGAACAATAAAAAAATTCTAGTGCCGCCCCCGGTCCCGGACAAGTCGTTCTGACTATACAGGACGACAATGGGCACTTCCCTTGACCACCTAGCATAATTTTTTTTTCAAAATTTCAGAATGACTTGTCCGGGACCGGGGGCGGCAGTAGAATTTTTTTTATTGTTCCGATCGAGATATCAATTTCTATGGCTAAGTCTATAAACAATTAATTATGGGAAATTTTGAAAAAAAAATCATGCTGGGAGGTCAAGGGAAGTGCCCTTTGTCGTCCTATATAGTCAGAACGACTTGTCCGGGACTGGGGGCGGGGCTACAATTTTTTGCATTGAACCGATCGAGATATCAATTTCTATGGCTAAGTCTGTAAACAATTAATTATGGGAAATTTTGAAAGAAATATTATGCTGGGTGGTCAAAGGAAGTGCTTATTATCGTCCTATATAGTCAGAATGACTTGTTCGGGACCGGGGGCGGCAGTAGAATTTTTTTTATTGTTCCGATCGAGGTATCAATTTCTATGGCTAAGTCTATAAACAATTAATTATGGGAAATTTTGAAAAAAAAAATCATGCTGGGAGGTCAAGGGAAGTGCCCTTTGTCGTCCTATATAGTCAGAACGACTTGTCCGGGACTGGGGGCGGGGCTACAATTTTTTGTATTGAACCGATCGAGATATCAATTTCTATGGCTAAGTCTGTAAACAATTAATTATGGGAAATTTTGAAAGAAATATTATGCTGGGTGGTCAAAGGAAGTGCTTATTATCGTCCTATATAGTCAGAATGACTTGTTCGGGACCGGGGGCGGCAGTAGAATTTTTTTTATTGTTCCGATCGAGGTATCAATTTCTATGGCTAAGTCTATAAACAATTAATTATGGGAAATTTTGAAAAAAAAGTCATGCTGGGTGGTCAAGGGAAGTGCCCTTTGTCGTCCTATATACTCAGAACAACTTGTCCGGGACCGGGGGCGGCAGTAGAATTTTTTTTATTGTTCCGATCGAGATATCAATTTCTATGGCTAAGTCTGTAAACAATTAATTATGGGAAATTTTGAAAAAAATATTATGCTGGGTGGTCAAGGGAAGCGCAATTTGTTGTCTTATATACTCAGAACGACTTGTCCGGGACCGGGGGCGGCACTAGAATTTTTTTATTGTACCGATCGAGATATCAATTTCTATGGCGAAGTCTATAAACAATTAATTATGGGAAATTTTGAAAAAAAAATCATGCTGGGTGGTCAAGGGAAGTGCCCTTTGTTCGTCCTATATACTCAGAACGACTTGTCCGGGACCGGGAGCGGCACTACAATTTTTTTTATTGTATCGACCGATATAGTAATTTCTATGGCTAAGTCTGTGAACAATTATTTATGGGAAATTTTGAAAAAAAAATACGCTGGGTGGTCAAGGGAAGTGCCCTTTATTGTCCTATACAGTTGGAAAGACTTGTCCGGGACCGGGAGCGGCACTACAATTTTTTTTATTTTATCGACCAGTATAGTAATTTCTATGGCCAAGTCTGTGGACAATTATTTATGGGAAATTTTGAAAAAGAAATTATGTTAGGTGGTCAAGGGAAGTGCCCTTTGTCGTCCTATATAGCCAGAACGACTTGTCCGGGACCGGGGGCGGCGCTAGAATTTTTTTATTGTACCGATCGAGATATCAATTTCTATGGTTAAGTTTGTGAACAATTATTTATGGGAAATTTTGAAAAAAAATTATGCTGGGTGGTCAAGGGAGGTACCATTTATCTTCCTATATAGTTGGAACGATTTGTCTGGGACCGGGGGCAGCACTAGATTTTTTTTTATTTTATCGACCAGTATAGTAATTTCTATGGCTAAGTCTGTAAACAATTATTTATGGGAAATTTTGAAAAAAAAATTATGCTGGGTGGTCAAGGGAAGTGCCCTTTATCGTCCTATATAGTTGGAACGACTTGTCCGGGACCGGGAGCGGCACTAGAATTTTTTTTATTTTATCGACCAGTATAGTAATTTCTATGGCTAACTCTGTGAACAATTATTTATGAGAAATTTTGAAAAAAAAATTATGCTGGGTGGTCAAGGGAAGTGCCCTTTGTCGTCTTATATAGTCAGAACGACTTGTCCGGGACCGGGAGCGGCACTAGAATTTTTTTTATTGTACCGATCAAGATATCAATTTCTATGGCCAAGTCTGTAAACAATTAATTATGGGAAATTTTGAAAAAAAAATATGCTGGGTGGTCAAGGGAAGTGCCCTGTGTCGTCCTATATAGTCAGAATGACTTGTCCGGGACCGGGAACGGCACTAGAATTATTTTTATTTCACCGCTACAGATAGTAATTTCTATGGCTAACTTTTATGGGTAACTTCACTCAAGTGGGTATATAACATACTAATATGGATCGATAGAGTTTTCAATTCTATATCTGATCCATTAAAAATATACAGGGTGTTCCATTTAAAATAAACGAGATATTGGCCCTTACAGTTTTCCAAAAGTGGTACGAGATTATTAACACCCTGTATAATTTATAAAACATTTATATACAGCAATATATTCGCCATGGCTTATACTAAACGAATATCAATATTTATTATCGAAATGTAAAAACCAAGGAAGATACTATTATTTTCACAAAAGTCTGCATTTGTCATTTTTTACACAAAATATTAAATATCTCGGTAACGCTCCAGCACTCCTAGGTAGGTATACGTATACGATACGAGTATGTTTGATTGCTCCACTGACTGTACTGGTCTCGGGAATACGCGGCACAGCTCGGCTGCACTATGTAATAAACTCTGGCGATTATTTACGTCCAAATATTGGTTTCGTAATTCAATTGTAACTATTACATTTCTTAACGAAAAACATTGAAATTTAGAGTGTTTATGGACAAAAGGTTTCCCTAGAGAACGACTAGAAAACATTTTCGAAAATCCTTTTCTAACGGAAGGTATAGCCATTTGAAAAGAGCCATTTTGAGCCGTCTTTACTATTTTTTTTAGAAAAATTGGTGAACAAAATTGAAAATGTTTTCTAGTCGATCTATAGATAGAATGTTGTATTTTCAGTTAAAAAAAATTCGGATAAAAAATATTAAAAATGAGGGCGGTGGGATTGAAGTAAAACGCCGTTTTTCACAGGCTGTATGGCCCGGTTGCGGTAGCCTTAAAATACATTGCCTGATATTACGTACTGAACAGTTAAAAATGTCTAAATTTAAGTGAAAATTCTTATAATTAGAACACATTCTATAAATTGGGGAATATTTCAGTATATTTGTCCTTGTAGTTGGTAAATAAAACAGTGCATATGTGCGAGTATCTACATTTAGGACATTGAAATAAATATGCTGTAAGATATCTGGACAATCAATTGAATTACACAGTAGTTTAAATAAAAAAAGGATGGAAAAATATACACGTCGCAAAGCTAGGTCCCTTAAACCAAATCTATTCAACAGATCAACCTGTGGCATACCCTGCTCGGGATAAATGCCGTCAATTCTGAAGCAAAGATATTTGACAAATTTTCTGTGGACTCTCTCCAATTTGAGAATGTGAATATCATGTTGAGGATCCCAAACTATAGCTGAGTATTCCAATTTTGGCCTGACAAGTGCATTGAATAACAAAGTGAGCGTAGAAACATCTGCAAAATGACTTGCATTTCTCATAATAAAACCTAAACTCTTGTAAGCGCTTGATATAATATGATTAATGTGAGGAGCAAAACTCAGCCTGCTATCAAAAATGACGCCCAAGTCTTTAAATTGAGTAGATCTATTTAAGTGAGTATCTTCTATATTATAAAAAAATTCTATCGGAACATTTCTCCTGGTAAAACTGATTGTATTACATTTTGCTATATTTAATGGCAAACTGTTATTTTGGTATCATACATTAATTTTTGCGAGATCACTTTGCAAACGATAACAATCCGTAACGGAGTCTATAGATGTGAATAGCTTTAAGTCGTCGGCATAAAGGAGAACATTTGTTTCAAGGTTGCTACATATGTCGTTAATAAATAATACAAATAGAAGAGGCCCGAGTACCGAGCCTTGTGGAACCCCTGACGTTGCATTTACATCAACCGATTAATAACCGCGGTATTGAATGCTTAAGACACGATTACTTAAATAAGAACTAAAAAACTTGAGTAAGTCGAGTGTCAGCCCAAAATTTGATAATTTATATAATAAAAGACCATGATCTAATTTATCAAAGGCTTTCGATAGGTCTGTGTATATAACGTCTGCCGGGCCACCCTTATCCAATGTAGAAGCAAGAAAGTGTGTAATACTCAAGAGATTAGTAGTTGTAGATCTTCCAGAAATAAAACCATGTTGAGAGTAAGAAATCAGTGACTTTGTATGAAAACACAGTATATTGTATAAAACTACCTCAAATAACTTACTAAAATTGCAAAGTATAACTATAGGCCTATAATTCTCGATAGTGGCTTTACTTCCTTTTTTGAAGATAGGACATATTTTTGATCTCCTCCAAACCTCAGGAAATGTTGCAGATTTAAGGGATAAATTAAAGATGATAGAAAGAGGTGAAGCAAATACAGGCGCACAGTCTTTCAGCAAAAAAGCTGGAATTCCATCAGGGCCAGACGTTAATTTATTTTTACATTGTTTTAGAGCATTATATACGTCATGTTCAGACACAGTGGGTATATTAAGCGAGGTATATTAGATGAGGCTCTATTCCAGCAGCAATCACAAACTAGTCAGATCCAGTCAAATAACTCGAAACCAATCAGCAAACTATTTTCAACCAATCACAGGCCTTCTGACTTGTTAGAGATTGCTGCTGGAAAAGACCTTTATATTATGCTCTGATTGGTGCAAATCTGTGTCATGCCACGGTTTATGAAGAGACATTTCCCGATAGTTCGTTATAGCCGATAAATGGACGCGTCTCGTGTTAAAAAGTCTAGCCGTTATAGCCGAGTGTTCGTTATAAGTGAGTTCGTTACAAGCGATTAAAAATATATGTATTTGATACGGGCTCTGATGAGACTTTCATTTTTGTTCGTTATAAGCGACTGTTCGTTATATACGCAGGCCGTTATAAGCGAGTTCCACTGTATTACCAACAATAGATTAGATATTGTTAATAGATGCATAACTAAGAATAAAATGTTTTGGGAAGTTTTGGATAATGAATCTGTCAAACAAAATAAACTTGATTTAAACATTTTTATTAAACTGTTGTTTACTAAATTTCAGACCAATGTAAGTCATATTGTTGTAATACACTAACTGTATGCATGGTGTGCTGGTCCTTTTGAAAAAGAATATATATGAAAAGTAACTAAGTATCAGAGGAATGACTAGAAAGCATAATGGAAAATAGAACTAAGAAAGTACAAAAGTATTGAAATATAAACTATACAGAATTCGTGGTATTTCAGGAATGTAGGATACTTGCCAGTTATATTATAGAATCATAAGAGTAGAAAACATGAAACTATGTGAAGTAATTGTATTCAAGGCAAGAAAAGGTTATCTAATTCTCATTGGTAGAATGAGACATGAGTTATACATAGATAACTCGAATTGTGGTAACAAAGGTCACAGTTGACAGATTGAGATATGTGGTAACAAAGATCAGGTATAATATGTGGTAACAAAGATCACGTGTATTATGTGGTAACACAGGTCACATATAATATGTGGTAACAAAGTTCACAAGTATTGTATGTGGTAACAAAGTTCATAAGTATAATATGTGGTAACAAATTTCACAAGTATATGTGGTAACAAAGGTCATGTATAATATGTGGTAACAAAGGTCACAAGAATAGTGACAATAATAATGTTATTAAAGTGTAATCGTGCTAACTAAGGACACATTACTATTACTACATTAACAAGAAATGGAATAAATGTGTATACATTAAAAGAAATTATTTTCACAGGGCTAGGAGTCACTACAACAGTCACTAGATACCTTACTACTGATGAGGTCAGCAGCATGTCAGGAGGGACGAGTGTTACGAGGCAAGGGTTGCCTACTGGATCAGCCATAGAAAGAAATTGAATATAAAAGGGTTAACGGTTGTCGGTGGAATATTTGATAAGAAAAAGTACCACTGGCCTGGGGACAAATGAAGATTATTATAACTAGACACTTGTCCACGTTCACATCTGTTAAATAAATTGTATAATTTTAAGTATTTCTTTTCCATAATTTATAGTTTTTAACAAACATCTCAAAAACGGTTCATTTTAGGTTTAGGGATGATTACATGATGTGGCTCTAAAATTTCGTGCGAATCCAAAAATGCGAAAATATACAGGGTGTTCTATTGAAAATAACGAAGTTGACAGTTACTTCCGGTATAACCGGAAGTGTGAGGAGGTTGACATTATTTTCATTGGATAGATTAAATTGACAAACCCCCAAATAAAAATTTTCAAATTCTAATTCGGTTCACTTTCCCAGATACGTCTAACAGCCTACGTCGAGACCGATCCTGTATTATTTATTCTCAATCAATGGCCTTATAAATTAATTATTTCAGATATTAAACAAAACTTTTTTTTTGAAAACTGGAATATAGCCATTGTAAGGTAGCTTTCAACCTATTAATGTTGATACGAAATTTAATATTAATTATCTATATATATAAATTTTTGTAAGTCTATTGCCTACTTCTTTTATTTTTATGATCGTCTTACTTTTATTTTAAACAGATAATACATGGTGAAATAAAAATATTTAAAATCACATGGCACCCATTAACTACTAGATTATTAATGATTAGTTATTGATACTTTTAGTAATTTATTAGTATTACCACCATAATTTTATTTTTTTTTTTAGCTGGCAGTGTTTGGTATATTGTTAAAAGTTTGCCAACATAAGATATAATTTTTTTTTATTTGAAGGAGATGGCGAAAACAACTACTCCACGGGCAATATGCCCCGACTGGCGTTGCATTACATCGGCATCTCCATAGGACTCGCCACATCATTCATCGACACCAAATACCAGACACTGACCGGTTTCACGCTTATTTTGTGTTCATCAGAGTGCCATCGGTAGTGGACTCGATGAACGATGTTGCTACGTGATTGCTTAATGGGCATCATGAATGTTAGTAGTGGTGAGAAACACACCGTAGTGCCCTTTTTGGGTCTGTGCTACTATCTGTCTGACAATCCAAAACCGGTCAGTGTCTGGTAATTGGTCTCGATGAACGATGTGGCGACTCCTATGGAGATGCCGATGTAATGTAACGCCAGTCGGGGCATATTGCCTGTGGAGTAGATGTTTTCAGCATCTCCTTCAAATAAAAAAGTAGGATTGTCTTCCTTAAAGACAATAGAGGTCACTGCTGTAATAGCACCTGAGGAAAATCAGGTCGTTATCTGTCTGTCAATTTGACAATAATTATTGTCAGACAGATAGTAGCACAGACCCAAAGAGGGCACTTGTGTTTCTCACCACTAATAAGATATAAATATTGTCGCTTTTTTTTACCACACAATTAATGACCCTGAGATTATTCTTGCAATGAAAAAAACTTTTATCTCATCAACCTAATAAAAATTAATATTAATCAAAACAAAAGAAAAATTACTTCTCTTACTCTTTTTCATTTAGCTTCGTGAAATAATTTATTAACAAATAAATACCCCTTCCTAAAGTTAACTCTCAATAATTTAATAATTAGGTAAATATATAAACCAGATATTATTTAGAAATATGTGGGTTTTGAAGTCGAGTTCCCTGGAATTTAGATAACAGATAGTTATGGTATTGGAAGATGAGAATTAAAACTTTTTTACTTAATACATAATTAAATTATTAAATTTTAACGTCTCCAGGCATTTACAGAGTTCTTGCTTAAACTTTCGACTTCTGAGACATATTTCAATATTTGCTTATTTTGTTTTTCCTGACAATCAGTTTATGCAAAATATTAATAATATTTATATTTTTGACTAGTCTTTTAGTAATCAAGAAAAAGTGTGTAAATATCTAATAAGTGCTGGAATGATATTGATTAGTTAGTTACACCATTAATCTATGAATTCCTTTAGTTCAGTAGCTTCCATTACAAAAAAACAGAAATTTTGTTATAAAAATTAATATTCATATAAGTGGGTTATCTATTTATATTTATATATTTACCAATCAAGTAAATACTTACTAATAAAAACAAGCAATTAAATAGATTGTAATAAGTAAATAGTAAATATATTAAATCGCAAAACAATTTGTAAAAAAGTACTTAAAATTACAATTGTTCTGGAACTCATCAATGATGTAACAAAAGCCCACATGGTGAACGTCAAGTGGGACTTTTGTGTGTAAATTAAATATCTTTAGAAAGTAACATCTGGTTCAAATAGATAATTCGTAGAACCATTTCTGGTTCTTTAGCAAATATGTCATTTTGAGTCATAAATACTATTAAGAATTATTTTGCCTTAACAGATTTATTGGAACGTTTTATGGATGTCTAGATCCGTGCATCCCTGGGGACGGAACAGTGTTTAGTAGATAAAGCGCCAAATAGTATCTAAGGGTTTTAGGTAACTAGGTAGTAAACACTATTTTGATTGGATAGCGTGACAGAAACAGGTTATGGTTCGCGGTACTAGACAGAGAAGAGGAACGTACTTTAACAACCAATGGGATTCACATATTTCAATTTTATAGCATAGAAACTTTACTTGGAAAGTTTCGACTGAAGAAAAGTTAGTCTCTAGCGGCATGACTTCAGAAGATATTGTTTGTATTTATTTGGGGCTTCTCTCCATAGGATGAGGGCAAACCACCAAGGCAGGGTAAAGTACTTACGTTTCTCGGGGTCGAAGTAGATGCTGTTAGTCGTTTTATATAGTCATTCAGTTTAGGGTTTATTAGTGTTGTCTTCATTCATTTCCATAGATAATAATAATAATAATAATAATAATTTATTAATAGCCAATGCTAAATACAAATACAAACATAAATACATTATATCCTACTTTCATATCTTTCATATCACATTAGACACAATACAAAATTTACATCAAATATCACATTATATATCACCAAATCATACATCAATATTATTCTTACAATATTCCACACATTTATTTTTAAAGCCTGCAAGAGTAGTACAATTTTTAATTAAAGCAGGTAAACTATTATAGTTAACAAGTCCCTTATAAAACAAACTATTTTGACTGAAAGCTGTCGTGACTCTATTTACATAAAAATTTTCCCTAGTTCTTGTTTCATAGTTATGAATTTCAGAGATAAAAGTTACATGTTGAAGAAAATGCTCAAGATATATTCCATATTTTATCTTATATATGACAGTCGCATATAAGATTCAACGCAAGACAATATTTTGGTTTTTTTTTTAAGAGTATTTATCTCGGTAGTATTTAAAAGAAACAATATACTAGAACAATAATTAAAATGAGGCAGGATGTCGGATCGATCTACACTGATTGATATTTTATAATGTACTGAATATTGTTTTAGTCTATTTTCGCCAGGCGGCGTTGTCATTGCTTTTCGCGGTAAAATCGCTTTTGAAACGGCTTGAACATGTCCCCCGCCTTGAAAGAGCTTAAACACTTTCAACAACACTAATGTTACTGTCACTGATCGGTAATGGGCAAATTTTTGCAAAACTGCGTCGGATGTCCCCTGCTGATGTATGGATAGTTGCCACTCGTCCTATCTGGTCTTTTCCGGGGTGTACTTGGAGTACTCTTCCTAATTTCCACTTAAGAGGAGGTAGATTGTCGTCTTTGATAAGGACTAAAGTTCCCTCCTTTAGATTGCCTTGATTTTTCTTCCAACGTGTACGCTGCTGCAACTCAGATATAAATTCCTTTTGCCAGCGGTTCCAAAAATGTTGCTGTAATTGCTGGATATACTGGTATCTCGATAGTCTGCCAATTGGTATATTTCGTATGTCAGGTTCGGGTGTTGATGTTAGTGATTTTCCAACCAGAAAGTGAGCCGGGGTAAGAGGGGAAAAATCATTGGGATCGGATGAAAGCGGAAAAAGTGGCCGGGAGTTTAGAACTGCCTCGACTTGAACGATTGTGGTATACATTTCCTCAAATGTCAAGTTCGACTCTTCCATGACTCGTTTTAAATGTTTTGTTGATTTTACGCCGGCCTCCCAGAGGCCCCCAAAGTGAGGCGAATGCGGAGGAATAAACTGCCAATCAATGCTTAGCTCAGTGATCATTTTGGTTAGAGATTTGTCGTTTTCGAGCAAAAATTGTCTCAAATTGTTCATTTTTGAAGCGGCTGCTGTAAAATTAGTCCCGTTGTCAGAGAATATTTTGCTTGGCTTGCCCCTCCGCGCTATGAAACGTTTTAATGCTAAGATGAAGCTGTCTTTGGTTAAGTCGGTAACTAACACTATGTGCAAAGCCTTTGTAGTGAAGCACACGAAAATGGCTATATAACACTTACTTATTTTGCTACCGCGGCCTTTGTGATTTTTAATTTGAAATGGGCCACAATAATCTACGCCGGTACAATTAAATGGTGATCCAGAATTAACGCGATCCTTAGGTAAATCCCCCATTATGAGCTGAATTAATTTTGGATTATGACGAAAGCAGATTATACATTCGCGTATCGTTTTTCTTGCCAAATTTCGTCCTGATAAAGGCCAAAAGGTTTCACGCACTGAAAATAGCGTATGCTGAGGTCCAGCGTGCATGAGTTTCAAATGTTCGTGAATAAACAATAACTTTGTTAAGTAATGTTTTGAACAAACAAGTATAGGGTGTTTTTTCTCGAAATTGAATTTGGAGTTTTTTAATCGTCCCCCAACGCGTATTATACCTGATTCTACAAACGGGGTAAGACTTAAAATTCTGCCCTTTGCGCCTAATTCTTTGCCCTTGCTTAATTGCTCGTACTCCTTTGGAAAAGATTCCCTTTGCGCGCATCGAATTAATGCATTGAATGCTTCTTTTATTTCAGTTACAGTGAGAGGTTCTGTTTTTCGTTCGTTTTTATTTAATTTACAATTATTTGAAAATCTAAAAATATAGGCTGTAACTCGTTTTAGTTTTTCTAAATTTGAAAAACGTTCAGAAGGAAAAGTATGAATGCCTTGATAGAAAGAACACATAGGCTTTGGCCTCTTTATTTCGGGTAATTGTAATTCATCAATAGAAAGTTTTAAATTTGGCCATGCCTCTTCAGTTTTACACAAAAAATCGGGACCTAACCACCACAACGGTAATTCTTGCAAGTTTTCTGCACTAACGCCTCTAGATAATAGATCCGCGGGATTTTGCTTTGTCGGAACATGTTTCCAAGTGAAATTGCTTGTTAAATCTTGTATTTCGGCCACGCGACTGGAAACGAAAGGTTTCAACGTGCTTGGTGCTGTTCGTAGCCATCCTAACACTATTGTAGAATCTGTCCAAAGGTAACAGTTGTCAAATTTTAGATCTAGAGATGTTAAAACCTTCTTGGCTAATCTGGCTAAAACAAGAGCACCGCAAAGCTCCAGTCTGGGCATGGTTATCGTTTTTAGAGGTGCGACTTTGGTTTTTGCGCATAACAAACGCGTAGTTATATCACCGCTTTCGCTTACGGATCGTACATAAACCACACCTCCATACGCTGTTTCGGAAGCGTCTGAAAAACCGTGAAGTTGAATAAGGTTTGAATTTTTACACAACACAAATCGTGGTATTTTTAGATTATTTAAATTATGCAATTTTTGTCTGAAATTTAGCCATAAAGTATGTAAATCTGACGGTAAGGACTCGTCCCATGAGATTTTGACTAACCATAATTTTTGCAACATCACCTTTGCTATTATAAGACATGGGCTTAGAAGACCTAAAGGGTCAAAGACTTGAGCTACATTTGACAAAATGGTTCGTTTTGTAATTACCTGATTTTCAGGTGCTAAATTTATTTTGTAACCAAAGTTATCGTTTTGATAACTCCAGACTAAACCAAGAGTTTTTGTATTTTCATTTGCACCGAGTTCTACGAGTTTTGCGGATGAAATTTCGTTTTCGTTTACGTACTTTAAAATCTCCGGTTCATTCGAATGGAATTTTCTGAGTTCAAAACAGCCAGTTCTCAGCGCCTCGGTTATCTTCTTGCAAAGTCGCGCTGCGCTTGCCTTTGTACTTGCTCCGCTTAATACGTCATCAACGTAAAAGTCGCGTTCTATCACGCGGGCTACTTCCGGTTGTGTCATTTTTACTTCGTCTGCTATTTGGAATAAACATCTGATTGCCAGAAATGCCGCAGATGATGTACCGTATGTCACCGTGTTAAGATTATATATTTGTAACTTGTCGCTGGGATTTTCCCGCCAATAGATTTGCTGCAAGGATCGCTGCGCAGGATCAATAAGAACCTGGCGGTACATTTTGGCCACGTCGCCGGTAAACACATAAGCATGACTTCGAAAACGCAATAAAATAGATAACAAATCATTTTGTATTGTTGGGCCTACCATTTGAAGGTCATTTAATGAATACCCAGATGTAGTTTTAGCCGACGCGTTAAATACGACTCTAAGTTTAGTTGTTAAACTTTCTTCTCGCAGCACGCCATGGTGAGGCAAAAAATATGAATGTTTTGTAGTTTGTTGATTGGATAACTTGGACATGTGTCCCAAGTGTTCGTATTCTCGCATGAATTGCACGTACCGAGTTTTCAAATTGGCGTTAATTTGTAATTTTTT
Organism: Pogonocherus hispidulus; assembly: GCA_963924545.1. Classification (NCBI taxonomy): domain Eukaryota; kingdom Metazoa; phylum Arthropoda; class Insecta; order Coleoptera; family Cerambycidae; genus Pogonocherus; species Pogonocherus hispidulus. The sequence continues at coordinate 29,692,578 of OZ004698.1, forward strand.
CTCAAGTGACAGAAATCGTTTTTCTGCCTGTTCTGCTGAATCCCCTAGCTTATCTAAATCATCTTTGAACGGTATTGAAACTAGAAATCTACCATGACAATTTCGCTTAGTATTAATTTTAAAGTGATTTTCGCAATCAAGTTCCTCTTTTGATAAAGATTTTTGAGGAAACCCCTCCTCAATTTCCCAAAATCGGGTTAGCTGATTTTGAAGATCTAAATTCTGGGAAAAATTGCAATGAACCCTGTTTGTCGAAGGTACGCCTATGGGGCCGGAAATTACCCATCCAAATTTCGTTTTCTGTAAAATCGGTTTATTTGTGCCTAAGTTGATCTGACCAATACAGAGTAAGTCCCAAAAGATATCGGCTCCGATGAGCATGTCAATTTTTTCTGGTTTAAAGAAAGTTGGGTCAGCAAGACTAATGTTTTTGGGAATTTCTAATTGCGTAATGTCAAGACTGCACGCGGGCAGTGTACTTGTGATTTCCGGTAATATTAAGCAAGTAATATTTTTTGAATAATTGTTGTTTAATGAACGAATAGTTACGTCGCATTTGGAACTGATTTTTGAGATCGTTTGATTTAATCCGGAAACTGCGAATTGAATGTGTCTTGTATGAAGATTTAATTTCTCAGAAAGTTGCTTTGTTATAAAGCTGCACATAGACCCCGAGTCTAAAAGTGCCCTTATGGTATGAGCGCCGCCACTGGCATCTAAAATGCTTACATATGCTGTTGACAGCAAAACTTGGTTTGCATGATTTTGCGCCGATAAAGAAAAGGTTTGCATATTATTTGCATTATCACCCGTATTAATATTTGTGCTATTTTTGTCGTCAACGCCCGTACTATTTGTCGCTTCAGTTGTAGCCTTTTTATTTTGATTATCATTAATTCTCTCGATATGCAAGAGTGTGTGATGCTTTAGATTGCATTTCTTACAATTACCTGATAGACATGCCTTGCTGTGGTGCCCTGCACGCAAACAATTAATACATAATTTAGCATTTTGTGTAGCTTTTATTCCGTCTTGTATTGAAAGTTTGAGAAAATCGCCGCAACTGTGCGTATAATGTCCCTTTTTGCAATACGTACAATAACCTTGAGTTGAACTTTGTGCAGATGAAAAAAAGCCTCTAGCGCTATGACCGGGTTTTTGTAATTTGCGTTCGTTTTGATTTTTGACCTCTAGCGTTTCTAGAAGGTCAGCCCTACCCTTTAAAAACATTTTGAGATTTTCTAACGTAGGCACTTCGTTTTCGATTTTGTACTGCTCCCATTCACGGATTGTTGTCGGGTCTAGTTTTGTACAAATTAAATAAATTATAAGAGTATCCCATTCGCTTATTGGTTGTTTTAGCTGCTCCAGAGCTCTTAAGTGCTTTGACACGTTGTCTAATAGCGCGCGAATTTTTTCTGCATACTCTTTTGTTATGGGCTCTATATTAAATAACGATTTTACATGGTTGTGAATTAAAAGACGAGTATTGTCAAATCTATCACACAATGATTTCCACGCAACTGTATAATTTTTTGAGCTGAACTCGATTGATTTGACAATTTCTGCTGCCCCCTTTTCCAAACATGCCCTGAGATAATGAAACTTTTGAATTTCCGATATGTCTGGGTTATTATGGATGAGGGATTCGAACGTGTCGCGAAATTCTAGCCAAGCATGATATTCTCCGTTGTACTTTGGCAGCTGGATAGTAGGCAATTTTAACCCTTGTGAAATTACCTGTCCATTTGAATTGTGTGTAAGAACACTACCAGCACGAGATAAGACAGGACTATTATTTTCAACTAAATCGTTTTTTTGATATTGCTTTAGAAGTTTTTTCGCTATCGCAATTTGAGAATAATATTTTTGCTCGAAATCGTTTCGCTCTGTATATTGTTCATCCGCATTTTCCACTAGAATTTCTATTTGTGTTTGTATCTCGTCAAACTCGTATAATAAAGATTGTTGTGTTTTTTCTAGCCAATCGTCGAGTTTGATAATGTTAATGTCCTCTAAGGGCTTATTGTTTGACATTAATTCGTTCAAGCTATCTAAGAAATTTGAAAAACTTGTTAATTTCGCCTTTTGCGTGCCTCGCTTTCTTATAAGCTGTGCAACGTCCGTACTCATTTTTCTCGTGATTTGATAAATGTGTAATATTAATTTATTAAGTAGGTAAATGTAGGTAAATGTAACGATATGAATTAAATTCGTACAAGTCGAGACACCTCTAAGAATGGAAAATGTAAACAAAGATAAAAAAAAATTGGAATCGGCTCACCGGTGTCTCCTCCAGTCGTCCACCTCGTCTCTGGCTGCGTCTCTGTGGTGAATCGCCAGTTGGTTTGCTGGGCCACTGTGCTGTGTGCCGGCCGCGTGTCTTCTATTGGTTAACAACAGCGGTTGCCGGTACGTACTTTAGTTTTGTTCACAAAACTTTGTTTTTACTTATTGCTTTTGTATTTAACTGTTTAATCGGACTACGAAGGACCATATGTTTATTGATAACACTTATTTTGAAAAAAGAATGATTATTTTTGTGGTTTAATACGTTTTATTGTCGGATCGATCTACACTGATTGATATTTTATAATGTACTGAATATTGTTTTAGTCTATTTTCGCCAGGCGGCGTTGTCATTGCTTTTCGCGGTAAAATCGCTTTTGAAACGGCTTGAACACTATTTATAAAATATACCTTCTTGGAAATTTTCTTTGTAATATATATTGCATGACTAGAAAATGTCAGGTTCTGATCAATAATCACCCCTAAATATTTATATTCCCTAGCCTGCTCAACCAATTCGCTATTTATATAAATTCCTGTATGATTATTTATGTCAGTTAAGTTATATCTACTTTTTATCATCATGAACTTAGTTTTTTGAATATTCACAGCCAAACTATTGTTTTTTAACCATTTACAAATTCTCAATAGGTTATCATTTAATATGTTTACAATATTTTGTACGTCATTACCTATAACATATAACAAAGTGTCATCTGCAAATAACTGAATATCACAATTTCTTTTTTCACAGTTCTCATTCTTTTTTAGTCACAAGTTTGTCACTATATCGTTGATGTATAATATGAAGAGATTAGGTCCAAGTACTGTCCCCTGCGGAACTCCAATGTTAGATGTCAATGTTGAGGATATGTTGTTATTATACTTGGTAATCTGAGTACGGTTATGTAGGTATTCTTCAAGCCGTCGTATTATACTTGGGCCAAATCCATATTTTTTAAACTTCATCTCATTCAAGAATAATAATGTTCTGCTAATTGTCTCAAAAGCTCTTTTAAAGTGTAAAAATATTACTCCAATAACTTTCTTCTCTTCCAAAGCCATTTTCCAATTTAATAACACTGTCTTTGGGCACTTTCACAAGATTTCCTTTTTCTGAAGCCGGCATGATATTTAGTTAACAACTTGTTGTCTTCAATATATTCTATTATCTGCTTATTTACAATCAATTCTAATAATTTTTCATAGGTTGGTTCTGTATTGATCGGTCTATATTCCTCACGTCTATTTATTACTTTTTCGATAGGAATAATTGTAGATAATTTCCATGTTTCAGGAAACGTACCAGTTTCTAAACTATTATTAATTAGGTGTAAAAATCTGTTTCCGATAACTGATGAGGCTAATTTTAATATTTCAGTATTTATCCCGTCTACACTGCTTTTTTTATTTTTCATTTCCCTAATAATTTTCTTAAGCTCTGTAAAGTCTAGCAATTTAAATTTTTGTAACTTACTTTCACTTTCAGGTATATTGCATTTAGGACTTCTTCAATTGTACCCTGGCTAAGTTCAGTAGCAATATTTTCAATACTCGAAATGAAATACTCATTAAATTTATTTGCTATTATTTGATCATCCTCTTCTAATGTGTTTTCAAATATTATTTCATTTCTTTTTTTTTTTTCGTATGTCCTCCTAATAGTTGTTTTATTGTCTTCCACATTTCCACAGAACTTCCTCTGTTGTCATCAATTTTTTCCCGGTAATATACTTTTTGTTGTCTTATCAATTGCACCACCTTATTTCTTTGCCTTTTAAAGTTGTTCCAGTCGTCTTCGTTGTGGGTTATTATTGACCTTCAATACAATCTGTCCCTATTTTTTATATTTTCTTCTATTACAGGTGTCCACCATTTATTGTCAGCCCACTTTGATGGTATTGAGCGAGTTACAAGTGGAGCATGCTTATCTAAAGTTTTCAATATTATTCAATTCCTTTAAGTTTACTGCCATCTCATTGGTATTAGTGCTATCATTGTTCCATTCAGTATCCATGAGATCTAATTGAAAATTTATGTCGCTAAAATTTCGGAAGTCTCTATATGTTCTTATATGTGTGATCTCTTGAATATCGTTAATCAAATTTACTATCAAAAAACCATGATCGCTTATTTTGGGTGTTAAGTGTACTTCGGCAATAAGTCTTTTATTATTTGTAATTACAAGATCAATCATTGAAGACGAATCTCTAGTAACCCTCGTAAATGTATTGATTTTTTGGTAAAGTCCATTCTCATTTATAATTTTCTTTAATCTATTGGAGTAATAAGTATTCTTTGAGATATCAATGTTGAAATCACCAATTAACACAAATATTCCATCCTGAAAAGCATATTCCTCAAAAATTCTTCTATCTTAATTCAGAAATCGGATTCACTTGAAGAGGGTGAATGGTATATATTGATTATATTATTTTTTATGCCGTAACATTATTTGTATTCCAGTTATCCATACATTCATGCCAATTACTTCTGTTATTGTTTTATTGTACTTATATTTACTTTTTATGTAAATACTTGTGCCGCCTGTATGTTGACTGGAAGAATTTGTAACTACAACACTATATCCATTGATATGTGTTTGATTTTCCATAATATCATCTGTTATACATGTCTCTGACAGACAAATAATGATCGGCTTCGATTTCTTAATTGTATATTCTAACTGAGTTTTATGAGCCAAACGGCTCTCTATATTTAGGCGAAATAATTTATTTTCTAATAATTGCTATTGAGACTTTGTATCATATACCTCAGGATATTTTACTTTTTGTAGTAATTGTTCGTATATCCTTTTGTAAGCTTCACAATTCTTATTAAACGCTGAATGATGATAATCAATATTTGGTATTTTCAAAGTTTCTGCCGCATTTTTGCAGTTTATGCATATCTCTTCCTCTGATGTACACTCATTAGATCTGTGTTCCCCCGTACATTTTGGACAAACCTGTTTCTTACTTTTACATTCTTTACTCATATGCCCAAACTTCCAGCATTTATAACATTGTACTATGTTTACATGGTCTATATACTTACAAGTACGCCACCCTATATATATAACAGCTTTCGTTTTTATCTGACTGTAAATTAACGGATCTATTTCTACTATTATACTGGTTTTGCCTTGGTTTGTTACGTAACTTTTCAGAACTTTAATAATACGTTGGGGGGTGGAGTAGTTATAGTATTTTGTATCACAATTTTTTCTATTAGTTCTTCATATTCTGCTAAAAGTTTCTTGTCTATATTTATAATTCGGATTTTAGGGTTTTTCTTTTCTGGTACATTTACTTCATATTCCCCTCCCAATTGCTTTTTGATATCATCGGATATGCTTTTAATATCCTGTTGCTTACTACAACTTATTGCTATTCCACCGTCTTTAATGTATTTTACCCTAGATACATCAACTCCTAGGGAGCTTGGATTGATTTTTTCTTCTATTATCTGTCTTGTTTTAAAACTTTCTTGTAATTTCTTTGGTTTCACAACTAATACCTCTGAGGCTTGCTTCTTTACAATTCCACTGTAAGTCATCTTGTTTTCGCCAACATTCTTCCTGTTCTTCAACTCTTCTACTTCGTTTTGTAGAAAACGAATTAATTCATCTTTGCCTGCAATAATATCATCTTTATTTGCTATAATTCTTTCATTACCTCTGGTAGTCTCTTCTTTGCTTTCTATAATTTTATGAAGCAATGAATAACTTTCATTTTTTCTACATTTTGAGCAATAGAATCTCATGACTCGATTACTTAATTGAAGTACTTTCACTTCAGACGATGTTAGTTATGTTTTAAATAATGAGCCTCTACACCCATCACACTGGTAAATTTCTTTTACTTTTACTTCTTTGCATATGTCACATTCCATTATTTTTTATAGGTAGTATAGGTAATGCAAATAATTTTTGTATCTGCCTTGTATACACAAAGTTGATTACACTTTTTGAGTCCACCATATAAATACAAATTTATAAGAAATTATCTTTAACACTTCATGCATTAGTTTTTACTCATGCGACTTTTTATTCCCCTTTTTTATCTTTATATGCTGATAATAAACAGGTATTCTGTGCAACTATGAAAGTTATTCTTCAATTCTTATCGATTAAATGCAGTAACACAAGCCATGAAACAATCTCTCTAAACTTACAAATTTCAGCTTTCTGCCAATACCACTTTCATTAATACTTTTAATGTTTTTCCCAATTTATATGACACTTTTACTCCAATCAAGAAAAGACAGCCCACTATTCTACTAATAGTCTAATAGAATCAAAATCAAATAGTCTAATAAATCAAATAGTAATTCAGTGTTTATTTGAAAGATATGCCGAAAACAACTACTCCACGGACAATATGCCCCGACTGGCGTTGCATTACATCGGCATCTCCATAGGAGTCGCCACATCTTTCATGGAGACCAAATATCAGACATTGACCGGTTTCGCGGTTATTTTGCGCTCATCAGAGTGCCATAGGTAGTGGACTCGATGAACGATGCTGCGACGTGATTTCCTAATGGGCATCGTGAATGTTAGTAGTGGTGAGAAACACACCGTAGTGCCCTCTTTGGGTCTGTGCTACTATCTGTCTGACAGTTATTATCAAATTGAGGCGACTCCTATGGAGATACCGATGTAATGCAATGCCAGTCGGGGCATATTGCCCGTGGAGTAGTTGTTTTCGGCATCTCCTTCAAATAAATAAGTAGGATTGTCTTCCTTTAAGACAATAGAGGTCACTGCTGTAATGGCACCTGCGGAAAAGCAGGTCGTTATCTGTCTGTCAATTTGACAATAATTGTTAGACAAATAATAGCACAGACCCAAAGAGGGCACTACGGTGTGTTTCTCACCACTACTAACAGTAATTCAGTATTTTGCATTTATCTTTTGTTTACGTTTTTAAATTCTATTTACTTGTTATTAAAAACCCTTGCCTCAAAGTACCGTGTTTCATGCAAATCCGCCTAACTACCCTCTAAGTGTTAGCATATAAAGAGTGTCCCAGGAATCCGTACATACCTCGATGTCCAGGATAATATAACTCACGGTAAGTCAAACCTTTTTTTATACGTCAATCACAGCATATCTCAAACCCAGCGACAGAGGAATTGATTCAATAGTAAACTTTAGACTCCTTTTCAAGATAAATGAATAACTAAGTAAGTTTGTGAAACCTGTATAATACATCGGGCAGCCTGTTACAATGAAATGAAACATACATTGATTTCCAAGACAGGCCTGGAAGCTGATGACACATAAATAAAAGTTCCGGTCTTGTCCCTGAAGTAAACAGATGTCTTCGAGATAGTCAGTAAAAATGTCTTGGAAGTCGGACTCCATGTCAAATCTTATGGTTTCATAAGCATTCCTTATCCCTATTCTTAATCGTTTTCGAGAAATTTTGATTTTTTAAAAATTTCTCAAAAAACATAGTTGCATTTATCACGTTCTATCCCTTTCAGTTTGTGACCTAAACGCTTGAAATTTTAACGGAGTAACACTGAAATGTATCGATATCGAAACATGTAGAAAATACGAAAGCTACTGCAAATTACACAGGGCATTCAAAAAGAGCCGACCAATTGTGATAAATTCAAAACCCAATTAGTCACTTATTATAAACGGAACACCCTGTGTTTCATAATGCCAACCTATGTGCTTTTTAATTCCCTTTCGATTGGTATTAACATTCCCTATACCTAAATTTCAACGATTTGAAGATATTTGGATATTATTAACAGAACGAGAATAATCGGTCAATTAGCTATGAAGCAAAACATTTGAGTGTCATCTAATGTCATTACTTATTTAGCAAAGTGACTGTCAATGTTGTAAAGTAAGTTTCCTGATTTAGTACCAGTAAAAGCGAGTGTTTGTAATAATAATATCCGGAAAAACACAGACCAACTAACGACTTGGTCAGAAGGCTACATAATTGCTATTAAATATTAATATAATGATAATTCAGCCCAAATACCTATATAATTGAAACTGTATCCTAAAAAACTATTAAAATTTACGTCTATCAAATATTGGGAATTTGATCCATAATATTAAAATAGGATGAAATACATTCCAATGTTTAAAGTCTACCTACATAAAGGCCGCGGCGTGCCGGCGAGTTGGGCGGTCTTAATCGGACAACGATCAATAGCAAATAATAAGCAATACTTAATTGAAATAACTGCAATTTTCGAAGTGTTCCGGCGTGTATTTAATTAGATATTGTACAAGAAGTGTTGTGTTGTGTTTGAAGTGTTGAATAAAGATTTTGATTGTTGTATAAAACTCTCACTTATCTTTAGAACCCCGGAAGGAGTAACAATATCAAGGAATAATGAGGTGGCTGAGATCAATATGTTGGCATCTTTACATCTTTACAGGTATATAATCAAGCATCATCACGACAGCTTGCTCTACATACCAGCACCAGTCAAATGACTGTAATTCGTGTGTTACATAAACATAAATATAAGCCATACCACAAGAGATGTAAACATACTCTTCATCACGAACAGAATCCTAATCGGCGCACCGAATTTTGAAAATAGTTTATTAAACAAACAGCAGCTGACAGGAACATCCTGCTGTCAATTCTTTGGACTGATGAGTCCAAATTTACTAATTTTGAAATTTTCACTAAGCACAATGAGGTACTATGGCATGAGGAGAATCCCCATCTTCTTCAAGAAGTCCAACCCCAAATTAAATTCGGTTTTAATGGTGGTGCGGTCTAATTGAAAATCAATTTATTGGTTCAGTTATTTTTAATCATAATTTGAACGAACATAGATTTCAAAATGACATTGAATATGCACTTGACGAGTTACCTCTAGCACAACTGAGAAAGACACGATGGTTCCAACAAGATGGTGCTCCCACCCACAACACTCAGGTTGTAAGAGAACATCTAAACCAAAGATTTCCAGGGAGATAGATAGGAAACAATGGTCCAGTGTGGTTGCATTAAAACAAAGATAATTATGCATGTATGTACAAAATAAATTTTTATTTAAAAATTTCTATTACGAAGCTAGAGCTAATTTAAGTTTTTTGGAATTTTATTGTTTTGCTAAATATTTTGAGAACTGCTGGTTTTTTCAACAATTTTCCGGGACCACTATTTAGAGCTAGTAATTGCTCAACTCTTCTCTAATTTAACCAACTTCATATCTCTTCAAATTAATATACAGGGTTATTCAGAACTTATCTCTAAAACTTTGAGGATATGTGCATCCTTCAATAAGAAATTGATATCACCAAAAAAATTTATAATAAAAGTCTTAGGATTTCCCATAAACAATATTTAAAGTTATACCATTATAAAGGACTACGTAGATGGGAAACTGTACTTCAACATCTGATATACCACAATCCTACAAAAAACAGTAAACAAGTTTTTGTACCTGGAACGCCTGGTCAAGACCGAGCGAATAGAGTTGGAGTGGGGATAATATCTCTATTGTCTGTGTCGCTCTCTCAGTGCCGGTGTTTTATTTATCCTAGGAGTGTTAAACTGTAAAATTTTCAAAATGGCTCATGTGTACAGTAATGCTGAGTTAATGGACATGATTCTTAATTATGGCGAAGTTGGACAAAATTCATTGGCAACTTCGCGCTTGTATGCGGAACGATTTCCAAATCGACACACGCCAAATTATGCAACTTTTACGGCAGTGGTACAACGTGGCCGTGATACTGGTAATTTATGTGCAAATCGTGGATGAGATGGTGGCCCGGGACGACCACAACGTATTTTAGCAGCTGAAGAACCAGTGTTGAATCTGGTCCGTGAAAATCCGCGAATAATTACAAGTCAGATCGCTAGGCAGGTGCCTGGGGTATCCCAATCAACGGTGTGGTGCTTACTACACGAAGCTCAGTTTTATCCGTATCATATCCAGCGTGTTCAAGCACTGTTTCCAGTAGATTATCAATTACGAGTTAGGTTTTGTGAGCCATTGTTGCAGCAAAATGCTGAAAATCCCCAATTTACTTAATGATTTGCGTTTACAAGATCAGCAACCAGGAGGAAAATTCGCTTTAGTGCAGAAAAATTGGATAAGGCGTGCCCAAAAGTGTGTAGAAGTCGAGGGACAAAATTTCGAACAGCTTTTGTAACAAGGTATGTGCAAATTTTTTATAAATTTCATGTTTCTAATACCTAGTAATCAAGTAGCGCAATTCTTCAAAATTAGTGTAACAAAATTTTATTCATTTTAAAGGCACGTCACTTTGGTCACATCTATCTATCTTTCAGTTTATTTTAAAGTAAAAACGCTGCAAATCTTTTTTGCACCGGGTGTCGGTATACTCTCAGAACGTCCCAAGTTTTTTCCGTGACTTCGCCAGTTTGCATTGTCAGTCCCAAGGTCACTCCATTACAGTGGACCAGTATACAGCGGCAATTAAAAATTTTTAAATAGTTTTCAGAACTCGCCAAAAAAATTTTTTTGCACTACCACATTTGTACATGTATGTTGAACATCCCCAAATTTTATTATGGATAAGTTCTGAATAACACTGTATATATATACATATATTAGTTAAATAAAAGCGTTTACACTACGCAGTTTATTTGTCCCGTTTTTAACTGCTTTTTATTAGATATGTTTGATACTGATAAATTTATCCTAATAATTGAGGAAAATCCTCCGATTTGGGAAAAAGGAATCAAAGATTATAGTGGCAGAGTCTTAAAGGAAAAATGGAATTTTCTAATTTTCTCGTAAAACTTAAAAAATCTCTTACTTGTTTCCCGATCACTAAAATACGGATGTACCCAAAACTGCCTTGTTGGAGGTTGTCGCAACTCACCAGTGGCTCTAAACCACACATAATTTTTATTAGATGCGTTCGTAGCGACATACCGACTTGAAATGAGGGGTGCGGCGTACAAGGATGTGTTAGTTTTTATTGCGGCAAAACCGGTCCTGTCAAAATGCACCGGTTCAAACACATAGTATTGACCAGTACTTAGCGGCACTAGTTTCTTGGTTGAGGTCACCGGTGTCAACCCCTGCTGGCTTCTTGTCCACCCCCAGTTGGTGGGCTCTTTCTCTAATCCCAACCATGTCTGTACCTGGTCGTAGGTTCTATAGGAATGTTGGACAGCAGCCTCTTCGGAGGGGAGCAGACAAGCGAGGTGGACTTTGCCGTTGGCAGCAGATCGGACAAATATCCTATAACGCAGGGAGTGGAGAGAGTCGTCTTCTCTCTGCAAAATTTGTCAGGGAAAGGTCCCCCAAACTACCAAAATATTTTTTATACAATTTTGATAAATTTATACGTCATTATTAATTGAACTCAATTTCATTTTGCATCATATAAAACCATTTTCCACTGAGGTATGTCTTTCTTATCCTTTACAAAAGTCCTGCAATTCGTCAGGCTCCATTTCTTGAAAAATCCCATTTTCCTTAATTTTTTGTTAGTTCCTGATAACAAGGGAACTATTGGCCCTACAGTGTTTCGCTTATGCTTAAATTAAAGCTAAATAACTGCTCTACAACTTCATTTTCCATGACTTTCCTCGTAGGCTGAGTATTTTAGCCGATATTTGGCTGGAAAGGCGACTAAAACAACAATTTTCAACTTTTAGGGATAAATGGCCAATCTTTGAAGTGCTGTATCTCGAGACCCATTAGACCTATGGAGCTGCTGTTGCATTCAGATTGTAGTAAATTTTGTTTACTTTAAAATTGTATAGGGCGACTTTTTCCGTAGGATGCACCATTTAGAAGTTACAAGCCAAAAACTGAAAAAAATCCGAAAAAAAAAAAAAGGTTTTTCGAGCACCACGCAGTCAGCACAGGTCTTTTGAAGCTGCAGACTTGGTACCTATCCTAACAACATTCCAAAAAATCAGAATTGTGCAGTTTTTTGCGACCTAACGCGATATTTGTGTCTACGGTGACTGGCCTATAGTACCCTACAGGAAATATGAGATTGGCTAGACTTGACTCAGGTTTGCCAGAGGTGGCACTCACGGCTGCTATTAGCGAGAAAGGATACCACTCTTAAACTTATCAAAACTAAGTTTGTAAATATGACAATTTCTGTCCCATGCTGCATGACACACTGACAGGGTGTTTGTTGTACTTATTGTAGTTGTGACAGTTAATAATGTAATGCGTCAGATTTTGGGCACTCTTCAAGTTTATGATTATATACACATAAGGGACAAATAAATATTGTGAATTTACACTGCCTCCAAATATGATGATAGCCACACCATCGAAAACACTGAAGAAATTCTATAGCATCGAAAACACTACAATAATCATAGTTAACAAACAAGCTCGCTTTGATCAAGAACCCTATTGTTAGTTGAGATGTCTGTCTGTATTGCCTGATATAATTCGTTATTTTTTTTTCAATGGAAAAAATGAGATAAGTTAAGTACAGATGTACCTAGTATAACATTTTCATTTTGCGATTATCTTATCATACATAATTAAAACAATAACATTGAAACTAAATTTAGTCTGGATATGTGCCTCACATGTTGCATGTTGCAATTTTTTTTATTAATAAATCCTTCAAGTGTAAATTTTAATTCATTGGCCCATATAATTTTGTTTAATTTGGACCTGGACTTTTATAACAACAAAGTCCCAAAACTGGATCCTTCTTAATTCTTCTCCTAGTCTAAGCTTTTCTCTTGTAAAATTATGAAGGAATATTGGTGCATTTTATGTTTCTCAAAATTATTTTGAATTGAAAAAAATTAAGTATCCACACTTGTAGACCCTGCTGGAATTGGCGGTTGTCTACCAGCTTGAAAATATGCCAAAACGTTTATTTCATTTACTTACTTTTCAGTCACTGGTTTGAAAACTCTTCGCTTTGGCTGCACATTGACAAAAATATTGGCTGCACTAAATTAAACTCAATTCTTCTGAATTTAGTTTTACTTATCAAAGGTAAGTGAGGATGAGTTTCACTAGAAACGCGACAAGTTCTCTATGCAATTCTTCTTTCACATTCACCATGAACATAAAATAAATCTAAAATGTCACTTATTTGTGTATTCATTTACATCTAAATAATTGTGGTATTCCATATTTTTTCTTGAGTGTTTTAAATTGTTCGTTGGCACAACAAAAACTGAGTGTCTCAAACGCCAAAAACTGTCACCACTTGCAAATTTTTGCATAGCTGACTACATTGACTTTCAAATAATGTTGAATAATAATATAATCACGAATATCTCAAAAACTGTTGAGATTAAGTATAGGGAAAGCTAATGGAGGTTGTTGCAGAATTTACTCCTGCATTCAGAGATGCATTGCTGTATGTACAGGGTGGCCCATTTCAAAAAATAAACTTTTACACATTTTAAAATTGGTTGATTGACAACAAAATTTTAGATACCCTGTACAAAAATGAAAGAATGTTTTAACTTTGATAATTAGTAGAAAAAAAATCAGATTTTTCTTCAAAAATGTCAAAGATACACAATATTGAATATCCCCGTGTTGATAATTTTTTTTTTATTAATTGAAATAGCTCAAACACGGTTAATTTTAGGTTAGGGAAACCTAACAGAGGTATATTTACGAGGAGTATGCCATCATATTTCCAGAGAGGGAGGAATGGAGCAACACCATTTTAGATTCCCCCGATTCCCCCAATCCCAGTGAACAGAAGAAACATTAGATTAGAAAGTCGGGAAGGTTCGACGAGGGAAGAGGTGATGGAGTTAGGTAGGAGACAACAGGGGTAGGGAAAAAGTGCCCGCTTGTGGCCTACTTGCCAGGTCTTGACCGCCCCATACTACTACTACTTCTACTACCTCGAAAAGAATTCAAAAAATGCATTAAAAATATAGCATTCCGTTTAAAATAGGGAAGTTGCGGCTCACTTCCGGTATTATCGGAAGTAGTACAATATAATATATGACATTTAAATAAAATTAAATAAAAAAATAACATATTGTTTGGTATTCCAAAACTTAATATTTAAAGTAAATATGTAATAAAATACTTACTAAAGGATTTGAATCAGCCAGTAGTGAGAGATAAGCTTTTATGACTGGACATTCGGGATTAGAGGGTTCTTGTAGTCGTACTAAAGCCATTATAGCTTGAAGACGAATTGGTGTTTTTGGATCCTTTAATGGAATAATATTAATTATAGTTACATATTATTTAAAACCTAAATATATTACCATTATGCGTTCTAACATTGCTTCTTGGATGCAATCACATATAAAGTTGTCTAAATGTGTGTCATTACCAATATGCTGAAGAATTAAAGTTATAAGCCTACAAGAGTAATATCGGGTTTGTTCATATGCTAGATCATGAAACTGAAAATAGATTATAAGTATATCAGATGTTATAATTTTGGTCATGTTATGTGATCTCAGTGGTCAGTCATTCAAAATCAAACAATAACCTAGTAGCTTATTTATATGGCCTACAACATATTTTTTGTAATTCCACAAAAAATAAATACATTTAAACATAATAATAAACTAATGCCATTTATTATTATTCAATTCATCATTTTCATTTCCTGCTGATAGTATTGTCACATCATTGCTGCCAAATATTAATTATATAAAGGTGCGTGACATATATCTATTTATATAAATCCGATAAGCTGCATGAATAAGTAATATAATACCAAAATCAAAGCTAGTGTGTAACGTTTCAAATTAACTATAAAAATTAAGGACAGTATAAGCAACACTTTCTGCAACAACAATGTGAGTTGGTTGCATAACTAGCAGGGTATTTAAGTAAAGTATGTTTTATGTATAGTAAAAGCAAAAAATAAAAAAACAGGAAAAAAGGAACAGATATTCCAGAAGAGCAGAACTCAGCTCGTGTTAATATTTCAGTGTCAAGCCTAAAAATACCTAAGGTTAGTATCTAAAAATAGATATTTTATTAAATTTGTAGCTTATTTTAATTGTATAATGTACTCGAATAATTGAAGATAGATTTTGATAAGTTTTTTTTACAATAAGAACATTTTTTATAGGCTTCAATTGTACCCTTCGATTTCACCCTTCAGCTACAAATGCCATTGCGAATCTCGATACCCAGTGTATAAATAATAATTTTGCTGAAATTGTGGTTGCGGTTCTGAGTCCTGTAACTGCATTCTGATTGCATAATCCTTCTCCTAGTTATCAACTCTTCAGCAGCACTAATGAACAGCAATGTAATATTACGTCCAGGTTTGATAAAAGAAAGAAAAGAGCAAGGGGTGAGTCAGTTTAATTTTCCATATCAACAACGTTTTGCCATCCAAGTTTCAGTTTATAACCAGTTGCATTTACAAATCCAACATAATTTGTTGGATAAAAGATTCAAGTGTCGAATAATATTACCCATTCTTCAATGCCAGTGAATCTCGGTGAAGAGAAGAAACCTATAAAAATTATATAAAGTTACAATTCTAATATGTTATAGTTCTATTCGTATGAACTTACCTGTACTTCCTTATAAACTTACCTAATCAATTTTCGATATTTTTACATATCAATTCTATGTACGTAGGTACATGTATGTGTATAAATAATATATTTAGTGAATATATGTAAACTCAAGACAGCTGTTGCGAGGTCTAACGATCTAATGTAGAAAGAAAATTTGTAGGTAGCAATTCTAGTAAACTTTACAAATTAGATTCATTGAAAATAATAATGAAAGGTGCATCCCTTGAATAATTCTACCTACGCTGATACCTTTACTGTTCTTTAGTTAGTAGTGTAGATTGTGAAACATTCCTTGTTCTCTTCAACTAATATTATTTTCAAAAGTTAAGTACTAACAATAATTAAATAACAAGTATAGGCTTGATAACTGTTAAAAAGGGGAAAAGATTTAAGTGTAGCTTATTGTTTTATCCGTGATATATTTTACACGTTGGTTTGTTCATTTTATTACTGTATTAACGTTTTTTACATTTCATTTTTATATTAAATTAGAATAATAAGTAAGAACTATAATGATCAGTGATATATTTCAACGTTGGTTTGTTAAATAATTAACGTATTATCTTTTACATTCATTATCTATACATTTTTATATTAAATTAGATTATAACGCTACAATCGTTCATTTGACTGACGCCCAGGGTAGTTCACATGGTTAGCTGAATTTTAAACAACAAAATTAGAAGTATAGAGCTCACGCCCGCCTCCACATTAAGAGCCGCTGTGCATACATCGTAAGAACTGAAAGTTACGTCACAAGTTATATTGTTTTTCTAATAAATTAAAATGCAATTCTAAATAAATTTAAGTTAAATGAAACTTACAAATAAAGAATGTTTTTTTAGCTAAGATTGAGGCTAAGACGAATAGTATAAAACATATTTTTGTTAAGACAATGGAAACTGTTCAATTTTTGATGTTACTATATTTCAATTATTTATGACCGATTTGTGAAGTATAAAATATCTGTTAATAGTATATTATATACCTAGGTTGAGAAGTGAGCTATTATTGACCGAGAAATTTTTTATATATAATTATATAATTTTCGAGGTAAATAATGGCCTTCTCAACCGAAGTATATATAGTATTTTTTTTACTACTAATAGCCGAATTAACGCCAGAAGATCTTATTTTTATTTTAAAATCAGACATTTCCCCTATTATTCAAACATATCAAAATATCAAGTAGGTGAAATGTCAAACTGATGCGTAAAATGTGAAACAGATGAGTTTCAATACAATTTATTATTATTATTATCATTATTTCCTAGGTAAATAATGAATTATTATTTACCTAGGTCAATAATGAACTACTACTTATTACACAAATGAGATAAATAATAAGGTTTTCTCATGTTAGTAGTAAAAAAAAAATGTTATCAATTAATTACATAAAACACAGATATCCCTCAAATTGGGTTTTGAACTTTTCTATAGTTCTTATCACTTGCATAAGTTATCGTACATACATTCTACGAAAAATGAGAAGATATCTGTCCTACATGTTTACAGTTTACAAGTTTTCATGCAAATTTGTTTAAAATAAGTATTAATTATGATTGTGTTTTCATGACCAATAAAACTTTAATGAGTAATTAATTTAAAATTTTTGAAAAAAAATTGGAAAACAAACATTTCACTTAAAAAATAAAAATATATACAGTGAGGACATAAAGTCCCCCCCCCCCCCCCGCCTCTAATTTTTGAACCACTAGGTAGATTGTAATGAAATTTGGAACGATAATCGATAATATGTTACTAAATTCTGCATTTTTTGACACATCAATGACAGCTCTGAATATCAAAGTGACAGCTGGGCGTGCAATAGGAACATTTTTTTAAATGGAAATGGGGGTCAAGTAATAACTCATTTTGAAGCTATTTTTATGCTCAAAACATCCCCCAATTTTGAGAACATTTGGTTCAGTAATTTCCAAATAAAAACCAGTACCTACTTAATATCAGTTTCTGTTATATAATTTTTTTACATAAATATTACAAATTATTGTAAATTATTCAAAGCAGAACAAAAATTAAAAGTAAACAAATAACAATAAACCATCCCTAACCTAAAATAACCTAAATTAAAAAATTATGAAATAATTTAAATTAAACGTAGAGGCAGAAACAAATTTGGAAAACACGTGTTACTTCAAAAAATATTGAAAATGACCACCATGAACCTCCTGACAAATAAATGTTCCATGGGTAAGTTCTATTATAAAGATTGTGTGGTAAAAAGATTATGTTATAAACTGATATTACTGGTTTTTATTTGGAAATTACTGAACCAAATGTTCTCAAAGTTGGGGGATGTTTTGAGCATAAAAATAGCTTCAAAATGAGTTATTACTCGACCCCCATTTCCATTTAAAAAAATGTTCCTATTGCACGCCTAGCTGTCACTTTGACATTCAGAGTTGTCATTGATGTGTCAGAAAATGCAGAATTTAGTAACATATTATCGTTCCAAATTTCATCACAATCTACCCAGTGGTTCAAAAATTAGAGGGGGGGGACGGACTTTATGTCCTCACTGTATATTTCTCCCATGTAAAAAATAGACTTTCCTTACAAGTCAAAAATCACAAAGCGCAGTTAACATTTATTTATTTGGAGATGCCGAAAACAACTACTCCACGGTCGATATGCCCCGACTGGCATTGCATTACATCAACATCTCCATGGATGTCGCCACATCGTTCATCAAGACCAAATACCAGACAATGACCGGTTTCGATCTTGTTACGATTTCATCAGATTGCCATAGGTATCGGAATCGATGAATGATCTGGCGACATGATTGCCTAATTGGCATAATGAATGTTATCTGTCTGTCAATTGGACAATAATTGTAAACAGGTAGTAGCCAAGACCGAAAGATGGCACTACGGTGTATTTCACTGTATCTCGCCACTACAAACAGTACAGTTAACATTGTTCCCTAAATTAACAGTACCTACTATTCATTTTTATATTTTTTTGAAAAATATTATTAAAATTGACTATAGTAGCTTATATTGCATTATTCTTATCTAAAGCATGCTTCAACTTTTTATTTGCCTTCAGCTTTTCAATTTTCAGTTGATTCTATGGTCATTACCATAATTTATACCAGAAAATAGACAAATGCTATTATTTTATTTTGACATTGCACATAACCTAACAACCTGACTTTCCTTTATCTATGAATCTGACTGAAAAATAAACCGCCAACAAAGCCGTTACCGCAAAGCAATTTATAGGTACCTTACCGCAATGTCGCAAGATCGCAAACCCGCGCCGGCGCCGAATGCTTTGCTCGGTAATAATCACTGCCCAAAAACCCGTCATTGGTCAGGGTCTCAGTCTGACCAATGGTATTGTGGGATCGTAGATTAACTCCACGTTATTCCTTGTTCCCGGTTCGAATTAAGTACACGAGTACTGGTTATATATATCAAACTTTATTTTACACCATCAAAAACTACTACAACTTAACTTTCTTAATTGACAGAATAGCTTCTGACACATGCATTAAAAAACCTTTTAGACAGAACGCGCCTACTCACATTCACATATAAACACCTGACATTCTCCCACCTGAGTCACGTTCTATGTGACTCACAAAAGGAAGAGGCAAGAATGTTACAAAACTAACAAAATGTAATTACTTAAATCTAACAGGTAACTTAACTAAACGTCCGCTTCGAGTACGCTCTAACCGCTGCTCCGTCTTCGCGGATTTCTTTGTTTCATTCGCGACTGCACTCGCACCATTTTTAACGGATACTCTGCTCTTAATCACACCCGCACTCTCGCCATTTGCGTTGTCGATCATTCCCCTAAGAGGACTAGCAGAAGAAAATGAAGAAGGTGACGAAACATTCGCTGTGGACCAAATGGGTCCCTCCCACCATTTCTTTCGGATCAAACAAGCAGCAAGGCAACCTCTAGAAGGTAGGTCCGCGGGGTTCATTGTACCAGGTACGTGCTTCCACCTTTCGGTGTCCGTTAAAGAACGAATTTCCTTTACCCTATTTCTGACAAACGGTGACCATTCTTCAGCTCGTTTTATCCACGGTAGAACCGTTGAAGAGTCGCTCCAAAAATATGTGGGTACTCCCTTAAAATGCTCTCTGACATATTCATGTAACCGAGCAGCTATGGTGGCTCCTAACAATTCCAAACGAGGTATCGTCAATTCTTTCAAGGGAGCTACTCTAGCCTTGGCAGCAACCAGATGCACAAACGTGCCTTCTTGCCTTTCGATTCGCAGAAAAATCACGGCCGAGTACGCTTTCTGACTAGCATCGCTGAAGGTGTGTAAGCTCCAGTCAGACGCCTGCTCTTTGCCGGCACCTATCCATCGAGGTATCTTTATCTTAATCAGTTCAAGACAGTCTTTGGTCCACATTTTGAAACTCTTGACTACCTCCTCGTCTAAAGGTGTATCCCAGCCTTGTCTACTCTTCCAAAGTTGTTGTAAAAGTAGTTTGGGTACCAGGGTGACGGGGCAGCTGAACCCAATAGGATCAAAGATACGCTGCGTTACAGAAAGAATCAGTCTCTTTGTAACCTGTTTATCATTGATATTTTGTAAGCCGCTTAGACCCTCTTCATTTATCGCCAGCGTATCTTCGTTTACATTCCATATAAGACCCAGAACGGGAACAGTTTTGTCGACAGCCACATCCTCACCAAAGAACTCCCACCCTCGTAGGTCCATCTTAGCTTTATTCATCAAGCAACGGGATTCTTTCATAAATCTGTAAAGAGTTTCTCCGTCAGGCACACTTGTTACGCTATTATCCACATAGAAACTGCTAGCAAGCTGATCAATGGTTTCCAAAGTGTAGCCCTTCTGCTATGTGCAATTCTTTTTACATCTAGCCAAATGCAGATCTATAGTAGCACCCAATAGAAATGGGCTGCTACATACTCCGAAGACAACCCTTTTATGTCGGAAAACCTTGAGTTGTCCCTTCTCCGTCACCCATAAAAATCTGAGATAATCTCTATCTTCTTCCTTGATCGCAATTTGCAGGAACGCCTTCTTGATATCTGCGACCACTCCTAACCTCTGTAGCCTAAACTGAAGAAGCACTGTTGGGATACGGGTGATAAGATTTGGCCCTACTTCTAGGCACTGATTCAGTGAAGGTTTGTCCTTTTCATGGGCGGAGGCATCGAATACTGGCCTTATCTTGGTAGTCAGACTGTTTTCTTTTACAACCGACCTATGTGGCAAATAGTGTACCAGATCACTTACGTACGGCTCGGTTACTTCCTCAATAATGCCTTCATTTTGCCACTCATTGAAGACGGAGTCATACCTTTCAAACATTTGGGACGACCGGAGCTTGTTTATTGTATGATCAAGTCTTCTTTTTGCCAGAGCTAAATTGTTGTCGAGAGGGGGGTGATCCTCCAGCCAAGGCAATTTCACTATGTACCGACCTTGTTCATCCTCCTGCGTTGTCGCAATAAAACGTTCCTGAATCTCTTTGGCACGATCTTCCTTTTCTTTCTTTTCTGTTGGATCAGTGATACCAAGGATATCCAATTCCCAGAGATTATTTATATTAGCTTGTTGGACAAAAAGTGAAAATACCGTCATAGCGACACTTGCTCTAGGACCAACCGAAGGAACTTTTCCCATTAATGTCCAGCCCAATAAAGTTTCAATCGCGGTTAGCCCACATTTTAATTTTTGTTTGCGCCCAGTATACAATTTTCCTAAGATGTCCGCACCAAGCAGTATTTCTATGGGTTCATCATTTCCAACGTCAGTGAGTACGATGTCCATGTTATTGAGTTCATCCGACCATGGCCCCTCCCTGATATAGGGGACAGGATTACAAATCATCGGTTGACCTAGGACTTCTAATGAACATGTGTATCCCTCGCCATTGACTTTGACTTCATAGCAACTGTGCTTTTGTTCATTTGTAGTTTTACCACCGAAGAGAGTATGCACTATTCTCTCTTCGCCTGTAGGTACAAAACCCATCTTCTGTGCGGTACTCTGTAAGATATACGAGCGTTGGGAGCCTGTATCCATCAAGGCTCGGATCAGTCTTTTCCCTCTATTACCCAACAGAGTTATCCTTACTGTTTGCAAGAAAACTTGCCCACTCGAATGATTTGTCAAGACTTGGTTGATACGGTCCACCGGCTCCACTTTTGTGGGTTCGCCCTCTTTATGAACAGGAAGTTCCCCGCACATCAGCGTAACATGGGGTTTTCCACACAAAATACATCTTAATTTAATGCGACACTTCTTCGCAGAATGTCCAACCTTCAAACAGCGGTAACATGCCCTTCCTTTCTTTAAAAACTCTCTCTTTTGTTCTAGCGTCATTTTCTGAGCTTTGAAACAGCTCTCATTATCATGTGAGCCGCTACAAAATATACATTTAACGTCGCAATTTAAAAGACGAGGCCGTGGCTATCGCTACCCCTGATTTTTCTGATTTCAATTTCGACATTTTTACGTAACCTTCTACGTCATTCTTGTCCTTTTTTATGTGGAAACCTTCAACCGCTAACGTAAGTCTCTGTTCATTTTCTACCTCATTGCGCAGGAATTTCATGAGTCCTTTTAAACGCGCATCTAAGCTATCAAAATGCCCTTCGTCTCCCGCATCCTTGGTTAATACCTCGCTTACATTGGTCGAAAATCTTTCAGAGGATCTATGATAAACGCTAATCAGATTTTCTGGGAGGCACGATTCGATTAAAGGATATAGCATAGCCGCGTATTTATCTG
Source organism: Pogonocherus hispidulus (assembly GCA_963924545.1). Classification (NCBI taxonomy): domain Eukaryota; kingdom Metazoa; phylum Arthropoda; class Insecta; order Coleoptera; family Cerambycidae; genus Pogonocherus; species Pogonocherus hispidulus. The sequence continues at coordinate 29,715,105 of OZ004698.1, forward strand.
ACGTTATCCCTAACGTTTCCAACGAACGAAGTTGGCTTTCAATTTCATCATACAATACGGCAACAGGGCAATTTTTCGTCTCAGCTTTATTCAAAACAAGCCTTAATAATTCTCGCACGTACACCTCTATTTGCAAGTCTTCTCGCCCGAATCTCGACCTCAAACTGTCTACAATCTTCTTATAATTTTTTGGTACTGGTGGAAAACTGTCTACTACTTTTCTCGCACGACTACCAGGAACTGTCGCTTATTCATCACACACTTCAATTTCGGCACATAGATCTTCCTCACTACCTTCCAATTCATTCAACATCCTGTCGTAAATCTTACCATCCACGGTTTGTAATTCTTCAAATTTAGTTTGCAGCATTTGTAAACAAACATGTACCTGAGTTACATCTTGCTTGTCCGCTGATAATAGCGTGTCGAGTTCCTTAGCCTTCTTCGTAAACAGTTTGCGAAGAACTCTACGATGTTTCGTCTCTTGCTCCATATTACAAACTACTCAAGTTGGTACTCAAACTTGGAGTAACAACTGCCAAAAGTTTGTCTATGGACTATACAAAACCACCGGCTTCACGGGTAGTCGTAGTCTCACTTTATATATCCAAGTACTCGAGGTCCTGTCACGGTCGCCAATTTATGTGGGATCGTAGATTAACTCCACGTTATTCCTTGTTCCCGGTTCGACGTAAGTACACGAGTACTGGTTATATATATATGTCAAACTTTATTTTACACCATCAAAAACTACTACAACTTAACTTTCTTAATTGACAGAATAGCTTCTGACACATGCATTAAAAAACCTTTTAGACAGAACGCGCCTACTCACATTCACATATAAACACCTGACAGGTATACATCATCAAGCGTTCGGTCTACAGAGTCGGTTTAAGGACCGAAATTGATGTAATATGAACAGCATGAACTAAAATAAGTTTTTTATGAACAATATAACCAAACACTATAAATTATGAACCTTTACATAAAATATGAAGCGAATCTCAGCCCTATGTTAAGTTTTTGCGTATCCATTATATCTTCACCTAAATTTTTTGTGGTGAATACTTGATAAGTTTTTTATTTTTATTTATCTTTGATAGTTTATCTGCTGAAATAGATAACAATTGTGGTAACAATTCGCAGCTGGGAAAAATAAAACACTCTACGAAGGTTATCAACTTACTGGTTTTATTTCTGAATCTTGTGAAGATTACAAAGCATAGTATTCAATAGTATCCATAGATGGCCCTCTGATCTATAACCAACACCCCCACTAGGTCAAAGTACCATTAAATATTAAACATCTATAATACCCAATTCTTTAGAAAACCTATTATGTTTAACAAGATTTAAACTTTTGTTTAATATGTCAGCAGGCATATCATTAGTTGGTAAATAATTTCCATTAATAAAATTGTTAGATATAGCCTCCCTAATAAAATGATATTTAATGTCAATGTGACTGGAGCGCTTGTGAAATGCTCGATTGATATATAATTTCTGCGCACTTTGATTACCATTGAATAGATTAATAGATTTAGCACTTCCTGTAAATTTGCCAAGCAGATTGTGCAAATGAATGGCTTCTCTAGAGGCTTCTAAAATTGCAACATATTCAGCTTCAGTACTAAAGAGAGCCACTGAATTTTGTTTTCTACTCTCCCAAGACACCATAGAACCTTCCTATCAGTTATGTCTGCAGCCCAATCTGCATCCACAAACCTTCTAGTACCAATAAACCATGACTTTTGGTACCTTTCAAATAGCATAAAATCATTTTTGCACATTTCCAGTGTGATTCGTTGAAACAATTGTTAAATTGACTTAAGTAGCTAATACAAAAGGAAATATCTGGTCCAGTGAGTACGGGTATCAATTACTGAAAAGGAAAAGCAGTCTCATTTTTAACCTCACTTTAACTCAATTTTAAATTGTTTTCCATAGCCGTACCTACTCACAGGCTTACAATCTGTCATATTGAAACATAATAATTCATCAATATAATTCATCTCTTGATCCAAGGATATTGAACTCTTATTCATATCAACATTAACTCTCATGCCTAAACAATGTTTCATCTGACCCAAATCTTTTATCTTAAACTTTGCACCTAGTTGTTCTTTCAAAAAAGTTGTTTTGGCATGAGTCCGAAAATATGAAAAAATACCTTCCTTGAAGGAAGGTTTTTTAATTTTAAATGAACTAATAAAAAAATCAATAGTCATAACGTAAAGTACCTCACTACCGGTGAAAATATTTCGTCATAATTCACTCCGGGCTTTTGAGTAAATCCTTTTGCCACTAACCAAGTTTTATAACGCACTCTATTTTCACTGTTGAACTTTTTTTAATCGCATTTACACTGCACAACAGTAGCACTTTCTGATTTCTCTACCACCTCTCATGTACGACTTTTCTTGAAGGATGCTAACTCGGCTCGATTGCTTGTTTCCATTTGTCACTGTCGGGTCCTGACAGAGCATCCAACATATTAAGTGGAATATCCTATATCTTGAAATTGGTTTGGCAGGCATACATCATATAATCATCTAAATTTATAGGTCTTCTCTGCCTGTTAGATTTTCTTACTATTTATGGCTTATATGTACACTCATCAGCTTCAAGATTAGATAATGAGCTATCACTATCCAGCAATTCTTCTTAAGGGTTATATTTATCTGAACTTCATGAAAACATTTTATGTAACAATTTATTTATTTATTTATTTATTTATTATAGATTTATTAGATAATGAGCTATCCCTATCCAGCAATTCTTCTTAAGGGTTATATTTATCTGAACTTCATGAAAACATTTCATGTAATAATTGACATTGATATTGGATCAAATAACCTATATCCTTTGACATTTTCACAAAAGCCAATCAATATCATTTTAGATTTTTTATCAAATTTTCGTATTTTTTCTGTGGGAATTAGTATCATAACCTCACTATCAATAATTCTAAGATTACTTACATCAGGTCGTTTTTGTGACCAAATTTCATAGGGTGTTTTCTGAAATCCTGCCACCACTGATCTGTTTTTTAGATACATGTACTTTCTTCCTCTACTAATATGCAATAATGTATGAGACTGGGCTTCACATTCTAAGTGAATGTGAAGGATATGCTCATATGAGACTAACCCTCCTGGGTAAACCATTTTTGGAACCTTGCGAGCTAAGAGAAATATCAGTGGGTACACTTTTGGACTTTATGCAAAGAAAAAAGTTGCTCGGTGAATAGATAGAAGATCAGCGGGATGCATAATAGGTCTAGATGTGACCGCAGTGCTTTGGGACTCGCTATAAAGAAGATGAATAGAGCTACCAGAACGGCTCTAGGAAAATGAGTCGAACTAGAACATAGAAATTACTAGTTTTTAAAACCAAAATCAGGCGAAGGTGTACTCATGACAAATCCTTTGCAGAGAAGATTTGTAGAGATGCTGGGGATGAGTAAACTTCAGCTCAGGAGTATGATACGGCTCATAACAGGGCATTGCCATCTCAAGAGCATCTCTATAATTTAAGATTAGCAGAAAACCCTGTATGCTGGAGATGCGATAATGCAGACAAGACTGCACTTTACATTCTAAGTAAATCTGAAGGCTACCCAAACCAGTACTGGGGCTTCCGCCTAGTTATCTAACAAGGTCTATTGGAAACTAGATCAAGGAAAGATCAGAGGAAGAATCATCGAACGCGACTGGGCTGCGACAAGCCAGACTCTTAATTGAAGGACCTTGGTCGAACGCAACTCAATCAATACTTACGCTGTCGTAACAGCATAAGGAATTGTCACAGGACTGCTGACAGGTCACGGACATCTTAATAAGCACCTTAACACTATTGCCCTTAATGACACCAGAGGGTGCAGGATTTGAGGACACGACGATGAGGACACGACGATGAGGACTCCATTCACATCCTCTGTCACTGTGCCTGCCTCATGGTCAAGAGACATAAACATCTGAGCGCAGGATTTCTCCTGCTCCAGGATATTAGAGAGCTTCCCTTAGAACGGGTGTGGCCTATGCGCATAGCATGGGTCTCTTCCAATAGCTCTCGACTAGCGGGTGGGACAATGGGTCGAAAGACCTGAGTGCTGCGGGTAACCGCACCGCCTTCTAACAACAACAACAACAACAACATGTGAAGGCTACGCTCATATGAGGCTAACGCTCCTGGGTAAACAATTTTTGGAACCTTGTACACTAAGAGAAATTTCAGCTAGTAGACTTTTGGACTTTATGCAAAGAACAAAGTTGTTGGCTGAATAGAAGTTCGGCGGGATGAACAATAGGCCTAGATGTGGCCGCAGTGCTTTAGGACTCTCTATAGAGGAGCTGACCCACAAGAGAAAGAAGAAGAAGCTATGAGTTTCATTGTCTACCACACACACATCACAATAAAAACTGAGGTGTAAGGTTATGTTAAATGTACCTGAATCAAATTCATTAGATAAGTGGAGCTACCGTGGTTCTAACTATATTTATTTGTCAAGTGTCATACTTTCGTAAAAGAAATCTTTGTTTGCTTTGCCTTTCTATCATTTATTGCTACTATTAAGATGTTCATTTAATGGTTATGTATGTAATAGTCGACACAGTAGTATTAGAAAACTAAGCATTGAAAAACCCCTATAAACTTATTAGTCTGATAAATTTATCTATCTGATAGTTATTAAATGGGTAGCACTAAATGGTGGTATAAAATTTTGGTCAATTGAGTAGTTTTTAATTAAAATATCATATTCTCAGGATCAAATATTATTCAGCAATAAGAACCGGTAGATATGAAATCACTACCAATAGGGTAGCGAGTATGAAAGTATAAGAAAAGGTTTATAAACAAGTTTATACTAGTTTGTGTGAAGTTATCCACGAAATCTCAGCCACGAATTCTGACGTAGAGACAATCGTCTTTGATGCACGATTATTCGGATCACTATTTCAACGAGTTGTCTCAATTCGTATTATATCATGGAGTAATAATAGCAAGTTACTGGATTACATAATAGTTATTGGATTATCACCAATACATAATAATGACCTAAATGGCATTTCACAACCTATATACATTTCATAAATTTCATAGATTTCATTAGTTTTTCATTGCAAATCAATTACACCTTGTATTTTCCAAACGAAGAGGAATACGTTGATGAAACACAGACCATATATTACTAACACAATATAGATTACTACTGTGGTACCAAAAAGTTTTTTCATCCCGGTCTTTGGGGCTGAAAATGACATACATAGATAAATAACAGTAAAATAAGTTTATTAGTTTTTCAGTGCATTTGATTTACACCCTGTATTTTTTAAACGAAGAGGGATGCAATTATCAAATTTGGACTGAACACTACTAATACAATATAAATTGCGACAGTGGTATCAAAACTTTTGTCACCCCCGTTCTTGGGGGTGAAAATGGCAGAAGTAACAATAATATAAATTTAATACATTTTTCACTTTATTTATAATACATCCTGTATCTTCCAAACGAAGAGGGATGCGTTAATCAAATTCAGATCAGACATCACTAATACAGTATAGATTACGACGGTGGTATCAAAAGTTTTGTCACCCCCGTCCTTGGGGGTGAAAATTACAGAAGTAGCACTTATGTAGATTTAATAAATTTTTCACTTTATTTATATTACATCCTATATCTTCCAAACGAAGAGGGATGCGTTGATCAAATTTGGACTGAACATTACTAATACAATATGGATTAAGAAGGTGGTGACAAAACTTTTGATACCACCAATGTAATCTATATTGTATTAGTGGTGTCTGATCTGAATTTGATCAACGCATCCCTCTTCGTTTGAAGGATACAGGATGTATTATAAATAATGTGAAAAACTTATTAAATTTATATTAGTGATATTTCAGCCATTTTCACCCCCAAGAACGGGGGTGACAGAACTTTTGATACCACCGTCGTAATCTATATTGTATTAGTAATGTTCAGTCCATATTTGATCAATGCATCCCTCTTCGCTTGGAAGATACAGAATGTTTTATAAATAATGTGAAAAACTAATTCAATTTATATTAGCGATATTTCAGCCATTTTCACCCCCAAGGACGGGGGTGACAAAACTTTTGATACGACCGTAGTATCCATATTGTATTAGTAATGCTCAGTCCAAATTTGATCAATGCATCCCTCTTCATTTGGAAGATACAGGATGTATTAGGGTGCGTTGTATCGCAGGCAGTTAACCAACGGATCACGAAACTAGAGATCAAAGTTTGATCTCAGATCAGCCAGTATTCTGTTGTATGGACTTCAGTCAGATCAAGTTCAACTGATCCGTCGGTTTCCGTTTTTCTGTAGTGTTGGCTATTCTGCGAACGCTAAAGCGCATGGGCAAACTTATTGATTTTATTGTCACTGGCCTGCTATTGGACGTATCGGGCACCTGTTGAAACATATGAAAATAATGCGGGGATTCCTAACAATTTATGGTCGAAGGGAATTCCACGACCTTACTTACCTTACGGAATTGCAATATTTTGTACTTATTACATTCTTGATAATTATCACACATGAAAGAACTTCATGAATTAGATGTACAACAGAAAAAATTGGAAATTGAAATTTTTAATAAAGAGTTGAAAATTATTTTTTCTATTTTTTGATAAACTTAATATTTTTGAAATAATATAGAAATTAAGTAAAACCAGTTTTTGTATAATTAGGTATTTTTATTAAAAATTTTTCTTTCACTAATGCCTGAAAGTAATTATTAATTAAATTATGCCTATAAAGATTATTGTTATTTATATTATCATCTTGTATATGGTCAGGATTGATATTTTCCATGAACTGCATGGCCTCTTCGACATTTTCATCTGGCTCAAGATCAGGTTCGCCCCTCTCACATGCAATTAAAATTCACTCCCATTCCCATTAAATTATATACTTACTTATTTTTAAAGCAAGGTAAATCTTCATTTATTTCCTCTAGTATGATTCACCGTGTCTTTTGATAGTCGAATCGAAAACAAAATGATTTGTTTTTTCACGAAAAATTCTAGTTTTTCGTAGAAAAGCTTCTATTTCAACTAATTCTAAAAATCTTCATCATCAGCCAAATTTTCTAAAATATCTCTCCCAAAATCCATAGTATAATGATATTAATCCACAAGCAATAAAGTTAAATAAGCACACGAAATACGGAAATCACAAATGTAAACTATGTACATAACCTCAAATTTGTACTGATCCTCAGTTAACTAGCTGTTTTCCACCGGTTCCGTGATCGCTAGTTAAACCATGGATCAACGTTGATCTGTTACCATACAACACGTTTTTGTAGCTTGATCTTCGATCAAGCTGATTCACAGATCACCGACAAGTGAACTCGGACGATACAACGCACCCTTTTAAGTAATGTGAAAAACTGATTAAATCTACGTAAGTGCTACTTCTGTAATTTTCACCCCCAAGGACGGGAGTGACAAAACTTTTGATACCACCGTCATAATCAATACTGTATTAGTAATGCTCAGTGCAAACTTGATCAAGGCAACCCTCTTCGTTTGGAAGATACAGGATGTATTATAAATAATTTGAAAAACTTATTAAATTTATATTAGCGATATTTCAGCAATTTTCACCCCCAAGGACGGGGGTGACAAAACTTTTGATACCACCGTCGTAATCTATACTGTATTAGTGATGTCTGATCCGAATTTGATCAACACATCCCTCTTCGTTTGGAAGATACAGGATTATTATAAATAAAATGAAAAATGTATTAATTTATATTATTGTTACTTCGGCCATTTTCACCCCCAAGAACGGGGGTGACAATAGTTTTGATACCACTGTCGAAATTTAGTGTAAGTCAAATGCACTGAAAAACTAATAAACTTATTTTACTGTTATTTACCTATGTAGGTCATTTTCCGCCCCAAAGACCGGGATGAAAAAACTTTTTGGTACCACAGTAGTAATCTATATTGTGTTAGTAATATATGGTCTGTGTTTCATCAACGCATTCCTCTTCGTTTGGAAAATACATGTTGTAATTGAGAAAAATTTATGAAAGGTATATAGTCCAATTAACGAAAAGTTGTAGAGGGAAATGGAAGGAACACAATTTTTGACTCTGGGACTTTGTTTGGACTAATTAGGAGATAAACATATTAAAAGTCCCCACTCCTAGGAGGTGAGCGGGGTGCAGGGGGGCACGTAGAAGGTCCCTTTTGTCCATTTTTCCCTTATATCTCGGAGACTATGCGTCCTAGCGATAAGGCCATTCTATACAAAATTAAAGCTGACAAAATTTGCCACAATATTGATCCTATTCATTTTTTCGTTATCTCCCATAGTTTCCGAGATATCCGCGCCCAAATTTCGCAAATAATGAAAAAAAATTTTTGCCTCACGTTTTTTGCCTTATTTAACTAGCTAACTATTCGGTCCTTCGTCCCACAAAAAAGTCATAACATAGGTAGTTGTAGAGCATTAAATTTTCTTCAAGAATATATGATATTTTACTATTTTATCTTCAACCGTTCAAAATTAGAGCAATTTTAACTAAATTCCGAGATTTTGCAGGAAAACCTTACTTTTTTGTATATCGTATTTTGATCTCGCACTTTCATGCTTCAAGGCACTTTCTCTACGCTAAGTCATGTCATTTATACGTCCAAGATATGCAATCGCTTTTGGTCAGGGGTGTGCTCCGACATAACCAACGAGACCACCCTCCTGCGAACGTTTTCTAGCCAAGGTGGCATGACCCGTAGTAAAGGTGTAACAAATAATACACTCAGCAAATGGGTAATTGGAATGAGTCCGACCTATGATATTTGTACCTCTCTAGAAGAGTTTGTTTGATTCTATTCACGAGAAGTGAGCAGCACAGAGATTTTGGACAAGCCCGCCAAACTAAGGATGCAGCTGATGTTACCAAACTAATTGAATTGTTTGGGAAATATTCTCCCTTTCCGGATACCTGCGAGATCATGTCTATTGCGACGGTGGTTGGTGACAAAACAATCACGTGTGACAATGCTGTTACAGTTGGTAAACAAGCAATGGCTAAAATGGTTAATTCTCCATTTTCAGATATCAAACTGGCTCGGAAATATCGAGCACTCTCCCTATCGACTGTAAGCTCGTCAATCAAGATCAACGACGAAAAGGTGTCTGTGGATCCTTTTTTGCTATTCCAACGCATATCCATAAGCAAGAAAACCGACGAAGATTTAAATACTTATTTGCAATATGGATTAGTCTCTTTCCCTTTTGCCTTTTTTAATAAGGGTGGGATAGGGAAATCGACGAAGTCAGTTCTCTACAAAGAGCTCAATCCAACAACAAAATCCATGTACATGTGACACACTCGATATTGTTATGGACGGAGGAGTTCTCCACAAAGTTATTTGGCAAAGAGGTTCCACGATATCTGCCATTTGTGACGGGTATGCCAATTTTGTGAAAAGTCACTATCGTGGAAGGAGTTGCACTGTAGTGTTTGATGGGTACACGAGCTCATCATTAAGTACCAAAATCACTGAGTAGCAAAAGCAGTACCGGCCCAGCAAGTCAGCCGACATACATTTCAATCAGAAGACAGTCATAACTGTAAAGCAGGAAGACTTCCTGTCAAACGTCTACAACAAAAGTCGGCTGATTAATAATATGATAAAGGTCACACTACAGGCACATGGAGTCAGAACCCTTCAAGCATAAAACGACGTCTTTATTGTAAACACGGCTGTGGAATTATCATATACAACTGGTGTTGCTGTTATTGGTGAGGATGTCGGCCTAATAGTCCCCTTGATGGCCAAAAAAACTGGTGACCAGGAGATAAAAAAGTAAAGTTTTTCTGCAAAATCTTGGACTTTAGTTAAAATTACTTTAAATTTTGAACGGTTGAAGATAAAATAGTAAAATATCATATATTCTTGAAGGAAATTTAATGCTTTACAACTTATTTCTTATGACTTTTTCGTGGGACGAAGGACCGAAGAGTTAACTAGTCAAATAAGGCAAAAAACGTGAGGTGAAAAATTTGTTTTTAAAATTAGCGAAATTTGAGCGCGGATATCTCGGAAAGTATGCGAGATAGCGAAAAATTTCCTCGATATTTCCGAGCCAGTTTGATATCTGAAAATGGAGAATTAACCATTTTAGCCATTGCTTGTTTACCAACTGTAACAGCATTGTAACACGTAATTGTTTTATCACCAACCACCGTCGCAATAGACATGATGTCGCTGGTATCCAGAAAGGCAGAATATTTCCCAAACCATTCAATTAGGTTGGTAACATCAGCTGCATCCTTAGTTTGGCGAACTTGTCCAAAATCTCTGTGCTGCTCACTTCTCGTGAATAGAATCAAACAAACTCTTCTAGAGAGGTGCAAATATCATAGGTCGGACTCATTCCAATTACCCATTTCCTGAGTGTATTATTTGTTACACCTCTACTACGGGTCATGCCACCTTGGCTAGAAAACGTTCGCAGGAGGGTGGTCTCGATGGTTATGTCGGACCACACCCCTGACCAAAAGCGATCAGATCGCCGCATTGTGAAGTAACTGTTATTTGCAAATTTGTTTTATTTTTCGGCTGTCAGTCTTGAAGACAGATTTTCCATATCTTGGACGTATAAATGACATGACTTAGCGTAGGGAAATTGCCTTGAAGAATGAAAGTACGAGATGAAAATACGATATACAAAAAAGTTAAGTTTTCTGCAAAATCTCGGAATTTAGTTAAATTGCTCTAATTTTGAACGGTTGAAGATAAAATAGTAAAATATCATATATTCTTGAAGAAAATTTAATGCTTTTCAACTTCCTATGTTATGACTTTTTCGTGGGACGAAGGACCGAATAGTTAGCCAGTTAAATAAGGCAAAAAACGTGAGGCAAAAATTTTTTTTCAATATTTGCGAAATTTGGGCACGGATATCTCGAAAACTATGGGAGATAACGAAAAAATGAATAGTATTAATATTGTGGCAAATTTTGTCAGCTTTAATTTTGTATAGAATGGCCTTATCGCTAGGACGCATAGTCTCCGAGATATAAGGGAAAAATCGAAAAAAGGTACCTTCTACGTACCCTGCACCCCGCTCACCTCCTAGGAGTGGGGACTTTTAGTATGTTTATCTCCTAACTAGTCCAAACAAAGTCCCAAAGTCAAAAATTGTGTTCCTTCCATTTCCCTCTACACCCCCCTTTTGAGCATTCATTGATTGGACTAATATAGGTAGTGAAATGCCATTTAGGTCATTATTATGTATTGGTGATATAATCCAATAACTATTATGTAATCCAGTAACTTGTTATTATACTATATATTATATTATACTATTATATTATACTCGTTGAAATAGTGATCAGAACTATCGTGCATCAAAGACAGTTGTCTCTACGTCAGAATTCGTGGCTGAGATTTCGTGGATAACTTCACACAAACTTTACACTAGGGAATTAGCAGATTTAAAATATAAATATAGTTAATTGATCATATGTTCATTAAATTAGAACATACTGATTCTAAAAAAAAAATAATTAATTAGAATATACCTACTTATTAAGAAATAAACACATTCTCCAAGAGATGAAAATAAATGAACTTTTTATATACTGAAAGTACAATACAGAAAAGTATATAATGGTAACATAAATCTTATATTACTGATAAGCTTACTAATTTGCCTCGTACTTTACATAGATACTACTAAAATTTGCCAAACTGTTTCATATTAGCTTAAAATAACTTATCTGGAGTGATTTTACATTTAATTTTGACATACTTTGTTACTTATTCATACAGTTACATAATTTATGTAACATCATATCATGTCATAAACTTTATGAACCTCGTTATGAACATACGAAAACATCAAAAAATGAATCTCCCTAAATTAATTGTGCATTTATTGACATAATGACTGAAGGCTATGTAAACTATATAGTGTTATAATGTGCAAGTGCAATGTGTTTTTTTTCTTTAGGCCAAGCCTTACCGCAAATATCAGGTACATATTTAGCATACCTGCAAATAGAGAAGGTAGGCAAAATTATAGAAAATTTTGTGAGGTGTACGCTACAGTAAACAATTGCCTAAATGAATTTTTGACTGATTCGACCACTGATCACTCACTAAACACTATTTAAAATACTAACCCTTATGGTTTCATTTATTACTTGTGTTAAAAAGGGATGTGATGGAGAATCTTCATCTAGTGCAATTGGAGCATCATTTTCATTTGGTTTTGTCAAGAAAGAAATAAATTGTGCCAAAAATTCCAGTGTTCTTTCAATATATGGATTTCGTACGGCAATATGCAAGTGAAAAATATGTCTCAAGTATTTAAACAAATCCTCAAGAAAAGCTTCAAACGGAACCTGTAGTAGAATTATTAGTAGTAGAATTTAATACAAATATAAGTGTTTTTCTGTTACCTTATAATAATAACTCTCTAAACTTTTTAAATATTTTTGATGGCAAGAGGCATTCTGCTGTGCATTTTGAAATATTAATTTTACTTTACTTTCCATTGTCAGTTCTTAACGACTATACATACAATAATTTAATAAACACCAATTATCTTTAAAACCATTTTCTTTTTATTTGAAAATAGAAAATAAAATAAACACTACTAACGTGCGTACAGCGTCATATCAACCACAGAATCAAAATTAGTGATGGGATCGCTCGCGCTCGAGTGAAAAATAATCGATCATTCGATTATTGAAATCATCGAGATATTTCGAGTGGTTACGAAATCATTCGAACGATTTTTCCGTGCGAGCGATAGGTTGTTTCGTTGTATTTGTGTATGTTACTGAGATTGAGATTTTATACTACACATGACACATGTATAATAAATAATAAATAAATATTGTAAATTAGCATTACACCTTTAGAGCCTCGATTTTAATAATGGCCTATCCTATATCTAATACCAATCTAAGGAATTTCCGAACATGTTGAAATGTTTTCCCTGAAAATAATTTATAGTCAACCTTGTAATTATTGAGTACTGCGCCCGCCGATCCGTTTTTGTTTGTCTTATGTTATGTCACTTATGTCTCACTTCGAGTGAAATGTCTTACCCCAATGCCGAATGCCGGCCAAATCATCAATCGTCAACGTCAATCTCAATGTAACATGTAACATGTAACGAACGGCGATCGCTCGAATGACGAGTGCCAGCCCCAGAGACAACAGCGTTGTTTTCAAACCAGGAATATGACGTCATCACTCGGAAGAAAATCACTCGAGCGATCATTCGATTATTAATTTCACTCGAGTGACGATTTTTCGATTGACAGAATCATTCGATTATGCCCATCACTAATCAGAATATATCTATCTCTACCATAGACAGGGATTGGCGATAGGACTCTAGCGATATTAGAGTCCTATAAGCGATGTAGCGATGTTAGGTTGGTGCGCCCTCTGCATGAAAATATTTGAACCTACTTAAAAGGTAATTTTTGGAGGCTTATTGCTGATATAATGATAAATAACCAGTGAATTGCAGATTGATAATTACCCGTCAGATAAAATCCTTTAAAAATTAGCAGACTAAATATTATAATGCCAGTGGCAATAATTGCCTCATTGGAAGATATATTGGAACTTTTATTTATTTTTTTAATTTAATTTAGTTTGTTTCATCTTTTATTTTTTAATTTGTATAATATTTTTATTTTTGATGAACTTCATTAAATGATGAGGATTGCGGTATTACATAATAAAACAGAATAATCGCTACCTCCAGATTTAATTTCTCCTCATCTATGACTTATAATATGATGACCTAATCCATATATATTAAAACGCGTCCATTCTGTCTCGCTCTAAATTCCGTCGTCGAATGCACAAAGTTTCAAAGCTATCTCGCTTAAACGCCTTTTCAAAAAACCTCTGCAAAATTTTTGGCGAGAGAGATACGGCTAGCACCGGCGTTTGTCCTCGCGCCTAATGATCCCGTCACGCCTGCAAAAATCCCGACTTTTCGCGGGACTCCCTAGACCCTTTTTCTAATTTTACGGCTTCGAGAACCGCTTCACGCGAAAGTTCCGTCCTTTCTCTAATCCTTCGAGACCGTACATCGAGTCCTTCTACGTCTATTTCGTCTTATTGAAAATCTCAAGTCGCGTCTGTCTCATCTTCTTTCTCATTTTATCTGCCGATGTGAGATTGCACTAAGAAGACAAACACCTCCCACGAAAACTGTCAAATTAATTAAACTTCAGATAGGTTATTTTCCTACGAGAAATATTGCTAACGGAATCAATAGTACTGACTGCCAAACACTTCTGAGTACCAAAATACTGAAGCGAAATGCTTTTTCAATTAGAAAATCGGTAAAAATTATTTTTTCAGGTTGATACGTACAGTTTACAGTTTACATACTTAAACATCTCAGGGTAAACTTTTGACAGCAGGCGCAGTGGTGCAATGGGAAAGTCGTAGGATTCAAAACGTGATTATGCTGATTTCGCGAGTTCGAGTCACGCTGGAGGCAAATTTTTTTTTACTTTTTAATTCCAATTATTTATTAGTATTATGCCCGTTTGCACCGACGATTTTATGGAGAGCTTAGGCCTAAGGCACGGATTTCTTAAAATAAACTGGATCGCTGATTCCTAACTATCATTTTGTCAGTTGTAAGGTGGTCGCCACACTGTGCTAACACTGCTAACATTCCATTGGCTAGTTTTCAGCTAATGATGTTGAGGTATTTACAGAGGGAAATTTTGAAAATAGTTTGGTGAGATATGGGCATATGACTAACTAAATATTACTTATATGGATGGATATGGGTATAAAATATGTACACTGTTGTAATAAAAATACTTTAGCAGCGGGTCTAAAAAGTTAACTTAATACAGGGTTATATCAAAGATTAAATTGTATTATTTGTGCATTAGATATGACGAGTAATTGACAGGACTGGACTCAAGAGTTATATTTGTGCAGCAAAGGTACACATAATTTTTTTCTATTTAATCTTTTACTTTATATCTTTTTAATTTGACTTGAAATGATTTTCGACAAAGTCGAAATTTATGTGCTTGTAAAGACACTCCCTACATGTAAAAATCTTCCAATGGTATGTCTGGTAGGTACCAATGTATATTAAATTCATTGACGACACTCTTTATTTCTCCTGTTACAACTTCATTTTTTAAATAAATTTTACATTAGCCGGAATTATAACTGGTTCATAATAGTTACTTGTCTAAACATAATTTAGTAACTAACCCAAAAAACTTTAAAGTACCTAACATGGTTTGTCAACCAAGTATTTGAATCTTGTCTGATTGCAGTATAAAAATTAGTTAGGATCAGTTTTGTATATTGTTTTGAGGAATTCTAATATCTATACCTTTTTGCCAAAATATCGTAAGTCACTCACTAAATTTTACCTTAGGCTACTTACGACAATTCTGCCACTCTGCCTATTACAGTTCTGTTACTTACGATAAAATGTATGCAGTTATTTAACCGTGAAGCATTTAAATACACTTACATATTTATGGATCTATCTACCTCTGCCAAGATGTGTATTTGCATATTATACTTACGATAGATCCATAGTCATTTTCATGGAAAATGTCACTTACGATAGTTTGGCAAAAAGGTATCGATATAAGGTAGGTATTTATCGAAGAATTAGACATATGTTTGTAGTTATTTTAATTGTGGCAGGAGCTGCATATATAAAAAGCCACGATGAAAGTAGCTGCACGTCTTATCAGTAAAAACGGCACTAAAAAAATATTTTTTAACTGAATGACATACAATTAGTAATGTCAAGTAGTTATTAGTCAAATTTATACTTTACTCTGTTAAGATATATTAAATATTGTGAATGAATTGGGATAGGTTAATCAGTTATTTTGTTATAAAATTACATGAAGTTTATAATACACAATATGGTAATAACTGCTTTTCTAGAAGATAACATTAACAACTTCAAAACTCAAAATCATTATGATTATGGTAGGAATTTAATAAAAACACATTTAAAATATAATTTATACACACAATCACATTATAATAGGAGTTTTATCCACACTTATAAAGCATATAAAGTAACCTATTATCCACTACTGAAATAATAAAAAATATAAACTTAAATCAACCAAATTTAATTTACTTATTAAAATTAACATTAACATTTACATTAATAGACATTTCGTTCTTCGCTTTTTCATATTTCACTTCGTTTCCGTTAATAGGAAGCTTGTAGTTGCTTCTTGCAACAAATTTTGGATGTCT
Source organism: Pogonocherus hispidulus (assembly GCA_963924545.1). Taxonomy (NCBI): domain Eukaryota; kingdom Metazoa; phylum Arthropoda; class Insecta; order Coleoptera; family Cerambycidae; genus Pogonocherus; species Pogonocherus hispidulus. Next base: position 29,731,403 of record OZ004698.1, read on the forward strand.
CCTTCTCCTGAGGAATGACTTGAACGAGAAGAACCTTGGATTTTCCTTGCAATACCAAGTTTGTTAGATACGGAGTCTTCAATATAGCTCTCTGCCATAGCAGGGCTCTTCCACCCACCATGCCGCTTGATGGGTGTAAAGTCGGCACCTTTATTTCCCAATAAAGTTATTGAAGTGCACCCTCATATAGTGGCCAATATAAGCTTCCGCATTTGCCAAGTTCAGAAACGATGCAACTTTTGATGAAACTTTTGCCAATGTGTTGATTCCAACAGGCTGAGAAGTACATTTTTGATTCTTATAATGTAAAAAGAATCTGTTTTGTGATAAGTTCTTTGGTCTTAGGGAAATACATTTTCTACACATCTCTACGTCGTTGATAGAAAATCCTTCATTTATAATTTTAAACTTTCGTGAAATGCCGGTCTTGGTATCTAGTATAGAAACAACTAGATACGCGCCAATGTCCTATACATTAGTGATTTTCAAATTCGTCAATTCGTAGCATCGACAAGCACCAGAGACTCCTATTACTAGCGCAACCTAAAATGATTCAAAGTATTATTAATACATATTGTCTAAAAAGTTAAGAGTTATTACCTTAATCATAAAATATTCTTTATCACAAGATTTAGTCAAAAATTCTTCAATTTGCACTCTTTCCAAAACTGCAGCCTTTTTCACCTTGTATCCTTTCGATGACTCTTCAGATAACAGATATCTACGTTTTTAGACTTTTATTGCAACCTTCAACATTGAATACTTCGACCAAATGGATGAAATGATGAAATTGCATGTTTTTTCTTCAGATTAAGAAATAAATAACTTGCACCTTGCACACAGAACTTCGTTTATAAACCACAAAACAAAAAGAAAATATAAAAGCAGTGATGGTAGCTCAACAGTGTTACCATCATTTAGTTCATAAAATACCTAGAAGTTAGCACAGTATGGCAGCCGCCTATCAGTTGTTATTTTTAGCTACCCCCACCAGTATGTATTAGCGATCCAGTTTATTTTAAGAAATCCGTGGCCTAAGGTCTACTTAAAAATGAAATTTCTTTTCCACCAATATTTAAGCAAGGCTTATCGGTTCCTTAAATTCTACTTAACTAAGCCCCCAAATTTGCAGGCTTAAAGTAAACTTAAATTTAAGTGATGTAACCTAACCTATAAACTCTATGAATATATTCTAAAATTTTCAATAAATTTGTAAATTGAAACATGGACATGGAAATTTTTTGAAGATGATATGGATATACTCGTATTAGAAATAATCGATTATGGTTTTCCTAGAAAAGTATATCTACGGGCATGTCCTTTTGAAGATTTAGACCATTTATAACGTTTTTCAGAAGGTTCCGACTGTTTAAACAAACTGTTATTCAGTTATTGGACCTAATTAAAGAAGATTTGGAGTATGCTACTGACAAGTAAGTACCTATACTTATACAAAATATACATTGTTAATGCCAAAACATCTACAGTATACAGTATTTATAAATTTAGTTCTATAATTGTGCCTTAAAAGCCTTTTTACGAAACTCCATCAGTTTTTTTGGTATTCAATTACATCTTTATATTTCGAAATTATGCTTAAAAGCAAAGATTTTTCTTCTTCAGAAAAATTGGCGGATCTTACTCGTTTTGCTTTTTTATTATCCTACATCGTTTTTTGTTGCAATAGTTCCCAAGTACCTACGAAGCCCTAGTTCGAACAAAAATATTTCTTTGAAAAACCAAAAACACAAAAGCGAATTAGATGCAGAAAATTATAGGTAAAATTAAAAAAAAATATAGGTTACGTTACGTCGGTAAGAAGATTGGTGGTTAATAAAAGTAAAAGACACTAGGTATAATAACCTTAAAAGTTAAAATTTCCTAAATAAAGTAGCCTCTGTACAAGGGCCCTTTGGCTTAACAAAACCAAACATATGATTGCGTGGTGCAAGCTAAAGTAATTTAAGGGTTTCTTAAAATTTAAGCTCCGTTTAGCTAAGCCTTACTTAAGTGACAGTCGGTACAAATGGCCATTAGTGCTTAGTTATTCTGTTTCATTATCCGTAGCTTTTATTCTGTCTGCACGTAAAGTTTGGAATGAATTTGTTTATTTTGGCAGTCTGTTAAATTCATCATTTTAGCTTACAAAAGTAAATATCTACAATATTTTTGGTCCCATTTATAAAATTGATAATAATGTTTACTGAAAAATAAATTCTACTTTCAGCACTTAAAAAATTATTATGTTTTACCATCATGAATAGAGTATCCTTACAATTCATCAAAATCTTAAGAAACATGGTTTAGTATAATTACATCATCATTCCAGATACAAAATTTCTTTAATATGTGTTTTCTTAAAAATAATATTATTCTATAGATGCTTGGGTGACCCCCGGTAGGACTAAAAATGGGAACGAAAAGTGTCAAAAATTAAAAAACAGTGTTCTGATAACGGCTAATTATAATTTTTTAGCCGGATAAATGCTAGTTATATAATTAGCATCGGCTAAATATATAATTAGCGGCTAAAAACCCATCACTGTAAATAACAGGTTTGTTCCTGCAGGAGTCCAAAACTGTCAGTAACTGTCAGAAGCATGCGCATTACAAATCTAAGTGTTCCAACAAGAGTCGAATGTCAGTCCAGGATTTCTTGTCCTCTGTTCCAGCTTGAGTCAGGGCAGTTTGCTGATAGTTTGAAAAGTTCACTGATTCTTCGGAAACTCATAGTCCGGTGCATGCGCAGTGCGTATTAACCAAAACCATTTACCAACTTTGACCGCAATTATTGTACGCTGCCTATTATTAATTTTATAACTCAACAAACAATAATTATTTGTCAGAAATGGATGATATTCCCATATATATAATACTACTATATCGCGTATTTCCTATGTTAGCCCATAAGCGGTGTCTCCGAAAACATTAAAGGACAAAAGATATAGTGCTATACTGTTCCAGAGACCCTTTGTTCGATTTGCGCATGCGCAATCTCCATGGTTACGGAGGCTGACACACTGTTTATAGGCTGACAGACTTCCCAACTTTCAACTTTTTTGAAAAGAAGTCGGTAGACAGAGATGCAGTATATATGCTGCATGCTTATTGGATGTCGCGAAATTCATGCGCATGCGCATATTTGACTAAGGTACTCTCGATAAGAATAGAGATTGTATGTCGGCGCCGTGTTGTTTTCGGAATTTTTGGGCCTCTACCCGCGATATAGTAGTATTATATATATGGATATTCCTCCATAATTTAATAAGTTAAAAAATTTTTAGGTTATTGTTTATTGTTCTCTTCTTCTTCTGCTATTAAGTCCTCTAAAAATCCGGTGTTCTAGCAAAAATCAGAAACTAATCTAAGATCAGACATGCGCATTAAATGACAATCCCTGACTGTCAGGGATTTATCAGAGATTGTATGCAGGAACAAACCTAACACGTATTTGGGTTTGTTTAACATAGTAATTTAGTGGTGCTTGTGATTTTTTGGTATTACAAAGTTAGAAACGACGTGGTTAATATTTGTACATCTTTATTTTTACATTTTAAAATGGCATTCAAAAGAAATCAGCACAACACAAACTGCCGTGTTTATAGGTGTCATTCTACAAAATATGTCAATAGAAGTGTTTAAGATTGAAGATAGGTAGAAGTTTGGCCCTAGTATAAGGAACTGTTTCTCATTAATTTCTCCAAACGGCATGTAACAATCTAGTAACAGAGAATACATGCAGAGAATACGTTTATTTACACAACATAACCACTTTGTTGCTGTTTGTCTATACTTTTCTGGTGAAATAAAGGATAAAGAGTAGTAAAAGTAGTCAAACGTCCCATAAGTGCTTCATTGCTAATTATATGAATTTTTTGGGTTGAAACAGGTAACCCTAGTTTTTGTTTACTTACATTTTGGACTAAAATAAGTGTTATAAACTGTATGGTGATACCATATTAGTGCTTGGTTTTTGTTAAATAATGTTTAAATTAAAATATATTCTGCTTCTATAAGACTAAGGCTGGTGTGACACTACACTAAAATTGGAACTAATTTTAGCAATAAATTTAGTTCTGAAAATTCTTGTATAGTGTCATATATAAATTGGACCAATAATTGTTGCTGAATAATATTTTATACAAGAATTTAGAACATGTTCTATTTTCTTGTCAAGAAATCATATCCGAAGATAAGTAAATATGTTACGTTGTTCTTTACTAACTTCATGCTGTTTGTATATGTTGAACTGTTCAAATGATATTTGAAAATATAACCTAAATTCAGTATATTCTCAAAAAAATACTTCTATATTCACTAATGAAGATCAAAATTTGTGAAAAAATTTACACATTATTTAGGAAAGAAATTACCGAAGATTTGAATAAATAAAAAATGTCGTGGAATGCAGCAGTCCTGCTTGTTATGTGAATGCAGTTAAATCATCGATCCCTCAAATGTGGGTATCTTATTTCTTAATATCACCATCAATTAAACTTAATATCTCTTCAAATTGTTGATTATCAAGCCGCAATAAATTTCGATATTATGATCTTCAATCAACAATTCATTGTTTAAAAGGCTTAAGGTACCACGACCCAAGGATTTTTAACTTATACAGGATTGCTCGATCAGCCGCATCACGTGATTGGGTCTTGCGGCTACGTCATCGGAAAAATAGATGAGTTAGATAGGGACAGTAACTTGTCAACGCGTGATAGATAAGGAATCGCACAATACAGAGAGAGAAAGAGTATCGGGTCTCGCAGTGACGTCACCAAATCGGACAACATTCAGGAATAGAGATCGAGCAATCCTATATACGTTAAAAATCCTTGACCACGACCCTCATTTCGTCAAATTGCAAATCAACCACAAAGCATCTACAAGTCACAAAGCAAATCATATTATAATAACCTCATGATAAACTAATGTATCATGTAATGTAGTATAACCATATGACTAACTAAACAAGACGCGTTGAATGGATAGGACGGGAGGGATCACGTTCTTGAGCGCCACCTAACGAGGGGCTGTCTAAATACTGGTTTCAGTAGAAAATTGCTACAATTAGCACACAGAAAACTGTAACACATCACTTACAAGAAAAGCAAAGTTGATAGTACAACCCACCGCCTTCTAGATTTACTCCGTTTAACTCCGTTAACCAAGATAATCGCGGAGGCGTTGGTACAACCTGTAGAGTTTGCTCTTGACTGGAAATGGAAAGTGAGGTTAGATTTCGGTTTAATATTGTCTATGTCTACTAGGGTTAGATGTTAGATTTTAGTTGTATTTGTATCACAGCGCGGAACTGGTATGTAGTATGTAATGCTTTCTGATAATTATTTTCTGTTTTAGTTTTGCTTGTTTTACTTTTTAATATAAAATACCTGGGAGGATTACAAATCGCTGTTGTGCACCAAACTGCAAGAACATATCGTCGACATCGACCTAATCTGCAAACTGCGTAACTCCACAATTTCTTGAAAATTTGTTATTACTGCCGTTGACTTTACTGCTATCTATTGTAAAGTACTGTTATGCATCACCTGAATAATACACATTTTTTCCATGAAGTAATGAAAAACCAAACAATTACTTGTATACAGAAGTTACGTTAAAAAAAAACACTTTCAATTTGTTACATTGAAAAAGTTTTTCAGAGTAACCGCAGACAGGGAAATGTCTTGGATAGAATCAGTTCGCAAATTATGTAAACCAGACTTTAACCTTATCAACAAAAAGTGTTTCTTTTGCGAAGATCACTTTGAATTAAAATGTTATAAAAATAGTGAGAAGAATACCCTCAACAAGATTGCTGTACCAACTACTATTTGCGAGTTAACTACTAGTTCATTATCCTTTAATTGTCTTAATAGTAATATTTGCTTGAAAACTGTTCAACAGTCAGCTATACAGTTTGTTAATGAAACATTACAGAATGCTGACAGTAATAAATGCCAAACATCAATTTCAGAAGATTTTTCAGAACCACCATTTAAAAAACCAAGATACACTTATTCAAAATTGCCATCTGTAAATACCACTGCAAGTGCAAGTAATTATTTTTTATTTCTCTATTTATAACAGAATAAATATAAGTACAGGCATTTAAAACAACACTACTGCTTTTACAATTTTAAGTTATTGCTTAAAATGTGAAAATAATTATACCTTTTTAAAAATATTTTTTTCCCTTATACCTATATATAGCGTGTAACGTACATGAAATAAAATTCATAAATCATTGACTACATGATTTCGTGAAAAATCAGGTGAATTTTGATATTTGAACATGTAATTTTTTACGAAAATTTGTACTAGATGATTATGAATTTTATTCCATGTGTACCTTACACTGTATATTATGGTATATTTAAATTTACCGCCAAGCTTATTATGCAGCGACATCTATTGTATCAGACTACTCATTTCTGAGTTATATTTGTCTCAAACCAAAAGCGAGCAGTGCACTTGCTACTTTTTGCGACAGCCCGACGTAAGATGGCGCCAGTTCAGTTTGTGGAGTAAGCGTGCTTCCAATGAAAAACAAGGAAACGACGTCTCTTATTTAGTTACTCATATGCGTTTTCCTTAGCAAATCACATAGATATTTTGTGAGTGACTCACCTCTCTACTCAAGCAACACCATGAAGTTGTATCATTAACCAACACTAGAGCTCGTTTTGATTTCGAGATCATGATTTTATATGAGCCACACGGTCCTAAATCCACGAATAGAATTGCAGAGCCCAGATTCTGATTCCTCGATTCGATATCGAATCGACCGTGTATCCTTGTTATACTCCAACACATTTCATAATACCTTCTTTTTCTAATTCCTCTACTACTATCGAATCGAGAAATGTGAATTTGGCACCTGATATACGCGATTCTTGCTAAGCAATACGCTACCTACTGGCGACACGCACAACTAACGCATGGGGTATTGGTTCAGTTTTGCGTATGTATGTCTATTGTGAATTTTGAAAAATATACGTTGTTATATTAGTTAATTGCTTTGATTAGATATAAATCATTATTGTTGTGAGCGTCATTGTTCCTCTTGTACAAAGAAAAACCCCGAGATCCAGTTTCATACTTTTCCAAAAGCGGGAAAATCTGGAGCTATCGCGGAAACATAAGTTGAGCATTACAGAGTTACAGGAGACAAGTATGGATAAAGAAGCTAAAGAACGCAGAGTAGAGAATGTGCTCTTTACCATTCTCTAAGGATGACTATTTCCATAAAGGTATGTATGCTGTATGCCCAATAAAGTATTTGACATATTTTGAGGTTAAGTTTCATTTTCAGATTGAACGCTCGAAAAATATTGAAATCTATTTTAATTTTATATCACTACTTACCCCTTTCAAAATAGTTTTACAAGCTTTTTACCTGGTTTAAAGTTCTCGACAACAAATCTTTGACGAATAAAATTTCAAACGTCAGTGTCAGTGAACGTAGGTTAGTATAGGTTACTGCCATTTTGGCGCTTCGATCCAGTGTGGCCCGATACAGTTTTTACGTGTCGCCAAACTGATTCTCAAAAATCGCCAAAATTAACTAGATGTCGCCACATTAGCTAACAGACCAAATTATTTATTTCAGTGTGGGCTACTTATTTATTTTTTTACTGTTAATAGTTATCAACAGATGTCACTTTTACTTTCTTTATGCAAAGCCGTAAAATTTATCAGATATTATAGATAATTGAGTTTTTGTAGTTCGAAATTCGAACCACTTCTGTACTAAAATGCCAACACCGAATTATTCGTTAAATAACTTGAAATTTTATCGTGATTGTGATGTTTGTATTTTATTTAGTATCACCGTTGTTTGTATATATTCGCATACAAACAACAGTATCACTTTGGTATTTGCTCTACCCACAGAAAGATATTAAAGAAAGATATTTCTGTGATTTGCTCAATAACTTTTAATATTAGAGAGTTTTTGAACCCCTTAAATTCTGTAACTCAATGATTTTGATACTCTTTCCTCTCTTTTTTACTTCTTTTTTATTAACCTACGTCTAAAGCAAGAACCCTAAACAAAGAAGGACTGATCAATCAGTAACAGTCAATCACATTTGTTTATCACTTATGTGACGTCAGCGGATTCCTTTAGCGGGAGATTTGTAATTTAAATATCCTCTTTGTTTTAATTTGACAGCTTTAACCTTTTAACATAACCTATATATGTCACATTGTCATGTAGAATGTCTCGGTTGTCTTTGAAATGTCATCACTGTCATCAGTCATGTCATCATATCAAAGTATTTCTGTATCATATCATAGTAATCTGTGCACTGATTAACAAAACACAAGTTATCACAGTTGTCAAATCGACAACGATTTTTGCACAACGCACTTCAAATCGTAAGATATATATCGTAAAACACATATATAAGTACTTTAAAATCACATTTGATTGCATTAATACAGTCTCTGAAATAATATTGGGTTGGATATTTTGACTGAAAATTTTTGAAATTGCAATTAGAGGCAAATTTGGCAATAGGGGATCCACTGACGTGTTACGAGAAATCTGTTGAAAATAACCTTCAAATTTTTATGAATGAATTGATCAGTCCTTCTTTGTTTAGGGTTCTTGCGTCTAAAGGACAAGGATTGTTAACTGTTTACACGATTGCCCGATCGCTCAATTTTGTCATCCGCCTTTGTGACGTCATCGAAGATATATGTAATCGAATTGTCAAAATATATCTATTTTGCGTTTGTTATATTTCACATTTGCAAGAGAATTTTCGTATTTGAATGATTATTAATATTATTATTTATTAAAGTTTGTAATAATAGTATAAAGTGTACCTATTTCTACAAAAGTTCGAGATCTTTGGATCTTTGATGACGTCACAATTATGGATTACATTGTAGTATAGGGATAGAGCAATCCTGTAAACAGTTAACAATCCTTGTCTAAAAGATACGACACGACAGTGCTGGCTGAATGATGGTTGAAAGTCAAGTCTGTCCAGTGTCCACCATAGATTTGGTGTCCACCTGCCACCATCAATGGTGTCCACAGTCAGAATAATGCACGGATTTCTTTAAGAAATCCGTGGAATAATGCGAATTGCGACAATGCATACAGGGTTATACATATTAACCAGCGATACTAATATATGGAATCTATCGGAAAATCGCCTAATTGGCGATTTGCGCCATTGATATAATCGCCCAATATGCGACTTGCGATTTCTTGGAATTTTCTGTCGCAAATATATCCCTCAAATCGCCCAATTTGCGATAAATCGCCCAATCTAGCCACACAGCTTCGATCTTAAAATCAATCGCGTATTGGGTGAGTTCGAGTCAACACTCGACAGAGCGAGCGGAATATTATGACGTCATGAGCAAAGTGTTCTGGGGATAGCAATCTATCTCGAACGCTGTGTGGATGCCGCCATTGCCGCCTGTCAAAAGTTATATGTGATCATAACCACAATCTTATAAATTCGTGTCAAATTTGTAGTTTCTTTTTTCTTTTGATATGCGGGTAAAATGAGTTAATTTAAACCATAAATAACTTGTTTTTTGAATTTGAATTTATCGTATCCTGATCCTGGCACACACCATCGCTAACCGTATATAGTCAAATACTGTAATTTTAAAGTATTTGATCAGTGCCCTGGATTCCTGGATATTTATTTTTGTGGGCGACTTACCAGTCACCAGTAATACATAATGGATTTAAATCGGCTTTATGTATTGCAGTTTGCAGTGGAAATGTTTTTTCAAGATGATATGATCACTACCTCTGTCTTTTCTTTAAATACAGAACAAAAGTGAAGTTACAAAACCCTCACGCTCTGAGATCTCCACCACAGAATATCTATAAGAAGAAGGTCATTCTCCATGTACCAACATCGAAACAGCAATGACTTTTAAAAAGCGCCATCTAGTTGCAGGGAGTATGGAAGAATTGGAACTAAAATCAATATTTTGTTCCAAGTAAAACTGTGTCTGTTCCTTTAAATATCAACGTAAATCAACGTAAAAGTAAAAAAAATCACAAACGTATTTAAAATTTTTATTTAATTACAAAAAATACATAGACAAGTTTTTCTAACTCTGCCTCTATTTCTTTCATGTACCATTAAGTGTCAAGTAACTATTTGGCAGATTAGAGTCAAACATATAATGCTTGTAATGTTTTCTAATCTGCCACGTACGTACGTGATACTTTATGACGGAGAGGGGTAGTGAAAAATATAGGCGATTATGATGGGTCACAAAAACTTAAAAGCTATCTGAAATAGTTTAAACATATGTTTTACATCTTTGGCTTTAATTACCAGTATTACATTAATAGTAAGTTTTGAAATTTCTGCTCTCAACATCCAGTTTGTCTTAAATAGACATTTATGGATATGGATTTTCAATAAAAATACATTATCTGCTTGCATAGTATAGAACTAATATTACTGTATTTCTTCAACATTACATTGTTTTCGTTGCTTGATAACTCTCTACTAAGAGATTTAGATAGTTAAGTAGTGATTTCTCAATCAAATAATAAAGGCATTGTAGAATTATTGGGACTATAAAAATGTACTAATGTTTGTGTTTACGGTTTGCCTTATGTTATGCAATATGCAACATACACAACACATATTAAACCTGTTAAAAAGTTGAAAGCAGGTAAAAGTGATTGTTTCAAATAGCTATTTACCATTGCAGAATATAAATTGGTATTACAAACAAAACATCTTTTAACACATTAGCATTATAAAACCATTTCAAAAACTACTATTCTATATACAGATAAGGTTCCTACTTATTAACAGTGATAAGAACTTACTTGTCTATATTTTCCTATACGTGTGCCTGCAATAAAGGCAAGTTTTAAGTATTGTTACTTTCACGCCACTAATTTCACTTTCGTCATTACGAATATGTAATGATCTGTCATTCTGATGTTCAATACGATTAATGTAACGACACTTAAACTCCAAATAATGAAAGTAAACGAGACACTTTTTACACAACACACTGAAAATATTTTATTTTGTCCTTGCGGCTTAAGATTAGTTACACGACTCTTTCAGGTGTAAATTGCAGTATAGGTTAAAATAAATCCCATCAAATCATATCTTACTTCGATAGGTTAGTACAGTTTTCAACATCAATCAAGAATACATTTTTGCTACTGTTACACCGATGCAATGGGTATTCATAAAGACTTCTTTTTACTTTTCCAACATTTTGTTCGATATGTTGCATCAACTCATAATTGTAAATTATTTCTGGAACTACTGTTCCTTTCGTATTATACGAGTCCCTCAAACAGCTAGCAATCCTTTGATTTACCTATAATTATATTAAAAAATGTTAAAACAAAATGATCCAATTATATTTTCAGTTATTTATTGAATTGAAATTAAAGATATATTAGATTGGATCGTGAAACTTGTTATAAGAATAATAGAAATAGCAAAAAAATCAATACCAAAACATTTTGATGTGCCTAATGATATTAATGGAATACTCAAGTTATTCTTATGGCAAGCTGCATAAATCCAGCGGAAGCATTAAGAATAATTTTAGACAGGTTCTAAGATATATTGAAAATCTACAAATTAAATCATAAGCTTCCTTACTTACATTGAAATAATAATGTTTTATTTTAATTTAATTTTATGTATAATAATCATATATATAATTATATATATGATAATAATAATATCCTCCATTTCATTTGGCCAAACAACAAACACAAACACAAAATCCAGGGTGGACAGGACGGTTTAGTGTAGAAATTTTAACCAACTATTAAGATAAAAAAGAACTAGAAATTTTCCTTCCCCTTACCTCATACTTCGGTTGCAGGGACAAAAGATCCATGCTGCTTAAGCGTCTATTACACTTGCACAGCCCTGAGCCGCTTTTCCAGCTCTGCTCCTGGAGCGCTCCAGAACGCTCCATGAGCGCTCTGGAGAGCTCCTGAAGTGTACTTCAGCGTTCCACGTTGAAAAGTTTGATGTACCTGAACAGTACCAATTTTTCATTCCCCTTCCCCCTCAAGCACTAACAAATTTTTCGGTGTTTCAAACTCTTTTCAAATATTGTAAGGTTATATGTATGAAAATTGTCAGTTGAGTTGTCAAGTTTGAAGATTTAATTCAACTTAATAATTATTGTATTTATTGTATTAGGCACCGTATTTTTCATTAGGTACCTTTATTATGGATAATAAAATATTGATCATAGTGGATTCAGAAACAAATATTACATATGATTTTGCGGTGTCTGAAGCGGATTATGTTCGAGCACATGAAGGTATTTTTTTGTTATTAAATGAAGAAGGTTAGATTAGGTTAGGTTCAAAAGTGAGTGGGCCGAAAACCAGACCCTCCACCGCGACCATGTGGTCTATTGTGGCTCACACCTACACCTACTTATATTTCACCCAACAGGTCCAGCTTAATGCGCAGAATAACGATAACGACGTGCTAAAATTTAGGGGGTTCAAAAACTCTATTATTAAAACAGTACTTGCCATTAGTTCTTTATTTATAATTCTGTTCATTTGGTCCCTATTTGGTTGTGGCTTCGACTAATGCCTTGGTTTTAAACAAAGCTATAGTCACGTCACAAAGTTTAATTTGATTGATAAGCAAAATTTGTAAACTTCGACAGGTCAAAATTTTACAATAATTTGTGGTCAAATAAACGAATTTGAAATTTGAGTGACAAGATACTCAATCAATACATAACCTCAAAATTAAAAACGTCATTTCAGTTTTGAACCGTTCCTTCTCAGTACTGTCGGTGTTTGAAACACATAAAGCTCCAAACACCCACAGGAGCAGAGCTGGAAAGCGGCTCTCATCTCCACATTAAGCTCGGAGAAATAAGAGCACGCTCAGATTACGCACTCTGTGTCGACTCGAACGCAAACAAGAACGCTCAAGAGTTGCGAATAAAACGCAATAAATGAACTCGGACCAATCTGAGCGTCGACTCGAACTCGCCCATTGTAATCAGGATTCAGAAATCGGTGCAAAAGAAAAGGGCTTAGTTTTTTGTTTCTTGTTTCTAACCATAGATAAAATATATATATACTGAAATTTCTAACCTCAATGGAAAAATGAGTTATTTGTGAAATGCAATTTTTTAAACTCGGTTTAAGATTTTACAGTAACGAATTAAAATTTTCTATTATGAGATACCTAAACGTAGCAGAAAAGAATGATGCTGCAAAGAATATTGCAGCTATTTTATCTAGAGGAGATTCTACCCGGGTAAATTGTATTTGTCAATAATCTTAGAAACATTTCAGCACTTTCTTTTTGCAGCGTGAAGGTTTGTCTCAGTATAACAAGATATATGAGTTTAATACACAAGTTCTTGGTGAACAAGCCAGAATGGTTATGACTTCTGTTTCTGGGCATTTATTAAATTATGAATTTGGTCCTTTATACAAGAATTGGCAGAGCTGTAATCCAGTGACATTGTTTGATGCACCTGTAATTAAAACGTGTCCGCACGATTTTCATAATATTAAAGTAAGAATTTCGATTAATAATTAATAAGTGTACTTTAAGGCCCGGTTTCACAATCACTGATTACCATTACTTAACTGATAGTTTACTAACTGTAAGTTTAGAATGTGTATAGTGTTAGAAACACTTTCAATTTTACTTATTTATTAAAAAAAACTTAACTGTTATACAATTAGTAATTGTGGTAGTACATATAAGGTTCCACGACTGTGGCTCAGCATAATCTGTCCCGCTTCTCTCCGATGCCGTCCACCCAAAACGTCGCCGTGCCATGTTTATAAACATTGACGGCCTAACCAAAACATAGCTCTTACAATAGTTATAGATAAAATCTTAAAGAAATTCCCATTCTAAACTTATAGTCAGTAAACTATTGGTTAAAATACATTGTGAAACCGGCCCTAAGTATGTCAAAGGTAAGATAATACAAAAATTGGCAGAGCTGTAATCCAGTGACATTGTTTGATGCACATGTAATTAAAACGTGTCCGCACGATTTTCATAATATTAAAGGAAGAATTTCGATTAATAATTAATAAGTGTTCTTTAGGTACCTATGTCAAAGGTAAGATAATAGTTGCAAGTTGATTTTTATATTTTTGTGATTTAAAGGTACGTTAAGACAAGTTCCCAAAAATATTTATTAAATTATTAAATAAAATTAAAGTAAACCGCTTCCAGTTTATGTGTTCTAGAGATGAGTCGCACATGTGCGAGTCGTACAAAATGTACGGCACAGTTAAGTGTGCGGTGCTAAGCAAGACCAACTAACATAGGACACCATGCCAGGGTGCTGGTGAGCTGTTGTGAGTTGTTGAGTACGTGAGTTCAAACTGGTACCAGATGTCGGAGGATACGGTGTGCAGAAACACTCATAAAATATATAAGTGACACGCTACATGGCTTTTTACTTTGCTTAGTAGCTACTCGCATAATATAGTTAAGATAGTAAAAAATATATTTTCTTTTTAATTTAAAAATTAAACAGTGTCGAAAAAAGTATGTTGTCTGAATATGAATGAACATGAACAACTGAATTGTTATTAAGAAATGAGAAGTTCAGGTGGTTAAAAAGAAAATGCATGCAATAAAAAAAATTATAAATCGAATAAGATGACACTTGATAGGAAAGACGAGCTGCGTACCACGGTTGCATTAAGTAGGTAATTATTTTTTGTTACCGCACACCGCGCTGTCTGGCCGGCTATCAGCTATAGAGCTAGATGCAGGTGTACTGGTAATGAGCAGAATAGTACATTGTCCGAATGTACGACTCGCACAGTACACAATGCGGATCGCCGTGTGCAAGCACACCTAAATATATGGTGTGGACCATCACTAATTTGTTCTGTACATACCTCTGTACGTGGCTCAAGTTAGATTTAAAAATTTACACTGGACCAGATAACTTACGCACAAGATGTGTAAAAGTTTAATATAACTTTCTATAACTGATTATGTCACCTGAGTGATATAATTACATTTATAAACATGGCCATAGCAATGTTTAAAAACATACCTTGTCCCGAAAATCGTAGAAAAAAGTGAAGAAAAGTGAAAAGCAACATCCTATAGACAATATGGAAATGAAATTAATAAAAATTAAACCTGAAGCTGCACAACATTTTGGCTGACAGTCATATCTAGAAATATCTTAGCAGATAGTTGAAATCAATATTAAATCTGATGTACCTACATTATTTTGAGTAGCACAGCCATACCTAGAAAAAAATTGACCCAGTATGTGAAAATCACTAAAAAAAGAGATGGAAAGCCGAAACCACCCCTTTTAGGTAATATGGAAAATAACAAAAATTAAATCTGACATACATTATTTTGAGTACCATAGTCATACCTAGAAACACACTCGGAGATGAGCCATATGTTTGTGAAAAAAAAAATTGAAAGGGGAAACTACTCCTTTTAGGTAATATGAAAATAATTTATCAATATTAAATCTGACGTACATTATTTTGGGTAGTATAGCTATTTCTAGAAACACTTAAAATGAGCCCTGTATGTGAAAATAGCTGAAAAAAAAAATGGAAAGTGGAAACGACCTCTTTTATGTAATATGGAAAATAATTTATTAAAATCAATTCTGATGTTATTTTGAAGCACATCTAGAAGCTTTCCAGAAAATGAGTCTCGTATATGAAAATCACTGAATATGGAAAATAACAATTAAATTAGACATGTTTTTGAGTAGTATAACTACCTATATCTAAAAAATACTATCGAAGAGACCATTTCTTTTAGGTAATATGGTAAAGAACATATAAAAATTAAACCTGACATTGCATTATTTTCAATGGCATACCTAGTCACATCTAGAAACACTGTTGAAGACACTTATGTAAAAGTAGCTGAAAAAAGTGATAGAAAACAGAAGCCACGCCTTTAAAGTCTAGGGGTAACCAGTAAGAAAAATGTGTAGGTACATGTATATCAGAAAATTTGTAAAAAAACGGTAATTTGAGGCACCGCCATGTATTGTGGAGTAATGTGAAGTTTTGAGAGGTAATGTGAAGGAATTTGCTGTAATGCAAGGTAATTCTTGGTAATCCGAAGTGATTTGCAGTAATGTGAAGTAATCCGAGGTAGTGCCAGTTAGTGCAAGGTAATGCAACACATTTTTGAGTAGTCAGAAGGCAAAGTACTTGCATCACAAAGAATTCCTATATAAATAAAAATTCTCAGGTCAACCTTTTTCTATGTCATTATTCAGGTAAATCATGTAAATACTAAACAAAAATATTATATAAATATTACTAAATATTATAAATTACTTATTTACAACTTCGTTATTTTTGCTTTTACTTTTATCCATTTTTCAATAGATTTTTTCATGTTTTTTTAATTGGAAGTGTTTACTTCCTAAAAGAGTTATTGGTCTATAAAAGACAATCATTTTTAACAATTTGGTTATCCTGATGAGTAGGCCACACAAAATTATCTAGTTCATTCAAAATCCTTTGTATCAAACCACGTTGTATCATAATATACAGCGTAGTTACCTACTCCTAATTTTTTTTTTCAATCTGTCCTGCCTCTCAGTGGGCAGTTACCACTTTCAGTAGGTATATTCACTCTCAGTATCAGTATCCACTTTCTTCATGTATTCTAAAATGTTTCGCTTAAATTCGATTTTTTCGTCATATTTATCACTGATTTTTACGATGATTTTTGTTTTTGTGTAACATAAAATTTTTTTTAGTTTTTTTGGGTGTTTTCCAATTTTGGAGATTTTTACATACTTTAAAACATTGAAAATGGTTGCTTAATAACCTTCCATCTTTGCATGAGAATAACCAATACAATGAAGACTTTTTGCAACCATTTCTTTACTATCCACAATAATTTTTAACAAGTTGAACTTAACAAGTCGAAGTTAAACAGTGAAACTTCATCAAAGGTCTTTTACATTCAGGTTCTTAATATTTTCAAAAATTTTCATATCATTTCCTATATCTAATTTATGTTCTCAAACTTATTTTCTATTATCTATATCTTCTGGATATATCAATTTTATCATTATTGAAACGGTCGTTAGCATGACTAGCATTCATAAAAATAGATTACGTTTGTGGAGTACTTGGAAGCATAACAGATTATCGGTTAGTCAGAGATTGCAAAGCATTCAAATCGAAGATGAACCAGTTTCTAATGATTTTATTGAAAATGTAACTATAACGGAGCACAACTAGAAATAGCAAATAACTATGAATAATAAGGACATCATTATTAGATCCTCCATCTGCAAACGCCTTATTTAAATAAGGATTAAAACAAATCAAGCCAAAACAGCTATTCTCCTGGCTATATCCCACACCGAGCGCTGAATTACAAAGCAAGATTTGTGGTATTTTGATCTAAACACTGGTTAGAATCAAAAATACAAGGATTCAGATTGGATAGAAAGATGAAAATACGGAATCATTAATAAATGACAATGATACCGACGAAGCTTCCAATTTCTCCACTCTAAACAATACAGACAGTGAGACAGAAGGAGAGAGTTCTATTAACAACAGCGACTTAGTAGCCACAAAAAAACATTTTATTACAGTAAGATATTCACTTACCAGTTGGAACTTATGAACACGTTCAGCGAATACAGATACCTCTTTTTAAAACAAAACCTGTCTTCTATTGGAGTAAATTGTATGGTAACTTTCAAGGGAGGTTTCCCAAGGAAGAGATGCAATGGCCCAATGTTTATTGAATATCATGCTCGTCAATGTAGAAAATTTGTTTTTGATTTCGAATTAAATACAGAGAATATCCTAATGCATATTTTCATTAAATATATAATTCAGAGATGGGCAGTGATTGCAGAGGAGTATAGCTACCCACGGAAGGAGCAAGAAAGAGAAAGAGTATGAAAAATGAGTTGCTAACTATTTATCCTAAAGCTAAAAGGAATATTAACATTAGAGATGCTTATTGGGTTTTTAGGGAAGACAATGAATTGATAACAACGGAGTGAATTTTGAAACTAAATTTTGATTATACTTGTAAATGTATTTTACGACGTTAAAGCTTAATACCAACTATATATCTATTCATAATGGTTTGCCTTTTATATTACAGTCTGACTCAGTGTTCGTAATACAACATTGACTTCAATACTTAGGAATTTATAAAATTTATAAATATAAATAGAGCACATAGTTACAGAGTGGTCAACCTATTTCTTCTGTTTATAACCAATACGTCCAATCAAAAAATATGACTGACACTGTTGTAATGGTTGTTGTTGTTCTAGGAACTGAGAGGAGAACCGCCTAAGTGCTGGTTCCAACATTTGTTGCTTGGAAGCCCTTTAAAAATCCTATCAGATCACAGAATCCAAAACTTCCAATGGTGTTTTTTTTAAATACCATTTTTTGACAAATTCTAAATGATGTTAGCTCTTAGAAAACAAATATTTTTATACATCATATTCTTATGTTTTCCTAATACATATTATGGGTAGGGTGGAAGAACATACGCTTTACTCTCCTGCAGGGAAAGTAAACTGAATCTGGGTGAATCTGAATCTCAAATCAGTCAGATGATAAATTATAGATACAATGTGAGTGTTTTAATAATTGTTTTGAAAAAAACAGATCTCATTTAAATGTTTCAAGAAATATATAGAAAACACTATATACTAGTATTTCGGCTTATTAGGCCTTTCTCAATAGAGTAAATGTCTATTACTAAATATTTAAAAGTGCATTTTAGTTATTTGTCTATTTACGAGTACCTACCCTGATTGATCCTTCCCAGTTGGTAAAGCCCAAGTTTTTAGTACCTTTTCTAAGAAGGGTGAAAGTGTAAAATCTATTTGATCATTCTTAATACAAGGATTTATAATTAAAGATTTTTTAATTTCTAATTGCTCTAACAGATCTAAGCGCTTTCCGTTCTTTTCCCGATGCACATTTTTCAGGTCTATAAAATGATTGTTTTCTATACAATGCGTCGAAAATCCTGAATTTTTTATGTTATTTAGTATGGATTTTTTATGTTCTTCTACTCTAATTTCAATACTTCTACCGGTTTGACCCACATACATGGCATTACATCCCAATATTATCTTTTTTGATACTAATCGTTTTACACCCATTTCGTTCTTATCTGTGAGCTCTTTCTTCACTATAACCTGGGACGTAAATAATATAACTATAAGTGGCTTCTTTTTCCTGAATATAAAACTCCCGACGAAAAATTTCCTCCTTTTGTTTTTATCATTTTGTTGGAAGTTGTTGGTTTTCTATGAATATGGTTTATAGAAAACCAACAACTTCCAACGCAATTATACCAGCAAGTTCGCAGCAGTCCTGGCAAATAAATGATTAATAAAATCTTTTTTTAATGATAAATTGAAACAAATGAGAGAAATTCTGCGATTTTAAGTGTTATCAAAGATGTTTCAGGAGGTTTAAAATTTAAAATTTATAAAAAGCAGTACGCACAGGAAATTTTAAAAGTGAAAAGAGAGTCGTATGATGACTTCATCAGGGAATCGGACAATAAATCTCAAGATGCCTGGAGGTTAATAAATTACGAGCAAAACTTATGTAAATAAAAAATCTTCAACTTCAGAAAATATTTCCCCTGACGATTTTAATCCTTTTTTTACTAACATACCCACACAAATAGTGAAAACTTTACCTTTCCATAACATAGACGCAGTAACCTATCTCGATACACTTCTGAAACCTAGCACCTCCCTATTCCTTATTCCTGTTACCGAAGACGAAGTTAAAAAGCCAACAGTTAAATTGAAAATTCAGCTTGTTTAGACATCTATGACTTAAAAAGCAGAATGATTAAAGAAACTATACATCTCATAGCTAGCCCAGTAACTATGCTTTTTAATCGCTGTTTTTCTGAAGAAGAGTTTCCGAACATCTTCAAAACAAGCAAAGTTATCCCTATATTTAAGAAAGGTGACCTAAATACTCCAGACAACTATAGACCCATATCAATAATTCCAATATTTGGTAAAATCTTTGAGATCTTGATTAAGGACCGATTAACTTCTTAAACACCCATTCAGTAATAAATAAAAATCAATTTGGCTTTCAATCTAACAAGTCAACAACCCAAGCAGTGATGGCTATAGTTGAGTCAATAATAGATAACATTGAAAATGGTCTAATATCTGCTCTTACATTATGTGACCTAAGCAAAGCTTTTGATAGTGTAAATCGCAAGCTCTTACTTGTTAAACTGGAGTATTACGGTATACGTGGAGTCGCCTTGAGTCTAATGGAAACCTATTTATGTGGAAGAAAGCAAATTGTTCATACATCTGGTAACTATAGTGCATGTAAACCCGTTACTCACGGAGTATGACAGGGTTCAATATTGAGACTAATCCTTTTTATTATATATATAAATGACATCTTTAATTTCATACTCCCAAAGGTATGTGTCTGTTGTGCAGATGACACCTCTATAATTCAGGGAAACTTAAATGTAAATGACCTTCTGAACATGTGCTCTAGGGCGAATGAAAAAATGGAAACTTGGTTTTTGGTAAATTGTCTCAAACTAAATAGAGGTAAAGACAGAAAATTCTAATTTCATCAGATAGGCTTAAATCAACGCGTAGACTTGCTAGGTTTTAAAATTGATGATAGGCTAAACTGGGACACACACATTATTAGCTTGTGTGAAAAACTTTCTACACAACTATTTTTACTTAGACAACTGAGAAGTTGTCTTAGTCATAATATGATGATGATCACATATCAATAATTCTGTAATAATGTATTCTGTTTGTCACTGCCACCTAACATATGGTCTGCTTTTATGGGGACAGTCTACGCATTCAATTAAAATATTTTGTTTACAAAAAAAGGCTATCAGGATCATCTCAGTGATCCCGTGTAGAGAACACTGTAGTCCTTTATTTAAAAAACTGAAAATTCTTCCGTTGCCATGTATATTTATTCTGTATACTCTCTTGGGGATACATAAAAATAGATCTAATTATCATACAAGTGTTGACTACCATGATTATCCAACTCAAAGAGGTACTCAACTGAGACCACGCGCCTATCGACTAAATTTATCAGCTCGAAATTCTCTTAATTTGCACTTATACAATAAAATAATTCCATCATAAATAACTAAAATGACTGAGTCGATTCAGGGGGAGAATAATACAATCCTTATTGGAACACTGTTTTTACTCTATCGAAGAATTTTTAAATTGTAATTGTAATAACATTTTAATGTCTTGTGTTTGCTTTTTAAGTCTATATGTCTTGTGTCATTGTTTTTTTTTTTTAAGGGAGGACTTGTTCTTCCTTTCCCCGGCAGTGTGGGACTCTAGGACAAGTCCTAGCCTACCCACTAAAACTCCCTTGCTCACCCGTAAACAACTCGGAACTGCTATGCGCATGGCATCAGGTTGGTGGGTGGTCTGTTAATTTACTGCCTCTCTTCGATTTCTTTTTGCTCTATAATGGCCCTAATGTAGCTGTGTATTGCATTCCATTTTTCTTTATCTACAATCATGGTTTGCATCAGATTGTGAGCACTGACTCGTGTCCCGATGGTCGCCTGTAATTGTTCTAGCTCTTGGGCCCATCTTTCACATCTGAAGAGGGTATGTTCGACTGTATCCACAGCCCCGCAATACGGACATTTGTCGCTTTCTGCCTTTCCCATTCTCTTTAGGTATTCCCTGAAACACCCGTGTCCCGTTAGTACTTTCGTGAGGAAGTAATCTGTCCGCCTGTGCTGGCATTTTAACCAGTCACCCAAATTAGGTATGAGAAACTTATCTATCTATCTATCTATCTATCTACCTAAAAAAGTCAGTTTTCCATAGTTTAATCTAATGTTTCCGCTAGAAACAACGGATATCAAGAAATACTAATAGATAAAAAACAAAAGGAGGAAATAAATTTGACAGGAGACGGATATTAATTACGTCCCAGGTTATAGTGAAAAAATAGCTCGCAGATTAGAACGAAACAGGTGTAAAACGATTAGTATCAACAAACGTAATATTGGGAGGATTTTGATAAACAACAAAGAAAGGGTTAACAAATTGAAACAATCGGGAGTATACCAAATTAACTGAGTGGATTGTAATGCCATGTATGTGGGTCAAACCGGTAGAAGTATTGAAACGAGAGTAAAAGAACATAAAAAATCTATACTAAATAACGTAAAAAATCCAGGATTTTTGACTAATTATATAGAAAACGATCATTTTATAGATCTGAAAAATGTAAAGGTACTGCATGGGGAAAAGAAAGGAAAGCGCTTAGATTTGTTAGAGCAATTAGAAATTAAAAAATCTTTAATTATAAATCCTTGTACTACGAATGATCAGATAGATTTTACACTTTGACCCTTCTTAGAAAAGGTATAAAAACTTGGGCCTACTAGATGGGAAGGATCAATCGAGGTAGGTACTCGTAAATAGACAAATAACTAAAATGCGCTTGGAAATATTTAGTAATAGACATTTACTCTATTGAGAAAGGCCTAATAAGCCAAAAAACTAGTATATACATTGTGAGTGAGTTTGCGTTACACACTCAGTAACTTCGTAAATGTCAAGATATTGAAGTTTTTCAAAAAGTACTTTAAAGTGATTTTTTGTACTCTTTTCAACCATATGATTAAAAACGCTCTCATTAAAAAAACAAAAGAGAAGCACCATGTACAGTGATTTTTTTAAATGAAACACCCTGTATTTTATTTCATAATTTGAAATCCTATCAAATTCTGAATATGAAACCGTTTTTATTTTTTCTTAAAAGTGATAATATGTAAGTGTTTTGGATGGACTGTAAATTCTAATTTTATTATTTTCTATTACCGTATATTTGGGACTGGCCCGCAGGGCGACCTAATGTTTGAAATCAAACTTAACGTGGAAGGCTCGCACTTACCCCTGATAATTCTCGTGATGACAAGTTGATTATCTGGCCAGACTCTTTGAAACATAAACCAGCAAAATGACTTCGAACCCAGGGTTTAATGAGTTACTGGTCGATTTTCTCCACTATTTCGAAATTATAATAAAATGGGACGCGAAAGCACTCGCCGCCAACTCTTGTGCTACTTCAAACTTGCACTCCCCGCTCGCCAGTGTTGCCACCTCTATTCGTGCCAACCTTGCGTCGCCAAATCCCACTGTGCGACTTTCAGGATTTTAAATTCAAAACAAAAGGTCCCTACTATCCCATACTCAAATATTTATACCCAATTAAAAAATAATAAATATACAAAAACCAAAAAAAGGAAAAATCATAATTCGTTACTAAACAGTAAGTTAGGAACAATACAAGAAATTATCAGTAGTAGGCCATGGATTGCACAATTACTGAAAACAAAGCATGCTTGCGAAGACAAAAATTATGCAAATAACTCATAACTTTGTTAATAATATTATTTTCAATACAATAAAGGGTTGTAGAAACTAGTTCTACTACTATCAGATGGCATGCATATAGCAAATAACTACGAATAGTAAGGGACATCACTAAGTATCCTCCATCTGTAAACGCCTTATTTAAATAAGGACTAAAACAAATCAAGCTAAAACAGCATATTGCCAGGAGAATAGCTGTTTTAGCTTGATTTGTTTTAGTCCTTATTTAAATAAGGCGTTTACAGATGGAGGATACTTAGTGATGTCCCTTACTATTCGTAGTTATTTGCAATATTATTTTCATTTATTTCAATAAATATTTTAATAAGTACCAAAGTTTACAAAATAACTATTCTGTAAACTTTGCTAGTACCGATAATTTCTTGTATTGTTCCTAACTTACATATTCACTTTTAAGAAAAAATAACAACGATGTCATATTCATAATTTGATAGAATTTCAAATTATGAAATGTTTCATAGTTTTTTTCTTTTTGAACATATTATACATGGTTGAAAAGCACTTTGTACGAAGTTTTCAAAAATTCGAAAATCCAATATGGCGCCCTTAAGAAAAACAAAAGTTGAGTATACTAGCACAAAATCTAGTGATCCTAAATTTTTTAGAGGCCAATTTTGAAGTCCTTGGTGACTGCTATCCTTGTTCTGAAAATTTTATGAATGTATCTTTTACAATAAACGAGCTATAGACATTTGTAGAATATTCACATTTTTTGTTTTCACCCTGTATCTACTTAAGGGAAGGAATTCTTGGAAATATATGAATTCTTTTTGGGCCTAAAATTGCCCAACTTTTTCCCAATTTAATCAACTCTGTATCTTTAATTATTTTTGAGATGCCCATACAGTTCATCTTAACTGGCTACAGTGTATAATATATAACGCGGCGATAGCTCAGTCTGTTAGAGGCTGGGTGGTAGCTTTTAATTAACAGAATGGGAATTTCGCCAGAGGGGAAATGGCACTTCTCCTAGGGCCACTAGGGTTGTGTCTGCATTTTTTCATGTGTACCCTCCCTCTACACAAGCCTGGTGCTTTCAGAAGAAAAGGAATTTTTCCCATTTTGTCCCATTTTAACAAGGTCGGAATCAGTTAATTTATATTACATGCAACACCCTCTATAATATTAAATTTTCAGATTCTTTTTAATCTTCTTTATTTTATTTTTAAGAGAACTCTTGAAAGGGAAATAGTACCATGTCAAGGCTTAATCATATGGACAGATTGTGATAGAGAAGGGGAGAATATTGGTTTTGAGGTTATCAAAGTATGTACAGATATTAAACCAAATCTTCTAATTTATCGGGCAAAATTTTCTGAAATAACTGCAGCTTCAATATTTCGTGCCTTACATACTCTCGGACAGCCTAATAAGAATATTAGTGATGCTGTTGATGTCAGGCAAGAATTGGATTTAAGAACAGGTAATTTTTTTTGTATAGTTTCTATTAAAACTATATAAAATAAAAATTGGCACTACATTCATTATGGAAATTAATATACAATACCGAAATAGATAATATGGTCACTAATTATGAAAAAGTACATGTAAGATGTACAACCTTATGGTGAAAAGCGTAATCAAAATCGGTCCTGAGGTTGGTGATTGGCTTGTAATATGTCTGCTAAAACCAGCCAAATCTCAGCATATTTGTATAAAAAACAATAATAATTATATGCCATTTTACATTAGGATTACAAGTCTTATTTACGTACATTAGGTATACTCATCCAGAAAATTAAGAATTAATAGTTTAAATTTCAGCATAGTATATTTTTTACCCACTGTGTTTCTTATAACTTATCCATCTGGTCAGAGAATTAACTATATGGAATACCCATCAAGACAAAAGAAGATAAAATATAAATATATATAATGTTCGAAATCGATACTTGGTTTTTTTCATTTTTTTTTATTTTAAACTATCGCTTAAACATGTTTATAAAGTAAAGTGAAACTAACTGTAAACTTTCTATCACAAAATATGGTATTCTATACTACTATTCTATACAAATCGGAAACCAGTTTAAAAGATTTGAAAAAAAAAAAAAATAATAACAGCAAGATAAGCTAGTTGAATTATTTTTTTAATATAATTTGACAAAGTTTTACTGTTTGTTACTTCTACTCATTCAAAATTTACAATCAGAAATGCACGTTTCTTAATAAACTTCATACCATTTAGAAAGAGAAAAATTTTCTCCACACAATGATATACTTTTTAACTATATTTAAACACGTTATCTACACAATTTTTCACATTAAACCTTGTTAGAAAGTAGAATTAAAATGGTCCACCATACTATCTGATCGGGCCTGTAATGGAGTGGTCTAGGTCTTTCGGATACCCATCAGTCGCAGACCTTTTATAGACTTAGAACCATTGAGGGACCAAGTTTTATAAAGAGGCGGAAACCTTATGGCACAACGCCTAATCATACAGCTTCCCCACCACATTCTACCACTAGTACCGCACCGTCCACAAACCGAAGCGCCACCAACGAGAAAAGATAGTAACATGCATTTATTTTATGATTTTTAGTGTTAGGGTACAGGAACTGGAATCCAAAAAATATATACCTAACTAGCTAGAACCTGTCAGCGCAGCAGCAGCTTGATTCAAAGCATTTGGCTTCAATTTGTTTAGTTTTTTTTAAGATCAGGTACAGTTTCAATGAAGCAGGTATTACATTTGTATAATTAATATATACCTACCACAATTATTATGAATTAAAGTAAAATAAAATTAATTATAACTATTATTTTACCAATTTTGTATTTACTTTTTGAAGGTTTGATTGTTTTATATTTTATGAAAGGAAAACAATATTACAATATTATTTTATTCGGTATTTTGCTACCATTAATTTTGTTAGGTATTTATTATACCAATAAAAAAACTTAATTTGACTAAACTTATTAATTTGCACAATAAAATAATTTTTAATTTTTTTATAAGCAAGGCAGTAGATAATTAATGAACAACCGTATACAACGTGTAAGTAGCATAACAATGAAAATGTAAAAATTAAAGAAATAAAATATTTCCAATTTTTTAACCTATGGAACCCTTACTTTTTTGGCTGTAAAATGTTTAGTAAAAAATTAATATAAGGAGGTAGTTAAAAAAAATTATAAATTTAACAAACAACGTTTGTTATTCAAAGTGATCCTAGATTTACATGCGAAAACCCACAATTATATGCAGGATGTCTATTTAAAATAAAAAGTTGACTTACTAATTGACTACTTAATAGTTAATATATAAAAATCTTTCTATAAAAGTTAATGTACTTCTGGTAGAACCAAAACCGAACTTGAAAATACTTGGGATAAATCAGAGTGTACTTACTAGATAAAGATTCACAGAAATCCTATTAGTACTTTCTGAGATGATACAAGCTAGGTGGGTACCTTTTTGTTTTTTAGTAAATTGAATACTAATATAATACACAGAGTAAGCCATTAGTACGTGGACGGAGCATAGCTCCTACAATAATAAAATACACAAGATAAAAATTAGGTCAGTGTCGTATACCAAAAGACGACATATTTTAAAATTATTTTCGCTGTAAACAGGATGCTGAAGTAAACTTTAATTTTCTTTAAATGGAACACCCCAATTTTCTTTACATATTTGGATAGCCTAGTTTTTTATAGAGGCTCTTTGTTCCAAACTTTAAAGGCCTGTAGACGGCCGATATGTTGAAAACACAGATTTTTCGACAGGAACTTAAAATCATTGTCCTCCAAATTCTAACAAAGATATCACCGTTGCCAAATTTCCATACACTATACTGAGTAATTGTATTTCACGAAGCCAAAATTTACTTGAGAATTTTAAATGGAACAGTCAGTCTATATTCGATAGTAGATATCAAAAGTAATCTAAAAGTTCGAAAAAACTTAGGATATCTGTCCATGTATTTGGTTGAAAGTCCTCTTTTCTTGTTTTTTATTGAAGAAATAAATTCTATTTCAACAACCAAACTTTTCCAATATCATATATAAAATACTTATGTTGCTTTAATCTACTCTTAACATAACGACATACTCAATGGTTTTTTACCAGTTCACTGTCAAACACTAATAACAATGTCGTACATAAGAACCCAATGATATTAATAAAAACTGTCCTAACGAACACAGTAAGTACAGTAACAATTCAGAATGCAATAATTATAAATGCAATTTTCTTGAAAAACATCCAATTTCATAAAAATTATCGTCATTCAATCATTACAATAATAAGGACTACTGTGCTGCAAGTCTACACATCTACAGAGGCACCAGTATTCACAACATAAGGCTAAGCACGCCGTAATAGTCATTCTGACAAACGCGAGCGAGCGCTTTTTAAAAATTAGATAATTCGAAAATGGTTATAGATATCAACCCAACTTTTTTTTATTTTAACTTTTTCAATATCTAGGTTACATTTCATTCGCTGGATATATATACAAATTTTGAATATTTCACATAGCTAGCCGCATATCGAAGTTTGTCATGTATAATTTTAGAAGTTTTACCTTTACGTAATTTTTTTAATATATATATAGATTTACTACTAAAAAAAGATTTATACCATTCAAAGTGCTTAGGTTTTGTGCATAAGTGGTTAAAATTTCAAAGCGATAAGTCTAACCATATTTTTAATGGCAATGTATGTGCTCAAAAACACATGCTTTCGAATTCTGCAGATAATGCACTAACAAGGTCATTTAAAAACAATTACCCTACTAAAACAAGTTGTAGATCGCACTACATATGCCTCAAAACATGCTCTACAAGATGATATAGGTTTCATCTGGTTCTAAGTCAAGGGTTACCTAAGTGCATAATCTCGGGCAAGTTTTACGCCAGTAGTCGGAGCCCATACAACTTAGACGACAGGAGAATCTATACTGAACTTATTTCAAATCCTTAAATAGTGGAGAAGGAGTGGGAGCTGTAGACAGGCTCGCAACTTTATAGTGGAGCCAAGCAAGACCAAGACGGCCTGGCTGTTAAGTCGTAGCCGGAAGGCTCTAAACCAGTTGGTGGAAGTTTTAACGGGTCATTGCAGGCTTAGAAGACATCTATCATTGATGGGTGTTGAGGGAGACCCTATCTGCCCAAAGTGTGGGGAGGGCGATGAAACGCCTTCCCACTTCTTGGCAGAGTGCGCGGCTTTCGGCAGACTGAGACACGACGTCTGGGGGGCCGGGGAGTTGCAAGGAGAAGAGGTTAGTTCCCTTGAATGGACCGACATTCTGACCTACATTAAAAGGTCGGATAGGTTCGATGAGGGAAGAGGTGATGAAGCTAGGTAGGGACGACAGGGGTAGGTGAAAAGGGCCCGCTTGCAGCCTACTTGCCAGGTCTTGGCCGCCCACTGCTACTACTACTACTATTTCAAATCCCAAACCGCAGAAGCGCTCTACGATTGAAACCCCGCATAGCATACGAATTTTATTACACAGCTGCGTCTTTATACAACTTGGTCACTCAACTCTTGAACTAAATTTATTATCAGCTACCGTGGTTGTTTCTTGATTGGGGAATGGATATACCTCAAGCCATTTGCTGAAGTAATCCATGACAACTAGTAGGTAACAGTTATCATCCTGGATTCTAGAGAAAGGACCTGCGATGTAGGTAGCTATATTTTTGAAAGATGTGACTTTGTTGTATTGGAACTTTCGTTCTCTGGAACGGGTCTTTAGTTCTTTACTAGTTGCGCATTTGACACATCTTCCTCACCAATTTTCTACATCCGCCCTATAATTTATCCAGTAGAACTGCTATCTAATCTTCTGTAGAGTTTTATTCATACCAAAATGTCTACAACTAATACCACGTACTTCCTGGAGCACTTCATTGACTTGGGACCCTGGGAGAATTACTTGCTTGAACCCAGTTCCATCATTGTTCTCCCAGACTCTCTTCGGCCTACTGCGCCCAATAGCTCATAAATGCTGCAATTTTGTGGCTAGCCGGTCATTTCCAGCTTCTTTTCAATCCAAGATAAGTTTTATGTTTAGTCTGCTTCCTGATCCCGCTGAATTGCTCATGATCTCAATTTGTCTTTGAGTAGAATGGTCACCACTTTATAAAAGTGAAGCCTTTATTCTTTCCAGACTACTAGTATTTGCAATTAGCAGGAAGAGGGTCTTCTTGAAAGAGCGTCCATTTTCATTTTTTCTGCCTGCTCGCTGCTCCATAACAAATCGGTACTCCTGCAGGTACTCCAATTATCTGGCTATTTGCCCTTCCCAATTCTTGAACTGTAATAACTCTTTTAAGGAAGTATAATTTGTTTTTAGGAGGAATTTTTGACCGAAAAGATATTTTAGGAGGTGTTTCAAGGTTTTGACAATGACAAGCAATTTTACACGGATCACACAGTAGTTCTTCTCTGCGTTTGACAGCACATTGCTAAAATATCCGGTAATTTGTTCTTTGTCATATTGTACCTGAGAAAGAACAAGAACTCCAAAACCAATATTAGTTGCATAAGTGCACAAGCCGAAGAAACTTCTAATCTGGTGTTTATCTCTGGGTACTGTTCAATTATTGATAGACTGTATCTTCTCTGGGTCTGTTTTCACACTGTCAAGGCTAATAACATGTCTTAAATACTTGAGCTCTTTTAGAACGGACTGCATTTTCTTTTTTTGGGTCAAGTTTCAGGTTCGCTACCTTTAAGTTTTGAAAGATCTCAGGCATATTGTTTAGATATTTCAGCCAGGTATTTCAGGAAGGCCTTCCAATGCAGACTACGAAGTACGGTCTCCATCAATGTCCATCCAATGTCCAATGTCCATCATTGAATGTGTATGTGCTAATGGTATTACGTTGAAAACTGCCATAGTCCATTGCCAGTAGTAAACCCTGTCTAATCCTTGTCTTCTGGATTGATCTCAACTTGCCATCCACACAAAGTAGAGAACCACTCGGCGCTTGCCAAAGTATCCAGGGTATTGTCAATCCTTGGTAATGGGTGGGTAGCTGTGTTTCTTTGTAACCTCATTTCTATAGTCGACACAAAGTTGGTAGAACCATCCATTTTTAGAGAACTACCAGAGAAGCCCAAGTGCTCTCCAAAGGTTTGATGGTGCCCTCACGCTGCATGTTGATTAGCATTTGGTTGATTTCTTTTTGCATAGTGCAAACACATCCTGATTCTGTTGCAGCAGCTCTTTAAATCAATGGATCTCTTCTTCAGCTAACCTGGATCCAACCCTATCTACGATGTCCTTCAAGTTTTTCTGCAGATTGATCTCATGCAGCATCTTCTCAATTTATCATTTCTGGCACCCCCAATGTTCTAGCCACTGCGACTGATTCATAAAGTCCTAATTCTGTGCCCTTAGTAATCTTCTGAGGAAAGCTCTTCAAATTGGCCAATCATACCAAAGTCATCGTATTTTGGGGTCAAATTAAAGTTTGTCCAATGAATAGAGATTTGGTGAACCATACGTCCATACAATTCGCCGTCCTATATGGTAGATACTAAAGTTTCAGCCTGTGCTGGCAGGATGACATCTTCTTTGACAAGTATTTCAATCTGAAGTGTACTAGTGTCCAAATCCAGATTGACTCCCTTCACTCATACAGGTTTAGTTCCAGAATAACATCATCAAATATTTCTGCTACCAACGCTCCATTAGCAGTTGTGAGCATAAATTGTTTAGTAGGGTTCCTGATGCGGCAAGTACCTATTACATCTGGATGATGGACGATTGTTCTTGTTGCTCCAGTATCAACTTATCATTTGAAAATTACTGTCTAAGATGGTGCCATGTACTAGCAAATAATAAGAATCTGGAAAGTGGGACAATATGATTTCTTCCGGTATGTCATGATGGGACAGCACAGCCAACCTTCACTCCTTAAAACTGGCTGAACCTAGTCTTCCTGATTAGTGTCCAGAGAGTCACGACCTTCGCCATTCTTAGGCATAGATTTGCACTGGTTTCTCAAGTACCCTATACGTCCACAATTCCTCCAGGGTAGATGGTTCCAGTGACGGTCAAATTGTTCATCTTCTGTTTTGGAATTACCACTGAATTTCTTAATGACCTCCAAATGCTGAATTAGATCCTTGCTTTTCCTGGTTTTGCTTGTGGTCGTGATAGTTACATATGTCCCTTGGACAATTTTTCTGCGTCAAATTACAGCGCATGAACAAAAGCATTATTCAGGGTCTTATGTCTGCCAAGGCATAGTGCTTGTTAGTGTTGGGAGATATATTGATAACAGGGATCCAATCACAGCGAACTGAAAACCACTGGCGCTACCAGTGATCGGAATGACTTGGAAGCTGTTATTTAAATAACTGGATAGTAACCAATTATCAGAATAAAAATAGAATACAATAATGCAGTGCAATCAGGATCATGCATTCGCTGTTATTTAGGGTTAGGAATGACCTAGAAAATCCTGGATATCCTGGAACTGTCAGGGATTTTTTTTTCTATTTAAGTCATGGAATTTTTGACAAATCGTGGTTGATTAGGGAATTTTAGTTTGCGTCCTGCAAAAATTTATTTGAATTAGTAGAAATATATTGTACCTACGTACGGAAGAAATAAAAATGTTTCTCTGAAAGCATTTATTAAATACATATTATTTTATTTAGGACACAAAAATTTTAATATTTTTCAATTTTTTTCAAAAATTTCTAATGGTAGCATATATCAATCTTAGCCTAGCTGAAAAGGCAATAAGAATAGGAAAAAATGGTGAAAGTCACATGTCAATATATTTTTAGAACCGGAGATATAGACAAAAAAATATTGGAAATAGGAGATGCGTGGTGTTTTTGCGGGAACGCGGCCCTTCATACCGAGATTTTGAATAATATGACATACAAAATAAATTTTAATATACATATTCTCAATCTTCTAATTGTCCCCCATTATTTCCAATACATTTTAAAAGTCCATTTCTGGTATAAAATACACCAGTCTCAATTTTAACCATAGAAGTTTTGGAAATAGCATTTGTTATCCAATTTACCATATCTTCCCGATATGCGAGTCCAGTTTGATAAACTAAATCTTTTTTTAACCTTCCCCATAAATAAAAATCCAAGCAAGTTAGGTCAGGTGACATAGTTGGCCATGAAAAAATACTGCCCCACTCTATCCACCTCTCCAGATACTGCACATTTAAATAATTTTGAACATTTCTCGAAAAATGCGCTGGACATCCAACATACTTTTGTAGTGAAATTTCTTCCAGGAGAAGTGGTAATTCGTTATCCAGAAAATTTAAATAGATTTCCTATTAAGAGATTCATCATAGACATATTGAAAGATAAAGAGCACGCAAATGATTACCTGAATATTATGTCTGAAAATTCATATTTATCGGCTATAAACGAAATAACCAGGCCTAATATACAAGGTGGTGGCACTTTCCTAGATCATATTTTTGTAAAGTCTAATACTGATTTAGACTTCATCCTACCATTTGTTATAAGAACAGACATTACTGATCACTATACAACTGCATTGCAGATTATATTCCCAGGAAAAATTACGCAAGCCCCCATTAGCGACACATTTTTTAGGAAATCATTAAATATGGAAAAACTTAAAGAATCTATGTCGGAACTAGATTGGACAGGGTTATTTGAACAGAAAACCACAGAAATAGCAACTGACCATTTTATAAATACACTGAAAAAAGAAATCGAATAATGCACCACAAGAATAAAAATTAGCAGCAAGAATAGAAAAAGAAAGGGTTGGATAACTCAAGGTTTAGTAAAATCGTTAAATAAGAAAAATATATTAAGAAGAAAGATGATAAGTGATCCAGGAAATTGGAATTTAGAACAAGAGTATAAAAATTATAAGAATAAAGTTACTGAGTTAATTAAAATAATGAAAAAAAACTTTTTTATCAACCAGCTGAATGAACATCCTAAGGATAGTAAGTTATTATGGAAAGTAGTTAACCAAATAACTAACAAATTTAGTGACAATAGGCAACCTACTAGGGTTAAAACCTAACATGGCGCACTCATTGATAATGATAAAGAAATATCTGACGAGTTTAACTGTTATTTTACAGGGATTGGAGAGAAATTGGCTGCTAACATAACAAGAAACTTAAACAATTCTAGAGGCGGAAATGTATATCATAAGACAATGTTTATGTCTCCATCTGATCCACTTGAAGTGGTAAGAGAAATAACTAATTTAAAAAATAAAAAATCAAGTGGGCTTGATGGTTTAACATCTGATATGTTAAAGGCAGTAAAGAATGAAATTGCTCATCCACTAGCATTCATAATAAATAAAATAATCCAAACTGGAGAATGCCCTACACAGTTTAAAATGGCAGTGGTCAAACCAATATTTAAAAAAGGAAATGAGTAATTAAATAATATATAAATAATAATAATAAAAGGAGGGAATGAGAAAATTATAGACCTATCGCACTGACCTCAAATTTATCCAAGATATTTGAGAAAATAATCAAAAATAGATTAACTGATTACCTAGATAAAAACTCCCTCCTATCAAAAAATCAGTTTGGGTTCAAGGAAGGGAAATCCACACAAGACGCTATTAACGTATTAACTGAAAATATTTATAAGTGCTTAGATAATAGAAAAAAATCACTATGCATTTTCATAGATATAAAAAAGCTTTTGATACTGTTTATCATTCTCTATTACTAAAAAAATTAAGTATGATAGGCATTAGAGGAGTCTGTTATAAACTGTTTGAAACTTACCTCAGCGGAAGGCAACAAGCGGTCCAAATAAGAGATACAATAAGCAGTTTTATACATATTACATGTGGTGTTCCCCAAGGGACTGTACTCTGACCTCTGTTGTTCAACATATATATTGATGACTTATTTAAGGTACAAACAGATGGAACTATAATCGCTTTTCAGATGATATGGCCATTTGTTTTGAAGGCAACACTTGGGCTGAACTGAAAACTAAAATAGAAAGAGACATGGAGAAGATACTTTCTTGGTATTCTAATAACCTACTTCCTATAAATATGAATAAAACTGTGTATCTTGGTTTCTCTTCGTATAATACCTTGCCAGAGTTCCAACAACTAGAAATAAAAGTAAAAGATGAAGACTTCATTATTAAACCTGCAGAAAAAGTTACTTACCTTGGCATTGTTATAGATAAACACCTTAGATGGGATTCTCATGTTGAAGCTCTGAAAAAAAAATTAAGGTATATATTATGTAAAATAAGACAAATAAAATACATTTTAGACTTTCAACAGCTGAAAATAATCTATCATGCACTTGTGGAGAGTCACCTATCTTATGGAATAATAGCATGGGGAGCAGCTGATAATATACAGGGTTATTCAGAACTCATCTCTAAAATTTTGAGGATATGTGCATCCTTAAATAAGAAATCGATATCACCAAAAAAATTTATAATAAAAGGCTTAGGATTTCTCGTAAACAATGTTTAAAGTTATACCATTATAAAGGACTACGTAGATGGGTAACTGTACTTCAATGACATCGGATATACCACATTCCGACAAAAAACAGTAAACAAGTGTTTTGTACCTGGAACGCCTAACTATCTTTTAAGTTTATTTTAAAGTAAAAACGCTGCAAATCTTTTTTGCGGCGGGTGCGCCGGTTTTTTTCGTGCTAGCTAGTTTGCATTGTCAGTCCCAAGGTCACTCCATTACAGTGGACCAGTATCCAGCGGCGTGCAATGAAAAATTTTTAAATAGTTTTCAGACCCCGCAAAAAAATTTTTTTTTGCACTACCACATTTGTCCATGTATGTTGAACATCCCCAAATTTTATTATGGATAGGTTCTGAATAACCCTGTATATACAGTGTGCCCACAATTGGTGGTGCATGTATTGGGATCTCGGAAACTATAAGAGATAGAAAAACGGTCAAAGGGGGAAAGTTTTAGACAATTTTATTTGTAATCGAATGCCGTTTTTTTGCGATTTTATCTCTTTTGGTTTTTGAGATATTTTGAAAAAACTAAAATGATGCATTTTTGAAAATACCCTGTAATTTCTTTATTTCAAACAATTTTTAGATTCTGTAAAAACTTTCTAAGGGCAACTTTTTACGTAGAAAACGCCTGTATAGTCCGATTTTATTTGCAAC
Organism: Pogonocherus hispidulus; assembly: GCA_963924545.1. Taxonomy (NCBI): domain Eukaryota; kingdom Metazoa; phylum Arthropoda; class Insecta; order Coleoptera; family Cerambycidae; genus Pogonocherus; species Pogonocherus hispidulus. The sequence goes on from OZ004698.1 coordinate 29,766,969, forward strand.
GTTTCGGTTTTTTGAAACCATCATCAACTTTGTTTTTTCATATGGGCGCCATATTGGATTTTTACGGTTTTGGAAAGCCTCTTTTCTTAGCTTTCTGATGATGTATCACAATTAATAAAAAAAAGTTAAGTTATGGTTAAAAAATCAAAAATTAATATTTTGTTATAAATTTGGCAACGTCGCACAATAAAACACTGAAATTCTAGGTCATATTAAATTTAATCTCTATCACAATAAAACATTAAAATATTTGTTGAAAGTTTTTACTATGTAACAAAAAATAAATTTACAAAAGCCGTAAGTTTGGATAAATACATCAACTAATAGTTTTCAGAACACCTGTCACCTAAAAATCATTTAATTATTATGTATAAACAGAAATTCAGTACATAATTTAACGCAATAAATTTTTTGCTAATACATCAGTTCTCTAGTGATCATTTTCGGTTTAAACTCTAAGATACAAATAATAACAAAATATCAACACAAATTAAAACACAATTAAACTATAAAGACTAATAACCGAAATAAAATATCTAAAGTTCAAAGTGTCGTCCATTTACTTCCATACATTTTTGACATTTTTTTCTTATGGATTAAGACAAGTTTGGATAAATACATCAACTAATAGTTTTCAGAACACCTGTCACCTAAAAATCATTTAATTATTATGTATAAACAGAAATTCAGATCCATAAGAAAAAAATGTCAAAAATGTATGGAAGCAAATGGACGACACTTTGAAATTTAGATATTTTATTTCGGTTATTAGTCTTTATAGTTTAATTGTGTTTTAATTTGTGTTGATATTTTGTTATTATTTGTATCTTAGAGTTTAAACCGAAAATGATCTACTAGAGAACTGATGTATTAGCAAAAAATTTATTGCGTTAAATTATGTACTGAATTTCTGTTTATACATAATAATTAAATGATTTTTAGGTGACAGGTGTTCTGAAAACTATTAGTTGATGTATTTATCCAAACTTACGGCTTTTGTAAATTTATTTTTTGTTACATAGTAAAAACTTTCAACAAATATTTTAATGTTTTATTGTGATAGAGATTAAATTTAATATGACCTAGAATTTCAGTGTTTTATTGTGCGACGTTGCCAAATTTATAACAAAATATTAATTTTTGATTTTTTAACCATAACTTAACTTTTTTTTATTAATTGTGATAAATCATCAGAAAGCTAAGAAAAGAGGCTTTCCAAAACCGTAAAAATCCAATATGGCGCCCATATGAAAAAACAAAGTTGATGATGGTTTCAAAAAACCGAAACGTTGCAAATAAAATCGGACTATACAGGCGTTTTCTACGTAAAAAGTTGCCATTAGAAAGTTTTTACAGAATCTAAAAATTGTTTGAAATAAAGAAATTACAGGGTATTTTCAAAAATGCATCATTTTAGTTTTTTCAAAATATCTCAAAAACCAAAAGAGATAAAATCACAAAAAAAAACGGCATTCGATTACAAACAAAATTGTCTAAAACTTTCCCCATTTGACCGTTTTTCTATCTCTTATAGTTTCCGAGATCCCAATACATGCATTACCAAATGTGGGCACACTGTATAAATGACGTTAGCATATTACAGAGGAAAATAATAAAAATAATGATGCACAAAGAAAATACTTACCCTAGTGATGCCCTATACAAGGAGTTGAACGTTTTGGATATACGTCAGCTCTTCTAGTTAAAGGTGGCTGTACGAACATATATAAAAAGTAGCGAGCTGGTGCCCATTGAGCACAGTTACAGTACACGCTCTAAAGACAGACTGGTGGTGGTGGTTCCGAAAATGCATACTTCTAAAAGACAGCACAGTTACGGTTACTTAGCTCCAAAAGTATATAACACAATATCTTAACATATAAAGAAGGTAAAGAACGTCCATAGGTTCAAATTCTTACTTAAAAGAAATCTTCTCCAAGGAAGTAGAGAAACAGTCCTACAAATATTTAAAGACTGAAACTACACCTTTCTGTACAGGACTTTTTTACTGGCTGCGGCGTATTGTTATTGTTGTATAGTATAATTATAATACTTACCTCTTATTTGTATTTACACTTGTTTTAGAATAATTGTTTTATATTATTGTATTTGTGTATAATTGTGTAGAAGCAATTCTGTATTAATATTCTATGGCAATGTGTTTAGATGATTTATAATTTAATAGGTATCTAATATTTTAGTTTGTGTTGTAACTCGCACACAAGTTTAACTTAAGTGAGTATTTTGTTTATTTGGATATAGTTAACATTGGTTTATGTGAATGTGATTGTTATTTATTCTGTTGAATAAACATATTATTATTATTATTATTATTATTATTATTATTATTATTATTATTATTAAATATGTAGGGCCAACAATGTTTCGCTCAATTATACCGCACCAGACATTGACGCTCCACCATCTTTGACTTTGGGCTTCCCGCATCCACTATGGAACAAAAACATCAAACACTGACATTCAAAGATGTTTTATTCAGCACTGCAATTTTTGTGTTCAAAGATTACTTTTCAATTCATTTAAAGCTATATTCAGACAATGTATATCATGTTTAGTCATTAAAAAAGGGACTTAGACATAAAAAATAACTTATAAAAACAAGGAACTATACAATTAAGGCTTTAGAAATTTATTTTGTATGCCATATTATTCAAAATCTCGGTATGAACGGCCGCGTTCCCGGGAGAACACCACGCATCTCCTATTTCCAATATTCTTTTGTCTATATCTCCGCTTTTAAATATTAAGCAAGATAACTTTATATACAAAAAATCTAATTAAGCGTTGGATGCTCTTTCCAACGAGACAAAGTTTGTTAAATTTAGTTGATGCAATCCAAAGTTTTTTGCAATCTAAACATTTTTTTAGAAAAATATTCCCTCTCCACTATTTCCTTATTTGGAGAGATAGAGTAAAAAGTATCAAATCAAAAAGATGAAAAATTTGCCAAAGATTACAGTAAAAGTATTTCTGGTCTACCTCAAGTAGGGAAAATTTCGAAAAAAATAAGTTTTTGAAGTTGGCCATGCATGCTGTGCCAGGGAAAACCTGAAAAACCTGAAAATGTCAGGGAATTCATACTCTGTCAGGTAAACTTCAGGGAATGTGTCGGTATTCGTAAAAAATCAGGGAATTTTTTTGTCATCAGGGAAAAATTTGTTAGGTGCTCCCTGTATATTAAGATTTGGACGTGCCATTGCGATCGTAATTTATATTTCTGTGGCTTGTTTGGCCTTCAAAGCCAAAAATATTTAATGAAATTTAAATATTATTTAATAACAGATAAAACTGTTTTACCTAAACGTTTTCCGATATTTATAAAATAATTTAATAGAACTGTTTTACCTGAGTAGTTTGAGTTTCCTTGGTATTTATTGGGAACTAAATATTTTTATTAAACTTGTTTCCCCTAAAATATTTTTAATTAGAGATGGGTAAATTCCAGAAAATTCAAAATTAGCAGTAATTTACCTTCGAATGTTCCTGAATTTTTTTTGCTTTAACTGGCTTTATTATGGTAAGGGCTTTCAAAAAATACCAAATACATAGGTTTTTACTAAATAATAGCAATATTTATTAAGCTTTCATTAAGTTTTTTTATATTATCGACTCGATAGGTACAGATATAATTATGATGCACTGTGCAAGTGATCCTTGGGCTAAATACTCAGTCAATACTCAATAATGCTGTAGTATAATATAAAAGATTAAAACTGAGGCAAAACAAAACATTTTAACATTTTAAGGAAAAAAATTAAAAAAATTCCACTGTACAAACAAATATAGAGATCTACCCGCTGTACAACGATTACTAATACGAATACTAATTTTTCAGTTCTACATACCCTTAGTACCAATAATTTTTGCGGGAAAAACATTTCCACCATGTCATACCACATTTATATTTTTAGAACATCCCAAAATGATGTATTTGAAAAATCCCCTAATTTTGCTCGATATTCTATTTCTGCAAGGATTTGTCTGTCATCTAAACCGAGTTTTGTACCTCACCTAACGATAAAATTCATGCTAAGATTTGCTTTTTCATTAGTAAGATATTGATCATGTTGTAGTTGGGATTCATGGAATAAAAAGTCTTTTCTATTCTGAAAGGATTCTAATATACATTCTCTTTCTACTAAAGAAAAATTTCGAGATGCCGCTATTATATGAGTTTCAAGGATTTACATGTTAAAATATTAAATTATTAAAATATTAAAGTTTGAAGGTTAAAATCGGCGGGAAATTACAATTATGTGGGTATTTTACAAAGTAAATTACTTTGAAATTTACTCGAGAAATATTCAAATCTCTTACTTACAGTAAATTGAAAAATTCCGTATTTTAACCAACTGGTATTTTACCATTTGCCCATCTCTATTTTTAATAAATGAAAAATCCCTTTTCATGCCACTAGACAGAAAATTTTGTAAATATAAATCAGGGAAAACCTGGAAATGTCAGGGAATTTGATATTGATAAATTGCTGAGAACTCTGTGAGATATGGCCGACGTCCTTTCTCATTTGGACCTCCGGTACATTCTTCAAACTTTGAATAACATCACATGCATTGAAGATTTTGATTGGGAAATCATAGCAATAGAACAGCATTGAGAACTGTAGACAAATTTTAACGAACGACTCTTTAACTGCAAGTTGCCTATATTTATCTTAGAGACTGACACTGACTGACTAGAATAGAGAAATGACACTGTTAAACGGTTATTCGCCAAAATTGCGTTATGAATCCATGCTTCCTTGACCTTGAGTAACTGCTTTCTGTGAATTGACATTTGTAACTTCGATCAGAAATGTTTCACAATTTTACATAGAAATTCAGGATATTTTGAACATCCTTTTTTGTAGTTGCCCCTAGCTTTTGTGTCTCTTATTTTAATTCAAATACACAGAAATGTTATTTTTCTTGAAATAAAAATTACATCTGCCAAATTATTTATATTATATACTCTTTTTGTAAATGTGCTGAGACATCTCACGAGAAATTGTACTTCCAAGCCCATATTGAACAAAACCTTTATGTTTTATAAGTTTTTAATTTTCCGATACCATAAGTTTGAGGAATTAATTACTTTCACAAGTGATATTTACTATTGAAAACTGACTTTATTAGACTATCTTCACGTTTCTTGTTTTTATTGCACAATTGGCATACTCCCAGAAAAATCATAAATGAGTATTGTTTAGTTAATAAAAATTTACACAAGAACTCCAGATTATAGAATTGATAAAAGTATATTTTATTATTTTTAGGAGCTGCATTTACCCGTCTACAAACATTAAGATTGCAGCGAGTTTTTCCCCAAAAATTAGCTGATAAATTAATAAGTTATGGATCATGTCAATTTCCCACATTAGGTTTTGTCGTGGAGAGATATCAAGCCATTGAAGATTTTATTGCAGAACCATTTTGGAGAATAAAGAGTATGTTCTAAGTAAAAATTGTATTATTAGTATGTAGTTTAACCAAATTTATAGTTCCAGTTAAATTTAAATTTTCTATTAATTTGGTCTGTACAGGGTTCGGAGCGACCTGGAAAACCTGGAAATCCTGAAATTGTCAGGGATTTTTTTTGTATGCAAAAAGTAATGGAAAAAAATCATAATTGGTCAGGGAATTTAATTTGCGTCTTGGAAAAATTTATTTGAATTAGTAGAAATAAATTGTACGTTCGGAAAATATATGAAAATGCTTTTCTGAAAGCATTAATTAAATACATTAATTTTATTTTGAACATAATTGTACATTTTACAAATTTCGAATATGCTTTGAATGACATCACACGCATGAATTATTCTGGTTGGCAAACCTAAGGAGTAGGAGGAGTATAATGACACTGTTAAAGGGTTATTTCCCAAAAATTGCATTATGAATCTGTGATTCCTTGACCATTGAATAACTATGTTCCATGAATTAACGTTTGTAATTTTTTTAATTTTTTGAAATAAAAAATGTACGGTAGAAAACAATTATTTTAGTATAATTTTCTTGAACTTTTTTGTATGTAATTTTACTTGGCTGTTCTTGGCATTATAGGTTCTTTAAAAACACTGTTGATTTTACATATCTTTGCGTTTTGTAGATGGTCGTCAGTTTTTTCCACTCTGAAAATATTTTTTTTTACATGTGCAACACTTGTATTATTAGTCCATAGTTTGTTTCGTTTGGGATTACACCACCTGTAAAATAACAAAAAGCAAAAAACCAGAAGCATACAAATTAAATATTCAAAGCGTAGTAACAAGGCAAACTTCTAAAGTTTGCCCCAAAAAACCACTGTATAATGTGCGATAAAATAATATTTGATATATTAACTAAATTTCATCAGTGGTTTTTCAGTTTTATACAAAATTCTATAATATTATGTCATATTTTAAAAATATATCTAAATAAAATAGTTATTATAATAAAATTAAAAAAAATTAAACACTTCACTAGCTTTCTTCTATACGTTTTGAGTTGATCCTCAACTCTTCGTCGGTAGAATGTTTTTGCGATAAGAACTCTTTGTATGAAAAGAAGTACTTTTTGTGAGATTCTTCTTTTTTGATTTTGTCTGATTGAAGTGTTTAATTTTTTTAAATTTTATTATAATAACTATTTTATTTAGACATATTTTTAAAATATGACATATAATATTATAGAATTTTGTATAAAACTGAAAAACCACTGATGAAATTTAGTTAATATATAAAATATTATTTTATCACACATTATGCAGTGGTTTTTTGGGGCAAACATTAGAAGTTTGCCTTGTTACTACACTTTGAATATTTAATTTGTATGCTTCTGGTTTTTTGCTTTTTGTTATTTTACAGGTGGTGTAATCCCAAAAGAAACAAACTATGAATCATGAAAATGCACCACAAATAAGTTATAGACATTATCTACTTGTATTATTAGGTTACAATACAATTCTACATGGCGGTGTAATAATACAATATTATAGTATTATAGTATACTATATTATTACACCGCCATATAGAATTGTATTGTAACTTACATAATAATCGTATCGTAACTAATAAAAAAAATATTTTCAGAGATGGAAAAGCCGGTGACCGTCTGAAATGTCCTCATAATAAGAGATATGTAAAATCAACAGTATTTTTAAAGAATCTATAGTCCCAAGAACAGCCAAGTAAAATTGAAAATAATCCTAAAATAATAAAAAATTTTATGTTGATGTAAATAATTTTGTAGTCATAAATAAAGCGTTGGAGGCTGAAATATTGTACGCACATCATATAGTCAAGTCATTATCATTGAATTTAGTAAAGAAGAGAGGTTCCTATTTAAAAAAAAAGTTTTTTGGTACTTACTGTCTCTGTAAAAATGACACTCTCTTTCAAGAGGTTGTCTGATATGATTACTATTTGTTTATTATTTAATTATTATAATTATTTTTAACTCACGCAATTCCTAGGTCCAAGCCTATATTTGGACAAAACTTTTATAATATATTTTCAGAAACATAACTATTTTCATATAGTACATTTTATTTGTTGATACGGTTTGTCTATTTGTACTTAATAAAGCAAATAATTTTTATAAAGGAACCTGGAAAAAAAAAATCATTGATTTTCGTTTGTTTTTGTTTTAACGACCTGTAGGGACTTGCATGCATTTGCAGTCCTATTTACCTTTCCCAATTATGCTTTTTTAGTAATCTAAAAAATCTATCATGATAAATAGTGAAAAAAGAAAGTGTCAGAAGTTACTACATATTGTGATAGTTATTTCTGTTTTCTGTTAAGTTATATTTCATTGTGGACTGCATATCCTCCATAAATGTGAATTCAATACATATCGTCCATAGGGCCTGTTGTGGTATGGAAGTCATTTTTTAAAGCAGGCCTGATAGACCTATGGCTTGACATCGATAAATATATTTTTATTTGCAAACAGGCAAGTTTGCAAATTATAATTTTTGTATAATTAAAATTCTAATAGAGTTTGGCAATTGTGAACAACAAAAAGTTGGCATGAACAATTTATTTGCTGTGGCCCAAACTCATTAAAACTGCCTGAAGTTTAAATAAATAATCATCACTTACTGCTAGCAGTGGCGGCTCGTGGGTCAGTAAATAAGTGACGCAGACTGCGGGCGGCAGTATGTTCTACAGAAGCATCGTGCTTATGACAGCCTCATGTAGCATTTCCAAAATTATTAAATCCCTCCTTATTCCACATCCCTAATTTTTTTACACCCACAATTAAACACACGGCATACAAAAAAGTTTTTTTAAATAAACACTTCCACACAACCACTTTTACTCCGAATACCACTCATTCCGAAACTTCCAATCAAACACTGTCTTTTGACTGTCCCTTTTTTTCGACATCGAGAGAAGGCACAGGTTTCTTGCAATTTAAAAAATCTTTTTTGTCCTCATTTTTCCATGTAGAAAATAGTGTTTCTAATAAAACACAAACTGGATCATGCATAGGAAACATTTCTACGATTGATAGAAAACAATGATTATTTATTACTATTAAGAATTGTTTTTTAACAGGCGCGGCGACGCCTATAGAGGCAAAACTGGCAGGGCGGTAGAAGTGATGTGATGCGGCTATCGAAATCCGCGACACTCATTCACCCACAGGGCAGTTTAGTCACGTATCCGCCGCCTTGTTGTCATGGCTACCACCGTTACGGCTGTCGCAGAAATACCACTTGATAGCGATCTGCATCACTTGCTTATTATAAGAACGGTACGGGGTTTAATGTTTGCTCTCAACGAAGGCAATGGTTTTTTAGAAGGCGTTCAGCGCGCAACGTTTTATAATAATTATTCGTGTTTATTTCTATGGATAAAACAAACACAATACATTTTCAGTGTTAAAACATATCTAATTACAAAATTTATATGAAATTAAAAAAATAACTTTAAATGATGCAACCAAACGGAAATTTTAGGTGAAGCGGTGCGTTACTTTCGTCCCCTGGCGAGCCGCCACTGGCTGCTAGTCATCTGTGATATTGGCGATTCCAAAAATGAATGCTGCTCCTCATGAAAATATTTAAACCTATTTAAGAGATAATTTTTGGAGGCTTATTGCTGATATAATGATAATAACACAGGTTTGATTAACTTAATAATTTAGTGGTGCTTTTTGATATTGCAAAGTTAAAAACAACGTGGTTAGTATTTGTACATCTTTATTTTTACATTTTAAAATGGTATTCAAAATAAAGCAGCACAACACAAACTGCTGTGTTTATGGGTGTTATTCCACAAAATGTTTTAATAAAAGTGTTTAAGATTAAGGAAGTTAGTTCCCACTTTTTCGAATTTTGGAAAAATGATTGCTATGCTGTGTTGTGCTCAACTTGTGCTGTTTTATGCCCAACTTCTGCTGTTTTGAGCCGTTGTCAAATTTTCATTATCTTTAATAATACATTTTTATATGCTAATAGTAATTTAAGATGTAAAGTAAGTCAGTATCAGTCTTCACTTTTTTGAATTTTGAAAAAATGATTGTTATGCTGTGTTGTGCTCGACTTGTGCTGTGTGGTGCTCGATATGTGCTATTTTGTGCCGTTGTCTGACTTTCATTATAACTGATAATAGAATTCGGAGCGAGAGTTAGCCCCCACTTTTTCGAATTTGGCCAAAATGAAGGTTGTGCTGTGTTGTGCCGGTGTCTGACTTTCATTATCTTAACTGATATTAGAATTCAGTGTGATGTTAGCCCCGACTTTTTTTTAATTTTGAAAAAATGAAGTTTGTGATGTAGTGTGCTGTTTTGTGCCGTTGTCAAATTTTCATTATCATTAATAGTTACATTTTTATATCCTAATAGTAATATGGGATGTAAAGGAAATCAGTCTACACTTTTTCGAATTTTGAAAAAGTGATTGTTCTGCTGTGTTATGCTCGACATGTGCTGTTTTGTGGCGTTATCTGACTTTCATTATCTTTTTCCTTATTTTTTTTATAACGGATAATAGAACTTGGGGCAAGAGTTAGCCCCCACTTTTCTAAGTTTTGAAAAACTGAAGGTTGTGCTGTGTTCTGTGTGATAGTTAGCCCCGACTTTTTTTAATTTTGAAAAAATGAAGTTTGTGCTATATTGTGCTGTTTTGTGCCATTGTCAAATTTTCATTATCTTTAATTGTTAACTTTTTATATGATAATAGTGATGTAGTAAAATTATAGCTTAATTAGTTTAGTAGACGTGGCGATCCTGCTTAAAAAATAAGTATAGGAATCCTACCTAGCTCATGGACCATTAGAGAAAAAGATCCGATGTTATTAATTATATGGAAACAATAATGGTAATCAAAAATGGTATTTAATGGCTAATTAAAATGGGAAGTTCACAAACAAAAGAAAAGGTAATCGTTGCCCAAGCAGCCGCTGGAAATGCCAATTCATCAGTAAATCAAGGGCATATCTCCAGAACTGAGTGGATGATAATTATTTTGCTTGCGATTATTTTTATTGTTATGGTATTCTGATATATTAAATTTCTGGATGTCCAGTACCTACATGTTAATTATTAGTGTTAATATTTTGTTACTGTTTAAGTGAAAAAGTTGTTAAATAATTAACTTCCATAAAACTTAATTACCTGACAACTTTTGGGGGAGATGTGGTATAAGTATAGCTTAATTAGTTTAGTGCAACTAGAGCTTATTAAATTATATTGGAATAATTATGGATTTATTGATTAGTGCAGTGTAAGCACTCATATTATGTACGTTAATAATTGGTAATACGCAAGATATTGGTAATATAGATATAATTTAGAAAGGAAAGGTTCAAAAGGAAAGACGTATTTATCGGTTTAGTCAATGTACGAATGCAATAAATAAATATTACAGTGATATGAGATCTAAAGGAAGTCTGTCTACACTTTTTCAAATTTTGTAAAAATGATTGTTGTGCTCGACTTATGCTGTTTTGTGCCGTTGTAACTGAAAATAGAATTCGGGATAATAGCCCCCACATTTTTTAATTTTGAAAACATCAAGGTTGTGTTGTGTTGTACTCAACTGGTGCTATGTTGTACCATCGTCTGACTTTCATTATCTTTTCTCATTATTTTTTTATAACTGATAATAGAATTCGGTGTGATAACCCCAACTTTTTTCAATTTTGATAAACATGAAGTTTGTGCTGTATTGTATTCAACCTGTGCTCTTTTGTACCTTTGTCAAATTTTAGTTAGGTATATTTAATAGTTAATTTTTTATATGATAATAGTGATATGAGATTTAAAGGATAGTCTACACCTTTTCGAATTTTGAAAAAAAGATTATTTTGATGTGTTGTGCTCTACTTGTGCTGTTTTGTGCCATTGTCTGCCTTTCATTATCTTTTTTCAAACTCAAAATATAATTCAGGGCGAGAGTTAGCCCTCACTTTTTTAATTTTGAAAAATTAAGTATTAAAAATAGACTTTCCCTTTTACTAATTCTTCTGGCACTTGTTTTCGTTTAATCCACCTTAATTGTCGTTTCTTCTTATGTTTTAATGAAATGTTTAATTTGTTACAAAATATTCTATAGTAGCTGCCTCATTTTCAGTTGGTTCGTTAGCTATGTGTCGTTGTAAAGCTTCTCATCGTCCCAATAAAATGTTATTATGCCACTAAGCTCGTCCAAGGGTAGATAGCCCTTTTCCACAGCATTTCCAAAAAATTATGTGCTTTGTTTTTTTTTAATACTAACAGAAAATAAACATAACGGCAACCGCATAGAAGCGTCGATTTAATGTGTGAGATAATATGTTAAAAATTGATTAAATTTATGAAAATATTAATAGCTACTGATTCGTCATTTTCCAAATGGCAAATTATTTTGAAAATGTAGGTGCTAACTATTACTTCATCAAATTCTCGTATTAGATTAGATCCCATTTTCATATAAAAAAATAATTATCAAAGATAATAAAAAATTGGCAGCGGCACAAAACAGCGTAAGTCAAGCACAATACGGTACAACCTTTATTTTTAAATATTTTAAAAAAAGTAGTTGTTATCTCTCACCACTAATTCCAAAATCAATTATAAAAAAATAAAAAAGATCATGAAAATCCGCCTATGGCACAAGACAGCACAGGTCGACCACAATACAACACAATTTAAATTTTATCAAAATTAAAAAACTGAAGGTTATCGCTTGCCACAAATTCTGTAATCAATTACAAAAAAATAATGAAAAAAGATAATGGAAATCAGTCAATGGCACAACACAGCACAAGATGAGTACAATATAATAGCACAACCTTCATTTTTTCAAAATTAAAAAAAGTCTGGGTTAACTATCAATTCGAATAGTATTAGATATAAAAAAAAAATAATGAAAAAAGATACAGACAACAAGTCAGACAACGGAAAAAACAGCACAACTTGAGCACAATAATCATTTTTTTCAAAATTTGAAAAAAGTGTAGACTGACTTTCTTTACATCTCATATCACTATTATCATATAAAAAATGAACTATTAAACATAATTAAAATTTGACAATGGCAGTCATACACCGGCTCAACACAGCACAACCGTCATTTTTTCCAAATTCGAAAAAGTGGGGTTAACTCTCGCCCCTAATTCTATTATCAGTTATAAAAAAAAAAATGGCAAAAGATAATGAAAGTCAGACAACGGCACAAAACAGCACAAGTCGAGCACAACACAGCACAACAATAATTTTTTCAAAATTCAAAAAAGTGTAGACTGATTTCCTTTACATCTCATATTAGTATTAGCATATAAAAAATGTATTATTAAAGATAATGAAAATTTGACAATGGCACATAACTGCACAAGTTGAGCACAGTACAGCACAAACTTCATTTTTTCAAAATTAAAAAAAAGTCGGGGCTAACTATCATCGAATTCTATTATCAGTTTTAAAAAAATAATGAAAAAGATAATGAAAGTCAAACAACGGCACAAAACAGCATAAGTCGACCACAACAATAATTTTTTCAAAATTCGAAAAAGTGTAGACTGACTTGCATTACATCTCATATCACTATTAGCATTTAAAAAATTACCTATTCATGATAATGAAAATTTGACAACGGCACGAAAGAGCATAAGTTGAGCACAATACACATAAACTTATTTTTTTCAAAATTAAAAAAATTGAACTATCACACCGAATTCTATTATCAGTTATAAAAAAAATAATAAAAAAGAAAGTCAGACAACGGTACAAATGAGCACAAGTTAAGCACAACGCAGCACAACAATCATTTTTCCGAAATTCGAAAAAGTGGGGGCTAACTTCCTGAACATCAGTTCCTCACACTTTTCTCTAAAAGGCATGTAACAATTTAATAACAAGGAACACATTTATTTATACAACATAACCACTTTGTTGCAGTGTGTATACTTTTCTATTATTACTCTTATAAAAACAATATATTTTAATTTAACCATAACAATTATTTAACAAAAAAACACAATCATACCATGCACCTCATACTAATAAAACTCCTTACTATACAGCGGTATAAATTTTTAGAATTCCACTACGCGTAGTATTCTAGAAACGTGTAATGGAAGGTCTACGTGGAACACCCTGTATACTTGTCAACCATTTATTATCTACTTGTAACTTCGTTGGAAGACCAGAGTATAATCCTCGAGTCTACATTGTTACACTCAGTAGTTACCTACCTGTCTTAACGAGGGTTGCCAGATGGCGATTTTAAGATTTCCCCAGATCACATTTTATTTTTCCCCAAAATGACACTATTTTTTAAACTTTACCCCAAAATAAAATTTATACTTAAGTTAATAATAAAGTACCAATTATCCGTTCTTTACTTTATTGAACAGTGATTTTCAATACAATACAATACATACATACCTAACTATAAATATACATAAGGAAGATTAAGGTATGATAGTATACAAATAGAAACACTTCATAACAGAAAAGATGAGCAGTGACATGTACAGTGATTTTTTTAAATGGAACACCCTGTATTTTATTTCATAATTAGAAATCCTATCAAATTCTGAATGTGATACCGTTTGTAGGCCATGTCAAAATCCGAATGGCCGTTAGTAGGCCATGGATTGCACAATTATTGAAAACAAAGCATGCTTACATCGGGCCGGTGGCTCAGGGCTTAGCGTCTCGATCGCTCAACCCAGAGGTCGTGGGTTCTAATTCCCACTCCACCAACAATTTTTAATTAAATTGTTTGCCCATAGATCAAGGCTTATTCGCAGGGATGGCTTGGCAACCATCCTGGCGATGGCCTAGGATGGGAAGAATGTCAACTTGGTGTTAATGTGAGAGATTAAAATCAGTTGATGTTTGACTTGTCCCCCTAACTAATGAGGTTTCCCTCATTCCAGCACTGAATGGTGGTTAGGGCCTACCAACGTAAGTCGTTCCTGAGGCGCAAATGCGGCCCGCGAAATAATAATATGCCGCCCCCTCTCCCACACAAGTCTCAGACTTTCGGGCTAATCCTTGTGATTAGAATGAGGGGTAGAGATATTATTATTATTATTATTATTATATTATTATTATGAAGACAAAAGTTATGCAAATAACTCGTAACTTTGTTAATGATATACACCCATATTAATAATAATCACAATAACATCAAGTTTACTAATGACCACTAACCACATTCTTAAATCAATCTAAGTAGTTCATATTAATAATTAAATATTTATAGACAAATAACTAACAGCATGCTAAATAAAAGGTTAATGTGACAACGTCTCATTCTATACATAGAGCTAATTTCACTGCAATAAATCTAACCTACATTTACAAACATTTACGCAAAGTGACAAGACTGACAAGTGTCTTGTGTCAAGACTGTTTTGTGTTAATAAGCAATAAGGTCGGATTTAGCTTTTCAACATGGGGGAGTATCCCAAAGAACCACATTTTTAAAAAATGTTGTGAAAATAGAAATTATCTGTGCATTTAGATAGGTACGTTTTTCTTTGGGCAAACATGAAATAGCAAATAGAAGTGTTTAATAGAATATCCTTAAGTGAAGTACGTTTATATTTTTTTTAATTAATTACGTTTTTGCTTTTTGCTAATGTAAAATTTGAATTCATGGTAAATGCGCCCTTGATAAGCATTAACTTTGCCTTTTATAATAGGGAGATTTTGAACAATATGATCTGTGATTTTGAACACCTTAAACTTTTACCTTATCGTTATACTGAGCACGCGCAGTGCCAAAAATGATACTCTTTTTGGAACTGCACATGTTCAGAATAACGATAACGACGTGCTAAAATTTAAGGGGTTCAAATTCAAAATCTCCGTAATGAATTCGATAAGTAACCATGCCATAATAAAATTTTATATAATTATTGAGGTTACTGACATATAAATACGGAAAATTTCGCATTAAATTATTTCATATTTCAGAAAAACGTTCTCGATCTGTTAATTGGAAGGGAAAAGAAAAACTGCTGTCATTTTTGTCAAACTTTTAGGTTAACTTTAACTTATTGTAAAACATACCCAAACTGATAACTAGTGATTTAACATCATTCTAGCGTTAACATGCATTTAAATGGTATTATTAATACAGTTTTCACTAATTACATTCTAGTCACGTCTTAGAACATTCTAAGTTTTATTATTAATAAGGCTGATTATTTTTTATTTATTTCAATAAATATTTTGTTTCAATTGTACAATCCAGAATAAATATTCTGTAAACTTCGCTAGTACTGATAATTTTTTGTGTTGCTATTTATCATTTTTAAGAAAAAATAAAAACATGTCGCTGCTCTTTTGTTTTTTTAATGAGAGCGTTTTTAACCAGAGAGTTGAAAAGAGCACAAAAAATCACTTGGAAGTACTTTTTAAAAAGTTTTAATATCTTGAAATTTACGAAGTTACTGAGTGTGTAATGCAAACTCACCCACACTGTATAGTAAATAAGTACCAAGAAAGAAAAACACTTTAAGATTATTAAAAGCCATAATTATTTATCTTTATTATTAACGTTTACAACACCAACGCCAAATTATTTAAAAAAATTACCAAAAAACTAGCCACAAAAACCAATAACCTAAACTTTAAACAGTTATAATTTCATATTACCATAATGCGGAGATTTCAGGTGTTTGAACGATAGGCATATTTAGGAATGATAAGGCTTAATTAAGTTTTTATGTACGGTTACACTCTTCCCATTTTTGCTTACTGTAATGTTGGGTGTCAATTCTTCTACAACTGGGTAAGGCCCATTATATACTGACCTTAATTTATTTCCTGTTTCACTTTTAAGTAAGACTAAATCTCCTTTACTGTATTTCACAGGATTTATGTTTTTGTTATATATGTCCTTTATTTTTATTTTACTTGATATTAAATTATTACGAGCATCTTGATGTGCTTTTTGTAATCTAAATTTTAATTCTTGAGGATAGTTATCGAATACGCCCCTAAAACTATATGTGAGTTTTCTAGCGCTCCTATGCTTTCATGATGATTAGCAATTGGTTGAATTTGAGAAATTTGTAGCAACTTAAAGACTGTTTGCATAGTTGATGAAAAAAATTCGGCACCTAAATCAGTAGCAATTTTCTCTACTGTTCTGTATCGTAAAATAAAATTTTCAACGAAAGCCTTAGCTTAAGGTCCTGTTAACTTTTATGCTGGTAAACCGATAACAAAATGTTTGTGTGTGTGTGTAGCTCAACTCATTGCCTATCATGTTAAAATGTAAGAAATTATTTTTCCCATCCAGCATGGAAAATAATGGATAAATTCAGCCACATGCTTTTTATCATTTTTTTGAAACACCCTGTGCGTTACACTAGTACTTGAATAAAAAAATCTATACGGTCCTGTTGAAATTGCTGTTCTTAATGAACATTTTGTTTTTTTTTGTTCATTGTTTTATTTTAAAAATTGACGAAATTACAGCATGTTTACTGGAACCGTATTTAGCAAAAAAGTCACCTTTACATTACCTTGACTGCAACCCCTCATTGAGTAGGCTTTAAAAAAAATCAGTAACATCTCCAAACAATCATATTTAATTATTTGAAGGAGATGCCAAAAACAACTACTCCACGGGCAATATGCCCGTGGAGTATTTATCATATTTAATACCTAACAATATTTTGTTGACATTGTGATTGTCATCAAAACGTAATGTATTTTTGTTTGAAATCAAAATGCCTATTACTACACCCGAACAGAATGCAAGATTGGTTGCTTTAATGAGTGATAGTCATAGTACATGATACACTGCTCGTGCAGTAAGAATTCCTGAAACAACAGTTTGAGAGCCATTCGAGAGTATGAAAAAACTGGAAGCACTGCTCGAAAAGTGGATTCTGGTCGTCCCAGAAAGACGTCCCGTAGAGAAGATCGTTTTCTGAGGTTGCGGATTTTACAAAATTGGCCTAACAGCTGTGAATGCACAGCAAGACCTTTGACAAGTTCGAGGTACTATAGTTAGTAAACAGACTGTAGACGGCTGCAGGAAATAAATTTAAAAGCAAGAAGACCTGCAAAGGTCCAAATTATTACGAGTGCACCATGTGGCGCGAAGAAATTTTGTTGAACATTATGGGCAATGGAACAATCAAGAATGGTATGACGTCATGTTTACTGTTTTGTCTGTTTTGTCTGTTTTGTCAAGGGAAGGACGGAGACCTCATGGGACGAATATAAGGCAGCAAGGAAGAATTTTAAGAAGGAATTAAGACACAGCATGTTTTCTAGCAAGAGCAAGAGGTCTAGCTGGAGGGCATACTGCAGTTAACTGGAGTCCCTGCTTGAATCAGCTAGGCTGATGAAAATACTTAGCTGCGAAACAAGGGAGAAAATAGGGTTATTGAAGAGACAAGATGGGACTTGGACTACCAGCAGTAAAGAGTCGCTGGAGCTCCTGCTGGAAAACACTTCCCGGGAGAGGGTGAAGCCACGATTGCACCCATGGTGGTGCCAATACACCAGGGGGATTGACGTCTTGCCGAGGGAATGATCGAGGATGGCACCATAACCTGGACAGTGAACGAGTTCAACCCATACAAGGCAGCAAGGCCGGATGGGATCTTCCCGGCGCTATTGCAGAAGGGCTTGGATATCCTCCTACCATACATAAGGAAGGTCTTTCGAGCCAATCTAGCGCTGGGATATGTTCCCCAAGCCTGGAGAGCAGCCAAAGTGATCTTCATTCCCAAGGCGAGAAAAGGGGACTACACGACTGCGAAATCATTTAGGGCAATCAGTCTTCCATCATTCTTGTTTAAGACTTTAGAGAAAATTGTAGATAGGTTTTTGATGGAGGGGGTGTTAACTATACACCCTATCCATAAGAATCAGCACACATACATGTGCGGAAGGTCCACAGAGACAGTTCTGCATAATGTTGTGCGTAAAGTGGAAAGGGCACCCTTACAGTGTTCTTCGATATAGAAGGAGCCTTTGATAAGGCAAGGAGTAGGACTATCTGTGATACTCTTCAAGCCAGAGGATCATCAGTAACAATGGTCAGATGGGTAAGATCAGCGCTGGAAGAGAGGAGGGTTAGCATAGTCTTAGGGGACTGCCACCTGGACATGGGGGGTGAGAGGGGCGGGCTGCCCGCAAGGCAGCTGCCTATTGCCCCACCTATGGTGTCTTGTGATGGATGGTCTCTTGAGGCGCCTTACCTTCCAAGGCTTCTATACGCAAGCTTATATAGATGACGGACTAGTCCTAGTGGCTGGACGCTTCTTAAACGTGGTCTGTGATAGAATGAAGGTAGCCTGTAGGATCAGGGCACCCACTATGTATCAAGAACCTCTGACACTCGTGGGAGAGGTGAAATACATAGGGGTGACCCTAGATAGTAAGTTGACCTGGGGACCACATGTTGACAAAATTATTCAAAAGTCAACGACCACCTTCTGGCAACTAAGACAAACAGTAGGCAGGAATTAAGGTCTCAGTTCTAGGATGCTGTACTGGCTATACGCTACGGTAATTAGACCGAGGATCAAATTCGGTGCCCCGGTCTGGTGGCTAAGCGTCGGCTGGGTACCGGTGTCCAAGAAACTGACATAGGTCCAAAGACTTGCCTGCATAGGAATTACAGGTGCAATGAGGATGACACGTACAGCTGCCCTGGAAGTCCTGCTAGGGCTGCCAAGCTTATCCACATGGATAATGAGGGAGGCAGTGGCGGCCTACTTAAGAATGTGGGACTCAGAAAGCTGGCAGGCGGGAGGAAGAAATACCGGTCACGCGGCAGTCGCACAGAAGGCGGAGAGGGAAATACCAATATTTGAGGTCATTCTCGTGTTGATGCTGAATAAACGGATTTCTCAAAACCATTTGATTAGATTCATCATGCTACGCTAAAGATAAAACTTGTGAACATTGGTGTACATGGTAGGTAGTCTATTGCAACTTATCTCATCTTACATATTCATCATTGAACTAAATTCAAATTGTTAAACCCCACATTGGCACAACGAAAATCTGAGCCAGCCCCAATGGCATTACTAATTTTAAACAAGACACCTATCCACTTGAAATATCAATTCAATGTTGTAACGGATTCCCTGAAAAATCCCAGATGCCAAATTTAAAACGATTAAAAATAAGTGGCAAATACTGAAGACCTGGAAATATCGAAAAATACGCTAGACCAAGATTTGGCAAATCTAACAAATGAACCATTATCATTACCTTAATAATTACCATCGTACTGTTGACCTTGCCTTTTAAATGATGAAAAAGACGCAGATCAGCTCTTGTTCTCCATTCATTACATAGTTCACCACCATCACCTCCAAGACAGACAACCCATCGATTCACCAGCCTATTACCAAAAACGACCCAGCATACGAGCCGATGATCCACAAATCGACGATATCGAGCTCAATTGAATTTTACTTTTCTAATCTTAATCCTATTTTTTTAACAAAACAATTATTGTACTTTGACGTTAAGCTGTTTGCTATTTGTTTTATATAATTTAAATTTCATAATTTCAATCATTTTCAACTTTAAGATTGTTAAATTCACGTTATAAATTCTACTTTTTTAATAAGGGGGAAGTTATAGAAAATCACCAAGTGATATACATGATAAAATGCAAATTCAACACCTGCGATATCATATTACCAGATAACAGTTTCCTCCAAGCTACTATTGCAGACACCAGCTTTGCAGTTCCCATATAATTTCTAGAATTTTAAAATATAAACTGAAGTTGTTTTGTCAGCATTTTAAAACTTATAAATACAATGTAAATTTTAGTCAGTTAATAAAACTCATTCAAACCTAACGCATTGTAATTTCTTCGTGTAAAATTAAATAAAGTTTCTAAAAAATCAATAATCATCAAAGTGGGATAACATCATAAGTATGTGTCATTATTGTAAAAAGTGTATCTATTGGTTCTTCTTCCTGCGGGCTAGTTTCTCCAAGGCAAATTCCAGAGCACTGCGGTGACAGCTAGGCCTATTGTGCATTCTGCTGATTTTCTATTAAGCGAGCATCTTTGTTCTTTGCATAAAGTCCAAAAGTCACCTGCTGAAAATTTCCTTATCACAAGTTGAATATCTATAACTATAAGACATCATACTATATTAGAGATTTAAGAACAGCATTTTAGTTTTTGTTTTTTTTTAATAAGCCTCTAAATCGGTCATATAACTGATAACCGGTTAATGTTAAAAAATGTAATATACTGAAATTTGAAAATTATAAACATCCCACATGTACATTACAGTGAATTTCTAACATTTATTTATATATTTTCAGTGCATCATACTGTTAAAAATATTACAACAGATTTTTCATGGAAACGAGACAGGTTTTTTGATAAGAATTCTTGTGAAGCAATTTTGGACATTTGTAAAGACAATCCACAAGCAACTGTAGAAAATGTTGAAAGTAAGGAAAAAAGCAAATGGAGGCCTCTTCCTTTGGACACTGTTGTAAGTAAAAGAAAAAATATATATTCTGCTTGTTGTGTCTTCATTTGTAATCAATCAGTTTAAACAAATATCTATTAATTAATCTTCTGTTTCAAGCAATTGCAAAATGGCTACTAAACAGAAAATTGTATGTTATAATTTAATATAGTTATAGTTGGCTGATCAGCGAACCAATCGTCAATATTTAGTTACGAAGAGTAATAATATACGCTCATCTGCCCAAAATATTTTCGGAAATGCACTGTTCTTAATTGTAAGTGGACAGAACACCCTGTATATTTTATAATTTTTTGATATCCTTATATTTTTAGTAACTTTTGTTAATATGTCCCTATCTCAGATTAACCATGTAAAAGATAAGTAACAGCAGTACCTAAAGCATTAATATGCCTGTCCATCTAATTAATTGCAATTCATGGAAGGGGGGGGGAGTGTTTACTCAACTCTGTTTCTAAACAGCTACGAGGGGCGGCGAGTATTTCTCAAAATGAGAAGAGGGTTTATTAATATTGTTAAAGGTGTTTCTAACACCATAAAACATTGCCTGACGATTTTTAAGCTATTTTTCATTATAGAGCTCACACCTAAAATAATAATTAGGTACTTAATTACGTATTAATTCGGTACAGTGCTGTAGTTATTTTGGTTAGTGAAAAAATAGTAATAGTAAATGCAAGTACAGAATACATAGTCTTTGTAGCAAGTATTCTCTTTTATTGCTTTACCCCAATTTTCTGTTCTTGGGTTTTTCCGTATTGTAAGAAATAGCTTTTCTCCCTTTCAATTCCGAAAATTTAAACTTTTCTTGAAAACTTTTTTTTTTCATATAAATTTCAATATACTAATTAAAAGAAAATATTTACAAGGCATCTTCCAACATTCCCTATCCAATACTATTTTTTTTTATTCACTGTAAAGGTACATTTGGTAACAGATTTTAAGTTATTTTAGAACATGCAAATCATCAAATATCAGCCAGCAAATGTTATTCAGTTCCTACGATGCAAGATTTATTTTTTAATTAAGGTAAAAGCACCATATTCCGCCGTAGTTTAGGGTTTTTTGAGTTTGAGGTCAAATATTAGAAAAACAGATTTAGTTATATTATGCTTGGCATTTTTAGAACGTGAAATGATATGTTCTGAATTATAGGCATATATTTTTTTTACATAATATAATGTCTTTTTTGGTAAAAAAAATATGTTTTAAAAAATATCACAATCTCCTAATTCCGACGTAAATTTTTTACTTAGACCCTAATTCCGGCCTAAGAGGTCCCTATTTCCGACGTATATTTTTATATTGTATTTTTTTAAATATGGTTGTAATTAACATAAAAAACATTAAATACGACAAAAAAATATGCAGAACGATATATTTACTAAAGTAATAGAGATATTACAATATTCAAAAATAATCCTTTTATGATAAAAAAAAACATAAATTTGTAACAACTTATATACTATTTAGGTACATAAAAAATCACTTTTTAAGTATCATTAAGAAAAACGACATTTAAGTAGGTATTTAAAAACTTACTTACATCAAACCTAAAAACAAACTTTGGTAATACTGAAAATTTGTACCTATATCATTAAAAAGAATATTGCACTTTTCGTCCATATCGTCCAGTCTACTTATCTCAGGAACAGAGTAAAATCCTCTCTTATTTATAAGGCGAGGAGCACTTATACGAGAAAAAAATTTCATCTTCTTCATACCAGATGACATGCTCAACAGTTGGCCATCTCCAATATATCCCAATTCGTTCCATGGCCTTAATAAAAAATTTGTTTTGTCTCTGTCAATAACTTGTCCTGGAAAATATGTATTTTCATATATAAAAATCACGTAATCATTTTTTGATAACCGCTGTCTTTTTTGCATTCACTTTCTACTTTTCTGTCTTTTGCTTTGTCTGAATTCATTGTAATATCTTCTTTATAAATATCTGATTTTTCTTCTAACTGTTCTTTGCCGCTCGCTACATTCTCATGTTCTTTATCAATTTTTGTTTCTTCTGCTTGCGGTTGTTCTTGGTCTACTTGTTTTGTTTTTTTGCAGTTTAATTTCTTAGGGATTGTTGTTTTAATTTTCTTTTCGTTTTTCTTGGCAAGTCTTTCTTTTTTCTTTTCTTCCTCTTTAGCCATTTTTTCGGCTTCTAGTCGCCTTTTATACTCTACAAATTCATCAGCTATGGCAACAATCGGTGTTATCTTTTTTGTTACTCGTTTTTTTTTTCATTTTTCTTTCGGCTTCTTGGGAAAATAAAAGGCATTTTTAAACGGTGTAGGAAACTTGGGCGGTGTTCTGAAATATGACGAAGGTGATTGACTACCACATGGTTCCGGAGATACTTCAGAAAATGGTGGGTTGACAAAATCGGATTTTACAGAAGGTGTTTGATTGGGAGGTGTAAGCAAATTGTTATTTAAAGAAATATTTTCTTTATAATTGACTGTAGCGTCGATAACATCGTATTTTACGGAGGATGTTTGACTGGGAGGCGTAATAAAATTATTGTCATTGACTGAATTGTTTAGAAGCTTACCTGGTTCAAAATATTCTATTTTTAAAATTTGAATTTTGTTTGTGGTATTATTGTCAGCTGAATTACTACGACATGGTTTTGAAGAGGAAGTTAATTTTACTGTTGATTTAGCTTCTAAGGTTGTTTCAGTGATTTGGCCTGCTGATTTTATAAGGCTATTGTTTGAATTATCAGTTGTCATGGATTCGTTATTTTGTAGGTCTAAAATTTCATTTTCAGCACTTGCGTCCAGTTCTAAAAAGCCATCTTGTCCAATGCTAAATAAACTAAAATCCTCATCATCGTTTATGTTGTTAATTAGTGTTGAGTCACCTAACTGATGTAACGAGGTCTCTTCATTATCATGCAGAAGCTCTTCAAGGTCTTGGACAATGTGTTATGCAGTTTTACTTAATGGCGAATTGGATAATAGCTGGTCATTTACTTGCGCTTCAGGGTTAAGTGATTTCCAGAATTCAAAAAGTTTGGTATAAGATGAATTTCCTGACCAACCTGAATTAAAAGATTGTTTAAACTGGCGTATTGTTTCAGGTGATAGTTTGCTTTCAAACTCTTTTCTAAAATCTGATCCTGGTGCGGTGATTTCGGAAGAGGCCTGTGGAGATGTGACGTGTGGAGCTGGATTCTTTTTTGTTTGGAGTTTCTCGATGTAATTTGCTCATACTCCATCTACAAAGGCATGCAAAGGCCCAATATACAATCAAACAAAATATTTTAAAATTAAAACAACCAAAACATTACTTGCCTAAGTACATGAGCCCGTTGAAGCCGGAATTACCTCCTGAACTATAAAAATAGGATCCTTATGCCGACGTATTTTTTTTTAAGATTTTGTCAGATTTGTGTCAATATTATGAAAGAAAACAAGTAAAAATAAAATTTTAAACATACTTATTTTTACCTAAATTAAGAATGTTTTCACTTTAGAAGAGTTTTTTTTAGTTTAATTGAAAAATTTAAGTTGGTTCTAGGTATAGCTATTATTAAAAAAATTCCATTTGGGACACATTCTTTTAACATAAAAAACTTAGTTTTCTAGTGAGAAATCTATACGACGTATTTTGCTCCTAGCATATATTAAGGCCTAATTTACAGTTTACAAATATTTTTTTCAAATTGCAGTCCATATCGATTTTAAAATTTGATTTGAATACAACAGAGGAAAATCCTTATTTCGACGTATTACGGCGACATTAGTTCTGGTAACAAAAACAGCCCCTTATTCCGACGTATTTTTTTAAACGTATTTGTACAGGTTTGTGTCAAAATAATAAACCAAAACCAAAAAAAAAATATTTTTAAAACCTTTTCCTTCACATAAAAGAAAAATGCAACCCGCTTGGATAAACAAAAACTTTTAATTTTCGAAATATTTTGAATCATTTCAATCGATCCACTTACCAAAATGCAGACGCTCTTCACTCACTGTAGCACCTAGAGTGACCCGATCGGAACTAAATGCAAACTAAATCCAAACGAGAGTGACTTAACTTACCACTTTGGCCCTGTTGTGTAACTTAATAAATTCTGTAAGGGATAAATTTGACCACGTTTAGATATTCGTTGTCAATTTAAAGAAATGGACTGACAAAATTTGCCTTAGGAAATAGGGCGGGATTAGGGCTCGATTCAGCATACGTCGGAATAAGGTGCTTTTACCTTATGTAATATTTTTAAAAAATAATACTCACACTAAAGTACAGATAATAATTGTAAACCACAATACCTAATTGTAATATTGAAAACTATACTTATATTATTGAATACAAATAATGAAACAAATAATGGTTAAAAATTATACTTATGAATTAAGAAGAGCTCATTATGAACTTGCTATTAAACAAATATGGTAAGAGTATAATTTGAATCTGTTATTTATATCTCAACACTCACCTTTCACATTCCACCTTCTAGGGTTAATAGGGTTCTGGTGAATATTGTGTTTGCAATATTCATTTACCAATTGCATCATTCAATGGCAAAATAAAGTTAGTACATAACAGTGTAACACAACATAAACAATTACACTAGCTTGTTGAGCCGGATGGAAAGCTGATGCAATACCTTCGCAGTAAACATGAAAATTGTAATAATACAATTTTCATGTTACAATTGTTACAATACAAAAACTTAGAGGAGATTCGAAAGGGCGCTCGAGGCAATGCACATTATATCTGTGACATATTAGACGCTATATGCAAGCATAAATACTGAGTCTTAATTCAGGAAAGTAATCAATTACAATATTACAATATATTATAACTACCTATTGTGGATATTGAAATTTCAGATGGTTTAAAAAATAATATGTGATCAGGCATCTGCAAATTAAATGTCCAGAAACTACACAGTTTCTGGACTTTGTATTATATTTTAAACAAAATATAATACAAAGATGAACATTAGATACAAGAATAAATATATCCATACACAGAAAGTATGGGTACATAACATAAAACTAGCCTAAGACTCGTGAAGAATGCTTTTCCGTATTTTACTCATATTTGAACAAAAAATGTAAAAACTATTTTGATGGCAATGGTAATTTGAGCACATATTGTATACCGGAGAAAATTTCAGCACATTTGTTCTTGGGGTCTTCAAATAAAACAGCAGACCATTACGTATTCTAGATCCCGAAATGTTCAAATTTAAGTAATTTAATAGTATTGGACAATCAATCATACCATTTATAAGTTTATACAGAAGTACAACGGAAAAGTATACCCTTCTTTGAACCATCTCCTTAAAATGAAACCTGGTTAATAGCTCTTCCTGAGGCATACCTCGAGGAGGATAGATACCGTCTGATTTAAAAATTAGATATTTCAGGAATTGTCGCTGAATTTTTTCAATCATATTTATATGAGTTCCATAACACGGATTCCAAGCAACATTAGCATATTCCAATTTGGGACGTACAAACGAGTAATACAAAAACTTAATCGTGTTAATATCTGAAAACTGCTTAGAATTATGAATGATGAATCCTAAAAACTTATATGCATTCCTTACAATATCATTAATATAGTTAATAAAAGTTAATTTAGTGTCTAACGTAACTCCAAGATCTTTAAAATGTTCACAATTGGTTAACGGAACATTGTCGATTTTATAATCAAAATTGATACTGGTATTAATTCTCCCTCTGGTAAACCTCATGCTAACACATTTTTTAATGTTAAGCGATAACATATTTTCATTACACCATGAGCTAACCCTGGCCAAGTCCTCCTGTAACTGCACGCAATCGGCAATATTTTGAATATTTCTGAATATTTTAAGGTCATCAGCATATATCAGTGTATCTGAATGGAGATCAACTGTGACATCATTTATAAATAGATTGAACAACAATGGTCTTAAAACAGACCCTTGAGGGACCCCTGAAGTTGCGAAAATTTCGGCTGACTTGAACCCACAGTACTGTACATATAATTTTCTATCCGATAAATACGAATAAATAAACTATAAAATTTAGAGTTAACCCATATCTAGATAACTTATGTAATAACAAGCTATCACTCTATCCAGCGATTCCGAAATAAACTGATCTATGACGACTAAATTAGATACTGTGGATCTACCCGCTGTGAATCCATGTTGACTTGGGATAATGTGTGATTTTAGGTTAAAAGACATATACTGATATAGGACAACTTCAAACAATTTGCTGAAATTTGATAAAATTACCACTGGTCTATAATTTTCTATTTGGGTCCTGTTATCTTTTTTAAAGATCGGACAAATTTTGGATTATCTCCAAAATGTAGGAAAGATACCAGTTTTTAACGCTAAATTAAAAATAAAAGTTAGTGGTTTAACAAAGACACAAGCACAGTCACTCAAGAGAAACACTGGAATATCGTCGGGTCCCGTTGTCATTTTGTTTTTACACCTTTTTAATGCATCCAAAATAATATCTTAAGAAAAACTAGGATAATTTATGTGAACTGTATTATGTATTTGCTCCACTTTACTTGCATCGAAATGTTTAGATGTGATAAAAGCTGACTGAAAAAAAGTCGCAAAAGCATTGACAATATCCTGCTGATTAGTCAGTAAATTATTTTCAAGTTTCATTGAGTTGGGAATACTTGATGCATTTTTTCTACTGTTAATGTAGGACCAGAATTGAGTAGGATTAGATTTTATGCCCTGTTCTATATGAATTAAGTATTCCTTGTGAGCCATATGGATGTCATTTTTTATTAACCTTCTAATTATTTTATATTCATTATAAGCATTCATGTCATTGTTCCGCTTGTATAACCTTCAAAGTTTAGATTTCTTCTTTATGTTTTTAATTATGTTTCCTGAGAAAAAAGGAGGATAGTTCACATTCTTAGGAACTGATTTTTGTACATGTTTAGAAAATATATTGTCCAACAAATTATAAAAAAAGTTACAGGCTTCGTTCACATCTTTATGAGTCATTAAAACAGACCAGTCGATATTTAGTAAGCCATCATATAAATCCGGAAAATTTGCTTTTCTAAAATTATATTTGGCTTTATGATTGCTGTGAAATTTTTGTGATGTGGTATTTATGAATAATTTAAATTCAAGAGCCGGGTGCGGCGGATCTTCTTTTACAAGAGAGTAATCGGACTTACAGACAGTCAAAGGTGACCTTGAAAGAACTAAATCTAGGATTCTATCCCGAACATTTACTACATAATTATATTGACTAAGACCCAGGAAGTCGCTAAAATTATTCAACCCTTCAATATACTTATCTGTAAATCTTTCCTTACCATAATATTTATGTAATTTGGAATGTTAAAATCACCCAATTTTACAAGTTCATCATCACTCTGCAAACAGAAGCAGTTGACAATATATTCAAAAACAGCTTCATATAGTGACACATTCTCATTTGGGGGAATATACAGGGTGTCCACCTAGTGCGCGTAAGTCCAATATCTGGGTTAATAAAAGAGATAACTTAATTTTTTTTTCAACAGGGTTGTCTAATATCCCGAGCTGCACAAAATGAAAATATATTTACATATTCAGGGTGTTCAGTTTTTCCTGGACAGGTACCAACTTCATTTTTTTAAATGGAAACCTATATTTTTTATGGCATTATCGAATTCTACGTAAAAAATTAGTGGGACTTTGTGCATAACACTGCTATTGAAATATTGATAGTTTTCGAGATATTTGACTTTTAATTTTTTTTTCTTATGTTTCGTCACTTCTAATAGTTGACATAATTATGGTTGTATGACAGCTAGAAATTATTTTTTTTCAGAAACTGTAGAGTGAAGATGGCTCTTTCGAAAAACGTATCAAAAGTTGACCTGCGATATACAGGGGGCAACAGAAATCGTGCCAAACCTGATGGTTTAAAATTTAAAAAATCTCGACTTTTTCAAATGGAACACCCTGTGTTTTATGATTTCATTAGATGCCTTTCTGTAGACTCTACAATTTTATAATAGCTTTCCCTATACCTAAGTTGCGTAGTTTTTGCAAAAAACCCACTTTTATGAAAAATACCCGATTTGCGCACTCCGTTGACGGAAAAAATATTGTAAGGCTATTTATTTTTATAAAATGTATTAGTTTACACTTCTTAAAATAAAAATAACTGAAAAATTTAGATAATTTCAGTTTAATAAACAAGTCTTTATGGAAAGTTACCATTTATTTGTAAATAAAAGTAAAAAATCATAAAAGCTCTACATGTTATTAAGAATTAGCAAAACTGGCGTATGCTTTAGAAGAAGTTCATGGGAATTATTTGCTAGCAGCACGTATTTATAGAGATTCCCACGTGCTGACTGTTTTGAAAATGTGAAAGAAAGATTTGAAAGAACAGCAAATTGGAATTATGAGAAAACTACCAGGAGACATGGGAGTAACAACGATAATATTTAGTTTAATGTTGTGGTTTCTGCTGTTGAAAATCCAAAAATATTAGTATCAGAAAATCAGTAGAAATCTTGGAGTTTTCAAAAGCTCGACAAATAAGATATTGAAGAAGAAGTTTCATACGTATCATATTGAAAACCAAACGGTGTTACCGTAGTTAGAAAAATTATTAGTGAAATGGATGAATATACATAGAGTATTGAAAAAAGAATACGCAATACTCATACAAGCAAGCTAACCTCAAGTAAATGCTCAAAATGTCCACCGTTGTTTTCAACACAAAGCATTAATCTACGACGAAAATGAATGTGAACATTTCTTAACATTTCGGGCGTTATGGTTAGAAACTCATTTTGGATCTTTTCTTTCAAGGATCAGGCGAACGTGCAGGCCAAGGAACTGAACCACCACGACCTAACCACTTATTTGGATATACGTGGTTTAGGTGTTCTCTAATCTGAAATATGAATAGATAATAGGAAAAGTACTACAACAATAAAATAATCACAGTACCGCCAAAGTGGAATGTGGAGGGGCACCATCATGCTGAAACCATTGTTGAACCAAATAATCAGCGGGCATATTCTGTAGCTGTAGAAAAGGAAGTTCATTTTGCAAAAAATGCAAATACACATTGGCATTTAAATTGCCTTCAAAAAAGTACGGTCCAACAATATGTTCTCCACAAATTCCAGCCCACACGTTCACTTTGAAACGATGCTGATTATCTAGTACCCTCAATAATCTTGGATTATTGTCAGCGTAGTGATGAAAGTTGCGACGATTGGGTAAGCATGTGTTTGAAAATGTTGATTCGTCAGTAAACAAGACATTCATAAAAAAGTTTGGACTTTCCTGAATTTTATCCAATGCCCAGTGGCAAAATTGCAGGCGGTTTAGGTGATCTTGAGGTAACAGTGCTTGATGGTTTTTAATATGATACGGATGAAAATTATTCTTCTTCAGTATCTTGTTTGTCAAGCTTTTGGAAACTCCAAGATTATTACTGATTTTCCTGACACTAATATTTGGATTTTCAACAGCAGACGCCACAACATTAAACTGAATATTGTCATTGTTACCGTCATGTCTCCTGGTAGTTTTCTCATAATTCGCATTTGCTGTTCTTTCAAATCTTTCTTTCACATTTTCAAAACAGTCAGCACGTGGAAATCTCTGTAAATCTGGATTATTTGCTTTGTAAATACGTGCTGCTAGCAAACAATTTTCATGAGCTTCTCCTAAGGCATAAACCATTTTCACTAATTCTTCTTTTGAATAGTTCATTGTATGCACGCTTAGTACTTACTTTAAACTCGTACGTGAATATTCAGTAAAAGAAGAAATGACATGTAAACTGATTGTCACAAATTTTATTGCGTGACAGACGCTCACTGCGTTTTTCCCGAGAAAAGAACGTGCGCAAATCGGGTATTTTTCATAAAAGTGGGTTTTTTGCAAAAACTACGCAACTTAGGTATAGGGAAAGCTATTATAAAATTGTAGAGTCTACAGAAAGGCATCTAATGAAATCATAAAACACAGGGTGTTCCATTTGAAAAAGTCGAGATTTTTTAAATTTTAAACCATCAGGTTTGGCACGATTTCTGTTGCCCCCTGTATATCGCAGGTCAACTTTTGATACGTTTTTCGAAAGAGCCATCTTCACTCTACAGTTTCTGAAAAAAAAATAATTTCTAGCTGTCATACAACCATAATTATGTCAACTATTAGAAGTGACGAAACATAAGAAAAAAAAAAATAAAAGTCAAATATCTCGAAAACTATCAATATTTCAATAGCAGTGTTATGCACAAAGTCCCACTAATTTTTTACGTAGAATTCGATAATGCCATAAAAAATATAGGTTTCCATTTAAAAAAATGAAGTTGGTACCTGTCCAGGAAAAACTGAACACCCTGAATATGTAAATATATTTTCATTTTGTGCAGCTCGGGATATTAGACAACCCTGTAGAAAAAAAAATTAAGTTATCTCTTTTATTAACCCAGATATTGGACTTACGCGCACTAGGTGGACACCCTGTATAGGATAACTACATAAATGCATGTACCACGAACACACATTTTAATTCCCAACATATCCACATTAGGGAATAAATCCACAGCGCCAGAGACATCAAGTAAATACGACATATGCTTATTTTTTATTGCAAAGAGAACCCCACCCCCTTTCGAGACACCCATTTCATCAAAATTGCTATCCTTCCTATAAACAACATACCCTGGACCAAAGAGTATATAGTGATTAAGAATGAGAAAAGAAGAAAAAAAATATTCAAAATTATAAAATTGGACCTTTTACAATATTTCAGACCAAATATTGAACCCTACTAGTTACACTTGGACTCCACAGGTCCTTAAAATATTCTTCCAGGAAGAGTGGTGCAGTTGTTATAACCATCTAGCTAGAGGTCTGCAGTACTGTACGGAAACTCTGGGTCTCAAGAACTAGTAGCAAAACTTTGGTGTGGATGTTTGAACCACTAGTAGTTGCAGCTCCGAGCTTTGTAAACTCAATATTTGTGGCTGGTCTTCAGGAGGTCATACATACAAAACGGAACAAAAGGCCAGTAATTGAAATAACAAAAAAAAATACAAGTTAAATGTCTAGTAAAAATAACTTTATATAAATAAAAAATTCCTCGTTGAAACCAAGTTATGAACTGGTTCTAGTAAAACAAAAATGAGGAAGATACAAAACTTCTTACTGAAAGTACTTAAGATACTGAAAGTAAGAAATTAAATAATGTAATGTCAAGTTTGTTTAAAGTGAAATTTGAAAGAAATGTAGTTGTGTTAAACCACTGTACATCATTTTAACAAAAGGTGACTCTAAATTTAAATAAAATGCAAAGATTGTGAAAGGTAAAATGCATTAATCATTCAATAATTCGTAAAATACAAGGTGGTCCATGGGAGTGGGAAGTTTTAAATAATTTAATATGTTGAAAGTAATATTATTTAAATAAAATACAGTACAACATTAACAAACTACTAATATGCAATTTTCATTTCTTAAAAATAATGTTGGGTAAATGACCTCCCCTTCTGTGTATGCACTCCTGAAGCCTTTCGTGGAAATTCTCCATAACACTACGCAGCATATTCAAAGGAATATTAGCAATTTCTTGACTGATTTTTCTTTTAAGCTCCTGAATGGTTCTTGGTTTATCAACGAAAACCTTCTGCTTTAGGTAGCCCCATAAAAAGTAATCGCAAGCGGTTAGGTCGTTAGGTTTGGCGACCTTGGAGGCCAGTCAATATTTCCTCGTCTGGAAATAACGTGTCTCGGAAACAATCTTTGTAAAGCATTTAATGATGCTATCGTGGTGTGTGAAGTAGCACCGTCTTGCTGGAACCATGTTTGATTGTTTTGTGGAAACATGTTCAAGTGCTGACTTAGAAACTGGTTAACCATACCGACATAGCACGCAGAATTGACCGTAACAGCATTCTCATTTTCATCTTCAAAAAAGAAGGGACCGATAATTCCCATTGAAGACATTGCACGCCATACTGTCACTTTCGGGCGTTGAGTATAGACGTGTGTCGCGCTCCGCGTGTGTTTGTTATTGAGTTAAGCAACAGTGAAAACATAAAAACTATAGACAGCAGCTATTTAAAGTAGGTCAAATCATGACCTTGATATCGCCGCAAAAAGTGCTATCGTGCTACTAATACAAATAATGAGTAAAGCAGATAATAAAACACCTATTAAACTTGTGTTAAAGGTTACAGATAGTCAAAAAAATAAAAACCCATTTCAAAAGTGCAGGAAACTTGACAGGTCCCCTGTAAAACAAAAATTCATTTCACCTTTACACGATGAATCACAATCATCCACTGTGATTCACAAAAAAAAGGAAGAAATGGAGACAAATGAGCAAGAGGATAGTTTACTCAAACTTGCCCAATCAGTGAATATATTGGCTGGCGTAGATCCTGCCTTACATACGGGGGCTCAAAAAGTAACCCCACTGAATAAATTTACGCCAACTATGCTACTAGCAACGTCGACGGACGCCGCTCTAACGTTAACAAATCAGGCATTATTTCAAGAAAACTATGCAAGAACACAAAATGAGCAGCAGTTATATAATGCATGGAAACAAGCTGATAATCAGAGAGTTGATTTCTATAATAAAATGAATCAACTGCAAGCCCGTATGGAAAATCTGCAAAAAGTCAACAATGAAATGTATTTAATATACTTATATATAAATGTATTTAATGTATTTATAATGTATACAGAGTTAGAAAAAAGATTGACCAGTAATACCGAAACTAAGTCAGTCAAATATCAAACTGACGATGAGGAACTCGCTGAAGAAACAGAGTGGATACGACAGAAAAATCACAAAAAAAGGAAAATGAATACTTCTCTCACACCTCCGCAACCCGAGCGGAACGTCTCAAAACCGGTGCAAAAAGTTAAAAAAGTGCCTCCGCCCCCACCAATAGTTGTGGACAGCATTGAAAATTACAATAACTTTCATTCACTTGTGAAAAATGCAATACTTTCAAATAAAAGTAATTAACGATAAGATTATTAAAATAAATGTAGAAAATGAAGAAGGTTATTTAACGCTTGGCAGAATCCTAAATGAGCGAAGATATAAATGGCATTCTTATGAAAACAAACAGAATAGACCACTTAAAGTAATGGCCTGCAAACTGCACCACTCCTGCAATCCGGAAGAAATAGTTGAGGATCTAAAGAGACAAAACTTTAAAATTATTGCAGCAGTCCCCAAAATAAAGTACAAAACGAAACAACCACTGAACATGTTTATGCTTACATTGCAACACGATGAAAGTACTGAGAAAATTTATGGAATAAAAAAAATTATGGATACATATGTAGAAATAGTACCCCTTCGGAAATCCAAGTTGGTACCGCAATGCAAACGGTGCCAATCATATGGACACACCCAAAGATATTGCGCAAAAGACCCACGATGTGTTAGGTGCACTGGTAAACACTTAACTGGCAGAGTGTGGAAAGCCGAAAGATGATAAACCAAAATGCGTACACTGCGGCGAAGAGCATCCTGCTAACTACAGGGGTTGCGTAGTAGCCAAAGAAATGCAGAAAATGAAAAATAAAACAATGCAAAAACTAAACTTACCTAAACAGCCTCAGCGTGCAATACCCAAAGAGCCTGAAAGTAGAAACAATAAATTATTGGAAGGAGATGCCGAAAACAACTACTCCACGGGCAATATGCCCCGACTGGCGTTGCATTACATCAACATCTCCATGGAGTAGTTGTTTTTGGCATCTCCTTCCAATAATTAAGTAGGATTGTCTTCCTCAAAGACAATAGAGGTCGCTGTAATGGCATCTGCTTTCTGCAGATCGTTATCTGTCTGTCAATTAGACAATAATTGTCAGACAGGTAGTAGCAAAGACCCAAAGAGGGCACTGCAGTGTATTTCACTGTATCTCGCCACTACAAATAGAAACAATAAAGTTGTAAAGTCTAAAACCTTCGCCCAAGTAGTAAAGCAAAAAAGAAGAGGAAGTAGACAATAAAAAGGATTCGTCCATTAACAATACCCTCCAGCAAATATTGGAAAAGTTGAACAAAATGGATGAACGTATCACAAGATTGGAATATAGTGCCAAAGGAGCTTTACCTAAGAGAAAAGATAATGCATAATAATTTAAGGGTCATGGAATGGAATGCCAATGGTCTGCTTCGGCACCAACAAGAACTGCAAGCAGTCCTAAACATAGAAAATATAGACATATGTCTTATCTCAGAGACTCACTTCACCCATGAGTCCTTTATAAGATTCAAGGGATATAAAGTTTACCATACCATTCATCCCCAAAATGCAGCCAGAGGAGGAAGTGCAGTAATAATTAGAGAATCGATTATGCATCATGAGGAATTGGGATACAGGACTGAAGAATTTCAGGCAACTTCAGTAATGGTCAAAACCAGAACTTATGAGGTCATGGTTGTATCTGTATATTGTCCTCCAAGACACGCAATTAATAAAGAACAGTACTTAAACTTTCTTAATACTCAAGGTCATAGATTTATCATTGGTGGCGACTTCAATGCTAAGCACACTCATTGGGGATCAAGACTAACAACACCTAAAGGTAAAAGATTTATGGAAGCAATGACTCAGCTAAAATGTGAGACGTACTCAACTGGCAAGCCAACTTATTGGCCCACAGATAGAAATAAAATTCCAGACCTCATAGACTTCTTTATAGTACGAAATATTTCAGCAAACTATATCCAAGTTGATGAAGCATGGGACCTGAATTCAGATCACTCTCCCATACTTCTTACCCTCAGCGATACCATTATCCAAAAGGAAAAAGCTCCAAGATTAACAAGCAAATTAACAGATTGGCAGAGTTTCAGGATCTTGAAAATGCAATCGATCTAGCAGTTCCATTAAGAACGGCAGAACAACTGGACGAAGAGGTGGAATTGTTCGTTACCAATACACAGAAAGCAGCATGGAATAATACCCCCAGCTCCAGCAGATAAAACTAGACTCAATAGACGCCACTCAGCATCTAAAAAGAGAAATAGAAAGGATTAAAAACGAGTCTATTCGTGAGTACCTCAGTGAGTTGACAAATAATAAAAGCACTGACTACTCTCTTTGGAAAGCTACAAAGGGATTAAAAAGACCAATAATTCAGAATGCTCCAGTCAGAAATACAGATGGTAGCTGGGCTAGGAATAATATGCAAAAAGCAAATAGGTTTGCAGAACATCTTGAAAATACATTTAAGCCAAACCCAGGAGAGGAACTATCAGAGTTGGAAATACCTGCTCAACAAGAAATAAACATCACACCAACTTCCCCTAAAGAAGTAGCAAAAGAGATAAAAGAAAACATCGATCCCAAGAAAGCACCAGGCTTTGATCTAATCACTGGAGAAGTATTAAAACAACTTCCAAAGAAAGCTATAATCAAACTAACGCATCTCATTAATGCTTCATTCAGATTAAGGTATGTTCCTAAAATGTGGAAAGTGGCAGAAGTCATTATGACACCCAAACCAGGGAAAAACCCCCATGAAATTTCGTCTTATAGGCCGATTTCTCTGCTACCTGTAATATCAAAATTGTTCGAAAAAATTCTTCTGAAAAGATTGAAACCAATCATGGATGAAGGTAATTTAATCCCAACTCACCAGTTTGGATTCAGAGAAAGCCACTCCACCCTAGATCAAGTACACAGAATTACTGACGTAATAGAAAAGTCGCTAGAAAACAAAGAAGTCTGTTCAGCGATATTCCTTGATGTTGCGCAGGCTTTTGATAAAGTGTGGCATGATGGGTTAAAATATAAACTAAATAAGTTACTTCCATATAAATACTCAGAATTATTGGAATCATATATCTCGGATAGACTCTTCAGAGTCTAACAAGATGAAGCATACACTGAACTAAAAGAAATCAGAGCAGGAGTACCCCAAGGAAGCGTCCTAGGCCCTATCTTATACCTGATCTACACCAGTGATATACCACAGTTAGAGTAAAACACAATAGCCACGTTTGCAGATGATACTGCCATTCTTGCGACAGGGAAGGGCTATGAAGAAGCTGCAAACATCAGTTAACCAAATCAATAACTGGACCAGAAGATGGCGTATCAAGCTGAATGAAACCAAATCAGTGCAGATTAATTTCACAAATAAAAGAAAACAACAAATACCTATTAACATGAACAATGCCCAGATTCCATATGCAAACTCATCAAAATATCTAGGCATCACATTAGACGCAAGACTTCGCTGGAAAGTCCATGTTAAAAAGAAAAGAGAAGAGCTAGACATCAGATATAAGAAAATGTACTGGCTACTTGGTAGACACTCCTGCTTATCAACTTACAACAAAATACTGTTGTATAAACAAATTCTTAAGCCAGTATGGACCTATGGAATACAGCTCTGGGGCTGTGCCAGTAAGAGTAATATATTAATCATTCAAAGATTTCAGAACAAAGTACTGCGGAACATCGTCAAAGCGCCTTGGTACATCAGAAACAGCGACCTTCATCGAGATCTTCAGATGGACACTGTAGAGCAGACAATTACTCAATTTGCAAGAAATCACGAACAACGACTGCATCAGCATGTGAACATCGAGGTCATCCAGCTCCTCGACAACACTAACATAGTAAGAAGGCTCAAGAGGGTTAAGCCCTTTGAGTTAGTGAACTGATTAGATCAGTATAAAGCAGAGTATTGTGCGGTTAGTGTTACACGTTAGTGTTATTAAGTTACTAGACTCTAAGGTACACTAGTGAGTAAGACCTTAGCTCTAAGATTCTCAACTTTAGTTAAATTAGGATAGAACTAAATTACTCACTGATCTCCCTTTGATCAGATTGTAATAGTAGCAAAATACCCTTCAAAGAGTATTTTCTATATATATATAAAAAAAAAAAACTTTCGGGCTATGTAACGGTTGTTCACGGAGCTCCTGTGGATTTTCTGAACTCCAATAACGGCAATTTTGTTTATTGGTATAGCCTGATAAATGAAAGTGTGCTTCGTCAGACATCCACAAATTGTGTACATCCATCTCATTTTCAAGCAGAGTTTCAGCAAAATGTAGTTGACATGGGGGGTCTGTTGGTTTTAGTGCTTGAACTATTTGAATTTTGTAAGGATGAAGAATAAGATCTTTGTGCAAAATTCGATGCAAAGAAGTTTTACAAATTCCTAACGCCTGAGCTCGATTTTGGGTTGAACGTTTTGGACTGTGGTCTACAGATGCTCTGACGCAATCGATGTTTTCTGGTGTCCTTACACTTTTCTTTGGTCCTTTATGCTTGACGTTTATAGCTGAACCTGTTTGTTCAAATTTACGTACCCATTCCTTTACGGCATGAGCCGAGGGAATTCTGCCATGTCGTGGAATTTGAAAATAAATTCGGAAATGCCGCTGGGCGGCAACCACACAGTTATTATTTTTGTAGTATGACTTTTTCATAAAAGCACGTTGCTCACCTGACCACTGCTCCATGATTACTAAATGGCATATAGTGACAGATAATTTAACAAAACAATCCACAGCCGACTGTACATAGCTACGAAATAACAACAATATTAAAACTTCCCGCTCCTGGGGACCACCTTGTATATTGCTAGTTACCTACCTTTGCTTGGAAAAAGTCGAGCTTGGACCACTATCTCAAAAGCAAATCGATCGACCAAGAATCAAATGGAAAAAAGAGAAGAAACCACTATCGAACCACAGCTTAAATACCCTTGTCATTAGGTGCGTTCACTAATGTATACCAATGTATGGGTTTTAAATGTAAAGGTGTGATTTGTTAACACAATTAGTAGGTACCTATTAGATAAAAATAAAGTCTTAGATAAAGAAGTATTAGATTAAAATTGTGATTGTTACAAGGAACTAGAAGAAAATACCAAATGTAACGAAATTGTTAGAATTTTCCTTGCAACAATCAGCAATTGGTATGGGCATTTCAAACTTTTACTTTGTCAAATATGTTAAAAATTTCAATAGTTGATTGTCAATTGTAATTTCAATAGTCAAAGATTGTATGAACTAGAAAGTGTTTATGAAACCACAAATAATAATTGTAATAATTATCACACATATTATGTAAATGACATCTTCACTATGACAACTGCAGATATGGTATGATAAAGTGGGAATTCTGCTTTAAGAAACTGGAAAGAACTGTCAGAGATATATTTTTATGGTCAGTTTAAAATCCCACACAGGATGATGTTCTATTTGATGTATAATATACTCTGTTATTATTGATATTATTTTAATACATTACATTTTATATACTAGTTTCACTTGTCTGATTACCAACGATTTTTCAAGAGCAGCTGATGTAAATTTCTTTGAGTTTTTGCATCCACCGTATAACTATTGCATATTACTAGATATTTATAATGAAATAATTTGTCGAGTTGTTTTCTAAGGACTAACCTTCACATTATCACATAATATATTGTATTAAGTGCCTGTCGTCTACTTTGAGGAGCACGATAGCATATCTGTCATTAATTATCATAAAAATCTCATTAGGGATTAGATACATATTCCCACAGATTAGACCGCATTACTCACGAAAAACCCTTTTATTACACATCTCACAAAATGGATGAACTAAAATTTGGGGTTTTTTTACAAAGGAACGGAAATAGTTTTGTGTTATTCTGCAACTGAATTCGTAGGCCTGGCCCATGCTGTTTCTTGGAAATTGCCGAAATTTGAGATGCATTGCACGAAGGGAACTTTTGGTCTTTGGCTGTAGGTGCCACATATTTAAATTATTATTATTTTCATTAGTCTCATTGGTGAGGTGAGGGGAGGGGGGGTTGTAGAACTTGCATTTTACACTACTTAAAATACTACTTTACTTACTATTTACTTACTTACTTTACTACTTTTTACTAGTACTTTTACACTACTTAAGAATTATCAAATTCAACAACAAAGAATTGTAACGAAGTTACTTTTTGTTCCATAGTAATTTAAAGAGGAAACATGTATGACTAGTTTTATTTTAACACACTGTATATAAATATATGAATCTGTTTATGAGCTACTCATCCAAATAATGCATTATTGTTTTCCCGTATAGTTTTATTGTTATAGGACATTAAATGTCGTATAATAATAATATTATTATTATTATTATTATATATTATATATACGTATATATTATATTGTAATATATATTATATTGTAATATATAATTATTATATTATTTATGGTATTATCTATTAACAAATATTGTTCATAGATAAGACTATAAATAATATACATTTATTTTACTAAAACTGGCTGATATCCAAGAAATTCCAAGAGCTGTTTTACGCCCCTCAGCCGTTTTTGTTCCTAACGAAATACATGAATATTGACGAGTTGTAAGTACCCTAAAATATTAATTTAATTTATTGGAACTGGATAATATTTGATCCATTTACTATTTAAAAATACTTATGCCAAAAAGTCATAATGTAATATATCTATTAATGTATTTTATAACCAAGTTTGGAATAAATAGCTCTCCGTACAACCATGTTATGACAATTAATATGTTTACTAATGTTAAATCCACTTTCCAGTAATAAACGTTTACTGAACCTGTTTAATTTACTATGGAGAATATATCTGAGATATTTTTGAATTATTCAAAAACCGTATTTGCCAAGTTTTACCAAATTAGCTTAAATTAAATTATATTAAATGTAAGATTGTTTAATTATTAAAAATTATTATTTGCGTTATACCATGTATATAGGTTTGTTAAAGAAAAATATTTAAACAGATTATTTTGTTATAAATCGATATTTACATGCTGGTTGATGCAGTAAGGCATATAAATCAAAATGCTTCTCTAAAAAAATAATAAAATAGTTTATAATTAGACATTTCATTTATATTATTTATTTGCTGATATTTTAATTTGAATTCAAGTAAATATTCTGCAAAATATATAAAATTTTAGACCATATTCGGTCATGAAACGAAATCCGCTTTTCTGATCGGTTCAGACATCAGTTGAGGACTATAAAATCTGAGCTGATTTTCGTTCAAAATTAGTATTTCACCGATCTTCGATGCAGCAGCTAGAGTAAATTCTAATGGGTAGGCTTCCTTCCCCAACCCGTGATTTAGAGAAAACCAGTAGTAAGTTTTTATTATCTTTTAACTGGTTTAACACGCTCTGAAATTTTTACCAATTATTTAGGAAAAATCTTGTATGGTAGATACATTTCATATAACAACATTTTATTAATTCTATTCACTTCAAATATATTTATTTCAACAAAAAGAATACAGATACCTTTATTAACGTGGAAAGAGTTTTAACAGCCCCTTCAAATTAACTTTTTATTACAAAATAAAAAAGCCAAGGAAGCCTCTGGTATATTTTCTATGGTCGCTGTTCATCTTACATAGGCTAAGCACCATGCCCATGCGATATCTTATCACTTGACATTTGTTATTTGGAATTCGAGTTGTAAACATTTTGTATATCTAAAATGCAAAATATCCTCTATCAACTGTCCTGAACGCGTTTGCCAAGACTCGGAGGTGTATAGGTTATATTAGATGAATGGGGGCAAGAATTTCCATGAAGGTAACTATATAACTATATATGTCTAACCTCCTGAATTATCTCTATCCTAAAATTTGCTAAAAGCATGTTTATTATATTATTCTCCAATTTGGATACTTATTCATGGGGATACCTACTCGCCTCCGATTTTACGTACTTCCCCACATTATCGGAACCTAGTTCTTCAACAGAACGTATATATACGGAATACTTTGGGTTCAGAATTCATTATTAACTGAGATAATTTGGTTCTTGCGGGACAGTATTGCCATTAATTCAACAGTGTTTTTTCCTTTTTTGCCCAACTAGTATTATTTTAAGCTTAGGACAGAATTTCTCTATATAAAT
Organism: Pogonocherus hispidulus; assembly: GCA_963924545.1. NCBI lineage: Eukaryota > Metazoa > Arthropoda > Insecta > Coleoptera > Cerambycidae > Pogonocherus > Pogonocherus hispidulus. The sequence goes on from OZ004698.1 coordinate 29,808,814, forward strand.
ATACCTTGTTGACAAGTTAAAATAAAGAACAACTTAGTTTCGTAATTATTTATTCGTAATCAAGCAGCAGTTACATTCAAATTATGCTTATTTTAATAACGCAATTTTAATTGTTTAAGGAAATGGAGAAAAATGTATCAAGAAAATTAAAAATCAATGCTAAAGATGCAATGAAAATAGCTGAAAAGCTTTATACTCAGGGTTACATTAGTTATCCTCGTACTGAAACAAATATCTTTCCGAAAGAATTGAATTTAATTCCTTTGGTGGAGCAGCAAACAGGGAATGATAGATGGGGCTCATTTGCTCAGCGAATTATGAATGAAGGAGGACCAACTCCTCGCCAGGGAAAGAAATCAGATAAGGTAATGTTCACATAACTTACAACTCAAAAGGAAACTAATTTACCTTGCCATTATAGAGTACTTAAATAAAGTCAATTTTAAATAACATCTGAATTCCAAATTTGCCAAGCCTTCAGGTATTGGTTATTAACCGAATACATTAAAATCATGTTCATAAAGCTGATTTTACAGTCTGTAGATATATTAATACACAGGATGGATCAGTTTTTTGTGGTAGGACTTTAACAATTGATAGAAGACATTTGTAACAACAAAAATAATATGATATGCAGTGAATAACAACATAAAACCTTCAATATCATACATTGACGTAACACCTCAAACATTGCTTAACTTGTGTGTCAATTGGTTATTTTTCAAAGTTCTCAGTGTTTAGGTTTTACATTAAAATGCCTTTTACTTTTACAAATTAAGAACAAGCAGATATTCATTTTATTTATGGATTCACAAATGGAAACTCAGTGGAAGCAGCCAGGAAATACAGATGAAGATTTTCAAATTGACGACATCCCCATCCATTTGTATTTGTAAATATTCATCGCCGATTTATTAATCAAGGACTAGGAGTTGTTCACGGGGATCGACAAAACAATAGGTTTGTTCCTGCAGGAGTCCAAAACTGTCAGAAGCATGCGCATTACCAATCTAAGCGTTCCAGCAAGAGTCGAACGACAGTCCAGGATTTCTTGTCCTCTGTTCCAGCTTGAGTCAGGGCAGTTTGCTGATAGTTTGAAAAGTTCACTGATTCTTCGGAAACTCATAGTCCGGTGCATGCGCAATGCGCATTAATCAAAACCATAATTATTTATACCCCGATTCAGAATTAAGCAAAGTGCAATGACCGGAAAAAGAGTAGATCTGTGTTGTCACATTTATTTCTAAAGTATTCTTATTTAAAACAGGAAACGTATTAATTACCTTATTTACCCATTTTTTTACTTGTCTTTAACGTCCCTTATTCCTATTGTACTTTATTAAAGCAAACACAATGTTTAATTTGCTTTTACTTAATAATATCACAAGTATAAAGACAATATATCTTTATACTTGTGATAATATCAAGGAATTTCGGAATATCTGACAACTATGAAAGCCGTAAAATTGACGACAAGCTGTTTATCCTTATTTAACATACATATTCTTGCATTTTCCCTTTCTTTTTTCTGAGCCTCAACGACGTTGATTGGTCGAATTAGGAACCAATGGGAACCAACAAGCGACTGCGCTCGAAACAGTGGCGTGATGTTGGGTTATTTCGCGCGCGTTTCTTAACGGTAAAAATTTGTGGTAAAATTATCAGTGTATTTATTCTTTGTGTCAGTGTTTATACTTATTTGTGTTAGTTAAAAAAGTGGAATTGCATATACTAGAAGTAGTCTATAGAATAGTATACGAGTATATATTAACTGAAATGTGCCCAATGGTAAAACAGAATACGCACGCCCATGCTTCACCGCATTTTACCAGATCGGCGAGGTCATTCCACTTTGCTTAATTCTGAATCGGGGTATAGTATCATCTTTAATCAAAACCATTTACCAACTTTAACTTCAATTATTGTACGCTGTCTATTATTAATATTATAACTCAACAAATAATAATTATTTGTCAGAAACGGATGATATTCCATGGATATTCCTCCATAATTTACAGGTTAAAAAATTATTTGGTTATTGTTTATTGTACTCTTCTTCTTCTGCTATTAAGTTCTCTAAAAATCCGGTGTTCCAGCAAAAATCAGAAACTAATCTAAGATCAGACATGCGCATTAAATCACAATCCCTGACTGTCAGGGATTTATCAGAGATTCTATGCAGGAACAAACCTAATATCGATTAACGGCAACAGAAAAATAATTACTGGTGAGTTTTGCTCAAATTTTAACAGAGACCGGGTAACAAGTACTCGAAAAGTTTCTGTTGCTCTTAGCATTTCTCAAACTAAAATTTGCCGAATTTTAAAACGGGATCACCAACATCTTTTCATTTACAACCTGTTCAAGACCTAATCGAGGCAACGAAGAACGATGACTAACTTTTTGTCAATGATTTCTCAGTTGAATCCATAATGACCGAAACTTTTTGTCAAACATACTGTGGACTGATAAGTCTTGCTTTACTCATCAAGATATTTTAAATCTTCATAATCAACTGTGTGGGTGCACGAAAATCCACATGCTGACCATCCAGACACTTTCAGGTGAGTTAGCGTAAACATTCAAGTTGGAATTTATAATAATTATTTATTTTTACCATACTTCTTAGCACCTCGTGTGAATGTAGAACACTTTTTGCAGTTTTGCAAGCAGAGCATGTCAATATGTTCCATTGAACCTAAGACGAATGGCTTTATTTCAACTTGATAGCTTATATTTTGAACACTTATTGTAATTTGTCCCTTAATATTTTGTATGTTATCGTTAGTTTTTCATGATTTATATTAAGTTTGATAATATTAATTTAATATTTAATAATGAACATTATTTGTTCATTATATCATGCGATTTCTTACTTCATACATTATTTCTCTTTATTTAAAATAAGCTGCATATTACATCATACGCAAAAAGGTCTATTTCTTCTATAACATTTTATTGCAAGAAGGAAGTCATATTTTTATGAAAATTTTTAGTCTTCTAATATTCTTGAAATAATACTTAAAGGAAACCATTTAGGTTTTCGAGTAAATAAGAAAATACTGAGTTAATGTTTGATAAACCCCATTTTTTTTTAAATAAAATATGGATGGGTTATTGGGGATGGATGGATGGGTGGAATATATGGATGGGCTTATTTCAACAGATGAATAATAAAGTTTCTATTCGGATAGGTATTATTATTAGCTGTATAGCTTTCATGTGTTACTTATTCCAGTTATTTAGTAGGCATAAATTAGCTTTTTTTTGAATTTACTCTAAAACTGTTAATTTTATCAAAAAATTGAGAGAGATTTTTGGTTCATAATTGGTTAACAAATTCAAAAATTATATCTTCACAAAGAAATCTACGTGCGTACAAATTATTTTTAAAACGGGGGCAGTGGCCCCTCGCAGGGATGTAACTGATGGATGAAATGAATAACAGATATCTCTGTTTTATTTACCATAACTGATTTATTATCATGCCAAATTGAAGGTTAAGATCTATTGACGTTTTAGAGATATTAAGGAAAATTCTGAAAAAAATGGTATTTTCAATACCTTGTATCTATCTCGCAAACAAGCGTTCTACGACCTATGTTTAATAAACATTTCTTCTTAAAAAAGGTCTTCTATCAATTGTTAAAGTCCTACAACAAAAACTGATTCACTCGTATGTGATAGCTTCAGTTAACAGCCAACATTTATTTATTGTGGTTTTTTTTGGGATTACACCACTTCTAAAATAATACCTAAAAAACAGGAAACCAGAAATATTCATAATAAAGATTGAAAGTGTAGTATCAAGGTAAACTAAAGTTTGTCCCTAAAAGCCACTGTATAATATGCAACAAAAATAAATATATGACAAATTAACTAAATTTGATCAGTGATTTTTTAGTTTGATAGGGTGCATGTGCCCGTTTGCCGACCACCGCCACTTCTCAACCAATGTTTAAATACTTTGCAGAAATAGTGATGAAAGAGTTCAAAGTTTATTTGAGTATGACATCCTTGTCTTCAAGAATGCATTGTGCAACTGTAGTTCCAACCACATGTTGCTCTACTGGAGAAATCAGAATTACAGTAATTTGAAAGTAATGGTTTATAAGTGTAGCACAACCTCATACAAAATCTAGAAAAAGTAGTGTGCGGGCTGTTTAGAAATAGGAAGTACATTTTTCTCTGCCAAGCCATACTTATTTCGTACAGCTGTAGGGTTCTAGAGTATATTAACTTTGATTTTTTAAGTGGTTGGGTAACAGCACTTATAAAATATATGAAATCTTATTCTCGGACACTGTGTCTGAGAGCAGGTCCAATCCTTGTTATCCAAATGATAAATATGTTTTATCATTTTTTTACGTAGTTGAAGAGCCATCAACTTTCCGTACTTATTATTTTAGTTCATGTTTATGTTATTGATACTAGGCCAATAAGGCCAAAATATTTACTGGGAATTTTATGTGTCCGAGAATAGGATATCAGCGGAACATTTCTCATCCACCAAGATTAACATGTAATCGTGTCAAAATCATTTTTAATGCACCTACGTAGTAGGAAGCAATAAGCATCCTCTTAGGTAACATTTTTTATTCTCCATTCTATTTTATATTCCAATTCTCAGCCCTGCCTGAGAATTGGAATGTATTGATTATATTTCCTGATCACTGGTTGAGAACTGGTTCGTAATTGATCGACAATAAATCACAGTTGGTCGAGAACCAGCACAATACACCTTTTTGCTCAATTTATCGAATTTGAAGTAAATATAATTTAAATTACTAAAACCAACAGTAGGGAAACCATTTTGAATATTTCGAAGAAATGTATAGCAAGAAAATGTAACTTTAAGTATTAAGAATTAATTTTGTATACTTTTTAAAAGTCGCAATTGCTTGCTAACTGGTCGAGAACCAGTTAGTTAGAGTGAATGGCACATTCACTCTATAAAATTCTGTAATATTACAAAAACAAAATTTAAAAGAAATTGAACAGTCAATCCTTGACTCGTCGTGAGTAGAAGTTTATAAGATGAAAAAATGTATATCATATAAACATATATCATATAAAAAAAATTTGTCATGATTTAATCTGTCATATATTTATTTTTATTGCATATTATACACTGGTTTTTTGGGGCAATCTTTAGTAGTTTGCCTTGATACTGCATTTTTAATCTTTACTTGAATACTTCTGGTTTCCCATTTTTTATTATTTTACGGATGGTGTAATCCCAAAAGAAACTGCAAGCAATCATACAGCTGCACCACAAATAATTTACAGACATTCATCAACATTATTTTTTAAAATAACATCATCCTATACAGTTTTCATTCCGTGTTTAATGCAATTTGTTACTGTCTATTAAAAGTTGTTAACATTCAGTTAAATATGTATAAATTGTTTTGAAATGATAAATAAATAAATGTATAAATAAATAAACTTTTGAAAAATAATCTGCAAATGTAGGTTTTCCTGAATAAGCAATTATGCAATATTTTGATTTACTGAAATAATATGCCTTGTCTTAAAGGTTTTTGTTGGATTTTATCAAACTTAAGAAGCCTTCAAATTAGTTTTTGTTTATTTTTGCGTTTCATTTTCTCTTCAAAAATTTTAGTGTGTAGCAATATTATTCACAATTTTCAGGCGCATCCTCCCATACATCCAACAAAATATGCAGCCAATTTGACTGGCAATGAACAAAGGTTGTATGAATACATTGTACGACACTTTTTAGCATGTGTTCAAAAAGATGCTAAAGGATTTGAGACTACTGTTAGTGTCGATATTGCTGGTGAAAAATTTATCGCTAAGGGCTTAATAGTGCTGGAAAAAAATTATTTAGATGTGTATATATATGAAAAATGGAATGCCAAGGAAATTAATAACTATAGGGAAGGTGACAGTTTTCTGCCGACACTACTAGATCTTGTTAGTATTACTTTACAATAATTATTACGTAGTTTTTATATTATATCTCACACTATTCAACCGATTACTTCTTTTGTGATATGTTTTTATAAACCTCTTTCTATGAAATACTTATATTAATAATAATATAATAGTGTCTCTACCCCTCATTCTAATCACAAGGATAAGCCTGAAAGCCTGAAGCTTGTGTGGAAGAGAGGGCAGCATATTATTATTCAGTAAGCATCATTTGTGCCTCAGGCATGACTTACATTGGTAAGCCTAACTATCATTCAGTGCTGGAATGAGGGAAACCTGGAAAAGCTCATTAATTAGGGGGATAGTCAAATATCAATTATTGATGTTAATCTCTCACATTAACACCAAGTTAACGTTGTTCCCATCCTAGGCAACACGCCAGGATGGTTGTCAAGCCATCCCTATGAACAGGCCTTAATATAAGATAGTCCGGCAGAATGGGGATTGCAACCCACGACCTCTGGGTTAAGCTCAACACACTAAACTCTAAGCCACCGACTTGATACTCTGTGTATGTAATATTATGTATTGGCTTTTATAAATGCATACATATTTTTAGGTATTTAGTTGAAATAAAAATTAAACAAAAAGATATAGGGGGTTATTCAGATTAGAGATGAAACATACCTAGCCAAGACCGGGTAATAAATAACCAGGCCACGTACATAGCATTAAAGTGATAGTGGGAGTATTGTTTTAGCAATTAAACGACACAAATTGTAAATTATCAAATAGAAGAAAATAAAGCAAATCCAAAAAAATTATGGAAGATCTTAAAGACCTTTTTAGTAATCGAAAACTGCAATCATGTTCCAAAAATGGAATTCGAACATGGGGGGTATATTCTTTGGTTGAATGGATAGCAGAAAATCTTAATAATTATTTTGTGACGAGTATCAGTAACATAATTCAATTGATTGAGGATGTAAACGGAATACAAGTATATAGTTTTATAGTCCAGTACCAAAAGTGGTAAACACAAAACTTTGTAGTGAGATGAGACCCATAAATATGCTGACAGATATTGAAAAAGTACTGGAAAAAATAGTATACAAATATATGTCCGAATCATAGAAATTATAAAGAATATAGAATGCCAATATCTATTATATGACACATTCAAAAATAGCCACTCTATGCAGAACACGAGAAAATGTAACTTTAGGGAATTTTCTGGGAATTTTTACACCACACCATGGCATACAACCCTGTAAGTATTGATAGTGCTTAATCCCAATTAAGTGTTAAGTTAGAAACCTTTGACGTTTATCAGCTGTCAGCCTGTATTAATTCTTGTTTATTTTATGGCCTCCACCTTATTTGTGTATTTGTTATTCTTACCGTTTTTTTGATAAATATTACCTTACTTTATATTTTATTATGTTCCCTAAACAACTGTTTTGTTTTAGTTTATAGTGAGATAAATGGCCTTTGAGTAATAAAACGATTTTGTGCAAATTTTGGGTTTAATAGTTCAATTTGTCCAAAATTTTGGTAAGGATAATCCTTACCAAAATTTTGGACGAATTGAACTATTAATTAACTACTATTAATAATAATGTAATGTAACCGGCCATTTAGTATTTATTTAGCATGTTATTAGCTAAAAATTCCGGATGAGTGAATATTATAACAAAACTTCCAAGTTATTGCAAATAATCTAGGTCACATGTAAAATTACTTAATTTTTTAATTTCCCACCCGGCGGCTAATGCGAAGCTAGATGCTAGTGTGACCAGGGCTACCTATACAAAAAAGCAAAGTTGCTAGAGTTACGTTTTCTCCATAGTATGGCCATTTTCAGTCTCCATAAAAGCATTCTATATTTTTTATAATTTCTATGGTCGGAATAATATTATTAAAGACCAAGGAATATTATCAAGGGAACAAGTTGGATTCCGAGCGGGGCATTGTACTGAAGATGCCATTGAAAGTGTTATACAGGAAGGGAAGCAGAATAGGGTTAAAAAACTTAATACTGTTGCAGTATTTTTACATTTGAAACAAGCATTTGAGACAATTGACAGAGGTATACTCTTAAAAAAGTTGGCATGGTATGGTATATCAGGAAAAGTAAGGGGCTGGTTTGAGCCAGTGCATCGGGCTTCTCATTTCCTGTTATGTTGTGATGACTCGGTACCCAGGTCAATTTTACTTAGTTGTTCTGTCCCAATTGAGCCAGACCATTAATACACTCTAGGACCGGCCCTGGAGGTGTTCCTGTAGAAGATCAAGGCATGTAAAGCCGCCTGACTGTCGGTGCATATATCTGGATATGCTGATTAGAATATCTCCTTTTAAGATTTTCCTGAAGACATGCAGAGATAGCAAACACTTCTGCCAGAAAGAGCGTGGTATACTTTCCCAAGGAGAAGAATAATCTCGCCCTTGGCATATATATATATATATATACTTGGTGGCACGCCTCGGACTTCCGCCCTTGAGCCCTGGTCTGTCTTGATCCCATCCGTAAACCAAACGAGCCCATTCGAGATCTGAGCATCAGCACTTTCGAGCTAGGCGTCCCTGTCCAGTATCTACTGTGAAAGGTTTAAGAAACACATAAGCGGGAGATATCCTGCCACTGGGTGCGTCCACCAAACTGTCTCCTCCCACAAGTTCCTCAAGAATACTTGTGTCTACCAACGTGGCTTTTACCTAGCCACCGCCCCCACTGATTGACCCTATAAGAGGCCCTCCTTGCCTCCCCCTTGACCACTATATGCAATTTAGGGAGAGACAAGAGAGCCTCCAGAGCCTCTGTGGGAGCTGTGCGTATCGCTCCTGTCTTGATTACACACGCTAGGCGTTGTAGTTGATTTACTCGTTGCTTGATGGTAGCCTGCCGGTCGGCTGGCCACCATACAATCAACGCATATAGAAAGGAGGGTCTAATAACCGAGGTGTAAAGCCATAAGATGGCTCTCGGATTAAGCCCCCATATTTTTCCAAAAAGCCTCTTACATGTCCAGAAGGACGCGGTGGCTGTCTGTGGGGTACCCATGACAACTTTTCGTCTAGGATAACTCCCAGAAATTTGACCATCTTTGTACGCGATGGTCTTATTGAAATGGTTGGTGCTTTAAAACCATCTAACTTTCTTTTCTTAGTGAAGAGGACTAGGTCGACCTTAGAGGAATTAACTCTCAGCCCCTGTCCTATACACCATTCTTCTATACTTCTTAGGGCCCTTTGAGTGAACTCACTAACTATGCTTGCAGACTTCCCAGCGATTAAGATCGTAAGGTCATCTGCATATGCTTAGTCATAATCCCTTCCTCGTTAAGCCTACGAAGAACACCGTCCAGCACAAAGCTCCATAGCAAGGGATGGGTGGATTATGCCGATGGGAATTAATCCACCTCTCTAATAGACCCAACTAAATTGTTACTTGTATGTAAGGCTTATATGTGGATATGGGTTGGCAGCTAACTGTGCACATAAGCCTGAATAGGAAGAATATCTACCAATTGTTAATGTTGCAGATTAATGTGAATGGGCGTTTGACTCTACCTCTATAATATAACTAATAAAATTGTATAGGTATCCCTCATTTCATGTATCCCTCATGTCATTGTATAGTCATCCCTCATAAATTGTTCTTGGATGCAAATGCAACCTACACAATAATAATATGCCATCCTCTCTTCCTTCACAAGTATCTGATTTTTAGGCTAATCCGTTTGAATAAAATGAGGAGTAGATATATTATTAATATTATTAACTAATGTTCTGTCACTAATACATTAACCTAGGACTTAATAGTAAGAATAAGGGAAATATATTCAAAAGAGCCAGTCATGAGGTAAATACTAAATAGTAACATCAGACAAAAACTATTTTCTTGATCCAGTTGGAAAGAGATCTTTCAATCTCTTCAATGTATCGTAAGAGAAGGTTATTGAAATGAAAATAGGTAAAACCTCACATATAATATTTCCTAAAAAATATTAAGAAAATATTGTTTCATAGCAAAGCATATTTTGGAGTAAAATAAATAAAATGAGATAATAATGAAAAACCATAAATAATATAGAGAAATATACCACTATAAAATAGTTACAGTGTAGATTATATAAATTTTACTTACTTAAAAAAAAATTGTTTGTTATGTTTATTAAGTTTTATAGTAAAAAAATTATCTAATTTATCTACCATTTTTAAGGCAAATTATATTTTTTACTATATCGTCTAGGTTGAAAGCTCTACAACACCTCCAAAATTATTAACAGAAGCAGATTTGATTGCTCTCATGGAAAAACATGGCATAGGAACTGACGCTACACATGCAGAACATATTGATAAAATAAAATCTAGAGATTATGTAGGTTTATATGAAAATATATATTTTGTTCCTGGCACACTTGGTATGGGCTTAGTAGAAGGGTGAGTACTTCATGTAACAATGTTTTTGATTATTTATACAACGCGCCCCTAAAGTTCGCCCCCTCCCCTTCCCTGCTAACTTTTGAACTAATTGCGTTAGGGGCTCCAGACAAAGTACAGGGTAAATCGTGTAAAATCTGTTATTTTTTGAAGATAAATTCTCCTAAAATAAAAGATAGCGGCGCTGTCAAATAAATTTTTTTTAATGATAAGTTGGGAAAACTTATACATTTAAAAACTCTCTCAATTCTCTGTATACCTACTTGTCTTTGAAAAATTAAATCGTTCCATCAGTTTTCAAGTTATAAACGTTTCTGTGAGTAAAGTTATAAATGAATAAAAAGCAGTGAAATTCAACAGTTTAACACTAATGTAGTTTTCTACATTACATTACACCAATACACTATACTGCACTCGACGCGCGTTTCACCAACCAAGTTGGTGTCATCGAAGATGATTAAAACTAAACTATTGCTACAGTTTACAGAACCGTCGCGACGGATCAGTGGACCGTGGTTTACTACTGATTTACTTCCAATCAGAATTTGTGCCCAGGTGAGATACCGCTATAACAGGAGAAGTACTAAAAGTACATGGTCTATATATAATTTTTTTAAATGATTTTTTATTATTGACAAAAAAATATGCTAAACTCTTTTCCATTTCATGATATGATCTTAAATTCTAGCAGTCTTGAGAACAGCTTAACATTTGTTTAAATTCTATGAAAATAATAAGACTTATGATGGGTTCTTGTACATATAAGTATTATTTTTACAATTCTCTGTCTACTATCTATTTTATTTCTATTTGTTTTCTATATTTTGCATAATTTGCTTGTTGCAATTGAAATTGATTTCAATTTGTATTTTTTAAACTATTTTTTGTAAATGCTTGCTCCATTCCTAATTCGGGGTCTAGCCTGTTGTGTATTTATTTGTAATTGTGTGTAAATAAAGAAATATTATTTATAGGTATAACAATATAGGCTTAGAAGTTTCTTTAGCCAAACCCATTCTTCGTGCTGAATTTGAAAATGATTTAAAATTAATATGTGATGGCCTAAAAGATCCAGAAAGAGTGCGCTTGGAGCAGATTGCTAAATATAGGGCTGTTTTTCAAACAGTCGTTGATAAAATGTGCCTAATTGATCACAGTTTAGCCAATAGATTAGAAGATGTACCACAACAATTAGACAATAACCTAAACGGTAATCAAGATGTTCATAGACCAGTGTTAAAGTGTCCAAAATGTGGCAGCAACATGGTTCTAAGGTAGTTGGAAAGACTTTTTATTTATCTCTATTTCAATCAGTCAATTTTAGGAATAAAAAGAATGATGCAGGAAAGTATTTAACATGTGTTAATTATCCAAATTGTAAAAATTCAATTTGGTTTCCTATATTGGTGGAACATGTAGAAGTATTAAATGAGCATTGTGAAACTGTAAGTGTGTTTATATTTATTTTACAAATTTAGGTGGTCATATTCAATATTCAGATGTAGACCTAATTTCAAAGTTAAATATTTGAAGCAATGTTAAAATTACATTAAATAATAAGAAATAATTATAAAATAGAACCTCCAACATAAGTATTACTAATATCTATATTACAAAAATGTGATAATTATATATTTATTTATTTACGGACTTGCCAATTTACAAATTAACTTGCATATTGACAGCAGATTTCAATTACAACCAAAATTAATTCTAAAAATTAAATTTCAAAATTTTCATGAAACTCCATCCCTTTCAATTGGCTTCTGAAATTATATACACATAATTCAAATAAATTGAAATTCTTACTAAATAAATTTCCACTTCTAACTATCCTAGTCACAGGTTAATTTTGACTGTAGTTAGTATAGTGAAATAGAATTCTAATCACATCAAATAATCCTTCTTAAATTTTTCAGATCATATCAGAATCCAACGGTTCTTCTTGAATTGCTGTTAAATTTAATCTCGATAGAGATGGACAATTAATGCACCCATTCAAAATCTCATTCAAAAACGATAAATCAGCAACAAATGTAAAAATTTTTAATATATCCATATACTCAAACTTCCCTCTTTCATCCATAAACCCATTTTCTAAAAAATGTATTTTGAACTTCTTCGATAAGATCAATGCAAATATTATAGTTTGGAAACAACAGAGTTGTACTGCAATATAGAATGACAATATAGAAGGAACCATAAATTAGTTTTAGAGAATAGACAGAAAGTTCATTACTCACTAATCCCAAAATTTTCAATGGTTTTGAGATAATTTTATTTACATCAAATTAAAAGACAATTTTGATTCATGTTTAACTCCAAGATCCCGAATACTATGGACTGCATGTAAACCAATTCCATTTATTTGATAATCAAAAACAACAGGATTGTTAATTCTGGAAAAAGTTATTCTGTGACATTTTTCAATATTAAGTTGTAATAAATTAAGTTAACACCAATCATTTAGTCTATCCAAATTGATCTGCAACAAATTAGCATCACACTGATCTTTAATAACTTTAAACATTTTAAGATCATCGACAAATATGAGAAATTCGCAAAACCTCGCTTAATATCCAAGACAAAGTGCCAATATGAGAACCTTGTGCAACTCCTGATGGAACTTCAATACATGGTGATAAAACATTACCATATTTCATACATTGAATTGTGCCTCTGAGAAAATTACTTAATTGGTTATCACTAATTCCAGTAACCCTAAGCTTGCAATTAACAACCCATGGTTGAGCTTAGCAAACGCTTTTGCAAAGACTGTTTAGACAGAGTTATCCTGGAATTATCTAAGGCATTACATATACAGTGACTATATAAAATCAAATCTGTTTCAGTGGATCGACCTGAATGAAATCCATATTGTTATTCATTAATAATTTTTTGAAATCCTATGTCAATTTGTTCCAAAACAACAATCCAAAATTTTTTAAAACTCTGAATGAATGCAAACTGCACAATAATTTCTAATGTAATGCCTATTTCCTGTTTTATAAACGGATTCAAGGAAACTGTATTTCCACAATTCCCAAAATATCCCAGTTTTTAACAATGTATTAAAAGCTAGATAATGGGGCTTAGCTAAAGTAAATAAACAATTCTTTGGCAAATATATTGATATTCCATCGGGATCACCTGATTTTTTACGGGGCATTTCCAAACCTGTGTGAATAATCTCTCATATCTATATAATAGCTACTGATATTAACACAATAATTATTTTATTTAAATTGTGAAATTTTATTAACATTTTCATCATTCTGAGGAAAAATAACTAGCAAATAAATTCACAATATCCTAACTATTTTCACCAACCTCATCATCCTAGATTAAAAACAGATAATTTTCTTACATAGAACACACCCGAGAAGCATTTTTGCTTTTTTCCAAACTGACAGGTAGTGCTGCAGCTAATGAGATAAATAAAATTGTACAGGGTGGCCAGTTAAGCGAGGTAAGCGGCTGTATCTTGGAAACCGTTCACCGTACAGCTTTCGGGGAAAAAATTCGTTAATAAATCCGGCCAAGAGAAATCGCTGGAAATTATTTTCAAGTTCGTAAGATAGCCGCCAGGGGGCGTAACAGTAGCAGTGTGTTGGGAAACGGCGATTACTCTAAAATTTGCCTTGACAAGGTCTACTGATAATACTTGGAAACAAATCTCGCATCTATTATGAACAACTTTCCTTACATACATTTTTCTCTAACTCTTCAAATAAAGTGGTGGGGGTAAGGTGAACATTCATTTAGAAAAAATGCAATATCTCAGGAACACCTTGTCAGATAATATTAAAATTTGTACCATTTAAAAGAGTTTTTCTTGTTCTATCAGCTACGTTACAAGCGATGTCTTTGTTATTTTCACTATGGTCGCTAGGTGGCGCTTTTTTAAAAAATGAGAAATTGTGTGATTTTTCTCGAAAAATTTAAATGTAATGGTATAGATATTACACTGATACAAAAAAGAGAACTAAAGGCCAAAGCCAATGGTGAAAACCGCAAGTCCCTATCTTTTTTCTAACCGGAGATATTAATGGAAAATTAATATACTCATCTAAAGCTAATTTATCTAGACCCCCGGGCATAATGCTAAAAGACAAGTAGGCACGGACACAAAAGAAATGTTTATTTGGCATGTGAAATTACCTATAAAACATTTTTCGAATTGATTATAAGTAATATGTGCTTAAAGTTTAAACAATTTATCACAAGTTCAAAAAATGTAGTTTTTTGTTTTAAAATCTCTCGCACTCTTTCGTGTGATAGAACATTAGATTTCAACTATTAAGAAATTAAGGATTTAATTATAAGTATGCTAGTGCCTCCTTAGATTTTCAAAGTGCCTGCCATCATTTTCCACACATTGGTCGAGTCTTTCTCGGGTAGACAATATAGCAGCCCCTACCTCTGCTGCTGGCAGGCTACGAATTGCGTGTTCAATTCTGTTCCTCATATCTTCCCTGGTCGTAGGAACAGTTTGGAAGACCATATCTTTTAATCGTCCCCACAAATAGAAATCTAGGCAGGTTAAATCGGGTGACCTAGCTGGCCAGGGAAACAGGCTTCCTCTTCCTATCCATCGGTCTGGATATGTCTGATCTAAGTGTTCACGCACGTTAATTGAAAAATGTGCTGGACATCCGTCAAGCTGCAGAAACATATTCTGCCTAATTTGAAGGGGTACATCTTCCAATAAAGCCGGCAATTCATTTCTAAGGAACTCGAGAAAAAGATTGCCATTTAATGTCTGGTCAAAGAAGTAGGGTCCAATAACAATATTCCCTAGTATACCACACCACACATTAATACTCCAGCGACCTTGATGCTGAACTTCCCGCATCCAGTGAGGATTTTCAGCTGACCAGTAATGCATATTTTTTAAATTTACTCTACCGTCGCTATGAAAAGTAGCCTCATCTGTCCAAAGTATTTGGGATATGAATTGAGGGTTCTGATTGATCATGCCGGAAAGCCAATGACAATAATCCAGCCTCCGGTCAAAGTCCTCTTCAGTCAAAGCTTGGTGTAAAACTATATGGTAAGGGTGAAATCTAAAAATAAAAAATATATATTTCCCATTAGTATAAAGTTAGGATCTCTTAGAAAAATACTTCAAAATTAATCATACTTCAAAGAGATAATAAACTTGCCTGTGCTCTTTTAAAATTTTTTGAACCGTAGTCCGTGATATTCCCAATTCAAAAGACAATGCTCTGGTGCTAACATGGGGATTGAACTCTATATATGCCAAAACATTGATAATATTTTCCTCGGTTCTAGCATTACGACGCCTTTGAAACATAGGTCTGCGAAAACTTCCAGTGGTACGTAAGCGCTGTACTAACTGCGGAAAATACCTTCTGCTGCAATGTCGGCGATTTGGATACCGCATCCTATACTCTCTTTCAGCTATTGCTGCATTTTGAAAACACTCAAAGTAAACAGCAATCATATCAACATTTTCGTCATTAGTAAAAGGCATTTTAATGCTCAAATTAAATATAAAATAAACACTAAAAAAATAATTTGACATTTCTTCTATTATTACAGACATTCTTTTTTTGTTTCTAAACCTACTATGTTTTATAGTATAATATTCGGTGAATTAATAGTTAATAGTCATAGTGCGGTTTTGCGAATCCCGCGTGACGAGAGCCTTTCGGGGGGATGGTATAATAAGTGTTATCATCACTGTCACATTTGTGCTGCATTTTCTCAGCTATGTGAATCAAAAAAGGAATTCTCGTTAAACGGCTCCCGTGTCGCAGGACCCGCAAAACGGAACAGTATAGCACCGCACATAGTATAGTTGGGCTATGACTGCAATACCATGAATAAAGCAGTTTTAGAAAAAAATTACTTTAAAATTATGTTTTTAAATATTTCACTTTTTAATCTCTAATAGAAAGTATTCCTAGAATTTAGAAAACCTGTGACTTTTTTTATTTCATTTGAATACCTGTTTTAATAGTTTTCCATTAATATCTCCGGTTAGAAAAAAGATAGGGACTTGCGGTTTTCACCATTGGCTTTGGCCTTTAGTTCTCTTTTTTGTATCAGTGTAATATCTATACCATTACATTTAAATTTTTCGAGAAAAATCACACAATTTCTCATTTTTTAAAAAAAGCGCCACCTAGCGACCATAGTGAAAATAACAAAGACATCGCTTGTAACGTAGCTGATAGAACAAGAAAAACTCTTTTAAATGGTAGAAATTTTAATATTATCTGACAAGGTGTTCCTGAGATATTGCATTTTTTCTAAATGAATGTTCACCTTACCCCCACCACTTTATTTGATGAGTTAGAGAAAAATGTATGTAAGGAAAGTTGTTCATAATAGATGCGAGATTTGTTTCCAAGTATTATCAGTAGACCTTGTCAAGGCAAATTTTAGAGTAATCGCCGTTTCCCAACACACTGCTACTGTTACGCCCCCTGGCGGCTATCTTACGAACTTGAAAATAATTTCCAGCGATTTCTCTTGGCCGTATTTACTAACGAATTTTTTCCCCGAAAGCTGTACGGTGAACGGTTTCCAAGATACAGCCGCTTACTTCGCTTAACTGGCCACCCTGTACACATCTAAAATATCTAACTGTCTATAAAGTTGTAATTTAAAATATCAACTTTCCGACACCATTTTGCCACATCATTTTTCCTTGAAATAATCTAACATTCAAACATTCAGTTTTTGCCGCAGTTTTTTGTATAGGTATAGGCATTTTGTGGTTGTTATCCAGTTTTCCATTTTGCGCAATGTAAAGAATTTGCTATGAAAAAAGTGCTCTTAACGACTGATCTCTGTTCAGCTTGTTTACTCGGTAGCTGTCAAACTTTAGACCATTTGTCAATCATATTCCTCAAGAATAGTCAGTGGCGTAACTAGAATTTTTGGGCCCTTGTGCAGTAATATTCTCGGGCCCCCTCCCCCTTAATTAGTTCCTGTCTGTCGGGCCCCCAACACATTCCTGTCTGTCCGGCGAATTATCAAAATAAAATTCATAACTGAATTTAATATGTTTCAAATTAATTTTGTAACCTCAAACTCAAACAAACAAGTAGGTATAACTAATAACATTACTCTAAAAAATCAACAAAAACAAAAAACAAAAAAAAACTATAAATATACTAAAAGTGTCTCCTCCTAGCCTTTGAGTGGGCAAAACTATTTCACTGCAATCACAACACGCAATCGACGCAACGCGAACTCGGGATTCGCCAACACCTGACCGAGTTGCAATAGTAAACTTCTTTATTTCGCACTTGGAAGCTCTTGGGCCCTTGTGCGTCGCACACTGCCTCCCCAGTGTAATTATGCCACTGAGAATATTCTGAGGATATGTAATAATACAGGTAATGTAATGTAATAATCAGTTTTAGTAATTCCTTTTCAGTTATTAGATTATTATAATGTTTTAGGTTTCAGAGAGTAAGAGGTGCTACAAGAAAATATTGTGCTTATTATTCCGTGGAAACACAATTAGGTATCTAATTATAACCTTAAGAATTTGATAATTTATAAAGTTTTGGCAGCGTAAGTTTTAGATTATATTAATGTAAATGTGTTTGTAAAAACTTTTTATAAATTCGTGATAAATATACAATGCTACATATTTTTATGCTATTTGTAACAATTCAGATACTTCATAGTAAAAAATGTAGAGATAGAGAAGATCAAGCAGGGCTGTGCAAAAATTTCTTATGCAACCAATTATACGCTGTTTCCATTTTCATTAAAAATATCTGATGCAACCAGTTATACTAGTAGGTACCTATTTCCCATATATATAATACTACTATATCGCGGGTAGAGACCCAAAAATTCCGAAAACATCATGGCGCCGACATACAATCTCTATCCTTATCAAGAGTACCTTAGTCAAATATGCGCATGCGCACGAATTTCGCGACATCCAATAAGCATGCAGCATAAATACTGCATCTCTGTCTAACGACTTCTTTTAAAAAAAAGTTGAAAATTGGAAAGTCTGTCAATCTATAAACAATGTGTCAGCTTCCGTAACTATGGATATCGACCAAATCTGCGCATGCGCAAATCGAACAAAGGGTCTCTGGAACAGTATAGCACTATATCTTTTGTCCTTTAATGTTTTCGGAGAAACCGCTTGTGGGCCAACATAGGAAATACGCGATATAGTAGTATTATATATATGCTATTTCCTACCAAACCATCTGAGGGTGCTGTTTTATTACTTGCTAATTTCAGTATTAAGATAGTTATCTATTGTTTTTTAATCTAGGCACATCATCCATATATATTAAAATGCTTTTTCAAAAAACCTCTGCAAAATTTTCGTCGTTGGCCGTTCGGCGAGAGAGATGCGGCTAGCACCGGCGTTTGTTCTCGCGCCTAATGGTCCCGTCACGCCCGCCGAAATCCCGACTTTTCGCGGAACCCCCTCACCCCTCTTCTAATTTTTACAGCTTCAAGAAGGGCTTCACGCGAAAGTTCAGTCCTTTGTATAATGTTGTCTATTCCGAAAATTTGTAGTTTTCGAGATATTGGCAATTTCAGATTTTTCTATTGCAAAAATGCTATGCTTAACGGTGCCAAAATGTTTGAAATTCTATATCATTTTGACGGCTTCTGTTTATCTGGATATCTATCAGCAAATATCTGGCATGCTCTTGACAAAACTTTGTTACATTCGCCATACATAATAAATAAATTTAATTAATCTTCGTCCGTATAATTTAATCTCCTCAGCTTGAATTAAGAATAAATAAACGTAAAAGCCGTAGTTGTAGTAGCATTTTTGTAATAGAAAAACATGAAATTGCCAGTATCTCGAAAACTACAAATTTTTGGAATAGATAAAAATAAGGGTAACTTTGTATAAGCTACAAAGTTACCCTTATTTTTAATGTTAAATAAGATAAAATTATATAAATAACGGGTTTCTGTTTCAAAAAATTTACTTTTGGCGGTTTCTTTAATTTAATTTTATTCTTCTTTTTTGATATCCTGTATTAATAGTTATCAAAATATGCAAAGTCTACTAAAGTATGTTCCCTTTTACAAGGAAACCAACTCAAATTAAATAATAAAGGTTTCCATGTAGGAAAAATTGGTAATTATGTTTTGGCCTGCAAACGTCATTCTTGACTTAAAATTTGAAATATGTCAAAAACGGTTATACTTAGGTACAGCATATTATACATGGAATGTGTTTAGAATTTGATGTAGAATCCAGAAATAAAGTAATATATAGGGTGTCCTATTTAAAATGAGCAAGTTGGTACTTACTTCTGATATAACCGGAGGTGCTACAGTATTGAAAATGATTTAACTGAATTGCGCCCATCGACATTAGTATAATATCAAATTTTTAAAACTTTTCGAGACATCGATGACCGCGATTTGTCGTGAGACGCTATACAGGGTGGGCCATTAGTGCGTATGCAGACGATACCACCTATACCGTTAAAGTTATAATAATAATTTTTGGTATGAAATTAGATGCCAGTGGCGTGCATATTTTAAAATTATTTTGGCACATACAAGGTATTTAATATTAAAATGCCAAACCGAACATACATTTTTTTAAATGGAACACCCTATATATTTTTAGATTTTTGAATTAAGCGTATTTTTCTGAACAATTTAGTATATCTAAATTTACACGTGGCAACGTTGTTGCAAGTTTCCTATGAATAAGGTCGTTACTTCGCATTATTCTAGCTCTCCATTTAAATGAGATATAACTTCCATTTGCTCATAAGATAATTCAAGGAAATATAACGATTTAACAAAAAGTTACATTTGCTATACAGGATGATATATTTCGCATATCGTAATTTTACCTCAAAATTTTAAATGGAACACCATGTATATTATCATGTCGCCTTAAACAGCTCCTTTTCAGCTTTCTAACGATACCATACTTGATGGGCTTAATAAAATTTATTTTTCTAACTGTAACGGTATAGGTGGTGTGGTCCGCATACGCACTAATGGCGCACCCTGTATAACAAATATTTAATAAAATACACTAATTTATTATAACTGTTAAATAATTTCTTTTTGCTTCCCCCTCATGTAATTTCCTTCTTTCTGCTTTATTTGTTGAATCCCTTCATTTGTTTATATATTTGTCTAAATCATTACCATTATCTAATAAACATATACACTGCAACGCAAAATTAAAGGATATTAATTTTTGCCTTCTGATTTAAATTTCGAATAATTTAAAAACTGACTGGCCGATTTTCAATATATTTTTTTTAACTCATAGCTACATCCTTTGATTTTTAAATTATTAATAGCTGAATATTTTATTTTGACGCAATTTAATTATACAGGGTGAAATAGAGGAGTATGTTTTGATAAGGGATATTTATTTGAAATATGCCGTGTAGACGACAGCTGTCTGACTGACATTTCAGCTAAATTGACAGAATAAAGGTTTACCTACATGCTAGTTTTTGAAATTTCCCCCTATCTTGAATAGTTTCGGAATTATGATTTTTTTTCCAACTTGCTGTATTTCTATTAAAAATAATTTTTGTTCGTTATCTAGCCATCAGCTTAGATTATTACTACGGAATTATTGCTATGGTTACTGTGCACCTTTATGTCATTCTGTCTGACAAAAATTAAAAATGCCTCGACGTTATTTAAGTCCCGAGGAAGTAAGTAGGGCTCTTGGAATGTTGGAGGCTGGTATGCGTCAAGTTGATGTTGCGGGCCGTTTTCATGTTTCTCAAAGTGTAGTAAGTCGGCTAGCAGCAAGATTTAATGAAACAAATTTGGCTTCAAGACGTCCAGGTCAAGGTCGAAAACGAAAAACTACGAGACGTCAAGACCGTTTTCTTTCTTTGGTGGCTGGAAGGAGACCAGAAAGCTCTTCAACAGTAATGCGACAAAGATTAACTGCTGCTGCTGAGCTTGAAATATCTAGAGACACTGTTAGAAGACGGCTTAAAGAAACAAATTTAATTTGTCGTAGACCAATGAGAGGCTTGCCACTAACAATGGGACATAAACGTGCTAGGATAGATAGCATGGGCAACTGAACACGTAAACTGGGTAGCAGAATGGCGCAACGTCCTTTTTAGTGACGAGTCCCGCTTTGGTCTATACAGTGACTCTAGGAGAGTTCGAGAGTGGAGACCAAGGGGCACACCTCGCAACTTGGGAAGTGTTCAACAAGTGTACCCTTTTCGTGGTGGAACCATAATGGTATGGGCTGGAATAGCTCTTGGGCGTCGTACACCATTGTACATTTGTGAGCAGACAATGAATGGTGAAATTTATGCACAAGATGTTATCCATGGTATAGTAGTTCCCCTAGCTCACCAAATAGGAGACAACTTTATTTTTTTGGATGATAATGCTCCTCCCCACAGAACACAAAATGTTATTCGTATGCTAGAAGATGATGGTATTAATCACCTCAGGCTACCACCTGTTTCCGCCGATCTAAACCCAATTGAGCATGTCTGGGATATGCTACAACGGACATTAAATCGACATGAGCCACCTGCAGAGAATCTCCGGCAGCTTAGAGAAGTTTTACCAGTTTTATGGCAAAATTTACCACAAGATGCTTTAGATAACTTAATTACAAGTATGCATAGAAGGGTTGAGCATGTGCTTCAAGTTCACGGAGGTCATACCCGCCATTAATTTTTCTTAAATTGTTGGATAATTAATTCTTTGTTTCAATTTCTTACGCCTGGGGCAATAAAAAAGTTGTTTGCTTACAAATCTGTATTACTCATTATTTATGTCGAGGCATTTTTAATTTTTGTCAGACAGAATGACATAAAGGTGCACAGTAATCATAGCAATAATTCCATAGTAATAATCTAAGCTGATGGCTAGATAACGAACAAAAATTATTTTTAATAGAAATACAGCAAGTTGGAAAAAAATCATAATTCCGAAACTATTCAAGATAGGGAGAAATTTCAAAAACTAGCATGTAGGTAAACCTTTATTCTGTCAATTTAGCTGAAAATGTCAGTCAGACAGCTGTCGTCTACTCGGCATATTTCAAATAAATATCCCTTATCAAAAACATACTCCTCTATTTCACCCTGTATAATTAAATTGCGTCAAAATAAAATATTCAGCTATTAATAATTTAAAAATCAAAGGATGTAGCTATGAGTTAAAAAAAATATATTGAAAATCGGCCAGTCAGTTTTTAAATTATTCGAAATTTAAATCAGAAGGCAAAAATTAATATCCTTTAATTTTGCGTTGCAGTGTATTATGTACTGTACAAGCAGCTATTATTGTACTTGGAATTAAATCAATCCTATTCATATTAATCTACCTTAAGTGGTGAAATCTTCCAAATAACAATGAAAAAGATCTTTCCACAACTTGTCTTGTTCTCTTGCATGTATTGTATTAAAATGTCTTTGCCCCTCTATGAGATGACCCCTATCTATCTAAGGAGGTGCACACCATTCAGTACGGAATAGGCTTTATCTCCAATTCAGTGCTCATCTTGCTGAAAATAATTTTATGGATTATTGTCGTCAATTTCATGATAAATATCTGAATTTATAAAAATCCTGATATCTGAAACTGAACTTGGGTATCCTGTGAAACAATCAATAAATTTTAATATGGTGTACTGTACGTTTCACGAAGTTGTATCCCGGATTCGAATGTTCTGGGACTGGGAATGAGACTGGCACGCGCGCTTAAATCAGACCACCTCAATTTGTAGCGGTCCATAACCGCGGAGATAGTTGTGTACTCATAGTGTGTAGACGTGTGTTTCACCGCTCTTGATATAGTATCAGTTCAGGCAAGTCTTAAACATTTTAATTTCTCAGACTATGCTCCTTGTGTGTTCAGCTATTTATACAACGTTCCTAATACACACTACAAGTTCTAAATTAGCCAATTAATTTCGCTAAACAGTAGAAACGACCTGTTAAATTTGGGGAATTAAATTATTTTCATTGATAAAACATAACTGATATGAGTTCTAACAAAAACTTATCTACTAATGAATTGTACCAGAAACTAACAAATTTCATTGATAAAAAACTTACTGAACAAAAAAGTGAAATAGAGGAATTTATTTTGTCTGCGGATAATAGATATAAACAACTAGAGGAAAGGATTTTAACATTAGAGCGGAAAGTTCGGAAAAATAATATTGTTATTTTTGGATTAAATGTCGACAGCCAAACAGATTTATTAGAGCAAACACTTTGCAAATTAAATAATTTATTAGTAACTAATATACATATTACGCAGATCAACGATATATACAGAGTTGGAAAAACAAACACAGTAGTTCTGGAATTTATTTCAAATATAACAAAAAAGGATATCTTTAAAAATATAAAGAAACTGAAAGGCACTGGGATATCTATTTCGAATGACCTCTGCAAAGAAGATCAAAAAGACAATCGACTCTTGTATAACAATCTAAAATCGGCCAGAAGTAATAAGTTGAAGGCATACATAAGAAATAATAAACTTTATATAAATGATGAGCCACACACTGCTGCCCAACTGCTAAATTCCCCTATTCACAACTTAGAAAACTCCGACATAATATTATCACCTCAATCAAATAGTGGACCTGCTACACCTAATATTAGAGATCTGTCCCCATCAACATCCCAAGTAACCCAAGATAATTTGCTTAATTCTCCATCGGCCCTACCAAAACAAGATACGGCTACAACAAATGTTCAGAAACCAACACTCGGAATTGCATCCTCGCCTAAGGTCTTTAACAAAAAAGAAGTTAAGATTCATTCTGATTTGGAAATAAGAACCTTGAGAAACAAATCGAAGAAATAAAAATTTTATAAAGTACCCAAGCATTGATATTGATTTAAATGTATATTTTAGTGTAATAATAATTTTCTTAAAAATAATCCGTGAATATGGATCAGTATATAAGGGATATAGATTACCGTTCGTTTAATGCACATGAATTTGATATAGACCAAATTGATGATTTTTTTAATAAAGAGCAAGAAAATAATTTTAGTCTTCTCCATCTTAATATTAGAAGTATTAACAAAAATTTTGACAATCTATTAATATTACTCGAACAGCTAAAAATCAATTTGGATTGTATCATATTAACTGAAACTTTACTCATAAATGATTTGTCCTTATTTAAACTTAATAATTATAGCTGCTTTTATAGCGGAGGCAATATAAATAAAAATGATGGTGTGGTTTTATACATAAAGAACTCTGTTAATTACTCTGTGAAAATAGTAAGTATCTACGTTTGTAAAGCTATCCAGATCAAATTCACTCTCAACAATAAATCATTTATTATAACAGCTATATACAAACCACCTAAAACTTGCGAAGGGGAATTTTTAACTCATTTAGATAATTATATCAAGGAAATTGAAATTCCCCTATTTTATTGAAAATTGTGTTGGGACAAAAAGGCACTAATAAAATTACATCAGTAAACTATAAATATGTAACTGATTATAATAAACTTAAATCTTTGGCAAAATTGATTGACTGGTCGAGTTTTTACAACGCTGAAACGGTGGATGGTATGGCTAACATACTAATTAATAACATTGCTAATATTACAACCTTAAGTACTAAAAAAATTAAATTGTCCCATAAAATAAGGAAACGAACACCATGGATATCAGCTGGTTTACTTAAATCTATAACTAAAAGAGATATTCTTTATAAAAAATTACAATCTGATCCTAATAATCTGACATTGAAAACAGAATTCTTAGATTATAGAAATGAACTAAATAAACTAATAAAAATTACAAAGTTTGGTTATTATAGATCTAAGATAACAAATACTAAAGACACTAAACAGTTGTGGAATGTTGTAAATCAGCTTTCCAATACAGATGATCCAAAATTAATAAAGAAAATTACCACGGCCTCTGGAAGAATTGTATCTGACGAACTTAATGTTGCTAATGAATTTGCTGCTTACTTCACGGGGATAGGTGAACATTTAGCAAATAAGATTAATAGATCCTCTATATCTTTCCCGCGGAGGTCGTCAGCATTTTCATTTCATCTAAATCCTACAAGTAAACATGAAGTTCAGAGCATTATCATGAGTCTTAAATCTAATAAAGCACCTGGTATTGATATGATCAAAGCAGAAGGACTTAAAGAAATAGCCGGTGATATCTCAGAGCCTATGGCTCATCTAACAAATTTAATTTTTGAATCTGGAATATGTCCTTCTGCTTTTAAGGTAGCAGTGATTAAACCAATTTTCAAAAATGGGGATAAAACACTGCCCAGTAACTACAGACCGATTTCAATTTTGTCAAACATTTCAAAGATATTTGAAAAAATTTTAAAAATTAGAATTCTAAAGTTTACTAATAAATTTAAACTAATTTCTGAACATCAGTATGGCTTTATAGAAGGTAAATGTACTCAGCATGCGATTCAGTATTTAACAGGAAAACTGTTTGATAACTTAGATAAAGGTAATCGGTGTCTGTGCGTATTTTTAGATTTAGCCAAGGCGTTCGACACCGTTAGTCATCCGCTGTTGTTAGAGGCTTTGGAAGATCTTGGTTTTCGCGGTACAGCTGCAAAGTTGTTTAAAAGTTATTTATCTGATAGACAACAAACAGTTAAAATAGGTAACACTTATAGTATCCAGCATACAGTAAAATTTGGTGTCCCACAGGGTACAGTTATTGGACCGTTGCTCTTTGTCATTTATATTAATGATTTATTAATTCATAATTTTGCAGGTAATATAATAAGTTACGCTGATGACACAGCCATTTTATACACTGGCGGTACCTGGGAAAGTCTGAAGCAGCGTGCTGAGTATGATTTACAACAAATAAAAAATTGGTTTGATCACAAACTATTGACAATTAACTTCAAAAAAACCAAGTTTTTGCCTTTCACATGTTATAGAAATACATTACCTGATTTCACATATCTCGAGATTACTCCTTCCGATAAAATTGACAGTGCGGAAACCATTAAATATCTGGGAGTTACTATTGATTGTCATCTGCGATGGAATTATCATATACATAATATCTGTAATAATCTAAGAAGCTTAATATATAGATTTAAATACCTAAAAAATATTTTGGACATACCCAGTTTGAAAAATGTATATTATGCTTTAGTAGAATCCCGATTATCTTATGGAGTTATTGCATGGGGAAGTGCTGCAAAAGAACAACTGATAAAAATGGAAATTATACAAAAAAAAATTCTGAAAATAATGTTAACTAAGCCTAATATTTACCCATCAGATAGTCTTTATAAGGAGGCAAATATCTTAGATGTGCGACAGTTATATTTTCATTCTGTAGTGTTATATCAGTTTCAAAATAAAAATCTTTTGGAGAAACCACATCATTCTTATGAAACTAGAACAAATAAATTTGTCTTGCCTTTCTGTGAAAAATTTATAGGGCATAGAAGCTTTGTATTCCTTGGACCCAAGCTATATAATGCGTTACCTGAAAACATTAAAACTATTAATCAATTAAATATATTTAAAAATCAATTTAAATCATTTCTTAAGAAAAGCGAGAGGAAATATATACATGATCTGACTACAATCTAATAATATTAAATCTAGTAACTACTGATAATGCCATACTTACCTGAGTTTTATTTTATTTATGTTGCCACCTCACCTCACAGTATCGAATTATTTATCAATTATCCTACCCACAGACAGCGTAAGCTTTGTGGTGTATGTTTATTTGTATAGTGTATGTATTTTACCTACTACATTATATTTTGTATTGTATTTGTATTTTTTGTATTTTTGCAAATAAACTATTATTATTATTATTATTATAACCGACATGTGCCAATGCATTGAATTTAACTAATAACATGACGACGCTCCATACGTTGGAGATATATACTAACATTCCAATCCGGGATATACTTTGTGAAACGTACAGTACATATGGCTTGCAAAGTTATTGCATGGAAACATTTTCTGTTTATGTGCACTTCTAGATTATCACGAGGGTCTTTAATCGGTACGTATGTACCGTCAATTATTCCCAAGGACATTTAAATAAAGGGGACTAGGCATGTCACAGTCTATCTCATATGTTAGGTGAAGCTGGGCAAGGGGAAAGCAGAGAGCTTTATTTTTCTCCAACTTTCGCGCGCGATTACATCTCCAGTGGCGTAAATTTTAGAAGGTTCGAAATAAAATATATAGGTATTACCATATAAATATATTTCAACAGCTACTAAGCATCCTTATAAAAAGAGTAATCAATATGAATTATGAATCATTTCAATATGTAAACTATAAATTTGTATTTACAAGTAATTTTTTGAATCCCAATAATTCTAACCATTTCTTTCTTGTTGCACCATCTCCAGGCATCCTAAAAAACATACCACATATCACTTTTAGAATATAGAGGCAAAGTTTAAGCGAGACATAAGAATATTGATGTTCCCGAAGGAGACTGTGAATGAATGCAACTTTCACTTGCTTGTATCTTCTGTATTTTTATTTATATTTAAGTGAACACAGTACCACAATTTTGCTATTGCAATTACTCAATTTTTGTTATTGGATGTAGTAAAAATGTAAACACATTTTTAAAAAATTTTGTAGTAGCCCTCCAAAATGATGAATAGTTAAAACTTGTAATGTAGGGTAGGGTATAAGGGATGTCATTGAAATATCTACTTAAAAATATTAAACGTAAATATTACAGTGGATTCCCACACTTATTATACAGTACTTTTTTTTGCAACTATTTATTTTGCGATGAACTTTTTTCAGTAATGATAATGGTTATCACCATAGACATAAGAAGGGGAATACAGAATTGTTTACATTTTATGCCGATCAGACATCGTTTTCAACAAAAATCAATGATGTAAAATCTATGCGGATTGCCCTAGATCTACCGCCGGTGTTTGAAAACGAAGAGTATATTAATTATATTTATCTGAATTTTTATGTGTAATTAAGAAAAAATAATATACTAAATATTTACCCGTGTTTTTTAATGAAAATACATAATCTCTACTTTTAAAATTATTTATAATTTGCTAATAACATAAAATTATTATCGTGTTAGGGAAATACTATGGCAATGCTGTACGGCTGTTTTGCTATCAAATGACGCTCTTATGTCAAAAGATGACGTTACAATGTTGCTATGCTGTGTTTGTGATCTTTTGGGATTTTTTATTTATTTGCAGTGTTTTTTTGGCAGTAGAGGTATTTAGAGCTTTTTATAATCAATCTACAATAGTTCAACAGTGCGTGGTTTGTAAAAAAGTCGACTATTCTAACCCCAGACTGGTATTTCGGCGGTAAGTAAGGTTATGTTTTTTTAGCGTAAGCAGTGGTGTTGTTAACTAAATTTTAAGTAAATTATTGCAAAAAATATTTATCTGTTTTGTATCAAATTTTTGGAATTAAAGCATTTTAGATCGAAAAATGATGTAGAAGCGTTATAATAAAATTATTGTTCAATTCCAGGCTGGATTTCCAGTATTTAAACAGTAAATAATTTTGTTGCAACTAAGTATTTGAAATGAAGAAATATAAACCTATTAGATGTTTGTTATATTTTAATACAGAATATTATTGTTGTAGCTTTCCTGTTAATCCTGAGAGCAGACAAATGTGGATTTTTTAGTGGTTGGAAAAGCTTCCTGATGGAGTTTGGGGTATAAATAATACTGTCAATGTAAATGTTTAAACAAATCCAATAAGATAATACAGAAATTCAAGCTATGAGAGACAAAGTAAAGAGAAAACTTGATTATTGATGATATTGATAATGAATGATTTGCATTCATAAGCTTTTCAGTCGAGAAATGAAGAAAAGGTTTGATAAGAAAAAGAAGTGTTACTTACAAAAAGTGATCTTGTCTTTGGGCTAGTGCTGTTACAGACGGCAAAGAGGTAACTGGAAAATTAAAATATGGCGGGCTGTACAACGTAACTACAGCTACTGGGAAATAATAGTTAGGAAATTATTCCGTAAAAAGGTATTAAAGGTTACAAAAGGTGTATGGTTGTAAGTAGCAGCAGATAGTTAAAAAAAAAATAGATAAATAATTTAGACGTTAGTTCTGATAGTGACTTAAATAGCTCAGATGAATTGATTGATTTGCTAGAGTGTTGAAACTATTATTTTATGTGAAAATTAACCCGTTTATTAATTAATTATAAAATTGTTCAGCTATTATTACAATTAATTGAACATGCCATAGAAAAACATTTTATCTAATTGTTTATTATAATAATTCAAAGCTGGATAATGCCGATGTGTTCCTTTAAATGTATAAGGATATGTATTAGGTAAAAGTTTATAAAAATAGATACGAGGGGGAATTCGTGAATAGCGCCCACAAAAATAAATATTTTTTTTATAGTTGCATAAACATCCAACTATATTTTTGTGGAACGACTGAGGCAATAGCGTATAAATATTGGTGTTTATAAGCTTGGAAATTTAAAGCTGTTGAATAATAATAATAAGGAAATTAAATAATAAATTATATTGATAATGAATGATTTGCATTCATAAGGTTTGCAGTCGAGAAATGTGTGAATAGCGCTTGACTGCAATACAATAAACAAAAGGAAAACCTGCAGTAGAGAAATGCGTTTATAGCGCTCTACTATGCAGAATAGTTTCTCAAAAATCATTCATACCTATGTCTTTTAAAATGTTACAGGTAGCATCCGTTTAGGCATGGGCAAAACTTTCTTCGGTGCAATAGAAACACAGGAAGGCCGAATATTAGGACCAGCTGTGTCAAGACCAAGGACAATGAATGAAACACCATTATAAGTGTTTTGAATTGTTTATATAACATTCTGCTGAGATTTTAATAATTATTTTGTAGAGTATTGAGAATATATAGGTCCAAGCAGTAATATATGTCTTATTTGCTCCCACACAAATCTCAGTTCTAACATAAATAAACTTTTAAATTAAAACTTATTGTAATGATCCCTAAAAAAAACTGCACACCACTGGTAAAGATAACATCGGACGTGGACGCCTAGGTTACAGTATTGCCATTTTATAAACCCATCTCCTTCCAACTTATGTACAAGTATGAAAGTGTGTATGATTGTAAACAAATGGTGTTTTTCTAATGGAATGTTCTGTCTCCCCTAGTATTATATGTCTATGGTTATCACAGTCTTAATATTTAATCAAATAAAAGTTACCTACAAGCACGACACTGGTCAGAGTTGCATACACATTTCAAAGTGACCTTCAATGACGTTTACCTGTGGAAAGATAGATGTCTAGATGTGGATGCTTATAATCCAATTTCTTGCAAATTCGGCACTGTCTGACCATTTTCACACCTTCAAAGTTTATCCAAAACACATATTAATCAATCACTAATCAAATCACGTTTCACTTATTAAATTTCTTTACTAACAACAACTATTCACAAACAACAGACGCCATATTCTGCCAACAGGGAACAAATTTTTACATAGTTGCCAAGTTTCAAACATGGCAAATATGAAAAATGAAAAATATTTTAATATTTATAGAATTCAAGAATATTGTATGTGTAACTTAAATTACTACACAATAATAATGATAATTTCACAATTGTGATGAAAATTACAATAAAAGTATTAAGTACATTTCCAGTACAATTATAGCTCTGTTTTTGCAGGAATCACAAACTAGTCAGATCCAATCAAATCATTCCAAACAAGTCAGCAAATTGTTTTCAACCAATCACAATCCTTCTGACTAGTTGGTGATTGCTGCAGGAACAGGCCTTATATAGCTGACAACAATGATACAATTAGACTGTGAATAGACATGGCTTCATCCAAAAATGTAAATAAATAAGTCTCCTTTATTTAAATGTCCTTGATTACTCCAGTGACACTAGGTAAACCAGATATTTGTTGGAACGATTGTTTAACACTTTCTTTTTCTGCATTGCCTGACCATTTAATTATTAGTAGTGTAACTTCATTTGATGCTGTTATTACACGAACAAAAGAGGAAAATGATTGTGATTTTCCTAAATCAAACCGACATTTCACAGACCTAAAAACGATATTTCACTTATAAATAATATAAATTTCAGACCTATAGCTGGGTGGGATTGCTAATAACCATAATACTGCCATTAACTGTTTTTCAGCGGGAATTCATAGTCTCCCACTTGAACGTTCCTATCTCTCTATTAAAGGAGCCACTTGTGTTAACAGTCATTGAAACTGAAATCTATTCTCCCGAAAATGTTGATGAAACTCTTTATTTGTGAGCACAATAAAATTATTCACTATTGCCACTCTTCGTCGATTTGACGGAATATATATTTCTTGAAATTTCTACTTGAGCTGCTTGAGTTACCTGAGTCTATATCAAAAAGCTCCATTATTCTATTTCAATTCAATATTTTATTTCTTCTGATAGACAATTGAGTTATGTTGACATATTAACACATGCGTTGTGGGAGGGGTGATTGAGGTTAATTGCGTTCGTCTTTGAATACCAAAGAACGAACTTTTAATCATTTTATAAGGATGTGTATCTTTATAACTGATATGTTCTTTATAACTGAACGTGCCCCTACAGATTTTGTTTTTATAGACGACCCAATTGAAAATTAGAAGTAGCATAAAAGATACCCTATTTTAATGTCACAATTTTAAAAAATAAATGTGTAACCCTGTTGCATTTGATAACTATATATTTTTTTTTTAGTGTGGTCCGAATGTTAAACTGTTGAAGATGAAATTTAAACAGAATCTATTATTCCCTGGAGAACCTAATCCTAGTACTTTATGTATAGGAGGTTGTGATTTGAATGTATTAGAATCATTAAATATAAACCCTTCTACTGTGAAGCAAGGTATAATATTGAATATCATACTCGCAATACAAAAACTAAGAACATAACCTAAAAGTTTATTATTAAGGTAGCTGCATAATAAGTTCCTAATTTATCTTAGATGAAGGTAACATAATCAATGTTTTGGCATTTTCACATTCTTATCTATAAAAATAGAAAAAACTGTTATAGTAAACTCTTCATTTCCTTGTGTAAATTTTTAACCACATTGCAGAACATAACAGAATAACTTAAAAATAAACTATACACTAATTCTAAGAGCCACATATTGTGTATACCATAAGTTGATGTGTTTCCATTCCAATATTTTTTTATTGGATTGTGGGTATGATTTTCAAGTAGTAAATGGTGTATACAGTGTGACTCAGGGTGACCACCCATTAGAATATTTCAGAGACTACTTCGATTTGAATTTTGAAAATTTGAGATATCGGGTTTTCGGACATGTCTTCTTCAAGTGAAATAATAGCGCCCACATAGCACTTCCGGTTATACCGGAAGTCGCCAACAATTTGCTTATTTTAAATGGAACACCCTATATATTATTGCAATTTTGGATTCTATATAAAATTTTAGGTGGATTTTCATCAAGTTTCCCTCTTCCTAAAATTGCCGTTTTCAAGATATTTAATTTTTTTCAAAAATGAGGAGAAACATTAACTAGCTTAAAGCTTTAAGCCACCTTAAATAGCAATTATTTAAGGTGGCTTAATTGAATACAGTCAGTGCATACAGTCATAAGTTGGTTTTTCAAATGGAACACCCTGTATGTTTTTCCAGTCTAGTGCACAATATTATTCTCTTTTGAACGGTATCATGGTTCCCTATACTATTTTAGTTTTTAAGTTATCTATATAGTAATTTAAATAATAGAAAATGAAAACATGTATTCAAATGCTGACATTCTAAATTTATTATTTATTCATGGCGAATGTAACAAGATAATGAATAGAACTTGCTGAATGAATAGAACTATTTAATGAGAGACACCCTAATTTACCAACAATGAGTAGAGATATATTAAGAAGAATTTTAAAAAATCAGTTAGAAAATGGTCAGATTTCTGCAGCTAGGGTTCTGCCTAAGTCTATAATCTTAGATGAAGGTAACATAATCAATGTTTTGGCATTTTCACTTTCACACATTTTCTATTTTTTAAATATAATGGCAAATAACATTGGTTCAGAACCAACCTTTATCACTAGAAATAGGAGAGAGGTACTAGATCTCACCATCAGCTCAAACCTTTTGAGCAATAAGATAACTGATTGGAAGGTATCTTCTAAACCATCATGTTCAGACCATAAACACATTCTATTTAATATAGAAACCGGGCCTAGGCCCATGGTGAAATATAGGGACCCGAGAAGCACAGACTGGAGCAAGTACAAACGATCGATCCAGTCACATCTTCAAGGTACCCTAACCACTATAAATAATCGTGATGAGATAGAGATTGCAACGGAACAAATTCGGAACGCTCTTATAGCAGCTTATCACGAAAACTGTCCACTTAAGACCAAAAAAGATAATAGAGGCACATCTTGGTGGAACAAAAAACTGGAAAAAATGAGGAAAGAAGTTCGACGCCTCTTTAATCGAGCTAAAGTTTCGGGCGCCTGGGCTCCATATAGATCCGCATTAACGGACTATAATAAAGAAATAAGAAGGGGAAAAAGGGAATCTTGGAGGAAGTTCTGCGAGAGTATATCTGATTTACCTAGCAGTACGAGAATCCACAAGATCCTTTCTAGAGATCCGGCAAGGGAATTTGGGTCGATAAAACAACCTGATGGAACCTTCATGAATTCTGGAAGGGAAACCTTGGAGCTTTTGTTACAAAACCACTTCCCAGGTAGTTCGATTTTGGATAACCAGCAACTACCACTATCAGAAGGCCGATCTAAACGACCTAAGCAAAACGACTGGTTGGTGGCCAGGAAGGTTATCACAAGACCAGCTATTGAGTGGGCTATTAAATCTTTTCAGCCATTCAAATCACCCGGTGAGGATGGTGTGTTTCCAGCTCTGCTCCAAAACGGACTGGAAATCATCATACCGTTTCTCATTAGACTATTTAGAGCTAGTCTGGCATGGAGTTATATACCATCCAGTTGGTCCGCAGTGAGGGTGGTATACATACCTAAAATAGGTCGAATAGACCTATGCCCCAAATCGCTCAGACCCATTAGCCTGACATCATTTCTGTTGAAGAGTCTGGAAAAGGTACTGGACGGACACATTAGGATGAGTGTGTTAAGCATTCATCCTCTTAATACCCACCAGTATGCCTATCAAACCGGCAAATCAACAGAACTAGCGCTCAATAACCTAGTCGGGAAAATCACCCAATCCCTGCAAAGTAGGCAAACTGCAGAGGCGGCCTTTCTTGACATTGAGAGAGCGTTTAACAATGCATTGCCTGACTCCCTATATACAGCTGTCGCTGCTAGGGGAGTCGACCCAACCATAAGTGACTGGATTCGGGCTATGTTAGAAATTAGAACTATAACGACGTCCCTTCAGGAATAAACGGTCAGATTTAGGGCCGCAAGAGGGTGTCCACAAGGGGGGGTTCTTTCCCCCCTACTTTGGTCACTGCTTGTGGATGACCTGCTGGCCATACTTTCTGTGTGGGAGGTTGAGGTTCAAGCATATGCGGACGATCTAATCATTTTAGTCAGAGGAAACTCTGAAGAGGGAATTTCCCTCACCCTCCAAGAGGTACTAGAGATAGTACTGAGTTGGTGTAAGAAGGAGCAGATGTCTGTAAACCCTCACAAGACGGTGATTGTACCGTTTACAAAAAAAAGGAAGCTGGACAACTTAAGACCTCCCTCCTTACTTGGTGAAATAATTCCATTTGCGGAGGAAGCGAAGTATCTGGGTGTAGTACTGGATAAGTCGCTTAATTGGAACTCCCATCTGGAAAAAATGATCCACAAGGCGATTCGACCACTGTCCTTATGGACATGTCGACGAATGGGGTGTTTTCCAATTTTTTTTTTAGATGGGCAATCGAAAGTAGTTGAAAAAAGAAGAGATACGTATTTCTGGAATTTTAATGTTGGATTCATTTAAGTCCATAAATTATTTTTTAATGTGTGCGATATCTATGTGACGTCACTAAGCGAAAATTCAAAATTTGCGCCATTTTCTAGTGATTTCTAGGATATTTTCATTTATGTGGTTGGTGTCAGTACATGACAACTTTACTTTTGTTTATGTTTGAATTGTTTGGTTAGGGTAAACATCTGACACATTGTTTTTAGTTTTATATATTGTACCTGTAAATTGTTGTCTCTGCCTGTGACTGCTTACAAGTGTATTTATTAGTAGTAGAAGTTCTGTTAATTGAAACATCGTAATTTGTAAAGGTAATTATTGAATATACTTAATCGACTTTGCAGTACCTCATACTGTTAATAATATTAGTTTCCCAATATTTAAGTATTGTTTTGTACCCACATGCAAAAATACATCTTTCAACTCCAACAAAATATTTCTAACTGTTCCATTTAATGATGAAACTAGAAAAGAATGGTGTGTTGCTGTAAAAAGAGAAAAAATTCCGAAATATACTTCAGGAGGTTACTACTGCTGTGAAGACCACTTTAATGTTTGTGATTTTTATTTAGAAGTAGAGACACTCATTAATTTATTTTAGTTAGAAGAAGACTGTGAAAACTGGATTCGATATAAATTAATGCAACAGAAACTTATTTTAAGAAAAGGCGTGGCGCCCCATAAAAATGTAAGCGGCGAAGAATTTCCTAAAGATGTATCTCAGTTAAGCGACTCTGGCAAAAAAAGGAAAATAGAAAATTTGGAACAAGTATCACAATCATCTGTGAAAAAGGTTTTATTTAATGAACCGAGTACATCAGCGCAAACATCATCTGCTGAGAGTTCACCAGAAAAAATCAATCTGTCCGAGAGTTCACCACAGAAAAGTATCATTCTTCCGTCATCTTCTGCATCTTCTCTAGCATCAACCTTACCCTCTAGTTATCAAATTCAAAGCAACACTTCATCAGATAGTGATTCAATAGTCGACTATAAAGTTTCTCATTTACAGAAACTAAGCATAGAGAGAACCCTGTTAGTGATTGAAAACAATTCACGATTTTATCTAGGGCTGCCAAAAGACACATATTTTATTGTCAAATTGTTGGAAAACGAAAGTAAAATTAGTTACAGAAATATTTTAATTGTGTTGAAGAAAGAGTTTAATTTTTTGGCCACAACCAGATCTAATTAAAGAAAATCTACCAATACCATTCAGAGCAAGGTATTCGAAAGTTCAGTCAATCATAGACTGTTTTGAAGTTCAGATTGAACAGCCTACTAACAGCTTGCATCAATCATTGACGTGGTCTGAATATAAAAAATGTAATACTTTAAAATACCTGATAAGTGCCACTCCTGATGGTATAGTCAATTTCATTTCTACTGGCTTTGGCGGAAGAGTAACAGATACAGAAATTGTTAAGGAGTCTGGGTATATAGACATTTTGCCACAATACTGTGATGTTATGGCAGATAGGGGCTTCAAGCACATCGACTCTCTGTTAGCAACTAAAAATTGTAAGCTAATAAGGCCCCCAAGTATTGCATCTGGATCTAAAAGCACTAAAGAAGAGGTAAAACTAAGCAAAAGGATAGCAAGCTTAAGGATTCATATTGAAAGAGTGATTAGAAGGCTCAGGGAATTTGAAATGTTGAAACCACATGCATGTATAGATTTAAATATGGCTTGGAAATTAGATTATGTAGTTTTTATTGCATGTGGCATAATAAACTTTCAGGGACCTTTAATAAAATGAAATCCACGAGGAAAGCCATGTATTTTATTGGAAATTATGGATTAATAATAAAAAAGATCCCATATGGCGTAGACCAGTGGAACCTGTGGTCTGTGGACCCCCAGGGGTCCGCAAAGATCTTTGAGGTCCGCATAAATGGAGGTCTGTGATTTGTAGATATCGAAAAAAGGGGTATTTGATTCACAAAAGGTTAAGAACCGCTGGTGTGGACTTTTTGGTCACATTGGCACTGTTGTATATTTTGTTATAAAGGGTTAATTCAAATATTATAGTTTATACTATGTTTTATAAATATTACTTTTCTATTTATCAAATAACAATTTATAGGTACCATTAGGAAAGTAAAGATATTAAAATGAACATTTTTGAAAACGTAAAATCAACTAAACTGTCTCGCAGTACTTGTACTATTTATTTATTTAGATTCTACCGCATGTCTGGATTATAACGGGTTTTTGCCTCTAATCCTGACAAATGCAGGGTCCAAATTAGCAAAGTTATATTGTAATAGCACAATAATTTTTTTTTTATAAAGATTTTAGTGTTACCTAAATGAATAGCCATATATTTTTGTAAACATTACATCGTGCTACAGAAGCACGAGAAAGTTTTTTATTGCATTTTTCAAACTATTATGAGTATTTATAGCACCTGAAACAAATTTATAAAACCAACAGTTCTAAAATAAAAAAAATAAGAAATTACTTAAATAATTTATTTTACTAAACGTGGGTAAATAACATTTTTCCAAAATTCCATAGATTTTATAATAATATCTTCTATAAATTGTCTGTTAAATAGCACTTCCTGAATCTGTACATCTTTAGTGACTTCAAAATTGGGAGAGGCTACACAAAACAAACCTAATTGTTTACCGCAAAACAACATTTGTAATTGAATTTGGGACAAATACTTTTTATTTATGTTTCCCTTTCCAAAATAATGAGCAACATTTTTTTCAGAAGATGGACATTTTACTTCGATTACATAATCATCTGAAATTGCATCAGGTGAAGCTCCCAAAATTGGATATTGATTATTTAATATTAACCCTGTTCTTATTAACTTTATTTTCTTTTTTTCTGCAACCACTTTCAAGACATTTTCCTCTAGATCTCTTCGTCTCTTAATGGCCTCTGTATCTAGCAAGCTTATAGCTCCAAGAATCTGTTCTGCTAAAGAACCATCTAGTTTAGAACAAACTGATGCCTCGTAAATCTTGGATGCAGTTATTCATCCATATCGCAATTCATACCAAACAGGTGACTTGTATTGGGTACGGGTTTGTCTCTCCACTGTTTTGCATAGCTCATCTGACATTTGTAATTTGCAATATTCTATAAAATTTTTTACATGAGAGTTACCGGAACTTTTTACGTAACTTAAATGCAATATGTGAACTGAAAGCTTATTGTATGGGGTTTCAGATCCAAAATATTTTACTAGATTTCCCTCACACTTTTGTTCCCTTGCTTTTGCAATGACTTTAGAAAGAAAATCTCGATCTTCAGACAAATGTGTAGATTCGTTGCCAGACTTTAAATCTGTAGCTTTTAGAAATTTTATTGTAGTTCCTACTTTTGACAATAATGGCTTCTTCCAATAGCATTCAATTGCTGTTGTACTGGGTTCTTCTGATCTCCTTAATAACCAGTATAAAAATGCTATAGCATATTACAACCTAAAATTATTTAAATATAAAAATGGTATAAAAACTTCAGCTAAAGAATATTACCTGAGCTAGCAACACAGTCGTGACATTCTGATGATACAATTTTGGCTTCTCCCTCATCTATTATAATGGTTACATTATATGTTTGGCTTCTAACCTTATGTTCAGGAGTGATTCTTCCTTTTACGGTACAAATACTGTTATCCCTCTTCAACTGTACATATCCTACTGCTGTGTTCCCATAACTCTCTCTTGTAGCCCTTTAATGCGAGATAACTTATATTATAGTTCGTTTTTCAGTATAAAAAAATGTAAATGCATGCATGATGAAAATACTAACCTTACATTTTTCATCCCTCTTATTTCTGAACTTAAATAACTCATATTGTCCACAAAAAATAAAGATATCATAAAAGGATCTATAACCGGTAAATTGTCGGACTTAGCCTCTACAAAACCTTGTTACATGTTTAATAAAAGTTTATTTCACGAGAAAACAACAATACAATACGTTAAGTTGTCAAGCCAAACACAAACATGAAATTTCAAATGTCAATTGTCGACTGTCGTCTGAACTAGCCACATAGTATCAGTGTTGCCTCTTAATAGATACATATTCCCTAGTTTTCGCTTAGTGACGTCACGAATATAGAATAAAATTTCAAAATTGAATTAAAAATTTTCTACCGATTCAATCTTAATAATTTTTATCCTAATAAATATAAAAAAAAAATATATTTTATAAAAATACAGGTTTCCACTTTCATTTCGATTGAAGGAAAATACCCCATTTGTGGGAAATCTTGGGGTATTGGACCCATACAAATATATTGGCTGTATGTGACGGTGATACGACCCATGATCACATGTTTGGTGGTCCAAAGGACTACAATAAAGGACCAAAATCAAACTCTCTGGTTTACAGAGACAAGCCTGCCTGGCCATAACTGGAGCATATAGCTCCATACCGTCAGCAGCTCTGGAAATCCTACTGGACCTACCTCCATATACTTACTTCATATTTATTTGGAGAGAGGTGCCAGATGGGCAACATACAGACTAATGCAGGCAGCTTTTAACATGCCACAGTCATCATGGAGTGCAATAGGCTACTGGATGACATGGAAAGTCACAGTATCCTGGAGATGATTTCAGATGTCATGCCTGCAACGACCAACCTTGAACTGCCCTTTAATACTCTCTTCCCAGGAAGAGATGAATGGGATCGGAATAAGGCCGACCTATTGAGGGCAGATAGTTGTTGGTTTACAGACGGATCCAAAACACCCATGGGTGTTGGAGCCGGAGTATATAGTTGCAACCCAACGGTGAAAATATCCTCATCCCTTGGCAGTTATGCAACTATATTTCAGGCAGAAATTTATGCCATCGAATTGTGTGTACAGAGGCTGGAACAAATGCAACTTACACGCAAATCGATAAAAATCTTCTCAGACAGCCAAGCAGCTCTTAAAGCTCTTGGTTCCTACCGTTGCAACTCAAAAACGGTATGGAGCTGCCAGCAGGCACTTGCTCAATTGAGCAGGAAAAATAGAGTAACTCTAATCTGGGTCCCAGGCCATTCTGGTCATGAAGGGAATGAGGCAGCCGACTCTCTAGCTAGGGAGGCTGCTGCTTCTGAATTTGTCGGACCAGAACCGGTGCTTGGCATATCCTCGAGTACTGCCAAATCAACGCTCTTGACCTGGGCTGAGGGGCAAATCCTCCAGTACTGGCAGGAACTACCACGATTAGTTCATTCGAAGGCGTTTATAATAAACCCTTCAAAAACAAGAACTAAAAAACTTCTAGAGTTAAGTAGGTTTCACCTACGAACTCTAATAGGCCTATATACGGGTCACTGCCGTTTAAAATATCATCTGAGCAAATTCGGCCTAGCAGAAGATCCTGAGTGCCGCCTATGCTTAGAAGATGATGAAACGGCAGAACACATATTGTGCACCTGCCCCGCTGGGGAAAGGATCAGATACTCAGTATTTGGCAAAGGACAACTTCTGCCAGAGGATCTGAACAGATTCTCACCTAATAAGGTAATCAGCTACATTAAGAAGCTGGACCTGTTGGGTGAAATATAAGTAGGTGTGAGCCACAATAGACCACATGGTCGTGGTGGAGGGTCTGGTTTTCAAAAGTGAGTGGCCCACTCACTTTTGAACCTAACCTAACCTACCTTCATCTAAGATTATAGACTTAGGCAGAACCCTAGCTGCGGAAATCCGACCATTTTCTAACTGATTTTTTAAAATTCTTCTTAATATATCTCTACTCATTGTTGGTAAATTAGGGTGTCTCTCATTAAATAGTTCTATTCATTCAGCAAGTTCTGTTCATTATCTTGTTACATTCGCCATGAATAAATAATAAATTTAGAATCTCAGCATTTGAATATGTGTTTTCATTTTCCATTTTTTAAATATAAACAATACACAAATAAACTGCCTCTGTGGGTGTTAGATTGACGATAACTGGTGACAGATTAGTTGTTTGTTTTGAAGTTCGGCTAAGAATTTTACAGTCATCCTCGCAAGAAATTAAATGATTTTAGGTGATTACACAAAAAAGAGTAGATAACTTAAAAACTAGAAGAGATAGGCGCCATTATGTTATTTGAGGGCATGCCCGAAAACCCGATATTCCAAATTTTCAAAATTCAAATCGAAATAGTCTCTAAAATATTCTAATGGGTGATCACCATACCACCCATTAGAATGTATCCAGGGTGAATACCATGTATACAGAGTGAGACACCCTGTATACATGGTATGCATGATAAATTATCAGTAAATGTAGCTCTGAAACTATTTAATTATATATATATTGAAATTTTGGTTTCATCCATATGAAGTCGCATTTTCTTGATTCAAAATAAAGTTCATATTTTGTGACTTCCTTCTACCTGTGCTATCAGTTCTTATTTTAAATGAAACCCCCTTATATTCTTACAGATTTTAAAATTGCTACAAATATTAATATAAAGTTTCAAGGATCTATCTCTAATAGTATGGGAGATATAGCCAAAAAAATTTACCATTACCATAATATCTTTGAAAGAGTGAGCGAAACAAGCTTATTGTCTAATGTGTTACTCTTATGACACACTGTTTTAGACATATCTCTTAGTGTTAAAGATAGTCCTATCAACCAACACTGTCCTTGATAAAATGATTCTGCAAATCCAAATATGCATAAATATGTTAACTTAAGGGTGTTTAAATGAATAAAATAAAGCTAATAATCCCCTTTTTAACTTTTATTTTACGGCTACAGAGTTAAGTGTACTTATATCGCGACTCTCGCTTCGCTGCCCACTGACTGACTGTCTGACGCATGCGTCCCTGTGGCCACCGAGGCGTCTCGACTTCAACTGTAGAGGTCTCTTTCGGTGGAATATGGTAACACGGCCATCCTGCAATTGGAGCGCCCTCGCTCCTTGTCAGGGGTCTCGATGATTACCTGAAATCATGTAGACGCACAGACTTCACCGTTGCAACATAAACAACAAGTATCAAATAACATAAGTCAGCGAAGCATTTGACTTTAAAGCAACCGTTGGAACAGCGGTGATCATAGATTTGTTGTTTTTATTTCTTATCTAAACAAATATTAGATCAATCTGGACTACCGCAACATTGACCTTACAACCTAATGTAATAGCAATAGTTGCAGTGTAAGCATTCCAACTGGTGATCTTTATTTTACACGCGAGCTGTTCTACAACAATAATATTTCTGTTAACATAACATTAAGAACCAGGACAGTATTAAATTTTTATTTTTGTTTCAAAACTGAATGATGTGTAAGTGTATGTGTGTGTGTATATTTGACATTGTTGATTATCATCGGTGAGTATGGTACTGCCGTACTTTACCCAAGTACCTATGGTACAGTCATACTGGTCTTCTACTTTCGCTGGCGTTTACTACTTCCGCTGATGTTTACTTCCGCTGTTGTTTACTTCCGCTGGTGTTTACTTTCGCTGGTGTTTACTTTCGCTGGTGTTTACTTTCGCTGGTGTTTACTTTCGCTGGTGTTTACTTTCGCTGGTGTTTACTTTCGTTGGTGTTTACTTCCGTTGGTGTTTACTTCCGTTGTTGTTTACTTTCGCTGGTGTTTACTTTCGCTGGTGTTTACTTTCGCTGGTGTTTACTTTCGTTGGTATTTACTTTCGCTGGTGTTGACTCTGACGTTCACTATGTGTGGATATGTGTGTTTTTACTGTCAATACAATACAATACAGTACTCCTGTATTTTACCCAACTATGATACTGTCGCGCTATTTTCTTACTTTCGCTGTACTTATGATTAAATGAACATTTTAAAGGATCAAATTAGTGTAAAACGTAAGTCAACTTACTTTTTGTTTATTCACAGATAGGCCAAGGTCTTAGTTGCTCATGGGCAGCCACTGTAGCTCGGTGTCCTTTCTTGCCTAACACGTACCTCTCATTTAGAAGGACTTTTTGAACAGTGTAAGGACCTTTAAACTTCGGCTTAAGCTTTTTTCCAACGGCTAGTTGTGAATCTTCAATGGCTACTAAATCACCTGGAGCGAACAAAGTGGTCTGATAGCGTGTTGCAT
Source organism: Pogonocherus hispidulus (assembly GCA_963924545.1). Lineage (NCBI taxonomy): Eukaryota > Metazoa > Arthropoda > Insecta > Coleoptera > Cerambycidae > Pogonocherus > Pogonocherus hispidulus. The sequence goes on from OZ004698.1 coordinate 29,852,114, forward strand.
CGAATTCCTGAGCTCGCTTACTGGCACGATTCCTTAGTCGAATACGAGCTTCAGCGATAGCCTTGTCTGCATCGATAAAGTTGTCAGACGTCAATGCATCTCCTAGGAACTTTGTGGTTGCGGCGAGTCTCGGATTTGTGCCCAAGTGTAGTACTGCGGGTGCATAGCCCGTGACTGAGTGCACTGTTGAGTTCAAATTGTCTTCAACTGCAACCAAGGCAGTTGTACAGGTATTTTCCTTCCCCGGTATCAGGTAGCTCGCAATAAATTAAAGATGGTTCGCATCATTCGTTCGACCTGTCCGTTACCTCTCGGCACACCAGTCGCAATATGATGAAGCTCCACGCCTTGTTCGCTTAGGAAGTTCTGAAATACTGTTGACGTGAAAGCAGCTGCTCTGTCAGCTACAATACGTCGGGGTTTTCCCAATTCTTTGAATACAGGCACCAGGGCACGAATAGTGTCTTCGGATGTTTTCTTTGGGATAGGTTGTAGTTGACAGAATTTGGAGAAGGCATCGATTATTATTAAGATTTGAGTACACCCGTTGGATTTCGTCAATGGTCCTGCATGATCAATATGCCATGTTTTTTTCGACCGAGTACAATTGGACTAGCATAGTCCGACTCACTTTCACGAATGATACCGTCACGCAATAAATCATCCACTATTTTCTTAACTTGCTCTCTTTCCTGATAAGCCAGTCTTCTAGGGGAATAAGCAACAGGGGTGGTATCTTTTAACTTAATCGACACTATTCCTGTAGTGATACAATCTGGCGTTTTGTCTCTATAGTTCGTCAGTAATAGTTCTAATTGCGTCGGGAACAACCGTAAAGTTTATTTCTAAAGTCACAGCTGGTAAAACACGACGCATTCACAAGTGCCGATAGCTTCTATAATTTGGCTTCTATAATAAGTCCAGTAAAAGCACGTACACTAATATCTCGAGATATTATGCCACCTATTAATTTTACAACCGATTGTCTGATTATTGATTTGTCTGCGCCACTGTCAATAAGGTATGTAAATGAAAGAGCTGTACCATTGTTTAATGAGGTGGCTATTGGTGTTGTGCTGAGATGGCGTCATTTTTTAAGAACAAAAGCTTTTTTCGGCCTTCCGTGTTTGTAGAAGCAAGTTGTCTCAGTATGACCAAACTTTTTACAATGAGTACATGAAGGGATGTTTGAAACCTCTGTTCTGTTGGGAGCATCTCCCTTTGTCGCCCCCTCTTTACGCAGATCTGGGCACGTAGCTTTTTGATGCCCTTGACGACCACAGTTGAAACAGAGCCTCTTAATACTTTTTCTTGGTTTCTCGTGGCCTGAATTCCGATAGTCTTTCTCCCGGCGATCGGCCGTCCTTGAAACTCTAGCCGTTGATCTAATGCGGCGAGCATCAAATTCGCTGAGCATTTTTAATAAGTCACGTTCTGTTTGAGGTTTCTGAATTTGAATTGCTGAACGTGCTTCATCGTGCTCCAAGCCATACTCTACCATGCTAATAATTGTTGTCCATGGCAAGTTCTTATGAAACCTGTGGATCATGCGCAGTTTCCTGTGTCCATAATCGCACAATGTCTCACAATCGCCGCTTGTTAACGTGGCAGCTGCATATGCGCGTGCGCCTGGTGTTTCGGAATCGGGGAAAGCAATGATGAGGTCACTACAGAAATTCTCCCAATTACGACATAGTGGTCTCCAATCACAGAAGTATCGATGGGCTCTACCTCTTAATGCCTCACCGGCTTTCGCAATCATGAGTAGGTCGCTTACATGTAATTCATTTTTCAGTTTCGTCACATCTTCCAACCATTCTTCAATGGAGTATGTGCTCCTACTCGGGTCGTAATTGGTCACCGAGAAAGATGATTGCGCATGTGTGGTTGTCGGCACAAGCGCATCCGTGCTTCCTTCACCGATATTGGGCGGTGGCGTTGATGTAGATGCTAAAGACGGCGCCATCTTGGCTTGGCGAGTTAACTCGGTCAATTGTTGTTGTTGCACTGCTATTAAACTAATTAGTGTCTCTTGCCACTGCACTTTCGCACGCTTTGACCCTGAAGGTCCTTCCTCTACATCCTCTTCAACATTGACAGCCTCAATATCCTGTTCAGATTCGACGCTATGGCGGCGGGATCTACTATCGTCCGTCATCTTTATTTGGTGGAGAAGTCACTAAATCACTAATTTTAAATGCACAGGAGCGATCCCACTTCTGATGTTAACTTAAGGGTGTTTAAATGAATAAAATAAAGCTAATAATCCCCTTTTTAACTTTTATTTTACGGCTACAGAGTTAAGTGTACTTATATCGCGACTCTCGCTTCGCTGCCCACTGACTGACTGACGCATGCGTCCCTGTGGCCACCGAGGCGTCTCGACTTCAACTGTAGAGGTCTCTTTCGGTGGAATATGGTAACAAATATATAGCGCATAAATATAATTTTTAAAATAAAAAAGTATGTTTAAAATAATAAAACTTTTGGTAGAAATGAAAGTAATAAAATGGTTCGTCTTTTATACCTTTTATATGTATATACAGGGTGGGCCATTAGTGCGTATGCGGACCATACCACCTATATCGTTAAAGTTATAATAATAATTTTTGGTACGAAGTTAGATGCCACTAGCGTGCATATTTTAAAATTATTTTGGCACATACAAGGTGTTTAATATTAAAATGCCAAACCGAACATACATTTTTTTAAATGGAGCACCCTATATATTTTTAGATTTTTGAATTAAGCGTACTTTTCTGAACAATTTAATATAGCACTTAATATATCTAAATTTACACGTGGCGACGTTGTTGCAAGTTTTCTATGAAAAAGGTCTCTACTTCGCATTATTGTAGCTCTCCATTTAAATGAGATATGACGTCCATTTTCTCATAAGATACATTAACAATATGTCTTTATTCAAGAAAATATAACGATTTAAACCAAAGTTACATTTGCTATACAGGGTGATACATTTCGCATATCGTAATCTTACTTCAAAATTTTAAATGGAACACCCTGTATATTATCATGTCGTCTTAAAGAGCTCCTTTTCAGCTTTCTAACGATACCATACTTGGTGGGCCTAAATAAATTTTATTTGTTAAAAAAAAAGTTTGAAACTTGAAGAACCGTTGAAATTAAGATAAGTTGTAAAAAGATAATTGAATAAAAAGTTTATACTGGCAGTTTATTATTAGTCTTATTGTTAATAACAAATTGTGAGTCACACTTAATTAAAAAATAATTCAAATTTTGAAAAATAACGAAAATAACCATGTCTTCCTGGTTGGTTGTAAATTGTAAAGACAAATTATTATTAATAGGGATACCTACTATGCTCTTATATAGGGTGCTTTGAAAACAAAATTGAATAGTGGCTTGGGGAACTGTCACTGTCATTATTAATGTTTCTATTGTGTTGGTTTTATTGTATCAGTCAGTATTAAAGGAAATATTCAATCTACTCATATTATCAAAAATGAATTTTACTAAAGAAGAAATGCTAGACATGATATTAGTTCTCGGAGTGATACAAAACTTGGTTTTATTGTATCAGTCAGTATTCCGAGTATTGTATCACTCCGAGAACTAATATCATGTCTAGCCTTTCTTCTTTAGTAAAATTCAATTTCGATAATATGGGTAGATTGAATATTTCCTCTAATACTGACTGATACAATAAAACCAACACAATAGAACCATTAATAATGACAGTGACAGTTCCCCAAGCCACTTTTCAATTTTGTTTTCAAAGCACCCTATATAAGAGTATAGTAGGTATCTCTATTAATAATAATTTATCTTTACAATTTACAACCAACCACGAAGACATGGTTATTTTCGTTATTTATTAAAATTTGAATGATTTTTTTATTAAGTGTGACTCACAATTTGTTATTAACAATAAGACTAATAATAAACTGCCAGTATAAACTTTTTATTCAATTATTTTTTTACAACTTATCTTAATTTCAACGGTTCTTCAAGTTTCAAACCCTTTTTTAACAAATAAATTTTATTTAAGCCCACCAAGTATGGTATCGTTAGAAAGCTGAAAAGGAGCTCTTTAAGCTGACATGATGATATACAGGGTGTTCCATTTAAAATTTTGAAGTAAAATTACGATATGCGAAATGTATCACCCTGTATAGCAAATGTAACTTTTGTTTAAATCATTATATTTTCTTGAATAAAGACATATTCTTAATGTATCTTGTAAGTTAATGGACGTCATATCTCATTTAAATGAAGAGCTACAATAACGCGAAGTAGCGACCTTTTTCATAGAAAACTTGCAACAACGTCGCCATGTGTAAATTTAGATATATTAAGTGCTATATTAAATTGTTCAGAAAAGTACGTTTAATTAAAAAATCTAAAAATATATAGGGTATTCCATTTAAAAAAATGTATGTTCGGTTTGGCATTTTAATATTAAACCCCTTGTATGTTCCAAACGAATTTTAAAATATGCACGCTACTGGCATCTAACTTCGTACCAAAAATTATTATTCTAACTTTAACGGTATAGGTAGTACAGTCCGCATACGCACTAATGGCCCACCCTTCTCGAAAGCTTGAATTAATAAAAAGAGTGTTTTTTATTCACTGGCTGGTGACTGGATTACCCGAAATTATATAACTTGTTTTTTTTTTTTATATATATATATATATATATATATATATATATATATATATATATATATATATATATATATATGTCAGTTGACGACTTCCAGGACATTTTTAGTGACCAACTGACTACTTCCAAGACATCTGTTTACTTCAGGGCCAAGACCGGAACTTTTATTTATGTGTCGACGACTTCCAGGACTGTCTTGGAAATCAATGTATGTTTCATTTCATTGATGAGTTCCGGGACAATTGTAATTTTAAGTACTGTTTACAAATTTTCTTAGGGTTTTATATATTTACGATTTACGACAATTTATTTAATTGCTGGTTTTTATTATTATAAATATTTACTTGATTGGTAAATATATAAATATGAATAACCTACCTATAAACATAAGTAGGTACATACTAATTTTTATAATATAGAACTTCTGTTTCCTTCGTAATGAAAGATATATCATCATTAAACTGAATTAAAGGAATTCTTAGGTTAATGGTGTAACTAACTTATCAATATCTTATTCCATAATTTATTGTTAAAAGTTAGATACTTATTATTAGTTAGATAATCTATTTTGTAAACCGGTATTGTCACGGAAAATGAAATAAGCAAACATATTTAAATATGTCTCGGAAGTCGACATTATATATATTTTATGTCTTGGAAATAGTCATTAGGTACCTAAATAGCATTTATTATTGGCATTGGTGGCAAACTTATCAATATCTTATTCCATAATTTATTGTTAAAGTTAGATACTTATTATTAGTTAGATAATCTATTTCGTAAACTGATTGGCACAGTAAATGAAATAAGTAAACATATTGAAATATGTCTCGGAAGTCGACATTATATATATTTTATGTCTTGGAAATAGTCATTAGGTACCTAAATAGCATTTATTATTGGCATTGGTGCTTATCAATATCTTATTCCATAATTTATTGTTAAAAGTTAGATACTTATTATTAGTTAGCTAATCTATTTCGTAAACTGATTGGCACGGTAAATGAAATAAGTAAACATATTGGAATATGTCTCGGAAATCGACATTATTTATATTTTATGTCTTGGAAATAGTCATTAGGTACCTAAACAGCATTTATTATTGTCATTGGTGGCAAACTTATCAATATCTTATTCCATAATTTATTGTTAAAAGTTAGATACTTATTATTAGTTAGATAACCTATTTCGTAAACTGGTATTGTCACGGAAAATTAAATAAGCAAACATATTCAAATATGTCTCGGAAGTCGACATTATATATATTTTATGTCTTGGAAATAGTCATTAGGTACCTAAATATTGGCATTTATTAGGTATTGTATACACGTGCAGAGCAAGTAATTTAATGTTGAATTTAGATATCTGCTATAGGCAAGTTGTCTCAAGAAAAACGTTATTAGCTATTTATTCCATCATATATCACCCTATCCACCTAACCTGTAATTACGATAAACGAATGAAAACTGTAACTAAACAAATAATTGTATGTTATTTTTAGCGGAAAAGTAAAAGTAAATGTTAAATATATTGTAGGTAATTATTTACTGTGGGTTTTTAAGAAATCACATGTAGGCACTGTACCTATTCTTTTATTATTATTGTACAGATATTTCACTTTTTGTGGGAAATATTTTATATCTATAGCCCGAAGTTTTACTTTGTCTATACTGCTAGTGGAATGTAAACGAAAAATTATAATTATAAATTTGATATAATTATTATAATTATTGTGTATTTTCACTCTGGATACGTCTCAGATATACCTACTGTAATTTTTCCACTGATTGAGAAGTACCTAACTCAGATCATACTTTTCAGAAACAAAACATTCATCAGATCACATGTTCCGAGACTTACGAACGAATAATATCGAAACGAGACCAAATTTTTACACATTTAGCATGTTTTCCTTCGTGGCAGACATTACCTACCAAATCTGTTATATAATGTAATTATAAATATATAGGTTGAACACTACCAAGACATGTTAAATTGTCAAGTGACTACTTCCAAGACATTTGTTGCTTTGTTGGATTTGTTACACAAGCTTTTTTTATGTACTAGCGACTTCCAGGACCATAGTTCAATCTACCTGAATTTCTGAATCACGTTTTACTGACACATTTAGTAGATATGCATATTTTATTGCAAACAATTAAGCAAATAGTAAATAAATGGTACATAATTATATCAGTTTCCTTCTGCAGTTTTGCACCTATCTACTTAATGATTGAAACTGAACAAGTAATTTCAATGTTTTAAATATCATTAATTCTGCATAGCTATGAAAGAAAAATATTGTTACACATGTAACTACCTATTACTTAAGAAGTAGAGATGTAGTAATAAAGCAGTCACTCAAAATGGATGTTTTTATAGGAGTTTAACCATCGTCAATAGGGTGCGATTAAAATCGCTGGGCATATTCCCATTTCTAGAGAAAATCATAAACCAATAAAAAAATAATAAACCAACCATAAAATTCGGTGAACCATATAATTTTCTTATTTATTTATTTCTAGTCTGTAACGTTTTTGAAATGTATGCTTATATTTCTTATTTTACATTATAAATATATTAGATATAACTGAAATCTGAAGGAATAATTACCATTAAAATCATTACCATTAAAAAAAAAATATATTGCATTAAGGGTTTATTCTATTCACCCCAATTGCGAGCAAAGAGAGATAGAGAGAAAGAATTAAAACATTATACGGTAATTCTTACGGTATACGGTATAAAGGATAAGTAGGTATACATAGAGTACATAATATAAATCACTACATTTATGTACCTACAGAAAATTATATATGAAGTAAGTACTGAAATAGTTTATGAAGTCCCACTAGTTTTCTGGGACCATATGCCGAACGAGTAGTACCTGTCAACCCTATTTCCTAGAATTTATTTTTATATACATATATTGACGTATATTGAATCTTTCCAAGACATTAATTATAAGTTGCTTACTTCCAAGACATCATCTGCTTACTTCAAAGATTATTAATATGCACAATGTTTGGTAATATTACTAAGGTAAGGTAATAACAACATATTTATTCAACAGTTTGCTAGTGAAATAATCGTTATGAATTCATAATTTACCAAAATTCTTGTATGCAAATGATTCCTCTTCATCTGTTCTAGAAATTAATATTATACATGTGTTTACATTTATGTTGTTATTTTTGCAAGCAAATAATACATGTTTAAAACATAGTATAATGAATACGAATTTGAATTAAGAATACCTATATAAATTACTATTTAAGTCTTTTTCAAGATTTGAATTTAATAACTGATATTTTATACTCGTGTTCCGAAATTCAACGATAGCACTGAATAAAAAAGAATTAAATATTTAATACCTACCTATATTGTATCGATTGTATCTAATACAATCATAGTGTGTTAAACGTTTTTAACCCGCGTCCTAATACTAATTGATAATCGTATATAGGATATGGCTAGGTATACTTGTACATCATCCATACCTTTATGTACAGAAAATGACTGTTTTAAGTAAGTACTGAATACATATACTGATATCATTTGTATCTAATACAATCATAGTGTGTTAAACGTTTTTAACCCGCGTCCTAATACTAATTGATAATCGTATTTAGGATATGGCTAGGTATACTTGTACATCATCCATACATTTATGTACAGAAAATGACTGTTTTAAGTAAGTACTGAATACATATACTGATATCATTCTTTAAATTGATATTACCACCCGGTTTCTGGGATCAGGTATTTGTCAAATGAAGTTTATAAGCTGTGGTTTAGACACGTGCATCTTTGGGTCAACCGTTTTCTATTCTGGGCGGTGTCAACCCTATTTCCTAGAATTATATTTTTATATACAATAGGCATATTGAATCTTTCCAATACATTAATTATATAAGTTGCTTACTTCCAAGACATCATCTGTTTATACTTCAAAGATTATTAATATGCACAACTCTTGGTAATATAAGAAAGTAACATCATATTTATTCATCGATTTACTAGTGAAATAATCGTTCTTCTGAATTAAATATTTACCAAACTTCTTGTATTGAAATGATTCCTCTTCAGCAGTTCCGGAAGTCAACATTGTACATATTATGTACACATTTATGTTATTATTATTATTTTTTCTAGCGAATTATGTATGTTTGAGACACACTATAGTGAAAATGGTACGTGTTTATGAATATATAAATTATTATATAAGCCTATCTCAAAATTTTAATCAAATAACTGATATTTTATACAAATGTTCCGAAATTCAATGGTATATAGCCGATTGAAAAATAATCGTTTTTGGAAAAAAGTACATAGTTTGTTGGCGAGGAAATTCTATTTCCTAGAATTATATTTTTATATACAATAGGCATATTGAATCTTTCCAATACATTAATTATATAAGTTGCTTACTTCCAAGACATCATCTGTTTATACTTCAAAGATTATTAATATGCACAACTCTTGGTAATATAAGAAAGTAACATCATATTTATTCATCGATTTACTAGTGAAATAATCGTTCTTCTGAATTAAATATTTACCAAACTTCTTGTATTGAAATGATTCCTCTTCAGCAGTTCCGGAAGTCAACATTGTACATATTATGTACACATTTATGTTATTATTATTATTTTTTCTAGCGAATTATGTATGTTTGAGACACACTATAGTGAAAATGGTACGTGTTTATGAATATATAAATTATTATATAAGCCTATCTCAAAATTTTAATCAAATAACTGATATTTTATACAAATGTTCCGAAATTCAATGGTATATAGCCGATTGAAAAATAATCGTTTTTGGAAAAAAGTACATAGTTTGTTGGCGAGGAAATGCAAATGTACACCTAATTCAACAAAAATATCTATATGTTAGAAAATGTCCCGGTAATCGTCGTTTGACATATATATATATATATATATAATCAGAAACTATAGAGAAATGAATACATAAAATAATATGTCTTCAGCATTTTCAGTTTTTTTAGATATCCTGGAAATCGGTATTTATTAAAATTACTTTGGTATAATGTGGCTACTTTTCTACTTTTCAAAGAGGTGCTCTAAAATTTAAGACACATAATTAGGTTACATTAGGTTAAGTTCAAAGTGAGTGGGACAATAACCAGACACCATATGGGGAATGGTGGCTCACACCTAAATTATATTTCGCCCAACTGGTCCAGGTGGTAGAAGTTGCCCTTTGCCAAATATTAAGTATGTGATCCTTTCTCCAGTGGGGGAGCTACATAAAAAAACAATTCTACCGTCATCATCTTTTAAGCATAAATGGCATTCAGCGTGTTCTGCTAAGGCGAATTAGTGCAGATAATATTTTAAAGGGCAGTACCCAGTGTATGGGCCAATTCAATTTCAGAAATGGGGGTACATTCACCCATACTCACACATTCACACCATACCCGCACACACTCACATATACACACGCCAGCGCCCACACACACAAGGTACTGAAAAGTCATCTTTGGAATCTCATGTGAGTCCTTCATCTGGGACTTTATCTACAGCCAACATTATCTCCGCTGCGTGTTTAAGTCTGTCTTGGGAATTCAGGATGGACTGAATTTAACATGGTTAATATATTAGGTTTACTTGAAGCAGACCTGTGAATTTCTACAAAGCAATTATCGTAACTAGAGCTACTATAAAACTCCGTACTTACACAGAATTGTAAAATAGCGAGGGTTTCATTTCTACAAAATGCACATATCCCAGACTTTACAACCTGGTATGACAGAAAGGAGAATTATATTAATGGTTTACCAATCAGTGTTACCTGAATAACCACTTTCTACAAAAATTTGATGATCCGATGAAACTAGATTTACGTACTATGGAGTTACCAATAGGGCACATTATCATGTCTACTATATATGTCTGTATAAACTGAATAAATGTTTGGTATAGGATTCTAGGGATGAGGATAATTGGACAATATTTTTTAGAATAATTTAATTGGCGAGTAATACAGTCTATTTTTAAAAAATAATCTTAATAATTATAAGTAAGTAACCCACCCCTTGCAGTGTGGAGAAATTTATATTTCCGGCATGCATGTGTTGGTAGTACACAGTGGAAAATCGAATAAACAAGCTGTTTTAAACAGACCTCTTTATTATCTTGTATCCACCACATGTTTACAACCTATTTGACACCCATTGAAAACATACAAAAACAGAAATACACCAGTGAATAAGAAATATAGAATAAGTGATTGAGTTTACATTCCTTCAATTCAAATCTTCAGCACCACCCCTTAAACTGAATACAACAAAAAAAAAACTACTTATGACAAATACAACAAATATTTTAACACAAACCAGAGCCGGAAGCAAAAGACTTATGTTTAACTGTTGGGAGAGGTTTAGTCAGGGTACCGGCAATCATATCCGCAGACCAAATGTGTTCAATATTTACACTACCATCTTGTATATGCTATCTAGAGAAATGGTACCTATCTATATGCTTGCTCCTCTGACTTATTACCTCATTTTTTCAAAGTTTAATGGTACTCATATTGTCACAATACACAGTTGTTGGTGAGATGATGTTGGTTGAGAAGTCTAATCCGTTAATTAACAATCTTAACCAAACTGTCTCCTGTATAGCAAAAGAGAGAGCCATGTACTCAGCTCTGTTGTGGACAAGGTGACTGTCCTCTGTCTCTTACTATACCAAGAAATCAATGCACCAGATATTCTCACAAGAAAACTAGTGGTAGAATATTTGTTAGGACCGTTCCTCCAGTCGGCATCACTAAACATTTCTAAACGTGAAATAAGATTTTTTTTGTACACTAATTTATATGTGTCCCTATTAAATAACGAAAAATTTGTTTAACTGCCAACCTGTGACGACACGTCCTTGGTTCATTAATAAATCTACTTATAATATTTACTGTGTAGGTAATGTCTGGACTAGACACTTGACTTAAATATAAAAGGGTACCTACTACGTCTTGATATGGCACTTTATCACTTAAACTTTCCTCGTGGCACTCACAGACACTCACTAATGCACTAGGGTCCATGGGCGTAGATGAGGGATTACAGTCCATTCCAAATTTGGTTAGAATTTTTTCTACATACAGAGGCTGACTGATGCTTAATTCATCTCTGCTTTGTTCGATAGTTAGCCCCAATACACTTTTCGGCTTCCACAGGTCTTTCATATCAAGCTCTTCCATAATCTTTGTGCAGATGATCTCTCGTTCGAATTTTTCGTTCCAGCATCGACCTCCTTGTTTTAAACCGTACATGCCTTTATTCAGTTTCCAGACTTCATTTGTATTTTCTTCAAGTTCATCTGGCGGTTTTACATATATTTCTTCGGACAAGTCTCCTTGTAGGTAAGCAGTGGTTACATCCATTTGATCTATTTGCAAGTCTCGGTTCACGGCGAGGGAGAACTGATATCGCTGTGTTGAATATTTTACCACCTGGGAGAATCTCTCTTCATAGTCCATGCCAGCTGTCTGTGCACAACCTTTTACTACTAATCTGGCCTGATATTTTCGCTGTCCATTTTTATCAGTTTTGATCTTATAAACCCATTTTGTAGACAACAGTTTTTTATCTGAAGGATACGGGGCTTGAGTGTAGGTTAGGTATTGTTCCTTTTTAGTGCTGTGATCTCTTGTTGTATAGCATTTAACCAGGCTGTACTATCTTCTCCAGACATAGCCTCTTTATATGTCAATGACTCAGTGCGTTGTGCAACATATTCAGGATTAGGAAAATCAGTAGATACAGAGTATGTTACAAAATCATTCAGTGCTTCTTTCGGGTTTTCTCGATCCTCGGGTGAGTAAGTATCAGAGCTTGTACTATCTCACTAGAGGGCGGTCCAAAGTCACGATCATTGTCGCCATTATCTTCCCGAATATTTTCACTTTCGGAGAAACTAACAGATGATTCATTGCTTTAGCAACGAATCAGTACTTGAAATGTTAAGTCAGTACTTGAAATGTTAACAGCGATTTCAGTCGCCTCTTCTGTTACTAAAGGATCTTCAGGAAGATAAAAAGGTAAATCACCACCGCATTCGGGTTCAGATAACAAAAAACTTTCTACTTCATTTTCGGAAAAAAGTCACATCTTTTGATATAAATACGCATTTCTTTTGCGGATCTTAAAGCCTGTATGCTTTAAATTCTAAGCTGGAATATGTGCGAATGTCTTGCATCCAAAAATTCTCATGCGAGATAGTGTGGGCTTCTTGCCTGACCAAAGTTCCTCAGGGGTTTTGTCCACAGCCCTGCTTGGAGACCGGTTGATTAGATAAGCAGCAGATTAGATACTGCTTCTGACCAAAATTTATTAGGAAGTCCAGACTCAGTCAGAAGGCACCTAGCACGGTCCATAGGGATACGATTCAATCGTTCAACCTTCGGATTCTGTTGAGAAGTATAAGGGCAGGTAGTCTGATACAAGATTCCTGCAGCTTCAATCATGCTCAATAGTCTTTTTCCAGTATATTCTCCACCATTATGTGAGCGAAAAACTTATTTTTCGACTCATTTGATTCTCAGCAAAATTTTTAAACATTTCAAAGTAATTAGCAACTTGGTATTTAGATTTTAAAAAATTAACAAATGATTTGTAGCTATCATCATCCAAAAAAGATAAAACATATTTTGAACCAGCCAGTGAATCAGCTTCTAGGGGTCTCAGCAAATCTGAGTGTACCAAATCAAGCAAATCATTACTTTTTGAACTACTTAACTCAAATGGTAAACAGTGGTTTTTTCCAATAATACATGCATCACAAACATTAGAACTTTTCATCACTGAGAAATTAATGCCATGTCTGATACAAGATTCCTGCGGCTTCAATCGTACTCAATAGTCTTTTTCCAGTATATTCTCCACCATTATGTGAGCGAAAAACTTATTTTTCGACTCGTTTGATTCTCAGCAAAATTGTTAAACATTTCAAAGTAATTAGCAGCTTGGTATTTAGATTTTAAAAAATTAACAAATAATTTGTGGCTATTATCATCCAAAAAAGGTAAAACATATTTTGTACCACCCAGTGAGTCAACTTCTAGGGGTCTCAGCAAATCTGAGTGTACCAAATCAAGCAAATCATCACTTTTTGAACTACTTAACTCAAATGGTAAACGGTAGTTTTTTCCAATAATACATGCATCACAAATGTATCTTTTCATCACTGAGAAATTAATGCCATGTACAGAGCAGTCCATTTTTGATGGGAATCCAGGGTATCTCGGAAACTACAAGATGCATAACAAAACCGCTTGCACATCCTCGAGCTACTTTTTCCAGTTTGACTTAATGGTGAAATCAGATCGGGTCTACTTTGTTTAGGTTTTGAGATACAGGGCATTTCTGAAATTTTGGCTTTTTCGTCAGGATCCTGTAACTTTTTTATTTTCAGACCTACAAAAAAAGTTTAAAGGGGAAAGTTTTAGATATTTTTAAGTGGAATCCATTGGCGTAGCAAATTTTTTTTTATTGCGTCCCGTTTTTTAGATACAGACCAAACTTGTGTTTTTTTAAATGCAACACCCTGTATATTTCTAGTTAATTCGAAAGAACTTTCAATTCTGGTTACAGTAATATATAATAAATAGGGGTTTATTTGAATTTAAGTACCTTTATTAAACATTTTTATGGTTAAATGGGGGGGAAACGCGTATTTCCATTGATTTATTTCCTTATAAACTACATTGAACTCCTGTTTAATGTTATACTTAATATCTTAATAGTAATAATAGCAATAATAATATTAGCAATAATAGCAATACGGTTATATATAATTTATATTTGTAAAAATATTCGACATTTTTATGTTTCCATAATTAATTAGTATCTAGTATTCGGAAATATTTAAATCTTTATATAAAATAGTGTGTTTAATTAAATCAAGAGTTTAATATAGTTTATAAGGAAATAAATCAATGGAAATACGCGTTTCCCTCCATTTAACCATAAAAATGTTTAATAAAGGGACTTAAATTCAAATAAACCCCTATATAATATATATTACTGTAACCAGAATTGAAAGTTCTTTCAAATTAACCAGAAATATACAGGGTGTTGCATTTAAAAAAACACAAGTTTGGTCTGTATCTAAAAAACGGGACGCAATAAAAAATAATTTGCTACACCAATGGATTCCACTTAAAAATATCTAAAACGTTCCTCTTTAAACTTTTTTGGTAGGTCTGAAAATAAAAAAGTTACAGGGCACTGACGAAAATGGCAAAATTTGAGAAATGCCCTGTATCTCAAAACCTAAACAAAGTAGACCCGATCTGATTTCACCATTAAGTCAAACTAAAAAAAGTAGCTCGAGGATGTGCAAGCGGTTTTGTTGCGCATCTTGTAGTTTTCGAGATACTCTGGATTCCCATCAAAAATGGACTGCTCTGTACATGTCCGCTGTTTAACCTTTTTAAACTTTCAATGTTTAGATGAGCCATACGTCTGTGCCAAATATATTGATCGTTACATTGAACCGTCATAGCTATAGTATTGTTAGTAAGAACATTCAACTTGAATAGATTATTCACAACTGATGCAAATACAATAATCTCTTTATTTTTGTTAAACACGTCGGCACCAGTTTAATAAAAAATCACAGTATTCCCTTTATTCACTATTTGACTGACGGGGAGCAGATTAACGTTTATTTTGAAAACATAAATATCACTTATGTGGCCATCAGTATTGGAGTCGTTTACTATTATGGGGAGATCAATATCTGCAATTAAGTCTGTCATCATTTTTCCCTCATTGGTAGTGGTGATACTTAATTGGGCAGACCTCTTCACATTTTTCATCACCCTATGATTCATTGACAAATGTGCTGAGCTCCGGAATCAAGATACCAATCATTATTTGATTGAGACTGAACTGAAAACGTGGCAAATAATGCTCTATTATTGTGGTTTTGGTTATTCAGGCTTGTCACTTTTGTCCTTGCTCTCGGCTTTGTTTCTGTCACAATTTTCAAAAGAAAACACAAGAAAACAACTTTCTAGGCTATTACTTGGCGACCTAGGCCGATAACCTGTTGGTAGTACACCGTGGAAAATCGAATAAACAAGTTGTTTTAAATAGACTTCTTTATTATCTTGTATCAACCACACGTTACAAGCTTTTTGACACCCATCGAAAACATACAAAAACAGAAAACAGAAATACACCAGTGAATAAGAAACATTGAACAAGTGATTCAGTTTACATCCATTCAATTAAAATATTCAACAGCGCATGTGATATATAGCTCACTACGCAATATTAGGGGTGTAGAAACTATCTTAGTGCACATTTTACTGAGAGGTGGATAGAAGAAGACCAGCAAGATCTCTTGACCTCACACACTTTAACTTTTTTCCTTGGGGATATGTCAAAAATATTGTTTAAATAATAAGATATTATAATATTCTAAAATAACCCACACAAAGTGTTTTAAATAGGTACTTTTAAAAATCATAGATGTTGAAGTGTTACAAAACTGTGTTCCTCTAAATAATGCAAAGCTCACACTTGTTTAGAAAACAATGGGTCTTTAAACTTTAATTAATTAACATTAATCTTTAATTAAATATTTATTTTCTGAATACAGATTTCATTATGTCACCGTCTATTGTTAACCCTCAGCGTACTATGTGAAATCAGGTTTTTGTTAAAATTATTGTGTAAAATTTTAATTCTTCTAGAAAGTCATATCACCATAACTGAAATAAGAAGTGCTATAAAGGGCATAAAAAAATTGACTTGGTCATAGCTTAAAAATACATGATGCCCTTTTTGTTTGCGGAAATGAAAAATACAGTCACTTTTATCCATATGTACTATATATTAGAACATCATTTTGAATAGCAGCCATGTCAAACAGTTTTAAAAATTCAGATATTCATAATATAAATATTATGACATATTTCCAGGAATAAAAGTACTAGTGAAAAATAACAAAAAGATATTTTAATTTTTCAGCAAAAATGTTAATTTGACCCGGGCCAAATTCCAATATCAAACTAGGTATTTCATCCATTGGACCTGGTAGTGTTACTTACTTACTATAATGTAACTACAAAAATATAATAAATCATGTAATTACAAACACTCCGGTTTAGTTTAAATTATTTTTGGCCCTTTTTAGTCCAATAACGGACAGTGAAGTAATGATCCAAAAAAGAGTCTGAGATTTTGGATTGTGTACAATGTAATAGTTTTATTTTTTACCTCATGCGTGGTGTAGAACTTAACTTTTCTGATTCCTAATTTTTCACTTCAATTATGGTGTATGGAAACTATGCATTTCTAGTTCATGATGGATAGCTTAGACTAAGATTAGTAGGAGCCACAATAGACCACATGGTTGTGGTGGAAGGTTTGGTTTTCAGCCCACTCACTTTTGAACCTAACCTAACCTAAGACTAGTAACTTTCCAATGGCAGGATAGCTAAATTGGGAGTAAAACAGTTTAAAAAATATAGCTTTTTCCTATTCAAATAAATTTAGTTTCCTACTATTAAAAAGTACTACTCTTGTAAATATGTCCTACATTTATTAATACAGCCTGTATATATTCTGTACAGAGAGATTGAAAATTAAGTCAGCACTATTTCTAACTCACTATGAGAGTTGGGATGTTTTAAATTAGTTAGAGTTGCATAATTTCTTCTGATGATTTTAGTGGTAAAACATGGCAACAAAAATATGCCATAACAATAATCTGCTGGAACAGGGCCAAAAAATATTGTAAAAGAGTTATTAACAGTCTACATGCCTAAATTTGTTTCATGTACTACTACTAACACAACCTGAAGCAATTAAAATCATTATAAATGATTATAATAAATAACAAATATTTTATGTTGGCTTCTGTAGGAATAGTCATATAAAAATTTGGACTAATACCTATAAATAAATAGGTATATAAACAGTTAAACCGTCAAATAATATAATTTAGCACCAAAATTTGCAGAGCAAAAATATTTGCTCGTCGAAATAACTTTTGTTAGACAAATATCCTCTTTTTTAATACGATCGACGGAAATCTCGACAAAAATTATTTAAAACAATATTTAAATAGGTAATTAATATTTAGATATAAAAAATTTACATATACGTTTCCTTAAAAAAGCTGTAAACGAGAGTTCAGGAAGCTTGAACATAACTATTTTTAGTTTTTAGATATCCGTTAATTAAAAACGATTTGGCACAATCACAAACTCAAAAGTATTTTAGTTATTCAATTCATAGTTATCAAATGACACATTAAATTATTATGTAGCTAAACAAACTATACAGTTGTTATACACGGGTACACTCACTTTCTAAAAAAAAACAAAAATTAAATAAGTGTTTTAATGTTAAAAATATGAAATACGTTATAATGTTTAATAATGTTCTCGTAGGGCCACGAACTAATTGGGGACAAATCTGCATAATATAAGCATATGGAAAGTGTCTAACGAGTCTAGTCGAAAAGGAGTTCGGGTCGGTTGTCATAGTTACCTGGGCCGCAACTCAAAATGTGGCCACGAATCTGATCCTCTCCTCACTGTACACTGTACAGTGGCAGTGTGCTATGGTCGAGTCATGTGGACTGTGCCGTTATGAGTACGATAGCTCAAGTGCTCAAGCCGTTCCTTATAATAGTTTCGTACCACAATAAACATGTTTTTACTTTTAACATTTGCATTTAATTTACAATAATGATGATAATAATAAGGATTTCTTTGGTATTTTTGGAGGAGGGGCGCACGACCATGCGACCTTAAGGAGAAGCCGCCACTGCAAAATGTGAAATACACTTAAAGTGTTTTCAATAGATTTACCAACTCATGAATTTCTTTGACTGTGTATAATTTTTTTAACATATGTATCTTACGATTAGACACCAACAGATTCGTTAATTCTTATATTAGCATATTTGTAAGGGAACACTACCCAAATCTATAAAAATATGTAGATGAGTGTCTATTTAAATAAGTTTTTATTTAAAAAATATTTCAATCAAGTCAATATTTCGAAAATGTGATTCTCAATTATTGTTTTTCAGTTTTTGCCATTAAAATTAGGCACAGATAGTTGCACAGCTAGCACAACATTACACATTGTTAATTTAACCAACATCATAGCTCCCAATAATTAAGTTAACAGTAGTTCCAACTTAACTATAAACGTCATGTATATTTCCTTGAACATTTCAGCAAATACAAATGCAAGTAATCATAGAACCAATCAAAATAGTGCAGTAATCCAGAATAATTTAAGAAATAATGGTAATTCATCAGCGAACAGTGAACAAAACCATAGAGACAGTAGATCCGTCAAGACAACGAGTATAACAAGGTTAAATATCAATGCGAATAATTGTGTTAACAATGAGAATGAGAGTCAAAGTGGAAATAATACATGGTTATCCACCAATTGTTTCAATGTTGTTCCTACTAATAGGCCTTCCTTGGATCTCATGGCAGGTCCTTCCAGGACAAATATAAATGATAGCATTGTACCACCTACCAGTCAGGAAGAAGAAATTGTTTGTTCGTGTAATAATAAGGCCTTGTTACTTACTGTACGTAAAGATGGGCCTAATAAAGGTAACTTAACTATTACAGTTAATTAAATAAACTAAGATAATAATATGATTACAGGAAGACAGTTTTATAAGTGTGCCAATGAGACTTGTAAATTTTTCTTGTGGGCTTTAGATGATAACACAAATGGGAATGTTACCCATAATGATAATCAAGCTAATGATCTTTTATGTAATTGTCGTCAACCTGCAATTTTAAGAACTGTATCTAAAGCTGGACCTAATACAGGTAGACAGTTCTATTGTTGCTCAAAGCCGAGGGATAATGGCTGCAACTTTTTTAAATGGACTGACGAGGTAAGATTACATTTAATTGACATCCTTCCAAAGATATCTGTAAAAAAAATTAATTTGTACTCACAATTGATACAATTTCATAGTCTTACTTAAACTGATTAGGAAAAACAAAAAATATTTTTTAAAGACACTTTCCACACAATCACATGCTGCTTAAAAATAGAAAAAACTTTTTTTTTTCTGAAATCACTAGAGAATATTTCCTTTCTTGGCGCAATTTGAGGTCCCAAAATACTCTATTTTAGTATTTCAGTCAGTTGTTAAGCAACCATCAAAAATCAGTATGAGGAAGTTACTTTTGCGGCCTACAAAGGGAAAGGAAATTTTTCGTACTGAGTGATTATCAAGGAAACAAGTACATATTTTTTTCTGAACTGAGAAAATTTGTTTTCAGATAAAAGAGTATTGCAAAGTTATAAAAAATATACACTGATTGTACACTGTTTCACTGTATCATTTAATTATTGGTAGAATATTTTCTTACTAACACACTGATATGGGGTTTGATAGGTTTTTCACCAACAATAACGGCGATATGTTCAAAAGAGTGCGTTTTGTACTATACAAGCAATAATGTATCAGTATACAGGGTGTCTTACGGTGACCACCCATTAGAATATTTCATAGATTACTTCAATTTGAATTTTGACAATTTGGGGTATCGAGTTTTCGGGCATGTCCTCCTCAAATAAAATAATGGTGCCCACGTAACACTTCCGGTTATACGCCCCGAAACATCCTATATATTATTGCAATTTTGGATTCTACATAAAATTTTAGGTGGATTTTCATCAAGTTTCCCTATTCCTAAAATTAATGGTATACGAGATATTTATATTTATATATTTTTTTTTTTTTAAATAAAAAATCAGTACCTAGTTTAAAATTCTGTGTATTTTACAGTAAGAAAGATAAAGTGTCAATATTTGAAGGAGGGATAGCTGGATCCCTAAGCTTCCAATTCATACTTTCAAGGTGGCTTAATTGCATACAGGATGGTGGAATTTTAATGGCGAGTTAAGTTAACTTCAAACCATCATAAGTTGGTTTTTCAAATGGAACACCCTGTATATTTTCCATTGTCTGGTACACTCTATTATTCTTTTTCAAACGGTATCATGGTTCCCTACACCCATCTCTTCTAGTTTTTAAGTGATATACTACTTTCTGTGTAATCACCTAAAATCATTTAATTTCTTGCACGGATCATGGATGCTGTAAAATTCTCAGCCGAATTTCAAAACAAAAAACTTATCTGTCACCAGTTATTTGTTCAGTCTAACACCTATAGAGATGGTTTAATTAAGTATTGTTTATATTTAAAAAATGGAAAAAAAACACGTATTCAAAGGCTGACATTCTAAATTTATTATTTATTCATGGCAAATGTAATAAGATAATGAATAGAACTTGCAGAGTATATAATGAGAGTTACCCTAATTTACCAACAATGAGTAGAGCGTTTTTTTTTTAGAAATTACAAAAATGTTACAATCATCGGTAAAAACATGAAATTAACAAATATGATCTTAAAGATATTGAATACTATGATGAGAAAAGAGAATAATAATAGGTAATCATCATCAAATAAAGTTAAATTATCGTTATAGTTAAAAATACTAATTCCTATGTTCGATATAATCCCCATCTAGCCTTATCCAATAATAATTTATCCTCCGATAAACCCATCTGTAACAGCTCCTGATATTTGGGCTGTGGGCAAAACTTCAAATGATCTTCTTATGTGCCACTACCACTTCCTAGGTAGTTCGATTTTGGATAACCAACAACTACCACTACCAGGAGCCCGATCTAAATGGCCTAACAAAAACGACTCCTTAGTGGCTAGAAAGGTTATCACAAGACCAGCTATTGAGTGTGCTATTAAATTTTTCAGCCATTCAAATCACCTGGTGAGGATGGTGTGTTTCCAGCTCTGCTCCAAAACGGACTGGAAATTAGGAGAAGTGTGTTAAGCATTCACCCTCTTAATATCCACCAGTATACCTATCAAACTGGCAAATGAATAGAACTAACAGTCAATAACCTAGTCGGGAAATCACCCAATCCCTGTAGAGTAGGGAATTTGTAGTGGCGACTTTCCTTGACATTGAAGGTGCTGTAACAATGCCTGACTATGGGAGTAGGGAGGGAGCAGATGTCTGTAAACCCCCACAAAATGGTAATTGTAACTGCCTGGCCATAACTGAAGCAATTAGCTCTAGACTCTCAGCAACTCTGCAAATCCTACTGAACCTACCTCCTTTTCACATATATTTGGAGAGAAAGGCCAGATGGGCAACATACAGACTAAAGCAGGCAGCTATTAACATGCCGCAGTCTGACATTATGGAGCACAATAGGCTGCTGGATGACATGGAAAGTCAGCATTCTGGAGATGATTTCAGATGTCATGCTTGCAATGACCAACCATGAACTGCCCTTTAACATTCTCTTCCCAGGAAGAGATGAATGGAATCGGAATAAACCTGATCTATTGAGGGCGGACCCATGGGTGTTGGAGCCAGAGTGTATAGTTGCAACCCAATGGTAAAAATATCCTCATGCCTTGGTAGTTATGCAACTATATTTCAGGCAGAAATCTATGCCTCTAAATTGTGTGTACAGAGACTGTAACGGAAATTAGTGAAAATTTGCGTTTCAGCCATTAGCATAGATATTATACTATTCACCCGTATGCAACCCTGATTGCTTATTAATAATCATATCTATTTGCTGATTTAACAATACCAACTATTAAGCAAAATAAATCGCACAGATAATGCTGGTCCTCTAATAATTCATTAAAATTAAGTATTGGTCAGATGGTAAAGGTAGTGAGAGAAATTTGATATAGCGAACAGACATGCTAAAATCAAGGCTTTTTCGTGTTACTTTGACGACAGGTGAGATTCTAATTTATATTATTAAAATTCAATTCTTTCTATAAATTGTTTAATCTATTTGTTTTGTATTTGTTGTTTGTTCCAGACATACTCAGTTTTCTATTTATTTGGTAATACTTATTTTCCAATTAGGGTTTTTTAGGGAAACTCGAAGCCACATGTTGACTTCATTTATTTTTTTATTGATCGAAGGGTATGATTGATATCTTCGATATATTTATATATAGGCCAAATAGGTGAACTAGGTCCCAAAGACATTAGCTCCGACTAAGCTCGTCGGTTGGTTGCAGATTCGCAGTTAAAAAATTGTTTTTTTTTAATATTATCTTGTGGACGCCAGGATAGTTTTAGATTAAAAAATAATAATTAGATATATAAACTATACAACATTGAATGTTTGATGAAGTAAAACAAAGCAATTAAAATAATTATATATTACAGGTTAAAACCATGACGAGCAATTGTCCATTATATATTTACAAATTATGATCAACAATAAATTATAGGTTATTTATATGGAAAATACTCGAAAATTTATGGTTGTTACCACGCAAAATGACTTTACAAAAATAATTAGGTTTTACACAAAAAAACAGATAGATTCCTCTGGCCTCGGAGCAATAATACAAACTCTTACCAACAGATTCTCCTTAGAGTGTTTCGGAGTGGTACTTAGCCAAGGTGCAGCAAACAATGCGCCTTCTGCAGCCGGCAACAAGATCGATGTGCTAGCTAGCGCCTTGTTGACCCTGACCTGACCTGCACCCAACCGACAAGCTTAGCAGGAGCAATGTTTTTGGGACCTAGTTAATAAAAGTCAATTAAATTTCAACCAAGTTCATTGCAGGGCTGGAACAAATGCAACTTACACGCAAATCGATAAAAAAACTTCTCAGACAGCCAAGTAGCTCTTAAAGCTCTTGGTTCCTACCGTTAGCCAAGGTGCAGCAAACAATGCGCCTTCTGCAGCCGGCAACAAGATCGATGTGCTAGCTAGCGCCTTGTTGACCCTGACCTGACCTGCACCCAACCGACAAGCTTAGCAGGAGCAATGTCTTTGGGACCTAGTTAATAAAAGTTAATTAAATTTCAACCAAGTTCATTGCAGGGCTGGAACAAATGCAACTTACACGCAAATCGATAAAAAACTTCTCAGACAGCCAAGTAGCTCTTAAAGCTCTTGGTTCCTACCGTTGTAACTCAAAAAGGTATGGAGTTATCAGCAGGCGCTTACTCATTTAAGCAGAAAAAATAGAGTAACTCGTCTGGGTCCCAGGCCATTCTGGCCATGAATTTGTTGGACCAGAACCGGTGCTTGGCGTATCCTTGAGTACTGCCCAATTCCCTTGATTTGGATTACGGGGCAAATCCTCCAGTACTGGTAAGAACTACCAAGATTAGTTCATTCGAAGGCGTTCATAATAAACTCTTTAAAAACAAGAACTAAAAAACTTTTAGGGTTAATCAGGTTGCACCTAGCTTACAGGGTGTCCCACGGTGACGAGACAGTAGACATATTTCAGAGACTACTTCAATTTTGATTTTGAAAATTTGGGCAATAGTGTTTTCGGACATGCCCTTCTCACCTAAAATAATGGCGTCCACCTAACGCTTCCGGTTATACCGGAAGTTGATGTTATTTTAAATAGGACGCCCTAGATATTATTGCAATTTTGAACTCTATGTGAAATTTTAAATACATTTCATGTAGGATGTCCTATACCTATCTTCAACTGTTTTTGAAATATTCAGAGTTGAATATTGACATTTTGCAACTTTGGCACTCTGTAAAATTTAAACGATTTGAGATGAAGCAAAACGATTTGCACATTCCTATCTTAACTTTTCAGAAGCTACCGTTTGATACTAATATTAGATTTATCCAGAATTAAAAAATTTTCGATTAAATTTAATCTCTTGGTTAAATCTGAAATTAGTATCAAACGATAGCTTATGAAAAGTTAAGATAGGAATGTGCAAACCGTTTTGCTTGATGTTGAACCGTTTAGATTTTACAGGATGTCAAAGTGTGTTTCCAGCTCTGCTCCAAAACGGACTGGAAATTATCATACCGTTTCTAGTCTAGAAAAGGTACTGGGGGGATATTAGGAGGAGTATGTTAAGTATTCACCCTCTTAATATCCACCAGTATGCCTATCAAACTGGCAAATGAATAGAACTAGTGCTCAATAACTTAGTCGGGAAATCACCCAATCCCTGTAGAGTAGGGAATTTGCAGTGGCGGCTTTCCTTGACATTGAAGGTGCATTTAACAATGCCTGACTATAGCAGGGAGGGAGCAGATGTCTGTAAATCCCCACAAAATGGTAATTGTAGGAATGTGCAAACCGTTTTGCTTGATCTCAAACCATTTAGATTTTACAGGGTGTCAAAGTTGAAAAATGTCAATATTCACCTGTCAATATTTCAAAAACTGTTGAAGATAGGTATAGGACATCCTACATGAAATGTGTTTAGAATAACACGTAGCATTCAAAATTGCAATAATTTACAGGGTGTTCCATTTAAAATAACGAAGATGACATCAACTTCCAGTATAACCAGAAGCATTAGGTGGACGCCATTTTTTAGTTGAGAAGGGCATGCCCGAAAACACTATTGCCCAAATTTTCAAAATTAAAATCGAAGTAGCATCTGAAATATGTCTAATGTCTCGTCACCGTGGGACACCCTGTATATACTGGTCAATACCGTTTAAAATATCATCCGTACAAATTCGGCCTAGCAGAAGATCCTGAATGCTGCCTGTACTTAGAAGATGATGAAACGGCGGAACACATATTATGCACCTGTCCCGCTGGGGAAAGGATCAGATAGTCATTATTTGGCATCTTCTGCCAGAGGATCTGAATAAGTTCTCACCCAATAAGGTGATCAGCTTCATTAAGAGGCTGGCCCTGTTGGGTGAAATATAAGTAGGTGTGAGCCGCAATAGACCACATGGTCGGGGTGGTGAGTCTGGTTTTCGGCCCACTCACTTTTGAACCTAACCTAACCGTCTAATTGACGTATATCAAAAAGCAGACTGCCGTTTTGTGGGGATTTACAGACATCTGGTTCCTCTCACACCAACTCAGTATTATATCTAGTGTCTCTTGGAGGGTAAGGGAAATTCTCTCTTCAGAGTTTCCGCTGACTAAAATGACTAGATCGCCGCATATGCTTCAACCTCAACCTCCCACGCAATATACTCTTCCTAATGTATCGGTCCAGTACCTTTTCCAGACTTTTCAAGAGAAATGATGGGCTAATAGGTCTAAGCGATTTAGGGTATAGGTCTATTCGACCTATTTTAGGTATGTAACCACCCTAACTGCTGACCAACCAGTTGATATATAACTCCATACCAGACTAGCTCTGAACAGTCTGATGAGAAACGTTATGATAATTTCCAGTCCGTTTTGGAGTAGGACTGGGTACATGCCATTCCCACCAGGTGATTTGAATGGCTGAAAACCACACTCAATGGCTGGTTTTGTGATAACCTTCTTAGCTACCAAGCAGTCGTTTTTGTTAGGTCCTTTAGATCGGCCTCCTGGTAGTGGTAGTTGTTGGTTATCCAAAATCGAACTACCTGGGCAGTGGTTTTGTAACAAAAGCTCCAAGTATTCCTTTTGCAATGAACTTTAGATAAGCTAGGGATGTGCACTTCCACTAGTTTAAGTTCACTGACATTACTCCGGTAGCTTAGGGAGATTTAATGGACTAGGGTGTAGTATTCATAGCAATGCTTTGAGTGGACAATTTATTTGGGCACCAGGATAATTTTTAGATCTTACCACACAAAAAGAAACAACAATATAAAATTTAGGAGACTACAATATAGTATATAAACTAGGTATATATTTTTATAGTTCTATAGTATATAGAACTATAAAAATGATTACAAGTTAATAACTATGGATGAATTTAAAAATTGAAAGAAATACAAAAAATGATTTAATAATGACTGACAAAAAAAAATGTAAAAAATGAAATTTTAAAATAGGCTAACTTTACAAACTTTTAGTGAGGTTCTGTAACACTCTTACAATCTCGTTCCTTCTGTATGCGTCAGTACTCTCACCCTTAACTTGTCGCTGATGATTGGGAACCCAAGTGGACTTGCCGTGGCCAAGTGGGAAAGCTAGAGCTCTAGTCCAGATGACGGTCACGTACTAGCTAAGTCCAATCCTTTTATTTAGGGATTTGCAGATGGTAGGCGTCCAGAGTTCTTGAGACTGGGTATAGATCTTGCAATCAGGTTACGGCAGGCTCGTCTCAGAAGAGTACATACAAAGAATTGTTCGTGTTAAGAGTGCCCCACAATTTACAAATATATATAGATGAAAGTTGATAGCTAGTTTAGCCAAGATTAAAAAGTATAAATATTTTCCTGAAGGAAATGTACCAGAAAATCTGGTTCTTATCAAATACTCTGTGAATTATCACAGGGAAAATTATAAACAAATGAAAACAAAACCTGGAAGGTGTCAACCTTTAGTGACCCTACCCAGAATGAAGCAAATAAAATTATCCAAAAATTTGCATTCAAATGAACTGATTACAGTTCAGCCACTCGACAATTATTCATAATAAAAAAACTTTAATCATTAATATTTAAAGATACAATAAATCAGAAGGAACAAACATAAAATAAATATAAAAAAACCTCTAACATCTGACCCACAATTCCAAAAACAACGGCTTCAGAACCGGTTAAGCAAAGATATTACTCTAATTAAAAGAGAAAATTTATTCCATTACTATATGTAAAAACAAAGTGACAAGTTATAAAAAATTCTTATTGATTTATTGTGCAAATTTATTGCTAAAGAACAATACTCAATGGATTTCTACAATTCATAGGAAACAGGTTCCAGTCTCCCAATCGGCTTGCATATGTCACCACAAACTCAGCTAAGCTAGGGATGTGCAATTCCACTAGCTTAAGTTCATTGACATTAGCTCCGGTAGCTCAGGGAGATTTATGACACTAGGTCGTAGTATTCGTAGGGCTGCTTTGAATGTTGACAATTATTTATTTGGGCACCAGGATAATTTTTATAATAAGATAAAAGAAAACTATATAAAAGTTAGTTGAATACACTATAATCAAATAAACAAATTGAATGGAATTTACAAATGAATAATAAAGTGACTATTTAACAATAATTCAAAAATGATTTAATATTGACTAAAATATGAAAAAAAATTTGAAAAATGAAATTTTAAAATTGGCTAACTTTACACAATTTTAAGAGGTTCGGGGTCACTCTGAAAATCTCGTTCCTTCTTTATGAGGTCAGTACTCTCACCCTTAACCTGTGCTGATGATTGGATCCAGGTGGACTTTCCGTGGCAAAGTGGGGAAGCTAGAGCTCTAGTCCAGATGATGGTCACGTACTGCTAAGTCCAATCCTCTTATCTAGGGATCTGCAGGTGGTAAGCGTCCAGAGTTTTCAGCAGGTTATAGATCTCGCCGTCAGGTTACAGCAGCCTTGTCTCAGAAGAGTACATACAAAGAATTGTTTGTGTTAAGAGTGCCCCAAAATTTACAAATATATAGATGAACGTTGACGGCTAGTGTAGCCAAGATTAAAAATTATAAATAAATTCCTGAAGGGAATGTACCAGAAAATCTGGTATGGAAAAATCCTCTGTGATTCTCACAGGGAAAGTAATTAACAAATAAAAACAAAACCTGGAAGGTCAACCTTTAGTGACCCTACCCAGAATGAAGCAAATAAAATTACCCAAAAAATTGCATTCAAAAGAACTGATTACAGTTCAGCCACTCGACAATTATTCTTAATAAAAAACTCTAATCATTATTATTTAAAGATACAATAGTTCAGAAGGAACAAAAATAAATTAAATAAAAAAAAACCTCTATTATCTGACCCAAAATTCCAAAAACAACGGTTTCATAACCGGTTAAACAAGGAAATATTACCACTCTAATTAGGTAAGAGAGAAAAATTATTTCGTTAATATTTCAAAAACTGAGTGACAAGTTATAGAAATTCGTATTGATTTATTGTACAAATTTGTTGTCAAAGAACAATAATCAATGAATTTACTATGTTAGGAAACAGGTTCCAGTCTTCTAATCGGCGTGAATGTGAGTTATTCAAATCTATATAAAGTAACAAATTACTTAACCTAGTGCAGAAATTACGATATTAGCAATTTTCTATAGCTCCAATCATATATTATAACTATAAGATAAGAGAAGATAAGATAACGATAAGATAATTAACTTAATTCCCAAAGGGCACAACACGTGGTGGATAATCGCAATCCGATTCAAACAAAATGGAGGCAAGAAAACTCAAATTTATTGGTTTTAAAAAACAATGTTTTCTATAATCTCCTGACTAGAGCACAGCTTCACAAATTTATAAAATCATATTAAAACTATTTTCTATTGTTTAGAATCGTACTACATTTCACCATATAGGGTGACAAAAAAATCTCCCTGACCACGCCTAAATAATTTACCTAAAATCCAGGTAAATCCTGATTATATTTGAAATATAATTACTTAATAATGACAACAAATCGCTATTATCTTATTTCTGTACTAATAATTATAATCGTAACCAATAATGAAAATGAATAAATTATATATATCAAATAGGTAAATAACTCACATGTGCCTATCCACGAAGACGGAAACTGTCTCTTCTCATTCCTAATCACACCGGCGTTCTCCCTTGGATTTTTGGAGGGGCTACCGTTTTTCTTAGCCAATGAGCGTTCTCCAACGCAGAATATTTGAAAACGGAAAACTTAAGCCACCAACAATTAGGTTGGGTGTTTTACGGGGTGCATAATAGTCAACCTCATGAAACGACATTAAAATGTACGTTACACATACCATATTGCTTGGAGTACCAAGCAGTATGGTGGGAATTCGCATCACATCCAATAATCAGGTGTAGATTGTTTCTCTTACTGAAGGCGAGTAAATCCCTCACTGCAGATGGAGAAGGTTGACCAGCATCCCTATCACCTGGAAAGAGGGCCGAGCAGATGATTAAATTTACCTTGCTCTCCCCCATTCGGACTGGGTCTTGTTCAGAGCCCATTACTATTACCTTTCCAGAAGTATTACCTAGTCCGGTTACTCAACCTGTATTACTAGTCCAGGGTTCTTGAATGAGAGAAATGTCATGTTGAATGTTTGCCTGTAGGAACCTGATGTATGTGGAAGCAGGGGGAGGAGATGGGTTATTAAAAGGAAGGAGGGTTATAAATAAGGGAAACTAGGGTGCGGTGTTTATGAGGTCTTTGCTTTGGGTTTGGGTTTGGGGGAAGGAGGTTTATCCTTCTTTCCAGAAGGCGGCTTTGATCCGCTCTTCTAAAGAGGAGGTTTGTTTGGGAAGGATTTTCCTTTCTCAAGTGGTTTAGTTTGGGGCAATTTTCCTCCAGTCAAGGGCGTTTTGGATTTGCCCATCGAAGTTGGTGGTTTAGCCTCCGACCTTTTAGTTGTTGGGGCAGGTTCTTTCCCCTTTACCCCTTTGATTTTTGGACGGAATTGCACCTGCCCAAAACCAAAGTAGGGCCGATTGTTCAGCCTCTTCAGAACTGCCTTAGACATCTTGTCAATAGAGAATGTCCAAAGCTGCCATGGGCCAGACTCTTCCCGGTGTAGTTCTTTCCATTCTGGATATTCAAACCGTGGTTTATTTTTCTCAGCCTGCTGAGAACTAAGTAGGATGTAAGCCGTTTGTCGGCTTCATCCGGTATATAGGCCACATATATATGTGGTTTAAGTAAATCCTCACCCTGCACGGATTGAAGACGAGCTCGTTCCCACGGCCGAAGGTGCTTTATTGCGCTCTCCAATCTCCAATCATCTTATCCACACAGGTAATGAGAAGCCATTCAGGCCGATGTGTGCAGCTTTGGAATCTTTGAGTTCCATCATTTGGTAGTTCATCTACAGCTGACATTATCGCCCTCTGCAGAGTTCCTAATTCGTTGTTGGTCAAGGCCATTTCGGGATACTAAGGGTGGATAATTACCACCCTAATCCCCTCTGTTACAGCCTTGAATAAAGGTTTGATATATCCATCTTTCCGGACTGTCTTCGTTCCCAGATCCGGTGAACTACCATCTGAACGCATGCGTTTGTTCGTTCCTGCTGGCAAAGAGAAGGATTGGTTACCTCTCTCCTGCTGAGGATCAAGTTTCGGCTGGTTCAGCACTTTACTTAAGGCGGTCTGGTAAGGTACTCCGCTCTTAAGCAATCCATTTAGGCGCTTCCTAGTCGTCTTCTTTTAAGGGAGAGGTTGTCCTAACATGTGGATGCCTCATCTCCTGGACTGCCTCATCCGGTCTCAAGTGCCGGAGACTTTAGCAGCCTCCTCTCTTGATCCGATGGGATCAGGCTTTTATTAGGCATAGGATTGATCCCAATCTCCATGAATCCATGAACCTTCATGAATAGAGGGTTTGATCTCCCTCGTCAGGTTGGTTTTTTACTGTCTCTTCCATAAAAGTTCCACAACTAGCAAGGGATTCAAGTCCACCACAGCGGAGCCCCGCACTACTGTGGCAAGGCAAGCATACTCTGGAAGGTTGCCCGGTATTCCAGAAAGATGTAACTAACTTTGCTAATATATTCCCAAGGTGGGCCAACCCATAAGAATGTGCTCCATGTGGCGTAATCAACACGAGTAGAGGTGCAAATTTCCGCCAGCAGTAAAAATAAACTCAGCAATATTATATTCTTTTTTATACAAATATAAACACGCAGTGTATTTCTATATCATTAAGAGTAAACTAGGACGGTTACTGATTTCAAATTAATCACTAAGTGTAAAGGCCTTTGATAATTTATGCTAATCAATACTTCATCGCATCGGCTAGTCACTTTCGCAGCACTGCTACAAAACAAAACATAACGGTAACGGTTGTTTAGAGGTTAGGTGCGGTGTTGTAATTAAAATTTTGAGTTTTTAAAGCAGTTACATGTTTAGTCATAAGGAAAAGAAAATTAGAATTTGAACACCGAATCCAAAGAGCCACGGCCGGCCACTGCCTGATTGAAGTGCAGAAACAAGATTGAACTTGAATGCATGCAGACCATTACTTTTTAAAATTCTTTGGATGGAAGATCTTAAAACGCCTAAATCCTGTTCTGCAGCACGAATTGAGGATTCGGGATATACATGAAAATATGCCAAAACATTGATTGTTATCTTCATCTGAGATAATAGACTTGGGCAAAGTCCTAGCTGCAGAAATCCGACCATTTTCTAACTGATTTCTTAAAATTCTTAATATATCTCTACTCATTGTTGGTAAATTAGGGTATCTCTCATTAAATGCTGCGCAAGGTCTATTCATTATCTTGTTACATTCGCCATGAACGAATAAATTTAGAATATCAGCATTTGAATACGTGTTTTCTTTTTCCTTTTCTTAAATATAAGCAATACTTAACTCTGAAGTAGCTTTCCACATAACACCAAAACACTATACTGCACTCGACACGCGTTTCGGCAACCAAGTTGGCATCATCTGGAGGTAATTAAAACTAAACCTATGCTAACACTGTGTCCTATTTTTACCTAAACTATTGCTACGGTTCAGTGAACAGTTGCGATGAATCAGTGAACCGTGATTTACTAACTAACAAAGCGGACTGTATGGGATTGGCCCTCTGTTACTATTCATACTATTTTTACACTTTGTAATTTCCAAACTCACAAATGCATCCAGCTGTCTGGAATTTGTTACATTCCTATAATTACTCTTAAATTGCTACTATCTATTTTATGATTATTCTCAAACGCATGTTGGACAATACTAGACTTACTTTGAAACGATACTTAATTAAACCACCTCTATGGGTGTTTGATTGACAACAAATAGCTGGTGACAGATTAGTTGTTTGTTTTGAAGTTCAGCTAAGAATTTCACAATTGGATGGGAAGCTTAGGAGTCTAGCTATCCCTCCTATAAATATTGTCGCTTTATCTTTCTTACTGTAAAATACACATGGTTATAAGCTAGTTACTGTACTCTTAATTTTTTTTTTTTTTTTTTTGAAAAAAATTAAATATCTCCAAGGTTAATTTTAGGAAGAGAGAAACTTGATGAAAGTACGCCTAAAATTTGATGTAAAATCCAAAATTGCAATAATATATAGGGTGTTCCATTTAAAATAAGCAAGTTAATGACGACTTCCGGTATAATCGGAAGTACTACGTGAGGGCCATTATTTTATTTGAGGACATGCCCGAAAACCCGAAATCTCAAATTTTCAAAATTCAAATCGAAGTAGTCTGATATATTCTAATGGGTGGTCACCGTGAAACACCCTGTATACATAAACACTTTCTTGCTCAACTACAAAGCACTAGTTGCCTATGCCTATGTATTAGTATGTTTGAAATAATGTTCTATCTAAATCTGCAAGAATATATTATACAGTGTTCATTTTACATTTACATTTTTTTATAAATCTGTGATGAATTTTTATTTAATTTCATACAGATTATGATGGTTTAGAAGTATCAAAAATAAGTAGGAGTGGTACAAAATCTATAGAAAATCAATATTCATTGATTATTTTCTTTCAAAGAATCAAACGCAAAATTCAATTTAAAGTATTTTTTCAAAGTGAAACACATGTTTGTAAATATTATTTCATATATTTCAAGTGCATTCTAAATGACAGCATAGACACGGCATCATTCAGAACTGCTAAAGGGAATAGTAAATTGTTCATTGGGTTTGATATGTGTAATGTATATGACTCGATTGATTTGAGGAGGTGTTTCAAATGTAGTGGGTATTTTATGTGTAACAATTTTAACAGCTTGCAGAACAGCGTTGATATTTCCAACTGTTCCTACAATTCTCTGAAAAAAGTGTTTCCTTAGTCCGTTATATATTTGTGATTTTGTAAATTCAGTTATTTTCTTTTATATATGATTTTAATGGTAATTTTATTGATAAGTGATGTATTTTGTATTTTGTGATATTTTTCCCATCCTATAATTGGTTTAAGTACTGTTGGATGGTGTATACTAAAATAAAATAAAAATAAAACCGAAAATTTAGTCGATGCCATCCATCCGACTAAAGCTTAACGAATGAATATTGATTTATCATGTATATTAACACTGTTGATGTATTTTAGTGCTGTAGTACTTTAGTGTATACCCTGTTTAGCATAAAAAAACCGCGTTAAAAAATAAAAATGGACGGGTCCGAGCGTTTTTCCAAAAAACACACCGCTGAATTTTAAATGAATTTAGAAATTACTTCTGGCACTCACTGTATGATAAATCACATACAGGGTGGCCCACGAATAACAAAATAAGTGAATTTTCGGATACTTATCAACTTTTTCTCGCAAATCGCTCGGACACGTCAATTAAGTTTTCGAGAGGGAAATATTTTGTGCATATTTTCAATGTCATAGTTCTAACCCCTAAGCGAAGGTGAGGTTCACCCTTAAAATTTTAAATGGGAAGGGGGTCGAGTCAAACCTTATTTTAAAGTTTGAAAAAAGACCTTTACAATGGTGCATACTTTTTGAATTTGAGTCACTAGTTCTTGAGAATTTTTTTTTTTTTTTCATTTTTTCAAAATAATTGGAAACATTTCGAATTTTTTTTTTTTAATTGTAATATTCTTTACTAAG
Source organism: Pogonocherus hispidulus (assembly GCA_963924545.1). Taxonomy (NCBI): domain Eukaryota; kingdom Metazoa; phylum Arthropoda; class Insecta; order Coleoptera; family Cerambycidae; genus Pogonocherus; species Pogonocherus hispidulus. The sequence continues at coordinate 29,886,254 of OZ004698.1, forward strand.
TATTCCTTTTTAAACATTAATGTAGTAATAATTTTGGTCGTCAAGAGATCCGATGTATAACTTTCCGTTTAATATCATAAAATAACAATGGTCTGTACTGACAAAAAAGGAATGTGTGCAATAATATGAATTTTTTTTAAACAAAAACTACATTGATAGCATAAGATTCCTTTTGCTATTCTCAGTGTGCCTAGAACAATTTTAATTTTGGTCATTTATTTTGCTTCTCTTTTAAAATGGTTCTTTAAAATTTTCTCTCTATCGCGGAAAGGGTCGTAGAAATTGTCGAATTTTTTTACGAAAATAGTAGGTGCATGAATACAACTGCTCGGATCTTTAATGCACAGCATCCGGACAAGCACCTCAATAGGAAGTATGTCCTGGAATTAATAAATAAATTTTGCGAAACAGGTTCTGTAGGAAATAAAAAGAAAGATGGGCGAAATCGTCCAGTCAGGAATGGGAGACTGAAGTAGCGGTTCTGGGTCAAATTAACATCGATCCTACTATAAGCACTAGAAGATTAGCGGCTGAGTCAGGAGTTAGCCGCACTAGTGTACAGAGGATCCTTAAACATTACAAGTTCACCATAACAAAATTCAGCTTCTGCAAGAAATTAACGAAGATGATTATGATCGTCGCCTCCAGTTCTGTGATGTACTTAGTAAAATGTTAGTCAGAAATCCTAATCTTCTATTTAATATTTGCTTCTCAGATGAGTGCACATTTTATCTTAGCGGAAAAGTAAATAGACACAACTGAAAACCCCAGGATGTTCTACGAAGTGCACCCACAATATCATGTGAAAGTGATGTTTGGGCTGGAGTGTTTAGTGATAACGTAGTGGGTCCATTTTTTCTAGACGATAATTTGACAGGAGATGCGTATCTTCACTTATTACAGAACTTTATAAATATAAGGATCACCGAAATAATTGAAAACGCCGAGAATTATGATGAAAAAAATTTTGCTCTTCCTTCAACAAAATGGTGCTCCTCCGCATTACTATGCGAGAGTTCGAGACTATTTAAATGTAACTTTCCCTGGTCGATGGATTGGCAGACGAGGAGCTATTGAGTGGTCTCCAAGATCTCCAGACTTAACCCCTTTGGACTACTTTTTATGGGGTCATATAAAAAGCAAAATCTATGCCACCCAGAAGGCCATCAAATCACACCAAAAATGCTAAGTAATGTTCGGAAACGCTTCGAGCAAAACCTTTATCACTGTATGGAAGCAAGAGGTGGTCATTTTCAGCATTTGTTAAATTAATACTCGTACTAAAAATATTAATAAGTAAATTTCTGTTTCTAGTTGTTCGTAAGGCCTAGGTAGTATAAGAATTGCAATTAATTTATTTTTTACTGACCAGGATTATTATTATTATTTTTAAAAAAGAATACTTAATAAACAATATGTATTACAATCTAAAGAAAAAAATATTCGAAATGTTTCCAATTACAGAGGGTGTCTCATAAGAAATGTCGTTTTTTGAAATAAAACAAAAACTTTAAATAAAATAAAAAGTAATTTTATTTCAATATTCAAAGTACAACCCATCATATTCTATGACTTTACGCCATCGATCGGCCAATTCTCTAATTCCGTTCAAAAACCAATCTTTACTTTTTGAAGAAAAAAAATCCAGGACCCCACTACGGACATCGTCAATATTTTCAAATTTTTTTCCTTTAAGAAATTGAGCGTCGAACGAAATAGGTAATAATCCGACGGTGCAAGATCGGGACTAAAAGCAAGGTGTGGCAGCAATTCGATTGCATCAAGTTCCTTTAATTTCTCTCGAGTTTTCTTAGCGGTATGGGGGCGCGCGTTATTTTGCTGAAGAAGGACGCGTTTCCGAGCAACTAAACCTGGATATTTTTCACTCAATGCCCGGTACATTTGATCAAGTTGTTGAGAATACACTTCAGCATTAATAGTCCGACCGTCAGGAATTAATTCAAAGTATACTAAACCTTCGTAATTCCACCACACACATAACAGTACCTTTCTTTCGAAACGTTCACGTTTCGCCACAGGTTTTGGCAGTTGTCCCTGATCTAACCACTGTTTTTAAAATTAGGATTATTTAGATAAATTCATTTTTCATCGCAAGTTACGATTCTTTTGAAGAATCGGTCATCTGTAGGCAGAGAAAGCAATTGGCGACAAATTTCAACACGACGGGCAACTTGATCCTCATTTAATTCATGTGGTACAATTCGACAGCTTTTATTAATTTTACCCAAGGCTTTTAGGTGGCGATTGATAGTATCTTTCGAGGGACCAAGAGCTGCTGACAATTTGCATGTGCTTGTCGAGGGTTCATTCTCCACCGCTTCTTTTGTCGCCTCGATATTCCATATAGCCGGTCGCCCACTACGTTTCTGATCGTCAAGACTTAAGTCGCCATTATTAAAACGTCTAAACCAACGCTGTGCCGTGCGGGCATTCACGACATGTTCCCCTTCAACCTCCAATTGTTTCCAATAATGTCGTAGCTAGACACGAATTTCAAATTTTTCCGTTTTCATAGTTTCCCTTGTAATGATACAACGTAAATGAGTAGGACTGATCACTGTGTGCTAATGAAACAAGAGACTCTATTGTACCAATCACGTGATTATGTCGTAACGTAACCTTGAAAATGTGTAGCATAAAACAGTTGATATTTACTGCATGTGAAAACGACATTACTTATGAGGCCACCTCTGTATTTTGCCAAAATGAAAAAAAAAATTAAAAATTAAAAATTTTATTTCTCAGGAACTAGTGACTCAAATTCAAAAAAGTATGCAGCATTGTAAAGGTATTTTTCAAGCTTTAAAATGAGGTTTTACTCGACCCCCTTCCCATTTAAAATTTGAAGGGTGAACCCTCACCCTCGCTTAGGGGGTAAAGCTAGAACATTGAAAATATGCACAAATATTTCCCCCTCGAAAACTTAATTAAAGTGTCCGAGCGATTTGAAAGAAAAAGTTGGTAAGTTTCCGAAAATTCACTTGTTTCGTTATTCGTGGGCCACCCTGAATCACAAAAAATTGTTATTTATTTATATTAAAAAACTTTTAGGCTGATGTCAATTCTGAGAACTGTATGTAATATAGTGAAAATAAAATTATAGAAACATTCTGTGATAAAATCGATCACACTCACTTCATTTCTGCCAATAATTTTCTCAACAGCGTGTTCCTTAATTACCTAAACTTTTTCTTGGATAACACAGAAGTTTTCCACATAACACAAAACACTATACTGGACTCGACGCGCGTTTCGCCATCCGAGTTGACATCATCTAGAGATGATGTCAACTAAGTCATACAACATCATCTAAGTTTTGGTGTTATGTGGAAAACTACGTCAGTGATAGCTTCACACCAAACGTTCCAACCCCCTGATATAATATCACACACAAATGTGGTTGAAGGTCTGTAATGATCTAAAATATATCAAACAAATTATGATATTAGGTAAATGAGGGCGGAGATGACGATTCTGGAGGTGGAGGAGGTGGTGGTGGTGGTTTAGGTATTGGAAGAAGGGGGAATACCTGGAATGGAAATAATTCAAACTGGAAGGGTAAAACCACCATGAAGAAGGGAACATCTACTTCCACTAGAACAGCACCAAGACTAAAAAGAAGATGTGGTGCATGTGGTCAAGAAGGTAATTTCTTTCAAATAATTATTTTTCTATTTTGCGTCTATAAACAAGTCATTATGAAACGCAATTGAGTATCGAAAAGAAACATATTTCGACACTCAACTTTTTGTTTTTAAATGTTGGTACCAACAAATTTAGATCCTCTGTTTGGTATGGTGTGCTATAATAGTGGCTATAGTAATGGTATACAAATAACAACGTAACTTGTAGGTTTCATAGTTTATTTATGTTCAAGCATTGTATTTAATGTACTCATTATTTATTTGTAAAATCTGGATGCACATTTGTCATGAATAAACTTATTATTATTATTATTATTATTATTATTATTATGTACAGTAATTATCAGTGGCAGATTGAGGCGATATACAGATTTTCCTTTATAAAATGCTCTATTTATAATTAAAATGGTATTCACTTTACAACTTCCTTGTCATTTATCTGAAGATGGATGAAGACCGCAGAAAGATGCTGCTATACAAAATGATTTAAATTTAAGTCTATGGTCTAGTAGTATTTTTTATACCATTCATCCTACATTTTGTTTGAAATCTCATCTTGTTCAAAAGTTAAGGTGGGAGTGGGCCACCTTAACTTTTACAGTTTTCACTAGAGTAGTAGAGTAGAGTATATTTCATTTTCATTATTGTAAAATATACAGTTTTTATTAGAGTAAGAGGGTTGATATACAACTTTTAATTGTTCTTAATTCTCTACAGAATGTGATCCACCTTAATATCAATTCACAAATGTAGATAATCAATTATCTACTTGTGCTGACAATTATATTTCTCATCTCTAAATAAAATCTTAACCACTTAAATGAATGTTAATAAGTTAAAGACTTTAATAGTTCCTTTATATTATTCTTAACTTGTAGCATATAATTCCTGCAGAAAAATAGTGTGTCCATTCGACTTATAATTGTCATTTTTATCAATATTCTGATAGCTGGGCAAGATTATCGTATCCGAAAGAACACTACAATATGTGCAAAAATTATGTTTGACACTTTATAATAAACTACAAAATTAATTATATAAGTACTGCTTATTTAGATAACACAAATTTAAGTTACTTATGGATAAATGGATGGATAAATCATTAAACTTTGAGAAGTGTATGAATTCATATGAGCTTCCAAACATAGTACAACGGTAACATGAATTAGGCATTCCAGAACACGTGGCAAAAATGGCTTCCTTGAGTCAAACAAAGTACGTTTTTGGTTAAACGATTGAAATGATTTTTTATCTTCAAATAACTCAAGACCTATCTTTTGCTAGAATTCAAAAATATTGATTGGAATAAGTTTTATGGTCACTTTTCATTCATCTGTCAAAAAAAGGAAAATATAACAAAATATGCAGGTAAAAAAGTAGTTACTTTCATGTATTTATAAGATGTATTCTACCTCTAGCAATTAAAATGTATGTTTGTAAATAGAATTGGAGACACTATTATTCTTCCTTACACAAATTTACACATTTTGTTTGACCCAAGGCGGCCATTTTTGACAGATTATTGGAATGTGTAATTAGAATCAAATGCCATAGGGAAAGGGTTAAGGAGAATAGATAATATATTTGATATCAACAATTTTTCAAACTGAAAAATAGGTAATTTTGGGAAATACAGGAAATTGGAGAAATAGGTGGGAAAGGAAAGTAATTTTGTAAAAAGAAAGTTAATGGAGTCTAATTTTGTTAAATGGAGACATGTGTTACAACTAAATGCCAATCTCAATATAGTGCAACCTCTTTAATCCGAACACCGCATTGCCAGGCCTTATTCGGATTATTAAATCGTTCAGATTAACGAACATATAATAAAAAATACATATGTATGTACGAAGATGTATATGTGTATTTTATTTCAGCAAGATATAAATCATATAACAATATAAAATATTATTCTATGAATAGAAACCAATTATTCTACATTGCAACTGACAACCCTGAATTGCTTTAACAATGTATATAACCAAAAATAAACGAATAATAAGATATTATTTTTTTTCTTGCGCAGTAAAAAAATCGGTTGCACGATTCCAGTGGCGACCGGCAACAAGTGTTTTTTGCAATATGATTACTGAGACAGTTCCGACTATCACTTCATAATTTGGCTATTCGAATTAGAGTGTGTTCGAATTAACGAGGTTGCACTGAACTTGTATTCACTAAAAGGGAAAATAAGTAATAAAATTAATGTTTTCTGACAGCTTATATATCTGGAAGACAATATCAAATATTATCATATTATACAATAAATATTATATTGGAATGTCCAATTCTAAGTTCAAGTCTAATACAGTTTATAATATGTCTGCATAAAAGTGATATTTTTTGTTTAGGAATATATTTATCTGCCTTTCCCAATGCAACAATTTGACTTTAGGTTGGGCAAAACTATGTTTAAAAAACCAACGTGTAACTGATTTTTTTTTTATTGCAGGGTTTATTTGCTTTTGATTTATTTTCTGTAATTTTCTGTGATTTATTTTCTATAATTTTCTGTGATTTATTTTCTGTAAGTATAGCATAATAAAGAATAAAGGGAAGAATATCTATAAAATATCACAAATTATTAGTTCGGATAGTTTCGTATTAGTTTCATTATGTAATTTTTTAATTGTTTGTATTATTGTATCTTCGTATAGTTTAATATTTGTACACTAGTTAATTTGATTAGTCATATATCAAAAGTTTCTTTTCTTCAATAATTTTATAATTATGGGCTTATGGCCTGTAAATAAATAAATTAATATATTAATTTAAATCTGGCTACACAGTGATATGCTTTGATCGTGTCTCGGTAGTTATTTTTTGTATTTTAATTTTACTAATTTTTGTTCTAGGTCACAGGAGGGATAAGTGCCCAAATAATATTCAATAATATTTATTAATGTTTTATATTTTATGTAAATAATATAATCTTTTTTTATATACATTTTTACTTTTCCAATTTCTTCATTCCTTTAATTTCCCTTTGTTGAATATGACTTTCAACAGTAGCTTGTGTTAACTGGAAAAAAAAGTCTTTAGATTACTCTTATTTATTAAGGATATTGCAATAACTTTTTAACTTGATTAAATAATGCTAGTGCAACCTCAATAATCTGAATACACATTAATTTAAATTCTCAAAGATTCACACTTGATTGATTTCTACACCTATGATTATTCAAATCAAATTACTATTTCACAAATACTTTAAAAAATTCAATTTGACCTTTGATGATAAATAATAGGCCTTTCCTTTCTAACACTATTTTATTATTGTTTGTGATACCAAATTAGTGTTTGTATCCAACACATGCATAATTCTTATTTGATTCTCTGCATTATAGGAATTTTATATTTTATATAAAGACTCTTTGGATGCTTGTACAATGTATCTCTAATTCAGAATTTGTTTTTGTGATTAGAAACTTTTTTACACAGGCACATGAACTTTTTTTTAGAGCTTATAACTGAAAATATGTTTTTAAATACCTCATAGAAAAAATTTTACAGATACTTCAATTAAAAAAAAAATAATGTAATATTTTAATAAATGTTGGTAGATAGTACAGGGTTCAGCAAAACATATTCCCCATTTTATGTCATTTATAACACAAAAATGATTAGGTTATTTTGAATGAAAATAGTTTTAAATGGAAAAGTAAGCTTTGGAAATTTTGTTGCAATTGTTGACAGTTGTCAAAATGGAGCATTGGTTTACACAACATGTGTCTCTTGTGTTGAGAAATCGATTCAATTTAATTCAGTATTCACTTCCAGTGCTCAGTGTAAGACTTTTTGGCTTGGCGCAATAAATGGAGACAACTGGGGTCTATTGCAGACAAAAAGTCAAGTGGAAGACCAAGAACTGTCTGCAATGAACGTAACGACGAAAGGGTATCAAATGCAATTATTGCTAGTCCAAAAAAACCCGCTGTTAAACATGCTTCCGTCCTTTTTTGAGTGATCAAAGCACGAGACCAAAAAACGCATGAGTTTTCATCCATATAAGACCGCAATAGCTCAGGAAATAAATGATCAAGATAAGATTAACAGACTTGAATTTTATCATCATTCATGATAATCAAGGTATCGAAAATAACATTTTCATGAGTGACGAGGCACATTCTTATCTCAACAGGGATGTAAATAAGCAAAATGGTCGTTATTGGGCTCAAGAGAATCCGGTAAATTCATCAGCAACCTTTACATTGCCCTAAAGTAACTGTATGGTGTGCCATTTCATCGCCTAGAATAATTGGGCCTTTTTTTAAAATAATGGTCAGATGGTAACCGTTACCGCTGCACGCTATGTTCAAATGCCGCAGACATTATTTTTACCTCAAATTGGAGAAGAAATAGGACATTACTGGTTTCAGCAAGGCGGGGCAACCAGTCGGGGTGAGAATAAGCATGGACATTTTAAGAGAATCCTTTCCAATCAGACTCATTTTAAGAAATTGTATGATTCCATGGCCAGCAAGATCCCTAGATTTTTCAGCTTCGGATTATTTTCTTTAAGGGTACTTAAAGCTTAAAGTGTTTGCGAATAAACCCAGAAATTTAAAATAATTGAAATTAAATATTAGAAATGGAATCAATGCTATCTCACATCACGTTCTTCTAAATGTTATGCAAAAATTTGTTAACCCATTAGATGAATGCATTGAGAACAATGGCGATCCTTTACGAAGCACTATATTTAAATCATACAAAGCTCCCATTTTTCTAGTTGAAAAATATGTATTAATGCGTTTAATTATTTAGTTAATGAATTTTTATAAGTTGTTTAAATTGGGTAGTTCATTTTGCCGAACCCTGTACAAATAATTATATATTTTATTAATGCGTTTAATTATTTAAGTTAATAAATTTTTATAGGCTGTTTAAATTGGATAGTTCATTTTGCCGAACCCTGTACAAATAATTATATATTTTTTCAGATGTTTTATTTTTAACAGTTTGGAACAATTGGATTTAACAGAAATTGGAACAGCAATATGTGGGACATTTCCCAATGGCCAGAGCACATTTGTTAAACATTTGCAGAAATGTAAAATGCTGAACAAATTCAGCATTTTAAGCAAATTTCAATTAATTTATGTGTTTTTAAATAGTTCCAAGATTTAATCCAAGTATAGCCTGAATTAGTTCTAAATCGTTATCATGAACTAATGTTAAATTACATAATAGTATGATATATTTTATGCTATTGGAATGATAGTAATATATTATTTAAATAAAATAAAAATATATCACACTGATATGTAATTTAAACACATTGCATTATTAAAAAATGTAAATTAGGGTGATGGATGTTCCAATTCCAAAATGAATACTACATTTAAAACAGTGCATCTGTGTAATGGTGTGATGTTATAAATCATAAGCTATTTTTATATATTTTATAAGCTATTTTATAAATCACAAGCCCAATTTTTTATTTAAAAAATCTGCACTCTACTTGAAATGTCAAAAAATTCTATGCTTAGGTACAACTTTATTGCTATATTTTAAAATGCATATTTGGTTATTGTGCAAAAAACCTGTCAATTTTTTAATAGAAAACTACCTAAATGCAATGTACACACTAAATTTAATAGTGTTGTGCACTCAATGTAATAAATATATTGCATTTAATTACAACATATTTTTTGTTAGTTTGTTTATTGAATTAAATTTATATGTAATAGTATAATAGTGTGACAAGTAAAAGATAGTGAAAGAGGGGAATGTATGTTTATATTGGTTACTAGCATTGTTTCTCTTGGGACAACAAAAAAACTACCAACAGATTTAAAAGAAAATCTTAGAAGTAATCTGCGGGCAAATACCCCACTATTATTAAACTAACTGGTACCTGCAAAACAAGTCATTTCTCGATTGATAATATTGTCAGAAAGATTAAGCCAATAGAGAGAACTACTGTACATCTCACTACTATAACTACCAATAAAGTAATTGTCTATTTATTTGTGGCAGTACCTATACTTATATTCTTTATTTAATTGAGTATTTTGTTACATCTTATAACATCTTAACACATCTTAAATTAAAACACCAGACAATACAGGTGAAAAAAAGCAGACAAACACCTCAACATTCCTGGAGCTAGAGATCGAACCCAGACCATAATAAGCAATGTGACCAAGAAATGCTGCCATACACGCTTTAGCCCATTGGTAGTGCACTACCACCACGATAGCACAGTTAAAATTAAATGAAGAATTTCTAGCAATAAATTGCATATTCCCCCAGTTTTATTGTGATTATTGCTGATGCAGAATCATACTGAACCGAAATATATATAATGAAATATAATATACAAGTATAATGTAGACAAAGAAAATATTTTAAATAAATTCTATGTTGTTTCTGAGTGAGTGAGTTTTCTTGAAATTGGTTTGTAATTTATGATTTCACATAACTAAAACATCATTTTTAGTGAGTCTCGTGGGACAAAATATGGGAAAGGCTCATTATTTATGTATGTATTGCTATAACAATTTAAACAGTTAAAAGTTTAACATTCAAGACACAATTATGTATCACTTCTTATGTCTTGATAATTTAAGCATAATTTTTACATACTGCATCAATTACCTCAAATTATTGAGTTTGCATTTTAAATGTTACATTACCAACCATATTCAGCATCATTTCCAATTTTAAGTAGAGCAAATTGTTTTCTTCTTGTAATAGTTCCAATTTTTTTTTTAATTTTTGACTAAATTTGTGTGTTGCACTATTTTTGCCAGTCTCTGAAAAAAAATTTACATACATATACAGGGTGGTCCAGTGCTAATCTATCATACGTCAGGAACAAATAGAAGAACCAAAAATAATGATACTCTGTTATATAATCGTATCGAAATTTCAATTGTTTTCAAGATACAAGGTGCTGGGGTCATTTACTGTAAATATCCTCTGAAATAATAGAGGTATTTGAACCAATGTTGGTGTATATTATATTGGGTCAAATTTCCATAAACTACCGTAATTTGTGCATAACCAGTTACGGAGATATGGATAATTCATTCAACTTTTCTATAAAAAAATTAAAAATGGGGTTTTGTGCAAAATGAACATTCATCATATTTTCTGAAAAAGCATTATAATATGTAATTGTTTTTATTTGAAATTAGCCAAATACAATACATTAGTCAATGGATTTTTTAAACTAAACTTCTGTTCTAGAGATGTGTCGGATCTTTCCAAAGACCTGTGAATAATTCAATCAGCTCTGTGACCATATTGTTCAAATGAAAGAAACACTTTGAAACAAACAGTGTCAAAGATAAAGTATACACAGCGAACAAATGAAAATACATGAATGACCCTTACTAAATTAAACAGATCAAAGCTCATACTGGTTATATAGTTTTGTTTGTTATTACATCAGTATTTTATATTTATAATTACTTATTAAATATTAAATTATATAAGAAAACAGTTAGAGGAATTTAAATTGTATTTTTTGTATGAAGCATGCAAGTTAAATACATAAATAGACATTCAATAAGGAATTAAGACATACCTACCTTTTGTGGGTAAATACCGAAAGGTACAAGAAATAACAAAGGGTTACCTAATTATTTATATTTGCATTATGTATAAGCATATAGTAGATGTATATACAGGGTCTTTCAACGAAAACTTGACTCCCCATATAATTATAAAACTGAAAAAAAAAATTAGCCAACTTTTGAGAATCGGTTGAGATTTGACAGAGTTTGGCTAAAAAAAAAGGTTGACAAACCGACATTCGCATACTAATTTCTACAGAAATGCCCGCCAATAATAAGCTTTTTATCTACTACACAACCAAAAAGTTTTATGCGTATTCTAAGACTATTGTCCTATGTATGCTATTTTCCAAACATACATCCATTTTTTAGACAAATTCAAACCTTATATCTTTTTAAATATCAAAAAATCACTGCTATTTTTTGCTTGTCAACACCAAATCGTTAGTTTTAGTCTGTTGTTTGAAAGTGTTGTTGTTTTCGAAATAGTTTATTCTATCGCAGAAAGAGTAGAAATGGTTGCAATTTGGTATCTAAACCACATCATCTAAATGTACCTATCTAAACATCACGATTGCACTAAAGCTACATCACGAATTTTTAATGCTAATCATCTGTACGTTAAACAACTGATGGATAAGTTTGTTGTGACGGGTTCGCTTCTAAACAAGAAAAATGTGAAGTAAATCGCCCAGTTTGAAATGAAGGAGTTGAAGTGGCAGTGTTTTGGGTCACTTGCAGGTGGACAATAAAATCTGTCGATCAGAGCGGTGTCTCAAGCTTCTGGCGTATCCAATTCAAGTATTCATCGAATTTTGAAAAAATATAAGTTTCATCCATTTAAGATGATGCTGGTTCAAGATTTACATTAAGATGACTTTGATTGTCGTACCCAATTTTCCGAATATTTTAGTGAGGGACTTCTACTGAGCCCAAATCTTCTCGACAATACGTGTGATACTAATCCTCATATCATCAGGGAATTTTATACTCAGACTCCTCAAAAATTGAATGTTTGGGCCGGAATTTTGGGCAACCATCTTGTTGGACCGTTTTTTATTTAAGGAAATCTCGATGGGAACGCCTATTTACAATTATTGGAAGACACGATTGACTCTATGATAACAGAAATTTTAGAGTGACGACAATTTAATAGAAAACGAAATAACTTTCCAACGAGATGGGCACTGGATTGGTAGATGTCCTGTCGACTGGCCACCAAGATCACCTGATCTATCCCCTTTAGAACTTTTCCTCTGGGGCCATTTGAAATCGCAAGTGTATGCCACGGAGCCTGAAAAACTAGAGGTGTTGCATCAGAGAATTCTGGAAGAATGCCGATTATTAATACCGGATGTCTTTAGTAATATTCGAACAGAATTTGAAAACAGACTATTATTATTTGCAAGTTAACGGGGGTCATTTTGAGTAATACATTAAATAAAACTTGTTTTTGTTTTGCTTCAGCTTTTTTCATTTGAGACTGGTTTTTTTTGTAAACTGATCGCCACCTCAAAAAATAGTAACGTGAGTAATGATGTTCTGTAGTAGATAAAAAGCTTATTATTGGTGGGCATTTCTGTAGAAATTAGTACGCAAATATCGGTTTGTGAACTTTTCCTTTTTAGCCAATAACTCTGTCAAATCTCAACTGATTCCCACAAAAAATGCACCAGTGTATTCGCAATGGAAAGAGCTTTAAAATGATGTGTTAGAAGTAGGGTGGTTCCATTTGAAATTTTAAAGTTAGGGTTGCTAGGGATTAGGGGGATGAACATATCAAGTTGGCTCGACTGTCAAAAATGCTCCTCCAACCAAGAACGGAAATCGATGCGTCTCCGCGAATTCAAATTTTTTTTTCAGTAGTTGAAGTTCTGATTAAGGGTCGATTAATGCGTGTGATAGTGAATTTGAGGTTAAACGTGAAAAATAGTGTAGCACCACCGTTAAATAATATTTTAATAGAAAACCGTTAGGGCTCAAACGGTTGTTTGAGCCCTAAGATATTGTGACACACATGGAGGATATAAAAGTTGTTCTGTTTTTGAATTTAGTATTTCTCCACAGGTATATGCTAGAGCCAATTATTTTGAGGAATTGGATGCTGTTTAATTTCGAAGACGTTTTCATTATCAAGAGTTAACTTTTTTTTTTTCTTCATGCTAACTACCTAGTATTAGTAGTATTACATAAAGAATAAAAAGAAAATAAGTATACTATAAATATGTTTAATTTCAACGTTGTAGTTGTGGAGTGTCTATCACAAAATACCTATATGTATCTATTCTTGTACCCCAAACAACATATGCCATAAAATTCAATATTTCCTTACCGTTGGAGATTTTGGAGGTAAGAATTAAAGACCTTTGGAAAAGTACAAGAAAATATTTCATTTGACAGTTGATTTTAGTAAGTTCAAAATTTCTAAATATTCTAAAATTGATCTCAGCTCACAATGTCTCCAACAAAATAGCATAAAAAGAACTAAGTTTTATGACGTTGCCAAATGTAGTTAGACGTTAATTAATCAAACGAGTCTGAACACTCCATGCACCGTATGATCCGTTTTACTTACAGTTAAATTTTAAACAGGGTTAAGTAACCGACTCCAATGGTATAGATATACATATTTTGGTATAGATATACATATATACATATGTAATATTAATAATACATATTGAACTCTAAGTCTATGTACTTTATCTAAGTTAAGTTATATGCTGAATATTTTATATATAAGTATAAGTACTTACAATACTGCTTACAAGTAAACTCCTTATTTTTGGAATAAACATGTCATTGATAGAAGCAAGATGTGTTTTATTTAACAAAGATATTACACGGCACTCTTGCCGGTCCTAATTTAATAAAGGGCAGCTATTTACGAGATTATCAAACAATGGTTTATAAGAAAAATGTTAAATCGTATAGCATGGTTTTTTAAAAAACATACAAAATGAGAAGTGTAGATAGTAAGGAGGAATTTATCATAGCCCAGGCTGGTAACAGAGGTGGACAAACAAATAATTCTGTCCTAGGCGACCTTTTTGTAAAAAAATATGGAAATATTAGTAATAGTAATAATAGTTAGCTTGTTGGCAGTAATATGTATTACTGTTATGGTTATTGTTATGGAAAGTGCAAAAGAAAATTGGATAGGAAGATTCAAGCTGAAATCAGAGCAAGTCAAGAAATTGTATAGAGTGCCTCTCTATAGCAACAGTTTCTTGTTTTAGGTTTTTTGGTAGAAAAATAAAAAAGTACCAGAACTTTTAGGATGGCATGAATATTGCAAAAGTATTTAAAAATTTCCTTGATGAGCTGTAGTTTTTCAACGGAATTTATGTAAAGACATTGTTTTGAGTAAGAAAGACATTAAAGTAATAAACCGTAAGTTTAAGAAATTAGGTAAGATTAAAAAATAGTTATAAAGTTTTGAAATATTTGTGTAATAAATCGAGTTTCGATACTAAAGTTATGGATGAAATGAAGAATAATGCAGGTAATATTAATAGGTATCTAAAGAGTATCTAGTATTTTAAATGAAAGGTTGCATTTCGTATCCACAGAGAAATTCTCACAAACCTCTGTAGATTCCGACACATCAGTTCCAACACGTTCAAAACGCTTGAATTTAGAAGACAAAAATGTCAGAAAAATTTTACATAAAAAAACTATTTAAACATATGACTATGTTAGAACTCGCTGGTTAAACGTTGCTATCAACCTATATTTTAAAGAAATGTTTATCTCAAAATGTGAAAATTAGACTTAATAAAACATACTTAATTAATTTCCGATTTTTAAAAACATTTTATTACCAAAAATATGTCATTTTTATCAATACAGTTGAATAATGCTAAACAAGCCGGCAGATCTATTGATCAGTTTGATAAATCAATTGAAGAATTATTAACAGAACTTATTATTACTCAGAGTGAAGGTAACGAAAATGTTATCCAAATTTTATTAAATGTTAATGAGAAAATTGCTATTAATACTTTCGCTAACGGTCTACAAAATAATAGTTTAAGAACTGTTATTAAAGCGCGAAATTAGCCAATGTGATTCGAGGGACCCAAAGATGAAGAAATTTCTAGTACGAATGCGATCAGGTAGGTATACTATGTACACAGAAATAAAAAGTTTAATCGTGGTGCCACAAACACAATACATTTTACATTTAGAGGTAACAGCTATTCATATAACTTTTCAGGAAATCAGGACAGAGATTCGAGTGATAATTGCCCCTAGGGGTCAAAATTCATACCTCAGCCATAGGAACCATAATAATAGAGACACGTTCAACAATCGGAATAGAAATAATTTTATAAATCATTCACAAAGGATATATAGTATATTATTCAAATGAACACTCAGTTAATCATAAAAATAGTAGTTTATTGGAAATTCTCAAAATAGCCCATCTGATCCATTTTTTTCGAGACCCAATAAGAAATTAGCAGAGATGGTATTTTCATATTAAATAGCACTTAAATTTTGTAGAATTTTGATATGGAAATAAAAATTTTTAATTCTTATTAGACACAGGAGCACCAGTTAGCATTATCAAAAGGTTCAGTTTCTATTGCATTACAAATAAACTTCGACATCAGTTTTTGTTCAAAGACGACCTTGACCATGATATGCAAGGCATACTGGGTTCAGATTTATTTTACAAGTATACAGCTAACAATAATCATTTTCTTTTTGCTCTAATAATCAAAGTATTTTAATGCATGCAACGATGTGAAGTAGTAAAATATTTTGGTTGATTTTGGACATTTACTCTATTGAGAAAGGCCTAACAAGCCGAAATACTAGTATATAGAATGTTTTCTATATATTTCTTGAAACATCTAAATGAAAACTGTTTTTTTCAAAACAATTATTTTCATGATCTTTCATAAAGAACCATTCGCTTCCTGTATCCACTTTATTATGTTAGATTAGTTTGGACCGAGGAAAGCCAAGTGTTTTTGAAAAACTAAAGCAAGCATTAATTACCACATCAGTTCTACAGTATCCAAAATGTTCACCAGATAACTGTTTTCAGTTGAAAACTGATGCATTGTAGCACCATGCATTGCAGCACTATTGTCAAATGGAGATGACAGACCCGTTGCATTTGCAAGTCGAGTACTTACAGAAGCTGAAAAGAGCTAAGTGTCACTGAAAAACAATTAGCAGCACTGGCCTTCGGGATAAGGCATTTCATGCCATATTTGCTTTCTAGAAAGTTCACAATACTAACTGATCATATACCATTAATCTATTTGTTTGGAATGACAAATAAATATATTTGCGGATGCTGTGTCACAAGTGATTATATTATCTGATGAGTTAAAAAATATGAATAATGTATATGGTAAAATAAATGTTGTAACAAGACACAATCCAAAAGCTCTGGTAATAATAGTGAAGGCGGTTTTGATAAACTATTAATGAACATGGGTCCGATTCGTTTTTGTTAGGAAGTTACAAGCATACCGGGTGATTCTCAAATGTCGCTCACCCCTATAACTAAAACCAACAATTACCAATAAAAATTAAAATAAATAAAAATAACAAAACTTAAGACTGTAAAAATTGTTCGAAATGTCCACCCTCGGCTTGAATGTAAGCCTCACTTCAACAAACTAAAGATTCGGTCACTCGACCGATGAGATTTGGATCATTTCTTATTTGGTTAGCTGCATCTTGAATTCTTTCAAGTAACTGCTGATGGGTATTGATTTCAACATGGTAGACCATCTGCTTCATGTGCCCATAAATAAAAATTGAAAAAAAACACTAATTGAAGGGTTACCAAGGACAGCATCTATTACATTTTCCTCATCTTGAACATTTACTTCAATAGGACGAATGGGCTTTTTTGGAGCGGGGTTACCTGCTTCTCGAAGTCTACGAAATGATGCACTAAACGTGTGGGCAGGTTGGTGCCTATTTGGATACCTGCGTCAATATTCTCGAGCTGCTTGTCTGGTGTTGCCATTGAAATACCCATATACAAACATAATATCTGCATATTCCTCAGTTTAGAATAAATGCATTTTTAATTTATAACTTTTACACAAAGTGTCAAATAAATAATTAAAATGACAAAAACAATAATTATTGTCATATCAACCAGCATTTTTATTTATCACCCTACTTTTGATTGAAGTAAGAAAATATGATTCTTTAGATGCTTGTAACTTCTAAACAAAAACGAATCGGACCCATGTTCAATAATAAAAAATGTTTAGAATTAACCCAGTTATCTTCTGTTAAAGTGTGTCATGGAGCTTGTAGAACACACGTATATTAAAGATTCGTGAATAATTTATTTAAAACAATATCCTCAATCAGTATTGGGTTTAGGTACCATGTTGAGACCTGAAAAATATTCATGAAATATATAAAATTCCGAAATTTGTTATTAATAAAAATGAAAAATGCACACAAATACTTGAAAAATATTTTGAAGTTCCAAAAAATAGTGAAAAAGAATGGTATATAAATCACAGTAGTAAAAGATGTTGACAATATCACAGTTTATAAGACTTGACAAATCATAATGGATGACTTATCACATATTAGCCACTAGAAGACATGCAGGGGTAAATCGTAAGTATAATAGTATAAAGAAAAATCATTGTTGAGGAGGTTTGCGTAAGGATGTGTAGAAATTTGTAAGCACTTGTGATGACTGTCAGTGTTATACACATTTTGTTCCAAATAAAAAATCCATGACACTCGCACTACTACCAGCTCCTCAGGATTTCAAAAAATATATGTAGATTTAGTAGGACTATTAGAGACAGATTCAGAAAACAATCGATATATCTTAACACTACAATCCGAATTAACTAAATTTATAGAGGCTTACACTTTACAAAACTTTACACTTTTACAAATTACAAAGTTACATTCCTCAGCATACCACCATGAAATGCTAGGTTCCCTTGACAATTCACACATGAATTTAGGGGCATATTTTGCATACAATATTGTGATAGTGCATACAGAAACCAAATACATACCCTAGGAGTTATTTTTTGAAAAAGCAGCTAGGTTGCCTTCTAATCTGAGTAAAACTATAAATCCGTTATACAATTTCGATGATTAAAACTAAAATATTGGTTATAGCAAGCATTAAACTTAACCAAAAATCCTCTAAACTTAACCAAAAATCGATTTATGACCAACATAAAAAAGTTGTTAATTGTTAATATAGGAGATAAGGTTATGTAATAAAAACCCCACAAATAAATTAGAACCCTTATACAAAGGGCCATATTATGTTATTGAGGACAAGCTTCCAAATATTGTTTTAAAAACAGATAATACAGATTTATTTGAGGTACACAAATGTTATACCCTAAATAACCAGAGAAAATAAATTAATGTTTTGAGCTCAACATACATTTTTTTATCGTTTCCGTGGGACATTCAATTAGTGATTAGATGGGAGATTCAATTAGAGATTAATATATATTGCACTCTAAGTCTATGTACTTTCTCTAAGTTAAGTTTAAATAAAAACATGAACTCATATATTAAACATGGATAATTTTAAACCACAGGTAGTTTGTTAACCAGGTGTGAAAGTACCGGCCCTTATCAGATAAAGTGACACTTTTATCTCATGAAAATCTTATGAAATCATAAATTGTCTTATTTGTGATGAAGTACATAATTTTAAAAAATCAAGCTAGTAGGAGAAAGTAAATGGAATCTAATTGCTTCAATAATTGGATTTTACTGTATCTATAGAAAACAAAACAGTTCTCGTGTCAACTGCTGTAATGAAAATGAATGCTAATGCATTCAGTAACATTATGATTAATAAATTTGTAGTATTCCTGATGAATGAGCAATAAAAGGCTTCAAAAGCTTGAATTTGGAAAAAAGAGTACTCTTCTTTTCTGCCTTATTTGACCGCGATCCCGTTGAATTAGTCCTTTGTATATATACGGGGTGCCTGATATGTATGGAAAAGGTCGATTATTTCCTAAAGATAGCTAGCAAAAAATGATAAATACAAAAGTTTTAAAGTTTTTAAGATCTATTATAATAGAGCCAAATTAGGTATACAGGATCAGTCAAAAGGTCATGGAAAAACAAAATTGCCCTTATTTAATGGAACACCCTGTATATTTTTTCATTTTTAGTTAGAACGTTCCTTTATGAATACATTGATATAGGAGTTGATGGGTCTGTCTATAATACCTCTAATAATAATAAGGAAGAGATGACCAAAAGAGTGTGCCTTAAGCATAGTGTGTTGGAAAGAAAGCATAAATTGGTTGCTAGGGTACACGGGCTACTTAGTCTTTGTTCAACACATTACTCTATGGCACACTCTTTTGCTCATATATTCCTTATTATTATAGATAGGTCCATCAAATTCTATATCAGTGTACTCATAAAGGAACATCCTAACTAAAAATGAAAAAATATTCAGGGTATTCCATTAAAAAAGAGCAACTTTGTTTTTCCATGACTTTTTGACACAGATCCTGTATACTTAATTTTTATTACTTATAATAGATTTTAAAAAACCTTAAAACTTTTGTGTTTAACATTTTTTGCTAGCTATCTTACTTTAGGAAATAATCTACTATTTCCGTACATATCAGCGACCCCATATATGAACTTTAATTATAAAAATTAAACAAAATCAGACCATCAGCGTAAATATCACTTTCAAACTGCACAACAATTATTACCACAGAACTCGCCATAGCGTATAAACCATGCCAGTGGTTGATAAATACAATGATCCACAATTTGTGTCAAAAATTTTGTGGACTGACAAAGCCCGTTTTACTCGTCCTAAAGTATTCAATTACCACAATTGACACACTTGGGCACACAAAAATCTGCACAATACCTCCAAGACAGCACAAATTTAGTGTTAACATGTGGCTGAGATTTATCACTTATGTGGACCATATATATTACCTGAATGACTTAATTCCTTAGGTTTTCAATTTCTTTAGCAAAATTCTAATTTGTTGCTACATGACATAACTTTAGCCTTTAGGAGGAATATGTACCTACAATTAGATGGGGCTCTTCTGGTAGGGCAGTTATAAGCTGGCTAAATGACAACTACACTAACACATGGATTGATAAACAAGGCTCTGTTCTATAGCCAGAGAGGGCACCAGATCTTATACCTTTGGACTTCATAATTCAAAATAATATGTATATACCTACTTACACATTATATTTTTATTTTTTACTTTTTTAAATCTTTAATATCAATGATACATGTTACTTGTTTATGTAATTTCTCTAAATTTATTTTAGGTCATAGACATTCAAAACAACGTTGCATGTCCATAAATCAAGTTGTCAGTTTGAAGGTGCTAGAAACTAAATATGCAAACAAATACAAGGGTATAAATACAAAGACACGTTTATCAAACTTTGAAAGCTGTATCCAGGAAGTGGTTGAGACGTAAAAAAAGTTATGAACAAATGTTTGGTTATTTTGGCTATACTTTATGATATTCAAATTATTCTGATTTTGTTTAGAAATAATAGTTTTATAAGTAATAAACAAATTATTATTATATGTAATAAACAAATGATAATATTATTTAGTAGAAGATGCTACTTTAGTTTTTGTTTAAATTAATTCAAGTTAAACCCCATGGCACAGAGTATTTGGCTAATTGCAAAGGAAAAGGATAAAGCAAATTTGCCATGAAACAGACATAAAGAAAATTAAGAAGCATTTTTGTTTATTCAAATGCCTTTTCAGAAAATATTAGTTTTTAGTTTTCATTTCAGAGGATATTTACAGATATAAAATTTTTTGGACATCTTTAACGCCCTGTATCTCGAAGATAGTTTGAAAATTTATACGATAAAATACCATTACTTTTGCTTCTTCTATCAGCTCCAGAAGACTGAGAGATTAAAACTGGAACACCCTGTATAAAAGGTGTAAAAAAAAAGTGTAAACACTTAAAAGCAAATAGTATCCAAAACCTGAAAATTTTTTCATATAAACATATATCTGGAAACAATTCGTTTTCGAGATACAGGGTGATAAAGTTTTCATAAAACAAATATTTTTAATATAAACAGGTTCATCAAGACGCACAATTTGATTGTAAGTGATGTTAAATAATTCAGGGGTAAAAATTCGGGGGTATCGTTATCTTTTTATGATTATGACATACCATGATCGGCCACCATGTTGAATTTACGATCACAACCAATCACAACCTTGTTGGCCTTGTCTCTAGATGGTGGTGTTTTGAGGCATTAATAATTTTATTTCTATTATACCAGTTGTAAAATTGTCGTAGAACCACATTTGCCTTTATTTGTATTTCACTAAAGAAACTCAAGGATAGACATCATGGTATCGTCCGCGAACATCACCAGAGAGAGACCTTCAAGATATTATGATATTCAAGGTCGTTTATGAAAAGGAGGAATAACAACGGGCGAGATAATTATTTTACCATTGTCAGGATGACTGTAAATCGTGCTTAACAGAGAATAGGCAGCAGTGTTAGTTGAATAATGAGGATGAAACATGTACTGATTACTTGAGATTAGATTATATTTATATGCGAAATTCAAAATTTTTTTGTGAATGTTCTCAAACAATTTGGAAAAGCAAAGGAGGAGTATAATCGGCCTATAGTTGTCTACTAAGGTAAGATCTCCTTTTTTATGGAGCCGTATAACTGTACCTAATTTTAAAAAGTCGGAGAACATCCCGGATAAACAATTAATTTAGATATGTATTTCAAGACTTTTATAGTAATGCCATCATGACGACTAGATTTCCTATTTTGCATAATAATTAATTTTGATAACACCTCTGGTGTAATAGGATACATGAATAGAATAGTTTAGTTTACAATACTCGAAACTTATTTACCTAAGTTCGTAGGGTTAAAAATTTTATTGTGGTAGAATTTTTTTTTAGTCTAACTTTATCAGAAAATGCTTTTTTTTTTGCTTTGAATTTATTTGATACGTTAGGATCGCTTAAATTTTTGTTTAGCCAATATAATTTTTTTAATTGCTCACTTTACTCGATGATAACATCAACCCAATTATGAATTTGTTTGTTATGTTGATTTGATTTTTATATTTAGGCAAGTTTTATTTAAGCAATAAAATAGATTTTGCCAGAAATAATTCCAGGCTTCTTTTACATCTTGCATGTAAATGACTTACGTCTGTAAGCAAGAGTCGATGTTTGAAATTGAATAAAATATTATCAGAAAAATCTCTTATATATGAAGTACGATTTGCATTGGTTTCGTTTGGTTTGCTTGCCGAAGTTGCAACATTACAAATTTGAACTTTATTATGGTTGGATAGACCTATATCAAGATTATAGCATGGTAAGATGAGTTTGACATGTTTTTGACTAGGTGTTCCATTTAAACCAAAGCTTGCAATTAGTCAGTATTCAGTAACCAGTAATTTTGCAGTATAGGAGTACTATAAAAGAGAACTTTTATATACAAATTTTGAGATTCAAATAATTTTCTATTCCTCTATAATGTCCAATAGGCCAATAATTAGAAAGTACAGGGTGTATAATGACGAGTTATGATAATGGGCAAAACTCTCAAACTAATTTAGATACCTACCTATAGTACCTAGGTAATAGAAATTTTCGTTTCAATCATATTACATTTAATCATTACATAAAGGATAACGCATTTTCTTACAAATTATGTGAAATAGGGTTTAATAAATAAACATGTTCATCTCTAAACAGCAGGAGCTATTAGAGATAATAAGAATTATTAGAGATAATAACTCTAATACAACCATATCTTGTGTAGTCCCAAAACACTGAATGTCTCTTATATATCAGAATTAGACTGAAAATTATGCTTATTGTCAACTTTTCATTATACATCCTGTATAGTTACAGAGAAATCAAGAATCAATCAACCAGTAGGTATATAAAACTTGTAGCTTTCATAGCCTAAAAATAAACACGGTCTCTTACATATCAAAATAGTTTTGGGGTTGCCTGTCAACAGAAATCGATAGGCTAAAGAAGGGCTAAACTGAAATGTTTCACACTATAACGCTGACTGATAACTCAAAAAATTGGGCAGTCCTGTTCATTACTATTAGCCATTCAGAATTACAAAAGTCGCCATAGATTATTTATTCTATTCATTCCTATGTACTTTATTACCTAAATAACTTCTTGAAATATTTTAATAAAATTTACCTGGTAACCAGTCACCATTTTCAAATATATACTGTTGTTCGCCTAATTTTAAATGCACCGTCCTTTGATTTGACACTAGTTCATTATTTGCTTCTTTTGACATATCGGCATCCTTTTTTCGAGGGGGAGCCTTTTTTGGAGAAAATTTATTACCAAAAAATGGCATATTTTGAACTTAGAACAACTTATATTATATGTATTAAAAATCGTATGCTAGTTGCTTATTCTATCGTGGCCAAACACATCGATTTTATTAGTATTCATCAGTAATTAAACAAATGTTACATTATGTTACGGGTTGCCATGGTAAACAGCTTTGGTCGGATGTAAACAAGAGAAGTTTGGCGATAATGGCGATGGGCGATGGCATTGGTTAGGTATATTCATAAATCATATTCCTTAATATACAATGTTATTTATTTATTAAAAATAAAAAGTATTAGCTCAAAACCACAGAAAAAGTGTATTCAAGCACTGAATACAAAATTAATAAATAAGAATTATTAATACGCAAAAATACATCAAATCACGAGGCTCGTCGGTTCGTGAGTCCGCATCCGAGGGGAAGGCCACAGATACGAACTTCTCCGTTCAGACTCGTCCTTCTTCGGTTTCGGTTTGACAGTCCACACCATGTTCAAATATTGCCGCGTTTTCCGCCATTTCGTTGCTCACTGGTAGATTAATTTCTAACACGGCCAGACTGACATTCACTTCGTCCTCGAAGTGCTTCACAGGCTGTAATCTTGCTAGACTTGCTTTCTCATTGAGTGGATGTTTCGAGCAGCAAATTGTTTTCTGTAACAGGCTGGTTAGGCGTGGAACAAGAATCGTCGATTTTTTATTCAAGCT
The DNA here is from genome assembly GCA_963924545.1 of Pogonocherus hispidulus. Lineage (NCBI taxonomy): Eukaryota > Metazoa > Arthropoda > Insecta > Coleoptera > Cerambycidae > Pogonocherus > Pogonocherus hispidulus. The sequence goes on from OZ004698.1 coordinate 29,910,514, forward strand.
CTACACTCACACAAAATATTAGTGTTATTGTTTATGATTAGGAATGTAACTCATATGCGACCTTCCAAATCGTCGCAACCTTGTCAACACTGCAAATTCTCGAGACGAGAACTTATGTCAGTTCAGCGTTGTTGTTTAACCTACCTACGTAGATTATAGGCACACAGCTGTTCATACTTTTTCTCAAATTACCTATCACCTATCTAGATATCATTAAAATCATGATAGTTTTATTTGTAATCATGTAATCTATAATAAGTATGCCTATAGTACCTATAATCAAAACTGAATTTATTATTTATTTTATTTAGTTAGGTACCTATTTATTTAGATACGTGCTTCAGGTCAAATCTCATGACAGGCAACGTAAATAATTTATACATTAATAATTACCTACCTATGTAATAATTCAAACGTTATTTTCTGTATTGTTTAAAGTCAATTCACATGACAGCCAAAATATATAAGCCAAAACATTGTTGTTTACATGCTTCGGGTCGACAATGCAACAGGCATCGTAAACTTTTATATTTGCTTAAGGTCAGTTCACATGACAGGCAAAATATATACGCAAAACATTGTTGTTTACTTGCTTCAGGTCGACAACGCAACAGGCATCATAAACTTTTATATTTGCTTAAGGTCTGTTCACATGACAGGCAAAATATAAACGCAAAACATTGTTGTTTACTTGCTTCAGGTCGACAACGCAACAGGCATCGTAAACTTTTATATTTGCTTAAGGTCAGTTCACATGACAGGCAAAATATAAACGCAAAACATTGTTGTTTACTTGCTTCAGGTCGACAACGCAACAGGCATCGTAAACTTTTATATTTGCTTAAGGTCAGTTCACATGACAGGCAAATTATAAACACAACACCAAATATTCCAGGTACTTGTTTACGTGCTTCAGGTCGGTAATGCGACAGGCATCGTAAACACCAACAAAATATTCTAGAGTCATTTCATGTGTCTTAGGTCATATATGGTGACAAACACAGAGCATTTGTTTACCTGACTCAGATCCAGAGTCAATCATGTGAACACAGTCATCAGGGGTCCATTCACGAGGCCAAATTCTGACTTGATCTGCTGCACATTTAGTCGTAAATTTACCGACTAATTATTGAATTTCCAGCCTGTCATTAGGCAAAACATTTATTATTTTAAAAGGGCCCCGTATTCCCCTTTGCAACTTTCTCACAAAAGCTGATCTGCTTAAAATAACCAGGTCGCCAACAGAAAAGCTACTTACAGGTTTTCTATTCTTACTGAAATACTTCTTCTGAATTTTGTAATTAACTCTAATGCCTTCATCTGCAATTCCTTTTATCTTCTTTCTCAGCAATGGTCTCTGAGACGTTGGAAGATTATCAATTGCCATAGCATTTAATAGAGTACGAACAACTGGAACAGTACCATCACAATCAAGAAGTAACTGTAATGGCGATGTTTTCGTGGTCCGTTGTACAGTGGAATTTAACACCAATTGGATTTTCCACAACCGCTTCGTCCATTCTGACTCGATTTTTGTTTCTACACGCAACATGTTGGCTATTGTGCGCATGTAACGTTCCACCTGCCCGTTTCCTCTATGTACATGTGACGTTATAGTATGTAATTCAATCTGCCATGTCCTTAACATTTGCTTGGTTACAGTGTCTACAAAAGCAGGCCCCGAATCGACAATGAGACGCGTCGGGGTACCGAATAATGATACAAAATTCTTAAAGCATTCACGAAATTCAGCACCTGATGTGCTCGCTAATGGGTAGAGCAGAGTAAATTTTGAATAAGCGTCAACAATTGCTAGAATATACTGCCTGTTATCTTTTGTAACTGGTAGAGGACCCAAATAATCCGCGTGGATCGTGTGGAATAGTATTAGTACTTTTGGAATGGGATGTAACATTCCTCTAGGTGCAACATGGGATCTTTTTAGTGTTAAGCAGCCAATACAATGTTGCAAATATTTACGCACAAATTTTTTTTTAAACCTGGAAACCAAAACTATTTTGTAATAGGTACTTGCAACTGTTTTATCGTAGCCGATGTGACACTGTTCGTCGTGAAAAATACGAAGAATACCTAATCGGCTTCCCTTAGGGGCATACCATTGTTTTATGAGTATGCCATCAAAATAATCTAAATGGTAAAGCATATCTTTTTCTACCGTATACCTATTTTGATCGTCAAAAGTTAACACGTTTGTCAGTATTATTTTTTTTTATAGCACGCTTTTTTTTGCCCAACAATTTTCTTCAACATGTCCCTCGTTTTTGTAATATTTACAAGTAAGAATAATTCTTGGCTTTTTATCAACATGCTCTCCAATATTTACATTAGGATCACGTATTAAACACTCACGCTTTATATGACCAGATTTGCCACATCCAAAACACTAAAACGGACCCTTGGTCGATGTTGACTTGAATGTGATGCTGATAAATCCGAATTACGTTTCAAATTATGACGTTCTCGTTGTGTACGCTGCGCTGATTCAATATTATTTGATATGCGCCGCTTCTCATAAGACGCCAATATTGAAATTAAACATGATACACGTCTAAACAGTTTTGATTGTAAACACTAGTTCGAACATTTAAATCTGTAATACCATGTATAATTACTTCAATCAATACATTTTCCGGCCATTCCACACAAACCTTGCTCAACTTTCATAATTTTTGTCTAGCATATTCATCATAACTCTCACACCCAGCGGAATTAAAGTTTGCAGCCTTGTATAACAAGACGCCATTGTTTTGTTTACGAGGAAACGCCTGACTTAAGACTTAAGGCAACTTTCCCACACACGCTCATTAGCTTTAGGCCGCCACAAATCATACCAGATTTTCGCATTACCTTGCAAATGATGGGCAGATCTTACCACAGTTTCCCATTCATTCCAACCAAAGCGTCTTTGCGCCTCGTCAATTTCGACAAACCAGTCGTCAGCGTTATCCACTTCGGGATTAAAACTCTGGAGACAAACTTGCACATCTCTGGAATTTCCTGGACCAGCATGGGTAGAACGAAGACTTTCAACATTTTGAATCATATTGGAACTGGTCGCCTCAACCATTTTTTGAAACATTGCCAGGAAATTCTCAGGTGTCATGGCGGTTTGAACAGAGTTTGGTATGTCTCCTTGTTCTTCACTATTAGTGGACATTGTGGATATATCCGCACTTTTGATGTTATTTATTTATTAAAAATAAAAAGTATTAGCTCAAAACCACAGAAAAAGTGTATTCAAGCACTGAATACAAAATTAATAAATAAGAATTATTAATACGCAAAAATACATCAAATCACGAGGCTCGTCGGTTCGTGAGTCCGCATCCGAGGGGAAGGCCACAGATACGAACTTCTCCGTTCAGACTCGTCCTTCTTCGGTTTCGGTTTGACAGTCCACACCATGTTCAAATATTGCCGCGTTTTCCGCCATTTCGTTGCTCACTGGTAGATTAATTTCTAACATACAATTTTGGTCCCTACACCATCTCGCGTCTGAAGTCATGAAACCAAAGATAATGCAGGCAGCTTACATTGCAGCTTTTTAATTTATTTTTTTTTCTTTCTGGTGACCAAAGTACTAACTGAAGAGTCGAATCGAATACTGAAGACTGAAGCGTTTTTGTCGTCTTGTACTCGAAAGGTTATATCTGTAATCTGTGGCTATGTGTATGTTTTTAGAAGTTTTAATTAGGTAATTCACAAATTCACAGATTACAGTAACCCTTAATCCATTTATTAGTGTAGTGTATTATCAACGTACATATATCATATATGTACGTTGGTATTATAGGTATTATCCATCCATCCATATATATTAAAATGCGTCGATTCTGTCTCGCTCTAAATTCCGTCGTCGAATCGACAAAGTTTCAAAGCTATCTCCTCCGAGGGGCGATCTCGGAACGATCTCCGCGGACCACCGGAGGTCGCCCCCGGCCTTTCTCCAATGCGTAGGGGTATTTTCGTCCCGTTTCTTATGCGTTTTCCCAATTTAAACGCCTTTTCAAAAAACCTCTGCAAAATTTTCGTCGATCGCCATTCGACGAAAGAGATGCGGCTAGCACCGGCATTTGTCCTAGCGCCTAATGGTCCCGTCACGCCCGCCGAAATACCGACTTTTCGCGGGACCCCCGAGACCTTTTTCTAATTTTTACGGCTTCGAGAAGGGCTTCACGCGAAAGTTCAGTCCTTTCTCTAATACTTTGAGATTTTATTCGAAACCGTACGTCGACTCTTTCTACGTCTATTTTGTCTTCGAAAATCTCGAGTCGCATCCGTCTCAACTTCTTTCTCATTTTATCCACGGATGTGAGATCACACTAACGAGACAAGCACCTCCCACGAAAACTGTCAAATTAATTAAACTTCAAGTAGGTTATTTACATTATTTTCCTATGAGAAATATTGCTAACGGAATCGATAGTACCGACTGCCAAACACCTGATTACACCAAAATACTGATGCGAAATGCTTTTCTAATTAGAAAATCCGTAAAAATTAATTGTTCAGGTTAACACGTAAAGTTAACGTTTTTAACTAATTTTGCGGCATGAAGTGAGAAGAGAAAATTTATCGCAATGGTATTGTCGTAGGATTTCAACCCTGATATCGCGAGTTCTAATCACGACGAAGGCGAGTTTTTTTTTTTAATTTTTATCATAATTATTTATTAGTATTATTATAATATGTAGACTTTGAAATGAGTGGTTAGTTATTCTGTTTCATTGACCGTAGTTTTTATTCTTTCTGCAGGTAAAGTTTGGAATTAATTCGTTCATTTTGGCGGTCTGTAAAATTAATCATTTTTAGCTTACAAAAATACATATCTTCTACAATATTTATTTGTTGCAACAATTATGACAGCATATTTAGCATAAAACTCAAATTTTAGAAAAATTTGAGTTTTATGCTTAATTAAATAATAATTACCTTTATTAGTTCATAGTTAAGTGTATTGTAAAAAAATTTTTTCCTTCAATATACACCAAATCTGTGTTACATATAATCTTTAACAGTTACATATTTAATTATAATCATTGTAGACATATATTGGGTATAAAGTGATCAAGTTACCGTTATAATAAATTATGGAAGAATACAAGTTATGAATTTATTTTTTTTTTCTCATGAAAACAGTTTCACAAAATGTTTACTAAAAAATTAATTATACTTAGCACTTAAAAAATAATGTTTTACCATCAAGAATAGAATACCTTTTTTAATAATATTATTAAAAAAACCATTTGGTATAATTACATCATCATTCCAAATAAAAAATTTCAGCTTTCTGTCTCTAAATTTATTATTTCATATAGGTACAAGGGATTATATCAAATTTCTTTACTACGTATGTATTTTCTTAAAAATAATAATTCTAGAGGCTTTTGTCACCCGAAGGGTGACTCCAGGCCGCAGGCCTGGACCCCCTGTAGGGCTAGAAATGGGAACGAAAATCACGACAGCGATTTTCTCCCATTTCTAGTATTATTATTATTAAGTGTTTCAGTGCCAGTTTGAAGCTGAATTGTCAGTAATTTATATAGTTTACTTCTCAGATCAGATTACTTATGCTAATTAATCTGAGGTTTATTTTGAAATCTACCCATTAGGTACCTATATTAGTAAATATCGGCACATCTTACATAAGTATATATTATATTATTTATGTAAGCACTATAATATTTATAATTATCGTACTTATATCCTTATTGATAAATAAATGAAATATGTAAATTGAAATCATGCTCGTATTCGCAAAAATACTTCGCAACGACAACACTACTAGTCAAGCAAAAATGCTAAATATAACAATAAATCATAGTGTATAAATCATCATCAACAATAAACGCAACCTGCATGCCAGATGTTTATAACTTTTAATTTGAATTTCGTTTCAAACATTTAAAACTTTAGTTACTAACGGCTACCAACTGCACATCAGAATACACCTGTAGAATAACTGCTAGAAGTCGAAAACTTTAGAATAGCGTCTTTTTGAGTCGCTATACTGTGACGGATACTTCCCGATTTGCAGGTAGGAAGTGTTACTTTAACGCCCGAGGGTCGGTTTCTCTCTTATTTTGCCTCGGGCGCCAGTTCCCGTTTATAGTGCAGAAACACCACTATTCAGGTAGCTACAGTGAAGATACGGTAAGCCAGGCGGTCGATAGGGAAAATTAGACTTCGCAGCACAAATAATATACCAATAAACCTTCAATAAATTTATAGCTGTATGCACCATCACCTCAGTTATTTTTAACTAGGCTGTTTAAATGTTTAGAGCCAATCAGGAATAAGGATTTTTCATAAAGACGATATTTGATTGGATAATAATTTTAACAGGCCTGTTAAATATAATTTAAGTGATGGTGAATACGGCCCTTATTGATTTAAGATCTACTATGTTCAAAGCTACTCAGAATTCGGCCAGTCTCTTCCTGGGTCAAAACACACGTGCGGGGTAAACAAGCAGAGGGTGAGCACAACCAGGTAAAAAGGTGTAAGCGGGTGGCAACAAGCTAAGCGGAGTTATCTATGCCGGGTAAAAGCTACTAGGTCAACTACGGGCGGTGATCGTGCGTGGATACCAGGTGAGGAAGCAGTTACTAAAAAACAAACATTAAGCAATTAACAGTGGCGGCTTCTCCTTAAGGGCGCATGACCGCGCGCCCCTCCTCTAAATATACCAAGGAAATCATTATTATTGTAAATTTAATGCAAATATTAAAACATGTTATTGTGGTACAAAACTATTATTAAGAAGGGCTCGAGCGCTTGAGCTATGGTACTCATAATGCCACAATCCAGATTACTGGATCACCACAGCACACTGCACCAGTGCACAGTGAACAAAGCATCACAGCTTCGTGGCCGCACTTTTAGTCGCGGCCTAGGTAACTATGGCAACCGACCCGATCTCCTTTTCGACTAGACTCGTTAGATACTTTCCATATACTTATATTATGCAGATTTGGCCGCAATTATTTCGCGGCCCTATGCGAACATTATTAAACATTATAACATATTTTTAACATTATTAAATTACTTATTAAATTTTTGTGAAAAGACAATTTTATATATTAACATGAATACTGTTAGTAGTATAATTTAGAGCTAATTTTGCAAATCCTCCACTGGAAGATAAAGTATAAATAAAAGAATTGGGCGTTGCCTGCCCAATAAATAATTTCGATGAAAAAGTTATGGAACAATTTATTTCTATGAAAGACTGTATAGCTGATTTCAATTTTAGAAAGGGAGTATGACCAAAATTTTTACATTTTTTTTTAATAACTCCGCAACGCCGCATCAAAAATCGAAAATGGACACATCGTTGAAAAGAGAATTTTCCTGTGATTTAAAAAAATATTTATAGCAATCCATTTAAAAAAAAATGATTTTGAAGGTGCGACTCGGTAGTGAGTCACCCTGTGTATTTCAAAATATTCTTAAAATGTGTGCCTTTTGACACTATCTCATTCATATGAATGTTTTTTTCCCAGTAGGTAGCCTTAATAGGCCTGATATTGGACTTTACCACATTAATGAACAACCCTGTATATTTTCATAATAACATGATGTAGGTAGCACATGACAGTTTACACACATTTCTGTTTTTTTTACAATTTTTAATTATGGAAATATTGCGAAAAAATTTTTCATATTTACTTTGTGCATATATTTATATTAACCAATATATATATTTTTTATATATATACAGGGTGGCCCAATAGTGTGACAAAGTCCCATAGCTGCTTTATGGTTGCAGATATAATTACAATTATTTGGGCCATCGTAAACCTCCTTGAGGCGCACATTTTAAAAATATTTTAACATGTACAGAGTGTTCAGATTTTCCGGGCCATATCAAACTTATGTTTTTTTAAATGGAAAGTACTATTTTTTATTACATATTTGGATTCCGCTTGTCATTCTGATTCTAGCAATATATGGTTTTAAGGGTTTATACAGGGCCGTTCAGAAGATATGAGCATTTCTGTGTCGAAATCGCAATGACTCGGACGCTCTGTATATTGTGTAGGGAAGTAACTAGAGACCATTTCATGCTACCATAAACCAATTTATATGGTCTACTGTTATTCCCTTCACAGATATCTTCACAATGTTATTGTTTGTATACGGGGCATTGAGGAACGCGGAACCATCATTTTCTCAATTATTTTAAATGGAACACCCTATATTTTATATCGTTTTCATAAAGCTGTATCAAAGACCTTTCACTTATATTAAACAATTCATATACCTAAACCTTCAAATTTCTGAGTTATACGAGGTTTTATATTGGAATTACATTGGAAATTGAGTTTATACAGGAAAATATCAATAAAGCCATAGTAAATTAGATTTGTTTCATACTTTCAAAGTAACAATAATATTTTGTAGGATTCAAAATATAATTTTTAACATGTGTACGTAGTTTTAGTGGTCATTTTGAAGTAAAATTTAATGACGACTTGGAAAACTGCCTATTATGTATAGATTTATTTCATCTAGAGGCCTGTGCAAAAAAATTAAACATCAAACGTCATTGTCACGACTACAGTCCAATACTTTGTGACAAACTGTGAGTCTGACAGTTATTAAGTAGTGATTTAAAAAAAAAACTTAAAATGAATTTTAATAAATCAGAAATGATTGATATGATTTATGTTTTGGGTGAAAGTGATAAAAATCCATTACTGGCAACAAGAATTTATCGTCAACGATATCCACAAAGAAGGCAGCCTAGCAAAAGAACACTTCAAAAATTAATGGAACGTTTTGATGACGCCGGTACTGTAACATACGCTAAAAGTTGTAGGGAAAGAAAAACATTCACCCAAGCAAACGAATTAAATATCCTTCTGGCTGTCACAGAAGATCCGCACTTAAGCCAAAGGCAAATTTCCCAACAAATGGACGTCGGCAGAACATCCGTGCAAAGAATATTAAAGTCAAATAAAATGCACCCTTACCACATTCAGTTTCTGCAAGAACTAAGTGAAGAAGATTGTAGAAGACGTCTTCAATTTTGCCAGTGGGTTCAAACCCAAATAAGAAATGAAGGAGATTTTACCAATCTCATTCTATTTGGAGACGAGGCAACCTTTCATAGAAATGGTAATGTTAACCGTCACAATTTTCATTACTTCGCCACCGAAAACCCGCATTTTATAAGGATGCACTCACAAAAAAGATGGAGTTTAAATGTCTGGGGGGGAATTGTTGGTGAATATGTTATTGGACCACATTTTTTTGAAGGGCGAGTAACCGGTGAAGTATACCTGCATTTCTATCAAAACCATTTGCCCCAATTAGGTACTTGCACATGTCCCCAACGAAATCAGAGAAAGAATATGGTTGCTACATGATGGTGCCCCAGTCCATTTTACACGGCCCATCATAGATTTTCTGGATGAAAATTATCCTGAAAGATAGATTGGACGGGGTGGTCCTATAGGCTGGCCGGCTAGAACTCCAGACCTTACAAAAATGGATTATAGTATATGGGGCTTTGTGAAAGACAATGTTTACAGAACTTCACCCACTACCATAGATGACATGAAAATTCGCATAAGAAATTCTTTTCAGGAAATAAGCGTTGAAATGTGTAGAAATGTAAATACAGCGTTTGAGAACCGTATTAATCTCTGCATACAAGTTAATGGAAGACATTTTGAACATTTAATTAGATAGCTTAATTGTGTACTTACTAATACTTATGTTCCTTTCATGCTGTTTAATTCATTATTAACCTGTTACTTCTTGGATATTTATATCTAGTATTTCTTTGTTATTAAAATTTTCCTATAATAGTTTTGTTAGAAATAATAGAAGTTTAGTGTTCTCCACTATTTAATAAATCATTTGGTTTATCTTGTCGAGTGATTCTATTAATCTATCCGTTATTTCCTTGAAAAATAGACACTATACACAATTACATATTAAAAACAGTCAACTCTTTATAAAACGGAATCATAAGTATCTGAAGTTAAAGTGCCGCATGTTCCGCCTTTTGCATTGCATTCTTATTGAGCGTTACATTTAATACATAATAGGCAGTTTTCCAAGTCGTCATTAAATTTTATTTCAAAATGACCACTAAAAGTACGTACACATGTTAAAAATTATATTTTGAATCCTACAAAATATTATTGTTACTTTGAAAGTATGAAACAAATCTAATTTACTATGGCTATATTGATATTTTCCTGTATAAACTTAATTTCCAATGTAATTCCAATATAAAACCTCGTATAACTCAGAAATTTGAAGGTTTAGGTATATGAATTGTTTAATATAAGTGAAAGGTCTTTGATACAGCTTTATGAAAACGATATAAAATATAGGGTGTTCCATTTAAAAAAATTGAGAAAATGATGGTTCCGCGTTCCTCAATGCCCCGTATACAAACAATAACATTGTGAAGATATCTGTGAAGGGAATAACAGTAGACCATATAAATTGGTTTATGGTAGCATGAAATGGTCTCTAGTTACTTCCCTACACAATATACAGGGCGTCCGAGTCATTGCGATTTCGACACAGAAATGCTCATATCTTCTGAACGGCCCTGTATAAACCCTTAAAACCATATATTGTTAGAATCAGAATGACAAGCGGAATCCAAATATGTAATAAAAAATAGTACTTTCCATTTAAAAAAACATAAGTTTGATATGGCCCGGAAAATCTGAACACTCTGTACATGTTAAAATATTTTTAAAATGTGCGCCTCAAGGAGGTTTACGATGGCCCAAAAAATTGTAATTGTATCTGCAACCATAAAGCAGCTATGGGACTTTGTCACACTATTGGGCCACCCTGTATATAGTATGAAGATATTCGTGAAACTGCCATAACTGCTATATCTAAGTTAATTCTTGATGATTATCCTGTGAGTTCAACATTAATATCCAGAATTATGTTGAAGTGGTTCAATCCACAAGGTAAGTTTTTGCCATTAGTAATTATACATTTATACACATATAGTCTTTATCTTTTAACATACACTATAGGGTGTTTTACGCAACTGGTTTTCAAATAATTTCAAGGTACTTGCACTTCCAGTTATACCAGAAGTAGATAGATGTTCAAATTTTCTATCACTTCAACTACATTTGTAGGTACCTTGTATCCAGTGGCGGCTTCTCCTTAAGGCCTTATTATCATTTTTGTAAATTAAATGCAAATGAGTTAAAACATGTTTATTGTGGTACAAAACTATTATTAGGAAGGGCTCAAGCGGTTGAGCTATCGTACTCATAACACCACAGTCCACATCACTGGATCACAGCACAGCACACTGCCACGCCACTGCACAGTGAGCAAAGGATCACAGATTCGTGGCCGCACTTTGTGCGGGACTTAAGAAATTATCAGGGACTTTATCAGGAAAATTATCAAAGTTTCTTTTTCAAAAATGAAATCCCAACAGTAAGTAAAGTTCAAGCTGCCCTACCAGAAGACAGCGATTTGCCCAAACTCTCGTATAAATTGCTTATAAGGACAATGCATGAAATGAATTTCAAATATTGCAAACGGAATCGGAAGAGTATGCTTATAGAGAAAAATGAGATTGTGACATGGAGACGAGAGTATGTAGAGAAAATAAGATAATTTCGCGCTTTAAGTAGAAAAATATATTATATGGATGAGACATAGTTAAATGAAGGATGTGTAGACATGTGTTGTGTAGTGTAGTGTAGTGAAATGAAGTGAAGTGAAGTGAAATAGCCATCAACACTTAAAAGCGTTCTTTTAATATATGTGGCAATATTCATCAATTTCGTTCAATGTACAACTAATCTGTAAGGCGAGTTTAAAAATCAATTCACAATTTCTATAACACCGTTCATGTTCTGATATTTTTTATATTTATTTGACATTATTAGCACCTATGGAGTCCCCACCACAATTTATTACGTCATGCGGTAATACGTCACTGCCTATTATTTTATCCGACGAGTGTAGGTACCTATATCTTTTTAAAAAAAATTGTGAGAATAAAGACAAAATGTTGGCAAAGTTACTTTCTATACATAATTAAAAAGTATTAATCTAACTAGAGACTAAAAAGTCTATATAGGTATAAAACAAACAATATAAATTAGATAACCCCCAAAGTCAAAGGCTGCCCGGCATAGGAGTTACTTGTCCACTGATAAACGCCCCATACCTACCGACTTTCTGTTTCGGAGCTGGGGATTGAACCCAAACCATATAATAGGCAGTGTGATCGAAATCCCACTATTAAAAACGAAAGTTCGAGATATTCTGGTTGATCTACATATAACTAATTTATTAAAATTCATTGAATAAATGTAATATAAACACCCAAAGATCTTACGTTTTTTTACTACCTAGGTACTCTATATTTTTTGCATCTTTCACTTTATGAGCTAAATCTCGAGCTAAATACTGCTACTATTACATTACAAACAACAATTCTTGTTAGATTTTCAAAGTTTTTTAATAAGAGTAATGAATAAGGCTAGTTGAAAGAAAATATACTTTTGATTGTTGATGCTTATACGAATATAAACATTAACAGTAAAAAGCTAAAATTATGCCTTTAAAGTTAAATATATTGAAAATAGTTTGAGGAGCCCTTAAAATAAAATTTCATGAATAATAGGAATAATTTTATTTTAAGGAATTATTTTGTTAAGAAAGGACATGACATGGTTTTATAAAATATCGATTTACATCGTAACGGTGCGTTTTATGAAAAAAAATAAAAAATACTTTTTTGTAGAGAAATGGGTGGGACATCGAAATTTCGTATTATTTTAAACGTTAGTCAGTGGCGTAACATTTATTTTTTAGAAAAGGGATCCGAGAGTGCAGGTTGCACGCCACTGGCTATTCCCATTTACCAAATAAAATTTGAAAACAATTGGTTTATTACTGTAAGAGATATAAAAAAAAAGTTTATTTTTAGTTTGCAGGGTACTTATAAATGGTTAAATATATTAAAGGATCTTCTAACCAAATATAATAATACTAAACATACTACAATCAACTTAAAGCCTAATCAGATAAATAGGAAAAATGTAAAAAAAAATATGCAAACAGATTTTAATCACATAAAAACCAATTTAAAACATGCTAAATTTAAAGCTGGAGACTTTGTTCGAATCAGTAAATACAGAGAAGCGAGAAGCATTCAGCAAAGGGTATACACCCAACTGGTCAACGAAAATTTTTAAAATGAAAAAGTTTATAGAACGAATTCGACGACTTATTTATTAGAAGATCAAAATAAAGAAGATATTCAAGGGGCGTTTTATACAGAAGAATTACAAAAAGTTAAGGATAAAGATGTATATTTGGTGAAAGAAAGGGAAATTTAGTTTTTGTTAAATGGCTTGGTCTTCAGAAATCGCCCAATTCTTGGAATGTATTGTAATATAAACAAACATTTCCAAAATGACTGTCCCACTGAGCAGTTTTATATTACTTTTTTTCATTTGTTGGGAATAGTTTATACATTCAGTATCCACCACGTGTACACCAAGCTTTTATATGTTTTGATACAAATAATGCAAGAAACGATTATTGGCCAAGCAACTGCAAGCAATTAGAGATTATTAGAATCAATGGAGATTATACTGTTTTCAAAATCTCTCTATCAAACATGAATTTTACAAATTTCAAAATAAGATATTATTATCCGAATTCAACTTACTTCGATACACATTGGACTTCCAACAGCTTAAGTAATTTTGAAAAATATTGTGAATATAATGAATTTGTATACAGTCTATCAATTGTATATTCTATTGCTACTAACAATTGTTTTATTTGTAAGATATTTATTTTGTACTAAGCTATTACAAAAATTTTTAATATTCAAATAAAAAATAATAGGTAATAATAATAGGTTAATAAAATAATAGTTAAATATGAATTTTATTTTGACGACTAGTTGAAGTGAAATTTATTCATTTTATTTGAAATATTTAGGTTCTCTACATGAAGATTTGGATGTTATTTGTTTCAAGAGATTGTAAATAATACATACATAAACTGTGCTATTTTTTGAACTTTGAATAATGCAGAAAGAATTTTTAACGATTTTATTAAGGAGTTGTGAGTGTCAACTTGAACATTTAGAAACAAAATGTAAATGGCTACAAAATGTTGAAGTTTCTGAACGAAGGTGAAATTGAAATAATTTACATTAAGAAATATGGAGCAAAATTCTCTTAAGAATTTAATAGAAAAAAAAATACATGCTTGTCATTATTAATATTCTACTACTTAGTGTATTTGTTAATTACTTTTTATTATTTAATAGTAAATAGAACATTTTAAAATTTATTACCAAAAACAAATTTACAAAAATCTTGAATTATAAATTTTACATCTATCTTTAGTTTCTAAAATAGGTGTAAGAATATATTAGATGTTGATTCAATTCGTTGGCGAAAACGATATCGATTAAGAGCTAAAAATTCCCAATATGGTTTTCTACATGAATTATATGCGAATTTCCATACTACTAAAGAATATACTTTATTGTTTTCTTCACTAAACCGAATTTGCTTCTTTATACTGTGGCACTGCATTGTTCTACAAATATTTCAGGGTGGAAATAAAGTTCCATAATCAAACTAACATTTTCACTATTAGCGCTTTCCTGAGGGCGAAGAATATTTAAGGTGTTGACAAAGACATTTCCAGTTTGATTCTGCAATCCCCTCTGAAGCACTGTGAAATAAGAGGGAAATTGTTTTTTGAGTATCTATATCAATTCGATACTTTATGAGATTTAAAACTTCCCACAGCTTCCAAACAGTCTCATAACCCAAATAGATGCATGCCGTTTCTTTTACCAATACTCTTACATTGGAGAATTGTTCAAAAAATATGGAAAACTTTCCATAAGCAGTTTCAGTTTTATCAAGAGAGTATAAATAATTAGTTATAATTCCTTGATAAGTTAAAAATTGATTCCATTCGTTTTCATTGAAAATAACTGTATCACTCTTTAAACCACTCAGCTTAATAAATGGTTGATAATCATATTCATAAGCTAAGCCCACAGACACAAACTTGCACTTAGATTTATTTAGAGGATAACTTCTTTCACCAATCACAACTGCTTTGCTATCTGAATATTTATCTTCATAATTACTTGGAATATATTTTGACACCACTTTACAGCAAGGTAACGAAAAAAAATTATTATTATGTAAATTCATTTCGAACCAGAAACTGTACTGAAAACATTTTAGAAATTTTCTAATTTATACTTAGTTCCCCCACCTTTATATTAAAATAATTCCCTTTTAGATCATTCACTCATTCGCCTTAGGTCATGGTTTAAGTAGGTCATTGACCTTAGGTCATGGTTTAAGTAAGTAATTCACATTAGGTCATGATGACTGGTCATTGAACTGAGGAGGGTCCAGCTTCACCATAAACACACTACTAAGCAATAATCTGCATTTTGTATAAATGACAACAAGAAGCCTTGTTGCTGCTAGACATAAGTAACTATAAGGTTGACAATTCGTCAATATTAGTAATTAAATCCTATAATAGAAAATACCTAGTTATTAACATCACTATTTCTTAAAAAAAAAAAACATAAAAACAATAATAAACAACAAGCTCTATACTGTCATACTGGTGCTAACCATAGGGGTACCTAATAAAAATGTTATTGTGACCTGAAGTTGATCCATGTGCAACTTTTATAAATTACTAATTTAGTAATTTAGTTAATTTAGTATTGATAGAGTAACTCAGAATAATCCAATTGTATAGTCGATACTTTAACTAGATGATTTATAATTTGTTTGTTTTTTTAGAAATAATGCTGTTCCTGTGGACACCATGAGATTTGTGACTCTATGATTCTATGCTACAGGCTCTTTTTTATAAGTAGTAGCAGATTTTTGTGGCATAGATAAAGGAACAGCTTGTAGGATTGTACATAAGTCAGCCGAGTTATTGCCCAATTACATAAAAGGTTTATTAAAATCCCTTCAACACCTGAAGAAATTGCCACAGTTAGTGTAGAATTTTATAACATTTCACGGTTCCCCAAATATATGGGAGCAGTGGATTGTACCCACATTAAAATTTCATCACCTGGAGGTCTTGAGTCGGAAATTTATCGAAACCGAAAAAACTTCTTTTCATTGAACGTTCAAGCTATGTGATGCCAGCTGTAAAATTCAAAACATAGTGTGCAGGTGGCCTGGTTCAACACATGCCAGCACAATTTTTAATAATAGCCCAATTAGAGCAAAATTTGAAAATAGGGAATTTCAAGGATATGTCCTAGTTGGTGACAGTGGTTATGGTATCAAACCGTATTTAATCACGCCGTTAGGTAATTTAATACAAATTAATTATAATAAACTCTTTAACAGAACATAAACTTAATAAACAGAAATAGTTAAGTAGCAAATACAATTAATTTAATTAATTTTCTTACATTTTCAGGAAACCCAGCTACACAAGCTGAACAACTTTTTAATGAATCTCAAATTAGGACACGAAATCCAATAGAGCGTACGTTTTGAATTTGGAAACGGCGGTTTCCAATTTTAGCCATGGGAATAAGGTGCATGTTACAAAAGGTTGAAGCTATTGTTGTAGCTAAAGCCATTCTGCATAATATAGCAATGCTTTTAAATGAGAATTTACCACCAGTTAATGCTGAAGAGGAAGAGGCAATACAGTTTGTAAATAATTTTATGGAAAATGTGGAAAATATAAGGGAAGCTGGAAAACTAAATAATGTAGTGAGATATCAAATGGTTCATGAATATTTTAATAGATTAGCCTAGTTACTGTACCATTTTTTTGTGAAAGAAATAAATACTTTTTACATTTTGAAATTATTTATTACCAAATATGACATACATAAAATTATTTACAATTTAAAAACTTAAAAGCTTAAAATACTTCAAATTAATCACTAGGACGGATGTTTTATAATGTTTTTTCCTTTTAATACATTGATTATAAAAGTTATATCGCTGTATCTTTCAATATTAACGTTAAAAAGTAATAGAAAGGCCTTTTTCCCCTATTAATCAGTCGGCTAAAAATTCAACAATAAAAGAAAATAATTAAGACAAAAAACCTTAACACTTCTTAAATTTGTATTGCTGTGATTCTAAAATTTTTATTTTTAATTTATGTTCCTCTTCTTTTATTTCTCTGTCTAGCTTTGCATTTTCTTTTAAAATCCTCATTTCCTCTTCATGTTTCTCCCTCATGAACTGTAACTTTAACTGATGCTCTTCATTCAAAAATTTAAGCTTTGCCCCTTCAATTTCAGTTTTAGCTGTCACCCATTGAGAAACTTTTTCATTATCATCCTTACATTTTACTGCAATTAAAAAAATTAAAATAGTGGATTACATTTTAAGTGCATTTTCATTACTTTTGTTTTTAGAGACTTGAAGGGCTTGTGACTTTTTAGTGCGCAGCATTTTTGGGTTGTACTTTTCACGGCCCAGCTGTGAAAATATCTGAAGCTATATATTAATTAGTTAATAATTTTATTTTAAACTTACCTAGACTACCTGTTTTGGTATAATTATGTTCATCTACAAGTTCGATGCTTACAATTTCAACATTCTCATTATTGACTGCAAATTAATATGCTGTAATAATATAGTCCCACTGCAAAAAAATATTCTTTTAACTTACCTTATTCCAAAGATGAAAACTGAGTCATATCAATATCTGAAATGTTTAATTTTATCCGTTTTTCTGAACAGTAGCCGTTTTTCTTTAGATGGCTCCATTTCAGATGCAACTAGAAACATTCATTATTTTATTGTTAACCAAAATGTATAATACTTACTATCAGCATCATCATCAAACTCAGAATGATTGCCTTCAATTCTTGTTCCCAAAATTTCTTTAATGTCACTATCGACATCGGTAAATTTGAAATTCTGGGGTGGACCACCTCCCGTACCTCGCAGAAAACATTTTTTCTGGGCATATTTTTGTTTCACCTGCTTTTTTATATTATCGTATTTTTTATGAAGCACCTCCTTTAGTCGATATATTTCCCCAGAAGTACATTAAACTCTGTTTCGATTTTAGACCAACATACATCTTTTTCCTGATGGGTTTTTGTACCACTCATTTTGCACTCTAAAGTCCCTTTGTATTTCTTAGCTAAGGAAACTAATACAGCTTCCGCTTTTGTGCTAAAATTAGCAGAACATTTTTTAGAATTCGTCGTGTAAAAATCTTGATCCGTCACCAGAATGGAATAATACCACCAAAATAATACTAACTACAACAAAAATGTATTCGAAATATATACATGTAAGAGTTCAAGGGGTAATAACACCATTAGTAAAACAATTTGATAAACACAACTATTTATTAGATACAAATTGATCCACTCTTCCACCACTCCGAGCTAACGTAACAATGCATCGTAGGGACTACTCTTAAACTAAAGTAACGCATGCGTATCTTGACAGTTAGTAGTCATGCGTAACATGACTCGGTCCACCTCCACGATACCCCTCGAGAACAGGCAATGCTAACATACATATAATCTAGTTGGAAAAACTTTAAAAATACTTACTCACTTCAAACAACAAATTTTTTGGAATCCCGAAACTAATTTAACTCCTAATTTACTAAAATATTGAAAAAATAACTTAACCATCAATAAAAACCTGTACAGAAATTTTAGCGCCAAACAAACTGTACTGCGCAAATGTGAGCATTGCCAACCTACTGTAGTTTCTAACAATATATGCAGTTTAGTTGAGCACTGGTTAAAATGTGATTGTACAACGGATAGCGAAGTTAAGCTCTAGCTCAGTAAAGCCAGAGCTTTGTTGAGCTGTGGCTTAACTCGCATTTGTACAACCGGTCCTAAATTAAATAGGTAATTTACCTGACAAAACTTAGGTCAAATATTAATTTTTTGATAGACCTATTCATATAGACTATACTACCAAAGAGAATTAGTAATTCTTTGATACTACTTATCTAGAGGAAAAGTGTTTGTTAGATTTATTTACAAGATGATTCTAGTCAATTATGACTATCATGAGGCTTTAGGATATTTCCAGTATCCATCATAAAGCATTCAGAAATTTATAGTGTATGAACTTTGAGTTGAACTATTGGTGTTAATTTACAATTTATTTAGTTCATATTTGATAGTAGGTACCTACTTAATAATTTTTTTTAAAAATTTTTTCTTTTGTTTAATTTTATAATTTAAAATCAATTTAGTTTTAATCATCTCCAGATGATGCCAACTTGGTTGGCAAAACGCACGTCGAGTGCAGTATAATGTTATGTGGAAAACTACGTCAGTCTTATCATCACACCAAAGGTTCCAACTCCTTTCAAGATGTTGCTATTTAAAATAAATGTAGAAGTCAGTGAGCATGTCCAAACGTTATTTTGTAATTTGTTTATATTATTTAACGCTATGACTACGCCAGCAATAATATATTGACCATATTAGTACTGTGTACCATTTAGATGACCGAATATGAATCAGATATTAAAATATCCGCGCACTCAATGCGCGATGATTCTCTCACATGATTTATAGTCACGTGGCGTCTCCGATTTCCTACTTAAAGCCTTGTCGCTGCCAAAAAGGGATTTTTAGAGTAAGTAACCCTTAGTAAGTCCGTCCGCCACTGACAAGCAAGCTCCAGGTTCATTTAGCAGCGTCTGACATGGGCGAAGCAGCATTGTGTGGGCTTTGAAACGCTGTTCGACTGTACTCTGTTTCTGGTATAGTCAGATACTTCACTAGGTATACCTCTGGATAATGGTTCCTCTATGAGCTTTTGACATGGGGAAAGCTGCCTGCTAGAGTACATTAGTTGAGTGTTCCCGGCCACTGAGTGTAGTAAATAATATTAGGTTTGTATTTGGGGCATTTCACTAGATATATCTCTTGGCAATGAATACTCTATGTGCATTTGACATAGGGAAAGTTACTTGCTAGAGTACACGTTTTATGTACACAAAATCCGGATGCATAAAAGTCTGGTACCTGTATAGTAGTGTACTAAGTGTCATATCGTATGTCCCTTGGCAATGGTTCCTCTATGAGGGTTTGACATGAGGAAAGTTGCTGTTTAGGTGCACTGGTAGAATGCAGTGCTACTGGTCAGAGGCTCTATAGTAATCCTATAGACCGAGAACAAGGTATTTTGTTGAATTATTAATTTATTTTGCTGAGCTTTTCTGGTTGCTGCCGCGTTATTGCTAATTATTGATTGCCGAATATATTTACCTGAATAATATTTATCGCTTGCCTATCTACCGCTCGTTAATACCAATTATTGCTATTAATATTTTATGTTGCTTGTATGAATAAATAAACATATTGCTATTAATATTTTATCCTTGTTTATTGTTGCTGCTTTATTTATCGACCGATTTATTTAAAAGTTTAAATACATATTTTAGGAATTGGAAACGTGTGACTTTTATTACTTACTTTAAGGAAAACTGACCCCTAGCATGTGTATTAGCGTACCATCGTCACTGAAGTTACCCAGCGTAGAGTCCGTGTGGACCATTCACCACGTTAAAATAAATTAAGAGCGTCACGGTGTACCAAATCTCTTTGGCACACATCTTCACTAAACGTCAAATTTAATGGTCGCCAAAATAATTTTTAGGCAATTCTGTTTGTTATCTTTATTTCTGGCATAAAATAGATTTTTCATAGTTAACAGTTACTAATTAATGATTAGTCAATTAAAATGTTTTGATAAGTTCAATACTTTCTTTATTTTAATTATTTCAAGTTTTTCCATTATTCAAAATTGCAATGCCATCCGCATAACTAAAAACATTTGAGGACAGGAAGAAGCAATAATATTGCTATAACCATTTTACAGAATTGGGGTCTAGCATGGTTCCTTGTGGTAAATCGAGATTAACCATACTGTTTGTACTATGTAAAAAATGTTCTATAAATATGTAAATGATTCTATTCTAATAATAGTCTAAGTTATTTTTGAAGCAACTTTAAAACTTTATTTTGAATACTTCTAGTTTCCTGTTTATATTATTTTCCAAGTGATGTCTTGTAATGCCAAAAGAAATTACTATGAATGAAATGTCTACACTTTACATAACAGCTCCATGTGGTGAAAAGATATGCCAAGACACGAGCTAATCCATGACTAATCCTTAAAATGGGACTGAAAACTTGGACTGCCTTCCAATGTTTTACATTGACTAACGTTACACTAAACAGAAAACATACTGGTAAACATTTAATAAAAAATGCAATGTAAGATATTTGCAAATTGGACAAGGGCATCGGACAAAGCTAACATTATTTATATTAAATACTGTAAGGTATATTGACTCGCTTCAACACATCATATATACAGAATTCTTCTGTATATATGATGATATATTTTGAAGAATAGGATTCTTCAAAAAGAATCAAAATTTTTACATGATATATACTGATGATGTCTCTATAGATAGATGCGATATATTGAAGTTAATTTATTTTTTAAGTGTTGCCCACAATTATTGAAGGAACAAACATAAGCATTCACTAAATTGTCAAATAATGTGTAAAATTACCCATATAGTTTCTTCTTTTAAATTCGTATTATAAACTCAAAAGTTTCTTCTTTTAAATCTATATTATAAACTCAATACCTTTTTTTCCATTCTTTCCATTTAAATCTATCTCTACCATGTATTCTAAAATTCCCGCCCAGTATGACGTACTTAAAAAAAATTACTGAAGCTCCAACAAAAAATATTAACATATAACTTAAAAAATACTCATTAGATATAATATATAGTTTGGTATACATAAAAAGTAAACAGATTACATATAAGTAATAAATAATTTCACAATAATAATTTAAAGAAATACTGCTTTAATAAAAATATACAATAACCATTATATAAAACAATATAAAAATAGAAATATTTACAACCATATATCAAATATATATTTAATTATGTAATTCTTTAATGATTAAATCACCAATTAATAGCCTTTGAACATCATTGACTCCTGCATAAATTTCTGTAATCCTGGCATCTCTATAATACCGTTCTGCTGGTAAATCAGTCACATAACCCATACCACCTAAAATTTGAATGGCACAATGTGATACAAAAGTGGCAGTTTCACTAGCTACTAATTTTGCCATAGAAGATTCTTTAGTTGTCCTTTGTGGTTCATCACAACATGCAGCCGCTCTCCAAACCAGTAATCTTGCTGCTTCTAATTTAACAGCCATGTCAGCAATTCGTAACTAAAACAAATTTATTTTAGAATATAAAATCATTACATTAGTATTATAAACGAATTATTCCATTCAACAAGTATGTATTTATTAGTACTTGGTTAAGTAAATTATGTAATCCAACAATGCACCCAAGTGACATAAACTGATATACTTCTAGTGTTGAAGGATGAATTTTTGGTTAGACTATTAAATAAAAGGTACATACTAAATATTACTAAAAGGTAACAGAAAGTCTGTACCAAAAAAAGGCAGTTTGCATTTTTAAATTCAACATATAGATGTGAAATTTAGAACAAATTTTGATTGGTTGGTTTTCAATATTCTGTATTTTGGCATCACATCAAAATATTAAATTTATGAATGCAGGCATGCATAATGCCATATAAGAACAGTGTATCTGGTCATTACCTATTTAACAGACACCACTGTCAAAAAATAGCAGAAAAATATATCAAAAGTGCCAAACCACAAATTTTCCTAATAGGTACTAATAAAAGAAATCATTAAATCAACTCCCTCGTTGTGGACCCACTTCTTATAGCTATAACATCGTATGTCTTATAGATTTAATAATATAAAAATATTCATATATTATAAGTACCTAAAAACTATTTTGATAATCACCATTGTTAGTAACAATAAATGCCTAATTATTGTTACTAACAATGGTGATTATCAAAATAGTTTTTAGTTTTTATCAATCCTAAATAATAATAATTGTAATATTTAAATTAAGTTCAATCAATACAGAATCCAATATAGTATATAGTATATATATATATATATACAGTGTCTCACCGGGAACCGCCTAGATCTATATATGGCAAACTATAATTAGGAAAAAATTGATAATTGGGCTGTGTACCAACCAAAGTCACTGGGGGCAAGCGATCTAAAATATTTTCAAGATGGCCGCACTTCCGGTTATACCGGAAGTAGGTGTCAAGTTGCTTATTTCAAATGGAACACCCTATATATTATATTATTTCTGGATTCTACATAAAATTATAAACACTGTGACTTTTTCCATTGCTCCTCGAAGATGGCTCTCTACGTCAGCTAATTTAAAAGTTCGATTCGCTATTGCCACTTCCCCTTTTACTTGGGCCCAGATCAATTCTATGGGATGCAATTCGCAGATAAGGAAGTAATCTCAACACTGTGACTCGATGCGTCAATGCAAGTTCATCAATTGCCAGTTTCTTATATTTATGGGCATGTACCTTAGCAACTTGCAATAATTCCGCCTTAAAGTAATTTTCTTGATAAGGAATGCCCTTTCCTCTTAACCATTCTTGAATCCTTCTCTTTCTCCACGATTGTTGGGGTGTTTCTTCACATTTTCGGCTATGAAAAGGCGCATTATCCATAACAACGATACTGCCTGATTCCAAATGTTTAAGTACGCCGGCAAACAATTTCTCGTATACTTCGGAATTAATTTCCTCATGGTAGTCTCCGGTCTTCTTGGATTGAAATATCAATTCTCCATTAGGCAAAAAATCCACTACCACTTCCAATCTGCGTCATGATTAAATGGCGACCTTTTCCAGACGTCATTTTTAAACCAGTTGTCCAGCCTTTAATCACAGCTTGCCGTGCATTTTTCACGTTTCCATCCTGCCAGACTCTCGTCACAGTATGTCCTTCGTTGACCCATGTTTCATCAGTGTAATAAATTTTCCGCCCTTCGCTTCGAAGCATTTTTATTTTTCGAAGATAATCCATCCGCCAAGCAACTATTTCATATCTTTCTATGAGAATACTATTTCTGTCTACTTTTCCATACGTAAAATTCATGTCTTTCAAAATTTTTACTAGACTAGCCTTGCACATTTTAGGTATAATATCATTTTCTCTTATACTTTGCAGCATCTTATCTAACGTTGGCAATTCGTTCTTTGTAAAGAAACAGTGGACCGTTCTACGTATCGCATTTTTTGCATCTTCTTCCACTACAATCTTATTTCGACCCATTTTTGGTTTCGGTGGCTGTACACTTCCATGTATCTTTTCTTCTCTTAAAAGTGTGTATACAGGGTGTCCACCTAGTGCGCGTAAGTCCAATATCTGGGTTAATAAAAGAGATAACTTAATTTTTTTTTCTACAGGGTTGTCTAATATCCCGAGCTGCACAAAATGAAAATATATTTACATATTCAGGGTGTTCAGTTTTTCCTGGACAGGTACCAACTTCGTTTTTCTAAATGGAAATATATATTTTTTATTGCTTTTTCGAACTAAACCCTTGATTTTAGTAGGACTTTCATCAGCCTTCCCTATACCTAACTTAAACTGTTTTTGAAATATTGACGGGTGAATATTGACATTTTTGCAACTTTGACACCCTGTAAAATCTAAACGGTTTGAGATCAAGCAAAACGGTTTGCACATTCCTATCTTAACTTTTCATAAGCTATCGTTTGGTACTAATTTCAGAATTATCCAAAAATTTTAAATTTTCTGAAAATTTTGAAAATTTTTAATTCCTGGATAAATTTGAAATTAGTACCAAACGATAGCTTATGAAAAGTTAAGATAGGAATGTGCAAACCGTTTAGATTTTACAGGGTGTCAAAGTTGCAAAAATGTCAATATTCACCCGTCAATATTTCAAAAACAGTTTAAGTTAGGTATAGGGAAAGCTGATGAAAGTCCTACTAAAATCAAGGGTTTAGTTCGAAAAAGCAATAAAAAATATATATTTCCATTTAGAAAAACGAAGTTGGTACCTGTCCAGGAAAAACTGAACACCCTGAATATGTAAATATATTTTCATTTTGTGCAGCTCGGGATATTAGACAACCCTGTAGAAAAAAAAATTAAGTTATCTCTTTTATTAACCCAGATATTGGACTTACGCGCACTAGGTGGACACCCTGTATGCTTGTCTTTGATGCTTCTGTATAATCCGAACACATATCCACTAATTCATCCTTGTTGCAATGAGAATGATCTCTCTGTATGCAGTAAAATACTCGTAAAATAATTTTCTTCTCGGGTTACCATTCGACAGGGCCTACATTTTGCATCTGCGGCAGATGACGGCCCTGAAATACTTTCCATCGTTCACTGATATTATATTGTATCACAATCACAGTAAAACAGCACTACACAATCGCGAATACCTACACACGTCTTATGGAAATTGAAATTACTGAAAAATTCAACTCTTTAAACTTATTCCTTATATGGGTTACACTATTAAATCACTAACACTTATTAAATCACTTACACTTATTAAATCACTTCTTATTAAATCACTTCCACTTATCTACAGTTGCACTGCACCAATGTCGAATAATTTATATAAATTCCTTATGTAAATAACCGAACGACAATAATTGCAATAAAAAACGCGCGCGAAACATATTTCCAACCCGCCACTGCCGGGCCATAGCATTCATGTATTCTGCCGAATGAAAAAAGATAGCACATCTTTCCAATAAGTTAAAAAGAGATATATGCTGTTTGTCGAGAACGAGTTGAGCGGCGTTGCCGCTTTTAACTATTAAGATAGATGTTTACGGAATTGTCATAGTAAAGTAGATGAAAATATTTTCAAAGTAAATGTAAAAATTGCTAATATCTTGGCCTATACTAAATTATTGTATTTCTTTTATGACATTCATAAATAATATATACAACTATTATATATTGTTTTGTGGAATTTGATATTTTAATTGAATATTGAGAAATTTGAAAATTACATGTGACAATAGCGATTGTTCCTTTAGGCGGTCAATGAACTTCGTACATATTTTAGACGGACTTTAGCTGTATTCAGCTGCCACAAAAAATAGTCTGACTATAATTTTAATAAACTTATTTCAAATGCGAGTCGTCTGCATAAAAAAACTTGTATGTATTTGTATCCTAGTAACACTTCAACTTGTTTTGGCAGTGTGGTCCATTTGTTGCATCATTTTCATTTTCATTTCGCTCATCAGTTATCTTTAATACTTTTTTGTTGGCACTTTTATCAGTCGGTAAAAAATGTCTGCAAATAAATGTGTTTATTTTAATTGCTTCCAGAGCAGAGAGAGGACCACCTGGCTTGAAAATGGTCAGGTTTCCACAAAATGAGGAATTAAGAAAAATGATTCGAGTTTCTAGGAACAACAAAATTTAACTGCTTTCTTGATTTATTCATATTTTTTCAAAAATATGTTGAGGTAATGCATAACTACTTTATAGAGAAGACTTATTTTTCCCTAAAATTAAAATACTGTTTCTATAATTTTTCACTAGTCGCTTAAAACTATATTTTACATAGTACATACATTACTACTTATCAAATTATCGTTAAATATCCTTACTTATTTTGGTAATTTTTTTTCGATGCAAATTGTTTAAACATTAAACTTACATAGAATTTTACGTTAATTTGGTGATGTGAAATGTGAATAATATGTGAAAGAAGTAGTGTTATTATATTTAATGAACAGCAAAGTAATGTAGTGTTTGGAGTAGGTACCAAAATTGCTTAAATATTCTACAAAAATTTTTAATCTCTCTTCCAGTTTGACGGGAAGTAACACTAACAACAACACAAAGACACAAATAATAAATAATTACTGTAAGAGAATGTGCAAGTGTGAGAGTGTGCATTTTAAGCACCTCACTTTAACACGTTAATCAAATGTGCAATGTACCTATGTTCGTTTGGGTACAGGTAATTGGATAAAAGAATACAGATCCCATTTAACCTGAAGTCACTTCAAACTAAGTAGAAAATCACTGACGGTTTTTTCGTGACTTTGAATGCAGTTTTTTGAGCAAAAAGTATTTTCCAAATTTTACTGATCTTGAAAAATAATAAGGATAGATAGTTGAGCCACCCTCCTGTTTCACCCAATATATTTTCCATTCTAAACATGGAAATGTATTCCTTTTTAAAGGGGATGGAGCCTGAATAGCCTAGCGCATCAGCTTCACATTTTGGTACCTAATCAAAATAATTTTAAATCTTGCTTTATATTTCTCCTAGGACTGGCTCAGTTTTCAGTAAACGCTGTGGGTCCCATTGCCTTATGTCACACAATTCTTTGACTTCTGGTAGTCATTGCAGTAATGTGGAAGTCAGCAAACTATTTTCAAGCAATTAAGATACACAGGGTGTTACTTTAATGCATATTTCTTCATTTCATCAACTTCATTTTTGTCTGAATAGACAAAAAATTGACCGAACTTACTGGTACTGAGATAATTCTGTACTGACGACACCAACTTTCTTGTTTGAAAAGGAACAAGCTGTATAATTTTAGAGTTCAAGAAATAATACAAGGAAAGTGTATTAAGTGAAAAGCATGTAACGTATCCTACATCACAGAGATATTTAACATTTTATAATAGGTATAGGTATACCTAGATGGTATAGGTTTCATCTACTCTACTACATGTATTGCGTCCCTCGATCGCGACACCGCTGTCTTTTGACCTTGAACTTCTAAACTTGATCCCCATATACGAACATAAATATTTACAATATTAAAATTTAATAAATAAACGTACCTACATGGAGTGCTATAAGAAAAAAAAATATATCAATGTAACCCTGAATACATCGTGGAATTTATGTTTATTTGAATGGAGAGGTAAATAATAAAAACACTGTTTACTCATTTCTGCTTCATCATATGGTTTATTCAAGTTTGGTTCACTGTATCTGTTCTGAAATTGTCAGAAAAAAATTATAAACAGAACTCTCGATACTTCTAATGAATGGTGTCAATCAATCATCATTTGAAAATTCAGATTGTCACACCACCATAATAAAATAACTGAAAAGTCCATTCCTAATAACCTCAAGGCCTTTAGGCCTCAATAACTACTTTTATTAATATTAAACCCTTTCTAATGTAATTCTAACCCATAATTAATTTCTTATTTAAATATTGGAATCATTTCAAATTTAAGTTTTAAATATTTTACATATGAATTTATTATATTATAAAAGAATAAAAAAATATTAAAGTTTTTTTCTCAACACAGACCTATATTTAAATGCAATATATAATTAAGTTTTAACTATTGCATTACACATTTCAAGGAGGCTGCTAAAGTCTCCGACTTGAGAGCGGAGGAAGAGACAGTCCAGGGGATGAGGCATCCACATGTTTAGACCACCTCTTCCTTAAGAGGAGACGACTAGGAGGAGCTGCAAGGAAGCGTCTAACTAGATTTCTTAAGAGCAGAATATCTTACCAGACCCCCTTAAATAAAGTGCTGAACCAGTCGAAACTTGATCCCCAGCAGGAGAGAGGTAAGTATTCCTCCTTTTTGCCAGCGGGAACAAGCAAACGCATGCGTTCAGACGGTAGTTCACCGGATCTGGGAGCAAAGAGAGCCCGGGAAGATGGATATACCAAACCTTCATTCAAGGCTGTAACAGAGCGGATTAGGGTGGGAATTATCCACCCTGAGTATCCCAAAACGGCCTTGACCAACAACAAATTAGGAACTCTGCAGAGGGCGATAATGTCAGCTGTAGATGAACTTTCGGATGATGGACCTCAGGTGAGATTCCAGAGCCGTACACATCAGCCTTAATGGCTTCTCATCACCTGTGTGGATCAGATGAGCGTCTCGTGATTGGAGAGTAATAAACCACCTTCAGCCGTGGGAAGGAGCTCGTCTTCAATCCGTGCAGGGTGAGCACGGATGAAGCCGAATAACGGCTTACATCGAATTAGTTCTCAGCAGGCTGAGAAAAATGGACCACGGCTTGAATACCCGGGAGTGGAAAGTACTACACCAGGAAGAGTCTGGCCCAGGGCAGGTCTGGACATTCTCTATTGATGAGATGTCTAAGGCAGCTCTGGAGGGGCTGAAGAATCGGCCCTACTTTGGTTTTGGGCAGGTGCAATTCTGCCCAAAAATCAAAGGGGTAAAGGGGAAAAAACCTGCCCTAACATCTAAAAGGTCGGAGGAGCAAAACCAAAATGTCCCCGACTGGGGGGAAAATTGCCCCGAACTAGCACCTGACCTGCTGGGGAAAGGATCAGATACTCACTATTTGGCAAAGGACAACTTGTGCCAGAGGATCTGAATAAGTTCTCACCCAATAAGGTGATCAGCGCTTTATTAAGAGGCTAGACTTGTTGGGTGAAATATAAGTAGGTGTGAGTCACAATAGACCACATGGTCGCGGTGGAGGCTCTGGTTTTCAGCCCACTCACTTTTGAACCTAACCTAACCTACATATTTCAAAAATTTACTTAACTCCCATTTACACTTTTTCTGTAGGTATATTGTCAAATAAGAGAGATTTCGAAACAAAAGCAGTGATGGTAAAGAACAAGATCGATAAATAGTGCAAATATTAATATGTAAAAAATGTTACTACTGATTTCTCATATAAATTTAAAATATGACAGTTATTTTTTATAACATAAAATCTACATATATTTATAACATAAAAAGTGTTTATGTTAATAAAGTATATATTAAAATAGTAATGAATTAGTTAGAAAAAAATGTTTAATATTATTCATTTAATACATTTTTATGCTACTAATCATTATTTCAATGAGATATTTTCTTAACTAAGGGATATTTTAATTGTAAATATTGTGTAATCAGGGGTAATAACATTCTAGTTAATGATCGACATAATCTTTATCATAATCCAAATTTGATTTTACTGAATTGATTGACTGAATTCTTAATAAATATATTTACCTTTACAGCTTGCAACTGATTAATAGGTTGTCCAAAAGCTTTTCTCTGAGAAGCATAATCCACAGCAATTTCTAAAGCAGCCTGTGCAATACCCAATGCTTGAGATGCAATTCCCACTCTAGCGTTATCCAACTGTTCCATTGCCATTTTAAACCCACCGCCAATCGTACCTACATAATAAAATTAAAAGCATAGCGTATATTATAACAATACTAGTTATAAAATGCTACATTCAGACTAGTCCACTGCCAGTATGCAACTGAAATTTAAATTGAAAATAATAAATTTCTACAAACACATTAACTTACAAACACATTAACTGCTGGTGTCAGTTCCCAAACCATTTAATTTCAGTGAATACAGGTTGAGCTAATTAACAGAGCTTAATTTCTAGACGCAATCCCCCCTCCCCACTATATGGCAACTTTTTGACAGCTCTAATGGATCTAATCCCTAATCTTAACCTAAGTGATATATTCTTTGTGTTAGTAGGTACAAGTTTGTTTTCTATGTTATTAATATGAAATCTGTATTTTTTTTTGTTCATAATTTTTTTATAGTTACTGTGTTCGTGCTTTTGATTCTAATTTAAAAAATGCCTATGGTGTGTAATATTGAAATAAGGTTTGTTCATAATAATTCTCTCTTTACAGACATACCAGAAAACTACATATTTCTTATTTAAAAGAAACTGTTGAAACTTAAAATGAAAGTTATTTATCCTTTATTATTTAGGTTACAATTTATTTTATTTTATAAAAAATATTTCTAATAGAATATTTTTTAGTCAAGTATCTGGGTATTCAGAAACACCCTGTACCTATATGATACGACATTTGATAACATTTTTTTCTTCAAATAAGAGAAAGCCTCTTAAAATATTTTGCAATTGTGAAAAATTTAACAAATTTTTATAAGTCTAAGAATTACAAAAAATCTATCATTTCTTTGACCTGTTAAGTACAACATAAAGGCCCAGAATAAATGGGCCACCCATTTATTATGGGTGGTACCTTATCTCAAAAAGTATAGTTTCAATGATTTTTTTTACAAACATTAGCTTCCATATAAAGAAGTTACATGACAATGTTAAAAAAATGCACAACATTGATGGAAATAAATGTTCTTAAAAACAATTTCCATGAAACCTATAGTTTTTGAGAAAAGGTATAGGTCCATAATAAAAGGATCGGCTTGCATTCTTAAGGCTGTGCTGTGATGGTTCAAGTTCAATTTCAACTACATCACATATTATCAACGGACATAAAAAGTCCGTGGTTCTAGAAATTTGGCATAATAACATAAAATGAGTTTCTTCGGAAAACTTTTTGGTGGCAAAAAGGATGATGAGGGGCCCACCACTGGGGAAGCTATACAAAAACTTAGGGAAACTGAAGATATGTTGCTGAAAAAACAAGATTTCCTAGAAAAGAAAATAGATGAATACCTGTTAGTAGCAAAGAAAAATGCTTCTAAAAATAAAAGAGTTGCGCTTCAAGCCCTTAAAAAGAAGAAACGGTTGGAGAAAAATTTACAACAAATTGATGGAACTCTTACAACGATAGAAATGCAAAGGGAAGCCTTAGAAGGAGCCAACACGAACACAGCTGTATTGAATTCCATGAAAAATGCAGCAGATGCTCTTAAGGCAGCCCATAAGGACTTGGATGTTGATAATGTTCATGACATTATGGATGATATTGCTGAACAACATGATATAGCTAATGAAATTTCAAATGCTATAAGCAACCCTGTAGGATTTACTGATGACTTAGACGAAGATGAACTTGAAAAAGAGTTGGAAGAATTGGAACAGGAGGGATTAGAAGAAGATTTGCTTAAAGTGCCTGGCCCCACAGAATTGCCAGCAGTGCCAACAGGAGCCGTTGCTAAACCAGTCAAGCCTGCGGCAAAAAAAGTTGATGATGACGATGACATGAAGGAGTTAGAAGCTTGGGCCTCGTAAGAATAATAAAAAAAGTCACCAAAGTTAAAGCATACATTTCAGCACCCTGAATATTTTAAACATAAGAAATAAAAATCTTAAAGTATAACAATCGTAATACGTATTTAGGACTAATCTAGCAGTAAGTATAAATTGTTTGAAATTTCATGAGGCAGATGATATATTAAAAGACGTTTTTAAGCTGGCTTGAATTTTCAAACAGTTTCTTCTGCAGGAATGAACCTATAGTTGCCGTAACAGATGGCTTTGGTTTGCTTTTGTATCATGTATATATATAATAATTATTGTTCAAAGTGTAGTTAATTATGGTTAAATTAATTTTTTGATTATTTTGGTAAATTTTAAATATTAAACTATATATTATATATATATTATATCTGCCCCGGACACACTTTCTTCCCGTTGAAATTTCATATAAGACCTGAGTATGTTTTTTTCTAGTTTCATTTGGACATTTGTTTCTCTCTATTCTCGTCTTTCTTTTTTTGTTAATTCTTTATTTTTCAACCTAATTTTAGTAACGGTCATGCCAAGTATAGGAAGTAGCAACGGATATCATGTCTTAATCTGTGAAGAGTTTTCAGGCCACAATAAAGCATTTTTTAATGGTGAAGATTCACTTATTTTCATAAAACATCGACAAATCTATTATTGGTACCATATTGTTTTGTACGGTTTTCTAAGGGCTAACTTTTTTCTAGGTTATGTTCAATGTTCATTCTCCAAAATCTTATAATATTTATTTTGTAATACTTTCATTTTTTTCTCTAGTGATATCCCAATACACACATTGTTCAATCAATGTGATTGAACAATCACATGATTTCTATATCTCATGTATATAGCTTACATATAATTACATACTTTAGTTATAGACTATAGACAGCCTAGATCTATACATTTTTTAGAATATGATGCGCAATTTATATTGTGTGAAATAAGCTTGAGGCCTACTTTTTGAGTGGATGTTCTGTGATTGCAACCAAGCGCGCCTTTCGGTATAGCTTTAATTTAGCCCCGTTAGCTCCTGTCCCGGACCGGAAATCAATTGTTACGTGGCTCACTACGTTCAGACAAACTGGAAGTGCGACAAGACGAAGAACTGAAGTCCCTCGCCCCATTAGATCACCTGAAAACATTGAGGCAGTGAGAGTTTCAATGTTGCGATCACCACGGCATTCTGCGCGCAAACTTACGTCTGCCCTTGAACTTTCCGATCGTTCTGCGAGGAGAATTCTTCATTATGATCTTCATTTCCATCCTTACAAGATGGTGATTGCACAGGAACTTTCTGCATGTGACTTCAATTCTCGGATGAACTCGTGTTCTTCTCGAAGTCGTTCCTGATTTGGGCTCTCCCGATTTGGCCTCTTGTGTTTTTTTCTATGGGGTTTTCTGAAATCCCGTGTTTATGTGAACCGTCCAAGGACCCTACAAGATTTGAAGACCAACATCCAGGAAGAAATTGCCAACATAACGCCTGCTATGCTGGCAAGAGTCATGACAAACGCCAGAAATCAGTTTACTCAGTGTATGGAGAATGGGGGACGTCACCTATCTGATTTGATCTTCAAAACTATGTAAAACAAAACTTTAGGCATGCGCCTACATTATAAAAAAACAAATAAAAATGTTCTGATTCATACAATGGGTTTTATTAAGTTTTGAAAAAAGGAAGTTATGCTGCTGCACCCTGTATAATACATAATAATATATACATACAGTAGGTACCTATATATGTTTCATAGTATTAATTACACAAGGTTCAAAATATCTGAGTATAAAGATATTTTCTCTTTGAGTTCGTGATAGAAACAACACTATATTTTATATTATTTGGATTGTTTTAATAATTCATCTAATGTCGAAACAAAGCAAATAAGTGAAATTTTAGTAATAGTGATGAAGATTTAGTATTAGAAAATAAGTACTACCTCTTCTATGACGACTACTACCATAATTGGCTAGATCACTTCACCTGCTCCTATGAGCAAGGAGTAGGCGACGTTTGGTGGTTGGTCTCGATAAAGGATGTTGAGACACATTGCGGGGCACATTGCATGTGGAATAGTTGTTTTCGGCATCTCCTTCAAATAAATAAGTAGGATTGTCTTGCTCAAGGACAAAAGAGGTCACTGCTGTAGTGGCACTTGAGGAAAAGTAGATCGCTATCTGTCTGTTAATTAGACAATAATTGTCAGTCGGATAGTAGCAAAAACCCGAAGAGGGCATACTTACCACTACTAAAAGGTATTTATGTCAGAATCTTATTTTAGTAATGGTCAGTTGCAATGTCACTTCAAATAGAATAGCAAACAGCTGATAATAATTGTGAAGTTAAACTAAACGTTAAAACCTCCCCACGACGAAAAAAATAGACTTTTTGCTCACTCGGTAGTTTCTTAACTCCATAATTAATTATAGTTTTTAAATGCTTTTAAATGTTAAATGCTTTCACTGAAACTTCACTTGTTCACTAATTAAGTTCAACTTCTTCGAGTTGATCTTCAGGTCTGATCAATGGTCTTCTTCTGGGAAGGAACCTTGTAAATCTGCTAATTCCTTTTCCAGCTGCAGGTGGTGGTGTGGTGGTGATAGTGAATTTGAAGAAACCGATATTGCTAATCTCCTGTTTCTTCTTCTACATTTACAGAAGATATATAGCAAAATAAGAGAAATTATTACCGTGATTGTAAAGTAGGTGAAACATGAGATGTGTTTGGTAACGAACAGTTCATTAATTAGGTCATCTAATGTTTTGGAATATTCGTCTAGTTTATGTTTGGCAACTTCGAGGTCTTTCATGTTGAGATCATTTAGTTTGAGAGGATTTTAATTTTGGTAGTTGAATGTTGTCTGATATTCCTGTGCAGCAATTGTAAGGAATTAATATTGAATTAGTGTTAATTTTTTATTCTGAAACCTCTCTAGAGTTGGCTAGGACTTTTGTTGCACCTATGAATGCATTATATTCAGATTGGATTTTAAGAATAGAATTTTTGTAAATAATTTCAGTTTTGGAAGTTCTTCTTTGACAATTGATTGTGGTTTGAAGAGGTTCTAAATTAATTATTAACCAGGTGTTGTCTGTTAATGGTGGAACATTATAGCCTTTTGCAAATGCCAACAATCTTTCACAATTTTTCGGAAGATTTTTCAGGTTCATTATGATGGCTTCACAGATAGGATTATTATCAATGGAGTATGAAAATAGATTTGAACAGAGTCTTGTATCAAGGATGAGTTGTTTGTATCCATCGAGGTTTGACATTGGTATGTACATTAAAGAATCATCTTCATGCGCAATATACTTTTGTTTAGTTGAGAGAACGTAATATAGACCAGTCCTGTTATCTAGGATGGGTATAGGAAATAATTGGAAGAAGGTGTACCTCTGTTGATCAATTAATGGGATTTTTAAAACAAATACTGATTTTGAATTACCTTGAAATGCTTCTAATCCTATTATGTCAAGCTATCTATCAACATTTGATAATTTAATTAAAAGTGGTAAGTTTCCTGTAAATTTTGAGATATTTCCTCTAAAGATTATACCAAGTTTTCAGGATTATTTATTGGTGTATGAATGAGTGTTAAAAACTGGTGTTTTTAAACACGCGTAAGTAATTGACGTTCACATTTGTCTAAGAATTTTAGTTTAGCTTCAATTATTTTTCAGATCAACAGATAGTTGATTTTTTAGTAAATTTATAACTGTTGGTCTGCTGATAACTATTTGTATAAATAGTTCTGTTGACCTTACCTTGGAGTTATAGATTACATAACTATGATTATCCTCTACTAGATAAAGAGTTGTTATTCCTAAATCAGGGAACAGTTACTTTGCCGGCAGCTATTTTTGGCTACTTTTGATCTAGGTCATGAGCTAGGTCTGTGGGTAAGTATAATGGTTATATATAATTAAATTTGAAAAGATTCCTCTTTGTTGTTTTATAATCTGTAATAAGGGCCCCAATCACTTTGATATAAAAAGGTAAAGTTGTAGGCTTAAAAAGTAATAAAATGTCTACTGAAGGTAATAAGATGTTAAATTAATATTTTAATGTATAATTTATGAAGTAGTTAGTTATTGAACTTTCAGTCTGTGAAGAAAGAGTAGAAAAGAGACTAGTTAGGTTATAAAAATAGTTTTATTAGAAACTATTGAAACTAAGGGGTGTTAACAATACTATATGTGATGTTATATAATATATAAGAAATTCTAAAGTAAACTACTCACGGAATCTAATTCCGGCCTTTGAACTATTTAAATTATCCATGTTAGTCGAACTAGTACATGAACACTACCAAGTTTATTAATAACTTATTTTACTAACACCATGAGTCGAAACTCTTACAACATGGCCACCTGCCTAGCAAGTGTTACGTAATTTCTATATATTATATTCGAAGGACCACCCCTGTTCGGGGAAAAGAAATATTATATTGTAATAAGATGAGTTGTTACAATATCGAGAAATATATTATGTGATAATACAAATTTGTAGAATTTACTTTCTTATTTTCACTTATTGATTTTGATTAATTTAGTTACAGTTTCTAAGGAACTGAACCTCCTATGATAATATTATATAAATTCAGTATCTATTGATATCATGAATGATTACATTGTTATACATTGTTAAGTACTGAACAGTACTGAACAGCAAGAAGTGTCTTTACGTGCCAACCTGAAGCTGTTTTAAGTCGATGCAGACCTGCGCATCAAGCGAAGTAAGAAGAAAATGTATTACTCTAATTTATAAAAGATCCTAATGCATTAATTAACAGCTGTAATATAGTAATTTTAATATGAAAAGTCTTATTTTTAAATGTTCTACGTGTTTGTACAAGTTATATGAATAAACTTTGAATATTAAGTAATGATGTTAGTTGATTTTATCAGGAAACTTAGGATTGAAGATAACTAAAGCTGAGTTTACACTGTATAAAATAAAGTGATACCTGATATAATTATCAAAGATGAAATTTACTAACATTTATTGTCAAAATAAGTGATACAATTTACTATTATTCTATTCTACGAGAAGTTCTATTAGTACGCTACACATTTTCTATTTGATGTTCATACTTATTTTATTTATTGCGTTAGTGTTAATATTCACCTTCTTCAGCATCAAAATTTCCAGTGATTGATTTAAATATTGATTCAATACCATTAAGAATACCCCAATTGTAGCGTTTGGTATCAAAGTTTATATAATCTAATTTTACTTGTATAGAATTCAAAATTTGTTTTAATAGACTAATGTGAGTTTTACTTGACCTTTAAATAAATTCAAAACCGGATGCGAGATGTAAAGTGGTAAAGTATTCGCATTTGCCAAGTTGGTCTAGCAAGTCTGAAATTTCCAGTAATCAACTCGACACACGATTTTTGTTTTCCGGATGCGTCAAATTTTTTTGGAACAACCCATACTGGCAATGACCAACATGATACTGATGATCTGATAATTCCCTGATCTGGCATTTTTGAGATTTAAGTTTTTACTTCCTCTTTATGGATGCAGGGATAGCGGTAAAATTTTGTAAAGATAGGTTTTGAATTATTGGTTCTATGATTACGTTTGTAAAGTCAAATTGTCTCCTTCTAAATAATATATGTTAAAAAAATTTAAACAAATTTTTGTGATTCATTCACGTTCTTCATCGTTCAATTGTTCTAGTGTTCTAATTTTTTATTTCTGAAGTCTAATCATTGGGTATTGTAGCAAATTCTTGGCTGTTACAATTAAGTGAAGAAAAATTTTGAAAAGTTCTAGTTTATTTGAAAATTCAATTGTTTTTGTTATAGCGTTAGTATTAATGTCAGATATTAAAAATTCTCCTTTGCTATTAATTTTGACAAAAGAATTTGGTAAACGAACTTTTTCTATTTCTTATCCTGATAGTATGGCTTCTGTATTGGGTAAATTACAAGTAAATTTATAAATTTGTTCTGCACGAGGGTCAATAGAAATTTTGTTTTTGTCGGATTTTTCTAAAATTGTTTGGTTTTGAGTTATCTTATGTGGTATCTGTAAGTCATCAATAACTTTGAATAAAGAGATAGTTTTAAAATTTGTTATAAATAGTTTATTTTTTAAGTCATGAATACATTCATAATGTTCTAAAAAGCCTGAACTTAGGAGTCCATCAAATTCAATGTTGATATCGTGTACATAAACTTTAAGAAAATCGTTAGTATTACATGGAATAAGAGTGGATTCACTGATAGAAATTTTTTGATTTGTGATGAATTTTGACATTTTCTCTAAAACGATTTGGAAATTTTTTACAAGTTTTGGATTTGAAAATTAATAAACCTGCGCCTGTATCTATTAGTAACTTAAAAGTATTACTAGTTTCCTTAATGTAATGTAATATAAATTGTTGGAATTTACGGTTGGCGATGGATTCATAAGAATTTTTGTTCTTTGTCGTCTAGATTCATAGTTTGAATTTGGGATTCTAGTTGGTTTAATTCTCGATTGGGTGGATCGTCTAATTGGGTATCCCGTTGAAAATCCTGATAATTATTAGTACAATTTGTGTCAAATTGATCGATGTTATAATTATCAAATTCGTAATTGTGATTATTACTAGAGAAATCTTGATATTAATGAGCAGACTCATATGATATTAATGATTGATTTTGTTGAAAATTTGGTCTTGCATAATTTTGATTAGGAAAATTTTGAAAATTTGAAGAATATTGTTGTTGCCTCGTACGATATTCACTTATTATGTGATTATTTTTTTTACAAAAGGAACACAATTTCTGTACATTTTGAGATATTTGTGGCCTTTTTATCTGATTTATATTGCTACTTGGCCTCCATGAGTTTTGCGATTCAAAATAGCTAAGTTGTAAGTCGCGTTTTATTCTAGAAGTTGCTTGTAACATGTTTTGTGGGTTACTTGCACGAACAATTAAAACTAATTTGGGATCTAAATCTGTCAATAATGTATTCAAGGTCATTCGTTTTTTGTTTTGCCGCGTCCATTTTAGCGTTATGCGTCTGCAAGCGAGATATAAAATTTAAAGCACTTTAACCAGCTTTTTGACTGATTCTTAGTAAATCTTGAATGAAAGATGTTAAATCTCTAGTCTCCAAAGTGTCTAATAAAATTTGTATCTCATCCCAAGTGGATGGGTTTCTAGAATTAACTACTTCAGCAGGTTTGCCACGAAACTTATTCTTGACATGCAGAGTTAAAAGTATTTTTTGGTTGGCTACGGTCATTCCAAAGCCACATATAACTGCATTTAAAAATGTTTGCAAGAAAATTTAGTTTCAATCGTATTCAGGAATTATTGAAAATATTTCTGATAGCTTGTAAGGTTTAATGACTGATTCATTAACCTCGCTTTCGTTAACTTCATTTTTGTTAGGTATTTTGCAACGTTTGGTAAATTAAATATTAAAATTGGGTAAAAGGTTGAAAATAGGTTGGTCTATTTCACACAGTGAGTAAGGCAAAGCGTGATAATTCTTTAAGAACTTACCAAATTGTTTTCATTCCTTCCTTGTCTCAGGGTTCCCATTCAGTGAGGTAGATCTCTGTTCTGAAGCAGAATACTATGGACTCGGTGTAGAAGAATTCACGCACAAGAGAACGGCAACTAGTGAGGGTGACTTCGGTGTTCTAGTAGGCACTAGACTCCTGAATTTGTTTGTCTTTGTTTCTTGATTTTCTTGGGTTTTGTTCGTTTTCACTTACGAATGGGAATTTCACGTTACCAGTGAGGTAAATTCAATTTGTTATATTATAAATTTAAAAAATTATTTTTTAGAAACATTTATTTATTTGACAAAGACTCTTCGAAGAATGTTGTATAATGTTTATAATATTATGAGTAAATTACAACGGTGGTAAAACGACAACTAACTATTGGGAGGTATCTTACTGCCTTTTATAAATCTATGAAAGCTTTGTCAGCAGGGACGGTGAAGTCTCAATTTGATTTCTAAGAATGGTTTAGTAAAATAGTTATCCACGTGCATAAATGAATTTTATAGCATGTAACTATATTAAGTTACTTTGGGAATGGAGAGATAACAATAAGTAAGCTATTGGACTTCATGTGAATAATAAAATATTAATTATAGTTGCGTAATATTACGTTAAGCTGAATGAAATTATTCTAAGTCCACAAAGTAAATAGATAATATTTTATATAACAGATGTAAATAAAATCCATAATAAACCCTTGAACCACGGAATTTAAAAATGAAGATGTTAAATCTACCTTGGACCGTGAACCCTAATTTCATTGATGGTTTGTTCGGCAATTATACTCCTTGGTATTTCATGGTTTATTTTTTTTAACTATAGGCATTTATACTGATCAGTAATATTTATTTACGACAGTCAGGCGGCCCTAAAGGCCTTTGCATCTCCAAGGACAAGATCCGCTCTTGTCCAATAGTGCGGAGATACCCTGGACGAGCTGGCCAGAGGAAAAGAGGTAAAATTGGTATGGGTACCAGGTCATAGTGGAATCCCAGAGAACAAAAAGCCAATGAACTGGCCTGACTCGGATCTTAGGGACCCAGCCAGGGACCAGAACCAATTTTAGGCATTACACAAAGGCAGGTCAACATGGCTCTCAACGATTGGGCTCATGAGACACTAAGTAAACACTGGAGAAGGAGTAGGAGCTGTAGACAAGCTCGTAACTTTATACTGGAGCCAAGCAAGACCAAGACGGCCTGGCTGTTAAGTCGTAGCCGTAAGGCTCTAAACCAGTTGGTGGGAGTTTTAACGGGTCACTGCAGGCTTAGAAGACATCTATCACTGATGGATGTTGAGGGAGACCCTATCGGTCCAAAGTGCGGGGAGGGGGACGAAACGCCTTCCCACTTCTTGACAGAAAGCACGGCTTTCGGCAGACTGAGACACGAAGTCTGGGGGGCCAGGGAGCTGCAAGGGGAAGAGGTTAGTTCCCTTGAATGGACTAATATTTTGACCTACATTAGAAGGTCGGGAAGGTTCGACAAGGGAAGAGGTGATGGAGTTAGATAGGGGACGACAGGAGTAGGCAAAAAGGGCCCGCTTGTGGCTTACTTGCCAGGTCTTGGCCGCCCCTAACTACTAGTAATACTACTACTACTACTATACTGATCAGTGTTAAACCATGTGATGCTCAAATAAAATATCTCACTAGCACCTGCCCTGTCTCCTCTGTTGCTAGCGGCAACTAGTCAGTTGTATAATTTTGTCTGATATCATTTGTCATTGTGGGGTTTGTGACTCATGGCCAGATAGACTCAAAGTGTAGCGTCGCACATTTGTAAACAATTGATATTCTATTCCAACCTAGTACCGTCCCTGTGAGTACTATAATCCTGCCAACACCATTCCGACACTCACCATACGTCACAAAGCACATTGCAGGCACGTCTACCATCCACATAGTTTTGGTCGTTTTAAAGAGGCATCTAACTTGGGTGAAGTAGCATTGTCTACTTGTAACTTGTTTGGATGAAAATAACCTGTAGCTGAATGCTAGTACGTTTCCCTTAAAGAGCGATTGATTTGGGGACTTATACTTTGGGGAGAGCCGCATGTTATCTTGTTCAGACTTGGTGCAAAAAGCTTGGAGAGGATGTCCAACAATACTCTGTTTTTGGGGTGCAATTTACTGGATATACCTTGGCAATGGTTTTTCCTATGAGCGATTGACATTAGGAAAGTTGCTTTATAGCATAAGTCTGTATATCGTTTCCAGACACCGAGTATAATAACTCCCTCTGTAATGCCAGTCCGTTTTTAAACTAGACTTGTACTGTTTCCGGTGTGCATTTCACTAGATGTACTTTGGCAATGGTTCCTCCTATGAGCGATTAACATTGGGAAAGTTGTTTGATAGTGTGCACCAGTCCAACATTTCCGGAATCCGAGTGTATGAAAGGTTAATGAATCTGTATTTAGCTTTCTTGAAGTGTTTTACTAAATCTACCTTGGCAATGGTTCCTCCTATAAGCGATTGACATTGGGACAATTGCTCACTAGTGAACATTGGTGGAATACGGCTAGGGCTAGAGTCTGCTGGTACAATGAACCTACCTACCGAGATGAAATTATTTTCCTGTTAATAATTAATATATGTAACACTGTGTTTGACATTCTCCTAGTTGCTGTCACTTTATTGCTAATTATTAATTACCCCAATTGCTTAGCTAAGATTGCTTGCTTAGTCAGAGTAGATTTATTGCTTTGTTGTTTGACCGTTTATTTTATTTACTACATACTTATTAAATTTTGCTGTTATTTACCGTTTTATTTTCACATGCTTAGCAATAATTACTGTTGTTTATATTTTTTGCTGTTGTTTAGTTTTATTTAACTACTTGTCTATAAACCTTTTGTTGCTTCCCTATAATAAAGAGTAAATAAATATTTTATAACTAGAAGTATCTGACTTTTATTATTTTAGGTTAAGGAAAACTGACCCGTGGCATGTGCATTTACTGCACCTTCTTCATTAAAGCTACCCAGCCTCGACTCATCAATGAGTAGAGTCGGTGTAGACTATTCACCACATTAAATCTGAATGGTGGCGCCCAATATATAACCGGAAATAAAGAGTGTCAAAATCAAAATAAACTGGTCATGAAATTAGTCAGTATATCCATTTTTAAGATATTGATCTCCAAAATGTCAGCCAATGTTAATAAAAAAAATCTAAAAGTTCGTGTTTTTGTAGAATCGGAAAGTGATTTTTGGAAAAAAAATATTTTTTATGTTATACAGGGTGTAGAAAAGTCCAATGCAAAATTGGTAAATTGTAAATGTTCGGTGCCTCTCACTATAGTAATTTCAAAACATTCATCATAATGACATTTAGTGCTTTTGGTCGATATCTTGGGATGTATTTGGGGGTTGTTTTTACTCCTACAAAAAAAGACACCATCCGCTAAGTAGAGACTATCTCATATGAAATTCTATGCATCTTATCAATGTATTTTTTATATACAGTAAAACTCACTTATAACGTACACGCTCATTATGGATCTATGGTTATAACGTACCAAATAAAAAGTCCCGGCCGTTATTATGAACTTCTGATAAAAAATATCAAATTGACGGATCCTTAAAGAGCAAATATAAAGTGCTGTAAAATGGGGTGATTTTTAAATTATGAGGTGAGCAGTTTAAAGCAGTGAGATGAATTTGAAATAAATTTTAAATTTTGTGAGATTCTAATCACTTGATAAAATGTAAGTATATCTCATATATACATGATACTATATTTATATGTTATAGGTTAATAATTTCATACTATCTATTTAGTACCGTTGTTTTATTAAAGCGGATGTTTTAATATCCTTAACCTCGACTTAAAATGGACGCAAATGTGTCGTGGGGTTACTTTGATCATTTGTAAATTATTTTGATTATATTGATTTTGAATATATGAAATAAATGTAACTGTAGCCTGGTTATTTTGGAATAAAGTTAGTTTGTTTTATATTCGGTATTTAATTATGGTTCAA
This sequence comes from Pogonocherus hispidulus, assembly GCA_963924545.1. Lineage (NCBI taxonomy): Eukaryota > Metazoa > Arthropoda > Insecta > Coleoptera > Cerambycidae > Pogonocherus > Pogonocherus hispidulus. The sequence goes on from OZ004698.1 coordinate 29,953,956, forward strand.
AATTAGAAAAAGAAGTTAGGAGGTAGATCTTACCAAAATTATACAGCTAACCTTACAAATGGTGCTTTCAAAAATTGTAAATGGTGTGTTGAGCTTTAGGGAGGCATCTAGACAATATAAGATAAGTTTTGGCACCTTATATAATAAGTATAAGGGTAAACATATTCGTAAGCCTAGAGGCTAACCAATTTTATCCAAGCTAGAAGAAAATCCCATAACTGAGGCAATTGTTAAATGTGGTCACTGGGGTTTTTCATTAAATATGACTGACGTGCGTATGTTTATTAAGTACTATTTGGAAAGAGCTGGTAGGATAGCTCTTAGGTTACCAAATAATTTACTGGGAAAAGATTTTGTTTACTTTTTGCTTAAAAGAAATAAATCTGTTGCTACTCAACGTCTTGCCGCTAATATTAAAAGAGCCAGAACATGGCTATCTTGGCCTGTGATGTAGAAATATTTCCAACACCTGAAAATCACCACTGAAAATGTACCCCCTTGCACATTTTTAACTACAACAAATCTAACCTATCAGATGATCCAGGAAAATGGAGGTGTACATATAGAAGAGAAGTGAAATATCCTGAAAGAATGGTAAATCACTCTAAATCTGGAACATCTATAATGATGTGTGGCTCGGCAGATAGAGTATTGTTACTGCCATATATAATATACAAAAGCGACTATCTGTGGGATACTTGGTACCAAAGTGGTCCAAATAGTGCACCATGCTGTGAAGATCTCTGTTGTTCACGAGGAATGCGATATGCTAGAACAAAGCATGGTTCGATACATTCCCAAATCATTGACGACTGGTACCAGACTATTTTTGCTCACACCAAGTGACTTCCGTGCAAGAAAGTAATAGTTGGTGATAATTTATCATCTCACATAAATATGTCTGTCATTAGACTGAGTGACTAGGAAAATAATATTCTATTTGTTTATCTTCCGCCTAATGCTACACATCTAAGCCTACCGTTAGATGTTGCATTTTTTATACTCTCCAAGATACTATGAAGAGGCTGAACTAAAAAGGGCTTTTCGAAGACTTCTCAAGGCAACTCTACAAGTGATGAATGAGGTTGGAAGAATAAGACAAAATTTAATGAGTGGATTTGCAGCTACTGGTTTTTCCCAGTCGATGACAATAAGGTGTTATCTAAAATACCCTAAATTGAAAAACAAGATGATGTAAACCAGCGTGTAAATGATAGTTTATGCCAATACCTCCAATCTCAAAGGACAGTTCGACCTGGTACGTCAACAGTCAATTGCACTAAAATTACAGTAGTCCCAGGAAAAAGCATTACCGCTCCTTCTTTTAGCGAGAGCGAAACAGTCTTCCTCTGAGGAATCTTGTGCCTAAACTGAGGTTAAGCCCATGGACATGGTAGAAACTTTCATCTTGTCAGAACCTTCTACCTCTAAGGGAATGAAAGAAACAATGTCTCAAATAACGTTGCCGTCTTTAGCAGAAACACAAAAAATTCTAGAAATAGGATGGTTTGTTCTTGTTAAGTTTTCTTCGAGTAGAAGCAAGAAGAAACCTTATCGATATGTTTGTTGCATAGATAAAACATTAGAAGGTGGTGACTTGACTGTACATGAACTTAAATCTCTTAATAGTAAAAGTGAATTTAAATTAGTCAAAAATTATGTGTCAGTGGTCGCCAGAACTGATATTGTGCAATTTCTACATAAAGCCACATTGAAGCGTGGTGCCGAAAACTCAATTATATATTGTTTTACAGGTGACATTGATATACATAAAATATAAATAAAATGATATTTCAATATATTTTGTTTCCCTGTTTTGTGTCTATTGATTTTACATTGTTAGCTCATATTCTATCTTGATTAAAACTACACCATTTTATAAATTAAGCTGTAACTCCGACAACCTATGCTATAAAGAAGTCAAAAAAAGCATTATGCTTATTCGCAGAAGGACGACTTTCACATACATTAGAAATCATAGGTGATCAAAGTAACCCCACTCAGAGTTTAACTTTGATCAAGGACTTTTAATATTTTTTCTTGAAAATTGAAGGTCACCGAGTCATTTCGTTTGTGGAGATCTATCAAGCCATATGGTCCAATGGTACACAATTTTTTTGAACTAACTATTGCTTATAGAAAAAAATTATGAGCTTTAAAAAGTTTCAAATTAATTAAAGTCTCTCCATTTTATTGTACTTCTTATCAATAATTTTTATTTATCTCGGCATTGGCAATTTGTGTGTATTGCACGGTGCGACGGCAAGAGATAGTAAAAATAAATGTTGCGACTGTTTTTAGTTGGAACTAGCAGCCCTGTATTTAATTTAAAAATTCTTTATAATAAATGCCGTCTATTCCCGATAATTTTATTTATACAATTAATTCTTGATTTAGTTTTCTTGTTGGAGGCGTATAGTACTCCATGCTGTAGTGAGGCGAATTTTTGAGCTATGTTCAATCAACCCAAGTTATAATATGTACAGGGTGGGCAAATAAGAGGGAATCCCGGCTGTATCTTGGAAACCGTTTATTGGAGAATATCCTGAAAAATGTTTTAACCGTTAATACAGTTTTAACAGCCAAGAGAAGTGGCTGGAAATTATTTTCATTACATTTCTGTATTTTTCTAAAGAATTAATAAAAATAAAGAAAATGCAAGCATATGTATGTAATTTTTTATTTTATATATTACCATTATTTTTTTATATACATTAAATATATATAATATATTTATATATATTAATACATTTTATATATTATTTTTATAACCGTTATTTTATATTTTAATATTATAGACTAAATAGTGTCATTAATTTATGTTTTTTATTTTAGAAACAGATGATCGAGGCATGATTTGCTGTTGCCCTCTACTCGCGTGTAGAAATTTATTAGTGATACATAATTATATTCGCTCATAATGGTGAGATATTCTTCCGTAATAACATTGTTTATCTTTATATTAATATTGATATCACCCGTGATTATATTGAAATCTACATTTTCTAATGCAATATCCTTGATATAATTATCTAAACGAGTTAAAAATTTCTCTTCGCAAGTTTTAGGTGGTTTATATATAGCTGTTATAATAAATGATTTATTGTTGAGGGTGAATTTGATCTGGATAGCTTTACAAATGTAGATACTTACTATTTTGACTGAGTGATTAACCGAGTTCTTTATATATAAAACTACACCATCATTTTTATTTATATTGCCTCAGCTATGAAAGTAGCTATACCTAATTATTAAGTTTAAATAAAGACAAATCATTTATGAGTAAAGTTTCAGTTAATGTGATACAATCAAAATAGATTTTTAGCTGTTCCAGTAATATTAATAGATTGTCAAAATTGTTGCTTATACTTCTAATATTAAGATGGAGAAGACTAAAATTAATTACTTGCTCTTTATTAAAAAAAATCATCAATTTTATCTATATTAAATTCATGTGCAGTAAATGAATGGTAACCCACATTCCTTATACACTGATCCATATTCACGGATTATTTTTAAGAAAATTATTACTACACTAAAATATACATTTAAATCAATTTCAATGCTTATGTACTTTATATAACAATTTTTATTTCTTCGGTTTGTTTCTCAAGGTTCTCATGTCCATATCAGAATGAATCTTGACTTCTTTTTTAATAAAGACTTTAGGCGTAGATGCAATTCCGAGTGTCCCTTTTTGAATATTTGTTGTGGCCGTACCTTGTTTTGGTAGCGCTGATGGAGAATTTTGCAAATTATCTTCGGTTACTTGCGACGTCGATATTAGGTGTAGCAGGTCCACTATTTGATTGAGGTGATAATATTACGTCGGAATTTTCCAAGTTGTGAATAGGGCAATTTAGCAGTTGGGCAGCAGTGTGTGGTTCATCATTTATATAAAGTTTATTATTCCTTATGTATGGCTTCAACTTATTACTTTTAGACTATTTTAGATTGTTATACAAGTCGTTTGTCTTTTTGATCTTCATTGCAGAGGTCATTCAAAATAGATATCCCAGTGCCTTTCAGTTCCATTATATTTTTAAAAATATCCTTTTTTGTTATATTTGAAATAAATTCCAGAACTACCATGTTTTTTTTTCCAACTCTGTGTATATCGTTGATCTGCTTTCTAATAAATTATTTAATTTGCAAAGTGTTTGCTCTAATAAATCTGTTTGGCTGTCAATATTTATTTAATCCAAAAATAACAATATTACTTTTCCGAACTTTTCGCTCGAATGTTAAAATCCTTCCTTCTAGTTGTTTATATCTATTATCAGCAGACAAAATAAATTCCTCTATTTCATTCTTTTGTTCAGTAAGTTTTTTTATCAAATAAATTATTAGTTTCTGGTACAATTCATTAGGAGGTAAGTTTTTGTTAGAACTCATATATTATAAGTTATATTTTTTATCAAGGAAAATAATTTATTTCCACAATTTTAACAAGTCAGTTCTACTGTTTGGCGAAATTAATTGACTAATTTAGAACTTGTAGTGTATATTAAGAATGTTGTATAAATTACTGAATACATGAGGAGCATAGTCTGAGAAATTAAAATGTTTAAGACTTGCCAGAATCAATGTAAACTGATACTATATCAAGAGCCGTGAAACACACGTCTACACACTATGAGTACACTTATATATGTAATTTAGGGTTAAAATGGTAATGAACTACAACTTTGAAAATTAAAATGAAAGACATGCCTTTTATTATCAAAAAATGCCAAATTAAGGCAACTGTTGCCAAAATTTGACAATTAAAAATGATTGATATAAACGCAGGATATTATATATTTATTTTAAACAAAAAAATTTTGAAAGTATATAGGACTAATAGGGGTACATATTAAATTAAATTATATGTATAAATAGATATACATATACACAAATATAACCCATACTCATTCAATACAGACTGAAGTCTTGACTAGATTTTTAGGACTAGATATACAATAATAAATTAAAAATGCTAGTGTACTACTAAAAACAAACTATATAGTATACAATTCAATAAATGATCTATATAATACAAGATAGATAAAAACATAATTAATTAAATCAGTTAATATTCATATCAAAAATAAGTTTTTTAATAGATCTTTCATTGCTGAAAAATAGATCACAACCTACTTCAACCAAAAAATAATTGACATAGATTTTGTACCGGAATATCAAAAATTATCTTGGTCAAGGGTGGTTGTGGAATGTAAAACGTGTGTCTTACTTTAAATTTTTGAATATGTTTTGTTGTGTCGGAATCTGTCAAGTCATTGTGCTGAAATTTTCTAATCCAGTTTTTGAATCATGCCTCTTACCACACAGCACAAAATTTTCATGATTGAAGCCTATTTTCGAACGGGTGCGCTAGTTAATGGAAATTGGCAATACAGTCAACGTTTGTGTTTGGACAATTTTCGAGAGCACTTCCCAAACGTGGCAATATTACCGGACAATTTTTATGCGTGCCTTACAAATTGTGTTGAAGTGTTTCGCGAAACTGGTTGTGTGACTCATAAAAAAGGTGCTGGTAGACCAAGAGTTCGTACAGAAGAAGTTGTCAATGACGTTCGTCAACGTATGGAAGAGGAGCCGGCAAAACCTTTGAAACGTCTTTCTCAGGAAATTGGACTTTCTTATGGAACATGTCATAAGATTTTAAAGAAAGACTTGAACATGCATCCATATAAGATGCAAGCACATCAAGCTCTTCTGCCCGCAGATCACCCCAGACGCCTTGCTTACTGCCATTGGTTTGTCAATAATTTAATGAATGACGATCTTCTGGACTTAACTTTTTATTCTGACGAAGCGTGGTTCCACCTTTCGGGATACATCAATTCTCAAAATATGTGAATGTGGAGCAATGATAACTCTCATGTTGTTACTGAATCGCCATTACATGCTCAAAAAATTGGTGTTTGGATGGCAGTTTCTCGCAGAAGAATAATTGGGCCAATTTTTTTCGATTTCACCATCAACGCAGAAAGGTACAGACACAACTTTTTGGCTGAATTTGTGCAACAGTTAAACGATGATGAACTTCGGTACGGTTGTTTCCAGCATGACGGTGCAACAGCACATACTACACGAGAAAATATTGCTTTCCTCCGCGAGTTTTTTGATGACCGGCCGATAAGTTACATTGCATACAGGAGTTGAGTTTCTTCCGAGATCACCTTGTTTGACAATTATGGACTATTTTATATTTTCTTACTGAAAAAACAAGATTTTCGCAATTCCGGTAAATAATTTGCAAGAACTGCAACAAAGAATTGTTCAGCAATGTGCAACCATAACGCCAGAAATGCTGAAAAACGCTTTTCACGGCATGAGGAGGCGCGTCAACTTGTGCATCGAACAAAACGGGGGACATTTCCAACAATTATTGTAATTTAGTTTTTCTTGTTACTAAAACCGTTATTTCATAATTTGTAGTTAATTATTATTTTACAACTGAAATAAATAGGTTTGAAATTTGTAGGTTATTTATGATGTCAGTGTGACAGTGACATAATTATTTCAAATTTAAAGTAAGACACACGTTTTACATTCCACAACCACCCTTGACCAAGATAATTTATGATATCCTGGTACAATGAGGATGCAATTGACATATTAGTTCTTGGTGTTTTCAAAGCAAATAGGTGATTGTCTTGAATTTAATCGCAGAACTTTATAATTAATTTGATTAGTTAAGTCGATATAAGGCCCAAATGATTGTTATCTAACTTGAAAAGAAAGACAACTGATTGTGATATTCTGTGATTATTGAGACTTTTCAAATTAAACCGCTCCAATAAAAGGTTTTGGAGAAAACGTTTAGGTGGATATATACCCTCAAGATTTTAAAAACCTCCACCGAATGCTCTCGAATTGTTGAATATTGGTATTATAGATATGAATCCAGACAACTGATGTATACTCTACACGAGATTAAACAAATCTTTTACACAATAAATAAAAAGTTTTAAAATTTATGAATTCCTTACAGTTTCACATCATAAAAACAAGATTTTTAAATGCGGAGGCACTAATTTTTTCTATGTGTTGATTGAATGACACAAAGTGCATACCTAAATCGTTAATTAAGTCAGGTCTATGTAAGCTAACATTTTCGATGTTATATTATATACAAACACATGCATGTCAGTCTTCTGCTCATAAGATAAAACATTGCACTTGATTGGATTAAAGAAAAGTCGATTGTTGGTACACCGTAAATTAACAAGTTCCAATGTTCCAAAATTTCGCAGTCCTGAATTGAATCAATCAAACGATATATTTTTAAATCATCGGCGCAAATAATCATCAGGAAGGGAACATTAGAATCATCCAAGCCATCCAAAATATAATTTACAAACATGATAAAAATAGAGGCCCAAATACAGAATCCTGGGGAACACCAGATCTTTGCAAAACAGTTACAGACTTATAACCATAGCACTGAACAAACTGATACTTATTAAACAGGTATCACTTAATTAATTCCTTTATTGTACGAAAAATATTGAAATATTAAAATTATAAAATTTTATTTTTTATTTATACAATTATTATAAATCCATCATTACCTTTGACCAAGATAATTTTTAATATATCTATGCAACCATCAGCTGCATTTACATATTATTCAGTCGACCGCGATTATTATACGATCTGCTTTTGGTGCGGAATGGTTTGCATGTATTGCATAATATGACATGGCCCTGACATAGCATTGCATAAACATTAAAAACTATTACATTTACTTACCCAAAACGTTTTCCTTAGGTATTTTAACATCTTCTAAAATTAAGTTGCAAGTTGAAGAACATCGAACTCCTAGTTTTTCTTCTTTTTTTCCTAAAGAAATACCTGGACTTGAAAGATGTACTAAAAATCCCGTGATTCCTAAAATAAAATACACCTTGTATAGTAAAAATGAATAGCACTCTGGGCCTAAGTTAAATAAATATCATAATACCTTACACATAACATAATATAATACATTACATAATTCACCGATGTGAAGTTAGCCACAGTTTTCCAGCCAGACTTTTATAATGCGGCAACGTCGCATTACTCCAGCTTCAAATCGATGTAAAAGCCATCCACGGTCATTCTAGCCACGGTTACGGTACGATAATCTATCGAAGTGAACCCCATCAAAGATTAGCCACTGTGGTAGTGTGGTAAATACAGAATTACGTGTAGAAAAATCTGCTCTTTTCGTGTTTATTAACTTCTATTAGTAAATCAAAAGAGAGTGTTGTAGATAGCAATAACAGAGGAACGATAGTACGGAACTAGTTAATATCTAAAGTTCATTAAGCTAGTTAATCTCAATAATTATTAATACTATAGATTATGAGACCACATTAATATGGTCTCATTTTATATATACTCGTAGTTCTAAGTTTTGACCGCAAGTATTTTTGAAACATAAGAAATACACGCCGATTGAATGAATAATGAAGTTTGTCTTGCAGGACATACAAATTTGTAACATTTCTTACCAGAGGTGTCGCACCGGAACAGAAAAACTTAGGAAAAAAAACAATTGTTAAAATCATTTATCAATCCATATCAGTGGCGTACAAATGTCAAATTTTGAATAAACAGGATAAAATACTAAAATTGCAATTTAACTCCTCTGTTAAAGGAAAAAAAACAATTGTTAAAATCATTTATCAATCCATATCAGTGGCGTACAAATGTCAAATTTTGAATAAACAGGATAAAATACTAAAATTGCAATTTAACTCCTCTGTTAAATTTTTTAACGCAAACCCAACTGCAACACAACACCGAAGTCGACCTATTTGCCCATAACGTTAGTCAACGTCTTCCAGTGCCTTAGCTAAGCGGAACTCAAAATAAATGAAAAAATCACCAAAACCACAATTGAACTTATTTGTTAAATTTGGAGCTTGAATCCAATCGCAAACGTCCACTGAAGTTGACCTATATGGTGAAAACACTTGTCGATCCGTACCAGTCGCATAGCTAAGAGAAATCCAAAATAAATGAAAAAAATAACCAAAACTTGTCTGTAAAATTTTTAACCATAAATCCAATCGCAAAGGTCCACTGAAGTTGACCTATATTTTGAAAACATTTGTCGGTCGGTACCAGTGGCGTAGCTAAGGCAAACCCAAAATAAATGAACAAAATCACCAAAATTTCAATTGAACTTGCCTGTTAAATTTTGAAGTGTATACCAACCTCAAAGGTCCACTGTGATTTTTTCATTTATTTTGGCAAATAATGTCCAGCAATAACCGGCAAATATTTTCACAATACAGGGTGTCCCACGGTGATGAGACATTAGACATATTTCAGAGACTACTTCGATTTTAATTTTGAAAATTTGGCCAATAGTGTTTTCGAGCATGCCCTTCTCAACTAAAATAATGGCATCCACCTAACGCTTCCGGTTATACCGGAAGTTGATGTCATCTTTGTTATTTTAAATGGAACACCCTGTATATTATTGCAATTTTGGATTCTATGTCAATTTTTAGGTGAACTTTCATAAAGGTTTCCTATTCTTAAAGTTAACCTTTTTTGATATATTTAATTTTTTTCAAAAAAATTTAAAAAGCACTGCTTAATTCAAAAAGATGTGTATTTGACAATAATAAAGTTAGAGCAATAAAATTTATAGGGGGCATAACTAAAACTCTAAGCTTCCCTGCCATAATTTCAAAATGACTTAATTTCATACAGGGTGGTAGAAATTTAATGCCGAATTTAGTCAACTTTAAACCATCTTAACTTATTTTTATTTAGATGAAACACCCTGTATATTTTTGCGCAGCCTAATGAACAATTTTATTCTCTTTCGAATGGTATAATAGTTCCTTATACCTATCTCTTCCGGTTTTTAAGGTATTTACTGTTTTTCATGCAGTCAACGGATATCACATAATTTCCTGTGAGGATGGCTGTGAAATTTTTAGTGTAACTTCAAAACAAGCACCTAATCTGTCACCAGTTTATTGTTGTCAATTTAACTCATACAGTGAATGTTTATTTTAGTATTATTTATTGTTAAAGAATGGAAAACGTTAACATTTATTCAAATGCTCACATTCTAAATTTATTATTTATTCATGGAGTGTCACAAGACAATAAATACCTAGTACTTGCAGGGTATTTAATGGGAGATATCCTCATTTACCACCAATGAGTAGACACATTTTAAGAAGAATTTAACGAAATCAATTAGAACATGCAACGAATTTCTGCACATAGAATTTTATCGAAGTCAGTAACTTTAGATGAAGGTAATATCGTCAATATTTTGGCATATTTTCATGCTTACCCTGAAGCATCAGTTCGTGCTGCTGAACAGGACTTAGCTATTTCAAAAATTTCCATCCAAAAGATTTTGAAAACTAATGGTCAGCATCAATTTAAATTCAATTTTGTACCTGCACTTCATCCCGGGGATGCTGAAAGACGAACCCAATTCTGTAAAATGATTTTAACGCAAACACCAGAATATTCAGAGTTTTTACACAAAATCATTTGGATAGATGAGTTAAAATTTAGTAACGCAGGTATTTTTAATAAACAAAATCGACGCTTTTGGACATCTGAAAATCCACGTCATCCGCGAAAGAAATTTTCAACACAAGTTTAGTGTCAACGTATTTTGCTTAGTTAAAGACAATCAGGTGAGGTACTTTATTTACGAGTACAATTTAAATACACAAAGATACCTCCTTATTTTGAGAACCGTTGTAACAGATTTCTTAGAGGATCTACCCCTAGATCAACTAAGAAGCTGCTGGTATCAGCTAGATCGTGCTCCACCTCATTGTGGAAACGAAGTATACCGCCAATTAAATGAAATGTTTGAAGACAGGTGGACTAGACGTCTAGGACCCTGGGATTGGCCACCAAGATATCCAGATCTGTCACCACCAGATTTTTATATCTGGGGTGCAATAAAAGAGAAAGTGTACTCAATGCCAGTTTATTCCAAAGAAAACCTAGTCGACCGTATAAGAAAAGCCTTTGAAACTTTACCTGCTTCCCAAATATCAGGAGCTGTTACAGATGGGGTAACAAGAAGAATACATAACTGTTTACAAGTAGATGGCGGTCACTTCGAGCAAATTAATTATATTTCTGAAAATAATTATTATTCGTATTATGTAGGTAGTTTAATTCTGATATCTTATTAAAATTATTTTTAATTTATCTACTACTGATTGGTAGTCAATGAGTGTAACTCTCATTAGATACCCTGCAAGTCCTATTTATTATCTTCTGACAATCTCCATGAATAAATCATAAATTTAGAATGCCAGCATTTGAATAAATGTTAACTTTTATATTCTTTAACAATAAATAATACTCAAATAAACATTCACTGTATGTGTTACATTGACAACAATAAACTGGTGACAGATTAGGTGCTTATTTTGAAGTTCCACTAAAAATTTCACAGCCATACTCGCAAGAAATTATGCGATATCCGGTGACTGCACGAAAAACAGTAAATACCTTAAAAACCAGAAGAGATAGGTAGGTATAGGCAACCATTATACCATTCGAAAGAGAATAAAATTGTTCATCAGAATGCCCATAAACATACAGGGTGTTCCATATAAAAAAAAAAAAGTTAAGTTGGTTTAAAGTTGACTAAATTCGGCATTAAATTTCTACCACCCTGTATGAATTTAAGTCATTTTGAAATTATGGTAGAAAAGCTTAGAGTTTTAGTTATGGCCCCTATAAATTTTATCGCTCTAATTTTATTATTTATTATTGTAAAATACACATCTTTTTTAATTAGGCACTGCTTTTTGAATTTTTTTTGAAAAAAATTAAATATATCAAGAACCGTTAACTTTAATAATAGGAAACCTTTATGAAAGTTTACCTAAAAATTGACGTAGAATCCAAAATTGCAATAATATACAGGGTATTCCTTTTAAAACAACGAAGATGACATCAACTTCCGGTATAACTGGAAGCGTTAGGTGGAAGCCATTATTTTAGTTGAGAAGGGCATGCCTAAAACACTATTGCCCAAATTTTCAAAATTAAAATCGAAGTAGTCGAACTATGTATAAAATCTATAGTACTAATAAATATTGAGATTGACTAGCTTGAGGAATTTTAGATATTAACTAGTTTCGTCCTATCATTCCTCTGTTATTGCTATCTACAACACTCTTTTTTGATTTAGTGATAGAAATTAAGAAATGTGAAAATAGCAGATTTTTCTACACATAATTCTGTATTTACCACACTACCACTGTGGCTGATCTTTAATGAGGTCCACATTACTAGATTATCGTACCATAACTGTGGCTAGAACGACCGTGGATGGATTTTACATTGAAGCCGGAACAATGCGACGTTACCGTATTGCAAAAGTGTAGCTGGAAAACTGTGGTTAACTTCACGTCGGTACACAATTTACCATTTTTTTAGACAAATACTCAGTGTCGAACTACTAAAACATTTTGTATTTTGTCAAAATAAAAAATATCCATAATTGAAGAAGTTCTGTAAGCAGTAATTTAAATGGTTAGGTACAATATTTTGATACTTTGATAGTTGGATTTAATTCTATGGTTACTCCACTGAGGGGTTCTTATGGTAAGCAAGTTTAATACTCATTGTCCAATGCACAACTTAATTGTCATCATTGTAATAAGTCATCAGTAATATAGTAACGATGTTGTTCCTTAGAGTGTTTCACCCCAAGCAGCTTCCAAAAACCTTCAAATTGCTTGACCCATGTTATACAAGAGCAGCTCCAAGCAATGGGGTATTATGAGAATCGCAATTGTGATAAGATAAATTAAAAAAGAACCTATAACATAACTAACATCTTTAACATAAGGAGAAAGAAACTAATTCTCTTAGTATTTTAGTAGTGGTGAGAAACACACAGTAGTGCTCTCTTTTGGTCTTTGCTACTATCCGTCTGACAATTATTGCCTAATTGACAGACAGATAGCGATCTGCTTTTCCGGAAGTGCCATTATAGCTAGGAGTGACCATTAGTCTTTGAGGAAAACAATCCTACTTATTTATTTGAAGGAGATGCCAAAAACTACTCCACGGGAAATGAGGCCCAACTGATTTTGCATTACTCCGGCATCTCCATGGAAGTCGCCACATCCTACATCGAGACCAACCATTAGACACTGATCGGTTTCAGTTATTCTGTGCTCATCGGAATGCCATAGGTAGCGGACTCGATGAACGATGCTGCGACATGATTGCCAAAGGGGCAAAAAAAAAAGGAAAAAATTGCTCAAGAGGACACTACTGTCTTTCTCACCACTACTAACATACCAGATGCTCTTTCGGCAATCATGTCACAGGCAATAAGTGTGAAACTGGTCAGTGTCTGTGGTTTGTCTCTATGAAGAATGTGGCGACTTCCATGGAGATGCGGGATAAATGCAATGCCAGTGAGGGCACATTGACCGTGGAGTAGTTGTTTTTGGCATCTCCTTCAAATAAATAAGTAGGATTGTTTTCCTCAAAGACTAATGGTCACTCCTAGCTATAATGGCACTTCCGGAAAAGCAGATACGACACAAGAGTATAGAAACCCAAAACTCACAGATTGGGGTATCTATAAAGATAGTCTTTCGGCTACTGTGGGACCTCATTCTAGGCCTCACACAACCTACCAGATAGAGGAAAGCAATGATATTCTCAGCCGGGCCATGGTCCGAGCGTATGAACAGAGTTGCCCGCTAAAAGTTACTAAGAGTAAACATTGGAACTCTGAGCTCCAAGAAACAAGGAAAGAAGCATGCAGGCTCTTTAACAGGGCCATGAACACAAAATCGAACCTTGATTGGGACCAATATAGAAGGGCTCAACGTCGATTTAAGAGCTGTACTCAGAGAAGTAAGAGACAGGCATGGAAAGACTTCTGCGAAAACATTGAAGAGGCCCCTGCCACATCTAGGATTTATAAAATCATGAAATATAACCATGAATCCAGGATCGATGTTCTTAGGCTTCCTAATGGTACATATACGTGCACCACCAAGGAGGCGTTGGAGCACCTAGTGGATTTCCACGTTCCTGGTTCTGCCAATAGTTCCAGCTCCATCCAACACCAGAGGACTCCCCACATAGAGGTTGCAGCTATGGATTGGAGGATGGCCTCGAATGTTGCCACCGTGGAGCGTATTAAATGGGCCATAAGTACTTTTGCCCCATATAAGAGTGCAGGTATGGATGGAATATTTCCGGCTCTTTTTCAACAAGGGTCAGAATACATCATCCAGCATCTGCGGGATCTATACATAGCAACATTAGCTCTAAGATATATTCCAAAACCCTGGAAAATAGCGAGAGTGGTTTTCATTCCCAAAGCAGGTAGAGCTTCTTATGACGCAGCGAAGGCCTTTAGACCGATCTGCCTAACGTCGTTTCTATTAAAACTACAAGAAAGACTCATAGAGAGATTTCTGAAAGAGGGTCCGCTAGTGACTATACCATTACATAGCTCACAGCACGCCTACCAAACAGGTAGATCTACGGAAACAGCACTGCACTCCGTGGTCTACAAAATAGAGAAAACGATTAGCCAGAAGGTGCTCGCCATCGGGACCTTCATGGACATAGCTGGGGCATTTGATAATACCTCCTACAATTCAATTCTAACAGCGGCAGAGGATCACGGATTCCCACCTACCATAGCTAGGTGGATTAATTCCATGCTTTCAAACAGCTCAATTTCTACCTCTCTCAATGAAGTCACAGTTACAGCGACTGTGGGCCGAGGGTGCCCGCAGGGGGGAGTGCTTTCCCCCTTGCTATGGAGCCTTATGCTCGACGGTCTTCTTCGCAGACTTAACGAGGAAGGGATTATGACTCAAGCATATGCAGATGACCTTACGGTCTTAATCGCAGGGAAATCTGCAACCATAGTTAGTGAGCTCACTCAAAGGACCCTAAGAAGCATAGAAGAATGGTGTATAGGACAAGGACTGAGAGTTAATCCCTCTAAGGTCGACCTAGTCATCTTCACTAAGAAAAGTAAGTTGGATGGTTTTAAAGCACCAACCATTTTCAATAGGACCATTCAGCGTACAAATTTCTGGGAGTTATCCTAGATGAAAAGCTGTCGTGGGTACCCCACATAGACAGACAAATACAGAGAGCCACCGCGTCCTTCTGGACATGTAAGAGGCTCTTTGGCAAAATGTGGGGCCTTAATCCGAGAGCCACCTTATGGCTCTACACCTCGGTTATTAGACCCTCCTTTCTATATGCGTCGATTGTATGGTGGCCAGCCGTCCGGCGGGCTACCACCAAGCAACGGCTAAATCATCACAACATAACAGGAAATGAGGAGGCTGATGCACTGGCTAAAAGAGGCTCAAGTATACAGTTTACAGGGCCCAAACCAGTGCTGGGGCTTCCGCCTAGTTATGTAGCAAGGTCTATTGGTAGCTGGATCAAGGATAGATTAGAGGAAGAATGGTCAAACGGGACTGGGCTGCGACAAGCCAGGCTCTTAATTAAAGGGCCTTGGTCAAACGCAACTCGATCAATACTTGCGCTAAGTCGTAACAGCATAAGGATTGTCACAGAACTGCTGACGGGTCACGGACATCTTAACAAGCACCTTAACACTATCAGCCTTAATGACACTAGAAGGTGCAGGTTTTGCGGACACGATGACGAGGACTCCATTCACATCCTCTGTCGCTGTGCCTGCCTTATGGTCAAGAGACACAAACATCTGGGTGCAGCATTTCTCCTGCCCCAGGATATTAGAGAGCTTCCTTTGGAACGGGTGTTGGCCTATGCGCATAGCACGGGTCTCTTCCAATAGCTCCCGACTAGCGGCAGGCACAATGGGTCGAAAGACCTGAGTGCTGCGGGTAACCGCGCCGCTTACCAACAACAACAACACCTATAGCGAAAAATACCTAAAAATTATTTTGCTCAAGTGATAATTGTAAAATAATCATGTTGGTTTGCTTTAGTAATAATTTATGGAGAATATTTCACCTAAAAATACATGTTTTCATTTCAAAATTACCATTTCACCTAAAAATACATAATATTTTC
The DNA here is from genome assembly GCA_963924545.1 of Pogonocherus hispidulus. Taxonomy (NCBI): domain Eukaryota; kingdom Metazoa; phylum Arthropoda; class Insecta; order Coleoptera; family Cerambycidae; genus Pogonocherus; species Pogonocherus hispidulus. Next base: position 29,970,018 of record OZ004698.1, read on the forward strand.
ATTTCAAAATTACCAGAATGTAAATTTAATCGTTGCCAAGAAAAAAGTTAAATTGTAGGTGGCAACGTGGAGCCATTCTTTAACTTGTCTACATTTTATTGGCTAGTAGAGTGTGATGTCAGCTAACCGCGCAGTTTGAAATGATTCATGAAGACCGGTCACTTTGTACTTGTATAACTTCGCTTAATTACAATTCTTTAATAAATCGGGTTGATTCTACCTTTACTTATGTACCAGTATAACGTTTGATATTAATAAAAAAGTCAAATTCAATTTAGCGGAAAAGGCCCATTGTTACTTATGACATCTGACGCCTTAAAATGTGTTATGTTCATTTGCAAGTTAAATTAAACAACGAACTCCAAGAAAAGAAGCAGAACTCGTTCCAGATGTAATAGTGTTAAGTATAAACAGATTACTCTGAAGGATTTGATTTCCATTTTCTGCAAATGCTTTTGATTGGGCTGACGATACATTTTCTCTGATATAGGTAGTGTTTTCATATTTTCTGAATCTTAACAGAATAGACAACAAATTATTCTGAACCGTGGACCAACTAACTGTAAATCGTTGAATACCCAACCAAGAACTAACGATGTCAAACAGGACGTAGTAGTAGTAGTAGTAGCAGTGGGGCGGCCAAGACCTGGCAAGTAGGCCGCAAGCGGGCCCTTTTTACCTACCCCTGTCGTTCCTATCTAGCTTCACCACCTCTTCCCTCATTGAACCTACCCGACCTTCTAATGTAGGTCAGAATGTCGGTCCACTCAAGGGAACTAACCGCTTTCCCTTGCAACTCCCCGGCCCCCCAGACAAACAGGACGTAAATGGTTACTATATAATGAGATTCGTTGCAATAGAAACATCTTATGTTTGTGGTGAAAAATATGCTAGTTTTATCAGATTTACGAGAAGAACGTGTATTATTACTTAACACTGACGTAGTGTTCCACATAACACCAAAACACTATACTGCACTCGATGCGCGTTTCGCCAACCAAGTTGGCATAATCTGGAGAAGATTAAAACTGATCTGATGAAGACTGATCAGTTCTAATAATCGCTAGATGATGTCAACTTGGTTGGCAAAACGCGCATCGAGTGCAGTATAATGTTTTGGTGCTATATAGAAAATTACATCAGTGTTATCTTCACACAAAAGGTTCCAACCTATTATTATTACTTAGTTTATTGGATCGATATGAAAAATTTTCATTAACCTTCATTTGCTTTAAGTCTCCTCGATTAAATTCCAAAGTTTTATTTCAAATTATTCCAATTAATTAGAAATACAGAATTGCAACTTAACAATATTAACACTTTCCCCCAATTCTGATAGTAGAAACTATATTTAGAACACTATCTAAAATTCTAAAATTTTATAACTGGTAGAAATTTTTCATCATATTTTCACTCGCTACATATTTTAAAGTAACAATGTTATTGTCAATATAATCTCTAACAAAGTGATGCTTGATATCAATATGTTTTGAACATTTGGTTTATAATGTAGTTGCTATTGTAATACTAGGGATGGTAAAAACCAGTATTTTTTGGTAACAGGTATGTCCTATACCTGTTCCAAATACCTGTTACTGTTATACATCCCAATGAATATATATTTAATCTTTAATCAAGGCTGTTGCCCTTGTGTTACTCTGATGCATATATATAATACTACTTATATATATGTTCTGATGGCTAAGTTTCCATCCATTTCTACAATAAGTCGACGTCGACCGTGGACGCGCTGACCGCTATAGTAACAATCGTAACCGTGCCTTGTATATGACGGAGTGCGAAACTCAAATATTAGGTTTGGATGCGGGAACAGGTATTTTATGAATCAAATACCAGTTACGGGCTGTTCCTCAACAATACCTGTTACGAGTATTTTCTACCATCCCTATGTAATACATGACTGATTATCTTCATATATTGCAATAGGTTTTAAAGTATATTTCAATAAGTATTCCAATAACTATTTAATGGCAATACATTCTGTGACATAATTAGATAATGATACATACTTACTAGGATTCACAACTTGATAAAACAACTGTGACCTGTTTCTTTGATCTCCAAAGTATTACATTTAAACTTACTACAAAACCACTAATACATTTCCTATCATTAATGTTATATGCAAAATCTGCATCTACATGGGCACTTACAGTTAATTCAGGATTTTCAAACTTATTAAATATTCAGGCCTGTGAGGTACCCCGTATGTTATGGGAGCTCACACATTACTGATCGACACGTTAGGATTAGCGGTGTTCGTGAGTTCGAACAACTCTAGCGATATCACTTTTAGGATAACGTCTGGTCCATCACGTTTAAGTATGAAGTTTGACGTAACATTTTGGCTGGCTCGACTTAGAGTAGGTCTACGATGACGATCAGCATATTCTTTTTGATGATCCTGTTGCTGTTCATTGGTGTCTCGGGCTTCGCTTAAATACTTACTGAGAACTGTCACGAAATTCCCCTTAGAAGTCAAAATTTCGTAAAACTAATAACAGATTCGAAAATTAGAGTTCCGAAAACCCCAAAATTAAATTTTACAGCTTTTAAATCGATTACCAAACTCCAAAGTAAGCATCTCAGAAATTAGGTATGAGCTGCGAGTCTATTTCATAAAAGCACATAAAATAAAAAAAAAAATAACTTTTCCAAATCTCAATTAATCAATTTAAAACTTTGTACATATTCATAATTTTAAATACTGAACACATTGGCACTTTCAACTTTCCCGGATCTTTTCTAGAAGCCCGGAGTCTGAATGTAAACAAGCGAGCTCCACCCACTTTTTCTAATTTAATTTATAACTTTCATACCCTTAATCCGATTTACTTCAAATTTACACAGATTATACTTTCATCTATTCTCTATCCAACAGTAAAAGTCCCATCTTCATAGCTTTTCCCATCTCCGAGTTACAAACCTCCATTCCTAAAATGCACAAGCCACGCCCACAAACTAATTACGCTAATTACTCTGTAACCGCTGCACCTAGCGCAACGGGACAAAGTTCAGCGTACTCAGGAGACGATTCCCAATCTTTCAATACAAAAATCATTACCCAAATCACAGTAATTCCGCAAACTTTAAACCAGCATCTAGAATGATCGCCGTCGCTTCGCGAATTGTTCTAGAGATGCCATCGAAAAAATTCAATTATCTTCGCTTCTAATTATCCGGTCAAAATCGTACTTGTACTCATCGATAGGTCATTTCATCCCCTATCACACCCCCAAGTTTCAATTTCTAATCTTATCTAAAAAAACCCGCAAATTAACAATTTCTATCTTCGAAAAATCGCGAAAATCTAGAAATCGAATTTCGCGAAGCCCCAAAAAGTATATAAGCCGACACATTGCGGCCCAGTAAGTAAGTCAATATCCGGGTGTAGTCAACGTTACCAAAACTTCTCCAAAGTGTTCCAAAGTATCCTAGTGAGTGCGGGCTGCGTCTGAAAAGCATTCGTCGGCTGCTTTAAGAGCGAAGTGGCGTTTAGTGACAAGTGCCTCAGTGGTCAACCGTCTCCTAGCGAATCGCGTCGTGTAATACCCGTCTGTCCGCGTTAAGAGTGACGTGAGACATCTACGAAAAGGCCCCGATATTTGCACTAAGTGTCGCTGTGCCTCGATCGCCTCCATCACCAAGCAAGCTACCTACGAAGAAGACATCCATACAACAAGCTACGTACGGATATTTTCGCCAGTTCTTTTCACAAATTGTAAGTTCGAGTTTCATTTACCTTTCCTATCTACCTGCATTAGTGAATAGCACCTTTTGTACAGGGCGTTCTCTAATAAGTAGTCATTTATACCATTATCATTCAATCACTAGCATATTCAAACTTCTTTTACAATTCTATTTTAAACTAATCACTGCCCATACACAGGGTGTAATCCAGCCTCTATCCAAGTGTGTATACGGGGTGTTGGATCAAATCAAACTACATAACGAATACTTTAACTCTATTTTCATACCAAATAATTTACTTTACCATTAGTACTCAGTGCCTACTTGAGTCTAGGTACCTGTTGTGCTCACCCCCTTATACTCATCACTCGAAACCGAACATAAGGTGTCGCCACAAGAATAGATCCATGTCTTCAGGTCCCAAATACTTACTTCAAATAAATAATTGTTCACGTGATAGATTGGCTGGGACTTTGAACATTCCAGTCATTCCTGCTAGCTACCCCACTACAAGTGATAATAACCAATAGGTACCGTAGACAGACACGTGACAGAACGTAAATATGGTGTAATGGATGGCAAAGTTTTCTTGTTGGGATATAGTTCGCAAATCGAGAACTACTTCACATGCGGAACGAAGATTTCCGCATTTCCGGCAGACATCTGACCAGTATTTTAACAAATGACCGTGTTCAAGGCCAACCGTATTCCGGTAAATATTGATCCCATGATGTATGATCTTCCTGTCCAAGGATTGCAAGTTGTAGTTTGACGTCTCTATCATTAGGTTCGACCAGATTCGAAGATAGATAATAGACCGGAGTGAAATTTTGTTATATATGAAAACAGGCACAAATGTGTTTTACCACATCACTAATGAACTGAACATTTTCTCAATTAGAACCTTGGCTGTTGCCACAGCAGTTACTTCGAGAGGAGGAAACAACTCTATCTACTTAGATGCAGTGTCTTCTATTATAATTACCCGTCAGTTACTTATATCGGTTTCTGGCAATGACTCAAAGAAATCCACTGATATAATCTCAAATGTAATTGTTTGTATATGAGTTTTTAACAATCCTGACGGTTTCAAGTTAGTTGTTTGAACAGCTGACACTCGATACAGCTTTTAACATAATCAGTTGCATACTTCCTCATACCTGGCCACTAGAAATGTGCCTTAATCCGATTCAAGGTTCTGTCAACACCATCGTGACAAGTATCATGGGAGAATCATGATATTCTTGCAGAATAGATGCCCATTTCTGTCCTGGAATAACAAGTTGGGTTTCTCCTGTGTCATTTTCGGGTATATAACGATAGAGAACCCCCTCCCTTTTCAATTAGATAACCTTGCTGTATCTAACGTAGGGCATGAGAATGATCAAAAGTAAATTCTAAATCACCGATTATTTTGGAGATTTCAGGTCTTGTAATTGACTTTCTCTAATTTCCGTGGGTGCGTGTTGTGGGTAACTTGACAAACAGCCTCTTCGCCACCAGGGATAGGTGGACAGGATAACGTATCAGCTACGATGTTTGCCTTTCCGGGAGTGTACTCTATTTTCAAGTTAAACGACCGGAGTTGCAATGTCCATCGAGCAAGACGTCCTGATGGAGACTTAAGACTCATTAGCCAGGGCAAGGGTTGATGATCTGTGCTTACTACAATCTGAGATGAATCAATATACCTTCTAAATTTTGTTAAGATCGAAACAACCGATAATGCCTCGTATTCAATGGTGAATTTCATTTGGCGACTTTCATTTCTGCAGGGGTCAACAGTCTACTAACATATTCAATTGGCATTTCGTTTGATGACTCTCCCTGATGTAAACAAGCTCCTAGTCCACAGATGCTTGCATCGGTTCGCACGGTATAGGGTGGATTTTCATTGTCTAGCCTCAAAATCGGTGCAGTAGCAAGCACCACTTTCAATCTTTGAAAAGCATTCTCCTCTTGTTCTTGCCATTTCCAAGTTGATTTTTTTTGTTAAGTCAGTAAGCGTTTTTACAGTTGCCGAAAAGATCTCAGAACTTTCTATACCATAAGCATGTTTGGATAAAATAAAAGTTCGCAATTCTTTCAGGTTTTTAGGACTTTAAATTTTAGGATTTTAGATAAATTAGATATGACAGAGATTTTGTTTGGATCGGCCATTATACCTTTGGCGCTTAATATATACCTGAGATAACGTATCTCCGCAGCTGCAAAGCTGCTTCATAAGTTTGAGTTCCTCGATATGTTTCTGGGGTGATTCCGATAGTACCAGAATATCATCGATCATTCTCGAAATTCTAAAGGCATTTGCTTGAATCGGTACAGACCAAAAAGACACCTATGTTGTCTTATGTAGTATATATTATGTAGTATGTATAGTATATATTATGTAGTATGTATAGTATATATTATGTAGTATGTATAGTATATATTATGTAGTATCTTATGTAGTATGTATTATGTGTAATGGGGTACTTGTCGCTAACAGTTACTCGATTGAATTCCCTGTAATCGACATGTTATCCTTGGGCACCAAGAGCACAGGTGAAGCCAAAGGCCTTTCACACTCTTCGATTTTTTCCATAGACAACATCTTTTCAATTAGTTCTTGTAGAATGTCTTTCTTAGTCTTTTTTAGGATGAACAGAAATAGGTATTTGATGCGCAGAAACGCGAATATTTATTTATTTATTTCCTAACAGGCAAATGCCTAATTACAAAGAAACAGAGAATTACATATAACACTGTGTAACATCATCACATCAATTTATAATTCTTACAGTAAAGTATTTAAACAAAAAGGAAAATGTACTCAAAATAATTTTGTTTACAAAAGTTACCAATACGAAAAAATAAAATAATAAAATTAAATTGCATAAAAACCAACTGAATTTGTAGGGTTAACGTTTAATTTATGTTATAGAATGAGAATATAGTTTTATAGTTTTTTTTTAAATATACTTGGGACATTAAAAAAATCAACATTGTTATCAAGGGAAACCTGGTTAATAAGATGGGACATTACTATAAGAGGAACGTAAGATGTAAACCTACGCATAGGAATGTATAAAGCTGTTAGGCAATTAATCGCGTATTTCGTGCAGGGTTGTCAAAAGAAAGAAATCAGCAAGACCAAGATAGCATCAATATCGCTCTATAAAAAATTGCAATCCTCTAGAGATTCTACATGTCTAAAAAATTGTAGGTCCTCGGCAAATAACAAACATTTCGAGTTATGTATTACATTAAACAAATCGTTATTAAAAAACAGAAAGAGACGGGGGCCTAAATTAGATCCCTGTGGAACACCCAAATTGGCTTTATATTCATTGGACTGCAGTCCACTATATCTGATAACAAATTTTCAATCTCGCAAATATATTATCTTCAGTATCACATCAGGAACATCATACACAGATAACTTCCTTATCATAACATCGTGGACATCTTGAAAATCTGTATATATCGAATCCACTTAAGTCCATTTTTGAAAGTTTAAAATATATGGTGAGTTAAATTAACTAGATTTGTAGTTGTTGATCATCTTGGAATGAATCCATGCTGATCATCACTTACAAATTTTCCAAAGTGCTTCCACAAAAATGTATATAATATCTGTTCTAGAACTTCAATGGCAGCTGGATGTACTGCTATCGGTCTTTAGTTTTTTAGATTTGATTTACCCCTGGATTTATGGATAGGGTTAATCAAAGATGTTTCCAAGCTACCGGAAATGTTTTTACATCGAAGTACTAGATTGTATACATGTAAGGGTGATATTTTTAAATATTGCACACAGACCTTCAAAACGTAAAGTGGTATACCATCTGATCCGGCTGCTCGTTTAGACTAAAATTTTTTTCATCTTTGCTTTTTATGCAATTTATGGACGGCACATTGTAACAAGTAAATGTATCGGTTAGATTATAAGTAACTGGCAATTCAGAATTTACAAATAAAAAGTATTTTCCAAAAGAATTGGGTATTTCATTTAGTGATGAATGAGATCAGAATGAATGAGCGTTTTTAACTGTTTTCGTAAATTCACAAATTTAGTTTTATGATACTCGGAACCATTTTTTAATTTATTGTATTGCGTCTTTCGCTTAATTAGTTTTTTTATTTCAATGGTAAAGTAAGGTGAATATTGATCTTTGGTTAATATGTACTTTGGGAACATAAGCATCAAAAATGTTGTTAATAATTTCATGGAACTTTTGTACAGAAATATTTACTTGAGTTTGATTAGTGACTAAGGATCAGTTAATTTCTTGAAAAGCCATTGTTAAATTTAGGAAGTGTAGTAAATTAAGTTATGTTAAGAATGGTATCCTGATTAGTAGAATGGAAGTGTGGTAGCGCGGTAGCTCAGTTGAAAGAACATTGGCCCAGAAAGCCGAAGGTTCCAGATTCGATTCCCGGCTGCGTCAAAACTCTTTAATTCTTCTACAGTAGTTGCATTTTTAAATTATTTTGTATATTATTTATGGTATACTTAATATGTTAACTTCATCTATATTGACTTCCAGTAACGGGATGGTGAATTTCTTCAAGTAAAAGATAGCTTTAAAAACCTCGGAGTTCGATTTATCACTGTGTCAAAACAAAATCAAGTAAAACATTATTTACGTTTTTCAAAATACAGTAAAGGTTGAGTATATCGTACCGAGGGGAACTTAAAAATTTGTATGTTATATCAAAAGTTCGTTAAAAAAATGAAATACATATGCTTATATTTTCTTTGTTTTTATTAATTCTTTAGAAAAGACATAAATAAAAAAAAACATAAAACACACCACAGAAATGGACAACCTCCCTACTGAAAGCCTAAGGCTTGTGTAGAGGGAGGGTACACATGAAAAAAACGCAGACACGCAACCATTCCCTGGGAGAGGTGCCATTTCTCCCATGGCGAGATTCGAACTCGCGCCGCAATATACCCATTCTGTTAGTCACAGGCTATCACCCAGCACCTAACAGACTGAGCTATCGCCGCGGCAAATTAAACGAAATGTAATGAAAATAAGAATATATTATGTTTTTAAAATAAAAACACATAACTCTTAAAATATACATATGCATTATTTTATATGTACATATAATAACTTGGATTGATTGAGCACAGCTCAAAAATTCGTTTTACTACAGCACGAACATTACTACATACCTCCAACAAGAAAACTAAATCAAGAATTGTAAAAATAAAATTATCGGAAATAGACAGCATTTATTAAAAAGAATTTTGAAATTAAATACAGGGCTGCTAGTTCCAACTAAAAACAGGCGGCAACGTTTATGGATTTAAAGGCAGCCGCTTTATACTCTTGCCGCTGCGCTGTGCAATACACACAAATTGGCAATGGCGAGACCAAAAAAAAGACTATTGATAAAAAGTACTTTATATTTACTCTTTTCGGACCCGGCAATTTGGTACTTTTTATCAGAAGTACGTAAAAACAAAGTACGTTATTGTAGTAGAATGAAAAATGTTTCGACGCAGCCGGAGATCGATCCCGGGACCTTTGGCTTTCCGGGCCAATGCTCTTCCAACTGAGCTACCGCGCTTCCACACTTCCATTCTACTAATCAGGAATACCGTTCTTAACATAATTTACTACATTACAAAAATTATTTTTCTATTGAATGTTCATACTAACAGCCAGAACTTTTTATTTGGTACGTTATAACCATACCGTAATGAGCGTGTACGTTACAAAGTGAGTTTTACTGTATAAATATTTTGCAGACAAAAAAATTCTGAAGTAATCGAACTTTCAAAGTTTGCATTTTTATTCATTTTGCATATTTCTGAAAGATTAAAAATCTTCAAATATATAAGTACTTACTACAATAATTAGAATGAATGATTTTGTTTTCAATAAAATTATATACATCATAATATGATGCTCTACAAAATTTGCAGGTCGAGTTTTCCACTCAAAAATATCAGAATTATCAGTCAGTATCAAATTCAGTTGATTATGTTCTTTCATATCTAACATTGTACCTTCAATATCTCTGAGAGTAACTGAACTCATCATATCTGCCTGAATGAAACAAGTCGGGATTTCAGCAGGAAATCGATAAATCACATCTAGGAAATCACAGAAGAAGCATGTTTCTGTAGATAAGTTTAAACAATTTCGGATTTAGTCAGAAAATCTACTGCAAGAATAGTGAATTAGCATTTGGTAAGGCTATGAAAAAGGTGTTGATAACTTTATGTTTCAAAACAACATCAACTGAAAAACATGGAACTTCTTGAATAGAATGGGATCCTTCAGCTAAACCAATTGACAATCGCTCAGTGATAATGAGAATTGTACCATTAACCATGGAAAATAATCTCTGACCAGCAATAAATTTGTAAGCACCAGTATGTACATAAGCTAGTTCATTTACTTTAAAAATTTCTATTGGCGAAATTGGTTTAGGAGATAGCGAAGAAATATTATGAATGTTTACTCTGAAAAATAATAGGGTAAATAAAAGGGGTAGTAGTGGCTTGACTACAATGCATTACTTTCAACAGGTTTCGTTATACTGCATTTACTACATTTGGATCCTACCACTCCGGGGGTACCGCAATCATAACACGAATAGGTCGGGTTTGATTTCATCCTGATCTACTTACTCTGTGTCTACTTTCATTAGAGACAGAGTTTTGCCTTTGTGATAGTCTTCTACATCATGTCCAAAATGTTAGCAAAACGTACACTTCACTCTATGTTTCCGAGCTTTACCAGAATTTTGTTTAGATCTGGAAACATTTCGTTTTCCATAGAAATCTTCAAATGATGTTTCAAACGAATGTATGTGAACAAGCAGTTCATTAAATGTTTTCACATCATCGTGATGAATTTGTTTCTAACATATTTATTCGACAGCCCATATACTAAATCAAGAAAAACTTCCTCATCTAATGTATATGGTAATTTGACTAACAAAGCACACATATTACAGATAGAAATGTCTGTTTCTGTGTCACCCTGCTCTTCAGAAAATAATTTCCAGAATATTTTACAAGCTGGCTCTTTAGGACCAAATAAGTTTTATTTTTACTATACAAATATGGACCTACATTTAACCTACAAAAACTTAACATGGAATTATTAAAATATTCATACCAGCATTTAGAGCTTCGGTTTAGGCCATACCAGATATTTTTATCTTACATACGGCATCATTCCTTATAACCGTGATACCTTGTAGTGTCCACATAAATACAGGTGCTTGTAAATCATCATTTACAAATGTCCTCTTTACGCCCATCTAATGAATTGATATACTTCATTTTACTGCTAAGCACAGATTCCTAATGTCAACATTTCCTATTTAGGTATTTTTTTTTTGCTTTCTCGTTACTTTTAACATTCACATCTTTCAGTGTAAAAATCCATCTAGAATGTTATTTTTAAATTTTTTGGTTTTGTAACCATTTCCCATGTTTAGTTTTTCACGGTTTTCCTTCTTCTGTAATAACCTATTTGCAAATTTCACTTTTCACTTTTTTCCACTTCTTCATATATGGTAGAAATTTCTGTTAATAAACAACCTTCAGATAGTGCTGGTATATAGTAAAATTCATAGTCTTCATATTTTCTGGGTATATGTATCTTTTTTCCTCCTCTGTCTCGCTTAAATTCTTTAATACTTTCAAAGGGTTGATTTTCATTTTCATTCATTTATTTCAATGTTTATTTTTTCACACGAATTTAAAATCTTGCTCTTTGGTTTTCTAAATACTACGTTCCTGTATACAACTATCTTTTGTTTCTCTTCATCCCACAATTTATAACCGTTATTTCCACAGTCCATAAAAATATGTTTTGTACTTTCCTCGTGGATTTTCTTAAGAAATCCTAATACTTTTACATATGCCTCGTGACCAAAAATATCCAATCTTAATAAATCGGGTTTCTTATCAGTCCACATTTCAATTGGGGTTTTCGGGGCTGTAGTTGAGATAGGTACTTAGATTTAAGAAATATGCTGCTACTCCGAGAGATTCGCCTCAGAATATCTTTTCTAGGCTAAAATGAAATATTAGTGATCGAGCTTTCTGAAGAAGAGTTCTATCTATTCCATTCCGCTTATGTTTTTATGACACAGTTTGATATATGTTATGTATTATCCTAATGGACAATGGTCCCTTTTGACTGTACTACAAGTTAGTTACCACTCTCTCTGCCTTTATGCACACATTTTGTTGACATAAATTTCTGCTTGAAAAAGCTTGTATATTTTACCATTGGGTTGCAACTGTAGACTCCAGCCCCAATAACCACAGGTATTTTGGAGCTGTCTGTAAACCAACCACTATCTGCCCTCAATAGGTCAGCTTTATTCCAATCCCATTAGTCTCTTCCTGTGAAGGACAAGCTCAAAGGCAGTTCCTGGTTGGTCATTATAGGCATAAAACTCCAGAATTATGTGACTTCATGTCATTCAGCAGTGTATTATTTTATGATGCCAGCCCATGGCACAATAATAGACATCAATTTTAGTCTGTTTGTTGTCACTAAATTAATTCACTGAAATAAATATTTACAAACAAGGAACAAATTATTTGAATAAATATTGTTTACTACAATGTATAGGTTAGGTTAGGCTCAAAAGTAAGTGGGCCAAACGCTCTACTACGACCATGTGGTCTATTCTAGCTGACGCCTAATTATATTTCACCCAACAATAATCAGTCTCTTAATGAAGCTTATCACCTTATTGGGTGAAAACTTGTCAGATCTTCTGACAGAAGTTGCCCTTTGTCTGCTTTATAAACACCCTCCTGAGGCAATAAATCTGATATTTCCTCCTGAAGAGACATCATTATGTTCCGTTTTCTGACATAAACCGAATCCAGTCACTCATGGTTATTATGGCTCACTAGCATCAGCAGCCATGTAAAGAAAGTCAGACAGTGTGTTGTTAAATGTCAAGGAAAGCTGTCACTGCATTTTATCTAGTTTGCAGGGATTGGGTGATTTTTCTGATCTGGTTATTCAGCGCTAGTTCTCTTGATTTGTCAGTTTCATAGGCATACTAGTGGATATTATGAAGATGAGTGCTTAAAACACTCCTCCTGATGTGCCTGTCCAGTACCTTTTCCAGACTTTTCAACATAAATAATGTCAGGCTAATAGGTCTAAGTAATCAAGAGTATAGGCTATTCGACCTACTTTATGTATTTATGTATATTGTTTATGTATGTATATTATCCTTATTGCTGGCCAGCTAAATAGGATATATGTAGGTAACTCCATGTTAGGCTAACTCTGAAAAATATGATAGAAAGCATGTGACAATTTCCAGTTCGTTTGGGTAATCGTCGTCGTCGTTAGTTAACTATAAGAGATACAAAAAAATATTTGTTCCATTCTTGATGTCTTGTTTGGAGATAAATACGTTAGTTAAAACCAAAATTTGCTAAAGTGTTTTGTTTTTGGGTTATCAATGAAAGTTCTCTAAATCTTGGTGGTATGTTCTTCAGGTACTTATTTGGGTACATTGCAGTTATATAGACAAATTTCCAAATTATTTTTTATCGAATATTAATATTGTCAAAGACACATACAATTTCTTTTCTAAATCCTTTGACTTTTCCAGAAAGTTTGAATTCCCCGACTTCCAGTATTTCCAGATTTACAGTCTATTGAACAATTTGGTTTTGTCAAGCCGAATGATGATAATTTTACGTCAACCTGAACAATCTTACAACTAGAATATGTTACCTTTGTGTTTCAGTCCTTTATCTATTGTAGCAAATACAACAGCAGCTTTGCCTTCTGCCCCGCTGGTAACCCATGATTTTGTTCCATTTAATACATAACTGTCACCATCAAGTACTGCAGTAGTTGACATAGCTCCTACATCGCTACCAGCCTCTAAAACGAAATTTTAACTTTAATAAAAAACATATAGCAGTGTAACTTACAAAGTACTTAATTATTGATTAGAATAATTTAAAGATATGCAACAAAACAACATAAATTAAATTATCTAAAGTGAAGATGTACCTTTACTACTTGTATAAATAAACATATGCCAGTGTAACTAACGAATTAGTTAATTATTTATTAGAATAATTTAATTATATGTAACAAAACAACATAAATTGGTGAACCTCCTTAAAACTGAACACTATGGATAAAGATATGAAATGTGGATTGATTCACTGAAATCAGGGACGGAATACAAAGTGTCAAGAGATAAGCAGCTTATATTTGTAATCAAAATCTCAAAATCAAAAGGAAAGTGCAACCGTTAATTCTACAAACATACTTTCTAGCTATGTCATTATAGAACAGGGAGACTGAAAACTTGGAAAAGGGTGTTTTATAGTGGATTACCCTACAAAAGCGGTCAATACATTCAAGACCTACCAATTATCTGCAGGGGATGGCAATATTCCATATTTGTTTAGACAATGTAGAAGTGTCGTAGACATAGTAGATGTCTTTGATAACACTTCCTATGAAGAGAGGTTTGGTGCCTTGAAATGGATTCAATCAACGTTAAATAATTGTGAAATAAGAAAGAGCCACATTGAAAAGTGACTAAGTAGTTGTCGACAACCTTATCATTAAACGATAGTTTGGATGTATGCAAATGATGTCTTGATAAATTTAACGCAGACGACGTAATTGTAACAATTTAAGGAAAGTAAGAAAGTTTAGCTTCAAATCTAACACAAATTTATCTCAACCTTCCAAGAATCATAACCTCACAAGAATTAATGCTTAGAAAGATTAAATTTCAGGTCAAGTAACAATCCTGCTATTATTAACAAAGAGAATGAGGCTGATTTTAATAGGTACAACAATTAATGACCAATGGTAAAAATTATGACAAAAAATGGTCTTCCAAATGTTTCCGAAAACATGTGGTTTCTTAGTAAATTAACGTTTTGAAATTATGTACCCTTTATTTTTCACAAAGGTCTATTAAAAAATTTCTGTATTACAAAAAATAGCCAAATATAAAGTGCTTCAGATTTCTAGTGAAAAATATTCTGAAAGACCCAATGTTCCATTGTTATGGAATAAGATGCTGACATGGTTTCAAATAACTTGAATTTATGAGCATTGTATATTGTATTAATAGGCAACTTAAAATATTTATTTAATTAATTCTACAGCAAACAGAGAGGGAAATAAAATATGTAATTTTTTCCATACAAAATTTAAACTTTAAACTATATATACAGGGTGCTTCAAATTCAATGCAATACATGGGGATCTCAGAAACGGTAAGAGATACGAAGTCGGTTAAATGGAGGCAAAGTTGCGTATTCAGGGGGGCAACATAATGGTGAAAAGAGATCAAGGCTAGCTTGATTAGTTTTCGAAATATTTTGAAAAAACCGAAAATTTCGATTTTCGTTTTTGTTTTTTTGCGGGCCTATTTGATGAGGTATTCAAAAATAAAGAGCACTTTTCTATAGCAACTTTTTGCCCTTTATCGAATGGTGTTAGCAAATTTTCCGCAAAACGTTTCGTTTCTCGGAAACCAACATCAACTTAATTTTTTTAAATACGGACCTGGAATTTTTTTTCAATTTTTTGGAATCATTTTTGTAACCTGATAGAATGCTACCATAAAAGGAACCAGATTTAAACGTATTAGAAAAATGCTCTTTATTTTTGAATACCTCATCAAATAGGCCCGCAAAAAAACAAAAACGAAAATCGAAATTTTGGGTTTTTTCAAAATATTTCGAAAACTAATGAAGTTAGCCTTGATCTCTTTTCACCATTATGTTGCCCCCCTGAATACGCAACTTTGCCTCCATTTAACCGACTTCGTATCTCTTAGCGTTTCCGAGATCCCCATGTATTGCATCGAATTTGAAGCACCCTGTATATAAATATATACAGTGTGTCCCACTTAAGGTCTTACCACCCCCGTAAAATTTTTATTTATGGACCGATTTCAATGAACTTTTTTTGTTGGGTAAGTCCAAAAAAAGTACATAGCGGACATGCTCCATTTGTTTGGTAAGTCGGCGTCATGGCCAACTACGACCTATTTTTTGGTGCCAAGAAACGAGATGTACTATTAGCGAATTTTTCACAAAAATTTTAATGCCAGATTCTTAATCAGGAGCACCTTTAAAACCCGACTGTACCAACTTTCATGGTGCTACTATACAGGGTGTTCGTGTGTCCCACTTAAGGTCTAACCACCCCGTAAAATCGTTATTTATGAACCGATTTCAATGAACTTTTTTTTGTTGGGTAAGTCCCAAAAAAGTACATAGCGAACATGCTCCATTTGTTTGGTAAGTCGGCGTCATGGCCAACTACGACCTATTTTTTGGTGCAAAGAAACAAGAAGTACTATTAGCGAATTTTTCACAAAAATTTTAATGCCAGATTCTTAATCAGGAGCACCTTTAAAACCCAACTGTACCAACTTTCATGGTGCTACTATACAGGGTGTTCGTGTGTCCCACTTAAGGTCTAACCACCCCGTAAAATCGTTATTTATGAACCGATTTCAATGAACTTTTTTTTGTTGGGTAGGTCCCAAAAAAGTACATAACGGGCATGCTTCATTTGTTTGATAAGTCGGCGTCATGGCCAACTACGACCTATTTTTTGGTGCAAAAAAACGACATGTACTATTAGCGAATTTTTCACACAAATTTTAATACCAGATTCTTAATCAGGAGCACCTAAAAACCCTCTGTACCAAATTTCATGGCGCTACTGTACAGGGTGCTCAGAAAATAAGAGATTTTTTTTTTTAAACATATTATTTTTTCAGTTTTAAAATATCTAATATTTTAGGAAAACCACTTTTTTGGAAAAGGTTATTGAAATGAGATACAGGATGGTGCCTAAAAAAGGTAAGTGTGCTTAAATTTTTATTGGTTAGATCTCAGAACGAGTTAGAAGAAAATTTCATGCAGTTTCAAAATAACTAGTCGTGATCAGTACTACTAGTAAATGAAAAAAATCGAACCTTATCCATGTCATTAACTAGGTGTATCAATTTTAGTGGTTACGCCATATTACGCCACAACAATTAAATTGTTTTATGAAAACTCTTCTCAGTATTTTTAATTTATAAACTTATTTGTATTTAAATGAATCATCACATAAATACATAAATTTAATTAAATTAAATATTAGTCATTTTATGCACTTTCAAAAACCCACTTTTCAAAATATTAGTTTTTTCAAAGCATCAATAAACTTTCAGTTAAATTGAAATGGAACTAGTTTCACATATAAGTAATTTTTAATTTATGTACTTTAACCCTTTAACGCCTGAATTAATTTTTTTTCGAAAAAATGATATTTCTTTGCATTTTACTTATTTTTTAGGCTAATATAAAAATATTATGGTGAAAAAATTATTATTTTTTTAACACGTTCGCCAAAAAACACTGTTACCATATGGTAACGCTAGGCGTTTGCACTACCTACTTTTGGAATTTTAGAGAAAAAACACTTTATTGTCAAAATCATATCTTATTTTATTAAAAAAGTAACCAACTTTGCATTATTGAACTATAGGAAACTAGGGAGTATGAAATAGGCAAAAACAATCTATGCAGAGCCCCACGTTGCATTTATTACACATTGTTCTGCCTGATGAAGCACAGCCCTCTCCGGCACAACGTCGTCTCTTATTTTGCGGAATCCTGACAACGAAATGATCACGTTTGTCGTAGCGAAGATCGTCGGATACCCTGTTCAAGGTGACGGAACTAGTAGATGTCGACGTCCTGCCTGCCCCCTTTGGCTGCGTTCCAAACGATTTCAGATATGATTTCACAATCTCCCTTCTAAACTCTAACTGCGGTAGGGTTCCTTTAGATTTTTTGTGTAACTGCCAAGCGTTTTGCATACAGGCATCCAGCATCCACGTGAACAAACACCACCACCACTTCTTTCCTCTCACGCCAATACGGTATCTGGATATGTTTTCATCCATAAGATCTGTGCCTCCCATGTGAGAGTTATACGTGCCAATTACATTTGGTCGAGTTACCTGAATCATACGTTTTTCAGCTTTCGAGTAACGACGTACAGTTCCCATTGGCTCTAAGCCGAAGCATGTGGAGGCTAGAGTGACCACACCGTTATCGACCCAACGAACAAATAGAATTCCATTTCCCTTGTCAATAATTGAATCAAAAGAGCCCCTTGGATGTTTTTCGAATGCCTTTTTCCCCGGTAGAGGGCATTCTCTAGGTAGCCTATTTTCCCGTACCGTGCCAGTGCCTTGATATCGCCTATCTCTAAGGTATTTCAATAGGTTTGTTCCTGTAAACAGGTTGTCGAAGAACAACTTGTACGGTTGAATACCCTTTATTGTCCCAATTTCATCTAGTATTGTGATCATTGGCGCTGAAGCTTTTCCAAATAGTTTTTCGTATTCCGGAGAGCGTCGCGGGTTGTTACCTTGGTACATCTCAAAGTTTACTAGGTAGCCAGAAGTTGTATTGAGGCACCACATTTTATAGCCGAAACGCACCGGCTTACCGCGAATAAACTGCTTGCAGCTATGCTTTCCAAAATATTTGATCATGCTCTCGTCGTAGCATAAGTGC
Organism: Pogonocherus hispidulus; assembly: GCA_963924545.1. Taxonomy (NCBI): domain Eukaryota; kingdom Metazoa; phylum Arthropoda; class Insecta; order Coleoptera; family Cerambycidae; genus Pogonocherus; species Pogonocherus hispidulus. The sequence continues at coordinate 29,988,292 of OZ004698.1, forward strand.
TCTTCCGGCTGAAAATGCTCCAAAAATTTACTTTTGACTTTATCCATCAGCGGACGCATCTTCCAGATCTTATCTGATATGTCCGGATTGTTATTGTCAGCGAAATGAATAAATCGTGAGATTTGTAGGAAACGATCTCTACGCATTGAATTATATACAAGGTGGTTTCTCATGTCGCTATCTGAGTCCCAGTAGAACCTTTGCCCAGGTAAATCATTATACCCAGTGAGGATCAATATTCCAAGATAACACTTCATCTCCTCTAAGGACACTCGTGGGTCGGGGCAGTTTTTGAATAAAGCATATGTAGATGTTTCATAACCTCAAATCTATCACCAGCATAACTAATATACTCTCTAATATGTCTTTTTATATAGTAATAAATGTGAACGTAAAATTTAAATAATCATAGAAATTATACTTACTCAAACGTTGGCTCCATGGCAGTTTTCACGGCATCAAAAATGTATGAAAAATATGTCTGTATTACGGGCTTCAAATACACAAATAGTAAAACCGACACTGCTCTATCGATAATTGGAATAATTCTAAAGAGACCTATGCCGCCATCTATCCAATAGACCTCGCAACAGGGATGCTACGGCCGAATAAAGAAAGCTTTACAGTTGTTACCATATGGTAACGGTAGGCGTTAATGGGTTAATAGGTATGTTATAATTTGCTTAAATACAAAAAGTTAATAAAACATCCAAAATATCCTGATTCCAGTATGTTTATTTTATGTCAGTATTATAGGAAGAGTTTTAATAAAATGATTTAATTGTTGTACCCCAATAAATATAATTAAAATTGTTACATCCAATTGCTATCATTAATAAAATTAAGTTTAATATACTAGCAGTACTGATCATGACTTATTTAGAAGTTATTTAGACTTTGAAACGTCCTTCCAGCTCGTTTTGAGATTAACCCAACAAAATAGTTCATCACACATTAAATAATGTCTTTCCGAGATCGCCCTGTATCAAATTTTAATAAAACCTTATCCAAAAAAGTTATTTTCCTAAAACATTAGAATATTTTAAAATTGAAAAAATAATGCATCATTTAAAAAATATCTCTTATTCTCTGGAACACCCTGTACAGTAGCGCCATGAAATTTGGTACAGTTGGATTTTAGGTGCTCCTGATTAAGAATCTGGCATTAAAATTTTTGTGAAAAATTCGCTAATAGTACATCTCATTTCTTTGCACCAAAAAATAGGTCGTAGTTGGCCATGACGCCGACTTACCAAACAAATGGAGCATGTCTGCTATGTACTTTTTTGGGACTTACCCAACAAAAAAAAATTCATTGAAATTGGTTCATAAATAATAATTTTACGGGGGTGGTTAGACCTTAAGTGGGACACAAGTAGTGCCATGAAAGTTGGTACAGTTGGGTATTAGGTGCTCCTGATTAAGAATCTGGCATTAAAATTTTTGTGAAAAATTCGCTAATAGTACATGTCGTTTTTTTGCATAAAAAAATAGGTCGCAGTTGGCCATGATACCGACTTATAAAACAAACGAAGCATGCCCGCTATGTACTTTTTTGGGACTTACCCAACAAAAAAAAGTTCATGGAAATCGGTTCATAAATAAAAATTTTACGGGGGTGGTAAGACCTTAAGTGGGACACACTGTATACAGGGTTATTCAGAACTTATCTCTAAAACTTTGAGGATATGTGGATCCTTAAATAAGAAATCGATATCACCAAAAAAATTTATAATAAGAGTCTTTGGATTTCCCGTAAACAATGTTAAAAGTTATACCATTGTAAAGGACTACGTAGATGGGCAACTGTACTTCAACGACATCTGATATACCACATTCCTACAAAAAAAAGTAAATACGTTTTTGTACCTAGAACGCCTGGTCAAGACCGAGCGAATAGAGTTGGAGTGGGGATAATATCTCTATTGTCTATCTGTGTCGCTCTCTCAGTGCCGGTGTTTTATTTATCGTAGGAGTGTTAAACTTTAAAATTTTCAAAATGGCTCATGTGTACAGTAATGCTGAGTTAATGGATATGATTCTTATTTATGGTGAAGTTGGACAAAATACAGTGGCAGCTTCGCGCTTGTATGTGGATCTATTTCCCAATCGACACACGCCAAATTATGCAACTTTTACGGCAGTGGTACAACGTGGCCGTGATACTGGTAATTTACGTGCAAATCGTGGACGAGATGGTGGTCCCGGACGACCACAACGTATTTTAGCAGCTGAAGAACAAGTATTGAATCAGGTCCGTGAAAATCTGCGAATAAGTACAAGTCAGATCGCTAGGCAGGTGCCTGGGGTATCCCAATCAACGGTGTGGTGCTTACTACATGAAGCTCAGTTTTATCCGTATCATATCCGGCGTGTTCAAGCACTGTTACCAGCGGATTATCAATTACGAGTTAGGTTTTGCGAGTGGTTGTTGCAGCAAAATGCTGAATATCCCCAATTTACTGCTGATGTACTAGTTACAGATGAAGCTTTGTTTACTCGAAATGGAATACAGAACATTCACAATACACACGTTTGGGCACTCGAAAATCCGCACGCAATTCAACGAAATCACTTCCAACACCGTTTTTCATTGAATGTTTGGGCGGGAATTGTTGATGAGCGCCTAATTGAACCTTTCATATTGCCCAATCGTATGGATGGTTTACAATATCTCGAATTTCTTCGCAATGACCTGCCCGTCCTTCTTGAAAATGTACCCCCAGCTGTCCGACAGCGCATGTGGTTTTTACATGATGGAGCACCTCCTCACTTTCGGCTAGCTGTTCGAAATTATCTGCATCAAGTGCACGGAGTACGGTGGATTGGACGGGGTGGACCGGTAGCATGGCCTCCGCGGTCTCCCGATTTAAACCCTCTTGACTTCTTTTTGTGGGGCCATTTAAAAAATGAGGTATACCGTACCGAAGTGGAAACAGTAGAGGATTTGCGCGAGCGTATCACAGCTGCCGCGAATAATTTGCGTTTACAAGATCAGCAACCAGGAGGAACATTCGCTTTAGTGCGGCAAAATTGGATAAGGCATGCCCAAAAGTGTGTACAAGTCGAGGGACAAAATTTCGAACAGCTTTTGTAACAAGGTATGTGCAAATTTTTTATAAATTTCATGTTTCTAATACCTAGTAATCAAGTAGCGCAATTCTTCAAAATTAGTGTAACAAAATTTTATTCATTTTAAAGACACGTCACTTTGGTCACATCTATCTATCTTTCAGTTTATTTTAAAGTAAAAACGCTGCAAATCTTTTTTGCGCCGGGTGTCTATATACTTTCAGAATTTCCGAAGTTTTTTTCGTGCTATATGTGACATCGCCAGTTTGCATTGTCAGTCCCAAGGTCACTCCATTATAGTGGACCAGTATCCAGCGGCGTGCAATTAAAAATTTTAAAATAGTTTTCAGAACGCGCCAAAAAAATTTTTTTGCGCTACCACATTTGTACATGTATATTAAACATCCTCAAATTTTATTATGGATAAGTTCTGAATAACCCTGTATATATATACATGTATATAATACTAATAATAATAATAATAATAATAATAATAATAATATCTCTACCCCTCATTCTAATCACAAGGATTAGCCCGAAACTCTGAGACTTGTGTGGGAGAGGGGGCGGAATATTATTTCGCGGGCCGCATTTGCGCCTCAGGAACGACTTACGTTGGTAGGCCCTAACCACCATTCAGTCCTGGAATGAGGGAAACCTGGAAAACCTCATTAGTTAGGGGGACAGTGAAACATCAACTGATTTTAATCTCTCACATTAACACCAAGTTGACATTCTTACCATCCTAGGCCATCCGCCAGGATAGTTGCCAAGCCATCCCTGCGAATAAGCCTTGATCTACGAGTAAACAATTTAATGAAAAATTGTTTGGTGGAATGGGAATTAGAACCCACGATCTCTGGGTTGAGCAATTGAGACGCTAAGCCCTGAGCCACCGGCCCGATAATAATTAATTTAATAAATGTTTAAAATGTTGCCTATTAATACAATATACAATAACCATTAAATATCCTCATCTATCTTGGAAATTTCTTCACATGTTGTAATGTATTCGGCGTGATTATTTGTACCGGGTGGCCAACTAAGAATGGACGCCGGCTGTATCTCGGAAACTACTTATCGTATAACTTTGAGAAAAAATACTAATAAGTAAATCGGACAAAAGAAATCGCTGGAAATGATTTTCAAATTCATAGGATGACCGCTAGGGTCTGCAATTGCTATGACAAATCAAAAAATGGGATTTTTCTCAAACATATGCCAAGTGAAGACGTATTTTAAATAATGGCATTGTAATATTTGTAATATTTCCAATCATTTTCTGTAACGCACTTTGCTATATCTTTGAAAATAAAGTGGTGGGGGAAGGTTAAACTTTATTTTATTGAAATAAGGATAACTCCGATTTGGGTTAACAGAATCAAACAAATCGTTTGAAAGAGCTTTTCTTACTGAATAATAGGCCTACCACCTAGGCCTATAATAATAGTCTAATTCAAAATTATATTAGTAGGCTATGAAACAAAAACTATGATTGTTTTTAGTTATTATCATCTTTCTGAATATGAAGATATTAATAAATATAATATCTACTTTATCTGTATACTAAAATAAATATGTTAACAGTGTTTTGTATATTTAAAAATTTGTTGAAAATCATAAACTTTCTATGGTTTGATAGGACCAAACAAACCACTCATCACAAACTCATCATCTTTTCTTATTACACCTAAGATCACTCAGAATCCTACAGTTGTTAAATCTACTAAGCTAAAAAATGTTAATCCTGCTTCACAATATATTTGCCATACCAGAATTAGAACACGCACAATGGTGACCTGCTCATCAATTGTCAAAAAGATAAGGCATGTATAAACTTCAAGGAAACTGCTGTTCAAAAATTGTCTGATAAATATACTATTGAAGAAGTTCCTTTCCTAATATAAGGATAAAAGTAATTGGTATATCGAAAAAACTCTAAGATGATGTGCTTATAAATTATCTAAATACACAAAATAAATATCTTTTTGATGATAAATGTGTTTGTAAAATTGCTTCAAAATAAAAAATTATGCACAATGTTGACCTACATCTGGGCATGTGGAAATTACATTTAAATAGTACCTCAGGCCCTTTTTTAATCCAGTAGTTTCTTTTAAATCACTTTTTCTTTAGAAGTAATAAAATGCTATATCAATTAACTCAAAAGTAGCATTGCAATATTTAATAACAATTTGTTTCTTATGCTGTGACTTCACTTTACTTAAGGCATTTTGTAGAGCCAAACAGCCACTAATATTATTGATTCTACTGTAAATTATTTAGCATATATAACAAATACCTTAAATAAATAATAGTATATTAGACCAAACAAATATAATAAATGAATTATAATAATTATAGTAACCTGGTTCACTAAGTGCAAAACATCCTAAGGTACCAGTGGTGAATGGTTTTAGAAATGTTTCCTTTTGATCCTCTGTACCACATCTTTCAATTAAATTAACATATAGGCAATTATGAACAGACATAATAGTTCCTGTGCCGCCACATGCTCTAGCTATTTCTTCCACAGCCACTGCTAAAGCTAGGTAATCATATCCAGCACCTCCATATTTTTCAGGTACATTTATAGCAAGAAGTCCCAACTCACCCATTTTTTTTATCTAGAATTATTCAAAAACAAGGAAACTGAAATATTAGAAAGTGACAAATAAAGAAGTAGTATATGAAATATATAAACCTGTTCTGCTGGAAATTTGTGTTCTCTATCTAGTTGAGCTGCCACTGGTTTCAATTCTGCTTCTGCAAAATCTCTACATGTTTTCTGTAACATTAAATGTTCTTCTGATAGCTTGTGCAGGCTGAAAGATCTTGCTAAATTATTTGGTAAAATTGCAACTGTAACACAATAATATTAAATTACTACAAATATATATATGTAGAACCCCGGGGCTTTAATTCTATAAACGAAAGTACTGAATAAATCTGAGTATATTTTGCGAAAAAATATCAGTACCTGAATTTGAATTTAAAGGAACATCAGATATTTTTACTATACTTAAATGTAGGTACCTATGTGAAATATTTGAAACGTGCGTTTCAAGTCGAGATTACTGTACTTTCTACAGTCACAGCAGTCATAAACTATTCCGATTAAGGCATTCTGTATGACATAGCCAAGATAACTCCACCTACTTTTGGGATCCTAGTCTCCAGCAAATGCATCATGTAGTTCCTGCATTAATCATAAACATAAACTTCCAGTATATGTCACTGTATGATATATATTGATAACATTTTTTTAACATGTTCTGAATTGCATGGCTGCATTATGCGCATCTGTTAAACGGAACACATATATGCAATACTGTGACATCTGCAGTTACTCCATGACTCGAAACATACCCAATATCTGATTCATTGTAGTTTTTTTTTTGGATTACACCACTTGTAAAATAATAAAAAAACAGGAAATCAGAAGTATTCAAAATAAAGAAGTAGTATCCAAACTTCTAAAATTTACCAAAAAAAAAGATCAAATTTAAAAAAATTGTGTTTACCAAATTCTTTATGAATATGTTCAAAATTATATTGGTGATACATCTAGGTCATTACAAATAACGGACCGTGAACACAAAAATTATGTTAGGAATTACCAAATTGATGTCTACATTAGTAAAACACGTATGGAACAACAAGCACCGGGTTGATTTAACAAGCTATAAGTGTTTTTATTAAACTTAATAGTGATAAAAGCATGTTACCGGTGGAAAATTAATAACATAGGGATCAGTGCATGAGATGAGTTTTGAATTAACAATGTCAATCTGACAATTTTTTATCATATAAATCTCTACTGACGACGAGTCAATGATCGATTGGAAATGTTTAGAAGAAAGCTAGTCGAGTGTTTAATTTCTTTAAAATTTTTTTGTTTACGCATGATATTCGAAATATTTGTAACATTTTTTATAGAGTAATATACAGAAATTCTGTAATATACAAAATTTTATATGAAATTAAAAAACACTGATGAAATTTAGTTAATTTGTCATATATTCATATATTTCCATATTACACAATGGTTTTTTGGGGCAAACTTTGGAAGTTTGCCTTAATACTACACTTTTAATCTTTATTTTGAATACTTGTGGTTTCCTATTTTTCATTATTATATAGGATGTGTAATTCCAAAAGAAACTACAATGAATCATACAGCTGCACCACAAATAAAGTACAGACATTATACCCAATACTTTTCCCAGTCCAATAGTATTCAGTAATCTGTAGGTATATAAAAAATTAAAATTATAGGACCTAACTACCACATTGTCAATATTTTTTAGAAAATTTGACTCGAATAGTACAAACATATTAAGTGATTCTGGCATTGAGTACAATAATTATTGTTACACAATATGATAGATAAGTATTTAATTGTTGTACCCCTGATATTTTGTAAAATATTGTTGTAATTAGTTGTACTGCTGTAATTATTGTCATGTCATCTAACTCATGACAATTAACATGTGTTATTACATTTCATTGAATTTTATATTCACAAGGCACACTATAAATATAATTATTGCTAACATACTTCTGATAGATAATCGAAATTCTGAAGTAAAATTATTTTTTAATAAAAGTGAAATATTAATAAAAATTAGTTTCAAAAGACAGTTTACATAGTTAATCCAGAGCACGTGACTACAAGTCGAGTAAGATCTAGGGGTATATGCTACCTCTCAAATTGAAATACAGAATTTAGTTAGTTCAAACCCCACTAGGGAAAACTCTTTTTTTTATTTTACTACTTAATAAATTACAATTAGTAGTGTTTACTTTTTTGAAGAAATATGTTTCATTGTCTATGGTTGCAATTCTTTAAAAGCTAAAAGTAAAATAAAGATAGCTGCCCATAGTGGGGATCAAACTACCGAAAAAGCTGGAACACTATCATATAACGGGTATCCCGGCCGACTTGTTTAGATCATTTTTATCTAACAGACAACAGTGTGTATCTCTTGGTAATGCATCTAGATAAAAAAACAGAGCCTTAAAAGGCTATGGTGTACCTCAAGGCTCGGTCCTTGGATCGCTGCTATTTATAATTTATTTATTTATTTATTTATTTATTTATTTTAGAGTACAATGTCCAACGGGACGAATCCCAGTTACAGAACAAGGTTTGAAAAACAACATTAAAAATACATAATATAAAATCATAAAATAGACAACATGAATAAAAATACAAAAACAACAAATAAGAAATACAAAGATATATCATCAATACAATATACAGACGACTATGCAAATAAATTTTTAATATATTCAGTTGAATGAAAAAATATATCAAGTCGATCTTCATACATTTGATAATTAACAGTAATTTGATAAAGAGGGGAGGCTATGAGAATGTTTGTACGGGGTGTTGGCAATTGCAGCACTGAATTAGATCTAGAATTGAGTCGAGGAACACGATATAAAATTCGAGACAGCAGAGAGGGTACATTCATAGAATTATTGATAATTTTATGCAAAAAGATTAGAGAGTACATAATGCGCCGACGTTGTAAGCTAATTAAGTTGAATGTGGATAACAAAATGTCTTGCGGAATACCACGAACCGGATAGGTGCCAAAGTTGATGAAATGTAATGTCTTTAAGTATCTCCGCTGCACCTTTTCTACTTGTGTGATATGAATGTCATAAATTGGACTCCAGACAATGGAGGCGTATTCCAGCTTGCAACGAACAAAACAATTAAAGAGCGTATTAAATGTGGCTACATTTCGAAAACCCTTAGAATTGCACAAGACAAAACCCAGACTTTTAAATGCAGATTCAGTTACTGACTGAATATGTGTGTCAAATGATAAATTATCACAAAATGTAACACCTAGATCTTTGAATTGCGTGACTCTATTTAAAATAGTGTTGTGCATAATGTAATCAAGACGTTGAACATTTTTCCGACGACTATAAGACATGATATTACATTTACTGATGTTCAACGGTAAGTAATTATCCTCACACCAATGCTCTAATACAGATAAGTTGTTCTGTAATTTAGAGTAATCAGATGCCGTGTTTATCTCAATAAATAACTTAAGATCATCAGCATACATTAAATAATTAACATCGAACAAATCAGTCAAATCATTGATAAATATAATGAAAAATAAAGGTCCCAGAATCGATCCCTGTGGAACACCTGACAATTGCGAAAAATTACTTGATTGAAAGCCCCGGTACTGAACGAATTGGAATCTATTTGTAAAATAAGAGCGAAACAAAGTCAAGAGAGAATCAGATACACCCGTTAAATACAGCTTCTTAATTAAGAGATCATGGTTAAGCCGATCAAAAGCCTTAGAAAAATCGGTGTATATTACGTCTACTTGACTACCTCTATCGAGCACTTCAGATATATACTGCACTTTGTTGACGAGGTTGGTTGTAGTCGAGCGCCCCTTCACGAAACCATGTTGATGTTCACAGATATATCTCTCCACGTGAGAGTATAAATAATTGTAAATGACTATCTCAAAAATTTTTTAAAAATTACTTATAATTGCAATAGGCCTATAGTTGGTTATATTATTTTTGGAATCTTTTTTGTGAACAGGACATATTCTAGAAAGTTTCCATGAGTCTGGAAACACACTATATTTAAGAATGGCATTAAAGATCATTTTTAAAGGTTTGGCAAAGATTATTCCACAATCTTTTACTAAAAAGGCAGGTATTAAATCAGGCCCCATTGTAAAATTACCTTTAATTTTTTTAATGGCTTGTATTATATCATCTTCAGAGATTTCGGGAATGCACAATAGGTCACAATTTGTAACAGTGTCGTAGTTGAAAGAAGGGGCAGTACTTCCGCTGAAAGCTTTCGAGAAATAATCGGCGAATGCATCTACTATATCAGAGGGCTCATATAATGTAATATCATTGTAACTCATGTGTGAAGGAATAGATGTGGAACTTGCTTTTGAGTTGATATAGGACCAGAAACGTTTAGGATGTATAGATAAGTCTTCCTCGATAGATACCAAGTAGTCCTTGTAGGCGAAATTAATTAGGGATTTGACTTCCGATCTTAATAACTTGAATTTATTATAATCGTCTGCATTAGAGGACAATTTATAGGTACGCCACAGCTTATTTTTGAGTTTCAATTTCCTAATGATATTGCCATTAAACCAGACTGGGAATTGACCCCGAGTATCTCTCTTTTCAGGTACATGTTGTACGAGCAACGTATTTAACAGGTTGTAAAATTCATCGACAACTAGGTTTACATTTCCTAAGTTAGAGAGAGGTCCCCAGTCAATATCAATGATATTCTGGTAAAGTATATTCAAGTCACACTTTTTAAAATTAAGGCCACGTTTATATTTGTTGGAAGGTAGAGGAAATACCGTATTGGCGTTACTGGAGAATTTTGATGTAATTATCAGAGCAGGATGATGAAGATCCTCATTAAGATGAAGATCCTCATTAAGAAGAAGATCATCTGCCTTAGATACCGAACAATCGTAGTAATTACTGTAAACAAGATCTAAAATTCTATTATTTACATTCAAAATCTGGTTGTTCTGAATAAGATTAAAAAACTGTGCAAAGTTATTCAATGAATTAACAATAGGACTCCTACAGTTAGTGATAAAACTTGGTATGTTAAAGTCCCCAATAATTAAAAAGTTGGAATCAAAAATATGGTAAAACGATTCGATGGCATCAAATAAAGAATCATAAACAAGACCGTTTACGTTGGGAGGAATGTATAATAATAAAATATATAATATATTATCTAAAAAGTTGACTTTTACACACAGATAATCTACAATGACTAGTTCAGGAAAAATATCACAGATCGAGTTGAGATCAACAGAAACTGGTTTTAGCGATTTATTAACTGCTAATATCACCCCCCCTCCCCTGCTTGTATTAGTACAATCATACCACCGATCACACCGAAATACATCATACACGAGGACATCGAATAACTCAGGGTCTGCAAAATTGCTATTTAACCATGATTCCGTGAAAGCAATAATATCATATTCTGTGGCAGCGGTCGACGAGATACGAAGTCGTTCAGTTTTGGTACGCAATGCACGAACGTTTTGGTAATAACAAGTAAGATCCCGGGTTGAACAAGTTCTTAATTGGGCGGGTGACACTGATTGCTACTTCGATTCTAGTATATTAGATCTAAATACATCCAATGTCTGTTTGTAGGCTACACACTGGCTATCCCACACCGCGTGGTGGATATCAATACTGGAATATTTAGTGTCCTTTCTTTTCTTTAAATTACAACAGTTGGCGCAGCAGAGAACATCAGACTTACATTCCTTCAGCGGATGGTTTAGGGCACAGCGGGGACATATGTACTCTTTAGATTTACATTTATCAGCGAAATGGTGAAAACCACAACATTTAAAACATCGACGTAGCTCAATAGCATCGAATACAGTGCAGTAATCATAACCAACCAGTAACTTACCCTCTTCCATAATCTTGCTGTAAGTAATACGATCGACTTGATAAGACGCCTGATACAAATTTTTATTTTTCTTTAAAGGAGCAATATTTAACAGATTAAAAACACTATTTATATTAAAAACATTACTATTTTGACTCTTAATAAAATTTGTGAGTGAGTTATCATTGAAACGTTCGGACATACCAACAATTTTAACCCTCGGATGTAAGGCCGCTATTTCTTGAACATCATACTTGCTAGATAGAGTATCACCAGCCAAGTTCTTAAACCTATCACAGTCGCCAGAAGTAGAACAACTGACAATGATGCCGCCATCTCTCGCATTCTTAATATTTGTAAGATTTATATTAGATTCAACAGGGTTAATGGATTTCAGTACATCACTCTTCGTCACACATACATTTTGTATATTTTTTGGCCTCACAATAACGCTTGCCTTATTCTCAACAACAGCAGAGTAGGACAGTTTAGGGTTTATGGAGTTAGATGAAACTTGGGTATTGACTAATGCATTCTGTAAACCTTCTTTTAAAACATGGATGTCCGTATTTAACTCAGAGATCTTGGCCTCGAAAGAATTTTTAAGGGATGTAGTGATCTCATTAAATTTAGTTTCAACGGAAGAAGTAAGCTGGACAATTTTATCATTAATAGTTTTCATTGTGGAATCAATTTTCGCAACATCCGACTTAGCTGTGACATCGCATTTTAACTTACGTGCATCACAAAGGTATAGCAAATTTCTGCATTTCTGCACAAAATTAAATTCAGCATCAGTCATTTGAACGCAAGTATAATGGAACCATCTTTGACAAGGGCCCTCACACCCAACGAGTCCGTAATTTTTTTTGTATTTACATTTACCACAGCTTGACATCCGTAAATAATTAGCAGCGCGGCCGGCGCTAAACAAAAACACCAGGGAATTGCAAGAAGTCTTATCAGCTTACCAAAAGAAACGAAAACACTGATTAACTGAATGAAGATGTAAGTACACAGTTGAAATCGATATGTAAACACAAATAATATCCCGCAAATAAGGCACAATATTGTTATATACTATAGCCACCGACTTTCACGTTCACTTATTAGATTCACTTCATTCAATTGTAATTTATATAAATGATCTGATGCACTTTGCCACAAAATCTGTTTTGTTTGCGGATGATGCTACGTTTATGAATTCAAATTCAGATCTAATTCGCCTAATTGAATTGTCCTCATCGTCCACAAATTCAGCAAACCAATGGTTCATAGATAATAAGTTTTTACTAAATACGGCGAAGACACAAACTTTGATAGTTTCTAGTAATAATCAAATAACATCAGGAAAGAATTGTAAAATATTGGGGGTAACTCTTGACGATGCATTGACTTGGACACCTCACATTAAACAATTATGCCACAGATTATCTGGATCCTTGTTTGTAATGAGACAGGTAAGGAATATCGTTAGTTTTGGGATTCTGAAACTGGTCTACTTTGCTTTGTTTCATTCTCATATTACCTACTCAGTCTTACTGTGGGGTAATTCTAGTAATTCAGTTAAGGTTTTTCGTCTTCAAAAGAAGGCTATCAGATTGTTAGCTAATGTTGGTCGTTACGAGCATTGTAAACCTTTGTTTAAGAAATTGGGTATAATGCCTCTTCCTTCTCTTTTTGTTTACCATTCAGTATTAGAAATACATTCGAATAAAGACAGTTATCAACTTCAGTCTGACTATCACAATTATAATACTAGAGGAAAAGTGTTGATAAGAACTTCTCGCTTTAAATTGCAGAGGACAAAGCAAAGCTCACTATGTGTAAATATGTATAATAAGCTTCCCCAAGGCATCAAAACTCTCGGGTTGTGTAAATTTAAAAATAAAATCCGGGAAATTATTCTGGAATATTGTTTTTATACTGTCGAGGAATATATGGAAGCCAATGTAATTAGTGATCAGCATACTTAATGCAGAAAGGTGTTAGTGCACGACATGGGGATTTGTCATTATATGTTTTGTTCTTTCGTAAGTTTATGTACTACAGTGTTATCTACATTCTGTATTTTATGTTCTATTCTTAATATGCTTATGTTTAGGATAGATTTTATACTTTGTGTGTATTGTATAATTGTAATTGTTACTATTCTTTTAATTGACGTGGTCATACATTGTAAATGTTATTTATGGCGAAACAATAAACTAAACTAAACTATAAGAGATACTAAGAAACTAATAAGACCATTCGATTCTATGCCCGAAAATTGATCTGTAGCAATTTTAACTTTTATCATAACTAATTTAGTTCCGGAGATACACGGGTGGTCGATAATGTCAAAAAAATCAATATCGCCCTGTAACTTGAAAACAACTGAAATAACAGGATTTTTAAATTGATAATTGAATTTGTCTTGAAAATCGGACTCTCGAACATGGCATTAGATTTTTTCTATCTCCAGTAGTTTCTGAGATACCCTGCAATCCCATCCAATTTGCCCCACCCGGTACATAGACTCAAATTATTAAAGATCTATAATAGCTAGCAATCCTTCATAAAAAACATTGGTTTTGTAACATGGAACGCAATATTTTTTCTACAAATCGCAAACAACTGTTCACAAAAACCCAACTAATATGTTATCACAGACTGATTCAAATTAATAAGTAATAAAAATGAGTAATAATGAGTAATATAAAGGTTAAACGGCCTAAAATGTTCCATGGTTGAGCTAGACAACTGCTAATGTGGCTAATGACTGCGAAAATGTAGTAAAATACATACATCTTAGTGGGAGCGCTCACCGAAATGACATGACACCTCCTAATACAAACACGCAACTTAGAATTATTATTTTTTTTTTAATTAACTGTTAGTTAATTAGAATCTACTCATATTTCTAATTGGTATTGCTAATCGTATCATTATCATAAACTTGTTACGTCAGTGTCGTACCACTATCATTGTCATTTCGGTGAGTGCTCCCACTTATATATTTGAGATTTGCTAGGATAACTATATAAGTTTTTTAATTGAAAAAAATTTCTTTGAATGCCCATATGTCATGAAAAGTTAAATAGATAGTGATATCTCATACTTATCGAATTAAGTACCTAGGTTTAGGTACTAAAAAAATTAATGTTTGTACCATGTGAGTAGTTTATTTTTTTCAATAAACTACCTTTATTAATTTAAATAACTGATTAGATAGTTGTTATTTTAATATAAATAGGATTTAAGTGTTGTGCAGTCTAGTATCAGGTTTTACAACAGAAAATTATTTTTTCTTTATTATTTCTTTAAAATAAACAACATTCTGAGCAATATTATGGCTATATAAATAAAAAACTGTATCGACAGTTACCACATACACATCTAATTAGCTACTTTCATTAGTATAATTTTTGATAGGTAGGTACCTAATTTAAAAAATGAAAAATTATAAAGTTGTGGTGTTCAGTGGGTGTAGAGGGTTATCCAACCAAAAGGTCCATCCTTGTATATTTTCTTTATATTTCATTTTATATTTCAAGGTAGAAGAAAATATTTCAAATAAAAGTTGTAGGAAATAAAATAAGCTCTTTTATTACGGTAGAAAATAATATACAGAGAGTCCCATAAAAGCGAAAAAAACAAATTTTCATTTTTTTAAATAGAACACCCTACATATTTTAACATTTTTGAAATCTGATTCTTTTTGTGCTTCTAAAATGGTATATACCTGTATCGTATCTTATCTTCTATTGATTTTTATTTATTTCAAAATTTTGTTACTATGTTGATATACCCAAAGATAATAGTTTTCGAGTTATTTTGAAATTTAAAATATTTTACTCTTTGGTTAGAAGTAAACATAAATTATGAGCCTAGATGGCTTCGAAAACAATAAATTTTCATTATCAAGTGACTTTAAATCATAATTATAATCATGATTTAAATCAAACTCTTGTAATATAATTTTTTTATTCAAATAAGTAACAAACAATACGTGATATTTTAAAAAGTTATCAATACAATGTAATAAAAATAAGTTTTGGATTTTTTGAATATAAATGAGATTTTGCTCAACCCTTCTAGAGATTAACCTAAGCTTAAACAATAACAGTATCGGTAAATTTTATTTTATTTCATATTCAAACAGTCCACTCTGTTGCTGAGTGCACAGTTCAAGTCTTGTTCGAAATGAAGCTTGCACATTTCTCAGGATATTTGGTATAATGTTTCGTAAGCAATGTCTAATTCTTTCTTTCATATCATCCGCTGTTGTCGGAGGCATGCTATATACCATGTCTTTGACGTATCCCCATAGAAAAAAGTCCAGGCATGTAAGGTCTGGAGAATGCGCAGGCCCCCTCGGTCAATCCATCTATTTGGAAAATTTCCATTCAAAAAATTCCTTACATTAACGCTATAGTGCGCGGGGGCACATTCCTGCTGAAGCCATAATCTTGGTAAAATATTTAAGGGAATCTCATCTAATAGAGATTTCAAAAGGTGATTTTGTAAAAAATCTAAATATGTCTCTTGTAAGTGTAAAAATGAAAATTGGAACGATTCACATTTCCATTTTTATGAAACGTTGCTTCGTTGCTGAACATTACAAAATTTAGAAATATTTCTTCATTATTTATTATTTCCAACATCTGTTCGCAAAATTGTAGTCGTTTTTCAAAGTCATTTGGACGTAGCACTTGATGTAACTTAATCTTGTAGGGATAAAATTTGTTATTCTTTAAACACTTAAACACTTTAACCTGTGTTTCACTAATGTCTAGGCGTTTACTAATCTGTCTTAAAAAAGAATGGGGATCCGCCACAACAGACATTAAAATTTATAATTCTAATAAGATGTGATATCAAGTGGTCTCATATGGATATCGCGTGAGTCCACGTGATGTCATATATGACACCACGTGGATGCCTACGATCCAGATATTTCTGTGCATACAAACGTGATCCCAAAAATGAATATTCGGATACCACCAAGAACATACATGTCTTTCCGTTCTTCAAAATTGTAATTCATTTTATAAAAATTCCTACTATCATGCAACGTGTTATTTAACAAGTATTATCAAACTGATAAGAAAATTTATTGTTTTCCAAGCCATCTAGGCTCATAATCTATGTTTACTTGTAACCAAATTTCAAAATAACTCGAAAACTATTTGGGTATATTACATACTAGTATGGATCGATAGTTTTCAATTCTGTATCTGATCCATTAAAAACATACAGGATGTTCCATTTAAAATAAAAGAGATATTCCAAAAATGCTACGAGATTATTAACACCTTGTATAATTTATAAAACATTTATATACAGGCTGTTTCACGTAAACCTCCCATTAGACGTTTCTAGAATACTACGTGTACTGGAATTCTGAAAATTTATATAGGGGGTTTCTCACAATTTTCTATCGATTAAAAATATTGCCGATGACGTCACACTTCCGGTTCTAACGGAAGTAGACATCAACTCGCTTATTTCAAATGGAATGTCAATCGTTTCTGAGATATTTCGAGTTTTTCAAAAATTTTGGAAAAAAACATACTACGCTTAATTGGTTCTATCTCTTCTAGTTTTTAATCTAGAGGGCTAGAATTTTAAACGAGAAATAGTAAAAGGTATCCAAACATCTGGAGTATTTGGAAGTTGATGCAAGTTTCACAGGGCTTCGAAAAAACACCGACCAATTGTGTCAAGTTGAAAGTTCAATAACTCGCTTATTTTAAATACAACGCCCTGTGCTTTACAATGTTAAAAGATATAGCTTTTAATTCTCTTTTTATTGGTATTAGCATTCCCTATACCTAAATTCCACCGATTTGAAGATATTTGGACATTATTGCTGAACAAAAAAAATTTTTGTTTCACAGCCAACCCTGCAGCTGTCGGATTATTTTCGTTGCAACAATAATGTCTAAATATCTGAAGCAAATTGGTGAAATTTAGGTATAGGGAATGCTAATATCAATCGAAAGAGAATTAAAAGTTGCATCTTTTAACATTATAAAACATAGGGTGTTGTATTTAAAATAAGCGAGTTATTGAACTTTCAATTTGACACAATTGGTCGGTGTTTTTTCGACGCCCTGTGAAACTTGCATCAACTTTCGAATACTCCAGATATTTGGATATCTTTTAGTATTTCTCGTCTAAAATTTTAGCCCTCTAGATTAAAAACTAGAAGAGATAGAACCGATTAAGCGTAGTATATTTTTTTCCAAAATTTTTGAAAAACTCGAAATATCTCAGAAACGATTGAGTTTAGGGATAGGGTATTCTTATGAAACTTACCTTTAAATTTGATGTAAAATCCAAAAATCCAATAAAAAATAGTACATTCCATTTGAAATAAGCGAGTTGATGTCTACTTCCGTTAGAACCGGAAGTGTGACGTCATCGGCAATATTTTTAATCGATAGAAAATTGTGAGATACACCCGTATATAAATTTTCAGAATTCCAACACCCGTAGTATTCTAGAAACGTATAATGTTACGTTGTTGTCTACAGCAAAATATTTGGCATGGCTTATACTAAACGAATACCAATATTTATTATCGAAATCTAAAAATTAAGGGAGGTACTATTATTTTCATTAAAAGTCTGCATTTGTCATTTTTTACACAAAATATTAAATATCTTGGAAATTATAAAGTTTAGCTATAACAAATGTTTCTCCTAACAGGATACTGTAGGCTAAATAGGCACATGAATCTTATGGGACTGTCAGAAGATGCAACTTGCAGATTCTGTCAAGAAGAAGAGGAAACCTCAGTACACGTACTGTGCCAGTGCGAGGGCCTGACAAGACTGAGATTTCAAATACTTGGGGAAGTAAGACCAAGAGCCAATAGCTACAAGGAAGAGCCTCTATCAAG
This sequence comes from Pogonocherus hispidulus, assembly GCA_963924545.1. Lineage (NCBI taxonomy): Eukaryota > Metazoa > Arthropoda > Insecta > Coleoptera > Cerambycidae > Pogonocherus > Pogonocherus hispidulus. The sequence continues at coordinate 30,006,711 of OZ004698.1, forward strand.
GGTGTGGAGTCTAATGCAAAGGACAAAGCTGGACAGAGTGCTCTAAAGAGGTTGGGAGTGCCACAATAGATCTTCTAGGTCGCGGTGGACCAGGCCATGGGGCCAACTCCTGTATAAATCTAATCTAATCTAATCTATAACAAATGTTATATGGAGTGAAAGCACTTGCGACGGGGAATCCAGTAAGCTAATAATGTACAGTGTTGCATTTAAAATAAGAAAGTTTTTATAGGTTTGGAAGGATGTGAACACCCTGTATATCTGTAACTAATTTTAAATTGTAGCCCCTATTATTTCTGAAAACGTTTGTATTAGATATTTTTTTCTAAAGTTGGTAATAGTGGAGAAATCAAGGAATCCCAGATGAATGGGCCACCCTGTACCTTAGGGTGGTCTGGGAACCCCCTCCCCTACTTATATCAGAAATGTGTTTGATGGATTTTTTCAGTCTCATATTTAACGATTATTTAAGAATTTTTTGTTTAACTTTTTATTCATTATTTTAATAAACAATTAAATAAAGTAGGTAAGTAGTCAATAATTATTAATAGTAAATCACTTATATTATATGTGAGGTATAATTATATACCTATATCAAAAGTTAATCAATCTAGTCGAATAGAAAACAATCGATAGATTTTTTTTCAAGTGCCCCTACCCTCTTAGAAATAAATTTCTATCTACCGCATCGAGTGTAAGCAGCATAAAAACTTCACAAGTTTTCATTGTTAATAATGCGAAATAAAAATAATATCGAATAAAAAATAATCTTGCAAGCCACAGAAAATATAAATATTATGAATTCTTGGATTAATTTGTTTTTAGAGTTACCTACCTAATTTATATTTTATGTAATCTATTTAGGTATGTACCCAAGTAAAATAGGCAGTTGTAAATGTTAAAGTTGAAATAAAAACAATATAATTAAGAATATCAAAGTATAAAATATGTTCCTGACTTACCTTTTAATAAACATCTTGATAATTTTTGAAAAGACATTGCTGGGCAACTTTCGTTTGGCGAGACAAAATTGCAGCACCTAATGATTATTTCTATGAAAAGCAGTTGATAAAAATATCTTATTAATACTTATATGTAAGTTCAGTTTCACAATGGGGTTTGACCTTTTCTTTATTTTAATTACGATTAGGAACCTTATCTTTGTTTGCCATTATGTTAAAACTAAATTAGTTTATATCACAAGTGGAGATATATGATAATGATAAAACTAGTGAATATGAAATTGTAGTGTAACTTAGATACATTTTAAGGTTATTGTCATTTATGAATCATTTGATTCAAGTACAAATACCTATTTAAAGTAAAAAGAAAGTACACAAGAAGTATTAAAAAAAACATAAATAAATATCCTGGTCACAACCATAGACTTAGTATCCATAGACGGCAGGCATGAATCAATTGTTGACCGAGCAAAGGTAAGAGATAGACATGTCTAAAGGTAATTCCATCGCAGTTTTTTTGAGAGAACAGTGGGAGCTATTCCCCTTAACGTTTATCTTCCCCTTTTGGTCTCTATGGCAACGAGATATGACATTTTGAGGTTAATGCCATGTCAAAAAATAAAATATTTAACACGGTAATATAATTAGTTTTATGAAAAGTGGGACCTTTTTACTAAATTAAAGTGGATGGATTGTAAATCAGGTAATTTATTTTTGAGTAAGTATTATATTGATATTAAATTATAAAATTAAACAAAAATGTTTATATACTCTTCTGTACTTTTTATTATACTTGTTTTGCAGGATTTTTAGTGACTATCTACCTACCAGTATGGTATTGCAATACAAAGCAGTTGCATATACTACTGGGAATGCTAAAAGTTAAAATATATTCTCCTATATCGCATCAACTATGAACTAAATAAATTGTAAATTAACACCAATGAACCCAAAGTCCATATACCAAATTTCTGATTGCTTTTTGCTTTACTATGGATACTAGAAATATCCTAAAGCCTCAAGATAGTCATGATCCACCTGAATAATCTTGTGAGCAAATCTAACAAAAACTTTTCCTCTAGGTACCCCAAGTATCAAAGACAATTACTAATTTTTGGTAGTATATTCTATATGAATATAGGTGTATTAAAAAATTAATATTTGACCTCAGTCTTGTCAGGTAGGTTACCTTTCTAATTTAGTAATTTATAAAAGTTGCACATGGATCAACTTCAGACAAAACTACATTTTTATTACCCCTATAATAGCACTAGTATGACAGTATAGAGCTAGTTGTTTATTATTTTATACTTTTTTTTATAGAAATAGTGATGTTAATAAGTATTTTCTATTACTGCAAAATTCCAATTCCAAATTCCTGCAAACTCAATAATTGCTTATGTAATATTATTTTTTTTTTATAAGCGATTCTCTGTTTTAACTCTGTATATCAGAAATTTTAAATAAGGAAGAAGCAAAAATGATTATAATTAAAATGACTTGCTCAGTTTAAAATCATAAAGAATAGGTAATTAAATATTATTTTGTTTCTTGTTTTAGTTTACCTATCTAGTGAATTGTTCGTAAATTAATTGGAGATCACAGGACAAGAACCACCAGAGAATCCTGTATTAAAGAAAGTGGAAAAGGGCACCTACAAAGTAACGAATAATTCCCTTTAATGACTGATAAGATTAGAAATTAAACAAAAACTTGTTATAGAAAAAAAAAAGAATAAACTGTTAGAAACCAATCTCTTATTAAATATTTATTTTATATTTTAATATTACTAAGCATTAACCATCAGTCAAAGAAAATGTTTGAAGCTGTGATAGATTGTGACGCTCATTGCTACTGAAAACATAATGTTACAGTAGATATTTAAACATTTTTTATTAAAAATGTATGTCCATTAAGTTTTTTTTTTAGTAATTTGAGATTTAACAGTACACCTATCAACTGTTTATCTGCAAATTAATGTTATCACATATTACAAAGACTTAGATTTACCCACAAAGCTTATAGGATTTGTTTTCCGGTTTTTTATTATATTCCAAATTATTCTTAAATTTTGGCCAGTTCGGATTACAAGTAAAAGTTATGAGCAAATCAGATTTGCTTATAAAGTGCAATGCTAAAATTTATAGACAATCTTAAAAATTCCATAACTATAACTAAACATTCTTAGACAATTACATTTAAAATCTGACAATCTCAGTTACAAATTGAGTAGGTATAATATGACCTATTATGTAATTATAGAACTCTCAGAATTCAGAGCATTATAGTTTGAGAATTTCTCGTTTGGACTGTATAGCCGAAAAAGTTTGTTGTCCATATAGTTTAATACTGTAATATTGCACTAGTGTAGTGAATAACTAACAAATATACGTAAACTTTGTTGTTACTAAAGCAGAGAATAAAAGAAATTTTATATTTGGCTCTATTACCTACAGTATTATGTTGTGTAATTTTATAAATTAAAATGATAACACTAAATTGTTATTCACATAAAATTTTCTTATATAAGTAGGTGTAATATTCATCTTCTATTAACAGCGTTGAACGTTGTAAAAATTTGTATTTCAATTAATTGCTGCGGTGTTATTACAGTAAATTAATCACATTTACAGATTCTTTAAACCTTGAGACTGGTTCGGTAGATGGAGATCAACTAGGTACTATTTAAAAGTACTTGGCATTTTAAAAGCTTTAAATAAAATAATTAAGGGTTTTGTGCTTTAAGCGCTTGTGTATGGTACGTAAAAATAATTTATAAAAGTTTAATTCTTAATACATTTAAAAAATGTGGCAGCATAAAAATAGCCAAAAGCTAAAATGGTTCATTGTAGTATTTTTTTTTTTTTTTTGAGATTACACCACCTGTAAAATAATAAAAAACAGGAAACTAGAAGTATTCAAATTAAATAAATATTCAAAGTGTAGTATCAAGGCTAAATTCTAAAGTTTGCCCAAAAAAAAATCACTAATATGCAATAAAATATATGTTTGAAAAATTAACTAAATGGCATCAGTGGTTTTTTGTTAAATATTTATTTTATTGCATATTATACAGTGTTTTTTTGGGGCAAACTTTAGAAGTTTGGTTTGCTACTGCACTTTGAATATTTAATTTGTATGATTCTGGTTTCCTGTTTTTTGTTATTTTACAGGTGGTGTAATCCCAAAAAAACCTAATATGATGTTTTGCTGAAACAGCCTTAATTAATGTAAGAAAATGAGATCTCATTACTTACTGTTATTAGTTTTCTTATTTAACTTAATAAGATTTATTAATACTTCCACTTGTTTGTTCAACAAATGTTTGAATGTCTGTATTGGTATTCAACTTTTATCACAAATGCATTTAGATATTATAAATCATGTTTTTGTTCATATCATAAATTATGCTTTAGAGGCATATTTTTACTTAAAAAGTGAAGTTACTTTTAGCATTTACATTGTATATTAGACATACAGGTTAGTACATATAGATTATTATATGCATACATAAGAGTATATAAAAATACATATATCTGAACAGTTTCGAATTAAGCCAAAAAGTTAACTAAGAGATAAATTATTAATGAAATTATCAAATATTATGTTACAATAATGTTTTATATTTCCTCGTTACCTAGTATCCTAGGTATGAAAAGGAATAACCTTATTATTTTTAAGATATGTCACAAACAATTACTTTGCATGCAACATGCACCAACCAACATTGAAGTACAACGGCATATCTTCGTATAACCTTTACAACTTTCACAAAAATCAATCAAATCAGTTTTCACTTAGGTACAGTGTCTATCCAGCTTTCATTCAAAGTAGTCTGATTTTTTACTGTTTTGCTCTAAAAGGACAATGGACACATCACAAGATAGTTTTTTTTATTTGAGCTTATAATTGTTCTTAAATGTGGGGTTAAAATAACAGAATGATCACTATTAAAAAGCCTTAGATATTAAGTTGGACGTAAAATAAATTGTATGTGGTAATTAATCCCATTCATCATAATTTATTTGGTTTTTCCACATATCAACACAATTTCATGCTTTGCACTATACTGTAGGCATCGAAAAGAATAACTTTGTACCCACAGATTATACGTAAACAGTCATATTCTTTCTTTGCAACCTTCTTGAACTGATGCTGTTTCGTTTTGTCTTGACCACTAACATCCCTTCATTGATTGGCAACATCACATCACAGATTACAGAATGCAAATCAATATAAGTAACACATTTTTTATATACAAGCCTTATAACTCAAGAGATAATTCTGATAAATAGATATATCCGAATTCCTAGTATTTTGCTAACAGGCAGATTTTGAAATTATAGGTGAACTGTTGAATAATCTAAAAATAATTCCATTTTTAATTGTACTATAATAATTTTGATGTTTATACACCATAATCAATAGGATCTACACAATTACATTTTGCCCAGTAAAGGTACAAAAACTATTTTAAGTATTTTAAATAATAATTATAGGTTGTGTTCCGATTAATGAATCATTGAAAATTATTCCAATGACAACAAACTGAACAAACGTCAATTTGAGACGGCGCCATATTGTCGAGAGAGAAGAGAATAAGTAAAAACAAAAACAGAAACACCCTTCTCCTTATTATGTGAGAGAAAGAGGGAATTACCTTTAGATCGGGATTCTCTTTCTACTGCTCGGACGGATCGACATAATGGAGTTAATAGGATAAACGGGGTACTAAGTCTATGACCCCACTTCCTCACCTTGCCCAAAAACTCATGCAGATACAGGAACAAAACACGCGTAATGTTAAAGTATAGGGAAGCAATCTCTATTCTATTCCACCTCTCTTAGTCTGTCAGCCTCAAGGATTGTTAACTGTTTAAAGGATTGCTTGATCGCTCAATTTTGTCATCCGCCTTTGTGACGTCATCGAAGATATATGTAATCGAATTCTCAAAATATACCTATTTTGTGTTTGTTATATTTCACATTTGCAAAAGAATTTTCGTATTTGAATGATTATTAATATTATTATGTATTAAAGTTTGTAATAACAGTATAAAGTGTACCTATTTCTACAAGTTCCAGATCTTTGGATCTTTGATGACGTCACAATTATGGATTAAATTGTAGTATAGGAATGGAGCAATCCTGTAAACAGTTAACAATCCTTGTGTCACAGTGTTGCCAATGGCAAATTGTTAAATTACCCATAGCTCTAGCCCAAATTACCCCATTTTACCCGTTGGATTATTTTAAATACCCGATTTTTATCCGCACGACACGAAATTGGCTTTTATTCTAAATTTTCTTGTTTATATTTTGTATCACCGTTGAGTGACGAAGTTTTCTTCGTCACTCAACGGTATCACATAATATGTGTGTGAGAAATATAGATTATAAACCAAAACCTAGGCCTTCAGTAGGACAGTACGACATCATTAGATGTGGCTTTTTAAGGCTCCTTTTGAAAAAACTTTTTCTGGTGACGTAAAATTTGAATATAATGTTACCACCAGTAGAAATGCAAATAGTAAAAATTTCTTGTCTAGACTAGATAATTGACTTTACCATCAGAGTATTATTTATTACTCTGATACTTTACCTAGGTATCCACAAAATACAAATTTGAAACTTACTAGAATCGGATTAGGGTTAGGCGCAGATTAAATAATTATGAATAAGTAACAACAAATTACAGTTAAAATATAAAATTTTAATAACAAAATACCACACAGATAAAAAATATGTAACTAATACATAACAACAATATATTACTTCAATCTACAACATCTACATCTATCTATCAAATAGGAGGGAGGGAGGATTACAAATTACCCGAAAATTATCCGCCGAAACGGCGTGTTAGAAAATTACCCCCACAATATCGAAATTACCCGCAAATCGGGTAATTACCCGCTTATTGGTAACACTGTTGTGTCAGCCTATAAACAATGTGTCTGTTATATACGTGTATACTTACCTTTAGTATTGTAACCCTAAAATAGTATTCTATGGTACTGGATAAATCAATGGTACTGAAATGTCAGACACAGTTACCAGGGGGCCGTTCGGATATAACGCCCGGGCGACGTCCAGATGAAACTTTTCGCCCAAAAGTCGTTCGGTTTTAACAGGCGTTTTGTACGAGCGTGCCGTTCGGTTATTTGAGGAGAATCGTTAGGACAACAACTTTTCGCCCTTGTTAAAACTGGGACGATAATCACACGACATGCGCAGATGTGAGTAAATTGAATTTTGACATTTTATCAGTTATTAACATTGTCAGAGATTTTGTATAATTAGATATTTTGTGTATTTGTGTGTATAATAAACATCACTACAAGGACAGAGAAGTTGCTCTTTTCATACGAAAATTGCTTTGAAATTCATATGCACTGCAATTTGCAATTGTAACTTCAACAAAAATTGTTTTATTCTTGAAGACACTTCATACTCCACTAACAAACAGTTCCGTAATCTATCCAAATGAGGCCGTATCGAAATAAAATGGTACCTGTTCATCATCATCTTCACTTGAACTACTGTCTTCCATCATAAAGTTATTCATATAAATAGTGCATGTTGAAACAACAGCCTGGTAAATATGAATACGATTTTGATCCATTGACGATAAAACAGATAAAATCTTATTGTACCTACTCAAAAATCACTCGAAGTAAACTACACATAACCTGGATTGCATTTGCTTGAATTTAAAGTTTGCCGCCATATTATACTTACCACAATCGTTCGTATTTTATGAGTAACATTTCTGTGACGTCATTCACCCGGGTGAACGATTCAGCTGGGTAAAACAACTTCATCCGAACGCACTCCAGGTGTATTCTAGAGCATGTGTTAAAACACTAATAAATATTAATTATTGAACCTCAAGAGTGTTATTTAATTAACGTACAAAACATGGTGTCAGGTGTGTAAAGTGTTTAAACACAAAGAGAGTCTTCGACAGACATAAATTTAAGAATAGGTACTAGCATTTGAGTCTAGACCAAACAAACAAGAAAACAGTCGAGCTGAATAAAAAAAAAAAAACAAAATGGAGTTTCGAGTTCCACAACCATTAAGTTTTGATAATAACTTTGAAAATTGGAAAATATGGAAGCAAAAGTTTCAGATATTTTTGAAAGCTTCAAGTAAAAGTACTGAAGATGAAGATATAAAAATTGCGATCCTATTAAATGCAATTGGTGATGAAGCACTGCATATTTATAATACATTTGAAGAAGACAAAAAAGATACACTGAATAAAGTCCTAGAAGCATATGACGAGTATTTTATTCCCAAACGGATAATTCCAATGGAAACTTTTAAGTTTAGCAACCTATCACAAGGTGAAGGGCAATCTATTGAACAATATCTAACAGAACTTAAAAATCAAGCAAAGTTATGTGAGTTTACATGTGTAAATCCGGAGTGTAAGAAAAGCTACGAAGATAGAATGATAAGGGATAAGTTAATCGTGGGACTAAAAGATAAACAAATACAGAGTAGATTAATTAGGGAAACCGATATGGACGTAAATAAAATTGTAGACTATTGTAAATTCATTGAATTAAGCAAACAGCATATAAAAGTTTTAAAACCTAGTGAGGAAGAAGTGAATGCAGTTTCGAGGAAAATGGAAAAAATAAAGTGTACCAGATGTTTATATGAACATGTACCAAATAGATGTCCAGCATATAAGAAAACTTGTGCCATTTGTAAAAAAGAGGGACATTTTGCGAAAGCGTGTTACAAAAATCAGGAGAAAACTAAAGAAAAAACTGAGATGCCAGCTAAACGAGATATTGATAACCAAATAGGAGAACAAAGCGAAAGAAGGAATACAAAAGATCTGGATGAGAAAAATATTCGACAAGTAGAAATAAGTTCCAGAGAAAACACAGAAGAATTATTTGTGAATGAATGTCGCACCGCTATCAAGGATATGTGGTATGAAAATATATGGCTTCAAAATAAAAATGTATCCTTTAAATTAGATTCTGGGTCTGATACTAGTATATTGCCAGAGCACGTAGTTAAGTTATTAAATGTTAGTGACTGTATTACACACACATCGATAACGTTAGTTTCATATGGAAATTTCAAATTTAAACCAGTTGGTCAAATAAAATTGAAGTGTACATGTAGAAATATTTCAAAATATGTTAACTTTATTGTTGTAAACTTTAATGCAGAACCATTGTTAGGTCTTAGTGATTGTATAAGGTTAGATCTTATAAAAAGAACATATTCTGTAAACATTTTGCCAGAAACAAAAGAACAGATTTATCAGGAATACAAACAAGTGTTTGATGGATTAGGTAAAATTCCGGGAGTCTGTAAAATAGAATTAAAAGAAAATTCAGAACCAGTTGTACAATGTGATAGGAAAATTCCACTTTCATTGAAAGAAACTCTTAAAGAAACTTTAGATAGCCTTGAGAATAAAAATGTCATTAAAAAAGTTGATTATCCTACAGATTGGGTTAACTCGTTGATTGTCGTAGAGAAACCAAATAAAAAACTTAGATTATGCATTGATCCTAAACCTTTGAATAAGTACATAAAACGAGAACATTATAACATTCCGACAAGTAATGATATCATAAGTAATCTCACAGGAAATAATTTTTTCTCAGTCATAGATATGAAGGATGGGTTTTGGCAGATACAGTTAGATGAAAAAAGTTCTAATCTTTGTACCTTTAATTCACCATTTGGCAGGTATAAATTTATGCGTTTACCTTTTGGAATTTCATGTGCACCAGAAGTATTTATGAAAAAAAATATTGAACTTTTTGGAGATATAGAAAATGTCAACATTTACTTTGATGATATTATTATTTCAGGTGTAGATGAAAATTCTCATGATAGTACACTTAAAAAAGTTTTACAAAGAGCCATGGAAAATAATGTTAAATTCAACTTTGAGAAATTTCAGTATAAACAAAAACAAGTAACTTTTATGGGACATATAATATCAGGAAAAGGTGTCAAGCCAGATGAAAAAAATGTCAAAGCAATTCGTAATCTAGAAATCCCTAAAAATAAATCGGATATTTTAAGAATTTTGGGTATGTTAAAATTTTTTACAAAATTTATTCCAAATTTAACAAAACTAACGTCAAACCTTAGAGAATTAACAAAGAAAGATATTCCATTTTCATGGACAGAGAAACACGAAGTAGAATTAAATACTTTAAAGTCATTAGTAACAAATTCACCAACATTAAAGATTTTTGACCCGAAGTTAAAAACAATAATACAGTGTGATGCATCGTCAGAAGGCTTGGGTTGTTGTCTATTACAAAATGGGCATCCCATTGCATTTGCATCACGAGCTTTAACAAAATCAGAAAAAAGATATGCGCAAATAGAGAAAGAATTATTGGCTATTTGTTTTAGTTTTGAAAAATTTCATTATTTTGTTTATGGTCATAAAGTCTGTTCAGACAGATCACAAACCATTAATACCAATATTTTCGAAAAAATTAGAAAAAGTTAGCGCAAGACTACAAAGAATGCTACTTAAGTTATTAAAATATGATATAGTACTTACGTACTTACCTGGAAAAGAAATGATGATTGCAGACATGTTATCTCGTGCGTACATTAAAGATGAAGTCGCTGATGATCCTGATATGGAATATGTAATTCATGCATTGTCAAATAATATTAATATGTCAGATTCAAAAAAAAGTTTATTCAAAAAGGAAATTGAAAAAGACTCGATCCTCTCACAAATAAAAACTTTTTGTTTAAATTCTTGGCCTAGTTCTAATAAAAATTTATCAGCAGATTTAAAATTGTATTATAACTTAAAAAATGAAATTTATCTTTCCAATGATCTATTGTTTTTAAACAATAAAGTGATTGTCCCATCATCATTAAGAAAAGATATGATTGTTTTAATACATGAACCACATTTTGGTGTCGTTAAGTCTAAATTAAGAGCTCGACAATTATTTTATTGGCCGAATTTATCTAAAGATATAGAAAATTTTGTAATGAGATGTTCAACTTGTCAAGTATATTCAAAAAGTAACCAAAAAGAAACATTAATTAGTCACCCAATACCATCTCGACCTTGGCAGTACATTTGTTCTGATTTCTTTGAATTCAAAGGAAGAAATTATATTTTGATTGTAGACTCATTTTCTAATTGGATAGAAGTATCAGAAACAAAGACTAAACATTCTAATGAAGTTATTAAATTTTGTGAAGAAAAATTTTGTCAGTTTGGTATTCCTGATATTTTCTATTGTGATAATATTCCCTACAACTCGTCTAATTTTAAAAAGTTTAGTGACAATTTGGGGTTTGAAATTATATTTAGTAGCCCACATCATCATCAGTCAAATGGACTAGCTGAAAAATCAGTGGGAATAATAAAAGACATGCTTAAAAAATCGGAAAATAATATATCATTAAATATGTTATTATTAGAATATCGTAATACTCCGCTACCAGCTATGAGTTTTTCACCAGCTCAATTATTTTTAAACAGAATAGTGAATACAAAAATTCCGATTTCTACTAATAATCTTGAACCTGTAATAATAGATAAAACCGTTATACAAAATAAACTTAGTTAAAAAATAGATATCCAAAAACAATTTTATGATAAAACGGCAAAAGATTTGCCAACATTGAAAAAAGGTGATGATATTTTAATACAAGAACAAAACAAATGGGTAAAAGGTAAAGTAGAACGTAAAGTTAATAGTAGGTCTTATATTGTAAAAAATGAGTTTGGAAGCAAGCTACGAAGAAACAGAAAATTTCTTAAGAAAAATAATGTATGTAATAGTCAAACAATATGTTCTTATGATAGCGACTACTTCCAATATGATTTTGATGATATTCCTACCAATACTAATAATTGTCAAACTTTGTCGTTGCCAATAGCTGATTACTGTAACAGTAACGTGCAAAATGAAGATACTTCTGTTAGTATTAATAATTTTGAATGTAACTCAAACGAAATGTATTTTGACCCAAATTTGTTTAATGAATCTTGTGAAATTGTTTTTGAAACATTCTGAAGAATGTGTTAACAATGATTATTCTATTGTAAATAAACGCATTACTAAACCTCCCATATATTTAAGAGATTATGTAACCGATTGTACTGATAGTTGTAGTGAGTAGTTTTAAGATAAAAAAAAAAAAGGAGCGTGTTATATACGTGTATACTTACCTTTAGTATTGTAACCCTAAAATAGTATTCTATGGTACTGGATAAATCAATGGTACTGAAATGTCAGACACAGTTACCAGGTGTATTCTAGAGCATGTGTTAAAACACTAATAAATATTAATTATTGAACCTCAAGAGTGTTATTTAATTAACGTACAAAACAGTGTCAACTTTCGTAACCATGGATATCGACAAATTCTGCGCATGCGCAAATCGAACAAAGGGTCTCTGGAACAGTATAGCACTATATCTTTTGCCCTTCAATGTTTTCGGAGAAACCGCTTATGGGCTAACATAGGAAATACGCGATATAGTAGTATTATATATATGGATAAAACATATTATATAATATATATTAGAGATGGGCTGCTAAGTCGCGAATTTTCATTAGCAATTGCGATTGCAAATACGATTTTTCATTCACTGCGATTGCTAACTGCGAATAGAATGTGTTTTCATATTCATATTGTGAATTGACGTCACATTCCACGCCTGGGTTCATCGTGAATTGTGAGCATAGATAACGTTAACGTTGTGAGTTGCGATTGCGACTTGCGACGCGACGTTGCGAGTTGTGATTGTTCGCTTCGTTGCTCTTTATGAACGAGCAGATTTGCTAATAACTATTCGCACTTCGCAGTTTATTTCCAGTGATGTGCCGGATAATTATCCGTTTATAATTAACTGGATAATTATCGATAATTATCCGTCGGCTAAAAATCCTTTCAAAATTAGCAGGCTAAATATTATAGTGCCAGTAGCAAGAATTGCCTCATAGGGTTGTTTTATTTTTTAATTTGTATGATTATTTTTATTTTTATGTACTTAATTAATTAAATGATGAGGATTGCGGTATCACACAATAAAACAGAAAATAATCCCTACCTCTAAATTTAATTTCTCCTTATCTATGACTTATTATATGATGACCTAATAAGACCTATTTTTACCTACCTAGGAAGTATATGAATAGATATTTAAATTGCAAAAAAGTTATTATGATATGTCAAAAATTAAAATGTATATGTATATTCTGTTAACGACGGCTAATTATAATATTTTTAGCCGGCTATAAATCCTAGTTATATAATTAGCATTGACTATAGATATATAATTAGCGGCTAAAAACCCATCACTGTTTATTTCATAATCGTTAGCAGATTGCGATTGCAAATTTTCATTAGCAGTAAATATTTCGCAGTTCGCGATTTATTGCTCATCTCTATATATATAAGTTTATTCGATTGCCGACTAGTGTAGTGTGCACTCATAGACTTAGTTGACCGAGCAAAGGTAAGAGATAGATATGTCTAAAGGTAGTTCCATCGCAGTTTTTGAGCGAAAAGTGGAAGATTAGATTGCAAGAAAATTGGAGCGAAAAGTGGAAGGGGAGACCAGTGATGTGCCGGATAATTATCCATTTATAATTAGCCGGATAATTATCGATAATTAGCCGGATAATTATCGATAATTATCCGTCGGCTAAAAATCCTTTCAAAATTAGCAGACTAATTATTATAGTGCCAGTGGTGAAAATGGCCTCATAGGGAGGTATATTGGAACTTTATTTATTTTTTAATTCAATTTAGATTGTTTTATTTTTTTATTTTTTAATTTGTACGATTATTTTTATTTTTGAAGTACTGTTTTGATGTAAATTAATGATGAGGATTGCGGTATTATAAAATAAAATACATATAATAATCCTTTTCTCTAGATTTAATTTCTCCTTATCTATGACTTATAATATGATGACCTAATAATACCTATTATGCTTACCTACTTATAGTAGGTAAGAATAAATAGATATTTTATTGGTAATTGAGAAAAAGTTATTCTGAAAATATATGAAAGATATATTTTTAATATATATTCAGCAGGTTTAAAGTATTCTCGTTAATGATGCCTAGCAAAAAGCTGAACTCATTGAGTATACGCGATTCATTTTAAGATCGTAGCGCCAAAATGGCAGAATTCTATACTAACCTATGCTCACTGACACTGACGTTTGAAATTTTATTCATCAAATATTTGTTGTCGACAACTTTAAACCAGGTAAAAAGCTTGTAAAACTATTTTGAAAGGGGTAAGTAGTGATATAAAATTAAAATAGATTTCAATATTTTTCGAGCGTTCAAATCTGAAAATGAAACTTAACCTCAAAATATGTCAAATTCTTTATTGGGCATACGGCATACATACCTTTATGGAACTAGTCATCCTTAGAGAAAGGTAAAGAGCACACTCTCTACTCTGCGTTCTTTAGATTCTTTATCCATACTTGTCTCCTGTAACTCTGTAATGCTCAACTTATAGTTTCCGCGGTAGCTCCAGATTTTCCCGCTTTTGGAAAAGTATGAAACTGATCTCGGGGTTTTTCTTTGTACAAGAGGAACAATGACGCTCACAACAATAATGATTCATATCTAATCAAAGCAATTAACTAATATAACAACGGATATTTCAAAATTCACAATAGACATACATACGCAAAAGTGAACCAATACCCCAAGCGTTAGTTGTGCGTGCCGCCAGTAGGTAGCGTATTGCTTAGCAAGAATCGCGTATAGGTAGGTATAGTGAAATACTTCTAGCACTAAAGAAAAGTCAGCAATTATCACAGATTCATTAATCTTTTTGGAATACATCTGTTCTGTACTCGTTGCGTAATGCATGAATATCAACTGCTTGGTATGTTTTAAGTAAATACCCTCTGAGAACACTTACCTAAATATTCTTTTATACCTATAATCTTTTTTTTAATGGCATTTTATAATTACTAGGATATTTAGCCATTAGGGTAAACAACAAATTATTAGAAAATTATTATTATTTACGTTAGTACCTTCCTTATGCAAAAATACAACAGTTTACGTGAATGGAATGTATTTGTACTAGGCAAGAAGTGGAATAATTCTAATTTTGTTACTCCTCAAACCATTTTCAATATAATTTAACTTTAAGGGCATAATTTTAGCATTTAGGTCATATACCTAAACCGTATAAGCATCAACAATCAAAAGTATTTTTCAACTGGCCGTATTCATTACTCTTATTAAAAAAGCTTGAAAATCTAACGAAAATTGTTGTGTTTGTAATGATGTAACGTAATAGTAGCAGTATTTAGCTCAAAGTGAAAGATGAAAATAATACAGCGTAGTAAAAAACATAAGTTCTTTGGATGTTTATATTATATTAATTCAATGAATTTTAATAAATAATTAGTTATAGATCAACCAGAATATCTTCAACTTTCGTATTTTTAATAATGGGATCTCATTATCATACTGCCTATTATGGTTTGTGTTGAATACTCAGCTTTGGCACTAAAAATGTCGGTGGGTAATACACCATACAAACGTACAGGGTGCACCATTTAAGTTGGCAAACTTGAATATCTTGAAAATGAGACATTTGAGAGAAAAATGTTTCAGATAAAAGTATCATCGTTTTACAAGCGGGATTTAGTGGTTATATGTTAGGTTTGTTTGGTTTAGAGTTTCAAGGTTATTTGAAGGGTAACTTTGATTTTTTAAATAGGAACCCCTATTTTTTTTTAATGATTCGTATTCTTCGTAAAAAACCTAACAACTTTTGTTCTGTGGCATTCCGTGTTTAACCTCAGCGTTTACGAGTAATTACACATTTAATGTAGAAGTACAGAACACTTCTGAAAAATGGAGAAATATTTGACTGGATACTAAAGGTAAGTTGAACACCCCCGGAAAACCCCTGGAAAACTAATGTTATTTATGAGAGTAACAGAATTTTTATTGCGTACCTACTGAGTTATTGCAAAAAGGAAGTATCATTTATTCGCGAGTTATTCCATCCGGAAATTAAAAGTTAATCAATTTAACAGATGTTCAAAGTGATGGCCTTCGACTGCAATACATCGTTCAATGCGTACTGCAAAATTGTCCACCGTCCTTACTAACATGCCTCTGTCAATGTCGCGGCAAGCATTTCTAATGCGTTCTTGCATATTTTCCGGTGTGGTTGGTACATCTTGGTAAACTTGTTGTTTAAGATATCCCCACAAAAAAAGTGTAGGGAAGTCAAATCAGGGGATCGGAAGGGCCAATGTACTGGACCACCTCGTCCAATCCATCGCCCAGGATAATCCCGGTCCAATATTGCACGTGACGTCCGTGCATAATGTGGTGGACAACCATCGTGCTGGTACCACATGTTCCTCCTGAGTTGTAGTGGTATGTCTTCAAGAAGCTGTGGTAATTGATGGTCCAAAAACTCAGTGTACATTGCCCCCGTCAAAACACCATCAATAAAGACAGGCCCTATTAATTTATCGCCAACTATGCCACACCAAACATTTACCGTCCATCGTCTCTGCATTTGTACTTCACGTAACCATCTTGGATTTTCTGAAGACCAATAATGCATGTTGTGCATGTTCCCTTCTCCATAACTCGTAAAATTTGATTCATCAGAAAATAGTACTGTGTGAAAAAAGTTTCCATCAGCTTGTAATTGTGCATGTGCCCATTGACAAAATGTGACTCGATTGTGAAAGTCATCGCCATGAAGTTCCTGATGGAAAGATACGTGGTAGGGATGAAATTTATGACGTTTCATTATTCTAAGGATGCTTGTTTGTGAGATGCCAAGATCATGAGAAATTGCACGAGAACTTGTGTGTGGAGTCATATTGACCGTAGCTAATACTGCAATTTCATTTTCTTCTCCAGTTACTGTTCGTCGACGTTGTCTTTTCTTTGGTTGAATACTGCCATCTTCAGAAAACTGATTAACAACACGATAAAATGATCTACTGGATGGATGTTTTCTATGGGGAAAACGCTGTGCATACAATTCGCGCGCGTTCTCAATGTTGCGACCGGCTTCTCCATAAATGAAAATCATTTCAATTTTTTCTTCGACTGTTAAGGTTTCCATCGGTAACATACTCGTTAACATACAACGCTTTATTAGTAACACACAGCTAAATAATAACTTCGTGAAATTTGAATTGATGCGATCTCACGTGTAGCTCGGACTCAACTTAACTCTTTACAATATAACTCAAATTACAAATTTGCTTTATATTGAGTCTAGATCAGCAACAAACATACGGCAAAAAATTCGCTCGTGGCCAACATACTTCTTTTTGGTCTAATAAAAACTTACAAGTTTGTAGTGATAGTAAATTTTTTGTAGCCTCTTCCCACTTTTTGTAATATCTGATGAATCAGTAGCCAAACTAATAGCCAACGGTAATGTACATTGCAGGGGTAACGGCTACTTTTACATTTTATTGTTACTGCTACGTTCAATTCTTAATTACTCGTAAACATTGAAAGTAAACTCGAAAAGTCAAAAAACAAAAGTTGTTAAGTTTTCTACGAAGAATACGAATCATTAAAAAAAATAGGGGTTCCTATTTAAAAAATCAAAGTTACCCTTCAAATAACCTTGAAACTCTAAACCAAACAAACCTAACATATAACCATTAAATCCCGCTTGTAAAACGATGATACTTTTATCTGAAACATTTTTCTCTCAAATGTCTCATTTTCAAGATATTCAAGTTTGCCAACTTAAATGGTGCACCCTGTATATTCAATGATACAATGTTTAAGCAGGCAACCCACAAGAACAAGTCTGTTGAGTATCGAAACAGTGTTTCGATGCACTTCACTGTATCGTATCTAATGTATCGATACAGTAAAATGTGCTAGATCGCCCAACACTAACTTGGACCTCAACATCGTAGGATGTTAATAACTGCAAACCGGTCTTTTATGGTCTCATCAGTGCAATATAAGTGATCATACCTAAAGAATGTGAAGACCCAAGTGCTTAACACAGTAGGTACGTTTTGCATACGTATACCCTATACCCACGGATTTCTTAAAATAAACTGGATCGCTGATTCCTAACTATCATTTTGTCAGTTGTAAGGTGGTCGCCACACTGTGCTAACATTCCATTGGCTAGTTTTCAGCTAATGATGTTGAGGTATTTACAGAGGGAAATTTTGAAAATAGTTTGGTGAGATATGGGCATATGACTAACTAAATATTACTTATATGGATGGATATGGATATAAAATATGTACACTGTTGTAATAAAAATACTTTAGCAGCGGGTCTAAAAAGTTAACTTAATATAGGGTTATATCAAACATTAAATTGTATTATTTGTGCATTAGATATGACGAGTAATTGACAGGACTGGATTTAAGAATTATATTTGTGCAGCAAAGGTACACATAATTTTTTTCTATTTATAGTGCATTTCAAATAATTGGAATCATCTCTTTTTAATTTGACTTGAAATGATTTTCGACAAAGTCGAAATTTATGTGCTTGTAAAGACACTCCCTACATGTACAAATCTTCCAATGGTATGTCTGGTTAGGTACCACACTCTTTTATTTCTCCTGTTACAACTTCATTTTTTAAATAAATTTTACATTAGCCGGAATTATAACTGGTTCATAATAGTTACTTGTCTAAACATAATTTAGTAACTAACCCAAAAAACTTTAAAGTAACATGGTTTGTCAACCAAGTATTTGAACCTTGCCTGATTGCAGTATAAAAATTAGTTAGGATCAGTTTTGTATATTGTTTTGAGAAATTCTAATATCGATACCTTTTTGCCAAAATATCGTAAGTCACTCACTAAATTTTACTTTAGGCTACTTACGACAATTCTGCCACTCTGCCTATTACAGTTCTGTTACTTACGATAAAATGTATGCAGTTATTTAACCGTGAAACATTTAAATACGCTTACATATTTATGGATCTATCTACCTCTGCCAAGATGTGTATTTGCATATTATACTTACGATAGATCCATAGTCATTTTCATGGAAAATGTCACTTACGATAGTTTGGCAAAAAGGTATCGATATAAGGTAGGTATTTATCGAAGAATTAGACATATGTTTGTAGTTATTTTAATTGTGACAGGAGCTGCTTATATAAAAAGCCACGATGAAAGTAGCTGCACGTCTTATCAGTAAAAACGGCACTAAAAAAATATTTTTTAACTGAATGACATCATACAATTAGTAATGTCAAGTAGTTATTAGTCAAATTTATACTTTACACTGTTAAGATATATTAAATATTGTGAATGAATTGGGATAGGTTAATCAGTTATTTTGTTATAAAATTACATGAAGTTTATAATACACAATATGGTAATAACTGCTTTTCTAGAAGATAACATTAACAACTTCAAAACTCAAAATCATTATGATTATGGTAGGAATTTAATAAAAACACATTTAAAATATAATTTATACACACAATCACATTATAATAGGAGTTTTATCCACACTTATAAAGCATATAAAGTAACCTATTATCCACTACTGAAATAATAAAAAAATATAAACTTAAATCAACCACATTTAATTTACTTATTAAAATTAACATTAACATTTATATTAATAGATATTTCGTTCTTCGCTTTTTCATATTTCACTTTGTTCCGTTAATAGGAAGTTTGTAGTTGCTTCTTGCAACAAATTTTGGATGTCTCCGTCTCCTGAGGAATGACTTGAACGAGAAGAACCTTGGATTTTCCTTGCAATACCAAGTTTGTTAGATACGGAGTCTTCAATATAGCTCTCTGCCACAGCAGGGCTCTTCCACCCACCATGCCGCTTGATGGGTGTAAAGTTGGCACCTTTATTTCCCAATAAAGTTATTGAAGTGCACCCTCATATAGTGGCCAATATAAGCTTCCGCGTTTGCCAAGTTCAGAAACGATGCAACTTTTGATGGAACTTTTGCCAATGTGTTGATTCCAACAGGCTGAGAAGTACATTTTTGATTCTTATAATGTAAAAAGAATCTGTTTTGTGATAAGATCTTTGGTCTTAGGGAAATACATTTTCTACACATCTCTACGTCGTTGATAGAAAATCCTTCATTTATAATTTTAAACTTTCGTGAAATGCCGGTCTTGGTATCTAGTATCGAAACAACTAGATACGCGCCAGTGTCCTATACATAGTGATTTTCAAATTCGTCAATTCGTAGCATCGACAAGCACCAGAGACTCCTATTACTAGCGCAACCTAAAATGATTCAAAGTATTATTAATACATATTGTCTAAAAAGTTAAGAGTTATTACCTTAATCATAAAATATTCTTTATCACAAGATTTAGTCAAAAATTCTTCAATTTGCACTCTTTCCAAAACTGCAGCCTTTTTCACCTTGTATCTTTTCGATTGACTCTTCAGATAACAGATATCTACGTTTTTAGACTTTTATCGCAACCTTCAACATTGAATACTTCGACCAAATGGATGAAATGATGAAATTGCATGTTCTTTCTTCAGATTAAGAAATAAATAAAATAACTTGCACCTTGCACACAGAACTTCATTTATAAACCACAAAACAAAAAGAAAATATAAAAGCAGTGTGTAACTCAACAGTGTTACCATCATTTAGTTCATAAAATACCTAGAAGTTAGCACAGTATGGCAGCCGCCTATCAGTTGTTATTTTTAGCTACCCCCACCAGTATGTATTAGCGATCCAGTTTATTTTAAGTTATTTTAAGAAATCCGTGCCTATACCATATTGCCACCATTTGGTAGTTCTCGCAACACAATCCAAATCAAACTAATTGTATGAGAATCGAATACAATAACGAGATGTAGAAACAAGTTCTACTACTTGACATATATGATGTATATAACACATTACTACAATATATATAAAGTAGATTCGTATAGGTGGATATAAAGTAGATTCATACTATTCGTAGTTATGTGTTATGTACATTCCATCTGTCAAGTAGTAGAATTTGTTTCTACATCTCGTAATTGTATTGGATATTACCTAAATACTTAATTAGATTTGAATGAACTCTTTGACTTTACTTTAAATAATTTTACATTGGCGAAAAATATTGGAAATACCTATAGGTACTTAATGCAGCAGTAGTGTTATCTTATATTTTTGTGTAAAGTAACATCTATATAATATTCTATTTGGTTTTAATAAGTTAATTATTTCCAATTAAAAAAATAAAAGAGATAGTTTTTTGAATTTTATAGATATAATATCGGATATAATGTATTTCAGACAATTATAACTGCAATTTTTTGAAATTGGATAATTTTTTACTGGCAAGGTAATAAAACCCATCAATAAAATTACAATTATATATAAACAATTGTTAAGTATTACTGTGCGGCTGAAAGTTGACCTTAAAACATTTTAATAACATTTAGATAGATACATAATTTTATCGGCCACAAAGAATACAATGGTATGTGACAAGTCAGAAGGTCGTAACGAATTTACGATTAAGAATTATAAAATAAGTATAAAACATTACACCTCGCATTACACATTCAATAAACAAACATACATACAAAACAATGTTTAATTAATTATTAAAGGACAAAGCTAATCACCGCCTCCGGCACATGGGCAACATCATGATCTTGGAAATTTTTTTGGCAAAGCCCCACTTTATCATGGGGTAGGTATTTTCAATTGCCTATCATCGTATATACAAGGCACATCGATTTTACACCGTCGATTAATCTTCTGTAAACAAATCGCTTAATTTCATATACCTTTTGATAATTCACTGGCATTCAAGCCATTATGTGGTGGGCAGGCATTGTTGGTATCCTCTACATGGTCATTCATCCAGGTATGTATGCCGAAAAATGGTTTACTTTCATGTGGTTCATACCATATGAACAATATAAGCTACTTCATAAAGGAAGTAGCTTATATTGTTATATGGAGGATCCTTGCTAGAAAAGAGTAATAATTATGCTTTTGAACAATTGGTAAATTGCATTAGAGCCTAGACATGTCATTGCTCAGTGGGAACCAATATACTGGCAGCACAACACTTGCAATCATAGAGCTGCAGATACTAACTCCCAACATTTTACTAAATCTTGTAAAATCCTTTCCAACAATTTAAGGAAAGTTCCACATACTTGTGTTATTTGGTCATTTAAGTAGACAAATGAGTCTTGTTGTATTACAATATCGGTATCACTTCCATAGTTTTAAGGTTACACTATACTAGACAATATCAAATAGGTAATAGAGTACAAGTCAATGGACTAATGTCTGATTATATGATGAGGTAACTATTGGGATAATGACATGAAAAAACGAAATGCTAAATATATGAGAAATAAAACAAATAATTTTTCAAAAATAACTAGTGAAAACAATAATTGTATGTACCTACCTATTGCGGATATAATTTTACATCCTCGATGGTACATCTTCTAAAAACAAATCGCTAAAATTCAGCTCTTGATAGTTCACTAGCATACCAGCCACTAGGTGGTGGGCAGGCATCGTAAATATTCGGTACATGATCATCCATATAAGTATGTGTGCCGACCAACGGCCAAGTTTTCATGTGGTTCATATACCAACTTTACGAAGTAGCTTATATACCTTGCTGCTAGAACAGAGTAATAATTGTGCTCATGAACAGTTGGTACGGTGCATTAGAGTTACCTAAACATGTCAATGCTTAGTGGAAACCAATATACTGGCAGCACAATATTCAGGATCATGCAGAGGTGCAGATATTACTTTCCAACATTTTAAAAAAATCTTGTAAAATCATCAAATTGGTCTGTTTTATGACAATGCCGGTATCACTTGCATGCTATAACTAGGTAACTATAAAACTATTGAAGTACGAAGTATAGTTTATATGAGAAATAAAATAAATAAATTTTCAAAAATACATAATAAAAAGCTCAGACAAATAAACAATCATTTATCTGAGATTAAAACAATATTGCATGTATCTATCTAGGTACCTATTGCTGATGTGATGAATATCATTTTCTTTTTATTTATTCTTTCAGTTATTTTGAAAGTGTTTTTGACAAATCACAATATCATGCCCACAAAACGAAATATAAATGATGTCTCTATACATTCAATAACATTATTTATTGGGTATTTTGTGTGTTTTTTTAGAGAATTGAATAGTTACTGTAAAGCTTGAAGTATTTTATAAGAATTATCTTGTTTTTAATACCATTGCTAGTAAGTACCAAGCAAGAACCCTAAACAAAGAAGGACTGATCAATCAGTAACAGCCAATCACATTTGTTTATCACTTATGTGACGTCAGTGGATTCCCTTTAGCGGGAGATTTGAAATTTAAATATCCTTTTTGTTTTAATTTGACAGCTTTAACCTTTTAACATAACCTATATATGTCACATTGTCATGTAGAATGTCTCGTCTGGTTGTGTTTGGAATGTCATCACTGTCATCAATCATGTCATCATATCAAAGTATTTCTGTATCATATCATAGTAATCTGTGCACTGATTAACAAAACAGAAGTTATCACAGTTGTCAAATCGACAACGATTTTTGCACAACGCACTTCAAAGGGTAAGATATATATCGTAAAACACATATATATATAAGTACTTTAAAATCAGATTTGATTGCATTAATACAGTCTCTGAAATAATATTGGGTTAGAATTTTGACTGAAAATTTTTGAAATTGCAATTAGGGGCAAATTTGGCAATAGGGGATCCACTGACGTGTACGAGAAATCTGTTGAAAATGACCTTCAAATTTTTATGAATGAATTGATCAGTCCTTCTTTGTTTAGGGTTCTTGAGTACCAAGTACCACAACATATCTACTAATTGTAAGTACTATTCAAACTGCATAAATTAAGCTTAAGCATTGGCTAAATTATTTACAGAACCAGAGACAACCAATAGGGAGTTTTTGAACCCCTTAAATAGAGAGTTTTTGAACCCCTTCAAATTTACGTTATCGTTTTTATGGTTATTCTGAGCAAGCGCAGTGCCAAAAATAGTATCATTTTCGGCACTGCGCTTGCGCAGAATAACGATAACGATAACGACGTGCTATAATTTAAGGGGTTCAAAAACTCTCTAATAGGGAGTTTTTGAACCCCTTAAAATTTACGTTATCGTTATGGTTATGGTTATTCTGAGCATGCGCAGTGCCGAAAATGATACTATTTTTGGCACTGCGCATGCGCAGAATAACGATAACGATAACGACGTGCTGAAATTTAAGGGGTTCAAAAACTCTCTATTAGGGAGTTTTTGAACCCCTTAAAATTTACGTTATCGTTATGGTTATGGTTATTCTGAGCATGCGCAGTGCCGAAAATGATACTATTTTTAGCACTGCGCATGCGCAGAATAACGATAACGGTAACGACGTGCTAAAATTTAAGGGGTTCAAAAACTCTCTAATAGAGAGTTTTTGAACCCCTTAAATTCTAGCACGTCGTTATCGTTATCGTTATTCTGCGCATGCGCAGTGCCAAAAATAGTATCATTTTCGGCACTGCGCATGCTCAGAATAACCATAACCATAACGATAACGTAAATTTTAAGGGGTTCAAAAACTCTCTAATGTCAGGACGTCGTTATCGTTATCGTTATTCTGCGCATGCGCAGGGCCAAAAATAGTATCATTTTCGACACTGCGCATGCTCAGAATAACCATTACCATAACGATAACGTAAATTTTAAGGGGTTCAAAAACTCTCTATTGTCTCTGACAGAACTAATAACTTTATCGATGGCTTAAGCGTGTTATTAGAGAGTTATTGCAGATTGCTATTTTACTGCCTGGCTCTATTAAGGAAGGCGTTATTAAAATACTGCTTACTTTATCTTTAGTTGTTAAATTAGAGTTATTGCAATGGGAACTTTCCTCAAAAATTCCCTTATTTCCAGTATGTCAATATAATTATGATTATCCCAACTTACCTGATTTTGGATACTTTGTCTTTTTCTAACCAGAGTTGTAGCAATAACTGCAAGTGTTGTTTTAAAGTTCGTATAAGAAATTTTTTTGATATGAGTTTTTCTAAATTTGTTTGGACAACTTCCCATCTTTCTGGACTTTGTATTGGATTCTGTGCAACAACTTCTCGTAAAAATCGCAAGTCGTCATCGTACGTAAAGCGGAGACGTCGATTTTTGTCTTTCTCCATTTTCACCATACAATTAAGGTAAAAATCTCGAAAAAAATACACAAATTTAAAGCTCCGTAAAAAACAAATAATTCGAGTTGATTTTATGATTTTGGTCTGAGCACGAATATCTACGTTTTCGCCCGAATTACTGCGAAACGTCAAAATAAAACAAATTAAGGGCGACCTAAAGAGTGCACAAATAAAGGCAGGCACTATCCTTATTAAGGGAAATTTTACGTCGTACTGTATCTGCGCATGCTTAGATGTCAAAGTTAAGGTGCCCTTAATACTGTTTGTCATTATTTCAACTGCAATAACTCTCTATTAGAGAGTTTTTGAACCCCTTAAATTCTAGCACGTTGTTATCGTTATTCTGCGCATGCGCAGTGCAAAAAATGATACTCTTTTAGGCACTGCGCATGCGCAGAATAACGATAACGATAACGACGTGCTAGAATTAGAGAGTTTTTGAACCCCTTAAATTTTAGCACGTCGTTATCGTTATCGTTATTCTGCGCATGCGCAGTGCCAAAAATAGTATCATTTTCGGCACTGCGCATGCTCAGAATAACCATAACCATAACGATAACGTAAATTTTAAGGGGTTCAAAAACATTAAGGGGTTCAAAAACTCCCTATTTTCATTAGTCAGAGTTTTTAACAAAACCCAAAACATGAAACAATTTAATATTTCTGTTCAGTGGTGTCAAAATACTTAATCAAATAAAAATATTTAAAACTAGGTAGGTACTGAGTAAAAATAAATTTTGCAGTTAGATCTGATCTTTCTATCTTTCATAAATATTTCCTGATGCAGGTATCTACCATCTACTTACCCAAGGATTTTTTATAAGTTAAAAATCCTTGCTACCTACCTAGTTTGATGTTTTACCTGCAAATTCACAATTTTTAACCATAATAAACGCCGATAATTAAAAATCGGAGATGTTTTTTGTCTTTATAGATTCTGGCACTGCACTTTTTCACTAGTTTAAAAACTAACTGAAATACCTACCTTATTTCACAAAATCCTTATTACCGGTACTCACTCGGCTATCACAGAAAAACGTGAGAAAACCAATAAAACATATAAGAATAGTAGATTGTTTTATAAGTTAAGAAAAGTGATTGTTTTCCATCGAGTGTAAACGTTTCTATTCACGAACGAGCGTTAGCGAGCGAGTGGAGGAAATTTACACGAAAATGGAAAATTCACTTTTCTTAATGAGTTGAACATGCTATTTTTTCGTGTACTTTATAAAAATTAGTGTAATTTGAAGACTTATTAAAAATTATGAAAAATTCTAATATATCAAGGTAGCATTTGTGGCCATAGCAATAATAAACATGCGAACATGTAAACAATTTATGCTGCAATGAACCTAGTGGAAATTAATTGGCTTTAATCCACCAGGAACTACTGACATTAGTTCCGGCTTAGCTTGTCGGTTAGGTGTCGGTTCGTAGGAAGAAAAAATGTTATTTTAAGTTATCCTGTTGGAGCGCCAGGATAATTTTAAATAGACGATAATAAATAATATGAGTTAATATAAAATAATGAATGTTTGATGAAATTAAACAAGTCGATTAAAATAATTGTATATTACAGTTAAAATAATGATGCAGGATATGTACAAATTATGTGATGAATGTTTAAAGACTAATGATCAAGTATTAAATATTGATTAAACTACTATATTTGTGGTTGTTACCACGCAACAATGACTTTACAAAAAACTTGCTGGTAGCAGATATTGATTTGATTTACACAAAAACAAATATATTCCTCTGGCCTCGAAGAAATCAGATTAACTCTCACCAAAATATATCCTTAACAATGGTAGATTAGAACTCTCCAAAGTGCAACAGTTATGCACCTACTGCAGTCTGCAACCAAAATAGATGGGCTAGCTAGCGTTTGGTTGGTATGTTCTGAGACGTTGGATATCAGCAACTTTGTCCTTTCCAGTTCCTAGTGGTGGAGTTAAAATTTTTGAAGATTCCTCTCTTCCAGTAAGCCAAGATGTTCTCATGAAATATAGTAAATGTGTTAAACCAAAATCATAGGATAAATACAAACTCTACTTTAACAAAGTAGAATCTCAGTAGACAATCTTGCTGTGATAACAAACACAAATGTGGTATTAAAATTTAAATTAGGTAATGAAAACAATTAAATGAAATAAAATACAAACAGGAATCACCCTGTATAATTTGCAGTAAAATTATCCAAAATTTGCAAATGAAATAATAATAGTTTAATAATAGTAAATAACAAATATACTATGTAGTTAATTAAATACAGGAACTGTTAATTAGTTCCTAAAAGAATTTATGAGGAATTATTTCTTTTACTTATGAAAAAAATTACAATGTGAACAAAAACTTATTAGTGACCTTGCTGGTTGAAACGGAAATATATAAACATTTACTGACTGCGGGGTTATAAATTAAATATTGTAAATGATTAAATATTAACAGATTGTTAAATATTAGCAAAAATAAATATTAAAATTGCCTAAACTTTAAACAAATGTATTTTACATCTATGCAATTTTAATTAATAGAAATACAAATCAAATTAATGGCTTTGTGCAACTTGATCAGGAGAGATACTTGTTAATAAAAAAATATTAAACATGAAATTATTTGGGGTTTATTACCTTAGCCTATACTCAGTAAAAAAAAATAACCTATCTCCAATCAGAGATATAACTAAATGACTTTGAATCCCTTTAATATCACAGATTGACTAACAATTGCCCCGAGTTATAGATTTTCCTGCAAAGCTGGTTAAATAACCTTAATAATAAAAAAATCAACCCCAAAAGGTCAACTGCCTTGTAGTATTAAACTTGATTTGAACTCCAAAATTACCACAAAATGGTAGTCATAAAGACATGAATTCAAAACGAAATTACAGCGATATTTAGTTATTCAAAGTACTAATATAATATAAATAGAAGGCATCAATCAGACGCCCTAAAAAACTGAAGCCAACACGTGGCTTTGAACCTTAATAAAAAACCCTACACGTATCCTCGTGTAAAAGTAGAAAAATACCAAATATAATTACTGAGTAACACTATGCCCTGAATAAACCACAAATATAATAATAGCAAATAATAAATAAATTAATCAATATATAGAAAATGAAATTCAATAACAGAAGTATCTCACCTGCTGATTTACACCGAAAAAGCCCTGAAATTCGTCTCTCCTGTCAATTTATGGAGTTCCCCTTCTCTGTTGCAAGAGTACCATGTGACACCAATGCTTGTTTAAAGAATCATCCGCAACTGGTAATACAGAGGTGGAGTCATGGTTGCATATGAGTGACTAGCAATCACGGATTTCTTAAAATAAACTGGATCGCTGATTCCTAACTATCATTTTGTCAGTTGTAAGGTGGTCGCCTCACTGTGCTAACATTCCATTGGCTAGTTTTCAGCTAATGATGTTGAGGTATTTACAGAGGGAAATTTTGAAAATAGTTTGGTGAGATATGGGCATATGACTAACTAAATATTACTTATATGGATGGATATGGGTATAAAATATGTACACTGTTGTAATAAAAATACTTTAGCAGCGGGACTAAAAAGTTAACTTAATATAGGGTTATATCAAAGATTAAATTGTATTATTTGTGCATTAGATATGACGACTAATTGACAGGACTGGACTCAAGAGTTATATTTGTGCAGCAAAGGTACACATAATTTTTTTCTATTTATAGTGCATTTCAAATAATTGGAATCATCTCTTTTTAATTTGACTTGAAATGATTTTCGACAAAGTCGAAATTTATGTGCTTGTAAAGACACTCCCTACATGTACAAATCTTCCAATGGTATGTCTGGTAGGTACCAATGTATATTAAATTCATTGACGACACTCTTTATTTCTCCTGTTACAACTTCATTTTTTAAATAAATTTTACATTAGCCGGAATTATAACTGGTTCATAATAGTTACTTGTCTAAACATAATTTAGTAACTAACCCAAAAAACTTTAAAGTAACATGGTTTGTCAACCAAGTATTTGAACCTTGTCTGATTGCAGTATAAAAATTAGTTAGGATCAGTTTTGTATATTGTTTTGAGGAATTCCAATATTGATACCTTTTTGCCAAAATATCGTAAGTCACTCACTAAATTTTACCTTAGGCTACTTACGACAATTCTGCCACTCTGCCTATTACAGTTCTGTTACTTACGATAAAATGTATGCAGTTATTTAACCGTGAAACATTTTACGGTTACATATTAACGCTTAATATTTACGAAACGAAACGACGCTTACATATTTATGGATCTATCTACCTCTGCCAAGATGTGTATTTGCATATTATACTTACGATAGATCCATAGTCATTTTCATGGAAAATGTCACTTACGATAGTTTGGCAAAAAGGTATCGATATAAGGTTTGTATTTATCGAAGAATTAGACATATGTTTGTAGTTA
The DNA here is from genome assembly GCA_963924545.1 of Pogonocherus hispidulus. Lineage (NCBI taxonomy): Eukaryota > Metazoa > Arthropoda > Insecta > Coleoptera > Cerambycidae > Pogonocherus > Pogonocherus hispidulus. The sequence goes on from OZ004698.1 coordinate 30,036,324, forward strand.
TTTTAATTGTGGCAGGAGCTGCATATATAAAAAGCCACGATAAAAGTAGCTGCACATCTTATCAGTAAAAACGGCACTAAAAAAAATATTTTTTAACTGAATGACATCATACAATTAGTAATGTCAAGTAGTTATTAGTCAAATTTATACTTTACACTGTTAAGATATATTACATATTGTGAATGAATTGGGATAGGTTAATCAGTTATTTTGTTATGTATAAAATTACATGAAGTTTATAATACACAATATGGTAATTACTGCTTTTCTAGAAGATAACATTAACAACTTCAAAACTCAAAATCATTATGATTATGGTAGGAATTTAATAAAAACACATTGAAAATATAATTTATACACACAATCACATTATAATAGGAGTTTTATCCACACTTATAAAGCATATAAAGTAACCTATTATCCACTACTGAAATAATAAAAAAATATAAACTTAAATCAACCAAATTTAATTTACTTATTAAAATTAACATTAACATTTATATTAATAGACATTTCGTTCTTTGCTTTTTCATATTTCACTTCGTTTCCGTTAATAGGAACCTTGTAGTTGCTTCTTGCAACAAATTTTGGATGTCTCCTCTCCTGAGGAATGACTTGAACGAGAAGAACCTTGGATTTTCCTTGCAATACCAAGTTTGTTAGATACGGAGTCTTCAATATAGCTCTCTGCCACAGCAGGGCTCTTTCACCCACCATGCCGCTTGATGGGTGTAAAGTCGGCACCTTTATTTCCCAATAAAGTTATTGAAGTGCACCCTCATATAGTGGCCAATATAAGCTTCCGCGTTTGCCAAGTTCAGAAACGATGCAACTTTTGATGGAACTTTTGCCAATGTGTTGATTCCAACAGGCTGAGAAGTACATTTTTGATTCTTATAATGTAAAAAGAATCTGTTTTGTGATAAGTTCTTTGGTCTTAGGGAAATACATTTTCTACACATCTCTACCTCGTTGATAGAAAATCCTTCATTTATAATTTTAAACTTTCGTGAAATGCTATCGTTATTCTATTACTATCGAAACAACTAGATACGCGCCAGTGTCCTATACATTAGTGATTTTCAAATTCGTCAATTCGTAGCATCGACAAGCACCAGAGACTCCTATTACTAGCGCAACCTAAAATGATTCAAAGTATTATTAATACATATTGTCTAAAAAGTTAAGAGTTATTACCTTAATCATAAAATATTCTTTATCACAAGATTTAGTCAAAAATTCTTCAATTTGCACTCTTTTCAAAACTGCAGCCTTTTTCACCTTGTATCCTTTCGATTGACTCTTCAGATAACAGATATTTACGTTTTTAGACTTTTATCGCAACCTTCAACATTGAATACTTCGACCAAATGGATGAAATGATGAAATTGCATGTTTTTTCTTCAGATTAAGAAATAAATAACTTGCACCTTGCACACAGAACTTCATTTATAAACCACAAAACAAAAAGAAAATATAAAAGCAGTGCTGGTAACTCAACAGTGTTACCATCATTTAGTTCATAAAATACCTAGAAGTTAGCACAGTATGGCCGCCGCCTATCAGTTGTTATTTTTAGCTACCCCCACCAGTATGTATTAGCGATCCAGTTTATTTTAAGAAATCCGTGCTAGCAATATATAGCACTGTACGTAAATTGTTAAAATTTTCGCTACAATGCAAAAGTTTTCATGTCACATTCACGTAAAATGAATTACTTAAATGAATATAATGAGGAAATTGCTCAATTATTATCAGAAGCAGAGTCAAGTTTACTACCTGTAAAGTCCAGAGCAAAATATGAGAAAAGTTACCAACAGTTTTGCCACTGGAGGAACGAGAAAGATGTGCAAGAAGCCAGTGAAGACATTCTAATTGCGTACTTTGGTGAAAAGGTTTGTTTTATTTATGATTCCTCATGTTTAAGGATTAATTTAGAAATATTGTTATAGGTGAAAATTCTTAAAGCTTCAACACTATGGTCACTACTCAATGGTGAAAAGTACTCTGCAAATAAACGAAAACGTAGACATTTCTGCCTATAAAAAATTGCTAGCCTATCTGAAACGTCAAAATGACAATTGTACATTTGTAATTAATTCTAATAAAATAAATGAATGAAAAAAAGTGTTGCTAACAAGAAAACTGTTGCTAACGAGGAAAGTTCCTCTTTTCTTAACGATTTTGGATTAAAAAATATGGTCTATTTTCATGAAAAAATTTTGTTGACTTGGAAAAAAACATTAAAAAGTAACATAACCTATATTTTTAACATTTGACAACTTCAAAGTTGATTATTTTGTAACCGACCGTGAGGAGCCGCCACACTACGGACGCAGCAATTGTTTCTTCAGATTCAAGAAAAGTAGCTGACGCGAGAGCCTGTTTAACGGAGTTAAACGGAGTAAATCTAGGCGGCGGTGATGTAAACGCCACTGAGTCAAACGTCAAATGCTGTCAAATATGAAAATTCTCAAATTGACAGTTAAAAAGAAAGTAATTTTAGGAAATGGAAATAAATTTTGATTATATTCAGGATAGGCTGCGTTCCCGTAACAATCATTCTGGAACTCTCTGTAATTTATATGAATAATTAATATTTGACCTAAGTTTTGTCAGGTAGACAAACCTGACTATCTGGTTACTATCTAATTTAGTAATTTATAAAAGTTGCACATGGATCAACTTCAGACCATAACTACATTTTTATTACCCCTATGGTTAGCACCATGACAGTATAGAGCTAATTGTTTAATTATTATTGCTTTTATCTTTTTAATGTTGATGTTAATGATGTTAATAAGTAATGATGTTAATATGTAGACATTTTCTATTATAGGATTTAATTACTAATATTCATACGAATTATCAATCTTATAGCTACTAACTTATGTCTAGCAGCAAGAAGGCTTTTTGTCATTTATACAAAATGCAGATTATTGCTTTTCACCAGAAAATCACATCAAAAGAGACATCTGTTAACATTTTTGAAAAAACATTGTATGATAATGACGTGCTACTTGGTGCAAGTTACCCTTGCTGTGGCGTGGCTGGTGGTGTAAGGCCTTACAGTTCCAAGTACTAGTAAACCTAGTGGACTGTAGATTATACAGTGAGGACATAAAGTCCGTCCCCCCCCCTCTAATTTTTGAACCACTGGGTAGATTGTGATGAAATTTGGAACGATAATATGACTGAATTCTGCATTTTTTGACACATCAATGACAGCTCTGAATGTCAAAGTGATACCTGGGCGTGCAATAGGAACATTTTTTTAAATGGAAATGGGGGTCGAGTAATAACTCATTTTGAAGCTATTTTTATGTTCAAAACATCCCCCAATTTTGAGAACATTTGGTTCAGTAATTTGCAAATGAACACCAGTAATATCAGTTTATAATATAATCTTTTTACCACCTAATCTGTATAATAGAACTTACCCATGGAACATTTATTTGTCAGGAGGTTCGTGGTGGTCATTTTCCACATCTTTTGAAGTAACACGTGTTTTCTAGATTTGTTTCTGTCTCTACGTTTAATTTAAATTATGTCATAATTTTTTAATTTAGGTTATTTTAGGTTAGGGATGGTTTATTGTTAATCGTAATTTTAATTTTTAATTTGCTTTGAATAATTTACAACAATTTGTAATATCTATGTAAAAAAATTATATAACAGAAATCGATATTACTGGTGTTTATTTGGAAATTACTGAACCAAATGTTCTCAAAATTGGGGGATGTTGTGGGCTTAAAAATAGCTTAAAAATGAGTTATTACTCGACCCCCATTTCCATTTAAAAAAATTTTCCTATTGCGCGCCCAGCTGTGACTTTGACATTTAGAGCTGTCATTGATGTGTCAAAAAAATGCAGAATTTAGTCATATATTATCGTTCCAAATTTCATCACAATCTACCCCCCAGTGGTTCAAAAATTAGAGGGGGGCACGGACTTTATGTCCTCACTGTATATACAGTGTGAGTCAATAAGAACGAATTCTTTAGTAGCTCCTTAAATAAAGGAGATAGAGCAAAACATTTAACAGGAGACTTGTTCTATCACTTTTTTCTACAATCCAAAATTATTTTTAGATATACAGGGTGCACCGTTGAGCGGTTACAGCATTCAACATTTGTTTTTTATATAAAACACCCTGTATTTTATACGAGATTTTGATTAAGCTTAAAATTCCCTATACATTGGTGCCCTGCTCGCTGGTCTTGTATGCGGGGTTGCCAAGTTATTTCGGTTTTTCTAAAAATTTGGGGAAAAACATAACCTTGTAAAAAAAATCATAGTAGCCTTGTTTCTGATAATTAAAGGTTAAGATTCGGTATTTAGATAATCAAACCCTTATATTATAAGCCGATATCGTAAAATTATTTGCTAGTACAGGGTGTTTTTTCTAAGCAACTGAAATGGTCTGAAGATATTGTGTAAAAACTCGTTTTTCTTTTATGGAACCCCCTGTATATAATAACACCAGACAAACGAGTATTAAATAGGCTCTCAAATGATATATGGTTTGCTATATCTAACTCTAATAGTTTTCAAGATATATTCAAATTTATACAAATATGGCAGTGACTTTGTCATTTAATTATTTATTTATGTAAATAACTATTTCAAGAGAAAAACACAGTTTCTAACATTTTTCTTGTTTTGTTCAAAACTGTAGTTTTTTTAACTTTTCTTACTGCCATGAACTATATTTTATATCTCTTAAACAGCCACCGGTATTTCCGTAATTTCAAAAACACATCAGTTAAAAAATTTTATAGGAACCTGATAAACATTGAAAAATATATTTTTCAATTAAATCAAAGAAACCAAATACTAACAAAAAATAATGAGGGTTGAAACAACATAACTTTATACGTCCCCAAACTGAATACATCAATTTATAATACATTATAAGTACTGCTGGAAATGTCTTCCACTTTGAGCAATGCATCGTGTAACACGTGTTACAAAGGAGTCTCCAATGTTTGTGAGCATTTGCCTGTTTACATGTGCAAACGAGTTTCTTATTCTTTCTCTCATATCTTGAGGTGTTGCGGGTGGAGTCTGATAGTCCATATCTTTTATAAAACTCTAAAGAAAAAAATCCAATTTATTAAGATCGGCAGTGGATCACCGCGTCCAATTTATTTGCGTGGATATAGACCTGATCAGATAATGTCTTACTACAGGGGCATAGTCAGGAACTATTCAATCTGGTCAATCCATCTTATTGAAACCATAATCTGCGGACTGTTGCCAGTGGCGCATTGTTTAACAGATCTTGGAAATCATTTTCTAGAAAATTTAAATAATTTGGCCCATTTAGGTACGTGTCCATCAAAAAAGTATAGCCCCACTAAATGGTTGTGGTCACAGTCACAGTCCAGTTGTGCTGAAAATCAATTTCTCTGATCACATGAGAGAAACCCATCCCACCCACAACACTTCAAGATATGAGAAAAAGAATAAGAAACTCGTTTGCACATGTAAACAGGCAAATGCTCACAAACGTTGGAGACTCCTTTGTAACACGTGTTACACGATGCATTGCTCAAGGTGGAGGACATTTCCAGCAGTACTTATAATGTTGTATTATAAATTAATGTATTCAGTTTGTGGACGTTTAAAATTATGTTGTTTCATCCCTCATTACTTTTTGTTAGTATTTGGTTTCTTTGATTTAATTAAAAAATATATTTTTCAATGCTTATCAGGTTCCCATAAAATTTTTTAACTGATGTGTTTTTGAAATTACGGAAATACCGGTGGCTGTTTAAGAGATATAAAATATAGTTCATGGCAGTAAGAAAAGTTAAAAAAACTACAATTTTGAACAAAACAAGAAAAATGTTAGAAAATGTGTTTTTTCTTGAAATAGTTAATTACATAAATAAATAAATAATTAAATGACAAAGAAGTCACTGCCATATTTGTATAAATTTGAATATCTTGAAAACTATTAGAGTTAGATATAGCAAACCATATATCATTTGAGAGCCTATTTAATACTCGTTTGTCTGGTGTTATTATATACAGGGGTTCCATAAAAGAAAAACGAGTGGCTGGTGCGTTACAAAGTTCGAACGGCATAACGTTGAACTGCCACAAACCTGTACCAATTGAAAAGGCTGTCTTTTCCTTGTCATCAGCATGAAGTTGGACTTGCCAGTAGCCACTTTTTAAGTCTAAAGTAGAAAACCATTAAGACCCAGATAGCGTGTCCAGCGTGTCGCCTATCCTTGGCAACGGATAACTGTCTTTCTTGGTAACATCATTTACTCTTCAGTAATCAACACAAAATCTAGTAGAGCCGTCTTTCTTCTTCACCAACACTACTGGAGAGGTCCATGGACTTTGGGATAATTCGATGACTCCCTGTTGCTGCATCTCACTCAGCAATTTCGATACTTCTTCTTGTTTGGCCAATGGGATTCTTCTTGGAGCTTGTTTAATTGGAGCAGTTCCGCTGGTATTTATGCGGTGTTGTACTAGATCGGTTCTTCCAACATCATTCTCCGTTAGTGAGAACACATCTTGATACTGCCTTAACAAGGCTTCTACTTTATGAACATTTTCCAGTTGCAATGGTGACTTGGTTCGGTTAACAAGACTTTGCAGGATTTCCGGCAGTGTGCTATGATCGCAACGTGCTGTTGGTAGTTCTACATTCTTGAGAACCATGTCGACTGTCTGACAAACTCCCAAGGATTTCCCTTTCTTGACTTCTTGTGGGTAGTCTATTAGATTCAACATTCTCACAAACACTGAGTTATTCTTCCTATGTGTAAGTGTCTTTCCCATTAAAATTCCTCTTTTAGAAAGGTTGCTGTCCTGCTCTGGTTCTACAATTACTGTTTCTTCAACAGTAATTGTTACTGTTAGCTGCGGGACTGTTACAAATTGCCTTGATGGTTACTTCTGAGGCAGCTGGTAGCACAATGTCTTCTAATGCTTCAACGGTTCTAATTGGTAGCGTTCTAACTTCAGGAAAATGCATTAAAATTTCTTCCCCTTTTGTCTTGAGTAGTCGCTGAGGAAGATCCAGAACAAAATTGTGCTCAGTCATGACATTCAGACCAAGAATTACGTCATCGGTGATGTCGGCTACCAGTATGTCTTGTTGGAAAGTATTTGTTCCCAACCAAATATTTGCCACATGGATGCCTTTGACAGGTAGGACTTCCCCATTTGCTGTTTCCAGGATGAAGTTTTTATCTGGCTTCTGCATTCTACAGTGGGCTACGATGTCCAGCCTTACTATGGTGTGACTTAAGCCAGTATCAAGGACCATTTCGCATTCCCGGCCGCATATTCGCCCTGGTACTACCACTACCACCTTGATCTTCATGGTTTGTGGGGCTTGGTAGCACCTCACCAGCTTTCGCCCCTCAAAGCTGGCTAGTTGGCGTTTCCCTGGTCCTGATCAGATGTGTTATTAGAGCATCGATTCCTGAGATGCCCTTCGCCACCAGAATTCCAGCATCGGATGGGTCTACGGCTGCTAAATGTGGCAGAGTCGGTATGATTCTGTTCGTTTTGCAAGTTGCTCAATAAATCTTGAACATTTTTCAGCAAAACCTCGATATTTACGTTACTACTTTGTTCGCCTGATCGATACTTAATTTGCCTTGCTCTGCCTTGACCTCGCCTGGATGCTTGTTGAGCAGCTTCAATTTTTAGCGCCTGCGCCAAAGCTTCTGAAATGGTTTTGTTCCTAGCTAACCTCAACGCATGACTGATTTCAGGGTCTCGCAGTCCATCTACGAAGCTACTTACTGCTAATTGCTCTTGGAAATCTGCAGGGGCAGTGGGGTAAGCTAGCTTCACCATCCGTGCTATATCTGCCTCATATTGTTGAATATTTTCTTCGAAGCGTTGTCTTCTACCCTTTAGTTTAGTCCGGTAAACATGTTGCATGTGGGCTTCACCATACCTCATTTCGAAAGCAGTTTTCAGCGTTTGATAATCGGTTTAGTTCTCCTCAGGCATCGTTCTTAAGATTTCCATAGCCACACCTCTTAAAGCCACTGTTAATGATATCGCCTTTTCGCTCTCGGTCCAGTTATTTGCGATGGCAGCCGCCTCAAACTGCTTCAGGTATGTTCTCCATGTTACCTTTCCACCAAATGTTGGTGGCTTGCAGGATGCAGAACTACCTTCAGCTTTAATAACTCCTGTTGTGGACAGCTTGAGTGAATTTTCTGTTGACTTCGTTCTGCATCTCTTCGACTTCACACTTCAACGTACTCACACTTTCTTCCACAACTTGGACTTCGTCTTGCTTCTCATTCTTCAATTGATTAATTTCCTGTTCGACAGTTTCCTCAAAATCTTTAATTTTTCTTTCATTAGCTCCTCCACTTTTTATTGTTTTTCTCTAAACTGTGTTTTAGTTCTTCTTGGTTATATTTCATCTCACTTTTTAATGCATCCTGACTATTTTTTAAGTCGTCCTTCATCTCGGTCTTTAACTCTTCGTGGTTTTTCTTCATCATTTCTTGGTTGCTCTTCATCATTTCCATTAATTGTACCTATCAATGCCTCATACACTTTTTTTATCGATGTCGATCTGGTTACTGGCATTCACTTACTATTTGACCATTTCTTTTTGTCGTGGAACGTCGCACTTCTGACACCAATGTAACGTTTGCTTAACCTCCAAATAGATTTAAACTCAAACTCTCCGGCAAAACAACAACAATCTTTATTGTCTCTAGATATAACTCACAGATATAACTGTAATCACAACTGTCACCAATATTAAATCTTCACGTTAACGTTTCAATATATCGCGCACGAGCTTTCAGATTGAACTCCCCCCTCAGTTGAATCCGAGGGTATTTATCATTGAATTTAAAACTACAGGAAGGAGCCTTTATTACATGAATATGCGTCCAGAATGGCTGTTGCAAATGGCGGAAGGCTGTATCCGGTATGGCAGTGGCGTACCGTTTTGAAAGGTTACTCAGTGGAATAAATATATTCAGTGGAGAAATTAACACTTTTTTCACAACAATACTATTTGCGTAACAAATATAACAAAGTTTCGGTGAATTTGAACAAAAAATATACATTTTTGTTTACTTGGAAACATTTTACACTAAAAATACCTACCCAAACCTCATGTACCTATGTTACGCTACTGATCTGCCTCGCTTGCTGTTTTGACAATGATTTTGACATTTAATGATGTTTACAATCAAATCTTTTGAAATGCATCAATATATAAATATAAGTAAATTAAACGAAAGAATATAACACACCTATGAAATGTAACTCCCAAAATTTTTATTTTTCGTGGTTTTAGAACAACCACAAGCTGCACAACTAACCATAACTGTTCGTTTTAGGCACTTTTACAAACACAACCACTATCAATAGTCAACAATAAATGAGTCACACCTAGATAAAAATACAATAGATAACTATCTTAATATTGACATTTTAAGAATTAAAACTGCGCCCTCAGACGGTTTGGAAGGAAGTAGGTGTATAACTGGTTGCATCAGATATTTTTCAATGAAAATGGTAGTAACGTTTAACTGGTTGCATAAGAAATATTTGCAGGATCCTTGACCTTCTCTACCAATACATTTTTTACAATGAAATCGAAATGTTACAAATAAAATAAAAATATGAGACATTATATATATTTATCACGAATTTATAAAAAGCTTTACCAACACTTTTACATTAATATAATCTAAAACTTACGTTGCGAAAACTTTATAAATTATCAAATTATTAAGGTTATAAAGTAATTGTGTTTCCAAGGAATAATAAGTACAATCTTTTCTTGCAGCACCCCTTCTGAAACGTCTATCATATGCACCTTCTTGGATCTTTTCTTTCAAACCTAAAACATAATAATCTAATAACTGAACACTAATTACTAAAACTGATTATTATTACATTACCTGTATTATTACATCTCCCCAGAATCCCAGAATATTCTTCCAGAATGATAATAATGGACTAAAGTTTGTCAGCTAATCAGGAAACAAGTCAAACACAGAGCAGTTAGTGCATTTTTTCATAGGAAATTCTTTAAAAAACTGCGGCGAAAACTTCAATGTTTGAATGTCAGGTTATATTTCAACAAAAAACGACGCGGCAAAATGGCGACGGAAAGTAAATATTATAGACTACTAGATGTGTACGATTTTGTGTATCTCATTAGCTACAGCACCATCTATCGGTTTGGAAGAAACTAAAAATGCATCTCAGGCGTGTTCTATGTAAGAAAAACATCTATTTCTTTTCATTTAGGGAGTCACACTTGGCCGTTCAAGATGGCCGCTTCCGTCCCGTTTTCTACTGTGGCCGATAGAGCGTACCCTCCTTCCTGTCGTTTTAAATTCAATGGTATTTATATATTTTTTTAAGCTTCTGGAAGGTTCGAGAGTACTATTTTCTAGTTCCGGATTACAATGGAATGATTCTGTCACTGAGACGAAAATTCGAGATGAGAAACGTCAACCCAAAGATTTTACCAATATTAAAGTACAAACAATAAGAACTAAATTAACGAAATAGATAAGCTTATAAACAAGTTAGGTGAGCTTCCGTAACACTGCCCCTCTATCAGAACTGATCGTCTCGATCAGGTTACTCCATTATCCGGATGGGGCTCTTGATAAGGCGTCAGTCGATCTATGTGAACAATCTCCATCTTGGATTGGGGATTCTTTCGGATCCTATACACAATATCGTTTAACCTGCGTTTACCAACCATAGCAATGAAGTACTTATGGGACGTATGACTGCTTTTGCCACTCTTTTTATCCTTTATTTCACCCTAACTAGCATATGAAGTCACTATATTTACGGTAGTTGAATGCTAAATTGCGAGATGATATGATATTATGATACAACTACTCTGCTATGCCAATGCGCATGGGGGCGTGGTCTATCGATTGAGCGTGACGTCAGTTATGAGAAAAAATTATATAAAATACTTGTAAAAAAAGATAACAAAATAAAATAAACGTTGATTATGGAATTATAATACACGATTCATACAGAAAAACTAAAATAATAGTTGATTAAATATCAATCTTTCTTATTTTAATTCAAACCGCATTCTGTGTACCTACCTACCGAACATAATTCTAACCTAAATTTTACAATTTGAAGAGATAATAAGAAGCACTACTGTAAATAAATACCACACTATAATATTAAAATAACAAGTTGACAACCCTCGGGCCTCACAATTATAATAATACGGGAATACAATTGACAAACATGAAAATAATTATATCACTGACTGTAAGGCATTTGAATTTTCGCCATTTTCCCCTCACGAATGACGTCATGCGCAGAACAAACGAAATTTGGTCAAGTTATAAGCATATCAGTGTCGTTGTATCATGATGTGATATGAAATGCAAAATTTTTACTCGTCTTTCTCCATATTTGTTTTCAATTTGCAGCGCCCTCATCGGTAATTTGAATCGCCAATTGTCATCATAGAACCGTTCTGCTCGTATATAGCGGCGCCAGCGCCACCACTCATAAAATGATTTACGACCGGTAGCTGAAAGCTGCCCGAGTTCAAGGATTGTTAACTGTTTACAGGATTGCTCGATCGCTCAATTTTGTCATCCGCCTTTGTGACGTCATCGAAGATATAGGTAATCGAATTGTCAAAATATACCTATTTTGTGTTTATTATATTTCACATTTGCAAGAGAATTTTCGTATTTGAATGATTATTAATATTATTATTTATTAAAGTTTGTAATAACAGTATAAAGTGTACCTATTTCTACAACTTCGAGATCTTTGGATCTTTGATGACGTCACAATTATGGATTACATTGTAGTATAGGGATCGAGCAATCCTGTAAACAGTTAACAATCCTTGGCCCAAGTTTCGAGAAGATCAAAGAAGTGATCGGACTTATTAGAATATATATATAGACTTTGCTGGGCTACGCCAACCCAACCCCGGGGGTGCGTGGCACCCGGGCGCCATGTTCCAGGCGGCGGCAAAAGACACCGTTGGTTAGTAGCAGACGTCAGTCAAGATATATCTCTTTCCCTTTTTTATATTTTATTTTTGTCCGTTAGTTCAGATCCCCTTAATAAATAAGTACCTACTTTCTAAGATCTCAGTTGACTTGTTGTAATTTACAGTTTTAGCCAGTTAAAAGGATTTCTTCACGGTCTATTAGTCGCCGGTCATCACATTTGTCGCGAGTAGCAACGAAACGCCGTTTTGCCTACTCGATTAAAGAAGGCGGCCAGCGGGCGACTAATCTGGGCGGGGAGTCACTCAGCTGACCAGGCTGAGTAAAAAAAATTAAAAAACCTAGATGTCTGATTTGGTTGAGAAATTTACAAGAAGGCAGACCCGAAAAATTATTTTTTGAATAATGACTTAAGAAACTAAGTATTTAAATAAAAAGATTGTTTAAGTTCCTGTTTTAAGTTCTTTTCTGTTTTTTTAATATTGTTGGTTTTTTGTTAATTGTTGTTATTTTTAATATTGTTTGTTTCTTGTTAATTGTTGAATAAAAATACATTTATTTTTATTATATTAATGTTTATTTATATTTCCATATGTAGTAGAATGAAAAATGTTTCGATGCAGCCGGGAATCCAACCCGGGACCTTCGGCTTTCCGGGCCAATGCTCTTCCAACTGATCTACCGCGCATCCACACTTCCATTCTACTAATCAGGATACCGTTCTTTAACATAATTTAACTTAATTTTCTATTGTTCGGCCATACCTGACAACACAGCCGTCCTCGGCTGCCGGCCATAATCCTACACCTCGGTAAACATAATTCATAAACATTAGGTGAACTGTGCTGTCAGGCGGATTCCCTATTCCACTTTTGAAGCTGTAGTAGAATGAAAAATGTTTCGACGCAGCCGGGAATCGAATCCGGGACCTTCGGCTTTCCGGGCCAATGCTCTTTCAACTGAGCTACCGCGCATCCACACTTCCATTCTACTAATCAGGATACCGTTCTTTAACATAATTTAACATAAATTACTACACATATTTATTTTATCGAATTATCGCGCCATTATTTGGTGATTAACATAGAATGCTGCTAGGGTGATGGCAAAAGTTCCGCACCCCGGCGGCAGCTACCCTTGGAGCGGCCCTGAACTTTGGCATTAGATATTAAGTTGGAAGTAAAATAAATTGTATGTGTTAATAAATCCCATTCAGCATAATTTATTTGGTTTTTCCACAGATCAACACAATTTCCTGCTTTGCGCTATACTTTAGGCACCGAAAAGAATAACTTTGTAGCCATAAGATTATACGTAAACAGTCAAATTCTTTCTTTGTACCCTTCTTGTACTGATGCTGTTTCGTTTTGTCTTGACCATTAACATCTCTTCATTGATTAGCAACATCACAGATTACAGAATGCAAGTCAATATAAGTAACACATTTTTTATATGCAAGCCCTATAACTCAGAGATAATCCTGATAAGTAGATATATCCAAATTCCTAGAATTTTGCTAACAGGCACAGTTTGAAATTATAGGTGAACTCTGTGGAGTAATCTAAAAATAATTCCATTTTTTATTTTGATTGTACTGTAATAATTTTGATGTTTGTACACAACTCAATAGGATCTACACAATTACTTTTTGTCCAGTAAAGGTACAAAAACTATTTTGACTATTTTATAACTAATTTTAATAAATCTTTGAAAATTATTCAAATGACAACAAACGTATATTTGAGACGGCGTCATATTGTCGAGAGAGAAGAGAATATATACAAACAAAAACACCCTTCTACTGTTATGTGGGAGAAAGAGGGAATTACCTTTAGATTTAGTTTATCTTTGTACTGCTCGGACCGATCGACACAAGAACCCTAAACAAAGAACGACTGATCAATTCATTCATAAAAATTTGAAGGTCATTTTCAACAGATTTCTCGTAACACGTCAGTGGATCCCCTATACGCGATTCTTGCTAAGCAATACGCTACCTACTGGCGGCACGCACAACTAACACATGTGTTATTGGTTCAATTTTGCGTATGTATGTCTATTGTGAATTTTGAAATATCCGTTGTTATATCAGTTAATTGCTTTGATTAGATATGAATCATTATTGTTGTGAGCGTCATTGTTCCTCTTGTACAAAGAAAAACCCAGAGATCAGTTTCATACTTTTCCAAAAGCGGGAAAATCTGGAGCTATCGCGGAAACTATACGCGATTCATTTTAAGATCGAAGCGCCAAAATGGCAGTAACCTATACTAACCTACGTTCACTGACACTGACGTTTGAAATTTTATTCATCAAAGATTTGTTGTCGAGAACTTTAAACCAGGTAAAAAGCTTGTAAAACTATTTTGAAAGGGGTAAGTAGTGATATAAAATTAAAATAGTCAATATTTAACTTTATGGAAATAGTAATTTTTAGAGAAAGGTAAAGAGCACACTCTCTACTCTGCGTTCTTTAGCTTCTTTATCCGTACTTGTCTCCTGTAACTCTGTAACGCTCAACTTATAGTTTCCGCGATAGCTCCAGATTTTCCCGCTTTTGGAAAAGTATGAAACTGATCTCGGGGTTTTTCTTTGTACAAGAGGAACAATGACGCTCACAACAATAATGATTCATATCTAATCAAAGCAATTAACTAATATAACAACGGATATTTCAAAATTCACAATAGACATAAATACGCAAAACTGAACCAATAACACATGCGTTAGTTGTGCGTGCCGCCAGAAGGTAGCGTATTGCTTGGCAAGAATCGCGTATAAGTTGAGCATTACAGAGTTACAGGAGACAAGTATGGATAAAGAAGCTAAAGAACGCAGAGTAGAGAGTGTGCTCTTTATCTTTCTCTAAGGATGACTATTTCCATAAAGGTATGTATGCCGTATTCCCAATAAAGAATTTGACATATTTTGAGGTTAAGTTTCATTTTCAGATTGAACGCTCGAAAAATATTGAAGTCTATTTTAATTTTATATCATTACTTACCCCTTTCAAAATAGTTTCACAAGGTTTTTACCTGATTTAAAGTTCTCGACAACAAATCTTTTATGAATAAAATTTCAAACGTCAGTGTCAGTGAACGTAGGTTAGTATCAAGGATTGTTAACTGTTTACAGGATTGCTCGATCCCTATACTACAATGTAATCCATAATTGTGACGTCGTCAAAGATCCAAAGATCTCGAACTTGTAGAAATAGGTACACTTTATACTGTTATTACAAACTTTAATAAATAATAATATTAATAATCATTCAAATACGAAAATTCTTTTGCAAATGTGAAATATAACAAACACAAAATGGGTATATTTTCACAATTCGATTACATAGATCTTCGATGACGTCAGAAAGGCGGATGACAAAATTGAGCGATCGAGCAATCCTGTAAACAGTTAACAATCCTTGGGTTAGTATAGGTTACTGCCATTTTGGCGTTTCGATCTTAAAATGAATCGCATATTGCCAAATTTGCCCCTAATGCAATTTCAAAAATTTTCGGTCCTACATATCCAGCCCAATATTATTTCAGAGACTGTATTAATGCAATCAAATGTGATTGTAAAATACCTATGTATATATATATATATATATATATATATATATATATACATAGGTAAAATACCTATGTATATATATATTTATATATATATATATATATATATATTTTCAAGAAGGTATATCAACAGACGATGCAGTCGCTTCGCTAATGGGCGATATATATAAACTGGTTGATCAAAGTAAGCCAACTCTCTGTGTATTCTTGGACTTAGCTAAAGCCTTTGACACTGTTTCGCATGAACAAATGTTAGAGGTCTTGGAAGACGCTGGATTGAGAGGGACTACCTTAAATCTATTTAAAAGTTATTTAAAAGACCGTTTACAAGTTGTTAAAATTGGAGAATGTGTGAGCACCGAGGCAATAATAAAATGCGGTGTACCTCAAGGCACGGTACTGGGACCACTTTTATTTTCGCTGTATATTAATAGTTTACTTACTCATAAAACAACTGGAAAGATTTTTAGTTTTGCGGATGATACAGCTATACTCTATTCATCTCATACTTGGACTGATCTGAAAGAGAAAACCGAAAAAGACCTTAAGAATATTTTTAATTTGTTGCAATATAAATTACTTACCATAAATTATGACAAAACTTTTTTTGTTCCATTTACAAGTTACCAAAATAAATTGCCAAACTATAGTAGGTTAGCTGTGACGAATACGGATAGGGAGTATCAAATAAAAAGTGCAACATCAACTAGGTACTTGGGAGTAATTATTGATTCTCATTTAAGATGGGACTGCCACATAGATCACATTACAAAAACATTGAGGTACCTACTTTATAAATTCAAATACTTAAGAAATATTTTAAACACTTCACAATTAAAGAGTGTATATTATGCACTGGTAGAATCACGATTGCAATATTCCATATTAAGTTGGGGTGGGTGTTCTTATACATACCTAAGAAAACTAGATGTCCTCCAAAAAAAAATTTTGAAAATAATGTATAGGAAACCTGTTTTGTACTCATCTGATCTACTTTTTAGTGAAACAAGATTTTTAGATATAAGACAACTTTATTTTTATAGCATAAGTTTATATATATACAGAAACAAATCTATACTAGAAACTATTAATCATCATTATAATACAAGAATTAGAGAAAGAAACTTTGTAATGACTGTTTCTACGAGAAAAGTTATTGGACAAAAATGTTATACTTATTTAGCTGGTAAGATTTTTAATTTCCTTCCCGAAATGTATAAAACGTATATCATAACAATAAACAGTAAAGCACTAATAAAGCGAATCTTAAAGTCTTTTATATTAAACTGTAAAAGGGAAGAAATTAGAAACATAATAGTTTCATCCATTTATTAATACACTGCTTTGTTAGTAATTAGGAGATATTAGGTACATACATATGTATATAGGATTTTTAGAAACGCTACACTACTTAGTAATATATTCAGGAGCAAACGCCATGCACAACCCTTGTGGTTTCTATGGTTAGCCCTAATGTTTATTTAATGTATCGTATAAGTAACTGTATTGTAACAAAAAAAAAAATCTCTTATTGTTGTTGTTCTAATAAACATTATTATTATTATTATTATTATTATTATTATATATATATATATATATATAATTATAATTACATAACTTGTTTCTATATATATATGTGTGTGTTTTATGATATATATATCTTACGATTTGAAGTGCGTTGTGCAAAAATCGTTTGTCGATTTGACAACTGTGATAACTTGTGTTGTGTTGATCAGTGCACAGATTACTATGATATGATGCAGAAATACTTTGATACAGTGTTGCCAACTAAGTATCACTAAATCATGCCCCAAGGAACAAAAAATCCTGCTACAAGGGCAGAAAACCTGCTACAAGTCAAAGTGAGTCTTCTTAAAGCATTTTTAGTGGGTGCATGAGTGTATTTCCAATCCTTTATTAATTATTAATAGAGAGTTTTTGAACCCCTTAAATTTTAGCACGTCGTTATCGTTATCGTTATTCTGCGCATGCGCAGTGCCAAAAATAGTATCAATTTCGGCACTGCGCATGCTCAGAATAACCATAACGATAACGTAAAATTTAAGGGGTTCAAAAACTCTCTAATATCATTGACTTCATATAGTACTACCTATAGATAAGTAAAGATTAATAATACTTGCTGAAAATGATAGAAATACACTAGTGCGCACAAGTTCAGCAAGTGGAAAACGCTATTAGTCTTCATACACATACACCACAATCATACAACACAAAACACTACAGATAGATGCAGAACCCCAACCCAACAAACCAGCAAATATCTGCCACAGGGGCAGTACACAGAAATTAGAAGTTATCATTTTCTAAGCTGAATAATAAAATAAATTGGGGGTCGAGGGCATCGTCTAAATTCTGCTAAAACTCCCATAATTTACAAAAAAACCTGCTTCCTGCTTTGGACCCCTAAATTCTGCTACTGTAGCAGAATTCTGCTACGGTTGGCAACACTGAACTTTGATATGATCAGAGAATATTGATAAGACAAGAAGTTGCACTCGCTGGCGGCACCTTTGATGTCAGTTACATAAAGTTTACACTCGCGCAGCCTCGGCGCGCAACGTTGATGGTATTCATTTTCTCAATATTTAAATTTTCCATGTTAGATTGTAGCCACAGAATATCTGTCTATCTCTGTCAATTATGGGCCGACCCCACGGATTTCTTAAAATAAACTGGATCGCTGATTCCTAACTATCATTTTGTCAGTTGTAAGGTGGTCGGCATACTGTGCTAACATTCCATTGGCTAGTTTTCAGCTAATGATGTTGAGGTATTTACAGAGGGAAATTTTGAAAATAGTTTGGTGAGATATGGGCATATGACTAACTAAATATTACTTATATGGATGGATATGGGTATAAAATATGTACACTGTTGTAATAAAAATACTTTAGCAGCGGGTCTAAAAAGTTAACTTAATATAGGGTTATATCAAAGATTAAATTGTATTATTTGTGCATTAGATATGACGAGTAATTGACAGGACTGGACTCAAGAGTTATATTTGTGCAGCAAAGGTACACATAATTTTTTTCTATTTATAGTGCATTTCAAATAATTGGAATCATCTCTTTTTAATTTGACTTGAAATGATTTTCGACAAAGTCGAAATTTATGTGCTTGTAAAGACACTCCCTACATGTACAAATCTTCCAATGGTATGTCTGGTAGGTACCAATGTATATTAAATTCATTGACGACACTCTTTATTTCTCCTGTTGCAACTTCATTTTTTAAATAAATTTTACATTAGCCGGAATTATAACTGGTTCATAATAGTTACTTGTCTAAACATAATTTAGTAACTAACCCAAAAAACTTTGAAGTAACATGGTTTGTCAACCAAGTATTTGAACCTTGTCTGATTGCGGTAGAAAAATTAGTTAGGATCAGTTTTGTATATTGTTTTGAGGAATTCTAATATCGATACCTTTTTGCCAAAATATCGTAAGTCACTCACTAAATTTTACCTTAGACTACTTACGACAATTCTGCCACTCTGCCTATTACAGTTCTGTTACTTAGGATAAAATGTATGCAGTTATTTAACCGTGAAACATTTAAATACGCTTACATATTTATGGATCTATCTACCTCTGCCAAGAGGTGTATTTGCATATTATACTTACGATAGATCCATAGTCATTTTCATGGAAAATGTCACTTACGATAGTTTGGCAAAAAGGTATCGATATAAGGTAGGTACCTATTTATCGAAGAATTAGACATATGTTTGTAGTTATTTTAATTGTGGCAGGAGCTGCATATATAAAAAGCCACGAGGAAAGTAGCTGCACGTCTTATCAGTAAAAACGGCACAAAAAAATATTTTTTAACTGAATGACATTATACAATTAGTAATATCAAGTAGGTAGTTATTAGTCAAATTTATACTTTACACTGTTAAGATATATTAAATATTGTGAATGAATTGGAATAGGTTAATCAATTATTTTGTTATAAAATTACATGAAATTTATAATACACAATATGGTAATAACTGCTTTTCTAGAAGATAACATTAACAACTTCAAAACTCAAAATCATTATGATTATGGTAGGAATTTAATAAAAACACATTGAAAATATAATTTATACACACAATCACATTATAATAGGAGTTTTATCCACACTTATAAAGCATATAAAGTAACCTATTATCCACTACTGAAATAATAAAAAAATATAAACTTAAATCAACCAAATTTAATTCACTTATTAAAATTAACATTAACATTTATATTAATAGACATTTCGTTCTTCGCTTTTTCATATTTCACTTCGTTTCCGTTAATAGGAACCTTGTAGTTGCTTCTTGCAACAAATTTTGGATGTCTCCTCTCCTGAGGAATAACTTGAACGAGAAGAACCTTGGATTTTCCTTGCAATACCAAGTTTGTTAGATACGGAGTCTTCAATATAGCTCTCTGCCACAGCAGGGCTCTTCCACCCACCATGCCGCTTGATGGGTGTAAAGTCGGCACCTTTATTTCCCAATAAAGTTATTGAAGTGCACCCTCATATAGTGGCCAATATAAGCTTCCGCGTTTGCCAAGTTCAGAAACGATGCAACTTTTGATGGAACTTTTGCCAATGTGTTGATTCCAACAGGCTGAGAAGTACATTTTTGATTCTTATAATGTAAAAAGAATCTGTTTTGTGATAAGTTCTTTGGTCTTAGGGAAATACATTTTCTACACATCTCTACGTCGTTGATAGAAAATCCTTCATTTATAATTTTAAACTTTCGTGAAATGCCGGTCTTGGTATCTGGTATCGAAACAATTAGATACGCGCCAGTGTCCTATACATTAGTGATTTTCAAATTCCTCAATTCGTAGCATCGACAAGCACCAGAGACTCCTATTACTAGCGCAACCTAAAATGATTCAAAGTAATATTAATACATATTGTCTAAAAAGTTAAGAGTTATTACCTTAATCATAAAATATTCTTTATCACAAGATTTAGTCAAAAATTCTTCAATTTGCACTCTTTCCAAAACTGCGGCCTTTTTCACCTTGTATCCTTTCGATTGACTCTTCAGGTAAAAGATATCTACGTTTTTAGACTTTTATCGCAACCTTCAACATTGAATACTTCTACCAAATGGATGAAATGATGAAATCGCATGTTTTTTCTTCAGATTAAGAAATAAATAACTTGCACCTTGCATACAAAACTTCATTTATAAAGCACAAAACAAAAAGAAAATATAAAAGCAGTACTGGTAACTGGTAAGTTAGCACAGTATGGCGGCCACCTATCAGTTGTTATTTTTAGTTACCCCCACCAGTATGTATTAGCAATCCAGTTTATTTTAAGAAATCCGTGGCCGACCCTCGCTTGTCCCAAGGATTGTTAACTGTTTACAGGATTGCTCGATCGCTCAATTTTGTCATCCGCCTTTCTGACGTCATCGAAGATCTATGTAATCGAATTGTCGAAATATACCTATTTTGTGTTTGTTATATTTCACATTTGCAAAAGAATTTTCGTATTTGAATGATTATTAATATTATTATTTATTAAAGTTTGTAATAACAGTATAAAGTGTACCTATTTCTACAAGTTCGAGATCTTTGGATCTTTGATGACGTCACAATTATGGATTACATTGTAGTATAGGGATCGAGCAATCCTGTAAACAGTTAACAATCCTTGGGTTAATTCTATCATGTTAATATTTGATCATTCTTTTTGTTTTTTGGAGATATACATATGAGTATGTTTAGTTAGTCATATGGAGATATACAGGGTTGTGCAAGTGTAATAGGAGCTTTAGCAGCATGGATATTTTGTCCCTGCAACCGAAGTATGAGGTAAGGGGAAGGAAAAATTCTAGTTCTTTTTTATCTTAAAAGTTGGTTAAAATTTCTACACTAAGCCGTCCTGTCCACCCTGGATTTTGTGTTTGTCCAAATGAAATGGAGGATATTATTATTATAAATAAAATAAAATTAAAATAAAACATTATTATTACAATGTAAGTAAAGAAGCATATGATTTAATTTGTAGATTTTCAATATATCTTAGAACTTGTCTAAAATTATTTTTAATGCTTCCGCTGGATTTATGCAGCTTGCCATAAAAATAACAGTAAAATTAAGAAAATTAAAGTTAGTACCTGTAATAGGCTTCTCCATTCTTGTTACTTTTATTCCATTGATATCATTAGGCGCATCAAAATGTTTTGGTATTTATTTTTTTGCTATTTCTATTATTCTTATAGCAAGTTTCACGATCCAATCTAATGTATCTAATTTCAATTCAATAAATAACTGAAAATATAATTGCATCATTTTGTTTTAACATTTTTTAATGTAATTATAGGTAAATCAAAGGATTGCTACCTGTTTGAGGGACTCGTATAATACGAAAGGAATAGTAGTTCCACAAATAATTTACAATTATGAGTTGATGCAACATATCGAACGAAATGTTTGAAAAGTAAAAAGAAGTCTATGAATACCATTGCATCAGTGTAACAGTAGCAAAAATGTATTCTTGAATGATGTTGAAAACTGTACTAACCTATCGGAGTAAGATATGATTTGATGTGATTTGTTTTAACCTACACCGCAATTTACACCTGAAAGAGTCGTGTAACTAATCTTAAGCCGCAAGGACCAAATAAAATATTTTCAGTGTATTGTGTAAAAAGTGTCTCGTTTACTTTCATTATTTGGAGTTTGTTAGTAGTGTCGTTACATTTATCGTATTGAACATCAAAATGACAGTTCATTACATATTCGTAATGACGAAAGTGAAATTAGTGGCGTGAAAGTAAAAATACTTAAAACTTGCCTTTATTGCAGGCACACATATAAGAAAATATAGACAAGTAAGTTCTTATCACTGTTAATAAGTAGCAACCTTATTTGTATATAGAATAGTAGTTTTTTAAATGGTTTTATAATGCTAATGTGTTAAAAAATGTTTTGTTTGTAATACCAATTTATATTCTGCAATGATACATAGCTATTTGAAACAATCACTTTTACCTGCTTTCAACTTTTTAATAGGTTTAATATGTGTTGTGTATGTTGCATATTGCATATTGATATAAAGCAAACCGTAAACACAAACATTAGTATATTTTTATAGTCGCAGTAATTCTACAATGTCTTTATTATTTGATTGAGAAATCACTACTTAACTATCTAAATCTCTTAGAGAGTTATCGAGCAACGAAAACACTGTAATGTTGAAGAAATACAGTAATATTAGTTTTATACTATGCAAGCAGATAATGTACTTTCATTGAAAATCCATATCCATAAATGTCTATTTAAGACAAACTGGATGTTGAAAGCAGAAGTTTCAAAACTTGCTATTAATGTAATACTGGTAGTTAAAGCAAAAGATGTAAAACATATGTTTATACTATTTCAGTTAGCTTTTAAGTTTTTGTGACCCATCATAATCGCCTATATTTTTCACTACCCCTCTCCGTCATAAAATATCATGTACCTAAGTGGCCTATTAGAAAACATTACAAGCATTATATGTTTGAGTCTAATCTGCAAAATAGTTACTTGACACTTAATACACTTAGTACATGAAAGAAATAGAGGCAGAGTTAGAAAAACTTGTTTATATATTTTTTGTAATTAAATAAAAATTTTAAATACGTTTGTTTTTTTTTTTACTTTTACGTTGATTTACATTGATTTTTAAAGGAACAGGCACAGTTTTACTTATTAGTAAATTCGTGTTTGTACTTTTAAATATTTTTGTAAATAAATGTAAATAAACAATTTAAAGGTCACCTGAGGTCATCTTTAAATTAACTCACTGTATTATCTACCGCGTTAGGTACCATGGAACAAAATATTGATTTTAGTTCCAATTCTTCCATGGTCCCTGCAACTAGATGGCGGTTTTTAAACGTCATTGCTGTTTCGATGTTGGTACAAGGAGAATGACCTTCTTCTTATAGATATTCTGTGGAGATATATGTAGGCTGGTGTCACAGACAGATTATAAGTGTTAGTCAGGGGTATATAACTAATATTATGAAGTCCGCAACCTGTGCCAGACATGCCAGGTTGCCATTTTTGGCAATTTTCGCCAAGAAAACATGTAAAATTCGCTATAAATGGCAACCTCGCATATTTGTATGGCACCGGAGCCAGTCGGGGCTGTTACGGACGGTTACGTTACGATCTACGACGCTACGACTCTGCCTTACCCCCTACGCTGGATGGCAGTTAAAATTTAAAATGGTGGTGATGTTTTTAGTTATGTTTTTTAAGAGTGATGTATATCTTCAAAGACAGAAAATTGGAATAAAAATTACAAAATTTGAAGTAACTGTAAGTATTATATCTTTTACTTTATATATTTTTGTAATCTTTTTCTTCAATTCTTGTAAATATAGATCATAACCCCAATTTATACTTGAAAAAATTACTATAGTCAGTAGGTAGTAGACCAGATTATAGCTTAAATAATAGGTATGTGAGTACCTAATCGTTTGAGTACCTACATCATATTATAACGTAACTATAAACTGTTTTTGAAATTTTTGATTTTTACTCGGTAAGTGAAATTCCCGTTGGCCCAACCCAACCCATAAAAAAAAGTGGTTTTATGTTCTGGAAGTAAAATAATTATAATTAGATACTAGATACACGTATTTACTATAGAAATACATAAATCCGTACCTGCTTTTGTCTGTTCTACCAAGGGAAAATATTTTTATATTTAGTTTTGTAGAAAACATTAACCCTATTACTATAAAAGAAAACCCAACCCTCATTTTTGTTTCATGTACAACTACTTATTACTGTATGTCAGAGTTTAACGTACTTCTCATGAAATGGATAGCAGTCGAGACTTAATTTCCCCATGAACATTTCGCTGATCGCCTTCTCCAGAGATAAATTTTTGACTCCAACATTATCGATATATTTTGTTCGTTAGTAGCAAGCTCATCCATTAGCAATATTTGTACATACAAATGTATTCATTCATATAATTTATTTAGAATATTATAAATAGTACTTTTTTGTTACATCCCTTTGTTTAATAAATATATTTAAAAAATGTTTGCTTTGATTAATTATTATACGGTAAAAAAAAAGTAAAAACCTATATCAGTGAATATTATCCAATATTAAATAAATTAAAAACCCATACATATGTGTATATCTATTTTTGGATAAGAATTATGTAGGTAAGTACAATAATTTTTTATCATTTATTAATATTTTTAAATGTTTACATATTTATTTAGATAAGTCAAAAAAATTACGTAACGAGATATTATTCTTGAAAATTATTTAAATATTATAATTTTGTGAAGTTTCAGTTTTTACTTTTCATTAAAACCCATAATATTTAAATATTCCATTAATAATAAACTCGGTACATAATTTTTTTGCTACATATCTAAATAAGTTTCTACTTATTTAGATATGTAGCAAAAAAATTATGTACCGAGTTTATTATTAATGGAATATTAAGGTATATTGAGATATTTAAATTTCCCGCTCGCCAAAAAGTGCCAGACAAGAGGGCGCCACTGACAGTTTGTGTTGCCCTCCTTTTCTACAGAAATCTCATTTCTTCTTTTTCTGTTTTGTGGTGTTAGTCATAGTCAAGGATTGTTAAAGAAACAGTTAAAATTCTAAATCTATTTTGTGATAATTTGTTTTTTTTATCAAGGACTAGGGTAATGGATGGAAAAAAGGAAAACAACCCGGAAGAAAGAAAACCGATAATTATTAGAAACTCAACTGATTTGCAACGCTTAAAACTAGAAAAACTAATGAATAATCCAGTACCTAAGTAATTAACGATCTAATTTTCTTTCATATAACCTGTATTTTGTTTAGGATAAACCAGTTATTATTCCTGAGAAACCCAAAGAAAAAGGAATACCTAATGTGCCCGACTTTGTTAGAAATGTTATGGGATCTAGTGCAGGAGCTGGTTCAGGAGAATTTCATGTTTATCGACACTTACGACGTAAAGAGTATGCAAGGCAGAAATATATGAAAGAAAAAGCTGAAAAAGTATGTAATTGACAATGTGACTAATGGTACATCAGATTTAGTGTGTATTCCGTTTCCAAACTTGGTTAACCAAACGATAAATAAATTTTGACAGCAATAAAAGACTGGTTTCTGAAAGATAGAGATAATTACGGTACAGAACGCAGGTAGGTAAGTGTTGGGTTTGATTGGACATTTAATATTTAATACTTCAGGTTACTCAGGTTAAGGTGGACTGTGCAGTGCATTTAGTGTGTCATTTAACTGTATATTAATATTCTCCCTGTAAACATAAACAATATATTACTTTCCGTTTTACTATCTTACATATTACATTACATCTACCGTTATTTAAAAATCAAGTAAGTCTAATATCAAGAAACGTTCCAAAGTCAAAAGAATAAAGGGAAATTATAGATGTCTGTCTACTAAACTAAATAACACATAACCTTAAATGAGAAATATTTATGTTAAGAACCGAAAACCGAGTTTTCTTACTGGTTACTCTGGTGAGAGATATTTTAGGAACCACATTCCCTAATTTGACCAATTTTCAATAACCTATCACTAACCGACATTTATGGAATGTTTAACCGTAACCAAGGCTGGAAACGGAATGCACCCTTAGGGTGTATTCCGTTTCCATACTTGGTTAACCAATCGGTAAGTTGTATTTTGACAGCTGTTCCTGAAAATATGATTATTTACAGAACAAGATACCATATGACTGTAAACGAGAACAATATTTTGCTTTGGACATAAATTAGTAAATCATTAGCTTACCTCCACTTAATAAAACAGTGTCTTGTCTGAAAAACAGCTTAATTATACTCCCACTATTTCCACCTTGCATGTCAAATCTCAAACTGATCACCGAACAAAAACCGAAGTCACCGAATTCTAATGACAGGTAACTCTGGTGACAATTATTTGAGGAACCGCGTTCCGTAATTTTACAATTTTTTAGGAACCACACATTAACCGATATTTACGGAATGCTTAACCGTAACCAATGTTGGAAACGGAATATACCCTTAATGATATAAGTAGCTAATCCAGTGTGTGAATGACAAAATTGTAAATTAATCATTAATATTTGAATTCTAATTTCCTCCAATTCTAATTAGCTTCTAATAATTTTCTCCTATTGGTACTGTTTTTTGCCCATATGGATAATAGTTATAAATAGAGATGGGTCGTTATTTCAGTAACGTTATTTTGGAACATTACATTTTCATAACGGAACGGAACTTTATTAATTCACAGCAAAGTCCTTACTTTTTGGAACGGCGTTCCTCGGCGATAATGGTTCGGCTATCGGCCACCGAGAACGAAGCGATAGAGTCAACTGAAAAGGCAACGTCATCTCATACTCATACATCTGGCTTGGCTTGGCTGGCTGGGCAATATGATGTTTATTTATTTCTTTTAAATGTACCTAGGTATGTTCAGAGAATTTTGTTTTTGTTGATATATATATATATATTGAAACGTTTATGTTTAATCGTTTAATGTGATGATGATGAAAACAATACAGGGTGTCCATTTATAAACTGACACATTTTAACTGCTTATAAGTCGAGAACGATAAATGATATCGATGTGCGGTTTTCACAGAACTTCATCAATTTTTTTAAAGTTTTTTTTGACAGTGTTGCCAAGTTTCAAAATTTACCTGAAATAGGAGGAAAAAAATTTATTACTTTCAAAGGCCGATTTGACAAAGAAATGTAATGGGACACCCTGTACTTTTTAATTTTACATGAAAGCCTGTTAACTTTCCTTTCCGAAAATGTATAAATTGTTTTTCATTGCAATCATTTCTTTGTCCAGAGCCAATTTTGGTAGATGACTCCTTTTTGAAAAGGTCCCTGCTCTAATTGATGAAAATTTTATGGTAATTACCTATGTATCGCTTTATCATGATTAAATGATTTGCGCTATTGCCATGTCTATAAAAAGTATTTATTCTATTAAATAACATTCTCGGTATCAACTAACAACAATAACAACCTCTAACTTTGGCTTGTCAAGGAGGCTATGAATCGCATGATTTGTTTTGTATCCCTTAACTACTGTCAAATCTTGTTAACGTCGTTCGTTGGGCAGTCTCAATAATTAGTTCTCTATACTTTTGCAATTTGTTAAAGTTTTAAAATTGGTTTAAATATGTTTACCACCCAGGAAAAAGCACGTTGCGTGTTACTATTTAGTGAATGCAAATCAGTTACGGAGACGAGAAGAAGATTTAGGCTGATTTTTGGAAAAGCTCCACCTTCACGCAATTCTATACTTCATTGGGTACACCAATTTTCTCAGGAGGGAACAGTTAAAAGGAAAGTTCGAACAGTCCTAAATGCACAAGGTAATCTGTTGGATGATATTTTGCGGGTGAGAGAAGTGTTGTCCGTGAACAATAACCAAATATCTATTAGAAAAATAGCCCAAACGATAAATATGTCAAAAAGTAAAGTACATAAAATTTTAAAAATAATTAAGTTTAAAGCCTACAAAATTCAAACTTTCCAAAAAATTGAAAATCACGCCCTTGAAAAAAGATATTTTATGTGCGAAACATTACTAGATCTTTTTAGAAATGAGCCGGATACCAACTTAATAATGTCAGACGAGGCAGCATTTCACCTTAGTGGGCGGGTAAATAAGCATAACTGCCGAATTTGGGGGGATGAAAATCCTCGAACTTATAACGAATTTGAAAGGGATTCTCCTAAGCTGAACGTTTGGTGTGCAGTATCGAAGTCTAAAATTTATGGGCCATTTTTTTTTCAAGAAGCAACAGTGAATGGAAACAATTACACCGATATGTTGGAAACATTTTTTTATCCACAACTTCAGCAGGAAGGGAATTTAAACACGGTCTATTTTCAGCAAGACGGTGCACCACCACACTTCTCCAGAGTCGCAAGGCATTCCTTAGATACTACTTTTGGAAATAGATGGCTTGGGCGAGCAGGTCCAATCGAGTGGGCACCCTATTCTCCCGATCTAACCATTCCAGATTTTTTTTTATGGGGATATATAAAGGAACGTTGCTACAGTCCAACCCCAAGAAATCTGGATGAACTGCGCAACAACATAGTAAACGTTTTCAACCAAATTACACCGGAAATGCTACAAAACGCCTTCAGCAACTTATTTGTGCGTCTGCATATGTGTTCCGAGCAAAATGGGGGTCATATACAGCAGCTAATTTATTAGTTACGTATAAATTAAAATTAAATTGTTCAGTTGTTAAAATTGTTATAAGTATTGTTACCGAGGTTATTGTTACTGTTAGTTCTTATTTAACAGTATTGTTTAGTAGTTGTTATTTAATAGAATAAATACTTTTTATAGACATGGCAATAGCGCAAATCATTTAATCATGATAAAGCGATACATAGGTAATTACCATAAAATTTTCATCAATTAGAGCAGGGACCTTTTCAAAAAGGAGTCATCTACCAAAATTGGCTCTGGACAAAGAAATGATTGCAATGAAAAACAATTTATACATTTTCGGAAAGGAAAGTTAACAGGCTTTCATGTAAAATTAAAAAGTACAGGGTGTCCCATTACATTTCTTTGTCAAATCGGCCTTTGAAAGTAATAAATTTTTTTCCTCCTATTTCAGGTAAATTTTGAAACTTGGCAACACTGTCAAAAAAAACTTTAAAAAAATTGATGAAGTTCTGTGAAAACCGCACATCGATATCATTTATCGTTCTCGACTTATAAGCAGTTAAAATGTGTCAGTTTATAAATGGACACCCTGTATTACTTTCCTGTTATTGTTAAAAATGGTTTTCTTTATTCGTGTTTAATCTGTATTTACTTAAATAAACAAAAAAAACAAATATCTATATTCTAATATACATCGAAGTGTATCAATCTATCAATTATTTAAACCGAAATGTTTAAGTTAAATAAATTAACAATAACTAACGTGAGTCTGTGAATGTGATACATGCGAGTTGTGTAGTTGCAAAACGAAACAAGAAGCGCACAGCCAGCAACAACAGCAGTTACTCACATTTCTAGTTACTAGTTATAAATGTACGCATAACGTTTGGATTTGTATTTTCTATTGTATTTTGGAACGTTATTTATTAGGAACGTTTCAATTTATAACGTTCCACATCACTAACAGGTATTCCCATCTCTAGTTATAAATTAATTTTATACCTACTTTAAAATGTTTGTATTATTCATTCGTTAGTTCATTTTAAGTTGGAATATTGTAGGGTTATCTGGTATCCTATTTACCAACCACATTTGAAACGAATGGAAGTTGAACAGCGTTTTCTTAAGTTTTTGTCATTTCGTGTAGATAATTATTACCAGTGACTATAGAAAGAATAAGACGGTCAGCGAAGCCTACTTCCACGTACCAGTACAAAATCGACAAGTTTCAAAACTTTTAGCTCAGGAAGTGCTGCGCCCTATTGAATTTTCACACAACTCGCGTTAAGCTAAAGCAATTTACTGTAAGGCGCGGACGAAGTAAATTGAGACAACGCTGTGTTGCCACTACGTGCACGTAGTAGAGTTTAAACGCGAAGATATTCCTTCTAGAAAAGATTTTCGTTTGCATTTTATTGCTAAAATGTAAAACCTATTTTATATCATTCCTTATGCCTTCAGAAAGCAAAATCGCCTGGTCGTCAAAAAATCGTGGTGTGCAGGGGGTAGTTAGGGGTGGTTTTCCAAAAAATTGTAAAAATTTTTTTTTGCTTAATTTACATCTACACAACATGTTTAATCATTCCTGAAAGTTTATCTGTGCAACACGCTCTTATATGGAGTTGCTTAATATAAAACGCCTCGCGCTAAAACATCGAAATTGCAATATCGTTTACACTAAGTTAACTCAAGAATGCTAATTCTAATCAAAAAAACACTTTCTATGAACGTTGTAGATTAAAGATCAAGGATTAAAATGCTTTTTAATTTTTAAAAATCCGACAAATAGTTTCGTCAAAAAACTGTAAACTGCCAAAGCATGTCGTTACCACCGCGCTCCGACGGCGGAGATGCGAGGATGGTTGAAAATCGCATGGTCCGCGGTTTATCTGAATGTTAAAGTTCTCCTTATGTATTTTGGAGCTTAGACGGTCGCTTTTCGTTTAAAACAGCGGAAGATATACTGTTACTATAGCAACCGTTCTGATAATCTAAGATATTATAAGAATATAGTGGCTTTTAGTTTATGTACCTATTTGAGTATTGAGTAGGTATTTGTAAATATCTTTTCAAATTCAATTAAATAAATTAATAACAGTTAAATATTAATAAACATTATTTCAAAAAATAATTTTATTAATTATACCTAGGTATCAATTATCAATTACAGCATTTAATTATGCTAAAATCCGCGTTAAAATAGTCCAAAGGTAGGATAGTAAAATTGTTTATAATTAACACTTAACCTTTTTAATAAAGTCTTTGATAATAATGTGTAATAAGATCTAATATTGAATACTTGTGAAGTTGTGATATACATATCACAAATATTATGGGTGCTTGTGGAGTCGATATTTCGTGGTAAAATCTATTTCTGTAAATAAAAAAATAATAATTGGTAAATAAGAATATAATATTAATATACTTACAAAATTATTTTACAGCATTTAGCTCGGAACTCGGAATTTTCTTCACTAGCAGATATTATTTTCAGGGAATCATTTGTGATTTTTAAGTTTTTCTTTACTTTATTTGCACGTGTAATTTGAGCCATATATTTGCAGGACCCAATGCAACAGATTTGTTTTTCTTGCAGGAACATTGTGGTCCGTTGCAATATATAAAAATGTTTACTTAAATTAATAATATACTTATAATAATAATTTCTTTACCTTTTTTACAACTGCAAATATTTAAAGTATGGGTGTTCTCGGATAGCACCTATTGATACTGTGGGTAAAATTGACACCAGTTTTCTGTCAACAATTTTCTAGCCACAATCTGATACCTACATCTGGCAAGGATGGTCTGGGTATCGTACTGTTTAGCCATATTTTATCCTGGTAGTATACACGAAGACAATGCTATTTTAAACTGTCTAAAGTTGGAGGTAATTGCTGATCGGCTTTGAGGACGCTAAAGATCCCTCTAAGCTCATTTATGCAATGCATATTTTCGTTGTTTGTATAGAATCGCATTACAAACTTTACTTTATTTTAGAAGATTTTAATTTTAATAAATCTAAATTGTCACTTATGCCAACATTACTAAGTAAATTGTGATGTGATAAAAACACTTGCCAGCTTGGTTTTTTGCCTATTCCCACAAACTAACTGGTTGTATCACAACCTGTAAGTGCATGAAACGCTGGTAAGCATTTTTTCATTAAACTGCATATTAAACTTTTTTCGTAAAAAGGATATTAATATAAAAAATCACCTGTTAGGCAGCCTAATTTTGATCAAGCGAGAAACTTTTTTATTTTAAGAAATTTTTGGAACAAAAAAAGGTTGTATAGACCCTGATTTCAAAATAAATCATTTTTAAATCTAAGCAGCACGCGGTTTGTCACCCAGCCGTCCTTTATACAAAATAAGAAGCAGTAGATGCGACACGATTTTAGCGCAATCACAATTAAAAATGTTATGGCTAGCAACAAGAAAATATTTCAGATAGAGATAAAATTTTAAATGTAGTTATACCCTTCTGTCTGCGAATTTTCTTACTGACAATTCGTAAGGTCATATTGTCAATTTTTATTTTAGAACAATAAATTATAGTTTTTTTGTAATTCAATATAAGTACATATAATAAATACCTATAAAATGTGACATGGAGTGTTTAATCTTGGAAAAAATAGTTTTACAAGGCCCGGCAGTAATTCTGTTTACAGACCTAGAAAACAAGGTTAACACTTATTGTAGTGGTAAAAAAAAACTAGATAAATACGGTGAAAGAATATTACAGCATAAAGAAAGTTTTTTTGTTTTAAAAACTTTTTCAACCTTTGTTTCATTCCCGGCTTGTATTTAAAAATGTTCATAAATAAAAAAGTTTGTCGATTGGTGAAATTTTAACTACAAGAAATGTTAATTCGTACATATATATTATTTTTATGTTGTATCTCAAGTCAAGTATCCACTTAGAAACAAAAATAAATATGTTTCGATTTGCCAAGTGGCAGTGAGTAATATAGTCACTGCAAGTAGTTATCTAGATATCGAATGATATTTATAAAGAAACTATGTACGCAGATTTCCTGAATTATACATATTTTTTTTAATACAAAATGTCGGTCCTAATGAAAAATATGGTAAATCGCCATTTCTGATGCACAATAATATACTAAACAAAACTATGTTGGTTTCATTTGGTTATATGTAACTCTCAAAAAAAAGTCATCAAAAATTGCTCCGCTATAAGAAAATATATACACGGTGTCCCACCGGGAACCGCCTCGATCTATACAGGGTGGGCGAAATTATTTTCTAGATTTTCTAGAAATTAAAAATTTTCGATTAAATTTAATCTCTTGGTTAAATCTGAAATTAGTATCAAACGATAGCTTATAAAAAGTTAAGATAGGAATGTATAAACCGTTTTGTTCGATCTCAAACCGTTTAGATTTTACAGGGTGTCAAAGTTGAAAAATGTCAATATTCACCTGTCAATATTTCATAAACGGTTTAAGATAGGTATAGGACATCCTACATGAAATATATTTAAAATTTTGAGTAGAATTCAAAAATCTAATAATATACAGGGTGTTCTATTTGAAATAAGCAAGTTGACACCTACTTCCGGTATAACCGGAAGTGCGGCCATCTTGAAAATATTTTAGATCGCTTGCCCACAGTGACTTTGGTACAGTGCCCAATTTTCAATTTTTTCCTAATTATAGTTTGCCATATGTAGATCGAGGTGGTTCCCGGTGGGACACCGTGTATAAGTACCATTATTTTGTATTTAAGACAAAATGTTTAGAAAATAAAGTTATTTATAATACAAATTACAATTCTGTAAATCCAAGTTTTGAATTTTAAAATAAATAATTATTTACGTTCTCGAGAATTATCATTATTTTTTATTTTAAACCAATTGAATTGAAATTGATCTAAAAAATCGGAAGGTCAAGTAATAACTTGTTTCAAGACATCCATTAGACAAATTCTTATTTTTATGCATACTAATTGTAAGCCCTAATTAATATCTCGGTAATTACTCATTTTACCAAAGTCTAACAAGAATACATTATTTACGTATAAAACACTGGCGAACATAAAAACATAGGAAAAACTAGGATTTATTAATTAGGCAATATAGGAGTTATGGGAAACATAATTTATTATTTTTAAACTTCAACGCTAGGTTTATTGCTTTTGAGGTTACAGATTTGGTTTTCTCTGAAACCTCAAAGGCAATAAAGTGGCGCCTTCTATGTATAATGATTTTGTTGTCACTCGGTATATTATTTATGTGGATAAAATTCTAATTTTTCTGTGTGGTTTTACTGTTTTGTTTGATGGTTTTTTGCTATTTTTCCTCGGGTTTTGCTTCTGGCCTCGGAAAACCATTTCATAAAACGAAAAAATTTTTATTTTAATTAGATAATCTATTAGATATCCAAAATGGTAATGGCAATTCTTAAACAATTCGTTTCTATATTTGTCCGACGTCGTTGCTAATAATTCTTCCCTAATTTTATGTACCTACTATGACGTATTAATATTTATGTCTATTAATTCCATCATCAAAAGTATTTATTAAAATAGAAACCAATTCAAGTAACTTTCTAGATTGTTCCTATGAACCATAGGTCCGTAAATGTTTTATTTCCTAGATTTCCTGTTTATTTTTATATATAATTAATATTTCAATCTAAATTACCTTTTTATTCATTCCTTAATCCTTATCCATAACACCATTCCTCAGCAACTAACAATAATTTTAAATTTAATATTTGCCATGCAAAATAATATAAAAATAATACCTATATTTAATAGTATTTGTCAATCTATACATAAATATCAAAAAATTTTAAGTGTAATAACATGCAGCTTACTCTAGGATGGTTAAAAAAATTTCCGGAAATTTTTTAAATTACGATGGCTACGAAAGAAAATATAAGCTTCTAACACTTCTAATTCGTTAGAAAACGTTGTTGTGAAATTTTTATTAGAATCCCGCGTACGGGAGTATATCCTAGTCCAAATTTAAATTCGACTTCAAAATTCGGCAACGTTGCGATCTCCGGTTCGACGATCTGTTTACCGATACACTGAATTATTAGCATAACTGCCGCATCTCCCTAGCGGAGACAACAATCGAAGAGCTTCCCATTATAATTTTCTGTTTCAGAGATGTCGCACCCTGAGCGGATGTTAATTTTATAAGCTCATAATTTATTTAGGGGCTGACCGTCTTATTCTTTCTATAGTCACTGTTATTACCCACTACCATGGTCGCTATGGTTGCGAACATAGACTGCTTCATAGACAAAGATTACAAATGTGACAGTAACTGCCTATTGACAAATAATTTATAATTATTTATTATATTTTTAGATTGGTAGTGAATGTAACTATTTAGTTATTAAATTTGTAATATTGTATTTTTTTTTGTTCTGTAATTGGAATTTTCTATTGGGCAATAAATGTTCATTATTATTACTCGTATCTTTGCACATTATGTACTTCTCAGTTCTTTGTTGGTTGGTTCGTGAAGTGTTATATCTGGTCTATTATTGCCTCTACCACTTTATCAGTTTGTATGGTTAGGTCCCGGTATTATTTATGTTTCTTGTAGACATATTAATACTAAGTCTAACGAAAAACTATTTTTGGTTTAGAAACAATCTTACTACTATATTACATGTATGAAGTATGGCTGCTTTTTGTGACTGGGTATACATACACCTTTGAGAATAAGTTGAGTGAGGTGATTTATGAATGAGTTAGGAGTGATACTCGTCACCGATATAATTAATATAATGATATGAACTTGTTTCTGTTTCCATATTGTTTCAACTTCAATTGCTTGTTGTTATCTTTCTTTCTTTTGTCTATACTTTTAGCTATGTTTTGGTTGGGTGGTATTGCCACATTTTTGAGGTAGGTGATCCTTTTTATGTTATCTTGAACTGTTATATCTGGTCTATTATTGCCCCTACACTTTTATCAGTTTATATGATTAGATCCCAGTATAATTTATAATATTTGTTTTCTATTATAGTTGGTCCTGAATATTAGTAGTATGCTTGAGGCTCTGATTGCAGATTATATCGGGCACAACCTGGTGAATAACTTTTGCCACTGCATCATGTCTATTGGTAAATTACACACCTGCTAGTAGTTTATATCTAATGTTATATTTTCTATTATTTCAGAAAATTGGTGGCATTTTCTGCACCTAGCGCTCTTAGGTGAGATATCCGTAACATATTTTTTATAATTACTTGCCGCTATAATTTGGTCTTGTATTGCAAGTATAAAATCCTCTGGTTTTGGGTATAATTGGCCTATTTGTAAAAACTTATTTGAAAATTTTTTGTTTATATATTCTGGGTTGACACTATTATAATATCTATTTAATTGGCGATGTGAAACTGTTGTCAGTTTCTACCATTGCCCTATGTAATGGATAGTCTTTGTTTTGGAAATATGTTTTTAATGAATTTATCTGTTATATGTCTTACCATTCTACTTCTCCCTTTTTTCAACTTATATTTACTGTCTACTTACATGGACTTATGCACAGCATTCTATTCTGTGTTAATTGAGTTTTTGTTAATATATTTATGTTTTCTACATCTGTTGCTAACTATTTTGTCACACTAAATGAATATGTTAGTACGAGAACTGCAAATGTATTAATGGTTTTAAAGAGGTTTCTAGAGTGAAGGTTTGATTTAAGCAATAGTTTCAATCACTACTTAGTTCTTGTAGGTCTTGTTTAATTTTTGAATGGTCTATTCTTTGATTTTGATAAAGTCCTAAGTATTTGCATATATTGCTCATCTTCTTCCATTTGTTGTAATTTTTCGTTATTCAGAGTATTATTTTCAATCACTGAGCCAGGAGACAGGCAAACTCCAACCTGGAAATTTTGCCGAACCCCCCCACTTTTTATAGCAAGGTAGGTATCTTTTACTTGACTATCATTTCATAGACAAGGGATCTCCGGCTTTACTTCTATCCGACGGATGGTACATCTTCTACGCAAACCTCGCTTAAGTTTACATAGCTTTTATGAATTCACCGACTTACTGATAGTTCTTTACTCCACTTTCCATGTTCTATATATACTATTTTACATTCATCATTACCAAATTTCATATTTATATCTTTGGATACCGGTACTTTTTCAGTTATTTTAAGTAAATTTAAGCATTTGAGCCAATGTGGATGTATACATTTTAATATCATCAATGAAAATGAGATGGTTTATTGGATACAGTTTGTGATTTTTCCTAAATAGTGGGATATCAATGGACCCCCCTTTTATAAATCTTGTGTTGTAGTTACTATCTCGCGGTGTAGAACTATTTGAGAAATACATATATGACACTGATATGTAAAAAAAATTTTTATACTCAAGATATCAGCCTTGAAGTTGAATACAATCTTTGATTTTTCAAAAACCTATTCTGTATTACTTGTATAGCTTCCAGATTGTTGGTGTTTAGGCCACTTCAAATAATAATACAGAATTTCAGAACCGATTCAACTAAGGATTTGTAGATAATTATTAAATTCTTTTTAGCTAATATCTCCCTCAGTGCATAAAATCTATGCATTAATAATCTAAGTTTTTTTGTTATATAACTCATGTGTTCATCCCATCTTATGTGTTGATCAATCATTACTCCTAGGTATTTAATATAACTAACTTTTTCTATACTAGGGCAATTGCACTTTGTAAGTTGCAAGCAGTTGTTTTTATGGAGATTAATATCCCAGTTTGGTTGATTATTTGGTAGTCAGGTGAATGTTATAAATTTACTTTTTTGAAATTTAGGCGCAGATAACTGTAACTTAACCAATCAGAAAGTGTTGCCAGACTGTTTTCAGCATTTTTTCCTATTGATTCCCAGGAATTTCCAGTAAACACGAGAGCTGTATCATCAGAATATGAAACAAGATGACCGTGTTGCAGATTCAAGTTAGCAATATTATTAATGTACACAAGGAACACTGACGTAGTTTTCCACAACACTATACTGCAGACGACGCGCGTTTAGCCAACCAAGTGGAGTTTTAATCATCTACAGGTGACGCCAACTTGGTTGGCGAAACGTGCGACGAGTGCAATATAGTGTTATGGTGGAAAACTATGTCAGTGTTATCTTCACACCAAAGGTTCCAACCCCTTTCAAGGGTTTGCAAGGAACAATATTGGGCCCAATACTGTTCCCTGCGGTACACCAATTGTAATGGTAAGAGGATCGCTATATACAGGGTTATTCACGCAAAGCGGGTATTAGACGTTCTTGGGGTTCGGTTAATGATAAAAATCTGATTTTTTTATGGAGGAGGTTTTTGATTATTTCCGATTCAATGAAAATATTTTCAGGTTTGCATCACTTCCGGTTATACCGGAAGTAGACCACAACTTCGTTATTTCAAATGGAACACCCTGTATATTATTGCAATTTTGAACTCTACTTGATATTCTAAACATATTTCATGTAGGATGTCCTGTACCTATCTTCAACTGTTTTTTAAATATTGACAGGTGAATATTGACATTTTGCAACTTTGACACTGTAAAATCTAAACGGTTAGAGATCAAGCAAAACGGTTTGCACATTCCTATCCTAACTTTTCAAGAGCTATCGTTGGATACTAATATCAGATTTATCCAAAAATAAAAAATTTTCAATTAAATTTAATCTCTTGGTTAAATCTGAAATTAGTATCAAACGATAGCTTTTGAAAAGTTAAGATAGGAATGTGCAAACCGTTTTGCTTGATCTCTAACCGTTTAGATTTTACAGGGTGTCAAAGTTGCAAAATGTCAATATTCACCTGTCAATATTTCAAAAACAGTTGAAGATAGGTATAGGACATCCTACATGAAATGTGTTTAGAATATCACGTAGAGTTCAAAATTGCAATAATATACAGGGTGTTCCATTTGAAATAACGAAGTTGTGGTCTACTTCCGGTATAACCGGAAGTGATGCAAACCTGAAAATATTTTCATTGAATCGGAAATAATGGAAAACCTTCCCCATAAAAAAATCTGATTTTTATCGTTACCAGAACCCTAAAAACGTCTAATACCCGCTTTGCGTGAATAACCCTGTATATCACCAACTTTTACTAACTGCTCTCGATCTTGAAGATAATTTTTCACAATCTTCAAAGCAGTACCACATACACTGACATCCTGTAATCTATCCAGCAAAACTCGATGTGACACGGTGTAAAAAGCTTTAGCCAAGTCAAGAAATACAGCCATGCATTTTTCGGAGTTGTCTAAACTTTTTATAATTTCCTGGATTTGATCTAAGATAGCATGCTCCGTAGAACAATTTTTTTAAAGCCAAATTTTGCCTAACCGTAATCACATCGAATGTGTCTAGAAAGCTCACAAGTATGTTTTAAAAACATTTCTCAAATATTTTAGCAAAGTTGCTGATAACTGATATAGACCTATAATGATTAGGATCCTTGTGATCTTCGGACTTATATACAGGAGTGACAATTGACTTTTTCCATTGTAGAGGTAAAATCCCGGTTTTAAATGTTAAATTTATTATATGCGTCAAAGGTTTTATGATTAACAAGAGAATATTTTTGACTAATTTAACTGAAATACTATCTTGCCCCAAGATCGAATTATTTTTAAAACTATTTATAACTTCTATAATTTCATTTTTTGTTACCGGATTAAGGTATAATGTTGATTGGATACTAGTATTTTTGGTTATAGGTGAAACCTTCATCAATTTTTTGTAGCATTTCGGTGGCAATACTTATAAAATGATTATTAAAGATATTTGCTTTTTCTCTATCCTCAGAAACTTCAATTCAGTCTTTATTTTTGATATTACTATTTTTTATTTTTCTTTATATTTTGTTTTAGAGTTAGTAACATTTGTTACAATGTTCCAATTTTTTTTACAGTTCTCTTTTGCCTCAACTAATTTATATCAGAAATTAGCTTGTTAATCATATTTCTATAGTTTGTATACTGATTTTTGAGATCAAGTGAAAGTTTTAAAAGTTTAAAAGATATACTGAGTTCTTCTACCAATATCTTTTCTCTGTTCTATTTTGTTTTCAAGTGTTATCTATACCATCTTGGTTTCATGTTTTAATTTTATTGTCGGCAATAGTTTTGATTGCCCAGCCCAGCTTGCACAGGCTTATATAATAAGGTGTATCTCTTTTAAATCTGTGTCATCTATATTAAGTAGTTTGGGATAATATTGGTGTTTATTATTTTAATTATATTGTTTGTGTTTTGGTTTATATTTAATACAGGTATGATTGGTCTTGTCATAAGGTTAGTGCCTTTGCATTTAATAATATTTGTTTCTATTTAATATATGGGGTCATCATAAAATAAGAGGTATTACTTTAAAGTCTTATATAATTTAAAAAATCAAGCTAGTAGCAAAGACTAAATGGAGTCTAGTTGCTTCAATAATTGGATTTTACTGTATCTATGGAAAACAAGAGTTGTCGTGTCAACTGCTTATACAAGTGTCAAACGTAATCATTGCGATTTAGAGAATTGTTCTCAAAATAAAACTGACGTAAACGTAAATTAAACGATTAAATTTTAATAACATGGATCTACAAACAAGAATTGGTTTAGTATAATGTTATTACGTATGCGGCAGAAATTACACTGCGGGATTACGAAGATTTCGTTTGAAAATGGGTTTGAGAGCAGGGCCCTGTGAAATGAAAGCGTGCGATAATTTGATTAGCGAATTTGAAAGATCAGGATCTGTACCTGACCTACCGAGATCAGGAAGACCAAAGATTAGTAATGTCCAAGTTGCAGAAACTCTTCGGGAAAATCAAAACATAGCCAACACTAATCCGTTAGCAATCAATAGTGTGAATTCGATATCAAAATGATTGGAAATCCCATACATCACGGTTTGGAAAATTTCACGCAAAATCCTAAAAATGCATCCCTATAAACTTAAACTCCTGTTTGAATTAAATGATGCAGATTTTCCTATCAGGTATGATTTTTCTTTACAAATATTGGCTCAGATAGAAATTGAACCCGAATGGTTATCCCGTATTTTATGGACAGATTAGGCCAATTTCTCTCTAAATGGCGGAGTCAATACTCAAACTGTCGTTTATGGTCAACAGATAATCCACATGAAATTGTTCAAAAAGGTCTTCATGACAATAAATTAGGGAGCTATTAGGGAGCAAATTGCTGCAATTCAACCAGAAATGCTGAATAATACTGTGTACAATTTGGGAGAACGGTTGGTGATTGTACAGCAGAAAAATGGACGACATATCGAACATTTGCGTTAACAACTGTTCGACCTAAAAAAGCCCATTGTTTAAGCAATCGAATTTCTTTCACATCCTGTTATTAACTTAATTTGTTAAAAATACATAATAAAGCTGAAATAAATCCCTTACTTTATGATAACATGGTATTATGTACTGAATTGTCATTAATAAATCCCTTATAACATTTTTGTCTAGATCATTGCCCTGTGCCCGTGAGTGTCCTTGTGGTCCTTTTATACAGTGCACGTCCGCCCTCCCCCTCTTGCTAACTTTTGAACTAATTGGGTTAGGGACTCCCGACAAAATACAGGGTGAATCATGTAAAACGTATTATTTTTTTTCATTTTTGTAAAATGAAAGATAGCGCCACAGATGCTGTTAAATAAACTTTTTTAAATAATAAAGTTGGACGTGTTGCATATCATTTAAAAATTATGTGAATTATCTGCACACTAATATTTGAAAAATTGAAATCGGTCCATCTGTTCTCAAGTAATAAAGAATTTTTGAGAGTTTGATAAATGAATAAAAAGCAGTCAAATTCAACAGTTTAATAAAGAAAACAATGAATGCAGGCCACTCAGGGGGTTCTCGACATCAAATACATCTATTAGGATAAAAGTTATCAAGTAAATTTGTGACTTCCCTAAAATAATGTGGTCGCACACCATCTTGTTGATACATTATGTTATCCCCCTTGAAACTCATATACATTATTCTGTACTATTTAGGCTATCGCAGGTTGAATATTATTTTCTTATAAGTACATGTTTTGTCAAATTTTCATCAATGGAATAGAGTCTTATGATGTGATCTAGGATACCTGCCCAAACATTAAACTTTTGAGGTTACCGTTTGTGACCTAACAATAGGTCAAATACTGATAACTATTTGTGTTTGTGTGATCTAACATTCTGCCTGTTCACATTTCCATTAAGGAAAAAAGAACATCATCTGTGAAGCATATGCTCCTTAGATAGTCAGCTAATTAATTAATGATTTTTTTTTCTATTATCTCGCAGAGGTTCATTCTTCTGTCTGGATCGTTTTCTGGAAGTTCATAGATTATATTCATCTTATAGAGATGAAATTAATTTTTTTAGCACTCTGCACTATTAATTTTGTGCAGCTCACCCACACGGAATGTAGATTGTACTGGATTTGTCACCATTACCGCCATAATATCTCAGTTTATCCTCAGGAGGAGATGGTCTACCATCAGGAATTGCGTTGATAACTTTTATCCTAATAGGCGGATTGGACGTCGAGAACCTCTTGAGTGGTCTGCTTTTTCACCAGATTTGAGCCCATTGGATTTTTTCCATGGGGTTATCTTATATCTAAGGTGTTCATTACCCAACCAGACAATCTTTTGGATTTGCGGTGGAGAATCACCAACGAGTGTGAATCTATCCCCAGGCAAACATTTCACACGGTAGGCCAGGAAATGTATGATAGGTACTTCTACTGTCAGGAGGTACAAGGTGGTCATTTTGAAGAAAATCTTTAGTTATTCCTATTAAAATATCGTTTTCTTTATTAAACTGTTGAATTTGACTGCTTTTTTTATTCATTTATCAAACTCACAGAAATGCTTATTATTTGAGAACGGATGGACCGATTTCAATTTTTCAAAGACTATTATGCAGAGAATTGAGAGACATTTTAAATAATATGCAATTATATACACCTTATTATTTTAAAACAATTATTTGATAGCACCTGTTTCGCCATCTGTCATTTTAGGAAAATGAATTTATCGTCAAAAAATAATACATTTTACATGATTCCCCCTGTATTTTGTCTGGAGCCCGTAATCCAATTAGTTCAAAAGTTAGTAGAGGGGGGGGGACTTTAGACGTGCACTGTATTTGCTACCATAATGTTTGATGCCCCTCGTTGGCAATCAACTATTTTTGCAATAATTTTTTCATAGTTGTAACTTTGATTATTTTCCCTAATATTTTCATTTTTAGATTTGGAATTTTTTTAAATTCACTACGTTGATTTTGTAGGTCTTTTAATTGCTTCACAATATGATCTGGTATGTGCATTGATCTATTCTAATATTCTTCAGAAAAAAAATAATTTCTATTTCTTGAAACTAATGTATCTAATTTTAGTTTCGGTTGTTACTAAAATTTTTTTACATACTGTTAAAACAGTATTTTCAGTTCTGTAATTCTACATTGTACTGAAAACTCAGCTCTTATAGGTCATTGAATTTTTCTTAAAAAAAAAGGTGTTAAGTAATATGCTGATGTATGCGATACTTTATATAATAATAACTTTAAAAAATCATGAGAATGAACTTTTTCCAAATTTGGCCCACTATTTTCATATTTTTAATATTAGGCAATTACATATAAATAGAATTAAAATTAGAATTTTTTACACTATTTAAATTAGAGATAAAAAAAAAATATTTTTAGGAAAAATTGGAAGATGAATATCATCAGAAGTTAGAAGAAAATAGAAGAAAAGAAGAAGAAAGAACTACAAAAAAGCGGCAGAAAAGGTTACGAAAGAAACAGAAACAAAAGAAAAAGGCGAAGAGTTCACAACTTAATAAATCATCTCTAGAATGTACTGAAAGTGAATCTGATAAAAGTGAGGCTGAGGAAGAATCTGTTGAATGTACTACAGAAGTTAACTTTTCAAACTGTGAAGTAAAACCTGATGAAAAGTGTTATGATAGTGGTAATACAAAACAATAAAAATAGTACAGAGAATTGTAACACTAAGGACAACAGTTCATTATAAATGCTGGTTAAAATGCCAGATGGTTTTAACATTTAACAATACCTTAATGTTTTTTTTATTCATTAATAGTTTAAAAGTAGAACTCCATTCTTAAGTGGAACAGTTAATTGAATAAGTAAGTGATTACTTTATTTGAGTATAGGGGCAGTGTAAAGTACAATCTGAGAAATAAATTAACAC
Source organism: Pogonocherus hispidulus (assembly GCA_963924545.1). NCBI lineage: Eukaryota > Metazoa > Arthropoda > Insecta > Coleoptera > Cerambycidae > Pogonocherus > Pogonocherus hispidulus. Next base: position 30,080,301 of record OZ004698.1, read on the forward strand.
CCTATGAGCCCGAATATAGATTCACACTGGCCACTCAATATAAATTTGCTTATATTTTGGTTCATGAAACAGTGCATGAACACACCAAAGAAAATACCTTAGCACTTTTATCATTGCTATATAGACAGTTTAAAAGGTTCAATCATAGGAAGGGATGTCATAAATATAAAAACATTCATATACAAGCATAAGATGTCACATCTACCTTCTATGTACATATTTCAAAATTAAATAGGCTCACTTCACTTATGTAAATGAGTGTCAAACTGTCTCACTGATTTTGGTGAAGCTTTTTTTTGTGAGAGGGGAAACAAGAGAGGGGATTTTGGTGAAGCTAAGTATTGATTTTAAGTATTTATTTTTTTGGCTATTTGGCATTTTTATTACCTTTTGAAATAAATCTTGCTGTTTTGGTCATTCAAAGTAAATATATATGTGTACACCAATCCGACAAAGTATATACAGGGTGTTAGTTAAACATGTGGCAAAATTCAAGAGGTTATTCCTTGGACTATTCTAAGGATATTTTATCCTTTGATGATTTTTGAAAAAGCGCTTTGTTGCGAAGATATAGGGCCAAAAAAATTTTCAACAAATAACAATTTATTACTAAAAATTACATGTAACATTTCTGAACCTACAAGAATTGTTACCTCCAGCTCGGATGCAACCATCCAATCTTATAGGCTCCCAAACTTTCAAAAACACTAGGGTCCTTTCTTATTGAGTTACACCCAGCAATTATCCGATCTCTTAAATCGTTCACATCTTCCACTTGCCTAGTATAAACTAATGACTTTAGATGGCACCATAGGAAATAATCCGGGGGTTTAAGTCTGGGGATCGAGCAGGCCATACGTGAGGTCCACCTCGTATAGTGAGCCATGATAGAGGACTTCACTAACAACCGTTTACAGGTCAACTAGCCAAACGTCAATCAATCTTAACAAATGCGACACACACAAACTACAAAAACACAACATACAAAACATACTAAATAATCACTCCGAAGTATCACGGGATGTTGGTAAGAATAAACAACTCCTTTTTCTTACATGCCTTTTACTTAATACATCCAGTGTAGTACGCCATACTTTTATTTCACCTACATTAATAATGTGAAAAATACCAAAATTGGATTTGTTGAAAATTCTATATCTATATCTTCACAACAAAGCACTTTTTCAAAAATCATCAAAGGATAAAATTTTCTTAGAATAGTCCAAGGAATAACCTCTTGAATTTTTTCCGCATGTTTAACTAACACCCTGTATACAGTGTGTACAGATTTGATCCGGAACCCGGTTTGTCGTTTTAATGTACATTTTTTTCGGAGTAGGGGGTCTATGTATGGACCATATGCTATGACATGTATGGACCATATTGCTAAGGAGATAATGTTATCTCCTGGTCAGCTATGATTTTCTCAATAATGATTTTTTTGGAAAAACATATTAGGGATTTTTTTATTAGAAATTGGATCACACTACGTTATTCAACACCATTTAAAACCCAAATACAAGGTTTCATTAATTTTTGTCGTATATTTTTTTTATACTGCCTCAAAATCGCTAAAACTAAAAACTTATTAATTTGAAAATATTGGTGCTTTTAGAAATGAGTAAAAACAATTAAATACAATTTAAAAGGGTCGAAATATCATGTTTAGAAAGAAAAAACAATAGCAATACCATTATATTTCAAAATTATTTTTCAAACTAAAATAAGAGCTTTCAGTTTTTGCGATTTTGAGGCACTGTTAAAAAAATATTCAATGACAAATTAATGAAACTTTGGGTATTTGGGTTTTAAATAGTGCTGAATAGCACAGTGTTGTCAAATATCTAATAAAAAAATCCCTAATACGGTTTTCCAAAAAAATCATAGCACGCTACGAGGTAACATTATCTCCTTAGCAAGTTCCATATATGTATCTTAGACTCCCTACGCTAAAAAAAAATTGACAATAAAATCGACACACCCTGTAAAATTCTACACTGGTATCTACATCAAATCTGTACACACTGTGTGTGATATATATATATACAGAGCATTTCAATGAAAACAAGACACCCTGAATAATTCCGTTACTGTTTTGTTTACAAAGAAATCCCAAGACAGGTCAATTTTTGCTTGGAGGGGGACATATTTTGCTACCAAATTTGACGTGGCAACATGTACCCCCTCCCTCTTTCATATGAGGGGTCAAGTGACCTCTCATATGAAGTCTTCAGTTCTCTTTTCAACCATATAAATATGTTTGATACTCATTTGTCATTTCGCGACAAAATCCATAAATAACTTTTTTTTGAAAATAATTCGCAATTTTTTTTTTCTATTTTCATAACAACAGCCAGTAATAATTTTATTTGTTATTATTTTAACAACTGTCAAATCATAGTATCAATATTCATTACTTAAATCATTTTTTGCTGTTTCTTCATTAGCTTTTATTTGTTGCTTGTGTTACTTTAGTTTGTGATCTGATAAATACAATGGTCTATACTCTTCAAGAACGAATTGATAGTAGGTACGTTTATATTATCAAAATAGAAACTGTGCCAGAGCTGCTGCTCACATCTTCAATAATAATAATCCTGCAAAAAATGTATGGCACAAGTATGTTTTAGAACTTATAAACAATTTTGTGACAACTGGATCTGTTAATAACAAGAAACATAATTCTACCAGAATTGCTAATGACGAAAATGTTGCAGTTGCTGTCATATGACTTTAATCGAAAACATGCGGTCTACCTCCAAGATATCCCAAGAATCTGGATTTTCACGTTCAACTGTTTATAAAATTCTTCAGAAGCACAAGTTTCATCCCTACAAAATGACACTTGTTCATGAGTTAAACGAGGGTGATTTTGACAGACGTATTCAATTTTGCGAAATATTAACCACAAGAATTAACCTTAATGCAAATTTTTTATACAACATTTGTTTCTCGGATAAGTGTACATTCTTTGTAAATGGGGAAGTAAATAGACAAAATTGCAGGTATTGGACTGATACTAATCTACATTTAATACGTCAAACGCACACCTAACATCCTCAAAAAGTAAATGTGTGGGCAGGAATCTTCGGTGAACACATTGTTAAACCAGTTTTATCGACGAGCTTTTAAATACCCAATTGTACCTTAATTTGTTGGAAAATAGAATCGAACCAAAAATTGTTGAATAGAGCAAGATCCGTATTTATTGGAAAATGATTTGTTTTTCCAACAAGATGGGGCACCTCCCTATTATACAGCTGCAGTGCGGCAGTTTTTAAATAACCACTTTCCGGGGCATTGGATTGGCAGGAGAGGTATTAGAGAGTGGCTGGTCAGATCCCCAAACCTGTCGCCTCTTGATTTTTTTTATGGAGGGTACCTAAAATCAAAAATGTATGAAACACAAACAGGATCATTAGATGACTTAAAAGAAAGAATAATGTTGCACTGTCGACAAATAACACCAGAAGTTCTGCACAATGTAAGGAGAGCAGCAGAATCTTGTTTTTATCATTGGATGGAAATTAATGGTGGCAATTTTCAACATCTTATTTAGTAATTTTTGTATTTTTATTTTAACTTTATCTTTTAAATATATTAATTAACAACCAATAAATCAATATCTACTGGTGTACCAATTACACTATAAAATAATTTAAATAATAAAATGTCATTTGGAAGTCTCATATGGAGTTTTATGTCGAATCATTCTTAAATACTGTGGTCTGGTCTTATAGTACATTAAAAAAAAAGTTATTGATGGATTTTGTCACGAAATGACAAATGAATATGGGTCACTTGATCCCTATTCCCTATTTAAAATTTTGACATTTGTGTTGAGGGGGGAAGAGGTACATGTTGCCACGTCAAATTTGGTAGCAAAGTGTGTCCCCCTCCAAGCAATAATCGACCTGTCTCGGGATTTCAATTACCTTTTTAAATGTGCATTTTAATTATCTTTTCAGATTTCTAATTAGACTTTTCGCATCAACGTGTTAGATATGTACTCTCCAAATAGATAAAATTTGTCAATAAAGACTAAAAAGATTAATTAGATAATCAGTTTTTTATAAAAATAAAGCAATATTGAAAGTCGTGCAGGTGAAAGTGCCTAGGGGACAGTTTTTTATTATAAAAATAGACAAAGAAAATATGCTACAGACAAAAATATCAGCAATAAATGTTAAAAATGTTGAAAAAACCATGGTAAACTTGCTCTATACCATACTTCAATCATCCGGTAAAGCCATATTACTCAAACACAGGAATATCTTGTTTATGATTGTTTCAGAGACGTGTTTTAGGCAGTTTTAACTAATACACTACATCACTACAATAATTAACCACTGTTATAGTAAATCATAAATTAAAACGAAGTGGTTGAAATATCTTATCAAAATCCGCAGTTTCCGTTGTAAGTCTCGATAGTCATTGAATAAAGACAATTATAAAAATAAATATATTTCCTATTACTTGTTATTATTCAGAAATAATACATCCCACACTATAAAAATGGTGCTGGACAAAAAATTAAAAATAACTCCACTCCTCTCTTCCTAACTTCCCGGTCCTCCTGATACCGCCCTGAAATTGTTTTTTACTTCGCCCTTATTGGCGGAGAATCAACTTGTGTGGGAGAGGGGCGGTTTATTTATTTTTCGTTCCCATTCACGCCAAAGGAAGACGAAGCTGCAGTTTGTAAAATCGAAAAATGGATGAAGTTTTTATGCTGTAGATATAAAAGTTTTAAGCCGTTTATGCCGATGAAAAAACAAAAAACATTAACAAGAATGTGAAATAAAAAATTGTTAAAAGGATATTTTTGCATTTTAAATGGTCGAATATAACTTATAGGTAATTAAGAATTTACACAACTGAGAACATACCTATCATTTTAGTTGTGAAACAAGTAATCTTTTTTATTATTTATATATATTTTTTTTGCGGAAGTTGTTGTAGAAGTGTTAGAAATTAGAAAAGTGCAATAGGTAATATGCCTTACTTACACATAATAGAGGCACGTTTTGGTAGAACAAAACTGGAAAAAATTAGGGAAGAAGTTCGATGCCTCTTTAATCGAGCTAAAGTTTCGGGCGCCTGGGCTCTGCATAGATCCGCACTAACAGATTATAAGGGGTCCAGGAGGCCAGTTACAAGCCACTGACTCCAGGAGAATAACTGAGTGGGCTGTGGCAATCCCATTAGGAAGCTTTTCTCAAGACCGTCCGTGCGTGGTGAAGAGCCACATCCTGCTCGAGGTGGCCTTGCTGACGACTAAACACGGCGGATCTAGACGAGGAAGGTCGATAAATTTCCCCAAGTCAGGATGTACGCGACCCGTGTGCATGGCCGAATGGCACCGGGGTGATAGGTGTCTCTAACGGGGCCTCTAGAATACCGGGCAACCTTCTAGAGTATCCTTGCCTTGCCACAGCAATACGGGGCTCTGCTGTGGTGGACTTGAATCCCTTGCTACCCGTGGGACTTTTATGGAAGACGTAGTAACAAACCAAAAACAACCTAACGAGGGAGGTCAAACCCTCGACCCTCCCCAGGCAACTGGGGAACCTATGGAGAATGGGATTAATCCGACTCCCATTGAAAGCCCGATCCCACCGGATCAGGAGAGGAGGCTGCTACAGTCTCCGACACCTGAGACTGGAGGAGAAGGCAATTTAGGGGATGAGACATCTACATCTGTAGACAAACTCTCCCTTAAAAGAACACGACTAGGAAGAGCCGCAAGGAAGCGCCTAAGTCGTTTGCTTAAGAGCGGAGTGCCTTACCAAACCGCCTTAAGTAATGTGCTGAACCAGCCGAAACTTGATCCTCAGCAGGAGGTAGGTAACTAGTCCTCCTCTCTGCCAGTGGGAACGAGCAAACGTATGCGTTCAGATGGTAGTTCACCGGATCTGGGAGCCAAGAGAGCCCGGGAAGGTGAATATACCAAACCATCATTCAAGGCTGTAACAGAGGGAAATAGGGTGGGAATTATCCACCCTGCGTACCCCGAAACGGCCTTGACCAACAACCAATTAGGAACTCTACAGAGGGCGATAATGTCAGCTGTAGATGAACTACCAGATGATGGACCTCAGGTGAGATTCCAGAGCTGTACACATCGACCTGGATGGCTTCTCACCACCTGTGTGGATCAGACGAGCGTCTCGTGGTTCAGCCGTGGGAAGGAGCTCGTCTTCAAACCGTACAGGGTGAGGATTTACCTAAACCACATATATATGTGGCCTATATACCGGATGAAGCCGACAAACGGCTCACATCGGACATAGTTCTCAGCAGGCTGAGAAAAATGAACCATGGCTTGAATACCCGGGAGTGGAAAGTACTACACCGGGAAGAGTCTGGCTCAGGGCAGGTCTGGACATTCTCGACTGACGAGGGGTCTAAGGCAGCTCTGGAAGGGCTGAACAATCAGCCCTACTTTGGTTTTGGGCAGGTGCAATTCCGCCCAAAAATCAATAAAATCAAAGGGGTAAAGGGGAAAGAACCCGCCCCAACAACTAAAAGGTCGGAGGATGAACCACCAACCTCGAGGGGCAAATCTAAAATGTACTCCACTGGTGGAAAATTTCCCCGACTCAAACCACTTGGGAAAGGAAAATCCATCCCAAACAAACCTTCTCTTCGGAAGAGCGGATCAAAACCGCCATCCGGAAAGAAGGGTGAACCACCCTCCCCCAAACCCAAACCAAGCACCTAAACCCCGTTTCCTATCCTAGTCTCCCTTCTTTATAACCTTCTTTCTATCCAATAACCCATCCCCTCCCCCTGATGTCTACTACTACTACATACATCAGGTGCCTACAGGCGAACATTCAACATGCCAAGGCTGCGACGTATGTTCTTGGAAAAAGATTCCAGGACGAGCAAATTGAAATTGCTCTCATTCAAGAACCCTGGACCAGTAAGACAAGCCGAGTAACCGGACTAGGTAACACTTCTGGAAAGGTAATAGTGATGGGATCTGAAGCCAGACCCAAAGCTTGTATCTGGATCAGAAACAATATTAACTATTTTGTACTTACAGGTTACTGCACCCCGGATGTCATAGCCATCCAACTATCGATCCGAATGGGGGGAGCAGGGGGAATATAACCCTCTGCTCGGCTTACTTTCCGGGCGATAGGGATGCTGGTCAACCTCCTCCATCTGCAGTGCGGGATTTAGTCGCCTTCAGTAGGAGAAACAATGTCCACCTGGTCATCGGATGTGATGCGAATTCCCACTACACGGCTTGGGGCAGCACAGACATTAACCAAAGAGGTGAGTCACTATTTGATTATATATTAGGTGAAGGGCTAATGGTAAACAACATTGGTTCAGAACCAACCTTTATCACTAGAAATAGGAGAGAGGTACTAGATCTCACTATCAGGGTACGACTTCAAGGTACCCTGACCACTATAAATAATCGTGACGAGATAGAGATTGCGACGGAACAAATTCGGAACGCTCTTATAGCAGCTTATCACGAAAACTGTCCACTTGAGACCAAAAAAGATAATAGAGGCACATCTTGGTGGAACAAAAAACTGGAAAAAATGAGGCAAGAAGTTCGACGCCTCTTTAATCGAGCTAAAGTTTCGGGCGCCTGGGCTCCATATAGATCCGCATTAACGGACTATAATAAAGAAATAAGAAGGGCAAAAAGGGAATCTTGGAGGAAGTTCTGCGAGAGTATATCTGATTTACATAGCAGTACGAGAATCCACAAGATCCTTTCTAGGGATCCGGCAAGGGAATTTGGGTTGATAAAACGACCTGATGGAACCTTCACGACCTCTGGAAGGGAAACCTTGGAGCTTTTATTACAAAACCACTTCCCAGGTAGTTCGATTTTGGATAACCAGCAACTACCACTACCAGAAGGCCGATTTAAACGACCTAACCAAAATGACTGGTTGGTGGCCAGGAAGGTTATCACAAGACCAGCTATTGAGTGGGCTATCAAATCTTTTCAGCCATTCAAATCACCCGGTGAGGATGGTGTGTTTCCAGCTCTGCTCCAAAACGGACTGGAAATCATCATACCGTTTCTTATTAGACTATTCAGAGCTAGTCTGGCATGGAGCTATATACCATCCAATTGGTCCGCAGTGAGGGTGGTATACATACCTAAAATAGGTCGAACAGACCTATGCCGCAAATCGCTCAGACCCATTAGCCTGACATCATTTCTGTTGAAAAGTCTGGAAAAGGTACTGGACGGACACATTAGGACGAGTGTGTTAAGCATTCATCCTCTAAATACCCACCAGTATGCCTATCAAACCGGCAAGTCAACAGAACTAGCCCTCAATAACTTAGTCGGGAAAATCACCCAATCCCCGCAGAGTAGGCAAATTGCAGTGGGGGCCTTTCTTGACATTGAGGGAGCGTTTAACAATGCACTGCCTGACTCCCTATATACAGCTGTCATTGCTAGGGGAGTCGACCCAACCATAAGTGGCTGGATTCGGGCTATGTTAGAAAATAGAACTATAACGACGTCCCTTCAGGAAGAAACGGTCAGATTTACGGCCGCAAGAGGGTGTCCACAAGGGGGGGTTCTTTCCCCCCTACTTTGGTCACTGCTTGTGGATGACCTGCTGGCCATACTTTCTGTGTGGGAGGTTGCGGTTCAAGCATATGCGGACGATCTAGTCATTTTAATCAGAGGAAACTCTGAAGAGGGAACTTCCCTCACCCTCCAAGAGGTACTAGAGACAGTACTGAGTTGGTGTAAGAGGGAGCAGATGTCTGTAAACCCTCACAAAACGGTAATTGTACCGTTTACCAAGAAAAGGAGGCTGGACAACTTAAGACCTCCCTCCTTACTTGGTGAAATAATTCCATTTGCGGAGGAAGCAAAGTATCTGGGTGTAGTACTGGATAAGTCGCTTAATTGGAACTCCCATCTGGAAAAAATGATCCACAAGGCACGACTGTCCTTATGGACTTGTCGAAGAATTTGTGGGAAATCTTGGGGCACTGGACCCAAACAAATATATTGGCTGTATGTGACGGTTATACGACCCATGATCGCATACGGCTCCATAGTTTGGTGGTCGAAAGGACTACAACAAAGGACCAAAATCAAATTCTCTGGTTTACAGAGACAAGCCTGCCTGGCCATAACTGGATCAATTAGCTCCACACCGTCAGCAGCTCTAGAAATCCTACTGGACCTACCTCCTCTTCATATATATTATTTATAAATATTAATATTATTATTATAAAGGATTATTTTAGGACGGATGGAGAGGTACCGATTACTCATAATATTCAGAATATAGTTTTGTCGTCGAGCAGGCAACATGCCCGGTTCCGCCGTCTCGTCTATTCAATGTAAAAGATGTAAATCAAATGTCGTTAATGGCATCAAGTGTAAACTTTGCGATAGTGCATTCCATATGAGTTGTGCGAAACTGCATAATAGTGTAAAATTTGTTGGGGAGCATGAAATTTTATACTGTGAAGAAGTTCCTACCGGCGAGAGTGAAATCGCTTTTTTTGACGCAATGGAAGACTTTTGTGACTCTGGCAAGGGTGTCGATATTCGTATCTTCAAGTATATCATTAATCAGAAAGAAACTATTATTCATCAAAAAGATGTTTTAATTAAGGAGCTACATGATAAAATTATACTTCTTCAGACAATAATCAATTCCAGTGAAAAAGATATCACTCAACAAAAAGTGAATAAACCTATCGCTTTAAAATCTGAAGTGAGGAAAAAAGCGTCCAACAAAAACATAAATAAAAACATGTGTTTAACAGGTAGTAGCGAGAATAACAATTCTAATGTACATAAAGATAAAAGCATTGAAATAAACTCAAATGACGTCGCTATTGGTATTATACAGGAGGAAACAAGAATTAAGTTAAATAATTATATACACTTAAATGACGATATTAAGCAACAGACAACTAAAAAAGATGACTCTAACTCTTCCAGTAGTGGTGAGTGGAAGCAAGTATCAAATAAGAAGAATCGAAAAAGACAAGTGGTTGTTGGTAATAATACGTCTGCTGGTGATGTAAAAGGTGCTCCCAAATATGTCAGTCTGCATGTTTACAGACTACATAGGGATACAACTACCGATTCCCTTAAAGTTCTGTTACAGAAACATTTTCCGGAAGTTGTGTGTGAGGTTATTACTTCCAGACATCCTAACTTATATTCTTCATTTAAAGTAAGCATATTTGAAAACAATTTTAAAGATGCAATGAATCCTGAACTGTGGCCCTACGGTACGTGTATCAGTCGTTTTTTAGATCTGAGACCGAGCAGGGTGAGTTCCAACAAGTGATGTTTGATCCCAACCTTGTCTTATTAAACGTGCAATCATTGAATGGTGACAAACTGAATAATTTATCAATTGATACTTTTTCTTTCAATGTTGATTTTCTGTGTTTAACCGAGACTTGGTGTAATGAGCTGTCTATCAATTCATTTCATTTTAATAGTTATAGCTTAGCTAATTACTATTGTAGAAAGAATTTTAAGGGTGGAGGGGTTTTATATTAACTAGGAAGCCTTATTCATGTATTATTTTAACAAACACTTTCCTAGGCGCGCTTATGGCCGTACTAATAGAGAATATAAAAGGTGGATCAATGATGAAGTACGACTATCCAGTCAAAAGCTTAAAGATTTGTATTACTTGAAGTTATCATATCCTGATGCCTATAAATTTAGTAAAATAAAACATAATCAGTTGGTGCAGTCAACTAAAAAATGTTATTATCAAAAAAAAAAAATATTTCAAAAAATCCTTCAAAAACAGCCTGGGGAATTGTATCTGAGTTGTCCAATAAAGTTCATTTAAAGTCACAAAAAATTTGTATTAAAGATAATAACATATCTATCACTGACCCTAAACATATTGTTACTTTGTTTGGTAATTATTTTGACAGTGTCACTGAAGATGTTCTTGATCAAATTCAATCTTCGGCTGCTACTGATACTGTACGTTTCACTGATAGAATGGAGACCCAAATTAATTCATTTTTTTTGGTTCCATTTGATGACGGGGAACTATATAAGTTACTTTTTAGAAAACTGAATTACAAGCATTCTTCAGGTTTTGATGAGATTCCTCCATATATTTTAAAAAGATCTTTACATATTTTAATACAACCTTTGGTTTACTTGGTTAATTTATCATTCTTTGATGGTTATTTTCCAGACAGCCTAAAGATAGGAAAAATAAGTCCGATTTTCAAAAAGAACGATAGGAGTCTCGTGGAAAATTATAGGCCAGTTACCGTCTCTGCAGCATTCTCCAAGGTATTTGAACATGCATTTTTAGATAGGTTGTTGTCATTTATTAACAGATACAATATCATGTCCAATAATAGAATAGAATAGAATAGAATAGAATAGAATAGAACTTTAGAATAGAACTTTATTAGCTTCATAGCTATTATAACAGTACATAATTACAGTATCGATAGTAATACAAAATCGAAATATATCCTAAAAATAAAATTTTCTTAACCTACTCCTAAATGTATTTATCCTTGTACAGGTTCTAATCGCCATTGGTAACTGATTATAAATACTCAAACCCTCAACAAAGGTGGTTTTTTGCATTGATGCTGTGTTGTATGGTTGTATATAAAAAGTTTCATTAAACCTCAAGTTATAATTTATCATATCACACCGTTTGGTTAGAAAGTTCTGTAGGTATTGAGGTGCACATTTATTTACAATTTTGTGTATCAAGGTTAAATTCGATTCAATAATCAATTGATGCACGTTTAAAAATTTTAGTGATGACAACATAAGATCTATAGAAGCATATTTGTTGCAACCAAGCAATGCACGCATTGCTTTGTTTTGAATCCTTTGTAGTCTTTCTATATTTTGTACAGAACAAGATATTAACAGTGACATGCAATAGTTAAAGTGTGGGCAAATAATAGTGTTATATACAACTCTCTTACACCATGGGGATAGCTTTTTTGCAATTCTAGTAAAATACCCTACCTTTTTACCCAGTTTTTTACATACATAGTCTACATGATTATTAAAGTTTAACTGAGAATCCAGCACAACACCCAGATATTTTATTTCATTATAAAAAGTTACTGCAACATTATCTAAAACAATAAGGTGATTCTCAGATTTAAATTTCAAACAGTTATTCTTAGTACCAATTATCATGCATTTAGTTTTGTCCACATTAAGTTTCAATTTATTAAATTTCAACCAGTCTGCAAGAACACATAACTCTCGGTTCATTATATCTGTTACATCATCAAAGTCAGTGCCAGCTACCGATAGTACAGTGTCATCTGCAAAAAGATTGACAAATGAATTGCGCAAATACAAATTAACGTCATTTATGTATAAAACAAATAATAAAGGTCCCAACACACTGCCTTGCGGCACCCCGTATACCACTTCCACTAGGTCAGAACACACATCCTTAATTTTTGTTTTCTGGTATCTATCTTCTAAGTAATTTGCAATCCACTTATTTACCACTCCTATTCCATATTTTTCACATTTTTTAACCAATAACTGTCGATCAATTGTTTCAAAGGCACGCTTCAAATCTATAAACACACTAATCACAATTTTACCTTCATCCATATCTCTCTTCCAAATATTGCACACCAACTGACAAGCAGTTTCACAAGAATGATTATTTCGAAATCCAGATTGTGAAGAAATTAAAATGTTATTTGTTTCTATAAATACGCTGAGTTGTTCATGAACAATTATCTCCAGAATCTTCACCACAGGTAAAAGGTTTATAGGACGCAGTTCTTCAGGCCTTTTTGGATTGACTACTTTAGGTACTGGTATTACGGTACTACATTTTAATTTTTTAGGTACTATGCCACTTTGTAAACTGGTATTTATAATATTTAGTAGCGGATATCCGACACCAGCAAAAATATCTTTAAGCAGAGAAACCGTAATTATGTCATCGCCACTAGCTTTGGTTTTCATATTCGTTATTATTTTTTGAAGCTTGTTTAAAGAAATAATTTCAAATGACTTTATTTGTACACAACTTGTGGGGTTAACTTCAACAAAAGATGGCGACGGTTCGGGTATACTGTGAGCAATATTGTTCACGCTTTCCACGTAAAATTTGTTCATATCTGCACTTACAGATAATCAACATGGATTCATGTCGAATAGGTCGACCTCTACTGCTATGCATTCATACAATGATCATTATTATTAAATCTATAGAAGCCGGAGAGTGCCCTGTTGGAATTTTCTGTGACCTTAGCAGGGCTTTTGACTGCGTTAATCACGGCATTTTGTTGCAAAAGATGGAAAAATATGGTATTCGAGGCACACCTTTGAAGTGGGTTTCGACTTTTCTTCAGAATCGTAAACACTATGTTTGTATCAATAATGTATCATCTGAAGCAAAACAGGTAAGTATTGGAGTGCCACAGGGATCGGTATTGGGCCCTGTCCTATTTTTATTATATATCAACGACCTAGATAAGTTGACAGAATCTGCACTTCTAACCTTTTATGCCGATGATACGTCGGTAATAATTTTAAATAAATCTGATAATGAATTATCTGTGATGTGTGATACGTTGATGTCTTGTATGTGTGAATGGTTCACTCAAAATTCTCTGTTTCTTAATGTCAACAAAACCCAAGCTATTAGATTCCACAATCGACAGAAGGACTGTGGTAATATTGACAAAAATATTAACAATACTCGTATTAATAATACAAACGTTGTAAAATTTCTGGGACTAACTGTAGATGAATGTCTAACCTGGAGTTACCATTGTGACGAGTTGATTATGAAGTTAAATTCAATCTCATATCAATTTCGCAACATTAGAAGCGTTCTGCTGATGGACCAATTGTTGAAGCTCTACTATGCACAGGCTGAGTCACGTTTGCGATACGGTATCTGTTTCTGGGGTGCTTCTTGCCATTCCAACGGTGTCTTTATTGCACAAAAAAGAGTAATTAGGTGTATGTTAGGAGTGTCAGTTGGAGAATCTTGTAGACATATATTCAGTCGTTATAATATTTTAACGTTGCCTTCTCTGTTTTTATATGAAATGTGTTTGTACGTTTTTATTAATAAAAGTAAGTTCGACTACAGATATCAAATACATTCGATTAATACTCGGCAAACTAATCAATTTAATGTACCCTTCGGCCGATGTAAGATATCTTTTAATACACCCAACTGTTTAGGCTTAAGAATGTTCAATAGGTTACCTAATGAAATTAAAATGTGTTCCTCTATCTATAGTTTTAAAAGGAGACTGAAAAAATATCTAACTGATGCATGTTTTTATACTCTAAACGAATATTTTAATAATTAGTTTAAGGACAATAACTAGTCTAGTAGTTATATGTATGTGTCTTTGTATATTTGACTATTCCTATTCAATTGTATTGACCTATTGGAAAATAAATATATTATTATTATTATTATATATTTGGAGAGAGAGGCCAGATGGGCAACATACAGACTAAAGCAGGCAACTTTTAACATGCCGCAGTCTGACACCATGGAGCGCAATAGGCTGCTGGATGACATGGAAAGTCACAGTATCCTGGAGATGATTTCAGATGTCATGCCTGCAAAGACCAACCTTGAACTGCCCTTTCATATTCTCTTCCCAGGAAGAGATGAATGGGATCGGAATAAGGCCAACCTATTAAGGGTAGATAGTTGGTTTACAGACAGATCCTAAACACCCATGGGAGTTGGAGCCGGAGTATATAGTTGCAACCCAACGGTGAAAATATCCTCATCCCTTGGCAGTTATGCAACTATATTTCAGGCAGAAATTTATGCCATCGAATTGTGTGTACAGAGGCTGGAACAAAGGCAACTTACACGCAAATCGATAAAAATCTTCTCAGATAGCCAAGTAGCTCTTAAAGCTCTTGGTTCCTACCGTTGCAACTCAAAAACGGTATTGAGCTGCCAGCAGGCACTTGCTCAATTGAGCAGAAAAAATAGAGTAACTCTGGTCTGGGTCCCAGGCCATTCTGGACATGAAGGGAATGAGGCAGCCGACTCTCTAGCTAGGGAGGGTGCTGCTTCTGAATTTGTCGGACCAGAACCGGTGCTTGGCATATCCTCGAGTACTGCCAAAGCAACGCTCTTGACCCGGGCTGAGGAGCAAATCCTCCAGTACTGGCAGGAACTACCACGATTAGTTAATTCGAAGGCGTTTATAATAAACCCTTCAAAAACAAGAACTAAAAAACTTCTAGAGTTAAGCAGGTTTCACCTACGAACTCTAATTGGCCTATATACAGGCCACTGCCGTTTAAAATATCATCTGTGCAAATTCGGCCTAGCAGAAGATGCTAAGTGCCGCCTATGCTTAGAAGATGATAAAACGGCAGAACACATATTGTGCACCTGCCCCGCTGGGGAAAGGATCAGATACTCATTATTTGACAAAGGACAAGTTCTGCCAGAGGATCTGAACAAATTCTCACCTAATAAGGTAATCAGCTACATTAAGAAGCTGGACCTGTTGGGTGAAATATAAGTAGGTGTGAGCCACAATAGACCACATGGTCGCGGTGGAGGGTCTGGTTTTCGGCCCACTCACTTTTGAACCTAATTACAGATTATAATAAAAAAATAAAAAGAGCAAAAAGGGAATCTTGAGCGAAGTTCTGTGAGAGTATATCTGATTTACCTAGCAGGACTAGAATCCACAAGATCCTCCCTAGAGATCCGGCAAGGGAATGTGGGTCGATAAAACAACCTGGTGGCACCTTTACAGAACCTGGAAAGGAAACTTTAGAGCTTTTCTTACAAAACAACTTCTAGGTACTTCGATTTTGGATAACAAACAGGAGGCCGATTTAAACGACCTAACAAAAACGACTGGTTGGTGGCTAGGAAGCTTATCACAAGACCAGCCATTGAGTGTGCTATTAAACCTTTTCAGCCATTCAAATTCATATTAGTAATACACCACCCCTTCCCCCATAACTCGCTGACATGATGTAATATCTAAAATAGAATATGAAAATCTGACTTCAATAACTTCGTCGAAACAAGTTTATATAGTGTATGAACACCTGGCGTCTACACGGTATCCAGTTTCAGAGTATGATGTAATATCTAAAAGTAGTGCATGATTAATAGAACATCTGGTGACGGTATATAAAAAAACTTGACCTGTTGAGACAAGTTCATAAAGCGATAAAAATTAATTGAGGTAATAGCCATTACAAGTAGTTCCCAAGAGTTTAAAATAAAAAATAGCCTATGACTCATCGAACACTTACAAGCTAATGGATGACATTGTATCTAAAAAATAATATGACTAATGTAATATTTGATTTCAATAACTTGTTGAGAAGGCAAGTAGTTGTTATAGCGTATGACTTTCCTGATGATACAGCGGCTTGAAATAACTGGAATCGAACCCACATGCAAATCATCATAAAAAAATATAATGTAATGTAATATAACGTTTACTTCCCTGTTCATATTTTAAAGTGGATTTTGATATAGAAATGAAATGCTTAATTGAAAATTATATTTAACAGGTATATTTCTATCACCCTGTATATAATCTGATAAAAAGTTTAATACAAAATTATTTTTAAAGGTAGAATGGTGCCTATATCTTAAAGCGGGTGGAACTATTAAAAAAACTGAGAAAATGTCAATGAAAGCAGGACAGGGTGAATTTAGATAAAATAATATTATATAGACATAGGATCCCGCATTTGTTAAATGTTCATAAGTTTAGAGTGAATACCTTGCTTTTATTTTATGTACCTAGTGAGCTGTTTGGTTGAAATCAATTTACTGACTAGTATATCATTTTTGCAGGAACAAGACAGATATTCAAAAACGGGATTAAAATTTACCTTGTGTGATGAGAACGAGGCGTATTATTACTAATTCGTGACAAATGTATTATAGCTAATAGGGAGGGTATTAATTAACGTGCTCTTAAACATTGATTGAGGGTATCTCTTGTTGAAAAACTAGATTGGACCGTGCTAACTTCAGGAAAAAAAAATAAAAAGCTAGGTTATGCATTTCCCCCCTTACTGTTAAATAGTCTCTTTACTCTGGAAAAATCGTTGGATATGTAATACATGGAGTTCTCCGTATATCAAGAGGTTAACGAATGACAACATCCGCTGCAAATAGACAGGTCTAAACTTGTTTTTCGAGGACTGAATATAGGTGTAAGGCATATGGTGTAAATAACGGTCGAAACACTCTGTACATAATATATCAGAGGCGGTAGATATGTGCTAATATGAAAAAGCAACAATAAAGACGGAACAGATAATAAATTAAGTTGTAATACAGGGTGTATTTTTTAAAGGTAACCACCCCTGTATCTCCATTATTAAGAGATTTACACTATATGTTCTTTGGAACTTTTTTCATAATTTTTTATAAACTATTTGATAATGTGTCCACTTACGTTTCATCACTTCCGGTTTCACTGGAGTAACCCCAACATTCAAAATTTAAATAGGACACCCTAAATATCTTCATCCAGTATTGTTTATCATTCAATTTCAAATAAATTTGCAAATGGAACTACATTTCTAAAATCAAAAACAACATTGCTATTTAAAAAAAAAATTATTATAACTGTACTGTGTATAAATAATACGCAGTACAGTATATAATAAAGTATAAATGTACTGCGTCATTTAAATTAAGTAAAAGCTATTGAACAATAAGTAATAAACTTATAATCTTTACTAAATTGTAATAGTTACAAATTGTTTTCAAAAATAGCGCCATAAATATCATTTCTTGCGGCATAGTTTGTAACAATTCTTCAACTCGATTTCGCATTGCTTCCTTATTATGCCATTCATTTTTATAAATTTGATTTTTAATGTAGCCCCATAAAACGAAGTCTAGAGGGTTTAAGTCTGGTGAGCATGCTGGCCATTTGAATGGACCATCATTTGCAATCCATTTGTCATATGTGTTTCTTAAATAGATGTTGACTGCATCGGTATAATGAAGCGGAGCACCGTCATGCTGGAAAAAATATTTATTTTCTACTTGCAAGGGGAATATTATCCAAAAAGTCATTTTCAATTTGATGAAGAATATTTAAATAATTGTGACCTTTAAGATTTCCATCATAAAAATATGGGCCAACAATGCGGTTACTTATTAAACCAACCCATACATTGAATTTCCAAGACCTTTGAAAATTAGTTTCCTTAAATAAATGGAGATTCTCGGTGGCCCAATAGTGATAATTGTATTAAATACACCGTAAAACTGGCTTCATCGCTCCACAAAATGTTTTTCAAAAATTCTAAATTCTGTTGACTTTTAACTATAAACCATTCACAAAAAACAATTCTTCTTTGTGTGTCACCCACACGCAAATGCTGATGAAGTGGATATTTTTAACAATTATAATTATTTGTATTAAAAATTTTTCGTACACTTGAGTAAGAAATTTCATATAAATTAGACAATTGTCGAATAGAAATATTTGGATTCTCAGTTACTGATAATAATACCTGTATCTCGACTTCTTCATTTCCAACAATATTATTGGGTCTTCTTTTTACTTTAAATTTTCCAACAGTTTTTAAATTATTTATTTAAGTTAAGAGTCTTATAATAAAGCTTTTTCTTATTTGGGTGTCTGAGGTTAAACTGTCTACATGTTTCTCTGTAACGCTTGTTACGCATACCAAAAAGAACAATTATTTCAAACATATCTTCGTTACTATAATTTTCTTCAATTTCTTCCATTATTATTTTTAACTTTTTACACAATACACGAACTATTACAAAGTGACAGCAGTTATAGGACTAATAAAACTATAAAGGATCCCTCAAACCAGAGCGGTACGGCGGGAGCAGAAGCGGGAGCGACTGCAACGCGGGACCAAAGTATGTGGCGGGATATTACACCACATACTTTGGTCCCGCGTTGCAGTCGCTCCCGATCCCGCTCCCGTCGTACCGCTTTGGTTTGAGGGATCCTTTATTGACAACCAAACAACCTACCCTTCATTTATTTTACGCCTACTATGTACTTCAAATTTGTTACTGCAATTAAATAGAAATTAGTATTTTTTTTAAATTGCAACGTTGTTTTTGATTTTGAAAATGTAGTTCCATTTGCAAATTTATTTGAAATTGAATGATAAACAATACTGGATCAAGATATACAGGGTGTCCCATTTAAATTTTGAATGTTGAGGTTACTTCCAGTGAAACCGGAAGTGATGAAACGAAAGTCGACACATTATCAAATAGTTTATAAAAAATGATGAAAAAGTTCCAAAGAACATATAGTGTAAATCTCTTAATAACGGAGATACAGAGGTGTTTACCTTTAAAAAATACACCCTGTATAATATAGTGTTCCTAAACAGTATGTACCTATATAATTTTAATTCTCGTTATTCACACAGGAGTGATATACTTAAAGGAATACGCGGTATACCATAAATTAATAGATAGACAGAAAACTATTCCTAGCAGGGATTTATGGGAGGAGTTCTACAAAAAACAACTCTATCCATCAGCAGTAGCCGTGTCCATGTGGTGGAGCTATCTTAGGTTAAAGGAGTTTGTACCCTACCGCTTTTATATAATAGGTAATAAATCACAAATTCAGATCTTTGGATATATTTCAGTGAATGCATAGATCTTTATTAAATCGCTGTCGGGGTGAACTTAATGAGGTAATATCTAAATATAGCACATGATTAATTGAATAGTTAATAATTTCCTCAATAAAAAATAAACTAGAGGCTACTTCAGCTCTATCGATGAGAGTTAAAGAACAAATTATCAGCGCCATCAATCACTAATATTTTACACATGCATATTACAAAATTAATGAGTCCACAAGAATACACCATACTAACTACTGCTTTAGGTGGAACCCAAAGGATTTTAATTAAAAAATGCATCAAAGATCTTCAATAAATACTCCCACAAAAACAGTCCCAACAGTAAAAGGTTAAGCAAATGATCATGTCTTCTATTATTAATATTAAATTATCGAGGACATGGTTAATATCTAACATGCGGTATAATACAAATTAATATTACCAAAAACGTAATACAAGGTCTTCAATAATTACCCTAAGCAAAGGAAAACATTACATTTAAATTGTCACGAGGACCGCCACGTTACACACTGTATATGCAAAAGGTCTAGACTTCTTATGGAAACCGCATTATTATTATTATTAAGGTACAGATCACTTTAGAGATTATTACCTCTATCATAATTTCATCCTCCCTTTAAAAACGGAGTAGCAAACCAAAAAATTCAAACAAACAGACAGAATAAACTATATTGGTTGAGGAGGGCCATAAGGCAACACATGCTGAAATCAAGACTAACGTATTTCCCTAAAAAAACATTTACCTAAGCGGGGCTATTAAACCGATTCTCTTGTTTATAAAGCCATAGTGTAGATGCTGTAACTAGTACAATATTTTTATTATACATGGATTCTACGCTGAATTTTCTGGGCAATAACAATACACCACCCCTTCCTCTACATGGGTATCCCGCGTCAGCAACACAATAAAAACAGTTATTACATACTAAAGACAATAAATACGTGGAAAATGATCGTTCTTGTACATAATACATAACCCCCCCCTATTCTCATCATAGTAGTAGGTAGTTAAGAAATAATATGCATTGTAAGAATATACCGCCCCTTCTTCTACATAGACCTCCCGAGTCAGCAATGCAATAAAAACACTTATTACGTGCTAAAGGCGATAAATAGGTGTAAATACTTCTCTTTAAATAATGCCTAACTCCCTTATTTTCACACGAAAGTGATAGGCTAGAAGTAATATCGCTGTAACAGTATACCGCCCCTTCCTTCACACAAGGCTCGCGAGTCAGCAATGCAATAAAAACACTTATTACTTATTAAGGGGCCATAAATATATGTAAATGCTTCCCTTTAAATAATACCTAACCCCCTTAGTCTCACTCCAAAGCGATAGGCTAGAAGTTATATCGCTGTAATAATATACCGCTCCTTCACATAGGTCTTGCAAGTCAGCAATGCAATAAAAACCCTTATTGCGTATTAAGAGGCCATAAATACATGGAAATGCTTCTCATTAAATAAACCCTAATATTCTCGCACCAAAAAGATGGGCTAGAAGTAATACCACTGTAGTAATATACCACCCCTTCCTCCACATAGACCTCCCACGTTAATAATGCAACAAAATCCCATGTTTTCACACCAAAGGGATAGACCAGAGGTAATACCACTGTAATAATACACCGCCTCTTCCTCCACATCAGCAATCCAATAAAAACATTTATTACGTATTAAGGGGCTATAAATACACGTAAATGATACATTACTCTTTAAATAAACCCTAAATCCCATGTTTCCACACAAGAGATAGGGTAAAAGTAATGTCAAATTAATAATATACCGTCCTTTCCGCCACATAGGCCTTCCCCATCAGCAATGCAATAAACACACTTATTATACATTAAGATGCTATAAATATGTTGAAAATTATGGTTCTTTTAAATAATACATAACCCACATAACATTCTCACATCCATGGCAGTTAAGGAGTAATATGTGTAGTAATAATATACGACCCCTTCCCACACACAAGGGTCAGATATCTAAGAGAGATCTGAAGAGACATCTGAAAAAATAAATGTTATTTTTTAGCCACATGGGAAAGTCGTTGCATCGAAGATGTCATCAGGTTTCACATTATTTACTTGAAATACCTACACGTGTATTTAGGAGATAACGCTCGGTATATAGTAGGTACAACTACAACAGTATCAGAAATATAATACTCGTTCTCAAGGCATTGTGAACAAGGTGCTATTTCAGCGAAAAGTATTTTCGCATAATCTGGGGCTTTAGCAATTATAAATTAAAACATATATTTTAAAGGAATGTTTAGGTATAACGTCGTTTTAGAGTTTCAAAAATATCAGAGCACCTGTTTATATATGTATCAAAACTAGCTATTTAAAGTATAAATCTCAAAAAATGACTACAGTATGCTTAAACCTTGAAATAACCAGGCTTATAAAATCAATCTCGCGTCGCGAGATTCGGTCACCCCGGGACAGCTATACGGCCTCGACAAGCTGAAGATGTTATGATTATCTGAAAAAATCAAAGCCCATTCAAGAACTATATGAATAAAGTATGGTTTTATATCGCCCAGTATATACAAAATATAGAACGCAAGTAACATTTAGAAAATATGAGGCTATACCCCACATATCGCAAAATAAAACATACCTAGTGTTATTAAAATCTAGAGTAACTGAATATTAAATAAAAAAAACCGCGGATCTCCAACATGTAAAATTTTACATCTTATCTGTTTATAAGAAGGCCCCCACAGGCGACACAAATTAAAAATATAATTTTATATCAAAATGTGTCTTTCCTGTTCATATTTTAAAGATAATATTTGATGTAGAAATAGAACGCTTATTTGAAAATTATTCTAACAGCTATATTTCTATCAAATACCTAAGGATCTTCCAGTGTATCTTGCAAAAAAGCAAACGGACATTTGATTAAGTCATCAGTGCATAAATTATTTCACGTATTTATCATTAAGAACGGGCTAATGAATTCACAGGATTTTATCGAAATAAAAAGATAGCTGCCAGCAAATATTATTAGACGTTAAACCGTTGTGAATCGTATGAACATCGGTTACGCAGTGTCACAAGGGTGTATATTGCTGCAGGTCAACACCCTGTTAGGGGATTGCCTATAGAAAACAAATAAAGCTGTTTTATAACACAAACAGCTCTCAGTGCAGATTCTGATCAACACCCAGTACAGCACGTTTAAGATGAAATAAACAAGTCAGAATATTATCACAAATCTACCCGTATAAGGAAGTATTAATTATAACTCACTCGGTAAATATATTATTCTAATACGAAAAAAATAACCTGGTAGGTACCAAGTAAATTTACAAATTCGGATTATGTAAAAACATGGGATATGCATAGTTTTTTTATAAATACAGCTATATAGAAATTATGCCTATCGAATTTAACAATTCGAACAGAGTTTATCTACATTAATCTAAAAAATAAATGTGCACTATAAAGGCTTTGAAAGCGTATGATCTTCATGAGGTTTCGTAGTATAAAACACCGTATATAATAATAAGTATTGAATTTCATGTAGGTAGGTAGGTACCAAAACTGATGCTAACAATAATTGCGAATAGATGTAGAAAAAAATACACTACACTTTATTTTTATGTGAACAGCAATACAGACTTGTACTTTATAAAACATGTGATAGATCGCGATTACCGCTCTATCGCCCTCCACAGAAAAACTATTTACAAATATTAAGAATATTTATCACATACTGTTGATTAATGAGATAACATAGTGTTTAATGAAGACCAGAATTTTTAATAAAATAGTATTTGGATTAAATAATCTCAGATTTCTACTTCACTAGGGATATATCTACAGTTGTACAAAAAACGTATTATGGAGGTAATTTGTATTTACCGCACAGAGGATTCAAGGAGCAAAGGTACCGTTCGTTTCAGACAATAGAAGGTTTTTTTAAAAAAGTAAGATACACAGAGGTCACAAAATAATGTGATGTGTTATATTTAATAATTGATTGTTTACCACTGTATAAATTAATTCAAACAGGAGCCAGAAATAATATATACAAATTATATTAGACAAAACCAAAAAATTTAATCATAAGTATTGAGAATGGGTGATAGTGCCCCCCCCTGACTTTTTTTATTTTAAGAGAATTTCTTCAGGAGCTTGTCAAAAATAGAAATCTGTAGATTTTTTTAAACATTTCATATATACCAATTCATACATATTATTTCCATGAACATATTTTCTTCACAGGTATATACATTCCTCTTCGAGATAGCGACCAGCAGAGCAGTATGTTTTTCACGTACCATGGTCAGCGATCATAGTGTTTACCGTTAATTACACTCCAAAGATCCTAATTTACAGACATCAAATTCCTTTTTCGCATTAGATAGAATATCCAATTGTTTAATGTATTCATAAAACATTAATGGAAGAAGTAACCTCAGACGTAATATTTAAATCTAAGTAATAAGTACCTCTATCATAATTTCATTTATTTTTGTCGGTGGAGCTGATTACTTAGAAGTAAATACACTTTGGTAGGTAGGTAGTACACTAAATCAACATTTCGAGGATAAAACAACAAACTGCTTCACTTTCGTAAAAGTGAATCAAAATTACAAAAAAAAATAAAATATTTAAGTTTACAGCCTTTAATTTCTGGTCAAGGAAAGTGGTATGAGCCTACAATATTAAAATACAATAACATAGAATAGGTTCGAATAAGGTAATAAAATGCTGTAAAAAATATATCAAACATTTATTTAATAACTCGTAGTAAAGTATACCTCTATGATATTTTAGGGACTAGATTAAATTATATCTTTATGTGTATACAGCTCTTCAATGCAGCCTTTAGACTGAAACACGTTCCTGCCAGCTGGAAGGTAGCGGAAGTGATCATGTTGCCTAAACCAGGCAAGCCACCAAATGATGTCAAGTCTTACAGACCTATCTCCCTGCTGCCAATCATTTCAAAGTTGTTTGAAAAACAACTTCTCAAGAGATTAAAACCACTAATTGAAAATTGTAATTTTATCCCGGATTACCAATTTGGCTTTAGACAAAAGCACTCAACCATTGATCAGGTACATCGTATTACTAACATAATAGAGCGTACACTTAAAGAAAATGAAGTCTGCTCTGCAGTCGTCTTAGATATTGCTCAAGCCTTTGACAAGGTATGGCACGAATGATTGATACACAAATTAAACAAAATACTTCCGACACAATATGTAGAGATTCTGTTATCGTATATCTCAGGCAGACTTTTCAGAATAAAACAGGAAGATGAATATTCTGACCTGAAAGATAAAAGAGCAGGAGTGCCTCAGGGTAGCGTTCTTGGCCCTATCCTTTACCTGCTGTATACTAGTGATATGCCAGTACTAGAAGAGACCACTGTAGCTACATTTGCTGATGACACTACACTTCTTGCGGTCGGTAAAGATCAAGGAATATTCACTAGAAGACTGCAAGTAGCTAGTAACACAATACTTGATTGGACCAAACGATGGAAGATCAAGCTAAACGAGCTCATATCAATTGATGATAACTTTACCAACAAAAGACTAGTTAGTCATTGGATATTAATGGTGCTATTGTACCCAATGATTATAACGGCAAATACCTAGGCATGACCCTGGATGCCAAGCTCCGGAGGAAAAAATATGTGAAGAAGAAAATAACCGAACTTGGTTTGAAATATAGACAGCATTATTGGATGCTTGGAAGAAATTCTAAGTTGACAATACATAATAAGGTATTAATTTACAATCAGATCTTAAAACCAGTTTGGTTATACGGTATTCAACTTTGGGGTTGTGCCAGAAATAGCAATATTAAAACCATTCAGACTTTCCAGGGCAAAGTGCAGCTTAACATAGTTTTTTTTTTTTTTACTTGGGAGGGGAAACCTTCAAAAGGGTTCCTGCATGGTGTTCTCAAGTACGCAGGAGACTGGGATTTTTACCTCACTAAAACCCCTCCTCTTTGACCTACACCCACCCTGGAATCCACAAATGTTACATCAAGGTGAGGTGGTGCCTAGATGGTCTCTCTTTCTCTCATCTCTTCCTCCTTCTTCTTCATTATTTCTGTTACTACCTTCATGATCCTTTCCCAATATTCCTCCTTTTCCAACGCTAGCCTGATTATATTCATCTTATCTATTTCTATGTGAATCCGTTCCCTCATATGTCTTCTCTCGTCTTCCCATCTCTCGAAGATGGTGTGGTCAGGGGTATCCACCTCTTCGCAGTATATACATTTGTCTTCCGCTGTTTTACCTATTCTTTTTGTGTATGTTCTAAAATTTCCATGTCCTGTCAGGAATTGTACCACATGATAATTTGTTTCACCATGTCTCCTGTTCATCCACGGCTCTATTTCATGTATCAGTTGTCTTGTCCATCTCCCTTTGCTTGTTTGTTCCCACTTTTCTTGCCACTTCTGTATCGTTTGTCCTCTTTCCCTCTTTTTTGCCTCTGCTTTATTTCCTTCGCTTTCTTCCACCCTTTTTCGTTCTTGTATTATCAGATTTATCGGGATTAAACCTGCTATTACCAGGACTGCCTGCGTCGATGTTGTTCTATATGCGCTTATTGTTCTGAGTGCTATCTTCCTCTGCACCCCCAAGACCATGTTCTTATATTTCTTCAGATTCACCGTATCTGCCCACACCGGAGCAGCATACAGGACTCCCGAATTCACCACCGATGCCAGTGCTCTCCTCTTGGATGCTTTTGGCCCTCCTATATTTGGCATCAATCTCGATAGTGCTGCCACTGTCTTTTCCGCCTTTTGTACTGTTTCCCTCACATGCTGTCCAAAACTGAGACTCTTATGTAGGGTCACCCCCAGGTATCTGACACTATTTCTGGTTTTAATTATTGTTTCTCCGATCTTGAATTCCACATTCTTTGGCCTCCTCATCCCGCATAAAATGACAGCTTCCGTTTTCTGTGGTGCCAGCTCTAGGCCTTTTTCTCATCCATTTTTCTATTTTTCGCAACACATTATTGGTTTTGTTTATTAATCCCGCCTCCTTTCCATCACAAACTACTACTGCTAGATCGTCTGCAAAAGCAATTACTTCCGTTTCCTCTGGTATTACTAGTTCCAAAACTCCGTTGTACATAATGTTCCACAGGGTCGGTCCCAAGACCGACCCCTGTGGCACACCTGCACTTACTTCCATCTCCTGGTCTTTGGTCACCATTATGCTTCTTTGTGATAGGTAACTTCCTATTATTTTCATCAGGTTCTTATCTATTTGTCTCTTTTCTAATTCCTCCATTATTATTTTACAAGGTGCGGTATTAAAAGCATTCTTTACGTCTAAAAGGACCAATGCACACCACTTCCGGTCTCTCAGTCTGTTTGCTCTTTTAGCTGCATCGATCACTCTCAGTATGGCTCCCATAGTTGATTTCCCCTGCCTATAGCCATATTGGTTTTTATTCAGACCCCCTTTTGCTTCCAGTTCTTTTCTCAATCTTTGTAAGATAACTTGTTCGTAGAGCTTTCCCAATGTGCTGAATAGACAAATCGGTCTAAAAGCAGAAGGAGCTTCTAAGTCCTTTCCAGGTTTGTTTAGCAGTACTAAATTGGCTTTCTTCCAAATTTTTGGGAATTGGCGTTTCTTTATTTGTTCGTCCAGCACCCATTTTACATATCCCGGGTTTTCTTTAACCAATGCCCTTATCGCCTCGGGGGGTATTTGGTCGGGTCCGGGAGCCTTCCTTTCTTTTAATTTGGCAGCCGCTTCCTCAATCTCTTTTACCGTTGTTAACTCGGGATTTGTTGTAGTTATAATTTCCCACTTTCTAATTTCCTGTGCTGGAAATAAAAATCTCGCGATTTCAGTCCGTCTATCTGGTTCTAATTCGATTTTGGGTGCTTCTATCTTCATGGCCTTCGTCACTATTTTGAAACCCTCCCCCCATATGTCATTGTCTATCTGGGTACATAGATCTTTCCATCTTCTATTCTTTTCTTCAAGAATCATATTGCCTAATTCCTTCTTTGATGTTCTGTATGACTCGCCTTTCTCCTTTACTTCTCTGTCCTCCAGATCCCTCCGTCTTCTTAACCTTGTTACTTCCCTTCTTATTCTCAGGGTGTTTTTCCTCTTCTCCTCAATCTCTGTGGTCCACCAATATGGTGCCTTTCCATTTTTATCCATTTTTATTACTGGTGTGGCTTCTCTACATATCTCCCTTATTTTTGAGGTACATTCTGGTGGTGTTATATGGTTTGTTAGATATATCTCTTCCCTCTTTAATATCTGGGCAAATTTGTCTTTGTCTAGGTTTCCCCTTTTCCATACTGCCTTATGTTCTTTCTTTAGGCTCAGTTTTATTGTGAAACTTATATAGTTGTGTAGGCTTAGGCTTTCTTCCTCTAACACCATCCAGTTATTTAACCTTCCTGCTATGTTTTCTGCCACAGCAGTGATATCTACGAGTATAAAGGACCTGCTTTCATTTCTCTCGAAAGTGGGCTTATCTCCTTCATTGCATACTATCATGTTAAAACTTGCCAACCATTCTGCGAAAAGCTTTCCTCTCTCACTCTTTACTGGAGAGCCCTATAGAGGTGACTTGGCGTTGAAATCCCCTCCTATTACTATCTTCTCCTCTCTTCTTTTCCTGATCTCTTCACCTAAATTCTCCAAGAAGCTTTCATATACCCTCACTTCCACATTTGGTGATATGTAGCAACTATACACTACCATATCATGCATTTTCACCCACACAAAGCCGTTTCCTCTTCCTGTTGCTGTTATTTTTGTATTTCTGCAGGCTATGATCCCTGCGTCTCCCGTATTGTCCATATACCAGTTTCTTCCCTTTTTTATACTCTTGTTTGGCTCACTGACTAATATAAGGTCTGTATTCATCCTTGCTGCTGTCTCGAAGAGCAGATCATGAGCCACCCTTCTTCTGTCCACGTTTATTTGTAGCACATTTACTACCATTGGGCTTTTTGGGCCCCTTTTTTCCTCTTTCTTTCCCTTGCCGCATCCAAGAGTTTCCTGAAACTTGGACACCTTGTTGACTCGTTTCTGTGCCCCTCTACCTTACAGTTTTGGCAGTATCCTTTGTTTTTTCTAGCACATTCCTTTGCCATGTGACCCTCTTTTCCACACCTAAGGCATAGCTTCTCTCTGTCAGGCCCCACACAGTTAATTCTCATATGACCCATTTCATGACATCTGTAGCATCTACTTAGCTCTATTCTCTCCCTAACTCTACACCTAACCCAACCAATTTTTACCCTACTATTCTTTAGTAGCCTTTGTGCTGTTTCCTCATTTACTTCTACGGTAGCATTTTGGCCCGCCCCATGGGCTGCCCTCATCGAGATTACTTTTGCCTCGGCATCTTTCTCCTGTTCTTTTATCGCT
Source organism: Pogonocherus hispidulus (assembly GCA_963924545.1). Classification (NCBI taxonomy): domain Eukaryota; kingdom Metazoa; phylum Arthropoda; class Insecta; order Coleoptera; family Cerambycidae; genus Pogonocherus; species Pogonocherus hispidulus. Next base: position 30,109,345 of record OZ004698.1, read on the forward strand.
GCTATAACTTCTTCTTCTGTAGTGACCTCATCGATATCCATAATATGAAGTATCCTGTTGTTTGTCTTTTTTCCCGTCCTCAACTGCACCTCCTTTTTCACAGCCCTCTGCAGAATATCTCTTGTTTTGACTGAAAATCTTCCTTATTATCTATTTTCCCTTGTATTGTTCTTTTAAGTTCCAGTTTCCTTTCATTTAGGTCTTTTTCAATATTTTCTCGGTCCGCTTGTGTTCCCACACATACCATTTTTTTCGGCGATACAAATGGTTCTTCCTCCTCTTCCTTCATATTTTGTTCAACCTCTCCTACAATCTAAAATCAAATCTCTTAATCAAAAATCTTAACATAGTAGATGCTCCATGGTACATACACAACTCCGACATGCATCGAGACCTTAACATCTCAATGGTTAAAGATGAGATCAAAAGGTTGGCTGGCAGACATGAAGCCAGACTTCACCTCCACATCAATGCGGAAGCTCTTTAGCTGCTGGACAACCAAAATCTTGTTCGAAGATTAAAGAGACCCAAACTATTTGATCTGGTGTAGTGTGCCAGTGAAATTGTTAGAAGAAAACAATCTAAAGGACGTCGTTGGATGAACTTTAGTTAATAAATGTTTAGTTTGTAAGATTATTAGAAGAAAATTAATGGTTGGTCATCAGACCAGTTTTAATTGCAATAAGATTATCCAACAAAGAATTCTAACAAAATAAAAAAAATATGTATACACCACCTCGTTAATGCAGTGTGACTAGAGCGTGTTGTGGCAGCATTTCAGTTTCACTGCTATTAAGATCTGGGTTCAAAGCCCCCCCCCCCAGCTCCAACACTGGCTATGTCTGTGGGTATGGGATGATTGTCTCGATTTTCAATGTGCAATCCTTCTGGACGGCCCTTAGCTTTTAACTTTTGGAGGTTGTCTAATTGATGTGTTTTAAATTTTTAAAAACTTCATCCTTTACCTTGCAGATATTTTTAAAATAAATTTCATTTTGTTCACCAAAATATATTTCGATAGCTGAAGGCAAACTAATTCATCATCAAATTTCCTTATTATACCCATATCAACTATAAGAAGGTATTAGTAAACATCTCCCCCTGATGATAATTTAACACGTATCATGTCAATAATTTTGTTTGGATTCTTTTTTCCAAGTTCTTTCTCATGTGAGCATTAGTTCTATTAATATACGCTTATAAAAAGTATCGCCTCGTTATTAAAATTCTTGGATTCTCTCAGGATTAGTGACTCAGTTGGGCCTTTTGTCAATGGGAATTTATTTTCCCTAAATATATCTTTCAGTCGAAACAGGAGTCTCACCAATCATAAGGACCGTATTTACATGTCATATCCCATAGCTATTAGTGGACATATCATGACATCTCATGAGTATCTCATGGCCATCTCATGACCACGTCATGGTCATCGTATGACTATTTTTCATAGACTGTTTCATAACCCCCATCCGAAAACTGTAAAAATCTCTGCCCACACAGTAAAGTTATACATAAAGAGCGGCTCTTGTACTTGTATAGTAAACCTTATTACTTACATACCTTTTAAAATCAGTACACCTGTACCGAAATTATTTAAAAAAAAAAAGACAAATAGGTTGGTTATCCCTATTTATCACTATTTTGTTGATTAGTTACCCCTATTTATTGGGTAGTCATCCCTACTTTGTTGGTTAGTTATCCCTATTTATCACTTGCACTACTATTTTTTGAAAAAAAAAAAAGTCCGGTAAAAAATAACGGTGTCAGGCATCATATGATGTCAGAAGAATAAATAACGGCCCTGTGTGGTAAATAAAAATTACCTCCATAATACACTAAACAATAATATTTACGTTTTTTTTTTCTTTTTACTTTTAAAAATCAATGATGGCCGCTCTAGGTTATACAACTGTAGATATATCCCTAGTGAAGTAGAAATCGGGATTATTTATTCCAAATAGGTACTATTTTATTAAAAATTCTGGTCTTTATCTCATTAATCAACAGTGTGTGGTAAATATTCTTAACATTTGTAAATAGTTTTTCTGTGGAGGGTGATAGAGTGGTAACGTCCAGGAAGGGACTGCATAAATCATCTATCACATGTTTTATTATAAAGTACAAGTCTGTATTGCTGTTCACATAAAAATAAAATGTACTGTATTTTTTTTATATCTATTGGCAATTATTGTTAGCATCAGTTTTGGTATCTACCTACCTACATGAAATTCAATACTTATTATTATACACGTTTTTTATACTACGAAACCTCATGAAGATCATCCGCTTGTAAGGCTGTACATACGCAACGCCCTGTACATTCAGTTTAGTTGAGTTGAAACGAAATTATAGCTTTATATTTTATTTAAAGCACAGTAATAATTTGAACATGGTTAAATAATAATGGATAGGTTGAAATAAAAGTTAATTAAATAATGGACTAATAATATCTAAAATATAAATATTGGTGATAAGTTTTTGTCGAGCGTAAAGACGCGGAGAGAAGGAAAATGTAGGAGACTGGCAGTGACAACGGTCAAGTTAAGTTATGTTTATGAAGCCTTAAAACCACTGAGGTATGATTTATTCAAATAATATTTTCAACAGCATTAGATAACATTTCTAAATTAATATAGGAGTTTGATATAAGAAAATATATATATTGTAGGTCTTTAGAGTATCGGAGACAATAATTGGAAAAATCTGTTACTGCCGAGTGCATAATATAATCAGAAACTCCACCAGAAAATAATTTTCAGCTATCTCAACTTACCCATTACCTGTATGGAAAATTAGTATGTGTCTCAAGTAGCGCCAGCCATGAGTATTATGCAACATTTACCTTGAAGGAGTCCATACTAGATATCTACCTATAGTCCAGTGCAACCCACTTGAGTACCAGCTCAGTTTTCAATTAGAAAATAATTTCTGTGAGTAGCCTTTTAATTTTTTTGCTGGCTGTTTAACTAACATCAGTACAGACCCGGATATAAACAATTCGAATTTGAACCAACGAAGCTAAACTGATGCTGCCCGAATAATTTATATTTATGTATAGCTAGTAATTTTTATATATATTGTTAGTTAAGTCATTTGTAAACCAGCTAACAGCTGTTAATTGGGTACGTTAATTATATTTTTGGGTATATTTACCTTCTATTACTACTAATTCGACTAGTATATTATTTTGAAAAGGATATATCCTAAACAAAGCCTAAGTAATTAGTAGACATTGTGACAAGTGAGTCTATCGTGTGTATATTAAATAAATCAATGTGTATTGTTGCTTACATATCATTCAACTTATTTCGCCTACTTTGACACCCCTCCTCGTCAATTAATCCTGAGTGGCGCCCTCGCTTACTATTAAATAATTAACTATAGCCAGCTAAACCACCCACGACCTTGATGAGATCATTTTGAACCCTTAGACAAAGAAGGGTTACAAAAATTTTGATTAGGTTCGCTTTCAAGGCCTTTATATTTTTAGATTAATGTAGATAAACTTTAAATTGTTAAATTCGGTAGGCATAATTTCTATATAGTTGTATTTATAAAAAAAACCTTCATATCACATGTTTTTACATAATCTGAATTTGTAAATTTACTTGGGACCTACCAGGTTATTTTTTTCCGTATTAGAATAACATATTTACCGAGTCAGTTATAATTAATACTTACTTATACGGGTAGATAGTGATAATATTCTGACTTATTTATTTAATCTTAAACGTGCTGTACTGGGTGTTGGGCAGAATCTGCACTACTTAGAGCTGTTTGCGTTATAACAGCTTTAACATCTGTTTTCTATAGACACTCGCTATACAGGGTGCTAAACCTGCAGTAATATATACCCTTGTGACACTGCGAAACCGGATGTTCACACGATTCACAGCGGTTTAACGACTGGTTAGTGTTGACGACTATTTTTTTATATTTGCTGGCAGCTATCTTTTTATTTTGATAAAGTCCTGTAAATTCATTAGCCCGTTCTTAATGATAAATATGTGAAATAATTTATGCACTGATGACCTAATCAAATGTCCATTTGCTTTTTTGCAAGATACACTGGAAGATCCTTACTTGATAGAAATATAGCTGTTAGAATAATTTTCAAATAAACGTTCCATTTCTACATCAGATATCTTTAAAATATGAACAGGAAATATACATTCTGATATAAAATTCTATTTTTAATTTTTGTCGCCTGTGGGGCCTTCTTATAAACAGATAAGACATAAAATTTTACATGTCGGAGATCTGCGGTTTTTTTTATTTAATATTTGGTTACTCTATTTCTAGTTACTCTATTACTATTATTTCAAGCTTTCAGCATACTGTAGTCATTTTTTGAGATTTATACTTTCAATTGCTGGTTTTGATACATATATAAACAGGTGCTCTGATATTTTAGAAACTCTAAAACGACGTTATACCTAAACATTCCTCTAAAATATATATTTTAACTTATAATTGCTAAAGCCCCAGATTATGTGAAAATACTTTTTGCTGAAATAGCACCTTGCTCACAAAGCCTTGAGAATGAGTATTATATTTCTCTGAGACTGTTGTAGTTGTACAAGGTATTCGCGTATATTTTGACCCCTACCTACAGGAGTTATTAAGAAAGTTAGAAAAAAAGTTTAAATACAAAAGTTATTTGGTTTTTCACGTATTATCTTTTGGCTAGGTCGAAAAAAAATTGCATGTCGTAAATTTGAGGAAACCAATTGAACATAATATTTTTAAATGGGACACCCTGTATAATTTTAGACACTTGGGGAAAAAATTTTTCTCTGATTTCAAAAATATATATATTGTTGATATTTGCACTGACAGTTTGCGAAATATTTAATAGTTAATGTTTACAATAAATCATAAAAAAAATACTAAAAAATTAAAATATTAGAAAATGTTTAAATAACTAAGGAGGCTACATCGAATATCGTTAAATATTTTTTATTACTGTTGGTTTCTACTGTTAAATATTTTTAGTTCTTTGTATTTTTTGTATTTTTTATGGTACTCACTGTCGAATATTTCGAAAACTGTCAGTGCAAATGTCAACAAAATATATATTTTTGAAATCAGGTTAAAAATGTTTCCTCAAGCGTGTAAAATTATAGGGTGTCCCATTTAAAAATATTATGTTCAATTGTTTTTTCCAAATTTACGACATGCAATTTTTTTTTCGACCTAGCTAAAAGATAATACGTGAAAACCAAACAACTTTTGTATTTAAATTTTTTTTCTAACTTTCTTAATAACCCCTGTAGGTAGGGGTCAAAATATACGCGAATACCCTGTACATAAATTAATGTATCTAAATTTTAGCCAATAACAAACCATTTCGTACCCATATGTTAATTTTTTTCTAAAATAAAAATTAGATATTGAAAAATGGGTGAGCTGTCTTGGTGACTCAGACTGTACCTACTATATACCGAGCGTTATCTCCTAAATACACGTGTAGGTATTTTAAGTAAATAATGTGAAACCTGATGACATCTTCGATGCAACGACTTTCCCATGTGGCTAAAAAAATAACATTTATAACATCGTCGATGTCTGCGCCTTGTGTGTGGGAAGGGGTGGTATATTATTACTACACATATTACTGACCGAATTATTATTACACCGAATTATTTTTTTGTTTTATTTTACATCTTTTTTTGTCTGTTTTACAATGTTTTTCCATTTTTCCAAATAACTAACTCTTACATCTAATATCACAAGTAGTATAGCTATGCCAATCCTGCTCCACATGTTTGGAGCAGAATCGGCATAGCTTTTTACCCATCAATTTTCGGCCATCGAACTGTAAAAGTTCGAAGATCAACAGTTTTCGCTCATTGAACTACAAAAGTTCAAAGGTCAACAGTAACATGAACCCCCTGTTTGATTTAAGATTAAATCAAATACTCATGATATAGTTTTAGATCTCATGATTGTCAAAGAATGTATACAACAAGTGGAGAGAGGGGAATATGCTATAAACTCAACTAGTGCAGTCAAAGGTTTTGTAGCACTGAAGATTTTGTAGAATATGCCTGTTCCAGTGAAATATAAATGTATCAAATGCGGTGGAGAAACCGAACTATCTAACACCAAATATATTCCATGTGGAAGTGAAAAATTTTTTGTGGATATGGTAAATCAAAGCATATCCCAAGCTCTTATTTAAAAAAAAATGATTTCAAATAAATCTGTTACTACTTTCTAATAAAGCGTTTATCTCAAACAATTGTTTTATTACCTATGCCTACCCTGATTTAAATATTTTCTCAATATTTATATTCATGAATGTATCCTTCAGTATTCAAAGTGCTAATAGTACTATTATTAGATATATAGTATTATTTTAATTAAGTGAATAATTAAAACAAATATTTATTTTTTAAACATTCATTTATTTTACATCTAATAAATTCATCACAACTTAAATAATTGTTCATATAAGTAGTTAGAGTGTTAATTTTCCCCTTTGCCGTTTCTAGTATTTGATGATGTCAATCATTCAGGATGCTGAGTATATGATGATATTTTCTTTTCACTTTTCTGTTCTTCAAGCGAAGCAGCATAGGCTTGCTTAGTATTGTTCAAAACCTGTGCAGCCTCTTGAACTATATACAAACATTCGCAAAGATGCATCGCTAGACGACATTTTAAGGCTCGATGATGAGAGACCAGTTGACAATTGACATATTCTGTAAAAGAAAACAAATGTTCCTACACATCTTGGAGTATTGCTCCGATCAACAGGTAATTACTAGAATATAAGTATATCGAAAGCAACGGACATAGGCGGAACAACGCGAAGAAAACTAATAATAATTGACAATATCAGAGAACTGATAGTTAAAATCGACTAGCAACTTAAGAACTATTAATGATATATTTAATGAAGTTATTCGTCATATCTAAATGTGTTGTATAACATTGATACGAAATTTATAAGTAAACTGCCGAATAAATGTATAATGCGCGCCTATGGCATGCTTGGTTTAACGCATGTGGTTTAACGTTAGGAGGAAGGAGCTAAAGACTTTCTAAAATTCCCTAAATTGAAAAGGCGGTACCTATTCGCAAAAACAAGTAAACAAAGGTAACCTCAACAAGAATACACAAGATTACCTGTGTTAATTAAAATGGATTATTATTAATATTTTCTATTTATTTTATCTTTATAACATAACAATACCATAAAACAAAATTATGAGAAAATTAAATGTATCACATTAACAGGTGTATTACTGGTTGTAGAGATTTGCAGTACGTAGGGAATCTAATTTGCAAAATTCACCTAGATGTGAGAGAAATATATACAAAATATCAAACAAAAATTGAACCGTTACACTCCCCCCTTTCCTTCGCTAGTAAATTTTCTTTCGAAAATTTACTGATAATTAGGCACTAAAAATCTAAACCTAGTATTATACACGAAGAAATAAGATGACAGCAATATTTACATTAAGACATGGATGAAATAAGTCAGCTACATTTACAGATCGATATCCGATTCGTTATATGGTTTTTAAGTCTTGAACGTGCCACGTGCCCAGGGGGTTGAAACTTACTACTATAAAATATTGGTTCATTGTTCTGTGGTTGTCGTCTTTGCTGCCATCTATACTTGTCTGGACGTACTAACATTCTGTTAGCTCTGTCGAATTGCGATAGGGGGCAGCACTTTCACTCAATATTTTTTGTGTGGTTCCCAAAGCCACACCCTAAAAATCAGATTGCCTACATACCTAGATAATTTAATAATATTAATATAAATTAAATTCATTTGTAATGTTATACATTGTACGACATATAATATAGTCATAATGAAAATTCGCTGTGCTGTGCCAAATTGTGATACACGAGAAGGACGAAAGTAAGTACCTAACAGTGATGCGGTTTTATCTTTAAAATTTAAAACTGCAACAACTTATTTTGTTTATCTTGTAGATAATATATTCCTTGAGAACCCCAGGTGAGAGATATCTGGCTTGAAAGAATAAGTAACCCCAAAATGATCTTCAGAAAAATCGAGAGATTTTCTTAAAAACTACTACATACGCGAAAATCATTTTTCTAGAGTATGTAAAGAAGGCAACAAGCTGAAAATGCTTTGCCTACTTGAAATTCGCCTATGTATTATTATGCCAGCATTGAAGACTGATCCCAGATAGCACAAACCTATTCCTAGAATATACCTAAATTATTCTAAAGGAAGATTGGAATATTATATAGATAAATTTTGGGAATATTTGTAGAATATCGAAAAGTACACACTTTTCTATATCTAGAGAATATTCCTAAACTTATTCCAAGAATAATCCACAAGATAATACAAGAATAATTATAAAATATTCAAATAATACTCGCAGAATAGTCCCAGAATAAGGGAACAAATATTCCGGGATCACCAAAAATGACACAAAGAATAATCTATAAATATATTATATAGATAATTATAGATTATAAATATATTACATACATTATTTTTAGATTCATTTTTGGTTAGGACTTAGGACGTATTTAATCCTGGAATATTTTTTTTGGCGGAAGATAAGATATTAAAAAAGAAAAACTTCGCCGAAACCTCCATTTAAACCAGACAATTTTTTGTCTGGGTCGTGGCTCGCGGCTTGAGGTGTATTGCCACCTCAACCTGACCTGCCTATTAAGCTTCGTCAACGCGAGATATGCTGATATGCACAATGACACACAGGCAGCAAAGACACTTAGAGAAGTACGTCAGCATTCTGCTGGTAGGACATAAGTGTCTCCATCCAGCGGCATAATCACAAACTATAAAAGCCCGGCTAGGATGCTCTACTTGAAAACAAGTGTGTTTCTGAAGGCGGAACATATTCAAAAAGAAAAACTTCGCCGAAACCTCCATTTAACCAGACAACAATTTTTTGTCTGGGTCGTGCTTGAGGTGGTGAGTAGCATGATGACACCGGGGGTAGCACCGCTGTCCAGTGGTAGAGTCGCAAACGACAGTGCTTTTCGTAGGTGACAATACACCTCAATACACCTTGCTACGTTTCATAATATTTTACAAAAATCAAACGCATAATATATTCTCCTAGAAATATTAAACGCATGTTTCTTCTGTATATATTGCTGGTTAGCTGCAATAGACATTACTCGAATATTATTTTCAGAATGTTTTATAACACAACCGCAAGTCTTGGTGCAATTTCACAAAAAAATATTTTGCGAGAATATTTAATGCATATTTTTTGTGCATATTGCTAGTGCCAGCTTTAATATATATTACTCGAATATTTTTCTCATAATATTTTATAACGAATATTACGAGAATATTCTATAAAAGAACGCAATATATTAACTCTATAGTAAATATATTACTGGAATATTAGATTCATAATATTCTATAACTAATATTACAAGAATATTCTTTAAAGAATACAATATATTAACTCTATAATAAATATTACTGGAATATTAGATTCATAATATTCTATAACTAATATTACAAGAATATTTTTTAAAGAATACAATATATTAACTCTATAATAAATATTACTGGAATATTCTATTCATAATATTCTAAAATGAATATTTTAAGAATATTATATAAAGTGTATATTTATTATAAGCATATTACTGGAATATTGACAATGAATAATCATTTTAGAAGATTTACAGATTATTCCATAAATAATTTGTGCTATCTGGGATGATACCGACTAGGCAAAATTATCGTAGAATTTATAAATTATTATTTCTTAGTCTGATTGGGACCAAACTGCTGTTTTAATCTTGGATTTTGAGGCACTAGGGTATCACTTCCTTCTTACCTGCCTTCTCACTTTTCCTAGGGTAGTAAAATAAGTACTTCTCTGCCTTATATACCAATGTATTGACCAATGTACTTGTATGTCCAAATACATCAAAATATCACAATAATTTATGGCTAAAGTAATAATTGTGATTGTAGATATTTGAGAAATACGTGCAAAAAATAGTGCAGAACTTTATCACTAGACTAATTCGTTTTAATCCCTAGGGTTACTTTACTTTCACATATATTATAAATATGCACTTTAGTCTATTTATATTAATACTATTTATTATTCATCTATTTTAGGTTTTACTGGAGAGTCAACAGATGAAAATTGTTTTCTATTCCCATCTACAGATTACCAAACTTGTTACACCTGAGAAAGTAAGAAGTATCACAATATTATTAACCTGAAGAATGTTTTTTGCTGTTAACATTATTTTAGAATCCTTACAAAAGCTAACCATACCTGGTTCCAAACTGATGTCAGATGATAATATTTTAATTGTAAAAGAATCTGCTAGAACGTATTCAACATTGCAAAAAAACGACCAAAAATATTAAATGTATATCATGTAATCGAAGAAGTAGATTCTCCTATGTCAACTGACTTTAGGTGTCAAGATCAATATGACTTGGCTACACCGTAATGTTGCTGGTGTTATAGCTAAAAAATTATATAAGAACATTAAATGTGATATGTATAAACAACAAATGTCCACTGTAGAGGATTTACCACAAAATATTTTAATAGCAGAACGGGAGTATAAAAGAGGCAAATTAATGCATCCTTCGAGTAAGTACCTACTCCAATCTTGTGAGACAAGTTACTCACAATGTATTGAATATTTTACCTAGGATTATTATACAATATAATGTTAAAAAAACTATATTGGAGAAGCCAGTTAAAAATGAATATATAAACCTATTTTGCGAAGAACATAGTTACAATGTAGATGAATTTCTGAACATGTCCGTGAATATTATAATTTTTTATTATATTAAAAGAATTAATAATATACTTTATGGCAAAGATCTCTGTTATATAGACCAAGATCCACTTCCACAAGAATGGCATTCCAAAAGTTTTCCAAAAGATATAAAAAGTATTAAAGTACGAACAAGAGAGCAGTGATGGGTTTTTAGCCGCTAATTATATATTTAGCCAATGCTAATTATATAATTAGCATTTAGCCAACTAAAAATATTATAATTAGCCGTTAGCAGAATATATAGTCTTTTAATTTTTCACATATTAGAATAATTTTTTCGGAATTATCAATAAAATATCTATATATTTATTCTTACCTACTAGGTAGGTAAGCATAATAGGTATTATTAGGTCAGCATATTATAAGTCATCGATAAGAAGAAATTAAATCTAGAGATAGCGACTATTTTGAATTTTATTTTATAATACCGCAATATTCATCATTTAATTAAGTGCATCAAAAATAAAAATAATTGTATAAATTAAATTAAAAAATAAATAAAAGTTCCAATATATCTCCCTATGAGGCCATTTTTTCCACTGGCACTATAATATTTAGCCTGCTAAATAATAGCCGGCTAATTATAAATGGATAATTATCCGGCACATCACTGCAAGAGAGGGGTACTTATATATTTGCATTAATTATTGTAGACTTTATTTTTAAACGTTTGTTTATAGTGTGATTGTATGAAAATCCTTTAAGAAAAGTAAGAACTTTTCTTATTTATTTTGTCTATGGACTGATTAGTCTTTTAATCCGTTTTTGTTTAATTTAAAATAAATAAGGTTTCTCACAATGATTTATAGTTTAATTTATTATATTCTTATACAGATGGTAAACTAGTAATTAAGTAACAATACACTACTTGTTTTGAGTTTTATTTGAAGCTGGATATAATTTCCAAATAAATATAACAAAGATATTATTGAATCATAATTACAACGTCTCAAAACAGATATAATAATAATGTCACTGAAAGTCTAATTTATCAAAGTTTGTATTAAACGTTTAATTTTTTTATTGAAATATCTGTGTTTTTTTTTAAGTACTATAAGGAATATTTGAGAATGTAATATTTATTCATTGAATCCAGTTTTTTCATATTATATGCTCAAATGCTCCAATATAATCTTGAAAATCCAGACGTTTCAATAAAAAGTTGTACGTCTAATACAGACTAATTATTAAATAGTACTTATAAAATATAAATTAAAAACCCGCTAAATACCCCTTCCACCACTCCCTTCCAGCTCTTGGTTTACTAAGGCGTTTTTTCGTCAGCTAACTACACCATACAATTGTTACCTGTGGTTATCTAAATTGACATTTGGTATAGTTACTAATCTGTTAATTATTCGACGTTAGATTACTGTTTTTCTGTATCTGTCACTCATCTGCTGTTTATTTGAGATTATTCTATTTATAAAAATGTGTTGTGATCTGTGGTTTAAAATTTAAAAAATGGTAAGCCCATCAAAGAGGCTTAAATTAGCGGAATATTACTAGAATATATAAGTTTTGGTTTAGAGTACGCAGTCTTCTAGTTAATTTATTTCCTCCTCAGAAAGTGGCTATATATAACTGAAATTCTTTGAAAATTTCAAAACAACAAAGCAAGAAACAAGAGAAAGCAATAGACATTCTGAGAAAATCATATAAAACGAGAAAGAGAGCAATACATAAAATTGTATCTAACCATCGGGAAGAGGTAGTTACCATCCTGACTAACCATAGTAAGACGTGGTAACTGTAACAAGTCACGAAAAATCTGGTAACATGTTACAATGGGTAACAATTTCATGATAGTTACCTATAGTATCTTGACGGAAAATCGCCTCTAGTATCAAGTATTCGTAAGCACGTCATAAATAGATTTTGTGGTAATCCTGGAGAAGGCTCTAAATTCTAGTACGTGTAGACAAAAATAGATGGCTCTGAGCACTGACCAGTGTCTCTAACTCGATCACGGAAAATTGACAATGTCGCCAGTCTAAACTCTTTGTGGTTTGTGCACGTGCCCTTGAAAATATTTTGATCGTCGACCAGTCTATAAGTCCACGAACCGATTTTCTTTTTGATGCTAAAAGGTCCCACAAATTTTGGGGCGAGTTTAGCATTTTTGTAATTTACGGCGTCGAACTGAACTTTATTTTTGCGCCAAACTTTATCGCCTTGTGAAAAATTAACTGGACGGCGTCGTAGATTATATACTTTCCTGTTTCGCTCTTTTGCGGCTTTTTTGTATTTTATTTTGTCGAACATTTTCTGAAAACCCTGTTGGCGTTTTGTGATACCATTTTCCGAACTTGTGTTATCACCCGTTAGTTGATAATTATATTGATCTCCAGTTAAAACGTATTCTCTCCCAAAATTGGTATAGTAAGGAGAGGAGAGGCGTGGTTTCGCTTTTGGCACTGCGAATGGCGCAACTGATAGCAGGAAGGTTATCATCCCATTTTCTTTGATTTTAGCGAATATATATAGACAACATTGTCTTAACGGTTTTATTAACTCGTTCACATAGGATCGGCCCTCGGATAATACAAAGCGGTATATGACAACTTTACCCGGTACTGATTGCAAAGTCTTTGAAAATCTTTACTACGCATTTGTACGCCGTTGTCGCATATTAAATACTGTGGTACGCCATAGACTAAAAATATTTGATCTTCTACAATTCTACAGAGAGCTTTAGCCGTGGCCGATCGAGTTAGAAAGGTAAGGACATACTTACTGAAATAATCGCTCACGACGAGTATGGCCTATTGCCGTGACTAGAGCGAGGTAATGGGCCCACAAAGTTCAATGAAATCATTTGCCAGGGTTTGGAAATTTCTGGACGGCTCCCCATAAGACCAGCGGGCCTCTTTTGCTCAGGTTTATATGCAGCGCAATCCTGACAAGTCCTAACGTATTTAGCAATATCGTGTCGCATTTTTGGCCAAGTGTATAAGTTATGCAACTTCCAGTACACCTTATTAGTACCAATGTGGCCGGAACGGGGGTCGTCGTGATACATGGAAATGATAGTCTTAAGTTTATCCTTTGGGGCTACTAGTTTCCAGTAATCGGAAGAAGACAAATCAGGGAAGAGACAGCGGATATATTTATACAAAACTTTATTTTCTACTCGAAATTGTGGATATTTTTCAGGTCTTTCCTGAACCTTACATAACATATCCAAGTACCAGCGATCTGTCGTTGAAGAAAATTCATGTGTCGAACATATAGAATCCACCACAACATGAACAGATCTGGAGAGATAGTCCGGTACTACATTCTCCCGACCCTTACGATGCAGAATTTTAAAATTGAAAGGTTGTAATCTTAACGCCCAGCGTGCAAGTCTACCCGTAGGGTCTTTTAGTCGATTTAACTACACGAGGGAAGCATGGTCTGTGATTACTGCGAACTCTGTCCCCTCCAAGTAGTGACGGAGCTTTTCTACAGCGTATAAAACACTAAGACATTCTCTCCCGGTAATAGAGTATGCACGTTCTTGGGGAGTCAATGATCGAGATAGGAAACATATTACTTTTTCCCCCTCGTCGAACTGCTGCGTAAGAACTGCTCCGATTCCGTATGAGCTAGCATCCGTTTGAAGAATAAATGGGCGGCTGAAATCAGGGCATGTCAAAATAGGAGCTGTAATAAGATGGCTTTTTATAACAGTACGCAGTTTCTGCCTCCGTACTCCAATTAAACTTGGCGTTTTTCCTAATGAGACGAGTTAATGGTTTTACAATGGTAGAGAAGTTCTCGACGAATCTTCTGTACCAACTCGCCATGACTAAAAAGCGGCGTACTTCATGTACGTTGGAAGGACTTGACACATTTAATATGGCCTCCACCTTCTCTGGATCTACGCGGAGACCATCCGCGTCTACCACAAACCCAAGGTATTTGAGTGAAGGGCGAAATTGACATTTGTCTTCACTCAATGTTAACTCAGCAATATGAAATCGATCAAAAACGATTCGATATCATCCAGGTACACTAAGACGTAGGGCTCTAAGTGAGCTCTACTACCTTTTCTAATCTATGGTCAGCTCCAAGGACCGTATCCAATAGCCTCTGCCATGTGGCTGGACTATTAGTGAGCCCGAAAGGCATTCTTTTAAAGTGGTTCTCTGCCTGGAACTGTGAATGCAGTATACTCTCTAGATGACTCTGACGCTGACTTGCCAAAAGGCGGATTTCACGTCTAGGGTACTTAAGTATTTTGCGTCTCTCAGTCTATCTAAAATAGCAGACACGTAGGGGATGGGATAGGCATCCTTCTTGGTTACAGAGTTTAAAGCTCTGTAATCCACGCAGAATCTGTAAGTACCGTCTTTTTTTGGAACCAATATTACGGGAGATGACCACCCACTTTTGGACGATTCGATGATACCTTCAGTCAACATTTTATTTAACTCATTGTCCAAAATCTTTTGTTTGTGTGGAGAGACAGGATAATATCTCTGTTTTATAGGTGGTGATGATTTCATGTTCAATCACTGTGGTGTAACTTAAACTTGCACTAATAAGTTTAAATGTATTCTCCAAGAGATAATGCAATGCCTCCTTTTGTACCATGCCTAAATTGTTGGAATCTTGAACACCCGATACGTCTACATGAGTAACTAAATTACAGTCTGAACTGAAATGCCAAACATTGCGTTTCAAGTCTGAAACAATATCCATAGCCATCCAGAAATCAATACCAAGAATTAAACAATGTGGCAACTGGGGAACTACCAGGATGTCAAGCACTCTAACTTGATTCATAAGACAGAGTGGAGTGCGAATGACACCTATGCAGGAGCAAGATTGACCATTAGCTACTCTACAATTAATTTTTTTGGTGGTATCCAATTTCAGACCCAATTTTAACAAAATATTTAAACCTGGCTGACCCACAATTGTATTGCTTGCTCCAGAATCTAATAGACCAAGAATACGAAAAGCTAAAATAGATACATCAAGATAAGGCCTTTGATCTCCTTCGGTGTGAGAGATAACAAAGTCGAGAAAAGCTTTGTGCATTAGTTCTTTAGGTTGCAGATCAGGAATAGTAGTAGCCGTTTTGACACCACTGTGATCATCTATTCGGCTATTTAGTGATCCCAATTTTCGTTTCCCGAACAAATAGGACAATTCCTAACAGTGACTCCAACATGGCCACAACGATAACAGAGTATTTTAGAAGGCTGAGGCTGCATTTTGAAAAGCGATGACCTGGCTGTAAACAGTTCCAGCATGTTAAAATCCTAGTTTTACTTCTATTGTTTGTTCGCTGATTAGTATTTGCCTGAGAGTTATTACAGAATTGTGGAGAAGAGGAGTTGTCGAGATTGGAAGTAGAAGCCAAATTAACAGAATTTACCTTCTCTCGCAAATCTATTGGACCCTCTGCGTTAGTTAGATCTTATTCATTGATTTGAACCTCGGATAAACGAGATTTACTGGAATTGGAAAAATTTAAACCAACGTCTAAAAATGGATTAAAGTTAATCAACTTTGGATTCTCTTTTTGCAATGAAGTCAATGTTTCCTCAATATGTTTGCAAAATTCTACTAACTGCATGATAGAGTAGATCGGATTACCAGCTATCCTTAATTGTAAATATGGCAATATACCGTCTTTAATAATACTTAATCTTTCCGATTCTGAAAATATACGAGTGAGTTTATTGTAATAATTTTCCATTTCAGCTATGTAAATTATAACTTTTTCGGTTGATACCTGTATTAGTATTAAGAGTATTAATTAATTTCCAAGTTTCACGATCATTATCTGATGGTAAAAATGTTAGTTTTAATTGTGACTAAATCGTCCCAATTATTTATATTGACTCTGGTCCAACGAAACCAGTTTAAATTACTACCGGTAAAAAGGTCGGTTGCAGATCTATATAACTGTTCTTTTGAAACACCTCTTGAAACACGTAACTTCTCAATACGTTCTAGAAAACTAGAAATAGAGGACTGACCATCAAATTTTCCAATAGGCCACATCAAAGTATTTTGTGAATGATCCTGAGCTAAAATTATTAGATTGCATGACCGGTGTACACAAAGACCCAAGTTCTGAAATTCTCTAGCTAAGTTTGGAGGAGTATACGTTGGTGGATAGTGGCTAGTGGCGAACTAGCTTGTAAATTAGGAAGTTGAAAACTAATACGTCGCGGAGGACTTGAAGAACCAAACGTCGCCATTGCCGACCTCTGATGATGCAAAGAATTTGCAGTAGAGCAACATGTGCCTGAATAATTATGCGCAAAGGTAACCGATGTGGACACAGCAGTTGAAAATTGAGGTAAAGTAACTGGTTGTAAATTTATTAAATCAGTACTAGTAGTTGAAGGGACAAGTGGATTTAAAATGTAAGGAAGATCATTTAAATTAGACAAGGAATGATTCATTTCTATAGGCTCATCTAAAATAGATAATTGCATTGTTGAAGGTTCTTGAATATTTATGTGTGGAATTGGCAGTTCCATTACTGTATTTAACATGTCCAATAATTCTGTACAACGGGAAATTAAGTCAACTTTTATTGGTTTTTGTTCGATGTTACTGTCTACTATTCTATTTAATCTGCTAGAAACGTGTAACAGTCGAGAATAAATTCGTCTATACTCGTTATCTTTATTATTGTAATTAAAATTTACCAGATCATCACGTAAAGTTAGAAGCGTTTAATCACAAATGTTTAATTCAGCAATTGGTTCAAGGGTTGAAAAATTCGGCAAATGACTGGTGCGTATAGCATCATGTAATGCTCTCCGTTTTTCTTGAACATTACCTTCACTTGAAAAACCTCTGACATACAACTCGTAAGATAATTCTTCTGCAGTCAACCTATTTATATCCATGTTTCCGCCTGTACTAATATTATTATTATTAATTAATTAATTTAATTTTTTTTAGTGTGTCCTACAATAATTAAACAAAACAATTAGAAGCTAAAATTAAACAAAATTGTAATTATTGAAATACTTAATTGTTTTGCTAATACTCAGCAATAGACTTAAATTAAATTAACTATAAAATGCATAATTAACTATAAAAAACTATATAATAAATTTAAATAACTATAGTATACATTTAAATATCTACGCCTATGTATTATGTATTTACGATCAATCTCTTCCTATTCAAAATATATAAAGAAATTATCATTCAGCGATTGATAACAGTCACGAGATAAGTAAATGTTTGTGCTAACTTCTTATAGGATCATAAAAAATTAATAATATAAGGTAGGAATAAAACAAAAAAGATAAACCTAAAAAAAAGTAGATAAGTTCAGTCTAAACCCATTCAAAGCATTCCTCAAATTCCAGAATATGACCAAAGATAAAGAGAAAGAAAATAATAAATAAAGTTAAGTTGGGCGCCAATTTATGCCACGCTTTAAAAATTAATATTAATCGTGCAATAATAGTTGGGTGGTTGAAGATGAAATTATGCTACTTTTATTATATCGTGCTAATTTTCCGGCTAGCAAAAGTAAACAGGGTCAATAATGTGTGGCTTAAAAATTTAAAATAAATAAAACAAAAGGTAAACAAGGAAAATGAAAGAGTACAGTAAAGAAGAATACATAAATATTAGGTATATTGGCAGAAAGTATCTTTGAAAAATATGTATAATATTCACACTGCTGCTGTCTACTTACGAAATTTCAATAGGATTAAGAGAAATATAAACATGTTCTATTTTTACCGTAAATATAGCTATATCAGGGGTTCACAAAGCTTATTCTGTAAATTTAGAATTATATAAAATTGCAGCCTAATATGAGCGTGTACACAAAAAAATATAAACTGTATTAATAAATTGTTAACATGAAACAAAAAAATATAGGTAATTAACACTTAGGATCAGTTGGTAATCTCGGCAGAAATTTAAATTAAACATGTTCTTAATTAGAACTAAAAGATTACCAAAACAGTGAACAGTGATACTATGAATATTACAATTAGGTAGGTTGTAATATTATACGTTTCCTTGTTTACCATAATATTTGTCTTTTGTTGTTTATTTTACTAGTTCTCATTTGTCTTGTCAAACATTTCTAGCATTCAAAAATATGTGCAAGTTTTTAGCGAATTAAAGCCTAAACTAAGAAAGGTATTTTTCATTACAATTTAATTCACTAAAATAATAAAATTAAATGGATACAATTTTAAGACCGGAGAGGTTTGAAACAGATCCTAGTTCGACAACTGCCAGTAAAGAATGGACGCACTGGTTTAAGACCTTCAAGAATTTTTTAGAAATTACTGAAACCAAGGATAAACTTCAAGAAGAAGATAAACTCAAGATATTAATAAATTTTATTTCTCATTCAATTTATGAATATATAAGTGACTGTGACAAATACGAAAAAGCTGTCAAATTACTTCAAGATTTATATGTAAAACCAATGAATGAAGTATTTGCAAGACATTTATTAGCAACAAGAAAACAACAAGCTACAGAAAGTATTAATCAATACGTACAAGCCTAAACTAAGAAAGGTATTTTTCATTACAATTTAAGAGTTGAGCATTTATGTTAAGAACCAAATATATAAATGAAGGCAACTCAAAATAATTTTAAACTAAAATTGACAAAGAGTATCTGACCTTTGGAAAGTTTGTCCTATTCTCTTCCTTTTTTTTGTACAAACCGACTGTCAGACCCTCCAGGAATTATGTAACAGGGTGCCTGGTTCTACGGCGTCCTTGTTAATATAGAGAGGTAATTTTAACAATCCAAATAGTCTTGATCCAGCAATTGTTCGCAGAAATTAGCATCAGCTTCTTGTAAGGTAATTTCTAAACAGAATGAACTTCAAGTGCAGCAAACATTATATAGGATTTCGCTTACTTGACACATAAGTGTTTGTTTGACACATAAACACATAAGTGTTTAAGAAACACTTATGTGTTTCTTAAACCGTTCATAGTAGTGAAAAGCCTGGCTCGAAAATCCTGATACTCAGGTATCGAATGGGCTCGTCTGGTTTACGGATGAATTTAAGACAGACGAGGGCTCAGGGACGGGAGTCCGAGGCGTGCGTAAAGGGCTAGACTATCCTTCTCCTTGGGAAAGTATGCCACGATCTTTCAAGTGTTGGCTATCTCTGCATGTGTTGAGGAAAATTTCAAAAGGAGATATTCCAATCAGCATATTATCCAGATATGCACCGACAGTCAGGCGGCTTTACATGCCTTGATCTTCTACAGGATCACCTCCAGGCTCCAGGGCGGTCCTAGAGTGTATTAATGGTCTGGCCCAATTGGGACAGAACAACCAAGTAAAATTGACCTGGGTACCGGGTCATCACAACATAACATGAAATGAGGAGGCCGATGCACTGGCTAAAAGAGACTCAAGTATACAGTTTACAGGGCCCGAACCAGTATTGGGGCTTCCGCCTAGTTATGTAACAAGGTCTATTGGAAACTGGATCAAGGAACGATCAGAGGAAGAATGGTCGAACGGGACTGGGCTGTGGCAAGCCAGGCTCTTAATTGAAGGGACTTGGTCGAACGCAACTCGACCAATACTTGCGCTAAGTCGTAACAACATAAGGATTGTCATAGGACTGCTGATAGGTCACGGACATTTCAACAAGCACCTTAACACTATTGGCTTTAGTGACACCAGAAAGTGCAAGTTTTGCATACACGATGACGAGGACTCCATTCATATCCTCTGTCGCTGTGCCTGCCTCATGGTCAAGAGTCAAGAGACACAAACATCTGGGTGCCCCAGAACATTAGAGAGCTTTCCCTAGAACGGGTGTTGGCTTATGTGCATAGCACAGGTCTCTTCCAATAGCTCTCGACTAGCGGCAGGCACAATGGGTCGAAAGACCTGAGTGCTGCGGGTAACCGCGCCGCCTTCCAAGAGGAACAACAACAATATCTTCTTTAACACTTGTCGAATATTTAGTATTGCCACTAAGAGTAACAGATTTCATATTATGTAAAAGCTATATGTATTATATTTTTGTTTATATATTATAATTTTTTAAAAGCGATGGGAATTCGTATGAAAAATTCTAAAAACAAATTGCTATTTGTAGATTCTGTATTCCTTTCTCTAACGGATATATTATAACCGTGTTTTAACTGTAAGTTGATCAGTTTGTCTAATGAAAATTCTTTATCATTTATAACTGCAACAATATCGGTAAGATAGCCAACTACATACTCAATCACAGCAGTCTCGTAGAAGAATGCGTGACATGTTTTTATATTAGATATTAAATATTTCTTACTATTATCTTGAAAGGTACGAGATTGAAACGTTAAAAGAATAGTATAATACTTCCACTACGTCTTCTATCATGTTAGTTGAAGATATCCGAAATATATCCTTGTTCTTCAAAAGATTCATTGTGTTGGTTTATGTGTCTACCAAATTTATCAATCGTCATTTTATTCAATGATTTCAGATTCACGTAAGTAAATAAGGTAGAGCATCTCGACCGGAAGTGAACTGTCATCGAGCTGGATGGCTTGTTGCCAACGAGATAGACCACGGAGCCGCTGGTCATTGTCCCGCAGGTAGGTATAGGGGCTGCAGAAGAGCACCCCAAGAGTGTGTGACGTAGGTTCGTCAAGATGGCGGCCTGACGACACGAGCCGCCAAGAATGGTAAACTAAGAAGGATAACTCGCGTCTACGGAGACCGAGATACTTTGGCAGATTGGCTTCTTGACATATAATGACGCATGCGCATTCTTCGCGCGTGGGTTATATTGACAATTTAGAAGTTTAATTTATTTTGTAGGTAGGTATATCCAAAGTCTACATAAGAATATATCTAGACTTATTTGGTATATCGGTTATTCCGAAAAAAGTTCTCTTTTATCCTTATTCTCGGGATAATGTTTTCAAAACTCGGATGGTTGTTTACATAACATATTAAGACTAAAATATTTTTTTGGGATTTCTAAAATTAACTTTTTTGCCATTTCATTAATTATATTTTTTTTCGATTTGATATAGTTAGGCACTTCCAGCCCAAAAACCTCTCCCTGTTTTTTAGCCAAATGATGCATTCGATATTATAGTGTTTTTGTTTAAATAAATAGTTATGCTCAAGTAATAATAATAATTATTGCCAAAAAGTGGCTACTTACCCCGACAACTTTTTTATTTTTTCTTCAATAAACAAATGGAATTACAATATCTTCGGAAGTATTCGGATTTTTAATTTTTAATGCGGCATTTTAATTAGTACCAAATTGCGCTATTTTGCCTCTATTTAACCATCTCGCTCTACCCATTATAGTTTTCAAGATCCCTATTTGATCCTCATTTGTTTTTATACCCATTCACAAACACCCCGGTATCGAGTATATTAAGAGTTATTATGGAAGTATAGGAATTATGTTAAGAATGGTACCCCGAATAGGAGAATTCAAGTGTGGACTCGCGGTAGCTCAGTTGAAAGAAAGGTCCTAATAAAGGTCGAAATAAATTGAAGAAATACTTTAATATCATGCATTACTCCACATTTTACACAAGTTGGCAATTTATGTATGTAAGTACATAATTATAATTTAATAAAAAAAATATACTTACTAGGATGAAATTTTTTAACATGAGCCCTTAAATTTGCTTTTTTCGAGAACAGTGTTCCCATACAAATGTTACGAGTGAGACAATCCATTTTAAACAATAAACAACTGTCTATATAAGCTCACTAAAGTCGAATCACAAAAATATATCATTAATTGAATAAGTAGGTATATTGAATAATCAACCACAATCCAATCAAGAAGATTTTTCTAACATATTAACAAATAACAAAGCAAATAAGTTAAGGTTAAGATTTCGAAGGCGGGCGAAGAGCGAACGTGCAACACACAAATCAACTGTCAAGAAGCCAATCTGCCAAAGTATCTCGGTCTCCGTAGACGCGAGTAGAAGGATAGTTTATTCCCATAAGACTCTATGTTGGCTATCCGATCGGCGCGTGATCTAGTTGATGACGTCACTGTCTGGCATAACATCTTTGTTTGCTTTTGCTTTGCGTTTGCTTCTACGAGCGTGTGTTTCGCCGCGTGTTAGAGCTATTTGAAGTGTTTTTACGTTTTATGTAAACAGAAATTAATCAACTTTCTAATTCCTACGTGTTTAACTGTGTTTTAAAGCTACTTTTAAGCGTTTTTCTATTATAAATACACTTCAGTCAACTTTCTGATTGTGTTCATTTTGTGCTTTTTATTGTAAGTTATTCTATTTTGCTTTAAACTTGATGGATATATGTCTAAGACTAATTAATTATTTCAGATACTCAATATTAATAATATGCCTGGCTATAGATGTGCGATCTATGGCTGCAATAACGGAAGTGTCGTTACAAAAGACAGCGACAGAAAAATGGTGTACCATTCTTTTCCGAAAGGAAAATATTTTGTTTCTAAGACTATGCTTAAAGAATGCTGTAATGCTTAATTGCTGTAAACGTTCAGATAAATTTAATCCCGGTTCAAGTGTGATTTGTTCTGTTCATTTTACTCAAAATGATTATGAAAGGGATTTACAAAATGAACTGTTAGGTAAGTTTTGGGTACCTAAAAAAAGTTGTGGCAGGTATATTTTGATACAAATTATTATAATTTCTAGGTTTGCCTTTAAAGAAAATTTTAAAGAAAACTGCTGTTCCCACATTAAATATACCAGTGAAAACGAGAAATGTGGACGTCATCTCACGTAGACAAGACAGGCAGAATCAGAAAGAAAGAGGAGATTTAGTTCAATCCATATTGAAACAAACAAGTTTTAAAAAGGAAAGTTACGAGGAACCTACTCTACCGGAGACTCCAGAGAGTGAACCACAACCTACATCTACTTCTACCTCGGCGTCTGATCGTTCACGTGAAACTATTGAAAAAGATTATAATGACCTCTTGAAAAATTATGATAATTTGAATACTAAATATTCTAGTTTAAAACAACAATTTCAAAAAAAAATTAAATCACTAAATGCCCAGGTAAAGTACTACAAAAGTAAATGTAAAGGTAGTTTATACACTTCTAAACAAAATAAAGCAGCTGAAAGCACGTTGAAAATGATTCTTACAAATAATCAAATTGCTTTAATTTTAAAAAAGAAAAAGGTTGTCCGATGGACCAAAGAAGAAATTGCCATTGCTTTTACAGTCCGGTATTATAGCAAAAAATGTTATTTGTATCTAAAAAACAAGCTACATTATCCATTACCTTCTTTATCTTCATTGAGAAGATGGGCATGCAATTTAAATGTTGGCCAGGGTATTTTATCTGATGTGATGATGATGCTAAAATTAGCTGGAGAAACATTTACACCACTGGATAAAACAGTAGTACTTCTATTTGATGAAGTAAAAGTAAAGAAAGTTGAGGAATATGACGTTGCTAACGATAAAATATTAGGTCCTTACAGCCAAATGCAGGTTATGATGGTCCGCAGCCTTTTTTCAAATTGGAGGCAACCTATTTACATCGACTTCGACCAAAAAGTGACAAAGAATATTCTCTTTGAAGTAATATCAGAATTGGATAATATTGGATATAATGTAGTAGCGTGCGTATCTGATTGTGGTGGAAGTAATGTTGGCTTGTGGAAGGAATTATGTATCAATATTTCGAAAACTCATTTTACACACCCACAGACAAACAAGAACATTTACGTGTTTGCAGATGCCCCACATTTATTAAAACTTATTAGAAATTGGTTGTTGGATACAGGCTTTCAATGTGCAGATGGTAGGGTTATTAACAAGAAACCGTTAGAGGCCCTAATTTCGTTAACAAATTCTGAAGTTAATGCCTGCTGGAAAATTAATCAGAGACATATTGATTGCGAAAAGAGTCAACGTCAGAACGTGAGGCTTGCTGCACAACTTTTGTCAAATACTGTGGCAACGGCTCTTCTCCGCTATAAACCTGGAAAAAATGAAATTATGGCAGAAGATTTAGGTAATTTTATTAGTGATGTAAATAAGTGGTTCGATATATTTAATAGCTACATGAAATATGGAGTTGTAACTACAAAAAGTGCTTGTGGGATAAATTTAGAACTTCAAGTGGAGCACCTAAAGAAAATTAGTGAGTTATTTACTTCGATGCGTGCACAAGGAAAAAGACAATTACAAATTTTTCAAAAAGGTTTACTAATTTCAACAAAATCTCTACAACTCCTTTATGAATATATGAAGGACACTTTAGATATACATTACATATGCACTCATAAACTTAATTAGGACTGCCTCGAGAATTTTTTTTCACAAATTAGAAGTCGAGGCCCAAATGAGCATCCTAGTTCGTTAGACGCAATGAAGAGAATACGGATGGTAATATTGGGGAAAAATCCAGGTATATTGGAAGCTAAAACCAATACTGTTGCTCAAGATGAAACTGAAGAGTATATAGTAACCACAAAAGTTTTGGAACTTGCTAATGTAAAAATTGGAATGGATGACTCTTTAGTACCCAATGTTTCAAATAGTAGTTCATCTTTTTCTTCAGAATCAGACTCTCCTGGGATATTATTTAACATGCCATCTCAATCTTCAATGCCTCAGGAAACCACAAACAACGCTTTTGAATATTTAGCAGGATATTTAGCTAAAAAATTTAAAAAAACTTTACCCAACTTGGGTGACCATACCTATAAAATAAACAGTGTCCATAGCTACCATATTCCTTCTTGGGTGCAACAACTTTCCTACGGAGGTCTTATTAAGCATACAGAAAACTGGCTTAATACAGTATTGCGATGGAATGGTTACTTTGAAAAATTCCATGGTCAGGCCTATAGAAAAGATGTTAGAGTTGTGAAAAAGTTAGCTCTAAAAATAGCAAAAAAAGAAAAAATGCCATTTAATTTAATTTACGACTTCTGCAAACTAAGGACAATAATGAGAATGAACTACAGGAATCTTCAAATGAGAGAGAGAGCGAGCATCGAATTTAAAAAGAAGAAGTTCTGATGATGAAAACCGCAAAATATTTAAAAAAATGAAAAAGATTGTTAATTAACTAAAAAACATTTTGTTATTTTATTTCTTGATAATTAGTTAATAAATAATTTTTTATAAAATTGACTTTTAATTACCATTCTTAGTAGATGGGAGGGAAGGGGTCAGGTTTTTATTTCTTAACTTTGCAAACATATATTTATTTCATCGTCACTATAAAGTTTAACGTAGTTTTACCAAAGAAATACCAGTATATTGTCTTAAAATGCAAGGCTTGGCATATTTTACTTTTGATTTTATAAGTAAATAAAAATTTATCGATATTACCAAATAAAATTTAGCTTGCTACGAATATACTTATTCGCAATTTGTCCTCGTAATTTTATCAGGTCTCTATCGATTCATATCTCATCAAATTTGTAAGAGAGAAGTTAGTGGTCTTGACAAGTACAAAGTTCTGTAATTTCCAGGTTTACAACACCCTGCTGTAGTATATAATACAAATTATTCCTTATACCTATTTAGATTTACTTGTTTTAAAATAATACTATATACCTATTTATATTAATATATATTTTTTATAGCATTCATAACTTATTACCTTCAATTTTAAATATGTTACTATCGTTCTGCGGCAATGTGTAAGCGAAAAATTGGGGTTTATTAGCATAGACGGCGACCCAAAATTCAAATTCTTGCCAGTCGCCTACGTCATCGCAGCCACGCCCACACGCCGATAAAATAGCGCCTTTAAACTATCCTTCTCAGTTTACTATTCTTGACGAGCCGCGCCCAAGCTAGTAGGTCAGGCGGTCACGAGAGGACGCGGCAGTCTGGCGGCAAATTCAAATATCTGAGAAATTAGCGGGTAAATTCAAACTCAGCAAAAGCAAGAGCTGCCATTGCCGCAAGAGGTCTCTGCTGCTGAAGTCTGGCGGCAAATTCAGATATCTAAGACACTAGCGGGTAAATTCAAACGCAGCAAAAGCAAGAGCTGCCATGGGCGCAAGAGGTATCTGCTGCTGCAGTCTGGCGGAAAATTCAAATATTTAGTATACAGGGTGAATCAAAAGCTAAATACAGGATGAGTTAAATAAGAATGTATAGAAAAAACAATGACGTACTGACCGTGAATGCGGATAAAAAACCATGCGCAGTAGGTAATCCTGTGACTAGATCTGCTATCGTCAAGATGGCGGGCTGTCAGATCTCTGAAATTAGGTATGGGGATTGCAGCTGTCTGGCGCCAAATGTGTAAAATTAAGTATGGGGAATGTCAAACGTCTGACATTGGCGGGTAAATTTAAAAACGTAGGTCTTAGGTCTTTTCGGCAGGTCGCACGTGACATGTAGGAGCGCCTAATTGGTTGCTGTTGTCTGGCGGCAAGTCACATCTTTTCGGAACACTTAAAATCACTTCGGATCAGTTCAGATCACTTCGGATTAGTTCCAGATCACTTCAGATTAGTTCAGATCACTTCAGAAGTTTAGATCACTTTGGATCAGTTCAGATCACTTCAGATCAGTTCGGATCACTCATATGTCAAAAAACAAAAAAGTTGGGTCTGGTGACGTCACGAGTCACGCCCAAGAATTTAAAATCCTTATAACTCGTAAACGCGTGCAAATATCGAAAAAACAGTTGGAAAAATCTCCCCCTCGACCACGATTCTGATTGGTAGTCTTCTATCAATAGAAAAAAATCCCAAGCTCGTATGACAAAAAAAAATTAGGTCTGCTGACGTCACGAATCGCGCCCAAGACCTTAAAATCGTTATATCTCGTAAACGCGTGCGAATATCGAAAAAAACAATTGGAAAAATCTCCCCCTCGCCTTTGGTTCTGATTGGTAGTCTTCTATCAATAGAAAAAATGTACATGCTCGTATGTCAAAAAACAAAAAAGTTAGGGCTGCTGACGTCACGAGTCACGCCCAAGAACATAAAATCGTTATAACTCGTAAACGTGTGCGAATATCGAAAAAACAATTGGAAAAATCTGCCCCTCGCTTTCTAGTTCTGATTGGTAGTCTTCTATCATTAGAAAAAAGTCTCAAACTTCTATGTCGAAAACAAAAAAGTATATATTCATATATATCAAATGACTCGTAGCGACATCCGTGATATTAATTTTAAACTATTTTCAGTCTAATAGAGAAAGCAGGATTCTGTCGCAAATTTAAATGCAGTAAAAGCAAGAGCTGCCATGGGGGCAAGGGGTCTCTGCTGCTGTCTGGCGGTAATGTTATTTTATCAAAATTTCAACATTTATTTTAATACAATAGACAATGGTCTTCATTGTACGAATACACAAAGCAAACGATAATATAAAAATAAAGTACAATAACAGGAAATACGTAAAATGTGATAAGATTTATTCGCGGAAGCCACGTTTCTTGGAATATTAATTATTATCACTCGCCGCACACGTGGTATTTTTAATACAATAGACAATGGTCTTCAGTGTGCGAATAAACAAAGCAAACGATAATATAAAAATAAAGTACAATAACAGGAAATATGCAAAATGCGATAAGATTTATTTGCTCAAGCCGCGTTTCTTGGAATATTAATTATTTTCACTCGCCCCACACGTACATGGTACGGCACATGGTACGGCTTTGTTATCGCGTGACGCAGAGAGTTTCTATAGTCAATCGGTGTTGAAAATATCAGTTTAGCACACAATCGTCTAGCAGCAGCAACAGTTACATCACGCTCAGCATTGTTAATAGTACAAAGTAATTTACCAAGTGTGTGACGTCATCACCGCTAGTAAAAGTGTATACTTACTACTCAATGCTGATATTATTAAAGCTACATAGCAACAAAGCAACATAGATAGACATCTTCAACGCATTAGAGTGAGTAATTATTATTATTGTTTAGATATTAAGAATTGTTTTTACAGCAAAGGCCTTTTTATTATTTAGATATTAAGAAATTTTTATATCAAAGACCTTATTTTATTATACCAGATTTTTTCTATTTTACTTGTCGAATGGATCTATATGAAATTAATTCCATACAAATTTTAAATATAAAAATTGTTAGTACAAGGTTTGGTAGAGCTCCATTGGTGTATATATAACCATATGGTTATTTAATTTTGTTAGATACTATAGTTTTTTCGTCTGATGATTACAGAACATCTGATTACCTATATCCAGAAATTTTATTTTTGATTAGCTTGCTAGTATTCTTGACCGTGTCACATTAAATTGACAAATATTATAATATTATTGTACTTGATACTATTATTATTACAATTAAAATATATCTTATTTAATTAAATATATTATATTATCAATTTAATATTATATATTAAATTGATGTACCTGCATCATTTACATCAGTATTGCAGAACACTTGTTACAATACAGCCGCTGCTACTGCTACAAATAGAAAAAAACCTTTAACGCCGTCGAGTATTTGTTTCTTAGAAACACTGGGATACAATGTTGTCAAATCAAATGTTCAACATTTTTCGAAAGCTAAAATCCGACGATTCAATAGAGAAGATAGAATGGCGAACATATTACCCATACATTAGATCTTTCCGAAATAATGACGTAATTGAAATTGCCATCAATCAATCGACGCTCTTCGATGCCACCTATGACAGCCAACTACTTGTGCGTGGAAGAATAATAAAGACCGGCAACGGAGCTGTTTCCTTTGTAAATAACGCTCCAGCTTTTATGTTCTCCTCCGTAAAATATGTAATTGGTGGAGGATCTAAAGAGATGGAAATAGCCCAAGAGTGTGCTATAGTGAGCACTGTTCGTGGCAAAAGTACCAAGACTGCATCGACTTGTGTGATAAATTTCAAGATGGAAATCTCAGCATGGAGAAGTTTTGTCAAGAAATTATTGCAGCCGACAGGAAGCGCTTTTTATTCGATATTAAAATGTTTTTATCTCCAGAATATATTGATAAATTTAATCTTGTAGACGCCGAGGAAGATGATGATGATGATAACCAATAAATATAATATTAACCCAGATTATTTATGGAATAATCTGTAAATCTTCTAAAATGATTATTCATTGTCAATATTCCAGTAATATGCTTATAATAAATATACACTTTACATAATATTCTTAAAATATTCATTTTAGAATATTATGAATAGAATATTCCAGTAATATTTATAATAGAGTTAATATATTGCATTCTTTTATAGAATATTCTTGTAATATTAGTTATAGAATATTATGAATTGTAACAAGAATGAATTTGCTACAGTTTTAATAGGTTTTTAATGATGCTACGAAATAGAAATTAATAAAACTGTGAGCATGTAAGTGTACAAAACAAATAATATTATTGTATTCTACAGAGAGGAGTTGATCGTCTCTTCTGGAAACTTCGGTTCACTACTGCCATCTCTGAGGTTACTCGAGAAACGCATTAAGGTAATAACACGCCTATTGGGTTAAGGCTTGGTTACATGCGGTACGACGCAGGCATGTTTATAGGATATTGTTACACTCCCCCTCTGTTTTCCATAACCGACCTCGAATGGGAAACAGCCTCGGAAACAGTTATTGGTAACGTTTAGGTCGTCCTCGCTTACGCACTGGTCGCGATGGGGCGGGGAGTTCACGCGTTTCGGTTTGTCTATATTGACTCAGGTCCGAAGCGTGGTATCTACCTATCGACACATTAGGATTAGTTGGGTTCGCGAGTTCGAACGACACTGGAGATATCAGTTTTAGTATGACGTATGGTCCGTCGCGCTTTGGTATAAACTTGGACGTAACATTTTGGCTGGCTCAACTTAACACATGCGATTTCAATAACACTAGGTCACCAGGCTTCAAGTCTGGAGTAGGTCTACGATGACGATCGGCATATTCTTTCTGACGATCCTGTTGCTGTTCGTTGGTGTCTCGAGCTTCTCTTAAATAGTTACTAAGAGAACGTAAATACGGTGTAATGGATGGTACAAAGTTCTCTTGTTGGGATATAGTTCGCAAATCGTAAGCTACTTCACATACAGAACGAAGATTTCTACCAAATGTCAAGAAAGCGGGCGTCTGACCAGTATTTTGACAAATGGCGGTGTTTAAGGCAAATCTTATTCCAGGTAAGTATTGGTCCCATGAGGTATGATCTTCCTATGCAAGAATTGCAAGTCGTGGTTTAATGTCTCTATTCTTGCGTTCGACCGGATTTGAGGATGGATGATAGAACGGAGTGAAATTTTGTTCTATACGAAAACAGGCACAAATGTGTTGTACCACATCACTAATGAATTGACTACCGTTATCACTGATGATGGACCGGAAAATACCATATCGCAAGAATATTTCTTCAATTAGAACCTTGGCTGTTGCCACAGCAGTTGCTTCGGGAAGAGGAAACAACTCTATCCACTTGGACGCAGTGTCTTCTATTATAATTATCCATCGGTTACCTCGATCAGTCTCTGGCAAAGGTCCGAAAAAATCCACTGATATAATCTCAAATCTAGTTGCTGGAATAGGAGTTTCTAACAATCCAGACGGTTTCAAGTTTGTTGGTTTGAACCGCTGACACTCGATACAGCTTTTAACATAATCAGTCACATACTTTCTCATACCTGGCCAGTACAAATGTGCCTTAATCCGATTCAATGTTCTATCAACACCATCGTGACATTCATGGGGAGAATCATGATATTCTTTCAGAATAGAGGTTCGTTTCTGTTCTGGGATAACCAGTTGAGCTTCTTCGTGTCATTCTCGGGTGCATAACGATAGAGTACCCCCTTTTCGATTAAGTAACCTCGCTCTATCCAACGTCGTGATCGGGAATCATCAGAAGTAAATTCTAAGTCACGAATTATTTTGGAAATCTCGGGGTCTTGTAATTGACTTTCTCGAATTTCGGTGGGTATGTGTCGTGGTAATTCGACCGTAACTTGACAAGCAGTTTCTTCACCATCAGGGATCGGTGGACGGGATAATGTATCAGCTACAACGTTTGCCTTTCCGGGAGTGTACCTAGTGTCGGGACCTAGTACCTAGTTCTTCACCATCAGGGATCGGTGGACGGGATAATGTATCAGCTACAACGTTGGCCTTTCCGGGAGTGTAGTCTATCTTCAAGTTAAACGACTGGAGTTGCAAGGCCCATCGAGCAAGACGTCCTGATGGAGTCTTCAGACTCATTAGCCAGCGCAAGGGTTGATGATCTGTGCTTACTACCACCTCTGATGAATCGATATACCCTCTAAATTTTGTTACAGCCCAAACAACCGATAATACCTCGCGCTCGCTGGTATTATAATTTCTTTCCGCCAAAGTTAACAGTCTGCTAGCCGCTAGCGTATTTAATCGGTCTTTCGTTCGGTGGCTCCCCCTGAAGTAAACAAGCTCCTAGTGCATAGTTGCTTGCATCAGTTCGCAAGATATAGGGTAGATTTTCGTCGGCTTGCCTAGAAATCGGTGCAGTAGTAAGTACCACTTTCAATTGTTGAAAAGCATTCTCCTCTTGTTCTTGCCATTTCCAAGTTGAATTTTTCCTTGTTAAGTCCGTAAGCGGTTTTGCAATTGCTGAAAAGTTCTCAATGAACTTTCTGTACCATGAACATGTTTGGATAAAGGTTCGCAACTCTTTCAGGTTTTTTGGATTTGGTAATTTAGATATGGCAGAGATTTTGTTTGGATCGGCCATAATACCTTTAGAACTTAATATGTGTCCGAGATAACGTATCTCCGTAGCTGCAAAGACGCATTTTGCACGATTCGCTTGCAAATTATATTCTCGTAAGCGTTGGAACACAAGTTTGAGATCCTCAATATGCTCCTGGAATGATTCCGATAGTATCAGAATATCGTCAAGGTATGCCACGATTGTTACCTCGATACCTGCCTTGAAATGATCGATCATTCTCTGAAATGTGGGAGGCCCGTTCTTTAACCCAAACGGCATTCTCTTGAATCTGTACAGACCAAAAGGGGTCACAAATGCTGTCTTGTCGCGATTCGCCTCAGCCACAGTAATCTGCCAATATCCACTTTGCAAATCGATGCTGCTCATGATGTTCGTTTGCTTTGCCGAATGTAGCAAGTCATCGATTTATTCAATATTTACTTAAACAATTTGTTTCGTCAAAATTTTATCGGTAATATAGTTAGTTTTGCAGATGATACCGCCATGTTCTACACTGATGACTCTTGGGATGAATTAATAAGAAAGGTTGAAACCGATTTAAACAATATCAAAAAATGGTTTGACATGAGATCATTAACTATTAATTTTAGTAAAACAAAATACATACCATTCTCAGTTAACGCCATCTCAAATCCAATGCCTCCTCTAAAAATACATAATTTAGAAATTAGTCCAGTTAGCAGCATTAAATATTTGGGAGTTATTATTGATTGTAACCTGAAATGGGATAAACATATCAATAAATTAATACAAAAAATCAGAAGCTTACTATCTAAATTTAAGTATTTGCAAAGATTTCTAGATACAAAACAACTTACTACATTATATTATGCCTTTGTAGAGTCACAATTAAAATACGGTATTATTGCATGGGGTGGGGCATATAATTGTTATATGAAACATCTAGAAGTGATCCAAAAATGGGTGTTAAAGATCATACACAAAAAAGATGCAATGTACCCAACTAATTCTTTATACAAATTAGCAAAAGTTTTAGACATCAGGCAACTTTATTGTAGTGTTATAATTATAGAACAAAAATTAAATAGAAATAAACTAGTAAATCATAGTCATAACACAAGGTATAAAGAGAGTTCGGTGGTAATTCCTAAAGCTAGCAAAACCTTAACCCAGAGATGTTTTACTTACCTCAGTCCAAGAATTTATAATAAAACTCCAACTGAAATTAGAAATATACACTCACTCATGCTATTTAAAAAGAAAATAAAAAATTGTTTATTAAATTTGAACAGATTGTATGCACACCAACTTATAGATATTAAAAATACTTACCAGTTATAATTATAATAATTTAATAAAATGTAAGTGTAGTGTAAAGTATTTTAGTAATTGTGTTTCGGTACAGCATTAAAATATTTTGGGTGAATATTATATTAAGCAGGATAGTATAAGTATAAGTTACGGAATAGAAAATAAGTTAATTGATTGGTTATTGTTGTAATAGGTACCTATACAATTTAAAGATATATAAGTATAAAGTGGTGTATAAATGCAGTTTAGTACTCACAGACAAGGAAACTTTTGTGATTATGCTTTTCTCTATTTATTTACTTACTAGACTAGGAATCTATGTCATCTATGTAACGTACTTGAAAGATTGTAAAAATTATTTTGAAAGATGGGTAAAAAATAAATATTATCGATGCGGGGCATGGGATACTTATCGCTAACAATTACTCGATTCAGTTCTCTGTAATCGACGCAAACTCTATACGTGTTATCCTTCTTGGGCACCAAGACCACAGGCGCAGCCCAAGGGCTTTGGCAATCCTCGATTATGTCCATAGACAACATCTTATCAATTTGTCTCGTAAAATGTCTCTCTTAGCCTTTGTTAGGAAGAAAGGAGGAACAGAAATAGGTATTTGATCCGCGGAACTCGAATTTTACGCGAGCTTTACAAAATTTTCAGGTTGAGTTTTCGGCTCAAAAATATCAGAATTATCGGTCAGGATTGAATTCAGTTGATTACGTTCTTTCATATCTAACATTGTACCTTCCATATCTCGGAGAGTAACCGAACTCATCATATCTGCCTGAATTAAACAAGTGGGTACTTCAGCAGGAAATCGATAAACTATATCTGGGGAATCACTGAAGAACCATATTTGTGTAGATAAGTTCAGCACAATTTCGGATTTAGTCAGAAAATGCACCAAGAAGAGTAAACTTAGCATTTGGTAACGCTATGAAAGAGGTGTTGATAACTTTATGTTTCACAACAACATCAACGGAAAAACACGGAACTTCCTGAATAGAATGAGATCCGTCAGCTAAACTAATTGACAACCTCTCAATAACAATAGGAATCCTACCATCAACCATGGAAAATAATCTCTGACCAGCAATAGATCTGGAAGCACCAGTATCAGGATAAGCTAGTCCATTTGCATTAAGAATTTCGATTGGCAAAATTGGTCTATGTGATAGCGAAGAAATATTAGAAATATTTACTCCGAAAAATGATGGAGTAGTAGCGGCTTCACTAGAGACTGCATTACTTTCAACAGGTTTCGCTACACTGCATTTACTACACTTGGATCATACCACTCCGGGGGTACCGCAGCCATAACACGAGTAGGTCGGATTTGACTTAATTCCTGATCAGCTTGGCAAGACATTAGCAGCATTACCCTCATTAGAAACAGAATTTTGTTTTTGCTTAGTGCGACAGTCCTCTGCAGCATGTCCAAAACGAAAGCAGAACGTGCACTTTACTCTATCTTTCCTAGCTTTACCGGAATTTGGCTTAGAGCTGGCAACATTTCATTTTCCATCGAACTCTTCAAAAGATGCTTCAACCGAACGTACGCGAACAAGCAGTTCATTAAATATTTTTATTCAACAACCCATACACTATATCGAGACAAACTTCCTCATCTAACGTATATGGTAGTTTGGCTAACAACGCACGCGTATTGCAGATAAAAATTTCTGTTTTTGCATCACCTTGCTCTTCAGAAAATAATTTACAAAATATTTTAAAAGCTGGCTCTTTAGGGCCATATACTTTTTTCAATAAGGCAATTGCAGAGTTCCAATCTGTAATTGTATGCTTAACACCCTGATACCATTTAGCAGCTAAACCAGTAAGAAGCATAGGTAAACCTTTTAAAGCATTCTCATCAGATACATTGGTTCACGATTTATATGTAGAAACAGCGTCAATAAAAGCTTCAACGGAAGAGTCTGAACTGGCGTCGAAACGTGCTGTGCATTTCGCGAAATTCCCTTGTTTCTCAGTAACAGGTGACGGCGAACCTCGACTTGAAGTTACTTGGTCGTTGCTTACTCGTATCGCACTTAAAAGTTCACGAAATTGTTCGTTTGTTAAAGTTACTAAACCACTCCTACCGGACGAATTAGCAGTGGCCGTAGATTGAGCGTTAGTCAGTTCCGAATTTGTATCACTCATCGCGCTATTGTCTGTATTTTTACCTTTTGGCTTAGTCATTTTCGAAAAAACTGTCTCTGAAAACTGTCCAACTAAGCAAAAGTACCGCCCAATAGGAAAGTCAATGTACTATGAATTGCAAAAGTATCTTTACACGAACACGATTGTCTTTTTGCCTGTGTTGGAATACGCACAACACGACCAACAAACGTCCTTTGCTTATTATGTATGTATTGGATTTATCGCGCAATACAACAAACAAGTGTCTATTGATTCCTGTATGTATTGGAATACCGCACAATACAACGAATGCAATATCCTTAGGTATCTTCAACCGTAACTTGCATAGAAAGAAAGGCTATGTACTTACAGTTTGCAGCAGCTAACAGTATTACCAGTTATTTACACTGTAGTCTTCTGTTTCCTTATACCTCTGTGTAAATGAATTATGCAGCGATGTAACAGCAGCTGTATAATATCCAAAAGCACCACACTTGAACACATTCACAAGTTTTTCCTATATCGCGCACTGAAAACCTTTTTTACGCGGGATTCTTTACTATGTCCAACAGGTTATATTTTTCTTTTCGTCGGTTCCACGTGTAGGGCGCCACAAATGTAACAAGAATGAATTTGCTACAGTTTTAATAGGTTTTTAATGATGCTACGAAATAGAAATTAACAAAACTGTGAGCATGTTCGTACACGTAACAAGTGTACAAAACAAATATTATTGTATTCTAGCAGTGATGGGTTTTTAGCCGGCTAAAAATATTATAATTATAGCCGTTAGCAAAATATAGTCTTTTAATTTTTCACATTAGAATAATTTTTTCGAAATTATCAATAAAATATCTATATATTTATTCTTACCTACTAGGTAGGTAAGCATAATTGGTATTATTAGGTCATCATATTATAAGTCATCGATAAGAAGAAATTAAATCTAGAGATATATGTATAGCGACTATTTTGTATTTTATTTTATAATACCGCAATCTTCATCATTTAATTAAGTGCATCAAAAATAAAAATAATCGTACAAATTAAAAAATAAAAATATAAAACAAACTAAATTAAATTAAAAAATAAATAAAAGTTCCAATATATCTCCCTATGAGGTAATTTTTTCCACTGGCACTATAATATTTAGCCTGCTAATTTTGAAAGGATTTTTAGCCGACGGATAATTATTGATAATTAGCCGGCTAATTATAAATGGATAATTATCCCGCACATCACTGTTCTACAGAGAGGAGTTGATCGTCCCTTCTGGAAACTTCGGTTCACTACTGCCATCTCTGGGGTTACTCGAGGAACGCATTAAGGTAATAACACACGCCTATTGGGTTAAGGCTTGGCTACATGCGGTACGACGCAGGCATGTTTATAGGATATTGTTACAGAATATAATATTCCAGTAATATTTATTATAGAGTTAATATATTGTATTCTTTAAAGAATATTCTTGAAATATTAGTTATAGAATATTATGAATCTAATATTTCAGTAATATTTATTATAGAGTTAATATATTATATTCTTTAAAGAATATTCTTGTAATATTAGTTATAGAATTTTATGAATCTAATATTCCAGTAATATTTACTATAGAGTTAATATATTGCGTTCTTTTATAGAATATTCTCGTAATATTCGTTATAAAATATTATGAGAAAAGTATTCGAGTAATATCTATTAAAGCTGGCACTAGTAATATGCACAAAACATATTCTGAAAAGAATATTCGAGTAATGTCTATTACAGCTAACCAGCAATATATACAGAAGAAATATGCGTTTAATATTTCTAGGAGAATATATTATGCGTTTGATTTTTGTAATATTTTTTGTAAAATATTATGAAACGCAGCAAGGCATGTTATAATAAGGAGAAGGTATGACATTCGTGAGTACGAAAATGCGTCCGCTGTACGCATACGCCATCGAGAGCGCAGAATGATCGCTAAATACAAATGTTATATACGATTTCAATGGAAACATTATCAAAACTTTCATATAATTGGCACAAAACTGTGTCCCGAACAGGAAAATATTGGGAAATTTAACCAGTGTCCTTAAATGTGTTCTTTAATAATCATAAACACAGATTAGATATACTCCATATGGTAGGTATCTATCATATACAAAATGCCCTGGTAATCCCTGGTGGTTTAAAATTGGCTCTTTTAATTTCTTACCTACTTCAATAATAATAATAATTCTGATTCGTTTGTAAAAAGATTAGTACTTAAATATAGGATAAACGCTTTATAAACATAGGATGTGGGCAACAAGTTAATAACTTTAATACATATATTTCGCCGTTCGCCTTACACCTACGACTAAAAGTGAAAATTGTTCCTTACGTTCGGTTAAGATTGTAAATTGACCGTATTATTAAATGTATTCATTTTTTTTAATTATTCGAAAATTTTAAATGTTTCTCTTTTTTTATTTAATGACCACATTACAGAACCATATCTATTACAGGTTATATAATTTATTACAGGCTTTAGCTTGTATTTATTAGGCTTAGACTATATGTATGTAAGTAATAATTCATATTAGTAATTACATAATTAATTACATAATTTTAATAATGGCGAGCCGGTGGCTCGGGGTTTAATGTCTCGATCGTTCAACTTAGAGGTTGTACAGACCCCATTCCACTAGACAATTTTTAATTAAATTGTCTACTCGTAGGTCAAGGCTTGTTCACAAGGTTGGTTTGGCAAAAATGTCAACTTGGTGTTAATGTGAAAGATTAATAGCAGTTGATGTTTGACTGTCTCCGTAACTAATGACGTTTTCCAAGTTTTCCTCATTCCAACACTGAATGGTGGTTAGGGCCTACCAAGCTAAGTCGTTCCTGAGACGCAAATGCGGTCCGCGAAATAATAATATGCCGCCCTCTCTCCCACGCAGGTCTCAGACTTTCGGGGTATTTAAATTATTGGGCTCTTGGTTGCGATTGTCGCTATTACACAAGCACACAGCACAACGCATTTTTATTGCACTTTTAGTTTACGTTTCAATATAAAATTAACTTTAAATATACTCACATATGATTATAATTAGTACACACTAAAATTATTGTTGTCTGTATGGAAAATCTACAAAAAGTCAACAATAAAATGTATTTAAAATATACAGAGTTAGAAAAAAGACTGACCAGTAATACCGAAACTAAGTCAGTCGAATATCAAACTGACGATGAGGAACTCGCTGAAGAAACAGAGTGGATACGACAGAAAAATCGCAAAAAAAGGAAAATGAATACTTCTCTCACACCTCCGCAACCCGAGCGGAACGTCTCAAAACCCGTACAAAAAGTTAAAAAAGTGCCTCCGCCTCCACCAATAGTTGTGGACGGCACACGGATTTCTTAAAATAAACTGGATCGCTAATACATACTGGTGGGGGTAGCTAAAAATAACAACTGATAGGCGGCCGCCATACTGTGCTAACTTCTAGGTATTTTATAAACTAAATGATGGTAACACTGTTGAGTTACCAGCACTGCTTTTATATTTTCTTTTTGTTTTGTGGTTGATAAATGAAGTTCTGTGTGCAAGGTGCAAGTTATTTATTTCTTAATCTGAAAAAAAAACATGCAGTTTCATCAATTCATCCATTTGGTCGAAGTATTCAATGTTGAAGGTTGCGATAAAAGTCTAAAAACGTAGATATCTGTTATCTGAAGAGTCAATCGAAAGGATACAAGGTGAAAAAGGCTGTAGTTTTGGAAAGAGTGCAAATTGAAGAATTTTTGACTAAATCTTGTGATAAAGAATATTTTATGATTAAGGTAATAACTCTTAACTTTTTAGACAATATGTATTAATAATACTTTGAATCATTTTAGGTTGCGCTAGTAATAGGAGTCTCTGGTGCTTGTCGATGCTACGAATTGACGAATTTGAAAATCACTAATGTATAGGACACTGGCGCGTATCTAGTTGTTTCTATACCAGATACCAAGACCGGCATTTCACGAAAGTTTAAAATTATAAATGAAGGATTTTCTATCAACGACGTAGAGATGTGTAGAAAATGTATTTCCCTAAGACCAAAGAACTTATCACAAAACAGATTCTTTTTACATTATAAGAATCAAAAATGTACTTCTCAGCCTGTTGGAATCAACACGCATTGGCAAAGGTTCCATCAAAAGTTGCATCGTTTCTGAACTTGGCAAACGCGGAAGCTTATATTCGCCATTATATGAGGGTGCACTTCAATAACTATATTGGGAAATAAAGGTGCCGACTTTACACCCATTAAGCGGTATGGTGGGTGGAAGAGCCCTGCTGTGGCAGAGCTATATTGAAGACTCCATATCTAACAAACTTGGTATTGCAAGGAAAATCCAAGGTTCTTCTCGTTCAAGTCATTTCTCAGGAGAGGAGACATCCAAAATTTGTTGCAAGAAGCAACTACAAGCTTCGTTTTAACGGAAATGAAATGAAATATGAAAAAGCGAAGAACGAAATGTCTATTAATATAAATGTTAATGTTAATTTTAATAAGTAAATTAAATTTGGTTGATTTAAGTTTATATTTTTTTATTATTTCAGTAGTGGATAATAGGTTACTTTATATGCTTTATAAGTGTGGATAAAACTCCTATTATAATGTGATGACGTGTGTATAAATTGTGTGTATAAATTATATTTTAAATGTGTTTTTATTAAATTCCTACCATAATCATAATGATTTTGAGTTTTGAAGTTGTTAATGTTATCTTCTAGAAAAGCAGTTATTACCATATTGTGTATTATAAACTTCATGTAATTTTATAACAAAATAACTGATTAACCTATCCCAATTCATTCACAATATTTAATATATCTTAACAGTGTAAAGTATAAATTTGACTAATAACTACTTGACATTACTAATTGTATGATGTCATTCAGTTAAAAAATATTTTTTTAGTGCCGTTTTTGCTGATAAGACGTGCAGCTACTTTCATCGTAGCTTTTTATATATGCAGCTGCTGCCACAATTAAAATAACTACAAACATATGTCTAATTCTTCGATAAATACCTACCTTATATCGATACCTTTTTGCCAAACTATCGTAAGTGACATTTTCCATGAAAATGACTATGGATCTATCGTAAGTATAATATGCAAATACACATCTTGGCAGAGGTAGATAGATCCATAAATATGTAAGCATATTTAAATGTTTCACGGTTAAATAACTGCATACATTTTATCGTAAGTAACAGAACTGTAATAGGCAGAGTGGCAGAATTGTCGTAAGTAGCCAAAGATAAAATTTAGTGAGTGACTTACGATATTTTGGCAAAAAGGTATCGATATTAGAATTCCTTAAAACAATATACAAAACTGATCCTAACTAGTTTTTATACTGCAATCAGACAAGGTTCAAATACTTGCTTGACAAACCATGTTACCTACTTTAAAGTTTTTTGGGTTAGTTACTAAATTATGTTTAGACAAGTAACTATTATGAACCAGTTATAATTCAGGCTCATGTAAAAATTATTTAAAAAATGAAGTTGTAACAGGAGAAATAAAGAGTGTCGTCAATGAATTTAATATACATAGGTACCTACCAGACATACCATTGGAAGATTTGTACATGTAGGGAGTGTCTTTACAAGCACATAAATTTCGACTTTGTCGAAAATCATTTCAAGTCAAATTAAAAATAGATTATTCCAATTATTTGAAATGCACTATAAATAGAAAAAAATTATGTGTACCTTTGCTGCACAAATATAACTCTTGAGTCCAGTCCTGTCAATTACTCGTCATATCTAATGCACAAATAATACAATTTAATCTTTGATATAACCCTATATTAAGTTAACTTTTTAGACCCGCTGCTAAAGTATTTTTATTACAACAGTGTACATATTTTATACCCATATCCATCCATATAAGTAATATTTTGTTAGTCATATGCCCATATCTCACCAAACTATTTTCAAAATTTCCCTCTGTAAATACCTCAACATCATTAGCTGAAAACTAGCCAATATGGAATGTTAGCACAGTATGGCGACCACCTTACAACTGACAAAATGATAGTTAGGAATCAGCGATCCAGTTTATTTTAAGAAATCCGTGGACCCCATTCTAGGCCTCGGACAATCTTTCACATAGAGGAAAGCAATTATATTCTTAGCCGGGCCATGGTCCGAGCATATGAATAGAGTTGCCCGCTAAAAGTAATTAGAAGTAAACATAGAGTCCCATGGTGGAACTCTGAGTTCCAAGAAACAAGGAAAGATGCACGCAGGCTGTATAACAGGGCCATTAATACAAAATCACTGAAATAAAAATGTATAATATAATTAAGTGTTTTATTTTAAAAAAACATGCATCTACATTATATTATTTTTACTAATCCATGAATTATGAGATTTATCGAGACCGAGCCATTTAACTTGAACCTTATCCCCTTTCCTTCTCAATACCTTTTCCACCAAATATATATCTTTGTACTTAGCTTTCTGCAGTTCTTCGGTATAAAATGCTCCTTTAATTTCATCATTATTTTGATCTTTTAACAGGTAAGTAGTCGGATTAGTCATTTTAACTTTTTTTATTCTAAATACCTCATTCGACCAATTTGGAGTATAGCCCTTCTTGAATGCTTCCCTATATTTACTAATCCTTATATAATCACCGACTTTAAACTTTGCATGTTTTGGATCAACAGTTTTTCTATGACTATAAGTTGTCTGCAATAATTTTCGAGCATTTTTGCTATTTACTTGGTTAGGCTTCAATCCAATAGTTCTGTGCTTAGTATTGTTATATCGATTCACAATATCTTGCAATATATTTATCCATTTGTAAGTTCCTTGAAGACTAAAGTGCTTCCACATCATATTTTTCAGTGTACGGTTTGATCTTTCTACAATACTAGCTTTTAAATTGGAATAAGTACTATAATGATTAATGTTGAACTCGGTCATCAAGTGTTTAAACTCTTTATTGTAAAATTCTTTACCAAAATCAGTGTGGCAGTTACGAGGTTTAATTTTCATCTGTGACAAAATTTTAGTTATATTAGTGGTCACATCTTTAGCGGTCTTTCTTTTAACAGGTTCAGCCCATACGTATTTACTAAATACATTTATTACAATCAGAATATATCGATACCCCCTATTAAGCTTGGCATACATGCCGTCTTCTAAATTTTTTGTACTCGGTGCTCTTGGTGGGTATTGAATAACTCAAAGTGGTAACGTATTTGCTTACATATAGCTCCATCCTTCTCCATTTAGAGGGCCAGCTTTCATTTCTCGTCCCATTACTGTCAAAGCATACAAAAACCTCCTTTGTATTACAAGGATACTACACAAAAAGTACGTTCTGAGAAATGGCTTGTAGTACTATAAGCTGTGAAGCGTTCATGGTCATGGTATCTACCTAGCAACTAAGATTATCATAGATTATATCTGGGTTTTATATGTGTAGATACCGGTCACACCGGTACCGCTCACAGACCGATACCGGTTATACCGATACCGGTTATAGCGATACCGGTACCGGTCATACCGGTGTATCAGGTCATACCGGTGTATCAGAGAGGTCTTGGAGATATTGACGGCTTTTCTCAACTTGTTGATCAATTAAGTCGCTACTATTTTGGTCGTCTGAATCATCCACTGTGGGCGTATTCTGATAGGTATCTTCAAGAAAACTCGGCATGGTCATGGGTAATGAAGGAAGATATTTATTATATACATCGACTTTTGATCTATTTGGTGTCCATGTTGGAGTTTCAAATTTAACTTGCATCGGCTTTTGCTTAATGGAAACATCTGGTTTTATCGAGGAAAGCAGTTTTTTTAGCGGTCCTGTAATAGGTTTATAGTCTTTTTCTAATTGTGACTGTGATTGAGCTATATCCGACTTCAAACTCCTATATTTTTCTCTAACAGATTTTCGAGTTTTAACCAACTGTTTAGCCAGTTCCTTATCCATCACTGTTATGTTAGGTAATGATGAATATTGATGAGTGCATATTTATTTATATGTCAGGTCGACCGA
The DNA here is from genome assembly GCA_963924545.1 of Pogonocherus hispidulus. Taxonomy (NCBI): domain Eukaryota; kingdom Metazoa; phylum Arthropoda; class Insecta; order Coleoptera; family Cerambycidae; genus Pogonocherus; species Pogonocherus hispidulus. The sequence goes on from OZ004698.1 coordinate 30,153,224, forward strand.
GCAGTCTAGCGGTCAGCATTTTTCATGTTTTATGGTAAAATATATGTATCAAACCCTTTTCTATACCGTCCAGATTTCAGTGGACAGTCCTTATCAATAACAAGGAAGCCATATTTATCTTTCCAACATTCGCCATAGATATCTTTGAACTGTTGAAGTGGCATATTAACATTAACATGTTCATCATAGATATGCTTTAAATTTCTAGCATCTTGTTTAAAAAGAACTAGCAAATTAACGTTGTCTCGCAGGAGCTGCTTGGGTACTTTAGAATAGGTTTGTGTTAAATAAAAACAATCCGTATCACCGTGACGACCAAAGCAAAAATAGTCTCTCATTACACTCTGATTACAGCATACAACATCGTCAAAAATTATAACAGAGTTTGTTTTTATATTATTAGGAGGAACTATTTCGGAACTATCCTCATATTCGTGGTAACCGATCTCTTTTATTGATCCTAGTAACAATCTCAAATGCTCATATTTAAGCTGATTCAATGTTTTCGAGTACAGATAAATATTCTCAAATCTCAGTCCGTTTCTATGTTCTATTAAACTCATCATGACATTAGTTTTACCACACCCCGAAGGACCAACCAGTAATCCTCGATTGGAAGAACCTCCAAAAAGAGGTCCATGTTTTTTATAAGTAACATCAGGGTAAATTTCATCATGATTTACTACTGGCAGTAAAATTTTCTGTTGCTCGATCTTCATTGTTAGGGTACGTCTGAAGTACTGGATACAACACACAGTCTGTAAACTATATATAAGGGTGTACACCGGAAATTACTTCAGTTCAGTAATATATATAATGCTGGTACACAGCCCAACTTTGATTAATCAGCGTCGAAAACGAGCAAAGAAAGGTTCTGGGTTTGTTAATACGCTTATAAACAAACTACCTTTTGAACTACATATTCCTGGGTACAACTACTGTGGTCCAGGTACCAAACTTACTAAGAGGCTTGCTAGAGGTGATCGTGGTATTAATCCATTAGATACCTTATGTTTAAATCACGATCTTAAGTACAGTCAATATAATGATAGAGAACATAGGCATGAAGCAGATAAGGAACTAGCTGAAAAAGCTTATCAACGTTTTAAAGCATCTGACTCTTCTATAGGAGAAAAAATTGCTGCCTTAGGTGTGGCCGGTGCGATGAAAGCGAAAACCAAACTAGGAATGGGAATACACAAGAAAAAAACAGCGTCCAAACGTAAAAGTGGAGGTACTAAACGTAAAAGTGGAGGTACTCTGCGCAAGAGCACTATAACTTTTAATGAAGCTGTTCAGAGGGCCCGACGTGGTATACGAAGCACACCATCCAATAGCTTGATTACAATGGCAAAACAAGCTCTGTCTTCAATAGGAACCAAGAAACTATCTGCACCAAGACAAAGAATTATTCCAATCCCTAAGACTGGCAGTTATCTTCCACTCATACCGCTGTTTGCTGCATTAGGTGCTCTGGGAAGTATTGGAGGGGGAGCGGCTGGGATTGCAAAAGCTGTCAATGATGCGAAAGCTGCCAAAGAAAAACTTGAGGAAAATAAAAGACATAACTTGGCAATGAAGCAAGCTGCTGTTGGAAAAGGGTTATATCTACAACCTTACAAAAAAGGAATGGGGTTATATTTACAACCTTATAAAAAAAACTACCAATAAACCTGCCTCGCCGCGCATTAACTAATCTAGACTTGACAAGATTTGCTAAAAAGTTGCGTATACCATATTTTCGAGGAGTATTTATGAAAGACAAGCTCCCACTAAAAATAAACAGAAATGAGTGTGGAGTCATCAATTTGAACATTTCAACTGGATCAGGTACTCATTGGACGGCGTACGCAAAAGAAAATAATGTTATAATATACTTTGATAGTTATGGAAACTTAAGACCTCCAAGTGTATTAATAAAATATTTTCAGAGTGATGGCAGCTTGAATAGAATTAAATATAATCATGATAAATTTCAACAAGATAATTGAAATAATTGTGGGCATCTCTGTTTAAAGTTTTTATATAATGTATTTGATTAAAGGAAATATTGTTATTACAAATATATATGTTAACTGAGCAACATGTCTTTTACTTTTTCACTTTCCGGAAATAGTTCTGTTTTAAGTGCAGAATTCAATCCACCCATAAATTTAGATGATAACTCCGAATATGTTATTGGTTTGGTTAACTTTGAAAGTTTTAATGTTATACCGAACATAGATGAGAGAAACAACACTTTTACTTATGGTAATAGAACAATAACTATTCCAGTAGGAGCATATGAAATTGATGATCTTAATAGTTACCTACAGAAGAACGTTGAATTTCCAGAAGTTCTCATCGATATTAAACCTAATCGCAACACTTCTACTGTTAATATCGAAACAAATGTAGACATAGATTTTACATCAGATAACTCAATAGGACATCTCTTAGGATTTAAAAAACGAATTATTAAGGCTTATCAATTAAACGAATCGGATTTTCCTGTACAGATAATTAAGATTAATCCTTTATGCATAGACTCCAACATAGCGGCGGGATCATATTCCAACGGTCAACCGGTGCAATTATAATCCATCAATTCTTCCAAACAGTGGGCCCAGGCTATAAAATAGTGGAATCGCCTCTGAATATACTCTATTTCCCTGTGACTGTCAAGACAATCAACAACTTGACCATTAAAATACTTGACCAGGACGGAAATATCGTCAATTTTCGTAAGGAAGTCGTCACAGTGAGACTCCATCTGAAGAAGCTTTAAAAAATGGTGATTCGTTACAATATAATGTGTCAAGTCCCATGTGTTGTGGCTAAAAACAATTATAAAAGGCAGCCTAAAAACAAGCTTATAGTTAGTTCCAAGAAGAACGTTACTAGAGTAACACGTCAAAATAAACTCTTTCTTCAATCTCTTGGTTTAGAAGTACTCATATAATGGATATTTTAAATGTTCTGCAGGAACCTATTGTAGACAACTCTATTGTCGACTTGGAATATCATAATTATCAACCCTTCGTGACTTCTAAATTTGATTATAATGATGAAATTAGGATTCCCATCCAAGAGTTGGACACATACACTCTACCATGTAACAGTATGCTATACCTAGAGGGGACTTTAACTAAGGACGATGGAACACCAGCTACTAAATTGAAACTAATTAATAATGCATTTGCTTTTCTATTTAGAGAAATTCGTTATGAGATGAATGGTATTATCATTGATTCCGTTAGAAATGTAGGATTAACATCTACTCTTAAAGGGTAGCGTTAAATTTCAAAATGCTGGGTGGTTTCCTAAAGATAGTACACTACCTGATAGTAGTAAATTTAATGTATGCATTCCACTAAAATTTCTAATGGGCTTCTTCGAAGACTACAAACGTATCATTTTGGGAATGCGCCAAGAACTCGTTCTAATTGGAAGCAGTAATGACCTTGAAGCTATAACTGCTGTTGATGATTCGGAAAAACCGAAAATTAATATCAATAAACTTTATTGGAGGGTACCTCATGTTTCTGTTGCAATACCACAGCAATTAGCTTTAACCAACATTTTAGATAAAAATATTGAAATAGCACTCCCGTTTAGAAGTTGGGAATTTGTAGAATACTCTTCTCTTCCTCAAACTACAAGACAGACTTGGCCTGTAAAGACTACCACTAAGCTGGAAACACCAAGACATGTGATTGTCGCTCTTCAAACTGATAAGAAAAGTAAAATCACTTCTAATGTGAGCAAATTTGATAATTGCAATCTGACAAATATAAGAGTATTTTTAAATTCTGAAAGATATCCTTACAATGATCTATTCCTCGACTTCAAAGATGATAAATACGCTACACTATATGAAATGTTTTCTAATTTTCGCTCCTCCTACCATGAGGCAGGTAATGAACCAGTATTTACACCCAAAGAATTTAAATCCATATCACCCATTGCTCACATCGACTGGAGTGCGTTCGGATGAAGTTGTTTTACCCAGCTGAATCGTTCACCCGGGTGAATGACGTCACAGAAATGTTACTCATAAAATACGAACGATTGTGGTAAGTATAATATGGCGGCAAACTTTAAATTCAAGCAAATGCAATCCAGGTTATGTGTAGTTTACTTCGAGTGATTTTTGAGTAGGTACAATAAGATTTTATCTGTTTTATCGTCAATGGATCAAAATCGTATTCATATTTACCAGGCTGTTGTTTCAACATGCACTATTTATATGAATAACTTTATGATGGAAGACAGTAGTTCAAGTGAAGATGATGATGAACAGGTACAATTTTATTTCGATCACGGCCTCATTTGGACAGATTACGGAACTGTTTGTTAGTGGAGTATGAAGTGTCTTCAAGAATAAAACAATTTTTGTTGAAGTTACAATTGCAAATTGCAGTGCAAATGAATTTCAAAGCAATTTTCGTATGAAAAGAGCAACTTCTCTGTCCTTGTAGTGATGTTTATTATACACACAAATACACAAAATATCTAATTATACAAAATCTCTGACAATGTTAATAACTGATAAAATGTCAAAATTCAATTTACTCACATCTGCGCATGTCGTGTGATTATCGTCCCAGTTTTAACAAGGGCGAAAAGTTGTTGTCCTAACGATTCTCCTCAAATAACCGAACGGCACGCTCGTACAAAACGCCTGTTAAAACCGAACGACTTTTGGGCGAAAAGTTTCATCTGGACGTCGCCCGGGCGTTATATCCGAACGGCCCCCTGTTCTCGACAAAAGGAAAGTATGCAGTCGGGTTCCGTCGTACTTAGAATCGAGATGGATATGATTGAGAATGTCCCGAATGAAACAACAGCTTATTGTCTAATTTTGCATGATCGTGTATTTCGATATAATCCAATGACAAAAATTGTTAGACAGGTCTAGCATACATAAACACAGTAATATAAATAATAAATTCAGTTGATAATGATATCTGAGTATAGAAAGACCCTGCAAGAACACAGGAAAACATTGAAACAATTAAGAAAAGCAATAGAATTGTATAGTTTGAAAAGTGTTGTACTGAAGAAACTAACAAATTTGAAAATATGCCATTAATCTTAGATGTACAAGGCTTCAAGGTGGAAAAAAATAAATTCATAGTTAAAGAGTTGGCAGGATTTGATGGTGAACGCATATGTCATTATATTTTCAAACCACCTTTTTCATTTGATGCGCTTCCATCAGAATTTCAAAAAAAAAGCTAATTGGGTAACTAAACATCATCACTGCATTCAATGGGAAGAGGGTTTTACACAACTACATAAATTTAACAATATTATCGAGGATTTGACTTCAAAGACAGAACAGATTTATATTAAAGGAAGAGAGAAAGCTGAATATCTTCGACGTTTTTCGTCGAAACCAATTATAGAATTTGAAGAACAACCCCGCTTGAAGCATTCTGCACCTAAATGTTTATATAATTCAAAGAATATATGTATGTGTGCCTTATCTAATGTGTATTATCTGTATGAACATTTTATAATGTCCTAGCTTTATGATGAAATAAAAACCAAATAAATATATTCTGTTTTATTTATTAAAATCAAATCATTTCTAGGGTGGGGGGATAGGAATTCATGAGAAAATCCAAGTGGTTATGTATTTGGTGGCACGTGAATGCAATTAAATGCGACCAATTACAGCTAGATAGAGACGCATCTACTGGTAGCCGGGTATCTAAGTGGTAAGGATAGTACCTACTGACATTGTTATAATTCCTCATTTAATTGAGTCTATTAACTATGGAAGTACGTGTTAGACTGCTTGATAAAGATGGTAAAATTATTAAAGAAGATAAACGCTTGAACGAACTCAAATGACTATTGAATACTTTACATGTAATGACGTCGACATATTGAAATTGTAGCTAAAACTACTACTAAAAGCAAAACAGTAATGTGTTTTCTTGTTACATAAGGTTAAAGTTTTTGATTAAAACAATGAGGTTATTGGGAGAAGGGTACTTACCTATAAGTACCGGTGTGACCGGTACCAGTGTAACCGGTACCGGTATCGGTATGACCGGTACCGGTACGACCGGTACCGGTATTGGTATAACCGGTATCGGTATAACCGGTATCGGTCTGTGAGCGGTACCGGTGTGACCGGTACCTACACATATAAAACCCAGATATAATCTATGATAATCTTAGTTGCTAGGTAGATACGACCATGAACGCTTCACAGCTTATAGTACTACAAGCCATTTCTCAGAACGTACTTTTTGTGCAGTATCCTTGTAATACAAAGGAGGTTTTTGTATGCTTTGCCAGTAATGGGACGAGAAATGAAAGCTGGCCCTCTAAATGGAGAAGGATGGAGCTATATGTAAGCAAATACGTTACCACTTTGGGTTATTCAATACCCACCAAGAGCACCGAGTACAAACTACGTCTAAGAAAAAAGGATAATATAATGGAAGACTCTGATTGGCTGGACATCTATAGTAGACCCCCCACCTATACACCCTCTACAAATATCGGGTGTGGAGTGGAATATCCTAGAGATGGGTAACGCAGCAAAATTTCGTGTGTTGATACACTAACTCAAGCGCAGGTAAGTGTATCAACGCAGTGAGTTAACTCAATTGCGCCACAGCGCAATTGAGTTAACTACCACGCAGGACTCACAAGAGCTTGTCTTGTTTCGTTTCATTACGAGAATACTGAATACTGCGCTGCCGCTATCAACAGGTGCGCTTAAATAAATAAAAATACATAAATAATAATAATGAAATAATAAATTATGTTTTCATGTTTAACTTGAGGTTTTTATGGTACCTAATCAATCATATATATTTTTTTAAATTTTCACATCTATTCTATTACAATATTTACAAACACAAATAATCTAGTACCTAGATATTAAGAAATATATTTTGAAATAATCTAATTTACCAAAGTATAGGATGTTTTGTTAATTATTTTTATCCATGTTTACGCATGAACAGTTTCTGATTCTGAAGTTAACGCCAAATATGCACTTCAATACCGTACTATGTTCCTGTACAGTAAATAATTGTAAGATTTAATATTTGAAATTTTTTTTTTTCTACATTGCACGCCTACCTTCCCTGTTCCCTCTCCCCTCGCTCACCATACACCATAAAACAAAAAGAATTCCATACAGCATACACATCTCATCTCATCGCATTGCCAAAATATTAAGTCAGATCTTTAAATTTGTATGCGAGTCAGAACAGAATAATTGATCAGACATTTTCGACACAGCGTGGCCGTGGCGCACTGGCGGGCGCAGCGCAGCATTTACATTGACACTCGACTCATTCGCTCATTCTCATACATTCAACGTTCAACACACGGCACACGGCACAGCGCGACGGCGCGTTAACTCAGCCAACCAGTGACTCAAGTCACAAATGAAATGAGTTGATGAGTTGATACAACAGTGCCACTGCATCAGCGCACTAAGCGCAGCGGTACTGCTTCAGCGCAATAGCGTAACTCAACACTGCGTTACCCATCTCTAGAATATCCTGCAGGGTATTTCGTGATTTGGTATATAGCAGCATGCTCGTCCCTCTTAGTACTTAAAGTGATTATTACAACTCTTCAAGCATCATGTCATGTATGTGAATGGGGGTTAAAAAAATGTAGCCGATATGTTTCGTATTAAGTACCTATTGTATTTTATAATGAAATAATAAAACAAATATTTATATATATATATAATGGTAGTTTTATTATAGTTTAATTACTAATAATTTATTTACATAATTAGATAATAAGCAGAGTCATATCGATTTATTAACACAATTACATATCAAAATCTGCTAAATTACAATCTAAATGAAATAAATAAAACCTACATATACATACTAATAGTTTATTTACATAATTGGATAAAAAGTAGACTTATATAGAATTATTTATACAATTAGATATCAAATAAGTTTAAATCAAAATCTGATACATCAAAATCCGGTAAATTACAATCTGATAAATTAAAATCCGATATATTGTAACGTTTCATTTTATCATTACGTTAATAGTACGATAAGTGTCCCATACAATCACTAGAATCACATATTCATATAATTTTATTAAATAAATTTCCACACATTTATTATTCTTAACTATATCTCTCTATTTATGTCCCTTGAATTCATTACTACTACCATGGTATCGCATCAAGTTGTCGTCACTCCTAAAACAATGTTTTATATTAAGTTCGGAATGAATTAAAATTAATATCCTATATTCTTACCTTTTCATATTATTGTCTAAACTAAGTAGCTAATACAGATGCACATTGAGTTTGCACAACTTCATAGTATTAATGCTGTCACTGATAAATCTCTTCGACTAACCATATAACTGCACAATTTCGTAATTAGCTTTTCCTTTAGTGGGCTAGTTATTTATTATATCTGGTAGGTACTCACTTTGCTACAGTACCTTGGGAAAGCCCTTTTACAACATTTGCACCCTAAAAAGTAGATAAACTTATTAAAATAGTGTAATTTCACACGTACCTAGTAAACATTAGATTTCTATGTCTGTACATAGGCCATCTACTTGTACGCTATGATAATACCAGGGGGTATTCACTTAGGTTGTGTTCCGATATTAAAATTGGTTAACCAAAATCCCGGTTAAGCGTTCCATTAAATAAAAATTCCTGAAAATTGTTTAATTTTGGAACTGTGGTCACCTGAAAAAGGTTAACCAAACGTCAAAATATTGACCGTGCTCTGGGAGCGGTACATTGGTCAACCGAAGAGTTAGCAGGTTAGGTTTTAGCGTTGAGAGAAGAAAAATCAATTCTCTCAACGATTTTAATTATATTTTGTTTATATGGTGAAGGCAGATGGGGTGGTGTTCTTGCGTTAAGAGTTATAATAAATATTTATAAATTCTACTTTTCTGTATTGTATTCTGTAGTCCACTTGACCAAGTCGACTGAAAGCTACACTTATATCTACTTATAAACTACTTATATCTTACTATAATATACCAAATTATCTGCTGTTTCATTTATTTTTTGACTGAAGACTAGAGTAATAGTTAAGCACGGAATATGAAGGTATTTAAGGTTGAATGAATCCCAATAAAAACAATTCATCATCCATGTTGATTAACCAGCCAGTTCCTTAATTACACATTTTTCAGGTTTACCAATATTTCGGTTAACCGAAATCCTGGTTGGTCGCGGATAATATCGGAACACAACCTTAATGAAAAATGCCCTTTTTTCTTATCCCCCCTTTTTGTAGTTCGCGGATCCTATCACCTGCAGCGCTGTTAGCACTTGGTATCGTTTTCTATGGGAGGTATCATTGAATGAGAATGAAATGAATTATGTTTTGAAAATAAAAATCATAACCTGTTAGTTTTGCATAAACTGTTGCTTTTTGATAGTAAGTTAATAAATCATCTAATAATTGAACTAAACTTCAGTTATATTCACCATTAAGTATACCCACTTATGTACATATTCAATTAATTATAAAAAAACTGCTGCTTGCTTGTTCTGCTATATCTATCCACAGGTTCATACTTTTTATTATATAGTATAGACGTTCAAAATGTGGACACAGGCAATTTGCAGAACCGATCTCTGCTCTGTGCCTAGAAAAAATAAAAAGTTATCGAATATGTGATATTCAGTTCTCGGAGGATCAGAAATTTTAAGCAGACCGTAATAAGACCAATTTGAAAAAGCACGCCGTGTCATATTTAAGTTGAGGACACTGGTTGTGAAAGGCGTTCAAAGTTTGCAGATCATGCTCTTTATGACAGGGGGAATTAGCCGAAAATGGAAGCAGCCAGTATGCTATTACTTTTCGGAGGGTGGTATAAGCACACCCATACACAAGAGAACACCATAGACTGGAATCTCTAGGAGTGGGGGAACATCGAGCGATTGTAGTGCTGAAACAATTTTAGGATGAACTAGTATTAGCTGGAATTAAGTAACATTATCTAGGAGGTCATGAGCAGGGAACAAAAGGTAGTGGGCGGGAACGTCCTGTAGGCGGGAATTTCAAAAATGGTTGAAAATTAGTTTACAGAGTGTAACATAAATGATGACTAATTTCAGGAAGTGATTCCTTCTCATTTTTATGGAAAAATGTTCATAAAAATGTGTCTGAAATTGCTTTGTTTTCAATAAACAGGGTCACAAAATTTTAATTAAAAAAAATTGTTTTTTTATTAATCAGTAATAACTTTTTTCGCCGACTTTGATGAAAAGTCTATTTGTTAGCACCAATAAAGTGTTGCTTTTGATAAAATTAGATTTAGAATAATAATTCCCCAGGAAGTTTTGTGCGTGTGCGGCAGTCCATCAGGAGAAAACTTGATGCTTTTATCTCAAGTCGAGCTTCTCACTTCTTTTTCGAAAACTAAGGGAGATACAAGAAAATGTAATGTAATGTAAGTAATGGACAAGAAAGCTGTATGTTTAATCTGATTAAAATATCAAATTTAGAAAGAAACAGTACCATGATTATTATTATTTATATCTAATTACATCAAAAGAAGCTCCTTGTTACTGCTAACACACCAAAAAAATCCGACTTTTTATTAAAACTCCTGATATCCTGTTTCTGGAAAACAAAGCAAGTTAAGACATGTTTACCTATTTGAACATTTTTTTGTAAAATATGACAAGGAATCACCCTCTGAAATGAAAGTCATCATTTATGTTACACCCATCGGTAGGCGTTTGGGAAAAAAAGGTATAGGTACCTACTTAAATCATATTTTTTAATGAAGCTATTTAGTATCTCTTTTGTCAAAACACTATCCATATAATATATTGTCTATAAGACAAAAGCATGAAATAAGACAATATTTTCTAATTTTAGTGCTGTTTATTAAAACATCAAGGTATTTATTTACACAACACATTCTTTATTGTATCAATTGATTGCAGTTTCCGGTTTAACTAAACAATGTAAATCACATTCGGCAAAGTTGAGTAGGTAAACCAAAACAACAAATAAGATAGAATTTTATTTAAGTTCTGTAAAACCGCTATAGTCAGAAATGGCAATATGTGGTCACATAAACCAAACCAAACTAATATGTGTACATACATAACTTGTGATGCACAAAAAATGCACACATAAAATTGACACAAAACAATAATATCTACTGAATACAATGTTTACAAAGTACTTAGTCTAAAATATTTCAGCGAGGATTCCTAAAATATTATGAAAAAAACTTCATATTACACAAGTTCAGAAATCTCATTTATAAAATACTTATAGAGCATTAAAATTTATTTTTTTAGATTTTTATTTAAATACATAGCATGATAATTCTGTCAACCCAAATTCGATAAATCTAAAATATTTAATATTAAAAACTACTATATATTAGTTACAACACAAATCTTACTAACCTCCAAGTAATGAATTGGTAGAGAACGAAGAATTGCATCTTTCTGCGTGTGCTTACAATTAGGCACACAGCAGTAAAACATTTTAATATTTTTAACAAAAAACAGAATTTTTAACACACAAATAGTCAACAAGAAATTAAAATTGACACAGAAAGTCAAGTAAAATCACTTTCGCTACCAATTGGTAAAACAGAAATCTGCGCAATATTTAGTTAGTTCATCCTAAAAATTTTGTAGGTCGCCACAAGTCAATTAGCGGCTCCCCGCCTATCCAGTGAATTGTCTATATTGTTCTCTTGTGTATGAGCACACCAGAACTCATGCAGATAGTAAAGGAAGTAAATGAAGCTCTACAGGAAATTGGATTGAAAGTAGTGGCCACGCAGTGAGTTTGATTAATATAGTTACATTCTTAATAAGGTAACATTTATTTTTGTAGATATGTGACCAACTTTCAACGAATACTGCAGTTATAAATTATTTAAAGACTAAGACCAATGAGGAATTCAGCGCAAGAAATTAAGAAAATGTTATGTATGGATTCTGCGTGGGTGGAGAGGAAATCATCCTACTATATGTACTGTATGTATGATGCTCCTCATCTAGTAAAAGGTCTCCGTAATAATATGCTCAAGGGAAATGTTAAATTCACTTGGCAAAATAATGAGCAGGTAGTTGCTCAAATATATAAAGTTATTTATAACATCTGTTAATAAATAAAATATTCATTTTGTTAGAGATAGCCTCTTGGAATGATATTGTTGCTCTATATGAACTCGACGTTGGAGATTATGATACTCGAATGGTAATATTATAGATATTTTTGTCATACTTAAATTTATATACATGCCATTAAATTTAAATTTTAAGTGTTATCATTGTCTTAACGAATTAACAAGACATACAACTGGGTTATAATAGATTTTTCATGTTGGTAAATATCGGAAAGATGAATATCTATAGTCGTAAATTCTACCCTCGAAAAATAGTATCTGAAATAGTTTCATGGTAGAAAGTTAGATATAAATTAATTAGTAATGGTAAAAAAACAAGCCACGAAAATATCAATTGCATCTGGTTGTGTGTGTCGTTAATTGATTCATTAACTGAAAATTGCTATATTATATAATTTTTAACATAGACACTTCTTATCCAACCATCATGATTTCATGATTTAACATGAATCATAACTATAATGATTTAAATAAATTTAATATTTTCTTACTATACTCTTATTTAATTTCCTTAAATTTTTACATCTTATAATAGCGATATTGTTATGGCATATATAAAATTTGAAATATATTTAATTGTTCTTATGTTTTACAGATTCATCATAATTTGAAGAAAATAAGTAAACATTCGATCAAATATTTGGTCGGATAAGTTAACAATTTCGATTTTTATATATCACGCATATAAAATTCAAACTTTATTCAACTGTTCCACTTATTTTGTTCAAATGAATTTCCATTACAAATAGCAATCAAGTGTCCAGCTATTTGTAATGGAAATTTATTTGAACAAAATAAGTAGAACAGTTGAATAAAGTTTGAATTTTATATGCGTGATATATAAAAATCGAAATTGTTAACTTATCCGATCAAATATTTACTTATTTTCTTCCAATTATGATGAATATGTAAAACATAAGGAAAACAATTAAATATATTTCAAATTTTATATATATCATAACAATATTGCTATTATTCCTACAAAATTGACCGATAAACCAGCTTTGGTAGTGCAACCGCGAAAAATTGCCTAACACACTTAAAACTCCCTTCTCAACAAAAATTAACATCAGCGCCGCAAGTGATAGGATCCAGGTACTATTTCAGGAAAAAGTGGTGGGGGAGTCAGAATTACCAATCTATTTCAGTATATATATATTTTATCTATGGATAATACTTACCAGTTATATGGGAGGCTCTAGCTATCATGATACAACTACACTGATATGCTCATAACTTGACCAAATTTCGTTTGCTCTGCGCACGACGTCATTCTTGATGCTAAAATGGCGAAAATTCAAATGCGTTACTGTCAACGTGACTGTCAGTGATATAATTATTTTCGTGTTTGTCAATTGTATTCCCGTATTATTATAATTGTGAGGTCCGAGGGTTATCAAGTTGTCATTTTTATATTATAGGGTGGTGTTTATTTACAGTAGTGCTTCTTATTATCTCTTCAAATTATAAAATTTAGGTTAGAATTATATTCGGTAGGTAGATCGGTACACAGAATGCGGTTTGAATTAAAATAAGAAAGATTGATATTAATCAACTATTATTTTAGTTTCCCTGTATGAATCGTGTATTATAATTCCATAATCGACGTTTCTTTTATATTGTTATCTTTGTTTACAAGTATTTTATTTAATTTTGTATCAAAACTGACGTCACGCTCATCGATAGACCACGCCCCCATGCGCATTGGCATATCAGTGTAGTTGTATCATGTCTAGCTATATCGAAAATGTATAGAAGTAATTTGTTTATACATTTGTTTTGATTTGATTCATTTTAACCTTATATGTCACTTCTATTTTCCGACAGCTGTTCACGTTCGACAACGTATCGTCACCGGACGATACGAACAATGATTCTGCGCGGTACAACGTTACCAAGAGTCGCTTTCCAGCTCTGCTCCTGTGGGTGTTTGGAGCTTTATGTGTTTCAAACACCGACAGTACTGAGAAGTAACGGTTCAAAACTGAAATGACTTTTTTAATTTTGAGGTTATGTATTGATTGAGTATCTTGTCACTCAAATTTTAAATTCGTTTATTTGACCACAAATTACTGTGAAATTTTGACCTGTCGAAGTTTACAAATTTTGCTTATCAATCAAATTAAACTTTGTGACGTGGCCATAGCTTTGTTTAAAACCAAGGCATTAGTCGAAGCCACAACCAAATAGGGACCAAATGAACAGAATTATAAATAAAGAACTAATGGCAAGTACTGTTTTAATAATAGAGAGTTTTTGAACCCCTTAAATTTTAGCACGTCGTTATCGTTATCGTTATTCTGCGCATGCGCAGTGCCTGAAAGAGTATCATTTTTGGCACTGTGGGTCTGGTTTTCGGCCCACTCACTTTTGAACCTAACCTAATCTAACCTTCATTTAATAACAAAAAAATACCTTCATGTGCTCGAACATAATACGCTTCAGACACCGGCAAATCATATGTAATATTTGTTTCTGAATCCACTATAATCAATATTTTATTATCCATAATAAAGGTACCTAATAAAAAATACGGTGCCTAATACAATAAATACAATAATTATTAAGTTTAATTAAATCTTCAAACTTGACAACTCAACTGACAATTTTCATACATAACCTTACAATATTTGAAAAGAGTTTGAAACACCGGAAAATTGGCTAGTGCTTGAGGGGGCAGGGGAATGAAAAATTGGTACTGTTCAGGTACATCAAACTTTTTAACGTGGAACGCTGAAGTACACTTCAGGAGCTCTGCAGAGCGCTCCAGGAGCAGAGCTGGAAAGCGGCTCAGGATGTTTACAGATCCTAGTTCGCGGTTAAGCCACCGATACATTACGTAACTAATACTTTTACGCTAACGTGCAGAACGCTACGCTTGTAATCTTATGTAATGTATATTCCTGATCATTTTTATTGAGATATCTATGTGAATTTATTATAATTAAGCCAAGATTTGTATTTCCTTACATATGATTGGCTAAGGTTTGACCAATCACACAGAGGCTAGTTTTTTTGAAACGATTCGACAGCCGTTTTCGGCACTTTCGTTTTACGTTCTCCACATGCAAGGTCGTGTAGTTTTGGATTTGGAAAATCTTTGAATATTGAAGTCATCTCGAAGGAGGATTATTTTTCCAAACCAGCAATTTATAATTTGGGTTCGTGTTGTTCCATTGAGTGGTATATTGTGTTGTGAACCTAAATTATTAACTTTTGAAAAGGGATTAGTATTACTCACGCCGCGCTGTTTTTCCAATAGTGCTTTGGATGTATTGCCACCATCTGAACTGCAGATTTTAGTGTCTATTTACAATTCCAATACTTAATGCAGTTCTCCAAAGGAGAATTTTTGTTGAATTTATAGCCAAGAACCCCTTGTCAAGGGTAAGTTGATTTCTTTTCTACATGTCACCTTTTGTATAATAGTAGGGATACAAAGCGATATTTAATTCTACCCTTAAATTGAGGCAACTTACTTAAGTGCATTTATAGTTTACAACGTTGCCAAGTGGACTATTTTTCAGAATTTTGCCTGGTAAATAAGATGAGTTGTCTATTTTTGTGCGAGGCATAATTGATCATTCTTTTTAGGAATTAATCAGTTTTAGCTCCCTTAAGGATGTAATTACATTAGTTATACCTTATAAATTCTTTTGTTTTAATTGTGCTCATATTAATGATTAAAGTTTCTGTATTGGTTACTTCATAAGTAAAGTTTACCTGTTAATTTTTTTTATTATTATGGTAGGCTATCAAGTAAACTTTTAGAACATTCCATTTGGATTATATAATCAGTTTTCTTTAGCTTTAATAAAATATTACTTGATCCTTTTATTATTAAAATATAATATTTAATGAAAGTCATAATCAGTAGTTATACATTACCTACTTATTAATTTAGTTTACTGCGCTGGTTGAGCTTAAAATATGCCGAGCTGGATTAAGCTTGATTTTATAATTTTTATCTTTTCCTAATTTCCTTTTATTTATGGATTTTAGGGTTCTTAGAATAGGTCACTGATTGGTTGAACGATTTATTCTCAACCAACTGTCCCATCCGGGTTGGTTTCGTCTCGGAATATTTTTCTACATTGTGGTTTTTCACCTTTGCCTGGCTGATGGTAGAATCTTTCCTGTTTTGCTGTCTGCTCTGAAGATTCCAGGATACACGCAAGTTTTTACGCTATACTCCACTACTGAATATTTTACATATTTCTTTATGAACTCGGGATATGATATTTATTGCCTCCCCTTAGACAAATGGCTATTGGCTTAATAATTTTGCTTATTGTTTTTATTTGTTTGCTTACTTAAATATTCATTGCTTTCAAATTAATAATATTGTAGTCACTGTTAATATTTTTTTTTTTAGGTATATATATTTTGATACGTAACATCTGTCATAATTATTAATATTTATTGTAACATATATGCTGTACATGCGGAAGGTTTGGATATTGCGAACATTTAATTATTTAAATTGGTGTTGATATTGAGAAGCGGATGCGCGGGAGCTCTTGCGACGCTATTATTATTTGCCTTCATGCGACTTTGCGCATACTTTTATTTTCGCATGCGCAGTAGCTACATACTCATGTTGGCTGTTATTTAATACCTTACTATTACCTAGTCATTTTTTTTGTGTACCATTTAGTACATTTAGCCGTAATATAGACAAGGTTTCTTTAAATATTTTGTTATTTCATAGCTGTTTTATGTTACTATATTTCGACTAACTGCCTGTTGATATTTTGAGAAGATTAATAGGAATTTGTTGTGCCTATTTAGACCTTGAGCATAGTTTTACCTTAGCGCGTTTCACAAACAACCATATAGATATTTTTTTGCTGGACTCATGGTTGTGTAGTAATTTTGTACCATTTTATACTGGCTGGTTTTAACCATGTGGCGCCCATAGTTTTTTTGATCTTATTTATTGAACCTGCCCCATCTTCACTGTTAGCTAGCAGGCAAACCAAGCCAGTGAGAATTTGTGCAAACGCTTTGATAAATTTGTTCTTATTATATTTCATTGGCGGGAAAATATATCGGCAGATTTGTAAATTTTGTAACATATATATACATATTTTTTTTTCCCCGAGCTACTTAATCGATCTTGGTAGTTAATTGTTGTTTTACGCGCCGCAATATCAAAATCTGATAAATTGCAATCTAGTTGTGATTCCTCCGCTCCCCCAATCAGCTCTTCAGTTACTTGCAGCAACATTTCCAAATTTATGTTACGATCCTGATCTGGTGGAGAAAGGCGATGATGCCCCCAGGCTAATGTATTTACATCTCCCGGTATAACATACCTCTTATCGTCAGCTGATGATAATGCTACTTTATTCCTCAGTTCAGTGTGAATAGTGTGCAAAGTTGATGTAAATATATGCATTTTTCGGAATATTATGCCTCCATTTTCTACTATTTGAACATAATCAGAAAAGTCTATTTGATGTTTAACAACACTTGTGGATACTCCTTTTGCCTTCTTCATGACATCACCTGCTTTTACACAATACGCCTTGGCACCTGTTCCATAGAAGCTTTCGATGGATCTTCCAGCGTATTCGTCTTTCATCTTCCCTACAACTGATTTTGTTTTAGGTATATTGTGGATGTTGTCTGGTTTATAATTTGAGGTATCGAAATATTGAAGATTTTTCTTGATGTCTTCATACGGGTTTTCGGTAAAAAGCTCTAAGATAAGGGAATCTGTGACCGTGTATAAAACAGTTGCTTTATCACCATACATAGGTTTTATGTAGCCATAAAGGAATTCGTAGATGATTGTCTTGGAAATATCCAAAATTGAAAAACCAACGTATAGAGGTTTGTCATACACCACTTTTGTTTTATTCAATATTGAACTGCTACTAAATCCTCATCGAATACAGAACAGGATTTAAAGTGTGGTTGGCTTATTAAGGCTCTTGCTCCCAATTTACCTTTTCTATTTTCCCAACAAGAGCACAATTTAATATTTTGCCTTTTGTCAACGTTTTCCATTGTTTTACCAAAAATTGAATTTACCATGAGCTTGAACAAATCCTTCTCAAATTCGTTCCTAGCAGAGTTTATGAGATTTGTGTTTAAGTCGATATATGACCCCAGCCATGTCGATTGTGAAAATTCTAAAATTCTGTGGATTTTCGTCAGTTTCAGTCCATATTTCAAACACTGTTTTAAATTTCTGTAGTGAATAATATATTTATTTTTATTATGTAAATTCGGAATTAATTTAGGGTATTTAGAATCTGGTGGTATCATATTTTCTGGACAGAATGGTAAATCGTTGTGGTCATTATGTAGACTTGTTACATATTCCAAATCTACCTGCAAGATATAATCTTTAGGTGAGTTGTTGTCGATGGTAGAGCAGTCAAATGTATCAATTTCTCCTTTTTCGAGCCACCTGAAGCCTCCAGTGGGAAGACATGCCTTCATCGCTGCACCATACAAGTTTGTTGCGTCCAGGTACATGATATGTGATGTCAGTTTAGCAGGATTATAGTTTGGCAAAAATTTATTGTTCGTCACAGACTTCCTTTTACTACACTGAGATACACCTTCTCTAATTCCTTTGCGGAAAAAATGTAGAGAATCGACATCTGTTAAAAGTTCGAGCTCGATATTTGTGTAACGTAGCATCGCGTCCCAGCTTAGCGACGGAGCTGTTAAATAATGGGCGGGGTCTAATTTGTATTGTTCCAAACATACTTTTCTAAAGTTTTCAAACATATCAGCTAACACATCTGATTTTAAATATACATCAGCGTACTCTCCCAATGTTTTACAGTTGAAGATATCCCACACTTTATTTGCCCGTTCATAGTCTTCATCAGAAATAGATTCCAGGGTTAAATCATTGTAAAATTTTTCTTTTGGTGGTAGTTGTTTCTCTTCCAGCTTTTCAAATGAGTCCACATAGCTATAGGGGAAAACACATTTTCGTCTGATTAACTTAAACTCGTCATTATCTGGAAAGCACTTTCTTGTTTCGATACACTGGTGATGTTCTAAATTTTTACTGAGTTTATCGAGGGACTTGGCTAAAAAGCGAAACGAGTCAACAAACTTTAGCTTCAAATATGTGTCTGGTACTTTTGGATCTGAAGATTTTTGAACCAGAATTGATTTGGAGAATGAGAAGTATTTCTCCTTGGTTTGCGCTATCACAGAAACACTTTCCTTTTTAGATGTTAGCTTCGACAGAAAGAGGTGTCCATCATAATTAGTCAGACAGTGGAAGAAAACTGGTATAAACTTTGACACTTTGTAGTTTAAATTGCATACAGAGTGGGCAGCATCACGAAAATGTCCTGTTAAGTGGCAGTGATCACGAACCTTTACATCTTCAGTGTTGAAAGGCTTTATGCAGATATGGCAGTTATCAGCATTCTTGTAAGTGGTTTTTTCTTCTTCAGAAAGCGGTAGCATATCCCTAACATTTTTGAGGTGGTTGTTATACAAGTCCAAAGTTACTTTGTACAATTTTTCAATAAATATTTGAGTGGCATTTGGTCCCCGATATGATACGAATCTCGATAACTTGTCATCAAAATTACACTTTACGTAGAAAGCGAAAGAGTATGGTTGATGTTCGCAGGTTTTCACTGTAAATGATTTATCATCACTAGGTTCATTATGATGAATTGGTTTTAGTAAACTCTCGAAATCTGCATAGATTACAAATGGAACCGATAATTTTCTTTCAAAATTCACAAACTTCAAACTTTCACCATACTTATTGATCTTCAACTGGGTGGTTGGTATTTTTGTACATATATGATTGGCAGTCATTTAGCTGTTCAACCTTCTTAAAGGCCTGTAGACATCCATCACAAATATGTATCTTTGCACTATGATGATTTGATTTTTTCCTAGAAACTAATCTAGACATATCTGTTATGAGGCAGTAGTGGTTGTTACCCGCGTTGTCTGATACCACCAACAAATTAACATGTGTACCTTGTCTGTTTGAAGTGAAATGTAAGGGTCCTACCACCTCTGTCACCATTTTTCTATCTTTGAACTCGGATTCTATTCCAAACACGTTTACTGAGATGTTATTTATTTTCTCAAATTTAGATATATCCTTCAGGCTCATGGGGAATTTCAAACCATTAAAGTTTAGCAGTGTGTTGTAGTGGGGATATGAACTGGTACTCTGAGGATTCCCTTGTGAGCGAAATATGGCTGCAATAATGGACCAAGCAAAGCAAGCCCTATCATTATTTCTAATATTTAACACGGATTGTTTCCATTCAATGGATTTGGGAAGCTTAATATATGATGAGGCTGATAGCGATGTAAATTTATTCATGTTCACATCCAAAAACATTATCTGTTTTAAAGCCCATCCAGAGTCCCGTTCCTCAAATGAGGAGGCCTGTGAAGTCATCTCTTTCATAAAATCTTCGAAAATCTGCTGAAGATCTGAAGATGGAGTGATTACCTTGTTTTTGGTGTTAAATGACTTGATATCAGACATTTCCTTTTCGGGTATAACATAAAAACCGAATACTTCTAAATTAACTTTAAGAGCATGATAGTTTTGCAAATAGTCATTAATTATATCAAAAACTTTCTGTTTTATCTCTTCAAAGAAATCAGAATAGTCGATATGTGTTCTAGGACTAGTAAAACGGTAACTAGCTATCCTATTTTTGAACCCGCTAGAAAGTTTTTCAACTCCACTCCTACACTTTGTTGAATTGATCGGTCAATTTTCTTTCTATCAACCACATTATTTCCAGCACAGTAGGAGTTTTGATTATGTTTTACGAGGTTGGACGGCTTTGAAAATATTTTTCCACACCGTTCACAGAGTATTGAGTTTGTTGTATTAACATCGCTGGAAGTTGGTACGTCATATTTTTGTTTCTTTGAAGCAGATGTCGAAGGCACATTATCACTTTTTCTTTTTCTATCGCTACGTAGGATAGGACAGTAATCGCGAATATGTCGCACTAAATTGTATTTGCAAGAAAACAATGTTTCTTTATTGCAAATGTAGGCACATTATCACTTTTTCTTTTTTTATGAAGAACGGGACAGTAGTCACGAATATGCCGCACTAGATTGCTTTTGAAAGAGAAATTTTTTCCACAGTGTTCACACTCCATTATAACTGACAAGACTATAACGTACAGAGCACAAAATATCTACTAAGGTACAGAGCATCTGAGTATTCACATATATATTAAATGGCTACTGTTTTCGATATTTGACGACTTCACCCGAACTCACTCATACTATATTTTTAGATATTGCATCATACCCTGAAGGGCAGGTGTTCGATAAGTCATACCAACTTGTCTCGCCAAGTCGGCTATTTTTTAAATATTGCATCATAGGTATTCTAAAACCGGATACTGTCTAGATGCCAGGTGTTTTATTTGCAGATCGTGAGAACTACTTGTAACGGCTATTTCTACATTTTTTATTGCCGTCAGCTTTTTTTAAAATACCGTCCCCAGATATTTTATTTTTAGTATATTACTACTGTGCATATTATGATATGTTGATTATAGATAACTTGTGTGGGGAATGAGTGGTATATTATTACTATGCATATTGCTTCTTATAGAAAATAGGATTAGATATTATTTAAAACAGAAGCATGTCAGTCATATATATTATCTCTTAATATTTTTTTTATTTCTGACGCGGTTGGTTGGGTTAAATAAATATGTGAAATATATTAGTCTTGATTTCAATATGTGTTTTACATGATCTGTACCTTATATTCTATCCTTTAATAATCAATAATGGACCAAGCACTCAAGATTGTGTACAACAAGCATTCAAGATCATTCAAACAATTTTAGACCTGTCTGTTTGCAGCGTTCGTTAACCTCTTGACACGTGTTTCAACTCCTGGGAGCTACCCGTAACCCCTCTTATCCCCTTATCAACAAGTCAGTTTTTTAGTTATTACATCATACTCACGAGTATATTACTACTGTTTATATTATGATATATTTGATTCTAGATTACTTGTGTGGGGTAGTATATTATTACTATGTATATTGCTTCTTATAGAGAAAAGGAGGATTAGATATTATTTAAACAGAAGCATGTCATTCATATGTATTATCACTTAATATATTTTTTTAATGCTGACGCGGAGTATTAAATTAATTTTTATCGCCGTGAGCTTTTTTTAAAATACCGTCGCCAGATATTTTATTTTTAAATATTACATCATGCTCTGAATTCGGATACTGTCTAGACGCCAGGTGTTCGATGAGTCATACTTTACCATACTCTGAAACCGGATACTGTTTAGACGCCAGGTGTTCACGCATGCGCTGATCACTGATCATTCCTCATTCCTCATGAGGCTCCGCTCCATTTGCTAGCCCATTTACACACTACTACTCAAGCATATGCAGATGACCTTACGGTCTTAATCGCAGGGAAGTCTGCACAGTTAGTGAGCTCACTCAAAGAGCCCTAAGAAGCGTAGAAGAATAGTGTATAGGACAAGGACTGAGAGTTAATCCCTCTAAGGTCGACCTAGTCCTTTTCAGTAAGAAAAGGAAGTTGGATGGTTTTAAAGCACCAACCATCTTCAATAAGACCATCCATCGTACAAAGATGGTCAAATTTCTGGGATCATCCTAGACGAAAAGTTATCATGGACACCCCACATAGACAGACAAATACAGAGAGCCACCGCGTCCTTCTGGACATGTAACAGGCTCTTTGTAAAAATGTGGGGGCTTAATCCTAGATCCACCTTATGGCTCTACACCTCGGTTATTAGACCCTCCTTTCTATACACGTCGATTGTATGATAGCCAGCTGTCCGGCGGGCTACCATCAAGCAACGGCTAAATCAACTACAACGCCTAGCGTGTGTAAGCACGACAGGGGCGATACGCACGGCTCCCACAGAGGCTCTAGGGACTCTCCTGTCTCTTCCTAAACTGCATATAGTGGTCGAGGGGGAGGCAAGAAGGACCTCTTATAGGGTCAAGCAGTGGGGACGGTGGCTACGTAAAAGCCACGATGGTGGACATACAAGTATTCTTGTGGAACTTGTAGGAGGAGACAGTCTGCTGGCCGCACCCAGTGACATCATATCTCCTACTTATGTGTTTCAGCGACGCCTGGCTTGAAAATCCTGATGATCAGGTCTCGAATGGGCTCGTCTGGTTTACGGATGGGTCCAAGACAGACCAGGGCTCAAGGGCGGGAGTCCGAGGCGTGCGCTCAAGGGCGAGACTATCCTTTCTTGGGAAAGTATGCCACGGTCTTTCAGGCGGAAGTGTTTGCTATCTCTGCATGTGTTCAGCAAAATCTCAAAAGGAGATATTCTAATCAGCATTATGCACCGACAGTCAGGCGGCTTTACATGCCTTGATCTCCTATAGGATCACCTCCAGGGCTGTTCTAGAGTGGTCTATTAATGGTCTGGCCCAATTGGGACAGAACCACCAAGTAAAATTGACCTGGGTACCGGGTCATCACAACATAACAGGAAATGATGAGGCCGATGCACTGACTAAAAGAGGCTCAAGTATACAGTTTACAGGGCCCGAACCAGTACTCGGGCTTCCGCCTAGTTATGTAACAAGATCTACTGAAAACTGGATCAAGGAAAGATCACAGGAAGAATGGTCGAACGGGACTGGGCTCAGACAAGCCAGGCTTTTAATTGAAGGGGCTTGGTCGAACGCATCTCGATCAATACCTGCGCTAAGTCGTAACAGCATAAGGATTGTCACAGGACTGCTGACAGGTCATGAACATCTCAAGAAGCCCCTTAACACTATCGGCCTTAGTGACACTAGAAGGTGAAGGTTTTGCGGACACGATGACGAGGACTCCATTCACATCCTCTGTCGCTGTGGCTGCCTCATGGTCAAGAGACAAAAACATCTGGGTGCAGCATTTATCTTGCCCCAACACATTAAAGAGCTTCCCCTGGAGCGGGTGTTGGCCTAGGCGCATAGCACGGGTCTCTTCCAATAGCTCTCGACTAGCGATAAGCATAATGGGTCGAAAGACCTGAATGCTGCGGGTAACCGCGCCGCCTTCCAACAACAAAAACAACTAAGGCTTTTGACTGTGTGACACACTGTTATGTGTGTTTATAAGCTCGAGCATTATGAAATAAGTTGCAATGAATTAAAATTATTCACATCCTATCTTTGAAATAGAAAGCAGCGCATCAGTTAGCATGGGATGGAGTCCGCACTATCACCGGTTACAAATCGTGTTCCTCAGGGTTCCATACTAGGACCCATTCTTACAAGAGCCGCCTGACACGAGACTTAATTTAGCACTGAATTCAGTACTCAAATTGCGCGCGCAGATTTAGCGGACTTAAATGCTAGAAATTAGAACATGTTCTAATTTCTTGGACGAAATCTGCACAATATAGATGCACTACTACGCATCTATACTGTGCTGTTTCTATACTGTGCATCTATACTATTTCTTTCGTCCAAGAAATTAGAACACTTTCTAATTTCTAGCATCCGCTAAATCTGCGCGCGCAATTTAAGTACTGAATTCAGTGCTAAATTAAGTCTCGTGTCAGGTGGCTCTAAGTCTCCTCTTTGCAAACGATAACCCGCCATCCTTTCGGTCGGTGACTGCCAGTCTGATATAGGTACTACTCATCTGGTTCGAGAATGGTTTTCCGCAAGTAAACTAGGGTTAAACGACAATAAAACGTAAAATATCTGTTTTTCTTCTGACAGATAGGCCGCGAAATCTTCTCCATTGAAATTGGTCGGTGTAACTTTAGACACCTATCTAGACTGGAAGTCCCATATCGATAAGTTAAGCTCTAAAAGCTCTTCTCAAATATACGTATTGCGTCAACTTAAACACTGTTTCAAAGAATGTAGTTAAATCTGCATACTACTCATCAATTAATAGCGGAATAGCGGAACGGAAAGTCGATAGAATTTTTAGACTATGGAAAATAGCAATATGGATTATTTCTGAAGTTCCTCCAGGGACTCACTGTCAACCTTTATTTAGAAATTTGAAAATTCTTCCCTTACCTTGCCTTTTTATTTTGGAAACATTGTTATCTATATATAAAAAACACAAATTTACTGTCCATTCAGATAATCATAATTACAACACCAGACATGCTGAGGATCCCATAGTGCGGATTATTCAAGAATAAACATGGCGAAGAATAACAAATTAAATGTTCAGATATATAAATAACACCATTTGTGGTCGTTTTACCAGTGATAACTTAAAAAACATGAACATGTATAGATTTAAGAATGTTATAAAACATTACTTATTAGATCATTGCTTTTACAGTCTGCAAGACTTTTTAGATTGTTCTCTGTGACATGTATTTATTTTATTATTGTGACATGCTATGTCACAATAATAAAATAAATACCAAAAAAAAATAATACCTGTACCTTTGTATACACTGTGTCCCATTCTCGATGGTAATGTATTGCTATCTCAGTTATTATAAGAGATAGAGAAACTGTTAAATTAGAGAAGTTTTGTAGGATTTTATGCTGATTTCAAATATCTTTTCTATTTTAGTCTATCTTTTTTAGTTTTTGAGATATTTGGAAAAAAACAAAAATCGCCGATTTCCTTTCTCTTCGATAACACAGTAGGCGTTCATTTGACAATTTTTAGACTTGCACATTATTAGGACACTTTTTTACAAGAAAACTTTTGTGACCAATAGCAACTCTCAATCGTCTTTTGTTTTTCAGTTATATGTGTCAACTTTTGTTTTTCTTACGGCGGCCATATTGGATTTTTATTTTACGTGATCGACCTTGAAAAAAGCTTTCCAATGATATGTCACTTGTTTCATTAGTCCTTTATTTAAGCGACACAATTCGAGAAAAACGGTAACTTAAAAAAAAGGTGGCTGTGGATGATTTTAGTCCAATGAACAGAAAAAGAAAGTAGGTACAACATTACTCGTGTAATATGGTCATATAATAGGGAAAATAATAAACATAATGGGACTAATAATTTTCTTATATGAAATAATACAAAGTGATCGACAGTCATATAAGTGATCGACTAATAAGCAACGGTAGCTGCTATGAAAGATGTGAACAATATAATGTTCTACCTAACGTATTTAGAAACTTTTCCCGAAAGACGTCAGCCAGATTCGAAAATAACGGAGATTAGTTTTGAATTAATTAAATAATGGCAGTTTTACTTCAAAAAGACCTGCAGCAGTGGGTCAGAATGAAGAGAGAATGAACCATGTTGCACAAGTGGCAAACCAGAATCCGTCAAGTTCTGTTCGCGGACTTGCTAGACAAACAGGGATCCCAAAAAGTACAATTCACCAAGTTTTGAAGAAAAATCATTACCATCCGTATAAACCTATAATAGTGAATATCATTCAATAAATTCAAAACTAATCTTCGAAATATTTTCGAATCTGGCTGACGTCTTTCGGGAAAATTTTCTAAATATGAGGTCATAGCTGTTTCAGAATTACGATTTCCTCGAATGTAACATTCAAGCATATCAAAATATTCTTCATTACTGAACATTGTCTTCCTACTTAGGTACTCGCACTTAAAAAATACACAATACTAATGCATTAAGTCTCAACAATGGTAAACTGTCAAAAGATACTACATTCTATTGTTCACATCTTTCATAGCCACCGTTGTTTATTAGTCGATCACTTAGTTTGTATAATTTCATGTAATAAAATTATTAGTGCCATTATGTTTATTATTTTCCCTATTACATGACCATATTACACGAGTAACGAGTAATGTTGTACCTACTTTCTTTTTCTGTTCATTGGAATAAAATCATCCACAGCCTACTTTTTTTTTTTAAATTATCGTTTTTCTCGAATTGTGTCCCTTAAATAAAGGACAAATTAAACAAGTGACATATCATTGGAAAGCTTTTTTCAAGGGCGATCACGTGAAATAAAAATCCAATATAGCCGCCGTAAGAAAAACAAAAGTTGACACATATAACTGAAAAACAAAAGACGATTGAGAGTTGCTATTGGTCACAAAAGTTTTTTTGTAAAAAAGTGTCCTAATAATGTGCAAGTCTAAAACTTGTCAAATGAACGCCTACTGTGTTATCGAAGAAAAAAGATATCGGCAATTTTTGTTTTTTTCCAAATATCTCAAAAACTAAAAAAGATAGACTGAAATAGAAAAGATATTTGAAATCAGCATAAAATCCTACAAAATTTCTCTAATTTAACAGTTTCTCTATCTCTTATAATAACAGAGATAGCAATACATTACCATCGAGAATGGGACACAGGTATATAGCTGTCAATAAAACTACTACTGCTACTACTACTACAACTACTACCACTATATTATAAATATTATTAACACTCACGTAGTTTTCCACATAACACCTAAACACTATACTACACTCGATGCGCGTTTCGTCAATTTGGCATCATCTGGAGATGATTAAAACTGTCTGTGATGATCTTCTATTACATTGAAAAAGTCTCATTAAAAGAGTACGGTGATATGTCACACTTGGGTATAGATCCACTCACGGCCAAAGTTCCAAAAAACTCTACATTCTTTTCCGAGAACACCACCGTTGACTTCCTTGCGTCAAGACAAGTGCGGTGATATCACTCTTTTGGTTATAAATCTCATCGGCGGGTAAAGTTCCTGAAAGATCGACAGTCCCTTTCGCAAAAACCATAGTTAGTTTCTTCGCAAGTGCGGTGATATTTCACACTTGGATATAAATCTCACCAATAGGCAAAGTTCTAGAAAGTTCAAATCTCTTTCGCAAACACCACAGTTAGCTTCCTTGCGTCGCAACGAACATGGCGCTACATCACACTTGGCATAAGTATCACTTGCGGACAAGGTTCTAGAAAGCCCTTGTATATTTCTAATCCAATCCCACTTTTGACACCACTTTAACACTTTATATATTTCTAAGAACTTTATTTTTAATATCAGATAAATATCTTCACAAAATTACTAATTATCTATTATCACTCCTAACTATCACCTGTCCCTTAGTGCGGTCGCTTCTGCTAAATCTAGTCATGTATAAGCGCGGACGGCGCTAAATCTCGTCATAGTATTTTTATAGTTCTTGTGTGGTGTAATTGCAATTAGTTTTTATATAAAATATTTGTTTATGATATAAATTATTACTTTATTATATTTTGTTAAAATGAGTAAAACGTATCTGAAAGATGAAACGTATCATTTAGGTCGCATGGGATAGTATCAGCGGGATATAAGCTGGCGGTTGTAGGTCGATCGGCTGCTTATACCTTTTAGTTAACATATTAACATTAACTAGAACCAACAAAATAAGTATAATTCAATTATAATTATTTATAAATACTTACTTTTACTTCAAATTCAAAAACACAAATTTTCAAAAGAGATAACAAGAAAACTCTTTACTCGATCGAAGAAAACCCTCTTAACATAGCAGGTAGAACTCACACCGCACACCAATATTTTATATGCAATCGTTAATATCAGTAATATCCAAAAGCATCCTTGAATTTCTATTTGAATGTCAGGTCAGATACTTGCAGAGTTAGAATAAGATTTCGGCCATGTTATTATCTTATTAATTTCTTTATAATTAGGTATGCATTTATATTTTTTAACAATTATTGCATTCTTACTGTCTGGATTATTTTTATGTCAAAACACGTTACACGGTTGTAATTTTATTAATTTTATCACTATTTATTTATCCCTAATTTTTAAGGTATGTAAATAAAAATATATAAAACAGTTTTTTTTTAAACACTGTAATTGATGTTATTTTATTTGCTTTAATTACTTCGAAAGATAGTATATACCTTCCGTATGTAGGTATTCCATATTTTATTTGAGCATTTCAACAAACATTTTTTTCAAATCATTAATTTTTATAAATCCCAGTTTAATATATTTATTATATGTTTTCAAAATATTTAAAGAAAATTACTAGACAAGAGCTATCACTTTTGATATTAACTGCATGCGGAATTTTAGAACAGCAATGATTGAAATCTGTAACTTTTTTAATAATTTATAACATGCTTAACAATAATTTATAACATTCTTAATCTATTATTCGATACAAAATAAAACATCAAACTAATAAACATATCTTTACTAAGTAATAAAATAAATAAAGGTTTTTAAAATTTAAACACCATAAATAAGTACATACAAACAACAATATATTTTGACAGTTTTGAAAATTAAATCAACTGGAATAGTCACATCACATAGTAACTCATTTTGAACAGAATGAGAGAAAATTATTTATCACTTTTAATCATTATCATCTTTCTTTTTCCTTAATTTTCCTTCACGCTGAATCGTCCTTGAAACAATGTCCACGCAATCCGAAGTAGAAGGTGCACTGGTTGTATCACTGTTAACGATTGTTGATAAAGTCATTATATAAGAACACGCTATCCTTAACACAGATAGTTTCGACAATTTTTGATTGTGAGAATAAGAAGGGATGGATCTCCTCAATGTGTCAAATGCTGCACTAATGGTATGCACCCTCGTTCTTTCCCTTGCGTTCGCCTCTATCCGCCTTTCCCTCGTCATATTTTTATAATTTCTCTGCTCCCTCTTTTGGCATTCCGATTTTTTATTACTAAAATCAGTAGAAGAACTAGAATTAATATTTGCGTGTAGAGAAGGAAACATTTCGGTGGTATTTAGAATTATTCTTTCTGTTTCTGCTGTGGACAGGCTTTCAATTTGAGGATGAATTGGTACTCGCATATTTTGGCAATTGCTATCCATTTCATCTTTGATTTGGTCTTCTTTTTCGCATTTTTTTACTAAAGCCACGGGTTCAGTTTGTTGGAAAAACTTTACTGGGGATGGTGGTCTAAAATATGATACAAATTGAGGTTCCTTTTTAGGATGACACATTGGTTTTGGCGAAGGCACTGGGAATACAGCATGTTCAGTTTTAATGTTAGTGATGGTTTTGCCGGGAGTAGGACTCCAAGGTCTAAATGGATGTTTTTCGCTGGATTCAGCCTTAACTTTTAAACACATTCTTTTTTTCAGAGGTCCGTTAAAACTGTTATAGGTTTTCCTGGTCTCCACTCTTTTCCTTTTGTTTATAGATGAGATTGGAGATACTTTCACTTCAACGCTATCTTCTGAGCTATCAGTGGGAGAATGTATTTCACTCTCTAAATATTCTTCACTTGAGCAGAATCCCATGTCCTCAGTGTTCTGGAGAGACATTTTAGAATCTAAAACAAAAAAATAATATGTAAATATTTTAATGAGAATAACATGTAGAAAAAAAAGTTTGATAATACATATATAGTTAAACAAGGCAGTTTCGCAAACAAGTTTAAAAAAATAACAATATTTTATATGCGATGTATGCTTCTTAACAAGATAGCATTATTGGGGCTTGTCAGATAGTTTTTATTTTTAATGTAAGTATTTTCCAGGTAATGTATCGAGGGTAGTACATCCCAATTTTTTACATTACATTAAACATTTAAGAATTAAACATTAGTTTAATATAATTTCAGTGTTATATTTTTGGTTTAAGATATGAATAGCTCTGAGGTATCTAATAAGTTCTTGGAATTAGTGACATGGCTGTATATATTGTAGACTTGATTACTATGATTGGTTTTAGTTTGTTGTTTTAATAATGTATTAATAGCAAGCCTGGGCAGTTGTAGTCAAAATTTGATAATATTTTACGTTAAATGTTTTTTAAACAAATTTCGTATATTTAAAGAATTTTGAAAATTTATAGTAAAAGGATGTAGGTGGGTACCTATAAGTATGTAAAGTCTATGAAAATGATGATTCAATAATGTATACTTATAACTGAATCATTTTTCTCCTTGGCTTCAGGAAGTATCTTACAGAATTTTTGTTAATCTTAATTTTAAAATGCACTTAATATATTTCAACTGATAGTAAAAATTATTAGTTGTCATTGGCACTCAAATAATGATAATGACAATATTCGGTATACATGAATTAACTAATTCATCTTAAAGGATTTTTATTCATGTGTTCAGTGTGTATGTGTCTATGGTTATATGTATAAAGATTTTCCATTAATTTGTTTCAGTACTTGATAGTAATGCCGCCCTGCAGTGTCGTCTGAAGCGAGTTCGCGACTTCTCAGTATAACAGCACGGCACAAGTTAGTAGATTGCTAAGAGGTTAACTGAGTTAAGTTTTCTAAAATATATATTATGTTCAGTTTCATATAGTAAATGTAATATAACCTGATAAAGAATTTGCTTTTGTTCAGCTGTATGGTGATACAAATAAAACTACTATAAATATTTTTTAATCCACTAACACTATTTAATCCTGATTTAAAACAGCTAGATCAATATAATGAAAATTGTGTTTCTTTGTCAAACTGTTTTCTATAATAACTACTGCTAATTTTAATTTTTTCCACTTTGTGCGTTGTAGCTTCTATTAGACCTAGACTAAATTTTCAAATCTCAAATCCTAATGAAATATACGAGTACTACGTTGACGTCATGAATTCTTATAAGTTCACTATTCTATGGGCACAAATTATAATTTAAGATTTAAGTTATTCGGTTTTTGTGATTTTTTTGGCAACTCAATATTTATGTCGAAAATTATAAAATTCTTTATGTCCATAATAAAACCTTTACATCTGGCGACAGACAACATTTTCAGAAGTTATTGGAAATTATTTATTATGTAGTTTTTAGTTCTAATCTATCAGTATTTCTCGCAAATGCCTTTAAATTGTATATTAAGTATTTAAGCATAATAAATATAATTTCAACTTTCAAGTTTCTGGTTAGATGGATCTGTTATATGTTTTACAAATAGGTACCTACCTACTTAAGAGGTTTTGTTCGTGGAGTGTAAGCAGCCCGCGTGCAAGTGCTTAGGAACTGTCCCCTCATTATTATTTGGGATACAGACTTGTTAGGAAATATGTATATACACGGTTAGTATACTACAACAACTTAAATTTTACCACACTACATTTACCAGTTTTACCTAGGCTATTGCCACATATGGTACAAAAAAGTTACACACGAAGAATATGTAGACAATGTTAAAATAACAAGATAATACATTATAATCGATTTGAACTGGCAAATAATGCACAGATACGAATATCGAAGGTAATATGTAAGTACTCAATAAAATAGTGGGTAACAAAGAACAACTAAAACGTGACACTTAAGTAGTTGCCTATATTAAATTAGGTGTATTGACACTACAATGTTAGGGCCGTTAGATCTTTACACATACGTGATCATGCATATTTGTATGAATATTAAAAACCTAATATCACTAATTTCAGTACATAACACATGAATCGTATGATCTGTTCTTTTATAAAAGCGAATGTTACTTACAATAATTAACCATGTACTTTGTCGTTGATAATGTCACACATTAGTCACGTGTGTAAAAAGATTCTGCGGCCCATGTACTTATGATCAAGAACACAGTAAGTTTACAAATAACACATTAAAGAGTACACTAGAAAACACTGAAATAAAGAACAGCATGTGTACTACAGAAAAACAAGAGTAAAAAACATACTGATAAATAAAATTTATAAAAAATATAGAAAACCAATTAACCAAAAAATTTAAAATCACAATTTAAAATATCATTAGTCGAATTTGAATCATTTTTACTAGGTTATTCAAAGTAACAAATTAACAATTAACTCAAAAGTTAATGCAGCCGAAGTTCAAAAGTTCCTAAGTTCTTATCTACCTACTTGAACCTATAGCATAGGTTCCAGTTAGTTGAACTATGTTTGGCAACCTAGTTGAGAAAGGTAGCTATATAGGTACCTATTATTACCTATATCTACATTTCTATTAGCTTTTGAACATGTACCCACTTTTAAATGTTTATATAGCATGCTAGTTTTAAAAAGTACCTGATCACTGTTGGTCACTAACAATATTTTTAGTCAAGGCAATTTAAAAATATGAAAGCAACTTGAAGTAAGTAGGTATTTAAATTTGGAATAATTCGGCATTTAAAAACATTTTTGGAGTGCTGGAGTGCAATTATGAGATGGCTAAAAATATGTAGGATTTATCTGAAAAATTTTCAATTTCGAAAATATATCGATTCCTATTTAAGATTTCAAAGTTACCTCCGCCCCGCCTATAGGGTGAGAGGGGGTGGAATAATTTCAGTACTATTGTATTTCTCCCGCTAAATGATTAAATTTTAGTTTTAGGAATTTTTTCGTACCTAGTGCTTATTTCTCGAGATATTTGAAAGTTTCAAGTTAAAAAACTTACCCGTTTATATTATATAATTAATTTCATATCACTATAGGTATTTTAACAGATAAGTAGTACCTACCGATGTGATATAATTTTGAAGGTATAGATAGATACCTATCTTTCATAGCATATATCTGTTTATGGAAATTAGAAAATGATCATAAATAACTAAATTTTGAAAACGGATTTGCTCAAATTGATAAATGTTGAAGCTGTTTCTTTTTGTTTTTCTTTCCAAGAAATATCTAGAAGAGAAAATATATTTCTCTCTATTTTATAAATAAATATCTCTTAAATAAAAAAAAGAGAAAAAATTACTTGGTAATAAACAATTTCATTAATACTTATACCTAGTAGGTAAGTACCTAATTCAAAACTTACCTTTTTTAATATTAGTAAAGCCAGCTCCATTCATGGTGTTTTTATGAGCATCTACTAGTAAATATCACAGCACTGGAGTTTCTTAAATTATGGCACAAGTTAACAAACAGAAAATGTAATAATAATTAGTTAAATTATGAAATTTCCTATAGGTATGTAGAGAAAAAATTAAAAGCACTTGAAAGTATTTTTAGGCCACATTCAATAGAAGTTCATTTTTATTAAACGCGAAATTTTTCGACTGCAATCATCCAACTTATAGAGAGGGACGTGCTGCACTGAAGTTGTCATGAATGTTTTCAGTTGTAAAGACTCGGGAGGGGGAGTGTGGGCGCAGTCTTTGGCGCCAGCTGTCTGGACAAGCTGACTTGTTAAGTGTGAGAAGTAACAGGGCAAGAAAGCCCGCTGGTTTGGAATTTGTTCGGTACAGCAGGTGGACTGCTTTTGATACGGGCCTAATCAAATCCACCGGCTTTTGGTCGGCAGAAGGTTACAGGTACAAGGCAGGGGGCATTTGACGTTTTAACGCCATTTGTATCCTCGGCAGGTATCTAATAACGACTCGGATAATTATTGTTATTATATTGGTTATAATATAGACCTGCAGTAAAATGTTAGTAATTGAATATTCTCTTGAATGTTGTTTTTTTTTAATCTTACAGAAGTTAATGTAATATCTCTTATATTGAAGAATCGTTATTTTGTTCTTTTAATTTGCAAGATATTTTTTGCCTAGGTGTAAAGGGTAGGTACCCAAAATAATAAATAAAAAACAACATAGGTACCTAACTTTTGTTTAAAACTTATTCAGCTAGCAGGTAGGTAACTCACAATAATTGTCTTGCATAGTTAAAGAACTTATAGGTACAGATATTTTATGGTTGAACGCATTTATCAGAACTCAAAACGTAGTGTTTTCTCCTTGCTCGTGCTGACAACATTTTGGAGGGGTGGCGCAATAAAGTTGCATATTTGACATAACCCTGCTTTGAGCCAGCTCACATACAATAATTTTAGAATTAGTTCGAGAGCTTTTTGGCATCTAAGTAGGTATATATTTTTTTGAGTTCTATTCAGCACTGGTTCGTGATTTTATCCAGCTTGTACCTATCTACTAAAATAAAATAAGAAAGACACCACTAGCGTCCACAATGTTCACAATAACCTTGAGTTAACACTCGATCTGGTCAAGGGTTGTTTATTTTTTTAGGTGAAATAGCTATAAAAAGAGGAGTGATTAGAGATAAATCAGACCCTTTCTTTTTATTTCACTTTCTGTAGTAAATCAAATTATCCGATTATCAGCTAATATTATAGAGTTTCGGCCTAGATCGGATTGAATTAGTATATGATTGTTGGAGTTCTTGGTGAAGCGAGCACACCACTTTCAAAATTAAAGTCCACAAAGGCTTGTCGAAATACGCAGAAATCTTACACAGAAATACGCAAAAGCAAGCATAGTGCAGCATTTTATTATTATTGGTTCGTTAAGGTGGGGCAATTATAGACATACCTACAACAACTAAACTCAAATAGAAAAATTCATTAAAACATAGGTACTTACTTCTAACACAAAGACCACTATTAGGTATACAGAACAATAGCTGAAACTGATAATATTCACACCATGAAACCAATCAATCCAAGAACAGATACATAAAGAACTTAATAGTAATAGTATTAGTAATAATATAATAATGATATTTAACCATAATACTAATATTAATAATAATAATAATAATAATAATAATAATAATAATAATAATAATAATAATAAAATAATACTAATAATAATAATAATAATAATAACAATAATCAGGTTATAGGTAGAAATAACTATAAAGTGTTTATCTTAAATTACAATACAATAAACGTCTTTAGATAATTAGATGGTTAAAGATTATTTCTTAAATATTTTTTTATTTTGGAAATTATTATTTCAATATTTTTCCTTTTCTCATGTATAAAAAAATCATCTTCTCATCTAATTATCTGAAGAAGATTTAGTATAATAATAAATCGAAACGTAATCTAATATAATTTTTATTTTATTTGATAACCGATTCCCAAGAAAACAAACAATAATAATTGTGGATGTAGAAAATATGAATGTGATAATAAGAATACAATTAATATAATAGATTGCGCACCCAAATTCACGTAAGGAGAGAATAAATATAGGTAAGTAGAAACGAAAGGAGAAGGGGAATGATAGACATATTATTATATATATATTATTAACATTATTATATTATTATTATTATTAACAGTTACTCTCTAAACAGATAAAAAATATATTTCCAAAACAAAGGCCTTAGGCCATGCCATAGGGCAACAGTACAAAATGTTGACAGTTTCACACTCTTCAGTCTATCGATGCGAGAATCAGAATGCTTACAAAATAATGCCCTTGTACAAAAGCAAAATGCATGGTCGTCTAAAGCATTATACCGCAGATAATACCTATAGCAGATAATACCTATAATAGTGTCAACGAAGAATATATAAACAAAGAACATTTATATAAATTCTATACATATATTCTATTCAGAAACAGAGGGATTTATACTTGCTATACAATACCAAGTTATAGCGATAAATAACTATAAAAAATGTTTTAAATGATATTTCAGTTAAGAGCGATAGGTGAAGAAAATGTCACCAGTTTTATGAAACAATAGAACATATAACATTCCGATGTAAACTACCAGCAGGTAGGCAATATAGTAATAGTCATAATTTCGTGACAAAAATTATTCACTGGGTAATAGCCCTGCAATATAATCTGCAATCGGAGCCTCAAGCCTACTACCAATATTTAATTTATTCCATAAATTTCCAATATTAATTTTTTTAAAACCATTATTGAGTTACGATATTGTTTTATTGTTAAGTTACGGTAAAATCAATAATGAATTTGGTACATAGCTATTTTATAGAACCTACACATAGTTGTTTCTGATTTTATAATATTGTTTCAGTTAAGTATTTAAAATATAAATTAAAAATATTGTCCTATTTAAATTTAAATAAGTAGTCAAAGTTACTTTTAGTCAAACCGGAAGTGAAACCACTTTAAAACACTATAATAGATATATTACAAAGTTGTAAGTGATTATTATGTAAGATCAACATTAAATTCAGTAAAATGTCTGAAATTTAGGACATTTCGCGTTCTGCGACTTCTGCGAGAGATCTAGACAAAATGCAGGACAAAGGATATCAAATGCAGGACGTCTTTAGATATGCAGCCAACGTACGCCTCCAACTATAATAAAGACAAATCATATAAATTATACTGGGACCTTACTCTATAAAAACGGTAGCCCGTAATAAACCGGATATAACACTTGAAATAAAATAAAAAAGATCACCTATCTCATCGACGTGGCATAATCATCTGACTAAAACATAGCTAAAAAATATACAGAAAAGAAATAAATATCAACAACACCAGCAAAAGGAGAAGCAGTAGGAAGTCACTTCACTTCAGTTCACTTCACAAAGTTCACTTGGAACACATCGACTTGAGCATGGAAAGTTGCTAATACTTTGGACTCTGTAAAACCCTCTAGAAGCCAGCTGGCATCAGAGTTTGTCTAACAGATGCATTTCATATTTTTAATTCGCCAATAAAGGATGCTGATCACAGAGAATTTTAATTTTGCATCACCTTATGAAAAGAAATGCATTTTAAAAAATCGACTGTTGATGGATACATTTTTGCTTAAACGAAATTATATTTTTGACACCTTATTGGACATAAATTAGTAATACTAAAAGCATCAGTGCAAACCTTAATGATCCCTATTTATTCATAATGTCAACATCTCCTTTTGAATTTTCAAAATTACCACAGCAGATAATTCAAAGTTTTACAACGTAAATCAAAAAATAAATATATATATACAGGCTGTTACAAATTCACTTCTCACCATTGGGATTTCGTAAACTGTAAGAGATACGAAGAAGCTCAATTGGGGGAAAAGTTGCGTAATCAGGGGACCAACATAATGTCCCAAAAATATCAATGCTAACTTGATTATGTGTTAAGATATTTGAAATTTTGAAAAAATTTTAATTTTTTTTGCAGTTTTATTCGCGCAGATATTGAAAAATGAAGAGCAGTTCCTCAAAGCAACTTTGTGCCCTCTGTTGGCCAGGATATTTAGTTTTAAATCTGACGTTTCATTTTTCCAGAACCATCATCAACTTCATTTTTGAAATATGGGCCTGGAATTTTTAAACCATAATTTGAAAGTCTTCTTTAGCCCTAACAACATGCTACCCCAGAATAAATCATATTGAACATTTCGAACACAAAAATGCATCTTCAATATTTCGGTTCCGAATTGTAAAATTTTATGTACATCCCTACCCACTTTTTGCTCATTTATCGTACACATAATTACATAAATGTCGATGAATATTACTAAATTCAATTAGGTCCTTACATTTTTTAATTGCGTTAAAAATGAAAACTGTTCTTTCAAATAAAATATAATGGGTTCATTCATTTCATTACAAGAAGATTTTAAAAAGGATAATAATTAACAAACATTTAAAATTTACATTATCCAAAAGATTTTCAAGAGAAAATAATAAGAATATAATAGTAATATTTTCAAAATTAAATGATGTTCCACCAATATTAGTAGATCAAAGTTAATAAGAAACAAAAATACAATATGTTTTTAAGTTATTTATAAAAATGTCTGTAACTTATTTGTGGTGCATTTTCATGATTCATAGTTTGTTTCTTTTGGGATTACACCACCTGTAAAATAACAAAAAGGAAAAAAGCCATTCAAAAATTGTATTTACCAGATTCCTTGCGAATGTGGTAAATATTATATTGGTGAAACATCTAGACCATTACAAATAAGGATCCGCGAACATAAAAATTATGTTAAGGATTACCAAGTTGATAGGTCTACATTAGTAAAACATGTATGGGATAACGGTCACCGAGTTGATTGGACACAGGCTAAAGTTTTACAAAAAGAAGAAAAATCAGTTAAAAGAAAATTAAAAGAAATTGCTTTCATTAAACTTAATTGTGATAATTGTATCTCATCAGAAACAATGTTCATAGATCAAACATGGCTTCCTCTACTCCAGAAAGATGTTACCAATGGAAAGTTAATAATATCATAGTGATCAGTGCATATGATGACAATTTAAATTAAAAATGTCAATCTGAAAAAAAGTACTTCTTTTTATACAAAGAGTTCTTATCGCAAAAACATTCTACCGACGAAGAGTTGAGGATCAACTCGAAACGTATAGAAGAAAGCTAGTTAAGCGTTTCATTTTTTAAATTTTATTATAATAACTATTTTATTTAGATATATTTTTAAAATATGACATATAATATTATATAATTTTATATAAACTGCAAAACCACTGATGAAATTTAGTTAATATATCAAATACTATTTTATCACACATTATAGGTACAGTGGTTTTTTGGGGCAAACTTTAGAAGTTTGCCTTGTTACTACACTTTGAATATTTAATTTGTATGGTTCTGGCTTTTTGCTTTTTGTTATTTTACAGGTGGTGTAATCCCAAAAGAAACAAACTATGAATTATTTATAAAAAGTTCATGTAACTAAACTTGGAAAATGGTATAATATTTATAAAGTAATGCTGTGAAATTTTATTACCGAATATCCTACGAGCTTAAATTAAAAACCGGAAATTTTTCCTCTTTCATGAATATTTTAAGAAAATTATTAATTTTCAAAATATTCATGACCTCGAAAAAATTTCCGGAAATAATTTAAGCACTGGGGATACTATTAGTGAAAATTTTAAATTTCTGGCTAAATCTAAAATTAGTGTCAAACGATAGGTTAAAAAAAGTTAAGATAGGAATGTGCAAACCATTTTGCTTAATTTCAAACCGTTTAGATTTTACATGGTGTCAAAATTGTAAAATATCAATATTCACCTGTCAATATTTCAAAAATAGTTGAAGATAGGTATAGGACATCCTACATGAAATGTGTTTAGAATTTCACGTAGAAACCAGAAATGAAATAACATACAGTAGACTCTCGATTATCCGAAATAATGTGGACCGGACCGATTTCGGATAATCGAAATTTCGGATAATGCGGAGATTGAGGAAAATCATTAACATGATGTACATATTATGTTTGTTTAAGGAGCATTTATTAAATTTCAATTTAAATACAAGCATACATATTAAATAACAAAACAAATATATAAATATGTATTTAAATATGTACATACATAGGAAAAAGTACTACATATACTTTTATAGATGTATGTAATAAATCCTAATAATACATAATATTTAATACGCTTGTATGGGATAAATAATACATAATCTGCATTCATAAATTCAAGAAAGAGGTAAGTAATTGGTAATATATATTTACATACATATTTCATAAATTTCGGATAATGCGGAGATACAGCCAGAATCATTTCGGATAATCCGGTTCATGTGTCGTTTCGGATAATGCGGAGTGCGCATAATCGGGTTTCGGAAAATCGGGAGTCTACTGTATATAGAACTTTCAAGGTTATGCCCACAGGCTAAATTTCAGAAAAATGCATATATTTATTCTTGAGATACGTCTAATAGGCCATCCACTTTAAGATATTTAAATCTTTTTTTCTACAGCGTTGCTTAATTTCTCGAGCTCCACAAAATAAAAATAAATTCGGATGTACAGAGTGTTCAGTTTATTCTGTACAGGCACTCACTTTGTTATTTTAAATAGCAACCTATGTTTTTTATTATTTTATCGAATTCTACGTGATAAATTAAGGGCAGTTTGTCTAATGCACCCCTATCAAAATATTGATAGTTTTTGAGATATTTGACTTGATTTTTTTTTCTTAAAATGAGTAATTTTTATACATGAAACATTTTAGTTGTGTGAGTAGCTAGAAACTTTTTTTTTGGGATACTGTAGACGGAGGATGGCTCTTTCGAAAGATATATCAAAAGTTGAAATGCAATATACAAAGTGCAAAAAAAATTGTGTCAAATATAACAAATCTCCACTAATTCAAATGGAACACCCTGTATTTTATTACACCATGAAATGCACTTCAACAGACCCTACAATTTTGCAATAGTTTTCCCTATACCTAAGTTGTGTAGTTTTTGCCAAAAACGATTTTTATGGAAAACATCGGAATTGCCCGCGTTTCTTTATCGAAATAAACGTAGTAAGAGCAATTCCTTAAAATTTATAGATATTTAGATTTTTAGAGTACATATTTTTATAACGAAAATTAAATATTTTAATAAATAAGAGGCTATGAAAATTAATACTTTATTTACAAAGAGAAAAAACTACATAATTATTGTACTTGATGAAGAATTGGTAAATTATAGTTCCAGACTATTATAAGTTATTTATCAACAGCATCTTTTTTCAAGGATATCATCCAGATTTACAAATATTCCCTCCTATTGACTGCTTTGTAGGCTTAAAGGAAAGATTTGAAAAAACAGCAAATGCGGTTTATGAAAAGACTTCAAGTTAGCAGAGAGGATAATCAATTGAATATTGTGGTAACTAACTAAAGTGGAGGAAATAAATATCAGTTCATCCACTTTTTAATTTATCTTAAATTAAATGTTCAAAATGTCCGCCGTTGTTTTCTACACAAAGCACAATTCTACGTTGAAAATTTATTTGAATATTTCTCAACATTAGGGGAGTTATAGTAACAAATACGTTTCTAATTTTTCGTTTTAAATAAGCGTTCTTTAATATACCCCCACAGGAAAAAAAACAGGCTATTGAGGCCTGGCCTGCCCTGCTGAACGTGCGGGCCAAGGAACTATGGATCTCTACGACCTATCCACATGTTTGGATATATTTGATTTAAGTGTTTTCTAACCCGAAAAAGTAAATAGTAGCAAACATATAATCAAATAAAATAATCAAATTACCATCAAACTGGAATGTGGAGGGGCACCATCATGCTGAAACCACTGTTGAACCAAATCATTGGGAGCCATATTATGTCTCAGGAGAATGGGAAGTTCATTTTGGAGTACTATTTTTCTCCAAATTCAAGTTTTTGAAGTCATTTATTGCTCCTTCTTCAGGAATACTACAAATTCATTTAATTATGCATAATACATTCAATACAGCATAGTACTTACGAAAAGTAGAGGTTAAATATAAATAATTGACTAAATGATTACAAAAACACATCGCTATATAGAAAATAACAAATGTTGTTAACAATATCAACGATTACATATTAAGACACATTTA
Organism: Pogonocherus hispidulus; assembly: GCA_963924545.1. Classification (NCBI taxonomy): domain Eukaryota; kingdom Metazoa; phylum Arthropoda; class Insecta; order Coleoptera; family Cerambycidae; genus Pogonocherus; species Pogonocherus hispidulus. Next base: position 30,195,278 of record OZ004698.1, read on the forward strand.
AATAACCAATGATTATAAAAATAATCACGATTAATAATTAAAACATATTGCAACAGGCCATGTGCTGCTTTTTTAGAAAATAATAAAACAACAGGTTGGTTAACCTAATTGAACAGTAAAAGCATATCCAAATAATAAATTTACTAGGCATCACAGACAAAGTGTGAATGCCAACTTTACTGTCACCTTAACCAAAAGGAACTAGAAGTGACCAGGCTGCTAAACAGAGTATCAATACTTAAATGAATGAGAGGGAAATTTAAATTATATTCAAGTCTAAGAAAAAGAGAAAAAAAGAAGAAAAAGAAAACACAACCATCATAAACAGTGCGAGTAAAATTTATTGAAACAATCACTACAAAACACTAAGAAGGGTCAAGAAGAAGATTCTTAGCAAGTTATATTAAGTAAACAAATAAAATTCTTTGTCAATTAGAAAAAGGAGAAATTCACTAATTAAAAAGTACTATCAACTGAATTGTTGTTACTGTCATTTTTAAACTGTAAAAGGTAAGTATATATCAGACTGAGATTATCTATATCCCTCCTCGAGTTGATACAGTCTTCATCTTTGAAGATGTGTACCATCTCCAAGAAGGATCTCTTAGAAAAATTACTCCCAACATCCAACACTTGAACATCACCCCAAGACATTCAGTGATTTTTTTCCAAAACATGTTTAACCAAACCACAAGAGGTCTTATTATAACGAATGTCATTCTTGTGTGAAATGATTCGGTCTTTAAGACACCGGCCAGTTTGTCCGATGCAATTTTTATTACATTCAGAACATGGAATTGAATAGACAACACCACTGATTTGCAATAGGTCGGATTTATCCTTGGTTTTAGAAAAAAAAAAGATTTGAGACTAAGAACATTACGAAATGCTAATTTAATGTTGTTAAATTTTTTTTCAAATTTACCACTAAGTGGTTGTAAAAAAGGTAATGAAAAATACAGTTGAACTTGATTGCTATTAGCGTCTATCATTAACGTGCAAAGTATTATTATTATTATTATTATTATTATTTAAATTAGTGGCATTAAGCAAAATTTTGTAAAGAAGTTTTGGAGGATATCCACTTGACACGAACCTATCGAAAAGGATCAAGAGGTTACGTCTTCGCGAAGTATAGTGACTAGTACGTATGACTCTATCCTGCATTGCTACGATCAAGTTAATTTTATGTTTGTGGAGATGATAAGAGTTATAATGTAGGAATCTCCCAGATGCATCTGGTTTCATATACCAAGAAGTAATTATAGTATTATCTACCCTTCTTATTAGTCTAGAATCCAAAAAAGGAACTGACGCTTGATCATCTTCTTCAATCGTGAATTTGAGGAAGGTGTCATAATTATTAAACACTTGTAATAAGTGATCCATACCATCAGCTGGTATGCTGAGTACCATGTCATCTACATACTTCTTTACAAACGGAACTCCAAAATTCAGCTTAACAAGGCAAACGTTCAGGAGATGATCCATGACATATTGATTCAAAATGGGAGAAATTGGACTACCCATTGGCATACCTAATATTTGTTTATAAATAATATCTGAATAAGAAAAAACTGTTGAGTTAAAAAGAAATTCAATAAGCTTGAGAAAAAGGTTCTTCGGGACTGAACAGAGGGCTTCTATAGATTCCCACCTCCTCTCAATACTCTTTTTAATCAAATTTACAGAAATATTATTAAAAAGTGATTTAACATCTAGACTGACCAATACACAGCCTTGGGGAAGTTGAAATTCATTAACTCATTGACAAAACTCAAAAGAATCAGAGATAAAATAAGAATTATCCCTACTATAAGACTTAGTCAAAACATCTGTAATGAATTGTTACACCTCGATTCGGGCTTGGCACTCCAGAGATTATAGGGCGAAGTTGAAGCGTCGGCTTGGAAGACCATACAATTTATTGATAACTCCAGTATAAGATCTATAGTTTTTTGCTAAAACAGAAGTCAATTTATTACCTTTTTCCAATTGTGAAATAAAAGCATTAGATTTGGTTTGAATCATGATACAACTACACAGATATGCTCATAACTTTCGTTTGTTTGCGCATGACGTCATTCGTGAGGGAAAAAAGGCAATGCGATGCGAAAATTCTTATGGGCAGTGATATAATTATTTTCGTGTTTATCAATTGTTTTTTCCTCGTAACTGACGTCACTATGCGGATTGGCATATCTGTGTAGTTGTATCATGGTTTATATAACCCAAGACGGATCCCTATCCAATACCTTGTAATAATCTGTATCGTTAAGAATATCTGTTACAAGTTGATGGTACTGTTGTTTGGAAATAACAGCAGTGATATTCATTGTATTAGAAGGTATCACTAGCAAATCGGGATTTTGTTTAAAAAAATATTGACATTTTTTAGAAATTTAAGTATTGATATCTCTGTTTAGCAGCCTGGTCACTCCTAGTTCCTTTTGGTTAGGGTGACAGTAATGTTGGCATTCACACTTTGTCTGTGATGTCTAGTAAATTTATTATTTGGATATGCTTTTACTGTTCAATTGGGTTAGCCCAAGGATTGTTAACTGTTTACAGGATTGCTCGATCCCTATACTACAATGTAATCCATAATTGTGACGTCATCAAAGATCCCATAAAGCAATCTGTCAAAGTCAAACTGCAAACGCGAAAGGGGAATTTGAATTTAAAATTATCAAATCATTAGTTAATACCTTTGTTGTTTGTATTTGTGGGTAATAGCAAAGAGGAATTAGTTTATCTTCTTTGATAATAGTTTCTGTGCATACCTATAATAAGTAATTTCATAATATTTTCCTTGGTTTCTTTATGGTCTTTAATTCTGTGTCTACCAACAAATTGACATTATATGCACATTTTGATACAAACTATCCGAGTATATTATTAAAATAGGTAAGCATATGCATATACTTTTTTAATTATGAACATATTCGGAAGCAGAGTTTCTGTAGAGAAATATGAACGGAAAAAGTGTGATGTTGGGTTATGCTGTAAGATGTTCAAGATATATTTTGCGGTTTTAAGTGTATATTTACGTAAATTTGTTAGTGCATATCTTTACCATCTTCTTAATAGTTAAAAGATACTTACATACAAGGATGATTAGTTTTACATATAATTAATAATGTTAACTGCTTTTTTTTACAATAAGCAACATGTATACTGTTCGCAGGTATACTATATAATGCACAGAGGCCAATTTGTGATCTCGTAATTGTAGAAATAGGTACAATTTATACTGTATTACAAACATTAATAAATAATAATCATTCAAATATGAAAATTCTCTTTCAAATGTGAAATATAACAACAAACACAAAATATATTTTGACAGTTCGATTACAAGTATCTTCGACGACGTCACAAAGGCGGATGACAAAATTGAGCGATCGAGCAATCCTGTAAACAGTTAACAATCCTTGGGGTTAGCCAACCTATTGTTTTTTATTTTCTAAAAAAGCAGCAAAAATGACAGTTATGGTTTGAATGATTTATAACTTTTTTATTTCTAAGGAAATTATAAATATTATTTATGTATTATACAGTACATAAATGGGGAATATTAATGTGTTAGGCGTGAAAGATTACATTTCGCAAGTGATGGCCATTTTCTGCTTCACAAAGTTGTGCTCTTTTTAACACATTTTGCATGACTTTTCGCAAAATTTCGGGTGTTATGGCGCGGATTTCATTACGAATATTGGTTTTCAGTTCACGGATGGTTGCTAGCTTATTGACGTAAACTCGCTCTTTTAAATAAGCCCAAAGAAAACAGTCGGGAGTGGTTAAATCTGGTGAACGCGATGGCCAGTTAAAGTCACTCCTACGTGAAATAATGCGTTCTCCGAAAATCTCTCGTAACAGAACCATTGTGTCCCTTACTGTATGGGCTGTGATGCCACCCCGTATATATATATATATATATATATATATATATATATATATATATATATATATAACGAAATTATTACGTCGGGAAAACCAGTCAAAGCCAAAAATTATTTCTTGGAGTGAACTCTTTTTTATTAATCGAGCTTTCGAGACTAATTTGTCTCTTCTTCAGGATTACTACAAAAAGTACTAATGATAATACAGAAAATATCACTAATTATAATAAACTTACTTAAGTTGAGGTTTACGTAAAGCAGCTAACAAGTAGGAAGCAAGAAGCAAGCTGAACATTATAGCAGCACAAAATTTTATATATATAAATATCAATCAAAATCAAAACAACCACCATTGGTTGCCATGTTGTGTTAAAATAAAAGGATCAAAATGTTATTAAAAGATTAAAAATTTTTGCATTTACATCACTGTAATAAATTTGGATTAACGGGTTAATATGTACATATTAGGTTTGTTCCTGCAGGAGTCTAAAACTGTCAGTAACTGTCAGAAGCATGCGCATTACAAATCTAAGCGTTCCAACAAGAGTCGAACGACAGTCCAGGATTTCGTGTCCTCTGTTCCAGCTTGAGTCAGGGCAGTTTGCTGATAGTTTGAAAAGTTCACTGATTCTTCGGAAACTCATAGTCCGGTGCATGCGCAATGCGCTTTAACCATAACCATTTACCAAGTTTCACCTCAATTATTGTACGACGTCTATTATTAATATTATAACTCAACAAACAATAATTATTTGTCAAAAACGGATGATATTCCTCCATAATTTATAGGTTAAAAAATTATTTGGTTATTGTTTATTGTACTCTTCTTCTTCTGCAATTAAGTTCTCTAAAAATCCGGTGTTCCAGCAAAAATCAGAAACTAATCTAAGATCAGACATGCGCATTAAATAACAATCCCTGACTGTCAGGGATTTATCAGAGATTCTATGCAGGAACAAACCTAATGTACATGTGTATCACAGAACACAGAACAAGTAAAAATATGGAAAAAGGAAAAAATATCCACAGATCATTGATCACGGAACAGATGAAAGAGAAAACGTCCACAGAACGTTGTGAGCGGAGATCAGATTAGTTGGGTTCAGTTCACTGAAGTCAATATAGAGTCACCTGAAGGGTTACTCTGATTCAAATTGAGTAAATATGTGAAAATTACCGACAGACCATCTACATCAGATCTTTTATTTATGTGATTATCCTCCTGCAGTATACCACACATTTCAAGGAAAACCCTTTTGGTGTAATTAGTTTCAGAAAATTTAATTTGAATGTCATCAAAATTAACAGAATGACAGGCTTCATTGGCATGAACAGCTAACATACAAGAGGTTTTATTCAATATAATGTCACTTTTATGTGAAGATAATCTGTCACCAATTCTCCTCCCCGTTTGGCCTACATAAACCATGTCACAATCCAAACAACCTATTCGGTACATCACATTTGATCTCTGTAAAAAAGGTACTTCATCTTTAAAGCTTTGAAAAAATATTTTTAATTACAACCTGATTTTTGAAAGCTAATTGTATTCCAGGAATATTAGCAAATTTTTTTTTAAATTTATTAGAAATTGAATGTATAATATGGTATGGAAAAATAAATTATAGGAAGAATATTAGAATTTTGGCCATGCTGGGAGGAAGCACCGTGCAAACCATCACGGACAGCACCCAACGAGAGACCCTGGTCAATCCTGTCAGCACGATTAAACAATAAACTGTTGATAAGCCCTTTTGGATATCCACAATCCGAAAAAAGGCGGGACAACTTTCTCAGATTTTCCATCCTGAGAGAACGGTGAGAAGTGCGGATGACTCTACTTTTCATCCCCACTAGTAGATTAATCTTCTGCTTTTGTGGGTGATACGACTTATAATGCAGATATCTGCCCGAGGACCCTGGTTTAGTATACCAGGAAGTGACAAGTTTATTGTCATTTTTTCTGAAAACTTTAGTATCCAAAAAAGGAACACTGTGATTTTCATCCTCACTCTCACAGTGTTCCTTGATTAAAACTGATGATTATGACAGATGATAAAACAGTTTTAATCATCTCCAGATGATGCCAACTTGGTTGTCGAAACGCGCGTCGCGTGCAGTATAGGGTTTTGGTGTTATGTGGAAAACTATATCAGCGATAAGTGTTTATAGTATCGCCATGTGCGAGTCTGAAACTGTTTTGTGGGCAACAACATTAGAAATATAGTTTATGTTTGAAACCAATGATCCAATGGCTAGGCATTGAGAGGCATTGTTAATTCGAAATTAAATCAGAAGTTGTTGACAGTGTGGAATTGTACCATGACCTGTTTAACATTCGTGAAGTGTTGACAAGCTTGACAAGCACAACTGCTGGTGACATAATAATAGTAAGATGTCAGGATTAGGCGAGCAAATTTAACATAGTATGAAAGGATAATACTATTGTCTTATGCTAAGACTGTAGATTGTTGATGAACTCCTATGGAAGATTTGGACAAAGTGTTAACTTCAGAAGCTATTTGAAACATGCAGTTTTAAACGGTCATTCGTTGTATTTAAAAGTCGTGATCCTGTCACGCATTCAAAAAGTTTATCAGAGGTAAATTTATGTGTTTCAAGTGTGGAAGATACAATCACAAGGCTGATGAGCATAAAATGGAAGACGGTGCCATTCCGTGTGAACCAAAAGAAAAAGAAATGGTGATTTCTAAACAACTTAGGTTTTCCAGAACGACGCGAAAGCAAAATAGGATGTAAGGTCGAACGCAATATCAAGGTTCTCAGTTGACGTGAGTAGCACATTTGTTTTTGAAACCATATATGAATTGTGGCAATACCACAAGTGCGTAGTGGTTGTAAGAAATGCAGTACTAAGTATGTTTTCCTGTCTTAGCGAAATTATTGTGACTAATTCAAAAAAGTAAGTAAGCAAAACTAAATAACACTAATAATAAATTAAAAACAGTATATTCGATATATAAGTTCGCATTTGTGCCGCCTCTCTTGGTTTGATTAAGTGTTACATGATTTGAGTCATAGGTTAGACTGTAATTGTTTATATAAAGTAACATTCAATACATCAGTCTCATCTGTTACTTACATCTGGAGAGTCTGAGGTTGTGCAGATGCCTATGTGTTTCCATAACTTAAAAAAAGAGCTAGGTATATGGTGCTTCCACATAGCATTGTAACAATGCTACAATTAAAAAAAAAGTGTGTCTGTGGGTCTCCCGTATGACTAAGTTTGAGTTGTAGTGATTCCACAACAGGGTAAAAGAACCAAGTTATGGAGATCCCATAACTGGGGAAAGTAAATGTGTGTTAATCCTTACATAATAAAATGGTCCCACAAATGAAGAAAATAAACCACTTGCAGCTCGAATAATATTTTGGCATCCAAAATATCAAAACAAAAGAGTGAAAAAAAATTGTGAAAATCTCACAGCTTGCCTTTTTATTTAGCGTATCCATTTGTATTTTAATTGTTAATAGTGTTATAGGGCGCATTCAGGAAAATATAGCACTCCAGCGCTTCAGCGCTTTACCGCTTCACGTTCGCTGAATCGACATTTTAAACGCAAGCTTAAAGTGACATAATTTTCAGTAATTCATATTTTGTAATTAATATTAGTAATAATTAATATTATCCATAGATATTTTGTGCGTAGACGTCCATAGACGTAAACCTAACCTAAATTAATTTTATCGCTTGATGGAACTACTCAGCGATCCAACTCGAAAAATATGTGCTTTACCGCTTTAATAAAGCGCTGCAGCTATTTGAGTAAAGCGCTGAAGCGCTGCGGTTCTCTGAATGCGACCATAGTTTCATTACTTGGTAGTTTTTGTGGCAATTCCACAATTCTTCAGTAAGGATATGTAACGTTCCTATAGCATATTATAGCAATCCTAGAATATAAAGGAAAATAAATAATACCAGTAAGGATTTAATTAAATTATGCAGACGATTTTATGAAATAAAGTGTATACAATGTTTTTTTTCACGATTGAAACATGGCTGACAGTCGCAGTGCATGTGCAACTTAGGTGGTAGCCGGTAACCAACAAATAATAAGTACAGAAATAATATACAGAAAAAAGTAGTAAAGACGGAACTGTGGGAATACCACATAATAAGTGTAAAAATAGGAAAGAAATTCAAATACTCTATAGTACCAACTAGTTTCAAATAGTAGAAAGTATATTCCAATGTCCGTGTTTCACGTAAGTTATAATAAAGTCTCAGTTCTGACTTAAATGCTAAATGACTAATGGTTGTGTTTATAATATTGTTTTAATAAGGGCGTGAAGTCTCTAAATATCTGAAAATTGGTTTAATTTATGTGTATAGACTTAAGATAAATATAGGGAAGGCTTCATGATAGTTCTATAGAATTTAATTCTACATCTTAGGTATAGTATATACAGAAGTTTGCAATTAATTTTTTTCAAATTTTCCATTTTTTTTTATTGTCATGATTACCATGACTTTTCACCATGTAGAACCTAGGTCAATTTTAGCACAAGGTTTAAAAGTGTCACTATTGTTCAAAGTTTACTTTAAATTAGAAGTCAGTCTAGGTCAGGCCTAGTTGCTATAACAACCTGAAAATTTCAAACTTTGCAAGTAACCTATATCGACGAAAAAATATAATCTACTTATATATCTCCAAAAATATGACATTTGGTATAGAACTATTTTATTCGTATAATCTAAAATGAACATAACAAATATATGGTTACATTTAAAAAACTGAAGTTGGATTTAGCCAGAAAAAGTGAACACTTTGTATAACTTAAAATATGTTTAATTAGTCATTAATACCTATATTCCTCGTTTTCGCCTAGATATTGGACACTCCCGCGCACTAGTGGTACACCTTGTGGTTTCTTGGGTTTATTCCTTTCCTTATTTGGTTCCTTTTAATTTTGAAATAAATAATTTTTTTTATTACGCAGACGTTTCGATACTAGTTTGCACCTTTTTTAATTCGAGCTTAAGCAAGGATTTGAGTATGTGTACGGCATGGCGGTGCATTTAGGGTTTGTTCACTAACAGTGCACAGTACACTAACCAATACTGACACATATACACATACTAACCGGGGAGGGAACCATATTATTTACTACATTTTTCAAGAACTTGTTTGCTGTGTGTTTTCTGAATTCAGAAAGCACACAGTAAAGAAGTCTAGAATGAAATTCTTAGCCGAACTTCAAAACAAACAACTAATCTGTCACCAGTTATTTGTTGTCAGTCTAACACCCATAGAGGCGGTTTAATTAAGTAAGGTTGTGTTCCGATATTAAACTTGGTTAACCAAAATCCCGGTTAAGCGTTCCATTAAATAAAAATTCCTGAAAATTGTTTAATTTTGGAACTGTGGTCACCTGAAAAAGGTTAACCAAACGTCAAAATATTGACCGTGCTCTGGGAGCGGTGCATTGGTCAACCGAAGAGTTAGCAGGTTAGGTTTTAGCGTTGAGAGAAGAAAAATCAATTCTCTCAACGATTTTAATTATATTTTGTTTAAATGGTGAAGGCAGATGGGGGTGGTGTTCTTGCGTTAAGAGTTATAATAAATATTTATAAATTCTACTTTTCTGTATTGTATTCTGTAGTCCACTTGACCAAGTCGACTGAAAGCTACGCTTATATCTACTTATAAACTACTTATATCTTACTATAATATACCAAATTATCTGCTATTTCATTTATTTTTTGACTGAAGACTAGAGTAATGGTTAAGCACGGAATATGAAGGTATTTAAGGTTGAATGAATCCCAATAAAAACAATTCATCATCCATGTTGATTAACCAGCCAGTTCCTTAATTACACATTTTTCAGGTTTACCAATATTTCGGTTAACCGAAATCCTGGTTGGTCGCGGATAATATCGGAACACAACCTAAGTATTGTTTATATTTAAAAAATGGAAAATGAAAACACGTATTCAAATGCTGACATTCTAAATTTATTATTTATTCATGGCGAATGTAACAAGATAATGAATAGAACTTGCGGAGTATTTAGTGAGATGAGGGATACCCTAATTTACGTACAATGAGAAGAGAGATATTAGTTCCTTTTAAGAAGTTACAAAAGTTACAGTCATCGGTAGACATGAAACTAACAAATATAATCTTAAAAATATTGAATACCTAATTAATCAATAACGTGTAACATTGACAAGAATGAGAATAATAAGTAATCATCATCTAATAGTTAGAAATACTAATTCCTATGTTCGATATGATCCCCATCTAGCCTTAAACAATTGTTTATCCTTCCGATAAATCCATCTGTAACAGCTCCTGATATTTGGGCAGACAAAACTTTTTGTTTTATTGCACCTCAAATATAAAAATCTAGCGGCGAATGGTCTGAGGATCTTGCTGGCCAATTCCAGGGTCCTAAACGTCTCATCCATCGGTCTTCAAACATCTCATTAAGTTGTTGGTCGGCTACATTCCCACAATGAGGTGGAGCACCATCTAATTGGTACCAGCAACTTTTCAATTGATCTAATGGTAGATCGTTCAGATAATTCGCTACGACAGTTTGCAAAATTTGGAGGTATCTTTGCGTATTTAAATTATCTTCATAGTAATGTAACGAACTAAAGTGTCTTTAACTAAGCAGAAAACGTTAACACTAAATTTATTTTGAAAATTTCTCTCGCGTATGACATGCGGATTTTCAAAAGCCCAAAAGTAACGATTACGTCTGTTAAAAATACCTTCTCTGCTAAATTTAGATTCCTCTGTATAAATCAGATTTACGCAAAAAATCAGGATCTTCTTGTGTTCTAGTTAAAATCATTTCATAAAATTGTACACGTTGTTCAGCATTTCCCGCTTGAAGTGCAGAATCAAGATTGAACTTGAACGCAGATCATTACTTTTTAAAATTCTTTGGATGGAAGATCTTGAAAAGCCTAAATCCTGTTCCGCAGCATGCACGCAAAATATGCCAAAACATTGATTATGCCATCATCCGAGTTTAGACTTTGGCAAAACCCTAGCTGCAGAAATCCGACCATTTTCTGATTTATCAAAATTCTTCTTAATATTTCTCTACTCATTGTTAATAAATTAGGGTATTTCTCATTCTGCAAGTTCTATTCATTATAATATCATTATCTTGTTAAATTCACCATGAATAAATAATAAATTTAGAATGTCAACATGTACGTGTTTTCATTTTCCATTTTTTAAATACAAACAATCCATATATATTAAAACACGTCAATTCTGTCTCCCTCTAAATTCCATCGCCCGTTTCCTACAAGTTTTCCCAATTTAAACGCTTTTTCAAAAAACCTCAGCAAAATTTTCGTCGATCACCGTTTGGCGAGAGAGAGGCGACTAGCACCGACGTTTGTCCTCGCGCCTAATTGCCCCCTCACGCCTGCCGAAATCCCGATTTTTCGCGGGACCCCGTCGACCCCTTTTCTAATTTTTACGGCTTTGAGAACCGCTTCACACGAAACTTCCATGCTTTCTCTAATCCTTTGAGATTTTTTCGAGACCGTACGTCGGGTCCTTCTACGTCTATTTCGTCTTGGAAAATCTCGAGTCGCGTCCGTCGCAACTTCTTTCTCATTTTATCTGCAGATGTGAGATTGAACTAACAACAAGCACCTCCTAGGAAAACTGTCAAATTAATTAAATTTCAGATATGATATTTTCCTATGAGAAATATTGCTAAGAGAATCAATAGTACTAACTGCCAAACACTTCTGATTACCAAAATAGTGAAGCAAAATGCTTTTCCAACTAGAATATCGGTAAAAATTTTTTTTTCAGGTTAACACGTTCAGTTTACATACTTAATTGTCTCAGAATCAACTAATAACGAGTGACGCGGTGGCGTAATGGTATAAGTCGCAGAATTTCGCAAGTTTGAATCACGCTGGAGGCAGTTTTTTTAATTTTACTTTTTAATTCCAATTATTTATTAGTATTATTAGTGTTTAGTTATTTTGTTTCATTGTCCATAGTTTTTATTCTTTCTGCAGATAAAGTTTGGAATTAATTCGTTCATTTTGGCAATCTGTAAAATTCATAATTTTAGCGTACAAAAGTAAATATCTTCTATAATTGTAATTTGTTGCAACAATTATGACAGCTATATTTTTTTTAACGCCGCCGTTACACCTTTTCCAAAGGCGGGCGGAACTCCGAACCGTAGCGGAGGGCCCCAGTGATAAAATTGATAAAAATGTTTACTAAAAAATTAAACTTAAACTTTCAGCATTTAAAAAATGATGATGTTTTACCATCAAGAACCCTTACCCTTAGAGTACCCTTACAATCCATCAAAATATTATTAAGAAAAACCGTTTAGTATAACTACATCATCATTCCAGATACAAAATTTCAGCTTTCTGTCTCTAAATTTATTATTCCATATATAAGTAAGGGATTTGTCTCAAATTTATTTAATATGTTAAAAATAATATTATTCTAGATGCTTTTGTCATCTGCAGACTTGGACCCCCGGTAGGGTTAATGGGAACGAAAATCGCGATAGCGATTTTCTCCCATTTCTAGTACTTAATTAAACCGCCTCTATGGGTGTTAGACTGGCAACAAATAACTGGTGACAGATTAGTTGTTTATTTTGAAATTCGTCTAAAAAATTTCACAGCCATCTTCGCAAGAAATTAAATGAATAACAAATTTACAATTGATGAATGACAAAAAAGGGTAGATAGAACTTAAAAACTAGAAGAGATAGGTATAAGGAACCATGATACCGTTCGAAAAAGAATAATTTTGTGCATCAGACTATGGAAATACATATAGGGTATTTCATTTGAAAAAAAAAAAAACGAATTAAGTTAATTTAACTCGGCATTAAATTTCCACCGCCCTGTATGCAATTGAGCTACCTTGAAAGTATGGATGGGAGGCTTAGGGGACTAGCTATCCTTCCTATAAATATTGTCGCTTTATCTTTCATACTGTATAATACACATGGTTTTAAACTAGATATTGTTTCTCTTAATTATTTTGAAAAAAATTAAATATCTCGAAAACGGTTAATCTTAGGAAGAGGGAAACTTGATAAAAGTCCACATAAAATTTTACGTAGAATCCAAAATTGCAATAATATGTAGGGTATTTAAAATAAGCAAGTTGATGGCGACTTCCTGTATAACCAGAAGTGTCTTTAGGTTTGAGGAGGACATACCCGAAAACCCGATGTCCCAAATTTTCAAAATTAAAATCGAAGTAGTCTCTGAAGTGGTTACCGTGGTAGATAAGTTATTTGCAAACTGTGCATTTTTTCATAAAAATCAGATTTTACGGGAAACTACTGAGTTTAGGTATAGGAGCAGGTATGTCAAAGTTGTAGGGAATTTAGTTCTGTATCTTTGGCTGTAGAAATATACAGGGTGTTGTAGGGGTGTGCTGTGACTAATTTGGTAACGTTGTAAAAATAAACATTCATATATCCCCCTTTTTCACCTAGATACTGGACTTACGCGCACTACTGGGACACGTTGTATTTTAATAGGTAATGTCCTTTATGGGCTGTTTTTATGCTATATTTTTTTTAGTTTTTTTGTTATCTGTTGTGATAGTCCTTTTGCGTATGGTATGGACGTGTATGTGTTTTGAGTTATGTCGTTTGTGGTCATATTGGGTGAAGTATGTCTGCTGCTTTGGTTGTAGAATTTGTTTTTGCGTTTTTTGAAAATTTTATTGACAAATGTGGAAGGATAGTTGTTTTTTTCCAGTGTAGTTTTTGTTATTTTTATTGCCTCATGCCTGTATTCCGGATCAATAAGTGTGATTTCGCGGTCTGCCAGGCCTACCTCCACGCTTGTTTTGTGGGAGATGGGATGGTTTGAATTAAAGTTAATAGCTTTGTTCAAGCATCAGTTAGAAATAGTTCCAGATTGCACGACGCATGCCCAGTTGCGTTTTAATGGAGTTAAAACGCAACTGCGCGTGCATCGTACAATCTGGGACTATTTTTGACTGATGCTTGAACAAAGCTAAAGTATCGTTCTGACCAAGTGTTTTTTGTATACCATTAAGTATTGATGGTGTTATGTGATCTTACTAAGTTAGATCTAGGAAATTTAAATTATTATTTTGTTCTGTTTCGATGGTGTACTATAATTTGTTGTTATATGAGTTGAATAGATTGAGTATGTGGTTAACCTTATTTCGTGGTATGAGGATTATACAGTCATCAACGTATCTGTAGAAGAACGGTATGTGGAAATTAGTTGTGGATATTATGGAGTTCTCTAATTCTTCTAAAACTAGTTGTGCGATAACACTCGAAATTGAAGTTCCCATGCATATCTTTCAATTTGCTGGTAGTATTTATCTTTGTTTATACTGAAAATAGGTGGATGTAAGAACGAAATCTAATCCTTCTCAGAAGGTTTTTTTGGTAAATCTGTATATGTTTTGATTTCTGTCTATTTCTTTTATACTATGTCTTTTACAAGGTTTATTGGTATGTTTATATATAGTGATACCCCATCTAGTGATATTAGTATATAGTCCTTTGGTACTTTGCGCGTGTCTTATGTGTTTGTCGGTTTAAATGGTTGGATAGAGTATTTTGTATGTGCTGCTTTGAATATTGCATATTATATTATTTGTGGCTGGGATGTCTTTTTTGTTTGTAGGTAAAGCGTAGTTTGAACCAAGGGACAAAATGCATTGTACATTGTTGGGGATTTTGGTATTCTTTTCTGTGGTTGTTGGTTTGATTTTATTTAATTGATTTTCTTTAAGTTTTTCTTTTTAATTGCTAGGAATTGTTTTTCTTGCTTAATGCTTTTTTTTTAAGGAAGTTGTTGATAAGGGTAATGTTCTTTTAAATCAACTTCTATGGATTTTAAGTGTTGCTGTGGTGCTGTGTGTGTGTGCTGAAGAAGATGGTTTGAGATTAAAATTGTTATCAGTTATTGGTATATTGAGTGTACTGATGTTGAGTTTTTCAGTTAACACACTTTATTTTCAGACTGACAAAACAAAAAAATCGGAATATTTTTTTTGCTTCACTCTAAACACGAAAAATTAACTCCAACTTTTTTAAATTATAAGTCTAAATCATATACATATTGAAAATGTAAATCGTAAGCGAAAATAAAACGTGTTAACTGAAAAATTAAATCAGTAATAATGAACGGAAATGACTACGAGGATAAAATGAATGCATTGCTACAAGACCAATCTACTTAAAAAACATTAATAAGAGACCCTACCAACCAAATGCAGAAAAAATAATGAACCCATAAAAACTTGGGAAAAAAGGCATATATATCACCGGACACGCAAAAAAAAACTGAAAATAAATAACGCTCTACCACTAAAAATATATGGACTCCCCAAACTACACAAACCAAATATCCCCCTAAGACCAATAGTATCTTGTATACAATCTTCGTTAAAAAAACTATCGGACTACCTAAAATCCTGTATCTCTATAATCAACAAAAATGAATACTACATAAAAGACTTGTCAGTTTAAAGACAAAATAAAAAATATAACAGTACCAGAGGATATACGAATATCATTAGATATGGTTATTGGCGTTATTGCTGCCGTGTAATTCCAAATTTGATTTTTATCAAAGTATCTTAATGTTTGAGCTAACTACATATTTCTCCGGTTTCTCTATATAAATTTACTTCTTTGTAGTAACAGCTTTTCTGTTTGAGATATATAATATTATGTCTGTATCTCTAACTATAAACTTTTGCGTTTATTTCATTGTTCCTTGATTTATTTCTCCGCGTTTCTCCATAAGTCAGCCATGTTATTTTATTAATCCAGGGATAACAAGACACCCCGCTTCGTTTTTTTTAAGCTACCAGCATTTATTCTTGTTCATCAACACAGACATGATGGTACATGGCATTGAAGACATTTAATAAATCGAAACAGCTACCTGTTGTTTTGTTTTGGGGGCGACTTACGCTCATATGGTGCTGGTACATGGAGTGTTGTGCCTATATACTTAAGTTGCTAAATACTATAATATAATAAATAATATAATACAACCAACTTTTATGTATGGTGAATGTAGCAGATTATGATTTATGTGTATAGACTATGCACAATATGTTTTAGATTTAAAATAATATACTGTAGCCAGAAATACATGAAACTACAGAGTAATCTACTATTTAGAATAAGAAGCTCATCAAAATGTTTAAACTACTCTACAAATATAGGTACATAAACTATTTGGCAACTGATAGATAATCTGTATTATGAAATAATGGTGTTATGAATTCCATTCCACATTAAAAACTGTATGGATTTAAGTAAATGATGTGTTAATAAAATGCAACCCGTGTGTAAACTTTATTTTTTGGACGAGCATTGCGCAAAACATAGTTAGAACCAAAAAAATTATTTAACTTAAAAAATGTATTAAGTATTAGTAGGGTCTATTGTAGTTATTTATATCTCTATGTTTATATCCATCGACAACACTCCCAACATTCCAATATTAAAGCTATCTTGGATTTAAAAGTGAGGCTGAGCTGTTGGCCTAAACAGAACACAGCACATGCTCAGGGAATCAGGGATGCTTAGTGGACCACGGTGAGAGACGGCGAGATGAGTGTTGTATGTGCTAGGCTGGATCAGTGACCGTGGCCAGCTGGCGCCATAGACTCGCCATAAATAATACCGCACAAGTAGTGCTACACCAGAAGAATGCCACCGGCCAGATGGTCGCCCGTCAACACCGGGTGTATTCCAGTTGCACCACGACTTTGGCATAAAATATTTCAGAAGAGAACAGGTTAAAAATTGATTTTGATAAAATGGATTCTATAGTAGCTACAGATGACGCATTATGAGATATGCATATTATGCAAAAATTAGAAAATAATTTGTCTACTATTTTAAAATAATGCAAACAAAATGCTTTTATTATGTAAAAGGAAATACTTATCCATATTTCAACAGTGTTAATTTTTTTTGCATTATAAAATAAAAGTATGTATTTTTAACATTGCATTGAAACCTAAAATATCAATGACACATCATTTTCCCTAAATTAAATATGCACATAGGTATATGTCCGTAACTGCATTACTAGATAACAAGCAAATAAATACTACATTCCTTTGATGCCGGAAAAAGTTATATGATAAGTATGCATTGCGTAACTTTCATTTAAAGTTATCTACTAGACACGGCAAGCCAAATCATATATTTAATACTAAATGCTGAACGATCTGCCATATTGAGTCTAAAATTTTGATTCGTCGGTTTTAGGTTTATTCTATTCTAACAAAGAGTTAGCGGTCGTGTATACTTTCTCGACGCCTGGATAAGGATTTCTTTGTATTGTATTAAATAATATGTTTTATCTAATTTACTTAAACTTTTTGTTGTCGATATACATTTTAAATGTTGAGTTTTAAAATTTTTATTAGTGGCCATTTCAAATTTTTGGACGAGACTAGTTTTACAAGTATGTTTTAAACCTGCACTTCTTACGGTGAAATTACCAAGAATAAATAATAACAGTGTAACTCATGCCGGAACTAGTTCCATATTTGTTGGAATATCAAATTTCGCTTGGACGTACCCTGGCTGGTAATAAATTATTCTTTGTTGCAACAAACCTTTTAATCATCAAAGTCCAATATGTATTATCATTCTCTCATTATCTCATTATCATTCTCTTATCACTTCTAATAAGCATTTGGACATCATGCATTTTAACATACGAAGTGCTAACAAGAACTTCGATGAATTCTTGGCAGTTGTGGAAGCCTATGATCTAATGGGTTGTGATGTTTTTGTTTTGAGTGAGTGTTTTCGAGATGTGTCTGTGAAAAACTTTAATATTCCTGGATATACAACAATACATAATGGAGGTAACTTTAACAGGAATGATGGTGTTTTGATTGTGATCAAATCTAGTCTCAGTTTCAATGTTTCTAATATCAGATTAAATATATGTGGCGTTACATTGTGTATCATAAATTTAGCTATTAATAGTGTAACTTATAGAATAATTGCTTTGTACAGACCTAACCCAAGTAACTTGATCTCATTTATTGATGAACTTGATGCATTTTTGGACCAAACTGAACCTAATGATAAGATTGAATTATTAGTTGGTGATATTAATGTTGATTTAATGAATGAACAAGAAGTAAGTGTGAACAGATATTTTTCTGTACTCGCCAGGCATGGTTTCGTACCTTACATTTTAAATCCTACCCGTATCACAGCTGAAACAAAATCATGTTTGGACCACATTTTTGTGAAAAAGCCTGCTGCTATTGGTGTTCGGAATTTAGTTTTTGATTCTTATATTCTTAAATGTCATATTACAGATCATTATCCCGTCTTGTTAAATGTATACTCTAAATCAAGCGATAGTGTAAAAACGGTAAAAGTAAATCATAAGATAGTCACAAAAATTAATTTTAGAAAGTTACAAACTTTTTTGAAGGATGAAAATTTTGATGAGACTATGAACTCCAGTGATCCTCAAATTGCTACTGATCTTTTTTTGGAAAAAATTTGTGGTTGGATTGATAAATCTAAAACTTTTATGAATAAGAAAAACACTATAAAGATTAAACCCTGGATAACGGATGGTCTAATTGTATCAATAAGGTATAGAGACAAATTAAAAAAAAGATTAAATCAACATTTTTCACAGGAAATGGAACATGAATGTAAAACCTATAGAAATGAACTGAATAAACTTTTAAAAAAATCAAAAAATGATTACTATTTAAAACAAGTTAATGAAAACAGAAATAACTTAAAAAAGATTTATCAGTTGATTTCTGAGGCTACTAATGAGAATCTTAGTAAGGAGAATAATTTACAGCTTGTTGATGAAGAGGGTGTTATATTCAATGACAATATGC
Organism: Pogonocherus hispidulus; assembly: GCA_963924545.1. Taxonomy (NCBI): domain Eukaryota; kingdom Metazoa; phylum Arthropoda; class Insecta; order Coleoptera; family Cerambycidae; genus Pogonocherus; species Pogonocherus hispidulus. Next base: position 30,214,074 of record OZ004698.1, read on the forward strand.
AAATGGCAAATTACTGTAATAACTATTTTCTTAATGTTGGTCTAAATATGGTTAATGATATTGATAATTCTAAAAATTGCACGGTAAACATCCCTACTAATCCTAATACTATGTTTCTTAATCCTGTATCAAGCAATGAACTAATAGATCAAATTTCCACTCTTAAATGTACTTGTTCACCAGGAATTGACAGAATTACAACTAAAATCATTAAGAATAATCATCAATATATACTCAATCCACTTAAACACATCATTAATTTGGTATTTCAGAAAGGCGTAGTTCCAGTCCAGTTTAAATCGTCAATTGTTACACCTATTTATAAAGCCGGAGATAAAACTAAAGTTTGTAATTATAGACCAATTAGTGTCATTAATAGTTTTGGAAAGATATTTGAAAAATGTCTCAAGAATCGTCTAGTAGATTTCTTTGATAAAAATAATATTTTGCATGAACATCAATTTGGTTTTCGTAGTGGCAAGGCAACAACTGATGCTATGTGCACTGTCATTAGAGACATTACAGATGGCCTAGATACCAATAAAAAGTGCATTGCAGTATTTTTAGACTTAGCGAAGGCGTTTGACACTGTTAACCATGGAAAGCTTCTTACAGTTCTGGAGAACTATGGTGTCCGTGGTGCAGTTTTGGAAATTTTTCGCAGTTATCTTACAAACCGTGAACAATGCGTTAAGGTGAATGGCACAGTAAGTGATCCTGGGTTGGTGGAAATAGGAGTCCCTCAGGGAACTGTCCTCGGTCCAATACTATTCTTGGCTTATATTAACCCGCTATTGTCTCTGATCGCAGACGCTAAAATTGTATCTTATGCCGATGATACAGTTGTTGTTTTTACTGGGGAATCATGGATAAAAACTAAAATATCTGTTCAATTGGGAATAGAAAAAATCAAATGTTGGTTAAACTTATATCACCTCTCCTTAAATGCTAGCAAGACTCATTACCTGGCCTTTAGTTTAACAGATGCAACAAGGCCTGACTTTGATAGTATAAAGATCAAGGGCATGAAAGATCAAATTAATGAAACCAATGAGATCAAGTACTTGGGAGTAATCTTTGATAAGCATTTGAGATGGAGTAACCATGTGGATTATCTCACAAATAAAGTCAGAAAACTCATTTATAAATTCTATCAATTGCGTGAAATTCTCTCGAAAAAACTATTATTGTTAATTTACAGGTCACTCGCAGAGTCACTTTTGCGGTATGGAATTCTGATATGGGGCGGAATGTACAGGAGCTCGTTAAGGAAACTGAGCACAATTCAAAATTATATTTTAAAAATTATATTTCATAAGCAAAAAAGATACCATACAAATCTGCTTTATACTGAGGATATTTCTAATATTAGATCGTTATACTTTCATAGTCTATGTATATATGCATACAAAAATAAAATATTAGAAAATGATGTATCTTCAATATATCGCACTCGTAGTACTGTCAGCGGGCTCCTGTCCACCCCAAGATTCAGGAGGAACATTTGTCATAGATTTTTTAGATATACTTTACCCAAAGCTTGTAACTTGTTGCCCATGGAAATTAGGCATGTAAAAAATTTTAAGCTCTTTTCAACTTTGTCAAAGCGATTTATTTTTCATAATCGTGTTAAGTTTTACAAAATTTTGGACAACTAATATTCAAACTTGAAAATAAATCTTTTGTTGATTATTACTTTTGTACACAAGCAAGTCCTCATTATACCAGTAAATTGTGTTTTTTGGATATTGATGCACTTTTTCAGCACAACACAAGTGTTTAATCACTTAGGTGCTTTCTAGGTACACATTCCTCTTTTGTGTGTTTTGTAGGTATTTTTATTGTGTATATTCTTGTATTATGTATGTGTGTATATGTATCATGTATCATGTGTGTGTGCATTTTTTAAATAAATAAATAAATAAAATAAAATTATATATAAAGGTAGGCTTAAATGTGGTGGATTATTCGGCTTGTATAACCAGCAGCGTTTTTACCTATTAAATAGGTAACAATAAATACATAATCTACAAATACAAACTAAAATACATACTTTTATTTTTTAAAATAGGGAGTGGTGAATTGAAGAATGTCAATCTGATTTTATGTAAAACTATGTAAGTAATGGAACTATGTAATGTTTTATGTAAATGCATGTATTAAAACTGCATTTTCTTAGAATAATGTTATAAAGAGTAAAGAGTAGAAGAATAAAGAATAAAAATTAAGGTTCAAGAAAAATGTATCCATTACATATCATTGAACACTGCGAACTGTTCCAAAATAATCCTGAGAAAATTCACAATTGCTGTAACTTAAATTATCTTGTTACATCCTTTTCTCGTAAATAAACTACACTGGCATACCACACTTAATAATTTAGGTGTTTTTTTTTATTTTTTTAACGCAACTTTCCTTCAATGATCACATCTGTATAATTATGACGCGTGAAGAAAGTATGGTGTTTATTTTACGTATTTCGAGAGAATTTTAGTCAGTGGATGTAAGTACTACGTGTCTCTATTATAGTTTTATGCGTTCTAAACTAGACTAGAACATTGTTCCTCTATCTGGTTTCCAAAATATGGATCCTCAGGTGTATATGATTGAAGGTGTGCAAAGAAAATTTTAAAACACATTAATTTTAAATTATATGGGTTTTATCCTCCCATTGGATACCTACAAAATTTACAATTAACCGAATTTAAAGTAGTCTAGAAACGCAGCGAATCTGGCATTGCATGACTACTGTTTAAATTTGTATATTTCTCGATTATTATGAAATGCTGATCAAACTATAAATTAATATACCTTGTTTAATAATTAAATTCAAGGTATCATGATGCATTTAGATTTCCAATCCCAAAAACACAACTGTTACTTTCATCTCTTTATCGGATGTACAAGAATTATAAGTCTGTGCAGAATAGGATTGATATATTTAACACCACTCTATATAGAATCAAAACAATAATATTACATACCTCCTAATGCACGCTTTCTCTGAATACCTCCTTTATTACAGTGGTAATTAAAAATAGTCAATTACTATATTTTATAACCTGTTTGTATTAGCACCACTCTGTTTCTATACAGTGCGGTCGTAAATAGTCCCCCCCCCCAGCTAAGTTTCGAACCAGATAAGATAGAGACACCGGACTAAAACTGAATTAAATGGCATGAAGTATACTACTTTTTAGTTCAAAATTAAAACTGCAGTTTTCAAAGATGGCGCTAGTGGCGCCATCAACTTGAAAACTTTAAATAGCAAGGGTGGTCATGTGATACCTCATTTGAAAGGTTTTTTAATTCTCTATAAAACGGTGGCTTGATTTTTAAATATCATTGACTAGTTCCGGAGTTATTAGCGTTTGAAAGTTACATGATAAATATGGCGAATAAATTATTTTATCTCATTTTCATTTAATTTTCGCATAAGAATGTCATTAGTAAAGATTTTTAAATGAATAAATATTTTATTACTAAGCCAACCACAAATAATACGTGAAAAAATAAAAGAAATAATCAAACAAGGATTATTCGCCATATTTATCAAATAACTTTCAAACGCTAATAACTCCGGAACTAGTCAATGAAATTTAAAAATAAAGCCACCGTTTTATAGAGAATTAAAAAACCTTTCAAATGAGGTATCACATGACCACCCTTGCTATTTAAAGTTTTAAAGTTGATGGCGCCACTAGCGCCATCTTTGAAAACTGCAGTTTTAATTTTGAACTAAAAAGTAGTATACTTCATGGCATTTAATTCAGTTTTAGTCCGGTGTCTCTATCTTATCTGGTTCGAAACTTAGCTGGGGGGGGGGACTATTTACGACCGCACTGTATAACATAAACAAGGGTACCTACCTACTACGGTTTTTTTGTTTTTGACGCAGTGTATCTTATAGTATTGTATAAATATATATTATTCAATAATTTATCCACTATATTCTTCGCATTATTATTTTGCTAAATTTTGTGTGTTTAGCCTGCTCTTTAATTGGTTTTTGCTGTTGGACAGTTGTATAACAAAATAAAAAATAAAACAAAATAAAATAAAAATTACCTACTTTCTTATTTACTGATAAGCAATGCCAATGCACTACAGATATGTAATGCATAGTAGGGCATGATATGTGGACATTACATTTTCTGTAATACGTCACGTTCTCTAATATGTACTGTACTCAGAAATAAATATTTTGAAAATAGAGAAATTTGGTTTACATTCAGGCAAAAACAATATCAAAGCGTCTTATAATTAATAATTGAAGAACAATTAAGTTAATTTTGTTACACTGGTATGAGGCGCCGTTTGGGCCAAAATACATTTTTTTTATATATATACATTTTCCTTAATATAAATAGAAATTATGTATTTTTTTTATATAAATAAAAATTATGCATTTTTTTTTTATATATAAATAAAAATTATTCGTGTGGGGTTTTTTTTAATGAAAATGAGGGCGCCACAAGCGTTTGAATGACATTTGTGATTTGTTGTCCGTCATTATATATATACAGATTCACAAGGCACAGAACACGGTTCTGTGTGTAGTTAATCTTATCGGTCTCTATAAGAGAGTTGGAATAAAAAGTGTTCAGGTCCACAGATCAGGGCCCGGATTCTGATTCTACGATACGATTTCAATGACGATACGACCCCAATTTTCGATATCGTCAGTACGATTGTGTTTAAAATGATTCCGGTTCACTATCGTTTCGATACCCAATTTAAACGCGAAAAAAAGATTTTTGACTTGTATTAACCTTACTTTGTTTTGTTTTGTTCACTTAAAAAGTTTATAATTATACATGATATATAAAAATCTCAATAAAAATCCGACCAAATACATATTTGATCGGAGATATAAAACGACAATCGTGATAACTCTAAACTGGTTTATGATAATATATTTTATTTATGAAAAGTGTAAGTGCTAATAAATTCGTCTTTAATTATATAGAACTTATTAATCTTCTTATCATGTTAGCTATATAATGAACGAGCACGATGGCACGTTGATCACAATGAAAGACGAAGGCAAAATAGGAGACTAATTGACAACTAACAACCCATTTAATTTGCCTGAACGAAGGTTTATCGAATTGTTTCGTTTAAATAAACAGTTAGTTGAAGAGTTAGCAGTTGAGTTTACAAATTTTCCTGCTGCTAAACTTTTATACTCTTCTACGAAATTAATAAAAATTTCCCAATGTATATCCTGCATTTTAAAGGACATTGTAACTAAAGGTATTGTCTTTGCTAAATGCTTATGCTCCACACCACAAAACAAAAAGAATTTTATGCTCTTTTCTCTTTTATATCAATGTACATAATATACGTAATATACCTATCACAACTTATATTTATTTGTATAAAATAACCACCACCGTATTAGACAAAGATGCTATCGTTTACGCTGGACGACACCTCCAAAGCTATCGACCATTTTTAGGTTAGATTACTCGATAGTCGAGGAGTCGATTTCCAAAGAGAATCGCTATTTGTACGATTCGATATCGTATCACTGTCGTATCGTCATTACAGAATCGCGGCCCAGATAGTTTTGTCCACGGACCTCCTAAATAAAACAGGGGGTCCGTGGTTCGGTTTTGTCAGATTCAGATTTATAAATTTTTAGAAAAAAAGGGTTATCTTGGACGGACCATTGTTAATGTTATTTATTTATAAATAATATAATAATAAATGAACTTTAATGAATATTTTGATGAATTAATCGGAGATTATGATCAATGCTTCCGACGACAATTTAATCTAGATCAAAGGCCGGTGGAAGAAAGTTTGCCAATACTTGAAAATCATGGTTTTATTTTAAATATATTATCTGAGAACACCAGTGAAGGAATATTGCGAGAAAAACTTAATTTTCTATTCTTTGCAGTATGGAGTAGTAAACTTTCCAAATTTCAATCAGTCATCACTAAATTGCACCATTGCTCCCGGACTATTGCCCCGTGAGACTTAAGCCGGGTACACAGAACTAAAACTGTCGCCCACGACGGCTCCCTACCACCTTGTCTTCATGTGTCGTGTTTTTTAAAACTAAAAACTAGCGACAACAAAACGCCATGAGATTGCCTCTTTTATGATTGACCAACATAAACTGACAAAAAATAAAGTCTGTCGCGTGTAGTTAAGAAATTTGAGCTTCAAGGCAGCAGTAGCCAGCGACAGAAAATGGGGTAGAAGAATCAGGGGAATACAACTCATGATTGGTTGAATTTACTGTCGCGAGCGACAGTCTTAGTTCTCTGTACCCGGCTTTAGTCGCACCAAATATATCATAGATAATATATATATATATATATATAATATATTTTCTATGCACAAAAACCAAGTGAAAGACTGACGAAAGTACAAACGCGCGCGAAAATTAACACAGAACAATAGTCTTTGAAACGAATTTTATGGCGAGGCGAGCACATTCCAACTCTCTTGCGAGCACATGAGCGATCATCTTCTTCTTATATTATGTGACGGACAACAAATCACAAATGTCATTCAAACGCTTGTGGCGCCCTCATTTTCATTAAAAAAACCCCACACGAATAATTTTTATTTATATATAAAAAAAATGCATAATTTTTATTTATATAAAAAAAAATGCATAATTTCTATTTATATTAAAGAAAAATGTATATATATAAAAAAAATGTATTTTGGCCCAAACGGCGCCTCATACACTGGGATCTTTTTTTCATTATTTAACATGGAAGAATGATTAAATCCTTGAATGAAAATATGACCAAATAAATCTATAAATAAAAATTGGTGAAAAAGTGGAATGCTAGAATAATTATTATAATAAATTAATTACTGGTGCAGAGGGCGGGTCCCCTAAAACACTTCTCACTGTCCTTTCACCCCGCTCCCCGCCATTTCAACCGACCGTAATGCTGATTTACAACAACGCATCTGTCTTTTCCCTTCTACATCAGCATACCATCATATCTACATATTACAGATTTGTTTTTAATTTGTTATTATGCGTCGGCCGTCGGCCACCATATGGACTCCGATCTCTTAGTCATCATCACTCTTTCACGACACAAAAAATTGCTTTAAATTTAGGACGTACAGAAGTATCACATTTAGAATTTTTGCGAAATCTATTTATACTGATAAAAGCTCTAAAAAACTTTTTAAAATACAATAAATAGGTAGGTACATTACATTACCTACTATTCATGTCGATATATTATTAGGTACCTACTTTTTAAACTGGCTATTTTTAAATTGTTAGGCTAAGGTTAAGCACATATGCACATACTGGAGCAGCAAGCAAAGCTGAAATGAGAGTAGAGAGCAACGCGTTACGCGATGAAAACGTTCAGTCTTTTCCTGTCGGAACACCATGCGGAACAGACATAACGCACTTTTGTAAATCCATCATTTCTCAAAAAGATGGAATCATTTCTATTATAAAACAGTAAAAGCCGTTCGTAAATTCAGCAATTGCTTTATGATGGGCTATCAATCTTGTTCCTAAATTTAGCCCAAAAGGCGTACGCAGTGTTGCCAGATTATAAAAGACGAATTATTGTTCAGTGCTACCAAAATTATGGATTTTTTTTCGAAATTATGGTAGGTTCGTACACTTCTGGTGACGTCACATTATGTTCGGTCACCCAGAGGCAATTGGCAGTGTATTATTAAATCCATTTTGAATAAAAAGAAAAATAGCTACTTTTATTTTATAAATAACAACAATAAATTTATTTATTTATAATAATAATATTTATAATAACAACAATAAATTTATTAATTGTTGTTATATTTTTATGTTTATAAACATAAAAATAACAATAAATTCTCTCTGAAAAAAAAAACATAGGGACATCTATGTCTATGGGACACGGATTTCTTAAAATAAACTGGATAGCTAATACATACTGGTGGGGGTAGCTAAAAATAACAACTGATAGGCGGCCGCCATACTGTGCTAACTTCTAGGTATTTTATGAACGAAATGATGGTAACACTGTTGAGTTACCAGCACTGCTTTTATATTCTCGTGGTAGAGATGGGAATACCGGTTTCTCTTTTGTTGCGTTACTTTCGCGACAGCTTCAGAAAAATACCGCGACAAAATACCGCGACAAAATACCGCGACTAAATACCGCGATTTAGTACTGGCAATGATGGACAGTATGGACACTTCACCCAAGGATTTTTAACTTATATAGGATTGCTCGATTCCTATTCCTCAATGTTGTCCGATTTGGTGACGTCACTGCGAGACCCGATACTCTTTCTCTCTCTGTATTGTGTGATTCCTTATCTATGACGCGTTGACAAGTTACTTTCCCTATCTAACTCATCTATTTTTCCGATGACGTAGCTGCAAGACCCAATCACGTGATACGGCTAATTGAGCAATCCTGTATAAGTTCCTTGCACTTCACCGACTTCGCGATTTGGCTATCTGGTATCTGGCATCTGGCAGTTTCGGCCCGGCACGTAGAGACGGCACACGGCGCGATATTCGCGTATACCGGTAATCGGGCAGAGATTTTCGCTTTTTGATATTCGCTGGATGGCAGTGGATAGCGGTTTCTCACCGCGATTTGATAGAACCGCCGCTCCTTAGTAACCGGTTATTTGGCGGTTCTGGAGCGCGACGTTCCGTTCCTAAAAAAGACCGCGACAAAATCGCGGTATTAAAATACCGACCCATCTCTATCTCGTGGTTTATAAATGAAGTTTTGTGTGCAAGGTGCAAGTTATTTATTTCTTAATCTGAAGAAAAAACATGCAATTTCATTATTTCATCCATTTGGTCGAAGTATTCAATGTTGAAGGTTGCGATAAAAGTCTAAAAACGTAGATATCTGTTATCTGAAGTCAATCGAAAAAATACAAGGTGAAAAATGCTGCAGTTTTGGAAAAAGTGCAAATTGAAGAATTTTTTAATAAATCTTGTGATAAAGAATATTTTATGATTAAGGTAATAACTCTTAACTTTTTAGACAATATGTATTAATAATACTTTGAATCATTTTAGGTTGCGCTAATAATAGGAGTCTCTGGTGTTTGTCGATGCTAAGAATTGACGAATTTGAAAATCACTGATGTATAGGACACTGGCGCGTATCTAGTTGTTTCGATACCAGATACCAAGACCGGCATTTCACGAAAGTTTACAATTATAAATGAAGGATTTTCTATCAACGACGTAGAGATGTGTAGAAAATATATTTCCCTACGACCAAAGAACTTATCACAAAACAGATTCTTTTTACATTATAAGAATCAAAAATGTACTTCTCAGATTGTTGGAATCAACACATTGGCAAGAGTTCCTTCGAAAGTTGCATCGTTTCTAAACTTGGCAAACGCGGAAGCTTATGTTGGCCACTATATGAGGGTGCAGTTCAATAACTTTATTGGGAAATAAAGGTGCCGACTTTACACCCATCAAGCGGCATGGTGCGTGGAAGAGCCCTGCTGTAGCAGAGAGCTATATTGAAGACTCCGTATCTAACAAACTTGGTATTGCAAGGAAAATCCAAGGTTCTTCTCGTTCAAGTCATTCCTCAGGAGAGGAGACATCCAAAATTTGTTCCAAGAAGCAACTACAAGCTTCCTATTAACGGAAATGAAATTATTTCAGTAGTGGATCATAGGTTACTTTATATGCTTTATAAGTGTGGATAAAACTCCTATTATAATGTGATTGTGTGTATAAATTATATTTTAAATGTGTTTTTATTAAATTCCTACCATAACCATAATGATTTTGAAGTTGTTAATGTTATCTTCTAGAAAAGCAGTTATTACCTTATTGTGTATTATAAACTTCATGTAATTTTATAACAAAATAACTCATTAACCTATCCCAATTCATTCACAATATTTAATATATCTTAACAGTGTAAAGTATAAATTTGACTAATAACTACTTGACGTTACTAATTGTATAATGTCATTCAGTTAAAAAATATTTTTTTAGTGCCGTTTTTACTGATAAGACGTGCAGCTACTTTCATCGTGGCTTTTTATATATGCAGCTCCTGCCACAATTAAAATAACTACAAACATATGTCTAATTCTTCGATAAATACCTACCTTATATCGATACCTTTTTGCCAAACTATCGTAAGTGACATTTTCCATGAAAATGGTAAGTATAATATGCAAATACACATCTTGACAGAGGTAGATAGATCCATAAATATGTAAGCGTATTTAAATGTTTGACGGTTAAATAACTGCATACATTTTATCGTAAGTAACAGAACTGTAATAGACAGAATGGCAGAATTGTCGTAAGTAGCCTAAGGTAAAATTTAGTGAGTGACTTACGATATTTTGGCAAAAAGGTATCGATATTAGAATTCCTCAAAACAATATACAAAACTGATCCTAACTAATTTTTATACTGCAATCAGACAAGGTTCAAATACTTGGTTGACAAAAACCATGTTACTTTAAAGTTTTTTGGGTTAGTTACTAAATTATGTTTAGACAAGTAACTATTATGAACCAGTTATAATTCCGGCTAATGTATAATTTATTTAAAAAATGAAGTTGTAACAGGAGAAATAAAGAGTGTCGTCAATGAATTTAATATACATAGGTACCTACCAGACATACCATTGGAAGATTTGTACATGTAGAGAGTGTCTTTACAAGCACATAAATTTCGACTTTGTCGAAAATCATTTCAGGTCAAATTAAAAAGAGATGATTCCAATTATTTGAAATGCACTATAAATAGAAAAAAATTATGTGTACCTTTGCTGCACAAATATAACTCTTGTGTCCAGCCTGTCAATTACTCGTCATATCTAATGCACAAATAATACAATTTAATCTTTGATATAACCCTATATTAAGTTAACGTTTTAGACCCGCTGCTAAAGTATTTTTATTACAACAGTGTACATATTTTATACCCATATCCATCCATATAAGTAATATTTAGTTAGTCATATGCCCATATCTCACCAAACTATTTTCAAAATTTCCCTCTGTAAATACCTCAACATCATTAGCTGAAAACTAGCCAATGGAATGATAGCACAGTATGGCGACCACCTTACAGTTGACAAAATGATAGTTAGGAATCAGCCATCCAGTTTATTTTAAGAAATCCGTGCTATGGGCATATCACGTTAACCTATATACGACCTACAAATGATTTACCTACCTATATTATTCAGCATCATCAGATTTCATGTTTAGAAATAAGACGAAGGCAATTTTTGGCGAGTCGCAATTCAGAAACATTTTTGTGAGAAATTTGCAAACAATGCTGTAAATCAATTTTTAATCGGGTTGTGTGCTAAGCGAAAGGGAAGACATAACAGAACTTTTTTGTCATAGCCAAAAATTATGGTATATTCATTTCAAAAAAATTATGTTCGTATGCCCCAAATTATAGTATAAATTGATAATTATGGTAGGTCTGGCAACACTGGGCGTACGTTGGAGAGGTGCTGATATAGCAGAGCAAAGCGAAGCGATCAAACAAATTTGATTTCTCTGCTCTTATTGCTGTTAATATTTTCATGAAAAATTATTTCAGAAGAATTAATTAGTTGTATTTTTGTTAAAAATGCTCTATGGCAGGGGTTCTCAACCTTTTTCAACCCACGTACTCCTTTTTGTGTATCATTAATTATGCGTACCCCCAACAAAAATACTTCAGTTTTATTAAAATGTGCTATATTAGTTATTGGTCTACATATTACTGGATACACTATAACTGCGGCATTTTGTAGAACTAATTATAAAAACGGCGGAGTAATAATAGGTATTTCATAAGTCAGCCTTGCATATATGTATAAAAGAATTAATACAAGTCAACAAAAAATCAATTGAAAGAGACAAAATACAGACAGAGTGAAGTAGTGGGTGTAGAAATTAAATTGAATGTTGGCATGTGTATTAAAATTATAGGAATGTATAGGTCACAAACATCTGTCACAAAACATTTTTTAGAAACTCTTGAGAAAATTTTGTGTATTTTATTTAAAGATAGATCTCCTATAGTATTATCTGTATGTGGGGATTGGAACATACATTTTTTGGTAAATGATTTTAATAAACATCATCTAAGTGACCTTCTAAATTCGTATAGCATTGTATGTCACAATTAGGTTGATATATATAACGCTAGAAGTTTAGATGGCGTTTTCTAACAGTTTATGAACGGTATTTCTTATTATATAGACATAGACATAAGTTTCCCCTTAATGCTCAGCAGACCTTGTAAAACTAAAGCATCAAGCTGGATGACTAGAGGTATAAATAATTCAGCAGTGAAATTAAAGATATTATATAAGAGAATGATTCAAAGCAATAGAGATGAAGACCGGAATTTTTATCTGTTATAATAAGAAAATATATCGTAAAGTAATTAGAGCAGCTAATAAACTATATAATGATTACATCTATTTAAGGGCTTCAAGCAAATCGAAAGCTGCTTGGTCTATTATAAATAGAGAGACAGGTACTACTATATCAACTCATCAAAATATTCAAACCATTGAAAAAGACAATTCTCTAATAAGTGACTCTGCCTTGATTGGCAATATTTTTAATGAATATTTTATTAATCTACGGAAAAATTTGAAAAACAAATTTGGCAGCAATAGGAGTGGATTTCAATTTCGTAAAAATGTTCCAACTATTTTTGTAGAACCAGCTACAGAGAAGGAAGTTTTCAATATTATAAGGAATGTAAAAGGATCGAATTCTAGTGGCTTTGATAATATTAGTAGCAATATTCTTAAGTCAGTAGTTTATTATATTCTATCTCCATTGACATTTCTAATAAACTGGTCTCTTCAGGAAGGTTGTTTTCGGGAAAATCTGAAATTGGCAAAGGTCATACCTTTGTATAAAAAAGTTCAAAAAAACGTCAATTGTCCATTATAGACCAGTGTCGATTTTGTCATCTCTGTCAAAAATATTGGAAAGAGTAATGACTAAGAGAATGACCAATTTTATTTCTAAATATGAAATATTTTCCGACATGCAACATGGCTTTAGACAGGGTAAGTCGACTCAATCAGCCATAATTAGATTTATGGATAAACTCTATGATAATTTGGATAATAATAAGAAATGCTTTGGAATATTTTTAGCTTTTGATCTTGTGGATCATGTCACACTGATCACTAAAGTATATGAATATGGTTTTAGAGGAAATTGTGGGGATTGGTTGAAGTCTTATCTTTGTTGTAAAAATCAAAAAGTTGAAATAAATGGATATCAGTTGCAAATGATGGAAATAACCTGTGGTGTACCACAGGGTTCTGTTTTGGGTCCCTTGCTATTTTTGTTATTTGTGAATGATATAGGCTGTATGGACAATGAAAGTAGGTTAACCTTATTTGCAGATGACACATCATATCTTAGTTCAAATTCAAGCATTGAAAATTTAAGGGCGACTGCTCGAACTGATTTAGACAGAATCACTTCATGGTTCAATGACAGCAGCCTAATTGTTAACAGAGAAAAGTCTGTATTTATTCATTTCACTCCCAGATTAAAGCAATACAATGAAAGCGGTCTGTTGAAAAGAAATGGACAATCTATTGAACAAGTAGGGGCAATTAAATTTTTGGATGTTTACGTGGACAGTGCATTATCTTGGGAAAATCATATTGATGTACTTTGTAAAAAACTGTCATTGAATTGTTTAGTGTTTTACAGGTTAAGAGATATTGTTGATAAAGGTATTAGTCTATCCTTTTATTACGCTTAATTCTATTCTAGATTAACTTATAGAATTATTTTTTGGAGTTCTTCCTACCACTGTCAAAGAGAGTTTAAAATTCAAAATTGTGCTATTCGTAATTTAGCTGGTTTAAGCAAAGTACATACTTGCAGAAATGTTTTCAAGGAACTGAAAATCTTACCACTTGCAGGTGTTTATATCCTAGAGATGGTGTCATTTGTTAAACTACACCTAGATGAATTTTTAAGAAATGATTATTACCATGAGTAGGTACACTACACCGATTCTGGACCACTTGTCTGGTCACCGATCTCCGAATGGCTGTAGGTCCCCTATATCGCTATCAGCGCACCAAGCATCGGATGACATGTGTCCATCAGCAGCGACCACAGATTAGGGGCTTCAGGATAGAATCTCTCGCTATAGGGAATGTTGGCGAGGTCTTCGGCTAAAGGGGATTATCTTTAGCGTGGGGGACAGTGGCCAGAGGCTGTAGTTCGGAGTTCTGCCGCCAGGATATTCTAGGGGGAGGTGGGGTGCAAGGGGTTGTGGTACGTGGGGATGATCTTCAGCGTGGTCGACAGTGACCAGAAGGTGTAGTTCGGAGTTCTACCTCCCGGAAATTATAGGCGGCGCTGGTGTGCGGATGATTTATTACCTTATCCGAGAGAAGTGTCTTTAATGTAAACAAAGTTCTTTGTCGGTGGAATTCCAGGAAATGAATCTAATAAATCTGTCAATTAAATGTTAACAACGCGCGATTTATTGATATCGGTGGAACCAGCAACAATAAATAATCGAATGTAGTAATTAATAATTAAGAATATTAAATAAGTATATGCTTCTCGAGGGAGCTGTTGATTTCGAAATGTGATTTATGATATGACATTAATATATCTGAATTAATATGATTGGTGTAATCTAATATTAAAAGGATGTAAAAAATAAAGCTGAATGGTGATTGGTGGAATTGATAAAAAAATAAAATGGCGGTCTTCGGGAGCGGAAGGGAGATGGTGCACTCCGATTTATGGTAAAAATTGTTCGCTTGATATTTGTGTGCGAGGAAATAAATGTTTAGCATAGGTACCTATCAACTTGTTCTAACATGGCGTGGCGTGAATTACGCATCCGACGATTACCTACTCATTTAAAACATGTTGCACAACATTTCTTATTATTGAATTTAACTTGGGTATAATATCGGTTTGCATCAGATTCTAAAAATTAATACATAAATATTGGCATATTAATTTACATATTGAAGTCGGAAGTAATGAAATACCATGTTTGTTTTATAAATAAATATACTAATTTCTGTAGATTATGCACTATTCTCATTCAATGCGGAGATAAACGTACGTTTTGTTTTAACAAGATCACGTATCAATATAGTAAATTAAAAATAACTTATTACATACAGAGCGGTATAATTTTTGCGTGGATAGTATTTCATAAGAAGTAGGTATTATTATTTGTGTTTCGTTTTGTATGGGAAAGTGTAGCCGCCTAGCAAAGAAATGAACAATTTACATTGATTTAAATGGAAAACACGGACATTTCAAGAGGGCTTTCCAGTATCATAATCTTTAGATAGTTGGATTTCTCAGTTCCTCAGTTTTCGGTATCATAATTTCTTAGTTCGTTTCCAGGAATTTTATCTAAGGCGGCATGGTGTAAAGGAAATATTGTTTACATTATAAATTGTTGTTTATATCTGAATATAAAAACTTTTAAACACCGTTTCGTTTCTCACGGATGTCCACAGACAAGTCTAGACTTGTTTCGAGGATATTGTAACGTTTGTCTAACCTCCAAACTGATTAAACCAGCTTGTTCGACAAAACAACGCAAATCTTTATTGTCACTAGATACAAACTTCAACTCTTTTTCACAACTGTCAACACAAATTCCTTAGTTTGACGTTTCGACTTAACGCGCTCACGCTTTCGACTAAAAAACTCCCCGTCCTCTTGAAATCGCGAGTATTTATATATTTTTCAAGCTTCTGGAATATTCGGGAGCTTCTTTTTGGATTCCGGAACATAATGGAACGATTCTATGACTTAAATGAAAATTCTAGATTAGAAACGTCAACCTAAAGATTTTACAAATATTAATTTATAAACAATAAGAAATGAATTAACAAAACAGACATTCACTAGCAAGGTAGGTGAGCTTCCGTAACAATATATTTTTGCAGATACCCAATCTCAGTTCGAGGTTAAATGACATCATGACAGTGACAGTATAAAAAGAAATACAGAGCCTCGCTTCGGCATCATATTTGAGTTAGCGCTTCGAGGTGTATTATCTGATTTACTGTCTACAATATATTTTTATAGTTTGTGCAGCGCAATAATAATGTTGGAAAATAATGTAAGTACATTTTATTTATCTTTATAAGTGAACTTAGAGTATAGTAAAGATAATTGTGTACTGTTTGAATTCAAAGTAAATGTTTTTTATTTTTTTAATTACATGCAATTTGAGAAAAAACTTTTTACTATTTATTAGGTTTTTATTTTTTAAATTATTTCATAATTTGAAGAAACTTGTTATTAATTATTTGGTTTTTTATTTTTTAATTATACAATTTCAAAAACTTGTTTCTAGTTATTTCTTTTTTATTAAGGATATAAAGGAAGCTGTAGCAAAGCCAGTCTTTAGTTCCTTCCTGAACACGGTGAGAGCAACATCTCTTGAAGCTACACAATGGACCCAGAGGGAATTACAGCTCTTAGTGATAAAATTGTGAGGAAGTCCCAGGAAGTGTAAAAGTTGTTGAGAACCAATTGCACACCCAAGGAGACAGAAATTTGGAAAAAGCAGGTAAAATCTCATATTGGACTTTGCAATAAGGCCATTCGTAAAGAGGATTTATCTATAGGTGTATTGCGAAAATTACAAACAAATATCGATCATTTAAAAAGATTTCAAAAATTAATAGAAAAAATAAATTATACCGGAGTGGGTTCTGTAAAAGAAAAACGTAGTGATAGAGTAAGAGGAGGGTTCGTACAGGGGCAATTATTAACTTAAAACATAAAAAACTTGAACAATTTTTTGACGATGCTTTTTATCTTTTTAAAATTAGAATAACAAATACAATGAAAAAAATGCCTATGCTTAAAGTCAATACTTGCTTCTGTGTAGAGTTTATAAGAAAGTCAGAGGATAATGAAATTATAGAAAAAAATAATTTAATACAAAAAATAAAGTAATTGATGAGGGTACAAATTTAACAGTGGTTTGATGTTAACGTAAAAGATTATATCTCTAATGCTTTGTCAGAGTTTTCGGAATCAGGTAGTGGGTGGGCATTAAGTGAAATTATTAATTTAGAGTAAATATAAACAAATATGAAGTGGGGAACGGAGCCTCATCCTACATTAAACTACCGGATAAAATTGCATTAGAGAAAGCTTGTATTAACGTTAAAAATAAAGATGAAGCCTGTTTCGCATGGGCCATTGTTAGTGTTCTTTATCCTACAAAAACTCATTCAGATAGAATCGAATCATATCCTCATTACACTGACGTTCTAAATGTAGAGGGACTTGATTTGCCCATGAAACTATCACAAGTATCTAAATTTGAAAAAAAAAATAATATTTCAGTCAATATATTTGGACTGGAAATGATTGAGAAATCAAATTTTTCTGTAGTCCCTATCTGCTTAACTAAACATAAACTAGATCAACATGTCAATTTATTGATGATTCAAACTAAATACTTCCCCGAAATTAACGAGTTTGATAATATTCCTCAGACCGAGGAGGAGGGGAAGGAAGAGGAAATTAAATATCATTATTGCTATATTAAAGATTTATCCAGACTTTTAAGTTTTCAACTATCAAAATACTGTCATAAAAAAAATTCTGTGATAGGTGTTTAAATTGTTTTAGTTAAAATATAAATATAAAATATAATTTAATAAGTTTTATTAAAAGTTAAACGATCATGTAGTGTATTGTGAAAAACTCAACGACTGCAAAATTTAATTTTCTAGGAAAAGCATATTAAATTTAAAAATTTCAGAAACAAAGAAAGGGTACCATTTATTATTTATGCAGATTTCCAGTCATTGCCTCAGCCTTTTAATGATGAGAGGGATACAACAACAAAACCGCTCGATACCAAAAACATGTAGCATACAGTGCCGGGTATTATTTCAAGTGTAATTATTACAACAACTGCTCTTATTACAAAAGTAATAGAGGTGCTGACTGTATGTCTTGGTTTGCTAATGAACTGGAAAATGTTGCAAAATTTGTCTCTTCAAAGTTGAAACATGTGGAGAAGTTAGTTTACGGGATGCAAGTAAAATTTGTCACATTTGTGAGGAGGAATTCAAGGAAACAGATAAAATTGTTAAGGATCATTGCCACCCCACGGGAAATTTTAGAGGTTTTGCTCACAATAAATGTAATTTAAATTATAAAAATTCTTTCGTAATTCCAGTGGTGTTTCACAACCTAGGGGGGTACGACACACATTTTATTATGCGTGACTTGACACAGAAAAATCATATTACATTATTACCGGAAAATAAGGAAAAATATATTAGTTTTACAGTTTTTGATAATGACACGAATTTATAATTCAGATTTATATATTCCCTACGATTCATGGGTTTCTCATTAGACGCACTCGCTTCCAATCTATCGACTACCACAACCATAGACAATTTTGAAAATCTCAGAAATGAATTTCCAGATTTAGATGAAGAACAATTTAAATTATTAACACGTAAGGGGGTATTCTTTTACGACTACATAGACAGTATAGAAAGACTTGACGAAACTCAGCTACCTGGCATTAAACATTTCTACAATAAACTTGATGACAAAAACATTGAAAAGACGGATTATGCACATGCGAAACTTGTGTGGGAAAAATTTAATATTCAAAATTTGGGGGAATACAGAGATTTATATATGAAAACCGATATTATGTTATTAACTTGTATTTTTCAAACCTTTCGCGAGACATGCCACAAGACATACGGTCTAGACCCGGCACACTATTACACAATACCCGGCTATACTTGGGACTGTATGCTTAAATATACTGGATGTAAGCTGGAAACCATTCAGGATGTAGACATTTTAATGTTTATCGAGCGAGCCATCAGAGGTGGTGTCAGTCAATGCTGCAATCTCAGCATTGGCTCTGAGGCTAATAATAAATATATGGCTGAATATGACTCAATGGGTCAATATTTACCATATGGAAGCTTCAAGTGGGTCGATTGCAACATTGACGTCACTAGTATCCCTGATAATGCTGATGTAGGATACATATTGGAAGTTGACCTTGAATACCCTGAATCATTGCATGACCTACACAGAGATTTACCTTTTTGTCCGCAACATCGGAACCCACCAAATTCCAAATTTTCTAAATTAATGACCATTTGTTACGATAAAAATAATTACATTATTCACTACAGGAATTTGAAACAAGCTTTACAACATGGCTTAAAATTAACCCGCATTCACAAGGTCTTAGCGTTTAATCAATCCCAGTGGTTGAAACCCTACATCGACTTAAACACATTATTAAGGACTCAAGCAATGACGGAATTTGAAAAGACTCAAATTAACTATAAATGCAGTCTTTGGGAAAACAATGCAAAATGTCCGAAAACATAGAATCGTGAAACTTGTAAATGGGAGGCCAGGTATGGGGCTAAAAATTTAATTTCCAGTCCAAATTTCAAAAACAGGTCAATATTTAGCGATACTCTTAAGGCCATTGAACTTAAGAAAACCAGCATTGTATTCAATAAACCTTTGTACATAGGAATGGCTATACTTGATACCGGGATATCAAAAATTATCATGGTCAAGGGTGGTTGTGGGATGTAAAACGTGTGTCTTACTTTAAATTTGAAATAATTATGTCACTGTCACACTGACATCATCAATAACCTACAAATTTCATACCTATTTATTTCAGTTGTAAAACAATAATGAACTACAAATTATGAAATAACGGTTTTAGTAACAAGAAAAACTAAATTACACTAATTGTTGGAAATGTCCCCCGTTTTGTTCGATGCACAAGTTGACGCGCCTCCTCATGCTGTGAAAAGCGTTGTGCAGCATTTCTGGCGTTATAGTTGCACATTGCTGAACAATTCTTTGTTGCAGTTCTTGCAAATTATTTACCGGAGTTGCGAAAATCTTGTTTTTTAAGTAAGGAAATATAAAATAGTCCATAATTGTCAAACAAGGTGATCTCGGAGGAAACTCAACTTCTGTATGCAAACTTATCAGCCGGTCATCAAAAAACTCGCGGAGGAAAGCAATATTTCCTCGTGTAGTATGTGCTGTTGTACCTTCATGCGGGAAATAACCGTACCGAAGTTTATCATCATTTAACTGTTGCACAAATTCAGCCAAAAAGTTGTGTCTGTACCTTTCTGCGTTGACGGTGAAATCGAAAAAAATTGGCCCAATTATTCTTCTGCGAGAAACTGCCATCCAAACACCAATTTTTTGAGTATGTAGTGGCGATTCAGTAAAAACATGAGGGTTATCATTGCTCCACATTCGCACATTTTGAGAATTGATGTATCCCGAAAGGTGGAACCACGCTTCGTCAGAAAAAAAAGTTAAGTCCAGAAGATCGTCATTCATTAAATTATTGACAAACCAATGGCAGTAAGCAAGGCATCTGGGGTGGCCTGCGGGCAGAAGAGCTTGATGTGCTTGCATCTTATATGGATGCATGTTCAAGTCTTTCTTTAAAATCTTATGACATGTTCCATAAGAAAGTCCAATTTCCTGAGAAAGACGTTTCAAAGGTTTTGCAGTCTCCTCTTCCATACGTTGACGAACGTCATTGACAACTTCTTCTGTACGAACTCTTGGTCTACCAGCACCTTTTTTATGAGTCACACAACCAGTTTCGCGAAACACTTCAACACAATTTGTAAGGCACGCATAAAAATTGTCCGGTAATATTGCCACGTTTGGGAAGTGCTCTCGAAAATTGTCCAAACACAAACGTTGACTGTATTGCCAATTTCTATTAACTAGCGCACCCGTTCGAAAATAGACTTCAATCATGAAAATTTTGTGCTGTGTGGTAAGAGGCATGATTCAAAAACTGGATTAGAAAATTTCAGCACAATGACTTGACAGATTCTGACACAACCAAACATATTCAAAAATTTAAAGTAAGACACACGTTTTACATTCCACAACTACCCTTGACCAAGATAATTTTTGATATCCCGGTATTTCAAAAACATGTGTCTATGAATTTCATTACGACTATATGCTAGAAAAATTCCCCCTTGAAAAATGTAAACTCTTGTACACCGATACCGATAGTTTAATTTATGAGCTTCAGTGTAATGATATGTATGAAGAGGTAATTATAAAAGAACAGCGGAAAAATAATGACCCACTTCATAGGACTACGATGAAAGCAATACACCTATAGGGTTGAGGGGGGAAAAGAGGTAAAAAAGCCTAAAGGTGTAAAGTCTAATATTGCGAAAACCAAAATAAATTTCGAGGATTATTTGGACTGTATAATGAAATTCGTGGAAAACAAACCCCAGGAAGAATGTGTGCTTCATAACACTCAACGCTGTATACAATCAAAATTACATGAGGTATACAGCGTAGAGGAAACAAAAATAGCCTTAAATCCTGTAGATGATAAGAGACACATTCTTTCTGGGGTTCACGATACTCTCCCTTGGGGCCACTACTCCATAATGGATGCATCCTCATGATATCATCACTAAAGTGCATCACCATATTTATATATCTTGTATTTTATTTATATTTATGTATTACATATCTTATATTTTATTTATGTATATTTTGTATTTTTTTTTGAGAGTATTCTGTACATAGTCAATAAATATGCTTGTTATTGTATTAGTAGATAAGCTAGGACAGATCCCCAGCGGAAGTGAACTGTCATCGAGCTGGATGGCCAGCTAGCAGCGACCTGCACCAGGGAGCTGCTGGTCATTAGCTTCAGGGTGAAGAACCAGACTTCTTGTAGCATCACCCCATGTTCTTGTAGCATCCCCACAGGTGTAGGAGCCCCAGGGGCTGCAGAAAAGCACCCCAAGAGTATGTGACGTAGGTTCGTCAAGATGGCGGCCTGACGTCACGAGCCGCGCCCAAGGTAGTAGTTCAGGCGGTCACTAGAAGGCGCGGCAGTCTGGCCAGGCGTCCACGAGAGAGCGCGGTAGTCTGGCGGCATATTCAAATATTTAGTATACAGGGTGAATCAAAAGCTATATACAGGATGAGCAAAATAAGAATGCGGATATAAAAAACATGCGCAGTAGATTGCTATCGTCAAGATGGCGGCCTGAAATTAGATATGGGGATTGCAGGTGTCTGGCGGCAAATGCTCGATGTTAGGTATGGGGAATGTCAAATATCTGAGAATTTAGTTGGTAAATTTAAAAGCTTAGATCGTAGGTCTTTTTGGCAGGTCACACGTGACATAGCAGCGCCTAATTGGTTGCTGCAGTCTGCCTGATGGCGGAAAATTCAAATATCTGAAATTGGGTATGGGGATGGCCTTACAAGAACTTAAAATCGTTATATCTCGTAAACGCGTGCGAATATCGAAAAAACAAGTGGAAAAATCTCCCCCGCAAACCCCCTGGTTTTGATTGGTAGTCTGTTACACTTTTATTTTATTTTTATTAAAATCAACAATAAATACATTATTCAGTGGTGCAGGTCAATGAATTGAGTACTCCTAATGGAATGGATCAGTTGTCATCTATTTCTTTAGATCATGGTAGGTCTATGGTCATAGGTCTATGATTCCAATCTGACAGGGAATTCTATGAATTTTGCCGCCAAAAAAAAGGGTCTCAAGTTTTTCTGATAGATTCAGCAGCCATTTCTGTGCTTGGTGTGTGATTCATTAGAAATCGTCGTTTTTACGGATTTTGCTGCATCTTTTGGGCAAATTTACTACTAAGTAGTTGCTAATATTGCTTCTTTTAGTTGTATCAACCATTTGGGTTGGATTTGTGCTCAATCAGAAATTTTATAAAGCATCTGCCTTCACTACGAGGCCGCTCTACAACCATTTAGAGGTAAAACATTTATTATTTCTTTAATCTAGTACCTATTTTCTCTAGAGTTATCTGCTTCTAACAAACTGACATTTATCCGCTTCATTTCACTTTTAGGCCTTTTCTTCTTCCTTCCTTTCTTTGACGCAGAGCCTATCTCCGCTTCTGTCTACTTGTTAAGATTTCCTTACGACTCACCCACTGGCTTGGAGTGTATTGCATGTCATCCACCGACATATCGTACGAGAGAACTGAGTATTTCCTGGTATACCGCTTTCCGCTGCATACTTGTCGATAGACCTCGACAACTACAACAGGTGTAGGACCTCTTCTGGATCCATCCACTGCATCCTGCAAACAGATAAGCTAATATAACATTAATGCTTAACATAGATAAGCTTCAGACAGCTCACTAACATTTTTAGTTTATTTAATTTATGTTGCATACTTACCACTGCTTACAAGTGCTTATTTTGCTTTTGCTTTATCTCCTCTTTGCTTTAGTAAGCTAATACTATTATTTTGTACCAATTGTGCCTGTAGAATATTAATAACCAGTGATGTGCCGGATAATTATCCATTTATAATTAACCGGATAATTATCGATAATTATCCATCGGCTAAAAATCCTTTCAAAATTAGCAGGCTAAATATTATAGTGCCAGTGGAAAAAATGGCTTCATAGGGAGATATATTGGAACTTTTATTTATTTTTTAATTTCATTTAGTTTTAGTGTTTTATATTTTTAACGATTATTTTTATTTTTGATGCACTTAATTAAATGATGAAGATTGCGGTATTATAAAATAAAATACAAAATAATACCTATCTCTAGATTTAATTTCTCCGATGACTTATAATATGATGACCTAATAATACCTATTATGCTTACCTACCTAGTAGGTAAGAATAAACATATAGATATTTTATTGGTAATTGCGAAAAAATTATTCTAATGTGTGAAAAATTAAAAGACTGTATATTCTGCTAACTTCTAATTATAATATTTTTAGCCGGCTAATTGCTAATTATATAATTAGCATTGGCTAAATATATAATTAGCGGCTAAAAACCCATCACTGTTAATAACAAATATTGCTAGGTATTTATCTTATCTACAACTTACTTTACTGCTTCTTGGTTTTGCTTGTAGTGTAGTGCTATATATATTGCTTGCAGCCTACAAAACAACACGATAAATATTAACTACCAATTTATTGTAAATTAACTCGTCTCATAAATAATAATCTCACAATATATTTATCTTTAAATCATACTTACTTACCCCAATCTATGTAAACCTGCTGTAGTACTATAAAAGGGTACAAGGAAATTACAGTTGTAATGTTTATTTCGTCCACGATTACGATTTCCTAGCATAATAATTTGTATTTGTATTAGCAAAGACAATATACTAGTCTTTGATATTAGCTTTCTTAGTTCAATCCACAAAATATATATGTTCATGTTTGACCTTCGCAATTTTGTCAACTCTATGAGTCACAGAATAAAAACAACAGTAGTAGAATTTCAGTAGTGTAGTCATTGGGCGCATTCACGGAACCGCAGCGCTTTAGCGTTTTATTCAAATAGCTGCAGCGCTGTATTAAAGCGCTGCAGCGCTTTATTAAAGCGGTAAAGCATATATTTTTTCCGCTGGATCGCTGAATGGTTCCATCAAGCGATAAAATTAATTTAGGTTAGGTTTACGTCTATGGGTTTATGAACAAAATATCTATGGATAATATTAATTATTATTAATATTAATTACAAAATATGAATTACTGAAAACTATGTCACTTTAAGCTTGCGTTTAAAATGTCGATTCAGCGAACGTGAAGCGGTAAAACGCTGAAGCGCTGGAGTGCTATGTTTCCCTGAATGCGGCCATTGACCCATAGACCCACGGATCACCTAGAGATATTAGAATGTGATCTGATAGATCTCGGTCGGATCAGATCAAACTAAGATCGTCACAAGTCCTCTACCAATAGAAAAAAGTCCCAAACTCATATGACAAAAAACAAAAAAATTAGGTCAGGTGACGTCACGAGTCCCGCTCAAGAACTTAAAATCCTTATATCTCGTAAACGCGTGCGAATATCGAAAAAACAAGTGGAAAAATCTCCCCCGCTACCCTCCTGGCTCTGATTGGTAGTCCTCTACCAATACAAAATAGTCCCAAGCTCGTATGACAAAAAACAAAAAAAATTAGGTCTGCTGACGTCACGAGCCGCGCTCAACAACTTAAAATCGTTATATCCCGTAAACGCGTGCGGATATCGAAAAAACAAGTGGAAAAATCTCCTCCGCTTCCCTCGTGGTTCTGATTGGTAGTCCTCTACCAATAGAAAAAAGTCCCAAGCTCGTATGACAAAAAACAAAAAAGTATATATTCTTATATATCAAATTACTTGTAGCGACATCCGTGATATTAATTTCAAACTATTTTCAATCTAATAGCGAAAGCAGGATTCTGTCGCAAATTCAAACGCAGCAAAAGTAAGAGCTGTCATGGACGCAAGAGGTCTCCTGCTGTTTTTCAGTAATGTTATTTTTATCAAAGTTCGGTATTTATTTTAATACAATAGACAATGGTCTTCATTGTTTGAATAAACAAAGGAAACTATAAGATAAAAATAAAGTACAATACGCGATTCTTGCTAAGCAATACGCTATCTACTGGCGGCACGCACAACTAACGCATGTGGTATTGGTTCAGTTTTGCGTATGTATGTCTATTGTGAATTTTGAATTATCCGTTGTTATATTAGTTAATTGCTTTGATTAGATATGAATCATTATTGTTGTGAGCGTCATTGTTCCTCTTGTACAAAGAAAAACCCCGAGATCAGTTTCATACTTTTCCAAAAGCGGGAAAATCTGGAGCTATCGCGGAAACTATAAGTTGAGCATTGCAGAGTTACAGGAGACAAGTATGGATAAAGAATCTAAAGAACGCAGAGTAGAGAGTGTGCTCTTTACCTTTCTCTAAGGATGACTATTTCCATTAAGGCATGTATGCCGTATGCCCAATAAAGAATTTGACATATTTCGAGGTTATGTTTCATTTTCAGATTGAACGCTCGAAAAATATTAAAATCTATTTTAATTTTTACCTAGTTTAAAGTTCTCGACAACAAATCTTTGATGAATTAAATTTCAAACGTCAGTGTCAGTGAACGTAGGTTAGTATAGGTTACTGCCATTTTGACGCTTCGATCTTAAAATGAATCGCATATAACAGGAAATATGTAAAATTTAATAAGATTTATTCGCGGAAGCCGCGTTTCTTGGAATATTACGTAGTATTACAATAGACAATGGTCCTCATTGTACGAATAAACAAAGCAAACGATAAGATAAAAATAAAGTACACTGAGAACCATTGTCTATTGTGTTAAAAATGCTATAAGATTTTCTCAAGCCGCGTTTCTTGGAATATTAATTATTATCACTGGCCGCACACGTGGTATTTTTAATACAATAGAAAATGAAGACCATTGTCTCTTGTATTGCCTTAAGATTTATTTGCTGTAGCCGCGTTTCTTCGAATATTAATTATTATCATTCGCTGCATACGTGCATGGTACGGCTTTGTTATTATGTGACGCAGAGAGTTCCTATAAATAGTTAAATCAGTGCTGAAAATATCAGTTTAGCACACAATCGTCTAGCAGCATCAGCAGCAACAACAGTTACATCCCGCTCAGCATTGTTAATAGTGCAAAGTAGTTTATCAAGTGTGTGTGATATAATCAACGCTAGTAAAGTATATAATACTCAACGCTGGCATTATTAAAGCAACATAGATAGACATCTTCAACGCATGTTAATAGTGCAAAGTAGTTTACCAAGTGTGTGATATTATCAACAATAGTAAAAGTGTATAAGACTCAACGCTGGTATTATTACGGCAACATAGCAACAAAGCAACATAGATAGACATCTTCAACGCATTAGAGTGAGTAATTATCATTATTATTATTTAGATATTAAGATTTTTCCTACAGCAAAGGCATTATTATTATTTAGATATTATTAAGAAATTTTTGTATCAAAGATCTTATTATTTATTATACCAGATTTTTTATATTTTACATATCGAATGGATCTATATGAAATTAATTCCATACAAATTTTCGCAGTAAAGCAACAATAAAACTTCAGGACCTACACGCTGCCGCTAGTTTTGAAATTCAAGAGGTCTTATCACCATAATCATAAGAAGGCATAATTCTAGAAGGCATCCAAACTAGACGCTTTATTTAAGTGTAAGTATCCTATTGTTTTAGTGTTTGTGGCAGTAGTATTTAAAGGAATTATGGATACATTCTGCAACGAGGGTGATAAGTTTATCAAAAAATTAGAGGAGGGTAGCTAAACTATTGGGGGAAAGTCGTACACCACCTAATGTGAATAATTATATAAAATTAATCAACAAGCAACTAGTTGATTAATTGACATACCAGGCCTTACGAAATAGTAACTCTGTTGGAGTTTTACGTAAACTTCATACTAAGTTGGGCAATTTAAAGTGAATCAAAACCCTCATACATTCAACACATGTAGGAGCTGGGCTTAGGGATAATAGGAGTCATAGGGTTAAGTGGGAGGACATTCAGTCAGTTTTTTCGGGACGTATCCGTACAGGTGTTATCGTCAACAAACCATATTGATGTTATCGAATTTTTTAGTGATTCCTTCTCATTATTCAAGACAAGAATAAAATTCTAAAATACATCCATCGACCAAGGTAAATGCCGTATTCTGCGGCGAATTTATTAAACAATCGAAAGTCTCATAAATACGGGAATTTAAGTATTTTAACACTAAAAACACGGTTATAGACCTGGGAACCAATTTAAAGTTATGGTTCCAGGAGAATGTCATAGACAAAATTCTAAATAAGCTTGAAGAGTTTAGCGAGAAAGATAGCGGCTGGGCTCTTCATAGAATTTTAAGTTTAGAAGTAAACATTAATAGATTGGACTTGGGCAATGGCGCATTTTCGTATGTTAGATTACCAGAACAGATTACAAATAAAAATGTTTGCGTTAACGTAAACATTTTTGACGATGACTTGTGCTTTGCGTGGTCTATTGTTTTGGCTTTACATAAACCAATTAGTATATCCTGTGATAGAACCTCATCGTACCCTCACGCCGCCACCGCACTAAATTTAAACGATTTAATATTTCCCATGACAATAGGCCAAATTTCAAAATTTGAAAAACTTAATGATATATCCGTCAATGTTTACATCTTGCAAAAACGTGGTAAGGTTTTTAATGTTGCACCTGCCAGTTTAACAAAAAATAAAGTAGAGAGGCACGTTAACTTGCTTTTAATTCAAGATAAATATTTCGATGAAAGTCAGAGGGGCGAGGGTGAGGAGGAAATTGATTGGGAAATTAAATATCACTTTTGCTGGATTAAAAATTTATCAAGACTTGTTTCATCTCAATTAAGTAAACATGATGGAAAGAAACATATTTGTGACATTTGCCTCAATTATTTCAGAACTGAGGAAAAATTAAATGGTCATGTTATAGATTGTGAAAAATTAAAAAAATGCAAAATCACTTTTCCCGATGAGATATCTCTATATTTTAAGAACCACAAGTACAAAATTCCAACACCTTTCGTTATTTATTCCGATTTTGAGGCAGTGCTAGAACCTCTCTCTGAACATAGTAATACCAAAACCAGGAAATACCAAAAACATGAAGCATTTAGTGTTGGGTATTACTTCAAATGTTCATATGATGATAGTTTATCCTTTTATAAAAGCTACCGAGGTGCCGATTGCGTTCAGTGGCTCTCCCGGGAACTTGAAAATATTTCTAAATTTATTGATTCGAAATTAACTACAGTTGTGCCCATGGATATGTTGTCCCAAGTACAGGAGTTTGAATTTCAGGCATCTAAGCACTGTCATATTTGTGAGAAACCATTTACGACAGATGATCATAGGGTCAGAGACCACTGCCACTTTACGGGTACATATAGAGGACCGGCGCATAATAAATGCAATCTAAATTTCAAAAATTCTTTCGTAGTGCCCCTAGTATACCACAATTTAAGCAATTACGACGGCCATTTTATCATTCGTGAAATTGCAAAAACTGGCACCATTAGTTTATTACCGATAAATAAGGAGCGCTACATTTCATTCACAAAAACTATGCCCGACTCCAATGTTAAATTTCGGTTCATTGATTCTTTTAGATTTTTAACTGAATCATTGGATAAGATATCATCATACTTGACTAATGATGAACTAACAAATTTACAAAAAGAATTTAATCATTTGGAACCGGAGAAATTTAATTTGCTTACACGTAAAGGCGTATTTTGTTAATGACTATGTGGATAATTTGGAAAAGTTGAATGCAACCTCTCTACCACCGATAGACTAATTTTACAATAAATTAACTGATGGTAATATATCACAGGAAGATTATACGCATGCCCAAAATGTTTGGAATTCATTCGGTTGTCAAAATTTAGGTGAATATTCAGATTTCTATTTAAAGACCGACGTTCTCCTGTTGGCGGATGTATTTGAGAATTTTAGGCAGAAATGTTTGAACACATATAAACTCGATCCTGCCCATTATTACACTCTGCCAGGATATACGTGGGATTGTATGCTAAAATACACAAAAGTTGACGTGGATTATTTGAAAGACATCGATATGTTGATGTTTGTTGAATGAGGAATACGTGGGGATGTTAGCCAATGCCAAGGATTGTTAACTGTTTACAGGATTGCTCGATCCCTATACTACAATGTAATCCATAATTGTGACGTCATCAAAGATCCAATAAAGTAAAGTAATCTGTCAAAGTCAAACTGCAAGCGCGAAAGCGGAATTTGAATTTAAAATTCTCAAACAATAGTTAATTATTCATATATAATACCTTTGTTGTTTGTGTTTGTGGGTAACAGCAAAGAGGAATTAGTTTATCCTCTTTGGTAATAGTTTCTGTACATACCTATAATAAGTAATTGCATAATATTTTCCTTGGTTTCTTTATGTTCTTTAATTCTGTGTCTACCAACAAATTGAAATTATATGCACATTTTGATACAAACTATCCGAGTATATTATTAAAATAGGTAAGCATATGGATACTTTTTTAATTATGAACATATTCGAAAACAGAGATTCTGTAGAGAAATATGAACGGAAAAAGTGTGATGTTGGGTTATGCTGTAATGTTCAAGATATATTTTGCGGCTTTAAGTGTATATTTACGTAAATTTGTTAGTGCTTATCTGTACCATCTTCTTAATAGTTAAAATAAGATACTTATATACAAGGATGATTAGTTTTATATATAATTAACAATGTTAACTGCTTTTTTACAATAAGCAACATGTATACTGTTCGCAGCTATACTATATAATGCACAGGACAGGGCTGGACAGAGTGCTCTAAATAGGTTGGAAGTGCCACAATAGATCTTCTAGGTCGCGGTGGACCAGGCCAGGGGGTCGACTCCTATGTAAATCTAATCTAATCTAGCCAAAATTAAATTGAAATTCCTATATAATTTGCCAATAAGGCTAAAATAATTAAAATAAATTTTAAGCTTACTGTAGCAAAAAAAATGTAGGCATCAGTAGTAAAGTTAATATAAAAAATTGGGTTAAGATTTCCAGCAAAGATAATTTGTTAATAAACACAATCCTTACCTGTTAAATTTGGGAAATATGTTTATTAGTTATTAAATCTTACAATTTATACTGGTATTACAAACTTTAATAAATAATAATCATTCAAATACGAAAATTCTCTTGCAAATTTAAAATAAATATATTTGAAATATATAAAATATTTTGACAGTTCGATTACATGGATCTTCGATGACGTCACAAAGGCGGATGACAAAATTGAGCGATCGAGCAATCCTGTAAACAGTTAACAATCCTTGGGTAAGTGCTGGAATAGCAAGGATTGTTAACTGTTTATAGGATTGCTCGATCCCTATACTACAATGTAATCCATAATTGTAACGTCATCAAAGATCCAAAGATCTCGAACTTGTAGAAATAGGTATACTTTATACTGTTATTACAAACTTTAATAAATAATAATATTAATAATCATTCAAATACGAAAATTCTCTTGCAAATGTGAAATATAACAAACACAAAATAGGTATATTTTGACAATTCGATTACATATATCTTCGATGACGTCACAAAGGCGGATGTCAAAATTGAGCGATCGAGCAATCCTGTAAACAGTTAACAATCCTTCAGCCAATACTCCAATCGATACGCTAAAGCAAACAACAAGTTTATGGCGTATTTTAACCCAGCCCAACTAACAAAGTACCTCATGTACTTTGACGTAAACAATCTGTATGGTTGGGCAATGTCTCAATATCTCCCGTATGGCGGGCTTCAATTGGTTGGAAAATTTTGACGACACATTTGATGTTACAAAAGTTTCTGATGAATCACCTGAAGGGTACATCCTGGAAGTTGACCTTGAATATTCCCAGCAGCTCCATGACGCTCATAAAGACCTGCCCCTATGCCCAGAACACCGCGTACCTCCAAATTCTAAATTACCCAAGCTTATGACTACCCTGTATAATAAGGAAAAATATATTATACATTATAGAAATTTGAAGCAGGCTCTCTCTTTAGGCGTAAAACTTACTAAAATTCATCGCATACTTAAATTTAACCAGTCTCCATGGCTGAAAGATACATTGATACAAGACACAATCAAAGAACAATTTTGAGAAAAATTTATACAAATTAATGAATAATGCCGTTTTCGGCAAAACGGTGGAAAACATTCGGAAACTCGTCTGGTGAAACTCAAAAATC
This sequence comes from Pogonocherus hispidulus, assembly GCA_963924545.1. Taxonomy (NCBI): domain Eukaryota; kingdom Metazoa; phylum Arthropoda; class Insecta; order Coleoptera; family Cerambycidae; genus Pogonocherus; species Pogonocherus hispidulus. The sequence continues at coordinate 30,245,719 of OZ004698.1, forward strand.
ACTGGGAGGGCCGCTATGGGGCTGGAAATTGCATAGCTAGCCCGAATTGTCATAGTAGAGCCATTTTCGACGAGGACCTGGTAGCAATAGATAAATCGGAAATTTGCTTCAATAAACCTTTATATGTTGGAATGTGTATTTTAGACTTGTCAAAAATTTGCGTGTATGATTTTCATTATAATTTTATGCTTCAAAATTTAAACAACAACACTTGTAAATTGCTTTACACTGATACGGATAGTCTTATTTACGAAGTCCAATGTGACAATATTTATGAACAAGTTATTAACAATAATTTGACAAAATTTGACACTAGCGACTATGCCTCAGACAATCCATATCAGTTGCCTTTGGTTAATAAAAAAGTTCTGGGGCTAATGAAGGACGAATGCAATGGGGCCATAATGACACATTTTGTGGGCCTCCGCTCCAAGATGTACAGGGTTAGTTTTATTAATGTGAACCCCATCTTAATATTTTAATTATTGACAGGTAGAAAAAACTTGTAAACTGGTCTTATACAATTTTTTATGTAGATTTCAGTTATTCTAACAATTTTGCGGTGGCAAATTATGTATACAGGGTACACAAAAAAGTATGTTTTTTTATATGGAACACCCTGTATATTTTAATATTTTTGGATTCGGTACGTCCTTCTGATAACAAATATATATATATATATACAACAAAATAAAATTGACGAAAACATATATCCTGAATTTGAATATAACACTTTTTCAAAATATTCGCGCGAACTTTATGAAACGTTGTTTAAAATGCATTGAGGTTAATGGTGGATATGTTGAAAATGTTATGTGATTTATTTTATTACGAATATATTTTGTAATCTATAATAATATATTTCTGTTACCTTTAAGTTTCCAATTATACAAATTGTATATATATTTGTTATCAGAATGACGTACCGAATATTAAAATATACAGGGTGTTCCATATAAAAAAACATACTTTTTTGTGTACCCTGTATACATAATTTGCCACCACCAAAGTGTTAGAATAACTGGAATCTACATAAAAAATTGTATAAGAGCAGTTTACAAGTTTTTTCTATCTGTCAATAATTAAAATATTAAGATGGGGTTCACATTAATAAAACTAACCCTGTACAGTATTTTGATAGCTGGTAAACCATGCATAAAAAAATCCAAATGCGTAAAGTCAACTGTTGTTAAAAAGTCTATAACTTTTGCAGTCTATGAAAATTGTTTAAAAAATAGTAGTGAAATCTTTAGGACCCAACGAAGTATCCAATCCCACTTGCATAATGTATATTGCGTGGAACAATAAAAAATTGCGCTAAGTCCCCATGATGATAAACGATTTCTTTTAAATGATGATATCTACAGCACTCTACCTTGGGGTTCTTATGCCATTATGGATGTTTAATTATTATTCTTATGTATATTATGCTTTGTTTACATAATCTTTATGTATAAAATAAAAAATGTTATATATTTTATATATCTTTTATTACCCTTTCAATTGTTGCGTTCGGTAATATGCTCACGGATGCGACGAGATTACAGTCACGTGATTTCAGATGAGACGGACAAATAGAAAATAAATGAACGAAATCGATTGCATAAGGCATAATATAACCTCACCTTTTCTGTTTTGACTTTGTTGACGGTTTGTTTATATTCTATTTCGAATTATTTAAATAACGAATATTGTAAAATCAACCATTTTAAATGCAGTCCAAGGATATGAAATAATTTTTGAAGATCAAGATGAAGAATGTACAAATTGTTTGGAAAAAATGAAAACTTCGCTTATGAAACAGTGCCAAATTTTTGTAAATTGTAAATGTAATGTAATTGTATTTTGTAAATCAAATAATTGTAAATCTACTTCTCCATTTCCAAAAAATGACAACTCAACTTAACTACAACCAACTACAACTTTAAAAAGTCAATGACAACTGACAACCATGACCACCACAACCTCACAAACTCAGATTAATCTTTCTCCTCGACCAAAATGCTTCGAGCAAACAGATCTTGCTCTGATCGATCTGATTTAATTTCTGAACGATCAAGATTTACCTCCCCTACCTCTAGATGTAATTAATGAACGATACGGACTAAAAAGATCAATCTGATGTAATTACCGAACGCCACTATAATATATATATATTGAATTATATATATATAAACATGCTCAGAAATTTATTGATGACGTAAAGCACGTACACAAAAACTACAATCTTGTTGTGATGAAACTGGACTATCCCAGTGAGTTTTCCAGTCTGGTCTATTGTAGTGCACAAAGCAGTGCAACTTCTTGGTAATTTTGATCAAATAACTAATAATTCAGTTGGTTGTATATATTTAACAATATATTCTAGTGGAACATAATGCAGTTCATCTGTAGTAAAATCACTAAAAGATTTTATTTTGTCACGATGAAGTGACGTCATAATTTTTCTTTTGCAACAGAAACAACTACTTGTTTTCTCATCGCAGCTGACAGACTCAGACATTGTGAAAGACTGATTAAAATAAAAGAAGCAGCTTACTTAAAAGTGTTTTTTATTTATTATTTAAATCATATAGTACATTCTCTTTATAATAATGTAGATATTCACGCAGGGCATTAACTTAACAAACTATCATTGGATACATCGCAAAACGCTAATAATATTATTAAATTTTAAAATTAGGCTCGAAGATTCTCCCACCACCAACAACAACAACGCCACTACCGCCCTCTCTCAGACTATGTTGAAATTATCAATCCAACTGTTATGGCTTTTATCTAAACCCAGCCATTTAACGAATATTTTCTTTCCTTTTCTTCTAAGTACCTTTTCCACAAGGTAGATGTCGGGTTGACAGTTTCCTGTAGTTCTTCGTTGTAAAAGGCGCCTTTGATGGGATGTCCCTGCATATCTACCAAAAGATATGTGGTGGGGTTTATTATTTTAATCGATGTAATTTTAAAGAGTTCAGTTGTCCAGTTGGGGGTGTAAACTTTATCAAATACATGCTTATTTTTACTTATGCGAACAACATCGCCTACTTTAAATTTTCGCGCGCCGCTAATCTTGATGTGACTGTAGGAGGATTTTAGTATAGCTTTTTCATTAGATTTATTTACTTCAACAGGTTTACATCCTATAGTACTATGTTTTGTTTCGTTGTAATTTTTTGTGATTTGAGATAAAACATCTATCCATTTATAGGTACCGTTTAAACTAAAGTATTTATACAGTTTTGCTTTTATAGTACGTATAGCGCACCCGGCAGTGGCGGCTTTCTTGATGCTGTAGGTATTGTAATGATTTATATAGAATTTTTTCATTAAATTTTGAAATATTTTATTGTAGTATTCGGTTCCCTGGTCGGTTTGCAGATTTTTAGGCACTCTATTTTTATCATGCAACAGAATATCTTCAAAAGCTGCAGTTATTTCTTTGCCGGTCTTAGTTTTCAGCGGCCGAGTCCAAATATATTTCGAGAAACAATCTATGACCACTAATATCATGGTGAAATTTCGGTTGTAGCGGGCATACTGACGCATATCAGCCAGATCTGATTATGCGTAGTTCTTTCTTGCAGGCTTATGCAGCTCGTTTACCAATTGAATTTTTTCCTTGGAATGTTTCAAAGACATTATTATTATTATTATTATTATTATTATTATCTGCAGTTCTGTGTTTACTGCGATGTTTGAAGCGGCTCTCTGACGTCCATTATTTCAGATAGATCATTTTAAATAGATCGTATTGACTAACGTCCTAAGTTTATCCATATCATCCTATAATGCGTCATTTGCGTCATTTGCTTTTCAATATTATCTTTTAATTGTTTAAATTCACGTTCAATTTTTTGTGTGGTATTTGTCAAGTCTTTTAGCTCTTGTGCTACATTTTGCAGCAAATGGTCAACCACACTTGGAACAGTAGCAACTTTTTTATTTAGCACATCTACTGCCAGCGCTAAATCAGTTGTTACAAAAACCTAGGTCGAGTGTACGAGGACGGCTGAGACCGAGCCGTTAGGCTGGCACGGCGCGCGCAGCGGTGGCTAGGATGGACCGGCGGGCAGAGATGAAGCAGAAGTAGAGTACGGCGAACGTAAATGTTGATACATGTCCATGTAGTGGTGCAATAATAATTAATATACGGCGGTATTGTGACCTCGTGTAATTATTTAAGTGACCCCCTTAAAATTAAGTGTAACATCTCAGAAGTACGATTGTCCCACGTGCAGTGAAAGTGGTGGATTGTGAATAGCTTGGCGAAAAAGCGAAGACAAGGCGAGATCACCGGCCTGTGTTAGTTAACATGTGCATAGGTACCAGGATAGGCGATCCCTCGGCGTTTTAAAGTTTCAACGGCGAATGTAAGTACAAACCTTTTATTCATTAAACAGATAGTCGTATCAATATTTTACAAAGTACAAAGCACCTGTTGAATTGTGCAATCGGCAATATGAAGGAATGTGAGTCAGCCATGATGCACGCGTGAGGTCACAGCGAGAAGAACCACAAAACACATTTTATAGAATAACAACTACATGGCTGGGACGTTCGACTTACGAACTCCAACAGGGGGTGTGGCGCAAAGTTAAAGCTTGATAAATTTAAATATTTTGGTAAATATCAGCGGTGTATCTGATATATTTGAAACATTTTGGTTTATACCAACGGTGTATTTGGTAATTTAGAAATTATTGATGTCCATCAGTGGCGTACTGATAAATTTAAATATTTTGGTAAATATCAGCGGTGTATCTGATATATTTCAAACATTTTGGTTTATACCAACAGTGTATTTGGTAATTTAGAAATTATTGATGTCCATCAGTGGCGTACTGATAAATTTAAATATTTTGGTAAATATCAGCAGTGTATCTGATATATTTCAAACATTTTGGTTTATACCAACAGTGTATTTGGTAATTTAGAAATTATTGATGTCCATCAGTGGCGTACTGATAAATTTAAATATTTTGGTAAATATCAGCGGTGTATCTGATATATTTCAAACATTTTGGTTTATACCAACAGTGTATTTGGTAATTTAGAAATTATTGATGTTCATCAGTGGTGTACTAATAAATTTAAATATTTTGGTAAATATCAGCGGTGTATCTGATATATTTCAAACATTTTGGTTTATACCAACGGTGTATTTGGTAATTTAGAAATTATTGATGTCCATCAGTGGCGTACGGATAAATTTAAATATTTTGGTAAATATCAGCGGTGTATCTGATATATTTGAAACATTTTGGTTTATACCAACGGTGTGTTTGGTAATTTAGAATTTATTGCTGTCCATCAGTGGCGTACTGATAAATTTAAATATTTTGGTAAATATCAGCGGTGTATCTGATATATTTCAAACATTTTGGTTTATACCAACGGTGTATTTGGTAATTTAGAAATTATTGATGTCCATCAGTGGCGTACGGATAAATTTAAATATTTTGGTAAATATCAGCGGCGTATCTGATATATTTGAAACATTTTGGTTTATACCAACGGTGTGTTTGGTAATTTAGAAATTATTGCTGTCCATCAGTGGCGTACTGATAAATTTAAATATTTTGGTAAATATCAGCGGTGTATCTGATATATTTCAAACATTTTGGTTTATACCAACGGTGTATTTGGAAATTTAGAAATTATTGATGTCCATCAGTGGCGTACGGATAAATTTAAATATTTTGGTAAATATCAGCGGTGTATCTGATATATTTCAAACATTTTGGTTTATACCAACGGTGTATTTGGTAATTTAGAAATTATTGATGTCCATCAGTGGCGTACTGATAAATTTAAATATTTTGGTAAATATCAGCGGTGTATCTGATATATTTCAAACATTTTGGTTTATACCAACGGTGTATTTACTAATTTAGAAATTATTGATGTCCACCAGTGGCGTACTGATAAATTTAATCATTTTGGTAAATATCAGCGATGTATCTGATATATTTCAAACATTTTGGTTTATACCAACGGTGTATTTGGTAATTTAGAAATTATTGATGTAAATCAGTGGCGTACTGATAAATTTAAATATTTTGGTAAATATCAGCGGTGTATCTGATATATTTCAAACATTTTGGTTTATACCAACAGTGTATTTGGTAATTTAGAAATTATTGATGTCCATCAGTGGTGTACTAATAAATTTAAATATTTTGGTAAATATCAGCGGTGTATCTGATATATTTCAAACATTTTGGTTTATACCAACGGTGTATTTGGTAATTTAGAAATTATTGATGTCCATCAGTGGCGTACTGATAAATTTAAATATTTTGGTAAATATCAGCGGTGTATCTGATATATTTGAAACATTTTGGTTTATACCAACGGTGTATTTGGTAATTTAGAAATTATTGATGTAAATCAGTGGCGTACTGATAAATTTAAATATTTTGGTAAATATCAGCGGTGTATCTGATATATTTCAAACATTTTGGTTTATACCAACGGTGTATTTGGTAATTTAGAAATTATTGATGTCCATCAGTGGCGTACTGATAAATTTAATTATTTTGGTAAATATCAGCGATGTATCTGATATATTTCAAACATTTTGGTTTATACCAACGGTGTATTTAGTAATTTAGAAATTATTGATGTCCACCAGTGGCGTACTGATAAATTTAAATATTTTGGTAAATATTAGCGATGTATCTGATATATTTCAAACATTTTGGTTTATACCAACGGTGTATTTGATAATTTAGAAATTATTGGTCTCTATCAGTGGCGTGCTGATAAATTAAATATTTTTGGTAGATATCAGCGGTGTATCTGGTATATTTACCACATTTTGGCTTACACCAACGGCGTATTTGGTTATTTGGAAATTATTGACATCAGTGGCGTACTAGTAAAGTTAAATATTTTAGCAAATATCAGTGGTGTAACTGGTAATTTTAATTTAAAGTAAGAATTTTGGGAATTATTGGTGGTTGTCAGTGGCGTGTCTGGTGCATACGAGCTCTGGCTTCCTGTTTCATTAACGTATGTCAGTGGCGTACCCGGTGCCTACGAGCTCTGGCCTTCGGTTGCAGTAGCATGAGTCGGTGGCGTATCTAGTGCATACGAGCTCTGGCTTCTGGTGGTGACCTTGATAGCCGGTGGCGTTCACTATGATTACGAGCTCCGGTTTTCAGCGGCAGCGACGTTGGGCAGTGGCGTACTCGGTACCTACGAGCTCTGACTTTCGGTTGTGATGGGATGGGCCGGTGGCGTTCACCGTGATGCGAGCTCTGGTTTTTGGTTACAGCGGTGTTGTAACGAGATGACATTAATTAGGCAACTGACAGGTGTGTAATAAACTAACTACTGCTTGTATCTTTTACAGTGTCAACTAAAGGAGGATGAGCGATCAAGAGGTGGTGGATCTTGAGTTGGGCGGCGACCAGTTGCTGAATGATGGCGATGGCTCTGGAGGGAGTCCAAGAGCAACGACTTCTGGGTCCCAACGGCGTAGAATCTCCCGGGAACCGGGCGAGTTGGGTGGTGATTTGGTAAGCCTGCCCGTCGAGGAATTGGTGAAGACCCTGCTGGCGGGTGGCCTAGCTTCCAGCATTCAGAAAATAGCCAAGCAGCAGACGGCGCTGATGGTGGGAGATTTTGCGGAGACGACGGCGACCTCGTCCCGGCGAAGTGAGGCTCTGGACCAGGAGGGTGGCGCCCTCGGAAGACGATCCTTGGCATTGGGGCATGAGGTGGTAGATCGGTTCGATCGGGATAACTCGGATTCTAACATCGGGCGGTGGCTCCACAAGATCGACCAACTTGAGGTGATCCACGGTTGGTCTAGCTACGAGCGGGCGGCTCTAGCTCAAGCCAAGCTGGCGGGCGCGGCTCCACGATGGTTTTACCAGCTTGAGGACTACAACTTCACTTGGGATTAGTGGAAGACCAAGTTGGAGGCGGCTTTTCCCCGGCGAAGGGAGTTCGCCGATATGTTGGAAGAAATGGTGGAACGACGTAAGCTCCCGGCGGAGAGCATGACGTCGTACTACCATGCGAAGTTGGCACTCTGCAACAGGGTACACATCACCGGCGCGGATGCTGTATCTTGTATAATCAAGGGACTGCCAGCGGATCTTCGCACTAATGCGCAGGCGGTGAGGTGCTCTACTCCGGAGATACTCTATAACTCCTTCTTGGCAGGACTGGAGAGTTATCGCGGCGGTGAAACAAGTAGGAGGGTGGCGTCCCGAATCCAGGTACCCAAGGTACAGACGGCGTCTCATTCTGGTGCAGCGGCAACTCAGGGATTGAAAAGGTGTTTGAATTGCCAGAGGATGGCCACTCATTTGAGTAGAGACTGTCCCCAGCCGGCGGCTGATAGATGCAGGACTTGCGGAGAGATGAGTCACTGGTCCGTAAACTGTCGCAAATGGCGAGGCACGGAGGCAGGCGGCTCTCGTAGTGGAAGACATGGCAATATCGGAGGAGGCGGCGGTACTACTCAAGTAAGATTGCTACTCAACCCTAGCGAGTCTTGTTTCAGGCACACGGTGTACATAAACGGCGAGAAGGTGAAGGCCTACATCGATACAGGCAGTGAACAAAGCCTGATGCCTGCAAGGGTGGCCGCTCAGTTAGGACTGGAAATCGGTGAGGAAGGAAGGGGCCATCTCCTGTGTGGCTTTGGAGGCGGCGTTGTTCAGAGTCAAGGAGACGTTACCTTTGGAATGACCTTGGCGGAGAGTCAATTCACTATTACGGCGTTAGTCACGGGGGCAGACATGGGACCTGTAGAGTTACTATTAGGTCAAACCGCTATCAATAGTCCCGGCGTGACTATGGTAGTTGGGGGTGGCAAAACCTATTTGACTACCAAGCCAGATGTGAGCGAGATGATCCGGCGGATCAACTTGGAAGGTGATGGTGTAAGGGCTAAGGTAATTCTAGCGGAGGACGTTACTCTTCGGCCCGAAACTATCAACGAAGTTCCTGTCCGAGTCATCGATGGAGTATCTGGCGTACAGTACTCTATGGACAAGAAGGAGTTTCCTTGTGGTAAAGCCTGCGTAATTATTCCGGCGGGAATATTGCCGCACTCCCAAGAGTGGCAAGATAAGAGTGGCACAAGTGGGAGGCGACCCAATCACACGACGAAAGAGGGACGGCTGATCGCCCGGGCGGAGGCATGCCAGCCTGATGCGGCGGCGTCGGTGGACACATACAAGGTGAGAGCTTTATCTTCATACAAATGTAACTTAGATTTGTCAGGAGCGACTGTCGGCGATATATCTAGAGAATGTAGGCAAAACTTGTTTGAACTGTTGCGGCGAAAGTACAATTGCTTTTCTAAAGGAGACGGCGACCTTGGTCTAACTAATTACTACAGACTTACTACTACTACAGACCCTATAGGTTGTCCTATAGAGAAAGGGAGATGGTAAGAGAAAAGGTGCAGACTCTTGTAGAGGCAGGTGTCATCAGGGAGAGTGAATCAGCATATGCCAGTCCTATAGTGTTGATCCCCAAGAAAAATGGCGAAATCCGGATGTGCGTGGACTACAGGGCGCTAAACGCCATAACCGTGAAAGACAGGTATCCCCTGCCTCTGATACCAGACCAATTGGACAAACTGGCGAATAAAAACCTTTTTACTACCCTGGACCTGGCGCAAGGTTTCCATCAAGTTCCTATGCATCCAGACTCAGTGGATAAGACGGCGTTCATAACACTAGATGGGCACTACGAGTATCTGAGGATTCTATTTGGCTTGTCCAATTCACCGGCGGTGTTCCAGCGTATCATTCACAAGATGTTGAGTAAAATGAAGTATGGTGAAGTATTGGCGTACATTGACGACCTGTTGATACCATCAGCTGGTGAGAGCGAGGGATTGAGGTTGCTGGAACTGGTGCTAGACCTCATCGAGCGAGCAGAAGTGAAGCTCAAACTTGAGAAATGTTCATTTTTGCAGAGCCACGTTGAGTATTTGGGACATGAAATCAGCGGCGAAGGCATTCGTCCTGGCAATCGCAAAGTACAGGCGGTATTAGATTTTCCCCAACCCCGGGATGTCCACGGCGTGCGACAGTTCATCGGATTGTTATCTTATTTCAGGAAGTTCATTTACAACTTTTCGGTACTGGCGAGACCATTGACAAACCTCACCAAGAAAGATGTCCCTTGGCACTGGGACCAAGAGCAGCAACGAGCTTTCATTACTCTCAAGGAGAAGCTGGCGAGCAGGCCTCTACTAGCCGTATATGATAGTCTGGCAGATATTGAGTTGCATACCGATGCAAGCAAACTCGGCGTTTCTGGCATACTATTGCAGAAAGGAACGGATGGGCGATGGCGACCTATAGAATATTATAGTAGGGCGACTACTACCCAAGAACAGGTCTACCATAGCTACGAACTCGAGACCTTGGCAGTGGTCGAATCAGTGAAGCGTTTCCGGGTGTATCTGGTGGGCATACACTTTAAGGTGGTAACAGATTGCATGGCGGTGAGAGCAGCCTTACTGAAGAGGGACTTGGTTCCACGTATAGCCCGGTGGTGGCTAACCATTCAGGAGTACGATATTGAAATAGAGTACCGCCCAGGGAAACGTATGCAACATGCTGACGCTTTGAGTCGTAACCCCATTGGAGTAAACATCGTAACCCTTGACCTCGGCGATTGGTTCCTAACGGTGCAGTTACAGGACCCTAAGCCCAAGAACTGGTGCGATTATTGCAATCCGGAAAGCCTGAAAAGGATATAAAGGCAGCGTACAAAATCAAGCAGGAGCGACTGTATCGTATAACTCCAAACGGCGATAGATTATATGTACCGGCCATGGCGAGATTCAATATCCTTAGGAAACATCACGACGATATTGGACACCCGGCGAGCGAAAGGTGTTTCGCATTATTAGCGGCGACCTACTGGTTTCCAAGGAGGCGGCGTTTTGTGGCAAAATATGTCAAATCATGTTTACGATGTGCGTTTGCTAAAGGTCAATATGGGCGTAGCAAAGGACTCTTACATCCAATAGAAAGGAAACCAATACTATTTGACACGGTGCATGTCGATCATTTGGGAGCGTTCGTTAAGAGCGCTAGAGGCTACTCATATCTCCTGATAATGGTGGACGGTTTCACGAAATTTGTTTTGGCAAAACCATGTAAAACTCTGAAGTCTTCCGAGGCGATCAGTCAACTTGGCGAAGTGTTTGGTGAATTCGGATATCCACGGAGGGTGATTACCGATCAAGGCAAGACCTTCAAAAGCAAGGAGTTTACAGCTTTTATGGCGGAAAGGGGAATTAGGCACATAATGAATGCTGTGGCGACCCCTAGGGCGAACGGTCAGGTGGAAAGACCGAATAGAACAATTGTGGAAGCTTTGTCTTCTACAGCAGAGACAGAAGGACGCTGGGATGATGCGTTGCCGCAAGTCGTGTGGGCCCTTATTAATACGATTAATGCGAATACGCGTTATTCCCCTGCAAGCCTGATGTTCTCTGTCAGTCGTGGTGCAGTAGCTGATCTGGCGAATGGCGAGCTAGCTAGCAACGGGCAGCCAGACGATAGGCTTACTAATCCGGAGAGTGATATGCAGGTCACGGCGAATGATTCAGGATACACGGCGATGGTGGGTGTACCTGGTGACCGTAGAGAGGACATACAAATAGCGGCAGGCGAGAAGGCAACCTGCGACGCTATGGAGGTTGGTGAGACCCCAGATTATCACGGTGAGATGAGTACAACGGCGATATCTTCTGCTAATGTTGACCTGGAGAAGCAGGGTGACGACTCTGCCACTCCCTCACCTCCGACGGGCGATCCTCGGCGGAAAGGAACTGTCACCCGGCGAAGTGAAAGGCTACGGCGGCGAAATATTACGACTGGAACGGCGATTGTAGGTGACAATAGGCGGCCTACGGCGAGCGAGACAACACAAGGTGCGGAGGTACCTAAAGATGGCGGTCAACAAGCTCGCACTATCGACAAAATACAAAGAGACCGTGCCACGGCGTTAAAGAACATAATCCAGGCGGGAGAACGAATGAAACAGAGATTTGATAAGGGAAGAAAGGTAGCGACTTCCTATAAGGTAGGCAACCTAGTGCTATGGCGAAATTCAGCAGCTCCGAAGGCCGGCGTGGGCCTTAGTCACAAATTAGTCAACAAATTCGACGGTCCATACCGTATATCTAAAATCCTGGCGAATAATCGATATCAGATAGAAGCTATCAAAGGCGTAAGAGGTTATAAGAGATTCAGAGCGATCGTTGCGGTGGACGCACTACGGCGGTATCATAGTGCGAATGAGATCGAATATGAATCTGAGAGTGACGGCGAAAGTGTGGGAGCGGCGACTGAATTAGGCGAATAATTCAGCCGCTAGGCTGGTTGTTTATTTTTAACTAATGAGGACATTGTTTATTGCAGGATGACCGAATGTTACAAAAACCTAGGACGAGTGTACGAGGACGGCTGAGACCGAGCCGTTAGGCTGGCACGACGCGCGCAGCGGTGGCTAGGATGGGCCGGCGGGCAGAGATGAAGCAGAAGTAGAGTACGGCGAACGTAAATGTTGATACATGTCCATGTAGTGGTGCAATAATAATTAATATACGGCGATATTGTGACCTAGTGTAATTATTTAAGTGACCCCCTTAAAATTGAGTGTAACACAGTAATGAATTTATTTCTCTCGTCTACAGCCTGCTTAATCTTATTATTCTTATAATGACTATTAGATCGATTCAAATCTTGTTGAAAGGTTTTAAATTGATCATGAAGGTAGACGTACTATAATCCACATATCTTTTGGTAGCAGCATCGGTATCTCTAGTAGGTGGTTTGACGTTGTAGTCTTAAATGATCCACATTAATATTTCCATCACTTGTAAAGGTAAACCCGTGACGATGTTGTAACATTGGACCATCACCTCCGCTAGAATGGCGTACTACGGGTGGAGATCTACCAAACTTGTCGAGGCTCATCATCATTTAATAAATTAAATTGGCCTCTTTCAATTCATTAATAATGGCAATTATTTCATTGTCGTGGGATGTAGTATTTCCGGCATTTTTCGAAGCTACCAAAAGTTTTAAGCGATCGACAAGTTCATTAGGGTCATGCCAGTAAACATATTCTGTAGGTTTTTTATTATAAATCATATTATTCTCATATGCGAGACCTGATCCAGTTGATTTTGTACGTTTTGGCTTATGAAATAACGGTTTAATAATTTCATGATATTTATTCATAGTGCTACCTTTTAGATAGCCCCGGGTGTTTTGATGGACACCACTTAGCTCCAAAATATGCCTATATGATTGCTTATCCTGCTTATTGAAAGCTGGATCGTTATAGAAAATTAGTTGATATAGGCCAGGGGTACCTTTGAATTGTAGTCCCTCTATTATTAAGTCTCCAGTATGTCTATCGAAATTTATTCTTTTTTGTCCCAATAACCACGTAGATGTTGAATCATATACCGGACCATAAATCCTGTCTATTGATTCGCTCTTTCCCCTATGTTCACTTACATACTTTTGTGCCATCTCAGGATATTGATCTAAATATTCATCTAGTACAGATGAAGTAGTAGATGTATCCTCTATACGACGTTGCTCCTCCCCTATTGAATCCTCAAATTCATCGTCCACTATCTTTGATGCTGACGTCGATGCCACATGTTGAATGGGAAGAAACCTTGTTTGGTTTACAGTACTTGCCACATCTTCTTCTTCTTCCCCCTCTTCTTCTTTCTTCTCTTCTTTCAGTCTTCTCAGTTTTACTCTCAGTCTATAATCTCAGTCTTGATACGTTTGTTTTCATTTATCTTTTTATTCAAATTATGTATGGTAGCAGCTATTTGTTTCAATGGAATGGAAATAGGATTAAAAATTTTTTGTATAGCTTCATCTTCCTCTGATTTACCCAACTTCAAAGCTGGATATTTTTTCCTGATTACCGTTGCGAACTCGTTTATTTTTTTCTTACGCTTGGTAGCATTTATTACATCATTAAGTGATTAACTCATATCGATTAATGATACCTTTTTGAAAAGTTACACCATTATATACTTGTGGAATCCTTTTCTATATCGACCATTATGTAAATCGAAATCTTTACAATAACCACACTACCATAATTATCGGCCCAGCATTCGCTACACATTTCTTTGAAATAGCCGAAGGAAACGTCCGGTGATACATGTTCATCGTAGATGTGTTTGAGATTAAGGCCGTCTTGTCTGAAGAGAACAATTATATTACAATTATCCCTAATTTTCGGTATTTTCGAATAAGTTTGATAGAGACAGGCAGTGTCGATGTTTTTGTGTCTACACATGGAATAATATTCCCATATCTTTTGCTGTTTATCGCATGCAACGTCATCAAATATGAATATGAAGTTTGGTTTGGCGTCCATTGTACTAATGATTTCATCGTTGTCCTTATATGGGAAATAGCAAACATCTTTCACTTTGTTTAAAATTTCGTTTAGTAACTGGTATTTGGGCTGATATAGCGATTTTGAATATACGTATACATTTTCAAATTTTATTCCATTTTGATGGTGTAAGAGCGATAACAAGACGTTGGTCTTGCCACAACCACTCGGTCCACATACTATGGCTCTGAAAGAGTTTGGCAATAGTTTACTGTGTTTCACCGCTGCACCGATGTTTTTACTATATTCAATGACATCTAAATTTTCAATGGGCAGCGTCTGTTCCTGTTGAAGGATCTTCATCTTTTGGCATCATCACATGATACGCTGGTGTATAAATATATGAGCTTCACTAACACTACAATCATTCTTCATGCTCTGCTACGGTGAGAGTGTACTAAATTCTCTAATTGATAACCTACCTTTTGAATTACACATTCCTGGTGGCTATCAATTTTGCAGACCTGGTATGTGTTACTACAATTACAATTCGATTAGTCTTGCTATGTTCTGGTTTTACATCACGTAAACGTTACGTTTACGTAACGTTTTTGTGCCGTTTTTATAACCTTTTTACGTGTCAAAAACGTCACGTTTACGTCACGTTTACGTCACGTTTTTGGGTCGTTTTTTATGACCTTTTTACGTGTCAAAAACGTCACGTTTTTGTATCTTTTTTTATGGCCTTTTTACGTGCTAAAAACGTAACGTTTTTGCGACGTTTTACATGGCGTTCTATGGGAAATACAAAATATTTTTCGTGGCATTTTTACGTGTCAAAAACGTCACGTTTTACATCACGTTTACGTCACGATTTTGTATCGGTTTTTTTTCGGATCTTTTTACGTATCAAAAACGTCACGTTTTACATCACGTTTTTGTGTTGTTTTTTCCGGATCTTTTTACGTGTCAAAAATGTCACGTTTTACATCACGTTTACGATACGTTTTTGTATCGTTTTTTATGACATTTTTACATGTCAAAACACGTCACATTTTTCAAGTTCATTAAGTTTATATTATATCTAAATATTAATATTCCTTTGGACCAGGCTTGCCGCAGACACGATATTTCCTATTCGCAAAACAAATCCTTGGAAGATAGGCATAAGGCTGACTACGAGCTTGAACAGCGAGCTTGGGAACGTATTAAATCTAAGGACGCTAAAGTAGGTGAAAAAGCTGCCGCTTAGTTGGTAACTACTACGATGAAAGCTAAACATAATCTTGGTATGGGATTGGAACAACGAAAACAACCACCACCTCAATCGAGTTTCTTTAGAAGACAAGTTGTCAAGAAGGTCACTAGCGTTCTCAAGAGATCTCCACCGCAAACTACGTTAAAAAAATCTGCATTAATTGCTTTGAAGGCAGCGCGGCTGGCAGTTAAAAAGGCGGGAGGTAACAAGAAAATCCGTGTTCCCAAAACTATACCATTTGACCATTCAGGTGGATTTGTGCCAATAATACCACTATTGGCTGGATTGGGTGCTTTAGAATCTTTGGCGGGTGGAGCAAGCGCAATAGCGAACACGGTAATTCATGCTAAAAATGCCAAAAAGAAACTTGACAAGGACCACAGACATAACCAAGCAATGGAATCAATCGGATCGGGCTTATATTTGAGAAAAAATCGTCGTGGCGGTTTTGGTTTGTTCTTGAAGAAACAGCAAAAAACTACCAATAAAGCTACACAATAGACCTTTATCTGATGCTGACCTAAGAAAGTTTGTTAAGCAATTAAAAATACCAAATTTTCGAGGTGTTTTCATGCGAGACACTCTACAAGCAGGTCCAAGGCAAAGAAAAAACGCCATCCTAAATCTGGATTTAAATAAAAATAAAGGTACACATTGGGTAGCATATAAGAAATATGGCAATGTAGTTAGATATTTCGATAGTTTTGGCAGCTTAAAACTACCAAAGGAACTGGTGCAATATTTGGGTGGTTCTGCGATGAAAATTATCTATAATAATGATCAATATCAGGATTATAACCAGACCAACTGTGGAAATCTGTGTTTGCAGTTTCTTTATAAAAAGGCTGTTAGTGGGTGAATTGTATCAGTCATGTCTACGATATTGACGCTTCAAAGGCGCACCTCTACATTATCTATTGATTTTACTCCGTCACTTCATTTAGATCCAAAGTCCGAGTATGGCCTAGCTCGTCTCAGTTTTCACTCGTACAACAGCGTCCCCAACATCGAAGCTAGACAAAAGATTTACCTTTACGAGAATAACGACATAACGAACAAAAAGGTTATTGAATTTGATGCCGGCGCCTATGAAATTCGGGACATTGAAGCGTACATCAGAAACCATTTGGATATATCGACGAAACCCCAGAGCCTCCAAGATGAAATATTTAGTAGTAAATACGCCATCGGCTTTGCACCAAAAGATAGTATTGGTAAGATATTGGGATTCTCTGGAAAGCAGTTGCTAGAGACGAATAAAGTACACAGCTCAGATCTTCCATTCAATATTATAAAAGAACTATTCACTTGGATTGCAGTATTACTTCTGGAGCCTTCTACAACGACAGACCCTCCCGAATTTGCAATTTCCGTATCCTGGTTTTGCTATCGATGAAACGCCCGCACATCTTATTTACCTACCAATAATAAAGGAGCGAGGAATAAATAATATTTGTATCACTGTACTGGATCAGAACTTTGAACTTGTCAACTTTAAAGGTGAAGAAATAATAGTTCGATTAGAGATAAAGAAGCTTACGTAATAACATGGTACTGGTATTTCGACCATCAACACAATTCATCGTCATCATATAAAATTGATGTACCCGCATCATTTACATCAGTATTGCAGAACACTTGTTACAATACAGCCGCTGCTACTCAAGATCCCTAAACAAGTAGGTTACCTCAGTTCCATGCTTGTAGGAGAGGGTGTTGCGGTGTACACCGGGATGAGCGACGTCATCTGGCGACCTCCCCTCTCACTCTTTTTATGTACATCATTGTCTCTCTCATAATATCCTAATGTGTTTAAATTTGACAATAACTGAATAATCTGTCAATCCTGATCCTGTTTTGTGAATCAAGTGTAGAATTACAATAGATTAATAAATAAGCACTTAGGTAAGTAAACCAGCAATAATTTCAGTCAAATTACGTTGTCCTTCACTTAAAAAGTATTCCGCCCGAAATTCTTGGGCTATCTCATTATTTAAAGTGACCGAGGCTGTAATGTTTTATGTAGGATGAAAATAAAAAATAATTTGATCTTTCAGCAAGATGCCAGGGTGTCGATGTGCTGTTGCTACATGCCATAATAGTCTGGAAATTACCAAAGCTCTGAACAAAGATGTGTTATATCACAGGTTTCCGAAAAATCCAGTTGTGAATGCAATGAATCAAATATAATTTGAGTTACATAATAAAAATAAAATATCTGCAGTTATACCTAAAACTTAATTAAAAGTGAATAAGGAAATGTATTATTCTTAATAGATTATTCCAGTTATTCGTTTCTATTATTTTCAAACCATTTACAATCCGTACAAGACAAAATAACTATATATATACATTTTCATGTCACTTCTTAAAGTTCTGAAATTGAATGATATAAGTATTTTGCACTAGTAACTAATTTATACCTACTAGTATTGATTTCTGAATTTGATAGATCATTCATATCATATTATCTACGAGTACATCGTTAATATACACATATACCTACCATATCTTGGAGGCCCGCATAAAAGTTTGTAGTTGTGTTATGTATTTTTTATTGATTTTACGGTTTAATGTTTACCTGTAAAACGTTTTGTTATGTATACATGTATACAATACATGTATTTTAAACTGTTATAGTAAAATTATACTCTTAAGCATCATGAAATGCAATATTTACCAGTAATCATATCAAAATTTCGCTGCTTTCTGGACGCCAGATGACGTAACCTCAAACTAACCAATAGAATTTTTTCTCGAAACTGAGGTAACCTACTTGTTTAGGGATCTTGGCTGCTACTGCTACAAATAGAAAAATCTTTCACGACGGCGAGTATTCGTTTCTTAGAAATACTGGGATACAATGTTGTCAGTACAATGGAAATAGCCCAAGAGTGGGGTATAGTGAGCACTGTTCGTGGTTATCTCCGTTATTCACTGGAAGATTCCAAACACTTGGCCATAGCAAGATGGGATTATCCGAAAGGGGCGAAATTAAACGACGATGATACTTTCAGTTTTCTAATTCCATTGAAATATGTTTTCAACATCTTTAATGATTATCGAGCCGTAATATGTGGTATGCAGACGTTCACATTTACAAGAGCCAATAATGATGACATTTGCTTTTTGATACGTGAAAACCCTATTAACTCAACTACTACGGCAAAATTAGATATTCAAAATGTGGAACTTAAAATCAAGAGAATATACCCGGAAAGCAGTATAAAAGAAAGATTGTTACAAGGTATTGCGGCAAATAATCCAATCGTAATGCCATATAGACTGTGGGATGTACAAGTAAAATCGCTACCCGAGGGGGCTACTACAGATGTCTGGGCTGTAAAAACTACATCTAACCAGTGATGGGTTTTTAGCCGCTAATTATATATTTAGCCAATGCTAATTATATAATTAGCATTTAACCGGCTAAAAATATTATAAAATTAGCCGTTATTAGAATAACGACTATATACATTGTTTTTTATACAGAATACCTATTATACCTATTCATATACCTTTCTCAAAGCACTGCCAAGTTCCTGACTTATATGGTTAACTATTATATGCTAATTAATTACTACACTGACCAATTTCGGGAGACTAATTTACTTTAATTCGATCATTACAACATTAGATTAATTAATTTACTAATTACTAATTTGGATTTCCTAACAAAAAACCAACAAAGAGGCTAGGTTATCCGTCTATGTACATAGCCTGCATGGACTTGTTGGATATTTAGGCTGCTAATTTTGAGAGTGTTTTTAGTGGGTTGCTAATTATCGATAATTATTCGGTTAATTATAACAAGATAATTATCCGGTTAATTATAACAAGATAATTATCTGGTACATCACTGCATCTAACGTTGAAAGTCCAAGATATGTCATTGTCTGCTTCCAGACGGAGAAACTATACACCGCCAAAAAGGATCCAACGGAATTTGATCATATAAATATCACCAATAGTAGAAAGGCTATAGGGATTCTGCCTCAATTTGCATAATATTTCGGCTCTGGGCCATTTTTTGGGGGGTCCTTTAGTGGGGCGGGGTTCAAATGGATCATGGCCATTAATTGGATTAGTCAATCTCAAAATTATAGCCAAATTTCTGTAGCTTGGGGGTCCTACTCCGGTTCGGCGATCGCGGGGGTGGGGCCCGAATTTCGGGCCATTTTTTGGGGGCGGGGTTCAAATTGATCATGGCCATTAATTGGATTGGTCAATCCCAAAATTATAGCCAAATTTCCGTAGCTTGGGGGTCCTACTCCGATTCGGCGCAGGGGTGGGTCCGGCTCTCTTGGCCCAGGCTGGTTTTTTGGGGATTTCGGCCCTCTTGTTCGGGGGTCCTTCAGTGGGGTTCAAATAGGGCCGTTAATTGGATTGGTCCTAAAATTATAGCCAAATTTCGGGTCGCAGGGGGGGCGAAGTCGAATTTCGGTGTCCAAAATATATTTTGGGGGTCCTTATTTAAAGGCCCATAAGGATTCTAGCTCAAATTGTTTTATATTAATATAAGAATAATAAATAACATACCTAATTTATTCCAAAATATATTTGGCTAATTTTGGGGATGGCCCATGGGGGCCCATGGGGAATTATTTAAGGATTCTAGCTCAAATTGTTTTATATTAATATAAGAATAATAAATACCACACCTAAATTCCCCTATCCAATTTATTCCGAAATATATTTGGCTAATTTTGGGGATGACCCACCACCAAATTTCTTCTGAAATATATTGTGGCCAATTTGGGTGATGACCTATGTTAGCGACGCCGACACGCCACTGGCAAGAACAAGGAGAACCTATACTATATGATCAATTGTTGAATAAGCACGTTTTATGGGTATTCGAAATATATGTTTATATTAGGAGATTATTAAGAAATCTGGACCAAGCGTCATTATAGAATAAATTGTAGTATCGAAGACATCGTCTTTTATTACTTTTTACCAAAAAGTATCTAACAAAGACAGCGGTGGGATTTACTCCAAGTTTATGCGCTCTTGAAAGTATAACAACAAATGACGTGCGAAAAATTAAAGGTGTGGTTTGTTGGTGTTTGTTTGGTTTACCTGGATTTCCGCTATGGGCTCCCGGAAAAGGACACATGGTCCACGACCGAGCACATGAAGGGCGAGGTGCAATAGCAGCAGTACCTCAGCTACTACGACACCATGTCCACGAGACGTGCTTCACAAAAACAAATGAAGTTATTTAATAATAAAAAAAAAAAAAAATAAGTGTCTCAGGAAAACTGTAAGTAGCCATTCTTCTAGTATACAGTTAGACGAGAGAATTATCCCAGTATTTGAGCCTGGAGGTGATAAAGCTCGAAATGTAGTTGAATGGATAAGAATAATTGATGATTTGAAAAACTTTCATAAGTGGAGCATGCTTACAATGGCAAGAACTGAAAGTCTTGCTAATGAAAAGCTTTCCAGCGCCAGTAAGATTTGAAAAATTTCTTGTTGAGGCGGCCTATTATCAACTTGATATAGGTCAGAATTTAGATACCTATTTCTATGAAAAACTGCTTAGCATAGCCAACAAAATTTCCATATTCCAGAGGAATATCTTGCGACAGTATCCTAAAATAACGTTAGCCGCAAAATCGGCCAATTTTAAAACGATAAGGGTGTTAGCCAATTAGTTAACCAATGTTTCGGCCGATTTATCAAATCGCAAAGTTATAAAACCGGGCACTAGTTGGTGTTCCAGTAATAAATAATTTAAAGTATTGTAACCAATATCCACGGCTGAAGGTTAACGTTCGATGATACGCCGCTGCTCACTCGGTGGCGACAAGGAGCGATTCACAAAAATTGTTTATAAAATGAATATTTGTTGGCTTAGCATTATTAGGCTAGGAATATAGAGAGTTAGTCATGATGTGATTGAATAATTGGAATATTAACATTTGAATGTAATCTTAATACCTACGTTGTTCGTAATTAAACATTTAAATATTTAACACTCGGTGATTTTATTATGAGATTTAACAGTATATAGTCCAAAAATATTGACAATCGAGAAAAAGGGACAATAAAGTAACAAACAATAGTTCATGTTTTAACTGCGGTGGAAATCACCGACTCTGAAACTGTCTTAAACCCCGAATGGAATGTAAAAGTTGCGGACGCTTCTGTATAAACTTATGGTATATACCGACCCAATGTAATATGTAATATAAACAGAAAGAATCGTGCAGTGAATGAAATCTTATTGATGCTATTGACAACATGTTAAAAGAAATATGCTGTTGTTAATGGACAGAAAATATAATGTTTAATTAACAGTATAAGGGATTGCACAATAATAAAATTATCAGCGGCAAGGAAGCAAAATTAGTTATACAGAAAGAAAATTGGTTATTTTCAAAATGTTTCGTTATTAAAATAATTACTAATAATTTAAAGTGTCATGTTACTGTAATAATTATTGAAGAAATGATTAGTGACTTTACAGTAATAATTTTAGAATCAAAATATGTTCGGCTTGATTTAATAGTTGGAAGAGGTTTTGTAACTGATGAAAATATGTTATTAACCAACACAAAAAAAAGGTGTTTCTGAGGGAATTGCCTCCATTGAATATTAATAAATTCGAGGTCGAGGAAGTCGACGTATCTGATTTAGATTTTAAAACACCTAATTTTGGAGATATCGTACCAGAACATTTTCAGTTAGCTATATATCATTTACTTAAAGAATATCGTGATTGTTTATCTTTTTCTTTGCATGAGCTGGGCAAAATAACTAGTACTGAAATGTACACAAAATGCTTTTCAGAAGAGTTCATTGTTTACAGACCATATTGGATGACAATATATGCAAAGGGTATATTAAAGAAACTTATTGACGAGCTTCTAGGAAATAAAATTACCCGGGAGTCAACTCTCCATATGTGAGTCTTCTTATCAAGAAGAAAACAGGTGATTATCGTATGTGTCGATTATAGGCGACTTAATTTTACAACAGTCAAAGATAGATATCCATTACCTTTAATTAATGAGCAAATCGGTAATAAGTTAGGTGGACAATAGGTTTTATATTATTCTTGATCTTGCCTGAGAATATTATCAGGTAGCAATGGCAAATTCAATTGAGAATAGCGTTCAGTAAGATAGATATAATTCCTCGTATTGGTCGATAGTGGCTAGAAGTTCAAAACAACAGTTTCTCTGATGAATACCGTCCCGGCAAATAATAAGTCATGTAGATGTTTTAAGCAGGACGTGTTCCAGAGATTTTATAAAATTGATATAACTGAATGTGAATGACTACTTGTAATTCAGCTCCAAGATGAGCAAGTTAGAATTATACGAAACGTTTCGGAAGGATGCAATAGAAGTAATGAAACAAAACAGTATTATGAAAAATATAAGTTGAAAAAGGGCATAGTCTATAGAAAACTAGAAAATGGCCCAGCAGCTTGGTTAGTGCCATGTAACACGTACGGTGGCAGATTTGTCAATTGTCATGACGACATGGGATACTTGTATATGTAAATGTAAAACTATGTAAATTCTTGTTTAAAATGTCAATACTACAAAAATAAAGAAGGGAAGAACGAAGGCATGCTTCACCCTATTTTATACCATAGTATACATTACATATTGGTCATGTAGGACCTTTTGTAATCAGTAGTCGTGGCAAAAAGTTTCTGTTAGTTATTGTGGACGGTTTTACAAAATTGGTTGTAATAGAATCCGTCAAAGTCACGACTACACGATATGTAACGAAGGTATTAACCGATTTTATCTGTTGATTTGGAGTTCCAACAAGGGTAATTACAGATCGGGGTACTATTACTAATTACTTTGAAAATATTTAAAATTTTGTGAATCCTATGGACTATGAAAGGTATAAGCTTCTTTAGCGGCAACGGCTGCTGGTGATCTTAAAAATCAATGAGATATGTATGTTAAATAAGTCCAGAGTACTCTAAATTGTAGCTACGGAGTATCATCAATTGAAGCGTTAGCAGGGTTAACAAGGTTAGCGCAGGGCTAACGCACAAGTGAAGGTTAACGTAAGGTTAATACACAAGTGAAGGTTAACGTAAGGTTAAGACACAAGTTAAGGTTAGCGCAAGGCTAACGCATAAGGTAAAATTAGCGCAGGGCTAACGCACAAGTGAAGGTTAACGTAAAGTTAATACACAAGTTAAGGTTGGCGCAAGGCTAACGCATAAGGTAAGGTTAGCCCAGGCTAACGCATAAGGTAAGGTTAGCGCAGGGCTAACGCATAAGTTAAGATTAGTGAAGTGCTAACACATAAGTTAAGGTTGGCGCAGGGCTAACGCACAAGGTAAGGTTAGTGAAGGTCTAACATACAAGTTAAGGTTAGAGCAGAGCTCACACATAAGCTAAAGCTAACATCTAAATGATCAAGAAAGCACTTTATGCTTATTATATGTTTGATTCTAATGTTGATGTGTTTTACAGAGTAAAAAAAAATGCATGCCGATGACGGAATGTAGACGTACCACAACAACTGTTGCAGCAGTTGACTATATGAAACCATGAATTGTTTTGGTCTCAAATCAATGATTGATAATGAAGACATGCTACACAAAAGTTTAAAGTTACGACTGGTAACTACACGAATCTTAAAGTTACGACTGGTAACTACAAAAAGTTTAAAGTTACGACTGGTAACTACACGAATCTCAAAGTTACGACTGGTAACTACACAAATCTTAAAGTTACGACTGGTAACTACACGAATCTCAAAGTTACGACTGGTAACTACACAAATCTTAAAGTTACGATTGGTAAATACAAAAAGTTTAAAGTTACGACTGGTAACTACACGAATCTCAAAGTTACGACTGGTAACTACACAAATCTTAAAGTTACGACTGGTAACTACAAAAAGTTTAAAGTTACGACTGGTAACTACACGAATCTTAAGGTTACGACTGATAACTAAACAAATCTTAAAGCTACGACTGGTAACTACAAAAAGTTTAAAGTTACGACTGGTAACTACACGAATCTCAAAGTTACGACTGGTAACTACACAAATCTTAAAGTTACGACTAGTAACTACACAAATCTTAAAGTTACGACTGGTAACTACAAAAAGTTTAAAATTACGACTGGTAACTACACGAATCTTAAAGTTACGATTGGTAACTAAACAAATCTTAAAGCTACGACTGGTAACTACAAAAAGTTTAAAGTTACGACTGGTAACTACACGAATCTCAAAGTTACGACTGGTAACTACACAAATCTTAAAGTTACGCCTGGTAACTACACAAATCTTAAAGCTACGACTGGTAACTACACAAATCTTAAAGTTACGACTGGTAACTATGAAAGTCTTAGAGTTACGACTGGTAACTATACGAATATGCCAAGGTTACGACGTTACGACGAGGTAACGTGCAAGTCTTAGAGTTACGACTGGTAACTACGCGAATCTTAAAGTTACGACTGGTAACTACACAAATCTTAAAGTTACGACTGGTAACTACAAAAAGTTTAAAGTTACGACTGGTAACTACACGAATCTTAAAGTTACGACTGGTAACTACACAAATCTTAAAGTTACGACTGGTAACTACACAAATCTTAAAGTTACGACTGGTAACGATGAAAGTCTTAGAGTTACGACTGGTAACTATACGAATGTGCTAATGTTACGACTGGTAACGTGCAAGTCTTAGAGTTACGACTGGAAACTATACGAAAGTGGTAATGTTACAACTGGTAACGTATAAGTTTTAGAGTTACGACTAGTAACTATACAAAAGTGTTAGTATTACGACTGGTAACAACGGCATATCCTAAGTTATGACTGATAACGTTACTACTGGTGACGTCCTCTGAGTCCTAAAAATTATGGCTGGCATTCGGCTGGCAAATCCTAAGATTACGCTCGTGCCTTAACTTATACAATTTGTGTTTTTTCAGAGTACTCCCGGCTTCTGAGGACAGAAGTATCTACAGGATGGCCGAATGTTAGCGACGCCGACACGCCACTGGCAAGAGAAGGAGAATCTATACTATATGATCAATTGCTGAATAAGCACGTTTTATGGGTAATCGAAATATATGTTTATATTAGGAGATTATTAAGAAATCTGGACCAAGCGTCATTATAGAATAAACTGTAGTATCGAAGACATCGTCTTTTATTACTTTTTATCAAAAAGTATCTAACACCTATTTAAATGGGAGATGCCTTATTTAAATATATTTTGCTTAATTTTGGAGATGGCCCATGCGTCATTAATACTAATTAATATAGCCAAATTTCACTACCAAATCCCCTCCAAAGTATATTGTTGCTAATTTGTCCCAATTACTTTAAAGTCCATTCAAAC
Source organism: Pogonocherus hispidulus (assembly GCA_963924545.1). NCBI lineage: Eukaryota > Metazoa > Arthropoda > Insecta > Coleoptera > Cerambycidae > Pogonocherus > Pogonocherus hispidulus. The sequence continues at coordinate 30,271,686 of OZ004698.1, forward strand.
TCTTTTATTTATATGAAAAGGTAATAAAAATTAATAAAGGTCCATAAGGATTCTAGCTCAAATTGTTTTATATTAATATAAGAATAATAAATACCATACCTAAATTCCACTAACCAATTTAATCTAAAATATATTTGGCTAATTTTGGGGGTGGCCCACCACCAAGTTTCTTCTGAAATATATTGCGGCTAATTTGAGTGATGACCTATCTAAATGGGAGATGTCCCATTTAAATATATTTTGCTTAATTTTGGAAATGGCCCATGCGTCATTAATATAGCCAAATTTCACTACCAAATCTCTTCCAAAGTATATTGTTGTCAATTTGTTCCAATTACTTAAAGTTGGGTTACTTAAAGTTTGGGTACATTAATAATAATTAAGATACTCAAATGCCATTATCGAATTTCTACCAAAATATATTTTGTTTAATTTGGGGATGGCCCATTAAAGGCCCATACGGATTCCAGCTCAGATTGTTTTATTTATATGGAGTTAATAATAATTCATATGCCTTGCATATTACGTGCTACCTACAAGGAAATTACGAAAATGCGAGGCTACCACCTTCATATGAAAGAAAGGCATTGAATGAATGCAGCTACGTGCTTTGATTGATTTAAAATGCATCGATTAACTCTCGCTGCCTGGTTAGTATTCAGAGCGACCTTCAATGTCATCGGTTGAATGCTACCTACATAGCCGTTTGTAATACAAGACACCTTATACAGGGTGAGGTGTCTCAATTCGTTTCTTAGTGAAGCATGCGATTGCAATAATTAAAAATTCCATAATTTGGAACTTTTAAGAAGTATGTTACCACACATTAACGCACATAAAAATTTGGTGTTACACATGTTATACATTTGGTGTTACTTGTTGGGGTGTTATGTTTATGCAATATAAAATAACCCACTTTTCTACAACATTTTATAATTGGAAAATTGAGTTAATATCATTATGCTAATACCAAATTCAACAATATATTTACAAAACCTAAAAAAGAAAAAAGTTATATGGGATTCGAACCCACAACATTTGGTTGCCATGCTATACTTATATTAAATGGAATAACTTAAATTAGTACTTAAGTAATTGCCTTATCTACTCATATATCAATTAAGTATTATGTAATTTTCGAGGTTTGTCCTCTTTAAATTGAATGTTAAATAGATAGGAATGATTATAAATAAATCTATTTACTTACCTTGGTCTACTCTAATTTGCTAATGCTCATTTAAATTCTAAGTCATTTATGAGTTTTAGAAAAAAATGTCTATACATTTGTATATATTGAGATAAACGAGTTTTAATTAAAAGTCTAAATCTAAAGTTTAAATTAAAATGAGAGGAATTTCATGTGGTGGAAAGAAAGGACATAGAATCAGTACATATTTAAAATCAATCCATTCAAATTCATGTAGTCAAAAATTTATAGTAACAGAAAAATAAATGTCAATTAATGTGAAAGTTTTAAAAAGGTAAAAGAATTAAAATTGGTAAAATATTTGGAATTAAATTTAGAATTAATATAAATAATAAATAGATAAGTAATTATTTAATTTAAGAAAGTACGTCAAAATTGTTTAATGTAGTTAAGGAAATGTGTAAAAATTTAAAATGAATCAAGAATTTAAAGAATAAAATAGAAAGGCTGTGAAGGGAAGAAAAAGTATGGTATCCAAGGAAACAGGGACAATAAAAAAAATTTTGTAAAAACGACGCCAGGAAAAATTTAAAAGAAAAGGACGCTAAGGGAATTTAAATGAAATTAAAGAACAAATTAAAAGTAAATGTGACCCAAGAGTAATAGATCAAGGACAGGGAAGGTCAGACAAGTCAAAGCAAATCCCGGAACGTAAGAAACAAATTTAAATTAATCATAAAATCTATGCACAGTATACAAGGCTGAATTAATATTAAAAAAATTTATTGATCAATAGTACATAAATGCATTTATATAACAAAATACAAAGGTGATTTTCATAAATATTATTAAAAGGGAGATTACCCATTAATAAAATAAGTACGTACATACCTGAAAAGACAAATCCAATATTCCTTATAAGAAGAATCAAATACCAGCTGAATCAAAACATAGTCACAATAACTAACAACAATCAGTGTTGATAAACTTTCTTAATTAATTAAAACAGTGACACATAAAAACTTTTGGGTATTACAAATGATATTTGACAGACTTAAATTTAGTATAAGTTAGGGCATACGTGTCATTAGAATAGTCACAGATATGTAAAGTAGTGGTAAGAAGTAGGGATAGTTTTCTTATAATTTAGGCAACACGCAATACATCTCAAATCAATTGAGAATTATCTACTTGTAAAGTTATAATTATTTGATACATTTAAATAAACCAATTTGTTAAGTTGACATAAATTTTAATTCTAAATATTTTTTTAAAGATAAATAATCATTACAAAACTCATATTAGTTTGCAATACTCTAAGATAACATAAAAAAAAATCAAATACTTTCATTTTAATTGCACATACATTACAATCAAAAAGATATCTATTAGAGATACAAAAGAAAAAGTATAGTGTGACCTTTTGAACCGACTACTGAGAAAGAATCTCATGTCTCACCGAAAGAGCTAAGAAAATAAGTAAGTAATAATTGAAATAAAATAAAACATGTAGAAATCAATACAATAGTCAGGGCATATTAAAACATAATTAAAATCATAATAAATCATAATAATTCATTAAAAAAATAAAATAAAAATATCATAATATACACCAGCCAGTTCCATATAAGATACTACAGTCCTTATTCTCCGTGTAGTGTAAAACCATAATGTAAGTATATCTACCCCCAATTTATTTTATTATTTAATTGATTAAAATTTATTATGTATTATACGAGGTGATTCAGTCATCATGCTATTAATTTTAAAAGAAAATAGGAAAAAAATAGTATAATACGAATACGCGATTTAAAAAAGACCTTCCGAATACTGGGTTAAAATTAAATACGTCTTGACTTAATCACCCCGTATAAAAGGTATAAACTACTTTATTTGAAATGAAAGCAAAATTGGTAGTCTATTTATATCTGATGCATTTGCTATACAGAATGCTCTAGTAACCTAATTATATTGTTTACAACAATATTGGAACATGGATTTGGGTCCCCTGGACAATAATGGAAAATGTGATACATCATATTATATTCTTGTATGTATTTAATTATTAATTTTCAAACGGTTACAAATATAACTCAATACTTACATAATAATTATTAGATTTTATAAGCTATTACAATCTTCGCTTAATATAGAAAAAACATGCTATGTTCACCAACAAAATAAAAACAAATATAACACCCAATAATATGAGCTCAGTAAACCAAGATTTCGTTTTTTTATATTTCCATATATTTATTTCTAACCCAATCAGAGTCTACAAACGTTCTATTTTGATACATAAATCTTACTTTATAATATAGAAAAAGTTCATTGTGCTGTTTAATTATTTCTGGGGGTAATTCCATAATGAAAACTAATTCTTCACCGAGGTTCTCCATTTGCATTGCATTCCAATCATTAGGCCACTGTATTTTTTTCTCGCTGTTCCGTGTTTCGCTATTATCGAACTCTAGGGCCAAAAAAGCTCGTTGCACACCTATTGGCTTCAGTATAACCAATTTATTGGTGATATTTTTAAGCTGAAAAAGCAGCAGAATTTTGTTAAATAATTTCATGATGGTATTTACCTAGCAGTGAAACGATTGAATTACAAATGTTTACTTTTAAAGAACTCCCCATTTTAAACTGAATGTTTTTCACATCAGGTAAAACGGAATGGGAGGGGAAAGCTGATTTGACAAACCAACAAGAATCAACAAGTTCGTGAATGCTTTTAATTTAAATAGTTTTGACACTGCGTGGGGGCGTTTAACTAACATAGGAAATAAAACACACATATAATATATTTATAAATCTATATTACTCATGTACAATTGGTCAAGGTCATTTATAATTTTATTAAGATCAAACTCTATACATTCTCGAAGGCAATAGGATTGTATAGTATTATTAAGATGACAAATATCCTTTAATCGCTCGACATCATCTCCACTGCATGTAGTAGGTAGTTGATTCATGTATTCTAATGTATTTTCATAGAAATTGGTAAAGTTCAAATCTTGAAGTAAATGTAGTCTATAATCTATTAGCTGTTGGAACGCACTTATTTCTTTAATGCATGTCTCGCTTAAACAAACAGAATTTTCTATAGTTTCCACTATGGCAGTAATGTGGGTGCCTGGGTCTTCCACGTACGATATTTTGAAATTGCTCCCATCGTATGATGTGGCCATCTCTGAGTCTCCTTTATTATAATATGCTAATTGATCCATGAAGTCTCTCCAGTCACATAAAACAAATATTACATATTTCTGTGATACATTATCAATCAGCTTCACCGTCGATAAAAAATCTCTAGCGGGACTCATGCCAACAACCACTGCAAAATTAGACTTTTTCAGGAACAGATATGATTGGTATATTAAATTTTTTTCTAATCGTATTTTCCTATTATAATTTTCAACACTTTTATCTATAGCTTCCCAGTAGAATAGAGTTGCGGAAGAGCCGCAAGTATCTTCAGATACACAAAAAACTTGTTGAGAAGACATCTTTCCAACAAAAACACTAATACAACACTAGCTCAAATCGTTATAGTAAAATAAATTTAAGGCGATTTATTAGAATATGCGCAATTAAATCACCTGATTTTTTCCAATCCACTCCCTCTTTTTTTGTCCCAGCCACTTTACATAAAGCCTATTGTTTTTTCTTTTTAAAATCTTCTCAATGAGAAACACATCAGGATGTTTAACTTTTTGTAATTCGAGTTCATAGAAGCCCCCACTTATTTGAGAACCTTCCTCATCCTCGAGAAGGTATGTTGTTGGATTTGTTTTTCGAACTCTTCTTACTGTAAATATTTCATTGGACCAGTTTGGTGTATAACCTTTTGAAAAAGCTTCTCTATATTTACTTATTCTAACCTTATCTCCACTTTTAAATTTTTGCTTGTAATAAATAGTATTTTTAGAGCTATATGCTTTTTTCAGAATATTCTTCTCATTCTTTTTGGTAACATCTCTAGGTCTCACACCTATAGTGCTATGTTTGGAGTTATTATATCTGGAGACGATGGTTGGTAATAAATGTAACCACCTGTAGTTTCCCTGTAGGCTGAATTGTTTCCACACCTCATTTTTCAAAGTTCTGTTGACGCGCTCAACAACACTGGCCTTCAAAGTCGAATAAGAGCTGTAATGATTAATTTTCCATTTAACCATTAACTGTTTGAATTCTTTATTCCAAAATTCCCCACCCATGTCGGTTTGTAGATTCTTAGGCTTTATTGTAACTTGAGATAAAATTTTTTCCATCGCCGAGGCAACATCTTTGCTATTCTTCTTCTTTAAGAGTTCACACCAAACAAATTTTGAGAATACATTAATAACTACCAAAATATATTTGTAGCCTTTATTAATTTTTGCGTAAGGTATTACTTCTATAAGATCTGCCTGATAAAGGTCATTAAGTCCCCTAACAATCACTTTCCTTCGTTTAAAATTTTTTCTAATAGGTTTGTGCATTTCATTGACAATCTTTTCATTTATATTAGTCATTTTTTGCTATGGGACACTGTAAAATGATTTCTACATACAAAGTTGGACGCCCCAGTGTAAATATAAAATTAATCTTGTCTCCCTTACTTATATTTCGCCCAATGAGACCCCTCGATTGAACAGCAGCATCATCGTTAAGATACATTTCACAATCGGCCGGTAGAATGTCTATATTTTCAATTTTACCAGATACTTGAAAAATGTACTCATCCTGCTCATTCTCCAAAATATAGAATAATTTGTCTACGGGCGATTTATTTTCAACACCTCTTATATGTAAAACACATTTAGTGTGGTGTGATGAAGGCTCCCAAATAAAAAATGGGTCTTTTGACGTTTTTGAGGTGATGGTAGTCCCCAACATCGTTGTAGTTGAGGAGTAGGGAGGGGATCTGGCTTTTAAAATATGTCTACCAAATTTATCTATCATGCTTGTGTACTGAGATTAGACTAAACACTAAATAATAAACACCACTATTTAATAATTTTAGCTTCTCTCAATTCTTCAATTATAGACACCATCTCGTTTCCATGATTATCATTTCCAGCCACCTGGGAGGATAATAAAAGGCGCAGTCTGTTTACCAATTCGTTAGGATTATCATAATACACAAAATCCAGCGCCTTATTTGATAAATTAATCATTCCACCCTTTTTAGGCTGCTTAAAGGTTTGAACTCGCCTTAACGGTCTCGTGGGTGGAGGTGGTTTCGCGAAGGCATAGGTATTAGAACGCGAAATTGTGCTCTTCAATATTTTCGCTTGAATTAAATATGGCTTAATTATTCTTCTATACTTTTCAGATGTTGAACCTTGAATTTGTTCATTTGGATCGAAATGCCTGTGGTAGGCGTGTGTTCTCTTCAAGATATCCATATAATGATCCAAATCCGTTTTGCTATAACCCGTCGGATCCTTCTTGAATAACAATTCATACAGAACTACGGTGCCTGGGTACGTTATAGTACCTACTTGCATATCCTTACCAATAATTTTCAGTTCTGAATCACCAATTTTAAGTTTCTCTAATGTAGTGTCATGAACTACTCCATATTGCCTATCATTATCTTTTTCCTCACCGCGTATTGATATATCTATACAAAGCCGCGGTAAAGGATCATAACCTTCAAGATACTCTTCATAAGCTCCTGTATTTGATAAGTCTGCAATATATTCGCGGGCGTTTTGTACCTGGCTGTTAATTGCATCATCACTACTATTTTGCAAATCCGCATCATTATCACCTATAAAAGTATCTTCTAGAAAACTAACTCCAGTGGTGGGTAACTTTGGCAAATATTTATTGTAAATATTAACTGGAGACCTGATTATCGGGGGTGGTAATGTAGTTGAAAAAGATGGAGCCTCAGATGGTTCAACTTTAACCGCTTTTTCCATCTCAACATTTTTTAATAGCTTTTGTAGCGGTTCTGTGATGGGTTTGTAACTTTGTTCTAAGGTACTTTGAGTCTGGGAGAGAGATGACTTTAGGTCTCGATACTTTTGTCTAATGGCCTCTCGACTTCTTATTAACTGTTCTTTTTTCGTTTATCCTTCATAGCTTATGATGCGGTAGAATTTACATAACTAAAATGTTGTTGATAAATTCGCGGTATATATTAAAATTTCACTTTAACATCGAAACCCTTTCTATATCTCACATTATTTAGATCACTATCCTTATCTATCACCATAAAGCCATAAGCATCCTTCCAGCATAGGGAACATAAATCACGAAATTGCTGAAATGTCATATCCATGTTTACGTGATCATCATAAATATGTTTCAAATTTGTATTGTCTTGGTGGAAAATAATTATAAGATTTGCATTGTCCCTAATTAATTGCTTAGGAATGGATGAGTAGGTTTGACATAAATAAAAGCAATCTGTCAGTTTATGTCGCCCAAAGCAGAAATAGTCTCGCATAACGCTTTGGTTGCAAGAAGCAACATCATCGAAAATAATCACCGAATTTGGTTTAATGTCTTGTGGTGGAACTATGCTTTCACCATCTTCATGCTCGAAATAACCGATCTCCTTAATTGGTTTTATCAAATTGCGAACATAAGCATATTTGGATTGGTACAGCGATCTGGAATATATATAAATGTTTTCAAAGCGAATACCATTACGATGTTCTAGCAAGGTAATAATGACGCTAGTTTTACCATAACCAGATGGTCCAACTATTAGCGCCCTTATACAAGAACCACCAAATAGCTTCCCATGTTTTCTAAATGTTGGAACGTTGGAACACCATTTATCTAAATTTGTAACTGGTAATGAAATATTCAATTTTTCAAACTTCATGTTTATGTGGTAGTGTGCGGAAAAGTGGTGTTTAACAACGATATTATCAACTATTTATAACATGTTTTAATTGATCTGGAGGTCAAAAGTTTTATATTTCCAACCCCATCCCTCACTTTAACGATTAGTGTTGTAACAACCTTCTTAATGAGCAAATCAAATTATATTATGCTCTTACACAACGCGCCCACCGTTAGTCATAGTAGAAAAGTGAGGAAGAGAGGTCGCGGCCTCTTAAACAAACTAATAAATAGTCTACCATAGCTTCACATCCCCACCTATAGATTTTGTGGGTCGGGGACTAAGCTGTCTAAAAGATTAGCACGTGGAGATACTGGCGTCAATGCCCTAGATGAAGCGTGCAAAGCACACGATATAGCTTACTCCCAATTTAGTGACGTAAAAAACAGAAACGAAGCCGATAGGGTCTTGGCCGATACAGCCTATAAACGTTTCAAGGCAAACGACGCATCAACTGGCGAAAAAATAACTGCTCTTGGAATAGTGGGAACAATGAAGGTTAAAAGTAAACTTGGAATGGGTATGAAAAAGAGAAAACGTAATCGCAAGCGAGGTAAAGGCGTAGGTGACAGAAGAAGAAAAGCAAAAATAACTTTTAATCAGGCTGTTCAAAAGGCTCGAAGTGGAATCCGCGGTATTGCTCCCACAACGGATCTTTTTAAAGTTGCTAAAAAGGCACTCTCATCAATAGGTACTAAAAGCATAGCTTTTCCAAAACGAAGAATAATTCCAATTCCAAAAGCGGGTGGATTTTTGCCACTTATACCTCTATTTGCCGCATTGGGAGCCCTGGGAAGTTTGGGGGGAGGTGCTGCTGCAATTGCAAAATCTGTTGTAGACGCGAAAGCAACCAGAGAAAAATTAGAAGAGGATAAAAGACATAATGTGGCTATGGAGCAAGCTAGTGTGGGAAAAGGATTATATTTAAAACCCTACAAGGAGGGAATGGGACTTTACTTAGCGCCGTACAAAAAAAACTACCAATGAAGCTACCACGCCGGGCTCTAACCAACATAGATTTAGAGAAATATGTCGAAAAATTAAAACTACCACATTTTCGCGGTATATTTATGAAAGATAAATTACCAAACAAGATTAGGCGGTATGAATGCGGCATTATCAACTTGGATGATTCATCAGGATCGGGAACTCATTGGACGGCATATGTGAAAGAGAAGGATTTCATCAATTACTTTGACAGTTATGGTAATTTACGACCACCAATGAAGTTAGTTCAATATTTTTATAGCGATGGTAGCTGGAATCAAATAAAATATAAACACGATAGGTATCAGAACTTTAATACGTATAACTGCGGTCACCTATGTCTTAAATTTTTGTATAATACTTGTAATTCATAAAATAAAATTTAGTATAGAAGATAATCTCTTTGTGGAATAATGTCCCTAACTTTTATATTTTCCGGCAACTCGTCAGTTCTAACGTCCGATTTCAATCCCCCAATATATCTTGAGGATGAGTATGACTACGAAATTGGGTTAGTAAATTTTGAGACATTCAACACAATACCCAATATTGATGAAACAAATAACACATTTACTTATAACAACAGCTCTACATTAACCATTCCAGTGGGTTCATATGAAATTGACGATCTTATTAAGTATATTGAAAACAACGTGGACCCTTCCATTCTTATAAAAATTACGCCAAATCTAAACACCACTACCGTTTCCATTTCATCAAATTGCGATATTGATTTTACGAGTGACAATTCGATTGGAAATTTATTGGGGTTCAACAGACAAGTGACTTTCCTGTTCAAATTATTAGAGTAAATGCCATAAATGTTGATTGTAGTATTGCGGCAGGTTCTTATTTGAATAATAAACCAGTACATATAATATATCAATTCTTTCTAAATGTGCCACCGGGCTATAAAATTATTGAAACACCCCAAAATATTCTCTATTTCCCCATTACGTCTAAAACTATTTCCAGTATAACTGTTAAAATGCTTGATCAAGATGGAAAACTAGTTAATTTTCGAGAGGAAGTGATTACGCTCAGACTACACTTAAGAAGAACAACTAAAAAGTAGCATGGTGGTGCGTTACAATACTAGGCGGCACTTTTATAATAAAAGGTCGGTGATGGGAAAAAGTAAGATTAGTAAAAAGTCAAGCGTACGCAGGTTAACACGTCAAAATAAAGAATTTTTACGTTCTTTAGGTTTTGAATTGTTGGTATAATGAATATTTTAGATGTAACAGAGACACCCCTGGTGGACAATTCCATCATTAGTTATGAATATCATAATTATCAACCGTTTGTAACTTCAAAGTATGATTATAATGATGAAATACGTATTCCCATACAAGAGTTGGATACATATACATTACCCAGTGAAAGTATTTTGTATATTGAGGGGGTTTTAACGACAGATAATGATACCACTCCAACAAAATTAAAATGAAAGTATTAAGCTGAAAAATGCTGGGTGGTTCCCCATTTTGACTCAAAAAAGGATACTATAATATGCGATAAAAATGGAAAATTCAATGTATGTATACCCCTATCTATGTTAATGGGCTTCTTCAAGGATTTTAAAAGAATTATTTTAAATATGAGGCAAGAACTTGTACTTATTCGAAGCAATAATGATAAGGATGCGGTGACTAGTGCAGATCTCACAGAAATTCCCAAAGTCACTATAAATAAACTTTATTGGAAGGTCCCCCATGTATCCGTTGGATTACCGCAAGAATTGGCTTTAATGAAGCTTCTGGAAAGAAATATTGAAATTCCCATAGCATTCAGGAGTTGGGAGCTTGTTGAATATACATTATTATCCGAAACTACTACGCACACCTGGCCTGTGAAAACTACCACGAAATTAGAAACTCCAAGGCACGTAATAATTGCTTTTCACACTAAGAGGAAGAACAGTGTCACATCAATAATGAGCAACTTCGATAGCTGCAATCTCACAAATATTAGAGTATTTTTAAATTCCGATAGATTTCCATATAACGATCTATATTTAGATATGAAAAATAGCAAGTATGCTTCCTTATATGAAATGTTTGCGAGATTCCGTCAGTCGTACTATGAGAAACAAAACGAACCCGTTTTATCACCCGAACAGTTCATATCTATCGCCCCCATAACAAATATCGATTGTTCGCGCCAAAAAGATTCCACCCAAACTGGTTCCGTGGTTATGCGAATTGAATTTGAAACGACTGAAAATATTCCCGCTGAAACATGTGCATACTGTCTAATTTTACATGACAGATTATTCTATTATAACCCACTAACAAAAATTGTTAGACAAGCTTAAAGTACGCATGTCTATTTACAACCAATTTATTACTAACATCAATGCGATTAATAACAGTTGTTATTTGTTATTTATTGCAGTTGGAGTAGCTGAATATTCACGTATTTAACATGAGGTTGGTACTGGATCTTCAGTGCTTCAGGGGTGAAAATAATGAATATATTGTTAAAGAGCTAGCTGCATATGATAGCATTAGATGTGAACATTTTATATTTCAACCACCTTTCGACAAGAGAGACCTATCGCCAGCGTTGTTAAAACAAGCCAAGTGGCTTACAAGAAATTACCACAGTTTAAAATGGGAAGATGGTGATACACCATATGAGTATGTTCCATCGATTATTAGGCGCCTAGTGGACCAAGCAGATGAGGTTTATGTGAAGGGAAAGGAAAAAGCTAAATTTGTTGCGAAATATTCCACGAAACTATCAATTATCATGGAACTAGAAGAAAAACCCGCTGTTCATAAATTACAACCTAGGTGTTTTTCACATAAAATGAGCCCTTGTGTATGTGCTCTAACGAATGTATTTTATTTTTATGATTATATTTTATAAATGAATAATATATCTTATAATAAATACTTACTATATTTTTGCATCTAAATAAAACAACGAATATAATTTAAATAAATGTACTTCAAATTACAAATTCTTTTCATTACATTTCATTACAATTCAATATCTTTACATTACAAATATATAAATTTCTTAATATTAGAGCGTTGAATAATGCCCATGGGGTAAAGTATCTGTGCTATCCTCCAAATAAATTCTTTTATCATCAAACGGACTTAACGCAAGTTTAAATTGCTTTACTGAATAAATTTCATGAAGATAAGATCTAATTAACAGCTGAGTTCTATAGATCTCTTTGAACTCTTTTAAACATGTTAAGTAATCTTCAAATTTTATGGATTTCTGCACAACACTCTTTTTTAAACCTTTAACTTTTTTCATATTGCATATTTCCCCACATTTAATACTGTACATTTTCGAGCGCAAACCAACGAATTCGGTCATGATGTTCCCGTTATTTTCGTCTTTCATTAAACCAAGCACTTTTTTATTGACTTGGGGAATGGAATATACATTATCCGGTTTGTAATCACTCGTATCGAATTTGTTAAGGTTGTCTTTAATAATTTGATAGAAATCATCGCAGTATACATCATATATTAAACTATCTGTATCCGTATATAGTAATTTACATTTTTCTACACTAAACTTTTTCAACATAGAATTATAATTAAAATCATACACACAAGTTTTAGAAATGTCTAATATACACATACCCACATATAGGGGTTTATTAAATACTATTTCAGTTTTATTAAGCTCTACAGCTACCAAATTCTCATCAAAAATTGAACTACTGTGGAAAGAGGGACCGTATCTTCCCTCCCAAGATGTAAACAATTTCACAATGCGATGTTTCCTAATATTTTCCATTGTCTTACCAAACACAGCATTCAAAATCAACTTGAAGAGATTTTTTTCAAACTCATTATCTGCCCTCGCTCTAAGAAGTGTATTTAAATCTACATATTCTTTTAACCAGGCTGATTGTTTAAACTGAAGTATTCTATGTATTTTTTTAATTTTCAAACCGCTATCAAGACACTGTTTTAGGTTTCTATAGTGCAGCGTATAACGCTCTTTGTCATATAAAGTAGTCATTAATTTAGGTAACTTGGAATTTGGAGGGATTCTATGCTCGGGGCATAAAGGTAAATCTTTATGTAGATTATGAAGGTCTTTTGGGTAAGTTAAATCAACCTCTAATATATAGCCCGTACTTGAGTCATCGGACACTGAATTTACATCAAAATTTTCAATATCTTCTACCCATTCAAATCCCCCATATGGTAAATACTGCGACATTGCCCACGCATAGAGTCCATTTACATCGAAATAAAGTAGATACTCAGAAAGTTTGTTTGAATCGTAATTAGGCATATACTTATTATTTGCTTTTGCATATCTATTACAACATTGACTTACACCACCACGAATCGAACGCTCTAAAAATAGAAGCATCTCTACGTCTTGCAAAAATTCTAGCTTGACATTTGTGTATTTTAGCATACAATCCCACGTATATCCCGGAAGCGTATAATAATGTGCGGGGTCTAAGCCATATGTATTGAGGCACCTTTCTCTAAAATTTTTAAATATATCCGCCAATAGCAAAACATCAGTTTTTAAATATAATTGAGTATATTCAGAAAGATTTGCAATTTTAAAAGTTTTCCAAACATTTTGAGCATGATAATAGTCATCATCCGAAATATTATCATCATTTAATTTATTATAAAAATTAGCTATACTAGGAAGTACTGTTTCTTTTAAAACCTCCATTGACGACATGTAATCATATGGATATATTCCTTTTCGAGTAAGCAACGTGAAACAATCATTGTTTAAATGGGAAAATTCTTTCTTTAGTATTTTTAAATCTTCTATTTTGAATATTGATGCTAATTTATCTAGCGATGATGCCAGAAATCTAAAAGAATCTATAAACCTAAATTTAATCGGAGAACTTAAAATATGCTTAGTAAACGAAATGTATTGTTCCTTATTTTTTGCTAATAACGTAATATTACCTGGAGACGATTGGGCCATATCATTAATTAGCATATGGCTGTCGTAGCCACTTAAATTGTGAAAAACTACGGGCACTATGAAGGTGTTTTTATAATTTAAGTTGCAGGTAGAATGAGCCCAACCCCTAAATTGACCGGTAAAATGTGAGTGGTCTCGAACGGGTTTATCTTCTTCAGTAAATGGTTTCACACATATATGACAACGATTTGTTTTCTTTAATTCATTATCAACCTCAGTAGAGCATTCTTCCATAGGAAATACAAATTTTAATTTGGAGTCAACAAATTTTGCAATATTTTGAAGTTCCTCTACAAACCACCTCACGCAATCCAAACCCACATAACTTCTATAATAGGATAAACTTTTATCATAGATACAGTGAAAATAATAGCCCACAGCAAATGCCTCATGTTTATGATACTTCACCGTTTTACTTTCCCCATTACTATTATTCTTATCCACCGATTTTAACAGCGCTTCAAAATCACTGTAAACAATAAAAGGAATAGGTTCTTTATATTTAAAATTTTTAAAACTTAAATACTTTTCATTCGGAAATGATATTTTACACGTATTAATTTTCGCACAATCTACTTCATGTTTGTCTAATTTTTTCTGACTTGAAAATAATTTAAACATCTATCACAAATAAATATCGCATTATTACTTTTTGTAAGCTGCTTTGAAAGCAACCTCGATAGACTTTTAATCCAAGTGAAGTGATATTTGATCTCAACGTTTTTTTCATTCTTTCCACCATTATAATCCTCTGAAAAATATTTATTCTGAATCATAAGTAAGTTAATATGTTTCAATTGTTTTTGTTTTGAAACATATGCGGGAACCACAGAATACTCATTTTTATTTAATTTCAACGTATATACATTAACTGAAATGGTATTTAATTTCTCAAATTTTGGTATTTGTTCTATAGTTACTGGAAAACTAATTCCAGTAAAATTTAAAACATTGTGAAAGTTGGGATATGAACTTATACGATCTGAATTTTTTTGTGTGGGATAAAGACAGCTTACAACAGCATATGCAAAACAAAACTGATCTGTATTTTTAACGTTTACCACCGCTTTTTTTACTTTAATATCATGAGGTAGTTCTATATAAGAAGTACCCCCATTAGAAAATTCATATTTATTAATATTGATTTCCAAACTCTCAATACGATTGAGTGTTAAACCACTCTGACCCTCTTGAAATTCAGCTAATTTGTTTATTATTTTATCACTAATGTTGTGCCGATACCACACCGACAACTCAGTTCCCAAATCTATTAAATTATTTTTTGTATTAAAATATTTAAAATGTCTTAATTGTTTGTTCTCATCAATATTTTCTTTAATAAATTCACAACATAAAACTGCGTTCACTTTAATGGTTGGGTTTTTTTTTAATTCATTTATAATTCTAGGTTTAAATAGATAAAATGAATCCTTCAAAAATTCAAATGGGTCAGTATGAATCAAATTAATTATTAAACCACTTCGAATTCGACCCGAAAATGCAGATTTTCCATCTTTCCACCGAATTCGCTGACTGCGCTTTGGTGTTTGTTTAACTTTTTCATTGTCAGACAACCCACCACCTAAATATATATTATCTAAAGTCCTTAACAACTGTCTATATTTTCTCAAATGACCAATATTTGTTTGAAGTTTCGTTTTAAGCGGATATGCAATATCGACCTTTAAAAGAGCATTATTAAACAGTCTAATATTTTTACTACAATAAGCGATATATTTCAATAAATCTTCATTTCTAATATTACCCTTAGCCTGACTTAAATTTAGAAAAATTTCAGCGATGTTCTTGACTATATCATCACTTAATTAATCCATGTTAGTATATATATATATATATATATATATATATATATATATATATATATATATATATATATATGATAATTACTACTTATTAATAATTTTTAATAAATTCTATGGAAACTGTTGCAGAAAAATTGTCTTTGTTTATGTTTTTCTCACCGCGACTGATGAGGCTGTAGCAACCATTTTCAAATTCCTCCAAATGGTCTTCGATTTGTACAGTGATTCTTTTCGGTAGGAACACCTGGAAGTCATCTAATTCAGCTACCAATCCTGCGCCATATTTTGAGCTGACTTTCTTAATTCTGTGTATTAAGAATGTTGTTCCAACTTCTAGCTCCTTTAGTGGCTTTGTGGGTTTATAGGCTAAAAGGGATTTTTCATTAATTTTCTTTAAATCCATCTTTCTGTTTCTAGAAACAAACAAAAGAGATAAATTGTATACTATCACCGCTATGATGTGAATTAAAATGTTTAACTTGAATTAAGATATAAAAGTGAAGATGACACTTACCAATTTATTGATGAGCAAATAATTTTATTTTCAGGTCAAGCCTTTCTGCAAACAAGAATTATGG
Organism: Pogonocherus hispidulus; assembly: GCA_963924545.1. Taxonomy (NCBI): domain Eukaryota; kingdom Metazoa; phylum Arthropoda; class Insecta; order Coleoptera; family Cerambycidae; genus Pogonocherus; species Pogonocherus hispidulus. The sequence continues at coordinate 30,288,018 of OZ004698.1, forward strand.
GTGGTACTAATAATGTAAAGATGTGAAGTCAATTAGGTATATTAACACTTTGTGAGACTAGAAGGAAGTGAATCTGCTTTTATATGGAGAGAACGGGATACATTAACCTTCATAAAATTAATTATACACATGTTTCAACAATGCCTTTGTTAAGATTATGTGGGCATGGTGGAATGTTAACCTTTATATTTTAAAAAATATTTTCCTTGGAAGTATTTACCTTGTTTTATAATAAACATGTACATTCTCCATTCAATGTCTTTGTTGTTTTGTTATGTGAAGGTGTCAACCTTCGCATTTTGATTATTTCCTTGTAGGTAGCACGTAATATGCAAGGCATATGAATTATTATTAACTCCATATAAATAAAACAATCTGAGCTGGAATCCGTATGGGCCTTTAATGGGCCATCCCCAAATTAAACAAAATATATTTTGGTAGAAATTCGATAATGGCATTTGAGTATCTTAATTATTATTAATGTACCCAAACTTTAAGTAACCCAACTTTAAGTAATTGGAACAAATTGACAACAATATACTTTGGAAGAGATTTGGTAGTGAAATTTGGCTATATTAATGACGCATGGGCCATCTCCAAAATTAAGCAAAATATATTTAAATGGGTCATCTCCCATTTAGATAGGTCATCACCCAAATTAGCCGCAATATATTTCAGAAGAAGCTTGGTGGTGGGCCACCCCCAAAATTAGCCAAATATATTTTAGATTAAATTGGTTAGTGGAATTTAGGTATGGTATTTATTATTCTTATATTAATATAAAACAATTTGAGCTAGAATCCTTATGGACCTTTATTAATTTTTATTACCTTTTCATATAAATAAAAGAGTTTGAATGGACTTTAAAGTAATTGGGACAAATTAGCAACAATATACTTTGGAGGGGATTTGGTAGTGAAATTTGGCTATATTAATTAGTATTAATGACGCATGGGCCATCTCCAAAATTAAGCAAAATATATTTAAATAGGGCATCTCCCATTTAAATAGGTCATCACCCAAATTGGCCACAATATATTTCAGAAGAAATTTGGTGGTGGGTCATCCCCAAAATTAGCCAAATATATTTCGGAATAAATTGGATAGGGGAATTTAGGTGTGGTATTTATTATTCTTATATTAATATAAAACAATTTGAGCTAGAATCCTTAAATAAGGACCCGTGGGCCCCCCATGGGCCATCCCCAAAATTAGCCAAATATATTTTGGAATAAATTAGGTATGTTATTTATTATTCTTATATTAATATAAAACAATTTGAGCTAGAATCCTTATGGGCCTTTAAATAAGGACCCCAAAATATATTTTGGACACCGAAATTCGACTTCGCCCCCCTGCGACCCGAAATTTGGCTATAATTTTAGGACCAATCCAATTAATGGCCCTATTTGAACCCCACTGAAGGACCCCCCGGGCCAAGAGGGCCGAAATCCCCAAAAAACCAGCCTGGGCCAAGAGAGCCGGACCCACCCCTGCGCCGAATCGGAGTAGGACCCCCAAGCTACGGAAATTTGGCTATAATTTTGGGATTGACCAATCCAATTAATGGCCATGATCCATTTGAACCCCGCCCCCAAAAAATGGCCCGAAATTCGGGCCCCACCCTCGCGATCGCCGGACCGGAGTAGGACCCCCAAGCTACAGAAATTTGGCTATAATTTTGGGATTGACTAATCCAATTAATGGCCATGATCCATTTGAACCCCGCCTCACTAAAGGACCCCCCAAAAAATGGCCCAGAGCCGAAATATTATGCAAATTGAGGCAGAATCCCTATAGCCTTTCTACTACCAATATTAAACTAACATTGAATGCTGAAAGTTTCCCCACAGAAAGAATGCATCTAAATTTTAGAAAAAATGATTACAATGAAGCATATTACAGGTGCACCGAATTCTATACAAGCTATATGAATTGCTTCGAGAAGCATCCACTATTAGGTTTTGATAAATTCAAGGAACGAGCGTTATTTGTCTTTGATTGCTCGAGGCGAGACGAAAATGAAAGACCATCTACTGTGGACGTGAGGCTCGAAATAGAGGCCTCCGAAGGTTTTCCCGTAAATACCCGAGCTTACTGCATAATTATACACGAGTGCATTATGGAGTACCGCCCACTCGACAATATTGTAAATAATCTTAAAGCTTGAGTTTATTCCAGTTTTCAAATCCGCCCATGTCATTCAACTCCTTAGACGCTGCTGCCAAGAGACAGGTTAAATATTTGAAACAATCTCATCATGGACTGAAATACACGAGTGGATACATCGATTATGACATGCTGAATGAAATATTGAAGACTCACCTGATAGATAAAGGAAATAACTGTATGATATACGTAAAAGGGCACCAAAAAGAGGAATTTCTCAGACAAAGGTTATATGAATAATTGAAACCCACATCACCAACGGCACAGACTATAGTCAACGTTGAGAATATAAACTACAGTACCTTTGGTACCTGTATTTTGTGAAAATAGTTCCTATTGCTTTTATTATTATACGTCTACAAGCATATGTAGTTTAAGAAATTGTACAGATCTTTATAACTGGCTGTTTGCAGGTTTACCAAAATAAAATAATTTTTAACCAATATTCTAATGTAATTATTCTATCCCTTCACCCTTATAACAACTGTCATATAATTCAGTATTACATCTGCTGCAACTCAACAATAGATATTTATAATGTTAAAAGTTAGGTTAGAAGAGCATATTTGTCAATTGAAAAAATTAAATGAGGCTATTGTGTTGTACGGAAATAAACAATGTGTATTTAATAGTTTTCAAAAACTTAAAATCAAACCTATGGAGCAACTGTGGGAGAGAAACGTCTTTCAAAATGTAACTAGATTTAGCAACGATAAGCAGCAGCAGCAAGCTGATGATAGGAAAAAATCACATCTCAACGCGTTGAATAAATTGAAAAGATTTCTGTACCGCGTATCAGTATTACAGCGAAGATCATAATGTTAGCTTCTCACTATATAATTCTACAAACCATCTTACAAAATAACCTTTACATACATCAACCTCATAATTCACTAGAGGTCTTTGCATGTTTCGACAAAGATAATAGTAAAAATGATAGCTGCCCCCACTAATTGGGTGAGAATAACTCCATATGCAGCCAATAATATTTCAACTCTCACAGCTCCAGTGGCAAATTATACCCGTCAATATAAATTCAGAATCCGATTTCAAGATGCTACTATGGGTAACACTGACTGGTACAAGATGCAGTGCGCATGTGCTGATATTCCCTCTACTACACTTACATCACTTCAAAAAGTAACCATTATTCCAAAATAATGTATTTCCGAATCAGTACCTATCTGGTTTGCTGTATTATACAACTGTTTGCTCGTCTCTACTGCTGATAAAGTGTATCGTCCAACTTGTTCATAGAAAAATCAGTAAAATACAATAATAATGTGGGCTTTTTATTCGGCCGAGCATTGGACCAAAGCAGAAGATTTACAATCTGCCATCCAAAGGATAAGTGACGAGCTTAGAGACCTAATTTTCGATGAACTTCATGATAGTGTGTACGACACGCAATCCATCCAAGATGAAGAGAGATCCACCCCGCCTCTGAGACTATCTCTACTACTAATTATTAATAAATAAAAACACATCCCTCCTTTTATGTAACGCCACTGTATAAAATTTCAAATTATGTGCTATTTGGTTATGTAGACCTATACGCTTATCTCATTTCCTGCAGATAAGCAACATAAGTTAGCGAACTGATAAAGAACACCTGGTAACATGCTGATAAGGAACTTTCAAACTTATATTATTATTTAGATTTTAAATTTAGAATCACGAGTCAAGAGTAAGATGCTAAATTCTCAGATATTTGACATTCCCCATACCTAATATCGCGCATTTGCCGCCAGACACCTGCAATCCCTATACCTAATTTCAGGCCGCCATCTTGATGATAGCAATCTACTGCGCATGTTTTTTCTATCCGGATTCTTATTTTGCTCATCCTGTATATAGCTTTTGATTCACCTTGTATACTAAATATTTGAATTTGCCGCCAGACTGCCGCGCTCTCTCGTGGCCGCCTGGCCAGAGTGCCGCGCCTTCTAGTGGCCGCCTGAGCTACTACCTTGGGCGCGGCTCGTGACGTCAGGCCGCCATCTTGACGGACCTACGTCACACCCTCTTGGGGTGCTCTTCTGCAGCCCCTGGGGCTCCTACACCTGTATGGATGCTACAAGAAGTCTGGTTCTTCACCCTGAAGCCAATGACCAGCAGCTCCGTGGTGCAGGTCGCTGCTAGCTGGCCATTCAGCTCGATGACAGCTAACTTCCGCTGTGGATCTGTCCTAGCTTATCTACTTGTATTGTAATTATAAATAATAAATATGTATAATATTTAACTTTGATTTTTTATTTCAAACCTAACCTAGAAATAAAAGAACTACAATATTATATTAATACTTTATTTAAGTAATTGTTGCAAATACATTTTTTTATCCAAGTCATTTGTAACCTTTTCTCTATAATAAAATAAACATTCACGCATACTGTGCTTATAAATGGGATCAGCTCTAAATATATCACATAAATTTAATAGTGTAACATGAGAAGGAATTTCATGATTAACCTCACTTTTAACAGCAATATCTAAAAAGCCATTATAGAAATTTTCATAATGTAGGCTATCTAATAAATTCATATGAGATAATACAAGTTCATTAATAGTTGCATTATCACGTACAGTATTTCTAGATAAATAAAATGTACAATAACCATCAGTTAATTTTAACATTTTATCACCAATAAATGGGGATTTTGAATATTTTTTATATTTAAAAATATAACACATTGACAAATATTATAATACCTATTTAATGGCAAACAATAAAAAAACACAACAATGAACTAAAATACAACAAACTACTTATTGAAATTAATGGTTAAATTTTAATTATTGTAAGCGTTTATAGAAATATTTAGGCCAGTACCAGGGCTGGCGTCTCCAACAGTTGTCTCTTTGGTCGACAAATTAATTTGTTGTTGAATGACTGAGGTTTGTGAACTATTTGCCACAGCTTCAGCAGACATGGCACGTTTGGACAGCATACTGGCAGTTTTGGTTTTATTCTCCATTGAGCTATCCACATAACCTTCGGCCACAGTACCAGATTTCCATCCTCCCAGCCTTTTTAATTGGAGTACATTTGCACCACTGTTGGCAAGTAACGTAGCGGCGGTTCTTCTTAGAGCATGGCCTGTAAAGCCTTTCGAGTCCTCTAAATTCAAAAAAGTAGCAATTTTTTGGGGAAAATTAGCTATTGTATTGTGCCCAATTGGTTGATTTCTCGCTATTCCTCCTCTAAGCTGAACAAAAAATCTATCGATTTCTATGTTTTTTCTCAAGTTTATAGTCTCGAATGATCTTCACCCATACTGGATCAGTAATGAGAAATGATCTACTTATATGTGTTTTGGAATCTGGAATCTCAACCGAAATTTTTTCTTCAAAAAAAGCAACATCCAACATTTTCATTTTCACTAATTCGTCCGTCCGACAAGCTCCAGATACGCCTATTATTAATGCGACCTAAAACAATAAGAAATATATAATACCATAATAACTGTGCACTTGTATAGGCTCAAACACGATTTTTTTTTAAATACTTATATAAAGATCATAAATATCTTACCTTTATTGGTAGAAGATTATTTGGAGCTTTGTTTAAAAAATCTTCTATATTTTTCCTAGAAAATACGTTCGATTTCTTGGGACTAAAGCCCACATTTTGTCGTTTTAGGAAGGCCAACAGTTTCCTATGTTTCGAAATATCATTTTTTTCTTCAATTTCTAGCATCGTTCGTATCATACTGTCCATTGCCCACAAAGTGGACGGCTTCTTTTGTCTAGTTTGTTCTCCAAAATATGCTAAGAGTACACTTTCGGAACTGGTATTCTTCACCTTTTTTTCTTCGCACCACTTCCTATATAATTCAATAGCTTTTAGGTAGCGATGCTTACTTTTTTCTGGCACCAAGCCGTGTGTTGCTGCGTCAGCAGCCTGTCGTATTTCTGGCGGGGTACAATCCATCAATTCTTCATCGGAGGACATTTTTCAATTTATTATTCACGAACTTCCATCCATAGATAAAAATATACAAACTTCCATCCGACTTTATCTGACATTTATTTATATTGGTGACAGTTGTTTACCATCACATAGCAACGGTAACAAAATATGTGTACCTGCTTGTTTATTCTGAGAAAAATGTCCGCTTGGTAATTTTTTGTTAAACGTAATATTTTAGGTATGTTCAGAGTGAAACAAAGATTTATTAATTTTGATCGAAATATAATGGTTATAAATAAAATAGTATACAAACCTCGGTAGGAAGTTTCATTCCTGTCTCGAGATTATAGCTAACCTCGACGCTTCGCGTCTCGGTTAACTAACTAATCTCTCGACAGTAATGAAACACTTCCCACCTCGGTTTGTAATGTACTATTTCCCAGTCTTCTCTTGTGAAAGAAATATTTTCTGGTTTCGAAAACATCTGCTGTTCCACCTTCAATAACATTCTCACGGAGGGAACAAAACCTCTTGCAGCAAGGTTTATAGGTACTAAGTCCGGTGATTATTTTAAAATTAAACATGATTACAGGATAAGCGTTTTCACAAATGTAACGTTCCTCCTTATGAATTGCCTCTTGATACATTTCACAAATTCTATCAATTTCATTCCAATAACTGAGATCGTCAACTTCTTCCAAATAACCGGAATCCTCCGATAAACAGGATGGGATTTGCGAACTGAATGACATGTTTGAAGTTCACTCTTTCAACTCACAAAGACTAATGACTAAGCACTCTGATGTCGTCTTTTATATACCCTGACGCATAATTTCAGGGGAAGCTCTTCAAGGTGGGCAGAGCCCACCCTAGAATTTCCACGGCACAAAACTAAAACTTCGCCTAAATTTCAACTTGCAAGCAAAATCTCCATCCCTTGAATAATATCAATACATATAACTTTATTCTTCCCCATAAATACAGATATTTAGAAATACTTGTTTATGGTTAAAAAAATATAATAAAATATAATCCGAAATACCCATCAGCGAATAGATAGTTCAAGTCCACCCTTTATTCCAGTGATAGAGATTACAGTTTACAGGGCGGGCGAGCCCGTTGGCGTTGAGCTAAGTCATATTCATATCATACGTTTCTACCAGTTAGAATTACTGGGATCTTAGAGGGGCTATCAATTCAAACGGGCTAGCCCATAGCTTCTGTAACAAATCGTCTCATACGTTCCATATCATTCCTAAAAGTTAGTTTAATAGTCATATGAAAAGTACGAACGTAGGACGTAACTAACTTTGTTAATATAATCCCAAGGTGGGCAAGCCCGTATGAATGTGCTCCATGCGCCAGCGGTGAAAATTATCTTTGCAATAGTAACTTCTTTTTTCTACAAATATAAACACGCAGTGTATTTCTATGTTCTTAAGAGTAATTTAGAACATTTGTATTACCACTGATTAATCAAGAAGTGTAAAGGCCTTTGATAATTTGTTAAATAAAATATTAAAATAAGATGAAAAATTTAGAAGTGGCCATTGGTGTTTTGGGTTAGCAACTTTATCTCGGGCTTGCCCGTCGGACATATTCGTGCTATTCGTGCTTCATCGCATGGCTAGCAGCACAAGATAGTTGGAATATTCCAACTCTCTTAGCAGCACCTACCTATTGCAAAACAAAAACAAAACATCAGGGTAGAGGTTATGTGCGGTACCGGTGTTGTAAATTGAATTTTGCCTTTTCTTTAACAGTTCGTGGCGACATCATCCCAATATTTGATCCAGATGATAAAACATTGATGGTTACTGGGTGGTTACAAAAAATTGACCAATTAGGAGAAATCCATCACTGGATGGAATATCAAAAATCTGCATTTATGCAGCAGAAGTTAAGAGGTTCGGCCCGAAATAGGTTTAATCGTTTGGATGACTATAAGAAAACTTGGCAAGAATGGAAAACTGCTTTGACACGAACCTTTCCCAGATGTACAGATTATGCAAATGTTTTGGAAGAATTTTTGCATGCAAGAAAAGGCCAGGGGAGACAATGACTCATTATTATCACGAGAAATTGGCACTTGTGCAACAATGTCGATTAGATATTAGGGACTTAAAGCATGCTACAAATTTCATTCGTATCCGTATCCGTATCGAACTGCGCATGTGCAGAATCGATACGGCCGTCGAGATACGTTACGTACTTCGTATCGTTACGGCTTCTGTATCTTAACTTTATTCGTATCGTATTAAGTAAACAGATATTCTGTGAAGCAAACTGTCAACGTTTTCAGTGAACATAACTTAAGAAAGTTACGTTTAGATCGTCTAAATCGTCGTCCTCCTTGTCAATAAGAAGGGGATTATTAATAATACCCTCAATTTTAGATACTTATATTTTATGATAAAATAAGCACAAACATATATTCGAAAGCAACAGCAAAACAAAATTCGAGGTTAGAAAATATGACACAACAAGATACAGATACGTAGAGAACAGCTTTAACTTATTTTTCCTCAGTAACGTAAACCGATACGATACGGATACGGATAAGGATAAGTACCAATTTTTAAGGATCTGCTTTAAGTCCCTAATGAAGCAGTTATTTTTTGCTTAATTAAGGGATTGCCATTGGAGCTACAAGCAAATGCAAAAGCAGTCCAGTGTACGGCTCCCGATGAATTATATGCTAGGTTTATAGCACCTCTTGAGAATTATCAAACTCTTCCAGAAAAATTTAAAGATAGAACAAAAAGAACTAGAATAGAGGTCCATTCAAGTAGATCGTTGGAATGTTTTAGTTATGGCAAGTACGGCCATATTTCAAGAAATCGTCGTCTCAAGGCATCCTTATGTTGTTATTTTCGTAATCGATTTGGTCATAAAAAGAGAGACTGCAGACTTCCTAATCTGCAAATCTGTAATTTTAATAAATAAAGCACTTCGTTGGAAAACCCAGAGACAAATTCCATGAAGTTAATTAACGAATAAGTAATAAATCAGATATATGCAAAAGAATGTTTTGTTCAGGATGATCGTATTTTCGCATATCTAGATCTAGATAGTGGCAGCCAGGTTAACATTATTCATATAAACTGCTGCAACCTGGCCAAACCTCAAATGTACTCTGTGTCCAAGTCACTAAGAGCCCTTGGGGAAGCTTTATTAAAACTGAGAAAGCGGCAAAATTTACTTTGAAAGTAGATGATTTTGAAATAGAAACGTGTGTTTTTGTCACCGATGCAGATATGGACAATTTTGAGATGATTATTGGGCAACCGGCTATTAATGCTGAAGAAGTATCACTTATTGTTTGTTCAGAAAGTGCCAAGTTAACCAAAAATAATTTCGATTTGTTAAAGGAGATTTCACTGGAAGGTAGTAAAATGAACCCAAAAATTATTTTTTCCGAAAATTCTATATTGCATCCTCGGTGTACTACAATGAATGCTCAAAGCCAAAGTTCTGGATTAGGGATGGGCGCGTGGCGTGACACGAAGTGAATGATATTGAAATTGCGTGAATGTGCGTGATCTAAAATGCCAGCTAGTGTGAGCGTGCGTGAGTCGGGAGGGGCGCGTGACATGATTTTGCTAGTGTCACGTCGTGTTACGGCGTGTCACGGCCTTTCAGTAAAAATGTTGATCAAATATTGTTTTTGAACAAAAAATTTGATGCTTGAGCATTGAGCTTCAGTTGACAGCATTTATTTTCTATAAACTTTTTTATTTGTAGAATAAAATGTTCATTTTTTTTATTTAATTGACGACCTGACCATTTCTGGGTTCGGAGTTGACGTGCGTGAGCGTGTGTGTATAGATTGTAGAACTTTAAACCTTGTGAGTGTGCGTGACTCTGTTTGGCAGATATGTTTACGAGCGTGGGTGCACGTGAACATGCGTGAGCGTGTGTGCAGAAATTTTGAACGTCGTGAGCGTGCGTGATTCTGTTTGACAGAAATGTTTACGTGCGTGAGTGTGCGTGATCAGACTCGGTTACCACCGTGACCGTGCGCATGAGTCAAAAATTACTCACGCGCCCATCCCTATTCTGGATGTTTGTGATGATCAAGAAATATATATGGAAAGCAAGCGTTTTCAGCTAAGAATATGTTTAATCTGCATTTCTGGAATGGTATTTAACGGTTCAAGTTGTACAGTACCAGTCTCCAATATGATGTGGCAACTCCACTATAGAGAGAAGTCAAAAGGTGAGTTTAGTGAAATACAATAAATATTCTAGAAAGATTAGTGAGAATGAAGTAGATATAAATACTGACTTGGATGTTGAATCGAAAACTATTTTAATAATTGGCAGCATTGTTTTGCTAATTGCTTTGCTGAGCTAGGAACAGTTAAAGGTTATGAACTTGAAATTAAATTGACTAATAAATCTAAACCTGTATGTTATCGACCATACAAGATGTTTTTAAGGGAAAGAGATATAGCAAGAGACAAAGTAAAGGAATTATTACATTCTGGAATTATTAGGGAATCGCATTATGATTTTGCTAGTCCTATAGTATTAGTTAAAAAGAAAAATAATGAATTTCCATTGTGTGTGGATTATAGGGCATTAAACAGAGCCACTATTAAGAATATTTACCCAATGCCCAATATCGAGGAACAATTAAATTTGTTAGGGGGTAAACTTTGTTTTAGTAGTTTAGACTGTAATCAGGGATTTCATCAAATATCCGAACCGAATTTTATTTCGAAAATAGCATTCGTCACTCCTGATGAACATTACGAATATCTTAAAATGCCTTTCGGGTTAGTCAATGCATCTTCTATATTTCAAAGAGCTATAAATAATGATTTGGGTGATTTACGTTATAGTCAGATTTTGGTATGCATGGATGATTAGCTACTTCCACCAAACTCCATCGATGAAGGCCTACGATTACTTGAAATGGCTCTTCAGCTTATAAACGAATCAGGGTTTAAATTAAACTTAAAGAAATGTTGATTTTTGAAAAACACTATACACTTTTTAGGTTACGAAATCGGTCCTGAAGGTATATCGCCAGGGTTAGCTAAAGTTGAAGCAGTTAACAATTTTAAACCACCCTCAAATATTCATGAAGTACGTCAGTTTCTGGGCCTGGCTGGATATTTTCGGAAATTTATATGCGATTTTGCCACAATTGCTCTTCCTCTTAACTAAATTGACTTGAAAGAACGAACTGTTTGAGTAGGGCGAGTCACAATCAAATGCTTTTTGTACCTTAAAGATGGTTTGATTTGTAAACCAATTCTTGTACTCTATAACCCAGTCTTAGAGATAAAAGTACATACAGACGCTAGTTCAAAAGGGTTAGGAGGGATTTTTCTTCAAGTTCAGAAAAACAAAGAGTTTAAACCGGTAGCTTATTTCAGCCGCGTTACATCTTTAGCTGAACAGTTTTATCATAGTTTTGACTTAGAGACCTTAGCAGTTGTTGAAAGTTTGAAACGATTCCGTATATATCTAATTGGGCGCTACTTCAAAATTGTTCCTGATTGTTCCGCTGTTCGTCATACATTTTCAAAACCCTATCTAATACCCAGAACTACTAGATGGTGGTTATCCATTCAAGACTTCGACTTCGACTTGGAGATAGAACACAAGCCGGGCACGAGTATGAAACATGTTGATGCCCTTAGTAGAAATCCACTAAATGTTCTACAAATATGTACATGTGTACAATATTGTACACAAATCAAAAATAAGTGTGAAAAAAATTTACTTAAGAAATTGATTTATAAAAATAATCGTTTATATAGAAAAACACTCAATGGGGAAAAGCTTGTTATACCGAAATTTGCAAGATTTCAATTACTTCAAAAATATCACGATAGTATAGGTCACCCGGGCTTTGAAAGACGTTTAAAATTAATAATTAAAGAACAGTTTTGGTTCGCAAAAATGACTCGATTTATGTATGTAAGAGCCTGTTTTCATTGTGAATATAGAAAGGGATATAGTATGGAAGGATTGAGGGCGCTTTATATCCAATTCCAAAATCTAATGTCCCCATGGACACTGTCCATATGTATCACGTTGGACCATTCCCTAAGAGCAAAACAGGTTTTTAATACATTTTAATTCATTCACAAAAGATGTAGTTGCAAGACCATCACGAACGTTGGGTTCAGCGGAATGTATTAAAAATTTACGCCAAATCTTTGGGGAATTTTTAGGTTATCCCAAACGCATAATTTCAGAGAATGGTTTATCATTTACTAGTATATATTTTAAATAATTTGTAAACAGAAAACAAATAAAACATATAATGACTGCCACCGCCACACCTAGGGCAAATGGCCGGGTAGAGCGATTTCATAGAACGTTGCTAGATGCAATGAGAATTATGAGTAGTGATGATGATAGATATTGGGATGACAAAATTCCTGAAATTATTTGGGGTGTTAACAATACTGTTAACAGTAGTGCCAAACACACACCTTTTGAACTTTTGTTTGGGTATAAAGGAAATTTACTGAATAATTTAGAAGAAGATCCGAACTGTACTAGTTTTAGCAACAAACGGGAAAGACCTAGTGAAAATCTTAAGAATGTGGCGACGAAAATGAAACTTGAATATGACCAAAAAAGAAAATTGCCTCGAAAATACAAAAAAGGTGATTTAGTTTTGTGGAAAGGGGGCAATTCGTGTCAAAAAGGCATTAACAAAAAACTAAATAAAAAGAATTCTGGTCCATATAAAGCAATAAAAATATTTCGATCGATCGATATAAGATAAGAAGTGTTAAAGGCATAAAACGTTATAAAAACTTCTGTACTATCGTTGCTGTTGATTCTCTGAGACCTTATCAGAGTTGTATAAAAGATTCTGATCTATTTAGTAGTGAACCTTAAAGGAAATCTGAATGAGTTATTATCAAGTACTGTTCAGTTTTGATGTTGTTGTGGCTCTTCAAGTCGGACAGGACGACTATAAAGGTAACCTGTAAAAAATAAATGATAGGAGAATGGTCCTTATTTAATATATGTACAATATATAACAATAAGGATAAGTGAAAATCTATTTTTGAAATAAATTGCCTTAACTCCTTTGCGTATTTTGAAAAATAAGATGTATTACTCTTGAATCATATTTATATTTTTCAGTCCACGCTGTATACGAATTGTGATATTTACATTTTGCAACTACATTTTGAGTTTAATTAAAATCTTGCAGAAACTTTTATCAAGAAAATTTTGATATTGAAAAATTTACAACAAGAAAAGTATCGTATATACCTGCGTACAAATTTCTGCTGGGCACTATACAGGGTTAGTCAAAAGTAGCGCATGAGTCAAATAACTCAGAAACTACTAGAGATACGGAAACAGAATTTGATACACATAGTGTACAAATAACGCGCGATCCAATAAAACTATTAGTAATGTTGCCAAGTTTACTGGTTTTTCCCAAAAAAAATCTTTTTTTTTAATGGAACACCCTGTATATTTTTACATATTTGGATAGGGCGTTCTTTTACGAATACATTGGTGTAGGGTGTGTAAATAATTTGTAATACATTCGTTTGTTATCCGATTTTTATAATTTACGTTTGTTTGACAAAACTGAGAATTTGAGTTTGAGCAATTTAGTGTTATTTCAAAAATGGCAAAATTAAATGAAACCGAAAGAATTGAAATATGGAAATAATGATGATATTGAAATAATGATGGTTGGATATGGAGATCGGCAACATTCACACGAAGAAGTTTGTCATTTATTTAATACAGTACATCCAGAGAGAAACCCTATTGTCCGTTCTACTGTTTCAAGGTTGGTAAGGAAATTTAGCAATACGGAACATGTAAAAGATGTTCCAAAACCAGGGCGTCCCAAGTTGGCGACAAATCAAGATAAATCTCTTAATGTACTGCTTGCAGTTATGGAAAATCCAATGGGGTATTTTCCTTCAATCGAAATGAAAGTGGAAACCTGTATTTTTATAAAATATATTTTTTTTTATATTTATTAGGATAAAAATTATTAAGATTGAATCGGTAGAAAATTTTTAATTAAATTTTGAAATTTTATTCTATATTTGTGACGTCACTCAGCGAAAACTAGGGAATATGTATTTATAAAGAGGCCACACTGATAATATGTGGCTAGTTTCAGTTTGTAACGACCACAAACGACAGTTGACATTTCGATAATTGACATTTGAAATTTCGTGTTTGTGCAAGAACCCTAAACAAAGAAGGACTGATCAATCAGTAACAGCCAATCACATTTGTTTATCACTTATGTGACGTCAGTGGATTCCCTTTAGCGGGAGATTTGAAATTTAAATATCCTCTTTGTTTTAATTTGACAGCTTTAACCTTTAAACATAACTTATATATGTCACATTGTCATGCAGAATGTCTCGGTTGTCTTTGGAATGTCACTGTCACTGTCATCAGTCATGTCATCATATCAAAGTATGTCTATATCATATCCCTAGATAAAAATACAATAGATAACTATCTTAATATTGACATTTTAAGAATTAAAACTGCGCCCTCAGACGGTTTGGAAGGAAGTAGGTGTATAACTGGTTGCATCAGATATTTTCAATGAAAATGGAAGTAACGTTTAACTGGTTGCATAAGAAATATTTGCAGGATCCTTGACCTCTACCAATACATTTTTTTACTATGAAATCGAAATGTTACAAATAAAATAAAAATATGAGACATTATAAAATATATATTTATCACGAATTTATAAAAAGCTTTACAAACACTTTTACATTAATATAATCTAAAACTTACGTTGCGAAAACTTTATAAATTATCAAATTATTATGGTTATAAAGTAATTGTGTTTCCAAGGAATAATAAGTACAATCTTTTCTTGCAGCACCTCTTCTGAAACGTCGATCATGCACCTTCTTGCATCTTTTCTTTCAAACCTAAAAGATAATAATCTAATAACTGAACACTAATTACTAAAACTGATTATTATTACATTACCTGTATTATTACATCTCCCCAGAATATTCTTCCAGAATGATAATGGACTAAAGTTTGTCAGCTACTGAAGAAACAAATTAAACACAGAGCAGTTAGTGCATTTTTTTCATAGGATATTCTTTAAAAAACTGCGGCGAAAACTTCAATGTTTGAATGTCAGGTTATATTTCAACGAAAAACGACGCGGCAAAATGGCGACGGAAAGTAAATGTTTTAGACTACTAGATGTGTACGATTTTGTTTATTTCATTAGCTACAGCACCATCTATCGGTTTGGAAGAAACTAAAAATGTATCTCGGGCGTGTTCTATGTAAGAAAAACATCTATTTCTTTTCATTTAGGATCATATCATAGTAATCTGTGCACATAGCCGCTTTCCAGCTCTGCTCATGCTCTGCTCCTGGAGCGCTCTGCAGAGCTCCTGAAGTGTACTTCAGCGTTCCACGTTCAAAAGTTTGATGTACCTGAACAGTACCAATTTTTCATTCCCCTGCCCCCTCAAGCACTAACAAATTTTTCCGTGTTTCAAACTCTTTTCAAATATGTAAGGTTATATGTATGAAAATTGTCAGTTGAGTTGTCAAGTTTGAAGATTTAATTAAACTTAATAATTATTGTATTTACTGTATTAGGCACTCTATTTTTCATTAGGTACCTTTATTATGGATAATAAAATATCGATCATAGTGGATTCAGAAACAAATATTACATATGATTTTGCGGTGTCTGAAGCAGATTATGTTCGAGCACATGAAGGTATTTTTTTGTTATTAAATGAAGGTTAGATTATAGGTTAGGTTCAAAAGTGAGTGGGCCGAAAACCAGACCCTCCACCGCGACCATGTGGCCATGTGGTCTATTGTGGCTCACACCTACTTATATTTCACCCAACAGGTCCAGCTTAATGCGCAGAATAACGATAACGATAACGACGTGCTAAAATTTAAGGGGTTCAAAAACTATTTATTATTAAAGCAGTACTTGTCATTAGTTCTTTATTTATAATTCTGTTCATTTG
Source organism: Pogonocherus hispidulus (assembly GCA_963924545.1). Taxonomy (NCBI): domain Eukaryota; kingdom Metazoa; phylum Arthropoda; class Insecta; order Coleoptera; family Cerambycidae; genus Pogonocherus; species Pogonocherus hispidulus. The sequence goes on from OZ004698.1 coordinate 30,304,086, forward strand.
GTCCCTATTTGGTTGTGGCTTCGACTAATGCCTTGGTTTTAAACAAAGCTATGGTCAAGTCACAAAGTTTAATTTGATTGATAAGCAAAATTTGTAAACTTCGACAGGTCAAAATTTCACAGTAATTTGTGGTCAAATAAACGAATTTGAAATTTGAGTGACAAGATACACAATCAATACATAACCTCAAAATTAAAAGTCATTTCAGTTTTGAACCGTTGCTTCTCAGTACTGTCGGTGTTTGAAACACATAAAGCTCCAAACACCCACAGGAGCAGAGCTGGAAAGCGGCTCATATTAACAAAACACAAGTTATCACAGTTGTCAAATCGACAACTATTTTTGCAAAACGCACTTCAAATCGTAAGATATATATCGTAAAACACATATATAAGTACTTTAAAATCACATTTTATTGCATTAATACAGTCTCTGAAATAATATTGTTTTGGATATTTTGACTGAAAATTTTTGAAATTGCAATTAGAGGGAAATTTGGCAATAGGGGATCCACTGACGTGTTACGAGAAATCTGTTGAAAATGACCTTCAAATTTTTATGAATGAATTGATCAGTCCTTCTTTGTTTAAGGTTCTTGGTGTTTGTGTTTGGTTTGACAACTTGGCTTGTTGTATTGTTGTTTTCTTGTGAAGTAAACTTTTATTAAACATGGAGCAAGGTTTTGTGGAGGCAAGGTTTTGTGGTAAGTCCGACAATTTACCGGTTATAGATCCTTTTATGATAAAAATTCTATAGATCCTTTCAAAAATAAAAGGGATGAAAAATGTAAGGTTAGATTTAACTTAACAGTTATTACTGCAAAGTCGATTAAATATATTCAAAAATTACCTTTACAAATTTCGATGTTTTTCTATTACTAATAAATACACTTGTAATCAGTCACAGGCAGAGACAACAATTCACAGGTAAAAATATAAACTAAAAACAATGTCTCATGTTTACCATGACCATGATGTTTACCTTAACCAAACAATTCAAACATAAACAAAAGTAAAAAGTTGTGACGCAGTGACACCAACCACATAAATGAAAATATCCTAGAAATCACTAAAAAATGGCGCAAATTTTGAATTTTCGCTTAGTGACGTCACATAGATATTGCGCACAATAAAAAAATTATTTTATGAACTTAAATGAACCCAATATTAAAGTTCCAGAAATACGTATCTCTTCTTTTTCCAACTACTTTCCATTGCCGATGTAAAAAAAAATAGGAAAACACCCCATTATATCAACTACACACCTAGCTTTGGATAATGATATAAGTCAATCGTCTACCGCTCGAATATTGAAAACCAATAATTACAGGCCCTTCAAGGTACCTACATCTTCTACATGAGTTAAGCGAAGATGATCCAGACAGAGGAATGTAGTTTTGTGGAATAATGATGGACATGGCGAATGATATTCCAAATTTCGCATATAACATTGTTTTTTTCTGACGAAGTCACATTCTGCCTAAATAGATTTGTAAATAGACATACCTGTCGAAACTGGTCGAGTGTAAACCATCATTGGATGAGAGAAAATCATAGGCAGCATCCTCAGAAACTTAATGCGTGGGCTGGCATTGTTGGTCAAAGAATTATAGGTCCATATTTCATACAACAAAATCTGACGGTAGAAGTTTACTTAAATATTTTGCAAAATCATATTGTACCCGACATAGTAAATCTATTTTCCCACGATGATCGACTTGGACTTCCAAATCACAATATATTTTTCCAGCAAGGTCACCAGACCTAAATTCTTTTGACTTTTTCTTGTGGGGTTATTTAAAAACCCAGGTGTATAAAGAAAAACCCCCAGACTTACAAATACTCGAAGCCAGAATTAAGCATGAAATTAAGAGTATACCACCCGAGTAGCTCAAAAATGTCATATGTAATTTTTCTGAAAGGCTTGGACACTATCAAGGTGTAGGTGGACGCCAGTTTGAACATTTAGTTTAGATCGATATTGTATTTATTATTTAAATAGATATTCTTTTCAAATTTAACAAATTATTTGCAACATTTGAAAAAAAAATTATTTACAAGCCCTACACCAATCTGTTCGTAAAATAACTCACTATCCGAATATATAAAAATATACAGAATGTTGCATTTAAAAATAAATAAATTGGAATTTTTGGGAAAAACCGAGGTAAACTGGGCAACATTGCCAATACTTTTATTGGATCTGGTGTTATTTGTACACTATGTATAGCAAATTCTGTTTCCGTATCTCTAATAGTTTCCGAGGTATTTGACCCGTGCACTACTTCTGACTAACCCAGTATTTGATATTATTACGGTACAAATATAATAAAATAGACAAATAACTTTTACTGATACATAAAAAAATTAATGTTTATGATACAGAAATACATTTCTTTTACATTAAATATCGGCTTGGTCTTAAATTTTGTTAATTGTTTAATTTAAGGAAACAACGGTTTTATGAATTCAGAATTAAACCTTAATAATTAGATATTGGTTTAATATCTTACACAAATATTATGTAACTATAAATATCTTAGATCATAACAATTATACAAATCTGTAAAATAATACTGAATAATTACTAGTTGTTAAGGCATTAGGAGTTGCTATTAACATATAATCAACCGAGCGCAATAATAATTCAATGTCAGTTTGTCTATGCTTAGAGTGTGACTATGACTAGCAAGAGATTGTAGACTGGATATTCTGCCAGGTGCCAGGTGTGTCTCATTGTAGTTGGCGCCTGCCAAGTATCGTTGGTGGTGGCATAACTACGGCGCCATCAAAGAACTTTTCCTTGACTTGGCACCACACATGATTGCTCGTTCCGTGACTCTCCAATATATTTGTTGCCGGAGAAGAATAAACTGCACCGAAGAGAAAGTTTTTAATATCAATCTTTAATAGTTTAATTTGTTTACTAGAAATTGTCGCGATTTTCGTTCCCATTTCTAGCCTTACCGGGGGTCCAGACCTGCGGCCTGGGGTCACCCGGGTAGAAATTTTGTATCTGGAATGATGATGTAATTATACTAAATGATTTTTCTTAATATTTTGATAAATTATAAGGGTACTCTATTCTTGATGGTAAAATATCATAATTTTTTAAGTGCTGAAAGTAGAATTTATTTTTCAGTAAACATTTTTATCAATTTTATCAATGACACCAAATATATATTGCTGTCATAATTGTTGCAGCAAATTAATATTGTAGATATTTACTTTTGTAAGCTAAAATGATGAATTTTAGCTGCAAAATGAACGAATTAATTCCAAACTTTACCTTCAAAAAGAATAAAAATTACGGACAATGAAACAGAATAACTAAACACTAATAGTAACAAATAATTGGAGTTAAAAAGTAAAAAAAATTGGCTCCGGCGTGATTCGAAGCCGCGAAATCAGCATTACGATGTTTGAAATCCCAAGACCATCCCATTGCGCTACCGCGCTACTTCTAAGAAGTTGACCCTGAGACAATTAAGTATGTAAACTATAGGTGTCAACCTGAAAAATTAATTTTTACCGATATTCTAATTGGAAAAGCATTTCACTTCAGTATTTTGGCAATCAGAAGTTTTTGGCAGTCGGTACTATCGATTCCGTTAGCAATATTTCTCATAGGAAAATAACCTATCTGAAGTTTAATTACACTGACAGTTTTCGTGGGAAGTGCTTGTCTCATTAGTGCAATCTCACATCGGCAGATAAAATGAGAAAGAAGTTGAGACGGACGCGACTCGAGATTTTCGAAGACGAAATAGACGTAGATGGACTCGACGTACGGTCTCAAAAAAAAATCTCAAAGGATTAGAGAAAGGACGGAACTTTCACGTGAAACGGTTCTCGAAACCGTAAAAATTAGAAAAAAGGTCTCGGGGGTCCCGGGAAAAGTCAGGATTTCGGCAGGCGTGGCGGGACCATTAGGCTCGAAGACAAACGCCGGTGCTAGGTGCTAGCCGCATGTCTCTCGCCGAACGGCGATAGACGAAAATTTTGTAGAGGTTGTTTGAAAAGGCGTTTAAATTGGGAAAAGGTGTAGGGAACGGGACGAAAATACGCATACACATAGGAGATAGGTTGGGGGCGACCGGCCGGTCGCTCCACGATCCCCCCTCGGAGGAGATAGTTTAGAAACTTTGTCGATTCGGCGCATTCTGTGCATTATCTACACAGTGACTGGAGTCCGTCCTACTGTCTGACAGTATTCAAATAGATTGCAAGCAATGCACTAACTTTAATTTACTATCGCAAATAAGTTACATGTTAAATTAAATGGACCTGTTACTATTTTACAACATATATATCAACATTTTTTAACAAAAATTAATGCGTGAGGAGCTGCCCTTTATAGGAAATAAAATTAAATTTCATTTGTGTGGGATTGTCTTCGATTTCTCAGTTCATCCAGTAGATCTTGTTTTCTTAAACGCAGACGTCTACCCTTACCAATTTTTTTTTAAAAGTATATATATATATACAGGGTCCTGCACCAGAGCTCCCTTCTTTTGTAGCTCATGAACTGGTGCCTGTATAAATTTCGTTCAAATTTGGCTGCAAACTATTCGTAGAGAGGCACATTTTGAAAATATTTTCAAATATACAGGGTGCTCTAAAAACATGTACCATACTAAAGTTATGTTTTTTTAAATGGAACACACTATATATCTTTACATTTTTGGATTCTGCATGCAAATTTGGTGTCAGTTTGTATTATATTCCCTATAGCAAAACTTAGCCGTTTCAAAGATATTCGACATTTTATAGAAAAAATGACAGTTGTTAGAACTACTTCAAAGTTACATATTTTATACAATTGAACAGCGTTTATTTTAATTTTTATATGTCAGATAGTTTAGGCATTGGTCTTTCTGAAAATAGCTAACAGAAGTCTGTAATACATACAGAGTGTTTAATATTTACTGAGCAACACGTCAATTTTGAAACGTGCAAAACTAATTTTTTTCAAATGGCACACCCAGTATATTATTCTACAGTTGAAAGTACCATTCAATTCTGAATTGAATGATATAGCATTGTCCTATACCTATCTCTAAAGGTGCTCAAGATATAATCAATTACTCCGTTTCTAAGTGGTCTTCGAATAAAATAAATTTGTAGAAACATTTTAAATTTATCGTCAGTTGCTTTGACTATAATTATGGCTATGATTAAATACAAAATGTAAAAAATTAACAACAATCATCAAAAACATCAATATTAAATAATTATTCACAGTCTACAATCTTATAATAAATTTTCAAAAACTTTGACGGTAAATTCTATTCGCTAAAAAACAGTTGTTTCGTTCAGATACTACTCACCTAATATAAAAATCACGTGAGCTAGCTCTTCTTTACTATACTTCATTATAAAAATAAATTGAAACAACTAACTAAACTAAGTAACTAACTATAACAACTAAACTAACAACAAAATTATTGAAATAAGTATAAATATTTGTAATTAACTTAAATTGTCGACACCAAGTTTGACAAGTTATTTTGTTGTCTTTACCAGGTGACCCGATTTATTCTTAAAGCATAATTTGATGTACAAAAATTAGACTTCTTCTTATAGGGTTACGTAACAATTAAATCTGTGAACAACAGATGTTATTTAACATCAATGTAATTTTTTAACATTTTGTGCTTAATCATAGCCATAATAAGACTCAAAGCAACTACCAATAAATCTGAAATGTTTCTAGTTGTTTTATTTGATTCGAAGACTACTTAGAAACGGGGTAACTTAAATTTTCGAGCACTTTACTATAACATTGATTATATCTTGAGCCCCTTAAGAGATAGGTATAGGACAATGCTATATCATTCAATTCAGAATTGAATGGTACTTTCAACTGTAGAATAATATACTGGGTGTGCCATTTGAAAAAAATTAGTTTTGCACGTTTCAAAATTGACGTGTTGCTCAGTAAATATTAAACACTCTGTATGTATTACAGACTTCTGTTAGCCATTTTCAGAAAGACCAATGCCGAAACTATCTGACATATAAAAATTAAAATAAACGCTGTTCAATTGTATAAGATATGTAACTTTGAAATAGTTGTAACAAATGTAATTTTTTCTATAAAATGTCGAATATCTTCGAAACGGCTAAGTTTTGCTATAGGGAATATAACACAAACTGACACTAAATTTGCATGCAGAATCCAAAACTACAAATATATATAGTGTGTTCCATTTAAAAAAACATAACTTTAGTATGGTACATGTTTTTAGAGGACCCTGTATATTTGAAAATATTTTCAAAATGTGCCTCTCTACGAATAGTTTGCAGTCAAATTTGAACGAAATTTATAAAGGCACAAGTTCATGAGCTACAAAAGAAGGGAGCTCTGGTGCAGGACCCTGTATATACAGGGCGCCCTATTTCTTGACCCGTTGCATGGGTAACTTTTTTATTAGTAGAGATACAAAAACGCTTAAATGAGCAAATTAGTGCAGTTTCGTATTAGTAATTCTACGGTAAGGCGAAAAATTATATACGGGGGAAGGTTGAAAAGTTATTGACAAAAAACGAAAAATCCAACTTTTCTATTATCCATCGTAGCTCGTTCATTTGAAGAGTTAGAGAAAAATGCTTCACATGTTTTTTGCAGTATTTTTCATGTAAAATGACATGCACTTGCTACTTTTTATATATCTCTTAAAATGGTTGAGAATCACAGTAAAATATATTTTTTTTAAATGTAATGGATAGGTGGCTGTGACATTAACCGAAAGTCCCCTTTTTTCTCTTTCAGATGATATAACATAGTCCATATTTTATCCTTACAAAAGTAATAATAATCGTTGTTTTTAAAGAAAGTTTATTGTCACATCAAGAATGCTATGGAAATAAAACAAAAAATAAGATTCCTGATATTTTTAAAAACGTCTAGTTGGCATTTAATTATTGACAGATCATATGTGACATTTTTAGTTTTTGTTAAGTAGTTTATTGTTTATTATTAATACTGCATACAAAATAATAGTGTTGCAAATATGTACACCAACGAAGAGAAAAATGATATGCTATTTTGTTATTATAACCAAAATCGAGATGCACAAGCTGCAGCGAATCTTTATTTTGAAACTTACATGGAACGAAGACAACCCCACCATAGAATATTTAGACAGCTGGAAAATAATATACGATTATACGGTTCTTTTTCAAAGCCTAAGGATGAAAGAAACTTCAATGAAGACACTGAAATAAATGTTTTGGCTTATGTAAATTTTAAACCTGATTCTTCAACTGCAGAAATTGCACATCACTGCAACACTTCCAAGGAAACTGTAAAAGCTATTTTAAAAGGTAACAATTTAAAGCCTTATCATTATTCCATATGCAATACTTTATATCCAGCTGATAATCAAAGAAGGATGACATTTTGTCGATGGTACATTTCAAAATGCGAAGAGAATCTAGACTTCTGGAAAAAGATTTTATTCAGTGATGAAAGTAGATTTACCAACAATGGTATTTTTAACCGCCATAATAACATAATGTGGTGCCGAGAAAATCTACATCTTGTTTCTGAAAGAAGAAATCAACGTCAATTTGGGATAAATGTGTGGTGTGGAATTTTTTGTGGCAATATTATTGGCCATATTTTTACGAAGATAATTTGAATGCGAATAATTACCTTCATTTTCTAAGGAATACTCTAACAGAGGAATATTTAAATGAATTACCACTTCATATTTTTAGAAATCTTAAATACTTCCAACACGATGGAGCACCTGCGCATAATTCCCGCGAGGTAAAACAATATTTACATGAACAGTTTGATAATGTTATAGGAAATAGAATGGATATCGACTGGCCAGCGCGAACACCTGATTTGACCCCCTTAGATTTCTTTCTTTGGGGGTTATTGAAAGATAAAGTTTATGTGACAGCTCCTCTAGATATAGAGGATCTAAAAGTCAGGATTCAAGATGCAATTAGAAGCATACATGGACATACAATAAATAATGTTTTAAGAAGTATCTAGAAACGTTGCTTACTATGTATCCAACAGGATGGTGGTCATTTCGAACATTTACTTCAATATAATTAATTAATTAATAATTTCTGTTCTCAAAACATTCTTTTGTTCCATAATCCATAGCATTCTTGATGTGACAATAAACTTTCTTTAAAAACAACGATTATTATTACTTTTGTAAGGATAAAATATGGACTATGTTATATCATCTGAAAGAGAAAAAAGGGGACTTTCGGTTAATGTCACAGCCACCTATCCATCACATTTAAAAAAAATATATTTTACTGTGATTCTCAACCATTTTAAGAGATATATAAAAAGTAGCAAGTGCATGTCATTTTACATGAAAAATACTGCAAAAAACATGTGAAGCATTTTTCTCTAACTCTTCAAATGAACGAGCTACGAGGGATAATAGAAAAGTTGGATTTTTCGTTTTTTGTCAATAACTTTTCAACCTTCCCCCGTATATAATTTTTCGCCTTACCGTAGAATTACTAATACGAAACTGCACTAATTTGCTCATTTAAGCGTTTTTGTATCTCTACTAATAAAAAAGTTACCCATGCAACGGGTCAAGAAATAGGGCGCCCTGTATACAGAGTGAGTTTTATGTATGGAACGCCTCAATTATCTCGGAAACGGCTTGCCCGATTTTTATGAATTTTGGTTTATAAGGGTTTTGTAATATGGCCGATATTATTGTGGCATTTACATTGTTGTCAGATCTTTCGTTTTTCCGGAAATATACGGAAATTTGTTATTTCAAATGGATCACCCTATATATTTTTTTGTTTTTGGAATCTCTAAGAAATTTAGAATATTTTTCATGTAATGTTCCCTATACCTAATTGCCATAATTTCGGAGTTACAGCTACATTTGCAATATCTCCGCCGAAGTTAAAATATTACATCAGGGCGGCTATGTCTGCGACAAAAACAATTTTGACATTTTAATAAACTATTATTGTTGTAAACGTGTAATATCTTTAATAATTTATATCCTAATAGAAATCCCATAGGATCTTTTGAAAACATAAAGTAAAGGCGGTTACAGCTGATGCTCAAAATGTTGTCCGTTTACTTCCATACAAGAAGCCATGCGATGTTTAAAACTTTGCAGTACATTTTGTAACATTCCTGACTGCTCAATTCTTCTTATCTCTGTGGTAATCCTATCTTTTAATTCCTGAATATTGGCAGGTTTGGTTTTATAAACAATATTTTTTAAGTGACCCCACAGGAAATAGTCTAAAGGATTCATGTCGGGTGATCGCGGGGGCCATTCGATAAAACCACGCCTTCCAATCCATCTTCTGGGAAACACATCGTTTAGGTATTGCCTCACGTCACGCGTATAGTGAGGTGGAGCTCCATCTTGTTGCACCCAAATATTGTTATTTGGGACATTGTTATTGTCTGAAAGTTTCAAATAATAAAATTTCTAAATTAACAGGCAATTGAGAATACTTACTTAGATTTGGAAATAACTGAGCCAACTCAGGTATAATATTATTCTGTAATAAATTTAAATACGCCGGACCATTTAAGTTTCCTTCAATGAAAAAAGGACCAATTATTTTGTCGCCTATTATTCCAGCCCATACATTAATCTTTTGTGGAAATTGGGTGTGGGATTCTCTCATCCAACGAGGATTGTTACGTGACCAGTATCTGCAATTATGCCGATTTACGTTTCCATCAATACAAAAAGTGGCCTCATCGGAAAACATAACATTATTTAAAAAATTTGGATTATTTTGATCGTAACATTTTTCCATCATTGTGTTGGCAAACTCTTCACGTCTATCGAAATCATCATCTGACAACTCTTGAACCAATCTTACTTTGTAAGGATGGAATTTATTGGCATGTAAAATTTTCATTATGGATGTTTGAGAAATATCAACTTCCCTGGATATTTGTCTAGTACTCAAGTGTGGATCTTCTTCTAACATAACACAAACATCTAAAGATTTGTCTTCAGTTGTTGCAGTTTTTATACGCCCTGATTTCGGTAAATCTTTTATGGCTCCAGTTTGGTTAAACTTTTTTAACAACTTACTCACAGTAGATCTTGTTACGGGATTTCTATTAGGATATAAATTATTAAAGATATTACACGTTTCCTGTTGACTTCTACGCACATCACCATATCCTAATATCATTAAAATCTCAATTCGTTCTTTCTCAGATAAACGGTCCATTGTAACTTTCAATAAACACCAACAATAATAGTTTATTAAAACGTCAAAATTGTTTTTGTCGCAGACATAGCCGCCCTGATGTAATATTTTAACTTCGGCGGAGATATTGCAAATGTAGCTGTAACTCCGAAATTATGGCAATTAGGTATAGGGAACATTTACATGAAAAATATTCTAAATTTCTTAGAGATTTCAAAAACAAAAAAATATATAGGGTGATCCATTTGAAATAACAAATTTCAGTATATTTCCGGAAAAACGAAAGATCTGACAACAATGTAAATGCCACAATAATATCGGCCATATTACAAAACCCTTATAAACCATAATTCATAAAAATCGGGCAAGCCGTTTCCGAGATAATTGAGGCGTTCCATACATAAAACTCACTCTGTATATATGAATAATACTACTAGCAAAAATAAATGCGTGAGGAGCCGTCCTTCATAGGAAATTATATTATTTTTTTATTTGTGTGAATTGTCTTCGGTTTCTCAGTACATCCGGTAAATATTGTTTATCTTACACGCAGACGTGTACCCCCACCAATTTCTTTCACAGTTTAATAACATATGTATTAATATTTTTTATAAAAAAATAATTCGTGAGGAGGCGTTTTTCCTAGGAAATTTAATTATATTTGAACTCGTAGATCTTGTTTTCTCTTAAACTGAAACGTGTACCCCCACTAATTTTTTTCACAGTTTAACAACAGATGTGTTAATCATATTAAAACAGTAGTTGTTTTTATAATATTTTCACATTAATTTGTTAACATAACAATTGATCCGCCACACAGTGGCTTCTTCAGATGTGAGTATTACAACTAAAGTTTAGAGTATTGAACAGTAGGTATCTATTACTTATATCTAAGTACAAACCGTGGATTTACATAAAAAGGGATTACAGTTTTCTAAGAGGTTGGGTTCTGGGTTATTTATTTACTAGTAGTTTGTAATAGGGTATTAATATAAATTAGGGGGAACTCCTAAATAAATTCAATAGTGGAGTCGAATTTGTTTTAATTTGGTCGTTTCCTTGCATTCATTAGAAATTAATCATTAGAAATTAATAAATTAAAATCATCCGGTATATTATTTAACGACCAAATTGAAACAAATTCATCTCCACTGTTGAATTTATTTAGGAATGCCTCCTAATTTAAATTAATACCTATTACAAACTACTAGCAAATAACCCAGAACCCAACCTCTTACAAAACCGTAATCCCTGTTTATGTAAATCTAACATGTTTGTACCTATTTATAATATTGGTCAATACTCTAAACTTTAGTTGTAATACTCACATCTGAAGAAGCCACTGTGTGGAGAAACAATTGTTATGTTAACAAATTAATGTGAAAATTTTATAAAAACAACTATTGTTTTAATGTCATAACGAATTTTCATCAAGTAACGATCCTATCAGTACAATATATTATGTGTTAATATTTTCAAGCAAAAATTAATGCGCAAGGAGTCGTCCTTCATAGGAAATTAAATTATTTTTCATTTGTGAGGATTGTCTTCGGTTTCTTAGTACATCCGGTATATCTTGTTTTCTTTTCTTGTTCTTCTTTCTCTTACATCTCTATTGACGAACTACGCATGACCAGTATAGGTAGGTAAGATACTCGCCCTGTGTCTTATTTCAAAGAATTAATATTACATTATGTAGATTATTTCCACAGTTACTGGAGTCCGTCCCACTGTCTAACAGTATTCAAATAGATTGCAACTATTGTACTAACTCCAATTTACTATCGGAAATCAGTTTCATGTTAAATTAAACGGACCTGTCACTATTTTACAACATATTTTCTAACAAAAATTAATGTGCGAGAGGACCTTAATACGAAATTAAATAATTTTCACTTGTGTGGATTGTTTTCGGTTTCTCAGTAAAGCCGGTAGATCCTGTTTTCTGTTAAAGGCAAACGTATACGCCCACCAGATGTTTTTCATAGTTACATAACATATATGTACATATCAATATTTTCAAGCAAAAATAACTGCGTGAAGAGCTGTCCTTCGTAGAACATTAAAATAATTTTCATTTGCGTGGATTGTCTTCGGTTTCTCACTACATCAAGTATATCTTGTTTTCATTTACACGCAGACATGTAGGTACCCTGAATAAATATTTTGCACAGTTTCACAGGATATATATCAATATTTTCTAGTAAAAATTAAAGCATGAGAAGGCGTCCTGTGGATTCTCTTTAGTTTCTCAATACATCCGGTACATCTTGTTTTCTGTTAAACGCAGATGTGTATCCCCACACCAATTTTTTTGCACAGTTTTGCAACATATATTAATGTTTCCTAGCAAACAATAATAGGTGAGGAGCCGTCCTTAGGAAGTTAAATTATTTTTCATTTGTGTGGATTATTTTCGGTTTCTCAGTACATCCGGTAGATCTTATTTCCTCTTACACGCATACGTGTAAGATCCACCACCGATTTTTGTTTACAATTTCACCACATACAGGGTGTCCACCTAGTGCGCGTAAGTCCAATATCTGGGTTAATAAAAGAGATAACTTAATTTTTTTTTCTACAGGGTTGTCTAATATCCCGAGCTGCACAAAATGAAAATATATTTACATATTCAGGGTGTTCAGTTTTTCCTGGACAGGTACCAACTTCGTTTTTCTAAATGTAAATATATATTTTTTATTGCTTTTTCGAACTAAACCCTTGATTTTAGTAGGACTTTCATCAGCCTTCCCTATACCTAACTTAAACTGTTTTTGAAATATTGACGGGTGAATATTGACATTTTTGCAACTTTGACACCCTGTAAAATCTAAACGGTTTGAGATCAAGCAAAACGGTTTGCACATTCCTATCTTAACTTTTCATAAGCTATCGTTTGGTACTAATTTCAGAATTATCCAAAAATTTAAAATTTTCTAAAAATTTTGAAAATTTTTAATTCCTGGATAAATTTGAAATTAGTACCAAACGATAGCTTATGAAAAGTTAAGATAGGAATGTGCAAACCGTTTTGCTTGATCTCAAACCGTTTAGATTTTACAGGGTGTCAAAGTTGCAAAAATGTCAATATTCACCCGTCAATATTTCAAAAACAGTTTAAGTTAGGTATAGGGAAGGCTGATGAAAGTCCTACTAAAATCAAGGGTTTAGTTCGAAAAAGCAATAAAAAATATATATTTACATTTAGAAAAACGAAGTTGGTACCTGTCCAGGAAAAACTGAACACCCTGAATATGTAAATATATTTTCATTTTGTGCAGCTCGGGATATTAGACAACCCTGTAGAAAAAAAAATTAAGTTATCTCTTTTATTAACCCAGATATTGGACTTACGCGCACTAGGTGGACACCCTGTATATATCAATATTTTCAAGCAATTAATGCGTGAGGAGCTGTCCTTCCTAGGAAATATAATTATATTTCACTTATAGATTGTCTTCGGTTTGCCAGTATATCCAGTAGATCTTGTTTGTGAACCCCCGCCAAGTTTTTTCACTGTTTTACAATATAGAAGATCAAACAAGACCTACCGGATGTACTAACAAACCGAAGACAATCCACATACATGAAAAATAATATAATTTCCTATGAAGGACAGCTCCTCACGCATTAATTTTTGCTTGACAATATTGAATATATACACGTCTAATTGAAATTACTAAAAAATTCAAACTCTTTAAACTTAACTCTTTAACATTGGTAGGCGTACACGTTTTCATTTAACAGAAAACAGGATCTACCGGATTTACTGAGAAACCGTAAACAATCCACACAAGTGAAAATTATTTAATTAATCGATTCTCTTTGAATTTTACTTGATCAGACTCTGTTGCCAGTTACTGACCGTTATTTAGTTACTCTGTGACTCTATCTATATAAATATGTTATACAGTGTGTCCAATGTAAGATGATCTGTATGGGTATCTTGGAAACCGTTAGAGATACGAAGATCGTTAAATGGGAAAAAAGTTGCATAATTATATGCCCAAGTTGTAACAATTATTAGATTTCAAAAATTCCCTTCCATTCGTTAGATACAGGGCAAATACTGAAAATGTGCGTTTTCTATAAATCGCTATATCTCGTTTATTATGAGAGATACATCTAAGATATTTGCAGGTTAGGGGTACTAACTGGCGAGGATTTTAATAATGATATTGAAAAAATCTAAGCCTACTAGATTTTGAGATAATGTACCTAACTTTCGATTTTTTTATGGACGCCATATTGTATTTTTGCATTTTTGAATTCCTCATAAAAAATGCTTTTCAGCCATATGTAATATGTTTATAATCGGTTAAGGGAAAAGTAGAAAATTACGTCTATTAATTCGGAATGAAGTAGGCCTTGGCTTATGCATTTAAATTAAAGGAAAACTAATTTCTTTATTATCAAATAATGTCTTAGAAATTTAAATTATTGTTTAATAACATTAAACCTAACAAAGAAAACAAGCAACAAAAAATGAAAACAGGACTTTACAAATAATCAATTAAAGTAAATGTTCGAATAAACCTCCATTCTCCTGGAGACAACATCTGCATCGAGTCAGAACTGCAGCACAAGACTTTGTTATCATATTTGGAGTTATATCATTTACAGCTTGTTGCACTGCTTGCCGTTATTCCGCCTCATTGTTGTAGGACCTTGCATACACCCTATTTTTTACATACCCCCACAAGAAGAAATCAATAGGCGACAGATCAGGAGTCCTGGCTGGCCATCTTATTGGTCCCTGGTTTCCTATCCAACTATTGGGATACTCCATATTTAAAAAATCGGAAATATTGTGTGCAGGAGCGCCATCTTGCTGGAAAATCATATCCCGTACAGTAGCAAGAGGAAGCTCCATTAGCCTTTCTGTTACCTCAGTTTCAAGAAGATTTAAATAAGTAGCAGAGGTCAAATTTTCATGGTAAAAAAAGGACCAATAATGGAGGTATTAATAATACCTATCCATACATTAAATCCCTATCTCACCTGTTGTCGGATTTCCCGGTGTAAATGCGGATTTTGGTCCGACCAGTAGTGGGTATTTTTTCTATTGAACATGCCCCAATTGGTAAATTTGCTTTCATCAGACCACAAAATTTTGTTCGTAAAGTCTGCATTTAGAGTACATTGTCCGATGAACCATTAACAAAATTCCATCCTCCTTGCATGGTCGCCTTCTCGAAGCCCTTGGCTGGGTCGTTCATGGTATGGATGGTATTTATAACGTTTTAAAATTACACCAGCTGATGATCGAGAAACGCCTACATTGTTTTCAATTTCACGTAAAGATATGCAGGGATTCTCAACTACGGCTTGTAATACAACATTTCGTTGTTTTCATTAATATTTCGGTTTCTCTTTACTTTATTAAAACTGCCATGGTTTATTAAATTTGCACGTATACGCCTAAATATGCTTCTTCCCGGCTGACGTCTTTCCGGATAATTATCAAAATACATTCCGGCAGCTCTATCACTATTTCTTCTGCAGAGAATAAAACATTCCAACATATCATATTTGTCACTATTGGAAAATGAATTCATTTCTAACTTTTAATAGAAAATGGAAACACAGAAACCTTTAACAATAACTGTTTGACGTTTACCCAAATGTAGCAATAATGACGCAGTTGTTTTGTAAACATGTCAAAGATATCAGCGCCTACTTATTCTGCTGCGATAGTAGAATAATAGTACATAATATGGCTGATCAATCAAGGTCTACTTCATTCCGAATTAAAAAACGTAATTTTCTACTTTTCCCTTAACCGATTATAAACATATTACATATGGCAGAAAAGCATTTTTTATGAGGAATTCAAAAATGCAAAAATACAATATGGCGCCCATAAAAAAATCGAAAGTTAGGTACATTATCTCAAAATCTAGTAGGCTTAGATTTTTTCAATATCATTATTAAAATCCTCGCCAGTTATTACCCCTAACCTGCAAATATCTTAGATGTATCTCTCATAATAAACGAGATATAGCGATTTATAGAAAACGCACATTTTCAGTATTCGCCCTGTATCTAACGAATGGAAGGGAATTTTCGAAATCTAATAATTGTTACAACTTGGGCATATAATTATGCAACTTTTTTCCCATTTAACCATCTTCGTATCTCTAACGGTTTCCAAGATACCCATACAGATCATCTTACACTGGACACACTGTATACGAGTAGTATATAAGGTTGACATTGGCAACTTTATGTTCAATTAATAATTCGTACTTTTAGAGGCAGTGAAGTTCAACTATAAATCGCTGAAAGACGATAATTTCGATAAAAGCGTGATGCAATGGTTTCACCATGGTAAAACAAGGCTTCTTCGAGAGAAAAATTTGATAGAGTAATATTTTTATTGTGCGATGTATTAAGTTTTAAGTTAATGTGGAAACAGTAGCAACAAATAGAGTTACCAAAAAATATTATATATTTATATTATATATATATATATATATATATATATATATATATATATATATATATATATATATATATATATATATCATGTTCGTACTGAAAAATTAGATTCTTCCAGAATCAAAAAAGGTAGGAGAAAAATTGGTCCTTCCACCCTTTCCCTTCATTACTCAACCTTTTATATTTATCGATTTTGACTTTTTTTTCAATATTTCCATTTGTTTAATATTGCTATAGGTATATGTATATAAAATTTTACAGTAAACTGTTTTAAAAATATTACAGAATAAATGGCAGACTATAATTAAAATTATTTGCTATAATTAGGCTCGTTCGGGGACCGCTTTGAACTATTTCGGAAACCTGCTTATGAAGATTTTATTATAGTCTGCATTAACTTTATAGAAAACTTACTGACTCAGTTTACAAGAAACTTACTAAATTAATATTTCTTCGCAAAGTTGTTGGGTGGCTATTACAACTTTCTTGCAAGTATTCTCCAAGCTTCCTGTAAAGAGTTTTGCAACTTTGCAGTTTATTTCGTGAACTTTTGGTAAAGTTGCTGAAATTTTATTTTGCTTAGTGGGATCTATATCTATATCCTTATTGCTACCGCTACCGCTACCGCTATCGCTACTACCGCAAGAGGATTGCGTAGGCGGTTGAAGTCTCCGCCTTCATCTTGGACATGGCCCCTTCAAAACATATTTATTGTGTTTTAAAATACCGTACAATGAATGAATGTGGAATGTCGAATGAAGGATGTAGGATGAATAATGAAGAATGTAGCTATTGTGGTGAAAAGAATAAACCCTATTTTTATAACATTTTTTTACGTTTTTAGTCAGTAAGAGTTTAACACTTCCCCTCCTCCCAAAAAAAATAAGTTTTGTTGCATTTGGTGAGTGTGCTGAACGCTTTAATCAAGATTAATTTGAGTGAGGTGCTTTGTGAATCAACACGGATTGAAACCTTTCACCGACATAATGAATGAAACGACGTGTACTTGTTTCTGTTTCAATATTATTTCAACTTCTATTATTAATTATTGATATTTTTCTTTCTCTCCTGTATATTTTAGCTATATTTTTGTTAGATGGAATTGCCACGTCAATGAGGTAGGTGATTTTTTTTATCTTGTATTAATATATTATCTTGTATTATATTTGGTCTATTATGTACTACCGTTGTATCAGTTTCTGTGGTTAGGTTAGTACAACTAATAATATTTTTATTTTATATGAGAATTGGTCGGGAATATTGGTGGTACGCTCGATTGTAGATTATATCCCAGTGCTATTGCCTGGTAAATAATTTAAGCCACGGCCTATTGGTATAATATACAGTATACAGCACATCTGCTAGTAGTTTACAACCGTTATATGTTCTATTATTTCTGGGAATTTATGGGATTTTCTGTATTATAATATATCCTCTTTCATTGTATGATACTACTACTTTTCCTAAAATAAACTTTTTGTAGTTATTTGTAGCTATAACTTGGTCGTGTATTGTAAGTATAAATCCATATGTTTATGGGTATAATTGGCCTGTTTGTAAGAACTTATTATGAAACTTACAGAAATAATATATTTTGTTTTTGTACAAGTGTACCTATTATTTTGTGTACATTCTGATTCTTGTATTGATATATTTAAAAATATGAAGATGTTGTTTTGGAAATAAGTAGGTATGTTTTTAATGAATTTATCTGCTATAGAGCTATAGAGAGAGAATATATCTGCTCCTTCCTCCTTCTGAGCCATTTATATTGCTTCTCTTTTTATGTGAATTTGGATGCATCATCCTACTCTGTATTAATTGTGTTCTTGTTAGAACAGTTGTTTTCAAGATTTGTGGAGACCACTTTATCACACCGAATATTGATTTGAATTTGACCGAATATAGTACAAGAACAAGAACCGCAAGTGTAACTAGCTTTAAATAGATTTCTAGAGTGAAGTTTTCATTTAAGTAGTAAATTCATTCGTACATTGTATAGTTTCTGTAAGTCTCGTATTATTCTTGAATGGTCTATTATTTGATTTTGATAAAATTCTAGGTATTTGTATTGTTCTTTTTCTTCGATTTGTTGTAATTTTTCATTACTCAAAGTATTCTCTGATAGTTCTTAACTCCACTTTCCACGTTATAAATGTAATATTTTACATTTATCTATACCAAGCCAAACACCATTTTTATCTTTACTATTTCAGTTAATTTAAGTAATCGCTGCATTTGAGTCGAGGTGAACATACACATTTTATCGTCCCTGTCTTTGTTTTTTAATTTTCTATTTATATGGTATGCTATTCAAGGGGTTGGATAAAGGATTATTATTATTATTTATTTATTATTATTAAAAGATTATCGACGTTGTTGTCACGATTATCGAAAGCCATAAAGACACAAAACTATGAATATATAATAAATAATTATTCAATGGACGTTTTGTGAATTAATCTAATAGCATCCCTCGCCAGCATATATTTTTGCTAATGCAGTGTTTTTAAAGAAAAATAATAGCTTACTAAACTAATATTCTTATTCTATAACATTAAATTTCTGTTTAATATCACCTACAGTAACTAGGTAGTCTTAAGAAGAATACTTTTCTGTCAATTTATTTTTAAAAAATTTCCCTTGTATTTTTTGAAAAACGAAATGTGCATTTGAAACTGGGTCTAAGTAACTTACCTACGTTGAATATTCCATATAAAATTTATGATATTTACTTACGATACTTACAAGTTATAAGTTATACATTTTTTAAGTCTGCCTGTATACATCGAAGTAAAATTTTCGATTCTGTGCAGTTCGGAAAGTTCCTGGCTGTGCACACCCACTCAAACACAAGCAGTTGTTTGCTCTCACTTGTGCTGGAATGCAGCGTTTATTATTGTTAATAATACAACGCCGTGTGTTACTGAATGCATTCCTAAAAATATTCGCGACTCCTTTATTTATTTGCAACGCTAGTCACTGTAGAGCACTGAACAAAATATGTAGATACTTATGTACAGGGTAGTTCAAATTGGTCGGTTTTCAAGGGTTACTGCGAATCTTTCATAGATAGAGCAAATCTAATGGGCTAGAATTCTTTTTTCGAAAAAATAACACTGGCGCAAACCGCATCTCTATCTGTTACCGTTTTCGAGCTACAGGGTGTTTCTAGATTTTTTGCTAAACCGACTGGTGTCCTTTTCTCGCTTCCCTTTTAAGATATCTTAAAACGGTTTAAATATTCTACAGGCACATTTTAGACATACATCCAATGGCATAAAAATAAATGTGATAATATTTTTAGTTTTCGTGATATGTACAAAATATGTACTTAACTTTTATTTTTTGTGCCGAGATTTGTGGAAAATATGAAATTTTCAAGATACCTACTCATACCAACGATATTTAAGTTTTCTGACTGAGAAGGTTTTGAAAACAAATAAGTTTGACGTTTAACATTATTAGAAGTGTGTTACATAAATATATTACTACTATATCGCGTATTTCCTATGTTAGCCCATAAGCAGTTTCTCCGAAAACATCAAAGGACAAAAGATATAGTGCTATACTGTTCCAGAGACCCTTTGTTCGATTTGCGCATGTGCAGATTTTGTCGATATCCATGGTTACGGAAACTGACACATTGCTTATAAAAAGAAGTTGGTAGACAGAGATGCAGTATTTATGCTGCATGCTTATTGGAAGTCGCGAAATTCGTGCGCATGCGCATATTTGACTAAGGTACTCTCGATAAGGATAGAGATTGTATGTCGGCGCCGTGTTGTTTTCGGAATTTTTGGGCCTCTACCCGCGATATAGTAGTATTAGGTATATATATGGTGTGTTACCACAAATCAAAAATGGTTCGTTACTTAAATGAAGACAAATACAATTTAATAAAATGTTTTAATCTAAGAAATGAAAATGCAGATTTAGCAAGGAATCTCTATTTTCAATTGTAGGTATTTTTAATTTGAATGTAGTAAAATTAACCTAATACATTTAACATGCATTTATTAAATTTTAAGGTAGGTATCCAGAGAAGCCACAACCCAGCTTGAGAATTTTCGAAAAATTAAAACTGAACTTGAATACTTATGGATCTTACATTAAACCAAGAAACAAAATTTACAACAGGGCTAACCGAAAAGAGCAGTAAATGATGTTCTATAGAGTGTTAGACAAAATACTAATACATCATTTAGACAAATAGAAGTAGATATTGAAGTTAAACGGAATACGGCCCTCAGAATATTTAAAAAACAAGAATTTCGGCCCTATAAGATCAGAATAAATCATCATTTGTACTTGGCAGATTTTAATAGATGACGATAGGAGATTTTGTAGGTAATTGGTTTATTCAGGAGTATAATCAGAATCCTAATTTTACAGAAAATATCATTTGGATAGATGAGTTATATAAGTAACTATGACATATTTAATAGAAACAATAATCATCACTATTCTCAAAATAATCCCCATGTTACTGCCACAACAAATAGACAAGGTCGATTTGAATTTAGTGTCTGGTGTGGTTTAATTAACAACCATTTAATAGGACCGTATTTCTCTCATAAAAACCTTACTGGAGCGCTTTATTTAGAAATACTGGAAAATAATTTGATACCATATTTAGACAACCCTTGAAGAATTGATGAACAGAACAGGAGACTCATTTTAAACAATAACACCTTTAATGATTATAAATGCTACTTCTAGCGTTACTAAACGTTGTCAGAGTTGCATTGCGGCAGAGGGTAGACAATTTGAACATCTAATATAATAGTGTCGATTTTCAAATATTATCTTCCATTTTACTCAAAAAATATTATTTTTTTTTTTAAATTTGTGGTAGGTACCATATTTTGTGTAACACCACTATTTACTTCTATTTGTCTATTTGATATAATTAGGATTTTGTCTTACATGCTATTGAGCACCAATTTCTTACTCTTCCCGATTAGCCTTGCTGTAAATTTTGTTTACTGTTTAGTCTAAGATTTGTGTGTATTCAAGTTAATTTAAATTTTTAGGAAATTCTCTAGCTTGGTCGTGGCTTCTATGAATACGTTGAAATGAAGTCACTTTATGTAAAATATTATTATGTTAATTTTACTACATGTATTTTCATTTATTAGATTAAAACATTTTATTAAATTGTACCTATTTGTATTCATTTGAGTAACGAACTATTTTTGATTTGTGTTAACACGGTTTTACCTAATAATGCCAAACGTCAGTCAAACTTGTTTGTTTTCAATGCATTCTCAGTCATAAAACTTAAATATCGTTGGTAGGTACAAGTCAAGATCCCTAAACAAATAGGTTACCTCAGTTTTGAGAAAAAATTCTATTGGTTAGTTTGAGGTTACGTCATCTGGCGTCCAGAAAGCAGCGAAATTTTGATATGATTACTGGTAAATATTGCATTTCATGATGCTTAAGAGTATAATTTTACTATAACAGTTTAAAATACATATATTGTATACATGTACCTATACATAACGTATACATAACAAAACGTTTTACAGGTAAACATTAAACCGTAAAATCAATAAAAAATACATATCATAACTACAAACTTTTATGCAGACCTAGATATGGTAGGTATATGTGTATATTAACGATGTAGATATGATATGAATGATCTATCAAATTCAGAAATCAATACTAGTAGGTATAAATTAGTTACTAGTGCAAAATACTTATATCATACAATTTCATAACTTTAAGAAATGACATGAAAATGTGTATATAGTTATTTTGTCTTGTACGGATTCTAAATGGTTTGAAAATAATAGAAACGAAAAACTGCAATAATCTATTAAGAATAATACATTTTCTTATTCACTTTTAATTAAGTTTTAGGTATAACTGCAGATATTTTATTTTTATTATGTAACTCAAATTATATTTGATTCATTGCATTCACAACTGGATTTTTCGGAAACCTGTGATATAACACATCTTTGTTCAGAGCTTTGGTAATTTCCAGACTGTTATGGCATATAACAACAGCACATCGATACCCTGGCATCTTGCTGAAAGATCAAATTATTTTATATTTTCATCCTACATAAAACATTACAGCCTCGGTCACTTTAAATAATGAGATAGCCCAAGAATTTGGGGCGTTAGATAAGCACTTACCTAAGTGCTTATTTATTAATCTATTGTAATTCTACACTTGGTTCACAAAACAGGATCAGGATTGACAGATTATTGTCAAATTTAAACACATTAGGACATTATAAGAGAGACAATGATGTACATAAAAAGAGTGAGAGGCAAGGTCGCCAGATGACGTCGCTCATCCCGGTGTACACCGCAACACCCTCTCCTACAAACATAGAACTGAGGTAACCTACTTGTTTAGGGATCTTGGGTACGAGTACCTATTTTGAAAGTTTCTTGTTTTTGCCAGATCTACACAGAAAATAATAAGTAACGTATATATTTCTGGAATACATTTTTCCGCCCTTTTTCCATTTTTAAAATATAATACTGGGTGTTTCATATAAAAAACGCAAGTTGTGGTCATGGTCATATACCAAAACTAAAAATATTATCACATTTATTTTTATGCCATCGAATGTATGTCTAAAAAGTGCGTGTAGAATATTCAAACCATTTTAAGATATCTTGAAAGGGAGAAAAGAACACCGTCGGTTTAGCCAAAAATCGAGAAACGCCCTGTAGCTCGAAAAGGGTAACAGCTATAAGCCTCTATAGACTCTTTATCAGATTTGCTCTATCTATGACAGATTCATAGCAACCCTTGAAAACTGACCAATTTGAACCACCCTGTACATTCAGATCACAACTATGATATATTATTAACTATGATACAATTCCCCATTATATTAGACATATTAGACTCTTAAATAAGTTAATAGTTATAGTTAAGAAAAATTAAACCAATATGTTCAGTTCCGTACAATTTATTCTAAAGCAAATAATATTCCATAATAATATAAAAATAATAAAAAAAACAAACATTATATTTTCATTAAGCCAATATCCGCAATAAGTGTTGGTGATCTGATAAATAAATACATATAATCCAAACACATTAATTACTAATAACACCGACTAATATTCTTAAAATATGAAACATTATACGTTCCCTACTTTGTTTTGTGTATTTATATACAGGGTGCATTTTAATGGACATTATATAAAATCAAGACCGTAATCAATTAGTGTTTCTGTCCTGGGTCATCGCTTGTTAATTTAACTACTCTTTAGCTTTAATACTGTTGATTTTACAAAAAAAAAAAAAGTTAATTGCAAATGTTATAGATACTAATATTTTAAGATGGCACTGAACCTTATACGTTGTACATGGTGCACAAATTAATCGTTTTTAAATAAAAGGCTAATATAGATACTCTCAGTAAACACAAATACATACTGGATATATAAAAATAGTAGTTAATTAAAGTACGTGTTATGTAACATAGGTATATGTTACTTGTAATATTCATGGAGTCTACAATGCCGGCAATGGCACATGCATCATAGAGGTAACATATTCTCAAGAAAATATGTATACAATACATCGTGTTATGGCAAATGTATATACAGAGTACAGAGCTGGTCAAATACTTTGAAAAAGTATTACCTTTTATCCTTAAGCTCATACCCCCAGACGTTTTTACCGGTTTTTGTCTAACGACGTTGTTTATACGAAAAAATACGAATTTTTTCGAAAAAAGAAAACACGACATTAGAATTAAAGCATAAATTGAATAGACTTGGCAGTTTTCATGTCCTGTGCCTGTAATAATGTGTAAGGATAAACTTTATTTTCAATTGCCAATTACACCTGTACAGGGTACGTCAAAAAGTAGCTAAATATGCGAATTTCTGCACGAACAGAGAATTTGGTCATCTTTTATCGGAGTTACGGTTAGGCTATGGCTTTTAACCACTATTTGACTTTATCCACAGGCGTTTTAGCCAACTTTGGCCTTACTCGGTTCTTTATAGAGATACGAATTTTGTAAAAAAAAATACAAGACGACGTTAGAATTACCACATAAATTGAATAAGACTTGGCACTTTGCATTTTCGGTGTCTCTAATGGTGTGTAAGGATTACATTTATTTTTAATTGCCAATTACATCTATACAGGGTACATCAAAATCCCGCAAAAATGTAAGTTTCTGCACGAACGGAGAATTTGGTCTCCTTCAATAGCAGTTACGGGTAGCCCATGGATTTTAACCACTTTGACTTTATCCACAGGCTCATACCCCCAGACGTTTTTGCCAACTTTGGCCTAACGCGGTTCTTTATAGAGATACGAATTTTTTCAAAAAAATACAACACGACTTTAGAATTACCGCATGAATTGAATTTTTTTAATTACCTTCGATATTATCCTTATGCTAATATCATTCATTATAGTGACAATACTTTTAGTGGTTTCTTTTTCATTCTTCAATTAATTACTTTCGCTCTCTTGGATATTTTTTCCTATCATGCTCAAATCGGACACTTCGCAGATTTAATAACTCTTATTTATTATTATCATTTTTATATGGGCAATAATCAAAATAACATCTTGCTATATGCAGAAAACAGAAACTGGAAGTTTTAAAACAAATGTTATATGTATTCAAATATGTTCAAAATGAGAACGACATCTCGAGTATATTAAACCGTCAATTGCAGATTCGTAGCATAAGCCGTTCAACGGTGAAAGATACAAGGTAATGTTAAATTATATTTCAATGGAACATGATTTAAAAAAAAACTGAGCCTGCGATAGAACTTATACATAATGAATACTTTCTTATTTTAAATGGAACACCCTGTATATTATTAGCTTATCGAATTCCCCATCGCAAGTGCTTTCAGTCCCTATAACATTTGTTATAGCTAAACTTTATAGTTCCCAAGATATTTAATATTTTGTGTAAAAAATGACAAATTAATGCAGACTCTAGTGAAAATAATAGTTTCTTCCTTAATTTTAACATTTCGATAATAAATATTGGTATTCGTTTAGTATAAGCCATGGCAAATATTTTGCTGTATATAAATGTTTTATAAATTATACAGGGTGTTAATAATCTCGTAGCATTTTAGGAAAACTGTAAGGGTCAATATCTCGTTTATTTTAAATGGAACACCCTGTATATTTTTAATGGATCAGATACAGAATTGAAAATTCTATCGATCCATATTAGTATGTTATATACCCAAAGATAATAGTTTTCGAGTTATTTTGAAATTTAAAATATTTTACTCTTTGGTTACAAGACAAGTAAACATAAATTATGAGCCTAGATGGCTTGGAAAACAATAAATTTTTATTAATCATAATTAAAATTATGATTTAAATTAAACTCTTGTAATATATTTTTTTTGTATTCAAATAAATAACTAACGTAACATGATATTTTAAAATCTTATCAATACAATGCAATAAAAATAATTTTTTTATTTTTCGAATATAAATGAGATTTTGCTCAACCCGTCTAAAGATTAACCTAAGCTTAAACAATAACAGTCTCGTTAAATTTTATTTTATTTCATGTTCAAACATAAAATAAAACCCTTTTTTATCCTACACTGTGAAGAAATCATATTTCCATTCTCCCCCCTACGAAAGTATAATTTTCTATTTTAAAGAGGCGAGCGAAAGCGAAAGTAAAACATGCTAGGTCGGTTGCCAGGCATGAACAACTTTCGCGCCCTGGACGACGAAAAAATAAAACGTCAAATTATTAAGTAATGTCAAATTTTTATTTAGAATGGAAATTTTATGGCAATACACCGCCTATTTTATATAAGATCGAGGGGAGAATGAAAAGTTTAATACATTACACGCTGCAAAAGCCCTTTCAGGTGCTCGGAGATATTCAAATAGCCTCGGCTTCGCTTCGCTTCGCCTCGGCCATTTAAATACACCTCGCACCTAAAAGTAAGCTTTCGCAGCTTGTAATGTAAATAACTATTTCGTGAGTCTTTAGCGGCGCGAAAGTGGGCATTTTCACGGCTAGGCGCGAAATTTTTTTAACTTTTCTGTCAATTGGTGGCGCCTCCATTATCTGTCATCGTAGCTTCATTTAATTTCGCATTATACTAGTAAAGTAATTTTAAGTGAACACATCATTATTGTTACCATTAATTATTAAACAATGGACGAGACAGGTATCCCGGAGACATTTCGAGCTTCTGAAAGTGATGAAAGCATGGAAGAAACGTTTATACTATGGAAGAAACTGTATGGAAACTTCACTTGTCAGAGAACCTCCAGAAGTGACATATTATCAAGAATATCATGATTTAATTTCAACAACAGTTTTAGAACAAGCCCGGTTATTGAGTTTATGTGAATAAGGTATTGCCTTTGCTGATTGCACTATTCATAATCCTGTATTTCATATCAATATTTCAAAGAACTAATTTTTTTTGTAAATTATTTATTGTTATAAAAAACTTTTGAAGTTTATGATTTTTTTCTTGTGTAGGATAAAAAATGTTGTGTGCACCACGGCGGGAAAGTTTTTTTCCGGGCCTCCAGAAGTGGCCAGGCTCGGCTTCGCCTCGCCTGTCAATTTCTTCTGTCAGCCCGGAAAACGTTCACTTTCCCGCCTAGGTACACAAAGTACTATTGCTGAATGCAGAGTCTTGTTCGAAAGGAAACTTGCACATTTCTTAGGATATCTGGTGTAGGTAATGTTTCGGAAGCAATGTCTAATTCTTTTTTTCATATCGTCCGCTGTTGTCGGAGGCATGCTGTATACTATATCTTTGACGTATCCCCATATAAAAAATCCAGACATGTAAGGTCTGGAAAACGCGCAGGGCAATTTACTGGACCCCCTCGACCAATTCATCTATTTGGAAAATGTCCGTTCAAAAAATTCCTTACATTAACGCTATAGTGCGCGTGGGCACCATCCTGCTGAAGCCATAATCTTGGTAAAATATTTAAGGGAATATCATCCAATAGATATTCCAAAAAGTTATTTTGTAAAAAATCTATGTGTCTCATAAAATTACTCCCCAGCAATCTATAGTCCATCGGCTTCGATTATTGCCATCTCTCAAAATATTTGGTTGTCCCTGCGATCCGGATATTTCTGTGCATGCAAACGTGATGCCAAAAATGAATTTTCGAATGCCTCACCAGGAACATACATCACGTCTTTTCGTTCTTC
Source organism: Pogonocherus hispidulus (assembly GCA_963924545.1). NCBI lineage: Eukaryota > Metazoa > Arthropoda > Insecta > Coleoptera > Cerambycidae > Pogonocherus > Pogonocherus hispidulus. The sequence goes on from OZ004698.1 coordinate 30,331,897, forward strand.
AAAATTATAATTCATTTTATAAAAATACCTACTATCATGCAACGGGGTTATTTAACAAGTATTATCAAACTGACAGAAAATGTATTGTTTTCCAAGCCATCTAGGCTCATAATTTATGTTTACTTGTAATCAAATAGTGAAATATTTTAAATTTCAAAATAATTCGAAAACTATTATCTTTGGGTATATAACATACTAATATGGATCGATAGAGTTTTCAATTCTGTATTTAATCCATTAAAAATATACAGGATGTTTCATTTAAAATAAACGAGATATTGGGCCTTACAGTTTTCCTAAAGTGCCACGAGATTATTAACACCCTGTATAATTTATAAAACATTTATATACAGCAAAATATTTGCCATGCCTTATACTAAACGAATACGTTAAAACTAAGGAAGCCACCATTATTTTCACTAAAGTCTGCATTTTTTCCACAAAATATTAAATATCTTGTAAATTATAAAGTTTAGCTATAACAAATGTTATATGAACTGAAAGCACTTACAATGGGGAATCCCATAAGCTAATAATATACAGGGTGTTCCATTTAAAATAAGAAAGTTTTTATAGATTTGCAAGAATGTGAACACTCTGTATATCTGTAACTAATTTTAAATTGTAGCCCTTATTATTTCTGAAAGTTTTGTATTAGATATTTTTTTCTAAAGTTGGTAATAGTGGAGAAATAAAGAAATCCCAGACGAATGGGTCACCCTGTACATATACTGTTACCTATAAGGATTAGCTGTACTGTAACAATTTACTGTTGCCATTATTGTCAATCTATTGTTTATTTTTAGGAGCATAATAGATTTCGACCTCTGCTCTTCTCTTTAGTTTAATAATAAATAATAATAAATAATAAATTTTAAAATTATTGGAAACTCCTTATGAATTCTTCAAAAACTATACTTATCTATAATAATTTGAGTGAAAACGTTCAGTTTAACACCACTGTATTACACTAGAGTTTTAAAGTATTTGATCAAGTAGTTTTTCATCATATACCGTGTTACCTACCCATTTTCATCATCTGTTGAAGCTTTGCCTGTAAAAAAGAAACGATTCGATTTATATTTCTTTTTTTTTATAGGTATAAATTGTTTTAATTCTTTAGCGGGAGGATAAGTTTGTTGTCGATGAAAGAACCAAACCCATTTTTTATAGATGCAATTTCCTTATTAGTCTACCCTAAAAGTAATTTAACGTAACTGTAAATGTTTTTCATGCAACACGTAATCACTTACCTTCTTTATTTCCGTTACATAACTCAAATAGCAATTTTCCACTTGACACAGGTTTCATCTTTTCTTATCTGGGCTCTTTCTATAGACAATAAAGACCACAAAGCAAGATACTCGAATATAACAGAAAATCCACCAAATCGCTCAAGTCGCAAATACTGAACTGAATACTTTTTGCAATATGCAGATATATAAATAAACGGTAAATGTAATAAAATTAATGACGTTAGGGCTATAGCCCTTTGCATAATACTACATCCATTCCAGATGGAGAATTTCCAGGTATTTAAGGTCGTTCGTTAAATATTGTAATAAAGAATTAGCATAGTTTCCTGCATTTTACAACATTATTTGGTTTATTACGAAATACAAATATATTGTTAGAAATTTTATTATGAGATACTTTGCTATTATATTATTGGGATCTAGATTTTGCCACGCATTTAGAACAAATCGAGGAGTATTAGATTTGAAAGAGAAAAGTTCAAATTTTATATTGTACAGATGTCTGCAACATTGTTTATTGCTATGTATTGAAATACCTTCTACAAAAAACGATATTGTAACGTGCGCAGGGCTTCCAAAACTAGTACAATAATTGTACTAGATTTATTAGTACATTTACTATTTTGAGACTATTATTGGTAGGTTGCTGCTCCAATCACATTTTTAGAATAATTTTAATAATAACCTCTAAAATAGCAATTACCTACTATTTTTGTGGAGTAGAACAATTGAATATCGGATTTTAAGATCCTTTTTTAAATCGTTAGGATTACGCCTATGTTCCAGTCATTGGGAACTACTTCTTCCTGCCAAACTTTAGTGTATAATTTTAAAAGTGCTTTTGTCCCTGTGTTTCCCTTATTTTTTATTATTTCGGTTGTAATTTTATTGTGACCTGGAGCTTTTCCATTTTTTAGTTTATTGTATTTAATGCTTCTTTCAGTTCTAGTAGTGTTATTTTTTCTTGTTCTTCCAATGCCTCCTTACTATTTTCTTCTATTTCTATGTCCATATCTGTCTTATTTTCCTTTATGCTTAATAGTCATTCAAAATATTCCTTCCAGTAGTATTTTTCCATTCCTACTTTTTATTGCTACCGTTTGATTTGCTTTCTCTGTTCTTAGATTTTTAACACTTTATAAAATAATTTTTGATTGCTCTTGCTATCTCTTTCTAATTTTTCACCAAATTATTTTCATGAATTTCCTTTTCAAATTGTTCTTTTACTAATTTTCTTTGTTCCTTCCACAGATTTAAGATAAGCTACAACTATGACACGAACTGTAAATTGTAGCAATTATGCTACAATTTTATTAGGTATCTGATTTTCACAGGAGTGAAAAAATATTAAATTTTGGGACTAATAGGTAGGTACCAAAGAAATGATTTCGAAAATCATTGAAAAGCGAACAAATATCATTAATCATAATATAATATTGTAATTAATAATATGACAATTATAAAATGTGTAAATTATAAATAATAAATAAATACTTAACGTTTTTGTATTCTTAAATTATGCAGTTATACCTATAAACTACTTATGGCTTTTGGGAAATACTTGCCCAACAAGTAAAGTATTTCTAGGAGAAGGTATGTCTTTCAAAATCAGAAGGATATGACGAATACTGGAGAGAGGCAAGAGACGTTCTTAAATATCTATTAATATCAAGTGTTTCCGCACCTCACAACAGACTTAGGCTTAGTACCTGCATAGGCACCACGCGGTGCGTACAAATTCTAGAATAGATTGTGTCTTGCTGGCGCCAGCATAATAATGCTCATTTTCCTTGGCAGGGCATCTTAACCGGGTCTGGGTCTTTTATAAGACTTATCTTTATTGGCTCATGTTAATTTAACTCAGGTACTTTCTGCGCAGGGACGGCTCGTTGTAGTTAAACTGAAGGTAAATATTCAGAAAACCGGTTTTTGGTATTTTATACTGAGATAGTAGGAAAACAATGTTTTGAACCATGTTTGACCAATAGATTCATGGGCAAATGCAAGAATAATTTTAGAAGATAACCTCATTCCCATAATTTAGATGGTCAAACATGGTTCATATTATTTTTTTTTTACTCTCAGCAAAAATTAAAAAAAAATACTTCAAAGGTTTTCTGAATAATGGTCAAACTGGATCATTCACAAGCTACGTGACCAGTAACTATTTTTGAAGCAATAAATTTATTTTTTTTAGTTTGGCGTCTGAGTGCTAGTAACTTTTAAAGGAACTGAAGCATAAGGTAAAGATTGCATAAAAATGTAATATTGCATTTTAATGAACGTGGACGTGTTATGCCACGCGATTGGCGTTAATTTGTAATTGATCATTTTGATATTTAAAATAGCCAATCAGTGATCTTATGACCTTATCAGAATGTCCCAGTGTACAATAAACGAACCATTACGATTTATATTTGCGATATTTGACATCTGTGCTTTGTTGACTAGCGTCCCTCGTCTTTTGTTTTGACTGTGATTTTCTCTTAGTCTTTCCTTTTGCTTTAATATTATATCCTAGATAAGTACTTGGAATCTATCAGTTCTTTTAAGAAGTAAATTACATCGCCCTTCAAGTTTCTGGTAAGTTGAAGTAAAAACAAAATTTCAAGGTTAATTAAAAAAAATCGTATTGTATTTCAGTTCGCGCATCATGTCTTTTAGTGCAGGACAAGTCGCCTTTATTTTAACGGCTCATTTTCGGAGTGGAACTAGAAATGCCTACATCACAGACATACTCCTTGTCCTTGCAATACTGCATTGAATAGTTTATGACCCAATTTTCAGACGCAAACATTGATTATGAGATCTTCTTATACCACAAATGAGCAACTATTAAGAGATTTAAAACCAAGCAGTGCTTTGCCTTTGCAAATCGACTGGTACGCATACTGTTCTCACAGGAAATGTTATCCATTATCATAGCAACGAATTAATCGAAGTCCAACAAAGCCTGTTTCAAAGTTGTCCGCTCACACTGGAAACTCTTCGTAATATGTTTGACGCAATATTCACAAGTTCAGTTCAAAATTGTATGAGTACCTGCAATATACATTGTCAATATACATTACATGTATATTGTCAAAATACCTATGTATTCAGCTTGAAAACTTTATTTGAAATAAATATCAAGTTATATATTTATACATGAAACTTTCGTTTTTGTACGTCTTTCAATTGAAACATGCCATAAAGCTTTAAAAAAACCACGGGATCTACATCCATAAGATACCCGTTGTACAGGAGGAGCTTCTCATTGATTAGGGAGACGATTACGTTATTGCGAATGGTTTCTTGACAAATTATAGTAATCATTTATTTAATATTGCATAAATAATGATTTACAAGTTACCTGACAAACAAGTTAGCGATTGGGTAGCTATGTCAAGAAGACGTATATAATTTTCTACGAGACAAAATAGAGAGTTTTTGAACCCCTTCAATTGTAGCACGTCGTTATCGTTATCGTTATTCTGCGCATGCGCAGTGCCAAAAACAGTATCATTTTCGGCACTGCGCATGCGCAGAATAACGATAACCATAACGATAACGTAAATTTTAAGGGGTTCAAAAACTCCCTAATAAATATCGAAGTTATTTTCAATAAGATCGGGCAGTTGCACATACGATAAGAGCGACAATACAGAAGAGTTTTATGGTCGTAGACTAATTTGTCGAGAATTATGACCAGTAAAGTCAGCGGACGTAACTCCATTAGATTATTTTTTGTTTGGACATTTAAAGAATAAGGTTTGTAAGACTGAAATGCATAAAATAGAAGATTAGAAGTAGCGATTATTCGAGAAATTAACTATATAATTGACCAATAGCTGCAAAATGTGTTTGAAAATATGTATAGGACAGTAAATTTGTGTATAGATAGTGAAGGATATCATTTTAAACATAACATGTAACTTTTTTAATATAATTTCTAAATAATTTCGGGTTTATTGTTAGTCCAATGGTACTGTAAATCGGAGGAGAGTAACAAGAGGATATATTTTTATTTATTCCTATTAAAAGTTGTGAAGTCTTTTAGTATTACCTTTTGCCAGTTTAATAATAAAATAAAAATAAAAAGAGATGACTTTGAAGAAGTATGACTTTGTAAACATTTTTTTTCGTCGTTATCAATTATCCATATGTAACCAAATTCCATATAAATTCAATATTATGAACATTTCACTTGTGACGTTAATTAATACCCTCAAAATATCTTTAATTAATTGAAACTAACGGTGTAAGGAGGACTGCACTGAATTTAGGGAGTTTTAAGTTAATAGTTGCCAATTATGCAATGTTGGTTGCCTATACTCGTAGGTCACGTAGCTTGAGAACATTTATGAAGGCCCTGTAAATATGATTGTAATGTTATCTGATTTGGTAACTCACAGGTGGTATTACATTTATTCCGTAGAAGTGGCGATTGGTTGCTAACAGTCCTCACCTGCGCGGGTATAGCACGCCTATGAGTTTATAGCCAAAATTTAAACTGGCCTAAAGCCAGTTTATTTAATTTGGAAATAAAGGTGATTATTATTAGATGGGTTAATACACGTCTAGTGAAAGAGTGAGCGGCATATTATTATTTCGCGGGCCACGAGTGGTCCCAGGAACGACTTACGATGTTATGACTTTAACTACCATTTAGTACGAGAACAAGGGAAACCTGGAAAACCTTATTAATTAAAGTGAAGAGTAGGCGGCAGGTTGTTAGCTATTTATACAGTGATATTGCAGTACTAGTTGCATATTAAGAACGCTACAAGATTTATGCACACAGATCACAGATTTAACATAGAAGCATTAGCAAAAGTAGACCACGGTGAGATTCGAACCGCTGTCAATTGCGGAGAATAATTAAAAACTTGAGGTATTTAACCACTTGGCTACGGAGCTCTTAAATGATATAATAATTAATGGAATGATATGACCTTTTTTCTGTTTTCATGTTCTTTCAACTTCTGTTGCTAGTTGTTGATATTTTTCTTTCTTTTCTGTATATTTTTGCTTTATTTCGCAGATGGTGTTGCTATTTGCTCAATAAGGTAGGTGGCCCTTTTTATTTTATTTTGAAGTGTTATATTTAGTCTATTATGGGCTACCGTTTTATCAATTTTTATGGTTAGGTCCCAGTATATTTATAATATTTGTTTTCTATTATAGTTCCAGGTGAAAATTGGTAGTACGCTTGAGGCTCCGATTGCAGATTATATCGCAGGGATATTGCCGGGTGAATAATTTTTGTTACTGCCTTATGTCTATTGTCTATTGGTATATTGCACACTTGCTATGAGTTTATTTTTAAATATGAAGATAGTCTTGTAATTGTTTCAATTTTAGTAATTTGTAAACATTTAAAACAGGACCATAACTTTAATAGATTATATGAATTTGAAAAATATGCAACAAAAACATCTACACGACACGTCGCACAATTATTCATAAGTATTAAAAACAAGAATGTAGACACTCGCCGAACATCAAAATACAGTAATTTTTTAATGCATAACTAGGTACACAATAAACTACAGCAAATGTTCAAAATGTCCACTGTTGTTTTCAATATGTACACGCACGACATCTCAGAATCCAAGTTTCACAATTCTCCATAAATTAGTTATTAACATATCGCGATACTCGTGTGCTAAACATTTTAATAATGACTTTTTCGAACGACAAACGAAATAGTGGTAAGACAAACACGAACACGTTCCGACTACTCACAGATAGGTACTACGAATTTCAAACACCAACTTGTTTAATCACTGGTGTCCGGCAGCTAGTCAAATGCTAGTTACGATTTATTTGCGCTGTTGTCATATTGCGCGATATGTAATTTATCGAATTTTATTGACCAAGAAAAAAGTTATTCTACTAAAATTAAGAGTAAATAAATTCATAGAAGTTGTAAAAATTCTATTTCATAATATTTTATGCAGAAAATTACGTACAGATTCCGTAAATAACTAAAGTTTTACACTTTTTTTGTTTTTAAATCGGATATTTTGATAATTTTTTTCTCGAAAATGGTTGAGTTTTGGACCCATATTATATAGGGTTTTTCTGTCTGCATAAAAATCTAAAACATGTAGCCAAAGGTTGAAAAATCGAAATTTTGTTAATTATTCGAAAATAAAAGACGATAGGCCATTTTGGCTTTAATTTTCTTCTATCTCTTATAGTTAACGAGATAACCTATAAAAACATTGAAATTTTTCTACCTTACACACGATGTGTATTCTTGTTTTTAGAGTTCAACTTATAATCACATAGATTTATAAAAAATTTAATAATTTTCGACACACTTCTATTACTACCTACATACCGAAGACAACTTTGAAATAAAATCAGTTCTGCTTCTGGTCTATTTTTAGATATTACTTACTAACTGAAAAACATTGATAACCTTTATAATAATTACTGTTCTATAGAATGCGGGAAGGTAGTATTTTTTAAATATAGTTGCTACTTAAGTATTGTTATTTTATTATTGATTAGGAATGGAGTAGAAGTAGATACTTTTTCTATAGGAAGGTACACTGTTTTTTTAGTAATTACAAGCACCGTTTTTGTGTGATAATTGGGGCACCTAACTCGAAGAAAACTTAAACCAATCATGGAGGTATGGTTCGTTATTATGTTGGACATTTTTACTTAGCTAAACTGAGTTTTGCACCCAGATATAGTTTCCTGTCTTAAGGCCCTGAGGAAAAGCAGAACATTTTTTATCTAAATACACTTGTCTTGCATTCTTATCTCATCCTTCCCAGCCATGTGGTAGAACAGTAAAATTATACGAATTTAGATCACAAATATAGCAGGCCATAAGGATGCTATGTGGGGGACGGAAGACACAGTTGTGTACTGCGGATATCATTGCGCTTCTCCAGTCTCCAGATGTTTTACGGTAATTTAATAGTTAACCTAAACAGAACAGTCAAGTGCACATCTGGAATTCATTCAAATAGTTTTGTAGGCGGTGCTGAAGAACATCTGGTTGAACGTACCAATTGTTTTCTCATTTCCGTCATTTCCAGCCGCCAAACACTATTTTTGTAGATGATATTGGAAAAGTTGTTGACTGTTTAAGTAGAATTTATTTCTTCAATAAAAAAAAAAAAAAAAAAAAATTTCCAACCATACAAATAAGTCACTATAAACATTACAACACAAGTTATTTTATATGAAAAGAAGGCCCTTTCGAGAATTTTTGAGATCGCCATAGTAACTGTACAAAAAAGTAATTTGACATTGACATTGCACGTCACATACCTTGTAATATTGTAATTTATTCAAATTGAAAAATGGAAACAGATAACGTTTTTACAACTCTGTGTGTCGCCTGATATAAATAAGTCAGCAGAAAATGCCACTTTAGAACTATTAAGCAAAAAATCTAGAGTATAGTGTATGATAATAGTTACGTATAAACGATTACCTATATTGTTAATTATTATTCGAAGTAATAAGTGTTCTGTTGAATTTACTAATAAAATTATGTCATCTGTCATGATGACAGGTATGTCGTGATTATTTGCAAAATTATTTTACAATATAAAAACTGGTGGTGTTAATTAGAAAAGCGGTTGGAAAAAATATGATGTTAAACTCGTACAAAAAATACATTTTTTCCCAACCATACGAATAAGACACTGTAACATTAAATTATTTTGTATAAAAAGAGATTTTTGTACAGTACCGAAAAGTAATTTGACATTAACATTGTAGGTATGTCACATATATTGACAGGACTTAAATAGAAAAATGGAAAGAGATAGTGACTCCGATGAATCGGTAAACTGGAGTTGCTAACTAGGTTGGTAAAAAAATATTATGTTAAACTCGTACAAAAAATACGTTTAAAGGTTAAAAAAAAAACGAGAGAAAAATATGTGTTCGTGCATTTAGCATTCGATAATCGATTGCTGAATTCGATTCAGCATTCGATTCAGCATTGAAAAATATTATTCGTCCTTCCTTTTTTATTTCATTTTAAATTACTTGACGAACAGTGTATCGTAAATAGTTGAATATTATACATATATACAGGGTGGTTGTTTTTCGAACTCAAGCATGGCTATCTCGGTTATTATAAGAAATACAATATCGGTTGTATTAGAAAAAAGTTGCGAATTTTTATGCTGATCAATAATCTGAAAGAAAATTTAACCCGTAATTTTTTGTTTTTTAATTATGGAAAACAAAATTTAAATCCTGGTGGAGAGTCCTCAAAAAACGTAAATATCGGCCGTTTAAAATTCATATCGGCCAAGTTCTCCATCCTGGAGATAGTAATCGACGGGTAGAATTTTGCAGGTTTGTAGTGGATCAGTTAGACCAAAACCCTAATTTTCTCAATAATGTCATATTTACGGCCTAGTTCAAGTTTACAAACTCGAGAATTTTCAATCGTCACAACGAGCATATTTGGTCAATTGAAAATCCTCGTCATCAAGCACGACGACCACAAATAACTTTCGGAGTAAATGTGTGGCTGGGTTTGTTGAGCGACACAAATGGCAACATATGATATATTCTCGTAATCAGAAAGAAGCTCTATTCAAAATTGTAAAAATCCAATATGGGGCCCATAAGAAGAAACAAAGTTGCCTAAGTGTTTTAACTCTTGCATCTAAAATGCCATGAAAAATACAATGACATTTAATTCCCTGTAAAAAAGTGCCTTCACAATGTTTCAATTAAAAACATCGTTTTTAGCTAGTATTGTCGATTTTCGGTCAAAAAAATAAAAACGAAAATCAGGATTTTTAATATTTTTGCCATAATTAAAAAACAAAAAATGGCAGGCTGATTATTGATCAGCATAAAAATGCGCAGCTTTTTTTTAATTTAACCGATCTTGTATCTCTTATAATAAAAGAGCATGCAAATCTACATGCTTGAGGTCGAAAAGGGGACACCCTGATAAACAGGGTTCTGTTTACAGTGTTGCCAAATTTCTCTAGAACTACAAATTAAAAATATTTTCAGTTATACAAAGTGTTCCACTTATGGCCAAACGCCAACTCGTTTTTTTAAATGGAACCATATGTTTTTATGGTCATTTTAGATTATACGAATAAAATAAAGGGTACTTTGTGTATAATAGTCCTATACCAAATGTCATACTTTTCGAGATATTTGGCTTTACAATTTATTTTTCGTTGATATAGGTTGCTCACGAAGTTTGAAATTTTCAGGTTAAGTTAGCAACTACTAAATTCTAATTTGAGGTAAACGTTGAGCAAGAGTGACTTTTATAAACTCTGTGCCAAAAATTGACCTGGGTTCTACAGGGTGAAAATAAAATCATGGCAAACTTGTCAATAAAAAATGGAAAAAATTTCAAAAAATTCAATGCAGCATTCTGTATAGTTTTCTACCATAAGATGTAGAATTAAATCCGTTCTCTATATGTATATACAGGTATGGGAAAAATGTTCAGCATTGGTATCTCGGAAACGGTAAAAGATACAATGTGGCTCAAATTAGGAAAAAGTTGCTCAATTTCATGCTGATTGAAAATATGTGAACAAGTTTATTATATCCCGGGCCGTTCGAGAGTTAAGCCGGAAAATGCAAAATTTGCCAGTTTCTTTTATGCCAAATAACTTTTCTTGAAATAAATGTAGACTTTTGAAATTTGGTATGTTTACAAAGTTTGATGAAAGCTTTCAATTGCCATACTAAAACATGTTCTAGGCCTAGTAGTTTTTCGGCAACAATATTCAACTTTTGAATTTCTTATGGACGCCATATTGCATTTTTACTTCACTACATACAGAAAGACATGACAGGCATGGTGATATATCACACTTGATACTTTTTTCAATAAATAAGGAGAATACACGCGAATAACTATAAATACTTAGTATTTATTCACAAATAATAGACAAAATTATTCAATTAAATATTAAATATTCATTTATAGTTAATTGTTACAATACGTATTTTTAGCTTTTTGAGGAATTGATTATTATAATAAGAAATACAATTATTTGCACTGCTCGAACAGGGTGCTGTAACTCTTAATAGACGGTACGGTTGGTACGTCTTCCAAAATTGTTTCCAACATTTCATTCTCTGTCGTTGGCATTGGACTACTATAGATACATATAATTTTTAGCAGCTCCCCACAAATAATAGTCCATGGGGTTATCCATCCGCAGTGGCCATAGAATTGGACCATTTGTACCTATCCACGAATTCGGAAAATGTTCATAGAGGTACTGGGTTACAATTCTAGCGTTGTGTGAAGAGGATTCATCTTATCGAAACAACTGTAAATTTTGAATATTTTGCAAAGATAGATCATCAAGCCTTTCTACCAAATCGTTTTGTAAAAAGTGTAAATAATTACGAGAAGTTAATTTATCAGTAATACGATAAGGCCCTAATACCGCAGGTGCCATTACAGCAGTGACCTTTATTGTCTTTCAGGAAGACAATCTTACTTATTTATTTGAAAGAGGTGCCGAAAACATATACTCCACGGGAAATGTGCCCCGACTGGTGTTGCATTACTCCGGCATCTCTATGGAAGTCGCCACATCTGTCATCGAGACCAACCAGCATCCGCTGACCGGTTTCACGCTTATTATGCGCTTTTTACAGTGAGATAGGTAGTGGAATCGATAAACGATAGGCCATATGATTGCTTAAGGGGCATCGTGAATGTTAGTGGTAGTGAGAAGCTCATCGTAGTGCCCTTTTTGGGTCTTTGTTACTATCATGCATATAATGCAATGCTAGTCGGGGGTATTTGTTTTCGGCATCTCCTTCAAACAAATAAGTTGAATTGTCTTCCTCAAAGACAATAAAGGTCACTGCTGTAATGGCACCTGCGGTATTAGGGCCTTATCGTATTATTGATAAATTAATTTCTCGTAAATATTTACACTTTTTACAAAACAATTTGTTGCAATGAATGCCGTGTCGTCTGTGTGCAAGGTGAGCGAGGTATGGTGCGTCCTAGGCAGGTCCGCTCGTCGGGGATGACTCGTAGTTCGTCGGAGTACTCTTGGAGTCTGGCCAGGATTATCGTTTCCACCACTTTGCTTATTGCCGGGTATAAGCTGATGGGTCTGTGAAAGGGTTAGGTTCTTACCTGGTTCGGGATGAGTATCACGTTGGCATTTTTCCACCTGGCAGGGAAATAGCGGAGCCTCAGGACTGCGTTAGTAATGTTTACCAACGCTGCTACGCCCTTGCGGGGCAGCTTACGAAGCGTCCGGTTCCCTATCTGGTAGGAACCGCACCCCGACGCCTTGCTGGTCTTAAGCCAGCGCAGGATGTCCTTGACTTCCTCCGCGATGGCGGGGCGGATCTGTCCGTGGACTGGCATCTGTGGAATCCTTCAATATCGTCGCCTCACATCGTCGGCATGATCCTCGTCCTCGTTCGGCGGATTGTTCTCCCTACACTGCAGTTCCAAGCTGGCAGCGAATGCTTCGGCCTTTTCCTGTCTCGTGTATACGAGCCCGTTTTTACCTTGGATCGGGAGAGTCGTTTGTCGGTTGATACTCAGAGCTCTCTGGACATTCCACAGACTTCGATCCTCGGTGTTTAATAAGTGTTGTTGCCATCTGGCCTGATGATGCTTGTACAATGCGGCTTTGACTCTCCGGTTCAGCTGGTTTAACGCCTACCTATCCAGGGGAGCCCTCGTCCTCTGAGCGCGTCTCTTGGCACCGCGTCGTTCCTTAATTAACTCGTGCACCTGTAGCGGTAAATCACTTGTTGGGTTAGTAAGATATCTCACCTGTGTTTTCGTTATGCTGGCTCCCATGGCGCGCGGATGTTTCTCAAGGTTTTCGACGGCGGCTTCGAGCTCCCTCCTCGTGTCGATGACACGATAGGGTGTACAGATCCTTTGCATTTCTGCTTGGAACTGTTCTCAATGGGTGCGGCTCTTCATGAAAAATGTCTCGATGAGTTGCTTTCCTTCCAGGGTAAGAAGGAAACGGTTGTGTGCGGTGGACCCCTCGTGCAGCAATGTCACTTCACCCACCATCGGTATAGTCTTGAGTAAAACGATATCCAGCACGTCAGGTATCCCTATGGCTCCGAAGAATGTCGACTCATCCGGTGCCATTGCTTCTACTCCGTCGTGGGTGTCTAAGTAGTACAGCAGCACCCTTCTGCGGGTGTTCGTCGTCCTGCTGTTCCACATCAGGGACTTGGCGTTAAAATCTCCAACTGTCAGTACTTGCGGACCGTGCGTCAGGACTGCCTCGATGTCTTGAGCCAAGAGTGGGAACAAGACACCACCGTGATTTCACCGTACCTCTCGGTATGAATCGCCACAGCAGCGGCTTCCATGTTTATTATTTCCGGCGTCGTAATCTCGTGATGGTCTAACCCGTTTCTTACGAGCAATGCTACTCCACCTCCTGGTCTCCCTACTCTATCCTTCCTGTACATCTTGTACCCAGCTACCTTGGTCCTCTTGTTTTCTCTCAACTTCGTCACTTGTAGTGCAATCTCGTCTATTTCTAAACACGACAAGAGTTCTTGCACTTCGTACTTTCTTGCGCTGAAACCGTCGATGTTCCACGATGAAAGTCTGAGAGATTTGGGCCTCGTTAGCAGCAGGATCATTATTTCTTGAACAGACGCAGCTGGCGCATTAGCTAGGAATGTACTCATGGCACTTCACCATTCCGGCGTCTGGGCCATCATTTTGGCTGTTTTGTCCAGGTTGATTGGGTGCGCGAAGGTTGCGGTCTATTCCACGGTTTTCTTGGCCGCAGCTTGCTTGGACCTCGCGACTTCGGTTTAGCTGCCCCTAATCCCTGCAGGGGTTGCGGGCTTTTTGCCTCTTCTGGCTTATGCGCTGGCTTCTTAGTTGCCACAGGCTTTGGGAAACGCGGGTAACCCCGGTAGCTGGCCGAGTGTCGTCCTCCACAGTTGGCGCATTTCGCTGGAGTGTGGAGGACGTTTTTGGATGCGGTTTTCTCACCGCATTTCACGCAATTGTGCTGTTTGGTGCATCGGCTCTGTCCGTGTCCGAACTTTTGGCATCGGTGGCACTGCGGTGCTCCTTGCCACTGTCTTTGTCTCTCTACTTTGATTAGTAGATCGCAGCACCTCTTAACGTTCAGCACGGCTGTCTGCGCCAGTGGTACTAGGGCAAGTACCAGGGGCATCTGCTTCTTTGCTTCTGTGGTAGTGCACAGAGGCTGGAGTAATTGTAACTCCGCCATTTATGAGTTTTGTCTTCGTGAAGGCAACTCCGCGTCTACTTAAGGTCCTGCTGACCGTCATGCACTGGTTTTCTTCTCTTAGAACCACAGCCCTCCGCTTGCGGGGGCAGCGGCAACCTCGTTCTCCCTCCTTTGGTGCTTGGTCGGCTCCTCGTTCGACGGTTGTTCCGTGTCTCAAAGGGAAAACAGATTAATCTTTTTCCAGTTATCTGTTTTATTTTGGGATGCGGCTGTTTTTGGTACCGCTCCTGTCTCGGCGGCGGCTACCTTTACCCCCATTGGTTCGGCCCTAGCTGTTTGTCTCTCCATGAGCAAATCGAGCTTTTTATTAAAGTCTGCAATCTGTTTTGTTAGCAGCTCATTTTGCCATTACATTTGTTTGTTACGCTCAAGTAACTCATTGAAAACCACCCAGCTAGGGCCCCCTAACGCTTCCTTTACCGCGCTTGCGCGACTGTTAGGCACCGACGAGGAGGGGCTGCTTTCCGCCTCGGGCGAGGCATCCGAAGCCTTCATTGGACTTGAGCTCCAACTCATGTCGCTATCCTCCTTAGCGATAACCTCACTATTAGTTGTTTCACACAACCACTTCCTACACACTGTCCCTGCGTTGTCTTGCGAGTGTACAGACAATTTTGTTGTGGGGCCTCTACTTCACTTTGTGACACTGCCCGGGCATTAACACACGTACGCTTCGCACTCGTCACCAAGATGTCACCACCTCGGCTACTTGTTCGAAACTGATGGACCTAGCACCACCTAAATTTTTACTAAAAACAAAGAAACGAAGGAGTAAATATACAACCTTAAATAAACGGTTGATTTTGTCCAAAAAAATCTTAAAAATATGATAACTTGGAAATGCTGCAATCAAAAAAATTTAAGGTTGAAACCCGACGATGTACAACAATCTGGTAGGCAAATCTAAATACGTTAACATCCTACCTACGCAGCTGGGTATACCAGTAATTTTATCTGATAGTGTAGATAACATAAAAGCAAAAGTGTTCCTCAGACGTGTTTAAATTATTCCATACTTCATACTGCGAATCTACTTTTTTCTATTTAGGTTTGTCGATAGCTTTACGTTTTGGCACGGGTTTGCATACATCGGCGCAAGATGTTGACTACTCCTCTTGGAATGAATTTGAACGTACCTTTTCTGCTAACACCGATAAAGCTACATCATAATCTGAGTCGCTGTCAGAACAGTCTATTTCTGTCATTCCTGCAAAATCTGACACGAAAAGGACATCAAGATCCCCATCATTGATATCCTCCTCATCCGTAAGCACATCAACCTCAGGTGGTATAGCTAACATATCACTTTCAATTTCTTCTGAATATAAATGTTCGACAGCTTCATCTAACGTTAGGAATACTTTTCTGCTCATAATTGCTAATTCTGAAAGAAAGATACTGATTTTTTACGGCTTGATGCAATATTGAATATAGTGAAAAAACGTAGAAGCAAAGCTCAGCGTCCTCATTTGAGGGCAGGATTTTGCAACAATTGTCACAAAAACAGAATCAAAAACTGAAACATTAAAAAGGTATTCAAAAAAGTTATGTTAACGTTCTAATAAATAAATGAAAAGAAAAATCCCTTGAACAGTATCCAAAATATAATATTAGTTAGTGAACAAAACAGCAACAAGAAAATATCCACTTATTCAAACCACCACTATGGTCAAAAATACAGATTGAAACTAACATGTGCCAGACAAGCCGAGAGTTGTTTCCGATGAGCGCATACTATCTGTACATTAAGATTTCATTTATCATTTTTTATACACTTGTAACTTATACACTTGTAACCATATATATATATATATATATATATATATATTCTAAGCGTCCTCACACGAGGACGCTGGGTGGAAATGGATAAAGCTGATGAAAAGAGGCGAAAAAATTCGTACTTCAAAGATCAATGATCTTTCAAGGCCAATGGTCAATGGACTTCCAAAGCCAATGGTCAATTATCTTGAATATTATTTTATTTGCCAGTCAGTTTCATGGAATGAAAAGGGACTAAAAATATTCGTACTTTAAAGAGCAATGATCTTTCAAGGCTAATGGTCAATGATCTGTCAAAGCCAATGGTCAATGATCGTGAATATTAATTTAATTTGTCAGCTAGTTTGAGCGAATTAAAAGGGGCTAAAAATATTCGTACTTCAAAGATCAATGACCTTCCAAGGCCAATGATCAGTTATCTTTCGATGTCAATGATCTTGAATATTAATTTTATTTGTCATTCAGTTTAAGCTGATCAAAAGGGGCGAAAAAATTCGTATTTCAAAGATCATTGATCTTTCAAGATCAATGGTCAATGAACTTTCAAAGCCAGCGGTCAATGATCTTGAATGTTAATTTTATTTGTTAGCCAGCTTGAGCGGATGAAAAGGGGCTAAAAAAAATCGTACTTCAAAAATCAATAAACTTTCAAGGCCAATGATCAATGATCTTTCAAGGTCTATCGAACAAACCTGTTCCATCGAACAGGTACTTCGATGGAACATGATCGATGGTTATAAACCCTAATACACAAGGTAATAATTCCAATTATTCCATAAAGCATAATATACTATTACAGTATGACTTGTTTTGATAAGCTGTTATGATCAAACCTATATAGGCGTTTTTTCGTAAGCTAACTACAACATACAATTGTTACCTATGGTTACTTAAATTGACATTTGGTTAATATACCAAATGTCAATTTAAGTAACCACAGGTAACTACAACATTGTATGTTGTAGTTAGCTGACGAAAAAACGCCTTATGTATTTGTAAATACATATAATTCATTGATGTAAAAAAAATCGATATTTTTTACAGTATATGTAAATACTGTACAGGGTGTCCAAAATAAGATCCTCTATCTCCTTATCTCAGAAAGTATAAAAGGTAGAGAAAAAAGTTAAATACGAAAGTTTTTTATTTTTACATGAATTTTTCATTTTTATAACTTTCTTGAATACAGGTTGTTTAGTTTCTCTGATCCAGGCATCAACTTTCTTTTTTTAAATGGGACACCCTATATTCAATTACGTTTTTGAACTCTCCTTAAAATTCTAGGTCGACATTGTTAAGAGCACCCTATACCTATCATTTACCGTTACGAAGATATTAGCATTTAAAGAAAAAAAATCTTTAAAAAACACCTGCTCAAAAAATCTCGCCAATAAGACATCCAAAAAAAAGGTAAATAGGGTTTATTTTGTAGACAATTAGACTCAGAAATTACTTCTATGGATCGATATTACCTGATTAATATACAGGGTGTTTTTGACAGATGGCTCAAACATGTATATGTTAAAACTCCAGAAAATCGAAAATCTCTTATGGAACACCCTGTGTATTATTATATTTTTGGATTCTCTATTAAATTTTAACCTTACTCTATATAACGTTCCCTATTCTTATTTTGCTTAGTTTTCAAGATATTGACGAAAATGTTTGGTGCGCTATTTATAAGAGACACATTTTAGGCCCTGTCTTTCTTGGCCAATATTTAAATGATCCCAGGTAGCTTAGGTAAAATATCAGGAAATGGCATTCATTACAAACTTGCATTTTACCTTTATTGGATGCCGAAGAAGATGACAATCAGATCATCTATCAGATGGATGGAGTTCCACACAATACACAATACTGCAGTTGTAAAGAACTATTTTGTGGAATGTATAGGGCCAAACGGGAATATCCCATGACCGCCGAGGATCCCAGATTTAAGTCCACTTGATAACTTTTTATGGTGTACATTGAAAGCCTGAGTTTATTGTTTATCAGATTGAGAGTAATAATGTTGATGATTTAAACATTAAAATCAGGATGGAAATTGAAGCGCTCAATCCAAATGATTGCGCTGTAAGAAAACTAGCAGTTATATACACAACATGCATAGCTGAAAATTGAGGACATATAGGACACTTAATTTAATTTAATATTTTCTTGTTATTTGTTGATTATTGTTAGTTATTTGTGGTTCAAGTTACAAACATAGATTTGTTTATATTAGCTAATTAATGAAATAATTTAAAACATTATTAGTTTTTAATAAAATAATATATTCTTAATCAGTATTAAGGCACACTTACTATAATATACCAAATAATAGTAGATATATTGTTAATAATAGCCGATAATGATTAATAGCTGACATTTTTTCCACATTTTCGTCAATATCTTGAAAACTAAGCAAAATAAGAATAGGGAAAGTTATATAGAGTATGGTTAGAATTTAATAGAGAATCCAAAAATATAATAATACACAGGGTGTTCCATAAGAGATTTTCGATTTTCTGAAGTTTTAACATATACATGTTTGAGCCATCTCTCAAAAACATTAAAATTACATAAACCTGTACATTAATCAGGTAATATCGATCCATAGAAGTAATTTCTGAGTCTAATTGTCTACGAAATAAACCCTATTTAGCTCTTTTTTTATGTCTTATTTGTTTTGCCGAGATTTTTTGAGCAGGTGTTTTTTACAGATTTTTTTCTTTAAATGCTAATATCTTCATAACGGTAAATGATAGGTATAGGGTACTCTTAACAATGTCAACCTAGAATTTTAATGAGAGTTCAAAAACGTAATTGAATATAGGGTATCCCATTTAAAAAAAGAAAGTTGATGCCTGGATCAGAGAAACTGAACAACCTGTATTCATGAAAGTTATAAAAATGAAAAATTCAGGTAAAAACAAAAAACTTTCGTATTTAACATTTTTCTCTAACTTTTATACTTTCTGAGATAAGGGGATAGAGGATCTTATTTAGGACACCCTGTACATTGTTATGACTGCAGGTTGAGTACACAAGGTGCACTAGATGTAGACCACATAAATTTACAAACAGGTGTGTAGCTTTCGGCTTTCGATATGAACATAAACCGCAACACCTGCGGAAGAAGAGCATTTGCAGCTAGTGTCTGTATTATATTTTTTTAATTTTGGTTCCGATCGAGCGTTAATTCTAACAACATTAATAAGTAAATACCTTCAAGTTTTTGTATATCAAAATACTTACAGAATAATTAACATTTTGCACAGTTAAAGTGGGATCAATGTACTTCAGATAAAGTAAAAAGTTAACATTAGGATATATATAGGGTGTCCACCTAGTGCGCGGAAGTCCAATATGTAGGTTTAAATTTTTTTTCTACAGCATTGCCTAATTTCTCGAGCTCTACAACATAAAAATAAATTCGGATGTACAGGGTGTTCAGTTTATTCTGTACAAGCACTCACTTTGTTATTTTAAATAACAACCTATGTTTTTTATTATTTTATCGAATTCGACGTGATGAATTAAGGACAGTTTGTCTAATGCACCCCTGTCAAAATATTGATAGTTTTCGAGATATCTAACTTAATTTTTTTTCTTAAAATTAGTCGCTTTTTATACATGAAACATTTTGGTTGTGTGAGCAGCTAGAAACAATTTTTTTTTTTTTTTTGGGATACTGTAGAGGGAGGATGGCTCTTTCGAAGGATGTATCAAAAGTTGAACTGCAATATACAGAGTGCAAAAAAAATGTGTCAAATGTGACAAACGAAAATTTCCAAAATCTCCACTAATTCAAATCTCCTGTATTTTATTAAACCATGAAATGCACTTCGACAGACCCTACAATTTTGCAATTGCTTTCTCTATATCTAAGTTGTGTAGTTTTTGCAAAAAACCCATTTTTATGGCAAATATCGGAATTGCTCGTGTTTCTTTATCGAAATAAACGTAGTAAGCGGCAGTTCCTTAAAATTTATAGATATTTAGATTTTTAGAGTACAAATTTTTAAAACAGCGAAAATTAAATATTTTAATAAATAAGGGGCTACCAAAATTAATCCTTTATTTACAAAGAGAAAAAACTACAGTATTCCACTTGATGAAGAATTAGTAAATTATAGTTCCAGACTATTATAAGTTATTTATCAACAGCTTTTTTTTTTCAAGGATATCATCCAGATTTATAAATATTCCCTATAATTGACTGCTTTGTTGGCTTGAAGGAAAGATTTGAAAGAACAGCAAATGCGGATTATGAGAAGACCTCAAGTTAGTAAAGAGGGTAATCAATTGGATATTGTGGTAACTAACTAAAGTGGAGGAAATAAATATCAGTTCATTCACTTTTTAATTTATCTTAAATTAAATGTTCAAAATATCCGCTGTTGTTTTCTACCTCAAGCGCAATTCTACGTTGAAAATTTATTTGAATATTTCTCAACATTAGGAGAGTTATAGTAACAAATACGTTTTTAAATGTTTCGTTTTAAATCTTCAATATCCGTTGGTGGTACTTCATATAAGCTTTCTTTAATATACCCCCTCAGGAAAAGATCCAGGCTATTCAAGTCTGGCGAACGTGCGGGCCAAGGAACTGGACGTCCACGACCTATCCACATGTTTGGATATATTTTATTTAAGTGGTCTCTAATCTGAAAAAGTAAATAGGTGGTAGCAAACATATAGGTAATTGAATAAAATAATCAAATTACCATCAAACTGTAATGTGGAGGGGCACCATCATGCTGAAACCACTGTTGAACCAAATCATTGGAAGCCATATTATGTCTCGGGAGAATGGGAAGTTTATTTTGTAAAAAATGTAAGTACACGTTTGTGTTTAAATTGCCTTCAAAAAAGTATGGTCCATCAATATGTTCTCCACATATTCCAGCCCACACGTTCACTTTAAAACGATGCTGATTAGTACTACAGGGTCCACCACTCGCACCACATACAAAAATCACCACAATAACCTGGGATTACTGTCAGCGTAGTGTTGAAAATTACAACGATTGGGTATACAAGTATTTGAAAATGTGGATTCATCAGTGAACAAAACATTCAAGAAAAAGTTTGGAAAACTGTAAACGGTTTTGGAATTTGGAAATCCTGATGCGTCAATTCGGTGGTATTCGCTGTGATAGGGATGAAACATAAATTTTTTCAATATTTTATTTGTTAAACTTTTGGAAACTCCGATGTCATTACTAATTTTCCTGACACTAATATTTGGATTTTGAAACAGACGCCACAATATTGAATTGATTTTCCTCGTTACTACTTTCATATCTCCTGGTAGTTTTCTCATAATTTGCATTTCCTGTTCTTTCAAATCTTTCCTTCAAACTTACAAAGCAGTCAGTACCATGATACTACACAGATATGGTCGTGGTCTATCGATTGATCGTGACATCAGTTACGAGGAAAAACAATTGATAAACACGAAAATAATTATATCACTGCCCTTAAGATATTTGAATTTTCGCATCGCATCGCCATTTTTCCCTCACGAATGACGTCATGCGCAGAACAAACGAGAGTTATCATGGTCAGTAAAAGGTTATCGTTGTAAATCTGGATGATTTCCCTTGTAAAGACGACTTGCTGGCAAACAATTGCCATGAGCTTGTCCTAGAGCGTACACCATATTTATCAACTCTTCCTTTGAATAATTCATTATTTTTAATTACTGTAGTTTGTACGTGAATGTTTGTCGTAGAAGAAATGACATATAAATTTACTGTTACAATACTGGTAAAACTGTTTTGACAGTCGGTCATCCTGACAGGCGCTTACTACGTTTATTTCGATAAAAGAAACGTGGGCAATTCTGATGTTTTCCATAAAAATGCGTTTTTTGCAAAAACTACACAACTTAGGTATAGGAAAAGCTATTGCAAAATTGTAGGGTCTGTCGAAGTGCATTTCATGGTTTAATTAAATGTAGGGTGTTCCATTTGAATTAGAGGAGATTTTGGAAATTTTCGTTTTGTCATATTTAACACAATTTTTTTTTCACTCTGTATATTGCAGTTCAACTTTTGATACATCTTTTGAAAGAGCCATCCTCCCTCTACAGTATCAAAAAAAAAATTGTTTCTAGCTGGTCACACAACCAACATGTTTCATGTATAAAAAGTGTCTAATTTTAAGAAAAAAAAAAAAAAATAAGTCAGATACCTCGAAAACTATCAATATTTTGATAGGGATGCATTAGACAAACTGTCCTTAATTTATCACATAGAATTCAATAAAATAATAAAAAACATAGGTTGATATTTAAAATAACAAAGTGAGTGCATGTACAGGGTATTCGCGTATATTTTGACCCCTACCTACAGGAGTTATTAAGAAAGTTAGAAAAAAAGTTTAAATACAAAAGTTGTTTGGTTTTTCACGTATTATCTTTTAGCTAAGTCGAAAAAAAAATTGCATGTCGTAAACTTGGGAAAACCAGTTGAACATAATATTTTTAAATGGGACACCCTGTATAATTTTACACGCTTGGGTAAACTTTTTTTCCTGATTTCTAAAATATATATTTTGTTGACATTTGCACTGACAGTTTTCGAAATATTCGACAGCGAGTACCATAAAACTAAAAATATTTATCAGTAGAAACCAACAGTAATAAAAAATATTTAATGATTTTCGATGTAACCTCGTTAGTTATTTAAACATTTTCTAATATTTTCATTTTTTAATATTTTTTTATGATTTATTGCAAACATTAAATATTAAAGATTTCGAAAGCTGTCAGTGCAAATTTCAAAAAAATATATATTTTTGAAATCAGGAAAAAAATATTTACCCAAGCGTGTAAAATTATACAGGGTGTCCCATTTAAAAATATTATGTTCAATTGGTTTCTCAAATTTACTACATTCAATTTTTTTTTCGACCTAGCCAAAAGATAATACATGAAAAACCAAACAACTTTTGTATTTAAACTTTTTTCCTAACTTTCTTAATAACCCCTGTAGGTAGGGGTCAAAATATACGCGAATACCCTGTACAGAATAAACTGAACACCCAGTACATCCGAATTTATTTTTATTTTGTGGAGCTCGAGAAGTTAGGCAACGCTGTAAAAAAAAATTTAAAATATCTCTTTTGCTAACCTAGATATTGGACTTCCGCGCACTAGGTAGACACCCTGTATATATAAATAAAGTAGATACTCGAAGCGGATGGTTCTTTATGAAACCACGTGAAAATAATTGTTTTGAAAAAAACATAGATCTCATTTAGATGTTCCAAGAAATATATAGAGAACACTCTATATACTAGTATTTCTGCTTATTAGGCCTTTTTCAAGCGCATTTTAGTTATTTATCTGTTTACGAGTACCTATACCCGTGAAGACATTGCAGCAAAAACGAGGTACCTATCTGCACTTTTTGGCCAAATCGAGTTATCTGTACGAATCGGTAAAGTATATTAATGTTGTTGTTTGGATCAAAAATGAGACATCTACCTTACTTGGTTTCGCCCATGTACCGGGTTTTCCAACGAAATGACTCACCCCCTATATCTTTTTTATTTGTGGTGGTAATAAAAAAAGTTGTATACAAAAGTTTTATAATTTTTTACGAGCTTTCCAGATATGTAGTTGAACAGCCAAAATAAGTGCAGCTTAAAGAAATATGAACCTAGGTTCAATTTTTTTAAATAGAATACCCTGTATATTTTTTGATTATTACATTCTACGGGTTTTTCTGATTTCAAAAATATATATATGTGCTATAATCGATGCAACAGTTATCATTTTATGAGGCTTTTTTATAACACAAGCTGCAGCTGCCTTAGACATTGTTCACTTATCAAATTAGCCTTGGATAGAAACAAGGCCTCAAATAGGAGTACCTAGTTGCTTCCAAAACGTGTTATAAAAAAGGTCCATAAAATGACAACCGTTGCATCGATTATAGCTTATATATATTTTTTTGAAATCAGAAAAACCCGTAGAATGCAGTAATCAAAAAATATACAGGGTACTTATTCCATTTAAAAAAATTGGACCTAGGTTCATATTTCTTTAAGCTACACTCATTTTGGCTGTTCAACTACATATCTGGAAAGCTCGTAAATAATTATAAAACTTTTATATAAAGCTTTTTTTTACTACCACAAATAAAAAAGATATAGGGGGTGAGTCATTTCGTTGGAAAACCCGGTACAATTTTTTGTAGCTACCTCCTCTATTTACTACGAAACATTTGGTGCAATAACAAGGCACCTCTGCAGATATCCCCATGTATTGTTGATTGCATTAATGAGGTATATGTCAGATGCGTCATTTTTGCACCATACCAGACAGTGACAAATTAATGTTCGATAATAAAAGTGCTTTTATTTGTGCTTTATGGACATTTGAGTTAAAGATATTTAAAAAAATGAATTATTATGAGTCTTCAAGTTTTGAGGAAGGAGCAGGCTCATCAGATGACTATGTACCCTCCCATAATAGTAGTGAAAATGAGTCAGATGCAGCGGTTCCAGAAACACAGGTTAGAAAAAAAAAGAAAGTTACTTAATATTGAAAAGTGGAAACGAAATATAAGAAAAAATAACAGGGCATTGGGAAAGGCTTATGTGGGAGCTACAGGAAAGCGAGTTGAAGACCGCACAATTGGTAATGATTGCGAATGCAAGTATCATTGTTTCACCAAGGTCAAAGTCGAAAATAGACATGCAATTTTGGAGAATTTCAATAAATTAGGGACTAAGGCTAGGCAAGATGAATATTTGTCTGGATTAATTACATGTCAGGCAGCTCAACGGAGGAACCCCAATGCTGTGAGAAACCGACTTATGGCAAACACTTATCATGTAAACTAAACATGTCTGTAAATTTCATGTCGTAATTAATGTAATATTATTTTGTAGGTGCGCATTGGTATTGAAAAGCAGAAGGTCTGCAAGAAAGCGTTTGTAGCCTTTCATGGCATTTCTAGTAAAAGGGTGGAGCTTATAGCAAAACATATCGGCCTAGAAGGGACTATATCTCCAAGAGAAGATTCAAGAGGAAAACATAGAAATAGGTCAAACATTCTTTCTGCTGATTTACTTGCTCAAATAGATACTCATATCAAACATTTTCCAAGAAGAACTTCTCACTACAGTAGGAAAAAAAAATTAAAGCGGTATTATTTATCACCAGAGCTAAATATAAGAAAAATCCATGAGTTGTATCTTGAAACCTACGAACCTGAAGTTTACAAAAGTATTTCAAGTACCCATCCGAGTACCGAAGGTGTCAAACGTAGGCCAAAAGTTTGCTATGACTTTTTTTATCGGTATTTTAAAGCAAACTACAGCAACTACTCCTTTGGGAATCCTCGCAGCGACACATGCCAAAAATGTGACGATTTTGAAAACCAAATTAAAAACAGAAACTTATCTGACGAAGAACGACTGATTATTGAAAATGAGAAGAAGGTACACCTCAGAAAAGCTGAAGTTTTCTATGAAGACATGAAAGCAAAAATGGAACTAGCAAGAAATGATCCTGAAGTTGAAGTTTTAACTTTTGACTACCAATAAAATTGCTCCGCCGCATAAAGTTCCCTCAGGAGATGCTTTTTATTTGAGGCAGCTCTGGATGTTCAACTTTTGCATATACTCAGGAAAAAATCAACAAGCCACATTTTACATGTATGATGAAACCATAGGTAAAAAGACGCCAAATGTATCTGTTAGTTTTCTGTACCACTACATTGAACAAAAGCTGGAGAAAAATGTGAAAACCCTATATATATTTTCCGGCAACTGCGCGGCACAAAATAAAAATTTCACAATGGTCTCTTTTTTGATTGCTCTTGTTCAAAATGATAGAGTAAAAAATATTGTGCATAGATTTCTGAAGCCTGGGCACAGCATCTTGCCTTGTGAAAGGTGTTTTGGAGTTGTGGAAAAGTATATTAGAAAAGTGGATCGTGTTTTCCTGCCGATAGAATATATTCAACATTATCAAAAATCATCCAGAAAATTTAATGTAATACCTGTCAACCAAGAAATGATTTTAAGTTTTGTACAGCATCTTCAAAATTATACAAAAAAATCAATAACTAATAAAGCAAAAGAAAAGTTTGCTATTTCCAAATACAGAACTTTTAGTTATGATTCAGAATCGAATATGATAACCTGTTCTAGAACTGCAAATATGATATTAACCGAACAGTATAAAATCACAAAACAGAATTACCGTATCCCTTTAAAATCTAATGAGTCGTTATACAGTGTGCCCATAATTGGTGATGCATGTATTGGGATTTCGGAAACTATAAGAGATAGAAAAACGGTCAAAGGGGGAAAGTTTTAGACAATTTTGTCTGTAATCGAATGCCGTTTTTTTGCGATTTTATCTCTTTTGGTTTTTTAGATATTTTGAAAAAACTAAAATGATGCATTTTCGAAAATACCCTGTAATTTCTTTATTTAAAACAATTTTTAGATTCTTTAAAAACTTTCTTAGGGCAACTTTTTACGTAGAAAACGCCTGTGTAGTCCGATTTTATTTACAACGTTTCGGTTTTTTGGAACCATCATCAACTTTGTTTTTTCATATGGGCGCCATATTGGATTTTTACGGTTTTGGAAAGCCTCTTTTCTTAGCTTTCTAATGATGTATCACAATTAGTAAAAAAAGTTAGGTTATGGTTAAAAAATCAAAAATTAATATTTTGATATAAATTTGGCAACGTCGCACAGTAAAACACTGAAATTCTAGGTCATATTAAATTTAATCTCTATCACAATAAAACATTAAAATATTTGTTGAAAGTTTTTAGCATGTAACAAAAAATAAATTTACAAAAGCCGTAAGCTTGGATAAATAGTATTCAGTTCCCTAGTAGATCATTTTCGGTTTAAACTCTAAGCTACAAATAATAACAAAATATCAACACAAATTAAAACATAATTAAACTATAAAGACTAATAACCGAAATAAAATATCTAAAGTTCAAAGTGTCGCCCATTTGGGTCCATACATTTTTAACATTTTTTTATCCCAGATAGCACAAACCTATTCCTAGAATATACCTAAATTATTCTGAAGGAAGATTGGAATACTATATAGATAAATTTTGGGAATATTTGTAGAATATCGAAAAGTACACACTTTTCTATATCTAGAGAATATTCCTAAACTTATTCCAAGAATAATCCACAAGATAATACAAGAATAATTATAAAATATTCAAATAATAATCGCAGAATAGTCCCAGAATAAGGGAACAAATATTCCGAGATCACCAAAAATGACACAAAGAATAATCTATAAATATATTATATAGATAATTTTAGATTATAAATATATTACATACATTATTTTTAGATTCATTTTTGATAAGGACGTATTTAATCCTGGAATATTTTTTTTGGCGGAAGATATTCAAAAAGAAAAACTTCGCCGATTCCTCCATTTAACCAGACAATTTTTTGTCTGGGTCGTGGCGTGGTTCGCGGCTTGAGGTGTATTGCCACCTCAACCTGACCTGCCTATTAAGCTTCGTCAATACGAGACATACGAGATAAGCACAATCAATGACACACAGGCAGCAAAGACACTTAGAGAAGTACGTCAGCATTCTGCTGGTAGGACATAAATGTCTCCATCCAGCGGCATAATCACAAACTATAAAAGCTCGGCTAGGATGCTCTACTTGAAAACAAGTGTGTTTCTGAAGGCGGAACATATTCAAAAAGAAAAACTTCGACGAAACCTCCATTTGACCAGACAACAATTTTTTGTCTGGGTCGTGCTTGAGGTGGTGAGTAGCATGATGACACCGGGGGCAGCACCGCTGTCCAGTGGTAGAGTCGCAAACGACAGTGCTTTTCGTAGGTGACAATACACCTCAATACACCTTGCTACGTTTCATAATATTTTACAAAAAATATTACAAAAATCAAACGCATAATATATTCTCCTAGAAATATTAAACGCATGTTTCTTCTGTATATATTGCTGGTTAGCTCCAATAGACATTACTCGAATATTATTTTCAGAATGTTTTATAACACAACCGCAAGTCTTGGTGCAATTTCACAAAAAAATATTTTGCGAGAATATTTAATGCATATTTTTTGTGCATATTACTAGTGCCAGCTTTAATATATATTACTCGAATATTTTTCTCATAATATTTTATAACGAATATTACGAGAATATTCTATAAAAGAACGCAATATATTAACTCTATAGTAAATATTACTGGAATATTAGATTCATAATATTCTATAACTAATATTACAAGAATATTCTTTAAAGAATACAATATATTAACTCTATAATAAATATTACTGGAATATTAGATTCATAATATTCTATAACTAATATTACAAGAATATTCTTTAAAGAATACAATATATTAACTCTATAATAAATATTACTGGAATATTATATTCATAATATTCTACAACTAATATTACAAGAATATTCTATAAAATAATGTAATATATTAAACTATAATAAATATTACTGGAATATTCTATTTATAATATTCTAAAATGAATATTTTAAGAATATTATATAAAGTGTATATTTATTATAAGCATATTACTGGAATATTGACAATGAATAATCATTTTAGAAGATTTACAGATTATTCCATAAATAATTTGTGCTATCTGGGATTATGGATCTGAATTTCTGTTTATACATAATAATTAAATGATCTTTAGGTGACAGGTGTTCTGAAAACTATTAGTTGATGTATTTATCCAAACTTACGGCTTTTGTACATTTATTTTTTGTTACATGGTAAAAACTTTCAACAAATATTTTAATGTTTTATTGTGATAGAGATTAAATTTAATATGACCTAGAATTTCAGTGTTTTACTGTGCGACGTTGCCAAATTTATAACAAAATATTAATTTTTGATTTTTTAACCATAACCTAACTTTTTTTTACTAATTGTGATAGATCATTAGCTAAGAAAAAGCTAAGAAAAGAGGCTTTCCAAAACCGTAAAAATCCAATATGGCGCCCATATGAAAAAACAACGTTGATGATGGTTCCAAAAAACCGAAACGTTGCAAATAAAATCGGACTACACAGGCGTTTTCTACGTAAAAAGTTGCCCTAAGAAAGTTTTTACAGAATCTAAAAATTGTTTTAAATAAAGATATTACAGGGTATTTTCGAAAATGCATCATTTTAGTTTTTTCAAATTAATCTCAAAAACCAAAAGAGATAAAATCGCAAAAAAACGGCATTCGATTACAAACAAAATTGTCTAAAACTTTCCCCCTTTGACCGTTTTTCTATCTCTTATAGTTTCCGAGATCCCAATACATGCATCACCAATTGTGGGCACAGAAAATAAAGTTTGGTTTTCTTTAAACAAAATGTTTGTTCGTTTTATTTGTAGCAAAAAAAGAGGTATCTCCCAAAATATTTAAAATATATAGATCATAGAAACAGTCATGTTACTTGTAGTTATGTTCAGTGGACATCAAAGTTTGTTACTGGTTAAGTAAACTTCATGTACATTACTATTATTATTATTAAAAAAAAGTTTTTTCATGGTTTTGGTGGCAAAAACGAGGTAGCTGCAAAGCTACTTTTTTAGTTTTTCAAAAAACTGCAGGTCTTTAAAACATTGTTTTCTCTATCAGTGTACTTACTTTTAACCAACAGGTTAACCATTTTTACAGTAATAACCAAAGAAAAAATATCAGTTTAAATTTTAAAAGACGTTTTTGTTGCTCCTGAAAAATTTCTAAAAGTGCAGTTACCCCGTTTTTGCTTCAATGTCTTCGATTGATCCTACCATCTGGTAAAGCCCGAGTTTTTAGTATCTTTTCTAAGACGAGCGAAAGTGTAAAATCTATCTGATTATTCGTAGTACAAAGATTTATAATTAAAGATTTTTTAATTTCTAATTGCTCTAACAGATCTAAGCCCTTTCCTATCTTTTCACGATGCAGTACCTTTACATTTTTCAGATCTATAAAATGATTTTCTATACAATGCGTCGAAAATCCTGAATTTCTTGAGTTATTTGGTATAGATTTTTTATGTTCTTTTACTCTAGTTTCAATACTTCTACCGGTTTAACCCACATACAGGGTGTCCCAATTTTATGGTGACAAAATTGGGGAACATGTAGAACCAGTAAAAATATTAATGAAACTTCAAGAATTCGTTACCTACTTCTAAACGAATTTACCGATAATTTCAAAAAACGAAGCGCCACTGTATAGAGAATCAAAAACCCTTTCCAATGACGTACCTATCAGTTGACCCCCATTCCCATTTGAAAAATTTGGGGATGACATCCCCCCCCCCCCCCGCATACGAAAGTGAAATTTAGGCTATGATTTTTGCGTCAAAAGTTGTCCCCCTCGCAAACAAAATCGACGTGTTTCAGCATTTTTCCGACAAAATCTTTTCTTGGCAGTTATGCCATAATGTATATACATTTTAGTTACGCATTTATTGTCGATTTTTATTTTAAATATTTTATAAATGAGACATCCTAACAATCGATAAGCTGGGTTGTTGGCTACAAAAAATACCAGGATGGGAAAGGATTTAAAAATAATGTAAATAATAAAAATGGAGCTCTTATCGTGTATAATAATAATAATAATAATATTTATTCACATAAACATAATACAATACAATACAATACAATACAATACAATACAATACAATAATCAAGTTACAAAGTATAGTAAGTATAAAAATAATAGATACAAATATCTGTATCTGTAACCATACTGGACATGTAAATAAATGATACTTGTATTCAGATACTTGTTTCGAGACAATAAATAAAACGAAAATGTACACATAAACATAACAAATGAATGAATAGTCAATAACAATACCCAACCAATACACATAGGACATTCTAAATCTTAATTTGAAAATATTATTTAATAAAGTTATAAAATCAGTTTGAAAAATTAATTGTAAGTAATTAATGTATTCATTAACTTTCTTACTTTCTTTTTTTTTTTTTTTAGTTTTTATATTTCAATATACTTATGGACTGTCTCTCTGGAAATAGATAAAATATGCTGTTTTAATTTTCTTTTAAAAAGAATAGTATATTACCTACTGAGGCGGAAAATGTTTCATTACTGTCGAGCGCTGTTTAGATAAGCGAGGTAAGCTATAGCGCGAGACAGGAATGAAACCTTCCGTCGAGGTATGTATACGATTTTATTCACAACCATCTCTAAAAAAACGAGAAAACGGGAATATCTCCATTTATTCATTCATATTTTTTCATACTACTTTTCAATTTAGAAGGCAGTGAAAATCCGTTTCTATGACGCTGACATTATTATTTAATAAAGGGGTCATAAATTGTTGATTGTCACACTGACAGCAGTTGATTATTTTTTTAGTATTTGCTAAAAAACTAAAATCCAAAATTATTGTTATTGTAAACTGATTCTGTATAAATAAATATAAAATAAGTAGGTATAAGGGTTTTTCTGATGACTGATGCCTTGTCAAAATTAACGTCACTCAAAATACAAACATCATGTATCTTTCAGATGTTTTACTTTCCACCCTTGGGTGAAAAGTGATCACTTCCCGACCTGGACAGTAGTAACAGTTAGTAATGACTAATTTTCAAACTTCTAAAAAGTCAGTAATAACCTTAGAAAACCCTTATACTTATTTTATATTTATTTATACAGAATCAGTTTACAATAACAATAATTTTGGATTTTAGTTTTTTAGCAAGAGCAAATACTAAAAAAATAATCAACTGCTGTCAGTGTGACAGTCAACAATTTATGCCCCCTTTATTAAATAATAATGTCAGCGTCATAGAAACGGATTTTCACTATCTTCTAAATTGAAAAGTAGTATGAAAAAATATGAATGAATAAATGGAGATATTCCCGTTTTCTCGTTTTTTAGAGATGGTTGTGAATACAATCGTATACATACCTCGACGGAAGGTTTCATTCCTATCTCGCGCTATAGCTTACCTCGGTGTTACGCACCTCGGTTATCTAAACAGCGCTCGGCAGTAATGAAATATTTTCCGCCTCAGTATGTAATATATTATTCCAAAATCCAACCTTGACATTGTTGGGAACTGTGTTATGCAATCTTGGAGCCAAAAAGATATATGACCGTTGACCTATCGATTTTGACATAAATGGAGATATGCAAAGATTTCTTTTTCGTGTGTTATACTCATGTAAGGAAATTGAATGTGTTTTTTCTTTATGAAAATTTAAATTAATATTGTAGTAATACAACTGTCTAATGTCAAATATTTAAGTGTCACCATAAACACGTTTTGTAGGATGAGTTCTTTTTTCATGAAGCATTAATTTTAAGAATTTCTTCTGCAGAATTTCTAGTGGTTCAAGATATCTTCTGCTAACTGCACCCCAAGCAAGAATGGCATATGTTAGATGGGTCTCAACTAAAGAATGGTAAATTGTTTTTAGATATTTGCTACTTAAAATATTACAGAGGTAGGTACTTAAATTTATGTAAAATGGATTGAAGTTTTTTGATGACATATGCTATGTATACGTCCCAACGTAAGTGCCTGTCGATTACTAACCCCAAGTATTTTACTTTAGTTTCAGGTAATATACCTACAACACACATTTCCTTGGATTTCAATGGCTTTTGAGTTAAAGGAGGGATGAGTCGATTTATTGCAGCTGAAAGATACGTAACTGGTTTTATCTAAATTAACAGTTAATAGTTTACTATCAAAATAATTTTTAATCATCTGCAAGTCGTGTTCGACAATAGTTTTTAGATCTTCCCACGTACTGGCTTTATAGAAAATAGCAGTGTCATCTGCAAAACTTACAATATCACCTCTGCTTGGTAATGAAAATAAATCATTTATATAAATAGAGAACAATAATGGCCCTAAAACCGTACCTTGAGGTACACCGTACTCCACTGTTAGTGTGTCACTACATACCTCACCCAGCTTTACACATTGACGTCTATTGGAGATATAACTTTCAAACAATTTCAAGCATTCTTGCCTTACTCCAAGATCTTACTCTAATGTCTGCAAGAGTAGGGTGTGGCTAATAGTGTCAAACGCCTTTGTCAAATCGATGAATGTACATACACACGGTATCCCTTTATCCAAAGCAGAGTGGACATTGGTTGTGAGGGCTAATATAGCATCTTGGGTTGAAACTTTTTCCCTAAAACCGTATTGCTTAGTGGAAAGCAATTGGTACTTATTGAGATAAGACACTAGTCGGATTTTTATGAGTTTTTCAAAAATTTTGCTAAATTTTGTTAATACTGAAATTGGTCTATAATTACTTGCTATATTGGTTTCTCCTTTCTTAAATATAGGTATTATTAATGACTCTTTTAAAGCTGAGGGCCAATAACCGATTTTCATGCATTCATTAAATATAAATACTAACGGTTTCAATACACATTCTGAAATTTGCTTTACCGTTTCTGCACTCAAATGATCAACTCCAGGCGATTTGTTATTTTTTAAGTCATTTATAACTTGTTTAACTCCATGGATATCCGTAAAAAGTAAAACAAAGGAATTTGCCGTTGATGATCTGTTGATATTAAACCTTTTATTTACTTTTATTTTTTCGGCAAGACGTTTGCCCATGTATGTGAATGTTCTATTGAACTCATTCGCAATGTCCTTTAAGTCCGAAAGGATTTTATCACTATCATTCTTCAATGAGGTTATTTTAGTAGTTTTATTCTTAGATTTAGTTAGATCTTCTACTACTTTCCACAACGTTTTTGAATTATTACTGTTATTACCTATTTCATTTTCATAATATTCTTGTTTGGCTTTTTTTATTATTTTAGTTAACTTATTTTTGTAATCTTTATATATTGTGTTTTTATTTCCAAGTTATTTGGTTCTTTCTGAGTTTTATGAAATAATTCATTCTTTTTAGTAACTGATTTTAAAATTCCGTTAGTTATCCAACGTGATTTTTTAAAATATTTCCTCTTAATTTGTTTAACCTTAGTACAATCATTGACAATACAAGTTATAACTTCTACGAATTTATTTGTTGCAGATTCGACATTTGCTGCACAGTACACCGGCTCCCAAGATAAGCTACATAAATTGTTCATTAATGTCTCATTATCAAGTACTTTAACACAGGATTTATAAGTACTGTTTTTATTTTGGATGTCTAGAATTAACTGTAATATTGTAGTAGAATGATCCGTTACATTGATTTGTCTGACTATTGGCATTAAACGGTCCATAAATATATTTTTAGTTTTAATATAAATGTGATCAATACAAGATTTACCTCTAGTTGGTTTATTTATTGTAGAGATGAAACCAAATTCATTCAAAATATTTATATATTCAATAGTACAATCATTTGCTTGCAAAATATCTATATTTATGTCACCTATAAATATATAATGTTCATCTAGCCTAAAATGTACTGTTTGCAAATAGTTTTGCAGATGGTAAATAAATTCATTTGGTGGTGTGGATGGAGATCGGTACAATGCTATTCTATCAATGCTATCGGTGTATATCCTTATAAGTCGAAAGAAATTATACTCAGGTTTCAGTTGAAGGAGGATTGTCTGTCATAAATTTTCTTAAAATTATATAGGTATTTTGAGCCAAAGGGCAACAGCAAGGTACTCCCGCTAGACTCTAGACTCTTGAAGGTCATTACCGACGAATTTTTATCACAAAATTGCGGTCAGTATCTGTTTATACTTGATATAGGTGATAGGTAAACGTACGCTAGTTTTATTCTATTGGCACTCCACCTTTAGATGGCTCATAGAAACGCTTCTATGAGCCATCTAAAGGTGGAGTGCCAATCAGGCGGCTGCAGCGGCTAGAGCCGCGCGGCTGGAGACGCGCGGCTCTGGCGTCTGCATCGGTCACTGGTTTACGTGTAAATATATGAACGCGTTGTCATTTACGCGACGTCAGCGTGACGACAGAAGCGTCTGCAGCGCAGCGACTGTGGCGGCGCGTCTGACAACGCGTTCATATATTTACTTTACACGTAAACTAGTGACCGATGCAGTCGCCAGAGCCGCGCGTCTCCAGCCGCGCGGCTCTAGCCGCTACAGCCGCCTAATTGGCACTCCACCTTTTACAGATGAATAAAACCCAGTTAATTTACATACACGCTAATTAGGCAAAAACTGTTTTTCTGTTGATATCAAAGTATTTTGTATGTAATCAGTATCGTAGACCACTTAATTGGCTTCCTTGCTCCTCGGATATGAGCCTCTTAGAGTTTTTGCAGAGACATTTTTTATTAATACCTTTGACTGGTTTATAAACTGCAATGAACTTCAGATAAGCTAGGGATGTGCAATTCCACTAGCTTAAGTTCACTGACATTAGCTCCGGTAGCTCAGGGAGATTTATGATACTAAGGCGTAGTATTCATAGGACTGCTTTGAAGGTTGACAATTTATTTGGGCACCAGGATAATTTTTAGAAATTAGAAACAAAAAAGAAACAACTATATAAAATTTAAGTGAATACAATATAATCAATAAACAAAGATGATTACAACTGAATACTAATGAAATTACTATTACAATAAAAATGATGTATAGTTACTAGAAATGAAGAATATTATATGAAATTGAAATTTTAAGCTGGGGTCACTTTACAAAAATTTTATGAGGTTCGGGGTCACTCTGACAATCTCGTTCCTTCTCTATGAGGTCAGTACTCTCACCCTTAACCTGTTGCTGATGATTGGATCCAGGTGGACTTGCCGTGGCAAAGTGGGGAAGCTAGAGCTCTAGTCCAGATGACGGTCACGTACTGGCTCCTCCAATCCAATAATCTTATCTAGGGATCTGCAGGTGGTAAGCGTCCAGAGTTCTTCAGCAGGTTATAGATCTTGCAGTCAGGTTACAGCAGCCTCGTCTCAGAAGAGTACATACAAAGAATTGTTTGTGTTAAGAGTGCCCCAAAATTTACAAATATATAGATGAACGTTGACGGCTAGTGTAGCCAAAATTAAAAATTATAAATAAGTTCCTGAAGGGAATGTACCAGCAAATCTTTTTTTTTTTTTGTTTTTTTTTTGTTGGAGAATCTTATTTCTATTAAAACTGGTCTGATGACCAACCATTAATTTTCCTCTAATAATCTTACAAACTAAACATTTATTAACTAAAGTTCATCCAACGACGTCCTTTAGATTGTTTTCTTTTAACAATTTCACTGACACACTATGTCCTGCTTTTACACAGCACACTACACCAGCTCAAATGGTTTGGGTCTCTTCAATCTTCGAACAAGATGTTGGTTGTCCAGCAGCTGAAGAGCTTCTGCATTTATGTGGAGGTGAAGTCTGGCCTCATGTCTGCCAGCAAACCTTTTGATCTCATCTTTAACCATTGGGATGTTAAGGTCTCGATGCAAGTCGGAGTTGCGTATGTACCATGGAGCGTCTACTATGTTACGCAGCACTTTGTTCTGGAAAGTCTGAATGGTTTTAATATTACTATTTCTGGCACAACCCCAAAGTTGAATACCGTATAACCAAACTGGTTTTAAGATCTGATTGTAAATTAGTATCTTATTATGTATTGTCAACTTAGAATTTCTTCCAAGCATCCAATAATGCTGTCTATATTTCAAACCAAGTTCGATTCTTTTCTTCTTCACATGTTCTTTCCACCGGAGCTTGGCATCCAGGGTCATGCCTAGGTATTTGGCGTTATTCTCATAGGGTACAATAGTACCATTAATATCCAAGGATGGAGGGTTAACTAGTCTTTTGTTGGTAAAGTTAACATGAATTGATTTGAGCTCGTTTAGCTTGATCTTCCATTGTTTGGTCCAATCAAGTATTGTGTTACTAGCTACTTGCAGTCTTCTAGTGGATATTCCTTGATCTTTACCGACCGCAAGAAGTGCAGTGTCGTCAGCAAATGTAGCTACAGTGGTCTCTTCTAGTACTGGCATATCACTAGTATATAGCAGGTAAAGGATAGGGCCAAGAACGCTGCCCTGGGGCACTCCTGATCTTATATCTTTCAGGTCAGAATATTCATCTTCCTGTTTTATTCTGAAAAGTCTGCCTGAGATATACGATGACAGAATCTCTACATATTGTGTGGGAAGTATTTTGTTTAATTTGTGTATCAATCCTTCGTGGCATACCTTGTCAAAGGCTTGAGCAACATCTAAGAAGACTGCAGAGCAGACTTCGTTTTCTTCAAGTGTACGCTCTATTACGTTAGTAATACGATGTACTTGATCAATAGTTGAGTGCTTTTGCCTAAAGCCAAATTGGTAATCCGGGATAAAATTACCATTTTCAATTAGTGGTTTTAATCTCTTGAGAAGTAGTTTTTCAAATAACTTTGAAATGGTTGGCAGCAGGGAGATAGGTCTGTAAGACTTGACATCATTTGGTGGCTTGCCTGGTTTAGGCAACATGATCACTTCCGCTACCTTCCAGCTGGCAGGAACGTGTTTCAGTCTAAAGGCTGCATTGAAGAGGTACGTCAGCATGACTATGCACTTTCTCGGTAACTGCTTTAAGATTTCAGTGGTAATCAAGTCGTAACCTGGTGCTTTCTTTAGTCTTAGATTTGTTTTTATTTCCTCAGCTACTTCTTTTGGGGTAACAGGGGTAATATTTTCTGTCCTTAGATTGTCAATATCAAGCAAATTGTTTACAAGAATTTGATTAGGTGTGAATACGTCAGCTAAATGTTCAGCAAATAAGTCAGCTTTTTGTTTATTATCTCTGGCCCATGGACTATCATCCTTCCTGATTGGAGGGGTTGAAGTAATAGGCTTCTTGATTTTCTTAGTTGCTTTCCAGAGGGAGTAATCTGTCTCTTCATCTGCAGTTAAATTTTGCAGATAGTAATTGATTGACTCTTCCTTATGTTTTTGTATTTCTCTTTTGAGCAGCTGTGTTTACCAAACCAGCAAATCTGGTTTGGTAAAATCCTCTGTGATTCTCACAGGGAAAGTAATTAACAAATGAAAACAAAACCTGGAAGGTGTCAACCTTTAGTGACCCTACCCAGAATGAAGCAAATAAAATTACCCAAAAAATTGCATTCAAAAGAACTAATTACAGTTCATCCACTCGACAATTTTCTTAATAAAAACTCTAATCGTTAATATTTAAACATACTATAGTTCAGAAGGAACAAAAATAAATTAAATAAAAAACCCCTCTATCATCTGACTCAAAATTCCAAAAACAACGGTTTCATAACCGGTTAAACAAGGAAATATTACCACTCTAATTAGGTAAAAGAGAAAAATTATTTCATTAATATTTCAAAGACTGAGTGACAAGTTATAAAAATTCGTATTGATTTATTGTACAAATTTGTTGCCAAAGAACAATAATCAATGAATTTACAAATATTAGGAAACAGGTTCCAGTCTTCTAATCGGCGTGCATGTGAGTTATTAAAATCTCTACAAAGTAACAAATTACTTAACCTAGTGCAGAAATTATGATACTAGCAATTTTCTATAGCTCACTATCATATATTATAACTATGAGATAAGAGAAGATAAGATAAAGATAAGATAAAGGAACTTAATTCCCAAACAGCACGTGGTATTATAATCGCAATCCGATTCAAACAAAATGGAGGCAAGAAAAATCAAATTTATTGGTTTCAAAAACCTATATTTTCTATAATCTCCTGACTAGAGCACAGCTTCACAAATTTATAATGTAATATTGAAACAGTATTCTAATGTTCTGAATCGTATTCCTGATCACCATATAGGGTGACAAAAAAAATCTCACTGACCACGCCTAAATAATTTACCTAGAATCCTGATTATATATGAAATATAATTACTTAATAATAACAACAAATCGCTATGATCGTATTTCTGTACTAATAATGATAATCTCAAACAATAATGAAACGTCGTGTTCTAAATACCAAATTTTTTAAATAACCCCACAGCCAATAATCCGCTGGTTATAACACGATTTTGAAAAACATCTGTTAAAAATTCTTTAGCTGGTCGGTAAATATGCAGGGTGCTCCGCCAATGTCCATTGACCGTAGTCATGACCTGGGATGATTTGGGGCCGAGCGGGATTATTGCTCTTTACCCTTCCCATCGCTGTAGGCCTGAACTGCCTCGTAGAGGTAAATCCCATCCTTTACCAACCCCCGATCACAAAAATGATCGGGGTCAAATAAACTCTATATTATTAATAAAAAAATTTAATTTTTTTCTTAAACAACTAGATATACTGGAAACGAATAACATTTCATCCATAGGAGCTGTATTTGCAATCATAGCAGGACTAATTCAATGATATCCTCTCTTCACTGGAGTTACCTTAAATAATAAATGATTAAAAATTCAATTTTTTATCATATTCATTGGAGTAAACTTAACATTTTTCCCACAACATTTCCTTGGTCTTGCAGGAATACCCCGACGATATTCTGATTAGGTATGGCCGATTCGTGGATTCTCCTCCTGTCCTGGCTCAACCCTACGACTGGATAGAATCTTCTGGCGCTCTTCTGTCTTGTCTTCTTTCTTCGCCTGCATGTCTAACCCGCCGGGGGGTAGTCTTTCTCATGCGGAGGCGGCAAGTACCGCTCTCGTCCTGGGTGGTAGTTTGGGGTAGATCAGGAGTGGCTGTGTAGCCGGAAATCCACCTCTAAAGGAGTCAACTGGTACATTAGCTTTTGCAAAGTAAGGAAAGGGTACTCAAAGTGAGCCCGCGACCGTTGTCGGCGGTCGCGGCTTCGAGGGGAGGTCTGAGGGTCGTTTTTTTAGTCGCTTCGTAGACATCTACGCTTGTTACGGGTAGAATCTGAAATATAAGAAGATCTTACTCCCATCCTGAGTCCAGCAGTTGGAGTCTTGGCCGCTTGTGTACATCGGGCTCGTAGTCCACGGCTAACCGGATTAGCGGGTTGGTGTGTGTCTCGGCACGCGCGAAGAACTTGACTCCGCGCCTCCTGATGACTTCTAGGACTGGGACGTAATCGAGGTCCCGGTATATATCGGCTGTCCGCAAGTACCAGGGTGCACCTACCGCGGTCCTTAGCGCGATACTTTCGACGCCTGGATCTTCTTCATCCCACGTCTTTGCAGCAATCGCCCATGCTGCTGACGCATATGTCAACTGGGGTTGTATAACTGTCTTGATCAGGATTCGTTTATTCCTTAAGGTGAGCTCACTGGTGCGGCACAACATGGGGTACAGTTTGGCCCTGACCAGCTTCGCCTTCGCTACTACTTTCTCGATGTGGTTTCCACCGCAGCCTCTTATCCAGATGTACCCCTAAATAAGTGACGGTGTCCCTCCCAGGGGTGCTCCATCCTGCATAAAAATCATGTTTTCAATTCCTTCGTGCTCGTTTTGTATCCGTGGAATGGCATAATCTCGTAACATTTGCAGGTATCATTCACCACTAACAGTTACAGCTACGGCCTCTTCATTTTGTATCTCCTCAAAAAAAAAGTATGGTCCAATGATAAAATTAGATGTGAAACCGCACCAAGCGATGACTTTCTTGTCATGAAGACGATCTTTCTTCCTGGACGATTTCATGTGGATTATCTGTTGACCATATTCGACAGTTTTGAGTACTGACTCCACCATTTAGAGAAAAATGGGCTTCATCTGTCTACTGGATAACCATTCAGGTTCAATTTCCATCTGAGCCAATATTTGTAAAGAAAAATCATACCTGATAGGAAAATTTGCATCATTTAATTCAAACACCAATTTAAGTTTATAGGGATACATTTTTAGGATTTTGCGTAAAATTTTCCAAACCGTATTATACATAGACATAAGAAGGGGTATTATATGATATTTGCAATCGTTTTGATATCGAATTCATACTACTGATTGCTAACGGATTAGTGTTGGCTATGTTTTGATTTTCCCGAAGAACTTCTGCAACTTGGATATCATTAATCCTTGGTCTTCCTGATCTCGGTAGGTCAGTTACAGGCCTGATTTTTCAAATTTGCTAATCAAATTACGGTACGCTTTCATTTGACAGGGTTCTGTTCTCAAACCTATTTTCGTATGAAATCTTCTTAATCCAGTGTAATTTCTGCCGCATTCGTAATAACATTGTACTAAACCAATTCTTGTTTGTAGATTCATATTATGTTATTAAAGTTTAAATCGTTTCAATTTACGTTTACGTGAGTTTTATTTTGAGAATCATTCTCTAAATCGCAATGATTACGTTTGACACTTGTATCAGCAATTGACACAACTCTTTTGTTTTCCATAGATACAGTAAAATCCAATTATTGAAGCAATTAGATTCCATATACTTTTTGCTACTAGCTTGATTTCTTAAAATTATATAGGACTTTAAAGTATACCCCTTACTTCATGATGACCTCCATATATATTTTATGTTGTAAGCGCGTGTAGCGCTGTCTTGGATTAAACGAAGAAAATCTATAAAAAAATTCAGATTTCGCAATCCTTGCAACCATCGGAATCATTGGAAATTATAACACCATATGTGAAACATAATTATAAACGCGCCGATTCTCCTATCAAATGAGACGTTACTCGATTAAGCGAGTATGGTATTATAACGGAAAACTCCTCACTCCTCAGGCCGCTCGCCGATCGAGCGCTACACTATCTATATCAGTGAAGTAAAATCGACGGTTTAACTAGCTTCTTTCTAGGGGTAGACATCTATAGAGGCACCAGTATTCGCGCTATAAGCTTGAGCGCGCCGTAATACTTCATTCTGATAATCGCAATCGCTTTTAAAAATTCGGATCATACTAAAACAATTAAGTACAGATATTAACCGAGACTTTTTCAATGTCTAGGCTACATTTCATTCGCTGCATATATACCTATATATATTTTGAATATTTCACATAGCTAACCGCATATCGAAGTTTGTCAAGCATAATTTTGGAAGTTTTAACTTTTTACGTCATTTTTTTGATAATATATAGGTGTATTACCAAAAAAGGTTTATACCATTCGAAGCGCTTAGGGATTGTGCATAAGGTTAAAATTCCGGGTCGGTAAAACTAGCCTTTTTTTTTTTTAAATGACGATGTATGTACTGAGAAACACATGTGCAGCTGTATGTACTCAGATGTATGTGCAGATGATGCACTCTAAGGCCATTTAAAAAAATTGTCCTACTAAAAGTTGTAGATCACACCACATATGCCACTAAACATGCTCTACAAGATGGTATAGGTTTCATCTGCTCCGGTGTATGTATTGCGTCACTCGATCGTGACACCGCTGCCTTTTGACCTTGAACTAAAACTTGGTTCTAACTTAGTCCCCATACAACATAAACATTTCCAGTATTAAAAAAAATAGTTTCTGAAACAATTAGTTTAAAAGTTAGCAGACGGAGTCTAGATAGTACATGCACATGCACAGACACATAAGGTGCTACAGAATCTAACAGATTTAACAGTTAATTTCATTACACAGTCACATTATCAAATCATTACACAGTTAATTTTTCTGAAAAAATTGTCATATGAACACATAGGTAGGTACTGTAAAATATCTAGTTTCTTAAATTTAGGATGTTAACAATTTAATTTTTTCAGTTGGTTTGAAATATCTCAAAATATGTATTTCTTCAAATTTTCATCACCCAAGTAGATAATGTAAGTACCTAAGCATATTCAGACCGAAAATATTTTTATCGCATTACCAGAGATGTGCTTATTTGAAATACTTAGTGTTTAAATATAACTTTTGAGAAAAACATGCAAGCCACTAACTTTCCAATTTGTTATGCATTTTTTGTAATTTTCCTGTGTAAGGAAAGTAAGGCGTGTGCCTTATTTCATGTAAATGTTTGTATAATAAAGATCATAATGAAAAACGACTGCGGAACCAATGCTATTTACTTATAAGCTCTTTTTCTTAATTTATTTTGCCTCAAAGACGACAGTCTTCGCAGCCAACCTTTCCAATGAAAACAAGTATTTACATTTACAATTCGTTCGTCGAGAGTGGCAAGACTGTAGTTTACATTTGGCCGTGGGAGCCAGCCGGATCATAACAGCTATCTTAGAAATGCCAACAGACATAATATACACAAGTGGTATGGGATAGTCCAGTTCATTTAAAATCCTATATGTACTTTTCTCTTATTTTTCTTTTTTTTTTCTCGACTAATCAGAATAGCTTATTATATAGCTCATAGTAGTTAATCAATTACGTTGATATAAAACTTTGTATGTGTATGTAATAGCTTCTTACAATAATGAGAAGAAAATAATCTGACCTAGGTATATTTTCTGTTGCTATTTTGACTAAACAAGTTTTCCCTATGTTTACTATTTCCGTCTTCAAGGTGCTTCATGGAAGTTACTCATGCTATTGCTTGCATTGACTATTCTGTTAAGAACGTTTTGCATTATTTTCAATATATTACTGTAGATTTGACTTTAGAAGGATTATTACTGTTGTTGCGTTCGTTGTATTTGTTATGGGAACTGGTATTTTATAGTGTTTCTTCAAATTTGTGGAAAAGTGATCATCCTGCTTATAATCGTTTTGTTTTATTTTTTGACAATAAAATTATCTAATTTCATCTATCTTCCTGTTGTGTTTTCTTAATACTACCTTACCTACTTTATTTTTGATGTTACGACTAAATAAAAAACTTTGGGCCGTTAAGACGGCAATTAAGAAAATGTAAGTACCTACTTAATTAAAAAGCTTTATTCACATATTCACACTAAAATACTTATCAAATAAATATATTTAATAATAAATTCCATTAAAAGCCATATTATAGTGTTTCGTTGAATAAACCGTTCTAAATCAATATAAATGTTGGAAGAAGTTAACCGGTAGGCTGAATTGTTGGCCGCCTGACCATATAAGCGGCCGGGCGGCTCGATGGCGCCAGATGTTGTTCGAAGCCGGCAGGCAGCGCCATTCTTACCTACTGCGGAACACACAACACAAGGAGCGGGTTTCAGAAACTCGCTGTGGGCCATATAAGGATATAGCCAAATAACTTAAATGCTATTCCTTATAAGATGCGGAAAAGTTTCAACTTAACATGTGCATATGTGCCTCCAGTTTCGCTGTGTTGATGAACCTGAAAAAGGTCAACAAAGAGGTTCCAGTTCTTGTAGTAAAGTATTTTATTATTTTTAACAGGTGTGGTTAAAGATGTACAGAAAGTACACATACAAGTAAATACATACAACATCAAGCAGAAAAATAGACAAATGAAGTGCACGTTTCTTTTTTTTTGGATACTGGGTTTTTATCTTTGGGTTTAATAAATGTCATGTCTTCCGTAATAAACGATGGCGCAATTACAGGGTTTTCGGTATTTTGTTTATTTGCTTGGTGAGATAAGTGTGTGTTACTGGAAGGAAATTGTTTGTACCTGTACCAATAATTATGTAGATATGGAATCTTTCCAATTATCAAATTATTATTATTATAATAATTATTATTATATTCATAATTATTAGTATTATTCCAAAATGCAGTAATTGACAAGGAATTGACAATGTAGTTTTAAATGCGAGTTGCCATGACTTTTAAATAATTTCAAAAATACATCCGAATTTGAAAATTATATTAAGGCTTCTTTCTCTAAATCTTTCTTCCTACGGTTAAAGACCAAGCAGAATGACGGACAACGTTGTTATAATAGATTTCTGTTATCCCAAAAACCGTTCAATTTTAAAACTTCAAGGCATTTAC
Organism: Pogonocherus hispidulus; assembly: GCA_963924545.1. NCBI lineage: Eukaryota > Metazoa > Arthropoda > Insecta > Coleoptera > Cerambycidae > Pogonocherus > Pogonocherus hispidulus. The sequence goes on from OZ004698.1 coordinate 30,376,847, forward strand.
GACGTATAGACTTACCTACCCCATTAGTTTTTTGCATTTTCATTATACGATATGAGAAAAATCTTCAATACCACTGTATTAATGGTGTACTTCTATTTAATATTTCAAGACTCTTTGGCTGCTGCTTCAAAAATTACAACAGAGAATCATGCAACATTAAACTTTTTCTTTTCACCCTTTTAAAGGGTAATTTCGTACAAAACTATCGAATCTATTGCTCTTGCATATGACAGTGTATGCGCATATGACAGTGTATAATTTCTAGTTTTTGTTTATTCGGTTCTGCTAGAAACATAATAATTAAATATTTTCTGTGACTATTTATCTTGTCTATTGTAAATAAATCTAAATCTGAAGCTAACTGCAAGCACTATGGTTTAGGTTATACTATGTATTAGATTAGAATCATAACACCAATTAGGATTTGAATACAAGACTTAGAAAATGTATGTATTTTTACGAATCCGACCAAATATTATATAGACAAATTATAGCAACACAGTTTTGTGACTAACAATATTTAAAACAAAAGTTTTTTGTTTACATTAGTGCCCAAGCATTTGGTCCAATCAAAAAATGCCATTTGAATTTACCGCCTAAATTGTTAGGGATTTTTACAATTGTATTTTAATAATAAATATTAAATACTTTTATAAATAGTGTAGTAAATATTATACACATATGTGTTTAAATTGTTGTTCTTGAATATGTAAATCTTAAACTTTGTGTTTACTAAAATAAAATATTTTAATTTGTACTTTTAGTTTTATAATTATTATTTTCATCCCTTAAAACATAGCCGCCCATGCCATTGGGCACTATGACAGGAGATTTCTTTAAATTGAGGTTGTTTTTTGTTATTCTTGGAAACCATGATATAATATCCTTTATTGTATCATGCTTGGAAACGATTATTTTATATACTGACAAATAGGCAATTACTTATCTATACATATTTGATCCGTGATTTCCGAGATCTAAAACCTATTACCGTGAAGTGAAGACAACAAATATAGCAGATAGATGCTACTAGTGGACTGAAAAAAGTAGAAAAAGTCGATTCCTTCTCGAAAAAAAAAAAAAATTGTTTAAGGTAGGTACAACCACATGTGATCTTTACAAAATGATAGAGTAGGTCCCTGTTGGGGACCCCTGAGTAGGTATCTCGAATGATCAATTATAAAAAAATTTATGACAAAAAATGTCATACATCTGTCAAAATTAAGTTTTCTTATTTTTTCACACGCATACATAGCGATATCTCCGGAACTAATCCAGATAAAAAAGACAACTTCTTTTTTTTAATCGATAAAGGATATCTAAGCGAAGATTACTATGTTAATTTCGTTGCTAGGGAAGACTTAGTTTTTTTGTAAAACTAGGTAAAAGTTTAACATTTACTTTTTTGCTGCACTATTTTGAGTAAGCTAAAAACTTTTTGCTGTAAAAAATTTTGCTTACTATCTGCATACGAAATAAAACTAAAACTTCAAGGAAGTTTTTAGAAAACAGTCACTATACTCTACATCTTATAGTTTTGAAGTTATCGTTAAAGTTGAAAGTTTTCGGCGGATGCGCTACGTTTGCTGTTTCATCAAACCAGTGACTATAGAAATTCTTTCTATAGTCACTGATCGAACTACAAACTAGGTATAGCAGCTGCCCGGCCGCGGTCAGGTTGTATTTTTATCAGTGGGTTTGTTTTGGGTACACAATAATATTTTGTAAATGAAAATATTTTAATCTAAAAATAAGTAAAATCTATTATTTTGTGAGAATAATAATATAAACTTTATTATTAGAACATATTTTATCAGAAGAGTATAAGAAAATATATGAATAATATTTATTTGTTCAAGTAAAAACAAAAAAAAAGAGGACTTTCAGCCAGATACATGAACAAATAATGGTTTTACATAAGATTAAATTATATTAGTGACAGAATAAATGTCCAAAATAGTTCCTTGTTTAACTAGTACCTACAAAAAACACACATTTTCGGGACGAGGGAAAGGGTTGCCGGGCGACGCGTAGCGGAGTCCGGCCATTTTACGAGTCTCGAAAACGTATTTTTTGTACGAGTTTAACATAATATTTTTTTCCAACCGCTTCTAATTAGCATCTCCAGTTTACCGACTCATCGGAGTGACTATCTGTTTCTATTTTTCTATTTAATTAAACTTCAATATATTATGTGACATGCAATGTCAATGTCAAATTACTTTTCGGTTCTGTACAACTGTACCTACCTACAATAATCTCTTTTTGGTACAGTTGCTATGGTGATCTCAAATAGTCCCGAAATGACCCTCTTTTTATACAAAATAATTTAATGTTATAGTATCTTATTCGTATGGTTGGAAAAAAAGTGTTTTCTTACCTAATATCAATTTCCTATTTTAATTTTATTGTATGGGTTGGTTTTATTTTGTTTTTCATATTTTTTATTGTTTAAGAATGCAATGTACGTGTAAGTACGTGTACCTAATATACGTGTAATTTGAAGAGTTAAGCAGAGAATGATCAGTATTTTTTGGTGTCCCCGTTGATGTGTTTCTTTTCGAGACCAGGTAATTAAGAACTAATAGCATCTATTGCTGGTCTGAATGACAGAGTTATTGTAAAAATTCTCATGATTCACAAAAACCGTTGAGAGGAGGTTTTACAGTTTGTAGATATACAAGACGTTTAAAAAAATTACTATTGAATAACATTGCGATATATGTTACTTAGAGTTTCTATATCTGTTTGATAATTTACTGTTTTTTTGTTAAATTCACATGAAACTTAATTAGGATTAGGTAACCGTAGGAACCGAATATCCAACAATATATGTTTAAAAACCAATAAGTTTGGTGCTTCCTGGTACTAATATTGAGTTTTCATAAAAAAATATACATGATAACAAATAATGGACAATGTAAAAATAAGTAAAATATTTTATCCAACAGTCACTATTTATACAGTCATTGTTAGCATGCATACATACACATAAAGAGAGGTATAACACACGCGTGATTATAAGTCATAACACACCAATTATAAGTCACGCATTTTTTCTAAAAACAATCAAGTTTTATTTACAAATTTATACAATTTATTTACTTAAATTAACATTAATATTAAATGAGAATGAAATGCAGTTTGAGGATTCAGAAATGGTAAAACCTAGTACGCTTTCAGTTCTTGAACTAAGCTTAATCAGCTCGTTTTGGAACACTTGCGGTACCCTGGATTTTTTTTGCAATTTCAATTTTATTGTTGATGGATTCTTCTATACCTATATTCTTCTGCGACCGTTGCAGATCTCCATCCTCCATGTCGTTTTAAGGTTGTGATGTTCCACATACTTCTCCTTTTAGTAGGAGTATGTGTGATGTTTGCCCCTGCATTTGCCAATAACGTAGCGGATGATCGTCTCATACAGTGACCCGTGTATAACTCAGGGAGTTGTAGGCACAAGTACGAAACAATTTTTGATGGTATTCCCCCCTAAACATTTCCCATCGTGATTTATATGTAAGATAACACACTAGTATCATAAATAACTATTATTCCACTTATTATTATACTAGGTATTTTTTAACATCTTGTGATAAAACATGTTCCAATAATAAAATTTATATTATTCTTCTCAGAAAATAATCGACGTTACTAATTTTTAATTGTTCAATTACTTTCATTTACAAAATATTGTTGTATGCAGGTACCCAGAACAAACACGCTGATAACAGTACAGCCACCTACTAGTATTGCGGCATGACGTAACGCGTTTGCGGAAACTTTCAAATTTGATTAACGATAACTTCAAAATTATAATATGTAGAGAAGTGATTGGTTTTAAAAACTTCCTTGAAGGTTTAGCTTTGTTTCGTACGCGCTAGTATAGCAAAATTTCTTACAACAATTTTTTGTTGTAAGAAGCAAGCGTTTCGCTTGCTCTAAATAGTGCTGCAAAAAAGTAAATGTTAAACTTTTACCTAGTTTTACAAAAAAAACTAACTCCTCCCTAACAACGAAATTAACACAGTAATCTTCGCTTACATAATATATCCTTTACCGATTAAAAAAAAAGAAGTTGTCTTTATCTGGATTAGTTCCGGAGATATCGCGGTGTATGTGTGAAAAAATAAGAAAATTTAATTTTGACAGACGTATGATTTTTTCGTAATAAAAATGTTGTAATTAGCCATTCCAGATAACCAGGGACCTACTCTATCATTTTTTAAAGATCACATGCGGTTGTAGACAAAAACATTTTTGCCTCTTTTTTAGTCCACTATACGGAAACTTTTAAATTCTATTGGCGTTTATTGCCATACAATGTGACCATTGCAATGCAACCAAATAAACATATTTTAATCATTTTTTTCTTATTACAAAATATTATAACCGGAAGACAAATAGATAGTTAAAAAATTATGACATCAAGAAGACTAAAATACCATTGATTAAAACTCAAGACCGTTGCATATAAAAAATATAGTTTTTTGAACTCGAATGTTTGTTAATAGCGAAATATTTATCAAATATTTACAATTTGTCATTCAGTACCATCCACACGCAAGTTGTGTGAGGATTGGAAATTTAATTTAAAAATTTGTTTAAATACTTTATACGCAGAATTTATAATTTTAACAGGACAAAACTCTGAGAGCGATTAAAAACATCGTATACAATTTTCATTTAAAGTGGTATTAATTCACAAGCCGTCATAATAGTGGAAATCTCACTATCTATAAAATCATTTTAGCAGCATGAATGCCGAAAGAAGTTTTTTTGGTTTGGGTTCTGTTAAAATAATAGATTCTATGATTTCATAGGTGATGGTTTTACGATTTTCTTAATTTCCACTTTTAATATGCTTTCTAGTAAATATCCTTTCTGATAGGATGTAATTTTAACAAATTATATCAATAAATCTTGTTTTTAGGTACATAATAATTAATCACGCATTCTATCGTATCGAACGCATATACAGGGTGGAAAAATTTTAATGTTCAGCATTAGTATCTCGGAAACGGTAGAAGATAGAATGTGGCTCAAATTAGGAAAAAGTTGCTCAATTTCATGCCGATTCAAAATATTTGAACAAGTTTAATATATTCCGGACCGTTCGGGAGTTATACCGGAAAATACAAAATTTGCCAGTTTCTTTTATGTCAAATAACTTTTCTTGAAAGAAATGTAGACTTTTGAAATTTGGTACGTTTACATAATTTGATGAGAGCTTTCGATTGCCATACTAAACGGCCTAAAATTAAACATGTTTTAGGCCTACTAGTTTTTCGGCCACAATATTCAACTTATGTTTTTCTTATGGGCGCCAATTGAATTTTTACTTCATTAAATATACAGAAAGAAATTACAAGCACGAAGTACGGTGATATATCCTGCTTGATACGATACCTTCTTCAGTTAATATGGATAATGCGAATAACGATAAAATAGTATTTATTCACAAATAATAGACAATCATTCATTTATAGTTAATTGTTACAATGCGTTTAGCTTTTTGAAGAACTAATTATTATAATAAGAAAAACAAGTATTTGCACTGCCTGAACTGGCTGTCGTTACTCTGAATAGACATGTCATCCACCGGTGGCTTACTGAAGAATTTGCGTAAATATTTTAAATCATATTCTTGTTCTACTATAAATTACGAATCCAAATTTATTTAATTTAGATAGTCCAAACCGGAGTTATTGCAATTTATAGGTAACATTATTCTTTTGTTTTTATTTTTATTGTTTGAAGAGTTAGAATAAAAAGTTTTTACGACACTTTTAGGTATTGATTAGCAGATGCAGAATACATTAAAAAATTGTTACGTTTAGGTAGAATTCAAATTTTTTTAAATTATTAGTGTTCAAAAACGTTCACAAATGAATGGAACACACTGTACATTTTCATGCACATACAAAGCCTATTTCATGGCCTACTAGGGTAAAAGAAAGTAGTTTAAGTAGATAACCTTACAAAAATAATTTGGAAATATAGTCATACCATTAAGATCTGTATAAATTATAGTATACCTACTTGCCTTCCACAAAAAATTTAGACTATACTTGTCGGCTAAAATAATAGGCAGTGACGTACGATCTAATTCGATACAGAATAAGCACGAAGTGTAAATACTTAATACATAGCGCATAGCGGCACAAACGTTAGCACATAAAAAAGTGATGCCAGGCATTACTATTAAACCATATATATAATACTACTATATGGAGCGTATGTAATCTTTACCATGTTTCTCATGTGTAGCCAAATTAGAGTAGTCCAGAATCATATCTATTGTCTCTTTCACGGAGAAAATACCAAATACGCATGCGCAGCAAACCGCGGAAATTTTGCTCCATATGTAGAATACAATAAATTAACTTTATTTTATATTGTATTTTATCTACATATAACGGTTTTTCAATCTTGTTATTGGGATATTCCTGTATTTATCAAGTTTACCAAAAGAGTGGATGCAGTTTGTATTTGAAAAGAAAATTTTAAAAATATATACTTAAGGTATATGCGACTTCATATGGAATATTTCCTTCGCACAAAAGATAAAACCTCGACTGAGTTTTTTATTTCGGCATTTTACGATATCTGTGGAATTAAATTAATGAAAATGAGGTACAGTGTAACTCATATAATCCACTCCACTACATATTTAAATTTACAAAACGTTCTTATATACCTACACTTGCAGTTGCGACTGTAAAAATACCGTCGAAATAATTTGATGAGCAAATGTCTCTAATCACTAATAAGTCTAATATATGAACAAAACTAAAACTACAAGTTACACATAATTAAAACACTTCTAAAACTGCCGGCTCTACGAAAAACACAAATTTATTTTCTGTGAAACACAAACATACCTGAAATACAAAAGATAAACTGTGGTGTGGTGACATAACCACACCACAAAACACATATATGACAAAACACATATACAGGGTGTCCCAGTGTGAGCGTACAAAAATTTACCAGTGGGTAGGCCAGACCAAAATAAGAATAAAATTCTTATAAAATAAATTCTTCGCTGCACGCCTAACGAGTTCCAGGGTGTTATTTTGTAAAAAAAATCAATTTTCCGCGATAACTTAAAAACTCGTTTTGTAGATTTAGGTAATTTTTAGATGACGTGTACATCTATTAAAGGTCATTAAAACTACATGGTGTTTGTTTAACTCTAAAACTTTAAAATCTTTCTGCATAAAGGAATACAGTCGGTACTTTAGGTACACTTAATTTACTCGAAAATGGTTGATTTTAGAGCTGTGTAACAAGAGCACCTTTTTTGTTCAGAATTGATAGCCGATTAAGGAAAACTTAGTTAATTCATGAAAAAGTAGGATATGCAAGAGTTATGAAGACAAAACCATAAGGAAGAGTAGGCCTAGGCTACCACAAGTGCCAAAGTTAAACAAACACCATATACCTAGTTTTAATGACCTTTAATAGATGTACACGTCACCCAAAAATTACCTAAATCTACGAAACGGTTTTTAAGTTATTACGGAAAATTGTTGTTTTTTTACAAAATAACACCCTGTAACTCGTTAGGCGAGCATCAGAGAATTTTTTTTATAAGAATTTTATTCTTATTTCAACAAGGACAAAACAAAAGCCTGGTCTTTCTTTACTTTAGCGCCACATTGAAATTCTTGGATTGGATTGGTCAACACTTGAGCATGTGCAAAGGAACATTTGTCCGTGAAAGAGAAAGAAATATTCTCCATCTCATAAACCGGCTTCAAGAAAAACTCGAATAGCTCAATATAGTAGTATTATATATATGTATTAAACAGACTTATAAAGACAGACAGACTTATAAATTGTCTGTTCTATGGTGGTTCCATGCTTCTCTATTCCATGCCACCACAATTCTTTACGTCGGATATAGTTCCGTCTTTGTTTAACGGGTTAAAAAACGAAGAGCGAAATATGTAACCTATGCAACAAAAGTCAAGAGTGTCAAGAAGATCGGACATGCGCATTTCACACACATCCAAGTATTTCATCGCAGCCTGAAATAAGCGTAGTACGCGGGAAATGATGTAATTTGTGCCTGGACTGCATAAATTGGTGAACTTGTTTTTGTAGATGCTTACTGTGAAGTGATAAGTGTTACTTAGTTTCTTTAGTGTTCGAAGAAAAGGATTTTATTATGGAAGCGATCGCGGGCAGTAGTGGATTACAAACGCGAAATCTCATCTGACAAGCGAGGAAATTCGTATGATAAAAAATTTCTATGAGGAATTACAAGCGCACGATAAAAATTTAAGTGTAGTGGATGCGGCGGAACTGTGTAGTGAATTAACAAAAGTTTCCGTTCGAGCTATTCGGCGAAAAATTCATGGTTTCTTTTTTAAAAATGAAATTGCAACAGTACGTAAAGCTCAGGCTGCCCTGGCAGAAGACAACAATTTGCCCAAACTCTCGTATAAATTGCTTATAAGAACAATGCATGAAATGAATTTCAAATATTGCAAACGGAATCGGAAGAGTATGCTTATAGAGAAAAATGAGATTGTGACATGGAGACGAGACTATTTGGAGAAGATAAGAGAATTTCGCGCCTTAAATAGGAAAATATATTATACTGGGTGTCCCATCGAAAAGTATCACATTTCGTCGCATTATATCTCAAAAACTAAAAGAGATATCGGGATTCCGGTTGGACAGAACGACTTAGGATTTAGAAGTTTTTTTTGGCACTGTTGCCAAATTTCCAAATATATTAGTAAATTTTTTATGGAATTCGCTCCTCTTTGGAGTAAAATTACTTGCTTATATTAAATGGAACATCCTGTGTATTTTGCCATAATCAGAAAACCTAATCACTCTACTTTTCAAAAAGGTATGCATTGTTTACATTATCTTGAGAATTGGAGCAACAAAATTAAATTTGTTAGAAGTACTCTTATTTGGGTTATTACGAATGAAAAAATACCTCCTTTGTAAAGTTATTTTTAAGTTTTTGTACACTTATTTTAAATAAAATACCCTATATATTTTATGATTTTAAAATCTCTGATCAAACTTGATGTGGAGCTTGACTGCATTTGCTTTTTAAATGAAAACAGATAGGGAGAAAAGAATAATTCTTTAATAATCGGTAGGAACGAGTTTTGTTAACAATAACAACAAAGCACAATGACAGTAATAAAAATAACAGATAAAATAATCAAAATAACTGTATAAATAAAAAGTACTTGAATAAGTTAGAAAACAACTTGTTTTAACTGCCCACCATTTACTTCAATATACATTTGTGCATCCTTAGTAGTAAATGATCAAAAGTGTGTGATCCTTCTAATGTGATCATTTTTATATCTATACTTCAAATATTTGACACAACTGACAATACAGTTTATTATTGTACTTTTGTTTTTCATGGCTACTGTGAAAACGAAGACTAGCTTCACAAACTGTTCAAATAAGGGGTGCTCCCATTCAACTGAATTTTGTGGCTATCCAATTCTCAAGATAATGTAAACAATGAAAAGTAAAGTGAAGAGCAAAATAAATAATGAATTGGTTAAGACAGAAAAACATTGAATACGTTCTTTTAATATTTATAGCAATATTCATCAATTTCGTCCGATGTACAACTAATCTATAAGGTGAGTCTAAAAAACAATTCACAATTTCTATAACACCGTTCATGTTTTGATATTTTTTATATTTATTTGACATATTAGCTCCTTTCCAATGATTTTTGCGTACGCCTATGGAATTACAGTCCCCACCGCAATTTAATACATCACCCGGTAATACGTCACTGCCTATTATTTTAGCCGACGAGTATAGTATAAAGTACAAAATCGTGGTAAATTAAAATGAAACACTTCAATGAAATACGCAATTAGAGAAGGGAGCAGGTTCGAATCTGGACAAAAAGAAATCGAATTATGTTTTCGTATACATTATAGATAGAACTACCACTTAGCTAACTAGCTTATTTTTGATAAAAATTTTGAAGCAACTACGTTTCAAACCATTCTTAAATGTAAATTAAATCAAATCGATCCTCATTTTTTGTTTACTAAGAAACAGCGACTGTAGCAACGAGTGGCATTTTGACGGGAACAGATGGCCAGGACAGGTCGGGCAGATGCACAGCACCTGCTAGTGTGTGAAGAGTCCACCTGTGTAAGAAGCCCCATTATCACAGTCATGCAAACACAACCTGCTCCGACTACCCATCAGTGCTATCATTATTATTATGTTATTATCTGTAAAGGCAATCATTCTAGATATAACTTAGCCATGTGGTACAGGGTGGAACAACTGAAACAATATGGAGTGATTAAGGGTAGTGATTAAGAGTGAGTAAAGGATTAACTAAGGATTAATTAAGGAATTAATACTAAGGATTAATTAAGGAATATTTTACTAATCAACTACAAAGATCAAAGTTAATCATATACAAGTAGAATATGTAATCATATACAAGCAAAATCGACTACAGTTATGCCCTCACGTTACTTTTACCCGAGGGGTAAACCGCTGGTTAAAATTTGTACACCAAACTTCTACTTTCATTGGGACATCCGCGGAAATAAACAGAACCACCATAAAACTTCCACGGACATCCATGGAAATCCACGGGATATCCATGGAAATCCACGGGATTTCAAGAGATATCCATAGAAATTACGGGATCTCAAGAAATTTCCAAGTAAATTACGGGATATCCATGAAACTACAAAAGATATCCATGGAAATCCACGGGATATCCATGGAAGTTCGCGGGATCTCCGCAGGAAAATATACGAGACCACCGAAAAACCACATAAGCCTATCGGTAGTATCGGTAATGAATGGGATATCTAAAAAAATAAAGTGGCCCATCCTCTTAGAAAAAGTGTATACGTCATGGGAAAGATTTATTTTCGAATATTATGATCCATTAATATATATGTATAATGTACAATCATTCTTTGAAACTGCTAGTTTTTTGCAAAATTCCCATATACCTACTTGATATTATTCAATAAGCAAGACAGGGTTGGTTATAAAAAATCATATTTCTTTTGTCCAGGCCGGTAACAAAAATTGGTATAAAAAGTTTTTTACTAGGTTATTACACACAAGAGTATACCTATATTATAGAACTACCGGCATCACTGGTATCATACCATATAGAAAACTAGTTAGGTATACTGTGTTATTTTTACGGAAAAATTCCCACTTCCTTAAATGTTTATTTTTTATATGACAAAATTAATAATTTATATGTACCTATATAGACACTAAAGGAAAACAATTTATGGTCATAATGTCTGTAACTTATTTGTGGTGCATTTTCATGATTCATGGTAGTTTTGTTTGGGATCACACCACCTGTAAAATAATAAAAAAAAACAGGAAACCAGAAGCATTCAAAATAAATATTCAAAGTTAATATCATAATTATTTAATTTAGACAATCCAAAATATGATTTGTAATATTAACACGATTTTGTAGAAAACTGAAAAACCACTGATGAAATTTAGTTAATTTAATAAATATTTATTGGTTATTATAGTGTTTTTTTTGGGTGAAATTTTAGAACTTTGCCTTGACACTACACTTATTTTACAGATCTATTTTACTAGATTCCAAACGAAACTACTATGAATTTATGATCGCTTTGTAAAGATATGAATATCAGCCATTTATTTTTCTAAATGGAACATCTTGAAATTTTTTTTATTACAAAATGCCCCTGTTTTATACCATCTAGTTCAGAATATGCCAGTCCTTCTGATTAAACTAGTCACTACTGTATTCAAAAAGTTAATATTATTTGGGTCCATTCTAATATTATAGGTTGTGATAATTTTTGCATGTTATATGTCTAAAACGAGGTATAAAAATAGAAATGTTCCATTTACTTACATTTATTTGATAAGTGTATATATATCTACAATCATTTACAAAAAAAAAACTTATAATGTATAATCTTGATTAACACAGTGTGTCCCTTTTTTTAAATGGTTTGTACATTTTTGTTATTTTTGAACGGTCTATCCCTGATATCTTTAGCGGTTCACAACCGATCATTGTGATTGGCCCGTAAAATATGTGTTCCTGATGAACAACGTCGACATCTTCTGTTTTCGGCCAAAAGAACTTTCCTAAATTTTCTTTAAAAAATTTTATTTTATAATTATTTTCAGTCGCATTGTTTAAGATTCGACCAGCATTAGTTGGGTAGCGTACATGTTCATTATTCGTTAAACAGTAAAGAGTGAGTAAAGATATGTAAGCAAATCACTTATAAAATTGTACATATGTGCTGGATGGTACTAACAAATTGTTTTCACGCATGCGCAGTAGTATTGCGCATGCGTGATCGTGTTGGGAATTCCACCGAACATCTACGGACATCCACGGAAATCTATGAGATATCCACGAACATCCACGAATATCTATGGGATATCCGTGAAAATCCATGAGACATCCACGGAAATCCATGAAACATTCACGGAAGTCTAGAGGACATCCACGGGACTTCTGGGGAAATCCACAGAATTCCACAGGACATCCAAGGAAATCCACTTGCGTGTACACCAAACTTCCGCAGCGGTTTACCCCTCGCTTTTACCGCTCACTGTATGTAAGACGATAGTAATATTATGCCGACATAAACAAATATTGACAAAAAATTCAGTTTTAGAAACAATGGTCGAAATGTTAAATATTTTTGTAAATAAATATAAAATAAAGTACCTAACTATATATAGGAACATAAAGGTATGTACCAAATTGTGTGGTGGTCAAACACTGGAATATTTTTAGTAATGTGGGTAAGTTAGGCAGTAATTTTTTTTCATATACAGGGCGCCCGTATTTCGAACTTAAATGCATAGGGATGCATAATCTTAATTGGTTATTATAAAAGATACGAATTCGGTTAAATTAGGACAAAGTTGCGGCATTACCTTTATAGAATTTCAAGCTTTTTGAAAAAAACTGACTCGTATTTTCTTTTATCTCAAATACCTACTTCATTTATTATTACGGACACTGTTCTAATTTTTAAACATCAATAGGACAACATTTTTATGTAGCATCTGAATGTCAACCGTTCTTTCATAGGAGTCACCATTTTGAAAATTCGACTGTCAATTTTTTTTTTTTTTTATAGGTGCCATATTTGATTTTCATATGGTTGGATAGCGCTCTCAAGTCTGAAATCAGTGATATACCAAAGGAAAGCTGGAAATATTATTAGAATTTTTTATCTTACTTTAAGGAACAAGGGTAATATAGGAAAGCTAAAAGGGAAGAAAAAGTAACCATCTTACATGATCTACGTCCCGAAGATCAGAGTGAACAGAAATTGCTGAGAAAGCATCAAAAAAGCGCAAAGCAAAACAAACCACAAGCCAAAATAAAAAGCCACTTTTATTGGAAATACAGGGGAAATTCTATACATTAGAGCAACTAAGGGGAAAAGAATCTGTAATAGAAAAAGGCGACGAGGAAGAGGAGCAGACGAAAAAACAGAAAATAGTGATCGGGGAAAAACAATGAGAAATAGAAATAAAAATATTAGAAATCCGCTTCAAACAGTAAAGAAGAATAAGAGATTGGATCTAAGCAAAAGAAAATAAGCAGTAGGTACCTTCTTACTAAAAATTATTATAAATCACATATTTTATTATGTATTTCTTTTTATTGAGTTTTTCATTTAGTTTAAATGAACACAACAATAATTTAGTATACTTATCTATTATATATATTTTTTTAATATTTATAGACAAGATAATCATGATTTTTCTCTTTGGGGCATTAGTGATGACAGTGATAATTTAAGAATAATTAAAAGACTTACGTGCCAACTACAAGGAGTAGTGGCACTTCTGTGGAGTAATTCTGCTTTATTTCTTAGTGTAGGCACTAATTAGTAGGTATAATATATTATTATAAAATTAAACATCTAACTACTTTATCAATTTATGGAAATATTTTTTTTGTATTGTAACACGATTTAAAAAGATAATAATAACTTAAAAAATTATTATATTATACATTTGTTTTCAAGCAAATATTTAGTAGTACACAGTCACGTAACATTTAATGCATTTAAAACCTCAGATTCAGTAAAACTATTTACTGTTAAAATCAACGAGTCATTCGACACGGTCTCTCCTACATTCAAATCAGATATAGGTAAATAAGACTGACTAAAGAAATCAGCAAATGCATCCAGAATATCGTGTGGCTGGTTCAAATTTGTATAATTGTAAATCACTGCATTCAAAATATTTGTCTCGCGTTTCTTATTATTTAAAAATACCCAGAATTTAAATGGATTATTTTTAATATAGTCCAAACTATTTCAACATAGCCCAAATACTTTACTTTTAATGTGCTTTCCTTATCCTTTTAAATTCAGAACATAAAAAAATATCCTTGTTTCTTTTCAAATTTTTATTTTTGTATTTGTGGATCGAAGAAAATGAGACTTGAACTCATAATTAACTCAAAATATGCTTGAAATTAGGGCACAAAAAATTATCCATTTTGATAATAATTATTGGTACTTATTGGCTGCAAAAGCATTTAAAAACTTATTTGGGGATTCCTTTTTTCCATATTATTTTATTATTATTCCATGTTATTCAACTACAAAAAGTTTTCAAAAATCCTCGTTTCCGCTATTCCGAAACTCGAAAAAAGCTCGCAAATCCTATTTAAAGTTTTATTTCATTGGTCGAGGTGGCGCTGCAAAAATGTTTGAAGTAGGTAGGTACCTAAAAATATAATGATTGAGCCCATATGCCCTAGACATGCTGGTTTAAGACAAACACGGCAAGAGGTACAAGTGCAAATTTTAATTTTATTTTAAAATTTCTGAATAATTTTAAAAATTATTAATTTTAGATAGGTAGTTATTATCTTGATTATTGGTACAACCTACCAACTATTGGTAGAACCAATATAAAATAATGTCGCAGTGAACTAAATTAGCCAACTTTATATTTTAAGTATTAAAAATGTATAAGAAATCAAATGTATTGAATCTTTTAAGAGCAAATTGTTGAAACTGCGTAGAAATATTGAAATTAAATGAGTACCTAACTTTTTTCCATACAGAAGGACGAGGGAGTGAGGAAAGAGTACTTATACTGATTATATACTTACATTATACTTAAGTATACTATTTTCAAGAATTTGCAGATTTTGTGAAATACAAAAAAGTGTGTAAATAAGTTATATTCTGCTGAGAGGATACAATTTGTTTTTGTATAGGAAGTTTGATAAGTATAAACCGAAAATATGTACCTACTTAGGTGCTTACTTACGGATTAAAATACAATATTTATAAATACTTGTAAGTCTACGCATTAGTATCCTCTATATTTGATTATTTTTTGAGGAACTTGAAAAATGTAGACAAATATTTGTAAATAAGCTCATTTCATAGTTGTTATTTATTGTACTTCCTTACGAAGTCACTCATATCTCTCATCTAGTTCTATAAGTAAGTATAATTGATTTTTTATTATCGAAATTATACAACATAACTTTTACTTTATTCAACTTTATGATTCGTTAAAATATGTATGAAAAAAGCATCCAAAACACAGAAAATGTATAATCCGTATTAATTATTTTTGAAATACTTTATCACTAAACAACATATTTTCTGACTTTAGAAATCTATGTTGCGTGAACTTTTCATCTTTGAGAGATAGCCCACAATTTGCATAACATTAATTTATTTTTTTTTGTGCATTATTATTTTTAAACTATAACTTTGACCAGAAATAAAAAAAATAAAGCCAATGAAACATTACGCTCAGTTACTGTACTAATAACTAACGGTATCGACATCTAGTACTTGCGTACTCAACTAAAATGCCAAACACGTGTTGTAGTTCTGTACGCGATCGCTAGAAACCAACACCGACAATCGCGTACAAAAAGGAGAGATAAATAATTTACATTAAAATATTTCTTATTATGGTACCTACTCAATATTAAGTGCATGGCGATGCCCACTCCCACCTTCATTACTATAATAGCGGATAAAGGCAACACTAAAATCAAAAGTTTGTCCAAACTATTGTAAACATGATTGAATTGAGTGATTAAAAATTACCTAGGTACTGAGAAATTATTGAGAAGTTCAACCTGTGCGTGTATTTGCGGCGATTGAGGAAAAGTTGCAAAACTAGGTATATTAAAGTCACCCATTAGTAGTACAGCGTTGTCAAACACAAATGGGTTGACAACCAGGAATCAAATAATAGGTTATTGTTGCGTATAAGCCTGTATTCGCCTATCGCGATTTTCGTTCCCATTTCTAACGCTGCCGGGGGTCCAGGCCTACGGTCTGGGATCTCCCTTCGGGTGACCAAAGCATCTAGAATAATATTATTTTTAAGAAAACACATACTTATTAAAGTAATTTTGTATCTAGAATGATTAAGTGCTGAAAGTAGAATTTATTTTTCAGTAAATGTTTTTATCAATTTTATCAATAGGACCAAAAATATATTGCTGTCATAATTGTTGCAGCAAATTAATATTGTAGATATTTACTTTTGTAAGCTAAAATGATGAATTTTACAGGCTGCCAAAATGAACGAATTAATTCCAAACTTTACCTGCAGAAAGAATAATTTTGTATCTGGAATGATTAAGTGATGAAAGTAGAATTTATTTTTCAGTAAATGTTTTTATCAATTTTATCAATGGGACCAAAAATATATTGCTGTTATAATTGTTGCAGCAAATTAATACTGTAGATATTTACTTTTGTAAGCTAAAATGATGAGTTTTACAGGCTGCCAAAATGAACGAATTAATTCCAAACTTTACCTGCAGAAAGAATAAAAACTACGGACAATGAAACAGAATAACTAAACACTAATACTAATAATTAATTGGAATTAAAAAGTAAAAAAAAATTGCCTCCAGCGTGATTCGAACTAGCGAAATCAGCATTGCGACGTTTTAAAATCCTTCGACTATACCATTAAGATACCGCGTCCACTCGTCATAAACTGACCCTGAGACACTTAAGTATGTAAACTGTACGTGTTAATCTGAACAATTAATTTTTACCGATATTCCAATTTGAAAAGCATTTCGCTTCAGTATTGTGATAATCAGAAATGTTTGACAGTCGGTACTATCGATTCCGTTAGCAATATTTCTCATAGGAAAATAACCTATCTGAAATTTAATTAATTTGACAGTTTTCGTGGGAGGTGGTTGTCTCGTTAGTGTAATCTCACATCGGCAGATAAAATCAGAAAGAAGTTCAGACGCACGCGACTCGTGATTTTGGAAGACGAAATAGACGTAGAAGGACTCGACGTAGGGTTTCGAAAAAAAAAATCTCAAAGGATTAGAGAAAAGACGGAACTTTCGCGCGAAGCTGTTCTCGAATCCATAAAAATTAGAAAAAGGTTCCAGGGGGTTCCGCGAAAAGTCGGGATTTCGGCAGGCGTGACCGCACCATTAGGCGCGAGAACAAACGCGGGTGCTAGCCGCATCTGTCTCGCCGAACGGCGATCGACGAACATTTTGCAGAGGTTTTTTGAAAAGGCATTTAAATTGGGAAAACACGTAGGAAACGGTAAGAAAATGCCCCTACGCATAGGAGAAAACCTCGAGGCGACCTGTGGTCGCCCGCGTGGATCGCTTCGCAATCCCCGCTCGGAGGAGATAACTTAGAAACTTTGTCGATTCGGCGACTGAATTTAGAGCGAGACGTGTTTTAATAAATATGAATTTTTTTAAATAACGTGTATCAGTAGATAGGCTGTAGGGGTACGACGCCAAAAACGCGTGTATTTTTAAAGGGGGCTAAATTCTAATCATTTTTGAGTAATTTTACCCCCTCCACTTTTCTCTCGAAGATCGCGCACCATGAGACCAACCAATCACAGCGGTCCGTTGCCCGGCGCTCAGGTCCAGGCCACGCCCCCTCCCGGCATCCGACAACTACAGGTGGGTAGGCAGCCGTACCGATGGTAACCGGTGGGTAGACAGCCGTACCGATGGTAACCGGTAGGTAGGCAACCACCCCGGCATCCGACGACATCCATAGGTAGGCAACCACCCCAGCAACCACCCGCAGGCAGCCGTAGGTAGACAGCCACCTCGGCACCCTTCCGGCAAACAGATGCAGGCAGGCAACCACCTCGGCACCCCTTTTGTACCTCCATACATGGATGTTCAGATTGAGTGATAAAGCGGACTTATCAGCCGAGAAATGTCTAGCTCTTAAATAATTGCTAAGTGAAAAAAGGTAGATAGCTAGTAGCACTTAATGCAACTGGCGGCAACCGTAACCAACCATACAGACGGAAGAGAAGAAACGCGCGCGTGCCGGGTAAAAAAGGGGCTTCTTCAGTAATAAGAATACCTAACCCAATTTGTAGACATAGTTGAGCCTTTGCATATACTTTTTGCAATTTCAGGGGGAGTAATTTGTATGTCAGTAATAGGAATACCTAACCCAATTTGTAGAAATAATTGAGATTTTGTGGCGTATATTGATCTCAAGTACAAAATAATTTGTATCTCCATAAATAGAGGAGCTATTAGTAGACTTAGCGACCTTATCAGTATGTAGATAGCCGAAAATCTCGTTATTTATCTAATTCTCTATAGTTACCTAAAAGGACAGAGGCTGCTTAAAGGTACTAGGGGCCCATGCAAACCCGTTTGTTAGGTCATTTGGGCATAAACATTAAGCATAAAGATTTAAGAATTTAGGATGACAGGCAAGTGCGGTTCAAAATAAGCTAGTGATGAGTCAACAATAAGATATAGTATTAAAAAATACTGGGAGGGAAGAGCATGCGCATATCCTCTTTGTTTAAATTTAATAATTATCTAAAATAATAATGTTCTTTTGACATTAAAGTTCTTATCTAATAAGTAGAGAACAGAGTAGACTAATAATTATCTAAAAGAATTAATATTACTGCGTGTGAATTATACCCTTCATATCTAATATCATTCCGAAGATAACTCTAACCTCACTTTTTTTGTCGGATTCAAGCATGTCTGTTCACTATCACAGACCACAACCCACAACACACTGGCCATACATTAGCCCCCTACAATATAAACTATGCTAGCAGAGGATAAGAATACCCAGCTGTTACTTGATAAAAAATACGAATAAATGTAGTCATTAAAGTTCTTATATCATTTCAAGGTTCCCAGATAGCACAAACCTATTCCTAGAATATACCTAAATTATTCTGAAGGAAGATTGGAATATTATATAGATAAATTTTGGGAATATTTGTAGAATATCGAAAAGTACACACTTTTCTATATCTAGAGAATATTCCTAAACTTATTCCAAGAATAATCCACAAGATAATACAAGAATAATTATAAAATATTCAAATAATAATCGCAGAATAGTCCCAGAATAAGGGAACAAATATTCCGAGATCACCAAAAATGACACAAAGAGTAATCTATAAATATATTATATAGATAATTATAGATTATAAATATATTACATACATTATTTTTAGATTAATTTTTGGTTAGGACGTATTTAATCCTGGAATATTTTTTTTGGCGGAAGATATTCAAAAGGAAAAACTTCGCCGAAACCTCCATTTAACAAGACAATTTTTTGTCTAGGTCGTGGCTCGCGGCTTGAGGTGTATTGCCACCTCAACCTGACCTGCCTATTAAGCTTCGTCAATACGAGATAAGCACAATGACACACAGGCAGCAAAGACACTTAGAGAAGTACGTCAGCATTCTGCTGGTAGGACATAAGTGTCTCCATCCAGCGGCATAATCACAAACTATAAAAGCCCGGCTAGGATGCTCTACTTGAAAACAAATGTGTTTCTGAAGGCGGAACATATTCAAAAAGAAAAACTTCGCCGAAACCTCCATTTAACCAGACAACAGTTTTTTGTTTGGGTCGTGCTTGAGGTGGTGAGTAGCATGATGACACCGGGGGCAGTACCGCTGTCCAGTGGTAGAGTCACAAACGACAGTGCTTTTCGTAGGTGACAATACACCTCAATACACCTTGCTACGTTTCATAATATTTTACAAAAAATATTACAAAAATCAAACGCATAATATATTCTCCTAGAAATATTAAACGCATGTTTCTTCTGTATATATTTTATAACACAACCGCAAGTCTTGGTGCAATTTCACAAAAAAATATTTTGCGAGAATATTTAATGCATATTTTTTGTGCATATTACTAGTGCCAGCTTGAATATATATTACTCGAATATTTTTCTCATAATATTTTATAACGAATATTACGAGAATATTCTATAAAAGAACGCAATATATTAACTCTAGTAGAGAAGTATAGACGGTTCAGCCCCTCCTCTGACCTTGGGGGAGGAGGTGACCTTGAACCGTGTGACCTTGAACGCGGCCGATTCGGCGGTGGGTGACCTTGACCTTGACTCGTGTGACCTTGAGCGCTGGCGATTCTGGTGACCTTGAGATGACCTTGGCCTTGACCATGACCTTGGCCTTGACCTCGAAAAAGGTCTGTGGGTAACCATGACCTTGAACGAGGGTGACCTTGAATGATGTCGTTCTCGACTCTCTTTGCGTGACCTTGAACAAGCTTTGTGGATATCGCCCTTGACCATGCGGCCGATGTGTAAATCTGTATGAGTTGGGGGGAGGGTCTGATGTGACGCGTGGATATCGCCCTTGGCCATGCGACCGATGCGTAAATCTGTATGAGTTGGGGGGGAGGGTGACTTGACGTAGCAGCCGCACGATTATAAAAGAGGTCAGAGTAGCCACAGAAAACCAATGTTAGTTAGGCCTCATACAATAAAGAGTTAAATATGTATAAGTGCAGTGCTTGTGGTGCAACTTTTACACGTGGTGATAATTTGCGACGCCATCAGAGGCAATCATGCAAGAACCTAGAGCGAGGTGGACCTCCAACAAAGCAGCCCAAATTGGTGCGGGGTGGACCTCCAACAAAGCAGCCCAAATTGGATTTAAATCAGCAAACATCTACAAATGTTCAAACAAATGTTCAAAATTGTGCATGTAATAATAGGCCATCAACGTCTGCAAATGCCCCAGTTTGTAACTGTCATAATAGACCTTCAACATCTACGAATATGCAAACATGTGACTGCTGCAATGTTACTCTAACAGTGACTCAAATGATAGGTCACAGAAGATCATTGCAACATAGATCAAATTCGTGTGTTCCTCTCACTGATGGTGTTGAAATGGTCCGAAATGCTTTTAAACGAAGGATTGCTAGCTATCGAGTACATAGTGAAATCAGCCACATAGATTATATTAATTTCTTTAATGAAATTAAGAATAAAATTTTGCATCTACTCGAAGAAGCACTTCAAATTCATAAAACGATGAAGGTAAATATGGAGACGTTTGCTAGGTACATATTGCAAACAAAAGAAGTATCCGATATTAAATCATTTAATACTTCCAATCAAATCGTGGATCAGGCGACTAATTTGAGTGATGCCTTTGATGCATTTGTGGACATGATGCTTACGCAAACTACGGAATTTCAGGAACGCGACTCAGGTTTGTAAACTTTATTACGATCGAAAATATTTACTATTAAATTCATTCTTTTTAGGATGGGCTCTCGAACGTATAGAATTTGTGGAGGTTAACATCTGCAAATACAGTCCTCTAGGTGGCTCATCATACATTAAATTGCCCAAGTTCATTGCAGACAAGAGGGCCATAATAAATGTTGAGAATCAGGATGACCATTGTTTTGCATGGGCCATTACCTCAGCATTGTATCCCGCAATCAACCGCCACCCATCTGCGATGTCATCATATCCACATTATTCAAGAGTCTTGAATTTGACAGGTATGAATTTTCCAGTAAAATTACGAGACATATCAAAATTCGAAGAAATGAACAATATTTCGGTGAATGTATATGGGTTAGAAAAGAAATTTGTAAAAAATAAGCTAAAATATGAAGTTGTAGGACCTTTGCGTTATTCTGGGAAAAAATTGCGGGTACACGTAAATTTGCTCTTAATTTCCGGGGAGTGCGATTTTGATCACCATTGTAATATCGATTGCGCCAACACACACTATTGTTGGATAACAGATTTGTCTAGGCTAGTCTCAAGTCAAATATCATCCCATGAGCATAGAAAATACTTTTGTGATGGCTGCCTCCGATATTTTAGTAATGAACGTCAGCTTATGTTGCACCAGAGAAATGATTGTAATCATGTCTATACAACAACACCCTCAACACAATTTAGGATCGATAAATATGGCAAAGAAGCGCCCGAAAATATATTAAAATTTGAGAACTTCGAAAAACAGATGCAGGTGCCATTCGTGGTGTATGCAGATTTTGAATCTATTTTGAAACCGGTTAATACTTGCGAACCAAACCCTCGGTATTCTTACACGAATAAAACGTTTAAACATGAGCCCCACTCTTTCGCATATTTTATAAAATGTTCTTTCGATAATTCTATTTCAAAATTTGAGTTATATAGAGGGCACGACGCGGCTAAAGTGTTCGTCTCACGTATAGAGGCTGACATAAGAGAAATATACAATAAATATATGAAAGACATAGTTCCAATGGCAACCCTTACTGCACAAGAAAGAAAAGACTTTCAGAGTGCAACGACATGCGGCATATGCGAAAAACCATTCGTAGAAGGCGATGTGAAAGTGAGAGATCATTGCCACTTAACGGGGAAAATAAGATTCGGTGCCGCACATTCAATATGTAATTTAAATTACAAAGTACCGGGTTTTATACCAATTATTTTACACAACATGACTTCCTACGACAGCCACCTCTTCTTGAAAGAGCTATGTCGCCATAAAGATAGAATAGATGTAATACCCCAAAACAGCGAAAAATACATATCATTCACAAAACATCTATATATGCATGATTATGTCAATAAGAATGGCGAATCCAAAAAAAAATTTGTTCAACTAAGATTCATCGATAGCTTTAAATTCATGTCAGCATCCCTACAAAATGTATGCAATGATTTAGCAGATAATCAAATGACTACGATGAGAAATTTTTTTCCTGACAGCGAAAAATTCAGTTTAATGCGACGTAAGGGTGTCTTTCCATACAGTTTCGTGGATAGTTTAGAGAAGCTAAATACCAAAAATATACCATCCAAAGAGCAATTCTATGATAAGCTTAATGAGGAAGAACTATCAGAGGAAGACTATGAAAGGGCTAAGAATGTGTGGAACTTATTTAAGTGTCAAAGTTTGGGCGAATATTCCGATCTCTATTTAAAATCGGACGTCCTTATTTTGTGTGACGTATTTGAGAACTTTCGCAAATTTAGTTTAGATAAATATGGCTTGGATCCTGTGCAGTATTATACGGCGCCGGGGCTATCTTGGGATGCCATGTTAAAATTAACTAAAGTCAAATTAGAGTTGTTGACAGACATAGATATGGTCCATTTTTTTAAAAAGGGGATAAGAGGAGGTATTAGTCAATGTTCGGAAAGGAAACATATCGCTAATAATAAATTCGTTCCTAATTATAATCCAGAAGAACAATCATCGTTTATTTCTTATCTTGATGCCACAAACTTATATGGACATAGTATGTCACAACCATTGCCAACGGGGGGATTTTCATGGCTGTCTGAAAGAGAAATAGCCGATTTAGACATCACTAGTATTCCAAATGAAAGTGCCCAGGGGTTCGTACTAGAAGCGGATATATCTTACCCCCCGGAAACGCATGACCTACACTCAGATCTACCCTTTTTAGTAGAAAGTATTGTTCCACCAGGGGGAAAATCAAAATTTCCAAAATTGATACCTAATTTAAATGACAAGAAGCGCTATGTTGTTCATTATAGAAATCTTAAACAGGCTATAGAGAATGGCCTAATTGTGACAAAAATACATAGGGCTCTTAAATTTAATCAATCGCCTTGGTTAAAAACATATATCGATCTGAATACCAAGATGCGAAATAATGCCGCGAGTAAGTTTGAAAAAGACCTATTTAAATTAATGAATAATGCTGTTTTCGGCAAGACAATGGAAAATGTCGATAATAGGAAAGTGATCAAATTGGCAACACACTGGGAAAGTATTAGAAGAGCTGTGGGTGCGAATGCATTAATAGCTAGACCTAATTTTAAAAAATGTTCAGTTTTCTCTGAAGATTTTGTAGCGATTGAAATGGGAAAACTGAAGGCTGTTTACAACAAGCCCATATACGTAGGGTTTACTATTTTGGAATTATCCAAAACGGTGTTGTACAATTTTTTCTATGACGTAATAAAACGTAAATTTGGTCAGAGGGCCTCTCTGCTGTACAGTGACACAGATTCTTTGGTCTTAAAGGTGTTTTGTGATAATTTTTATGACTTTATAATTGAAAACTCCGAACACTTCGACACATCGAATTACAAAGAGGGAAATAGCTTTAATGTTCCCAAGGGTGTATCAATTTTAGGTAACATGAAGGATGAATTTCCAGCCGACCCGATAATTAGTTTCTATGGTACAGGGGCCAAGGCTTACTATATACAATCTGTGGCAAATGAACTGAAAAAGGCGAAAGGTGTAAAGAAATCCGTTATTACAAAAGAGCTGTCAAAAGATGACTACAAGCAGATCGTAGAACAGGGGGGTTCAATAGTTCGAAAAATGAATACTTTTCGAAGTTACCTACATACTATGTATACGGAGATGAAAAATAAGGTTGCATTGTCATGCTACGACGATAAACGTTTTGTCATCCCCAATACAACAAAGACTCTACCTTGGGGACACTCTGATATTGTATTTTTTCAAACAGAACCTGAGCAAAATGTGGAATGGCTTATGTCGGCGATAGATAGCGTACAGGCGGTGGGTGATGTTGTGACTGAGCGACATGAGCGAAATGAAAATTTGGATGCATTAATTTTAGCAATAGCCGAACTTGAGTCACAAAATCTTCTATGAAATGTAACGCAAAGGCTGTAAACTTTGAATTAGCAAATCTCGTAGTTCTGGGAAATTCATTTTTGTACATAGTAATAATTGAAAATATTTTATTTTATGTAAGAACTTGTAATGTAATGCGCTAGAGTAAAGTACTGTATCTGTATATATACTGTATCCCATACTAATGTAATAATGTTGTAAATGATGGATTCAAATAAATCATATGTGTAAAATCTTCTATGAAATATTGTCACAACAGTAAAAAGGACATAAGAAGCACTGTAATGAGAATTATTAAGGCGCCCCCTAGGTTGAATCTCTGAACAACAAGTTGCCAATCTGTTTTGTTGGTATCCCGTGCATAGATGCCGAGAGACAGAGAGAGGGCGACAGCTAGCCGTTTCAGTGGAAGATGACGCAACTCCCATGTCTTCAATTACATAATATTGTTAATTTTTAAAATAATATCCACTACCATACTACCTTACTATAATACAATAAAATATAAACTAAAACCATAGCGTTTTATAACGCAAAGGTAGTAAACTTTTAATTAGCAAATCTCATCATTTTGGGGAAATTCAATGTAAATTATGCAATGAAATAAATGGCGTACTTATTACTAATAACTGAAAAGATTTTATTTTATATAAGACGACGCTCTAAAATCATATATATATTAGTTGAAGTTTAGGATTGATCACACACATTGTATGATTGTAATCTAAAGTACTAGAGAGTACAGATATATGCCCCATACTAATGTAATAATTTTTATAAGACGATGCTCTAAAACCATATATATTAGTTGAAGTTTAAGGTGGCCCAGACATTGTATGATTGTAATATAAAGTACCTACTAGAGTATAGTACTTATCTGCATATACTAATGTATTAATTTTGTAAATGAAGGATTCAAATAAATATAACATGATTGACGATGCTCTAAAACCATATATATTAGTTGAAGTTTAAGGTGGCCCAGACATTGTATGATTGTAATATAAAGTACCTACTAGAGTATAGTACTTATCTGCATATACTAATGTATTAATTTTGTAAATGAAGGATTCAAATAAATATAACATGATTTAATGTGTTATCATCTCAACATTCCCCATATAATCGTACTTCTATAATCAGCCTTCAATTCAAGATCAACAAGCCGGCGACCTTCAACATGTGAAACGAGGCCGGCAGGCTATAGGATGCAAGGACAAAGTCAAATATGTCATCACTTCATATATTACCCATGCAATTGTATTTCTATAAAAATTCAGCGACCTTCACTTCAAGATCAGCAATAAGTTAGGTACGCTAGCGACCTTCAACATGTGAGACGAGGTCAGAATGATATAGGGCTGCTGTTAAGGGGATGAAAGGGGTACCAACGCCAAGTTACGACCAATAAGAGCAGAGGGTGAAAAAACAGGGTAGCTAAGTTAGCTCAAGCCAAGCGACGCCAATTCTTTTCAACTCCATAACCTCCAGGGGTAGTTTAAAGTGCTCTCGTGCTCCGCCATTTTTTTGTGTGGCATTTTTCAGTTTTGTGTTGTTTCTCAATTATTGTTTATACAGCGTAAAGATAGTAAGAGACGGTGAGAACAACGACGATTGTCATAACCACGGTAGGCAAGCTTTAAGTGATTTTCTTACCAATTATAAGGCGTCGTCGGACATGTCTGAAGACTCCATTGATATCACCGACAAACAGCTCCCCGAGATGCCACAATTTATTGGATATTATGAAAACATCACACCACCTCAGAGAGAGCTCCACGCATCTAATTACGTGGATTATGGCGTTCCGAGTGCATGTGTGACCGATGCAGGTGGGAGTACACTTGCCGATATCGACGATATATTGGGCATACAGCTCGCCTACCATGGATGTGACAATTCTCCATGTACAGCTGCGGCTGCTACAGAGGACATCCCCGCGTTACATGTGATGAGTCAGGACTTCGATAAAGTTCTCGACGTCGGTATATCTAATAAAATAGAGTGTCAGCCGCAGTGTCTCACCGACATTACAAACCAACAGCAAGTGATTTCTACTACTCCGTTACTCAGTGTGAAATCGCGATCAGTGAGGCCAAAATATAAGGTACGCCGCCCCATAAAACATCGTGTTATAAAATCGGGGAAATTTAAAAATAGGGCCCGTCGTCCCATAAAAACATCTAAAAAAGTGCAAACTATGGGCGATGGGGGCATTTTAAGGGGGCTGCTAACGAAGCCAACTGTTTTGCCCACTCCCACCTGTCTTGAAGTGCAAAATCTTGCAGCCCCAAGAATAGATGGCGGGTGTGCAAAATGGCCGGCTTCAAAGGTGGCGGTGTCATCAATCGTAACTTCGGCAAATACATCACCAATAGACCGGAGTAGTCCGATTCTGAATCAGGAATCCGCTATCGTGACAGTGGATTCTGATTCAGAATCGGAGATTTACGCTCATAAGGACCATGCGCGTTTAATTAAAAATTTTATTAACGTGTATGGATTCTATAAGAGCGAACATGCTGAAAATTCCGCGGCTTGTAAAAACGATGCCGCTTTACGTGACCAAGCCAATACAAGCATACGCTGCGCGCAGGAGGTAATTCGGGGAGCCGAAGCGGCGATAGCTAATGCGCGATTGACGATCGCCGAACAGCGTGCGGTATTGGCCGAAATTGAATTACGCGGCATCGCTCTTGACAAGTCGCGGAAAATTGTTCAACAAATTGAGAAACAAATCAAACAAGTATAAGAGCACTTGTGGGGGTGAAAAGATTTTTTTGCTATTTTATTTTTATATATATGTATCCTGATATTTTTTAATTTGATTTTTTGCTACTTTTATTTTTATAGGTATATAGATATTTCTTAATTTGTATATAGGTATATATATTTTAATTTATCGTAGATTTAGTAATTTTTCAATTGTAATTTGTAGCTTCAAGATTTATTTACATGCATTTTGTTAGTTAAGTATTAATTTTAGAAATAAGGGAACAAATCCAAAAAGTTATTAGTTTTAACATTTATTTGTATTTACATTTACTTAGGCTATGTATTAATTTATTTAAAAGCTGGTGGTTTAATATGCTGTAGGTTTAGAGATTGCAAATTTTTCATAATGACATTTTGTAAATGGTAAATACCAAATACCAGTTTGTTTAATTAAGCTTGTAAAAAATATACACTTTGTTTTAGATATACCTATTGCACATCATTAATAAAACACATGTAATCCTACCAATATGTCTTTTATTTATCTTCTGTTTCAGTTGTCAGCTGGCTAATATAACAATAAAAAAGATATTTCTTAAAACATAAAATAATGAGTGTGATTTATTGGACCAGCTATTTTGTACAGGCATAAGTTAATAATGAGTGTGATTTATTGGACCAGCTATTTTGTACAGGTATAAGTTTTGTTGTGAGGTGAGTATTCTGATATAAATTTCTATAGATATATCTCTATCTCTGTTTTATGGCATAAAAAGATATATACCTAAAACATAACAGTCAAGTGTTACGGGCTAAATATGGCAATATATACAAAACACAAAAGGTGTTTCTTTACAATAAAATATGAAAATATATATAAAAACTAAATTTGTTATGTTGTAGCAATAAAAATTACACATGTTTACAACTAATCTAATGTAATTCTTATTACATTAATCTATTGCAATTGTTCCAATTGCATACCAGCTCCAAATACCCGTTCCACCATACATGTTTCCCAAGGTCAAGTCAAATCAAGTCAAGTCAGGGACATACCGATGTTGTTACATTACACTTAATATTTACAATTAAAACACAATCTATTCCAATATGTAAGTATATTGCACTATGTATCTATGGTATCAGGCAATTGAATACACTTAATAATCTAATAGATCATGGTCACGTCACTACCCAAAATGGCTACTTAAATTGATAAGGATATGTCTCTCCGAATAGTTTAATTGATAATTTTTGTTATTAAACAGGATTAATTACCTATTATATGGCCAAGTAAGTACATATATCTTGTAGTTTCATAGACGAATCTTTTTAATTACAATATGGCCTCGTTGTTTTGCAATTCATTATTCAACTTGCATGATACCCTTTTTTGATTAAGATTTTTTATGTAACATGGGAAATTCACCCCCCCAGGCTCGCTGGAAACCTGCTGTAGGAAACTGACTGGATTTAAATTGCACCCACTTTAATTTTTAGTTGTACAAGGTAGGTTATTTTTAATAATTTGAGGCTTAAAATGCATCCAAAAATTATAAAATGTAATATTCATTTTAAATCATACTTGATATATTCGTTGGTGCAATAGGTACTGCTTTATGCCACAAATGTAGTCAAGTTAAAAATTTTTTTATTTTTTTTTTTTGGATGCTTTGAGAATATGAGATTAAATATGAGGTGTTTTAAATAAAAGATAATTTTAAATGGTTTCAATACGATATAATATAAAAACTGACATGCAGAAATAAGTGTACAAAAATAATGGTTAATATATACAATTACATTTAAAAACATTCACTCATATTCCAGCTCTGCCGTTGGATCCTCTTGTTCCACAAGCTGGTCTGGCTCTTCGTTTGGCACAGTCTCAATCGACCAACCAGATGGTGAATTAGATCCTGACCTCCCCATGTTATGTGGCGATGGAGTCCTCCAGGTTGCACTCAAATCATCATCGGACGTAAACATGGGTGAACGCTGCCATCGATCGCTCTGGTCTGGGTGATCTTCTTCGTTCGAGGAGCTTTCACTGTCCCAGTAAAGCATTCGCCACTCGCTTCGATCTGCAGGACCAATCCCATTATATAATACCTCTACCATGTGGCCATCTAATGACCAGGGTGGTGTTTCACGCCTAAAGTCGGTGGAAGATGTGACGTCTTCTGCAACAGGAGCACCTGGAGATACTATCGGCTGCATCTCAGACCCACAATCACTACTAGAACTTATACAGCTGTCTTGTACATCTGCCATGGCGTGATACAGTGGAGATGCTCTGAGGAGTTGTGAGTATATATACACAATGCTACCACAACCACTGGTATTTTATTGATAGGGTCTATTGCACAAACAAAGCAATATTATTCCCAAAGTCAAGTCAATGTTTCACTATATGTACAATACATATCTTAAAAGTAAACTGCACTA
Organism: Pogonocherus hispidulus; assembly: GCA_963924545.1. NCBI lineage: Eukaryota > Metazoa > Arthropoda > Insecta > Coleoptera > Cerambycidae > Pogonocherus > Pogonocherus hispidulus. The sequence goes on from OZ004698.1 coordinate 30,406,950, forward strand.
TTTTATTAGATTGTCTGTACTAAACTACTAAAACTAAACTATCTATATTGTTTTTAATCAACCTTCCTATTTTTTTTCTCAGATGTGTTGCAAACACAGCAAACCTGGATGGGTTTTAAGATCACCAGCCCACTCTTACAACTCGCACAGCACTCGTTTGCTAAGGCCTGTTGTAGTGTCGTTGTCGTGTGGATGTCTATGTGTTTATGACTTGCAACACCAACTGCAAACCTCACAGCAAGTTTATAAGAAACGAAACATCTTTCACATAGTTGAATCTTCTCATTCTGGGTACCATCCTCCGAGACTCTGTAGACTACCGCAAACATGTGGTATTGCACCAGAGCTGTTCAGATTTGTCAAGATCTTCGGTTGACAGGTACTTTTCAGTAAACGCTGTTTCTCCTGGTTCATCTGCAACTTCTTCGCCGAAGCCTTTATCCGACTCATCATCAGAGTCTAGTAGTTCAGCAGCAGCGTCACGATTAGCTAGCCGACGCAAAAACTGAAAATCTGCACCACGTTGACCTGCCATTGTTACACTTTATATGGAGGGAAGTAAACTAACTATTCTATGCGGCCACCTCTTTTATCGAGACTGTCTGTACTAGTAGAGCAAAGCTCTAGTGGAGACAAGGCCAAACATTATACACGGTCATGGCCAGATCTGACAAGGTTAGGTATTGTACTAGTCAGGGTCAATATCAGAGCTTAAACTGCAAAGCTGTATTATTTGTTGTCAAGGACATCAGTGGTCAAGGTCAGGCATTGCACTATAACCAAAAACTTATGTTCTCACAGTCAAGGTCAGATTTGTTCTCAAGGGTGCCACGAATGGTGGGGCATTGTACCATAGCCAAAAAAGACAAGGTCAAGGTTCTCATTGCCAAGGTCTAGGTCTTTTATTTTTATATGAAAACTATTTTTTATTTAAGTATATACTGTATATTTTTTATCCAAATATATATTTATCCGAATGTAGATTGATGGTTGCTTGTATATGCTTTATTACAAACTTATTTTTATATGAAACTATTTTTTCTAAAAATATTGTGTATATTTTTTATCCAAATGTATATTTATCCGAATGTAGACCGGTGGTTAGTTGCTTAAAAGTATGTGCATAACCTTCCAGATAATAATCACATATAATGGGATTTTGTAATATTTTTGTGTATGAATGTGGTGTTTTTTATATTATATTTATCCTTTAAAAAAGTTTTTATTTAAAACATTGCCTACCATATTGAATTTTATATCATCAGAGCACCCCAAAAGATGTGTTTTTAACTGTGTCAAATTCAAATGTATCTATATCCATTAGCACAATTCTGAACAGAAATGCTTTTAAGTAAAATATATGCAAATTTTGTTTCAAGTTGACGGGTATATGTAGTATATATTAATTCTTGGGTTTCATCTCTTTATTACATATTTTTTTGATTACAATACATAATATATATCATATAGTCATTACATAGTTGCAGATACATTAGCAAATAATTATAAAATACTAATTAAATACATTTATAAATCTACAATATTTCATTAAGTAAAATAAAACATAATAATTACTATAAAAATGATACAACACTAATTTCAATCATTTATGGTAATATAATAAACGTTTTACATGGAGCTAATAAAGCCTGTCTGAACTGGACCACCTAGAGCGTTGTAACTTAACATTGCGTCGTGGATAATTAGGGCATAGACCCTCATTTGTTCGGGAAATTTTGTTTTTCGAGTTTCGAATTCTATTTTAACATCAACCGTCGAAGATTTTAGGGCTTCTGGTTGGCGGGAGCAATCCAAAACAAACAGGGGGTTTTTTCTAAACTGTCCAAGATCCATCATTGGTTCAGCCATGTCTTTACCATAATAGCTTACGCTGAAAATTTTCATATGCAAAATATGCTGGTGTATCTAGCTTCTTGTCGAAATCCAAATTCCAGCGCTCGTATGGATAAACTTCACTATTTAGAAATAGTCGAATATTATTAATATCAGCATGTACAAATTTGGTGGCATCTTTTGTTCGATTATCTGAGTGTGTATTATTTTGAAAGCCAATAATTATGTAGCGAGGCCTCTCCATACTGGATGTTGTTTTAATTGCCCATATGTCAGAGGCTGTATTACGTAGGCTAGGCAATTCATATAAATCCCACATACGATAGGCTATCTTAATTTTTGTATTATGGCTTTTCCTAATCCTGTCGTAAAGTTTTAGCTTTTGTCGATCGTCAGGTACGATGTGCCTTATTTTCCACTCGATTTTGTTAATTTCCAGTGTGGCATCAACGTCACCAATGTATGAATCTTTAAATGAGCGGGCTATTATTAAAATAAGCTCCTGTTTAGCGTTCATTAATCCTTTGAAATTATCCTCTGCAAATCCAAATAGAAATTTTAGAGATAACCTCCCACTGAATATGTTGCTACCATGGTCTAAAATATCCTGTTTTTGTTCTGTTAGCCCCCAACCTGACGTTAGCAGAGTTTTTGCATGTGATTCAGAAAATGACACCATGGACTTCATTGTAGTAGTAACACCTGGCTTACGAATTTCTGCAACCTTTTCTCCTCCCATTTCAAGACGCATTTCTTCGAATAGAAATGCCAATGCATTATTGGATAAGTAACATTTTTTAGTGGCATCACTAGGTGTAAATTTTCCCTCTATGAATATGTAGCTGTCGGCAATATCCAGAATCAAATCTTGAAAATTTATGCAGATGTGGACCTCGTCTGAATTTTTAAACTGCGGGGAACCATATGGCTTGTATGTATGCTCGTGTAGACTAATCAACGAATTATCCAGAAGAGGTTCGCCAAAAAGTTGAAGTTTCTCGCTGGTTGCAGTGGACACCATTTTATTGCTATCAATTTCGGAGCTTTAATCCAATAGATCGGAGAAATGTACGATCCTTAGTTGACAGTCTATGTCGTCTTAACTGTTTAACACCCTTACGTGGAATGACTCGATTATCGCAACGGGTCTTGTTTTTATTACGACTAATGCATAATGTGGGCAGTCTAGTGTGATTATAACAGAAACCCATTTTAGTCTGATGTCGATATTACGTCAATTTCTTCAATTCTAGCTTCACAATAATTTTTTCGCCACGAAAGTTAATTAAATGACCGCTGTCGTCCAATATCCGTAGAGTGATGTTATCGATAAACTGCCGTTTTTCTGGTCCAACAGGCAAATATATTATATTACCAGGCTCCCTGGAAAGTTTATATCCTGGTTCAACATCTATATCAAACTCGAATATGGTGTGCGATTCTTCGGTATTCAAATAAGCTCCATAGATAATATTGCAATCTATACGTATCATCCTTACTTTCATAATATCAACGGGCAGGGTAGATTCGTGGACCGTGTTTGGTTGTAAATGTATCGCCTCAAACCCCAATAGGGCACCTATTGAGTTTTTCTGTGTAAAGTCTATTTCATACTTTGACCAAATCTCACATTTTAATGTATTGTTGTTTGCCTTTAAGGAGAACACTTTTGTTGAGTCCTTTTCACCTATACCCATAACATTTAGCAATGCGAGATAGATTTCATCAATTTCGTAGGCACCCACAGGTATATAAACGGTGTGGAAACCATAGGTGGAGTTAATTTTATATCGAAAACAATTATTTGTTTCATCGACGTTGAATATTGAATTGTATGAGTAGAATCCAGTTAATCCTAATCCATATCGACCACATGTATCTAGCTGGATGGGTGGGTAAAACTCTGTACTAAGCACACTTGAGCGACCTGATAGAGTGAATGTGACAGACATGACTAACACACTTGTTGACTGCTACGCGAACTTATTGTGTGCAGCAAATATGGGAGAATCTTCTCTTGCGCGACGGTGGGACCTCATTATTACTTGATACCACATTTATATCGCTCACTTTACAGATGCAACAAAACATTTTTCGTGGTGGGGGGCCATCATTGACATCACAATCATCACAATCGGATGTGGAGTAATGTTCTTGGCAGTATTGATATTTTAATATATCAATATCAGTCTGGAGATGTTTGGGTAACTTATCCCACACTAATGCAATTTCATGTGCTGCACAGCCGATCATTACCTCTTTAGGCATGTCTGAAAGTTGTTGTTTGGTCATCTTGAGCAAACTACGTACTCTAGAGTATGCGAGTAGCGAGTGACCCATTCGTTTAATGCTGTCTCGATCCATTGCACCCGTCACCACAGAGTTTTATTTCACTTTAGGGAGAGATACTTTAGACACAAGTGACCGCACCACACTGTATCGAAATTTTGTTGTCTCTTATAATTATAATAGATTTTATCAGCAGATTTTAAACTCTTGCGCATGTATCCGATCAATTCTGTAGGAGGCGGCAAATCTCCAAAACTGTCAAAGTATGTGACTAAAGCACCCCGTTTTTTATATGCCACCCAATGGGTTCCAGGACCCTCTATACTATCCAAATTTATTATGGCAGATTCATTGCGGCGTGGCCCAGAGCTAGGTAGACCATCACGCATAAAAACACCCCGAAAATAAGGTATTGCCATCTTCTTAGCATAATATGTAAGATCGATGTCCGTAAGAGCTCTCCGTGGTAGGGTGTTTAATAGTTTTTTGAATTCTGTGGTTTAAGATAAAGACCCAATCCTTTGCGATATGATTTCAAATATAGCCCTTTGCCTGTTTTTCCTACAGCAATTCCCTCCATTTTTCTATTATGGCGATTTGCCTCTGCTAATTCCTCTCTGCCCACCTTTGCATCATTTACGGCTTTGGCTATGCCTGCAGCAGATCCAGCTATACTGCCCAACGCAGACAATCCGGCAAAAATAGGTATTAAAGGAAGAATTCCACCAACTTTGGGTATTGGTATTATGCGAGGTGTGCGAATATTACGTTTTCCGCCGGCTGCCCTCAAGTGTTGCCGTGCTGCCTGCAATGCAATTTTTGCTGCTTTCTTTGTGTCTTTTACGGCAATTTGTCGACCACCCGCTTTCCGCAGCGTTTTGCGCACCTTATGAACTATTCCGGAGCCAAAAGCTATTTTTCTATTGTTCTTTTTATTATTTTTCTTGTTTTTTATGTTTTTTCTCTTTCGAGCATGGGATTTCTTAGATGTGCAACCCATACCAAAACGCTGCTTTCCCTTCATTATTGTTGTAACTAGCCAAGCAGCCGCCTTTTCTCCAATGCTTGCGTCTTTAGATCTAACTCTCTCCCATGCAGTCTGTTCAAGTTGATAATCTGCCTTGTGCCGAGCTGCTAGATTAGTCGGGTTTTGATCATATGCAATATCGTGATGCTTGCATGCAATATCTAATTTGTTTATGCCAGGATCACCTCGTGCTAATCTTTTATGTAGTTTAGTGCCTGGACCACAATATTGAAATGATGGTAGATGTAATTCAAATGGAAGTTTATTTATTAGGGAATTAACTACCCCTCCACCTATCTTTACTAAACGCCTTTTACTTGTGCGTCGCTCGGTGGATAACATTTAAATAGTGATTGTAAAACATATTGCAGCTTATATAGTCTTCAGCTGTGGTACGATGCGTATAGTAAAACAGAAACAAAGTTTTCCCATAGATAATTTAGATGCAAAGGTTGGGTGCGGATTGGATGGGGCTAAGAAGCGACATGGACCACTATTACCATCAACTGTTCGCGGTATCATAATTGGACCTTCAAACTGTGGCAAGACAAATGTAATGCTATCTCTGCTTACCCACCCCCTCGGAATGTGTTTTGCAAATGTATACCTTTATTCAAAATCGCTAAATCAACCAAAGTATGAGTACTTATATAATGTTTTAGCACCGATTGATGGATTGGGATTTTATACATTCAGTAATAATGCACAAATAGTTGAGCCCTCCGAGGCAAAGCCGGATTCTGTTTTTATATTTGATGATGTAATATGTGAGAAGCAGGATGTTATAAGATCATATTTTAGTATGGGCCGGCATCGTAGTGTGGATTGTTTCTATCTCGCTCAGACATATTCTCGCGTACCTAAGCAGCTCATTAGGGATAATAGTAATTTTATTGTTTTGTTTAAACAGGATGATATGAATCTGCATCATATATTTTCTGATCATGTTTCACCCGACATAACATTTAAGCAATTTCAAGATATGTGTGCAGAGTGCTGGAAAGATAAATATGGATTTTTAGTGATTGATAAAGATCGGGAAGTACATGAGGGAAGATACCGAAAAGGCTTTGACAGTTTTATATATCCCTGATATATTTAAAAACAACTCAATCGACCAACAGACATCGTAGGGGTTATATCAGAAATATACGTGTACATATAGTAATTTATATTGTCGACAATGATGAAAAATAATGTTAATACTGCGGAAATTAACAATGATATAAGCTTAAAACGTCAGCTGGTCCTCGCAACAGACGCCGTACGTAAGAAATTCAACTCCATTAAGAATATGAATGCAGAGAATCGGCTAGCGCTTGAGAAGATATATGAGCCAATAACAAAACCATTAAAAGTAATATCCTCAGGGTCAGAGGTAAAATCACACACCCAACCGATGCAAAAGAAGATGCCTAGCCGAAGGGTATATTCAGAGGATAGTGATGATGCCACTACGAGCACCTTAAAGGTGACACCTGATAGATCGCAACCGCCATCTTTCATGGAAACACCGCCAACATCAATATTTACCACACCTGGTTCGGAAACTTCTTTTATTGATAGTCCGAAAGAAATACATCATATGGTTAAAAAGCACATAGAAAATCTAAAGTCTGGTAGTGCTAAATATGATACAACATATGGTGTTCGTGTAGATGCTGCTACAGGTAAACTACACATTGGTAATGCCGAAATACGTTTTTCCGATGGGGATATTGTCCTGTGGCGTGGTAATAAGAAACTTGGAGAATATCCAGGTAGTTCCGAGTTGTACGATAGAATATTTCTGAAATATCCCCCGATACTGGATAATGATGAAGAAGTTAATACCACGGACAGTGATGGTCGAATCTATGGGAATATATTAAAAATTTCAAGGGCGCCATATAAAAATTATAATATGAATAATGGTCTGAACAATAGCAAAGGAAAAAAATTCCGTCTCATTATAAAACCACTAGTATCTACTGCAGTATTAACGAGGTCCGCCAAAAAAGGTTTAGGAGTGTCAAATATACCTACCCAGAAATTATACAACAACAGACCTGTGGATTACGTCTACTGGAACAAGCCCCAGGAATTGGTAGCCCGCCTCCGTCTGCTGTGTAGTTCAAAAATGGCTGGTAACAACAATGTTGATAATGAGATACTAAATCTGATTCAAGAACTGAGGGAAGAGAAAATAGTGTATTAGAAAATAATATGCCGTCAATAATAGCTATAATATACTTTGACACACCTAAATCGAATCATATGTAATCAGAAATGGCTAGTGTAAAGAACACCATTGATAAGTTTGGTCGTAGAAGGACAGGTCCGAACAAGTCCATTATTCTACGCGGACCGCCAGGTGTTGGCTTTCAGCTCACCAGCGCAGGGCATTTCGATATTCAGAATAGACGTTTAACGAATGTTGCAAATGCCACTGATGATGGGGATGCCGTATCATGCAATTTTTTATATAATTATATAAAGAAATATAGTGATGAAGCTAACAAAGTTTTGAACGAGAAGACGAGTGAGATAGAAACACATAGTGCTGCCATAAAACAAAATAATAGTGAAATTATCAAATTGAGACAATATGTCGATAAAAAACTCTCATCTCTAGGCTTCAAACGTACTAAGGGTGGTGATATCGATATTCAGAATAAGCATTTAAAGAATATTGCAGAACCTGCGGGTGGTGCAGATGCTATAACTCGTGATTTCCTCTATGATTATATAAAAAAATATAATGATGGTGTTAATGGAGTTATTTTTGAGAAAACGAATGAGTTGGTTAAACTTAGTAAGGCTATAAAAAATATTAGACAATCCCTTACTGAGCTGAAAGATTATGTTAATGAAAAATGTTTATTAACTACGGCTAAATCATAATTATAATGCTTTAAATGTCACAGCATTAGCAAAGTGAGCCACACTAATGTAGAAGCACACACACATGGAGCACACATGCATAATACTTTTGGATGTCAATAATAGCTGCAGATAAATTTCAAAATAAGTAAAGATATGATGGCTAGTAATGTGAAATTACAGGTTGTTAATGAGTTGCATCGATCAGCACGTAGAAATTTTCGTAGAAGAAGAACCGTGATTAAAGGTTATGGTGATTTATGGCAGATTGATTTGGCTGAAATGCAACCCTATGCTGATGATAATAGAGGTCATCGTTATATTCTAGTGGCCATTGACTGTTACTCCAAGTTTGTGTGGACGAGGCCTGTAAAAAGCAAAACTGGTAAAGAAGTGATGCAAGCTATGAAGAGCATTTTCCAAGAATCTAATTACTTGCCCGTTAATTTACAAAGTGACAATGGTACGGAGTTCTACAATAGATATTTCTCCGCATTAGTTAGGCAACACAACATTAATCATTATTCAACATATAGTGTAAAGAAAGCTGCAATAGTGGAGCGTGTAATACGCACCTTAAAAAATTTATTATATAAAGAATTTTCAGTTCGAGGTAAATACAAATGGCTGGATATTTTACCTAACATTACAAAAGTTTACAACAACCGAGTACATCGAACAATTGGTATGAAGCCTGCTGATGTTACGCCAACATCACGTTTAAATATGTACAATCATATAAAAATTGCATTAAAGCCCAAATTTCGAATTGGAGATATAGTTCGAATAAGTAAATATAAGGGAGTATTTGACAAAGGATTTACACCCAACTTCTCAACAGAACTTTTTAAAGTTGTGAAAATAAACATAACAAATCCCACAACTTACCTGCTTGAAGATATGTTTTCTCGACCAATTAAGGGGTGTTTTTATGAGCTGGAATTACAAAAAACTAAATACTCCGACGTATATCTTGTGGAGAAGATCTTAAAGAAAAGGGGCAACAGAGTATTTGTGAAATGGCTGGGATTTTCGGAGGATCACAACTCTTGGATTGACAAAGCTGATATAGTTTAATATGTTGTATCTTTAGAGATTGCTTACTGCATTATTTTCACAACGAAATTTTTTAAATGTTAAATAATATTGCTTTTAATGAAACTTGTAAAAATATAAACTATGTTTTAAATGTATTATATAATCAGGTCGTTAATAAAATACATGCAACCTTATCGTTATGTCTTTTATTTATTCTTTCTTTGAAATCATCAACAAGCTAAATAAAACCAACATATACAATACATAAAAATATATTTCTTGAAACATAAATTTACATTGAAAATGGCATCACATGTATATTCACTTATTAATGTAGCTAGTCATCTTCATCTATATCTTCACCCTTTTCCCCATCACCAGATTGTTTTAGCTGATATTTCTCAATAACTTCTTTAGGTAAAAACTCCTCAATTTCATATAGAAAATGTTTCAAATTTACACAGACCATCTCTTCACAAAATACATCTAAACTTGAATGGCCACAGCAATATCTTTTACATATATTTACACCCATGCCGTACCTAGTAGAATTCTCTATAAGACGACGACTTTCACTGGCATCCCAACAATAATCTAGATCGTAGTTGGAGGCGTGCAGGGCATCCATACTTAAGTCGTATAATTGGGAAGATAACCTTTCAATAGCTGAATCGATGTTCTCTGCTTTTGGCCACCCTTGAGCTGAATATTGCATCCACATATTTGCTGCTTATCTGGAAATTAAATATTCAAATAAAGAAAAATTATAAGTATATTTTAATTAGCTACTTACACGGATGAGATAGATGCAATTTAATTTTAAAAATAGTTATGTTTTATCTACCATAGGAAAATGAGCAAATGAGTAACCCCAATGAATTAAGTATTATGAATTTATGATTATTTCACTATATACTACTTATTAGTTTTAGTTGATTTTTGTTGATTCAACACTGAACTGGATAGATCATATAGATGATTTAACGAAAAAACTTAACAGCCGATGTTATAGTATGAGAGTAATAAAGCCATATGTTTCACAATCAGTTTTAAAAACAGTATATTATGCAAGTTTCTTGTCAAGGATGAAATTTGGAATTTTATTTTGGGGAGCAAGCACCAGTATATACAGGGTTTTTGTTATCCAGAAACAAATTATACGTTTGATAATGAATTTGGGGTTTAATAGCTCATGTAGGAATCAATTTCGAGCATTTGGATGTCTGACCACTATAGGGTTATACATATATGAATGTTTATTGTTTAATTTTAAGTATAAAGGAAAATTCAACGATTTTATATCAAAGAAAATATATAATTTTAGGAACAACAATTATATGTTTCCACACCATAAGTTAAGTAATACTGAAAGGGGCCCTTCTTACGCGGCTTTAAGATTTTTTAACGTCTTGCCTGAGAGTATTAAGAAAATTGTTTACTTTAAAGTTTTTAAACGTGAGATTTTTAAATTGATAGTAGATATAGAACCTTATACAGTTGCCGAATTTTTAGATGCATTTTAGTATTGTCATGGTTTTATATTGTTTCGATTATTTACAACACTTACCTACTAGTTTTATGTACGATTGTATTTTATTTGAATGTCTTTGATTTTATGATGTATTTGTATTTTTTGTTATACCGATTTTCCCCTGACTTTGTTTCAACCCACTTTTGTATTACACTGTGTGGCAGTTTGAAATAAATATTATTATTATTATTATTATTATTATTATTATTATTATTAATTAGTTAATGCTACAAAAATATGAATACTATACATTTTAACGGTTGCTTGAGAATCACTCAATGTGGTTCAATGTTATTAAGGATCTAGATTTTGCACCGCCAAAGATTGGACGACTCTGTCCTAAATATGTTAGCGTATATTTATCGTTTGATGAGTTTATTGCATCAACAATATTCGACTGTAATAGTTCCCCGACTCGTTTCGGTAAAAAGGATTTAAATGTAAGCACAGCACTTTCATCAAATAAAACAGCAATTAGCGACTTTCCAAATCGCGTATCAACTGCAAGTATTTCTTTTATTATATATGGCTTATCTACGGTTAGCGATTTAATTGGTTTTTGTTCTATAAACGGAACATCTTTACCGATAAGCTCATTAAGTTTTGATAAATCAGCATTTGAGACTGCCATTTCTAAATGAACAAACTATATAGTGAAAACTTTCAATAAATATAATATAAATAACCCTCACTCAAAACGGTTGAAATCACAACACTATGCTCACTTAGCTGTAGGAGATTTAAACTAACTATAATTTTGTTTGGCTGCCCTCATCTATTTTATAATCATACAGCCACTGCGTCACATCAGACCCTCCCCCCAACTCATACAGATTTACACATCGGCCGCATGGTCAAGGGCGATATCCACAAAGCTTGTTCAAGGTCACGCAAAGAGAGTCGAGAACGACATCATTCAAGGTCACCCTCGTTCAAGGTCATGGTTACCCACCGACCTTTTTCGAGGTCAAGGCCAAGGTCATGGTCAAGGCCAAGGTCATCTCAAGGTCACCAGAAACGTCAGCGTTCAAGGTCACACGAGTCAAGGTCACCTCCTCCCCCAAGGTCAGAGGAGGGGCTGAACCGTCTATACTTCTCTACTAACTCTATAGTAAATATTACTGGAATATTAGATTCATAATATTCTATAACTAATATTACAAGAATATTCTTTAAAGAATACAATATATTAACTCTATAATAAATATTACTGGAATATTAGATTCATAATATTCTATAACTAATATTACAAGAATATTCTTTAAAGAATACAATATATTAACTCTATAATAAATATTACTGGAATATTATATTCATAATATTCTACAACTAATATTACAAGAATATTCTATAAAATAATGTAATATATTAAACTATAATAAATATTACTGGAATATTCTATTCATAATATTCTAAAATGAATATTTTAAGAATATTATATAAAGTGTATATTTATTATAAGCATATTACTGGAATATTGACAATGAATAATCATTTTAGAAGATTTACAGATTATTCCATAAATAATTTGTGCTATCTGGGTTAAAACGTTTGAAATATATTTAATACTTTATTACGCCATATTGCCCAATATTGTATAAATCGGTGATCTGCCGTCACAATAATGTAAGGCATAAAGTATAGCAAAAAGCCGTTAATAATTTTCACCTCACTATCTAATTATGTAGTTCCATATAGTGGGTGGGTGGTCTTCTATATAGTGGGGTAAGCGGTGTTAAAAATACAGATTTTACTGATAAAAACTTGCGCATGATGTTAGTACATCTAAAGGCATAGTAAAAAGTATATCTTAAACAACTTACAGGGTGTAACTTTGTATATATTACCCAAACAGCACTCAGTGTACAATGTACGTCCACTTTAGATCCAGTTTTCAGCCGTATGTCCAGGGATATAATTTGTATGTACCATGTATGTTTGTTTTTACACCTTCCATGGATGTACAGTAATGTACATTCATTGTACTTACGCATTAAGTCCATTTTCGCCTTGGTACTTTTTTGGACGTCCAATGGAGGTAAAAAAAAGTATGTATCGTGGACTTTTAACATGGACTTACAATGTATGTACAATTCCCAAAGTACAGAGTATATACATAACCTTTTGTCCATTGGATGTAAGTTTTCTTAGAATATATGGATGTACAGTAATGTACATTCATTGTACTTACGCATAAAGTTCATTTTAGTCTTGGTATTTTTTTGGACGTCCAGTGGAGGTAGAAAAAAGTATGTACCGTGAACTTTTATCATGGACTTTACAATGTATGTACAATTCCCAGAGTACATAGTATATACATAACCTTTTGTCCATTGGATGTAAGTATTCTTAGAACATATGGATGTACAGTAATGTACATTCATTGTACTTTTACGCATAAAGTTCATTTTTGCCTTAGTACTTTTTTGGGCATCCAGTGGAGCTAAAAAAAGTACGTATCGTGGACTTTTAACATGGACTCACAATGTATGTACAATTCCCAGAGTACAAAATATATACATAACATTTTATCCATTGGATGTAAGTATTCTAGATCATATAGACGTACTGCAGTATATACTTCTGCTGCACTAATATCTTTAAGTCGGTCTATATGGTTTATCCATTTTAGTTATAAAAATGTACGTAGGTACACTGAATGTCTGCAATTTACAAGCATTTGAAATTCAAATGGATGTACAGTGTACAATCGTTGGGCGTTCAATAATGTATAAGTATACATAGTTTTTAGTTTATTATCATTAGATGCAGGGATGTATTACGTTTGTAATGCTTTTTACGAAAATAATGAAGCAGTTAATAGTGCGTCCATTGTTTAAGTCGGAAAAATTTGTAGGTAGGACACCACTTTGAATTTACCGCTTAAATTTGGTCATTAAAGTTCATAAACATGCCTTTCCGCGAGCACCTCACATACCCAAGCTGCACTCCACTACCGAATATTTCTTAACTTATTTTTTAAATACGCATGTGCAGAGTTCATCACGTGTCCATTTTGTACCATTTTATAGGCAGAGCGGTCTCTTGTCTTCCCTCACCGGATCTGTGGGACAGAATACACAACAGCGTCGTTTCGTGCTTCCACGTGATGCGTGAATGGTGATTACATCAAACAATTTACCAGACCGTGTGCAGCCATTTTGTGTATTAATAATAATCCACTCATAGACTTATAGATATTCTTTGAATCTACTTATTTAGGTATAAGCCACCACTTATATAATATATTTTATATAAGTATTACGCAGAGATTGTCTCTGGTATTAGGTAATAAGTAGTGATTCATTTACTTGCAATTTGTGTTTTATAATATCGTAGCCCACGTCAAGCTGCTTGATTATAAGAAATCAACCGTAAGTAATCACATTTCCGTTTATAGGTATTAAGTATTTTATGAAGGTACTTTCATGTATTTAAATGTAATCACAAACTTCTTATTTGTGTTTTAGATTATCGCGAAATTTATATATATATATAGAGCTGTTTTCCAGACGATGCTAAAAGCTGGACCACAGAGGAAAGATTGTGTTTTCGTTTTAAAAGGTATATGCTTACACTTATATATGCACGATAAATTTCTGTTAATGCTGCTACGATGCCAAAAATATCTAGGAAACATTACCGTATAGCAAAACTGAAGTCAGATATAACCTTAAAAACAAAAGGAACTGGTATTCTACAGTCTGACAACGACAACGCACACTGCTCCGACTTATCCACTTCAGAGTCAACAACTACAATAATAGATTATTCAGTTACAAAAAAAAGTCATAGTGCTATTATTGATAATGGAAATAATGAATTTCATACAAATTTGAGTGAAATTGACCATAATTCTTTATTTAATGTGGAGGAAAATGTTTTTGAAAATGAGACTACTAATTATTGTAACTTTAAACCGCCTTTGAAACTAGAAACAGAAAATTTAGATAGTATGCAATGTATGTCACTATCTCATCAACTTTCAGGTTGGGCTTTATTACATGGTATCACTCACTCGGCATTAAACGGTTTATTAAAAATCTTAAAACCATACCATGATGATTTGCCTTCAACAGACTCGAGAGTTCTATTAAAAACCCCTAAAAAAGCACACATTGAAGTTGTAGAGCCTGGGCATTATTATCATTTTGGGTTAGAAAATTGTATTAAGGCTCCCGTAGACTGAATGTGGATCATGTCGCGGGGTCGAGCGGGCAGGGGACCGACCGACCGGTGGGCGTGTGCAATTTAAATCACTGAACGCACCGCGCAGACTCCAACAATTTTTATTCACTTGCAATTTTGCACAGGGTTGGACTCATTTCTATTCTATGTTTTATTACCAAGCTGTCTCCTATTTTATTTGATAAATTGTGTATTTAAAAATTTAAATTTATAAACGCAACATCACAAACCGGTGTGAAGTTGGCAGCCAAAACTTAGCAGCCAAAATTCCGACTATAGCCGAATGTACAGGGTGTCCAAAATAAGATCCTCTATCCCCTTATCTCAGAAAGTATAAAAGGTAGAGAAAAAAGTTAAATGCGAAAGTTTTTTGTTTTTACCTGAATTTTTCATTTTTATAACTTTCTTGAATACAGGTTGTTCAGTTTTTCTGATCCGGGCATCAAGTTTCTTTTTTTAAATAGGACACCCTATATTCAATTACGTTTTTGAACTCTCCTTAAAATTCTAGGTCGACATTGTTAAGAGTACCGTATACCTATCATTTACCGTTACGAAGATATTAGCATTTAACGAAAAAAATCTTTAAAAAACATCTGTTCAAAAAATCTCGGCAAAACAAATAAGACATCCAACAAAAAGGTAAATAGGGTTTATTTCGTAGACAATTAGACTCAGAAATAACTTCTATGAATCGATATTACCTGATTAATATACAGGGTGTTTTTGACATATGGCTCAAACATGTATATGTTAAAACTCCAAAAAATCGAAAATCTCTTATGGAACACCCTGTGTATTATAATATTTTTGAATTCTCTATTAAATTTTAACCTTACTCTATATAATGTTCCCTATTCTTATTTTGCTTACTTTTCAAGATATTGACGAAAATGTTTGGTGCGACAGAAACTGCCGAATTCAAAATACGGGTTTCAATAATTATCTTAGGCACTTCAACTCCTGTACGAAAAATAAAAAAAATATTTATTTATATCAGTTTAAACAAATATATCATATAATTCATATATGACAACGATGCCTGGGTGCCCTGAAATGTGCACCGAAAACAAACGTAACACAAATGTTTTATATAACTTGAAATGCATAAAAACATATGAATACCTTCTTCGCTGTGTAAGTCGTTGAAAATCAACCCTTAATCATATTAATTAAAAAAATATAGATTTAGCAGAGAAGACGAAAAGATGCCAACTTGGAATTAACCCTGGAGGCTCTTTGTCTAACCAGAAGTATGTATAAAAAATAACAATCTCTTCCGCGCCGTCCAAGTGGTTGAAAATCTACCCTTAATAATACTTTACTTTACATTATTTAACGACCACCGAGACGACCACATTACATACAATTAAAATTACATTTGAAGAATAATAATAATTAAAAAAATATATTTCGCAAGGAAGGCGATAAGATGCCAACTTGGAATTTACGCTGAACGGTCTTTACCTAACCAGAAACATGTATAAAAAATAACACTCTCTTCCGCGCCGTCGAAGTGGTTGAAAACCTACCCTTAATAATAATAATAATAATTAAAAATTATTTAGCAAGGAAGGCGATAAGATGCCAACTTGGAATTTACACTGGAGGGTCTTTACCTAACCAGAAACATGTATAAAAAATAACAATCTCTTCCGCGCCGTCGAAGTGGTTGAAAACCTACCCTTAATAATAATAATAATAAAAAAAAAAATTATTTAGCAAGGAAGGCGATAAGATGTCAACTTGGAATTTAGACTAAAGGGTCTTTACCTAACCAGAAACGTGTTTAAAAAATAACAATCTCTTCCGCGCCGTCGAAGTGGTTGAAAACCTACCCTTAATAATAATATTAATTTAAAAAATTTATTTAGAAGGAAGGCGATAAGATGCCAACTTGGAATTTACACTGGAGGGTCTTTACCTAACCAGAAACATGTATAAAAAATAACAATCTCTTCCGCGCCGTCGAAGTGGTTGAAAACCTACCCTTAATAATAATATTAATTAAAAAAAAAATATTTAGCATGGAAGGCGATAAGATGCCAACTTATGGCATGGATTAGTTGGTTCATTATAGATGACTGTCTGTGCATTCTTAACGACATATTTCAACAACAATATCAAATACGTTCCGTAGCAAAGTCTTCAGTTATTTTCGAAGATGGCAAACTGCAGCAAAAAAATAAATGTTAAACTTTTACCTAGTTTTACAAAAAAGTGGCTCTTCCATAACAACGAAATTAACATAGTACTCTTCGCTTACATATCCTCTATCGATAAAAAAAAGTTGGCTGTATCTGGATTCGTTTTGGAGATGTTACGATGGTATGTGTTAAAAAATAAGAAAAATTAATTTTCATAGATTTATAAAATTTTTCGTAATAAAAAATATTGGACCTACCAAAAAATGTTGTAATTGCCCATTTGATATGACCAAGGCAGTTTATCGTTTATACTGTTTTTATGTGGTTGTACTTATTAATTTACCTACCTAATTTTTTAAACATTTTTAATTTTTACCTTTTTCAGTCCACTATAAGTGTAAATTATACAAATAAACAGTATCATTGTGATTTGTATTTTATTTTAATAATTTTGAGGGAGCAATAAATTAAAGCGGTATGGCAATATTAAAAGTTATGATCTAAGTTATAAATTTAAATCGAGGCGAATTCGGTAAGTAGAAATGTAAATGCATTTTTATAAGCAATAATAATTGAAAGTTTTTGTCTCAATATATTCTTTCATCAGAATTACGAAAATTGTGAAACATCAAATACCAAATATATAAATAAAAGGGCCCACAAAAAGTTTAAGTACGTGCAGTATGTAAAACACGCCTTCACACAATATGCAGTCTCGATTCGCTTGAGGGCGCCACAAATCGAGGACCGATTTTTCGAGAAATTCGCCTTGTAAGCGTTCAGTAGAAAGATTGTCAAAATGTTGTTTGTGGTTTTATTCATATTTTGTAAACGTGCGAGGAAAGAAAAATAATGAGTAGATGATTCTATGGAGTTAAATTTTCGACTACGGCTCCGGTAATCTTTGAGCAACTTGCTGATTTTCGTACATATGTAGTGTATAATAAAAAAAAACAACGTAAAAAACAAAAAAAACTAATTCCATAGAAGCATCGATTTATATTTTATCTACCAAACCATAAAATTTTGTTTCTTAATTTTCATAAATAACGGCGTGAGAATTTTTCTGCTTAATCACTTTTTCCGCTTTGATTCGAGGAGGTAGTCTGGCCCCTTAAAAGCCTTTGTTCTCGTTATTATAATGTGAAAAATTTGGAATGTATTCAAGTTTTTATAAACATTGACGGATTGCCTTTGGCAAAGAGTTCAAGTAGCCAAGTATATCCAATTTTGTGCAATCTTATTGAAAATAAGAATATTGTCGATTTAGTTGGAATATATCATGGTTATGAAAAACCTAAAGATGTCAATTTATTTCTGAAAAAGTTTGTAGAAGAAGCTATCAGATTAATTGAAAATGGTGTTACGATTGGCAAACGAACTTACAGGTTTTGCATTAAAGGTTTTAGTTGTGATGTGCCAGCAAAAGCATTTATTACTATGACAAAAGGCCATTCTGGTTATTTCTCATGTTCTAAATGCAATATTGAGGGTACTTACGAGCATAATCGTATATGTTTTCCAAATTTAGAAAAATCAGAAACTCGCACAGATACTGATTTTAGATTGAAAGTGCAAGAAGAACACCATTTGGGAACTTCTGTTTTGGAATTGATCCCAAATATAGATATGGTTACTTCGTTTCCACTAGACCCTATGCATTTATTGTATTTAGGGGTCGTTAAGAAACTTATTGTTAATTTATGGTGTAACGGAAGTCCCAAAACTAAATTATGTTATAAAAAAATTTTGGATATTTCTCAGTCACTCTTGGACCAGCGAATTAACATACCGTCTGAATTCAATCGCAAACCTAGACCTCTTAGTGAAAGTAAACGGTGGAAAGCGACTGAATTTAGACAATTTGTGCTCTACACTGGGCCAGTTGTTTTAAAATCTGTGCTAAGTTCTGATCGATACATAAATTTTTTAACTCTACATATTGCTATCACAATTTTATCAAGCACAAAATATCAAAAGCAGTATTTAGGTTATGCAGAAACACTTCTCACTTACTTTGTGAAAACTTTTATAATTCTCTACGGTGAAGAAAATTGTTCGCATAATATTCACAATTTATTGCATATATGTGACGATTCTAGAAAATTTGGTATTTTAAGTAATTTTGATGCTTTTCCCTTTGAAAATCATATGCAGAAAATAAAAAAAATGATTAGAAAGAATGAAAAGCCTCTGCAGCAAATAATTTTTCGTAAGGCAGAATTAGACAGTAATTCAGATAGACCAGTAGAAAATCCAAAGGAGAATAAATTCTTTAATGAACACTGTGGAGGACCTTTGTTAAATTTGTCACCTTTTTCAAAACAATTTGATAAACTTGTGTTAAATCACTTTTGTTTAAGGATAAGAGAACCTGATAATTATTGCATTCTTAAAGATGGCAATATAATATGTATTAAGAATTTCATTACATTGGAGGACAGTGCTTATGTGATTGGAAATGAATTTTTAACATTATCTAATTTTTACCCTGACTCATATTTTTCTCCACAGTTTGGAATTTATGTAGTAGATAATTTAGGCCCTTTAAATCAGTGGAGTATCACTGATATTCGTACTAAATGTATGAAATTAAATTATAAGGACAAATTTGTTGTATTTCCACTCTTAGATTAAATGGTTGTTTTAGTATGTATGTATATTTTATACCAAAATAATATGTATGTATATACCGGGATATCAAAAATTATCTTGGTCAAGGGTGGTTGTGGAATGTAAAACGTGTGTCTTACTTTAAATTTTTGAATATGTTTTGTTGTGTCAGAATCTGTCAAGTCATTGTGCTGAAATAAAATAAGACACACGTTTTACATTCCACAACCACCCTTCACCAAGATAATTTTTGATATCCCGGTATTATATACCAAGAGAATAATGCTGCGATTCTGTATGAACTATACAGGGCGCCCTATTTCTTGACCCGTTGCATGGGTAACTTTTTTATTAGTAGAGATACAAAAACGCTTAAATGAGCAAATTAGTGCAGTTTCGTATTAGTAATTCTACGGTAAGGCGAAAAATTATATACGGGGGAAGGTTGAAAAGTTATTGACAAAAAACGAAAAATCCAACTTTTCTGTTATCCCTCGTAGCTCGTTCATTTGAAGAGTTAGAGAAAAATGCTTCACATGTTTTTTGCAGTATTTTTCATGTAAAATGATATGCACTTGCTACTTTTTATATATCTCTTAAAATGGTTGAGAATCACAGTAAAATATATTTTTTTTAAATGTAATGGATAGGTGGCTGTGACATTAACCGAAAGTCCCCTTTTTTCTCTTTCAGATGATATAACATAGTCCATATTTTATCCTTACAAAAGTAATAATAATCGTTGTTTTTAAAGAAAGTTTATTGTCACATCAAGAATGCTATGGAAATAAAACAAAAAATAAGATTCCTGATATTTTTAAAAACGTCTAGTTGGCATTTAATTATTGACAGATCATAAGTGACATTTTTAGTTTTTGTTAAGTAGTTTATTGTTTATTATTAATACTGCATACAAAATAATAGTGTTGCAAATATGTACACCAACGAAGAGAAAAATGATATGCTATTTTGTTATTATAACCAAAATCGAGATGCACAAGCTGCAGCGAATCTTTATTTTGAAACTTACATGGAACGAAGACAACCCCATCATAGAATATTTAGACAGCTGGAAAATAATATACGATTATACGGTTCTTTTTCAAAGCCTAAGGATGAAAGAAACTTCAATGAAGACACTGAAATAAATGTTTTGGCTTACCTATGTAAATTTTAAACCTGATTCTTCAACTGCAGAAATTGCACATCACTGCAACACTTCCAAGGAAACTGTAAGAGCTATTTTAAAATTTAACAATTTCAAGCCTTATCATTATTCCATATGCAATACTTTATATCCAGCTGATAATCAAAGAAGGATGACATTTTGTCGATGGTACATTTCAAAATGCGAAGAGGATCTAGACTTCTGGAAAAAGATATTATTCAGTGATGAAAGTAGATTTACCAACAATGGTATTTTTAACCGCAATAATAACATAATGTGGTGCCGCGAAAATCCACATCTTGTTTCTGAAAGAAGAAATCAACGTCAATTTGGGATAAATGTGTGGTGTGGAATTTTTTGTGGCAAAATTATTGGCCCATATTTTTACGAAGATAATTTGAATGCGAATAATTACCTTCATTTTCTAAGGAATACTCTAACAGAGGAATATTTAAATGAATTACCACTTCATATTTTTAGAAATCTTAAATACTTCCAACACGATGGAGCACCTGCGCATAATTCCCGCGAGGTAAAACAATATTTACATGAACAGTTTGATAATGTTATAGGAAATAGAATGGATATCGACTGGCCAGCGCGAACACCTGATTTGACCCCCTCAGATTTCTTTCTTTGGGGGTTATTGAAAGATAAAGTTTATGTGACAGCTCCTCTAGATATAGAGGATCTAAAAGTCAGGATTCAAGATGCAATTAGAAGCATACATGGACATACAATAAATAATGTTTTAAGAAGTATCCAGAAACGTTGCTTACTATGTATCCAACAGGATGGTGGTCATTTCGAACATTTACTTCAATATAATTAATTAATTAATAATTTCTGTTCTCAAAACATTCTTTTGTTCCATAATCCATAGCATTCTTGATGTGACAATAAACTTTCTTTAAAAACAACGATTATTATTACTTTTGTAAGGATAAAATATGGACTATGTTATATCATCTGAAAGAGAAAAAAGGGGACTTTCGGTTAATGTCACAGCCACCTATCCATTACATTAAAAAAAAATATATTTTACTGTGATTCTCAACCATTTTAAGAGATATATAAAAAGTAGCAAGTGCATGTCATTTTACATGAAAAATACTGCAAAAAACATATGAAGCATTTTTCTCTAACTCTTCAAATGAACGAGCTACGAGGGATAATAGAAAAGTTGGATTTTTCGTTTTTTGTCAATAACTTTTCAACCTTCCCCCGTATATAATTTTTCGCCTTACCGTAGAATTACTAATACGAAACTGCACTAATTTGCTCATTTAAGCGTTTTTGTATCTCTACTAATAAAAAAGTTACCCATGCAACGGGTCAAGAAATAGGGCGCCCTGTATAACTGTAATATATCTGTGCATGTATGTGCTGTAATATAATATTTCTTGTCCAGTCAGAGACCATTGTATTAATAATATATTTACTGATCGGGTGTGTATTGTTACAGCGTTGTTAAAAATTACATTGGTCATAGAGAATCGCAGCATTAGTGTGCATTTTTAATTCCAAGAAGGGATGCCGATGGATACCAGAATACCCGGTAAACCATAATGAAGTGCCGTTAAGTATCTCATAATCCTCTTTTAATTAATATATTTTTGTTAATTCACTTCAATCTTTAATTATAATACCGATTAATATTAAAATTATTCTAAAATATATTACTTATTAGTGTAAAACGATGCGATGTTCAGCGATGCTATCGTGTAATGATTTATTATTCATGACTTAATTATTCTGTTACTTCATTGATAGTTTTGTTACATAAATTGTATATTGTGTTGTATCATAGTTGAAGTTGATGAAAATACCACAAAGTTCTAACCATGGATAAATCGTGGACAGTTGTACAGTTTACTGATGAGAATACTGTAGAGGCTGTTCCTTCTTCATGGATAACTAATAACCGTTGTTACTGGCCTCCTATCTCAAGAGAAAAAATACTTACTTGCATTAAAAAAGGTGATCCACCCGATACAAATAACTGGCCTACCTATGAAGTGAAATTCTTCCGACATAACACATTTGGTAAACATTTCTTTTACTTCATTTGTAAATATATTTGATTGGTTAATAATTTTGCAGCTGACTATTTGACTGCCCGTAAAAAAACAAAAAAGGCAGAGACAACATCAGATTTGAACTCTGACACAGAAGTAAGAAAAAAGGTGCCACCTAGACGATACAGTTCCCCTTCTAGCAATGAATCAAGTGACTATAGGAATCTTCCCACTCCACCAAGAATGTCCAAAGGTAGGTGTCCAAAAAAATGTAACATAATGAATGCATATATAACATTGACATATAACTGTCCAAGCTAACCCAAATGGTTATATAGTGACATTTGAAAACCATTTGGTATGTTCGTTAAATACTAGTAAATTTATATTGACTTATAGAACTTAGATAATTAGCCAAAGGAGCAAGTTTAGTTTATTTCATGAAATGGATAATTTTGTGTTAATAGATTAAAATTAAGTGAATGACAAATTGCAAAAAATTATAGGGTTTTAGTGAATTTATTAACATTGATTCATTTTTGTAGATTATGATGGAGATGACTCATCTGGGCAATTACAAACTGGCGATGAGGGACAAAATGTGACAGTAATTGATACTCAGAGGAAAAAAAGTCAAGAAATAGTCACACAAAAATCCAATGAAGCGTGCTGTTGCTGCATAATGCATCCACAATGTATGTCATATTAAAAATTATTTTCATTTTATCTTTTATTGAGAATATAATAATTCATGTCACATGGCAGTGATTGATCTAATCAAAATTGCTAATTTCAGCTATTAATAATAAATGACTAGACCTTTCTGTTCAATTGTCACTATAGTACCTGACCTGCTGCTAGAATTGCAAAACAAACTTCTCAAACATGTATCACTTTTTCATTCTCATTTTTTTAAAATTGTTGATATATTAAGTATTCATTGTATTATTTTTTTAAATACAACTCGTGATACGCTTAAGAATCCACAATTTTTTTAAATGTTAACTCATGTTAGTCCCAATCTTATAAAAATAAAACTCGTGCTTTGTAGTCGTATTTTCGTCGCTGAAACTAACATTTAAAAAAATTTTTGAGTAATAAGCATTTATTATATTAGCTTCGATGATTTACTTGTGCGCTGATATTCCTTTGTTTTTATTTTCAGTTAAAGATATGGAAAAACTTTATAGAAAATTAAATATTTTTCAACAGTTTATGGTACAAGTATCTGAAAAAATAGATGATTTGAGTTTGCAGTTAGGGAATACAAGAAATGATAAAGCTGGTGATGACATGTTATCAGTTACGAATATTTTTGATTTGCCTTTCAATAGCACTGAAAAATTAGATGAGTTGGAATCATATCTTTTGGAGGAGAGGAATTTTGTTGCCACGGTAATGTTTTTGATGTACTTTTTTGTATGGTAAAAATAAATCGATAAATAACAGGCCGGTAATATTGAAATAATTAAATTTCTAACCATACAATGTGTCCACGGATAGGATTTGGAAGAGGAGAAACTTTTTTATTTTTAAATTTACGAAAAAAGTTATTCATTACTTATAAAAATGTCTGCTTGTCTTGAAATTTCAATTTCAGGTACCTACCAAACATATCATTTTGCTGTACAGAATGCATCAATATTAACAATTTAATTAAACACAAATAAAAAAAAAAGAAATTGAAGTCATTAAAAGTGTTCATATTGAATAGCTGAAAAACAGTGACTTGTTTGGTAATTGTAATTTCAAAACAAGCAAGCAGACATTTTTATAAATTTAACCTGTAAATTTAAAAATAAAAAAGTTTTCCTCTTTCGAATTCTATGGCTGGATACACCTGTATATTCACTTTAATGAGTATTTTCAAAGTTATGAGTATAAAATCGGGGTACACTTAACTCATCAGAGAACTTAGTAGATTGCCTATCTCGTATAATGTTTACAGCATGCCTGATATAGGTGTATGGTACTTGCCTTCAAGTTTATGGCCTTTTACTAATGTAAAAGGCCATAAACTTACATATCTAATGAGATGCAGTGTTGGCCATTTGTAAATTATAAGGAAAAACAATCAGTTCTACTGAAAAAAAGTTTGTCTAAATGTTGTGATAGTACATTGGAAAGCCGGTGGTAGTTTTTGAGTGCATGCAATGCAATATTAAAGATTTTTTTAAACAAAAATTGACACCAAACGAAAACTCCGAAACGCGGTATTACAAAGTCCACTTAAGTAAATCCCTCATGAGAGTTTTGAAGTTTGAGAATTTAAATACCTACATCAACTTTCATTGTAAGAAGTTGATGCATGAATTTGTGATATGTAAACATTTTCACACAAAAATGCATGTTTTTATAAAATGTCCTCTCGAGTTATGTTATGCTAAAAATGTTAACATTGTTTTGAAAATGTTTAAACTTTTTTTAAATTTCAATTAGCTGTATGTGACGTTATCATTGTTAGAGAAGCTTGTGTTGAGAGAGGAATAGTATGTTTTGGTGTTTAGTAGAAAACTGTTCTTAGTTTTTGTGTTTCCTACAAAGGTTCCACATCCAACCTCATTAGCACTACTGGTCGTAGTCCAAAATATACAAAATATTTGAAAAGACTAATGCCCGTATGCATAGTCACCAGTGACTCATCAGAGTTCCGCCAGCCACTAGACTAGAGATTTGCTGCCGGCCGCTAGACAGAAATTATTCTGATCTAGCGGCCGGCGAGTCGTTATCAATCGACTACGTATCGGTCATAAAACATATTAGTGGTTAATTATAGAGAATAAGTATAAAAACATTGGTATTTTTTTTTTTAGGTTAACGAAATATCTAAAATGGGGGGCAAATCCATTTATGAGTTTATAAAAAGATCAATCTCTATTTTTATAACCAACGAACTTGGGTCACAATTCAGTTGGCTTGGGAGAAGGACAAAGCGGCCGTTTAATGCTTTAAAACTAAGTGAAGTATTAATACGTAAGTAATTTTTATATTTCACTTCAACAAACACAGTGAAAGCAGTTTGAAATATAATTGATCATCAAATTGGTCATCAAAATATATCTTGTCCACACAAAAAGTAGACTCGTCCCTTGGATATGTGAGTTAAATTTGGAGTGCGTATGGAACCAAAAACTGCATTTAATGACACTATAGAAAGCTCGAACTTACTTCCAGTTAGGAACTGAGCACAGCTTTTGGAAACTAAATGAAACACCCTGTATATTTTTACACATTCGGATAAATCGGACATAGATATAGGGATGGATAGATCTATTAGATATAGACTAAGTAAAACCCTACATCCATATATTCGTGTATGCTTTATCCAAATATGTGAAAATATAGGGGTTATCCCATTTAATTTTTAGAAGTTGAAGTCAGTTCTGGTCTAACCAGAAGTGATTGCGAGTCTTCAGTGTAGTGTCATTAATTGAAGTTTTTGTCCCATAAGTACTCCCTAAATTTGATTGACATATCTTGGAAAATAAACAAGATAAAGTTTTTTCTTTTGTGGATTATTGATTGGTTGGCCAATTACCAAATTATTAATAGAGTTGGTATGTTGCGATTAATTCCAGTGGACTAACGGAGTTATCAACATGTTTCAATATAATTAACCAGACTCATGCATATTTTATTTCATTGAAAGTTATATTCAGAAATATAATATTCGCATATGCACCTCTGGATACAACTTTCGAAGAAATAAAATACCAGTCTGTTTTATCATATTAAATTTTTTTAATTAATTCACAGGTCCGCTAGAAAATAATCGCAAATTTCCATCCGTAATTATTAAATTTGTTTGCCAAACATGTTTACCAAGCAATACAGGTTGTATTTTATTTACCATTTTATTTAATTTGTATATTGTAAAATTTTACTGCTTCTGGTGAATACATTTTTATTATTATTGTTTTAAAGCGGCAAGCAGGCTTTCTTTTTACGACTGGTGTACGCATATTTAATATTAATTTTTTATTGTAGGTTCTGCCCAAAAATCCATTTCAACGGTGTCTATAAAAGACATTGAGGAGGCCATTAGTAAATGGCTAAGAAGATGCCATGAAAGGGATCAAATTCAGAAAAAGAAAACCTAAGAAGTTTAAAATATATGATAGCGATAGTTCATCAAATGTATTTCCGTTTTATTGTTTCTTCTATATTTTGTGTTGAAATTTAGTGTGCCCACAAAGTAACATAATTGGAAAAATTTGTAAAGCAGTGAAAATATACTGCTTTTCACAAAAAATCCCGTGTAGCCATTGATTTTGTTTTATTTTTTGTCGCATTTTGTATATATCTGGTTTTCTATAAGGTGATTGAAATAGCTCTGAAAAATTTTTTATATTTTTTTAATGGAACACCCTGCATATTTTTGGACTTTTGAATAGAAATTTTCCTCATGAATATGTTGAAATGCGGTTTGATGGGTCGGTATCTATCTATAATAGTAATAGAGATATAGCCAAAAGAGTGGTGTAAGGGTAATATGTAGGACAAAGGTGGTGCCTTGTAGCCTAGCAACAAATTCATGTTCTCTTTCCAATACCTTTAGCCTTACGGCACATTCTTTTGGTTATATATCTCTTAATTAGTATTAGAAGGAGATTCGTCAAACGTTATATCTATAAAGATGATTTATATTCAAAGTACGAAAATATGTAGGCTATTCTATTAAAAAAATTGAAAAAAATATTTCGTGCAGCTTCTTTCAATCACCTTGTAAAAAATCAAATGTGTGCAAAAAGTGGCCAAAAAGCACCGAGTTCGAGTGATTTTTTGTAAAAAATACATTTCATTAGTTTTCTAATTATACCTTAATTTGTGGATGCACTGTAAAGATTTTAGTTCATTTGTTAACCATCTTCATTCTGTTATTTTTTTGCTGACACAAAATATACAACTAAAGTCCCACTGTTGTGTTATTGTGCCTTGAATCCACATTTTCGTTCAGTAAATGTGCTTTGCCTAAATATGCACTGCAAAAATTTTAAGTTGGCTACATGATTATAATTTTAACAAATAAAAATAGGGTGTCTCATTTAATTTTCAAAAATTGAGGCTCCTGGTCAAGTTGGAAATGATCTAAGTCTTATTTGTAATGTCATTAAATGCAGTTATGGTCCCATAGATAGTTTCCAACTTTAGTTGATATATTTCTAGGAAAATAAAAAATATGTGAGCCCCCTTCTTGTTCTGTCGGATATGTATGTAACTAAAATATTGAAAAAAATTTTAGACATATACTGAATAAAAATATTGATGGACATCCTATGTACGTATTTTATACGTTATAAATAAGTACCTCAACGTACCTATAGTTTTCAATTAAATACGTCCACTGTACATACATTATGTCCAGAAATAATTTATGTATGTACTATGGCTGTCCTTATGACATCCATGTACGTGCATATACCCACTACTTGCCCAAATCTGTGAAAAATGGATGTCCAGTGTACATTTTTGTACTAAATACTGATCAGTAATGGATGCCTGTTGTATGTACTCTGAACCCAGAATTGATACATACATTGTACATACATTATATCCAGAAATAACTCTTATGTATGTACTATGGCTGTCCTTATGACATCTATGTACGTACACATATCCATTACTTGTCCAAATCTGTGACAAATGGATGTCCAGTGGACATCTTTTGTACTAAATACTGACCAGTACTGGATGTATGTTGTATGTACTTTGAACCCAGAATTGGTACAGAGGTACGTACTTTTTATATCCATTAGATGTACTTGTGCTGTTTGGGTAATCTATATCACAATGATTTCAGCCTAATTTCCAATTATAATTAAAAGCAATGAGCAATCATCTATTCATCCCTCTGTATACACACAAAATACACATCTATTGTAGCAATTAGAGAGAGAGAGAGAGAGAGAGCGTCAAATCAGTCGTGTTCTTACTCGTCCACTTTGATAAGAAATTTTTCCCATACCTAACAGCTGTTACTTAAAAACTATAAATGGAAAACTGACTTTTATTAAAAGTTCTAAATTATTAATATCATTTACGTTTATAAAACAGAGATATCAAATATTTCACTTATAGAAAAATATAGCTCTTAATAATAGAAAAAAACTCGTGAATTAGAAGTTTTTCTTCAAATAGGCAACAATTTAGACCCCCCATACGTGTATATATCTGACTCCCTATGACGACTGCCCCCTTTCTACAGAGACCTTAACGACGTCGGAGACGGTACAAAAAACATGTAGAGTCGTGTTGTACGAGCCGTATTGTGACCTTTTTACATAGCCCTCAGCGAGGTGGCACACAACCAACTATTGAAAAACATTAAGTTAAAAAACTAGTAATGACGCAGCGAATTCATGGAATCATATTTACTAAATCTAAATGAAGTACTAAACCATAATTTTAATGAATTTGTATTTAAACGAGATATAAACTGCACCTATTAGACCACCTGCTGTGGTATATGGCATCTAATCGGAACCTTGCCATCTGAGTGCCTCAAGGTACAGTTTATAACAAGCCTTAACAAAATACACCTAAAACAAGGTTAGTATCACTGGTATATATTAAGTATTGGGAATAAAGACCTATATATCCAACAATCTAGACTATAAAATGTAAATTTTTACCTTGAAAAAATTATTGCTTTTATAGATCAGACTGATATATTAAATCAGCATATACTCTAACCTAATAGATTTGTCAAGAGAAAAAACAAGATATATGTAGCATTAAAATTGAAATAAAAACACTCACCCAAAATATCTGAAAGGACGCCAACGGTTTGTAACGAAGTTACTTTTTAGTCCGCAGTAATTTAAACAAGAGTCATATATGACCCGTTTTATTTTAACACACCGTATATAAGTATACGAATATTTTATGAACAACTCATATCCAAGTAATGCATTAATGTTTTCAGGTATAATTTTACTATTATAGGACATTTGTTAATAGATAAGACTATAAACAATCTACTTACATTTATTTTATTGAAACCGGCCGAGATCAAAGAAATTCCAAACGCTGTTTTTACGCGGCTCCACGATTTTTGTTCCTAGCGAAATACATGAATATTTTCGAGTTGTAGGTACCCTAAAATATTAATTTAATGCATTGGAACTGGATAATATTTGATTCATTTGCTATTTAAAAATACTTATGCAACCGCTACTTAAAATTTGATAAAGTCATAATGTAATATACCTGTTAAAGTATTTTATGACAAAGTTTGGAATACATAGCTCTCCGTACAATCATGTTATGACAATTAATTTGTTTATTAATGTTTAATGCGTTTTCCGGCAATAAATATTTACCGGACTTGTTTAATTTACTAAGGGGGATATATCTGAGACATGTTTGATTCATTAATATACTGTATTGGCCTATTGTTACCGAATTAACTTAAATTAAATTAAGTTATATTGAATTTAATATTGTTTAATTATTAAATATATTATTTCCGTTATACCCTGTATATAGTTTTGTTAATGATAAGTATTTAAATATGTTATTTTGTTAGAAACCGATATTTAAATGCAGGTTGATGCAGTAAGGCATAAAAGTCAAAATACCTTACTAAATCTGATTAAAATATGTTCTAATTACACAGTAGATTTGTATTAATCATTTTCCGATATTGTAAATTAATTTCAAGTAACCATTCCGCAAATTTAATAAAATTTGAGACCTTATTTGGTCATGGAACGAAATCCGCCGTTCTGATTGGTTAAGCCCGCGGCCGAGTACTATAAAAGACGGGCTGATTTTCGTTCAGGGAACAGTATTTTATCGATCCTCGAAGAGAGTATTTCACCGGTCTCCGAAGAGACAGTACCTGACCGATCTCCGAAACACCAACCGAAATATAGTTACCACCGATTACCAATTAGAGTAAGTTCTAATGGGTAGACCTCCTGTCCGATTCTCTTAGGTAAAAGCTAATGAATAACCTGTAGCGCGTGTTTGATCCTCAGAAAAGATTTCTATAGCTATACCTTTCCCGAACCTGTTATATAAGCTAATGAATAAACCTGTAGCGCGTGTTCGACCTTCAGGAAAGATTTCTATAGCTATATATATATATATATATATATATATATATATATATATATATATATTGCACCCTTAGATACAAGCTAATGAATAAACCTGTAGCGTGTGTTCGACCCTCAGGAAAGATTTCTATAGCCATATCTATCCCGAGCCCTATATATAAGCTGATGAATAAACCTGTAACGCGTGTTCGACCCTCAGGAATGATTTCTACAGCTATATGTACCCCGAACCCTTAGGTAAAAGCTAATGAATAACCTGTAGCGCGTATTCGACCCTCAGGAAAGATTTCTATAGCTATACCTATCCTGAACCTGTTATATAAGCTAATGAATAAACCTGTAGCGCGTGTTCGACCCTCAGGAAAGATTTCTACAGCTATACCCGTCCCAAACCCGGTATATAAGAGTTGATGAATAACCTGTAGCGTGTGTTCGACCCTTAGGAAGACTTCTATAACCCGTTCCTTTGTTCCGAATCCCTACAAAGCCGTCTGATTTATTGTAAAATAACTTGTTTAATATTTGCACCGCTTCTTCTCTTAAACTGTGATTGAAACTTTACTGCCGCTTTAATGCTTGAATAAAAGGCACTACTGCTAATAACCTGGGTTTAATAGATTTCACATATTATATATAATATTGTTGCTTATTACCGTTTGTTTATTTTGCTGATTTTCTACTTTTGCTAATTTATTTATTTTGCTGTCTGCCTATTATGTTGCTGCTTGCCTATTTAATTTTATGCTAATAAACTTGATAGTAACTTCCGTTAAACCGACTTTTATTGCCTATATTTGAGAAACTTTTGACCCTCTGGCATGTGCAATTATGCACCTTCTTCACTGTAGTTACCCAGCCTCTACTCATAAGCGAGTAGAGTCTGCGTGGACCATTCACCACGTGAAACCTAAGGATACGTGGCGCCCGAAGGCAAAAACCGGAGAATAAATCCATAACCGAATTAAGAGCGTCACAAATTGTCGCCCTTGAGCAGGGACTGTCACAGGTTAATAATAGTAGCACCAAAAGGAGTAGTACAGTATAGTTATTTTTACATAGGTACAGTGCATCCGGCTAAATGTGACATAGGTTTCTTAACTTCTTAACTTCTTAACTTAACTTAAAGTCTATAAGAAATATAAATCTTCCAAGCTGCCTCAGGACTTTGATAACTTTCAAACACTTAGGTCTTCTCTTAAGTATCAAATAAAGGAAGCATACAAAAAATTTGTGTCTGACGCAGAAAAATCCATTAGAACTAATCCTAATACTTTTTGGTCATTTATAAACTCTAAAAAAAGCACGACATCTATTCCATCTTCCATGATGTATAACACCCAAGAGATAGATGATCCTCAAACAATAGTGAATACATTTGCCAGCCACTTCTCCGAGGCATATTTAACTCCCGCTAGTACTGATATTGACGTTAATGAGTTTAATGTGAATTATACAACTGTCTTGCATTTGATGACGGTTTCTGATAGGGATGTCTTACCTGCACTTAAAAGGTGTAAAAATAATATGTGTATGGGTCCGGATGGTATACCTGCTTTTTTGTTAAGGGATTGCTCTATTGTTTTCGTAAAACCACTAGTTATCTTGTTTAATTTAATACTATCTACACAAAATTTTCCTAATATCTGGAAAATATCTAGAATTACACCTATTCACAAAAAAGATGCAAAAAATAACTTTGCTAATTATCGCCCGATTGCCATTTTAAATAACTTTAGTAAAGTGTTCGAATCTGTTATGCATAGTATTATATCAAATCATGTATCTGATATTATTGTACCACAACAACATGGATTCATTCAGGGTAGATCCACAGTATCGAATCTCGTGTGTAAGACTGAATTTATTTCAAAGGTCGTAGATGAGGGAGGTCAGGTAGATGTTATCTACACTGACTTCTCCAAGGCCTTTGATAGACTTGACCATTCTCTTCTAGTCAGCAAGCTTAATGAAATTGGACTATGTCCTGCCTTACTTAAGATGTTCAAATCATATCTTACTGATCGTTCACAATTTGTACAGTATCGCGGTTTCAAGTCTGGCACTTTTCATCAATCTTCAGGTGTTCCGCAGGGTTCGATACTGGGACCTCTTCTATTTATAATATTTATTAATGATATCGCCACTGCTCTCGATGTTCAATATTTGCTATACGCAGATGATCTCAAGTTGTACTGTGAAATTTCCTCGAAGTCTGATTGTGACAATCTTCAAAACAACCTCGTGCTACTTAATAACTGGTGTTGTAATAATAAATTGCCACTCAATGCTAAGAAATGTAAGGTCATGTCATTTCATCGTAAAAAAGTACCAATAATTTCTGATTATACAATTGATGGTGATTTGCTAGAAAGACCGGAGATTATGAAAGATCTAGGTATTATTTTTGACCCAGAGCTCAGCTTCACAAACCATATTCAAGCCTGCGTGACTGATGCATATAAAAGTCTTGGGTTCATTTTGCGTAACTCGAAAGATTTTAAAAATATTTCCACACTACGTTTATTGTTTACAACGTTTGTTAGATCGAGGCTGGAGTACGGGTCGATTATATGGAGTCCTATATATAACACGCATATTGTTTTGCTAGAACGTGTTCAGAGAAGATTCTTTAAGACGGCACTGTTCTTGTTGGATGGGGTCTATCCTGTCAGAGGGACACCACAAGAGTTGTTTTATGAAATATTCTCATTACATAGTCTTTTGTGTAGACGTAAAATGTTATCGGTTGTTTTTCTTTTTAAACTTGTTCACTATATTGCAAGGTGTGAGTCACTTACGGCAAATATTACATATCGGGTACCTAGAATGAATAGCCGACATAGCAACTTATTTGTCTTGCCATTTGCGCGCACTAATTTACTGATAAAGTCGCCATTATATCAAATGTTAAACAACTACGCTGAAATTGAAGGTTCTTTAGACATCTTATGTTGCAATCTGCAGAATTTAAAAAAAGTGTTTTTAGTGGACTGAGGCATGTTTGGCTCTTTTTGTAATGTTCATATTTTAGGTATTTGTTTTAAATAATTTATCGAATTTTGTACAGGATCAATTTTACTGTTCATTTTATTGTTCATTTTATGCTTGTATGTGATATTTAACTGTTTTTTAATAAGTATTTTTGTTTTTCTTTATGTAAATTCTAAATTATGCTCTGCTACTTATCCTGTAATTGGGCTTCAGCTCGTTGGATATTTTATGTAATAAATAAATAAATAAATAAATAAATAAACTTTCTAATATAAACATGTAAATCTATCGTCTAAACCGAGAAATGTCTTAATGTTTTGGCTCTGACATATTGTCTTGGGTATACTACACATGTACAAAAATGTTGAAATTGAAATCTAAAATCGACCTACCTTAACTTATTTTTTTTTAAAACCAACCAGGGTGTCACAATTAACTACCAAAAAGTTTAAATGTGACACGTATATGGAGTTAATTGTGACACCTAATGGAAATAATCATTTTAGACCTCTAATAGCGGTAGGCTTAACAGTGACACATTTGTAAGGTATAATTGTGATATTTTGAAGTTAAATAAAATTTTTATTTTGAAAAACTTTGACAAAACATGAGAACTTAAACAATATTTAATATAAAAATAAGGATTTCTTCTCTATATTTAACAGATATATATGTAAAATACATTCAGGGAACTGTTGCCACTACAAATATAACATTAATCTTGCCATTAGGCATTAATACACATTTAAACCATCAAATTGCACGAAAAATGTAAGACGATTTCTTCTGTCTTCATTAGGTTGAGGTAATACAACATAGATATCATTAATATTGACAGTGTCTATATCTGGACTATCAGGCCAAACAAAAAATGATTTCTTTTTACGCAAAAATTGAACTTCCAACTGGTCTTCTGAAGTTTTCATCTCTAAAACTTTTCCAACATATCTCTTAGTAATTTTATTAGTTGTTGTGATGTAGTCAACTAATATGTAACTGCCTTCTTTAATTTCTCTTGGCACATCAAATTCTGTTTCCTCTCTCAACTCCTGTTCTTCTTGTTCTTCTAGTTCTTGGAATGTCGGCAAATCGTTGTCGCTGTCATTTAATACAACGTTTTCTATTTCTTCCTCATCACTATCTGATGATTCATTTCGTGTTTTCATTTGGGCTATTTTTTTCTTATTCTTTCCTTTATCACCTTCTGTCTTATCCTGTTCTGAACCAGTCACCTTCTTTTTTGATTTTCCCTTGGATTCATTGGAATGTCTTAAGCTCTGTAAGTAGTCTTCTCTAGTGAGTACATCTGCAAATTTCGATCCTCCTACTCTCTTACGTTTGTTGTTATTACCGTCTATCTTTTGTCTTCCTATTTTCTCAAGTAACAAGTCTTCTAAAGATTTTTTGGATTGCTGAAGTGATGAATTAATACCATCTACATTACTAGTTGATGGAACTGCATCTGTTGGCTGTGGTGTGGTATTATTATGTTCTGCTGCTATTGGCTGACCAGGTTTCAAACTGATGCTCACTGCATTGCTGTCAGATAAGGCTGGGTTTTCTGTTGTGGAAAATTGTACATCCACATCAACTACATTTTCAAGTGTTTGTTTATATATTTCCAATTCATCAGGTTGAAATGGAGATTCTTTAATGGCTTTCCTGTCAACAGGATTTTCAAGATTATTTTCATTGTATAAACCGGTAAGTTGGAATGATTTCCTCAATAAATGTTCTGGGAATTCCATCCAAATGTTACCGACTAATATAGAAAATTCTGCTTTAGATAACCCTCTACCAAAATGTTGTCGCTGCCAAATAGTTAATTTTTCGTCCCAGGACTTTTTAAAAACACCAAATGTAACAGAATCTAACGGTTGTAGGATATGTGTCGTATGCGGTGGGAGTTTAAGAAGTACAATATTCTCTTTAATGGCTAATTCTATTAGCTGAATAGAAACGTGGGAAGAGTGTCCATCGAAGATGAGCATAAGTGGTCTCTCTTGAGGGCAATATTTTAAAAAGTGGTTTTTAAACCAATTAAAAAATGCCAATTCAGTCATCCACCCATTTGGAGTCGTAGCATACCCAGTGTTAGGGTACGCTGCTTCTGGCATCCATATATCCCATAGATGCTTTGCTTTGTAGAGAATAAACGGAGGTAGCTTTTGTCCATTTGCTGATACACAGAACAATATTGATGTATTATTCCTTCCGGTACCATGAGTGTGACGGTATACCGCTTCATTTTTTTTAGACACAACTTTTGTAGTTGACGGATCTGAACATAGTGAGGTTTCGTCCAAATTGAAGATCTGGGCTGGTTTATTAAGCAACCCAATTTCTTGTAACGTGTTCTCATACAAGTCGAAGAATCCGTAAATTATTTCTGGTTTTGTGTTTTCCGTTCGTATGGATTGTCTTTTAATTGGCTTTTTACAAGACAGGCCATGCCTCTTACAGAAACCAGTAAACCAGTCTTTACCAGGGACTCCATTTCGAAATCTCGTTTGCAAATTATTTTCCTGCACATACTTCCCAACCAGACTTAATATTTCCTTCTTGGAAAATCTAAATCCCACTTTGCTTATAGTTTTAATATGAGCAGCCAGCTGAGTTTCTAAGGTTTCACCCAGGTCTACTGTCCGGCCAGGCTGAGCTTTTTTTGATGGGGGACGATTTTTCCACCCTTTTATACGCACAATTAGTGTAGATCGCGGGATATTAAAAACATTGGAAGCTCTCTTTACGGAATAGTTTCGTTCGTTAATAGAATTTATAGCATTGGTTAGATCATCGGCAGTATACGCTTTATTTTTCTTTTTGCCGTTCACCCTTTTATTTGGCATCTTTATTACAGAATCTGCAATAAATATGTATGATTTTAATACATTTATGATAATACATTCATAAGATGTTAGGTGTCACAATTATAAGCACATTTCAAAATCGCCGTGTATTTGTGACACGCGGAAAATAAATTAACGTTGTAAATTTTAGGTTACAATAGCACGTGCATCAAGTTCTACAACTAACAATTATCAAAAAAAATAAGTACCTAAATGAAATTTGCAAAATAATGAACATGAATTACGTTTTTACTTGAAAACAATAAGTTCTTACCTTTAAGTAACCGACACTTCTGCAGCTTTTCAAATTGAACGATACAATGTGTAGACTACCTATATTGAATCTATGGTACTAGCCTTGTTTATAAAGATATATAGTTATTCAACCGCATTAGTACAAGTGGATGGCGTACAGATGTGATGGTGGATAATGTGTGTACCTGGCCAATGAAACTCGTGCATTTATAAAAATAACCAATCATATTCAACGACCTTGGTAATATTAGATTCTTCCACAAGGTGTCACTACTGCGGTTGATTAACTATATTTTATATAAACAAGGGTACTAGTTTGGGTTAAAGTCGCGCGAAATTTAAACTGCGTGCAATTGTCACAATTAGCCCTATGTCACATTTAGCCGGATGCACTGTAACCAAACATTTTCTGCCTTCCACAGTTAATCGTTACTAAAAAATTATAAATAAAGGAATTTATTGTAATACAAAATTTAAAAAATCAGTACCTTCTTTTCATTTACTCCAATGTAATAGGCACTAAAATATTATATTCAATAAACCATATTATGAATATTTAAATACCATGGTATTTAAATGCCATGGTATTTAAATATTCATAATATGGTTTATTGAATATAATATTTTAGTGCCTATTACATTGGAGTAAATGAAAAGAAGCTACTGATTTTTTAAATTTTGTATTACAATAAATTCCTTTATTTATAATTTTTTAGTAACGATTAACTGTTGAAGGCAGAAAATGTTTGGTTACCTATGTAAAAATAACTATACTGTACTACTCCTTTTGGTGCTATTATTATTAACCTGTGACAGTCCCTGCTCAAGGGCGCCAATTTGTGACGGTCCCTGCTCAAGGGCGACAATTTGTGACGCTTTTAATTCGGTTATGGATTTATTCTCCGGTTTTTGCCTTCGGGCGCCACGCATCCTTAGGTTTCACGTGGTGAATGGTCCACGCAGACTCTACTCGCTTATGAGTAGAGGCTGGGTAACTACAGTGAAGAAGGTGCATAATTGCACATGCCAGAGGGTAAAAAGTTTCTCAAATATAGGCAATAAAAGTCGGTTTAACGGAAGTTACTATCAAGTTTATTAGCATAAAATTAAATAGGCAAGCAGCAACATAATAGGCAGACAGCAAAATAAATAAATTAGCAAAAGTAGAAAATCAGCAAAATAAACAAACGGTAATAAGCAACAATATTATATATAATATGTGAAATCTATTAAACCCAGGTTATTAGCAGTAGTGCCTTTTATTCAAGCATTAAAGCGGCAGTAAAGTTTCAATCACAGTTTAAGAGAAGAAGCGGTGCAAATATTAAACAAGTTATTTTACAATAAATCAGACGGCTTTGTAGGGATTCGGAACAAAGAAACGGGTTATAGAAGTCTTCCTAAGGGTCGAACACACGCTACAGGTTATTCATCAACTCTTATATACCGGGTTTGGGACGGGTATAGCTGTAGAAATCTTTCCTGAGGGTCGAACACGCGCTACAGGTTTATTCATTAGCTTATATAACAGGTTCAGGATAGGTATAGCTATAGAAATCTTTCCTGAGGGTCGAATACGCGCTACAGGTTATTCATTAGCTTTTACCTAAGGGTTCGGGGTACATATAGCTGTAGAAATCTTTCCTGAGGGTCGAACACGCGCTACAGGTTTATTCATCAGCTTATATATAGGGCTCGGGGCGCTACAGGTTTATTCATTAGCTTGTATCTAAGGGTGCAATATATATATATATATATATATAGCTATAGAAATCTTTCCTGAAGGTCGAACACGCGCTACAGGTTTATTCATTAGCTTATATAACAGGTTCGGGATAGGTATAGCTATAGAAATCTTTCCTGAGGGTAAAACACGCACTACAGGTTATTCATTAGCTTTTACCTAAGAGAATCGGACAGGAGGCCTACCCATTAGAACTTACTCTAATTGGTAATCGGTGGTAACTATATTTCGGTTGGTGTTTCGGAGATCGGTCAGGTATCCTATTCCAAAAATAGATAATCTTTTTGCAGTTTTAAATGCAGGATTGTATTATAGTAAAATTGATCTCTCTCAGGCCTACGCGCAAGTAGAACTGGAAGAGGAGTCGAAAAAATTAGTTACATTAAATACTCACAAAGGTCTTTTTCAAATGAACAGACTTCCCTATGGCGTGGCTTCGAGTCCAGGCATTTTTCAGAGGTTAATTGAGCAAGTTTTTTCATGTATGGATCATGTGGCAATTTTTTTAGATGACATTTTAATTACAGGGTCATCAAAACAACATTACATGGAAAATTTTATTTTAGTTTTTAAAAAGTTACAAGAATGTGGGTTACGAGTAAAGTTAACTAAATGCACATTTTTTCAAAACAAAGTAAATTTTCTGGGTTATTGTATAGATAAAGAGGGGTTGCATACCTGAAAAGATAAAGTGATGGCCATTTTAAAGCACCTATTCCCGAAAATATTACCCAATTAAAGTCATTTTTGGGATTAGTTAATTTTTATGGTAAATTTTGAAAACTTGAGCCATAAATTACATAACTTGCATATTTTGCTTAAAAAAGATGTTAAATGGGTTTGGAGTAAAAAACAAAATGAAGCTTTCGAACTTATAAAAAAAGAGCTGGCGTCACCTAAAGTTTTGATTCATTATGATCCTAAATTACCAATTGTACTAGCTTGTGACGCCAGTGCGTATGCTGTAGGAGAAGTTATTTCACACATTCTTGCGAATGGGGATACTCGTCCCATAGCGTATGCATCTCGATCACTTACAGATTCTGAAAAACAGTATAGCCAAATTGACAAAGAAGTACTGGCTATCATTTTTTGTGTAAAGAAATTTCACGATTACCTATATGCTCGATTTTTTACTTTGTTATGTGATCATAAAACTTTAATTAGTATTTTCGGAGAAAAAAAAGGTATTCCGGTTTATGCTGCAAGTAGATTGCAAAGATGGAGTATTATATTAAGTACTTACAATTATGAAATTAAATATGTTAAGTCTGAAAATAATCATGCAGATGCTCTGTCAAGATTATCTTTATCTATTAAATCTGAAACCGAACCTGATTTTGCCCATATTTTGTATATAGAGGAAAATTTACCTATTGACCATAAGAGAATTGCTCAGTTTACAAAAAAAGATCCCATATAAAACCAAGTCTATGGGTTTTGTTTGCACGGTTGGCCCGAAAATAAAATTGATGAACAATACAGAGTATTTTTTAATAAAAAAGAGCAATTTCACCTAGAACAAGGCTATATTTTGTGGGGATATAGAGTTACTGTACCGAAAAAATTACAATTAAATGTATTAGAACAAATTCATTTAACACATGTGGGAATTAGTAAATGCAAAGCAATGGCTAGGTCGTAGATTTGGTGGCCTAACATAGATTCTGATATTGAAGCAATGTGTAAACAATGTAAAATTTGTAATACTATACAGGGTGGTCCACCAAAAACAACATTACATCCTTGGCCTTTCGAAAACATGCCATGGAGTAGATTACATATGGATTTTATGGGACCACTATTTGGTAATAAGTATTTTGTTTTAATTGATTCTTTCTCTAAATGGCCTGAAGTTTTTAAAATAAAAAATACAGATGCAAGAAGTGTTATTAGTATACTTAAAGGTTTATTTTCCCGTTACGGTTTGCCTAATAAAATGGTATCCGATAACCTCTCAGGAAATTGAAAATTTTTTTAAAGTAAATGGGGTTCGACATTTATTTTCTACTCCCTATCATCCAGCTAGTAACGGACAAGCAGAAAATGCGGTTAAAACATTTAAAAATGCTCTAAAAAAAAGCTATTTTGGATAATAAAAATATAGATTTTTTTTTGGACGATTTTCTCTTAGACTATAGAAATTGCCCCCACTCAACTACAGGAGTGAGTCCAGAAATGAAAATGTTTAATAGAAATTTACGTAGTCGTTTGGACTTATTAAGGCCTAATTTTGAGAGTAAAATAAAAGACAAAACCGAGCAGTCTATAGCCCACTATCGGGGTAAACAAAAAAATTTTGAAGTAGGCGAACAAGTTTTAATTAAAGATTTTAAAAACCCAAAACATCCAACTTGGGCAGAGGGTGAGATTGTAATAATAACACGTTTCAGTTGTAGACTGGTTTTATTCTCGAACCCTTTAGAATACAAATACTCGTCATCATGTGTATATGCAACACTTAATACATACATCTGATCTATTAGTTGCATATACCTTACATCTCCCTTTTCAATAAAAGATTTCATTTTACAAATCTAATCGATTCACAGGTTTCACGAGTCTGCCTGAGGACGTAATCTTTTCAGATTTTACAAATTCAGCCTCAGTGTCAGAGTTCGTGTCATTTAAGCTACTTTCTATATTGTTGTCAATTTCAGGGTTTCTGTCACTGTTTCTTGACCTTTCACTTTCCACTTCACTATGCGATTCGCTATCACTGTCACTGGTATAAGTCTCTACATAATTTCCCCTCTTACAGTTCTTATAGCTATTAGTATTAGGTACAATCTGTTTTTGCAGTGTCTTATTTACATCTATTTCTCTCCTATTTATTTTTATAAATTTTCTATTTCTGGTCAATATAGACCCATTATCTAATTTTATTACATATGTCCTATTTCTAAGTCTATTTACAATTGTTCCAGGCACCCACTCAAAATTTTGTTGCATTTGAACATTAACTCTGTCCTTAATATTTAATTGAGATAAATCTTTTTTCCCATTATTATAATATTTTTCTTGAGTGTGCTGCCTGTTTTTAATATTATTTGTATTACAATCTCTGGCAATTCTCGGTTTTAATTGTTTTGTTGTGTATGGTACTGTAGTTCGAAGTTTACGTGACATTAAAATTTCCGCTGGGGACGAATTTCCGAATACAGGTGTATTTCTATAGTGCAATAATGCCAAGTTTATGTCCTTTTTATCGTTACAAATTTTTTTAAATATATTTTTTACAGTTTGTACATTTCTTTCAGCCATACCATTTGACTGTGGATTTCTCGGCGAAGAAATAATGTGATTGAATTCCCACTCTTTGGAAAATTTGGTAAAAATATCTGATTTATATTGTGGACCCCCATCTGAGACTAAAGTTAATGGGATGCCATGTCTAGAAAATATTTCTTTCATTTTTTTAATTACATTTTGACTAGTTGTATTTTGCCCCAGTTCTGCTATTTCTATAAATTTGGAAAATTAATCTACTAAAAGTAAATATTTGTGACCATTTATTTCAAAAAGGTCTGTTCCTACTTTATTCCACGGTAAATTTGGTATTTCGTGTGGTATTAATGTTTCCTTTGTTTGTGATCTAGAATACTTCATACAGGTGGAACAAGCTTGAATCATTTGTTTTATTTCATTTTGCATGTTAGGCCAAAATATAGAGTCTTGCGCAATTTTTAAACATTTGTTGATGCCCATGTGTGCGTAATGCACTCTATTTAACATTTCCTTACGCATACTATTTGGTATTACAATAGCTTGACCCTTAAATATTAACCCATCAATGATTGTTAAATCCTGTTTATTTTTGCAGTATTTTTTAACATTATTATTTAATTTTTTACTGTTATTTGGCCATCCGTCTAGTATAATCTTTTGCAATTCTTGGAGTTCTGTATCATTTTTTGTTTTTTCTTTTAATTCATTTAACTTTTCATTTGTGACATTAATTTGATTTTTTATTAAACAAACTTGTGCGCTAATTTCTTTCTCTAAGTGATCATCAAAGTCATTTTTTAAATAAGCGCGAGAGAGTGCATCAGCAAGAATCAAATCTCGCCCTGGCTTATATGTTAACTCAATTTCATATTTTTGTAATTGCAATAACATTCTTTGCAACCTAGCAGGACATTTATTAAGTGGTTTTTTAAAGATCGAAATCAGTGGTTGGTGATCAGTCTCTATATGCACTTTTTTTCCGTAAATGTATTCGTGAAATTTAGATACTCCGAAACAAATGGCTAATAATTCCTTTTCAATCTGTGCATAGGCCTGTTGCGTCTCTGTGAGTGCTTTTGATGCATATGCACAAGGTAAGTTACTTTGCATTAGGACTGCTCCCAAACCTGATTTGCTAGCATCTACTGAAATAGTTACTTGTTTATTTATGTCAAAAAATTGTAAACACGGTTTGCTAGTTAATTTTGTTTTAATTTCGTCTAAAGCTTGCTGCTGCTCTCTTTCCCATCTAAATTCGGTTTCTTTTTTTAACAATACCCTAAGTGACTCTGTTTTTGCAGAAAAATTCTTTATAAATTTACTAACATAAGTAAGCATGCCTAATATTCTTTGAACATCATTTATGCACGTTGGTGTTGGAATTTCTAAAATGGCTTTAATTTTTGAGTCACTCGGTGTAACTCCACTACTTGATTACATGTCCCATGTATATAATTTTGTCTTGTCCGAATTTGCACTTTTCTAAATTAAATTTTACATTATTTTCTTTTGCTAACTCTAAAACCTCTCTTAATCTTTTGTCATGTTCTGCTTTTGTTTTACCCCAAACTACTATGTCATCAATGTAGACATCGGACCCTTCTGTGCTAAAAATAGATCTAAATCGTTCTTGAAAAACTTCAGGTGCACTTTTTATTCCGTAGGGTAATCGTCTAAATTTATACCTACCGAATGGTGTACTAAAGGTACATAAATTCGCACTTTCATTGTCTAATTCAATTTGGTAAAACCCATTTCGTGCATCTAATGTGCTGAAATATTTAGCCCCTACCAACCTAGATGTAATTTGTTCTAGTGTTGGCAATTGACAATACTCCCTTTTAATTACCTTATTCAGATCTTTGGGGTCTAAACAAATTCTTAGTTTCCCATTAGGTTTTTTGACTAGCACTAAAGCATTTACCCAGCTACAAGCACCCTCAACTTTCTCTATTATTTTTAATTTAGTTAATTCCTCAATACACTCTTTTAAAGAATTTAATAATGGATAGGGCACCTTACGAGTTGCATGAACTACAGGCGTTGAATTTTTGTTTATTTCTATGTGATATGGTTTTTTCAGGCATCCGATACCCGCAAAAATTTCTCTGTACTCTTCAACTAAAGCACCATACACACTTTCCTTATTTACAGTATCTATTCTTTCTATTAAATTCAATATCTTACATGAAGGTAGACCTATTATCGGTTGAGTATTGCTATTTACTACAAAAAACTCTTAAGACATATTTATTTTTGTTTGTCAAATTTTCACATTTTACATTACAAGTGCCTTTCACGTCTAATTTGTTTCCCGTGTAAGACGTCAGTTTTATCTTAGTTTCCTTTATTAATTCCCTGGGCAGGTTTAACTGTTTAAAGTATTTAATTGGTAATATATTTACCCCTGCACCTGTGTCAATTTTTAGTTTTAGTGTTACATTATTTACTTTTAACGTTGTGAACCAACCATCACAATTTAAGTTATTTAAATTAGTATTTATTTTATCTATTGAGCCTACAAATAAATATGTCTCAGTTTCACTTTCTTTTGTTTCTATACAGTCAATCTTTGGTTTACTTTTACACATTTTAGCAAAATGGTTTAACTTACTGCATATTTTACAGATTTTGCCATATGCTGGACACTGATTTAAGTTGTGATCCTTTCCACATCTTGAGCATGCATTTATCTTCTTACTTGTACCTTGTTGTTTCCCTTGGCCCTGGTTGCTTTTTCTGAGTCTCCTGTTCTTATTTGTTGAGATAGCTTCCACGGATCCATCAGGTGCTCCGCTGCCTTTAATGGTTTCACTTTGTTCTTTCGATTTTTCAATCGATCTGCAAGTTTCAATTGTCTTATCCAAAGATATTGAGCTGTCTTCTAACAATCTTTGTCTCATTTCATCATCAGTCACGCCTACTGTTATGATTGCTTTAATTATCAGATCTTGCAGTTCTCCTAACTTACATTTTAGAGCTTGTTTTTTCACAGCCGTGATAAACAAATCTACTGGTTGCCCTCTTTGTTGTCGTAAGCTAATTAATGAAAAAATCTCGAAACTTAAATTTTCTTTTGGTAAAAAGTGTGACCCAAACTTCTCTAAC
Organism: Pogonocherus hispidulus; assembly: GCA_963924545.1. Lineage (NCBI taxonomy): Eukaryota > Metazoa > Arthropoda > Insecta > Coleoptera > Cerambycidae > Pogonocherus > Pogonocherus hispidulus. The sequence goes on from OZ004698.1 coordinate 30,451,923, forward strand.
AATACGTTTATTTTATTTTTTTCATCTTCTTGGAAGGTAAACGTTTCATATATTCTAAAACCTTCTTCTCCCACCAGGTGTAACATTTGAGCACATTGAATGGCTTCTGATTTTTTGTTGAGCTCCGAGGCTATGAGATAGTTCTCGAATCTTCTTTTCCAAAATACCCAATTTTCAGCTAAATTACCTTCCATTTGCATAGGTACGATAGCCGACTTCATTTCTGCCATTATTTATTATTTTCTTATTATTTACGTGAGTTTCTACTAATTTATTTCTTATTTTTCGATCAGTTCTCGACTGCGCCATGTAATAATAACACGTTTCAGTTGTAGACTGGTTTTATTCTCGAACCCTTTAGAATACAAATACTCGTCATCATGTGTATATGCAACACTTAATACATACATCTGATCTATTAGTTGCATATACCTTACAAGATAATGAATCATGAAGGTTCAGTTATATGGGATATTAAAACAAGAGAGGGTAAAAAATGTAGACGTCATTCGGACCAAATTCGCCCTTTGAGGAAATCAGGAAATTTGGTTCTTACTTCGTCGAAAACTAAAATGTTACCTAAAGGTCCTAATAAAGATGAACGCGATATCGAAAATAACAATGACACTGTACAGGGTGATAATTTTAGAAATCAAGATACTGAGGAAATTCAGGATACGGGTGTAGAGATTCAAAATGAGATTTCAAAGTACAATTTAAGAAATAGAAATGTTAAATAATCTATAAAAAAATTTTGGTTGTTCTATGGAAATTTTACTCTATGGATTAAATAAAGATTTTTTTATTTATAGTTTTTAGTTTCTGAGTTAACTGTGTTAATACATGTAATTTAAGAAATAAATTTCCTTTATAATTTTTAGGTAAATAATTATACTTAAGTAATCTAATGTAATTGGTAAAAATTAGATAAATGTTGTGCCTTAATAAAATAGTACTTTATATTGTTTTTTATAATAATGATGGAATTGCGTTTTTTTCTAGGTTCTAGTAAACAAAACGTTTTCTTGTATTTATATATTAAATTGTATTATTTTTATTTGGGGGAGGAAAAGTGTTATATATATTTTATAACACACTGTATATATTTAAATAACTAATATTGCTTGCCACTGTGTATACTTGGTTTAGTTCCAGTAGATAGCTATATTTCTTTGTGTCGCTTCTTTATTATACGATTCTTTTCACTAGTTTTTGTCTTACATGTTCTGTACATATTTACTATTTTATGAAATAAAACACTGTTAAAATAACCACGAAGTTAAGCACTTCTTTCTGCCTGCTACCAAAGCCTATTATTATAAATTAAATAAATTAAAGATACAACAGATTTCTAAATTCATTTCTTACTCGCTGCATACAATCTTCCATCGTTATTGTGGGAGTCTTATACACTCGCAGCCTTATTAATAATAAAACTTAGAATGTTCTAAGACGTAACTAGAATGTAATTAGTGAAAACTGCATTAATAATGCCATTTAAATGCATGTTAACGCTAGAATGATGCTAAATCACTAGTTATCAGTTTGGGTATGTTTTACAATAAGTTAAAGTTAACCTAAAAGTTTGACAAAAATGTCAGCAGTTTTTCTTTTCCCTCTCAATTAACAGATCAAGAACGTTTTTCTGAAATATTAAATAATTTAATGCGAAATTTTCCGTATTTATATGTCAGTAACCTCAATAATTATATAAAATTTTATTATGGCATGGTTACTTATCCAATTCATTAGGGGGTTTTTGAAAATTTTGAACCCCAAATTTTAACACGTCGTTATCGTTATTCTGAGCATGTGCAGTTCCAAAAAGAGTATCATTTTTGGTACTACGCGTGCTCAGTATAACGTTTGCGATAACGATAAGGTAAAAATTTAAGGTGTTCAAAATCTCCCTATTATAAAAGGCAAAGTTAATGCTTATCAAGGGCGGATTTACCATGAATTCAAATTTTACATTAGCAAAAAGCAAAATCGTAATTATAGTTAAAAAAAATATAAACGTACTTCACTAAGGATATTTTATTAAACACTTCTATTTGCTATTTCATATTTGTCCAAAGAAAAACGTACCTATCTAAATGCACAGATAATTTTTAATTTCACAACATTTTTTAAAAATGAGGTTCTTTGAGATACTTCCCCATGTTTTAAAGCTAAATCCGCCCTTGATTGATTATTAGCACAAAACAATTTTGACACAAGACACTTATCAGTCTTGTCACTTTGGGTAAATATTTGTAAATGCAGGTTAGATTTACTGCAGTGAAATTAGCTCTATCTGTAAAATGAGATGTTGTCACATTAACTTCTTATTTAGCATGCTGTTAGTTATTTGTCTATAAATATTTAATTATTAATATGAACTACTTAGATTGATTTAAGAATCCGGTTAGTTGTCATTAGTAAACATGATGTTATTGTGATTATTATTAATATGGGTGTCGATCTTTAATTGTACCCCAAATAAAAGAATCGAGCACTGAGAGATCTGGAGAGCGGGGTGGCCAAAGGAAAGGACCACTGTTGGCTATCCATCGATCATCAAAAGCATTTTGTAAAAAATTATCGATGAGATAGCCACTATGTGGAGGTGCACCATCATGCTGGTAAAACAAATTTCTTTGAACAGCAAGCGGCACATTTTCTAAATAGTCTGTTTAAAAATTTTGGAGAATATTCAAATAGCCTTCACCTATAATTTAATAAAGACATTTTATATTTAGAATGATTGAAAATCATCTAACTTACCATTCAAATTTTCCTGATAAAAATGTAGTGCCACGACGCTATCATTTCTTATCGCACAATAAACATTGAACTGCCAAGATTCTTGAAAATTTTGCTCCCTAAATACATTTAAATTTGAATCACTCCAATAATGGGAATTATGACGATTAAAGGCACCATTTTTGGTAAATTTAGCTTCGTCTGTCCAAATGATATTGTCCAGAAAAAAATTGTTTCCTTGCGCCCAAGTTATCATAAATTCACAGAATGCCACTCGTCTTGGAAAATCAGTTTCTTTTAGATGTTGGACTATGGAAAATGCGTACGGTTTAAATTTATGTTTGCGTAAAATTCTAAGAATTGTTGTTTTGGATAATCCTGACTCTAACGCAGCTTGTCTTAGAGACATTGTCGGATTAGCGGCGAAATATCCCAAAATAGTTATTTCAATATTCTCATTATTAAGGAGAGGTTTATTTCTTTCCACTATTTTCTTGACGGATCCAAAGTTCTTGAAATTTTCTATAATTTGTTTAACAGCAAATCGTGATGGTTTCTGTTTTTGTGGATATCGAAGGGCAAATGTGTCACTTGTTCTTGATATAACTTTATCACATTCTCCATAAATAATAAATAAGTTTAAATAATCTTCATTTGTATAATTTAAGCGCCCCGGCATGATTATTAATAATTTGCAAATGGCGAATAACAGCTTAATACATTGTTTAGCATTTATTTTGATTGTGTTTTAACGCTGTCACAGCCAACTAAGAGTAACTGAACTTAAAATACGAAGAAAAATTACCAAATAAAAATATTAAACGGGCAATATTTCGAAAACTAAGAATTTTCGGGATAGACAACTATACACAAACTTACCCTTATTTTTAATGCTAAATAAGATAAAACCATAAAATTTGGGGGTTCAAATTTGAAAAAATTGATTTTTTGCAGTTTTCCTAATTTTCTTTTTAACCTATTTTTTTGAACACCCTGTATTCATAGTTATTGAAATATTATAAAAATTCTATTAAAATAGGCTCTTTCCAACAAGGAACCCACCCCAAATTAAATAATAAACGCTTCCTTTTAAGAAAAATGGATAACTGCTTTCGGGCCTGCAAACGTCATTTCTCTCATAAAAACTTAAATAATGTAAAAACGCTTAGACTTAGGTATAGGACATGATACATGAAATCTACCTAGAATTTTACGTAGAATCTAAAAATGAGGTAATATATAGGGTGTTCCATTTAAAATAAGCAAGTTGGCACCTACTTCCGGTATAACCGGAAGTGCCACCATCTTGAGAATATTTTAGGCGAGTTGCCCCCATCGACATTAATATACTGTCAAATTTTCAAAATTTTCCTATGAATAGTTTTCCATATATAGATCGAGTTGGTTCCCGGTGGACCACCCTGTATATAACTAGGTATAACTAATTATTTACCTCCACCCCCACATTCACCTCAGCCTCATGAGGCCGTTCCAATTTTCTATGTTTAAATGTATGTTTTTGAATTTTGATAATACCTTGGAAAATAAAATACTGATGGAACCACATTAGGTCTCAACCTTTTTTTGGTTGCAGACGATTCAGAATAATTTTCCTTTTTAAAATGTTGACTACATATCAGGGTATGAGGTGTAGGGTTGAAATTTTCCAATCGCATAACTTTTACCGTAGCCAACGTTAATAGAGGCCCAGAAGATCACATTTGTCACGTGACGTGACGTCATAAAAGTAGGCTTGCAAAGTGACCGCGCCTAACTAACATGGCTGACAGCCGCGCAGCTTCGTATGCCTGTTGTATTTGTTTGTACGTGTATTTATCAAATATTTTCAGAAAAGTGCTTAATTTATTTATGAACATTTAGTGAAAACAGAATAGGTAAATTTGTTGTGAATTGTGCGGCAATTGTTAGCGTCTTCGTGCAAGGTGTTTGGTATTGTATTTATGCAACAGGTATTTGGTATTTGAGCAGCAGTGCCTCTATTTGTGTTTTCGTGTTGGTTAGAAATTTGTGTAGGTGTCGATTAAATAATAATTTAGGATTATTTATCAGTTAATACATAGGTAAGTTTTAAATACGAACAGTAGCTAAATCATAGTTTAGTTTATTCATACATAGGTAGTGTAGTTTAACTTTATATTTCATTATGCCTGATAAATGTTGTGTTCCACATTGTTCAAGCAATTACGGCAATAATAATTGTTACGTGTCTGTGTTTTCTTTTCCTAAAGATGAGGAAAATAAACAAAAGTGGATTAAAGCTATTCATAGGGAATCATATAACCCTTCAAAACATTCGGTTGTATGTATAAATTATTTTTCAGAGTCATTTGAAAGTCATTCAGAGTTTTTTGGTCTAGAAAAAGACCAAAACTTACCAAAAACGCAGTACATACAATATTTCCAAATCAACCGTCTTATATGACGAAAAAGTCACCTATTAAACGTAAATATCCAGATGAAAGGCGACGTGAATTAGAAAAGCGGGATTATGCTATTTTTGAGGAATGGGTCCGTGGGGATGACATTTTAAATTTCGACAATTTTTTACTTAAATTTAAAGAAAAAAATGTATTCGATTTCCTTTTTAAAATATCTGAGAATTTTATTAGTTTTTTTAAAGTCGATTGCGATTCAAATGAATATCCTACAATTGCGTTTGGTTTAAAAATATTTAGGGACTTAAAAGTTGTACACCCATATTAATAATAATCACAATAACATGAAGTTAACTAATGACAACTAACTGTATTCTTAAATCAATCTAAGTAGTTCGTATTAATAATTAAATATTTATAGACAAATAACTAACAGCATGCTAAATAAGAAGTTAATGTGACAACATCTCATTCTATACATAGAGCTAATTTCACTGCAATAAATCTAACCTGCATTCTGCCTGCATTTACAAACATTTACGCAGTGACAAGACTGACAAGTGTCTTGTGTCAAGACTGTTTTGTGTTAAAAAGCAATCAAGGGCGGATTTAGCTTTTCAACATGGGGGAGTATCTCAAAGAATCATATTTTTAAAAAATGTTGTGAAATTAGAAATTATCTGTGTATTTAGATAGGTACGTTTTTCTTTGGACAAACATGAAATAGCAAATAGAAGTGTTTAATAAAATATCCTTAAGTGAAGTACCTTTATATATTTTTTAACTAATTACGTTTTTGCTTTTTGCTAATGTAAAATTTGAATTCATGGTAAATCCGCCCTTGATAAGCATTAACTTTGCCTTTTATAATAGGGAGATTCGTAGCCCACGTTAACTCGGGGGTTACGGGAGATTTAGAACACCTTAAATTTTTACCTTATCGTTATCGCAATCGTTATACTGAGCACGGGCAGTGCCAAAAATGATACTCTTTTTGGAACTGCACATGCTCAGAAGAACGATAACGACGTGCTAAAATTTAAGGGGTTCAAAAACTCCCTAATGAATTCGATAAGTAACCATGCTATAATAAAATTTTATAATAATTATTGAGGTTACTGACGTATAAATACCGAAAATTTCGCATTAAATTATTTAATATTTCAGAAAAACGTTCTTGATCTGTTAATTGGGAGGGAAAAGAAAAACTGCTGACATTTTTGTCAAACTTTTAGGTTAACTTTAACTTATTGTAAAACATACCCAAACTGATAACTAGTGATTTAGCATCATTCTAGCGTTAACATGCATTTAAATGGCATTATTAATGCAGTTTTCACTAATTACATTCTAGTTACGTCTTAGAACATTCTAAGTTTTATTATTAATAAGGCTGGTTTCTTTTGTAAAAATAAAATTATTCCTTCAACCAAATTTTCATGGATATTAGGAAATGATTCAATTTGTTCAAAATGGTCGCAGTTCGAATGTTTATTAAGTCATATAAATTCAAATGACATAAGTAAAGTTTTTGACAAAGTTCTATTCAAGCATATCAAATATTTAATGAGCTTATATCAGATAAATATCAAGCTGAATTTTTAAAGAGGGGCAAGCAAAGAATTATTTTTCGAGAATTAATAATTTTAAAATTAGAAAAATATATAGAGAACTGTGACGGTCCCTGCTCTAGGGCGCCATTTGTGACATTCCCTACTCGAGGGTGTCAATTTGTGACGCTCTTAAATCGGTTTCGGATTTTAATGGTCGGGTTTCTGCCTTCGGGCGCCACCAAACATGGGTTTCACGTGGTGAATGGTCCACGCGGACTCTACTCGCTTATGAGTAAAGTCTGGGTAACTGCAGTGAAGAAGGTGCATACCTGCACTTGCCAGAGGGTCAATGTTTCTTAACCTAAGTAATAAAAGTCACACATTTCCAACTCCTAAAATATTTATTTATACTTTAAATAAATCGGTCGGTAAATAAAGCAGTTAATGCCAAAATATTAATAGCAATATATGTATATATATTTATTCATAGAAGCGGTAATAATAAACAAGCGGAAATATATTAGCAACAAATGGTAGCAAGCAGCAGTAAATAGACAAGCAATAATTATTATTCAGGTAAACCTATTCGGCAATCAATAATTAGCAACAAAGCGGTAGCAACCAGAAAAGCTAAGCACAATAAATTAATAATGCAACAAAATACCTTATTCTCGGTCTATCGGTTTACTGTACCAGCCTCTGACGGTATTCTATCAATGTACCTAAACAGCAACTTTCCCCATGTCAAACGCTCATAGAGGAACCATTGCCAAGGCACATATTATGATAAAACACTTAAGACACTGAAATACGGGTACCAGGCTTTTGTGTATCCGGAATCTGGGTACGTAAAACTGATGTTCTCTAGCAAGCAACTTTCCCCATGTCAAGCGCTCATAGAGGAATCATTGCCAAGAGATACACCTAGTGAAACGCCCTCCCAAAGACATAATACAAGGCTAATATTATTTACTATACTCGGTAACCAGCTACACTTAACTAATGCACTCTAACAGGCAACTTTCCCCATGTCAAACGCTCATAGAGGAACCATTACCAAGAGGTACACCTAGTGAAGTATATACTAGGAACAGCGTACAGTCGAACAGCGTCTTCAAGCTCACACAAAGCTGCTTCGCCCATGTCAAACGCTCATAAAGCGATCGCAGCCAAGTGAACCTGAAGATAGCTTGTCGGCGGCGGTCGGACTTACTAAGGGTTACTTACTCCTGCTGGTGCTGGTGCTGGCGGAAATGATCAGAAGATCAAAAGATCGGACGGTCAAAAGGTCCTTTCTAGGCAGTTACAATGCTTTAAGTAGTAAATCGGAGACACCACGTGACTGTAAATCATGTGGGAGAAACATCGCGCATTGGGTGCGCGGATATTTTAATTTTTGATTCAAATTCGGCCAACCTAATGGTACACGGTACTAGTCTACTCAATATATTATTGCTAGCCTAGTCACAGCGTTAAATAATATAAACAAATTACAAAATAATATTTTGATAGATTTACGGGCTTCTACACTTATTTTAAATATCATTACCAAAAAGAACGGTTTTAAAACTCCAAGAAATAACTAAATTCTTATTATAACACATCCTAAATAAGTTAAATATATTCTACAATATTAAACAATAATAAATAAATATTTCCAACTTATTTAAATCATTTCGGAAAATACAAATTATTCTAAGCTCTGCAAAATAATGTAGAGACCTGAAATAAACTAAAATATATTTAAGTAAGGGGATATAAACTCGGCAAAATAAACAATCTTATAATATTAATAAAAATGTAATTGACGGAATACTTGTAAGTGACTTTTCTACTTCATTCTCGGAATTTAATTATTTTAACAATTAAGGTTTACGTATACCCCCCTTCATTTTAAACTGGAAGTTCAAAAATTATGAAAAAATTCAGGTACACTTGTTGATGCAAGATGAATAACATAGCAAATAATGAAAAATATCTGTCGACTAGTTTTTGAAAAAAAGTGAAAAAACCTTGAAAAAAACTAGTTTTTATTTTTTTTCTCAAAAACTAGTCGACAGATGTTGATTAAAATTTTTGAGATTAATGTGATTTCTATTGCAAATACGTCTAATTTTTTTGAAAATTTTTGAACTTAGTTTTCGAAAAAAATGCATTTTTAGTAAAAAATTGCTTATAACACAATTAATATAAAGAAATTTTAGGATTTAAAAGTATACTATGATGCCATAGTCTTTTAGTGAAGGACAGGACCAAAAATGTTTGAAGTTTTTAGAGATCTTTTTAAAATATTAAATAATAATTGATCAAAATCGCCTTCAACAATAATCAACCAGCACGTACTGTCCTCTGTTAGTCATCTTTCCAACTTGAAGTCCGGAATTACACAGTTGCCAGATCGTGACGGCACTTTGAGATTGGTTACGGAGGTCAAATCATGAAACTTTAGAGTTTAGAGAATACAGTGGAAGCGATAATAACGCATTATATTATGCGAATATTTTTCAATAATTCACTGAATTAGCTATCATTTGAATATTTTTAAACTAAAATGTACTGTTAATGGAATGTTACAATATAAAATAGAATAAAAAAAGTGGTTCCGTCGGGGTTCGAACTCTTGCCGAACTGGCAGACATATATATTTTAGATCGCTAAGTTTTATTAGGCTACCTATAACATTTTTAGCAGACCTTTATTACAATAGAAATTATTTAAAAAAATAATTAAACCAGAGAAATGGTTAGAAAAAATTTAAATGAGGAAGGAAATATGTACGTACTAGAACCAAAGAGTAAGTAAAGATAATCTAGAACTGCAACCTATAATATTTATGTTTGGAAAAAAGTTGATATTATAAACCTTCCACACTAATCACACTGTTAGCTATTTATTGAGTGGACATTATAACGTTTAATGAAATATCTACAGACACATTTTTTTCGGTGGATATTCAAACAGTAACTTAATCGATAATTATTATTTAATCTTAAAGTTTCATAATATCATTTTCTCATAAAAAATATAAAACTTTTTGGGCAATGATATGCACCCTTATTCAAATTCGAGTTTATATCATTAAAAAATTGTAACAAAATTGTTTATAACAGCAATTATATATATTAAAATTAAAATATTAATCAGAGCTAAAGTTTTTTTCAAAATTTCCCATAAATCTGTACCGACTTAGCCATAGAAATTACTATATTGATCGGTAAAATAAAAAAAATTCTAGTGCCGCCCCCGGTCCCGGACAAGTCGTTCTGACTATACAGGGTGATTTTTTTAACTTGCCCATTAGAATATTTTCAACTGCCGATAATGCTAGAGGTCTGAAAGTTGGTACACGCATATTAGTGACTATGCCAAATTCGGGGAAAATATGTTCAAGATGGCGGCCCTTCTGTCAACCCAAATATCGACGCCATATTGGATTTTTTAAATTGCAACCCCCATTTTTTATTCGATTTTTTAAATCTGCGCTCTTTTGCGGTTAAAATGAACCCAATGTGTCTAATACTTACTTGTTATAGTTTTTGAGATATGTTACTTTTTCTGTTAAAATTTGCGTTTGCAGAGGTTGTTTAAAAAATTCATAACTTTTTCACTATTGACGCAAAATTAAAACTGCTTGGTTCAGTCGATAGCTGAAGGTTTGTAGAATATTTAGGTACGTTTCAAAATAATTAAATGTTGTTTGGTATACCTGCAATAATTTTTTAAAAATGAAGTTGAAAAAGTGTCAAAATTTCAATTTTTTTAAATGGCACGACCACATTCTACCATCGTCACTGGATAGGAAACTTAATTCAAAAGGCACTTTTAATAACAATCCCTATACCTATTTGCATTATTTTCGAAGATATTTGGATTTATTTGGAATTTTCTACCAAATATCGTTCACGCGATGGACGAGTAGGCCATGAACTTTAAAACAATGCCACTATTGTGTCAACGCTAACTCTTGTTGTCAACCTGACAGCTTTCTTACAAGTGTTTTGCAAATATTTGTTCATATTACGATGAATGCCTACCCTAATGATGTTATTTTTGATTTAATCGCTATTTACGGCAGATGCGATAACATAATTGAGAGAACCTGCCGTGCCTTCAATTTGAAATATCCAGAATTACCTCCAATGAATAGGAAGAAGCTTTCCAGTCTGCGTAATAAATTTATTCTTACTAGAAGCATAAATCCACCCAGAAACCGGCTTAAAGTGGTCACCGGAAATGAAGGAAACCAAATAAATATTTTGGGATATTTTGCCGCTTTTCCAACGGCGTCAATACGAGCAGCTTCCAGTGATTTGGGACTTAGTTATTCCTCCATTCAGAAGGTGTTATCTTTGCACAATTTTCATCCTTATGCATTCATAAGGTTGCAAAAACTCCGGCCAACGGATTACCTTAAGCGGGTAACTTTTTGCGAACAACTGTTGGTAAAAATACAAGAAGATGGTAATTTTCTGAAAAGAATTTGTTGGACGGACGAGGCTAAATTTGCTCAACGAGGTGTATTTAATAAAAGAAATCGCCATTTTTGGGCCAATCAAAATCCTCATTTGATAATAGAAGTGGAAAACCAAATTCAATTTTCAATAAATGTTTTTTGCTTATTAATGGATAATCAAGTACAATGGTACATGTATGAAGAAAATTTAAATGGTGAGCGTTATTTACAAATTCTGAATAATTGTGTAGACAATTTTCTTGACAATTTGCCTCTGCCAGAAATGATAAACGCATGGTACCAGATGGACGGTGCGCCAGCCCATTCAACAAGAGCTGTGCACCGTAAATTGGAAGACTTGTTTCAAGATAGGTGGTGGGGAAATAGGGGTCCGTGGCTTTGGCCGCCTCGTTCACCGGACCTTACCCCACTTGACTTTTACTTGTGGGGGCGAGTTAAAGAGGAAGTTTACCAAACAGAACCAAGAACATTGCAACATTTAATCGGAAGAATTACACGAGCTATGAACTCTCTGGACCAAAACGAAATAAGAAGAGCCACAATCGCCGCAGTACAAGAACGTGTTACTGAATGTTTGCATAAAAATGGGAGGCACATTGAACACGTGTAGACTATTATAGTTTAACCATAGTATCCCATAGTTTTATTATTGTTTTTATATTTTTTTGTGTTATTATGTTTGTTATGTTGTTCTTGGTTATGTTCTTCAGACATGCACCCACCATTGTACTCGATGATTATCCATTAACAAACGAAATACATTTGTTGAAAACTGAATTTGATTTTCCACATGTATGACCAAATGGGAACCTTTATTTTCTCAAAATGGCGATTCCTTTTATTAAATACACCCCGTTGAGCAAATTTTGCCTTGTCCGTAATATCCGTCGTAATATGATCAAATATTTGCAAAACACTTGTAAGAAAGCTGTCAGGTTGACAACAAGAGTTAGCGTTGACACAATAGTGGCATTGTTTTAAAGTTCATGGCCTACTCGTCCATCGCGTGAACGATATTTGGTAGAAAATTCCAAATAAATCCAAATATCTTCGAAAATAATGCAAATAGGTATAGGGATTGTTATTAAAAGTGCCTTTTGAATTAAGTTTCCTATCCAGTGAAGATGGTAGAATGTGGTCGTGCCATTTAAAAAAATTGAAATTTTGACACTTTTTCAACTTCATTTTTAAAAAATTATTGCAGGTATACCAAACAACATTTAACTATTTTGAAACATACCTGAATATTCTACAAACCTTCAGCTATCGACTGAACCAAGCAGTTTTAATTTTGCGTCAATAGTGAAAAAGTTATGAATTTTTTAAACAACCTCTGCAAACGCAAATTTTAACAGAAAAAGTAACATATCTCAAAAACTATAACAAGTAAGTATTAGACACATTGGGTTCATTTTAACCGCAAAAGAGCGCAGATTTAAAAAATCGAATAAAAAATGGGGGTTGCAATTTAAAAAATCCAATATGGCGTCGATATTTGGGTTGACAGAAGGGCCGCCATCTTGAACATATTTTCCCCGAATTTGGCATAGTCACTAATATGCGTGTACCAACTTTCAGACCTCTAGCATTATCGGCAGTTGAAAATATTCTAATGGGCAAGTTAAAAAAATCACCCTGTATAGGACGACAAAGGGCACTTCCTTTGACATCCCAGCATAATTTTTATTTCAAAATTTCCCATAATTAATTGTTTACAGACTTAACCATAGAAATTGATATCTCGATCTGTTCAATAAAAAAAATTGTAGTCCCGCCTCCGTTCCCGCACAAGTCGTTCTGACTATGTAGGACGACAAAGGGCACATCCCTTGACCACCCAGCATAATTTTTTTTTCAAAATTTCCCATAATTAATTGTTTAGAGACTTAGCCATAGAAATTGATATCTCGATCGGTACAATAAAAAAAATTCTAGTGCCGCCCCCGATCCTGGACAAGTCATTCTAACAATGTAGGACGACAAAGGCCACTTCTCTTGACCACCCAGCATAATTTTTTTTTTCAAAATTTCCCATAAATAATTGTTCACAGACTTAGCCATAGAAATTCCTATATTGATCGGTAAAATAAAAAAAATTCTAGTGTCGCTTCCGGTCCCGGACAAGTCGTTCTGACTATGTAGGACGACAAAGGGCACATCCCTTGACCACCCAGCATAATTTTGTTTTCAAAATTTCCCATAATTAATTGTTTACAGACTTAGCCATAGAAATTGATATCTCGATCGGTACAATAAAAAAAATTCTAGTGCCGCCCCCGATCCCGGGCAAGTCATTCTGACTATGTAGGACGACAAAAGGCACTTCTCTTGACCACCCAGCATTTTTTTTTTCAAAATTGATATCTCGACACAATAAAAAAATTCTAATGCCGCCCCCCGGTCCCGGACAAGTCGTTCTGACTATATAGCACTTCCCTTTCTCGTCCTATATAGTCAGAACGACTTGTCCGGGACCGGGGACAGGATTAGAATTTTTTTTTGTTTTACCGATCAATATAGTAATTTCTATGGCTATTTATGGGAAATTTTGAAAAAAAATGCTGGGTGATCAGGTGAAGTGCCCTCTGTCGTCCTATATAGTGGGAACGACTTGTCCGGGACCGGGAGCGGCACTAGAATTTTTTTGATTTTACCGATCGAGATATCAATTTCTATGGCTACGTTTGCAAACAATTAATTATGAGAAATATTGGAAAAAAAATTATGCTGGGTGGTCAAGGGAAGTGCCCTTTGTCGTCCTATATAGTTGGAACGACTTGTCCGGGACCGGGGGCAGGACTAGAATTTTTTTTATTGTACCGATCAATATAGTACTTTCTATGGCTAAGCCTGTAAACAATTAATTATGAGAAATTTTGAAAAAAAAAATATGCTGGTTGGTCAAGGGAAGTGCCCTTTGTCGTCCTATATAGTCAGAACGACTTGTCCAGGACCGGGGGCGGCACTAGAATTTTTTTTATTTTACCGATCAATGTAGTAATTTCTATGGCTAAGTCTGTAAACAATTATTTATGGGAAATTTTGAAAAAAAAATTATGCTGGGTGGTAAAGGGAAGTGCCCTTTGTCGTCCTATATAGTCAGAATGACTTGTCCGGGACCGGGAACGGCACTAGAATTATTTTTATTTCACCGCTACTAGATAGTAATTTCTATGAGTAACTTTTATGGGTAACTTCACTCAAGTAATGTTTTATTGTATAATGCTATGCAAAAAAATTTTCCAATAGCTCAACGGAACAATGGTGCGAAATTAGCGTTAAAAATGTTGAACCACGTTTACTTACATTCTTATGTATTTACACACACAAGTGAAGTATAAAAGCTTTGTATAAGAAAATTCTATATAAAGTTTGTAATTTGATGAAATTTTAAATAAATAAAAGGTTAATTCGCGAAATGTTTTTTTGTATATTGGTTATATGTGAAAGAGTGTATCGATAATATGAGTGTTAAAAAATATTAAATTATGTTTGTAAAAAGTGATAATCGATAATAGAAATAATTAAGAAATCAGCCCAAATGAAAAATGTAGTCATTTCTGTTAGCAAATACCTAACATGAACAAAACTATGTTTGTTTTATTTGGTTACACCTACTTCCGAATAAAAATGCAATGTGCATATAATTTATAATAATTATTCTCTTAGGTACTTCACCGATATTTCTTTATGCAAGCATCGCGTAGAATGTAGAACCGAGAATAAAAAAAAAAAGTATCAAAAGTTGTATAATATTTATGTATAAACAAGTTTTAATCATATTGAAATGTAAAACATAGATCCCTATTTATTTTTAAAAATTATGAATCCTCCTTGATTTTCTAATTAATATCGTAGGCATTTTGTAAAAAGAAAATACTGGCGGACGCTAAATTCTAGTTAAAACATAATATTAATAAGTATATTATTTTCTAAATTTTGTGGCCTACCTAAGGATTGTTAACTTATATAAACCGGTCCACTCATTTCATCTGACAGGTGAAGGACAATATGTATTATGTATCTCATTTCATACAAAGTGGTGGAGCGCACTCTCTCCCGTTTTTTGTTCCTCCGCTGTACTGCGTGCTCTCTTCTTCGTATGTGCATTTCACCACCCTCATATACACATAAAATGATACGAGTTCTAAACGTGCTAAAAACCGGCAACGCTGCATGAAAGTTTGCTATGATTTCCAAGTTTGATACCTGCTTTACCAGCCTGACACTAGTTCCATCTTGCGGATGAGAAACAAAGTAATTGGGGGTATACTTGTATCTTAACTACTATATTAGTAGAATGTTATAAACAACGGCGGTAATACCAAAAACTTGACCCAGCCGAGGATCGAACTCGGATCTCCCGGCTGAAAAGTCGGCACGCTTTGTACAGCGCTACGGAGCTCACCTACAATATTCTTCGGCGGAAACTAATACATATTAAATTCTATACTCCAAATAATAAATCCTAACTGTAAAAAGGTAACTTCGTTACAGAACATTAATAAAACATGTATTACATGTAATAAATCATTAAAATCAATATTATTTAAAACCAGTCATATTCTTTCCAATATATTTCTTAATAACTACTCAAAATTAATGAACAATGAAATTGATACTCAGAATAAAGCTAAATCAAATAGAAAATTAATGAAATTTCATTCCTAGTCAAATTTTAATCAATTCACATCTATTTTAATGAAGATAGGGCTACTGGCGAGGCCTCCTATAAGAGCCAACGCATCGATTAGAGTACCTCCATGGGTGGTGTGGAAACCTCTTCCCATTTAGTTTATGGGAAGTAAATGGTTCTATTGAAAAATACTCTGTTATATTAAGTTTTACTCGTACAGATATGAAAGTGTCCATCTATACTGTTTTATCGGGAGGCCGGGACGCGTGACGTCACGATTCCTTAGTATAGGCCTCTAGTTAACGTGGGCTACGCTTTTACCCATTGCTTCAAAAGGCCAGGATTCTTCAATGGAAATCTAAATAACATACCTATTTATTAGAACTGCACTACCAATTAAGCTCAACACAACACAAACATAAAAAAAGTAGGTACTGTAAGTGTAAGGTTGTTTATTATGCTCCACACCTTTTGATCATATTCTACGAAAAATGACTTACCTGTGGTATTTAATGCCTTGATTTGTGCTCCACACATTAGTGCATTTATAAGCACAACAATTTTTCACCATTTTTTTCAAAAACGTTAGAAAGAATAAGTTTAAATTGAAAATGACGTACAACGCTCATAAACACAAACGTGATAGACAGAGAAAACAATACACGATTTGCAGCCGTACTACTCTAACACGACGGCTCGGTTTTAATGAGTCTGGTTACGTTTTTGCGATCGTTCCAGTTGTATATTATATAATTCAGTGATTTATCTATGGTTCTCATTCGACATGCGCGTTGAAAGCAGCAGAGGGATCATAAAACTCGAGTCGATTTAATCGAGATAATCGAGAATCGAGTCGATTGATTCATTCATAAGTCTCGATCGAATAGACAGTTGGGAAATTCGATTGCGGCTAACTTCTGTATGTACATTTCTCATTTAAAAAAATAATAAATAATTAAGTAGGTATTTATTATAAATGTTATAAATTGTGCTTCAAACTGTGATTAACTATTCACAATCAACTATCAACTACACATGAGGATTAAGGATTAAATTAGACCTTAGGTAGGTACGTTCTATTTTATTTCATGTTATAATAATTTTATAATTTTCTAACTTTAAACAGAAAGAAAGTCATCGAAATATGTAAGGATGTTTTTTTTTTGTTACAGCAACATGTCATTGAGGCCTAGTGCGAAGCCTTACATTCTCCTGATGTCTATTTCAGCGCGCACCACTGGTAACATCTTGAATTCTCTTATTAATAATAATTACTTGCACACTGATTTTGTTACAGTACTGTTGTTATCTTTTATTTTAATCACAGAATATTCGTCAAAACTTGTCAAAACAATGAACATAACCTATTACGATAACTAGGTCGTTGTCGACAAATTTTAATCGAATCGAGACGATTCATGGAGGGTCATGAACGTATTTTCTCGATTTTCGAATAAATATGGCGGCTTTTGATCCGAGAATCGAGTGTTGTGATCCCACTGCAGTTTGCGCACGGTTTCTGATTTTCTTCTGGAAAGACATAATCTGTGGGAAAGACCTTATAGGTACTTAGATAAAATATATAAGGGGGGAAACCTTATAGCTATTAGTTAGTCCGTCGGAAAGCCCGGTCTAGGGTGCATAGAAAAAAAACCGAGGTATAACCAAATGGTACTTTCACCAGTCGAAAAGGCATGTTTTCTTACATAGAAAATCGAAATTGACGACTCTCTCCATTGGTCGAGATAAAAGATATAGACAAAAAACTGGAAAAATAGGGAAATATTTTTTTTTTAACTTTGAACACTCATAACTTTTTTTCTAAAGAATGTAGAACAATTTTTTTATGTTTTATTCTTCAATTTCGTTTCTTTTGGTATATATTTCATTAAAAAAAAATTATAAACTATATTAAAAAAACAGTAATATTTAGAAAAAGACAACAAATTGCCAACATTTTTTTAAACTCACCTCGCCATAACTTTCTTATGCAAAGATGAGCTATTTCAATGTTTTTTTTTTTTCAAAAACTGCGCAATTTAATGGACTTCATTTTGTCTCGATTAACATGGGGTCTATTTTTAAAAATAAAACCGGTAGCGGCTTTTAAACGTCGCGGCGCATGCCTCTGCGGCGGGCTAGACGGCGATTTTTCCCATCGCGATCGCAGCACCCGCGCCTAGTTACAGTATTTAATTTGGTATATTTGCACCTTATAGTGAGTAGATATCGAAAATTTTATTATCAAAAATTCTGTGTTTTGTTTTAGATATTTATAATTGTTGAAACATTTGTGCTGGTTTTATTTGAACAAATTTTAATATTTGGTGATCGATAGACAATTATTAATGTTTTTCTGATATAAGGATTATTTTCCACATGTTATCCTCCAATAAAATGGTAGACTAGTCGTAAAGTGTGATGACACTGATGTTCTAGTATGTACTATTAACTTATTATTATCCTACTCGCGAAAATTTTTGTAATAGTAATACCAAAGAATTATTCATGGAAACTGGTCACACAAATATGACAACTAACAAAAAAAGATATATTCCTATTCACGTCATTTCAAAAAAATTTTAAATTGGCATGTAGGCTTACCAAGTTTTCACAGCCTCACAGGATGTGACACGACCAGTTCCCTTTAAAAAAAAATGAGGAAAAAATGCTTGGGAGGTGTACTATAAAAATTGCTACACATTCAACCTTCACAAATTTGCCAAATTTGTATCTGCAAAACATCTGATTTTTTCTACTACTAGAAGATTAGTTCAATTTCCTTTTTTTTTTTGTATACATTTCATTAAAAAAAGTTGAAAACTATATTACAAAAACAGTAATATTTAAAAAAAGACAACGAATTGCCAATATTTTTTTAAACTCACTTCGCCATAACTTTCTTATGCAAAGAGCTATTTCAATGTTTTTTTTAAATTACGCAGTTTAATGAGTAAAAATCGTAAGTCGTTAATTTTCTTCTAAAAAGTTGTAATGATTTAAAAAAATAATAGATAATTGTGGAAAGTGTATTAAATAAAAATTTTTACAAACAAAACAAAATTTTGAAAGGGGTTGGAACCTTTGGTAGGTAACACTGACGTAGTTTTGGAAAATGTGGAAAACTACGTCAGTATCAAAACAAAATTAAAACAAATTATTTTCGAAAAATGTATCGTCATCAGGATCTCCAGCTTCAGTTTGATTTTCTTCAGGTTCATTCATTTTGCATTTGCAATTTGAGCTACAAAATATCTTTTTTACACTGACATTTTTGCGTGTTGCAGTTTTTATCATTGCATAATAAGGAAATAATTTTCCGTATACTTATCTTTTGGAACTAGAACTTGATGCATCATTTTCGGAACCCTAAAGTCCATCCATATAACAGGAGGATATAAATGTTTGACAATTTGACCTAAAATTGCACATTATAATAAAATGTGCGTACATTACAAATTTTTGCTTTATAAATTCACCTAAGTACATGTAGTTTGAAACTATCTTGTGTAGGGGCAATTCTTAAGTTTGTATTTTGCTCTGATTTGTATGGTTTAATCGAATTTCATTCAGATATTTTGTATTTTTATTTTTGTATAAAAAACTTATAAATCTTCTGGCGAACCTTATTCCTTCGTCAGGTGCCACTTCGGCAAATTTGTGAAGGTTGAGTGTGCCGCAATTTTTACAGTACACCTCACAAGATTTTTTTTTCCTATTTTAAATGTGATACGCCCAGACGTATCACATCCCCATCACGTTGTATCACATTCCCATGTGATACGAACAGTTCAAAGTGAACTGGTTGTATTACATCCTGTGAGGTTGTGAAAACTTGGTAATCCTTCACATACCAATTTAAAATTAAATAAAATTCACCACTTTTTTTTGAAATGAGGTGAATAGGAATATATCGTTTTTTTGTTAGTTGTCATATTTGTGTGACGTTCCATGAATATTTCTTTGGTGGTATTACTATTACTAAATTTTTTGTGAGTAAGATAATAATAAATTACAGTCTACCATTTTTATTGGAGGATACCATGTGGAAAATAATCCTTGTATCAGAAATAAATTAATAACTGTCTATCCATCACCAAATATTAAAATTCATTAAAATAAAACCACGACAAACGTTTCAGCACTTATAAATAAAATAAAACACAACATTTTTAGAATAAAACTTACGATCTCTTCTCACTGCAAAGTGCAAATATACCAAATTAAATACTGTAACTAGGCGCGGGTGCAGCGATCGCGATGGGAAAAAATCGCCGTCTAGCCCGCCGCAGAGGCATGCGCCCCGACGTTTAAAAGCCGCTACTTACCGGTTTTATTTTTAAAAATAGACCACATGTTAATCGAGACAAAATGAAGTCCATTAAATTGCGCAGTTTTGAAAAAAAAAAATACATTGAAATAGCTCTTTGCATAAGAAAGTTATGGTGAGGTGAGTTTAAAAAAATGTTGGCAATTTGTTGTCTTCTTTTAAATATTACTGTTTTTTTAATATAGTTTATAATTTTATTTTAATGAAATATATACCAAAAGAAACGAAATTGAATGAGGAATAAAACTTAAAAAAAATTGTTGTTCTATATTCTTTAGAAAAAAGTTATGAGTGTTCAAAGTTAAAAAAAAAATATTTCCCTATTTTTCCAGTTTTTTGTCTATATCTTTTATCTCGACCAATGGAGAGAGTCGTCAATTTCGATTTTCTATGTAAGAAAACATGCTTTTTCGACTGGTGAAAGTCCCATTTGGTTATACCTCAGTTTTTTTAGCTCCGAAACTAGAAGGCTTTTTGCGCTCCATCCGACGGACTATATAGGTTCATTTTTGTTGTCAACGACACGACCAGTAGCCAAGGTTAGTAAAAGGAGCCTTTACTAATTTTAACCTTGACCAATACCTACCTATATACTATATACTCAAAGCCGAAGAAAACATGTCGGCGATGTCAGCTAAGCACTAAGCTTAACATTACTGGGAGTATTAAAATATTGAAATGGGAATCTGCCAACCTCAAATCCCTCGATTAAAAAATAACAGATAACTATTTTAATACTGACATTCTTATTTCATAATAAAACTGTGCCCTCAGACGGTTTGGAAGGAAATAGGTACCAGTACAACTGGTTGCATCAGCTATTTTTAATGAAAATAGAAGCGGTGTCTAATTGGTTACATAAGAAATTTTTTGCACGGCCCTTGATTTCTCTACATTTTTTACTATAAAGTATGGAAGTTTGAATTATTAGAAATAAAATACAAGTATGAGATATTATATATTTATCACGAATTTATAAAAAGCTTTACAAACACATTTACATTAATATAACCTAAAACTTACGTTGCCACAACTTTATAAATGATCACATTATTAAGATTATTAAATGTGTTTCCAAGGAATAAATAAGCGCAATCTTTTTTTCTTCAGCACCTCTTCTGAAACATCTCTCATGCATCTTCTTGCATCTTCTCTGAAACCTAAAACAATAATCTAATAACTGACTGAAACTCACTACAATAACTGAACTGAACACAAATTACTAAAACTGATTATTATTACATTACCTGTATTATTACATCTCAGCCATGATACAAAGAATAAATCTCAGCTACCGAGAAAACAAGACAAACCTAAATGCTTCCATGTAAGAAAATTATCTATTTGTTTTCATAAGGTTCAAATTTGAAATATGAGACAAAGAACAAGACGGCAATGGCGTACTAGGCATAGGCGTATCAGAAATTTGAGGTAAAATAATTGCTTCAACTGTAAATCCAAATAATCACATGGACGAATAACAACGGGAATTGCTTTAGAAGCTGTAGCATTCATCCATATAATACTACCACTCATGTGATCGAAACCCTGAAAAAAAAGTGAAATAGGTACTTCTTCGAGATAGATCTGATTGCAATATTTTTCACTAATAATATTAATCCGACTATCACTATCAAAATGAAATAAAGCATGTACTACATGATAGATACCTTGGCTATCCAGGATTTCAACAAGAGCCAAGAGCTGTTAAAAGAAGAACTGATTTTTGATGGGAGAGAACAAGATAGTCCTGGTCGTGTTGCCAATTTGGCTGCTACAAGACTGATAATTCGCCGATTAATTGACTACCAAGGGAAAAGTAGGCTTTTAAGAATAAGCTTGAAGCCAAGACAATTTATACACCATTTGCGTTCCTTTATTAAATTGTAACGGTCTTTTGGAGACAAATTCAAAAATAGGGGTCACCTATATATCTGATGATTAGATTTACAAAGAGCACATGGCATAAAAACTTTATTTTATGCAAAAAAGGAAGAAGTCAACCGGATTGTTGAAACATGATCTAGAATTTTCTGAGGAGAAGAGATGCCAAATTTTCAACAACTCCACCACAGCAGAGCCTTGCAGTACTGTAGCAAACCTAATATACTCTGGAAGGCTGCTCGGTATCCCAGTAGCCCTGTTAGGGATCTATTATTGTCCTATTATTATCCTGCTGCATTTGGCTCTACACACAGGTCACATGACATCCTAGATTGGGGAAGTTTATCAACCTTCATTGACTAGATCGACTATATTTAGTCAAAAGCAAGGCCATCTCAAGCAGAGTGTGACTTCATAATTCACAAATAATAATTGGTACATACAGCTTGGTAAGTGGGATCAATTAATCAAGTTTGCATTAAAACATAGTTGATGACTGGGTAATTTTAATCTGCATAACAGTTGACAGTTGAATAATATTGACAAAGAACCCATGTGGTAGTAAAAAATGTAATATTGGGCAATGTAAAAACGCTGATGGGTCATTGAAGGTTTTCACATAAAAAACCCCTTTGGACTCAAAAAGAAACTTTTGCATCTACTAATGTAAATAACTATTAACATTTATTACACCTATATACTCACTATTAAGTTTCAAAAGTTGGTTTAATTTTTCAAAATATTTATTATTATGGTTACCTATTATCTACACATTTAAATAAAATATTTACTGTTTTAGCATTGGAAACTTGAAATACAACTTATAGTTTTCATTTTAGGAAACAATGTGATTGTTTTGAATACAAATAACATTTATAAAGTATCATATTGTACCATATTTTTTTCTTTTTTAAGAAAACAGAGCTATCGAAATTTTGCAAGACTAATCTATTTTAGAATACCATCATCATTTTCAAGTTATATCAATCAGATAAAAGTCAAATAAAATATGACTGCTTTTGTGAATGTACTCATTTAACTAGGGTAAAACAATTTAGACAACTCTTAGATAAGTAGGTAGGTACCGATAATTGAAATTAAATACAAGAGAAAATGTCAACTTGCTAATCCATATTCTCAAACCCAATTTCAGTTAAATCCATTGACGTATTATACTGATTTCTTCAATTTATTTTTCCTCTTTAGTGTTAACCTCATTATATCAACTTATGGTGCACTTTTTTTATAGGTAAGATGGTGAAGCCATCATTACATTTTAACTTCAAAATATCACGGTTACCAGTATACATTTTAGAGGCAACCTCTTTTTTTTTGGAACCAATATCTATTTTTTTTTCTGCAAAGATGGATTATATTTTGGTCCATTATATATTAAGAATGTGAGCCACAATTTTTTTATACCAGAAATCAGTGGAATTTTCTCTTTACATATATGTGTTTATGATATCACAATTAATTTTGTAGTAAAGAATTAATTAGTTTTTGTTAAGTGTTCATTTAAAATTCCAACTATTTTTCTACAATTTCTTTTTATTTTTCAAAATATTTTATTTTAATAGAAACATTTTCAGTGAATAATAAAACCACTTATACAGGGTTGAACTTACCTTTAATTCACAATAATTTAAATGGAATTATTGAATTGTGATAGTCAAAAAAGTCTCCAGTTATCCTTTGTACCACCAAGATACACCAATTATTTAGAATTCAGTACATTTGAGCTTAAAGGCTGGTGTGACACTACACTAGAATTGGAACTAATTTTAGCAATAAATTTAGCCCTGAAAGTTCTTGTATAGTGTCATATCTAAATTGGACCAATAATTGTTGCTGAAAAATATTTTATACAAGAATTTAGAACATGTTCTATTTTCTTGTCAAGAAGTCATCATACTAACTTCATGCTGTTTGTATATGTTGAACTGTTAAAATGATATTTGAAAATTTAACCTATATTTAGTATATTCTCAAAAAATATTTCTATATCGAGCATTCCTGCTTGTATGCAGTTAAATCGTCTATCCCTCAAATGTATCTTATTTCTTAATATCACCATCAATTAAACTTAATCTCTTCAAATTGTTGATTATCAAGCCGCAAGAAATTTCGATTTGAATTATGATCTTCAAACAACAATTTCTTGCTTAAAGGGCTTAAGGTGTCACGACCCTCATTTCTTCAAATTGCAAATCAACCAAAAAGTCACAAAGCAAATCATATAATAACCTCATGATAAAATAATGCATCGTGTAATAACCACTTTTTTGTTTTTATTTAAGATTTACATGATCAACCAACAGACCAAGAGAAAAACAATAAAATTACTAACTAAAAACGAATTTAATGCGCCTGTGCATATATTAATAATTGCTCCTTAAATTGTACAAATGTAAAACATCTATAGAAAATAAATAAGTAACAACTTCTAATACTAAATTGAATATTAAAATTAGTTTTAAATTTAGTTAAGTGTCATACTAGCCTTAGGTCATAGACTAGAAGGGTAAACGTGATTTTAATATTTTACTGTGAGGATTGTTTAAATGGCTTGATATTAGTTCCATCTTTGATCAAAGCTGTTGACAGTCTTAAAATTTATATTGAGACCGACTTAACATCTCGTCAATTAAATAAAATTACACAAATGTTAGTGGAAAGACGTTACAATGATAAGGTATTTTCTTCAAATATCTCAAGGGTATGTCTCAGCTTCTAAAAAACTTAATAAGAGCTAGAATACATTCATTACTAGTGGTAACTTAAAGTATTATTCTATTACTACCAAAATGTTAATGGACTTCGTACAAAACTTGATTGTTTCAATGTTAATATTCAACTTTATGATGTAATAGCTTTTAAAGAAATCTGGTTAAATAGTGCCTTTTACGATTCTGAACTTGAATTACAGGCTTTTATTGTTTTCGTAAAGATAGATCTAGTGTTACAAGTATTGGAGTTCTAATGGCTATTTGTAAGAGATTGCCAATACTTAGGTGACATTTCTGAATAAGGAAATTGAATGTATTTTTATAATATGGAAAGTGAAAACAATGAGTTATTATTAGCATCAACATATACCTCAAAAACTTCATATTGTATCCTATATCAATTTTATTATAGAACATTGTACAATGATAATGTTAGTTCTACTGTTCTAACCACTCCAGATGCTTCTCCTGACTAAGTTATGGCAAGCGAAGAAATTTCTAATACTTATTGCTATCACAATTTATTTAAATTAAATCACATCCTCTGAACTAATAATTCCCTTTTGGACATCATTTTGTACCACAAGTCGAAGTTCAACCACTTAATATAGTCCTTATTCCTCCTGATGTGTATCATGTACCTTTGCAAATGTATTTAGCATGTTGCTAAACACTTAGCTACGATACTGGTTTTGTTCCCGATTGTTATTATCCTGACTAAATCTGGTGATTTTATGTCAATATCAAACTTTTTGGATCATATTCTGTATATTGCAATTGAGCTTTTTGTTTCTGTAAAGCGATTCTCTCCAAGATGATTTACTCCTCATCTAAACAGCTATGTCTTTACAAAGAAACAAGCTCATAACAAATATAAAACATTAAAATTGAGGGACGATTATCCTGAATTTGCTAGATAGAGATCGCTATAAGACACCCTATGAGGCATACCACCCACAGTTATAATATTGACTGCAACAGAATTATCTTTTTATAAACAAATAAGAAGGCATTGTAGAATCTTGTTGACTCAAACCATACGAAAGTAATTTTCCAAGTGAAAAAAATATAATGATTAATTCAGTTTTGTTTCAAAACCAATGACAAACTTTAAATAAATAATCACAGGAATATTTAAACTATTTTATTATAAATATTATATAACACAAGTAACCTTATAAAAGTATTATAAAGTTCATATATAAAACCATCACTTATTTTTTAACAACTTGAATAACATCTTCATCATGCATCATATGGTTAGTACCAACACGTTGGGGAGAATATTTTGTACTGGTTCCCCATACCAAAGCATATTTAAACTGGGCTGCGAGTGTTCTGTGTATAGCGTGGCATACATGTTCAACTGTTACACCTTTTCTTAAAATTAATCCATCTGAGAAGTCTGGTGGTTGACCAGGTTTTTTTGTATAAACTCGTATTAAACTTAAATATTCCCATAATACTAATAAAAGATAATCCAAATTGAGTTTCATGTTGCAACTGAAAATAAAATTATATTAATATACATCTGAAATACTGAAGAAGATGCTTGCTCACGTGATTTCATATTATGTATTTAGAAATCTAATGGAGCAGTGGCATAGATTGTACAGGAGGACGGGGTGGAGGATTATGGCCAAATTAAAGAATTACATGAACATTTTAGTACCGGATGCTGTTAAGGTCAATGACATGTACATTTTAAAATTACTTTGGGCTTACAGGGTAGCTCAAAAAAGTTACGAACCAAACATATATTTTTTTTATATAACACCTCAAATATTTTGCTTTTAAAAGATCAAGAATAATTAGTTGACATTCCCATATAACTTTTGTGGGTTTGGTGCCAGTGGTTTTTGAGAAAAAAATATTCTATGAAAACTGCGAGATAAGCAAAACAGACGAATGAAAAAAATTGTCGACAAAAGAAACTTGATATAAGGTGTAATTTGTAATGAAAGTCATTTCCTCATTCAATATCTTGATAAAATAAAACGCACAAGTACAGACTAACTTTATTAAACGCAGAAATTAACAGCTGGGTAAGACCTTTTCTAAATAAAATGCATAGAACAGAACTAAACTATACTTATAATACCCAATTCATCTGTAAATATATGTTTTGCAGAACATAGGCTCTTACATAGTTAACATGTCTGCCGGCATTTCAGCTGTCGGTAAATATTTTACATCAATAAAACTTTGGGAAACTGAGTCTCTCACAAAATGATGTCTAACACCGATATGCTTTGACCTTGTGTGAAATGTCGGTTTTACTAATAAGTTTTGAGCAATTTGACTGGCATTATAAATAGGTATACAAATCAAATTATCAGTTAATTCATTTAACAGGTTCCTAAAGTAAATTCCTTCTTTGGAAGCTTCAGAAATTTCCATAAACTCAGCTTCTGTGCTGGATAAAGCAACAGTCTTTTGCTTCCAGCTTTCCAAGGAAATGGCACAACCAGAATGTTTAAAACAAAAACCGGTATATGACTTGCGATCATTCGCGTCGCTCTCCCAATCCACGTCTACAAAACCTTCAAATGCCCAATCATCGTTTACATACTTTAAGCCAAAATTCTTGGTTGCTTGTAAATATCTTAAAATACGGAAGTGGTGCCGTCTTTGAACGGCAGTCAAAATACGGTGGGTGACGTCACAAAAATGGTAACAAAAGTATGGCCGTCACAACGACAGTGAGTTGGGAAAACAAAACGTCACCATAGATGATTTTGACATCGCCCTAATATAATTATTTATTTATTTATTTATTTATTTATTTATTCATTTATTTAATAATGAAAACAAGTTTAGAAAATAAAACTATTATTTAAACTTCGAATATAAGAATGAGCATTCCAATGATAAAGAAAATAGTTTTAAAATTATAAAACTACTTCACTGCTAAACACAAGACACCACAAAAAAGGTATGTGCTACCGCTCTCTTGGAAAACACTTTCCTTATTATACACGACACCGTTTTTTGTGACGTCACTCACCATATTTTAACAGCCATTAAAAGACGGCACCGCTTCCTAGGAAACCGAAGCTTAACAGAATAAGCAATATCAGGCCTTGTTAACACAGCTAAATACATTAAACTACTTGAGAGTTGCTGATATGGAGCATTGTTTCTAGTCCACTTTCATTTCTTTCTAGATTAATATTCTGTTCCATAGGTGTATTGATGGATGTACAATTTAACATATCAAACAGTTTTAAGATCTAATCAATATATTTCTGTTGATCCAAGAAAATTGAATTATTTTGTTTGTCTATTGTAACTCTCATTCCGAGACACTGCTTAACTTGGCCAAGATCTTTAATTTTAAACTCGTTTGGTAATGTTTGTTTTTCAAAGCTTCAGTCTCGGCGCTATCGTTAGAAAATACAAAGAAATCATCTACATACAAGGCTACTAAGCTATCCTCAATTCTAGTAAACAAACATGGTTCCAATTTCAATCGCTCATATCCTAAATTTCCATGAATACAATCAACTCTTTCATACCAGCCCTACTGGCCTGCTTTAGACCATAAATCGCCTTTCTTAATCTCGGCACTTTGTTACCGTCAACTGAGTTGGAACATTCAGATAACGCTATAAACACTTTCTCTTTCAAAATTCCGTTAAAAAAAAGCTCTCCTGATAGTTAAATGTGAAAGATTAATTCCTAATTTAACAGATAAAGACATTAATAGACATAAGGTCGAAAGTCTAACTACAGGTGAAAAACTTTCATAATCGATACCTTCCTTTTGTGTAAATCCTTTAACTACCGATCGAGCTCTATATCTAATGTTTTCTTCACTGTCTAATTTTCGTTTAAACACCCGGGCTTTGGGCGACGTAATCGCTCGGGGTCTGAGAAAAAGAGGGCTCGCCAGGCCAAGCAGGCAACTACCGAAGGAGGGGCAGGTCCCTCCACATTGAGGGCTTCCCCTTAAAGAGGCAAACAGAGCAGGGGAGCCCCCACCACCAAAGGAGGCCTGAAAAGAGCTTGCGAGGCGGAGGGGACACCTCTCCAGGTCAACAGGCGTTTAAAAAGGCTTGTGTTAGGGCCACATACAGCCAGGCTGTTGACTCGGCCTTGAGAGTTGCGATAGCCGGGGAGAATTTCCCGGCTACGAGGCTCTCGACCGAGTTGCGTAACAGTCTGGAGATAACGTTGGTGCGCGGCTTTGAAGCTCTCCCATTAGATACCTCTCTGCCACACTTCGACGGATTTAGGTTGACGGAGCAGGGGATCATAATGGTCACCTGCCACGACAATCCATCTAGAGAGTGGCTCACCTCTGAAGTGAGAAGGCTGTCTCCTTTCCAGGGGACTACCCTTCAAATTTTGAAGGGAGCGGCCCTCCCTAAGCTTAGGAAGATTGTTGCCATCGTGCCGGCCGCGCCTGTGAACGAGGGCAACATTCTTCGACGCATTGAATGGTCTACTCCAGAGCTCCAAACGAAGCTCTAGAAGATAAGACAGGTAATCGAGGTACTTGGCAAAGGTTCTCAGTTGATTCTCGGGGTGGATGAGGCATCACCCTTGTCCATGCGAAGGATCAACTTTGTGGGCCATGCTGGTATGGCGAGGGTCTCTTTCTGGAACCCTAAGTTCCAAAGGGGAAACTCTGAGACCGCTGAGCCACCTGAGACTTCTGCTTCTGCTTCCGCGGAGATCCGGGCGGAATATGAGGTTTCGGAGTAACCCCTTACCTGGAAACAAAAATGTGTACACAAATTGTGATCCCAAACTGCTACGTTTTACGCAGAGTAACTTCCAACACTGCATCACGGCGAGGGGGCGGACTACGGCGGTGGGGCATACAGACATTGTAATGATACAGAAACAGTCGTAAATGGGGCGCATATTTGTGAGCTCCGACGCGGAAATTCCAAGAGCCTGTATATGTACTGCTAAGCATGTTAATGCCATTCAACTATCCAATTTCTGTTACAGGGACATGGTTGTGATCAGAGTGATCATAGGAGGTAGGAGCTTCATTTTTGGCTCCGCATACTTACCTTATGAAGCACAAATCCACCCTATGAAGCACAATGTCCACCATCTAGACAGTTCATGGATCTCATCACGTGGTGCAAGAATCAAGTCTACCGGTGATTATTGGGTGTGACGCAAACGCTCACCACACGTATTGGGGGAGCAGGGACACCAATATTAGAGGCACGGCAATTTTTGAGTACATTAACTCCAATGAGTTGTATACGCTCAATAAAGGGTCGAAAACTACATGTTACGTGAATTCTATATATTAGATTCGAAGGACTACCCCGGTTTGGGGAAAGAAATATTGTTATAATAAGACGAGTTGTTACAATATGGGGAATATATATCACGTGATAATACAAATTTTTAGAATTTATTTTATTATTTTGACTTATTGATTTTTATATTTTTTCTACGTTCATGCAAAAAACAAAACTTTATTGAACTATATTTAATGAAAAAACTGGTTCTTTATTGCACTAGTGCAATAAAAATTTTATTGCACTCATCTGTCATTCTACTATAGCGTTTTATGATAATGACAAACATAAACGTCAAATCGACTCGGCCTGACGGCCTCGTTGGACAATTACAATTTCACGTCACGTGCAATAAACACTTACTTTTTGCACTTGTTGCATAAATAACTATTAGTTATGGTTTCGAAGTAACTGAACCTCCTATGATAAAATTATATAAATTCAGTATCTATGGTGATACCGTGAATGATTACATTGTTAAATACTGAACACTACCTTTGTTACAAGAGCTAGGCAAGAGGTTATAGACATCACTGTCAGCTCATCTGGGCATCGCACTGGGTCAAAACCTGGCATGTCTCGTCGGAGGTGTCCATGTCCAACCATCGCCACACCTGCTTTAGTCTAGAGATAAGACACAATCCCTACGACACAAGAGTATAGAAACCCTACACTCACAAATTGGGGTATCTATAAAGAAAGTCTATCGGCTACTGTGAGACCTCATTCCAGGCCTCGCACAACCTATCAAATAGAGGAAAACAATGATATTCTTAGCTGAGCCATGGTCTGAGGATATAAACAGAGTTGCCCGCTAAAAGTAACTAGGAGTAAACATAGAGCCCCATAGTGGAACTCTGAGCTCCAAGAAACAAGGAAAGAAGCACGCACTCTATAACAGGGCCATGAATACAAAATCGAACTTTGATTGGGACCAATATGTAAGGGCTCAAAGTTGATTTAAGAGCTGTACGAGTATTTCCATGCCTGTAATAGTAAGAGACAGGCATGGAAAGACTTCTCCGAGAGCATTGAACACCTGCCACATCTAGGATTTATAAAATCATGAAATATAACCACGAATCCAAGATCGATGTTCTCAGGTTTCCAATGGTACATACACGTGCACCACCAAGGAGGGATTGGAGCACCTCGTGAATTTCCACTTTCCTGGTTCTGCCAATAGTCATAGCTTTATCCAACACCAGAGGTTGCAGCCCCGCAGTGGGCTGCAAGTGGTACCCCACTTAGAGGTTGCAGCTATGGATTGGAGGATGGCCTCGAATGTTGCCACTGTGGAGCGAATTAAATGGACCATAAATACTTTTGCCCTATATAAGAATGCAAGTATGAATGGAATATTTCCGGCTCTAGTTCAACAAGGGTCAGAATATATCATCCAGCATCTGCGTGATCTATACATAGCAACACTAGTTCTAGGATATATTCCAAAACCCTGGAGAACAGCAAGAGTGGTTTTCATTCCTAAAGCAGGTAGAGCTTCTTATGATGAAGTGAATGCCTTTAGAGCGATCTGCCTAACATCGTTCTTATTGAAACTACAAGAAAGGCTCATAGAGAGATTTCTGAAAGAGGGCCTGCTAGTGACTATACCATTACATAGCTCACAGCACGCCTACCAGACAGGTAGGTCTACAGAAACGGCATTGCACTCTGTGGTCTACAAAATAGGGAAAACGATTAGCCAGAAGGAGCTCGTTATCGGAACCTTCATGGACATAGCTGGGGCATTTGATAATGCCTCCTACAATTTAATTCTAACAGTGGCTGAGAAGCACAGATTCCCATCTACCATAGCTGGGTGGATTTACTTCATACTTTCAAAGCGCACAATTTCTACCTCCCTCAATGGAGTCACAGTTAGAGTGACTGTGGGCCGAGGGTGCCCGTAGGGGGAGAGGGGTGCTTTCCCCCTTGCTATGGAGCCTTGTGCTCGACGGTCTTCTTCGTAGGCTTAACAAGGAAGGGATTATGACTCAAGCATATGCAGATGACCTTACGGTCTTAATCGCAGGGAAGTCTGCAAGCACAGTTACTGAGCTCACTCAATGGGCTCTAAGAAGCATAGAAGAATGATGTATAGGACAGTGGCTGAGAGTTAATCCCTCTAACGTCGACCTAGTCCTTTTCATTAAGAAAAGGAAGTTGGATGGTTTTAAAGCACCAACCATCTTCAATAAGACCATCCAGCGTACAAAGATGATCAAATTTCTGGGAGTTATCCTAAACGAAAAGTTGTCATGGGTACCCCATAGATAGACAAATAGGTTCTTTGGAAAAATTTGGAGGCTTAATCCGAGAGCCACCTTATGGCTCTACACCTCGGTTATTAGACCCCCCTTTCTATATGTGTTGATTGTATGGTGGCTAGCCGTCGGCGGGCTACCATGAAACAACGACTAAATCAACTACAACGCCTAGCATGTGTAAGCACGACAGGAGCGATACGCACGGCTCCCACAGAGGCTCTCCTGTCTCTCCCTAAACTGCATATAGTGGTCGAGGGGGAAGCAAGGAGAGCCTCTTATAGGGTCAAGCAGTGGGGGCGGTGGCTAGGTAAAAGCCTCTTGCAGAACTTGTGGGAGGAGACAGTCTGCTGGATGCACCCAGTGACAGGATATCTCCCACTTATGTTTCTCAAACCTTTCACAGTAGAGATACCGGACAGGGACACCTGGCTCGAAAATCCTGATGCTCAGGTCTCGAATGGACTTGTCTGGTTTACGGATGGGTCCAAAACAGACCGACCAGGACTAAGGGGCGGGAGTCCGAGGCGTGCGCCCAAGGGCGAAATTATCTTCTCCTTGGGAAAGTATGCCACGGTCTTTCAGGCGGAAGTGTTTGCTATCCCTGCATGTGTTCAGAAAAATTTCAAAAGGAGATATTCTAATCAGCATATCCAGATATGCACCGACAGTCAGGCGGCTTTACATGCCTTGATCTCCTACAGGACCACCTCCAGGGTGGTCCTAGAGTGTATTAATGATCTGGCTCAATCGGGACAGAACAACCAAGTAAAATTGACCTGGGTACCGGGTCATCACAACATAACAGGAAATGAGGAGGGCGATGCACTGGCTAAAAGAGGCTTAAGTATACAGTTTACAGGGCCCGAATCAATACTCAGGGTAAGTCGTAACAGCATAAGGATTGTCACAGGACTGCTGACAGGTCACGGACATCTCAACAAGCACCTTAACAATATATGCCTTAGTGACACTAGAAGGTGGAGGTTTTGCAGACACGATGACGAGGGCCCATTCACATCCTCTATCGCTGTGCCTGCCTCAAGGTCAAGAGACACAAACATCTGGGTGCAGCATTTCTCCTCCCCAGGATATTAGAGAGCTTCCCCTAGAACGACCCCACAATGGGTCGAAAGACCTGAGTGCTGCGGGTAACCGTGCCGCCTTTCAAGAACAACAACAACCATTTTCCAGCATACCAATGGCTCGATTAAGTTGGTGAACA
This sequence comes from Pogonocherus hispidulus, assembly GCA_963924545.1. NCBI lineage: Eukaryota > Metazoa > Arthropoda > Insecta > Coleoptera > Cerambycidae > Pogonocherus > Pogonocherus hispidulus. The sequence continues at coordinate 30,485,432 of OZ004698.1, forward strand.
TTAATTCTAGGCATTTTAGCAAATTTCTTCTCACCCGTTTAACACAAAAAATATGTACTCACTATTTGTAATTGCTAGCTGACAGGATCGATTTTCATTTTAAAGCCAACTTATTTTATTTTAAAAAATCGGCACCTGTGATCAGTTAAAATGCAATGGTTTACAAAAATCACTATAATTTGGAAACCGATCTAGGTAGAAAGGATTTTCAAAAAGCATTTTTTTTTTTTAGCACAAATAAAACTCTTAATAATAAATAATAATAAAATCTTTATTAGCAACAGCTAAACAAAACATACAAAAACTTTATTATAATCTACGTATAAGTCTTTAGTACATATTCCTTCAAAGCAATTTTAAACTTTTTGTAGTGTTCACAATTTTTCAGTTCAATAGGCAATGCATTGAACATCCTTAATCCCCTATACAAAATTGTTTTATTCAACATAGTTGTCCTAGCACACCTTATATAAAAGTTGTATTTATTTCTAATATCATATGAGTGAATTTCATTTACATTTTGCACTTTATTGCATAGATACCCAGCAGCATTCCCTGTCGTAATTCTATATATAAAATCTAAGGACCTAAAAATAGTTTTTTGGTTAACACTCATAAAGTTGAGTATTTCAAGCATTAGTTTTATTGGTGTGTAACGGTTACATTTTAGTATAATTCTCATAGCTTTATTCTGCATTCTTTGGAGTTTGTTCATTTCATTTTGGTTTAAATTGAATAAAACAGTTGAGCAATACTCAAAATGTGGACCAATTATTGAGTTGTATATTAACACCCTAGTATTCATAGACACATTTTTACCTACTCTTCTAAACCAATATACTTTTTTTGATAACTTATTTAATACATAATCACAATGTTTCTTGAAGTTCAAATTTTCATCTATAATAACTCCTAAGTATTTTATATGATCTACTCTCTCAATATTATAGCCATTAACAGCAACATTAGTATCTATACCAATACTTAACTTATTTATCTTATAATTATTTCCTATTAACATAAATTTGGTTTTATCTAAATTAAGTTGCATGCTACTTTTCAGTAGCCACTTATTAACACGATCTAATTCAACATTAATTGTTTCACACATCTGATCAATGTCTTGACACAATAAAAATTATTTCCCCACTTTGTGTACATCCCAGATACCTGCTTACATTCTGGTAAAAAAACACGTTCTTACACGCCACCCTATACATATTCTTTAACCGTGTTATATGACAATTGACCTGCCCTACATTATAGTCCAAGAATGGCTTAATGAAATAAAAAAAAATTTGGTGAAATTGATAAAAGCGTTTAGAAAATATAACCATACAAAAATGACTATAATTTTAGTTAAGTCATTTCCAATTTCCACAAGTGTATATTTGACAGCAATCAGAGTTAAAATTAACAGTGTTCTCATTTTTAATTAACTGGTTAACTGACAATAAATTCGTTGTTAAATCTGGAGCACATCTTTTATAATAATATCGTACCATGCGTTACCAACAACAGTTTCGAGTTTTATGTTCCCTGCACATATTACTGGCATTTTGTTTCAGTTTGCTACCATTATTTCATCAATGTTTGGTCTTAATGGGTGTTCAATCCACTGTTTATTCGTCAAATATTTCAATATTTGTGGAGGTATTAGTTTTTTTTTTAAAAGTTACAAATGTTACAATCATCGGTAAAGATATGAAACTAACAAATATGATCTTAAAAATATTGTATACCTAATTAATAATAAATAACATGTAACAGTGACAAGAATGAGAAAAATAAGGTAAACATCATCTAATACAGTTAGAATACTAATTCCTATGTTCAATATGATCCCCATCTAGCCTTAAACAATTGTTTATTCTTCCGATACACCCATCTGTAATAGCTCCTGACATTTGGACTGCAAGCAAAACTTCAAATGATATTCTTATTCGGGCAACTAGATCTTTTGAATTAATCGTGGACTATACTTTCATTGCACACCAAACATAAAAATGTAGCAGTGAGAGGTTTAGGGATCTTGCTGGCCAATTCCAGGGTCCTAAACATCTCATCCTTCGGTCCTCAAACATCTCATTAAGTTGTTGGTCAACTACATTACCATAATGAGGTGGAGCACTATCTAATTGGTACCAGCAACTTCTCATTGATCTAATGTAGTGACTCCAGGAAATCCGCAACGGCAGTTTGCAAAATTTGGAGATGTCTTTGCGTATTTAAATTATCCTCGTAGATAAGGTAATGAATTTGAGACTCTTTAACTAAACAAAAAACATTAACACTAAATTTATTTTGAAAATGACTCTTGCGCATGACATACGGATTTTCAACAGCCCAAAAGTGACAATTACGCCTGTTAAAAATACCTTATCTGCTAAATTTTGATTGATCTGTCCAAATGATTTTACGCAAAAAATCAGAAACTTCTTGTGTTCTAGTTAAAATCATTTCACCAAATTGTGCACATTGTTCAGCATCTCCTGGTTGAAGTGCAGAAACAAGATTGCACTTGAATGCATGCAGACCATTACTTTCTAAAATTCTTTGGATGGAAGATCTTGAAAGGCCTAAATCCTGTTCTGCAGCATGCACTGAGGATCCGGGATATGCATGAAAATATGCCAAAACATTGATTATGTTACCTTCATCTGAGATTATAGACTTTAACAAAATCCTAGCTGCAGAAATCAGACCATTTTCTTACTCATTTCTTAAAATTCCTCTTAACCTTTCAGCGGTCGCGCGATTTTTTGTGAATTGATTGGTTGTGCCGGTCCGCGAGACCATGTATTTTTTTCTAGGAATGTTATTAATTTTTATTAAAGTTATGATTGGTACAATGTTAGAGCAACTGATTACAATAATAATTATTATATTTATTTAAAACATATTTATTTTCTAAATAATAATAACACTTTGAAATATTTAACTCTATTTTTATCTCTAATTTGGAGACTGCGTGGAATATTGGTAAGAGAAATACGTCTTTGTAGATGTGGCCTTATGAGGTTGTCTGCAAGTTCTCTTAGAAAATTTCTTCTTAATATTTTAGCTTCAGGATTGTTTCTAGTAAAAATTACTTGGGCATTAATTCCTGTAACGTTTAGCATGGTATAGAAAATGACCATTGGCCATCTTCGTGTATTTCTAGCACAATCATAGCTTGAAACTAATTTGTCGACGACATCGACACCTCCTTTTGTCTTATTATATTCTGTAATTATTTCTGGTTTCTGCAGGTCTCCTGTTTCATTATTAATGTCATCAGAATGATGTAAACTAGAAACTAAAAGTACATTTTTGCCTTTTTTTGGGATGTAGGAAACGAGAGTGTATTCATTTCTAAATCCAAACATGCTGCTTCTTTCTGGTCGAGGTACAGGTTTAGAAAATTATACTGGCAGTTCTTGCTTATTCTTTCTTATTGTCCCAATAACAGTAAGTTTAAAATCGCTTAGTAATATTTTCACTAACGGCAGTGAGGTGAACCAATTGTCAATAGTGACATTACGATCAGTTCCCACAATATGTTGGCAAAGTCTGGTGACTACATCGTATGAACTATTTGATATCTTGTAGGGTCCGTCAAATTGCTTCCCTACATAAACTTCCATGACGCTTGTGTAGAACATTTTAGCATCACACATTGCTAATATTTTTATGCCGTACTTATTGGCCTTAGAGGGTATATATTGTCGAAAATTACATTTTCCTCTAAACCCAGCAAGCATTTCATCAATGGTTACGTAAGTTGAGAGACAGTAACCATTTTTACAATTAATAACAAAAATATCAAATACAGGGATCGGCATAAGTCAGGCAACGCTCTCGAAAAATCGACATATGTCCGGTAACGCTCATAAGTCTGGCAACGCTGTCGAAAAAGATTGACCCTGAGCATGTTCGTGCGTCAGACAGTTGTGTCTGTGTGCTCGTCGAATAGACACGTTTTCAAAATGAATAACCGATACAAATTTACGCTTCAAGAAAGAATTTTTTTTGTTACCTCGTATCTGCGTATGAACGGGGATTACGACACTATGTTTACCGAATTTCAACAACAATTTCCGAACTCGCCGCTACCAAATCGTACAACAGTGTGGAAGGCGTACCAGAAATTCTTAAGAACGGGCTCTGTTGCCGACGCGCCGCGTTCTGGACGACCGGTATCTGTAACAACTAACGAAAATATGGAAACAGTGGCGCTGGCGTTAGTTGAGCAGCCGAACCAATCTGCAGTGCGGCTATCGGGAGAACTTCAGATATCCGATCGTTCTTTACGACGAATGATGAAACGCATGCACTATAGAGTTTACCGCCCGCGTCTCCTCCACGCACTTCACGAAGATGATTTCGATCGCAGATTGGAATTTTGCGAGTGGTACCTTCCATTCCATTTTATGGTCGGATGAAGCAACTTTCAAGCTGAACGGTACGGTCAATAGGCATAACTACGTGTACTGGAACGACCAGAATCCTCACGTCTTCATGGAAAAAGAATTAAACCTGCCTGGGGTGTGTGTGTGGGCAGGTATCCATGCTGGAGGTCTCGTGGGTCCGTACTTTTTTGAGGGTCACGTGACGGGACAAAGTTATCTGGAAATGCTCGAAGATTTACGTGGACAAATGGACAACGATCCAACACTGGCGAACATCCGTCATTTCATGCAGGATGGAGCTCCGCCGCACTACGCGTTATGTGTGCGGGAGTATCTTAATGTTCATTTTGGAGAATGGATAGGCAGACGAGGATTCGTTGAGTGGCTCGCACGATCATGTGACCTAACACCCTGTGATTTTTTTCTGTGGGGCCTTCTCAAGAACCGCGTTTTCGCAAGAGGACCACGCCCGACCTCCGAACCGCAATTGAAGAAGAATTTGAAACTCTTCGCGGACAGCTTGACATGCTTCGCCGGACCTGCCTCTCCGTTGAGGAACGTTGCCGTAAATGCATCGATCAGGATGGGCATCAATTTGAACACTTACAGTAACCCTTTTTCGAATACCTTTTGTATTTTTTTTTAATAAATATATTTTGACGCTGCATTTATTTATCTTAATGCAAATTGGTTGCCTGACTTATGCCGAACCCTGTATATCATGAATTGCAGCAAGTTTGTCAAATGCTGTTCGCTCCATTCGAGTATCTTTATCATCAAATCTGATGCATCTTAATAAAAATTTAAATCTGTTCTGACATAGTCAAGTGAAATATCTCTATTCCATAGCCATTTCTTTTCCAGATATCATCTCTATTCTGACGATTTGCATGAGAAACTCCAGCCATATACAAAAGTCCAAATAAAGCACAAATTTCGACTATATCTGTGGGTTTGGCATCTCTTGGCCGAGCATCACTCACCGATTGTATATATTTATTGGTAGAATGTACAATAATATTTAGTATTTCCTCGTTGAAAAAATAATTCCAAATTTCTATGGGCTTTTTTAAAGACCTGGATGCTATGGAAGAGCCAGGCAATCGCTTTATAAGATTTTCGGATCTAGTCTTGACGGTTTTTCTTACTGGCGGATGTTTTTTCCAGTAAGTGACATTGTCTTTACCTAAAAGTAGAAATAGTTGTTTCATGAATTATATTCAAATCAAGTAAACATTACGCTATTACCTATATATGACAAAGACGTGTTATTATAGTATATATCATCCTCTCCTACATCTGAAATTTCCTGTTCCGAATCCGTTTCATGAATTTCTAATTCCTCACGATCTGATACGTCATCATTAGACTGGTCATCATATTGCGTTTCCCCATCCTCATCACTCACAACTTCTAATAATTTTTGTAATCGCTCTTGTTCATTTTCGTAGCTCCCCATAGCTAAATAGTGTAAGAAATGTATTATGAATAAGAATAAAAATATATAAAACAAACACATACTTACCTATATATTTTTTATTATACCAATGGTCGCCCCGGTCTCACATACCGCAAAACGTTCTAACTAACAACACGTTGACACGAACAACTTTGTTTGTATCACGACTAAAGATGCACAACCTCAAATTACGTGAATACCTAAAACGGCAGATTTCTTCTCCCCGCACTTAAAAATATTTGACCAATCAAGTCTCAACCCAGTCTCAGAGAGCGGCATGCGACCACTGAGGGTTAATATCTCTCTACTCATTGTTGGTAAATTAGGGTATCTCTCATGAAATACTCTGCAAGTTTCATTATTTTGTTACATTCGCCATGAATAAATTTAGAATGTCAACATTTGAATACGTGTTATACACCCTGTATACAACTAAATATTTTTTAATTGCCTGTTAATTATCTACTGCCTTCCTTATAACGCTCACAGTCAAATATTTTTAATTTAGTTGACGGGTTATTCACAGATAAATTTTCTTTGCAGATCTGCATCCGTCAAATTTTTGTTAAAAAAAATATCTCGAAAACACTACATTTTAGGTAATGTACAATCCAAATATGGAGAAATATACGGGGTGTTCCATTCAAATTAAGCAAGTTGTTATTAACATCTGGTACAACCGGAAGTCACATAACTGTCAAAATATTTTACTTGCCAAGAGCACCCTGTGTTTACTACACATACAAAATTTTAGAAAAATCATATAAGTGGTTTCCGAGATATTGATTGTGTTACATCAACACCCAATACATTATTTTTTAATTTAACTTTTTAATATTTTGAAGTCACTTTTGTGTAACATTCACCTAAGTTCAACCATTCTCGAGTTATTTAAAGTTTTAAGAAAAAAGTGACAGTTACAGGGCCATCTTTAAGGTTACTTTTTAGCAATAATTGAATGTCCCTAGTTACCATTTTTGTATGAGGTAGTATTGACACTGGTAATTTCCAGAAATTACTTGCATAATTCACTGATCAACTTAACAATTTTCATAATTGCGAAACTCACTTTTTTCAAATAGAACACTCAGTATATTTTTTTACAACTGAAAATACAGTTAAATTCTAAATCGAGGTATACTGTGAGATTCAGAATGATTTACAGGATTCTGAACTCACCTTTCCCAATTGCTATCAAAACTGGTTAGAGTTTGTTAAAATTACTTTCTTTTCTATTGTCAATTGTTTGATTTCGAGATGACAGTAATTGACATTCTATTAATTGGTGTACAAGATCTTTTGATAGCTTGGATAGCTTTGTGGATTTTGCTGTTCCTTAAATTAGCATTTGATATATTTTGCATCTTTATAATATAGTTATTTTCATATAGCTATAGTTAGAGGAAGAGTAGAGGACCATGCTGCTATTCCCTTCAGAGCGGAGAGGGAGATCCCAATGTCTGCCATCAGGGTCATTAAAGCGGAGGATCGGCTGTTGTTGGAAAGGAAGTATGCCATCACCTTCCCTTCAAGGGATCAATTCCCTGGGCTTTATAAGATATAAGGAATTGCGAAGAGGAAAAAATTTTCATCTGCTCTGATAGTCAGGGGAGGATAATCCTATTAACCTCCTAGGGCACTGTGCAGTTTTCGGGAGACTAAGACATATGGTTTTTGGCACCAAGGAGCTGCAGAGGGAAGAGATGAGAGGCCTACCATGGACCAAGATCCAATGTTCATCAGGGCTTCAGGTAGGTTCAACAAGGACCAAAGGCAGACAGTAGACAGGTGATGGGACAGCGGGGTAGGTAAAAAGGGCCCATTTGTGGCCTAATTACCGGGCTGTGGCTGCCCCAGCACTACTGCTACTACTACCGTCTAGAGAAGGTAGAAATTATAATTGTCTAATCCATGAAATAACTCAAATATTTGTTAAATACTTAATAATTTTATCATAATTTCTATTTTAACAATATTTAACCAATTTGATGTTTGAACGTCATTATTTGTGCAACATTAAAATCCCCCAACTTGCACTCACAATTCTAGTAATGTTATCAAAAACAGGTGCACCACATACAAAAAATCAATATGAAGCAGCATGGTCAATCATTCTGGATCTCACTGTATAACATTTACATACCTAATCCTCTTAAGGATTCACCGTACAATAAATTTTTTTATAGAATTATACAGAAATTAAATTTTGTCGTTTTCGTAGTAGCTTGTGAATAAAATAAAACAAATTAGCATGTGACAGTATTGATTGGTTATATTGAAATTATGTAAATGTCTTAATAGAAAATGGCAGCTTGTTTAAATTATATCCTCAAGACTATTTAAATTTGTTTATTATTTATGGAAAATGTGACAAAGTAATATCAAAAACTTGCGAAATGTTTGCTGCTTGATATCATCTTGATGATCAAGATAAGACCCATACTAGAGAATTTTATGAACTTTGGACGTGTTAAAGGAAAGATTAAAAAGTTGTTGATGACGAACAGGTAGAAATAGCAATTTAGTTATATTTTCGAGCATTTCCTATATTCCTAAGACAAGCTGCACTCGAATCTGGATTATTTAGAAATTCAATTCACAGGATTTTGAATAAACATAATTTTCATACACATAATATGGTCCAATAAAAGAAACAGATTTTCTTGAAAGAGAATAATTTTGCGAATTTATCCCAAAAGTACCAAGATAGCAATTCTTTCCTGGGAGATGTTATATGAACAGACGAGTCTAAGTCTACACCAAATGGTTGTCTTAATCGGCACAATTCCCACTTCTAGAATGACATAAACCCTTACATATCACATGAATATTATTTTTAGAATAGTTAGTTGAACGCTTAGTGTGTAGTAAGCAACAACGGGTGGTAGTACCATTGGCATTGTATGAAAAAATTTAAAAAGCCTATTTAACTATTTTTCTTTATTTATTTCAATAGAAAACTTTTTGTAGGTGAGAGATACATTAATATTTTACAGAAATATTTGACCCTGGCGGAACAAAGTAACATTTTTACCAGCGATGACATACCTCCACGTAACAGTTACTTCATCAATAACATTCATCAAGTTTTTTTATGATCAATAGATTGCCAATAACACACCTTTTATATGGCTTCCTTCATAGTCAGATTTATCTGATCTGTATTATTTTATTTGGGGGGGCTATAAAGGATAAAGTATATGCACTAATCTAAAATAATAATATGTGTATCCATTAACCACGAAGGATAATTGTGGGGCATGCAGATAGTAAGAAATATGTTCAACGAGCCACACATGAAGAATAAATCTGGAGATATAAAAAATGTCTTGAAATTGAAGGTGAAAATTTTGAACCATTATTTTTTAATTAATAACATACTTTTACAACCAAAATTTTGAAAATTCTCTAGTACCTATGCGTCTTACAGCATCTCTTCATGGTTTCCTTTCCTGTTGATATTGAGCAGCAAATATCGCATGTTCCTGATATTACTTTGTCACATTCTCCATCAATAATAAACAAATTTAAATAGTCTTCATGAGTATAATTTAAACGAGATAGCATTATTTATTAATACATTCACAGAATTTCCATATAACCAACCGATAATACTATCAGAGGTACTGACATCGATTTTGAAAGTTGTAACATGCGAATTTGTATTATTTTAGTCACAGACTACTTCAATAAAAACGGAATAATGTTATTTCTGTACAATGCATTATTAAAATTTTTAATTAAACATGATAAGTGTTTACCTTTTTATGTTACCAATAAAAATACTATTTTTCAGTTGTTTTCTCATTTTTTTTTTTTCTATATGTTATTTGATCAGAAGGAAGAACATGATTTTTAATGTGACCAGAAAATTATTTATGTGCAATATATTTTTTTTAAAGGTTCTAACAGTCTATTTTAGGAGAGGTACAGTTACAGTTGCTCAGACATTTTTTATTATTTTTTTCATAAAATATCGCTTTTTATCTTAAAAAAAAATGGGCAAAATCAGACAATACATATACTTGTGAGTATATGTATGTTAATTTTTGCTAATATTATTAGTTTAATAGTACCTCATACTTTGATTTTTGTTTACATCTAATTATACCACTTACCTTACTACGACGCTGTTTGATTGTCTTGCAATTCTATCAACCTCTTCAATAGATATCTGATCAATTTTATTGTACACATACAGACATGGTAAGTATACACGATTGGCACAAATAACATCAATTAATTCATCTGCCGAACAATCTTCTCTAAATAAAACCTCTGCATTGAAAAGTTTATATTCATGCAGTATCATTTGTACTAATTTTTCGTCTATTTTTGTTAAAGGACAGGTTGAATTAAAGGATATACCACCTCCTTTTTTTATCTGCAATTTACAAGAAATTCAGTATATCACTAGATAAAACCAAATTAACATATGTACTTTAAAGTAAATATTTGGTTTCTTCTTATTTAGTCGAATTCCAACACTTTCTAACTCCTTTTCCAGTAAATCCCGATGTACATCCTTTTTTGTTGCATCTAACATCATTAAGACCAAGTCAGCTGTACGAGCTACAGCAATTACTTGTCTACCTAAAAGAAATTTTATACATTTAGTAATAATTACTAAATGGTGAGTATAATTATTATACTCACCATAAAAAAGACAATGGAGAATTGATGTGAGAATACTTGACATATGTCGCAGTTGTACATCCACTGATACAGTAATGTAGAGTAAAAGTAGAAAAATGTTGAACCCGGACAGGCGCAATAACAATAGAAAAGCGAACTAGAATAAGATAACGTGGAGATATTACACCAAACACCAGAGAAAAAATTTGCTACTAAATAATGCAGTAATTGGTATTGCGATCTGCACACGGTTTGAGCATAGTGGAAGGAGAAGTAGAAAGAGGAGATCGTTGATTACCCATTGACATATACCCAGTTACAGGATACCTTTAACTACCTATACAAATATATCTCAAGATGTAAAGATGTTGAAAGTTGGTAATAAGTAGTGAGGCGGGTAAAAATAATGAGTGTGTATTCGATCAGCAAGAAATTTAAATTTAAAAACTTTAGATCATAATAAATCAGTGGATCTACAGCGGATCCTATGTGATAGATAGAAAAAATATTGTCAGTTAATCAGTAGTATGGTATATTATATTAAAAAGAATAAAACTGAGCCACCTGGGTACTTTCCTGTACCCAAATTAAAAGAGTAGCAGACACTATTTTAACCCGACATTCAAAGGAAGGGCAGCTCCTAGGACAAGTACAAGGTAGGGTAAGGAGAAATTTAAAAAAAGAGTTAAGGCATTGCAAAAGGTCTAGCTGGAGTGACGTAGAGTTTGTCAGAATTAACTAAATTAATGAAGATACTAACTCTTAAACATCTTAAACTTAAACATAGAAGATCTAAACTATTTACCCTATTAATTACGAAATAATTTGACTAGCTTTTTTTCAAGTTTTTTAAGTTTCAACTTTTATATAATGTGCAGTATGTGCAAGCACACTATTTAAGGGCAATTACTTTTATTAATATTAATAATACAGGCTGTTCCACGTAGATCTTCCATTAGACGTTTCTAGAATACTACATGCACTGGAATTATGAAAATTTATATACGGGGATTTCTCACAATTTTCTATTGATTAAAAATATTGCCGATGACAGCACACTTCCGGTTCTAACGGAAGTAGACATCAACTTGCTTATTTTAAATATAACACCCTATATATTATTCAATTTCTGGATTCTACGTAAAATTCTAAACACATTTCATGTAGGATGTCCTATACCTATCTTCAACTGTTTTTGAAATATCGACAGGTGAATATTGACATTTTGCAACTTTAACACCCTGTAAAATCTAAACGGTTTGAGATCAAGCAAAATGATTTGCACATTCCTATCTTAATTTTTCATAAGCTATCGTTTGGTACTAATTTCAGATTTATCCAAAAATTTCAAATTTTCCGAAAATTTTGAAAATTTTTAATTCCTGGATAAATATGAAATTAGTACCAAACGATAGCTTATGAAAAATTAAGATAGGAATGTGCAAACCATTTTGCTTGATCTCAAACCGTCTGGATTTTACAGGGTGTCAAATTTGCAAAATGTCAATATTCACCTGCCAATATTTCAAAAACAGTTGAAGATAGGTATAGGACATCCTACATAAAATGTGTTTAGAATTTTACGTAGAATCCAGAAATTGAATAATATATAGGGTGTTACATTTAAAATAAGCAAGTTGATGTCTACTTCCGTTAGAACCGGAAGTGTGACGTCATCGGCAATATTTTTAATCAATAGAAAATTGTGAGAAACCCCCGTATATAATTTTTCAAAATTCCAATGCATGTAGTACTCTAGAAACGTCTAATGGAAGGTATACGTGGAACACCCTGTATATTAAAATGGCAACAAACATAGCAAAGGGAATTTTTAAACCAAGTATTTTAATTGACAAGAATTGTCAATCTTGTCAATTAAAATACTTAAAAATTCCTTTTTTCTTCAAGCATATAAAAATACTTACATTATGTAGGACGCTTTATAGAAAAAGCCCATTGTTTTACTAGTAAAGAAATTTCTCATTTTTTACTAGCACAAAAAAGTAATAGTGTAACCATAACAACGGATTAAAAATTTCTCAGAATTCTCAGTTTGAAATTTAATGTCACATCAGATAGCTTTTTATACATGCATAATTGTCTCAAGAAATACAGTTTTAATATTGACACTTGAAGAAAAAATACAAAGTACAAACCTTTTTATGTATTTCGCCCAGTTTACACAGCCTCTGCTAACGCCTCGGCTGTGTAAGCTTCTGGGCTCAACGAATAATGTTCGCTTTCTACTCCTACTAACATAATATACTATTGCCTTCTATCAATGTGTGTAAATAACTATAATTTTAAAAAAAATGTTAACCTTCCGAGATAATTTTTATTTTTTTTTTTTTTTAATTTTAATTTTAATACCCTGTATCTCAGGAACTAAATTATCTTACGAAATAACTTTATATGAATTTATCTTCACGAAATCACTTGAGGGAGTACCTCCTTCAGTATTTCAGATTTCTTAATATCAAACTTGCAATCAATAGTAGAGAACAATTTGAGATATTTGAAATTCATTATTTTCCAAATAAATAGTTCAAACACTATAACAAATAGTTTCTATCTATCTTGCCTTTAAATCTCTTCCTTTAATACTGAAGGATATGCTTCCTCAAGTGATTTCATGAAAAAAAGACCACTTAAAGTTTTTCCTAAGTAGCTGAGTTTTTGAGACCTGTGTCTCAAAAACTAAGCATTATTTCAGCAGTATCAAAAACATTATAATTTTGGACATAAAATGTACAGATTAGATGTGTAGCTATAAATCAGCAGTTTAAGAAATGTTCCTCAAACTTAAAAAAACGAAGACACTACAGACACTACAGACACTATAATATAAATTTCTTTACAAACATTTAATTTTGAATTGAAATTTTAATTTAAGTCAATATTAGTTGTAATATATTAGAAAACCTTTAGCGTTTCCAACAAAAATAATTTTATTATATGGTAATAACCTAATTTGATCAGACTTCATAACTGTTTAAATTCAGAATTTTTGCCTGCAGTAAATTTTGAGATTTATTACAATTTTATATTTACTAAAATTTATAAAATGTCGTATGGGTCCGGGTTGATCGTAGATATTTTCTATTATAGTAATGAATCGTTCAATTTAAATTTCGTCAAGCACTAGATGTGTGAAATATTTAAAGAACCTATTCTGACATTAGTCTAATTTTTAATAAAATAACCTATTACATTATTAATCTTTTTTTGCTTCTTTTTCACATTTCTTATTTGACTTTTCCTCAAAAGGTTATTGTCTATTTTATAGAAGGAGGATGTTCCTAATCAATATAAGTCCTAACTATTTCATGTGCAATTTCAAGCAGCAGACCAGAATTCCGATTCCTGTAAATCAGAAAAGAACTTCTAACATGTTTCGGATTACCCTCCAGTTCAGACCATCTAGTCCATATGCCAATTTGATGACATCTTGAATCAGCAGGTCATCTCTCAATTGTGTCAGAGAGTCCCATAAACTCTGGTAACTTGGCTTCAGATTTGGATATTGTTTTGTTACTAGATAGAAGATTTTTCTTCCAGATCCTCTTCAAATCTGACATTTTAAATTCTTTCAGCGGCACACTTGCAAAACCATTTTCTCTTTTATTTATTTAGTCCACCCGTGATATTGTCTATTTAGTTCACACATATGTATTATTTATTATTGTGTACCACCACTATTATGTTCTTAGTTTTTAAAATGGGTTCTTTAAATGCAGATAAATACTAAAATCACAATTGTTTTACAGTCACTATTTATTAAACACTAAATATAACAAGAGTCAATCGAATGATGGATTTACATCATCATTACAAATATTACTATATAAGTTGTACATAAGTTTATAACATTAGAATACAGAATAATTGATTTATGAAATTAAATTTTGGCTCAAAAAATAAGGATCTACTACATTTCAGCAAAATAACGACTTATATAGGACAAAATTATTAAAGTTGTGAAAATTGGTAGAAATGTTAAGAATAGCATAAGTATTATTAACCCGAAAAGTTCCCACTCCTAAGTAGTGTGCTTCTTGCTCTAGGACGTTATTTCCATCACCATTTTGAGATTTTCTACAGTATCTCGAGACCGGTGCAGTTTTTGATAAAAATACCTATATACAAAATTAATCCTTATAAAATTCTCTACGAAAAACGTCTGTACATTTTTTTTTACTAAAATTAATAGTGCGGTTATACCTAAAGTCTTATACTGGAAGTCTATGTCAACATTTGCATTTCCAAAAATAGCAAAAAATGTTGAGACAAAAATATGTAATATACTCTATAGCTAAACCTAGCCGTTTCGGAGATACCTATTTGACATTTTATAAAAACTTTGACAGGTGCAAGGATTCGCAAGAACCTTTATAATTTTTTTTCGTTTTTTCGTTTAGCACAGGTGTGTTCGGTTCTTGACAAAAGGAAAAGTGGAAAAGAGCCTAAGTTATGATACACTTTAGAATAAAGACATATTCAATAGTGCTATACCAAATGTTCTATATCTACGGTTACATTTAGGAAAATGTAGCTAAAACGTCTTTAAGTCAAACGGAATACCCTGTATTTTTTACATTATATTATTTACAAGTAAATTCTTTCTCTTCCAGTATATTCATTGTAGGTGTTAAAACTACAACTTTTTAAGATATCTATTTTCTTCAATTTTATAAAATTATTCATAGAAATTGATACCAAGCTAATTGATTAGCCATGATTATAACGTAACATAACTTCAATAAAGAACATAAATAAACTACGATGCAACTAAAAACAAGACTATAATATAAACCAAATATTATAAATATAAAAATTAAATTGAAAATTTCACACCACCATTTTTTAACCAATAGAAGCTTGTTTTTTGTTCAGTTACCATGCCAACACAAAAAATTTCCGAAAATTTTTAACGTTGTGTGAAATTAATAAGTGGAAATTTTTCTCTCATTTAAAATGTCAAAAAAAAGTCGCGGGAGTTGGAGTGCTTTTAGAATAAAATTTTTCCACCAATATTAGTAGATTAAAGTTAATAAGAAACAAAAATATAATATGTTTTTAAGTTATTTATAAAAAGTTCTTGTAACTAAACTTGGAAAATGGTATGTTATTTCACTAACAGATTTCGCATTTTATTAAACATTTATATTTTGAAGTAGGTACTTCAGAATAATTATTATCAAAAATAAATGATGTTCCACTAATATTAGTAGATTCAAGTTAATAAGAAAAAAATATATAAGATGTCTTTAAGTTATTTATAAAATATTTATGTAACTAATGTTAGGAAATGACATTTTATTTCATATTTATTTTGGCATAATATTTATAAAGTAATGGAGTGAAATTTTCTTACCGAATATCCCACGAGCTCAAATTAAAAACTTTGAATGAGGAAATTTTTCCTCATTCATGAATATTTTAAGAAAATTATCCCTCGCCTGCGCCTCGGGATAATTTTCAAAATATTCATGACCTCGAAAAAATTTCCGAAAATAATTTAAGCACTAGGGATATTATAAGTGAAAATAGACCTCAACTACCAAAAATGCGGAACTAATATAAACTATTGCTTTCATGATACCCCATAAATAAAAATCAAGTGATGTTAAAGTCTATTGACCGTGGTGGCCACAGCCATGATACAGCAATGATGGAATCTATCGATCTTCAATTTAATATTTTTTAGGTAGCCATCTTATTTTCATACGAAGTTACTGGATTGATTATTTTCTTAGCACCATTTATTTTTCCAAAATTAAAAAAAATTGGATTCGATTCTCCTAAAGTTTTTTCCGTCATGGGTACCTGCAGAGGAAAACGCTAACTGAAAGTTCTACAGATTCTTCTAATTATTTTTTTACATTCTCCATCAATATAAAATAAATTTAATGTCTTCATTTGAATATTCGCATTGCAACACACTTTACACAGAGAAATACGGAAGATAACGATAAAGAATGTGAGCAAAATTTTTATGCAAAATAGAAATGTTACTAAAATGATTCGTTTGTTCCAACCTATCAGTTTAAATCAAAACGCTCTGTACAAAAAATTGATAGATGTAGGTAAGTAAATTAAATGTTAATAAAGATATCTCAAAAAGTTGTAGTTTTAACCCCTAGAATGTATTTACTGAAAGAAAGAGGATTTAATTTTAAATAACATGTAAAAAATACAGGGTGTTCCATTTGACTTAAAAAAGTTTACCCTACTTGAATTTTCCAAAATATAACGGGAAATATAGAACATTTGGTATAGCACTTTTAAATTTGTCTTTACTCTAAAGTGTAGCATAACTTAGGGTAGGGTATGTTACATATATTTGACTCAAAATTTTATGCTATTTTTGGAAATGAAAAAATATATAGGGTGTTTCATTTAAAATAAGCAAGTTGATATAGACTTTCGGTATAACCGGAAGTAGAAAACAACCGAAAATATTTTTTTAAAATAGATCGCCTGCTAAAATGGTATCTCAAAATTTCAAATTTATATCCCTATTAGTTTTGGAGATACGTCTAACAGGCGGTTACCCTGAATGACCCTGTATACTGGATATTTAATGATGATATAAAAAAGACTATTCTAGTCTTTTTTATTCTTTCATTTTAATTTTCAAATTAGTAATCAACTGTTTCCTCGATTTTTTCGAAAATCATTAAGACAGGGTGAATAAAATTTACCAACTACATCTTCTTATTTGTTACTTTTACATTACCATGTTAGTAGTTAGTATTGATTTCTGTAGGCTTTAAAAAATTTTTCATATTGTTCAAACAGGCCCTCAAACTCACTAATGTCAAGAATTATGCAATCTTCGTTCCTTGATGGAAATTGCTCACAGTTACAAAAATCAAATCCAACCACCTCACCATTTCTATTGAAAGATCAGGAAACCAAGTCTTCAAAGCCGACATTACAAACTTTAGAATGTACGAGTCAATTAGTCCCTGAATATTTTACAAATGGCCAATTACCAGGAACACCTCTAACAAGTCGTTTCCCCGAATACGACGATGGATTATATCCGGAATTAGAAGTTGAGATTGTGCGATTACCAGGACAATATGATAAAAAAATAACAAATATTGAAGGTAGATGGATTGTTGACATACAATCATTTATTACGAATATTCGAAAACTGGAAGACCATGATTGCCGAATAGACAGAAGAGGATATTTAGCATTTGAAAAAGACGTCCATATAGGTCTAAATTCAAAATTATTTTTTATGTGCCAATACTGCAAACTTCGGAAATGCATAGAAACAAATAAATCAGATGGAGATGATAATGATCTAAATTTCTTAACAACATGGGCTGTCATGGCTAATGGAAAAAGAAATGATTTTGTCCAGGAATATCTCTCTTTATTAGATATTCCTGCATTATCGAAAAAAACATTTCTTAAATATCAACAAGAAGTGGGTAAGCTGTGGTATGATTGTCTTACCGAAGCTATTGAGCAAGCAGGGAGAAGTGAGTATTTCCACGCTGTTGAGAGCCATAACGTTACATCTAATGGAATTGGCGAATGCACTGTAATTGTTGATGGAGGTTGGAGTCACCGATCCTACGGACATAGGTATTCCGCAAAATCTGGGGTAGCCTGCATAATAGGACAACATACAAAAAAGCTGTTATATTTAGGAATTAAAAATAAGTATTGCAGCATATGTTTAATAGCCGAATCGAGAAACATGGAAGTAGCTATTCATAAATGTTTTAAGAACTGGGAAGGATCATTTCCTGCAATGGAGGCAGAAATTATTGTGGAAGGCTTCATAAATAGTGAGAAAATGCATAAACTCCGATATACGAAATTCGTAGGAGATGGAGATTCTAGCGTTCATTCACAGATTCTGGAATGTGTACCATATAGCAGAAATATAAAAAAAATTGAATGTGCTAACCATTTAACTAAAAATGTTACCAAACATCTAGATGACTTATCCACAGAGTCTGCAAGCAATAAAAAGCTACTCACTACTGCCAGAATTAATCTAATAGCCAAGACTAGCAGAAAACTTATTACTCTTAATTCAAGAAAGGAAACTCCATCATCATCAAATTTGAAAATAGATCTCCAGAATGTAGCCTCCCACGTATTTGGAGATCACAAAAACTGTAGAAGTTATTACTGTAAGAAGGTAGGATCAACATGTGAAACGGATTTACAGAAGAGTTGTACTGAAACACGATCTCGAATCATACGTATTATCGCAAATTTAAGCAGCAGATCCAAAAGTTTAATATCAAATAGTACAAGCAATAGTGCTGAAACCGAGGCTGAAACGTTCATGAGGCAAGTAGCAAAGTTTAATGCTGGGAAGCAAACATTTTATAGTCGGGGAAACGGTTTTAATATAGGATGCTACGGAGCCGGGATGGCCTATAATTTTGGCCCTGAATGGCTTTTAACATGCATTCAAAATAAAATATAAAAAAAGCCCAGTGCACAGATTGAAACGATTAGTAAAGTGGAAAATGTTAGAAAATAGACGCGTCACAAACAAGCCCCGCTTTCACCCTATTAGAAAACTTACATCAACAAAATCAGTTGTTGATTATGGCATAAAGTGTAACAAACCCGATTTGCGTGACACTGAAATAAAAACAATGATAGAAGAAGCAACTCGGGGGCAAAGTGAAAATAGTCGGTGGATTGAAGAAAGAAAGTTTCGGTTAACTGCTTCAAGGTTTGGAGAAATTTGCAAACGACGTATACGACACGGCAAACTTGTCGAGTCGATGCTTTATAAAGTTCTCTTAAAGCTGAAACAGTTATAGTATGGAAAACTGAATGAAGATGTAGCCATTCGCGCGTATGAACAAATCGTAAATGTTGTAGTTGAAAAATGTGGTTTGTTTGTCTGCTCCATTAAAGATTACGGTTTTCTGGCTGCCTCTCCAGATGGCTTGGTAGACAGCGATAAATTAATAGAAGTAAAATGTCCATACTCTGCAAGGAATTATACTCCACTGGAAGCTGCACAGAATATTAAGGGCTTTTGTTGTAAAGTAAATACAGATGGCAGTATATCTTTGCAAAGAGGACATAATTATTACTATCAGATACAGGGACAACTGTTTGTCTGCAAAAGGCAATTTTGCGATTTCTTAGTTTGGACTCCAAAAGGACTGCACGTAGAAACAATAGCGTTCGACAAAAAATTTTGTGATAATATGGTTACAAAGTTACGAAATTTCTTCTTTGAACATTTTGGTCCCGAAATTGTTGATAGTAGACATGAGCGTACCATGGAATTAAGAAATTACAAATAAAGATATTTATTGAGAACGGAAAATAATTTCTGTGTAAAATGATTATATTTCTATGATTCATTCGTCATAGCCCGACACGGTGCGGTACGTACAATCAAAATACGGATAGGATCAGGATAAAAAAACACACAAATTTATACAGAGTGTTTGAAATCTTATCTGTTGAGTTTTGTAAGGTATGGTAAAAGGTTCTACGCAAACATAATTGCGTTAAAATGTAAAAAAAGCTTTAAAAATATGTATTTGCACGCCACTGGTACCTGGTCGACAATATTGAGTAAAAAATAAATAAATAAATTCAGTTCCAATTAGAATTAAATATATGTACTTATAAAATATATTTAAAAAAATTATTTTAGGTTTTTATTTCAGAACTTATTTTTAGTAGCTACTAATTAAAACCAAATAATTAATAAGTTAATCAAAAGGTAATCTAATTAAAATTTAGCTGTAACATGGAAGTGGTAAGCACATATATGGAGCTTCATTATTCATGACGCCTTAGACAAAAATTCGTAATTCGCATCCTCACACGCCTCCAGATAGCGATTTATAGTGCCATTGAACCAAATACGACAAAAGTTGTCATATTTATAGCCGAACTGTCAATTATTTACCAAAAATTTGCAAATATATATTGACACACTCGCGGTCCGCTAAATAATAACTTGCCGTCCCTCTCGCACATAAGTCTCCGACTTCCCTGATCATTATTACTGTGAGAATGAGGGATAGAGATATATTATTATTATATCCTATACCTAAGTGTGCCAAATTTTAACTCAATAGTTCAACGGAAAATAGGTGAAATTATACTTCCCTTTAATACTGAATCACGTTTACTTACATATAGACGTACGTACAAGAAATACCTAAAAGCTTATAAAATAAACGGAGAGTATAAAAACATTTATTTATGTCCACGGTATCTTCAATACCATTTAATAGTTTAGAGTCTAACTAAGTAGCCCTCAATAATATTTCAACTTTATCTATATTATATCAAGTTGTTACAATTCAGTTATGTTGCAATTTTATGAAGAAAAGAAAGAAGAATAATAAACCAAAAACAAGATTTTTGCCTTTAAAGTCAATTAATAAATAGTGTAGAGGTCTTGTGATATAATTTTTTCATTAAAAACATTAAAAATACGAATATCTCTTATTTTAATTCTGTCGATCCAAATTAATTTCCACTGAAATAATAGTCTCTTCAAATATTTTTTGACACTTAATAAAATTTAGCCATCTAAAATATATATTCGTCTAGAGTTATTTTTTTCTATTCTATTTAATGTTTCAATAATGTTCAATCATAATTAAGTAAAATACTCAAATTTATTCACACAAAGAGTGAGTTATCCCATTTCACTGTATTTTCTAAAAATGCTCTAAATAATTATAATTTTATTACCCGGGACCAGTCTCAACGTACCGAAGTGATCTGGCAACTAAGCAATTGCGAGAGCAGTTTTCTATGTTCAGAGAACAGTAGACTGGAGACATTGCTAGACATTGCAGAGATACAAAATAGAGGACAGCATGTGCCGGCTGATTATTGTTGAATGCGATTTAAATCAAATATTATTTAATATTTTAAAAAATTCTCTAGAAACTTCAAACATTTGTGGACTTATTCATTACTAAAAGACTATGGCATCGTAATATCCTCATAAATCTTAGATTTTTTTTATATTTATCTTGTTACAAGCAAAATTTCACTAAAAACGCATTTTTTTTCAGAAACTAAGTTTAAAAATTTTCAAAAAAAATTGGTCGTATTTGCAATGGAAATTATAATAAATCCAAAAATTTTTAATAATATCTGTCGACTAGATTTCGAAAAAAAAATAAAAACTATATTTTTCCAAGGTTATTTCACTTTTTTTCAAAAACTAGTCGACAGATATTTTTCTTTCTTTAGTATTTTATTTGCCATGTATCGATAAGTATGCCTGAATTTTTTCATAATTTTTGAACTTACAGTTTAAAAGTAAGGGGGTATACGTAAACCTTAATAGTGTAACATTTACCAGGTCAACATTTACTTATTGTGGTTACCAGTTTGGATTAACGGCACTATACAGGTCTCCCTCTGAAAATGACTTTCTATTTGTAGACGATTTAAGAATGTTTTTAGTCATTTACACCACAAGCTATTGAATTGGTTGTTGGTGATATTAATATAAATATTCTTAATATTATAGCATTTGTGATGTATACCTTGATACTTTGGCTTCGCTTGGTTATATATCATGACATAATAAACCGTCAGCACTCAGAACTGTTATATTTTTGTGTTACTACATTTCTAGCGCTTAGAGCTCTTGTACTGTGTGGATGACTCAGTAATTTAAACCTATCTTTTTGTCTATATATAAATATGATAGTTGATTGAACCATATAATAAACGTACATTCAACAGCTCAGGATCATGTACAATTGTCTTGTCGCAAACAGTTTGTTTTTATATATATATATATATATATATATATAACTTTAATAATCATATTCTGTGTGATATTTACTGAGTATAAAATTGTTTCATATAGTTCCATATTACAATTTCATATCGCAATGTAGATTCAACTAAAGCTGTATAGGTACATCATTTTTAGGAATTTTATATTAAGTAGTTCCCTTAAATTGTAAAATAAGTGAATACATTTTTGAACCCTGTTATTTAAATAATCCGTATGATCTCTCCATTTTAAATAATTATCAACTATTATACCAAGATATTTTATGGTATCAGCACGTGTAAGTTTTTATTGCACTTACATCCCTAATTTCTATTGTTTATGCATTCATAATTATGCAAAAGAATATTGTCAATATCAGGCTGGTCGGAACTTGAGATAGAGAAGGTCATAAATTCAGTTTTCTTATCATTTAATGTAAGAAGGTTTTGATCTAGCCAACAAGACATGCTACTTAGTCCAAGTGAAGCTACGTTGCAAACTTTAGTCCATATGGCACCAGCAAAAAGTAATACCATATCATCAGCATGAGAAATGATCTTTATATTATTAATCCTAATTATTTCATCAATGTAAATTAGAAACAATATTGGCCCTAGCACAGTACCCTGTGGAACTCCTGTATTAACAATACTACTTTCACTAATGACTCCATTTACCTAAATATACTGCATTCTATTATTTAAATAGCTTAGCAATAACTAATGCATTATCTCTGAAACCAAGATTTCCCACTTTAATGAGTAACTTCGCGTGTGAAACAGTACCTATCAAAAGTTTTCGCTAAATTCAAAAATATCGCCACACATTTTTACTTTTTATTAAGTAATTCATTTATACTAGTGACTAGTTCATATAATGTAGATTCAGTATTTTTACCGCTTCTAAAACCATATTGATTAGGTGATAGTAAATGATATACATCCAAGTAGTTCATTATTTGATCTTTCAGGAATTTTTCAAAAATCTTAGCGATATGCGAGATCAGCGAAATAGGGCGGTAGTTCATTACTTCCAAGGGACTATCTGATCTGTAGATAGGAACCACAACAGTAACCTTGAATGCATTGAGTACTATCCCATCTCTAAATATCTTATTTATCATAAAAGCTAATGGCTTAATTATAAATGGATGAATAATTTTAAGAGTTTCCCCTGTAATACCACCTACACCAGAGGAACAATCAGATTTTAGTTCAGATATTTTATTTATTATTTCATTTTTATTAACTTTCTTTAAAAAAATGGAGGATGTGTTATTTATTTTATTTACAGGGCCGCGCCAAGGGTAGCTGCCGCCGGCGTGCGGAACTTTTGCCGGCACCCTAGCCGCAGTCTGGGTTAATCACCGAACAATGGAGCGATAATTCGATAAAATAAATATGAAAATATAAATAAACATTAATAATGATAAAAATAAATGTATTTTTCTTGAACAATTAACAAAAAACAAACGATAGTAAAAACAACAACAATAATTAACAAAAAACCAACAATATTAGAAAAACACAAAAGAGCTAAGAACAGGAACTTAAATAGTCTTTTTATTTAAATACTTAGTTTCTTAAGTCATTATTCAAAAAATAATTTTTCGGACCTTCCTTCTTGCAAATTCATCAACTAAATCAGACATATCTAGGTTTTTGAATTTTTTTTACTCGGCCTAGTCAGCTGAGTGACTCCCCGCCCCGGTCAGTCGCGCGCGGGCCGCTCTCTTTAAAAGGAGGAAAAACGGCGTTTCGTTGCTACTCGCGATAAATGTGATGACCGGCGACTAATAGATCCTGAAGAAAACGTTTTAACTTGGCTATAACTGCAAATTATAACAAGTTGACTGAGATCTTAGAAAGTACTTACTTACTAGGGGTATCTGATCTAACTAACGGACAAAAATAAAATGTAAAAAAAGGGGAAGAGATATATCTTGACTGACGTCTGCTACTAACGAACGGTGTCTTTTGCAGCCCTCTGGAACGTGGCGCCCGGGGGTGACGCACCCCTTGCACCCACGGGTTGGCGCGGCCCTGTTTATTTTTATCAATGTCAAGATTATTTGGTACAATTCGATTCGCCATTTGGAAACCTATAGCTGAATAGTGATTATTAAATATATTGGCTATCATACTGTCATCCTCCATTTACACATGTCTTTAATAAATATTTTATGATTTTCCTACTGATTTACAATACTCCAAATTTTCTTAGTGTGATTTCCAGCATCCTTAACTTTCTTTGAATAATAATTAAATTTAGTTTTTTTTATTAATGCCGTTAATAAGTTTCTATAATTTTTATATGTATCTTCTAGCTCCTTATTTTCCTTATTCTTGACATATTTACGTTTTATTTTATTTCTTTTATTAATTGATTTAATTATTGCTACAGTTATCCATGGCTTTAATTTATCATATTTCTTTGGAAATGCTATTGTAGATAATGCATTAATATGTTTCTGTAACTCAAAAATAAAGTTATCTGTTAAACAATCAATATCATCTACGTATAAATACTATTCCAATTTTTTGTTTCTAAAGACTTTTTCAATTTAATATAATCTATTTATTTTTTCAGGTTTACATTGCTTTGTTAAAATTGATTTATTATCATTTTTTATTTCTATTTTGAGTATAGTAGCCGGGTGATCTGTCAGACTTGTGTGATATACTGCTGAGCCAATATTTTTTACATTTATATTATTTTTTCCCTTAATAAACATAATATGATCTAGACATGATTTTGAACTGGGTCTGGTAATGACATTAATACAGGATATATAACCAAGAGAAGCCAAAGTATCAAGATATACATCACAAATGCTATAATATTAAGAATATTTATATTAATATCACCCACAACCAATTCAATAGCTTGCGGTGTAAATGACTAAAAACATTCTTAAATCGTCTACAAATAGAAAGTCATTTTCAGAGGGAGACCTGTACAGTGCCGTTAAACCAAACTGGTAACCACAATACGTAAATGTTAACCTGGTAAATATTACACTATTAATTTTATGGTGGTCAAAATGTTACTAGGAATATCACTTATAAAAATAATGAATCCATCATTCGATTGACTCTTGTTATATTTAGTGTTTAGTAAATAGTGACTGCAAAACAATTGTGATTTTATTATTTATCTGCATTTAAAGAACCTGTTTTAAAAACTACGAACGTAATTCCGTAATTAAACAAAATTCCGAGTTTAAAGTCAGAATTTCACAAAATTCCGAGTTTAAAGTCGGAATTTAACAAAATTTCGAGTTTAAAGTCTGAATTTAACAAAATTCCAAGTTTAATGTCAGAATTTAACAAAATTCTGAGTTCAAAGTGGGAATTTAATAAAATTCCAAGTTGAAACTCAGAAATTAAAGAAAAAAATATTTTTTTAGATTGTAGCCCTTCTACGCCTTCGTAGGCTACAGCCCTAAGGTCAGTAATTTTATTAATTTACTGTTTACTTATACTGGTATATCTGCATATTGCAAAAGTATTCAGTTCAGTATTTGTCACTTGAACGATTAGATGGATTTCTGTTATATTCATGTATCTTGTTTTGTGGTCCTTATTGTCTATAGAAGCAAGATAAGAAAAGATGAAACCTGTATCAAGAGGAAAATTGCTAGTCGAGTTATGTAACCCAAATAATGAAGGTAAGTGATTATTACTGATTATGAATTGGATGAAAAAGTATTATTATTTTGTTTTATTAATTACAGACTTTGATAGTGACAATAAATGTGCCAACATGTGTTATTAAAAAAAATTCAATAAAAAAAAGGAGGCAAGATTAATAAATAAAAATCTCCACAGGAGTCACCACATCTTCCATCGAAACTAACCACAGACATTGACAATCACTAATCGCAACATCCTTCATCGACTCCACTACCTATGGCACTATGACGAGCGCATAATAAGCATGAAAGAGGTCAGTTAAATTTGACAATAATTGTCAGATAGTAGCAAAGACCCAAAGAGGGCACTATTGTGTGTTTTTCACAAGCAACTAATCTGCCACCAGTTATTTGTTATGAGCAGTCAGTCTAACATCAATAGAGGTGGTTTAATTAAGTATTGTTTATATTTAAAAAATGGAAAATGAAAATACGTATTCAAATGCTGACATTCTAAATTTATTATTTATTCATGGCAAATGTAACAAGATAATGAATAGAACTTGCAAAGTATTTAATGCGAGATACCCTAATTTATCAACAATGAGTAGATATTAAGAATTTTAAGAAATCAGAAAATTGTCAGACTTCTGCAGCTAGCGTTTTGCCAGTCTATAATCTCAGATAAAGGTCCCTAACATAATCAACGTTTTGGCACATTTTCGTGTATATCCCGTAGGGATGCCGATGGGTACCCAGGTACCCGATAAAGACTCGCTACATGGTTCCCATTTTAGGACCCGATAACACGTTAAAATCCCCGATAATCCATTAAATACCCGATAACCCTCTAAGCACCTGCACTCGGTCGGCCTTTGTGTGACTCATATTCATATGACAACTGATTTTGTTAGGGTTTTGCGTTGGCGGCGTTGTTAACATGTTTGGCTATATAAAATATGATCTGAATTAGGAACTATTTGCTATAATGAATGCTATGGATTGATATCGCGTAATAGATAAATAGCAGGTAACGGGTAATTAACGGGTATACTGGGTTATTAACGGGTAGCGGATAAATATCGGGTATAGTACCCGGGTAGTAAAATTAACAGGTATCCGTATCCCTAATATCCCGAATCCTCAATTCATGCTGTACAACAGGATTTAGGCATTTCAAAATCTTCCATCCAAAGAATTTTAAAGAATTTTACCTAGCTACTTTAGTAGCTAGGTAAAATTCGGCGATAACTTACCTCTTCCCTTTCCTTGGGCAGCTCCCTCGATAATACCTGGCAAATCTAATAATTGTATATTTGCTCCATTATAATCTATGACACCAGGTATGCAAGTTAAAGTTGTAAATTCATATGACGCAGCTTCACTCTCAGTCTTTGTTAATGTGGATAATAAAGTGGACTAAAAAAATTTTTATATGAATAAGAGTTTACATGAAATCTGTAAAACGAATTTACTTTCCCTACAGACGGAAAACCAATTAGAGCTACTCTAGCATCCCCGCTTTTTAAAACATCGAATCCGTCTCCTTTTTCTGATTTTTTTGATGGTTCTAATAATTGCGATCTGTACTTCGCCAATTTTGCTTTTAAAAGTCCTAAATGATATTCGGTAGCTAAAACAAAATGCATTAAGTTTAAGACGTGAAAACAATAGAATGATTTACCTTTATTTTTTTGTGTTCTAGAAATTTCTTTTTCAATCTCTGAGATCTTTTCTAATATACCCATGTTTTAATTGTCTGTTATAGTAGTGTTTGGTTTTATTTATTTTTGATAATAGCAAATCAGCAAGTTAAATGAAATCGGCTGTGATTTGATATCATTTAGGTTAGGTCAATTAGGTCATAGAAAATATATTAATATTAAATTTTCTATGGGTTAGGTGAATGCATATATATAATACTACTATATCGCGGGTAGAGGCCCAAAAATTCCGAAAACAACACGGCGCCGACATACAAACTCTATCTTTATCGAGAGTACCTTAGTCAAATATGCGCATGCGCACGAATTTTGCGACTTCCAATAAGCATGCAGCATAAATACTGCATCTCTGTCTACCACCTTCTTTTAAAAAAAAGTTTAAAGTTGAAAAGTCTGTCAACCTATCAGCAATGTGTCAGTTTCCGTAACTATTACTGCATTCTTTTCAATGGCTTGGGCAGCTTAGAGGAACTCGGAGCTGTTTCGCAGCATGTTCTTTTAACCGAGTGCGCGACGCCCTCCACTGCTTTCCCCTTTCCCCTCGAGCACTACCATTTTGCTGGGGTTTGGCGCTCCAAAATATTAGTGAGGTTAGACTAAATCGGTAGAAACGTAGAAACATCAACAAACTACTGAATTATACTGAAAATGGAAAATAATCACAGTAGGTATCAGAATTTCATACATATAGAGTAAAAACGTAATTACTATTTTACTATTTTCAGTATTTTCATTTTGTATTTAGGTTAAGTAAACAAACTGGCAAATATCCCCTAAATTCATGTTCTTTTCAAGGGCTCTCTATGGTCCGCCACGAGTTTGACGCCCTGGGGCGCGGCGATCTTGAAAAGAAAACGCTGTTTGGATATCGACAAAATCTGCGCATGCTCAAATCGAACAAAGGGTCTCTGGAACAGTATAGCACTATATCTTTTGTCCTTTGATGTTTTCGGAGAAACCGCTTATGGGCTAACATAGGAAATACGCGGATAGTAGTATTATATATATGAGTGAATGTTAGGCACAGAATATCTATTAAGATATAAGATGTTAGGTGCTTGGTCTTAGCACAGAGGTGGTCTTGGTGCTTCCATAAGAGAGGTGGAATAGAATAGAGCGCAAACCACATATCAACGAATTCATACCTCGTGGTCTGTGGAATAGAGTAATTACAAGGTAATTACTGTAAAAAGTAAAAAACTGCCTTGTCTTGTAGTGCTTGTTGCCCATGGTCCGTATACTTATAGATCGTGCTCACAGAATACGCGATCCTTGCTAAGCAATACGCTACCTACTGGCGGCACGCACAACTAACGCTTGGGTTATTGGTTCAGTTTTGCGTATGTATGTCTATTGTGAATTTTGAAATATCCGTTGTTATATTAGTTAATTGCTTTGATTAGATATGAATCATTATTGTTGGGAGCGTCATTGTTTCTCTTGTACAAAGAAAAACCCCGAGATCAGTTTCATACTTTTCCAAAAGCGGGAAAATCTGGAGCTATCGCGGAAACTATAAGTTGAGCATTACAGAGTTACAGGAGACAAGTATGGACACAGAGGACCTAGAACAGAGGCGAAGGCTGGCGGCGGCGTCTTTGATGTTTAATGGCCCATTTTCGGTACTAGTTACGTCTACACTGAGAGAAATAATTGCTTAATTCTAACAATACTACCTTACTATACTCTGAAAGAAGTGTTTAATGATTATAGTTAACGCCTATTGTAAATTAAGTATATGAATACAATAATTCACCTTATGTAATGTAACTAACCTACATTACCAATATTTGTGTTTCCTTTAAGTCTGCTGTTTAGACTGTACTAATACATAAGTATATTAGTAGCAAATTATTGTGCAATTGCAAGTGCAAAAAATTTGCAGTGCACATTAACAAAATTCAGGATAAGAATGAATGAATGAAATATTAAATTATTTAATATGGATGAACATAAATAAATGGTTCATGTGCTTTATCATCGAGATGTACCTCTAAATTATTTTAATACAGAAATAATATTACAAAGCTTGAATGTATCTTGGTCTACATGTAAAGTTTGCGCTGTGTTCAAATTTATGGCTTTTTTTTGAACTTGCTTAAAAATATGTTGCATACGGTGATTGTTATTAAAAATGCATCTGATTTTACAAAACGAGTGTAAAAAATATCAGTCGGAAAATAATAATTATTGTATTACTACTTCAGTTATTAATAAAAGCATAGGTACATTTATAAGCAAAATTTTGATAATTTTCCTAATTCTAATAATGATCTGCAACTTATTCGGGTCATTTTCTGGGAATAATAAAAAATACAAAATCACATATGGATAATAATAAATCTTTTATTTGCAATAAATTATATAAAACATTTATTAAAAATACATAAAACAAAAAACTGAATACCATTAGTAATATAAGTAATATAACATATCAGTCACAACCACAAGTATAAAGATATATACCTACAGTAATTTCACTCTTTAAATTTTTTGTATAAAAGTTTTTAATGTGCATATCTGCTCCTGGATAGTATGCGCATTGCGCACAGCTTACCATAAGCTGTGGTATGCGTGTTGGTAAAGATGTGGAATGAGAAGAAAGGGCCGGCGTAAGCCATTCTATGCGCACGTTTCCTTTAGAGGTAATCAGCATACCTTTGTATCGTTTTAATTTGTCTATGCGTTATATTAATATGTCAATTTCCTCGCAAAGAACTACGTATTTACTTTATTACGTCCCTGGCAGGATTTTTTGGGAACGAAAATAGTGAAATGCTATCACCAGTTCTAGATGAACATCCACGACTAACACACACAGTGCCCCCCTTTCGAGACATTGTGTTGAAAGTATATACCGTCACACAGATTAACTACTATATACACTGTTTTTTTTAATTCACCGCACACACACACACACACACACACACACACACACAGAAAAAAATAGTCAAATGTGAAATCCTCAAAACTATAATATTGCAATAAGTAAACACGACGTACGACGGAAAAGAGAGGTTGATTAATATACCAGTTAAAACATGGTGGATTTCGCACATGCGCATAAAAATTTGGTACTGGCGGGAAGGCAAGCCTTCGCCTCTGGTCTAGGTCCTCTGTGGTATGGATAAAGAAGCTAACGAACGCAGAGTAGAGAGTGTGCTCTTTACATTTCTCTAAGGATGACTAGTTCCATAAAAGTATGTATGCCGTATGCCCAATAAAGAATTTGACATATTTTGAGGTTAAGTTTCATTTTCAGATTTGAACGCTCAAAAAATATTGAAATCTATTTTAATTTTATATCACTACTTACCCCTTTCAAAATAGTTTTACAAGCTTTTTACCTGGTTTAAAGTTCTCGACAACAAATATTTGATGAATAAAATTTCAAACGTCAGTGTCAGTGATTATAGGTTAGTATAGATTTCTGCCATTTTGGCGCTACGATCTTAAAATGAATCGCGTATAGAGAGTTTTTCAACCGCTTAAAATTTACGTTATCGTTATGGATATTCTGAGCATGCGCAGTGCCGAAAATGATACTATTTTTGGCACTGCGCATGCGCTGAATAACGATAACGGCGTGCTAAAATTAGAGAGTTTTTGAACCCCTTAAATTCTAGCACGTCGTTATCGTTATCGTTATTCTGCGCGTGCGCAGTGTCAAAAATGACACTCTTTTAGGCACTGCGCATGCGCAGAATAACGATAACGACGTGCTAAAATTTAAGAGGTTCAAAAACTCTCTAATTAAAGGGTTCAAAAACCCTCTAATAAGCACTTATACCGTGCTTATTGCCCTCTGTAATAGTGATACGTTCATTCGTTTGCCCGAAAAGTGTAGCACTGAACTACATTAATTTCAGAATTTCATTCGTTTGTCACTAGTGGCGTTCGGTAATTACCTCAGATTGATCTTTTTAGTCCGTATCGTTCATTAATTACATCTAGAGGTAGGGGAGGTAAATCTTGATCGTTCAGAAATTAAATCAGATCGATCAGAGCAAGATCTGTTTGCTCGAAGCATTTTGGCCGAGGAGAAAAATTAATCTGAATTTGTGAGGTTATGGTGGTCATGGTTGTCATTTGTCATTGACTTTTTAAAGTTGTAGCTGGTAATTTTGTAATGTAATTTTCCTAAGAAGTCTTCAAATGTTTCCGCAGACATTCTAAAATGTTCTTTAAACTGCCTGGCAGAAAAAATTGACACAGTTTCTTCAGCGAAGTGTTATTTTTTTCCAAACAATTTGTACATTCTTCATCTTCAAAAATGATTTCATATCGTTGGATTCAAGGACATTATGTCCTTGGTTGGATTGCAATGGTTGATTTTACAATATTCATTATTTAAATAATTCGAAATAGAATATAAACAAACCGTCAACAAAGGCAAAACAGGAAAGGTGAGGTTATATTATGCCTTATGCGATCGATTTCGTTCATTTATTTCATATATATAATACTACTATATGGAGCCTATGTAATCTTTACCATGTTTCTCAAGTGAAGCCAAATTAGAGTAGCCCAGAATCATATTTATTGTCTCTTTCACGGAGAAAATACCAAATACTCATGCGCAGCAAACCGCGGGAATTTTGCTCCATATACTGTAGAATACAATAAATTAACTTTATTTTATATTGTATTTTATCTACATATAACGGTTTTCAATCTTGTTATTGGGATGTTCCCGTATTTATCAAGTTTACCAAAATAGTGGATGCAGTTTGTATTTGAAAAGAAAATTTTAAAAAGACATACTTCAGGTACCTATGCGACTTCATATGGAATATTTCCTTCGCACAAAAGACAAAACCTCGACTGAGTTTTTCGTTTCGGCATTTTGCGATATCTGTGGAATTAAATTAATGAAAATGAGGTACAGTATAATTCATATACCTAATTCACTACCATATTTAAATTTACAAAATGTTCTTATATACCTAAACTTGCAGTTGCGACTGTAAAAATACCGTCGAAATAATTTGATGAGCAAATGTCTCTAATCACTAATAAGTCTAATAGGTATATGAACAAAACTAAAACTACAAGTTACACATAAATAAAACACTTCTAAAACTGCCGGCTCTACGAAAAACACAAATTTATTTTCTGTGAAACACAAACATACCTGAAATACAAAAGATAAACTGTGACATAACCACACCACAAAACACATATATGACAAAACACATACAGGGTGTCCCAGTGTGAGCGAACAAAAATTTACCAGTGTGTAGGCCAGACCAAAATAAGAATAAAATTCTTATAAAAAAAAAATTCTTCGCTGCACGCCTAACGAGCTCCAGGATGTTATTTTGTAAAAAAAAAAACAATTTTCCGAGATAACTTAAAAACTCAATTATTGGAAGGAGATGCCGAAAACAACTACTCCACGGGCAATATGCCCCGACTGGCGTTGCATTACATCAACATCTCCATGGATGTCGCCACATCCTTCATCAAGACCAAATACCAGACAATGACCGGTTTCGATCTTGTTATGATCTCATCAGATTGCCATAGGTATCGGAATCGATGAATGATCTGGCGACATTGATTGCCTGAGGGGCATATGTGAATGTTTGTAGTGGCAAGATACAGTGAAATACACTGCAATGCCCTCTTTGGGTCTTTGCTACTACCTGTCTGACAATTATTGTCTAATTGACAGACAGATAACGATCTGTCTGTTTTCGGCATCTCCTTCCAATAATTAAGTAGGATTGTCTTCCTCAAAGACAATAGAGGTCGCTGTAATGGCATCTGCTTTCTGCAGATCGTTATCTGTCTGTCAATTAGACAATAATTGTCAGACAGGTAGTAGCAAAGACCCAAAGAGGGCATTGCAGTGTATTTCACTGTATCTCGCCACTACAAACAAACTTAAAAACTCGTTTCATAGATTTAGGTAATATTTGGATGACGTGTACATCTATTAAAGCAGGTCATTAAAACTATATGGTGTTTGTTTAACTCTAAACTTTAAAATCATTGCATATATTTTTCTGCATAAAGGAATACAGTCGGCACTTTACACTCAATTTACTCGAAAATGGTTGATTTTAGAGCTGTGTAACAAGAGCACCTTTTTTGTTCAGAATTGATAGCCGATTAAGGAAAACTTAGTTAATTCACGAAAAAGTAGGATATACAAGAGTTATGAAGACAAAACCATAAGGAAGAGTAGACCTAGGCCACCACAAGTGTCAAAGTTAAACAAACACCATATAGTTTTAATGACCTTTAATACATGTACACGTTACCCAAAAATTACCTAAATCTACGAAACGGTTTTTAAGTTGTTAAAGTTATTTAAGTTAAGTTATTACGGAAAATTGTTGTTTTTTTACAAAATAACACCCTGTAACTCGTTAGGCGAGCATCAGAGAAATTTTTTATAAGAATTTTATTCTTATCTTGGTCTGGCCTACCCACTGGTAAATTGTTGTACGCTCATACTGAGACACCCTGTATATGACAAAACAAAAGCCCGGTCTTTCTTTACTTTCGCGCCACATTTAAATTCTTGGATTGGATTGGACAACACTTGGGCATGTGCACAGGAACATTTGTCCGTGAAAGAGAACGAAATATATAACTCCATCTCATAAACCGGCTTCAAGAAAAGCTCGAATAGCTCAATATAGTAGTATTATATATATGATTTATTTTCTATTTGTCCGTCTTATCTGGAATCACGTGGTTATAATCTCGTCGCATCCGTGAGCATATTACCGAACGCAACTACTATTTAGGGCATTAGAGAGTTTTTGAACCCCTTATTTCAGCACGTCGTTATCGTTATTGTTATTCTGCGCATGCGCAGTGCCAAAAATAGTATCATTTTCGGTACTGCGCATGCTCAGAATAACCAAAACCATAACGATAACATAAATTTTAAGGGGTTCAAAAACTCTCTAGTGTGCACTAAAACCAGCGCCTTATAGCCACGATATACACACAGAAGATAGGAGGTTGCGCACAAGTGGGCGGTCCTTAATATGAGCCGTGACGACACTCTGAGCCTGAGCTCCTGAGCATTTTATGTTGTTTACTGTGCTATCGTGGTGTATTTTGGTGTTTTCAAAGTGATTTTAACGATTTTAATTAGTTTTTTTGGCGATATATGATTAAAAACTTGTTAGGAAAGTGTTGAAAATGCGGTGTGCTGTTGTTGGATGCGATTCCGACAACCAGTCTAAAAATAATCCCTGCCCAAACATCAAGTTTTTTCATTTTCCTAAAAGCTCTAATTTAAGCAAGAAATGGTTACATCTTAAGAAGAGGAAA
Organism: Pogonocherus hispidulus; assembly: GCA_963924545.1. Classification (NCBI taxonomy): domain Eukaryota; kingdom Metazoa; phylum Arthropoda; class Insecta; order Coleoptera; family Cerambycidae; genus Pogonocherus; species Pogonocherus hispidulus. The sequence goes on from OZ004698.1 coordinate 30,520,338, forward strand.
AGACCGCGATAATGTAAAAAACGCAGTTACTTGTTCAAAACATTTCTGTGAGAGTGATTATAAAGTAAATTTAAAACATGAGCTATTGAATTACACACCTAAAAACTATCATGGACTGAAAGATGACGCCTTGTAGTACGAGTACTTCTGATACAGGGTACATTTAAGAATTTAAGGTTATTTTTATACAGTGTGGTGATAAAGTAACGCACAAAATTCATAACTTTTATACAGAGTGATTTTTAAAAAAACGTCGTGACAGGTCAATTTGTTTTTTTAAAAAGACACGTGCTGACATGAAAAATGTTGTTTTATCCGCTTTTGTTTTAGAGTTGTGACTTCATCACACATTTTTTATATTGAAACGCCCTATATTTTAAACAGAAATGGAATCCCCATTTTCCCAGTACAATATGGTACCCCTTCCCAGATAGCACAAACCTATTCCTAGAATATACCTAAATTATTCTGAAGGAAGATTGGAATATTATATAGATAAATTTTGGGAATATTTGTAGAATATCGAAAAGTACACACTTTTCTATATCTAGAGAATATTCCTAAACTTATTCCAAGAATAATCCACAAGATAATACAAGAATAATTATAAAATATTCAAATAATAATCGCAGAATAGTCCCAGAATAAGGGAACAAATATTCCGAGATCACCAAAAATGACACAAACAATAATATATAAATATATTATATAGATAATTATAGATTATAAATATATTACATACATTATTTTTAGATTCATTTTTGGTTAGCCTTCGAAACGGAACTTCGCCGAAACCTCCATTTAACCAGACAATTTTTTGTCTGGGTCGTGGCTCGCGGCTTGTGGTGTATTGCCACCTCAACGTGACCTGCCTATTAAGCTTCGTCAATACGAGATAAGCACAATGACACACAGGCAGCAAAGACACTTAGAGAAGTACGTCAGCATTCTGCTGGTAGGACATAAGTGTCTCCATCCAGCGGCATAATCATAAACTATAAAAGCCCGGCTAGGATGCTCTACTTGAAAACAAGTGTGTTTCTGAAGGCGGAACATATTCAAAAAGAAAAACTTCGCCGAAACCTCCATTTAACCAGACAACAATTTTTTGTCTGGGTCGTGCTTGAGGTGGTGAGTAGCATGATGACACCGGGGGCAGCACCGCTGTCCAGTGGTAGAGTCGCAAACGACAGTGCTTTTCGTAGGTGACAATACACCTCAATACACCTTGCTACGTTTCATAATATTTTACAAAAAATATTACAAAAATCAAACGCATAATATATTCTCCTAGAAATATTAAACGCATGTTTCTTCTGTATATATTGCTGGTTAGCTGCAATAGACATTACTCGAATATTATTTTCAGAATGTTTTATAACACAACCGCAAGTCTTGGTGCAATTTCACAAAAAAATATTTTGCGAGAATATTTAATGCATATTTTTTGTGCATATTACTAGTGCCAGCTTTAATATATATTACTCGAATATTTTTCTCATAATATTTTATAACGAATATTACGAGAATATTCTATAAAAGAACGCAATATATTAACTCTATAGTAAATATTACTGAAATATTAGATTCATAATATTCTATAACTAATATTACAAGAATATTCTTTAAAGAATACAATATATTAACTCTATAATAAATATTACTGGAATATTAGATTCATAATATTCTATAACTAATATTACAAGAATATTCTTTAAAGAATACAATATATTAACTCTATAATAAATATTACTGGAATAATATATTCATAATATTCTACAACTAATATTACAAGAATATTCTATAAAATAATGTAATATATTAAACTATAATAAATATTACTGGAATATTCTATTCATAATATTCTAAAATGAATATTTTAAGAATATTATATAAAGTGTATATTTATTATAAGCATATTACTGGAATATTGACAATGAATAATCATTTTAGAAGATTTACAGATTATTCCATAAATAATTTGTGCTATCTGGGTTACTAGGGGTTTGCTTCTTACCGTTTACAAAATACAGGGTGTTTTCTGTTTAAAATACAGGGTGTTTTCTGTTTAAAATACAGGGTGTTTTATGTTTAAAATACAAAGCGTTGCAATTTAAAAAATTTAAAAAAATGCAAAATCGACCTGCCATGGCGTTTTTTGAAAAATCACTCTGTATAAAAGTTTTGAGTTTTTTGTGCCTCTTGTGGAATCACAACACCATTGCGGTAAAATAAGCAACCTTTCTTGGTGAGTTATAATTGTTAATATCCATTATTATTAACAATAAATACAATATTTTAAGAGTTAACGCTGATAACGGTAACGTTATCATTGTGGAGTGCACTATGCGCTAACGATATGATTATATGATGTACCCTAGTATTATAAGTCTATGGATGTACCACATTGGAATATGAAATGGCATTCTATTCGCACTTAGTGATCGCAATTTATGTTCACAGTGAATGAAAGATCGCATTCGCGACTTAGCCCATCTCTACACAAATTAGTGTATGTACATATATATAATACTATTATATATACTTATGTATATAAACTGCTGTGCAAAATTCAAGGAACACCTGAAATTTTGGTGACATTTTCAAACTGTATATCTTAGGTTAGAATTAACCGATTGGGATAAAATTGAAATGGTTTTGACGGAACATTTATTGGTAATTTATACAGGGGCTATTAATTACGAAGTAATTTGTATCCTATGATGTACAGGGCGTTATTCAACCCCCTTACATTTTTAAAAAAGTTTGACAAGCTTCCAATTCTTTCACAGCCGTTGCGGATTTTCTTTTATTACTTACATTTTATCCTTAGGCTCATACCCCCAGACGTTTTTGCCAGTTTTGGTCTAACGCCGTTCTTTACGGAAATACGAATTTTTTCGAAAAAAGACAACACGACTTTAGAATTACAGTATAAAATTGAATGAGATTTGGCAGGTTTCATGTTCTGTGCCTTTAATGATGTGTAGGGGATAAACTTTCTTTTCAATTGCCAGTTACACCTATACAGGGTACGTCAAAAAGTAGCTAAATATGCGAATTTCTGCATGAACCAAGAATTTGGTCACCTTTTATTGCGGTTACGGTTAGCCTATGGATTTTAACCACTTTCACTTTATCCACAAGCTCATACCTCCAGACGCTTTTGCCAACTTTGCCCTAACGCGGTTCTTTATAGAGATACGAATTTTTTCGAAAAAATACAACACGACTTTAGAGAATTACCGCATAAATTGAATGAGACCTGGCAGTTTCCATTTTCGATGTCTGTAATGGTGTGTAAGGATTACATTTGATTTTAATTGCCAATTAGATCTATACAGGGTACGTCAAAATGCACAGAACATGAAAACTGCCAAGTCTCATTCAATTTATGCTGTAATTCCAAAATAGTGTATCTTTTCGAAAAAATTCGTATCTCTATAAAGAACCGCGTTAGGTCAAAGTTAGCAAAAACGTCTGGGGGAACGAGTATGTAGATAAAGTCAATGTGGTTTTAATCCATAGGCTAACCGTAACCAGGATAAAAGATGACCAAATTCTGGGTTTGTGTTGTCGACGTTAGAACAAAACTGGCAAAAACGTCTGGGGGTATAAGCCTAAGGTAAAATGTAAGTAATAAAAGAAAATCCGCAATGGCTGTGAAAGAATTGGGAGCTTGTAAAATTTTTGTAAAAATGTAAGGGGGTTGAAAAACGCCCTGTACATCATAGGATACAAGTTACTTCGTAATTAATAGACACTGTATAAATTACCAAAAAATTTTCCGTCAAAACCATTCGAATTTTATCCCAATAGGTTAGTTCTAACCGAAGATATACAGTGTGAAAATATGACCAAAATTTCAGGTGTTCCTTGAATTTTGCACACCAGTTTATATGTATGAGTAGTATTGTATATATGTGTATGTACAATTTTACTCTATCTTGTACCGTTCTCCCGAAATACGTGGCGAAAACCTTAGAGGAACAAATTTCCGCAGTAAGAATAATGTGTTTAACAGCTTAGCTTCGCGAAATTGAGACATTTTAATTTTTAAATTATAAAACGAACCATAACGAACATCTTTCGTTTGAATTATAAAAAATATTTTATATATTTTAAATACTGAATTATTACCTAGTTTCACAGTTTAACTTACACATTTTGTATGTTAAAACTTTTACGGACCTTTTGTTTTTCAGGAAGCACGACAGATCAACACGCTCACAAAAAAATTATTTAGAGTAAAGTTTGAAGGTATTGTATTATTTTTATTTCAATGATTATAATAATTTATACCTTTTTGCAGATGACCAAAATAAAGAATATTTTTAGAAAAAAATGTTTTTTTTACCTTTACCACATTTTAAAAATGCAGTGTTTTAGTAATATTACTATGAAATACTAATGAAATTACTTATAAGTTACATTTGAACGGTACACGTGAATTACAGACAGTGGCGGTTTTACCATAAGAGCTGCGGAGCTGCAGAACACATAAAATTTCATGTATTTAACCTTTAAGCATATTAAATATGAACAAAATACAAAATATTAAAGAATCCAAATGCTCTCGCCCGAAAATAAATCTAGGAGCTTATATTATTATTTATTACGAGGCGAGCTAGCCCCTTATGCAACCGCAACCTGATACACAAAATGTGTTCACTGCGAACAATTAGATCCGTCCTTTGTGTTTATTGGCCAATCAGGCACGTGACCCAGTACACGATCATACAGGCTTATGTGGCTGCAACAACAACAGCCACTGCAGTAAATTCAGTAATATTTCGTAATCGTAATAGGACGTGGTATGTGGTCGTTTATTTCTGTGAGCGGCACGGGTAAATATTTTCGTTTAGGCGTCCACGGATATTATACCTAGTTACTAAAATTAATAGCGTTTCGTTTTTACAAAAAACTTTATTTGGTTCTCTGCCTTATGAGGATAAACTGAAAATAAAAGAATTAGGTAGGCCAGCACCACAATTAAATTTTGTGTCACAAAAGACTATATAACAATAATGTATACACAAAAACAGAGTGGATGTGGGGGTGTGATATAAAAAATGCACTCTTTTGTTTTCTGTGCTTACTTTTCGGTGGGGATAAAGCATGGACATTGGACAATATACGGCGTGACAGATTTAATTATTGGTAACAGGTATGTCCTATACCTGTTCCAGTTGCATACCTATTCCAAATACCTGTTACCAAATACCTGTTACTGTTATACATTCAAGTCATCCATACTACGAGCTAATTGGAACCTATCGCATATTTGCCAGGTCGGCGCACGCGCGTATCAAGGCTGTTTTGTGTTACTCTAATGGCTAGTTTCCATCCATTTCTACAACAAATCGGCGTCGACCGTTGATATCGCAACCGTGCCTTGTATATGACGGAGTGCGAAACTCAAATACTAGGTTAAATGCGGGAACAGGTATTTTAAGAATCAGATACCAGTTACGTGCTGTTCCTCAACAATACCTGTTCCACAATACCTGTTACGAGTATTTTCTACCATCCCTAAATTTAAGTCATTTAAGTCAGAGCATCAAGAAACATGAAACAACAATCAAATCATTTGTCAAATGAGGTTAACTTGGCTCTATTAGGTAAAATAAACATAAGAAAGTCAGTTAGATTAGAACCCTATAGGATTGCCACATGGGCATGACCGGGATTTTCTGTGATTGTAGTACCGGGAATTAGCTGTACGGTCCCGATTGAAATTCCCGGTTGAAGTTCAGAAGTGCCATGAAAACGCGTGACCTTGAAAATTTTAAAAATTTAGCGGCTCCGGCCAGATTTAATATCCAGGAATTGAATTCGACCAATGTGACAACCCTTAGCAAAACACATACAATTAATGTTCACGCGCCGCCACTGATTACAGATCAATGTTTATGTAAAATTTCTCAATATACCTAACTGTAAAGTTAATATAAGTCAGTTTGCCATTTCAATATTACAGTAACTTGCAAAATTATGTGTTCACAAATATTACAAATTAAACATTTAAAATGTAAGTTTACATAAAACATATAATAATGTCTCTATCACTTTACATTTAAATTTCATTTGCAAACTTTACACCTGTAACTTTACTGCAATGAGGATAAGGACTTTATGTGATGTTCCAGTAGCTTTACAATTTCATTTTCCCTACCTTACACCTGCGTTTTTTAAGCTTCCTTAAGATATCAATATTACTTTGCTTAGTGGGGTAGTACACACTGGTGCACACTACACTAGCCGGCAATCGAACGAACCTATTGTGTCGTTCAGAAACGATCTGTTCACAATGACCGAATCACAGTGAAGATCCGTGAACGATTCGATCACGCCTAGAGATGGATAAGAATAGGCAAGAACCCTAAACCAGTGATGGGTTTTTAGCCGCTAATTATATATTTAGCCAATGCTAATTATATAACTAGCATTTAGCCAGCTAAAAATATTATAATTAGCCGATATCTATATTCATATACCCAGTGGCGGCGCATGAACATTAATTGTATGTGTTCTGCTTAGGGTTGTCACATTGGTCGAATTCAATTCCGGGATATTAAGTCTGGCCGGAGCCGCTAAATTTTTAAAATTTTCAAAGTCACACGTTTTCCTGGCACTTCTGAATTTCAACCGGGAATTCAATCGGGACCGTACAGCTAATTCCCGGTACAAAAATCACAGGAAATCCTCCATGCCCATGTGGCAATCCTATATAGTTCTCAATCGTATATTGTCCATGCTTTATCCCCACCGAAAAGTAAGCACGGAAAACAAAAGAGTGCATTCTTATATCACACTCGCACATCCACTCTGTTTTTGTGTATACATTATTGTTAAATTGTCTTTTGTAACTTTTACTTCGGCTTGTTCCACTAACTTCAATATTTAATTGTGATGCTGGCCTACCCAATTTATTTTCAGTTTATCCTCATAAGGCAGATAAAGTTTTTTTGTAAAAACGAAACGCTATTTATTTTAGTAGCTAGGTATAATCATGTAGACTTTGGTATAATATCCGTGGACGCCTAAACGAAAATATTTACCCGTGCCGCTCACAGAAATAAACGACCACGTACCACGTCCTATTACGAAATATTACTGAATTTACTGCAGTGGCTGTTGTTGTTGCAGCCACATAAGCCCATATATTCGTGTACTGGGTCACGTGCCTGATTAGCCAATAAAAACAAAGGACGCATCTAATTATTCGCTGTGCACACATTTTGTATATCAGGTTGCGGTTGCATAAGGGGCTAGCTCGCGTCGTAATAAATAATAATATAAGCGCCTAGATTTATTTTAGCGCGAGAACATTTGGATTCTTCAAATTTTAAATATTTTGTATTTTGTTGATATTTAATATGCTTAAAAGCTTAAATACATAAAATTTTATGTGTTCTGCAGCTCCGCAGCTCTTATGGTAAAACCGCCATTGGATATACCTACCTACTAGTAGGTAGATAAGCATAATATACCTAGGTATTATTAGGTCATCAAATTATAAGTCATTTAGGAGAAATATGGAGGAGATAAGGAGAAATTCAATCTACACGTAGCGATTATTTTGTGTTTTATTTTGTAATACCGCAATCCTCATCATTTAATTAAGTACATCAAAAATAAAAATAATCATACAAATTAAAAAATTAAAAAAAAAATAAAATAAACAATTAAATTAAAAAAATATATAAAAGTTCCAATATATCTCCCTATGAGTCAATTATTGCCACTGGCACTATAATATTTAGCCCGTTAATTTTGAAAAGATTTTTAGCCGACGGATAAATATCGATAATTATCCGGTTAATTATAACGGATAATTATCCGGCACATCACTGCCCTAAACAAAGAAGGACTGATTAATCAGTAATAGCCAATCACATTTGTTTATCATTTATGTGACCTCAGTGGATTCCCTTTAGCGGGAGATTTAAAATATTAAAATTTAAATATCTTCTTTGTTTTAATTTGACAGCTTTAACTTTTTAACATAACCTAATATATGTCACATTGTCATGTAGAATGTCTCAGTTCTCTTTGGAATGTCATCACTGTCATCAGTCATGTCATCATATTCATGATATATCAAACTATTTCTGTATCATATCATAGTAATCTGTGCACTGATCAACACAACACAAATTATCGCAGTTGCCAAATTGGCAAACGATTTTTGCACAACGCACTTCAAATCGTAAGATATATATCGTAAAACACATATATAAGTACTTTAAAATTACATTTGATTATATTAATACACAGTATCTGAAATAATATTTACTGAAAATTTTTAAAATTGCATATTAATTCTCTTAAATCAGATTAATTGTTCAAATTTGGCGATAGGGGATCCAGTGACGTGTTACGAGAAATCTGTTGAAAATGACCTTAAAATTTTTATAAATGAATTGATCAGTCCTTCTTTGTTTAGGGTTCTGGGAGAATAGGAACCCCAAGGATTTTCAACATATATAGGATTGCTCGATTAGCCCTATCACGTCATTGGGTCTTGCGGCTACGTCATCGGAAAAATAGATGAGTTAGATAGGGACAGTAACTTGTCAACGCGTCATAGATAAGGAATCGCACAATACAGAGAGAGAAAGAGTATCGGGTCTCGCAGTGACGTCACCAAATCGGACAACATTGAGGAATAGGGATCGAGCAATCCTATATAAGTTAAAAATTCTTGTAGGAACCCAGCCTTTCGGGGATCCGGTGAGCTCTGTCGACAGGCGGTAAAGGCGCGAAAATTTGAATTTGCAGACAACTCATAAATAAGAAATAAGCACCATAAGCCACCACAACTTAATAACCAAACAGCTCGGGCACTCTCCTGACAGGAACGGTTTGCGCTTTGCGCCGATCCACGCGCACAGCTTCTTAGTCCCCATAGCCAGCGTTGCCAGGTCTGGGACTTTCGTACCAGATCTGGCACTTTTGAATCAAATGTGGGACGCGGTACGAGAGCACTGATTTCTGGGACGTTTTGCTTAATTTCTATAAGTGAAAATCTGGTGTTCCTTTCGCCTTGGCTATTGTCGTATTTCGTTCTTTGTCCGTGTGATATTTCTGTTGTCACTAAATAATGAATGATTTCTGTGCTTCTGTGATTTATGATACCTACTATGATTCTCATTCGTCTTCGAAATTCAATGAAATATAAAATATAATGCTTAATTGAAGTAGAATAGTGAAAATATAGAAATAGGTATTTTCTGAGTATTACAGCAATATAAAAAAAGAATTGACTAATGAAACCTGGCTACTTATAAATTTACCCCCCCGTTCGCAGTTGGTACGATGAAACAAAAATCTGGGACCTTTTCATGACCTGTAACCGGATTCATATTCCTGGATTCGCTACGTGTAGAATAGAAATCAATATATCCTTTTATCTATGTAGAAATCGAGGAGGTAGCAATTCACAATGGTTATCGACCTCTCGACATATCGAGAATATCTGTCAATTCTGCTCGACAAGCAAATAGGTGTCGAACGCTTATGTTAGAGAACCATAACCCCATTTTTTTACGGTAGCTTTGTGAATTTTGCTCTCATCACTTTTTTCTTAAAAAATATTGCCTATTTTTGATATAATTCACAGAAGAAATCAAATACGCAATTTAAGGAGAGAAAGACGTATTTTGTTTAGAACTTGCACAAGATAGTCTACCGGTCGCAAATTCTCTGTGTTCATCCATAAAATCTACCAAACATACCTACTAATTGTTCTTCCCTCATTTTAAAAACCATGGCGATTCCGAATATATTTAAAAAATAACCAACATAAAACCAACCTCCAAAAGTCTAAATTATATTTACAAACAAGGAAACAAGTTCGACTATGACTATAGATTAATAATTTATAATAATACATAACCCACAAAATGTGGTCTCGATTGTCGAATAGTGGTCGACGTCGACACGTATCGTATCTATACCCCGATTCAGAATTAAGCAAAGTGGAATGACCTCGCCGATCTGGTAAAATGCGGTGAAGCATGGGCGTGCGTATTCTGTTTTACAATTGGGCACATTTCAGTTAATATATACTCGTATACTATTCTATAGAATACTTCTAGTATATGCACTTCCACTTTTTTAACTAACACAAATAAGTATAAACACTGACACAAAGAATAAATACACTGATAATTTTACCACAAATTTTTACCGTTAAGAAACGCGCGCGAAATAACCCAACATCACGCCACTGTTTCGAGCGCAGTCGCTTGTTGGTTCCCATTGGTTCCTAATTCGACCAATCAACGTCGTTGAGGCTCAGAAAAAAGAAAGGGAAAATGCAAGAATATGTATGTTAAATAAGGATAAACAGCTTGTCGTCAACTTTACGGCTTTCATAGTTGTCAGATATTCCGAAATTCCTCGATATTATCACAAGTATAAAGATATATTATGTCTTTATACTTGTGATATTATTAAGTAAAAGCAAATTAAACATTGTGTTTGCTTTAATAAAGTACAATAGGAATAAGGGACGTTAAAGACAAGTAAAAAAATGGGTAAATAAGGTAATTAATACGTTTCCTGTTTTAAATAAGAATACTTTAAAAATAAATGTGACAACACAGATCTACTCTTTTTCCGGTCATTGCACTTTGCTTAATTCTGAATCGGGGTATAGCATTGTGAATCCGGGCGCTGATCTGGTCCCAAAAAATTTGTAATCGTGGCAACACTGCCTATAGCCCCGTCTTTGAAAAGAGAACAGGCACAGTGGCGAGAGTTTCAAACTGAAATAGGGAAATCATTTCGTGGTTGATTATCGATTAAAGCCGGGTAAACAGAACTAAAACTGTCGCCCACGACGGCTCCCCACCACCTTCTCTTCAAAATCATAAATTTCAAAATAGGTATAGAAGTATTCTCTTAAATTTTCATATTTCATGAGATTGACTCTTTTATGATTGACTAACATAACCCCACAAAAAATAAAGTCTGTCGCGTGTAGTTAATAAATTTGAACTTCAAGGCAACAGTAGCCAGCGACAGAAAATGGGGAAGAAGAATCAGGGGAATACAACTCATGATTGGTTGGATTTACTGTCGCGAGCGATACGCGATTCATTTTAAGATCGAAGCGCCAAAATGGTAGTAACCTATACTCAAGGATTGTTAACTGTTTACAGGATTGCTCGATCGCTCAATTTTGTCATCCGCCTTTGTGACGTCATCGAAGATATATGTAATCGAATTGTCAAAATATACCTATTTTGTGTTTGTTATATTTCACATTTGCAAGAGAATTTTCGTATTTGAATGATTAATAATATTATTATTTATTAAAGTTTGTAATAACAGCATAAAGTGTACCTATTTCTACAAGTTCGAGATCTTTGGATCTTTGATGACGTCAAATGATATATACCCCTATACTACATTGTAGTATAGGGATCGAGCAATCCTGTAAACAGTTAACAATCCTTGACCTATACTAACCTCTACGTTCACTGACACTGACGTTTGAAATTGTATTCATCAAAGATTTGTTGTCGAGAACTTTAAACCAGGTAAAAAGCTTGTAAAACCATTTTGAAAGGGGTAAGTAGTGATATAAAATTAAAATAGATTTCAATATTTGTCGAGCGTTCAATCTGAAAATTAAACTTAACTTCAAAATATGTCAAATTCTTTATTGGGCATACGGCATACATACCTTTACGGAAATAGTCATCCTTCGAGAAAGGTAAAGAGCACACTCTCTACTCTGAGTTATTTAGCTTCTTTATCCATACTTGTCTCCTGTAACTCTGTAATGCTCAACTTATAGTTTGCTATATTTGCGATAGCTCCAGATTTTCCCGCTTTTGAAAAAGTATGAAACTGATCTCGGGGTTTTTCTTTGTACAAGAGGAACAATGACGCTCACAACAATAATGATTCATATCTAATCAAAGCAATTAACTAATATAACAATGGATATTTCAAAATTCACAATAGACATACATACGCAAAACTGAACCAATACCACATGCATTAGTTGTGCGTGCCGCCAGTAGGTAGCGTATTGCTTAGCAAGAATCGCGTATAGTCTTGGTTCTTGGTTCTCTGTACCCGGCTTAAGCCAGCGACGTGCGACGTGCGACGTAGTTATATACATGATACAACACTTGTATCTTGTATCATGGTTATATATAACCAAGGATTGTTAACTGTTTACAGGATTGCTCGATCCCTATACTGCAATGTAATCCATAATGGTGACGTCATCAAAGATCCAAAGATCTCGAACTTGTAGAAATAGGTACACTTTATACTGTTATTACAAACTTTAATAAATAATAATATTAATAATCATTCAAATACGAAAATTCTCTGGCAAATGTGAAATATAACAAACACAAAATAGGTAAATTTTGACAATTCGATTACATATATCTTCGATGACGTCACAAAGGTGGATGCACGGATTTCTTAAAATAAACTGGATCGCTAATACATACTGGTGGGGGTAGCTAAAAATAACAACTGATAGGCGGCCGCCATACTGTGCTAACTTCTAGGTATTTTTGAACTAAATGATGGTAACACTGTTGAGTTACCATCACCACAGAATATACACTATGTATAATTCTGTGCCATCACTGCTTTTATATTTTCTTTTTGTTTTGTGGTTTATAAATGAAGTTCTGTGTGCGAGGTGCAAGTTATTTATTTCTTAATCTAAAGAAAAAACATGCAATTTCATCATTACATCCATTTGGTCGAAGTATTCAATGTTGAAGGTTGCGATAAAAGTCTAAAAACGTAGATATCTGTTATCTGAAGAGTCAATCGAAAAGATACAAGGTGAAAAAGGCTGCAGTTTTGGAAAGAGTGCAAATTGAAGAATTTTTGACTAAATCTTGTGATAAAGAATATTTTATGATTAAGGTACTAACTCTTAACTTTTTAGACAATATGTATTAATAATACTTTGAATCATTTTAGGTTGCACTAGTAATAGGAGTCTCTGGTGCTTGTCGATGCTACGAATTGACGAATTTGAAAATCACTAATGTATAGGACACTGGCGCGTATCTAGTTGTTTCGATACTAGATACCAAGACCGGCATTTCACGAAAGTTTAAAATTATAAATGAAGGATTTTCTATCAACGACGTAGAGATGTGTAGAAAATGTATTTTCCTAAGACCAAAGAACTTATCACAAAACAGATTCTTTTTACATTATAAGAATCAAAAATGTACTTCTCAGCCTGTTGGAATCAACACATTGGCAAAAGTTCCATCAAAAGTTGCATCGTTTCTGAACTTGGCAAACGCGGAAGCTTATATTGGCCACTATATGAGGGTGCACTTCAATAACTTTATTGGGAAATAAAGGTGCCGACTTTACACCCATCAAGCGGCATGGTGGGTGGAAGAGCCCTGCTGTGGCAGAGAGCTATATTGAAGACTCCGTATCTAACAAACTTGGTATTGCAAGGAAAATCCAAGGTTCTTCTCGTTCAAGTCATTCCTCAGGAGAAGGAGACATCCAAAATTTGTTGCAAAAAGCAACTACAAGCTTCCTATTAACGGAAACGAAGTGAAATATGAAAAAGCGAAGAACGAAATGTCTATTAATATAAATGTTAATGTTAATTTTAATAAGTAAATTAAATTTGGTTGATTTAAGTTTATATTTTTTTATTATTTCAGTAGTGGATAATAGGTTACTTTATATGCTTTATAAGTGTGGATAAAACTCCTATTATAATGTGATTGTGTGTACCTATAAATTATATTTTAAATGTGTTTTTATTAAATTCCTACCGTAATCATAATGATTTTGAGTTTTGAAGTTGTTAATGTTATTTTCTAGAAAAGCAGTTATTACCATATTGTGTATTATAAACTTCATGTAATTTTATAACAAAATAACTGATTAACCTATCCCAATTCATTCACAATATTTAATATATCTTAACAGTGTAAAGTATAAATTTGACTAATAACTACTTGACATTACTAATTGTATGATGTCATTCAGTTAAAAAATATTTTTTTAGTGCCGTTTTTACTGATAAGACGTGCAGCTACTTTCATCGTGGCTTTTTATATATGCAGCTCCTGCCACAATTAAAATAACTACAAACATATGTCTAATTCTTCGATAAATACCTACCTTATATCGATACCTTTTTGCCAAACTATCGTAAGTGACATTTTCCATGAAAATGACTATGGATCTATCGTAAGTATAATATGCAAATACACATCTGGGCAGAGGTAGATAGATCCATAAATATGTAAGCGTATTTAAATGTTTGACGGTTAAATAACTGCATACATTTTATCGTAAGTAACAGAACTGTAATAGGCAGAGTGGCAGAATTGTCGTAAGTAGCCTAAGGTAAAATTTAGTGAGTGACTTACGATATTTTGGCAAAAAGGTATCGATATTAGAATTCCTCAAAACAATATACAAAACTGATCCTAACTAATTTTTATACTGCAATCAGACAAGGTTCAAATACTTGGTTGACAAACCATGTTACTTTAAAGTTTTTTGGGTTAGTTACTAAATTATGTTTAGACAAGTAACTATTATGAACCAGTTATAATTCCGGCTAATGTAAAATTTATTTAAAAAATGAAGTTGTAACAGGAGAAATAAAGAGTGTCGTCAATGAATTTAATATACATTGGTAGCTACCAGACATACCATTGAAAGATTTGTACATGTAGGGAGTGTCTTTACAAGCACATAAATTTCGACTTTGTCGAAAATTATTTCAAGTCAAATTAAAAAGAGATGATTCGAATTATTTGAAATGCACTATAAATAGAAAAAAATTATGTGTACCTTTGCTGCACAAATATAACTCTTGAGTCCAGTCCTGTCAATTACTCGTCATATCTAATGCACAAATAATACAATTTAATCTTTGATATAACCCTATATTAAGTTAACTTTTTAGACCCGCTGCTAAAGTATTTTTATTACAACAGTGTACATATTTTATACCCATATCCATCCATATAAGTAATATTTAGTTAGTCATATGCCCATATCTCACCAAACTATTTTCAAAATTTCCCTCTGTAAATACCTCAACATCATTAGCTGAAAACTAGCCAATGGAATGTTAGCACAGTGTGGCGACCACCTTACAACTGACAAAATGATAGTTAGGAATCAGCGATCCAGTTTATTTTAAGAAATCCGTGGGTGGATGGCAAAATTGAGCGATCGAGCAATCCTGTAAACAGTTAACAATCCTTGATATATAACTACTTATCTATGGTAGTTGGTAGTTATTCTTGCGAATCTTTTTCTGTTTTGTGCTTGCGAATTTATTTTGAGTGCAGAGTGCAGTGTTTGCACTGAACTATATATAATAACTGGAACGCTAATACTATATTTCATTTATGTGTCTAATTGAAACTCGCGCACAAGACCTCCCGAGTTTGCGCACAAAGAACGTTAGTATGGTCCGTCTTTAACATATTCTTTTCTTAATTAAACTTCATAAATGTATCCATAAAATATTTTAAAATTTAGGTTATATTATCATTTTGATTTTTCAGGTTTGATTATCTAGTACACAACTCTTGTTTTTAACTTTTTGACAGTCAGTAAATTCATTATTGGATAAAAGGTTTAGCAAATAGTGATTTATGAGTAGTCATATGATTGAAAATTACATTAGTGTATGTACTTTTAACAACTGCGTTGATGTTGATAGGTCATTCTGCCATACAAATCTTTGCACCAAAGGATCAGTCAGAAGGTTTTTTTACCTATTTTAACTAATGAAAATGGGTGTCAGGACATAGAGGATACTGTGAACAGTCAAACGCTAGATGCTTTTGCGAAAAACCTTGGCGTAAGGGTAATATTGTACAGTAAGCAGGAAATAAGATAGAACATGTAACAGAACTTGATAATGAACAGGAAAAACAGCCTCTCACATTATCTATAAGTGCAAGTAGTAACTGACTGTAGATATAAATCTCTCATATATGCAAATAACCTTTTCATATGTGTAAACTCCAGACTTTCTTGTCTTTGTGAAAAGGCCATTACATGTCAATGCCGTGCGCACTTTTTTACCTAAAACAGTATATTTAACAATACAATAAAGGACCGTTTAGTATTATCAATTAACCATAGGTGCTCGATCAATCAGGCAAGCGAAAAATAAAATTTTGCACACACAATAAATCTTCGTTAGTCTTCAGTAGTCATTAAGATTAATCACTGAACTATATCTATATAGTTCAGTAAAATTAATCAATATTGAGAACCTACCTTAAAACTTTATTTTGTACACTCAAGGGAGGTCTTCGAGGACTCAACTTTAATGAGGGGACTGCAGTTGGTTTAACACATCTTTTATAAATATAGACAAAATCATTTTCAACAAAATGGTCACTACAAACTTTACTGCCAATACTAAGCTTGTCCTTCACAGGATCTCTACCAAGGGCTTTCATCCATGGCAAGTAACGTTTTGACGTTAACCTATGTGCAGTTAAAATGGATTAAATTTCAGTTACGTACTTCAATTGCATTACCTAAACAGGATCAATTTCAAAAATATATATTACTTATGAGTTTAAACACTGAAAAACTGTTTGAAATGATTTATTTTCAATCATGTTACCTTTTCCTCAATATGAAGAAGATTCAAAATTACGTAAACCTTTACGTAAGTAGGTCACAAAAATTGAGGATGAAAACTTTTTATTAATTATTAATTACTTACTTCTTTATTACAAAAGATTTGAAGTACCTAGGTATGATAACAAAACTGCATATCACCACAATGAAAATTTTAATGATCCATAAAGATTTATTTTTATTTACGTATAGTAATTCACTCCAGGAATTGGTCCTTTATTCTTGCAAAATAACACCACGCAACCCGCACCCATTGTAATTCAAACGAATCAGAGTTCAGAGTCAGAGTCTGTACGAATACAACATAGACAATAAACCAATATATTTTATCTATGCAATAAACTAATTATTCTCTTTGCCAGAACCAAAATCAAACTTTAAATGCTAAAACTCCATATTACACAAAGCCGGACCTGACAGATAAAATATGAAGTAATAATTCACATACGTAAAATTAGACGTGATAAGTAAGCTCAGACAACCTGGCCAATTAAATTTACTTCTGCGCAGACGCCCCATTCCTTTTTTCATTACGCTAGGTAGACGTAAAAATTCTTCGCGCATATACCGGTCATGGCGTTCCAGTTATTATATATAGTATAGTTCAGTGAGTGTTTGGTGTTTATTTATTGTGCTTTTTTATCGTTTGTATTCCTTTTTTACTTTTTTCATTAGTGATGATAATTGAAAATGAGTAATAGAAAAACAGGAAACGTATGTGCAACTAAAAACTGCAATAATAAAAGCTATAATTGTAATAAGAGCTTTTTTACCTTTCCTAAGCAACCCGATCGGTAAGTAGATAAAAATGTGTTATACATAAATGTAATTTAGTATCTAAGTTAACTTAATTTAGGAAATTCATTCAAAGACAGCCAATAATATGGTTCATATAATGACTCAATTTAAGATTTAATGAATTTCGTTTAAAAGTTGGCCAGCTGTTTTAGTTTTAGGAAAAACAAAATTATACCGGGTTTCCCATTTCATCTGACTAATGGCAATTAACATGGGCTATTACATTTCATTGAATTTTATATTCCCAGGGCACACATGAGAAATATTGCTAACGGAATCGATAGTACTGATCGCCAAACACTTCTGATTATCAAAATAGTGAATAGAAACGCTTCTTTAATTAAAATATCATTAAAAATTAATTTTAGGTTAACTATTACATAGTTCTCTTAGCAAATGAAATCTACATGGCATGGTGCATGGTGGCCTAGTGGTACGAGACGCGGGCTCCAAAACCAAAATTCGCAAGTTCGAATCACAATCGAAGTAGCATTTTTTTAAATTTTACTTTTTGCTTAATTACAATTACAAGTGTTTGCTTATTCGAATAAATATGAACATATTTTAAAGAAACTTATAATTTTAGAATTATAGTTTTTTATTAAAAAAAAAACTTACTAATTCACGACAGTTCCTCTGTAACTGTTTAACTCAATATCCAAATTGAGGTATAATCATGATACAACTACACAGATATGCCAATCCGCATAGTGACGTCAGTTACGAGGAAAAAACAATTGATAAACACGAAAATAATTATATCACTGCCCATAAGAATTTTCGCATCGCATTACCTTTTTTCCCTCACGAATGACGTCATGCGCAAACAAACGAAAGTTATGAGCATATCTGTAGTTGTATCATGGGTATAATATGTAGTAACTATTAGCAGAGATAAGTACACTATTAGTAAAAGCGCAGTGCATGTAAGAAATAAAAAATATGTTGCTTGTTGATTACTTATTTTATAAGCTAGTAGCTTTAGCTAAAGATAAAGGAAACATAAGTAAATATTGTGACTTTAAAGATTAGCTTCAAAAATAATAACTAGGTATTGACAATGAACCATATTTATTCGAATAAGTAAACACTAATAATTTGTAATTAATGAAAAAGTAAAATAAAAAAAAGTTGTCTCTGGCGGGATTTGAACCTGCAAAATGTTGCGGTTTAGTTTGAAAGACTGCCGCTCAACCAACTAGTCCATCAGATAACATAACATATTAATGCAAAAACGCATACGTAAACTACATCTATTAACTTAAAACACATTTTTATTGATATTTTAATTAAAAAAGCATTTTGCTTTAGTATTTTGGTAATCAGAAGTGTTTAGCAATCAGTACTATCGATTCCGTTAGCAATATTTCTCATAGAGTGCCCTGGGAATATAAAATTCAATGAAATGTAATAGCCCATGTTAATTGCCATTATTCAAGTGAAATGGGAAACCCGGTAGAACAGTAGTGCACAAGTAGTTGAATGTAAATTTTTTTTGCTAATGTTTTGCGGTGTGTTTAAAAATAATTTTAACTTATTTTTAAAAATATTAATTTTTTTAAGGGCAAGGATATGGCTAATGAACGCCAATAGGGAAGACCTTTTGGACAAATTGGACACACTTCATAAAAGCCATAGACTATGTCAAGATCATTTTGAGAAAAAAATGTTCACTAACCATCTTTGTGAACGTTTAAATGCAAATGCGTTTCCTACACTATTCCCTTCACTTGAAGAAAGCTCAAAAAACATCTGTGGTGATCACACCTATTCCAAGCCAATGCTTCTTCCGGCAAAGATCTTCTGAGTCTTGGAAAACAAAATATTGGTTCCAGCTACACCGCAAATTAATCCAGGTAAAATAGATACAATTGTACAAAGCCCTAATTACGTCATTGAATATTGTTTTTGAGTCTCTATACACTAGTTCTCCTTTTAAGTTTAATTAGTACAGTTCTCGAAAAGTGCAAAAATTAAATCGATTTTATTTTAGGTGAAGAATTCTTTTTTGGTTTTTGCCGTTTCTACAATCACACATTCCTACAGATTATTTCGGTTTGTTCGTAGTTTTTTGTTAGTAAAAAATGATCGCTTGTTGCATCACAAAATATTTGCTTCGATTAACACGTGTTCAAATAGGCTAGTCACTAGGCAACTGTGTTGTGACCTCAGTGTGATTCAAAGTGTTTCAAAATTATTTTGGCATGTTTGCAGTTGTAGATATATATTATTTCATAGAAAATAGTTTAGGCATTTAAGAAGTTTTTTTTTTGTTTTTAGTCATTGATGATATTTTGTTTTATATAGTATTATAAGTGCATATATTTACAGATAAAGAACATGATGTGATTCAAGAGACCAGCATGATCAGGATCTGGAAATAGATATTGACACCTATTGTTCTACTCCCCCACTGATTTTTCCTTCAACCTCTTCGCAGACTCCATCTAGCTTAAGCTTCAAGTCGCCAAGAAAAGCAAAATATAGGCATACAATAAGGACATTGACGGCTGAAAATATAATCTTGCGTGAAAAAGTTCAGTTGATTGAAGAACAGTTAACTCGATGCTGAAGAAAATATTTCTTTAGAGAAGTTAAAGCCTTAACATATAAATTTTGTGATACTGAGGCTCCCAAGATTATAAACGTCCAGGTCACCCACAGACAGAAAAAGCCAAGAGGTAGACGTTATAGTAAAGAATTTAAGAACGAATGCTTATCTATATATTTTGCTGGTCCAGGAGTATACAAAAAATTTTTAATGAAAAAACTTTGTCTTCCATCTTCATATATTCTCTTAAAAGAGATTCCCAGCGTTCTTTAAAATTTTAAAAAAGAAAATTTCTTGTTTTCAGGATCAAGATAAATATTGTATAATGTGTGTTGATGAAATGAGCATTAAAGCAAATTTGTTTTATGATGAACGGGAAAATGCGAGTTCTACTTCTGAAATACCAATAACTGCAGATTATTCAAAAGATGACATGTTGCATAAAAATTTTATTCGCTATGTATGTGGATATCTTTTGAATAGAGTGCTGAAAGTGCATTTGTGTGAAACATGTATTGGTTACAGTAAAGACCACAGCGAATTAGATGATTCGTCTGTCTATTGTTACGAGAATACTGACAAAATGCTGTTTGGCAATTTGAAAATGCCAAATAATGCATTTGTCGAACTCATTTTAAATGTTGAATATATATTTCAAAAAAATTTTCAAAACTGCTTTATAAAAAGTGAATTTTGTAGCGAACTACTTAAATTGTATGAAATACTGCCCTATACACATCCATGTAAATATTTTCCAATTACTTTTATCAAAAAATTATACTTGGGAGTAAGAATTTATTTCACTCTGAAAACAATTAATGGCAATTTTAAATCTATTATCAAAACCAAATTAATTATTTGGCGTAATCAATAATAAAATAAGTATTTTTCTAATTGTTATTAAACGGGGCCGGTGATGCAGCGCTCTAGAATAGTATTTGGTATTATATCTATTATTCTCTATTCATTCATTTATCCGCATATTCATTATTGCTGCATAGTTTATTATTATTTTTTACTAAAATATAATCAAGAAAAGATTCAGAGGCTTCAAAATTCTTGTGTGCGTTTTGTATGTAATGTAATGTTCCTTATAAAAGTCACATAACTCCTTATTTAAATTTATTTTCCGAACCCAAAATATCCAACAGAGTTATGTATTATTTGTATATTATGTTTTTATATAAGTTGGTGCATACTGAGACTCCCTCGTATTTGCATGGTTTATTGAAAAAGAGATCTGATGTCCACCCAGTAAATATTAGAACAAAAAATGAGTATACTATAATACCACAGCTTGCCACTCATAAATGCGAGGGAACGTTTTCATATGTTGCTCCAACTTTTTGACATAGTGTAACAGATGACATAAAATTACCATACCTGTCATTTCTGTGGCATACCAAGGCGGTTACTAAGACTACATTCTAATCGTAAACATTCTGTAGTCCGTAATTAGTTTTATTTCACCTATTTTTGGTTTTTATTACTGGGTATATTGTACATTTTTGTGAACAGTTAATTTTGAATATTTATATAGGTGGAATGGAAGAAAGGCAATGCCGAATTCTTACCGTTTGTTTCTTTCTTTCTTTTTTCGTTAAGAACACAAAGATTTTTTTATTATTATTTATTATATGTTTAATATATATACGTCATTGTAAAAAAGTATTGTCTATTTTTATTTTTGTAAATAATGAATGTGTAATAAACATATGTACATAATTACTATCTCAAATTTCTTTTTTAAAACTTTCCCAAATAGGTAGATCTGAATCTCATTATATACTTATTTCTAAATTAGTCATCACCGTATTGAAGTATTGTCTATTTTTATTTTTGTAAATAATTAATGTGTAATAAACATATGTACATAATTAATTACTATCTCAAATTTCTTTTTTAAAACTTTGCCAAATAGGTAGATCTGAATCCCATTATATACTTATATCTAAATTAGGCATCACCGTTTTATTCATGTCTATTTCAAAAGTTATTTATAAAATGTTTCAAGAGTTTTTAATACGGCACTGTTATCGCTCATTTACAATAACTACAAATATTATACGTCCAACTCTGACTTCTCTTCTCAGTGCGAGAGCGATAGCGAATGTCGGTCGAAAACGCCCACATCAAAGGTGCTGCCGCAGAGTGGCGAGCTGTTTGTTTATTAAGCTGTGCCATAACCATACATTTCACACCTGTTTGTTGCCGTTTTTTTCTAGACATGTCTATGATCACCGTGTTACCACCCAATTTTCGAAGGTTTCGCTTTTGTAAATCGTTTTGTCCTATTGTCTGAAAAATATTGTGCTTATATAATTAATTAGTGAAAAACTTATTAGTATCTGTTAATTTTGCAATTTTGAATCGAACATGGAAACTCAAACTTCCCAGAACAAAACTTGCTCATTCTGCAATTTGGAGTTTTCTTGTGTTTCAGCAAAGAATAGACATGTTAAAAATTTTCATAATCAACATATTGGCATATTACCATGGGCATATTATTTGCCCATTGTATACTGAAAATAAGTTAGTCTGTGAAACTTCTAATAAACTAGAAACACATCTGGAGGTAAATCACAAAATAAAATTATAAATGCAAACATAATTTTGCTAGCAGAGAAAGTTATAAACAATGGTCTGAAGATCTGAAAATTTAGACAACTAGTGGCCAGGACTAAAAAATATAATGATTATGTGGAAAAATACTACATTTGCAATCGTAATTCAATAAATAAAATGTGAAATGCAACTTTTAATATTGCTTTATTTTGCAAAATATTATCCTTAGAATATGACAGCAAGTGCTACAAATAATCTGTGGTTCAGCGGAAGCAAAATTTGGAATTACATATTCATTGGTGCAGAAAATATTTAAAAAAACATTCCTTGCATGCATTTAAGTCTTATAGATATTCTGTCCATTTAAGTTTACCACTATGCACTTTATCCTCAAGTTCCAGTGCAAAGGGTAGAATTTAGAATTTCAGTGTGTATATCGTGGGTAGAATTTTGCGAGAGGATTTTAATTTTGATCCTCTATTTGGAAAAAATTATTTGGACAAATGAATAAAAATTTTCAAAAGCAGGTATTTAATAGAAAGAAACTCAGTTTTCGTGCAAAGAAAATCCTCATGGTTTTATGGAGAATAACTATCAACACAAATTTAGTTTTAACTGCTAATAATAATAATGTTTATGTAATTATAAAATTTAGGTGTGATGTATTGCACGCTTCGTTGACCAACTTCGTTTTTATACAAAATGGAGAGTGATACTGGTCTCTATATCGTGTTTCATAATTGTGTTCTTTTTTTTTTGTACTATAGTTTTATTTTCAAAAATGTACTTTAAAATGTTTAGAGAGAAAAGTTGGCTTAAATCACATATACCGCTTTCTTTATACAATTCATTACTGGGGTAGTTTCTCTCTTTTCCATATATGATTTTAAGTATCCACTTTTGAATTACATTCAAATTTTTTAAATGACAATCTTGTACTCCCCCCAACCCATAATTCCGTAGGTAAGATTTTTTTACTAAATTATTTATTTGCAGGTCCCATCTAAGATGCTGGTGAATATGGATACCAAGATATTTTGCTGAATGCGCCCCCTGCATAAGTGTTTCGGTGTCAATATTTAAGGGTACCAAAATAGATAATTGAGTAGCATATGAAGTGAAAGATATGTAAGATGTTTTGTTACAGTTTAATGTAAGGGTATTACATTGAAACCATTTCTTTATAACTCTAAATTCTCTTTCAGCGATTTATTTAGTTCAGTCCAAGACTCCGCTTCGAACAATATCACTATCATCAGCAACACTACTAATTTTACCTTTACTGTATAGAGATAATAAATTATTTATATATAAAGAAAACAGTAATGGACCCAATACAGTTCCTCGAGGAACTCCGTATTTAACTTCTCCCACACAGCCTATTATTTCATCAATGTTTACATACTGAATTCTATTTTTCAAATAGCTATTTAAAACATTGAATATTTTTCCTCTGAGCCCATAACTTTTTAATTTATTTAGAAGTTTTTTATGACAAACAGTATCAAATACTTTAGCAAGGTTTACGAAGATGCATAAAATTGGTTTACTTTTATCTAGTGCCTCATATATCTGTGATGTCAAATCAAAAATAGCATCCTCTGTAGATTTGCCCTTCCTAAAGCCGTACTGCTTTGGTGGCATAATCTTGAATTTATCAACAAATTGTGTAATTATAGCTTTTATAATTTTCTCAATGATTTTAGAAATGTTGGATATCAGTGATATTGGTCGGTAGTTCAGTATTTCTAAAACGTCCTCCACTCTGAAAAACACCCTGTACTAAAACATTTATTTATAATATAAGTTAAATGAGGCACTATTTCTCCTGATACTTCTTTTAATGTTTCCGATCTTATACCATCAATTTTGCTTCAATTCCTTGATTATTTTTTTTACTTCAATATCATTTGTAGGATAGAGGTACATTGTGCTTTCCAGAGTACTATAATTTTCAGTAAAATCAATAGGCCGAGTAATTTTCTGTGCATACGTTTCCCCCAAGTTACAGTCTTATAATGCTTATTAAAAGCATTTGAAATATATTTTTTATTTTCAGTTATGGTCCCGTCTTCTATTTTGATTTTGTTTATTCCAACTTTTGTATGGCTTTTGTGACATATAGTGTTTACCGTATCCCATAGATGAATTTTTGTTTTTTTCTATTAAAGATTTGTAATAGTTTTTTTAATTAATTTTATAAGATTATTTTTTTAGGTTTTATATTGTCTTTGTAAAAAAATATCACATGGTTGTTCTAATAACATTTTATACATTTTTGTTGTAGTATTTATTGATTTAATAAGGCCAGGTGTTATCCATTCTTTTCGTTGTCTATATGCACTTTTAATTTTAGTTACTTTTGTATTTTTTTCTATATAATAGGTAAGCTTTTTTATAAAGATTTTTGTTATTAAATTTGCATCATTAGTTTCATATATTTCTTGCCACCTGTCCTGTCGTAAATCTGTTTTTAAACTATTGTACTTAATGAATTTTTTGCATTTTTTTTTGCTCTACTATGTCACCTTTATACCTATTTTTAAATGGTAATAAAATCATTACTGGGGAATGGTGTGTTATATTTTGTCTATATACAATTGATTTAATGTCCATATTGTTTCTATGAATGCCATATTTTATAAAAAAATGATCTGTACACGCCCAACTCTCCGGTCGGATATATTTATTTATATATGAAATATACCCATACATACTCAGGATATTCAATATATTCTTCCACATAGTACTCATGTGAAAACAAATTTATATTTGTATCACCTACAAGAACACTAATGTCGCTCTTAATATTCTTTAAATAACCTGGTAAACTCTCATTAAAATCATAAGGATCTGTTTGTGGAGATCTATATACACAAGTAATCACGATTGTTGTATTCTGTTCCTGTATATTTAACTCAATACGCAATTCATTTTAAGATGGTAGCGCCAAAACGGCAGTAACCTATACTAACCTACGTTCCCTGACACTGACCTTTGAAATTGTATTCATCAAAGATTTGTTGTCGAGAACTTTAAACCAGGTAAAAAGCTTGTAAAACTATTTTGAAAGGGGTAAGTAGTGATATAAAATTAAAATATATTTCAATATTTTTCGAGCGTTCAATCTGAAAATGAAACTTAACCTCAAAATATGTGAAATTTTTTATTGAACATATGGCATACATACCTTGATGGAAATAGTCGTTCTTAGAGAAAATTAAAGAGCACACACTCTACTTTGCGTTTTTTAGCTTCTTTATCCATACTTTCCTCCTGTAACTCTTTAATGCCCAACTTATAGTTTCCACGATAGCTCCAGATTTTCCCGCTTTTGGAAAAGTATGAAACTGATCTCGGGGTTTTTCTTTGTCCAAGAGGAACAATGACGCTCACAACAATAATGATTCATATCTAATCAAAGCAATTAACTAATATAACAACGGATATTTCAAAATTCACAATAGACATACATACGCAAAACTGAACCAAAGTCACATGCGTTAATTGTGCGTGCCGCCAGAAGGTAGCGTATTGCTTAGCAAGAATCGCGTATAGCTGTAATTTCTCCTAGTCTTATAAATTTTAAAGTGTGATGTAAATGTGATTTTATGAAAACTGTGACACCATCATTTTTATTAATATTGGATTCATTGTATATCATTTGGTATCCATCCATATAAAAAATACATTTATTATTTATTTGAAATATTTCAGTTAAAACAATAACCTCAAATTGTTGAGAAAGTTGACTTGAAAATACACACAATTCATCATAATTTTTTGACACTCCTAATATTTAAATGTATTATTTTAAAGTAGTTTACTAAGTTTAATTGGATATTATTGTACTCTTGTATACTATGCATTTCAGCAGTTTCTATAGTGTTCACACGATAATCTCTTATATACAGGCCAATTTTTTTTTCAGTTTTAGGTAATTAAAAAATAATTTTTAGGGTACCTGTATTTTACTTTGCTGAGCACTTTTTTGTACCCGGTATCAGTTTCGACTTTTCGTTTTTTCTAGTATTTCTATTTGTAGGATTCATTTTTCTTTTTTTGATACTGGCTTCCTCTTCAACGTCTTCTTATATTTCATCTTCTTCACAGTATTTTGTGGCATCAGGAATGGGTACCTACTGCAAGTACAGTGCAAGTAATACTGCCTGTCAAGTTTATTACATTTATTTATTCAATTACGTCACGTTTCTCTACTTCTTATGCTGTGAATATTTGTCTATTCATAAACAACTTATCTCTTTTTATATATCCATTTATATCTTTGCTTTCAATACCCTGTTTTTGATTGTTACTGAAAAATACTATTTTTTGGTGAACAGCTTTTGTCAAATTTTATGGAAAAAAATCATTATCTCGAAAAATATTAAATTTAGCCATATGTAAGCTTTAACAAATGTAACCTAAAATTAAATCCATATTCCAAACCAATAATAAAAAATAGGCATTCCACTTAAAATTACAGTTAGGGTCAACTTCTAGTATTTCCAGAAGTACATTCAGCTGGAAAATATTTTCCATAAAGAGGTCACTGAATGCCCATTGCCAAATTTTTAGATTAAAATAATTTTCTGTTCTCGAGATACTTCTAATGGATGCTCAAAAAAAATTACCCTGTAAAGTTGAGTTCAATGATATTGCATTACCTACTTCTAAAGAAAAAGCAATTTAAAATTAGCCACTGTGCAAAAAGAATAGTACAAGGTACCATTTAAATGTCATTGCCATATGCCCAGGTGTAGGCCAACATTGTGAGGTAATTTAGTAGTTTATGAAATTAATATTACCACCATTTTTAGCAAAATAAAAAATTCTATATTGTGGAACACATAGGTATACAGTGCGAGTCAATAAGAACGAATTCTTTAGTAGCTCCTTAAATAAAGGAGATAGAGCAAAACATTGAACAGGGGACTTGTTCTATCACTTTTTTTCTACAATCCAAAATTATTTTTAGATATACAGGGTGCACCGTTGAGCGGCATTCAACATTTGTTTTTTATATTGAACACCCTGTATTTTATACGAGATTTTGATTGAGCTTAAAATTCCCTATACATTGGTGCGCCGCCTGCTGGTCTTGTATGCGGGGTTGCCAAGTTATTTCGGTTTTTCTAAAAATTTGTGGAAAAACATAACCTTGTAAAAAAAACATAGTAGCCTTGTTTCTGATAATTAAAGGTTAAGATTCGGTATTTAGATAATCAAACCCTTATATTATAAGCCGATATCATCGTAAAATTATTTGCTTGTACTGGGTGTTTTTTCTAAGCAACTGAAATGGTCTGAATATATTGTGTAAAAACTCGTTTTTCTTTTATGGAACCCCCTGTATATAATAACACCAGACAAACGAGTATTAAATAGGCTCTCAAATGATATATGGTTTGCTATATCTAATTCTAATAGTTTTCAAGATATTCAAATTTATACAAATATGGCAGTGACGTCTTTGTCATTTAATTATTTATTTATTTATGTAATTAACTATTTCAAGAAAAAAACACATTTTCTAACATTTTTCTTGTTTTGTTCAAAACTGTAGTTTTTTTAACTTTTCTTACTGCCATGAACTATATTTTATATCTCTTAAACAGCCACCGGTATTTCCGTAATTTCAAAAACACATCAGTTAAAAAATTTTATAGGAACCTGATAAACATTGAAAAATATATTTTTCAATTAAATCAAAGAACCCAAATACTAACAAAAAATAATGAGGGATGAAACAACATAATTTTAAACGTCCCCAAACTGAATACATCAATTTATAATACAACATTATAAGTATTGCTGGAAATGTCCTCCACCTTGAGCAATGCTTCGTGTAACACGTGTTACAAAGGAGTCTCCAATGTTTGTGAGCATTTGCCTGTTTACATGTGCAAACGAGTTTCTTATTCTTTCTCTCATATCTTGAGGTGTTGCGGGTGGAGTCTGATAGTCCATATCTTTTATAAAACCCTAAAGAAAAAAATCCAATTTATTAAGATCTGCCGATCTTCCTGGCCAATGACCAGGAAGATCGCCAGTGGATCACCGCGTCCAATTCATTTGCGTGGATATACACCTACCTAATCAGATAATGTCTTACTGCAGGGGCATAGTCAGGAGGTGCTCCATCTTATTGAAACCATAATCTGCGGACTGTTGCCAGTGGCGCATTGTTTAACAGATATTGGAAATCATTTTCTAGAAAATTTAAATAATTTGGTCCATATAGGTACGTGTCCATCAAAAAAGTATGGCCCCACTAAATGGTTACCAACAATCCCACCCCAAACAGTCACAGTCCAGTTGTGCTGACAATCAATTTCTCTGATCACATGAGAGAAACTCACCCCACCCACAACACTTCAAGATATAAGAAAAAGAATAAGAAAGTCGTTTGCACATGTAAACAGGCAAATGCTCACAAACGTTGGAGACTCCTTTGTAACACGTGTTACACGATGCATTGCTCAAGGTGGAGGACATTTCCAGCAGTACTTATAATGTTGTATTATAAATTGATGTATTCAGTTTGTGGACGTTTAAAATTATGTTGTTTCATCCCATTACTTTTTGTTAGTATTTGGGTTCTTTGATTTAATTAAAAAATATATTTTTCAATGTTTATCAGGTTCCTATAAAATTTTTTAACTGATGTGTTTTTGAAATTACGGAAATACCGGTGGCTGTTTAAGAGATATAAAAAATAGTTCATGGCAGTAAGAAAAGTTAAAAAAACTACAGTTTTGAACAAAACAAGAAAAATGTTAGAAAATGTGTTTTTTTCTTGAAATAGTTAATTACATAAATAAATAAATAATTAAATGACAAAGACGTCACTGCCATATTTGTATAAATTTGAATATCTTGAAAACTATTAGAATTAGATATAGCAAACCATATATCATTTGAGAGCCTATTTAATACTCGTTTGTCTGGTGTTATTATATACAGGGGGTTCCATAAAAGAAAAACGAGTTTTTACACAATATATTCAGACCATTTCAGTTGCTTAGAAAAAACACCCAGTACAAGCAAATAATTTTACGATGATATCGGCTTATAATATAAGGGTTTGATTATCTAAATACCGAATCTTAACCTTTAATTATCAGAAACAAGGCTACTATGATTTTTTTTACAAGGTTATGTTTTTCCCCAAATTTTTAGAAAAACCGAAATAACTTGGCAACCCCGCATACAAGACCAGCAAGCGGGGCACCAATGTATAGGGAATTTTAAGCTTAATCAAAATCTCGTATAAAATACAGGGTGTTCCATATAAAAAACAAATGTTGAATGCTGTAACCGCTCAACGGTGCACCCTGTATATCTAAAAATAATTTTGGATTGTAGAAAAAAAGTGATAGAACAAGTCCCCTGTTCAATGTTTTGCTCTATCTCCTTTATTTAAGGAGCTACTAAAGAATTCGTTCTTATTGACTCACACTGTATAGTAGGTAGCTTACTCATTTGTTGTAATAACTATTAAAACAATTATTGCTGAAATTTAAATAAAACACGATTTATACTTACAAATTGATTTTATTCATACAAAAATATTCAACAGTTTCAACAAAGATAAGGCTGGTTGCTGTATGAAGCCTCAACATAAGCACAAACTTTGTTTTACTTTTAAGATTGATTAAACTTTTTTTAAAATTTTTTTAGTTAGTTTATTGAATGTGGTCAGTGACAACTACAAAATTAATTATTGGCACTTCAAACATATGCATAACTAACTAAAACATAAGCAGAAAGTTAAAACATTTCTACTTTCAAACTCATTTTTATATCTATTATCAAGCCTAATTCTAAAAATATTGTAAAAACCCCTCATAAAATATTTGAAGTTTAACTTTAAGCTTATGACAAAAACAAAGCTTGTTTTTATGTTGAGACTGCATAAACCAGCATTAACTGAGTTAAACAGTTTAAATGAAGTACTTAAGTATTACAAACTTCTACACTTAAAGGATTATTTTCTAAGAACATTTTATTAATTCAAATTGTTTATTTACACACAATTCAGATTAATTAAAACAAATTGCTGAATATAAAAAATTAATATGTTTATTACCTGATTTCCTAGGTACTTATATAAAATTATACCAACATTTTTACTTTTGCAACTACATAAAGGATATTTACGCCACTAGAGTGTAAAGTGTGAAAGAATTGGAATGCGAAAAAGGTAGATACTTTCTTAGGAGTTCAATAAAATAATATGTTGCTCTAAAAAACATAGTAAGAGTATTTAAAAATATTCTGAAATTTTTTAGTGGTGCATTTTTTATATTATTTACGGAATTCTTTAACAGTTTATATATTTTCATTTAGGTATTCAGCCAAACAAATTTAAGCTAATGTTAATTATTAATAAATTATTAATTCAATCATAATAATAATAATAATAAGAAAAAACAATAACCTGAGGTTATTTCAAAATATGTTGTTATATGTTGGGGGATACACATAGCACTGGGTCTGGTTTTCGGTCCCTCAATTTTAAAAGGAAAATAGAATCTTCATTGAATCATAATAACATTTGAATAATTTCATTAATAAATATATCTTAGATTTTTTTGCTGAATATGTAAATAAATATGTAAAATATTATAAAATTTTATAGAATGAACGAAGAAAACTGACATTGAGCAGTTTGTATAACTGAAAATAATTTTTGAATAGAGTGTTTGATAGTTTTTGGATGCTAAACCTTTGCATAGATCGTGTTAAAGATACAAGTAGGTAAATAAAAAATAACTGCATAAGAAATATCAAACTTTGCACATTTAACTTTACCGAGTATCTACTTAAACAACTATTTTTGAATTGTATAAAAATAAAATTAACATAAAAGCAGAATCCCTCAGCGTATGTTTTCCGTGAACATATGCTTATTCATATAAATGCTCTGAAGGACAGGGGAGCTTGGTATTTTCAGAACAGGTTAGCATTACCCATTCAACCATTACTATAAAATTTCTGTAAATATATATCTGCAAGGTGTTTCCTAAGTACATGTACTAAATTCAGGAGGTGATTTTTTAATCATTAATATTAATATATCCTCTGTCTCGCACAATGTTAATAAAAGTTAACATTTCGATTTGTAATAAGCACTTTTATGGGAACTAGTGTAATGTGGGGGTTGTATGGTTCAAAGTGTAGTTCTTTCATCCCCATATTGCTCGATATATCTTAAACCATTTCATGTCAAAAAATTATAGAAGTGCAAAAAACTTCCTTTTGAAGAATGATCTCTTCAAAATGGCCATAAGAAAATTTTACAAGATGCAATGGTGGCTGGTGGAAGAAATTCACCCTGTAGATTATTAGAGGGCAATGTTTCTACATATACCTACCAATAAGTACCTACATATACTTTGTGAAGATTAGCTAATCTCCAGTAGGCACAGTTCTATATTTAAGATTAGTACCACTCAGAGATATAGAGAAAAGTGAAAGCTTATTGGTCTACTGTGCATCGATCTTATTTTAAGCACTCTGGGCGCCGTCATTTTGAACACGAATACGAAGAATTAGAGTTGAGGTGTAGCTATTGTGAACCAAAGTTCACGATGACTACAGCTGAGGCTATCAATATTATTCTTTTATATGCTTGTGCAGACACAAACTTGTGGTTATTATTTTAGATTTACAGTAAGTATATTATAACAGTTTTTGAATCTATTTACAGAACGGACTTTTTCATAAGGATTGTATTTAATCTTATACAAGGGATTGGAGATATAAGGTTGGTTACGTATATTCGTATGTAACTGTATAAATCATACAAATTCTTATGAAAATGTACCTCGCAGTGCTGACTCGGCCTGAGATTGCTTACACCTAAGCAATAATTATAAGCCTAAATTATATTGGCTAAGTTTTCTTAGCTAATATAATAGTTGTTACACTAAGTTGCATTGGCAGTGTGCAAAAAGATTGCTCAGGTATTTAAAAGGCACAAAACATTTTTCCATGAAGTTAGAGAAAAATAATTTGAGGCTGATAGGTTTTGTAGATGCAGATTGGAGTTCAGATAAGAAAGACAAAAAGTCTTATACTGGCTATGTTTTTAAAATGTCAGGGGGTCAGTTTCATGGAGGAGTGTTAAGGAGAGAATGGTTGTTTTATCTAGCACTGAGGCCGAGTATATCGCCCTCAGCGAAGCATCTAAAGAGGCTATGTATTTAAGGAGTTTACTGTTTCAATTGACTGATAAACTGGATTGTGTTGAGATTTATAATAATAATCAAAGTGCACAAAAACTAGCTGCCAATCCAGTTTTCCATGACAGATCAAAACCCATAGATATCAGATACCATTTTGTGAGAAATGCTATTTAAGATAAAACTGTCGATGTTGAATATTTGCCTACTAATGAAATGACAGCTGATATCTTAACAAAACCTTTACAGAGTGCAAAAAATGCCAGATTTGTACAAGGCTTAGGTTTATGTAGTGTTTGGGGTAATTTTAGACAGGTAGTTAAAAATTTTTGATAAGTGGGGGTGTTGAATATATAAAAAAATTCCTGTTTTATGTCACATGGCGACATCTATTGATGTCTAATGAAATTTATATCTTGCATGTTTCCGTTGTCAGAGATCAGTTGCAATTGGTCAAGATATCTTAGTTTAACACAGTGCTTTAAGTAAGAACCACGTGTTTTATTTTTACCTGGCCAATCTCAACTATTTTAACAAATTTACCTCCCCATTTGCATTAAAATTTACTAAAAATTATTTATGTTGCCTGCCATGGTGTTCAAAATGTCAGCAACTATGATTAGACCAGTAGCACAATTTGAAGAGCATTCTCCCCTCTCTATATTTCTGGTACTACTTTAATTTAGTCAGTTATGTACTGACAGAACAGTCAAAACAGTATACTGAAGGTTGTATTGTTCATTTGCTATAAAATAAGTGGCTTAAGTGAAATCTTATTTTTATCTGGCTCTCCATTTTTGTCGACGAAGATTTAAATGGAAAAGTGTTGAATTTAATATTTTCAAAGGGATAAGTGTATTTATTACATAGAGTAACAGGTTAAGTTACCTTGAAATCCGATCATTGAAATGGAACAACAAACTACCAGCGCAAGAAATGGGGCTATACAAGAACCTCAGGTGAGTTTCTTACCACAAATTTTATAAAAGAAGACGATATCAGTATTACTGACAGTGATAGGACCTTAGACTTATATGATATTAAGAGATTTTTGTGACCCTATTTTACCCAAGGACAAGTCTTATAACAATGTATGCTCTTTACTTAAAAAATAATCTTTGGTGAACGCATGGTATGCCAGGATTAAAAACCTCGCTGTTCAGTGTAGTTTTGGGAACCAGTTAAAACAAATATTAAGATAAATTTGTAACGGGCTCAAAGAAGTAAAACATCTTAGACAATTGCAAATGTTGGTTCATTTTACCAAATCTGATTTGACTTGCGCTTACAACCAGTTAAGAATCAGTTCACATACGTGAACTTTTAACCTGGAGTTCGCACCCATTTCGTACTCTTGTATAATTATTTATTAGTGACTCAAATTCCGTTTCGGTTAAAATATCTAAATAATTTTGGCAAAATCTTTGTTTGACTTAATATTTATATTTATATCACCTACAATTAAGTAACTTGTTCCATTTTGGTATTTTTCACAGGATGAAAAGAAAGTCATGGCAAACAAGTTGATAAAAAAATTGCAAAATCTCAAAAAAATTAAAAGCAACACTATATTTTTACACAGTAAGATGTAGAATTAAATTATCTGCAACTTTCAACAAGCTATCCCACCTATAGCTATACCTAAATGCCATAGTTTTTGTAGACCTTGGTCTTATGAAATATGCGCTGTTTGTCATAGTTTTTTTATTAAATAAACCTAGTCGACGTCTATCAAATGACAATCTGTCACATTTTAATCCTCATTTGAAGTTAAGCAGTGAAATTTAGGGTAAAAAGAATTATTCTAAAGAATTAGTAAATATATATGTATATATGGTGGTGGTGGTGCCCCTAGGGTATAGGTGTATACCCTAGGGACAGCTCATCTTTATTAGAAGCTCACTCATACGAAGCAAATAATCAAATAGGGTGTTCTCACATATTTTTTTAATACCAAAAAATTGAGTTTTCCTTCCCTATTATACATATGTCTAGTTAAAAAAAATTACAAACACTTGCATAACCGAAAAAAAGTGAGTTGTAATTTAAATTCGGCATTTGGCGCGCAAACGCGTCTACTACGGTAGACGTGTCATCAGGCATATAAACAAACAGTTTGACAGGAAGCTATCAACATCAGTCATTATATTTCCATTATAATAAAGATCAGCGTGTATGGTAACAAGTTTTTTTAAGTTATTTTATGAAGTACTAGTTATATGTTTTAAATATATATGAAAAGTTCCAGTTCAAAATATGTAATAAACAAACACTAAACGGCGGCCATTTATATGCTTAATGACGTCACTTGTGTTTTGGTTCCCGTTTAAAATAGATCCTTTTTTAAAATTTTCTAACTTCGATTTTATTCTAAAATTTGCATTTTTAACACATTACAACTTTGTGGATGTATTACTAAGTATGTATAGGGTATGTAAACACCCTATTTACAAAGATTTCCTCGCACTGACTTTTCAAAGGGCGAGTTCGAGTCGACGCTCAGATTGGTCCGAGTTCATTTATTGCGTTTTATTCGCAACTCTGAGCGTTCTCGTTTGCGTTCGAGTCGACACAGAGTGCGTAATCTGAGCGTGCTCTTATTTCTCCGAGCTTAATGTGGAGATCTCAGAGCGTGAGGGTTTTGTAACCTCACTTTTGCTCTGTATTTAAAGAAAAGACAGAGGTAGTGATCATATCATCTTGAAAAAACATTTCCACTGCAAACTGTAATACATAAAGCCGATTTAAATCCATTATGTATTACTGGTGACTGGTAAGTGGCGCCCACAAAAATAAATATCCAGGAATCCAGGGCACTAATCAAATACTTTAAAATTACAGTATTTGACTATATACGGTTAGCGATGGTGTGTGCCAGGATTAGGATACGATAAATTCAAATTCAAAAAACAAGTTATTTATGGTTTAAATTAACTCATTTTACCCGCATATCAAAAGAAAAAAGAAACTACAAATTTGACACGAATTTATAAGATTGTGGTTATGATCACATATCACTCTTGACAGGCGGCATCCACATCGAGATAGATTGCTATCCCCAGAACACTTTGCTCATGACGTCATAATACTCCGCTCGCTCTGTCGAGTGTTGACTCGAACTCACCCAAAAACTAAAGGAGAGGTTTGACAGAACGGCAAATAATGCTAATTATAAGAAAACTACAAAAATACATGAAACTAGTGACGAGGACAGTCAAATTAATTTTGTGGCATCAGTAATTGAAGATCCTACTCCAAGAAAAATTAGTGAATAGATTGGGATTTCTAAAAGTGTGATAAGATCATAAAACAAAATAGTTTGACCCTTACCATGTTGAATGTCAGCAATCACTCTCGAAGCAACACTCCAGGGGGATCAAAATTTATTTTTCCAGAGCAATTTTTGGCACAGGGTTTAAAAGAGACACTCTTACTCAACGTTTGCCTTAAATCTCGAAAAGTATGACCTTTGGTATAGGACTACTATTATACACAAAGTACTCTCTATTTATTCGTAGAATCTAAAATGAGCATAGAAAACATTGGTTACATTTAAAAAACAGAAGTTGGTATCTGGCCTAAAAAAGTGAAAAATCCTGTATAACTGAAAATCATTTTAATTTGTAGATATTGAAAAATCTAACAACCTGATGCCATAAAAAGAAAAATCACAAAATATGACCAATAAGTTACGAAGAACTATGAATAATTTTCTTAGTTTTGGTAAAGTGAAAGCAGAAAAATCGATTCTGAAGGCAGTTATAAATAACTGGATTATTTATAACTTCTTTATAATTATAAGGCTTATTTGGTATAGGGAATGTTAAGTACATACAAAGAACAGTAAATATATTATTGTTTCTTAATTATTATAAGCTGTGAATTCACGGCTATCTATGCAGATTTGTGTAATTTTAGATAATATTTTGAGGAACGTCTTATAACTTCAAAATTATGAATTTTAGATATAGAGAATGCTAATACCAATCGACTCAGAATTAATTTCTACATCTTATGGTGAAATAAAATCCAAGGTGTTCCATTTGAAATTGACGAAATATTGGGCATTGAACTTTTATTTATTGAACAGCATATTTTACACATTCGGTACGTTTTTAGGGAAACACTGAATCGATCATTCAGGAGTTGGAGGCTTCCTTATTCATAAGTTAAAATTTCAATAAATTTTGTTTTATACAGTGCGAGATATTACTTTTCAAAGATTTCCTACCATTTTTTATAAAAACAATAAATATCTCGAAAACGGCTAAGTTTTCAAATAAGAGCATTTAATGAAACTCTATCTGAAACTAACCGTAGAAATCAAATATGCAATAATATACAGGGTGTTCCATTTGAAATAACAAAGTGGTGGTCTACTTCTGGTATAACCGGAAGTTATGCAATCTGAAAATATTTTCATTGGATCGGAAATAATCGAAAACCTCCCCCATAAAAAACCAGATTTTTATCGTTAACCGAACCCTAAAACCGTCTAATACCCGCTTTGTGTGAATAACCCTGTATATAATTTTTTTCTATTTTGCGTCTATA
Organism: Pogonocherus hispidulus; assembly: GCA_963924545.1. Taxonomy (NCBI): domain Eukaryota; kingdom Metazoa; phylum Arthropoda; class Insecta; order Coleoptera; family Cerambycidae; genus Pogonocherus; species Pogonocherus hispidulus. Next base: position 30,557,649 of record OZ004698.1, read on the forward strand.
AACAAGTTATTATGAAACGCAATTGTGTATCAAAAAGAAACCCTTTTCGACACTCAGCTTTTTGTTTTTAAATGTTGGTAGCAAAAAATTACATCATTTTTTTTTTGTAGGGTGTGCTATAATTGCTATGGTAATGGCATACAAATGGTATATAAATCATAACCTAACTAAATTTTCAAGCAAAGAAAAGTTGATAAACGTTAACGACACCTACTGTTACAGAATATGTATAAAAATCCCTATACGGTAATTCGATTTTCTGATGATTTTTTCTTTGCTTTCAAAGGTGAAACGTGCAAAATAGAAAAAATAGTATAAACAACGTATTTCATAAGGCGTTTATCGCACTTGTCCTTTAGAAGACTCGCCGCTTTGCAGCTCGTTTCCTAAACTTGGACGCGTGCGATAAAAGTACGCCTTATGATACTCGTTGTTTAATATACTATTATGTGTACTATCTATATGTAAGATTTCATTTCGCCATTTTTAATTAAAATTTTATATATATACCGGGTGTCCCATTAATGTCATCGATCGGCTGTATCTCGGAAACTATTTGTCCCATAGATTTCGGGGAAAAAATTTGGTTACTAATATGGCCACTAGAAATTCAATAAAATAAATTGTACTTATTGTACAAATAAATTGTCCATGGAGGGAAAGAAATTATTTCCTTTGACAAGGAGCACGATCACTCTGGATTACATAAACCGATTTCAATGAAGTTGGGCTTATTGAAAAGGCAATTGATTATTGAATTTCAAATTAAAAAAGAAATAAACCGTCAATTGCCGCTGTTTTCTCAATGTTTGAGTTTTATCGATTTAAAAAAAAAAAAAACAAATGGTGTTTAATTTATTTTTACCCTTTTAATTTTATGGTGTTTTTCCATAAAATATTTTTTAGAGAAGTTTGAGGAAAATGTGTTATTTATAGCATTATTGCAACGTCCAATATTTATCTGCATAGAAAATACCGAGCACCTGATAAATTATTATTGCCATTAGGAGCCCGAGTGCTCAAATAACTTAATAACAATGCAACTAAAATAATATTTATTAAATTAACAATAATAACTAAAATAAAAATAATATGTTTTAATAATCCATAATCCCAAGCGAAATCCGAATAACTGAAACAGGAAATAAAATATAAATTTAGAATTTTAATCTAACAAGTGTTCTAAATGACCCCCCATTATTTTCTATACATTTTCATTTCTGCCATTGAAATAGAGTTTATAGCATTTCTGATATGATTAATCATATCACCACGCGTACCTGGTTGGGTTTGATAGACAATATCTTTTTACTTTCCCCATAAATAGAAGCGTAAAACTGTCAAGTTGGGAGATCTGGGAGGCCAAGTGGATGGTCCATCTGTTGGGAAACTGTGTGTCCAAATAATCTCTGACATTTCGAGAAAAATGGTCCGGGCAGCCATCATGCTGATACCACATATTTAAACGGGTGGCTAATGAAACATTTTCCAAAAGAAGTGGTAGCTCATTTCTTATGAAGTTTAAATAACTCTTGCCATTGAGGGTTTCTTCAAAAATAAACACAATTATATTTCTTTCAACAACACTGCACCACACAACACTAAATTGATTCTGGTGATCAATTTCAATCATCCAGTGTGGATTGTTTGCTGCCCAATAATGAGTATTGCGTAAGTTTACTTTACCCATGCTAGTATATGTAGCTTCATCAGTCCACAAGATTCCAGATAAAAAATTTGGACCATCTTGTAATTTGTTAATCGTCCATTGACAAAACTGCAATCTTCTATCAATATCTAATGCATAGAGAATTTGATGCAATTCGACATGGTATGGATTCATTTTATGGTCTTTCAAAATCTGCTGGATAACTGACCTTGATACTCCTAAGTCTCTTTCTATATCTCTTATACTTGGAACGAGGATAAGCTTCAATATATCCCAGAACGTTTATTAAATTTTTCTCATTGCAGGTTCTTCGGTGTCTATTTGCAGATACCGGTAGAACATGTCCAGTTTGCCTCAAATGTCTTGCAAGGTGGGCACAAACCACTTGTGAGAAATGCGTTCTTTGCGGATACCTCAAGGAGTACTCTTGTACGGCAGTAACGGCATTTTCAAGAAACATTAAAGAACACTGTAAGCATGTCCCGCGCTTGAGCGACGGAGTATGGCATTATTAGAACATAATATTAACATGTAATCAATTAAAAAAAAAAAAAAAATAGTCAATGGTAAACTAAAGTAAACAAATAGGAACTAATGACAGCAGCACATTGACTTTGCTTTACATTTTCATGGCTATTCTTATATAATACCCCTAATAATATTGTAATATTCGAATACTTCTAATGGTAGTAATGTGCTGGGGCTTCCGCCTACTTATGTAGCAAGGTCCACTGGAAACTGGATCAAGGAAAGATCAGAGGAAGAATGGTCAAACGGGACTGGCTGTGATAAGCCAGGCTCTTAATTGAAGGGCCTTGGTCGAATGCAACTCGATCAATACTTGCGCTAAGTCATAACAGCATAAGGATTGTCACAGGACTGTTGGCAGGTCACGGACATCTTAACACTATCGGCCTTAGTGACACTAGAAGGTGCAGGTTTTGCGGACACGATGACGAGGACTCCATTCACATCCTCTGTCACTGTGCCTGCCTCATGGTCAAGAGACACAAACACCTGGGCGCAGCATTTCTCCTACCTCAGGACATTAGGGAGCTTCCCCTACAACGGATATTAGCCTATACGCATAGCACGGGTCTCTTCCAATAGCTCCCGACTAATGGCAGGCACAATGGGTCGAAACACCTGAGTGCTTCGGGTAACCGCGCCGCCTACCAACAACAACAACAACAATGGTAGTAATAATTTATCAGGTATTCACTAGTCTATACGGATTAATACTGGATGTTGCAATAAATAACACATTTCCTTCTAACTTCCAAAAAAAATATTTTATCTTTTTTGTTCATAACTTAAGTTTGGAAAAGGTAGCAGGTAAAAACGCCATAAAATGAAAAGGGTAGCATTACATTTGAATTTTTTTTTTTGGAAAATTGATAAAACTCTTAACATTGGGAAAACAGCGGCAATTGATGGTATTTCTTTTTTAATTTGAAATTCATTTCAACATTATGAATAAGCAATCAATTGCCTTTTCAACAAGCCCAAGTTCATTGAAATTGATTTATGTTATCCAGAGTGATCGTACTCCTTATCAAAGGAAATAATTTCTTTCCCTCCCTTTATTTTTAAAGATAGAGCAAAACGTTTCCAACAAAAATTTTTAAAAATCAACAGAAGATCCCGAAAACATTAAGTTGTACCTACCTTTCCATTTGATTTTTTAAAAATAATGTAGTTTTTATTTTTGGCCTTCTAGCGGCCAAACTTACAAGTTAAAAATAATTTTATTGAATTTGAAGTGGCCATATTTGTCACCAATTTTTTCCCCAAAATTGATGACACCTCGACACCTGACGACGTATATATATACAGGGTGTCCACCTAGTGCGCGTAAGTCCAATATCTGGGTTAATAAAAGAGATAACTTAATTTTTTTTTTCTACAGGGTTGTCTAATATCCCGAGCTGCACAAAATGAAAATATATTTACATATTCAGGGTGTTCAGTTTTTCCTGGACAGGTACCAACTTCGTTTTTCTAAATGGAAATATATATTTTTTATTGCATTTTCGAACTAAACCCTTGATTTTAGTAGGACTTTCATCAGCCTTCCCTATACCTAACTTAAACTGTTTTTGAAATATTGACGGGTGAATATTGACATTTTTGCAACTTTGACACCCTGTAAAATCTAAACGGTTTGAGATCAAGCAAAACGGTTTGCACATTCCTATCTTAACTTTGTATAAGCTATCGTTTGATACTAATTTCAAATTTATCCAAGAATTAAAAATTTTCTAAATTTTCGGAAAATTTTTAATTCCTGGATACATTTGAAATTAGTATCAAACGATAGCTTATAAAAAGTTAAGATAGGAATGTGCAAACCGTTTTGCTTGATCTCAAACCGTTTAGATTTTACAGGGTGTCAAAGTTGCAAAAATGTCAATATTCACCCGTTAATATTTCAAAAACAGTTTAAGTTAGGTATAGGGAAGGCTGATGAAAGTCCTACTAAAATCAAGGGTTTAGTTCGAAAAAGCAATAAAAAATATATATTTCCATTTAGAAAAACGAAGTTGGTACCTGTCCAGGAAAAACTGAACACCCTGAATATGTAAATATATTTTCATTTTGTGCAGCTCGGGATATTAGACAACCATGTAGAAAAAAAAATTAAGTTATCTCTTTTATTAACCCAGATATTGGACTTACGCGCACTAGGTGGACACCTTGTATATATATATATATATACCTTGTAGGAAGTTGCAGTAAGACATGATTAATAAATGTACCATAAAGACATACAAAAATTCAAATATCATCAGGTCGTATTCCATTACCTCTACATGTATAAGCTCCTCTCGGATAAATTTATAATAATATAGTTTTAATCACATGAGCATCATAAACAAGCACAAATAAAAAAATGTACTATATATATATTAAAGCAAGTAAATTATCTATTAGTAGATGCTAAAGAATTCTGTTGACCAGCCATTAGTAAAAATTATTAAGTATACATATCTATATAAATATAACATTAAACATAGAAATCACAGGGATATAATTATCACATTCCTGATAAAAAATTGTCATGGTTTACACACTGAAAATAGCGTAATGAAAATAATTTGTACCACATAAAATCTACTGAATCCACTTAAAGCATTTAAATATAATTAAAAAAACATTAGGCATTGAAATATATATATTATATTACTATGTTCATTCTAATTCATTCTAATACAATTTTTAGTACGAGCATTACACCTTGAGCTTGTAAATTACATTTTACAGTTATACAAAATTAATACCCTACCACAAAAATATTAATTATTTTTCTCTCAAGGCTAATTTAATAGACAAGTTTAATTGGATAGTGCCAACTTTGTATAAAATGGCACATATGAATGGAAGTAAGGGTGACCAAAGTTATTATCTTTATCAGCCAAATGTATTATTGAGGTAACAGGGGGTAAGACATCAGGGATAACAAGTTTTGGAAGGAAGATTAAAAAAATACAGATCTTATAGAAAAACCATTGGTTTTTTTAAGTAAGTAATCACTTCATAATATACAGCGTGGGTAATAAAACATCTGGATATTAACGCCTAAAACCGAACAGAGACGGCTCTGCCGTCTCTAACAGTTATTCTTATAAAGTTTGTGGAAATTCTTCAGTGAATTTAACACATGGTCTTATTCAGCTATACATTCCATGGTATTTGTAGAGGCACCTACAAGTCTGACAGCAGCTGCAGCTACATAGTGGATTTGCAAAGTAATTTATTTAAAATCAATTTAGCGCGCTCTCTCACGGGTCGACGTGACATTGGTACGGTAACGGCGCGGCAATTGTCGAAATGATGCTGTGCCGCAATTTAAATTCTCACACGGGACTGTAAATTTATATCATAGATACTCAACGGCTCCAAAAAGATGTCGTCGATTTAAAAATTATAAGACGAAGAAAGAAAAAATATTGGATTCATCCTTATCTGGAAAGAAACATAAACTGCAGACTACATTAACTGCAGTAATTATAAAGGCACTCGTGCTTTTCGACTTCCAGTACAAAATTTAGTTCAGTCGACATGATTATTTTGGACACTTCAATCACGCCGCGCGGTACTGGACGTTTGCTTTGCCGACAGAAAATATGCCGATACGCGGTATTCCGCAAGCATACAGAGTCGAGACCGCGCCGTGTCTACCCGTGTGCGGTCGGCAATTTGAATACATGGAAGCGACATTGGGTCTGCACAAGGATTTTTAACTATAGGATTGCTCGATCCCTATTCCTCAATGTTGTCCAATTTGGTGACGTCACTGCGAGACCCGATACTCTTTCTCTCTCTGTAAAGTGCGACTCCTTATCTATGACGCGTTGACAAGTTACTGTCTCTATCTAACTCATTTATTTTTCCGATGACGTAGCCGCAAGACCCAATCACGTGATACGGCTAATCGAGCAATCCTGTATAAGTTAAAAATCCTTGGGGTCTGCATATCGAAAACATACCGAATCGATGTCGAGCCGACCCGTGAGAGAGGGGCCTTAAGGTGGAAACAGACTGATGTCACGTTATGTGAGCTCATGTGCTATCACTTTGACAAATTTAAGCCGTGATATCACGTGTAGAAACACGTGTTTATCTTTTCCATGATGGAGTGTGTTTCGTCAACCAACTCTTCGGATTGGGAAGAGGAGCTAGAAACTGTCGCTGTTAGTACAGTTATTAATAAAGAACAAAAGCAAAAATCGAAGAGACTATGGACCCATGAGATCAATATAAAGAGAGAAAAATTGGTGGAATTCCATCGTTTAGTGCAAGAATTACGAAAAGATCAAAAGAGGTTTCACATGTATTTTCGGATGATTATAGAAGAATTCGATTTCCTTCTGATCACGATAATCAGGAGATTCATGATCATATAAAACTGTAAACTCCCTAACCATATCTATCAAGAATTCGTCCATCTGAGCTTCTCGAAACCATTTTTATATCTGAACAACTCGAATAGTGAGGTCACGTCGGTCGAAAATGTGTAGTTGTACAGAAAATCGGGATGTGCTGTCACGCGTGAGAGAAATGATATGGCGAGATGCACATGAGGTGACATTAGTGTGTCTCTAATACATTTAACTATGGGTAAAATTATGGTCCGCATATTTGGCCCATCACGTGAGGTCACGTGCTAACAGGTGAGCTCACGTGACGTGATATCAGTCTGTTTCCACCTTTTTATAGTTATACACACATTTACATTTTTTTTCAAATTTGTTATACTGGGTGTGGTACTTCTGGAAGTTTCGGACAACATTGGAGTATTCAGAATATACACATTAAAGATTTTTAAAAAATGAACTCTAATCGATATTTGTTCTCTTGATATTTTTCGATATCTCAAACGGTGTCAGAGATATTGAGACTACCTGCTCATAATGCACATCACATAAAGTTTAAGGGGAGGAGAAAAAGTACTCTGTAAGAAAAATGTAGTAATTGCTATAATAAATAAAAGATATGAACAAATAGTTATTTTTTTAAATTTTGATTCAAGTCTTGATCTGATGATCTGAACGTCCACCTCTAAAATATTTTTGAAAAAGAGAGAAATAAAAATAATAAAGATGGAAAATCCAAAAGGATTGATGTCAAATCCAATGTAACTTAAAAAATGCACGGGGGAGAGGAGGCGAGTAGCGTCGCATCACCAAATATAGAAATGAAAATTCCAGGAGGACCTGATCCACCTGATCCTGATTATGTAAAATATTCAAATAATTTAATAAAAAAAAAGTTAAATTTTAAATTATTAAATTTAAGATATCAATAGAACACGTGAATTTAACTAAGTATTTTAAGTGGTACAATTTTATTGTCATTCACAAATTTAGCAGAAATTCCTAGTCTCAAATATTTAATCTTTTAAATTATAAAATAATAATATAGAAGCAACATTTACAAAAAACATAACTGACAGAAAAAACTAGAGCAGATCCATAATTGATATAGGCTAGTGAGTATAAACTCACGGAGTTAATAATTAATAATTCTCAATATGATTTACCCTAGTATTAACACAATTATTGTATCCGAGGTATTAAAAACTAACATACGGATTCATCAACGAAGCCTAACGTTAGTCCGACTAGCGACTGTTACGCGAAAAATTTGCGCGCTTGTTGCGCGTGTTAAAATAAAAGATGTAGTCGGGGGCGCAAAGTTGGTTAGTCCGACTAACGCGTTACGTCTCTTTCATGAATCCGGGTGTAAAGTTCCTATAACTGTTATTTAAAGGAAACTTATTATTATGAAACCGGCCCTTAGTCATTTAGTTCATATGATCGATCAATGGCTAAAGTTTAGCAATTTAAAAAAGGGCGTCTATATAAACAATTATAATATTTATACTTTTTCTTTGTTTCTGCATCTACATTTTTGTAGAGGTGTTATTACGAGGAAACAGTATTCATATTTCATAAACCATTTGACATATCCAAAAATATGAAGAGAGACAAGAAATGTTGGTAAGAATTTTTTGTTTAAAAATTATTAGCAAAAAAGTGGCATACTGCAAAAAAGTTCTGAAACAGCATAGAAAATTTGAAAACACAGTGGTGATCATGAATATCGTCAACAGGCCAAATTTTAACATATCTCATTTTCTTCAAAAGATTGATTTCAAAAAATCATGAACTTTATGGTCTATGAAGTGATGTAAATGAAGTTTGTACATTTAAAAGGACACCTTATATAGTGTATCCAGCCAAGAGCTTACACGATCCATATCTCAGAAATTACTGATATGATTTTTCTAAAATTGTATGTGTACAGGGCGTTTTCGGCAAGTAAAATATTTTGATAGTTCTGTGACTTTCAGTTGTATCGGAAGTAGATCTTGCTCTACGTAGTAAAGCTTGCTTAGAACACCCTGTTTTTCTCCATATTTTGAATTCTACATTAGATTTTAATGCCAGTTTGTGTAATAAACCCAATTCCTAAAATGTAGAGTTTTCGAGATATTAATTTTCTTAACAAAAATTTGACAGATGTAGAAAGATGTAGACATAGAAAATTTATCTATGAATAACCCGTCTACTAAATTGAAAATATTTGACTGTGGGCTTTATAAGGAAACCAGTAGGTATTTAACGGGGGATTCAAAAATGTTTAGTTGTATACAGGGTGAGTACAGTGGTAATGGAAATATCCAACTAAAAAAAATAAAATATCTTCAATTTTTGAAATGGAAGCACCATTTTTTTTAATTTGAATGAATTCTATGCATCAAAATATGGGTTGTTGTTATTGTTGGAAGGTGGCGCAGTTACCCGCAGCACTCAGGTCTTTCGAGCCATGTCTATGGGTAGTTCGTATTCAATTCCCTAAACCTAATTATAACAGTTTCTAAGTTATTAACAGAGATTCTATAAATCCAACCAAATGTTGTATAATTTCCTTATTTAATTAATTCTAAGTAGGTTATATTAAAGAAAAACCAGTTTCTGTGAATTCATTTTAATAAAATACCAAGAAGATGAAGATTTCGTAGAAGTTGTTTGGACTGATGAATTTAAATTTACATAAAAAATATTATTTAACTGATATAACTCTAGTCTAAATCTATTATAATTAAGAATTTAAAAAAAATTACTTAAAAAATATACTTGTTCAAACACACCACCACTTACTCACAAAACTTATATATCGCTAGACACACTAGACATTACATCTACAATGTATAGCATCTGCTGTCTTTTGTATTTTCTCTGGTGGTAAAAACAGAAGGCTATGCGCACGTTTTTGGCATTCGTTTGTTGTCAGAGGTGTTAAAATAGTAGATTGTTTTATAAGCTAAGAAAAGTGATTATTTTCCAGTGAGTGTAAACGTGTCTATTCACGAGCGAGCGTTAGCGAGCGAGTGGAGGAAATTTACACGAAAATGGAAAATTCACTTTTCTTAATGAGTTGAACATGCTATTTTTTCGTGTACTTTATAAAAATTAGTGTAATTTGAAGACTTATTAAAAATTATGAAAAATTCTAATATATCAAGGTAGCATTTGTGGCCATAGCAATAATAAACATGTGAACATGTAAACAATTTATGCAAAAGTTTTCATGTCACATTCACGTAAAATGAATTGCTTAAATGAATATAATGAGGAAATTGCTCAATTATTATCAGAAGCAGAGTCAAGTTTACTACCTGTAAAGTCCAGAGCAAAATGAGGAAAGTTACCAACAGTTTTGCCACTGGAGGAACGAGAAAGATGTGCAAGGAGCTAGTGAAGACATTCTAATTGCGTACTTTTGTGAAAATGTTTGTTTTATTTATGATTCCTCATGTTTAAGGATTAATTTAGAAATATTGTTATAGGTGAAAATTCTTAAAGCTATTTTTTAATTATTTATTATTATTTAAATTTAATAATTTAAGTAATTGTACATTTGTAATTAATTCTAATAAAATAAATGAATGAAAAAAAGTGTTGCTAACAAGAAAAATGTTGCTAACGAGGAAAGTTCCTCTTTTCTTAACGATTTTGGATTAAACAATATGGTCCATTTCCATGAAGTATACGAAAAACACTTATTTTTCTTGCTTCATTAAAAAAAAAATCAAGGGGTGCAAGGTCTGGTGACCTTGGTGACCAACAGACTGACCCCTATTTGCAAAATCCATTGATCTTCAAAATTTTCCATTAATAATACATTTGCATGTTCTGTTCCATGTGGTGGTGCCCAGTCATGTTGATATCATAATTTGGACTGTGACAGATTATTTAATGTATTGGATTCGAAATTCATTTAAAATTTTCACTTGAAATGAATTTTACTATTGGAGATGATTAGGAAAAAGGAAAAAAATATTGAACTGGTAAGATTCCCCTTGCCTAACCAATTAAATTATTTTTATAAAATTTCAGATAACGGAACTGTTTCTCATTCCACAAAATATATTAATTGTCAAATACTCTGGAAATTTCGTTTCCTAATAATATGAGGATTTACATTGAACCAATAGCGAGAGTTATGTGGTTATATGGTTGGATAATCTATTTTTTGTAAATTTCGATTCATTAGTCCAAACAACCGCCAAGAAAGAAATCTTCATTTTTTTGGATTTTATTAAAATAAATTCACAGAAACTGTTTTTTTTAACATGACGTAGGTACTTAGAATTAATTTAATAAGCAAATTATACAACATTTGGTTGGATTTATAGAATTTCTGTTAATAATTTAAAAACAGTCATGATTAGGTATAGGAAAGTGATTACAAACTACTCATATTTTTGGACGTAAAATAAAAAAAATTGTGTTTCCATCAAAAAAATTTTGTTATAGAATATATATTAGTTGTATATTTCCATTGCCACTGTACTCACCCTGTATATAACCAAATATTTTTTAATCGCCCGTTGATTACTTACTGCCTTGCTTAGAAAGCCAACAATCAAATATTTTAAATTTAGTAGACAGGTTATTCAGATAAATTTTAATAGATAAAAAATTAATATCTCGAAAACTCTAGATTTTAGGAATAGGGTTTATTACACAAAATGGTCCTAAAATTTAATGTAGAATCCAAATATTGAGGCATATACAGGGTGTTCCATTTAAATTAAGCAAGTTGTTATCTATTTACAGTACAACTGAAAACCATAGAACTGTCAAAATATTTTACTTCCCGAGAACACCCCGCATTTATTACACATACAAAATTTTAGAAAAATTGAGTCAGTAGTTTCTGTAATATGGAGCGGGTAAGCTCCTGGGTGGGCACACTGTATATAAACATACCATTTCAAACAATGACTAACAACAATCATAAATATCTATGACTTTATCAATTATTATCTAGATGAGTATTTAATAAGATTATTTAATACAATTTATTGTAGACCAAATCAGATGAAGACAAAACAAGCAATAATGGAAATAATAATTAACTTATACTAGAATAAAGATTATATTAACTATTAGATAAAAGCAACATATTGTTCTATTACATAGTGTCATTTTCACTCTACATCATAAAAATGGTAATGATAATATAAAAAATGTAATTTTGGAAAATTAACAACTACAAATTTAATTGATAAAGAAACTTACCATGAATGAAATTCTAGTGAATGTACGAGTATACAATAAGTTATTGGAGAGCGGCTATGGAGATATAGCAATGGGGTATAAGTAATTTAATATGGCATAGTAGTGAAAATATGCTGCCATTACAACAAACAAATGCCAAATTGCATGAGCAAATGGTACTACTCCATCACTTTTAAAAAATATTATTCCTAGTACATAAAGAATTCCTCCTGTTGCAAGTTCTTTCATTCCCAAAAAATAATGCTGAAAATAATAATTTTATTATTAAGTATCGATACTAAATTATAGTGTTTATAGAAGGAACGAAAAAAAAAACATGTAAAATGGGAATACAGATGATATAAATATTACAAAAATTGAAAATCACACCGAACCATCGATAAAGGCATTAGTTATGTAAGATCTAAGTATATGGAAAATATCGTGGTATGAATATTGTATCAGTTTTTAGTCAATTTTAGTTTTTAATCTAAATAAATCTGACATACCCACCCACCTAATTGCAGAGAAATGTGAGGGAAAACCTAGTACTGAAATTAGTACTCCAGTACTAATCTATATCTATCATTAAATTTGTTTTGAAGAATGATGTTTAACTCTGATAAAAATAAACATTTACATCTAAATTTGGAGTGATTACTTATAAAATTTCAAGTAATAAATGGATCAGATTGATGTAAATATCTATAAATAAAACTGCTAAAAGGAGAGTATAGGGTATATAATATACTCCTTATATTTTATTAATTTCAGTTATGTATTTGACAAGTTTCATACTCTGCGAGGTTTGCCAAAGGTTTTTGCTTTTATAGCAGTATTTTCTCAACTCTCCACTTAAGGCCCCGAATAATTTAATTTTAATTGATAACACAGTTATAATAGGATTAAGACTATCCAGAGGGCAATAAACACAGTTTAGCAGTTTTGCTTTTGTGTGGAAACAGTTCAAATCTGAAGCGTGTAAATATTTTTTAACTTTAAAATTAAATCAGGATCCTATAGAACCCTGTAGACGCTATTAAGTGAGGACCCTGTATAAACTCGGTCAATCAACAAGAAACACCAGATGAACGGAGATATTGAAAAGGGAATCATTTATATTTATCGTCTGCAAAAATTACAAATAAAACTTAAGAGTAATAAAACAAGAGTTAATTTAATTCCTCAAATTTCTAGTATTGTCTGGAGTAAATAAGAAAACCATAAAATTTGATTTATGCACATGCTGATACCTTAATTCTATTTCATTTTCAGCAATATTAAATAGGTACTACTATATAAACTAAATATAAATTTATCGCATATTCATGAAAAGTCATATGTGTAAAATATGAAAATGTTATAAAATAAATATGTTGATTAACATATCAAGCATTTACTAAACTTAGTAATGACACACACAAATTTAGTAAAAATTAGTTATCAAAGTAACACACATAACTTATTCAATAAACAACTTCAATTCAGTAAAAACATGAAATATTAAAATAATTTCGCAAGTCCGGACCTGATATTTTCATACTTAATGCGGAAAGCCTACATAGCCTCAAAAGGATGAGGGCCTAACAGTAAAGAGACCTTGGGAGAAAAACGAGCAAGCCACTGCTTTGCCTCTCCTAATTTTGCAAGCTTCCATGTTAAAAACACGCGATTAGCAGTCTTCCATAAATACGTTAGTCAACTGTACAAGCATCTGAGCAAAGCAATTGGTTTGCTCCTCTACATACATACATATACCAGCCTATGAGCCCATAAAATCTTATTGCACCCCTACCACTAATACAAATCTTATAGCACACTGAAACAATGATACCGGGTGCCCCATTATATTTTGGCCCTTTTTAAACCTATATAACTTGTGAACTAGTTGAGATAATGAAATGCGCTTTTCGCCAGTTTTCTTCTAATTTTGATAAGTTTTTTCTTGAGTACCTGTCTTTTTTCTCATTTCCGGTTTAACCGTAAGTGACAGCGTATTTTCGGGAATAGGGCAACTTTGTTATTTCAAATGGAACACCCTGTATATTTTTCACAGTTGAAAAGACTATTCTTGCCCATTTCCGAAAATGTCATATTTGTCATGGAATTTATAGAGAGTGACAGTTTTATAAGCAATTACAGTGAATACCGCATTTTATCGAAATGCTACGGAAAAAATAATAATTCACAAAGTAGTCTATGGAAATAAAAGACAACATCACTTGTAAACATCAAATTAGTTTATTGACAACTCAGGTACTTAAGTTACTTTAAGAAAAATGTTTACTTTAAGTGAAAAAGCTAAGTATGTAATCTTTTTTGCTGAAACTAAATCTTACAAAACAACACAAAGATTTAGAACTATGTTTAACAAAGAACATCCAACAAAAAATTCAATTAGAAAGTGGTATAGAAACTTTGGGATTTCAGGTTGTTGGTTTGGATTGACCGTAAAAAAAGAACTCCAAATAATGAAAATAGGCTGAATAACGCAATTGAAATTTTGGAAATGACACAAAATGATCCTTCCTCTTCTACAAAAAAAATTTCTTCCGCAACAGGTATTCTGAAAACTATTGTTCATTCTGTTATGAAAAATGTTCCAAAATTAAATGCTTACAAAATTCAGATTCATCAAGAATTAAAGGAGACTGATTTTCCAAAATGAGTACAATTTTGTAAAACAATTCTTAATTTACGTAAGATAGGCATTTCCTTGATAAGTTAATCATGTCAGACGAAGCATCATTTCACTTAAATGGCAAGATGAATAAGCATAATTGTAGAATTTGGCCATCAGAAAAAATCCCACAAATTTCAATCAGTATGTCAGATCCTCTTCAAAAGTTACAGTTTGGTGTCCGATATCAAAACAAAAAATTTACGGTCCTTTCCTCTTTTAACAATCCAATTGTCAATGCCCCATTATATTTAGACATGATAGAAAATTTCTTTTATCCTCAACTTGAACAGGACAATTTGTTGAGGACAATCTATTTCCAACAAGATGGTGCTTCGCCTCATTATGCTGTGATAACTATAGATTCCCTGAATGCCGCCTTTGGAAATCGTTGGATAGGGAGGGGAGGTTCTACAGCATAGCGCCCTCGATCGCCTGAACTGACAGTTCCAGATTTTTTTATATAGGGGTATGTGAAAGACAGGTGTTATAGCCCTATGCCACAAAATTTAGAACAGCTTAAAGAAAATATACGAAATGTCTTTAACGACATTAGCCCCGAACAGTTAAGTAGAAGTTATGACAACTTTGTAATGCGAGTAAATAAATGCATCCAAGTTGATGGGCACCATTTTGAACATCTTTTATAAATTATGTGTAGGTATTATTTTGTTTACTATTTCCTAATTATTTAATAAGTATTCTGTTACACTTTATTATATCAAGTTTTATAGTGTATAGGTACATTTTCAATATTAGCAGTTGAAGTAACATGCAATTGTCAATAAACTAATTTGACGTTTGCAAGTGATGTTGTCTTTTATTTCCATGGTCTACTTTGCGAATTATTATTTTCTCTGTAACATTTCGATAAAATGTGGTATTAACATTAAAAGCTTATAAAACTGTCACTCTGTATAATTTCCATGAAAAATATGGCATTTTCGGAAAGGGGCAAGAATGGTCTTTTCAACTATGAAAACATATACAGGATGTTCCATTTGAAATAACAAAGTTGCCCTGTTCCTGACAATGCACTATGTCACTTCCGGTTAAATCAGAAGGGAGCAAAAAAGACACGATACTCAAGAAAAAACTTACAAAAATTAGAAGAGGACTAGCGAAAACCGCATTTCATTATCTCAATTAGTTCACAAGTTATATAGGTTAAAAAGGGTCAAAAATTAATGGGGCACCTGGTACAAGTTTGCTCTATGTGCAGGGTATTGCATCCGGATGTTTAATTTATTTTCAATATATTTATTTTCACTTGCTTTTTATATGAATTCACCACTGTTTGAGACCTTTATGTACCAACACAGGAATGAACATTTATATGTGAAAACTGAAGTTGCACAAATTATTTTCAATAACAGATTCATATTTTATGAATGGACATAATTCATGTGGAAAAATTGTAAAGTACTTAATATTCTGATTACATTTTAATAATCTATTATATATATACCCCTATTGTAATATTTTATCTTATTTTCATAATTATTATTATTAAAAAATACGTGATTTTTTTTAAATTACTTATTTTTTAGAGGAGACCCATATACTTAACTGTTTGCTTATTTATTTTATTTAGGTATATATAATTTTTTTCTAAAGAGATATTTTACTATTGAAATTGTTCAAATTTTATGATTAAATGAAGTTTCGGGTTTCCTTATTAACTACGACCGTTGAGTTAACTTGGTAACCAAATAGATTCTAGATTTTTGGATATACTGTATTGTAATGAAGCAAATAATTAGTTAATAGATGCAAGAATAATTAATACAATTGTGATTTATCCCGCTAAAATGACGTGAAATAACCGAAAGTACTCGAACGAAGAGAGCAGTGGGAGCTGTGGACTAGGAGAGCGGAATTGGATATCAAGCAGAGAGCTTCGTCCCAGCAGCTCTCCTGTCCGCTCCAGCCTACACTAAGTCAAGCACCATTGAGAGGACACCAACAGGTAAATATTCTTTAAGTCCAGCTGAGAGAAAATATTCTAAGTCCATAAATCGCGCTACTGAAGATTTTTTTAAGTCGAAAATACACATATCGAATATTTGACAAGTCCCCATTTCGGTCAGTACAGAAGTATCAGGATTTTGAAGATCACCTGCTGGATATTTACAAACAGAAAAGACAGTCGATCGCCATCTGCAGAAGAAGTCAGTCTCGGCTGTAGCCGAGAAGAAGAATCTAAAAGCATTACTGGAAAATATGATAAGTCAAGGAGACAAGTTTTGCACAGGTACCACCTGTTCCCCTTCTGATCAGCATACTAGAAAGCTGCTGCAGTTTATAGACAAGTTAGACAGTACTATCCGACCATCTACTGTAAGCAGACGTGTCCAAGAAAGCTGAGGAAGCAGTGTCGGCTCGTGGCTGTCTATGTAGGTGATTATTATTATTGATTCTGATCAATAATCACCCCTAAATATTTATATTCTCTAACCTGCTCAACCAATTCGCTATTTATATAAATTCCTGTATGATTATTTATGTCAGTTAAGTTATATCTGCTTTTTATCATCATGAACTTAGTTTTTTGAATATTCACAGCCAAACTATTATTTTTTAACCATTTAGAAATTTTCAATAGGTTATCATTTAATATGTTTACTATATTTTGTACATCATTACCAATAACATATAATAAACTGTCATCTGCAAACAACTGAATATCACAATTTCTTAAGTTTGTCACTATATCGTTGATGTATAATATGAAGAGATTAGGTCCAAGTACTGTCCCCTGCGGAACTTCAATGCTAGATGTCAATGTTGAGGATATGTTGTTACTATACTTGGTAATCTGAGTACGGTTATGTAGGTATTCTTCAAGCCGTCTTATTATACTTGGGCCAAATCCATATTTTTTAAACTTCATCAATAATAATGTTCTGCTAATTGTCTCAAAGGCTCTTTTAAAGTCTAAAAATATTACTCCAATAACTTTCTTCTCTTCCAAAGCCATTTTCCAATTTAATAACACAGTCTGTAGGGCACTTTCACAAGAGTTCCTTTTTCTGAAGCCGGCTTGATATTTAGTTAACAACTTGTTGTCTTCAATATATTCTACTATCTGCTTATTTACAATCAATTCTAATAATTTTTCATGGGTTAGTACTGTATTGATAGGTCTATATTCCTCACCTCTATCAGTATTTATTACTTTTTCGATAGGAATAATTGTAGATAATTTCCATGTTTCAGGAAACGTACCAGTTTCTAAACTATTATTAATTAGGTGTAAAAATCTGTTTCCGATAACTGATGAGGCTAATTTTAATATTTCAGTATTTATCCCGTCTACACTGCTTTTTTTATTTTTCATTTCCCTAATAATTTTCTTAAGCTCTGTAAAATCTAGCAATTTAAATTTTTGTAACTTACTTTCACTTTCAGGTATTGCATTTAGGACTTCTTCAATTGTATCCTGGCTAAGTTCAGTAGCAATATTTTCAATACTCGAAATGAAATACTCATTAAATTTATTTGCTATTATTTGATCATCCTCTTCTAATGTGTTTTCAAATATTATTCCATTTCTTTTTTTCTTCGTATGTCCTCCTAATAGTTGTTTCATTGTCTTCCACATTTATAAGCATTGTAAAATTGTTCATCGACATACATAATCGAAAGGTCATTAATTAATCAATCTTTTTCAAAGAAGTTCCGATATAATTCTAGAACAATATAATGTGCTCTTTAGGAAAACTTTCGCAATAATTAGGATATTTGGATGAATCTACAAGTGCAGGAAAACTGAGTTTATTCATATCTGAAAAACGCGACTTTTAACTGAAAGCCAATGGCATCCAAGATTTCAAAGAACAAAATTTTGTATTCTGTGAAAGGTATCATTTTGTTTTCGTTTGCGAGGAAAGCTGGTTCTTTGTTGTGCACCAGTAAAAATTTCGGAAAATTTAATCTCCCTTCTAAAGACTTAATACGAGATATTGTAATTTTTGTATTTGAGAAAAACAAATATTCTATATCTATATATTTTTTTTGCAAAATTTGATACAGTATATCAGTAATTCCAAATATTTCAAGGAAAACTAAGGCGAAAAAGACATGTGAAAACATTTAAGAAATCCGCTAGACTTTATAACAGACTCTGGAACCTGATTGTCACTGAAAATTTTTCAAAAACTAGTTTGAGTTATTATTAAAATAATTATTTTCGAGCGAGTATACCATCAGGTTTCATTGGCCTGGGGAATATTTCTTTCCAGAATTGTATTTAATACAAATGTTCGTTTTGCAGATTGATGAAAAAAGGCTAGAATGGACATTATGTTGACAAAGGAAATTTTCAACTCTGATATATTTTTACTCGCTTATTGCAAAATTAAATTTAATCGATGAAGAGAACTACAGACTTTGACCTGAAGGCTGTTTAACTCCCCAGCCATTATATTAGCACCATCATAACATTGAGCTATTAATTTTTCTCGAAAATTATATGGTTCCACAACATTGGAAAACAGCTCAAAGAAAACACTGGCAGTTCTAATTGCGCTAACATCGTAATACCCTAAAAATCTTTGTTTTAATTCGCCTGCGTCATTGATATACCTCACAGTAATTGACACTGAAATTTTTCACAGATGTCGGTGGTATCATCTGCTACTTTTCCAGATATTTGGATACTGTCAAGGGTATGTCCAATTCTAAAATGCGGAAATGCTTCTGATTTAAGTAACTACCGTCCGATCGCCATTTTGTCTAATTTCGCAAAAGTATTCGAGATGTCGTTATATACTTTTATTTACAATAGTGTCAAGCCCTACATTGCTCCTAACCAACATGGATTTGTTACAAAGCGTTCAACTTTGTCTAATTTAACAGAATTCACACAGTTTACAGCCAATCACCTGGATAATAAAAGCCAAGTTGACGTGGTTTATACCGATTTTACGAAGGCTTTTGATAAAGTAAATCATAAAATTTTGGTACACAAATTGGGTCAATTTGGTCTCAGTAACAATCTGCTTGCACTTATTCAATCTTATCTTTATCAGCGACAGTTATATGTTGCGTATAATAGTTTTAAGTCGAGAATTTTTTTAGCCACTTCCGGTGTACCCCAAGGGTCCAACTTGGGACCGCTTTTCTTTAATTTATTCGTGAATGATTTGTCTCTTTCTCTTAACAACAATCACTTGTTTTTTGCGGATGACTTGAAGTTGTTTTTGAACATATCTACTGTCAACGATTGTTCAGTGCTTCAGGCTCTTTTAAATCGTGTTGTTACATGGTGTTCGGATAATCACCTAGTATTAAATATAAACAAATGTAAGGTTTGCTCTTTCACACTCAAAAATCAACCCTTTCTATTTAATTATTCTATCAATTCAGTGCCATTAGCACGCAGCAATAATATAAAGGATCTTGGTGTCCTTTTTGACGATAGATTATCTTTCTCTAACCATATAGCTGAAATAACTAATAATGCATATAGAGCTCTTGGCTTTATTATTAGAAACTCATCATCACTTAATGATGCTACTGCTTTAAAATGTCTCTATTTTTCTTTAGTGCGCCCTAAATTGGAATACTGCAGTCTAATTTGGCACCCTTATTATAATATTCACATTTGTCATATTGAAAGAATACAGCGGCGTTTTCTGAAATTTTTGTCGTATCGAATTGATCTTTACTTTCCTGTTAAGAGGTTATGAGCATAGTCTGCTTCTGCAAAGATTTAACATTCAGTCTCTAAGTGCAAGAAGGTCACTCGCTAGCTTGTCATATTTATTTAAGCTGTTTAATGGGAACGTTGATTCTCCTACTTTGCTGAGTATGTTTAATATGCGGGTGCCCAGACAGGGTTCTCGTGTTGATCATACATTTTATTGTTAAAATGCTAGAACTAATTTACTTTTAAAATCCCCAGTACATATAATGTCAAAAAATTTTAATCTTATTTGTAATGTTTGCGACCTTCATAATTGTAGTCTCAATGAATTGTTAGGTTTGGGACTGTTTCATTTCAATGAAATTTAAATTGTAGTAGCTCGTAGCATATCCTTTTCTTTTTTATTTTTGCTTTTGTTTTCTCTTTTTTTTTTTTTGTTATTAAGTTTGTCTTAGTTTAAAATTAGTCTGATGTCAACAGACGCTATACTTAATATTATACCGCTATTATATTGTACTATTTTGTTTTGTCCTGTTAATGGAATACGATTCTGTTGGGCAATAAAGGCATTATTATTATTATTATTATTATTATTATTACTACAAAAAAATTTTTAAATTCTTAAATCTTATTTTTGATAAATCGTTTAACGTTTGGGTACTCCTCACAACACGTTATTAATTAATTCTGAATAATTTTTGACTGCCTGTAAATATGTTTTTTTTTTAATTTTTCGCTTTTTCTACTAAATATGAGTTACATTTAATAAGAGCCTCAAAAAATGTCCTTAAAATTACCACGATTATCGAATGTCGAAGATTCGTCATGACCAGGAAAAGCTAATTCTTGTTTACCTAATAACACAGTGATATCTATTAAGTAGAATAGAAGTCGATTTTTTCTTACATCTTCGTTGTATAAAATTTTATTTAAGCTAGCTTGTTCTTGTAATGCATCCGCAATGGTAGAAGTGATTCGCTCCATACTTAAAGCCCATTCAATTTTTAATATGTTCCCTTGAATCATTATGACGCTTAGCGCTTCAAGAAAATCTTTTTAAATCGGAATATCCAGTCGTAACCTATATATTTTTAACTGTACTCAGTAGTAAACAAAGTTAGTAGTATAATTTATTTTGATAGCTACTAGCACTCAGCCAGTTATAAAGTTGAAACCACAAATTTTGAAATGTTTTGGAAACCACATGACTCTGATTTTTATTTGTATCAGTGTGAATTATTTCTACTTTAGGCGTAGGATGTATTTCTAAAATTTGACGTCTTTCTACGTCAGGTCAATCAGAGAATGATTAGTTGCCTAGACAACGGTTTTAACATGATAAGGGGCAACTGGTTATGAACTCTGGCTCACCTAATTTTGATCTTGAATGTAATTGAAAATGTTGAGGTAAACGGCAAATGTTTTATAGGTAACTTATTTATGATCTAAATTCTTAATATCCATATTAGTTTTGGGGTATTATCCATAGTTGTGTTGTATTATTTATAAACAGTTCAAATAATTCACTGAGGCTGAGCCTCACTTGCCTCACCTGACAAGTCGCCACTTTGAGGAAGTAAGTTAAGAGTCAAAGAGGGAACAATGACTTGACTATTGTTCGAACCATATTTTCGTTTCCAACTTCATTGTCATCGCACAGAGTTTGGAGTTTATAAGGCCTCAAAAATTCCATGACTTTTATGATTTTTTTCCAGACCTAACCCTTTGCATATGACAACTTATTGGAAGAGAGTTTAATTTTTAGATAGTACCAAGGACCTTTTTCTTTAAATAAGAATGCTCTTAAGAAGAATAAGAATCAGAAATGCGTACAATAAATTTCAACTTATTGTTTACATCAATATTAAATTTTTTATTAATTTTAGCATTATTGTTTTCAATTTTACTTGGCTGTTCTTGGGATTATAGATTCTGTTCGACTATAATATACTGCCTAGGATTAAACCAACTATCAGCTTTACAAAAATTGCAAAACAGAGGTTTAAGAATAATCTTGAAATACAGCCGCTACACTCCAATAAAGACGATGTTATCCACATTACAATGGCTATCAGTATCTGAGAGATTGTACTACTTATCAATGACTTTCATATTTAAAATTACTAATAAAATGTTGCCACCCTATTTCGACCAATTCATCATATACAATAATGAGGTACATGACTATGAAACTAGAAATTGCAATAATTTTTTTATCCAAAAACAAAACCTATCAAAGAATATGAAATCTCTATTTTTTAAAGGTCTGGTTAATTATAATGAACTCCCTTTAAATGTTAAAACATCAAAAAATGTTAATGAATTCAAAAGAAATATTCTGAAATATATAAGAACAAAAGACTAATGGAGACTGTACCTACTGGTAGATACTCTACCTATATCAATGATGTAACAGTATGAAAAAAGTTAATATTGTTTCTGTTATTGTATTTATTTAGTGGATAAGGTTTAGAAAATTAAATCTATAGAGTTGTTAAGTTGTATGTATGTGTGTATATGTGTATATTAGGAATGCCTATTTCAATAAAGTGTTATTATTATTATTATTATTAAAAATTTGAATAATTTATATTAATATCGTTATTCAAGGGCGCCAGACAAATTTATTTCCACTGCCAAATACACCCAGTAAATAACTTGACTAAATGACCCCAAAAATCTGTCAAACAAGATCATAAATAAAAGACCATAATTGTACTTTTAAAGAATATTTAATAAGTCTCTAATCACTATGTTTACAATTTGATTCGAACAAGATTGCAAAACATGTATGTTGGTGGAAGCAAGCTATACAAGAATGATTTGTAAAATGTGATACAATTCGGAAACTAAGCACTGTCACCCACTAATAACTAAATAAAAGCAGATATGCAAACATCAATAACTATCAATAAAATTAATCCACAAAAATTAAGGTTCAAAGCAAGGCATGCAAGTTAGCAAGCAAGCCTAGTAATACCTGAAAGAATAGTAGCGGCGCATGAGCTCAAGCGCAATCGCTGTTGTCCGTCAATCAATCAAAAGAATTGAACCCGCAGGTACCTTAATTTTCTATTGGTACAAATGATTAAATAGCTAATATCAGCGTATTGTTGAGAGCCATAAGTATAATTGCCAACTATTAAGCGAGTAGAAATTATTTAAAAGGTAACACAACACTAATGTTTAATAGCAGTACGACTAGTATCAAATTAGAAAAATACTAATATCTAAATAAGCAAGTAAATAATAAGCACTAAACTAAATAATTAGCAAACAGGCAGATTGGTCAATTGGCAAAATAAACAAGACAAAATAATAAGCAAATCAGGCAATTTGATGAATTGGCCAAATAAATAAACAAGATAATAAGCAAAATAGGTAATTTGATGAATTGGCAAAATAAATAAACAAGATAATAAGCAAAACAGGCAATTTGGTGAATTGGCAAAATAAATAAACAAGATAATAAGCTATCGCAAATGTAAGCTTAAGCAAGCGTTTGCAGACTAAACTATCAAAATATCAAAATTACTAATTAAATGCAGGTCAATAGTAAGGAGCACAGTAAAGAAATTAAATTAGAACTTCCATGCGCCCCAAGGGCGGTCTAATAACAATCCTGGATCCGTGAAAATGATGTACGGGTGGCTTGATCGACCATCAGCCTCGAATTCCACGGACTTTGCAGGTTTGGTCGGTAACAAACCTCGGAAGAAGTATCAATTCAACCAAATGAGGACTTCTGACTTCTAATGCCCCCAGACGAGGACCCTGTATATATACAAAAAAAGAAAATGAAAAAATGTTAAACTTGATGTATAATAACACTAACTTTTCAAGTTAATTACACCTTAACAGCCTTACTATACCAAACAAGTTCGTTGAATAATAATAATAGATACATAAATTGTAAAATACGTGTTATGTGATGTTAATTCCTATATGCTATGACTAAAAGTAAAGATGGTATGTGATAAAAACATATTTATCAATAAACTAGCTTTACCATACACCTAAAGTAAATTAATGGATGTCTTACATAAAATATAACCCTAATTATCATAATTGTTGATATAATAATAGAAGCATATAAATAAAGGCATTGCAATATATGAAAATATATTAATAACTTTAATTTTCGTATCCAGATATAAAATTAATTCGTGCTTACTTTTCAACTTGAAATCGGAAAAATTTTCGATCTGGCAACCTCGCAAAATCAAGCAATGTGAAATAGAATTTATCAATTAATTTTATAATAAATACAAATTAAGCTAATGAAGTATAATGAGAAACTACTTACCCTTAGTAGCAGGGGTCCTTATTGACAGGTAAAAAAACACTGGTTTCCTCCTAGGGTTACACTTGGGCTGCACTTGCGATTGTAGACTTTATATATCTATATATACGAATTGGATTAGCGAATCTTATAAGACATATCATAGATGGGTAGATTTCCAAATAATCTAAATTAAGTGAACACTAGGACTTACCTAATCTGAAGGGTTACACAATAGATGTATACGGCGTGATGTGAGTACTAAAATCCTTTTAAAAGATAGGTACCAATTTAGGTTTCCACAAACAATATATGCTTCCCTAAATAACTAATGAAGCCTAAATTAACCACTGGTTATGATTATGAAAATCATAGACTTTCCAAATCAACACTCACACACCGTGACGTTTCCACAGACATCAAAAAATTGACCAGTGACCCAAGTTCCGGAATCCAGCTGTCACTTCTTAACAAAAAAGTACTCTTTACAGTCATTGGAAATATCTTAACCAATCAGCGACAAGGAAGGAAAGTTAGAGTTTAGAATTACACAGTACAGCTCAAACTCTTATTGTATTAATTATATAATGCATCCTACAATCTAACTAGGACGATTAAATATAGTTATCAAATGAATAATGGATTTATCAAAATCAAAGAATGCTACGATGAGCAAAATTCCGCGCACATTCTGGCAACACTGTCTCGCGCAGAATCATATCGCGATTTAACAGGTGGTGAGACAGGGACAAACAAAAAGACAACCTGGCGAAATAGCACGTACAATGTAAACAAGCAGTCTCACTCAATGGATAAGTAATAAGTCAACTTAATTTCAGTATGTAGCAACCCCAGGATCACAAACACATTCCCTGTATCTTATTTTATTTATATCTTACTTTATATACGATTTATGCTAAAAATTTAACTAAGAGATATAATATTAATGAAATTATCAAATATTATGGTTCAATAAAGTTTTATATTTTCTCGTTACCTATAATTCTAGGTATGCAAAGGAATAACCTTATTATTAACCTCATGTCATGTATTTGATACAAAGAGATTAATAAATCTATCTATCTCTCTATCTATCTATCTACTTCCCATCTACCCATCCCATCCTGGTTTATATGTAAAAACGGTTGCCAACCCATCTCTTCATATAAGACATACGGATCAGAATTTAATTGAAAATTATTGGATCCGCACATAAATAAACCAGTTACCTTCACATCCAAAGATGTATGTACTTTAGCCTTGAGCCACCAACTCGATAATTTGTAAAAAACATTTACTTCAGATATATAAATATGACGAGAGTTCTATTTAAAAAATTAAGCATTCCAAAAATTTTACTAGTAGTTTGTTTTTTTAACTGAGTCCACAAGTTTTTCCCCAATAAAATATTCTCATCATTTTTAAGAAAACTTATTTTATCGAATTTGGTGTACACTGTACTTGGGTAAATGATAACGGCTATGGAAATACTGATAGCTGAAATAAGTAGCATACAAAAAATAAAATTTAAAATAACTTTCATTGAATATACAAGTATAGCAGTGTTTTGGTATTTAATGGAGAACTTGGTGGATTTTTATTTTTCACACCAAAGGTCCCAGACAACATAATGAGCAGTATTTTGATAAATTATCGTTAATGTTATTTTGGAACATTACCGGTTGACATTTTAAATTTACTAGAATTTTCATTTGAAAAGCACAGTACAAATTTCATAGGTACTAAAAATATTTTAATATTCAGTTACTTGCAGTAATATGTGTAATAAGCAATTATCACAACATACTTTGTGCCTTATTACCGGAACAAAGGAAAAATTTTAAGCTTGGTATTGCAGTTTTTGTCACAAAATAAGTGTGGTAAGATGTAGGCATAAAATATTTAACTAAAATGTTTACATTTTGTAAATTGGTGGTAGTATATACCTACAATACCTTATAAAATCTATGAATAATGCACTAGATTCAGCACTTGACTGTTTAGCAACATACCTCTATAATAAAAAATTATGTGAGATGACTATATGACATTAATGTATAAAACATTTTTGTATCAGTAGGTAATGTTAGGAAATCTTTCATCCAGTTAGGTAAATATATTTATGATATTTTACTTACTTCATTTAATATTGGAAGTACTGGCCCCAGTCCCATGACAAGATAAAAAATAGTTTCCAACATTTTGTACTTTTCATGGAAGATTTGCTGGTATACTATACCAATAATAGCTAGAATCCACACAATCCATCTCATCTGGGAAGCCCAGCCTTCATTAGGCAGTTGTTCAAGTGTTAACCATGGAAAATATGAACCAGCTATGAAGACATAAATCATAGCTCTATCACATCGATGAAGGACATGTTTCAAGTGCCTAGGAAATATTTAAATTATAAATGGTTTATCTAAACTCGATAAAAATATTTATTTAAATATACTTGACATGATAAAATGGAATAAATAGTATCTTAAACTATAAAACTGGTAGGTACATTTTCAAGTTATTTGGACTTATCGATGTTGTTTCTTATTTTTCTATATTTTAGTAGGTGGTGTTTTGATTATAAGAGATAAGAGAAAACTTAAATTTGAAAAGCATTACACGATGTTGAGAAAATTTCAAAAAATCATAAGATTATTTCTTAAAGTTCAAGATATCTGAGAAAAATCAAAATTTTATTTCTTCCATAGCTCAACAAATATTCATATGCTTCAGGAAAACAAAAGTTGCTGTAGCCAATTATTGTAAACTCAATGAAGTGACCGTTGATAAATATCCTCTCTCCAAATATTTTCAATTTATTAGTTAAACTTGGAAAAATGTACACAACCAATGTTTTTACTCACATTCTTAAGTAAAATATGGTAAATAGATAATTCTTGGAAGGGTAATTTCATTAATATGCATTTGAATGTTTTTATCAAGTTACTTCAGGTGATTTTTTACTTCTACAGAACCTGCTATATCTTAACGAGAAATTTGCAAATATTTAGACCATTAATTGAACTCTTTAATTTAGAGGTTATTTTAGTTTAGACCCCCCACGTTTAGCTTAAATTTGTTTGGCAACACACCAGACTCTAATGATGTATTTACCAAATGTAATAAAACATGGCCAATAACTCTGAACGTATATTTAATAAATTTGGCATTTATTATTTCATCTCCCAGTTTTAAATCAAGTGAATTGACAATTTCCCTTAACCCTCTTAGCTCAATAATTTTAAATCTTGGACTGAAGATTCATATCTGGTATATGTCAGAAGGTAAAGGACGTCTATCTACCAAAAGTAAGTAGGGTGTCAGACCTAACGCCCAAGTCCATTAGGATCTTAAAGATCAACAGACCTCCCCCTGGACAATCTGAATAGACTACTAACTGGTAAACTCATTAAAGGATAAAGAGATTGCAGTAGCCCCTTTCCTAGATATAGGCCACAAAGCCTTTGCTGATAAAATGCATTGGCAAGCACAGGGTTCCAATGGTGCTTTCGCAGTGGATTATAGTCAGCCTAGAGAAAAGGACAATAATATTCACTTAGGGAGATTTCACCATTAAGGTACAAGCGATCATGGGCTGCCTACAGGGGGGTATTATCCCCACTGCTGTGGATGGCTCTTCTTGACGAATTTCTTAGGAAACTGTCCCAAGAAGGTGTACGGACTAGTATATACTGGACAATTTGTGTACACAATATTGGAGCACTCACAAAGAGCTCTAAAAAACCACCACTGTGAGTTTTACCCGTAAAAGAGCCCTAAGAGTAATTAGACTTCAGTGCTTAATGGAGTCGACATTCCATTTTTTGATGAGTCAAAATATTTAGGAGTCATCATTGACCAAAAAATGTATGAATGTCCACATTCAAAGTCACCCGGAAATCGATGAATGTCTTTGGTAGGCGCAGAAGGATGTGCGGTAAAAACTGACTAATAAAATTATGAGTATGAGCTGAAAATTATATTATTAATATATAATATTATTAAATATATTCAGCTATTACAATCTGTTTGAAATTAACACCATATCAAATTGCAGCAGTAGCTTCAAAAAGCAATTAGTACTTTTGTTCCCATTAAGAAATATAAAACTTCTAATTTTCCGATATGATTTAGTAGTGATTTAAAAAGGATAATTTTGAGACAAAATTGCTCATAAAGAGTTTAGTAACTGTTGATTTAATGATTTATGAAGGATTTTCAATGCTTACAGATCGATGATTGATGTGTAATTATTGTAGTGATCTTAAAGAGATCATCAATTTGGTTTTATCATTGCCTTGGAACTATCTAGTGGTCCAGCTGGAATACCATTATTTTTTATCAAAAAATTTATATTTACTCTAGCAAAACCTTTAAATGTTATTCTTAATATAGCTCTGCAAACCAGAATATTTCCAGAATTTTGGGAACATAGTTTTTTAAAACCCATTCACAAGACCAGTTCTTGAAATGATATAAAAAATTATCGTGCTGTATGTAATTAATTTCCAAAGCCTTTTTATTCCCTGGTGACTAAGAAGTTTTTTTGAGAGCTCTCTCAAAGAAAATCTACTTGTTCAAATATAGTTTTATACGAAAACTACTTTATTAAAGCTTTTGAAACAAAATAACAAGTTGATTCTATCTACACCGATTTTTTGAAAGCCTTCGATAAAGTTAACAACACTGCTTTAATTGTTAAGCTTATGGCAATAAGTATTAAAGGTAATTTTTTAAAACGGATAGAAAGTTATCTTAGTGGACGAACTTAATATGTTAAGTATGGTAATTCTGTATCATCAGCCAATGTAGATACATCGGAAGTCCCGCAGGAATCTCATATAATACCAAAAATATTTAAGTGTTTTGTTAATGATATTTATAATATAATAATGTATAGTGAATAGTTATTCTTTGCAGTTGATTTGAAGCTTTTTATAAACATTCAAGTTAAATCTAATGTTAAAAAATTACTGTATGATTTAGATAATTTGGTAGACTGATGTTATATGAATTTACCAAGTTTAAATGTTGATAAATGTTGTAAAATTAGTTTCTATATAATTTATACAAAATTTGATGAAAAAATGAATTTTGAATATCACATTTCACAAAAATAACTTCTAGATCTATAAAAATATTAGATTTTACATTAACATTAGATTAATTTAGTTGTGGTGAAAAAGTCACAGTAATGCCCTCTTTTGGTCTTTGCTACTATCCATCTGACAATTATTGTTTAATTGACAGACAAATAGCAACCTGCTTTTCCGCAAGTGCCATTGTAGCAGTGACCACTATTGTCTTTGAGGAAGACAATCCTACTTATTTATTTGAAGATGTCGAAAAAAACATGTGCCTCGACTGGCATTGCATTACTCCAGCATCTCCATGGAATATAGTATTAAATTATAATATAATCTATCTGATGAGCACAGAATAACTGTGAAACCAGTCAGTGTCTGGTGGTTAGTCTCGATGAAGGATGTGACAACTTCCATGGAGATGCCGGTTAGAGATGAAATGCCAATCAGGGCACATAGCTCGTGGGCTAATTACTTAATTAATTAATTAGGTAATTAATTTATTAATCTATGGCAGGTTAGGTAGGTTAATGTATTTCTCATTGATATGATCTGGACTCCCTACAAAGAGGTTGCAGCTATGGATTGGAGGATGGCTTCGAATGTTGCCACTACTAAGCAAATTAAATAAACTATAAATATTTTCACCCTATACAAGAGTGTAAATATTTCCAGCTTTTTTTTTTAAAAAGGGTCAGAATATGTC
The DNA here is from genome assembly GCA_963924545.1 of Pogonocherus hispidulus. Classification (NCBI taxonomy): domain Eukaryota; kingdom Metazoa; phylum Arthropoda; class Insecta; order Coleoptera; family Cerambycidae; genus Pogonocherus; species Pogonocherus hispidulus. The sequence continues at coordinate 30,587,793 of OZ004698.1, forward strand.
ATCCAATAACTGCACAATATATACACAGCAACATTTGCTGTATGATATATTCCAAATCCCTGGAGAGCAGCGAGAGTGGTGTTTATTACCAAGGCAAATAGAGCATATGATGAAGCGAAGGCCTGTAGACCGATCTGCTTAATGTCCTTACTAAAGCTACAGGAAAGATTCATAGAAACTTCTGCAAGAGGGCCCGTTAATGACTATACCACTACATAGTTCACAGCACATCTACCAGATAGGTAGATCAAAGGAAACTGCATTGTACTTTGTGGTATACAAAATAGAGAAAACAATAAGCCATAATGAGCTATCAGGATATTCATGGATATAACTGGCACATTTGATAATACATCATATAACTCCATCTTAATTGCAACACCACCCACTGATTCGTATTTAATATTTGTCAAACAGGCAGGCTATTTCACAGCTAGAGTATTTTTAATAGCAATAAGAAAGTATTTAAGGAATCATTTTATAATATTTTCTGCATTTAATGAAAGTAGTTATTTGATATTTTTCAACAAAAAATATACTAAACAAACACTGATGACAACTGAATAGTAATTATTATCTATCAAATAGGCAGGCCATTTAGTATTCAACAGCTTGAGCAGTTTTAGTAGGAATAAGAAAATATTTAAGGTTGTATGAAGAGCTAAAGTGATCATAACTGTTCTTAGATGGCAGCACAGTAACCTTTTCTTTATTTCGTCTTCAAATTTGAAAGTGGGTTATTGGCATACAAATCTACATTTATTTAATAACGGAACTGACTATTATAACTTTTTATCAGTAGATAGCGCAAACATTGCCTGTAAATTACAACACAGGCGAGTTATTATATTCAATAAAACTTACAGAATATATAAATAACATGAGCAGTACAAAACAGTTCCTTTAGTGGACTGGATAAAAAATGATTATCTTCTAAAACAAAAATCCAGATTTTTCACTTTTATCTACAATTAAATGTTGTAGATAACTATGACACCTACACCGACTCCATGAAATGATTCGGTAAGTGGAAAAAACCTATGTAAATTTAAATATTAATTTCTATACATAAGTAGTTAGTTTCAATGATTTCAGAGATGCTTTCAATCATTTACCAAGCAAAAGTAATCCTGGGTACTTATATAAAGGTACCTACCTACCTATTATATACCCTTTTTATTATCTTTCAAATGTAGGAAATATTAATCAGCTAATCAGTTTACCATAAGTAATAAGAATAAAGTAGGTAAATGTCTTAAGATTATTTAATATTACCTGTATAGGTACGTAAAAGTCCAGCAAAGTAAACATGCATTTAACACAGCAAAAGTGGGCATTAGTTGGACTGGTTAATTGTATTCTAATAACATGCAAGAACAGTTGTCCATTTGGGTCGGGTCCATTTATCTCACTTCCTCATAAAATATTTTTGTTTACTGTCGCTGATTTCCTAAATCTTATTGTGTTCATTTTATTTCTGATTTTGAACTGTGGGTATTTTGGCTCGAGACTGAGACTTGTTTTACATTTGTGTTTGTTTAAATCCTTGTTTTTATTATCTTTACACTTTCTGTGATGTTATGTGGATATATTGTACGTAAAGGCATTTATATTGCCTCCATATATGCTATTTGAATTATATTGATCAGGAAGATCCTCCTATAAAAGAGACAATAACCTTTTGAGGAAAAGTCAAATAAGAAATGTGAAAAAGAAGCAGAAAAAAATTAATAATGTAATAGGTTATTTTATTTAAAATTAGACTAATGTCATAGAGTAGGTTTTTTAAATGTTTCACGTATCTAGCATTTAACGAAATTTAAATTGAAGGATTTATTGATATTATAGAAAGTATGTACCACTAAAGCAGGCTCATACGACTTTTTAACAATTTTATAAATATGTAATCAATCTAAAAATGTACAGCAGTAAAAATTCTGTATTTATAAAAAAAATTATTTGAGTTGGAAAATAAAGGTTTTGTGATGTACCTATTTGATAATAACTGATATTGACTTAAAATTAGAATTCCAACAGAAAACTAAATTTACACTACAAAAACTGAAGTGTCTTCATTTTTAAGTTTTAGGAACATTTCATTGATATTTTTTGTATTAATTTATGCCTACATAAATGTATAAACTTTATGACCAAAATTATACATTCGTTCCAATTAAATAACTTAAATGGTAAAATTTAAGTTTATATTGGTTTTTAATTACCTGCTTGAATGTGTACCTATGTCAATGAATACAAACATTACGAGTTTTTCATACATTTACAGTTTTTCAAATTTTTATATCTGTACAACGTTTTTTTGACCCTTTGACCCCTAAGAAAATTGCCGTCACAACTGCTACATAACTAAAATTGAAATTAAATATTCCTGACATCTTGAGTTTTGCATAAAAATATGATTTGAAATAGGTCTACCGAAAAGATAGAAAATACATGGATGCCACTTTCAATATATAGCAATATCATGTTTATTTCTAATATTTTAACCTTGCCCTTCAATTTCAAAACTTATATGTGTAATAGTATGTTACATAATAATGTGGAAAATGTTTCATTTCTATTAACAGATTCGGTAGTTAAATAAGACGTGAAGCATCGAAGTTAACTTTATTTCGAGGCAGAAATGAAACTTTCCACCAAGATTCATATAATGCTTTATTTACAACCATTAATTTTTATAACTATTGTCATTTTCACACACGTTTAACAATTTATTATGATGTTCTCTACCACTAGGTGTAGTGTATGTAATGTAAGTAAAATAAGGAACATTGAACTTAGTACGTTGAATCAATATCCTGTGCTAGTTTTATTGTTAAGTAAGTTAAAATTACGTATATCAAAGTCCAGTAGAAATAGTTAATAAATTAATGAATAAGCTTTTGTGAGGTTATCAAACTTGGTTCCACGTATTACCACCTTTTTGGGTAATATATTTTAGTCAACGTTTTACGCGAGTCGACTGATGGCTTAGCATAATGTAACACATTGTATCGTTAACCCAGCGAAGTCCGGGTCCAATTGATTCTTTATACATAAATCAAATAAAGATAAAAGGAAGTTAAAGAAAAGATGTGTATTCATTTAATAAAGTAACAAGTGAGTGAGACATTACATGGCGATCCTACCAGTCGAATCAAGAATCGTTTGAGAAAAAATTAAAATTAAGTAAAATGGGGAAAAGTGTATCTAAGGAAAATGAAGAAGAAATTGTTATTGCCCAAGCTGGTAATGTTACAGTTGTGGATTCAGATAATGCAGTGAAGTCTTGGACATTCAAGAAATATATTGAAGTAGGATTGATAATTCTGGCAATTTTAATAATTGTCATCTATATGTACACCGATGCAAAAAACGATTGGAGCTGAAGATTTAGCGGGAAGTGTCCAGGAGCAGGAGTGTCGACGCATAGTGTTACATGGTTAGTGTGTTCAAAATGTGATAACTAGTGTAAGTGCTACGCCATTTTGATATCTACACGAAGAACTAAGGGTATTCTATCGCAATTTAATAAAAGACATCTAAAAGTAAACTAGATGTAAAAGCAACAGAACATAAGTTTAATAAACTATGTATATTAGAACAGAAACTCGAATCGCTTAGAATTAATTTTAATAAAGAGAACCATGAACCAGGATCCAGGATCTACAACAGAATATATTTCCATGTTTCGCCAATTCTTTTAGAGGAGCAACACGGTTTTGTGAATAAAAAATCTACCTTAACAAATTTGTGTGTTTTCAGTGACTACATTGCAAAAAATATAAACAACTCTCAGATTGATACTGTATACACCGACCTAGCAAAGGCGTTCGATAGAGTTAACCACAATATCATGTTGGAAAAATTGCATTCCTTTTCCTTTAATGACAACTTGATACAGTTTTTAAGATCCTATCTCACCAATCGATCTAATTTTGTCAAATTTAATAATAGCAAGTCAGATACCTTTGTTACTACTTCAGGGGTTCCCCAGGGTTCTATACTCGGGCCATTGCTATTTGTAATGTTTATTAACAATATATCCGATTACATTAAGTATGCTAAATTCCTGCTTTATGCAGATGACTTAAAAATCTATCTTTCAATAAGATCAAATCACGATATTGATAAGCTGAAGACTGATGTTGAAGCCATTTCTGATTTTTGTGAGGATAATGATCTAGCCCTGAATGAAACAAAATGTAAAGTGGTATCATACAACAGAAGGAAAAGTACTTTGGTAGGAGCATATACTGTAAATGGTGTCGAAATTGAGGTACTGAATGAAATTAAAGACCTTGGTGTGCTCTTTACAAAACACTTTTCATTCAATCAACACATCTTGCAGTTAACAGCAGAGTGTTATAGAAAACTTGGTTTTGTTTTAAGAGCCAGTCATGATTTTAGACCTGACATAACTGTAACTCTATTTAATTCATATGTACGTTCTAAACTCGAATACTGTTGTGTTATATGGAACCCTAGAACTCTGATATACACTGAAATGTTGGAAAAAATCCAGAAAAGATTTCTAAGATCTTTGTACTTAAAGCGACATGGGACTTATCCATTTTTAATATCATATGAGTACCAAAGAACTGATTTTAATATATGTCCTTTAAGCAAGCTTCGTGAAAATGCTCAAATTTTATTTATTTTTAATATATTGCATAATCGAATGGTGGTACCTGACATACTGTTGGCTATAAATATTAATGTACCCGATATTAGATTGAGAATTAGAAATAATATTTTTAAGATAACTAATATAGATTCTCCCATCGAAAGCTGTTTGTCGGCTGTTAATAATCTTCTCGGAAATCATGATGTTGACATTTTTAATATAAGTAAAAATAGGCTACTTTCTTGCCTGTGATGTTCACTGATATTTGTGTGTATGGTATGTGTGTGTGTTTTATACATTTGATTATTTCTTTTTTAATCTGTATTTTATTGCATTAACCATGTTTTTATGTTTTGTTGAATTTTTGTGTTTCTGTATTGTATTGCAATAGGAATAGGTAGTGCGTATGTATAATTGGATTTTGTCTGTTCGTACGCACTAAATAAATAAATAAATAAATAAATAAATGAAGATAGTGAGACAAAAGCTGTTAGGGAATTAGTTGTAGCTATAGAATTATATGTAAAATGTTGTGGTGATCTTTTAATTGAACGATCCCAGCTAAGTGGTAAGAGCCAAGTGGTTGTAGCAAATCTCAACTCTGACACAGACTCCGATGTTTCAGTGGAATCTACGGATAATTGTGGCGAGGATAGGAAAAGCAATAGTAATAGTAAAAATAAGTAAATAGTAATAATAATTCGCGAACAATGGCTGAAAATTTTTGCCTAAAAACTGCAGCGAGTTTGCTACCCGTTATGGATGGTAAAGAAGATACCACGAAGAAATTAATCGATTCAATTGAGCTGTAGGATACGATGCTTAATGGCGGCGGTAAAAAGCTGTTGATAAATTATATTTTGAAGACGAGGTTGTCACAAAGCGCTAAAATTCGATTTAAAAAAACGTACATTACTAGTGATTTGTTAGTAGCAGATTTAAGGAAGCATTTCATAACAATTAGATCAGCAGCTTCGCTGTCCGTTCAACTTAATAACGCAAAACAAGGTTCTAAATCAGTAGAAAAATACGGTAGCGATATCGAACAATTACTTGTAGAACTAACCATCTCCCAAGCTTATGGTGATGAACAAGCCAGTATTGTATGAGAAATGCTAATGAAAAAATAGCTATCGATGTTTTTGCGAATGGGCTTCAAGATTCGGAGCTTCGTACGTTAATAAAAGCAAGAAACTATACTAAATTAACCGACGCGATTAGTGCAGCTAAAGACGAAGAGCCTACGAGGTCTCTTAACAATAACAACCATTCTCATTAAGTATATAATTTTAGAGGTCGTAATAATTTTAGATAAGGTAATTTTAGACGTTACAATAATAGTTCTAGGCAATCTAATAGTAGGTATTAATGGTCAAGATAATTATCAAAATAGAAATAGTACTAGTAACAATAGTAATTCTAGAACTAGAGGTAATTTTAGAGATAGAGATAATACTATTAATGGCGGACATAATTTTAGTAATAGTAATAATAATTATAGGCATAATAATAATGATTTGGGAAATTTTTCAAGAATTAATTATAATTTTAATAGTAATCATAATCAAAACAGAAATAACCAATCGAATAGGAATAATGGGGCAAGAATGTATCATATGAGAGAGAACCGCGATAACAAAGAGTCTTTAGTAGATTCTAAATATCAGTTTTTTTGTGCCTAGCCTGAGTAAAAAGAATACGAATCACGGTAACGAGATAGAAGTAGTATTAAGTTCAGACGGGTTAAATTATGTTAAAATGAATTATAATGATCAAAAATTATTATTTTTAGTAGATACAGGGGCTTCAATTAGTATTATTTTTACGGATATTATAAAACCCGATGAAACAATTGACTATAGCAAACAAATAAAATTAATGGAATTGCTGGTTCAGCACTTTCTCAAGGAGCAGTAAATGTACGATTTAATGTAAACAATGTAGTACTACAACACGAATTTCTGCTGATGCCTAGCTTTGAGCAAAGCATATGTGGAATAATTGGGTCAGATTTCTTGCAAGATTACTCGGCCACAATTGACTATGAAACCTATATTTTATTTCTTTATATTAATGGTAAACCAATTGCTTTGCCTATGGAACCTAAATTTAATTACAACACAACTATTCCTGCAAGATGTCAAATTATTACACATTGGTAGAAATAATTGATGATTGTGTCGTTTTACCTAGCGAGATTTCTGAAGGTGTGTTCGTAGCTAGCACATTAGCTAGACCAATAAATAATAAAATACCAGTGAGAATTCTGAACACTCGAGAGAACCCAGTACTTCTAAAAAAATTTAAACCGACAGTGGATAAGCTTGTAAATTATGATATTTGCAATTTTGGAAATAATAGCGATACACAAGTCGATAGAGTAGACAAAGTTTTAAATAAAATTAACACAGAACATTTAAATCTAGATGAAAAGTACTCTCTAAAGAGGGTTTGTGCAAAATATGCTGATGTGTTTCACTTAGACAATGACCCTTTGACTGTTACAAACATTTACAAACAGAAAATTGACTTGAGACCATCACAGACTCGTGAGTATGTAAAGCAATACCGTTTACCATACGCGCAAAAATCGGAAATACATAAACAAGTAGAAAAAATGTTAGTTGACGGAATTATCGAGGAAGCAAGATCTGAATGGTCTGCTCCATTACTCGTCGTGCCTAAGAGAATGGATCAAAGTAAAGAGCGAAAATGGAGGGTAGTAATTGATTACCGACTTCTTCCGCTTGAACTTAGGTATCGGTTACAGCAAGCATGGAAGGATGTAAGAGAAAATTTAGACGACTCAAAGATAAATAGAAAGAAATACTTTGATAAAAAATGTAACATTTGTGAATATAAAATAAGTGATATGGTAATGTTAAGGAATGAAGCAGGTACCAAATTTGCACCTGTTTATAAAGGACCATTTAATGTAGTGGAAATGGAATTACCCAATACTGTAATAAATATAGATAATAAATTAGTTAAAGTGCATAAAAATCGAACTAAACCTTATTATAGTTAAGTGTAGCATAAGTGTGGGATATTTAGGATATTATGGTAACATAGCTGAAGAGAAAAAAAGACATTTTTCAAAAAAAAATGTTTTTTCTCTTTTCGCAGGAAGATGTATTGTAGTGTATGTAATGTAAGTAAAATAAGGAACATTGAACTTAGTACGTTGAACCAATATCCTGTGCCAGTTTTATTGTTAAGTAAGTTAAAATTACGTATTATATCAAAGTCCAATAGAAATATTTAATAAATTAATGAATAAGCTTTTGTGAGGTTACCAAACTTGGTTCAACGTATTACCACCTTTTTGGGTAATATATTTTAGTCAACATTGTAAGCGAGTCGACTGATGGCTTAACATAATGTAACACATTGTATCGTTAACCCAGCAAAGTCCGGGTCCAATTGGTTCTTTATACATAAATCAATTAAAGAGAAGATGTGTATTCATTTAATAAAGTAACAAGTAAGTGAGTGGGACATTACATAGGTATCAGTTGTGCTTTGTAGTTGTTAATAAAACCTATCAAGTCGGCAAGTTTTTGAGATTGCTATGGCGTTTTAATAACTGTTTAATAAATAAACATCAGTTTTATTTTAATAAGTAATTAGCATATTTATTTCTAACCTTGCACTTCTATTTCAAAAGTTATGTGTATGTGTATATCATACGCCAAGGTGGAAAATGTTTCACTTCTGTTGAGAGATTAGGTGAAAGAAAGAACAACTCATCACTTTTTTTAAGAGTAACCGCATTTTACCTATAACTTAGTCTGGGTTTCGAGCCCTCCATAGCACTTCAACTGAGATTGTTACAAGCCACTGATGATCTTCTTAAAGCAGAAGATGACAATAAAAGCTCTTTCTTAGTTCTCCTTGACTATACCAAGACCTTTGATACCTTAAATCACTCTACCTTAAGCATTAAGTTAAAATTTGTTTGATTTAGCGATATTTCATTAAAATTTATTAACAGTTGTTTGTCAAATAGGCAACAGAAAGGTATGTTAAATAATTAATATTCTACATATATAAATGTAACCAGAGAAGTTCCACAAGGTAGTGAATTAAGCCCTTTGTTATTCTCTTTATATACAGCTGATTTTTATAATTTCTTAACAACTCAACACTACATCAATACACGGATGATTTTCAGCTGTTCTATCACTTTCATATTCAACACACACACACACAGACACACATGACATTGAAACTGCTGTTCATTCTATAAATTATGATCTAGCCACAATTTCTTTAGTGTCATGGTCTAATGCTCATGGTCTCATTCTAAATGAGTCGAAGCCAGAATTGTTTGGTAGGCATAAAAAATCCATACTGGATAATCTGGCATTTTCTATAACACTTAATGGTAAAGGTTTATCTGCCTCTGACTTCTGCAAGAATTTATGCATTTATTACGATTGTAGCCGCAGATTTCACAAACACGTGAACCATATTCTTCAGAGGTCAGATTATCAATTGAAATCCTTATATGTTCATAAAGATGTTCTTACTATTATCATTAAACTAAAATTAACTGATTCTCTTATTTTAAGCTATATTTCTTATATGTATGTAACAGGTCATTTAGGCACCAATTATGACTATGAAAAAACTGGCACCTATATAATATACGTTCTGGGACCAAATGTGGGTGCCACAACGTTTTAGCCAATATATTTCTTTCAAATGGTTCTAGTAGGACACCTACCAAATATCATGAAGGTGCCATCTGCCTCGTCTATCCATAAAAATGCGATATTAGTGCAACCGTATAATCGCAGAGGGCGCGTCAGTGTATGTAAGTCAAAAGGTAAGACGTAGTGGCACCGCGACGTTGTGGCACCACATTTGCTGAAATTTGAAATAACTTTTTGGCACCTCAGTCGTATTTATCCTCAGTAACTAGATAAACTTGATGAATGAAAGGTGTTCGTGAGCTTTTACATTACAGTAAAACCGTTACATTTTGGTAAGTAATTTAAATTAATAAAAATAGGAAATTAATGAAAACTTTCAATTGGAGAAACAACGTCTCAACAAAATTTGATCCAATATGAATATATCCAGGTCGAGAAAAATACTATAAAATCCACTTTAAGTTTTTCATAAATACATATTTATTTATCTATACAGGGTGATCTACGACTAGTGTGCCAAACTTAACTGGTGGGTAGATTATTGAAAAATAATAGCACTTAGCTTTATAAATTGTTATCCAATTTTTGTCCTAGGAAATACAGGGTGTTGAAGATTAATAATTCAAATCATTTTCATATACAGGGTGATCTACGATTAGTGTGCCAAACTTAACTGGTGGGTAGATCATTGAAAAATAATATCAATGATCTACCGATCATTGAAAACTAATACCATTTAGCCTGATAAACTTGTGTCCTAATTTTTTCCTTAAATAAATAATTCTTTAATAATTTCAATCATTTTCACAACGTAACTTTTAAGACACAAAAGCTTCGTTCCTCAATTGGAGCATTAAGATACACCTTCATGGCTTTTGTGTTATGAAAGGAAAAAATTAAACAATATTTCTCAGTGGCATAGAAAAGTCAATGGGGATTCCTTTTTTAAAGAAAATTGTGTTATGCCGCTGCGAATTTATTAAAAATGGTACGTTCAATAAAATATTCAATCTATTTAGAACCAAAAATATCGAAAATTCTTTCGTATAAGCATCATTTTGATTTTAATAAATTGACATAAGATGCAGATACTTGAAAACAGACAGAAGTTGCATCAAAATGATACTCATACGAAAAAATTATAAGACATTTTTTTCCGAATAGAGTCAGTACTTTATTGAAGGTACCATTTTTAATAAATCCAGTGGCATAACACAATTTTCTTAAAAAGAGGTAGCCCCGTGGACTTGTTTCTACTCCGCTGGAGAATATTATTTGATGTTTTTTCTTTCATAACGCGAAGGCCATGAAGATAACCTGCATGCCTAAATTGAAAAAAGAAGCTTTTATGTCTTAAAAGTTACACTGTGAAAATGATTGAAATTATTAATCTTGAAAACAATTGAAATTATTAACCTTCAACAATCTGTATTTCTTTAAGGAAAAAATTAGACAAAAGTTTACAAGGTTAAGTGCTATTATTTTACAATAATCTACCCACCAGTTAACTTTGTTACACTAGTCGTAGATAACCCTGTATTTACTTTAGTCCGAGAAAGTTAAGTAAGGGATATATTTCAGTTTATTATGTATTTTTAACAAATTAAGTTAATAACAGGATGTGAAAGAAATTTCATTGCTTAAACAATGAAATGTCTTCTTCAATGAAAGAAATTTCATTGCTTAAACAATGAAATTTCTTATGTTTAACAGTAGTTAATACAAATGTTCAATATGTCATCCATTTTGCTGCTGTACAATCACCAACCGTTCCACCAAATTATACACAGCATTTGTGGTTGAATTGCACCAATTTGCTCCCTAATAGAGTATTTTAATTCTTCCAGAGTTGTTGATCGTGTTCTAAACACCAAATTTTTTAAATAACCCACACAGCCAGTAATCTGCCGGGTTAAGATCAGGTGATCTTGGAGGCCATGAATTTACAAAATGTCTGGTTATAACACGAAAATTCTTTAACAGGTCAGTAAATATGCGGGGGTGTTCCATCCTCCATAAAAATCATGTTTTCAATTCCTTCGTGCTTGTTTTGTATCCATGGAATGGCATAATCTCGTAACATATGGAAGTATCGTTCACCAGTAATAGTTACAGATATGGCCTCTCGATTCTGTATCTCCTCAAAAAAGTATATTCCAATGATAAAATTAGATGTGAAACCGCACCCAAATGGTGACTCTCTTGTCATGAAGACCTTCCTAACGATTTCATGTGGATTATTTGTTGACCATATTCGACGGTTTTGAGTATTGACTCCACCATTTAGAGAGAAATGGGCCTCATCTGTCCATAAAATACGGAATAACCATTCGGGTTCAATTTTCATCTGAGCCAATATTTGTAAAGAAAATCTGCATAATTTAATTCAAACAGAAGTTTAAGTTTATAGGGATACATTTTTAGGATTTTGAGTAAAATTTTTCAAACCGTGGTGTATGGCATTTGCAATCGTTTTGATATCGAATTCACACTACTGATTGCTAACGGATTAGTGTTGGCTATGTTTTAATTTTCCCAAAGAACTGCTGTAACTTGGGACATCACTAATCCTTGGTCTTCCTGATCTCGGTAGGTCAGTTACAGATCCTGATCTCTCAAATTTTCTCATCAAATTACGGTACGCTTTCATTTGATAAGGCCCTGCTCTCTAACCCATTTTCATACAAAATCTTCATAGTCCAGCAGTGTAATTCCTGCCGCATTCATAATAACATTGTACTAAACCAATTCTTGTTTGTAGATCCATGTTATTAAAGTTTAAATCGTTTCAATTTACTTTTACGTGAGTTTTATTTTGAGAACAATTCTCGAAATCGCAATGATTACGTTTGACACATGTATAAGCAGTTGACACGACAATTCTTTTGTTTTCCACAGATACAGTAAAATACAATTATTGAAGAAACTACATTCCATTTACTTTTTGCTACTAGCTTGATTTCTTAAAATTTTAAGACTTTAAAGTATACCCCTTACTTTATGTTGACCCCATATATGCTTAAAAATGAATCACTGAAAGATCAGCAGATAATAGGGAACTTAAAGTACAATTATAACAATCAATCAATATTATTATAAGAATATAACACCAGTTAATAACTTATAAGTAAAATAAAACAGAGTTACTACAGGAATACCATACCATTTGGGTTATATTGTTGTTAAAACCAGTGTTTCGAACACTTATTGAGCATAGTTTACATTTGAATATCAAATGAAGTTTAACGAAAATAACTGGTTGTTCTGAGAATATTGATACACATTCATCAAAATGTCTTAAATTTCAACTCTGAAAAAATAATGCCAAGGTAAAACTTACCTAAGACTATCACAGTAAAACACACAATGAAAAGATGTTGATATACAGAACAGGAATACCAATGTGGCTCCATAAACCAGAGCAGAGAGCAATTGATTATTATCTTTGGATCTGTTTACTAATTCGAGGGTGCCCATAAAACTTGGAATGATCCAAACACCATGAGTTACAATATTTGCTACATGTTCTATGGTTGTTGGACAGTAAGCTTCTTTGGACATTGCTTTTTTGTTCATCCATTGTATACTGAAAATTTAATAGTTGCAATCTAGGATTCTATATAATAAAAGCAATAATAATTATTAGGTATACGTAGCAAATTATACAGGAAATCTATATAGGAGACCATATTGTGGTGTAAATTCAAAATTTAAAGAGTTTGTTGTTGTTAGGCCCAGTCTTTTCACCTCCCATTAAGTTCCAGATAACTATTTGGCAGATTAAAATGTGACGTTTCAGTATTTCAGTTTTCACAGTCTAATCTGCCAAATAGTTATTTGGAACTTAATGGGAGGTGGAAAGACTGGGCCTTAACCAATAAAAATTACTTTGAAATTGGTGATTTAGATGATAGTGGCTTCCGATTAAACCGGAAATCCTCTAAGTTTGTCCAATATCCAAAATATGTTTAAAAATGATGTCAGTGGCTTCTCTTCTCCTTAAGGCCGCATGGCCGCGCGCCCCTCCTCCAAAAATACCAAAGAATTCCTTATTATTATCATTATTGTAAATTAAATGCAAATGTTAAAACATGTTTATTGTGGTACAAAACTATTATTAGGAAGAGCTCGAGCGCTTGAGCTATCGTACTCATAATGCCACAGTCCACACATTACTGGATCACCACACTACACAGTGAGCAAAGCATCACAGCTTCATGGCCGCACTTTTAGTCGCGGCCCAGGTAACTATGGCAACCAACCCGATCTCCTTTTCGACTAGACTCGTTAGATACTTTCCATATGCTTATATTATGCAGCTTTGGCCGCATTTATTTCACGGCCCTACGCGAACATTATTAAACATTATAACATATTTTTAACACATTACATATTTTTAACATTATTAAATTACTTATTAAATTTTTGTGAAAAGACAATTTTGTATATTACTTAACATGAATACTGTTAGTAGTATAATTACAGCTAATTTTGCAAATCTTCCACTGGAAGATAAAGTATAGATAAAAGGATTGGGCCTGCCCAATAAATAATTTCGATGAAAAAGTTATGGAGAAATTTATTTCTATGAAAGACCGTAGAGCTGATTTAAATTTTAGAAAGTGAGTGTACCCGTGTATAAATAACTGTATGAATTTTGTTTACCTACGTAATAATTTAATGTGTCGTTTGATAACTTCAAATTGAATAACCAAAATACTTTTGAGTTTGTGATTGTGCCATATCGTTTTTAATTAACAGATATCTAAAAACTAAAAAAAAAACTGCTTTTTGAAGCAGGTAACATCGTATATGTAAATTTTTGATATCTAAATATTAATTACATATTTAACTATTGTTTTAAACAATTTTTGTCGAGATTTCCGTCAATAGTATTAAAAAGGAGGATATTTGTGTAACGAAAGTTATTTTTTCAAGCAAATATTTTTGCTCTGCGAATTTCTAATTTAAAATTTTAAGGGGTTTGACCTTGAAATATGCAAAACTTTCGCCTGCGGCGCATTTTTTTATCCCTGCGCCCCCCCCATATCCACATCTCACCAGCCGCCACTGCTAAAAAGATTTACAAAAAATGTGGGTGGATTTGTGGATGTGATAAAGTAAATGCTCTATTTTATTTTTCATGTGTTCTGGTATTCTGGTTATTCTGCTACCGTTGGAATGGATAAGGCATGGTCTTTAACAGAATTGAAAGATCTAAAACATTTAAACCAAAAAATAAAAAAGTACGAAATTTCAGTTAATCGTATAAAGAGCAGTACGGATTTAGCTATTTTATGTTCAGTAAATATTGCAGTTCAGTTGGATTCAGTATATAAACAAAATATTATAAAACATAACGAACAGGTGACTAAAAACAGGTATATTTTAAAGAAAAGCATCAATTACATAACATTTTGTGGAAAGTTGGAACTTGAATTAAGAAGGCACAATGAGAAACAGGATTCTCAAAACCGTGGGATGAAATAAAAGTGGGAAAAAACTTATTTAAATTCTTATTTTTAAAAAAATACCTATATCATAACGTAATATTACCGCGGTTTCAATAATTAATTTTTTTTCAAAATTTAAAGCATCGCATGTTTATTAATGCCAATGAAGATTACAATTTAATACACATTTTGAGGTAGGTACATTAAAACAGAATGACCTTGAAATTCATGAAAAGTTTTCGTCTGTGGCGCTAGGCAGTGAGTCTGCCACCCCTTGCACCCTCTGCTGCTCTGGTATTTTGATTTCTGAGCCCTCCCATCCATTATTGTTAGAAACCGCCAGTGGTATCTAATAGTACAATTCGTTCAAACATTCCATTACAACTAACAGATCTAACTAATAAGATATAATATAAAAACATCTCAGGGTGGATAGACTAGATACATGCTCGGGGTAGGGATTGCAATACCGATTTACCGATTAACCGGTTTACCGGTAAATGAACCAAAAATCCCTTAAAAATTTACCGGTAAATCGGGCAACTTTTACCGGTAGTTTCGATAAAAATATTAAATTAGGAACAGTTGAGATTCGCCGCCTATGACTGATAAAACCGATGTAATCAGTACTCAGCCTAATAGAAAGAAGTAAAGAACTTCTAAAGATCTTGCACAGGTTGTAAAAAAAGAAATAAATTATTTTCAGGAAGAGAGAATTAAGGGGAAATATTTGAAAATGGCTTTCGATTCTCTCATGACAATTCTGCGGCAGGAACAATTTGCACTAAAACCTTCAGGGTCACTATTCATACCTATTCCTTAGGTCACTGTTAAATGATAAAACTATTGATAAGCTGTGTTTTCTACGAGCGTACTTTATCAAACAAAAGTCTATAAAAATAAGAAAAATATTATGTTTTAGCGAAGATGTTGGTTTATTTATTATCCACCTTTATGTTCAAATTTTGATAATACCTACGTTTTAAGTTTAATCGTGTTTTGAAAGCTTATTTTGGTTTTATTATTTTAAATACAAATTCTGAATGTTATTTGTCATTGTATGTAAAAATCCGGTAATTACCGGAAAACCGGTAATTTCTTAAATGAAGAAAAATTTTTTTTAATGGAACTCCCTATATATTAGTGCATACTTAGCTTCGTTAAATTTTTCTCTTTTCAAAAATATATAATATGTTACTGTTACTGAAATGGGAATTAAATTCGCTTAAATTTTGGATCAACTTTATGTCTTAGTTCATCTAAGTTTACACTAGTTTTCTTATAAAGCTCATTTTTTAAATAACCCCACAGAAAACTGTCCAAGGGTGTAAGGTCTGGGCTATTTGGAGACAATTGAATATTTTCTCCATTACCAATCCATTTCGTACTGCTCTGGTTCTATGCGGAGGTGCTCCGTGTTGGTGCCAAATTAAATTGGTAGTCGATCAGCGGCAGGTTTTCCAATTTGTTTTCTATTTGTTTTTCAAGAAAATGCAGGTATCTTTCACCAGTCAAAGCACCTTCATAAAATAGTGGGTCAATGATTTTATTTCTTAATATACCGCACCAAACATTAAACGATGTGTGTCCTTGAAGTGGAATTTCCCTGTTACAGTGTGAGGATTTGAGTAGTTGCCCAGGTATGAGTATTTTTTCTATTATAAATGCCAGCTGATGTAAAAGTCGCCTCATTAGTAAATAAAATCTTTTCATAAAAGTTTGAATTCCCTTTTTCAAGCGCAACATTTTTCTGCAGTACTCTAATTACTGAATTTTTTGATTTTGGGAGAGTTTTTGGACCAGCATCGTTTTTAGGGGCGGTAGGTATTTATATTTATATAACGTTCTAATAATTTTACTTTGGCTTATTTCTAACTGTCTTGAAGCATTTACTGTGGACTTTTGTGACCTTTCTACAATAATTTAATATTTGAATTTACTATGGTAAACCTCGAATGAATATTTGCTTACCTTGAAAATATAGTAATATACCGGGATATCAAAAATTATCTTGGTCAAGGGTGGTTGTGGAATGTAAAACGTGTGTCTTACTTTAAATTTTTGAATATGTTTTGTTGTGTCAGAATCTGTCAAGTCATTGTGCTGAAATTTTCTAATCCAGTTTTTGAATCATGCCTCTTACCACCCAGCACAAAATTTTCATGATTGAAGCCTATTTTCGAACGGGTGCGCTAGTTAATGGAAATTGGCAATACAGTCAACGTTTGTCTTTGGACAATTTTCGAGAGCACTTCCCAAACGTGGCAATATTACCGGACAATTTTTATGCGTGCCTTACAAATTGTGTTGAAGTGTTTCGCGAAACTGGTTGTGTGACTCATAAAAAAGGTGCTGGTAGACCAAGAGTTCATACAGAAGAAGTTGTCAATGACGTTCGTCAACGTATGGAAGAGGAGCCTGCAAAACCTTTGAAACGCTTTTCACAGCATGAGGAGGCGCGTCAACTTGTGCATCGAACAAAACGGGGGACATTTCCAACAATTACTGTAATTTAGTTTTTCTTGTTACTAAAACCGTTATTTCATAATTTTAAGTTCATTATTAATTGTTTTACTACTGAAATAAATAGGTATGAAATTTGTAGGTTATTGATGATGTCAGTGTGACAGTGACATAATTATTTCAAATTTAAAGTAAGACACACGTTTTACATTCCACAACCACCCTTGACCAAGATAATTTTTGATATCCCGGTACTTAGTTCAAATTCTTCATTTGGAATAATTCTTCTTTTCTGTATCCTAAGAGATTTTGTTTCTCTAAAGCATCGCTCAATGTCATAAAATGCAGCTGGAGATGGAATTGGAAACCCGGAATGCAAACGAGCATACTCGGCGCACGCTGCATTCACATTATTAGGAAATGGAAACAAATTATTGGTCTTGCGACTAGTGAAAACATTCCCTTCACAGCAGCACCTTCATCTTCACTACAGTGGTACTTTGTTGGAAGAATGAACAAAAATTTAACAAAAGAAAGTGTCACTAATTATGTTGTGTCGAAAACTGGAACACAAAGTGAAAATTTGATCTTAGAGAAAATTGAGATCAAGGCAGCTGATCAAAAAGCCTTTAAGCTTGGCATTAACGAAGCTGCTGCATGCTGACACCTAGAAGATAAAGAATTTTGTCCTAAAAATATAAAAGTAGAAAAATTCAATTTATTTATTCACCTTCGAAAGCTAATTTCACAAAAGGATCCAGATATAAAAGGTACCCCACGAATCGCTGCTTCAAAAAACTAATTAATCACATTAATACTCCCACTCACAATGAAGTTTCAATATATTATCAGAACGTAGGTGGCTTACGCACTAAATTAGGCAACTTGATCATGTCTCTTACTACATTTTTCCACGACATCATAGTACTCACGGAGACATGGTTGACTGAGGATTTTTATGACGCAGAACTGAGTATGGACAAATACACTGTTTATCGTAATGACCGCTCGATAGTTACAAGTCCATTTGCAAGAGATGGAGGGGTCTTGATTGCAGTTCACCACAGTATTCCAAGTGAGGGGGTGACAGTTCCTGTTGGGATTGAGCAACTTTTTGTCTCCATAGGAAAAGGTAGTAACCAAACAATACTTGGTGCTGTCTATATTCCTCCTAGGTCATCTGTGAACAATATATGTAACTTTTAGTGAAACTTTGTATAACTTATCTGAAGTGTTCCCAGCTGGTCAATTTTGCCTACTAGGGGATTTTTTACAGCCTCATCTCAAAGCGAACTTTCCTGGGAAATCGAAGCTACAGAAATTGTGTGCTTTTCATAATCTGTTCCAAATTAATAATATAGAGAACAGTAATGGTAACATTCTTGATTTAATTTTATATCATGATTCTGAAATCTCTGTTCACAGAGACATACCACTGATTAAGCCTGATGCTCATCATCCTCCAGTGTATATAGTCATAAGACACCAAAGTCATTGTAACAACACAAATTTTCAACTCGAAGGATTTCTACAGACTACAGACATTTTAAATCGGCAAACTTAGCTCTTATCAATGATTATCAACATTTCACTGGGACACTCTTTTTGTTGGAAAATCTGTAGTGTTGTATGAACATACTTTATGAAATACTATACTTCGCAGTACTTCTGGATGTTCCGCTAAAAAAATTTTCTTCAAGGAAATTCCCACCTTGATAAACATTTGTCAAAGCCATTTGTTTGTTTCGCATGCCTCGTCCATAGCCACTGCGATCCGTCAGACATAAATTTCCCTCCTGTTTTTTCAAAAATAGTTTTAAACTGACATGTGGAAAAGTCCTGAATCAAACAATAAAATATTATATATTTTTGAAAAGAGAAAAATTTAATGAAGCTAAGTACCTATGCACTAATATATAGGGTATTCCATTTAAAAAATTATTTTTTTCGTTAATTTAGTGATTTCCGTTATTCAATTGTTTTTTCTAATACAGTATTATAAAAATTCATAAAAGAAGTTAAAAATTTTGTATTAAAAACTTTTTGTAATTTCAATAATAAAATCACAATAAGTTGTCAGATTATGGTGACTAACCCTGTACAAATTCGGCCTAGCAGAATATGTTGAGTGTCGCTTGTGCATAGAAGATGATGAAACGGCAGAACACATATGTATCTGCCCCGCTTGGGAAAGAATCAGATACTCAATATTTGACAAAGAACAACTTATGTCAGAGGATCTGAATAAGTTCTCATCCATAAGGCTGATCAGCTTCATTAGCCTCTGATCAGCCTCTTAATGAGCTGACCTCGAAAAACAAGATCTACTTAGGTTAGGTTCAAAAGTGAGTGGGCCGAAAACCAGACCCTCCACTGCGACCTTATGGTCTATTGTGGCTCACACCTACTTGTTTCACCCAATAGGTCCAGCCTCTTATGAAGCTGATCACCTTATTGGGTGAGAACTTATTCAGATTCTCTAGAAGTTGTCCTTTGCCAAATATTGAGTATCTGATCCATTTCCAAGGAGGCAGGTACATAATATGTGTTCTGTGTTCTGTCATGTCATTATCTTCTACCATGTTCAACGTCAATATTTGTAATATCATTAAATACTATAAACATCATGTATCCTTGTAGGTGCCTTAAATATATCAACATCAACCAATATAAAACCATGTCATGTACTCCATGATAAAAAATTCTATAAGAAAGTATTTCAGTAGCTTTATTTGGAATACCTATCATCTACCAGAATACTATATTAACTTAGTTCTTAATAGTTTTACCAAACAATGTCAACTTTCAAAGTTACCTACATTTTAAAGACTATTAGCAATTAAGAATTAGGAAATAAACCTTGCAATTGAATGTTGCAGGTCCATCTTTTTATATATTTTAGTAGGTACTTAACTAAGATTAAATAATCAACAATTAGGTATAAAGTTGGTCAAACGCCTGTCCTAATTTATCAAATAAAAATACTTATTGCATAATTCCTATTAATTGTAATATAATTATTCAGGTGTTCAATTATCTAAGTATTCTAAAAAAACCTTTATACTCATCTGAAACTAAACTAAAAAGATACTTACAACAATCTTCCACATAAACATCAACTGATGTAAATAAACTCAAACTCACCTCTTTAATTTCTGGAAGCTGGTATATTTATTGATGCATCTAAGGTACTGTTTTAAAAAAGTACTACTTATCATACCTAGAGAAAAGGAAACATTTTTGGTTACGCTAGTTTATTCTGATGTAATATACTTAATTCTTAATTTTATAAATTTAAAAACAAACTAATGATTATTCAAAATTGGCAGTTGTCACCACAGAACAGTTAATTGTCACTTTGACACACTTGACACTTGTTAACATCAAAGAATATATATATAGGGTGGCTCATAAAATATGTACAAGTGGGTAGCTTGACATTTTCACAATTTTATTCACAAAATAAAATTATATTATTTTTACAACATTCATACAAACTTGACCAAAGCCAAAAATTTAAAATCCTAGAACCAACCGTAAAGTTCTAAAAGAAAAAATCTAGTTAATGTTATTTTAAATAACCGCATAACTAGACATAATTGTACTTTATTTAATTACCGTATATTTTTAGTTTACAGCACATATATTTAATTATTTATAAATTATATATTTAATTATCAACTGTATAAGTATTTAATATATACCTCCTCGTATTTTATTATTTTAATTATCTTCACTTATGTCCAATAAATATTTTATATAATTTATTTTAAAATGTACCTTCTTATTATTTGTTAATCTACTTATATGTTCTTATCTAGAAAATAGTTTAAAAAAAACAAACTCTTAATTTGAAATCTTTAACAAAATGAAGCTGAGTACCTACCTGTATTATTAACACGAACTCTTTTATGATTCTTGAATGTATTTTGTTTTGTAACTTAGATAATTGAGTTGTTATGTAACTTATAATTGTATGAGTAGAGGTATAGGTATATTTTGTAATGTTTTACTATACTTATATCTATTTTAAATGTACCTAATAATAAAAGACAGTTATCCACAATTTAATTTAATCAAATAGCGAAATACTATAAATGCATACTCGTACTTATTATTAAATTAGATTTAAACTTTGTACTGCATAACTGAACATATCCTATTAGTTACTATCGACTGTTTATCTTTAACCTTGACTTGTTGAATAAACTTAAAAGAAAATATTACAGATCAAAACCGTGCGTAGGATGGGCCGAAGTCTGTTCCATACTTCTTAAAATAACAAGTCCAAATGTCTGAACATTTAACTAAGTAATAGTTAAAGTAATTAAAGTACCTTATCTCACTACCTAAGTATTCAAAATTTCTCCAAATCCTAGAAAACTCTAAGGAGTCTATTATACTGGGATATAACAGGGAGATTTTGAACTCCTTAGGGAGTTTTTGAACCCCTTAAAATTTACGTTATCGTTATGGTTATGGTTATTCTGAGCATGCACAGTGCCGAAAATGATACTATTTTTTGCACTGCGCATGCGCAGAATAACAATAACGATAACGACATGCTAAAATTTAAGGGGTTCAAAAACTCTCTCTTATCGTTATACTGAGTAGGCGTAGTCTCAAAAAGAATAACTCACTGCGCATTCTCAGTATTATGAATACGATAACGACAAAGTAAGATTTAAGGGGTTTAAAATCTCCCTAATTAGGGGTTCAAAATCTTCCTTTTGATGTTGTATATGGCACAGAAATAAAGACTATTTAGGTTCTTACTTCTATGGCTTATAGCCTTGTTTATAGATATATATAGTTACTCAACCGCATTAGTACGAGTGGATGGCGTAATGTGTGCACCTGACCAATGAAATTCGTACATTTATAGAAATAACCAATCAGAATCAACGACCTTGATAGTATTAGATTTTTCCACATGGTCTCACCACTGCGGTTGATTATAACTATATTTTATATAAACAAGGTTTATATAGTTATCGTAATCGTTATACTGAGCCACATTCTTTTATGTATGTGTGATGAGCATATTGTATTATCAGGTGATAAGTTCTTTTCGTCACGGATAACTTTAAATTATAAATTAGGACCAAATATCCTGAATAATGGAGACGGGTGTCCCACAGAACGTAAAACAAATTTTAAGTTTCTTGAGTTTCTTGTAGACTTGCTCCTGGTTCACGGGGTCAAATTCACATTTCTCGATTCGATAGTAGTAGACCTGCCATAGACATTTTTATAATGTCTATGATACCACTAGGTAGGTAAGCATCCCAGATAGCACAAACCTATTCCTAGAATATACCTAAATTATTCTGAAGGAAGATTGGAATATTATATAGATACATTTTGGGAATATTTGTAGAATATCGAAAAGTACACACTTTTCTATATCTTGAGAATATTCCTAAACTTATTCCAAGAATAATCCACAAGATAATACAAGAATAATTATAAAATATTCAAATAATAATCGCAGAATAGTCCCAGAATAAGGGAACAAATATTCCGAGATCACCAAAAATGACACAAAGAATAATCTATAAATATATTATATAGATAATTATAGATTATAAATATATCATGTAGATTATTTTTAGATTCATTTTTGGTTAGGACGTATTTAATCCTGGAATATTTTTTTTGGCGGAAGATATTCAAAAAGAAAAACTTCGCCGAAACCTCCATTTAACCAGACAATTTTTTGTCTGGGTCGTGACGTGGCTTGAGGTGTTTGCCACCTCAACTTGACCTGCCTATTAAGCTTCGTCAGTACGAGATAAGCACAATGACACACAGGCAGCAAAGACACTTAGAGAAGTACGTCAGCATTCTGCTGGTAGGACATAAGTGTCTCCATCCAGCGGCATAATCACAAACTATAAAAGCCCGGCTAGGACAACTGTATTTCTGAAGGCGGAACATATTCAAAAAAAAAACTTCGCCGAAACCTTCATTTAACCAGACAACAATTTTTTGTCTGGGTCGTGCTTGAGGTGGTGAGTAGCATGATGACACCGAGGGCAGCACCGCTGTCCAGTGGTAGAGTCGCAAACGACATTGCTTTTCGTAGGTGACAATACACCTCAATACACCTTGCTACGTTTTATAATATTTTACAAAAAATATTACAAAATCAAACGCATAATATATTCTCCTAGAAATATTAAAC
Organism: Pogonocherus hispidulus; assembly: GCA_963924545.1. Taxonomy (NCBI): domain Eukaryota; kingdom Metazoa; phylum Arthropoda; class Insecta; order Coleoptera; family Cerambycidae; genus Pogonocherus; species Pogonocherus hispidulus. The sequence goes on from OZ004698.1 coordinate 30,611,178, forward strand.
GCATGTTTCTTCTGTATATATTGCTGGTTAGCTGTAATAGACATTACTCGAATATTATTTTCAGAATGTTTTATAACACAACCGCAAGTCTTGGTGCAATTTCACAAAAAAATATTTTGCGAGAATATTTAATGCATATTTTTTGTGCATATTACTAGTGCCAGCTTTAATATATATTACTCGAATATTTTTCTCATAATATTTTATAACGAATATTATGAGAATATTCTATAAAAGAACGCAATATATTAACTCTATAGTAAATATTACTGGAATATTAGATTCATAATATTCTATAACTAATATTACAAGAATATTCTTTAAAGAATACAATATATTAACTCTATAATAAATATTACTGGAATATTAGATTCATAATATTCTATAACTAATATTACAAGAATATTCTTTAAAGAATACAATATATTAACTCTATAATAAATATTACTGGAATATTATATTCATAATATTCTACAACTAATATTACAAGAATATTCTATAAAATAATGCAATATATTAAACTATAATAAATATTACTGGAATATTCTATTCATAATATTCTAAAATGAATATTTTAAGAATATTATATAAAGTGTATATTTATTATAAGCATATTATTGGAATATTGACAATGAATAATCATTTTAGAAGATTTACAGATTATTCCATAAATAATTTGTGCTATCTGGGATAATAGGTAGATATTATTAGTTCATCATATTATAAGTCATAGATAAGGAGAAATTAAATTTAGAGATAGCGATTATTTTGTATTTTATTTTATAATACCAAAATCCTCATCAAAAATAAAAATAATCATACAAATTAAAAAAACAAAATAAAACAAACTAAATTAAATTAAAAAAAAAATAAATATATCTCCCTACCCTATGAGGCCATTATTACCACTGGCACTATATATTTAGCCTGCTAATTTTGAAAGGAATTTTAGCCGACGGATAATTATCGATAATATAATTATCCGGTTAATTATAAACGGATTTCCGGCACATCACTGAAAAACACACAAAATGTGCTTCCCCGTAATGAAAAGCACTCTGAGAGTGACGTCAGGCCTCATATTAAGGTCGCCCACTTATGCGCAACATCCTATATCTGTGTCCGTATATCGTGCACAGATTATACGCGATTCATTTTAAGAACGAAGCGCCAAAATGGCAGTAACCTATACCAACCTACGTTCACTGACACTGACGTTTGAAATTTTATTCATCAAAGATTTGTTGTCGAGAACTTTAAACCAGGTAAAAAGCTTGTAAAACTATTTTGAAAGGGGTAAGTAGTGATATAAAATTAAAATAGATTTCAATATTTTTCGAGCGTTCAATCTGAAAATGAAACTTAACCTCAAAATATTTCAAATTCTTTATTGGGCATACGGCATACATACCTTTATAGAAATAGTCATCCTTAGAGAAAGGTAAAGAGCACACTCTCTACTCTGCGTTCTTTAGCTTCTTTATCCATACTTGTATTCTGTAACTCTGTAATGCTCAACTTATAGTTTCCGCGATAGCTCCAGATTTTCCCGCTTTTGGAAAAGTATGAAACTGATCTCGGGGTTTTTCTTTGTACAAGAGGAACAATGACGCTCACAACAATAATGACTCATATCTAATCTCAAAGCAATTAACTAATATAACAACGGACGGATATTTCAAAATTCACAATAGACATACATACGCAAAACTGAACCAATACCACAGATTATTATACAGATGGGACAGTGAGACAGAGAAATTAAATTTAAAGAGAGATGTCAAGCACTTCCCATTTAAATGTCCACTGAAGACTAATGCGCGTATAATACCACAGAGTACCCATTATACTATATGATAAATACTACATTCTGGAAGACTCAGATTTAAACCTAACATTTCGGGGTGTCGCATCATAATTAATCAAGTGGTTTTGTATTTTGATTTATTTGGTATTTGTCAGTGTTGTTTAGTGCTTTATATTTCTATTTTCAAATTTAAATAATGGAAAGTGGAAGTGTATCAAAGTTACCATCTTTATATAATGTAGTTATTTTTTATCTAAGAAGGTAATATTATAAGTTTTGGCATAATAACCACAAAAATAATAATAATTTGACGAACTTACCTATCAATTGTTGTTTTTATTAGAGTAATTGTTGGTTATTTTGTGTATACTGGTTTTTATGGTTCTTAATAATTACACCAGTGTTTAAGTTGTTTAATTTTATTTCTCTTTGGGTTCTATTCGATTTTTATAAAAGAATAGGTTCACCGACAAAGGCAAACACTGGTGATGCCGATATTATCATAACTTTTTTAGGAACAAACTTTTTTTCGCAAAAATAGGTAGGTACAAATGCATTCGAGGGAATCTTAAATCCAGTGGTGTAGTCAGACTTTTTATAAAAAAATTGCTAACAAAATGTTGATATTTTTCACTTAAAAAAAAATCGTAATTTCGTCTTCAAATTTTGCATCAACATAGACCTTCCGGAGATCTATCTTTTGAAAAAAATCTGGTTCAAATCGGTCCATAAACAAATTTTTTACGCGAGTGTTTCCATTCTTAATGGGTCACACTGTATATAGGTACTCTTTTTTGTGTTTATTAATCCTAGTTATATGTTTTAACCAGTATGTTATTTAATATATACCTATGTCGATAAAAGTATAAGTTTTTATCACTGTTCATGAAGTTATGAAATATCATGGTTCAATGTTTTCATGTTTCTAAGGGCCAATTTTTCAATGCTTGGTTGACGTAATTTAACCTAGAGTTAACTAACTACAAGTTTAGAATGTGAATAGTTATTCATAAAATGTTCGAAGTAAATTACATTTTCAACTTATAGCTAGCTTAACTATACTGGTTAAACCGTGTTAACCAAGCATTGAAAAACCGTCCCTTAAAAAAAAAACTAAGAGATTAATTATTAATGAAGTTGATTAAACATTTAAAACTGTACCTTTTGAATCATGACTTCATAACTTCATTAATAATTTATCTCTTAGTTTTTTTTTTCTTAATTCCTAATTAAAAAAGATAGCAACAGTTAAATAAGGCAATAAATAATATTGAAATATACTATAGAAATAAAATATTCTACACATTTCCACTACATTTTTAATTTGAACGAATATTGTATGTAAAAGCTCTGTAATTGTTACTTAAATAAGTTCATTTTAAATGTGTTTATAAATAAAAAATATTAAAACCGGTTTACGACACAATTTATGTTTTATCTTATGTACTGTATAATGAGCCACTAACTTAATTAAAAAATATATAAAATAAATGTTAGGTAAACTGCAACAGCGCTTCTCAAGAAAAAATTGTAAGTTTGGCAACGTTGTACACTTCCCGTTTAAAGGGACGAGGTCATAGCTGTGAACTGTCAAACATCAAAGACATTCCGCCGGCTGTCCCCTCTGTATATACTTCTCTGTGCCAATACCACATGCGTTAGTTGTGGGTGCCGCTAGTAGGTAGCATATTGCTTAGCAAGAATCGCGACCTTTTTTCAGAGTCGGATTAATGAATCTGGGTCTCTATGAAGATCCGGTTCACTGATTCGGTTCTTGGATCAGTTGCACCTCGGACGTACAGGGCGATTCACTTTCGAGTGTGTAACATGGGTATCTCGCTTATTATAAAAGATAGACTGTAGGTTTAAATTCGGCAAAGTTGCAGAATTTTGTGCTCAATAAGTTGGTGCAAAGAAAACCCCCATATCTGCTTTTGTTTTTGAGTAAGACGCAAAAAAAAATTTTTTTCGGTTTTCGTTTTCTGGCCATAATTTCTATATTTTTGAAAATATTGGCTTATCGTTTTCACATTATTAGGACACTTTCTTGAGACAAATACGATGCCGCAAACCGTTTTTAAAAAAAATGTTACTTCTATTGTAAATCATCGTCAACTTTATTTTTTCTTATGGGCGCCATATTAATTTTTCTCATATTTGAACAAACCGATTTTTTCTGGGTACAACAATATAATATATGTTAATATTTGTCTAAAAAATAAGGGCATTATGAAGGAAAATATGTATTTTTTTGAAAATGTCTTGTTAGCCATGGCTATGACAGTCAATTCTTGACAAACCACAAATGCCACTTATAATTTTTATAAACTGCATCTGTGGAGTACTTTTTACATTGACTAACGATGTATTCAACCGAAGAGAAACAAGATATAGATATTTATTACAGATGTAACAAAAATTTAATCAGAACAGTTGAAGAATATTTAAACACATATCCTGAAAGACGACAACCATGCAAGACATATATTACTACTACTATACTACTACTATACTACTACTACTATACTATACTACTACTACTATACTATACTATATTACTAAACTGCACTGTCATTTAAGAAATTATGGCAGTTAATATATGTCTTGCATGGTTCTCGTCTTTCAGAATATGTGTTTAAATATTCTTCAACTGTTCTGTTTAAATTTTTGATACATCTGTAATAAATATCTATATCTTGTTTCTCTTCGGTTGAATACATCGTTAGTCAATGTAAAAAGTACTCCACAGTAGATGCAGTTTATAAAAATTATAAGTGACATTTGTGGTTTGTCAAGAATTGACTGCCATGGCTAACTAGACATTTTCAAAAAAATACCTATTTTCCTTCATAATGCCCTTATTTTTTAGGCAAATAATAACATATATTATATTGTTGTATTCAGAAAAAATCGGTTTATTAAAATATGAGAAAAATTAATATGGCGCCCATAAGAAAAAATAAAGTTGACGATGATTTACAATAGAAGTGATATATTTTTTTAAAACGGATTGCGGCATCGTATTTGTCTCAAGAAAGTGTTCTAACAATGTGAAAACGATAAGCCAATATTTTCAAAAATATAGAAGTTATGGCCAGAAAACGAAAACCGGAAAAAATTTGTTTTTGCCTCCTACTCAAAAACAAAATCAGATACGGGGGTTTTCCTTACGCCAACTTATTGAGCACAAAATTCTGCAACTTTGCCGAATTTAAACCTACAGTCTATCTTTTGTAATAAGCGAGATACCCATGTTACACACTCGAAAGTGAATCACCCTGTACAGGAGAAAGCAATCGAACAAAAATGTACAAAGGAACCGAACCGACATAATAATGCATCTGCTGGAGGCATCAGCGCTAGCGATTTGTTTTATCGTTTGGCTTGGACTCGGGTAATGTAATGAATAATGAATGATAACGGAATGCTATTATATTGACGGCGACTTCGGGCTCGGCTCAGGACTCGGGACGTCTCGCTCGTGACTCGGGGAACCACCAATTTATCAGTACGTCTTATTAATTTAGTTTTATTCTTGCTTGTCTACCTCAAGGAATTTATATATATATATACATACATATATACAGACTGTCCAAAATTCGAGTCTCTACATAGGGATCTCAGTTATTATAAAAGATAGGAAAACGCTCAAATGGGGAAAGTTTTAGAGAATTTTATGCTGATTTCAAATCTGCATTGAAAGTTATCATGGTGTAACGAAGTCACTATTTTCCGATGATAATATTAGCCGGCTTTAGGTTAATTTGTTTATTTTTATTATGTGACCGTTACCAGCCAAGAGAACCATAATGATAAGTTATTTTATTATTATAAGCCGTCTATTTAGTTTAGAATAATTTCAATCGAATTTAACTATTGCAGTGACATGTATTTATTTTTAGGTTCACCCTGTATATAAAAATAGATTTAAGTTCTCCGGTAAAGTTTAAATAGTTCATTGTTGCAGTTAGCAATAAACAATACATATATTCATTTATTAAATATGCCTATCTACCGAAATTCCAGACCGCTGTTTTTATAGTTTCACCGACTTTTTGTCAGCGCCGGTAAATGTGTAAAACGCCGAGTTCTAGGTACCTTAAAAATTATGTTTAATGTATTGGAGATTTAAAATATTTTATTTAAATAGTAATTAAAAATACTTATGCAATCGATATGTACTATTGGCTGTATTTTTGAGATAGCACATTTAATAATGAATGGTATGGTAAAGTTTGAGCTAGCTAACTCTTCCCGAAACTGCACAAAGTGCACTTATTTGATTCACCGCCTGTTAGGCGTTTGTAGCGTAAAATATTTATTTCCACTAAAGTAAATATGTTTATAAAAGGTTGTTATTTTATTTTTGATTCGTCTTAACCAGTATTGGTGATATTTATGTTATGTGTATAGAATTGCATTTATGAGAGTAACAATAATAGGATGCAACTAGATTTAAGTTATTGAATTGTTATTTGATAGTTGGGTATTAGAAACTACACTGTATATGGTTTTATGTTCATATTGTAAATTAATTAATGAATTATTATATTAATTTTTACTATTTTCGAGAAAATATATTAAGCAGATGACTTAAATCCGCCACTGTGATTGGCTAAGCCAGGCTCGATCAGGACATAAAAGCCATGGTATCACTAGTTTAGTTCTCTTTTGTGCTCCGATTTTCCTGGCCACCGGGATAAATAAATTTAAGTGAATTATTGTGAAAGTGGGTGATACCTACAGCAGGAGTAAGTTACATTGTTTTACCGCATTGCTTATTGCCTATTGTTGCTATTAACCGTTAGTATTAACTGCTTGGTAATATTTGCTACCGAATATAATTACTTTGATTAATTAGATTGATAATTTATCCATTAACAGTTTTATTAGTAATATTTGATACCGAATATAATTACTTTGATTAATTAGATTGATACTCTATTCATCAACCGTTTTATTAGTAATATTTGATACCGACTATAATTACTTTGATTAATTAGATTGATAATTTATTCACCAACCGTTTTATTAGTAATATTTGATACCGACTATAATTACTTTGATTAATTAGATTGATAATTTATTCACCAACCGTTTTATTAGTAATATTTGATACCGAATATAATTACTTTGATTAATTAGATTGATAATTTATTCACCAACCGTTTTATTAGTAATATTTGATACCGAATATAATTACTTTGATTAATTAGACTGATAATTTATTCATCAACCGTTTTGTTATTACCTTTTTAGTAATAATAGCTACCGAATCTAATTGATTATTGTTTAAGTTTGTGGTTAGTTGACTGGTTCACTGTTAGTTGCTTAATAATAATTTGATTGCCTGTATATCTACCGCTGCATTATTACCTGCTCACAATAATTATTAGTACCTACCTATTTGTATTTCCGCCTGTATATTAATATTTAATTGCTTTGACTATTTGTATATTAATATTTAGTTGCTTTGACTATTTACCTCTGCTGCCTCCCCTGCTTAACAAATATATGGCTATTGATATTTTATACTGGTTTATTTTTTATGCTGTGTTATTTACCGACCGATTTATTTAAAGTACAAATAAATAGTTTAGGCCTTGAAAGTGTGCAACTTTTATTACTTAGGTTAGGAAACATTGACCCTCTGGCACGTGCAGTTATGCACCTTCTCCATTGAAGCTATCCCGCCTTTACTCATAAGCGAGTAGAGTCCGTGTGGACCTTCCACCACACAAAACCAGTGGTTGGTGGCGCCCGAAGGCAGAAACCCGAGATTAAAAACCGAAACCGATTTGAGAGCGTCGCAATGAGTCAATTGTTTTTCGAGATATTTGAAAAAAACGAAAAACCGAAGAATTTGTTTTTGCCCAATAACTCGTTAATGGTTAATCTGACACTTCTAAAAATTTTACATTATTAGTACATTTTTTAAAGACGAACATTTTGGCATAAACAAAAATTACAAGGCACTCTTTGTTCTTCTGTTATGAACCACAACTTTACTATTTCTTATGGTCGCCATATTGGATTTTTATATCATATTTTAAAGCCAAAAATTCTCTTTCTAACGATGTATCATAAATCTATAAAAGAATTTTTAAAATTTTTGAAATATTGAAAAAATCATTTTTTTACAAGTTTACTTTAGAAGTTGGGTGTGCCATGAAATGTAAATATTTCCCGTTCTGCCACAAGTGTCATACAAAATGACATGAATTGCGTTAAATGAAAATATGGGGCTCACAATTTCTCAAATGAAGAAAAGTTTGATATGCTTCCACTTTATTTACAAACTCACAGTATTGCGAAAGTTGCATCTACTAGATATTTGGAATTGTATCCAGAGGCACCAACCTTACAAAACATAATTACAGGAGAATTATTACTACTTTATTGAATTATGGTGCATTTGAGAATAAGAGGAACAACTATGAAAAAGATAACCATGATATTGATATGAATATCTTTAGTCTAATAGTAGTAAGTATTAAAAACAACCAGAACTAAAAAATGAAGCATCCATAATTAAGCATTATTAGGTAAATGCTCAAAGTGGCGTCCATTTGTATTACGACACATTTCACAGTTCTTTAAAATCTTTCTCATAACTCTTCCTAATGTGTTTCCGTTTAACAAGTGAAACGCTTCTCTAATTCTAGCTTCTAATTCATTTCTATTAACGGGTGGTTCAAATTCGTAAATTTCATTTTTAATTTGTCCCCACAAATAAAAATCGAGTGGCGTAAGATCTGGGGATCTTGCCGGCCACATAAGTAGTCCATTGTTCGCAATAACATTTTGCCCAAAACAATGGGTTAAATATGTTCTAACTTCTACAGTATTATGTGCCGGACAACTATCCTGCTGAAATCACAATCTTTGAAATTCAGCTGCATTGGGTCACAGCCTGCTTTAGTACTAGCCATGAACTGAAATTGGCAACACCGCTCCACGCCGATCTTCTAGTCCGATTCCCGACCCACAGCCTCTCTAGTAGAGAAGGCTGTGGCCGATCGTATTTGACGTGCATTCCCAATTTTGTTTGTAATAAGCTACTTAAGTAAATATTAAATAATATGTATACGTTCTCTGCTTGGTCAATTAAATATTACAATATTTTATGTAAAACAATATATACCTTATTTTACATGAAAACATGTGATATTTGATTGTTCAGCAAAACCAACGTGAAGGTGCAGAGTTACACAAGCTTTTAAAATAATTCAAAAAATAATATTATTGCTTACAGTATGTGTATCAGGTAGTACTACAATAATAAATAATAATATATTTCTCAGAGGATTCATCTAGCATGCGTATTTTTGCCGGGAGTGGAAAAAAAAGGGAAAGAAAAACAGATGAAGGATAGGATATAGGAAATGATTCATATTAGGACAGGAATAAAGGGAAGATGATAGGCACATAATATAACAAATATATCTATGTAGAAAAAACAAATGACAAAAAATAAAATTAACCAAAATAAAATTAACAGGAAAGAATTAACAAAGTGAAAGAGCAAAGACATACCTAAACTAGATTAATAATAATAATGAATGTTGGTTGGTACTTATTTAATATCTATTATACATAATGGGTTTTAATGAAATGGCTCAAACGAATTATTGACAAATTGACCAAATTATTGACGAATGACAAATTATTTATATTGCTTTTTTGAAAGTATCTAATTTCCGTTTCTTTATTTTATCTTCTGGTGCTATTTCACATCGTTTTTTATTTGTTTTTAACTGCGATTTTAATCGTGTTTCTTCCAGAATTCTATTATTTTGTGTTTTGACATAGTTATTTAAGAGAACGTTTGCAAAGATTGAACAAATTATTCCTAAAATATAATTTACATTATTTCCACAGACACAGGTGTCTAAAAAGTCTAAGTAAAAGTTATCCGAAGCTATACTTTCTAAAGTTAAACTTGCAAGCAAATCTTTTTGGTTTTCAGTGTTAAGGAAGTCAATTTCTAAAGAGTCGTTGTTTATAATGTATTCTAATATGGCATACATATGAAAAAACAAAATTGTTACGTTAGTTGTCGGTATCGATAGACCACCTCGTTGAAAACAATCAAAATATTGATTTCCGATCAAGTTTCCCTTATTTTCAACGACATGTGAAAGGCAAATGTTACAGGAAATTCTTTTGGTTAATACATGAGATGCATATCCAGAAATATATATTCTCACTGCATCATCAACATCACAATCTGATAAATAGTTTGAACAAAATATTTTGGAGAATTTATCTAAATCCTGTTGCATCGTCTGTTTATTTACTTTTTCTAAACAATGAAAACCAACTTCAGAATTTTCTGCAATCTCAAAATTTGATTTTATTTCATTAAACGACATTTGATGTGAACTAGCTCCAGTTTTTTTAAAAATATGTTTTAGTCTAATTTTTTTCTCAGCGCTAACAACTTCATCGAACGATACATTATAATTAGATCCACACAATTGCCTATATATGCCAAATCTTTTTTCCAGCTTATCAGTACAGAATTTTCCAGGAAGAATGTATGATATTGAGAAGTTTTTAAATGAATACTCTATTATGTCAATTAAAACCAATGTACTCTGTCGAAGAGCTGAATATGTTTCAGTTGTTAGATGGCCATTAAAATTTAATTCTTGCCATTTGTCTAACCAAATGATGAACTTTTGAAGAAAGTTTAATCTGAAATCTGTGGCAGAGTAAATAGGTTTTGCCCATTCATTTATTTTCATATCTCCTACTACTATACTGGTACAATTAACAATATCCCACCATTTCTTAATTATGTCCAAAAAATCTGCAGTACCATTATAATTATAATCTCTTATGGCGGCTATTGTTGAATGATGGAAAATATTGTCCACTAAGAAAACCTTTTGCCTTTCAAGATTTGTAGGAAAAACAGTTTTAAAGTTTAATTTGTAGGCTTTCTTGGCAAGCATATCTTTCTCTTTGGAATAGACATCACGAATATCTTTAAATTTAGCATACTTAACTTCGTAGGTATTAAAATCGGGATATACAAATGTGTTGTCAAGATTTTTTAAATTTAACCAATTTGATTTAATATTTTTAAAAATATGTACAAAGTCAAAAGTTAAAAATATTTTTTTATTCGTGTTGGCAGGATTTGGAATAAAGCTATTACATTTTGTTGTGTTTACTTGATTTGATTGAACATTTAATTTCGCATTTGATTCTGAAAGTAAACTGTTAAACATTGTCCTGTTGATTCTATGATTATCTGTTATTATACATAAAACTTCAAAACCACAATTCTGAACCATATTAACAACATTTTGTGTTATTGGAACCATTTCTTTGCCTGTGATATTTAATACGGGTAGTAATTTTACAATTTCACAAAAGTTTCCAAATGCTGAACAAATCATAAAAGATAATATTGTCTTCGCGAATTCTACATTCTCTTTGTTACAAGCTGTACCGATTATGTTTTTTGCACGATAATCTAATCTGCAATTAATATATATTTCATCAATTAGAATTACTACTATCTTGTCAGTCTGTGTAAGTGAAGACGACATATTAACTAAATAGTGCTCATTCTTATTTTCTTTATTTGGAGAAATGTCCATTCCAGATGAAAGATACTGCAAATAACGCTTAGAAGGTAAAATAAAAAAAGTCTGTAACATATTGTATGTAGTAGGAGACTGAATATAAATCATAAATGCCATTATTATAGTGGAGGCAGAGTATTTCCTTTTTAACTTTGTCATTTGGTTAATTTGATCTACGATAATGTTTAATTGTTTAGAATATAAAAAAGTCTCTATATCGCAAAAATCTAAAGCTTGTTTTAAATACAGCAACGCCTGTTGCAATGCATTTTGAGTATTGCTTGTTTCTAAGTTACTTGAATAATAGGTATATTTAAATCTATCTAATAAATTTTGGAGTTGAGACCATCTCTTAATTTTCATATCAAAATCTAAAATCCACTTTAATTCATTAAAATACAATTCACTGCGATTTACAAATATTTTAACTGTTAGGTCGTTATTTATTGATATCTGATTTTCAATTTTAACTATTTCACCATCGAAATTTATTGTATAAAAAATTATTTTAGATGTCAAGACTTTTATATTCCAACTTTCTCCAAGATTAACTTTTTTCGAAAAATTATTTATAAAATCATTGTAATTTGCAATAAGATCTGACTTTTCAAAATTTTGTATCAACATTTCATGTTGCTGAACTTGCTGTTGGCGCCTACATTCAGGATCTTTTCGAACAATCGACTTTTCCTTTGACATATATTTAGGCAAATTTGGAAAAATAGATGGGATAGCATCCGCTTTTAATTTTGCTTTGCAAGCAATCATTGTTAATGTACCGTCTGGTAAAAGATGTCTGTCTAGTTTAACGACATCATTAGGATCAAAATGTAACTCACAAACAACGGAATATTTTGTAGGTGACCATTCTTTCCTAGGGATACGTTTGAGCCATTTTTGTTTAAATGTGTCGTCCTTAGGGAATCCAAAAACACTTTTTACTCCTTCACTTTTTACAGAGGAATCGTAATTAGATTTACACCCTGGTACACAGCACCGTGCCGGCATTTTCACTATTCAAGGTTAAGTTCACTTCACCCCAACTGATAAATAATAGAACATGTAAAAACTCGGGAAAATGATATTACATATCAAATTGGTAATACACGGCACTATCTACATTGATTACACTTTAATATACAATGGTCTGAAATAATTATCTCTTATAATTAAACACTATTTAACACAAATATATAGGATGATTATACACGTACAAGACGTACAAGACGCACCATTTACTAAAACGGTATCGCTCGGTCTGAAATTAGGACGGGATGCAGTGTTGCAATTTTCTCAGTTCATGGCTAGTACTAAAGCAGGCTGTGATTGGGTACAAGCCTTCTAATTACTGGAATTATTTCTTCTCTTAATAGGTTTAGATATCGTTCCCCATTAAGGTTGTAATCGAAAAGAAACGGACCAACCAAACGATTTCCTAAAATAATTATACATTAACATGATACATTAATGACTAGCTTATTTATTCACAATATCATTAATGAAGACAAAAATACTTAAAAGACCACACCAAACGTTAAACCCAAATCTAGACTGCAATCGTCGCTGTTCCATCACATGGGGATTTTGCATACTCCAATAATGTCTGTTATGTTTGTTAAATACCCCACAATTAGTAAAACGGGGCTCGTCGGACCATATTACCAAATTAGGGAACTCAGGAACTTCTCTGCATTTTTCTATGTACCACTGGCAAAATTGCAATCTCCTATCATAATAATCACCTTCGGGAAGACCTGGGACAATAGTAGGCTTGTAAGGATGATATCCATGTTTTTTCAAAATTTGATGAACGGTAGACTTCGGGATGTTACTTTGATGCTGAACAGATCTTACAGATGTTGACGGACTTTCAGTTATTATATTAAGAACGTTTACGTCACGATCATGGTTATCTTTTTCATAGTGGTTCCTCTTATTCTCAATTGCACCATAATTCAATAAATTGGTAGGTAACAATTCTCCTGTAATATGTTTTATGCGGTTGCTGTCTTTCTGGATATAATTCCAAATATCTGGTAGATGCAATTTCCGCATTACGGTGAGCTTGTAAATAAAGCGTAAGCATTTCAAACTTTTCTTCATTTGACAATTTGTGAACTCTTTCCATATTTTCACTTTACAAAAACACTGACACGTTAACTCTTTCTAAGCAGTTTTATTTGACACTTGTGACAGAAAACATTTCATGGCACAGCCAACTTCTAAAGTAAACTTTTAAAAAAATGATTTTTTCAATATTTCACAAATTTTAAAAATTCTTTTATAGGCTTATGATACATCGTTGGAAAGAGAATTTTTGGCTTTAAAATATGATATAAAAATCCAATATGGCGACCATAAGAAATAGCAAAGTTGTGGTTCATAACAGAAGAACAAAGAGTGCCTTGTAATTTTTGTTTATGCCAAAATGTTCATCTTTAAAAAGAGTACTAATAATATAAAATTTTTAGAAGTGTCAGATTAACCATTAGCGAGTTATTGGCCAAAAACAAATTCTTCGGTTTTTCGTTTTTTTCAAATATCTCGAAAAACAATTGACTCATAATAACTTTCAATGCAGATTTGAAATCAGCATAAAATTCTCTAAAACTTTCCCCATTTGAGCGTTTTCCTATCTTTTATAATAACTGAGATCCCTATGTAGAGACTCGAATTTTGGACAGTCTGTATATATATATATATATATATAAATTATGTAATATAAATTTCTTGGTCTAAATACTATTTGGATTTGAACATTTGTAGTGATTTTAATTATTAAAAATGTATCAAAAAAAACAAAATGAAATATGGAATCATTTTGATTGTAATGCAGAAAACAATAAAGACAAGTACAACTATGTTCTACAGTCTGTCCATAAAGTAACCTCCCCCCATGTTAACTTTTAAACGAATCGAGTAAGAGAGTTTTAACAAAATACAGGGTGAATCACGTAAAATGAAGTTGATTCTGACGATAAATTCGATTCTTCAAATTCAAAGATGGCGCCACGGGCGCTGTCATCTAAATTTTTTTAAATGGCAAAGTGTGCCGTGTTGCGCTTCATTTAAAAGGTAATTCAATTCTCTGCATTCTCGTTTTCGAAAAGTGACATTCGAGTTAATCATTCTCTAGTTACAAGCGTTTCTATTAACGATATTTAAAAATTTTGCTTTTATCAAGTCAACTTACTTTTGCTTGCTACTGTGACTGAAACGTCAATAAGGTTCGAAAAAGTTGTTTAGCGTTCAATCTGAGAGTGTTTGAAAGTTTCTACAGTTTTTTTCTTTTTTTAAGGTATTCGATTTGATACAATGCGCACGGTTGAAAAATGTGTTTTGCCGTTAAAGTTTTTTTATCAAAGTTAAAATAATGCCCACGAAGCTGTTCGTTTATTTAATATTAGATGTCCAGATAGCCCAATTGAAAGAATAATGTACATTAGGAAAAATTTGAAGTAACTGGAAGTTTTGATAATATTAGAAGAATTGGAAGGCCTTCCATTTCAGAGGATAAACAAATTGATATTCTCGTCGATCTTCAGGGTGACAATCAGCAGTCAACATCTGAAGTTGCTGATCAATAGGACTTGCCACGGTCAACAGTTCATAAAATATTAAAAAAGAATAAATTACATCGGTATAAACTGAAACTCTTTACAGCAATTTTCTGAAGATGACCCAGATCGGAGATTACAATTCTGTGAACTAATGAAATAAAGATTGCAGCACAATCAAATTTTATTAACTAACATTTGCTTCAGTGATGAATGTACATTTTTCTTAAACGGCCATGTACATAGGCATAATCACCGTTACTGGAGTACTGAAAATCCTCCTCAGTTCCGGAAAACCTATACATACGACATCTGAAAAGGTAATGTTTGGGCTGGCATTTTGGGCAGCGACGTTATTGGACCGATATTTTTAAGAGAAAATTTAAGAGAACGGTACATAAGAATGCTACTGGAGGAATTTTTTCCAGAGAGAGAAAGAATAGCCGGCAATAGCATTCAAAATATTGTATTTCAACAGGATGGGGCCCCGCCTCATTTCTATGGACCTTTTACCGATTTTTTTAATAACTATTTCCCGGCCAGATGGATTGACAGAAGGGTAGAATGGCCGGCTCGTTCCCCGGACTTAACTCCTCTTGACTTTTTCTTATGGGAATATACGACGTCAAAAGTTTACAGAACTCCTCCAGTAAATATCGACGAACTACACCAACGTCTAACACATAAGTATGTGTAGAAATATCCCTGCAGAAATTTTAGGAAATGTCAGGCAAGAATTTCAAAATAGACTTTTTATGTGCCAAGAAGTCAATGGACAACATTTTGAACAACTTCTTTAATGATTTTATTTTTTGTTTTAATAAATATTTGGTCAAAATTTGTCGTATTAAAATATTAATTAATATTTTTTTCATAGATCAGATTAGAAACAGAAATGCGTGTAACTAGAGAACGGATAACTGTACTGTCATTTTTCAAAAACGAGAATGTAGAGAATTGAATTACCTTTTAAATGAGGTGCAACACGGCACAGTTTGCCATTTAAAAAAATTGAGTTGACAGCGCCCGTGGCGCCATCTTTGAATTTGAAGAATCAAATTTATCGTCAGAATCAACTTCATTTTACGTGATTCACCCTGTATTTGTTAAAACTCTCTAACTCGATTCGTTCAAAAGTTAGCATGGGGGTGGGGTTACTTTATGGACAGACTGTATATCTATTAATAGGTTTGTTCCTGCAGGAGTCCAAAACTGTCAATAACTGTCAGAAGCATGCGCATTACAAATCTAAACGTTCCAACAAAAGTCGAACGACAGTCCAGGATTTCTTGTCCTCTGTTCCAGCTTGAGTCAGGGCAGTTTGCTGATAGTTTGAAAAGTTCACTGATTCTTCGAAAACTCATAGTCCGGTGCATGCGCAATGCGCATTAACCAAAACCATTTACCAACATTAACCTCAATTATTGTACGTTGTCTATTATTAATATTATAACTCAACAAACAATAATTATTTGTCAGAAACGGATGATATTCCTTCATAATTTATAGGTTAAAAAATTATTTGATTATTGTTTATTGTACTCTTCTTCTGCTATTAAGTTCTCTAAAAATCCGGTGTTCCAGCAAAAATCAGAAACTAATCTAAGATCAGACATGCGCATTAAATCACAATCCCTGACTGTCAGGGATTTATCAGAGATTCTATGCAGGAACAAACCTAATACCTATATCGAAGGCACAGCCTACCAAAAAATTTGGTAAGCTGTGTCGAAGGGATCGACTGGAAATTTAAGTAGGCATATGCTCTCAAAACATGTCGGTAATTAAAACTCATCATTTTTAAAACAATACTCGTACTCGATCGTCGATTGTACATATATTTTACTTCCTTATTTTAGGTATCCCTATTAATAGAGATAAAAATATTAATAAAGCCGAAACTAATTCCCAATCCTTAGAGAAAATAGCTGCTGGGTCTTCCCAACAATCCCAAAGACAACAGTCACAAAAACAAGGTCCGTCACCCGTGATTTGTGGTGTAATCATTTGGGAGTCGGATCAGTAAAGATCCGGCTCGCTGAATCGGGTCAGATCCGATCTGCCCATTAATTACACGAGAACTGCCCATTTCTAGTGGTAAAATAACTACTTAGTAGATATTTTGTGGTAAAATAGTTAGTGTATATTTTGTGTTTAAAAACTAACTAAATAGTAAATACTCATTAAATTAAATTTAAGTTAAAAAAATGTTTATGTATCTAAATTATGTGATGTGTTTTATCTGGGTTTTTATAAATTTAACTAAACAATGTTCCAATAGTGGTTATGCTTTTGAAAATTATTTAGGCACTGTAACACCATATAGAATTGTTTCAAATAAAAGTTTTGATAAAATAGAATATAAAGGTATCTACCTACTTATATTTTGTCCATGTTTTTAGTTCATTAATGGTTTTACAATTTTGAAATTATTTCATAGGATGCACCCCCAAAAAAATTTGGATGTTGGTGAGACATGGTACCAGAAATCCAAGTGTTTCCAGTATAGAAAAAATGAAAAGTCGCCTACCAACTTTGAGAGATTTTATACAAGAAAGTGATGAACTGCCTAATGGTATCTTTATATTTCAGTATTGAAAGTACTTAGGTACCTAATTGTTTTAGGTATTCACGTTTTATGAATAGTCTTTCATAGCAATAATAGGCAACAATAGGCATCACAGTTCGAGTTGTTTTCACTTGTACATGTCTCCTTGGATACAGGGAGAAAGGTCTGCAATGTTGGTGACTTTAATCTGACAAGTGTTCCATAGAATGTATCCATAAATAATTAGGTACCTACCTATACAAAATCTACTCTTGAAATAACATAATATACTTTTTTTTCAACCCCACGAATAATACACTATAACATTAAATTATTTTGTATAAAAACTCCATTTCAGGAGTGTTTGAGATCCCCAAAGCTACTACTACAAAAAAAAATTTTGTACAGCAGGTACCAAAAAGTAATTTGGTTTTAACATTGCACGTAACATATATTGTAGTGTATTCAAATAGAATAATGGAAATAAATAACCTCTCTAAAGGTAGCACCACCACATTTGAAAATTTAAGGCTCTTGCCCTTTACGCAGAATTGGTAGTGCTGCTAACTTTAGCTAAACTTAGCAACACCACAAAGTTAAAAATTATGTTTATCATGCGATTAAAATTAAAAAAAGATACTTTGCTTTCAAGTACTGTTTATAAAGTTTCTTCAGTAATATATATAGTGGCCTCCTACTTACACGGGAAAAATATATGCCTGCCAGTTGTAGATTTCGTTTTGATTTTCTCCATGCCTAATAATCCCTTCCTTTATATAATTGATCCAGAATACTTTTAATTACACTTCGTGAACATTAAGGCCTAATTTAATGTCAATGTTTAAAATTAAGTTAAATAAAATACCGGCTCACATTTTAGGGGCTCTTCAGCAGCATATGCATTACATCCCTACTTGCATGAAGATACAATTATTGACAGTTAAAAGTAATTTTCTAACCGTAATTAAGGGCTCATCATTAAATACAACTCTAACATCATTTCCAGTTATTCAGAATTAAATGCTCATGATTTTTTATTGTTTTGAAGAAGTACAAGGCAACTGAAGCTATTATAAATTAGGGCTTTAGATTTTTTATTATTTTGGCAAAGTACAAGCAATTCATGCTATTAGGTATTAAGGGTTCCTCATTGAAAACAACTGTAACATCATTTTCAGTTATTCCGAATTAAGGGCTCACGATTTTATATTGTTTTGACCTACTACAAGGCAACTGAAGTTATCAGAAATTAAGTGCTCATAATTTTTTATGGTTCATTTGATTGATCCACAATACTTTGAATTACACTACGAGAATATTAAGGCCTAACTTTAATGTCAATATTTAAAATTAAGGGTTCTTTCTGTTTACGCAGAATCGATGTGGCTGCAAATTACTGTACTGGTACACCTCAAAGTATCAGTTTCAGATAGTTTGTACTTATTTGAAACATAAATTAAAATTCCTTAATTCTAAAAATAACTAAAAATTATACTTATCACATATATCTTAAATTATGGACCGTTAATTCATAATAACTTCAGTTACTTTATGCTTTCTCAATACAATAAAGAATTATGAACTACTACAAATTCTATCAAACTGACGTAAAATTATGATCCCTTTAATTTCGAACAACTGGAAATTATGTCAGAATTATGTTTAATGACGAGCCCTTAATTTTGAACAACTGTAAATTATCTTAAGTTGTTTTTAATGACGACCTTTTAATTCTGTACAACTGGACATGATGTCAGAGTTATGTTTCATGATGAACCCTTAATTTCTAACTCCTTCGGTTGCCCTGCGAAAACAATAAATAATCGAGAGCACTTTATTCCTAATAGCTTCAGTTGCCGAGTACAAAGTCAAAACAATAAAAAATCTAGAGCCCTTAATTCGAAACAACTGAAATGATCTCAGAGTTATGTTTAATGATGAGCCCTTAATTCCTAACACCTTCAGTTGCCCTGTACTGTAAAAATAATAAAAACATCTAGAGTCCTTAATTCGTAACAACTGGAAATTACATCAGAGTTATGTGTAATGACGAGTCCTTAATTCCTAACACCTTCAGTTGCCCTCTAGTTAGTCAAAACAATAAAAAATCTAGCGGTCTTAATTCCTAATATCTTCAGTTCCCTTTTACTTAACCAAAACAATACAAAATCTAGAGCTTAATTCGGAACAACTGGAAATGATGCCAGAGTTATGTTTAATGGTGAGCCTTAAATTCTTAATAACATAAGTTGCCTTGTACTAAGTCAGAAAAATAAAAAATCTGAAGCCTTTAATTCTGGACAACTGGAAATCATATCAGAGTTATGTTTAATAATGAGCCCTTAATTCCTAATAGTTTCAGATGCCTTGTATGGGTCAAAACAATAAAAAATCATGAGTCCTTAATTCTGTACTGGAAATGATGTTAAGAGTTGAAGTGATCAATATAATGCTACCAAAAATGCTATACCTGCTGCTAAACTTTAATTAAAAAAACAAAATTTCTATCAGAATAAATTAAAGGTCATCTAAGACTTGCAAAGAAATTTGGGAGATTGTTAACTGTAATTTGGGTAGAACAAAAAATAATATAAACATGTAAGAGTTCAAGGGGTAATAACACCCTTATTAAAACAATATAAACACAACTATTTATTGGCACAAATTTAACCTTCCAACCACCATACTGTGCGAACATGTGACAATATATCATATAGACTAGTTTGAAACTAAAGTAACGCATGCATATCTGGTTCAGGTTGCATGATCGGCCCACTCGGTCCACTTCCATGAACCCCCTCGAGAATAGGCAATGCTAACACAGCCTCTCTGATATTGGGGCGACCTCGGACCAAAGTCAACTGTAACATAAGCAAATACAGGATAATAATTGTTTAAACAGTATTATTTGTTATTCAAGTATCAAAGACAAGCAACAGTAAAATAAAATAAATAGTGACCATACTAAGGCATTTACTTAAGACCCAACATAAGTCAGGTTACAGTGAACCCATTTACTGCAACATCACTGCTATAGTAAATCTAAACCAAACTTGAAAAATGTTGACATAGGTACGAATATCAACAACTGAAATCTTTGATACTTTATTTCATGTGTCTGTGCACATCAGCTCTGAAATTATGAGATCGTCACAATTAATTGTTACTTGTATAGTGTGGGATCGCCACAGTTGGATTATCACATGAATGCCGAACTTTCGCTCTAATCTATTGCTCCTGTTGTAAGATTGCCACACTAGCAATTTTTACTAACAATTTACATATATGACTATATGGTTTGGGCCATCGCTGAAGTTGTTCATGTGCTGTTACTATGGTACGCTTTTCCAGTGTATAATATTCATTCGACAGAATTACCTTTACGGCGAAGGGTCCATTGAATTTAGACTTTAATTTATCTCCACCAGCCAACTGAGAATCTTCAATGAGCATTTGATCAACAATCTCTAATAGATGGGCTGCACATCGAGTAATATCAAACCTCTTGGCTTGTCATCGGTAATACTTGCACTTTGTTCTCGGGCTGCGAAAACAGTTTCATCTGGATCAATGAAATCGTCGTGAGATCCCGCAATATTTTATTATTTTTTTTATATGAGTGTTACCATTTCCGTTGTAAATCTGAATACATCACACACCCTTATTATTTTGGTTACTAACAATTATGGGATAGTCATAATATCACAACCGATTACAGGGTAGAAATACCAAAAACACGTGAAATATAATCAGTGCCAAGATGTAGTTACTACATAGTAACTGTAGTTCCATAGCATTAATACAAACAAACATATTTTCGACATCTTTATTTGTACCTTACTTAAGCTGTTAATCTGTCAGTTGTACCTTATTCTCTATTTTTGTTAAATATTCTGTTGCAATGTTTAACGGTATTCCCGTACGTCCATTTCATGTATTGAATGGAATTGGATTCAAACAAAATACTCTCGTATTTTGTTCCAGTGTTCAACTGTACTTCTGCCTTGAATTGCAATCTAACTCAGTTATTTATTTTGTGGTTATTTATTTAATTTTTTATTTATTATTTTTTGGTCTAGACTATACAAATTGTATAACAACAGTCAAATAAAACCTTACTTACTCATTAAGCTAACCTCAGTGTTCATTTATAATGAACTATATCTAAATGGTCCAATTCAAGCCCATCATGCAAATCAACAAACATTTTTAAGCCCATATACTTACGTAATTTCTTTCCTATTTTTACACTTATTACGTGGTACTACCACAATTTCGTCTTTACTATTTTTTTTTTGTATATTGTTTCTGTATTTATTATTTGTTGGCCACCTGCCACCACCTGAGTTGCACATGTACTGCAACTATCAGCCTTGTACCTATCGTGAAAGAACATTGTATACACTTTATTGCATAAAATCATAAAGTTAATTTAAGAACCTTAGGATTGCCATATTTCTTTACAGGGGGGCTACAAGCCCTTAATATATTTTTTAAAGTATTGTGGAATTGCCACAATAACTACCAAGTAATGAAACTGTAATACAACTGAATTAAAAATGGATACCCTAAAAAGAAGGCATTTTCACCATGTTTTTTTTTTCACTCTTTCGATTTATATATTTTGGATGCCAAAATATTATTGAGCTGCAAGTGCTACCTATTTATTCTCTTCATTTGTGGGATCATTGCGTAACTTTTTTTTATGTGAATTTGTCACAATTTCCGTTGTACATGTGAATTCATCACACACCCTTATTATTTTTGTTACTAACAATTATGGGATAGTCATAATATCACGAGCAATTACAGGTTAGCAATACCAAAAACACCTGAAATATAATCAAAGCCAAGATTTAGTTACGGTTGCATAGCGTTACTACAAACAAACATATTTCCGATATCTTCCATATGAGTTCCACAACAATGTACAGTCTTAACATAAAATAATAGAGTTATTATCCTTTCATGCTACGTTAAATTTGCTAGGCCTGTCCAATCTTGACATCTTACTATTATTATGTCACCGGCAGTTGTACCTGTCAACACTTCAAGAATATTAAACAGGTCATGGTACAATTCCACAATGTCAATTAACAAGACATAGACAAGACCTGTCAATGCTGGGGATTGAATCATTTGTTTCAAACATAAACAGATTTCTTATGTTCCCTCCTATAAAACAGTTTTGGCCAATATTATAAACACTCTTCAAGAGTCCCGTTTGAAGACTTAGTCTGAGAATCGTGCTCACTTAAAACTTGTATGTACCATTATCATAGGTACTTTGGTAAAATTCACTGCTATAATGTCTGTAACTTATTTGTGGTGCAGCTGTGTGATTCATCAATCAGCATCTTATTATAGCGATATACAGCAATCTTGACAAAACTCACCCCTATGCTATCGTTTGATACTAATTTCAGATTTAGCCAGAAATTAAAAATTTTTGATTAAAAATTTTACGTAGAATCCAGAAATGATACAATATATAGGATATTCCATTTAAAAAAATGAAGTTAGGGTCAACTTCTGGTATTTCTGGAAGTACTTTCACCTGGAAAATATTCTCCATAAATAGATTTTATAGAACAGATATTAGACATTTTTAGGGTTCTGTTAACGATAAAAATCTGTTTTTTTTTTATGGGGGTTTTCGATTATCTCTGATCCAATGAAAATATTTTCAGATTTGCATCACTTCCGGTTATACCGGAAGTAGACCACAACTTCATTATTTCAAATGGAACTGTTATATTATTGCATATTTGAATTTTACGGTCAATTTCAGATAGAGTTTCATTAAATGCTCTTATTTGAAAACTTAGCCGTTTTCGAGATATTTATTGTTTTTATAAAAAATTAAAGGAAATTGGGTAATCTTTGAAAAGTAATATCTCGCTCTGTAAAAAAAACAAGTTTTATTGAAATTTTAACTGATGAATGAGGAAGCCTTCAGGTCCCGAACGAAGGGTTAAATGTTTCCCTAAAAATGTACCGAGTGTAAGATATGCTGTTCAATAAATAAAAGTTCAATGCCCAATATTTCGTCAATTTCAAATGGAACACCCTGTATTTTCGTTCACCATAAGATGTAGAAATTAATTCTGAGTTGATTGGTATTAGCATTCCTTATACCTAAAATTCATAATTTTGTTATACGTTTCTCAAAATATCTAAAATTACACAAATCTGCATAGATATGCCGTGAATGCACAGCTTTTAGTAATTAATAAACAATAATATATTTACTGTTCTTTGTACCTGTAACTGGTTGTTAAGTTGTGTATTCACAAACATGTTTTTATTGCTTGTAATGTATTTGGCTTGATACTTCATAACCAGCAATACGAAATTATAGAGTATTTTAAAAATCAGGCTCTAAGGGAGTGATCTGTGACAAAAATACTAAAACCAAATAATGACAAAACCCAAAGTAAGTGAAATAATCGAATAACGCCAATATATAAAAAAGACTAAAGTTTGAGATTAAGTTTTCAATAACTTAAAAGGTCAGTACAAAGCTAAGAAATTTTAAATTTGCAATAGAACAAGGTGTAAACTACTGTAAAAATTTGATTCTCGTTTCCGTTTCTATCTTCAGTCACTTCGAATGAAATTCATAATTAAGTGTAGTCCATCTTGTACAAATAGATCAAAGCATGTGTGGAAAATGATTTACATAAGTAGATATATAAAAAAGACTTGAGAGACATTATCCATACTGTTATGGAACTTGATGGGCAGTCACATCCCCGTGGTGACTTTTGATTTGTTTATTTAATAAACAAGCGAATAACTGCTCCAAAATTGCTATCTCATTAAAATTCAATATATTTAAGTCATGGTAGAGGGCAAAAGCCATATCACAATGAAAAAGTTTCAAATAAAATTTATCTTTATATATTAAACCCAAAGCCAAACCCAAAATTTAAAATTTTGTTTTCCCATTTTTTTTTTAATTCTTTGAGTTCCGGTAGAGGACAAAAGACATGACAATAAAAAAAACTATAAATAAGAATTTTTTTTGCTTAAAGGTAACTTTTT
The DNA here is from genome assembly GCA_963924545.1 of Pogonocherus hispidulus. NCBI lineage: Eukaryota > Metazoa > Arthropoda > Insecta > Coleoptera > Cerambycidae > Pogonocherus > Pogonocherus hispidulus. Next base: position 30,635,736 of record OZ004698.1, read on the forward strand.
GTTGCTATTCCAAATCCCATTTTAAGTTTTTTATTTTTCGACCCACCTTAATATATAATATATATCAATATTTTAGAATTCATTAAAAATAGAGACTTGGATTTATTTACAAAATGGAAATTGAACTTGGATTTAAAAGACGAAAAAAAACTAACACATGAAGGTGAAGAAGAAATGCTCTCATTAGCAGAAAGGATGCAAAGCAGATTTCCAGAACTTTTTGATCACACTTACAGCAACACATCTTATAAGGTATATTCAATAAGTAATTAGTAATAAAATCTAGATTAAAAAATACTTTTAAAACTATTTCAATATAAAAGAAAATATTATGAGTGACCTTGTGCAAATCGCTTATTCATGATTTTTTAATAGAGTAGATAATAGTGTTGATTTCTGTAAAAGCTGCTTTACACTTGTGAATTTCTTATAGCCACTTTACACTTGTGAATTTCTTCATGAATTAATTCATGTATTTCTTCATGAAGTTCTTTTCAACAAGCTGTGCTTTACATTGCGTGAATTTTGTTTTGTTTGATGGTCTTTGAAGTAGTGCTGCCAATCTACCTTTTCAATCTACATTTTAAGGGCATAATTACAGCTTATGTTGAACCCTTTAATATTAACTTAGGCATAACTGTTTTGTTTTATTTTTATAGGAAGTATTCTTTATATACAACAGGATGTCATGGTACATTTAACTCAATGAGGAAATTTACTCCTTGCATAAGGTTATGTCCATAACATAACCTTACTTTCAATTTTTTGAATAGTTGGTGTTCCTGAACTTCACGTAAAACTTCAGGAAAATTAGAACAAGCTCTATTTCCGTGAAGAAATTCGCGACGGTGACCTTGAATTTATTTGATATCAAAGTTTTGTATTACACTTGTCAAACTTTTTCAAGAAGCTACTTCGTGAATAAATTCACGAAGAAATTCACATGTGTAAAGCAGCTTTTAGTGAATTTATTCACAAAGTAGGTAGCTTCTTAAAAAAGTTTGACAGCGTAATACAAAACTTTGATATCAAATAAATTCAAGGTCACCGTCGCGAATTTCTTCACGGAAATAGAGCTTGTTCTAATTTTTGTGAAGTTCAAGAACACCAACTATACAAAAAATTGAAAGTAAGGTTATGTTATGGACATAACCTTATCTTATGCAAGGAGCAAACTTCCTTATTGAGTGAAATGTACCATAGACATCCTGTTTTATAGCGGTTTTACACAGTCCAATAAATTCATGAAGTTTTTGACCTTGAATTAATTCACGTGTGTAATACACGAAATTGCCGCGAATAAATTGACGACAATAAATTCATGAATAAATTGTCAAAATAGAACTGGCTCTAATTTTTCAACAATTTTTTAGTGAATTCTGGTTACATTTTTATTTAAAATCTTACTACCAACAGTACCAACACCAACAGACAAATACTTTTTTTTTGTGTCGGTTATAGGTTATACCGGTTATACGTTATACCTATAAGAGAATTTGTTTAGAGTTTATACCATAGACATGGTTTATACCTATACTCTTCGTTTTGGTGAGAAAAGCATATCAGATATTTATTTAAGGTATTTCGGAACATATAAATAAAGGTAACTTTTATAAATAATATATTTGTTTACAAAATACCTAGCATTAAACGCTTTTTACAGATGCCATTTACATTTACTAGAGACCAAGTAAAAGTGTTACTTCAGGAGTATGAAAAGTACCCTGAATTATACAACATAGAAAATCCTTATTATAAAAACAAGACTAAAAGACAAGAATGTATTGAAAATATAACAAGAGTATTACAATTGTCCTGCGACAATTCAATAACGTTCGATGAAGTCAAAAAAAAAATTAATGGTATTAGAACACAATATTTTAATGAAATTGCGAAGCAAAAAAAGAGTCAGACTAGTGGTGCAGGCACTTCTGATGTCTATAAATCAACTTGGTGGTGTTTTGACTTATTAAATTTCCTAACAAATAGTGCTCCAACCCGAAGAGGGGAAAGTAATTTAGAAATACGAAGCACACAAGAGGCTGCAACTTCAGAGGCAGGAAGTGAAGTGTAAGTTTGAAATCTATAGCTTGGTATGTCTTAAGTATTTTTTTTATTGTTTTATTGGTAGCGTGGAAGTAATCTATGAAGGCCCAGTCAATGAGCTCCAGAATATAAATTATGAAGATACATCATCCCACACTTCAGCAGAGGATCAGTCACGACCTTCTACTTCTCGTTCGGCTGAGCCTCCTCGAAAAAAAAAGAAAACTGAGTCTCAGCTACTTATGGAAAAGGCAACAACCCTGCTGGCTACTACTATGAGTTCAGTTGAAGACCACATAGATGCTTTTGGACAGTAAGTTTTTTTGTAGTGGATTATTAATAGACATAATATGTTTTACATTATTTTTAGATATGTCACAACTGAACTACGGCAGGTGAAAAATAAAAAAAAGGTCAGTAATCTAAAAAGGGCAATAATGGATTTGCTGCTGCAAGCACTTGAAGAAGAAGATGAAAACAAATAAAGTATTTTTTTAAATAAATAACATAATATATTAAAATCTTATTACATTTCATAAATATATCTTATGTTACACTAGACTAATATTTTATTATTCAAATCTCAATATACATTTTCCTGCCAAGGAACTGCTCCTACACCATTTACATACTCCATAAATTCTTGTCGAACTTGAAGTGCGTAGTCCCTTGACCGATTTGGACCTTGATGAGCCAATGCAAATTTAAATGTGTACGCTTCATCTATTTTGTCATCTTTTTGAACAAATAATGGGCATTCTTTTCTCAGAAAGTTATGTAGGGCACAACAACAAAGTGTTATATCTTGAACCTTGTCAGGATTCAAATTAATCGTGGTTAAAAAAATCCTGAAGCGATTTGCCAGGATACCAAAAGCATTTTCAACAACTCTTCTGGCCCTGCTCAGTCTATAGTTGAATATGCGTTGTTCCTTTGTCATGTTCTTGAATGGGAAGGGTTTTAAAATTCGTTCAGAAAGTGGAAATGCTGCATCTGCGACTAAAACATGTGGTACTGATTTATTTCTCCCAGGCAAGCACTTGTCTTCGGGAAAATTTAATTTGTTATCCCTTATTCCAGTAGCTAATGAACTTTGTTGAAAAACTCCACCATCAGAGACTCTTCCATTTGTTCCTACATCTACGTACAAAAATTCATAAGAATGACTGACTAATGCAAGTAATACAATACTGTGTTCATTTTTGTAGTTGTAATATTTAGATCCTGCACTTTTAGGTGGTCTGAAAACAATGTGCTTTCCATCTAGCGCTCCTAAAGTATTTGGCAAATTCCATACGTCATAAAAGCCTTTGGATATATTAAGCCAGTCTGCTGATGTCTGAGGGACCTACGGATAAGAATAAATTAAATACAAATATAAATATATACAAAAAGTATTACCTTCATGTACTCATCAACAAGTGATTCATAAATTGCTCTGCAAACAAGTGGTACAAATAAAGATATTGTTGATTCGGCTACTCGAAAGGAATACATTAAACTTCTGTACGTTTCTCCTGTAGCCAAGAATCTTAATGTTATTATTAATTTATCTCGAGCAGAAATAGCATGTCTCTTATGTGTATCTTGTTTAGCTATTTTAGCTTCAATCAAGTTTAGCAACAGGTCAAAACACCTCTCATCCATCCTTAAAAATATTTTAAATTGGCTTGGATCCTCTAGAAACTCTTCATTAACCAAATTTAAGTTGCCTTTTTCTCTTCGATCCAACCAAGGCCTCACCCACCATCGTCGTTTCATCCTCCCTTCATCCTTTCCCAATAGATAAGCAGCTATTATAACAGAAAATAATACAGCTGCACGTCGCTTTTGCCCCTTATTCTTCGTAATTCTCATTCTCATTTCACTATACTATATTATGATCGCTGGAAAATATATAGCTACAGTTTAATAGGAATAAACTGTGATATAACCTCAAAGTTGACTTGTCAAATTTAGAAGTTGGTATCAATTATTTAAAGGTTGACCCTCCTGATTACTTACAATAAAAAATTGGACTGTGTAATACACTTCAGACGCTTTCAATAAATTCATCAATTTTTTCATGAATTAATTCATGAATTTATTGGACTGTGTAAAACCGCTATTATATGATGTAAAGAATACTTCCTATAAAAATAAAACAAAACGGTTAATGTCTAAGTTAATATTAAAGGGTTAAACATAACCCTTAAAATGTAGATTGAAAAGGTAGATTGGCAGCACTACTTCAAAGACCATTAAACAAAACAAAATTCACGCTATGTAAAGCATAGCTTGTTAGGAAGAACTTCATGAAGAAATATATGAATTAATTCATGAATAAATTCACGAAGAAATTCCCAAGTGTAAAGCGGCTATAACTGAATTTAATTTAATAGATTTTGTTATTAGTTATTATCTGAATTAACATGCAGTTAAAATTTAATGTTTTAACCTACTCATTAGATCAATTATTATTGTTCACTAAATCAAGCCAATCAACGAAATTCTTCTGATCCATTGCCCTGTTTGTCTGCTGAATTTCTTTTTATGGCAATAATGACATTTTACCAATGACAAACCATGGTGGTGTCACTTATAAGCGGGGTTAAAACTTTCAGATAATTTGTGCAAACCAAATTGTGGATAATTTGTACAAGTGCTCCTTAATGTTTACACATTCAGTTTAATTTGTGCTAAGATTAAAGAAAATGGAATCTGATTAAGAAATATTGCTGTCTTCTGCAGCATTATGATTATTTCAAAGAAAAGAGGAGAAAAGTCAAAAAGAACTGTAAAATGGTCAAAAGAGTGGTTTTTAAAAACAGAATTCCATTCCTATGTAAATTTACTAGAAGCACTTCGTGATGAGCCAAATGATTTTCACAATTATTTGCATATGGACGAATCGACATACGAAATATTACTAAATTTAGTTACACCGTTAATTAAAAAAAAGATACTCATATGAGACAGTCAATATCACCACATGAAAGTTTTACTGCCACATTGAGGTTTTTGGCTACCGGTAGAAGCTACGAGGACTTAAAGTTTTCTACTTATATTTCGAAACCCACCTTAAGCATAATAATACCTGAAACATGTGATGTTATATACAGACTACTACATAAACAATATTTGAAGGTAAGTATATATAAATATACGAAATATATATTTGTATGCCAGATATATAAAAGTTGATATTTAATTAAAGTTGGGGAAAGAACTGAAACTGACTCAAAAGAAGTGTCCTGTAGAGTTTCCGTTATCATCACAGTTATATAGATATAAAGTTTGCATTTTGTTGACTTGTTGCTGGCTGTTTCTGGGTTGTTTGTTGTAGAATTGTTGATGGTTGTTGGTGATGAAGTGCTTGTTGAACGTAGTGTATTTCTATAGGCTGCGATCTTAAAGGTACAGTAATAATAATAATAATAATAATAATAGTGATAGGTGTATTCTCAGGAACAATTTATAGGCAACAATTACGATTGAAATCATGTAAAGCAGCTTCATAAAAGACATCATTTATTAACTTTTCTGCAAAAATCCTTTGATTGCCATCTAGTCCTTGCAATTTGGCACCCCAAGTTTTTCCCCATTAAAGCATTATGCACTGACTGACTCGATATTTTTTGGAGCTGAAAGACACTTTCGTATTATATCTAAAACGTCGTCAAACGTATCGCGCTTCAATTTTGAACTTCTTGAGTAAGAAGATGATGACGCAGTGCTAGGAGTAGGTGGTAGAGATGCAGAATGTGGAGATGTAGGTCCTGAATCTGTAGTATCTTAAAAGCAAAAAAATCTATATAGTTTTGCTATAATTGCGTTGAAAACTATTTTTAATAAAGTATTATTATATTTTATTAGTAATAGAATAAATTGCTTTTTTTTTCAGTTTCTGATATCTGTAATAGAATGGAAAAAAATTTGACAAGAATTTGAAGAAAGATGGAATTTTCCAAACTGCCTGGGTGCCGTAAATGGCAAACACGTTCAGGTTGTACCTCCAGCTGGAAGCGGATCATATTATTTTAATTATAAGAAGACTCAACATTGTTCTTATGGGCAATGCAAATGCCGATTATGAGTTTATTATGTCCGACGTTGGCACAAATGGACGACTTTCTGATGGTGGCGTAATAGACAATAGACACTTTTATAGACATCTGGTGGAGAAAAAACTAAATATACCAGAACCGGAACCTCCAAGAAATAATATTCAAAATTTAAATTTTGTTTTCATTGGTGATGAACAGTGGCGGCTCTATTTTAGGTTTGCAGGTTTGCACAACCCCAAAAAAAATTACCCAACAAGAAAGAAATAAAATATTATAATAATATCATTGAAAAAATATGTCCAAACAAATAATTTCATTTCCTGCTTTGTGCGCAACTCTACTTGGATAACTTCATTTCCCACTTCGCGCGCAACTCTATTTGTATACCCCAATGTCCGACTGCCATGCCTGCCGCCACCTGTTCAATATTATTGGTTCATTAGGGTCGGAAAAGGTTGCAAGATAACGTCAACATTTTGTTTGTGTGACATTCCTGCATTCGGTGGGAATCGGGTTTCTTGTTTTGTTTAATGTTAATAATTCAGTCGAAAGTTTATTAACAAATCCATTCGTCTGTCGGTCTCATGCTGATAAGATTGAGGTAAAATGACTTGGAAGACCTATTCCAAATTTGAACATTGTTCAATCTGTGTCGAGTAAAAGCCGGTCTTTTATTAGAAAATTTAATAGAGATATTTATAATAGACATTTGTGGATTTGTGGTTGCGATAACAAAAATGCTCTATTTTGTTTTCCCTGCTTGTTATTTGGGGGAGAAGCTTTGTGGGCCTAATTAATTTTTTTAATGTGATCTTGGCTTTGCTTGCACCGAGCTTTACATATAATATTTATACAAATTAAACCCCCAATTTTTTAAGTCACGAGCCGCTACTGGTGATGAACCATTATCATTGGAGCCTAATTTTCTGGAGTGATTTAATCAAAAAGAACTTAATTATGAAAAATGAATTTATAATTACCGCTTATCAAGAGCCAGAAGGATTATTGAAAATGTAGTTTTTATTTTAGTTAGCCGTTTCAGAATATTCATTCACTAATAAATTTGCAAATACATAATATAGATAAACTTGTATTAATATATTGTATTCTTCACAATTTTTTGCGAAAGAATTGCCCCAATTTGTATACGCCATTAGAATCATGTGACGTTGAAAATCATAATCTTGGCATAATTAAACTAGGATTACAAACAAATACTGATAATTTTTTATTATTCAATCCAGCCACAATAGACATTACTGTATTCATGCAAAGGAAGTTCGGGAACAATACAAATAATATTTTAATACTGTTGGAAGGGTACCTTGGCAAGACAAAATGATTTCTCAAATATACTAAGATAGTCAACTATGTATACCTACTAATGATAATAAATAAATGAAATTAAAGCATAATGTATTACTTACCTGTAAATCTATATCAGATCCATTTAAAGGTTCCACGTTACTTAATATAGGCCTGGGAAGTTCTTGATCTCTTAAAAAATTTAAAAGATCAAAACACCCAAGATAGGGCACATATATGTCCTCCTCTCCTGCTCCTGATTTTTCTGAACTTACAACTTTTTTCAGTTCCTTTCTGTAAGCTGTTCTCAAATTATTGTTTTTTTTTCACAACAAGGACTCTGGACCCTTCAATGACACCTTCTTTTAGTTTTTCAACTAGTATTTCATAAGCTTGTGGTTTAGCTTGCCGATTGCAGTATTCTTTGCATTTCACCTTCCAAAGTTATGGAAATGACTGGTTTAATTCAATAAACTCACGGGTAAACTGTGTATATTTCTGTTTTGGTATTGTTACCTAAAATCAAAATAGGCGTAATTTTTTTATGATATTAGATTTCGATAAACATCTTGTCGTTTGCACAAATACTGTTTACATTCTCAGATAACTGTGCCAAACTCAGTTAAAATATCTGGATTGCTCAGACTACTCAAGCCAAATTTTTTAACTGCACAAACTTTCAATTAGTGTTTTTATTCGATTTAACTGCACAAACCGGTTTGTATCGATCAGTTTGCGCAAATGATCTGAAAGTCAATACCCCGCTATACAGTTATTAAGATGACAAGGTAAACAATTACAGGCCTCAGTAAGTAAATTCATTCCATTTGACATACTATGTCTACGGTTTACACAGCTGACTAGACTGTGTAGATCTAGTGGATTATAGTAGGTGTAATGAATTTATTGGTATATAATCAAGTATATTTGTAGTACCAGATGTTTTTGGAGTAGGAATTACAACAGATGTTTTTAACACTGACGTAGTTTTCCACATAACACCAAAACACTATACTGCACTCGTCGCGCGTTTCGCCAACCAAGTTGGCATCATCTGGGGATGATTAACACTGTTTTAATCATCATGTTCAGTTTTAGTCATCTCCAGATAATGCCAACTTGGTTGGCGAAACTCGCTTCAAGTACAGTATAGTATTTCGGTGTTATGTGGAAAACTACATCAGTGTTAGCTTCACACCCAATGTTCCAATCCCCTTCAAGATGTTTTTAAATTGTTAGGAAATAAACTACTTGTTAGTGAATGATTAATACAACTTTAAACTAATTTAAAATTTATTTCAACATAGAATTTATTTTGCTGTCGTAAAATTAAATTTCTTAGCTGATATAATGATAACACTACAAATTATTTAAGATTTCGGTACTGAATCATAGATCGGTTAATATGATACATTTTTAATCACAGGAAATTCATTGGTATTTAAGTCATCCATAATATTTTTATACTGATAAAGTTATTGTTGAATTAAAGTTCCAAGTTTTCAGAGATTTCTATTTCATCTTTTACAACACAAGTTATATGCTTCTAAGGTTTCATACTAAGTAAAGATTTCAATGCGTTCCATACTAATTGAGAGTTATTTTTTATGTTATAAATTTTAATAAAAAAAAATGTTGTTCGTCTCCAATTTACTAATTCTAAATTTATTTTAAGCTGAATCACGTTTATAAATCGTTGCCTTTGCAATTTCATTAAACCACTGTTTAGACTTTTCGATGTTCCTAAGGAGTCCTGTATAGTCAAAAAATGAGATTGATCTATAGTAATTGCCAGCATCTCATAATTTTTGGAGTTATACTGCATACTACCATATCATAATTATTCGAAAAAACCAAATCAATAGTTCTTCCACTATATTGATTTACTCTAGTGGAAATTGACACAAATTATTTGAAGCCATATAATAAATATATCTATTTTATATACTCTTTTTGTATGTGTATTTTCAGGTAAGTCCCATCTGATATTAAAGTCCTCTAAAAAAATATAATCCTGACTAAGAATGAAGTTCTTCAAGAAACTTAATTTACATTTAAACAAAGAACCCAATTCATGAAATATATTTAAATTCAATAACAATGAAATATAATAAAATTGTATAAGGTAGAATTACAAAAATGTAAGATTAGCTATTCCCTTATAATAATAAATAAAATAAAAAAGCTGAAGGCCTTAAGTTCATAATATGTTCAACAATACAAGCAAATTAAAATAGGTTTAATAGAATAAATTATACTGGAATCATTACTTAGATATATAAATTCAGAAAGCATAAAATGTGAAATTTGATCCCAGAAACTAGTGAAATATTTCTTAAACTCAGTAATATAGTGATAAGCGAAGACTCCACGTAAGAATACTATTCACGAAATTCTGTACAACAGTTAAAGTAAATCCAATTCCATATCTAACATTAATCCAAAAATTTACTGCAAAATTCATTAAAATCCCAAAGTAGTGTGAATAATAAATTCCTATTTCTTTTTACTCCATACCTATAAATGGCTTTGCATTAAGGTTTATTTGGTACTTGGGTGTCAGTTCACGATTTCAACAGTTTTTATTGTTACAATTACAATTTACTAAGTTAAACTCCTAGTGATTAGTGAATTTAATTTTTTATGTTAATCAACTGTATTAAATGGACAATACTAAAAGACTTCACATCATTTAATAGAAATAAACAAAAATATATACTGAATGGCTTTAACAATTATTAAGTTTTTTAATATTTAATTTAATATTCAGAGTAAAGGAAACACATTGTAACATTTATTTTTATTAGAAACATGAACCAACATTGAAAAAACCATTACATGCTACTCTCTGATTGACAGTACCACTGCACTAATAATAAATTAGGAATTACATTAAAAAAAGTTACATATTATGTTGAAAATAATGTCCTGCACTAGCTATACACAAATTTACTCTTCTATGCATATTTTCAAACACATTTTGCAGCTGCTGGTCAGTTATATTGTCAATTTCTCGAATAATCACTACTTCTAATTCTTCGATATTATCGAATTAAAACATTATTTTTTAAATCCCAAACAAAAAATAATCTAAAGGAGTGAAGTCCAGTGAACTGGCAAGCCACAATTGTCGACTAATCATTCTATTACCATAAAACTCCTCTAACTGAATTATCACTCTTGCGATATGTGCAGTTGCTCCATCTTGCTGAACGTAACTTACTTGCAACTCATCAACGTGGATTTGTGCTAAAAAAGGTTCTAAAATAACTCTTTGATATCTTTCACTATTTATTGTCTCGTAGAAAAATATAGTACCTTCTATATGTCTCCTCGACATCGCTACCCAAACGCCAACTTTTATGGTATGTAAGCTAGTTTCTAAAAATGTGTGAGGATTTTCTGCAGCCTATGTCCTATAATTTTGGCTATTTACATAACCTAATATGTGGAACCATGCTTCATCATTAAAAAATGTCAAATTTAACAAATTATTCATGTTTTCGAGAAACCGTTCACAATAACGTAAGGGGAAGCTACTTCTGTATAACTTACCTTGTAAGGGTGTAGATTCAGTCATTTTTTAAAGTTTTATGGCATGTTCTTACTGACCTACAAAAAGGAATATTTCAATAATATATAAATACAACTTGATTTTCATTTCAAATAAAGTTTTCAAGCAAATAGTTTTCAAGCTGCTTAGTTAAGTTGCAAAGCAATTTTAAAATAATCTTATTTTACCTGTCATAGCGGCTAACTTTAATACACGGTTTGTTGGATTTTGATTCATTCGTTGCTGTATATAATCGATAAAATTTTCTGTGAGAACAGTAGGCCTGCTAGTCGATTTACCTTTGCAAATACAGTAGATTTGAAATCTCTTACTAATTGCACATTTATAGTTTAAGGTGTTATAAGTCAATGTTTTCCTCTGGAAATTGGGTCATAAATTATTCAATGCAGGATTGCACGGAGTATCTCCATAATCCGTCTTCATTTCTAGTTCCACTCCAAAAATGCGCCAGTTTAACCTTAAAATTTTGTATTTACTTGTACTTTCGAGAAACTTAAAAGCGATGTAATTTAGCTCTGCAATGAACTTATTTATTTCAAATATAAATAAATATTTCAAACACTGACATCCATTCGTCGACGGTCAAGGTAATACAATCGCTGATAGGCGTGCCATGACAAGGAATATTGCATTTTAATGTAATCTTCACCTTGTGGTTTAGTTCCTTTAAAAGCAACTAGCATTCTGATGCCAACATGAAGAAAATAAATTTACTATATTCAAAACAGTTTGTTACTGGTCACATGACTTTTGGACATTTATGAACTCTCGGTATTAGATGGAAATTTCAATTATTAATGCAAAAGAATCTAATAATTACTTAATTAAAAAGGATATTACATTTTTAAAATATAACTAGTTAACAAATGCAATGTAAATCTTAATTAACATATTATTACCTGAACCCGATGGAGTAAAAAGCACGAATTGACTTCTCGGTTGGAATGTATACTAGCAAGTGATTCAACACAACAGATAACGAAATTTAAAATAAATTAAATAATTACGGTACTACCATTCTTACAAAAATTAAATTAAAGTCATTTTATGGCTCTTTACAAAGAGTTAATTTTATGCACCCATTTTTATGCAACGAATCATATCCTTATTAAAATATTTAACCGTTTTAATTGAAATTATTAAATAAAACAACCACCATTAAAGACACAGCATTCCAGATGGATGATTTCGTACTTACTCTGACAATTTGTCCTTGGGGCTCTACTGTAAAAAAACGCTTGTTAAAGTAATCTACACTTAGGTACAACAACGGCCAAATTTCAGGATCCATAAACTCCTTCACAAAATTTGCAAGCACACTCAATTTATAAGATGAATAAATATCTGGAATTTCATAATTTTGGGTGCATTTTTCACACTTTACCTCTAAAATATTTTTGCTAGGCAGATATTCTATCATTTCAACATAAGTCAATTCTAAGGGACATCCAAAAGTATGGAAATGATTGCCTTTTCAAAAACCTTCGACAACACTGGCAAAATATTTATTGATCTTTGCGGAAATACTTAGTCTGTTAGTTGCTGGGTGGTAGCTTGTGACTAACAGAATGGTGTATTGCGGCACGAATTCGAATCCCGCCAGGGGAAAAATGACATCTACCCCAGGGAATAGTTGTGTGTCTGCGTTTTTTTTCATATGTACCCTCCCTCTACAGAAGCCTGAAGCGTTCAGAAGGGGATGTCCATCTCTGTGGTGTATTTTTTTATTTTAATTGCTTTAAAGCTATGATTAAAACCTGTTTTCATGTCGTTGGAAAGTAGCTAGTTAAATTAAAACACCGTATAAATTAAAGAAGCCCCAAAGCCAAAGGCTGTCCTGAAGGGGGTTAAACATCGAAAATCCAGACAAACGCCCCATACTCACCGGCATTGCTTGTGCCCGGAGCTGGGAATCAAACCGAGACCATGTTAGGCGGAGTAACCGAGAAATGCTGCTATAACATCCTCTCCCCAGCCCAGTGCGCTATTGAGGCGGCTTTAAATATGTGAATTAATTATATTGATAATATAATTAACAAGAGATTCAGAGTATTGTATCATCAGTATATTAATATTATCACTATCAGTTGCATTGGAAGAAATATTTCTAATTATACGGTCTACTGTAGAATTGTCTATTATGATTTCATTAGATGATTTAATTTTTTTATCTATATCATTAATGTAATATATGATAGCGAGGTTATTATGCATTAAGACACTTATAAAGTTGTCCTCATCAAAATTTTTAAATATTCTAACGTTATAAATATATGGTTCCATTTTAGACTTTTTAATATTTAAAATATAAATACTGTCATGATCTGAGTAATCAGTTGAAACACTCTAGAATTCAAAACACACTGTTCATCAGATACTGAGATGTGATCTATAGAGTGAGAAGTTGGAATGATTCTAGTAAATTCAGTAATAATCTGAGTTTCTGATAATGGTTTCTATATGTAATGCATAAAATTTAAATGCAATTTATATTTACTGAAAAGCAAATATTTCCTATATTATACGAGTAGGATGTATTAATACGTTTGTATATAATGTTTTTGCGTATGTAAAAATTTGCCACTCTACTTATATGTAAAATAATGTTTCCAGACTTAGATAGACTATTTTCATATTTTGGTTTTTTCACGGTTTTGAATTTTTTCCCTGAAAAAAATCTAAATATAAGAAAATCTAAAAACGAGAAAGTCGTACTTGAATTTGCTTAATCGAAACCAAATATTTTCAATATAAACCGAATTTTTTGCTATTGATGTTCACTGCAGGAACATGGGGTCGTAAATTAGCTTCCCTAAGTTGTCGAATTGTTTCAATGCTGAAACGAACACCTTCCATGTAACTGGGGCTGCAACAATCTTGTTACAAACCTGTTGTGCCTCAAGGTGGAAAGCCTTAAAAAACAATTTTGGGCAGACGTAACACTTTTCCTCCTCCATCCAGCTCTTCTGGTATGGCCACCAGTTTCCCTATAATGCTGCAATATTCCGGAAATCGATATATGGACATCCCAGCTATACTGTGATAACTATACTTCGTGCGAGCGTGGAGTTTAACAGGATCGTACTAAGGTTACAAATGGAAATATCAATAAATTATGACGCAATGTGCATATTATTATTACCAAATGCCACGAATAAGTCAAGGATATAATATCTATATAAATTAAGAAAATACCTACGTAAAAGTGACAACTCTTGCCTGACAATCCTTAGTGTTCAGAGAAGGTTTCGCTGGCAAATTGGCGGTTGTTATAACATATTATCACGTATTTCTCTAAGTGTTCTGGAGTGAAACGGGACGTCTATCACTCAGTATTAATTTGTGCAGGGAAAAAGACCGTTCAACGTCTATTGAAGATAACGGGCAGTACGGAAAATGGTTGAGGCATGAACTGTACATTAGTATATTGGCTGGCAACTCCTGACAGGTCCTAGCTAACACTTTGCTTATGTTTTCCAAAATGGGATATCCTGTATTCCTTTTTAACACGTTTTGCATTTTTTCTTTTATTGCATTACCGACTGGACGTATATTACTGGCATCGCATATATTTTTCTGTACATCTTTCGTGATTGCAGTAACTAAGAAACCATAGTGTTTATTAAGGTAGTGTATGTCATCGCGAATACTTTGGTCCTTTAGTATGTCATGGAGTCTGTGTATGGCGCTGCTTTCATTTGGATTAAATCTACAAATAACATCTTTTATACCATCGAAATGTTTGGCATAATACCCTACGGCTTCTAACCAAGTACCCCATCTAGTTATAACTGGTTCAGGAGGCAGAGGTATGTCTGGTAGAACCTCCCTAAAAACATCCCTTCGTATAGGCGCCTTAATGAAAACCTTTTTGACGGTTGATATAAAAGTATTTACTAAAGGGAAACTTTCCCTTATTTTCTTTGCTACCCGATTGAGTGCATGAGCAGCACATGTAAAATGAACCATTTTCTTATATTTTTGGGATAAAATCTGTCCTGCTTTTAACATGTATGCGGCTGCGTCACTTAACATGACAAGGACTTTATCTGAAGAATCTTGATCGGGCCACATATATTCAAAACAATCAATAACAAAACTTATAATGGTCTCATGATTGGTTTTGTCCAGCACCTTAGAAGCCAATAGGTGGCTATCACTAGCAATGTCACTTTTTAACGCACCAATTAAAAAGTTGACGACTGAACGCCCACAAGCATCAGTTGCTTCGTCTATAATAAAATACACAAAATTGTCCGCAATGTCTTCACGAATTGATGTCACTACATCGTTGTAAACCCGATCGACATATCTTAATCTTAACGTGCTTTCATGTGGCAGTTTTCGGTCAGTATATTTTTCTAAAAACGTACGTAATTTAGGGTTCTCTAGTTTGCTTAACGGAATATTACTTGCAAGAAAGGCTTCTGTAAGTTCATAGAAAAATTCCGAGTTATCAGCGCTGGACGAGGCATGGCTCTTCAAATGTCTATTCACTTTAGTTTTGTCAGAAGAATTTATAATGCGATCACACACAGTACAAAACAAGTCACTTTCTTTAATGCGTATGTCCTTGTAATATTCAGGATCACTGTCAAACCACATTTGAAATACTTCACGTCTATTTCTTCTCTCCTTTGGCATCTTACTTGATTTACTTCTCTCATTAATAGTTATTGATAATAATATTAGTAAACGTTTATAGTATACACGGCGAATACGAGCACGCTAGAACGTAAAATACGTAAAAGAGAAATTTATTTATGCGTCACCGACCGATTATTACAACGTTCCGTAAATAACTAAAAGTTATTTACAGACTGTCAGTCAGCTGGCAAGGCCAGTGACCTGAGTACGACTCTGTTAGACTCCGCGCTGTACGAAGTATAGTGATAACGTATGTCTTCTTCCACCAACAGGACGGCTTGAGCACATTCAACATGTGTCAAATTTCTAGTGTGGCATTGCATGCTGATAATTTGACTCAATTAAAAAGAGAACGATGACTTTTAACACAAACAAAAATGCATATACACTTTATAAAGACCACATATAAGGTTTTTTCAAAATAATAATAAACACTTTACAATTTTCTTGCATAGGCTATTTATTTTATTGCGGAAATAATATATGGTGCGTTCATTTCTTGGAGCAGTGTAGATGTCCAAAATTCCATGGTCAACTTTTGATTTTCTTTTTGCTGCCATATTGAATTTTGATACCATTGGATAGAGCGAACAAATTTAATAACCAATAATTTAATATTTTTTTGTAAAAATTAAATTACCAATAAAGCAATTACCTAACTATTACTGATTTTTAATGTAACTGACCTGAAAATATCACTTTAAGAAGTAATGTAGATAATAATAGTAACAATAATAATAATAATAATATTTATCGTAACACCATTTACTTCATGAACACTTTCAATCACATTAAAAACTCTCCAATAATGAAATGTAACATTCTCATTGACATGATTACACCATGATAGAACTACACTGATATGCCAATGCGGATGGGGGCGTGGTCTATCGA
Organism: Pogonocherus hispidulus; assembly: GCA_963924545.1. Taxonomy (NCBI): domain Eukaryota; kingdom Metazoa; phylum Arthropoda; class Insecta; order Coleoptera; family Cerambycidae; genus Pogonocherus; species Pogonocherus hispidulus. The sequence continues at coordinate 30,652,248 of OZ004698.1, forward strand.
TGAGCCTGGCGTCACTTATGATACAAAAGTAAATAAAATACTTGTAAACAAAGGTAACAATCAATCACATTAAAAACTCTCCAATAATGAAATGTAACATTCTCATTGACATGATTACACCATGATACAACTACACTGATATGCCAATGCGCATGGGGGCGTGGTCTATCGATGAGCCTGGCGTCACTTATGATACAAAAGTAAATAAAATACTTGTAAACAAAGGTAACAAAATAAAATAAACGTCGATTATGGAATTATAATACACGATTCATACAGGAAAAATAAAATAATAGTTGATTAATATCAATCTTTCTTATTTTAATTCAAACTGCATTCTGTGTACCGACCTACATACCGAATATAATTCTAACCTAAATTTTACAATTTGAAGAGATAATAAGAAGCACTACTGTAAATACACACCACCCTATAATATAAAAATGACAACTTGACAACCCTCGGGCCTCGCAATTATAATAATACGGGAATACAATTGACAAACACGAAAATAATTATATCACTGCCTTTAAGGTATTTGAATGTTCGCCGTTTTTGCATCTGGAATGACGTCGTGCGCAGAACAAACGAAATTTGGTCAAGTTATGTGCATATCAGTGTAGTTGTATTATGTGATTACACAAACGCCAAAAAATAGCATGATTGTCAAATTGTTTTTTCATGACAACTTTATAATTGGAGAGTTCGTAATGTGACTCAAAGTGCTTGTGGATTGAATGTACCACGGCAAGTATTATTGTTATTATTATTATTATTATTATTGTTGTTATTGTTGTTATTATTATTCTTATTATCTACACTATTTTCTTAAAGTGGTATTTCCAGGTCAGTTAAGTTACAGTAGTGGTTTGTTTTATTGGGAGACAACTTGATTTTTAGAAAAAACCTAAATTACTGATTTTTGGCGAGAAAACACTTTAGATTATCTATGTGTTACACATGGTTGAGATCGAAATTTTTCTCTCTTTTCAATAGTATCAAAATTTCATATGGCAGCAATAAGAAAATCATAAATTGACTATGGAAATTTGGGTATTTAGGTGGCGAAGAAAATTTTTGTCACTTCCAATAGAAACCTCATGTCAAAAAATATACAAACTTTTATAACGTTTCCTTGAAAAATAAAAAAAGTTGTAACTACAAAAGAAAATGCATATTTTCAGTTTTACAGAGATAATTCAGGAACTACTTAAAATATCCCGGATTTCTTTTCAGAGAATTGAAAAGCATAAAAATGCACAACATTTTACTAATTTGACCCCCTCTGTATATTTTACCTTTTCAAGGTGCCAATAATATACACCTTGAAAGTGACCACCACAGCATATTGAAATAATAATTTACCTGGTCCTATAGGACACACAGTGACTAAAAGAGAATATTTTTATTTTGACACCGACCAGATTTTACTGATTACACCAGTGGCATATGGACCATGGAAGCAATGGAACCACTGCTTTCCTTGTTTTTATAAGATAATACATTACATACAAAATTTTAGTTTTGATTACATTATATTAAAATTAATTTAATTTTCGTTATTCATAATACCTGTTTAATTCAAATTTCTAAACCAAATCCGGCTAACAATGACTGACAAGAGGAAGCGCCATAACACACAGTACGCCGCGTAAGAAGGTCTTCGAGAGGATTGGTAGGCGCCAGTTGACCCCCGCCAACAAGGAAAAGCGCTTTGGTCCTCTGCATGTGACCTGTGCCTGCTGGCCGCCCGCCGCGAGATGTTACCGATCATAGCTTCCAGTCAAGAGAATAAACTAATAACATTCAATTTTCACATTCATGCATGCCACCGACAAAACTTTTACCTTTATCATTACACGCCAAGCACATACAATTTAACTGAAGAAGAATGCGCTCGAATAAAACTGTCTGGAGCACATTTTTTACCTCAAAAAAATTTGGCGCCCTGGACAAATTACCTAGGGAATATTATTTTGGGAATATTAGTATCTAGAAGTTTAATTCTTGAATATAATTTTTCATTTTTTCGAATTTCTTTCTGAGGTGGTTGAGTTTATTCTTCAATTTTTTTTTTTTTTTGCTTTTTTAATTTTGCATTTAGTCCTCGCACCTTCAGTCTTTTGCTTTAGTGCATTGAACCTCGGAATTATTAGCTTCTTCCCCAAAGAGTCGGGGACATTAGCTCCGGTTAGCTCAGGGCTCAGGCCGTGGTATGGTTTTACTGTTAGCTTTTTTTTTTATGAGGGCGTCAGGTAATTTTGCAATAAAAGAAGCTAAGTTTTGTGATTGCCTAAAAGTATGATCAAACAACTAATCATTTACATAAAAAGATATATTAAGTTAAATTCTATTTACAAGAAAAATAGTTACTCTGTATCTACTGCCTGAAGGGTGTTTAGCAAAATTTCACAAATATTGGATAAGTTTGCCTTTCTTCTGGCCTACTTATACAGGTATCTCACCAAATAACTGCTATAACTAGAGTTATAGATTATCTCCTTTCCAATTCCACTGTCTAGCTAGACTTGATATGGATGGATTTCTCGAGGAAATAAATCCCACAGTGCTAGCGAAACGGAAGATTACGTAGCTATGGGAGAGGTGGTGGCTCCAAAGGTGGAAGTAGGTATATATAAGAAATACAGGATTAGATCAGTCCCAGAGCTGTACACATAGTACACAATATGATCCAGGAATTGTAATTTTGTAAACGATCTTGACAGTATTGAGTAACTGTCTGAAGGACAGTAGATACAAATTAACAGGTAAAAGTAATGGTTATATATACACCCGCACCAATCAACCCAGGCTCCTCAAAGAGAACTGACTTTTACATACAGGGTACAATTTTATTTAATCAAATTCAAGTTATTAAGTAAATAAAATATACTCACCTGTATACAAATTTCGGTTCCAACCTCGTGAATCCAGCTCAAATTTGTCCTAAGATATTCCAAATGGAATATGATAGTTTCACGAGGATAGTAGAGTCCTTGGAAAGATTAGGCCAGCGCCTCAGCAACTCTGCAAATATAAAAATTCGGCACAAAATCTACACCATGTGTAAGTAAAGAATCACAAATCTCGTGACAATAAAATAAGTGACTACTATAGTGACTATATATAGACTATAGTAACTCAGTTTCAGTTTCAGTTTATTCAGTCATCAAAATATACAGCACATTCTAAAATAGTAAGTATAAGTATATCAGATTTAAAGTAACAATTCCAATAATGGATACACTAAGATTCAAAACTAACCCTTCGCCTGCTGCACAACACCTAGACATGGCTGCCTGTTTGTGTCCGTGCCACAGACTAAGGCCAAATAGCAAAGAATACATCCGATACAAAAACAATTTAACACAATTTCAATTAACAATAATACAAGTAGAAGTAGCAGGATGGGCATATTAGAAAAAAGACAATAACACAATAAAATGGAAAATTTTCATAAACCAGAAGTCAGAAGAACTGATGAAATACCACAGGATTTTGTAGTAAGTATAATTTTAATTCTTTTTTATATTTATTTTTATTAATTAAATTTTTTAGATGCATTGGAATGATATTGTAAAGTTGAGGCGCCCGATAGAAGATAAATCTCTGCAGATGCGCTCTGTTATATAAAGGTAAAACAATGTTTTGGTTAGCCATTGACCTCGTGTTGTAGACATTTTCAACAGGCAGATAATCTTTATTATGGTATATCCAAACCAAGCAACCATATGAATACAAGCCCCTTATATCAAGCAGATTAGCCTCAGCGTACAATAACCTTGTTGAGAATAATGTAGATTTTTTTAGTATTACTTTTAAAATAGAATTTTGAGTCACTTGTAGATTTCTAAATACATTGTTGTAAACACCACCCCAAATAACAACACAGTATCTCAAAATAGATTCTACCAGTACATTATAGATAATAAGTAAATTATTCCTTGGAAGAACATCTCTCAGTTGGTAGAATTTATATATTAGGAATCTCATTTTTTTTATAATAGAGCCAACCTGCTCATTCCACCTCAGGTGGTGATCAATCACTACACCAAGGTAATTAACTGAAACAGATTTATTTATCGATGTAGAGTCAGTATCTTGCTCACCGCAAATTTTTCTAATTTTTAAAACTTGTGCTTCCGGTTGGTCATCCACCATGAGGGAAACAGTTAAAAATTTACTTTTTTTACATTTAATGTTAAACGACTATAGTTTAACCAACTGTAAATTTTGGCTAGACCAATTTCTGCCTTTCCATAAACCTCCTCCCAGGAGTCTCCCACAAAAACTAGAGCCGTGTCATCAGCATACAGTGTTAGGTAACCATCTAGAGCGTCAATTTTACTGATATTATTTATATACACAAGGAACAGTATTGGACCCAATACTGTCCCCTGTGGTACACCCATCACCACCGGTAAGGGTTCGCTGAGAGCGTTGTCTATTTTTACTCTTTGCATTCTCCCCGAAAGGTAATTAGTTAGAATTTTATGGGCAGGACCTCTAATGCCAGCATTATTTAGTCTTTTTAGAAGTATATCGTGCGCTACAGTATCAAATGCCTTGGCTAAATCAAGGAATAAGCCAAGACACTTCTTATTCTGGTTCATATTTTCTACAACCGCTTTTATTAGATTCAGTACAGCATGTTCAGTGCTAGTGTTTTTTTTAAAACCGAATTGTTTAGTAGTAATTACTTTATATTTTTCAAAGAATGATATTAATCTATTTTTGAGGCATTTTTCAAATATCTTACCAAAATTATTTATTACAGAAATGGGCCTATAATTACTACAATTTTTAGGATCTTCCGATTTATATATTGGTGTTACAATAGATTCTTTCCATTGATGCGGCAAGACTGTAGTTTTAAAACTTAAATTGAGAATATATCTTAATGGTTCAATAATAGTTTTGTGAATTTTTTTGAGATACCATCTGGACCAGGTGATGAGTTAGATTTCATGTCAGATATTATTTGTATAAGTTCATTGTTGTCAACACAATTAAGAAATAAAGATGACTGTACGGAGGGCTCAGCAGGAGGTTGCGGCAAATCTTTATCTATTTTGTCTCTCATTTTTGTTCCTATATCAACAAAAAAATTTTTAAAAATATTAGCCGTATCCCTATTATTATTTATTAAATCACCCTTGTCATTATATACAGTAATGCTCTTAGAATTTGTATGTTTTAATTTGCAATTTGTGATATCATTTATTATTTCCCATGTTTTTTTATAATTTCCGCGCACATCTGATAATTTCACTTTATAATAGTTATTTTTAGTATTTTTCAGGAGCCTGTTTAGGTTATTTCTATACGTTACGTATTCACGTCGCCCTTCCTCTGAAAAATTACGCAATAGTCCCTTCTTCAGGGTATCTCTATGATGTATAGAGTTTATTAATCCAGCGGTTATCCAAGGTTTAAGCTTTCGATATCTATTATTTGATAAAGTAATTTTTTTTGTTGCTATAGATATGTATGATTTTAATTTAGTAATAAAATTATTATAACTATTTTGGGTATCATTTTCATTCATCACCTCGTTCCAGTTTTCCCTTTGTAACAAACGATTTAATTTAGCAAAATCTATTTTATTAATGTGTTCAATATGATCACTGTTCCTAAAACTTGAATTTACAACAATATCTTTTTTTATTGAAAGAAAAACTGAATAGTGATCTGTTAAATCAATTTCAAATACAGCTGAATCTATATGTAAATTTGGATGTTTCTTCCTGACAAAAATATGATCAATAAGGGTGCTTGAATCCCTAGTCACTCTAGTTGGCTTATTTATGTAAGATACATATCCCTGTTCAATAAGTGCATTTAAATAATTAGCTTCATTTATATCCAATGTATGTTTTATGTTTATATTTATATCTCCCATGAAAATATCTACATCGTGCTTTTCTAAATTTAACAAGTTACTTAGCTCTGCCACATATGTTTTTTCACAAGTAGAAGGTGGTCTATACGAGGCTATAAGCCCTATACTTGTTTGGCAAGAGTTGAATGTTATCTGCAATAATTTTGTCTCCGTCAGGTTATGAGTATTTACTTGTGCATCTATATTATTTTTTACATAAATTATAAGCCCATCATTTTGATTGAATTTAGAATTGTTATAATAAATATTATAATTGGGTATATTATAGTGACTTATATATTCAATATTCCTAACCTCTGATAAAACTATTACATCTGAGTCCAATTCTGTTTCCTGTAAGTATACTAGCAGATCCTCAAAATTTTTTCTAATACTTCTTATATTAAAATGAATAAAATTTATTCTATTTTCCATTTCATGTGCTTGGGTAAAATCATTTAATTTTCCAAATACTGGAGAATCCACCTCATCCTGTGACTCCAGCTCCTTTAAAAAATCAATCATTAAACTATATATTTATGTGTATTTTTTACTATAATAGGACAAAAAAAAAAAACAAACAGTAAAATAGAAACAAGTACTCCCATCCAGTTGCCCATTGTATACATAGCTATATTTATGAAAATGTACAAAAATAATTTAATTTAGAGACCCTATCACTCATTTACAATAATTATGTAGGTACTTTAATAATTTCATTAGTGAATCTTCATAATTTTATCAGCAGTTTTACAAAAAATGTTCCCATTACTAGTCCAGACGTTGGCCATCGTATGTTTTTTGATCGCTTGATTAAGCACCGCCAATCTTTTTTCGGTCAGATCTTCTCTAATTATCTTACCAGTTCCCTTTAATGTTTTTTTCTGAGAGTAGATTTCCTGCTTGGTTTTAAACTTGCAAAATTGCAAAAATACCCCTCTGATTTTCATGGGGTCTCTCCTACCAATTCTGCGGCATACAGTTATATCATCCTGGGATAATTCTAGATTCATTTTTTCAGTTAATAATTTTAAAACCTCCATTTTAATTTTTAATATTCTCATTTTCTTTTTCTGGCATCTTAAAAATCCATAAATTATTTCTTCTCATCTCTTGATCGATATCATCCAATTTATTTAGTTTTTTTTCAAAGCTGAGCGTTTTTGCAATTATTTCACTGACTTTACTCTCACAATTTGTTTTGAGTTCACTGAGTTTTTCATTTCAGCTTTAACAGCTGATACTTCTTTTTCAAGTGATTTCAGTTTTTTATTTATTGTGGAAGTAATTTCGATAGATATCTTATCAGATATCTTTTTTATAATTGTATCGTTCATCCATACTTGTTTTAGTGCTACGTCCACTATGTTTTTTATTTCTTCTGCCAGCTCACGTGTTACCGGCATGATGAAATTCGAGAATTATCAAACTTCGGTTGTAGCTTTTTGTATGCAAGAAACAGTCAATCAATTGATTAACTATACTTATTTTTACCAGATAAAGACTTTTCTACTACTTTTTACCAGATAAAGACTTAACTACTAGAATGATTTAAATGATTACCACAGACACAAATATATTATTCACAAAAACTCATCCCATAAAATGGGATGTGGGATAAATTGCTTAAACTTAAAGTAAGCCAAAGAGATTTTACCTCTTACTTGTATTCTAGCTAACAACTGACTCTCTATCAAGTTCGTGTCTCCACTTCCTGTCTGTTGCGCCCCACTTTCATCCATAGAATTGACAAATGATCACATGAGAGGTAGACAAAACACATTACAAGGTGGGATATTATAGATATATATAAATATAATATTTACGATATAATAATAATTCATCCGGTGATTTACTGCTCTAAATAACAAAAGGGGATAAAATGATTAAAATTTTGTTACAGTATTTATGTTCTATAAATTCATTTTTCTGTTCTAATTCACTTCTAAGTTTCTTAATTTCTTTGAACCTATCAAGATCTTTATCATAGTGTTCTTCACAGTCTTCTGAAAATAATATTTGACCTTTACTTATTGTGCTAAAGCTTTGTCTTTCCAAACAACTTTCACGAAAATCATTATGACATGATACCACTACAACAGTTAATTCTTTAGTTTTAAAATATTTAAATGTTCCAAAAAGGGCTATGTTAATTTTTCCTCCTATGTAGGTAGTTATTATTCGTAGGTATTTGTGCCACTGTGTTTCATAATATTCTGTTTCGCTGTTACTGTTATCAGTTTATATATGTACACTTTTTGTGGCTACTTTTTTAATCCATAGATAGAATTTATATTAATTAATTCATTTCTGACGAAGAAGGAACATATTTCACTAATCGTGGATCTAACAACTGCATTTCCATTACATCAGCTCTGATATAACTTCATGCACAGATTGGTGCAAATCTCCATCCAAACAAATCAATGTAAACTGTATTATTAATACAATCATTTAATAGATGAGCTTCAACATGGAAAGCTAATATAGCGGTAAAAAAAAGATAGATCTGAAACTAACTCAGTAATGCTTATCACTCCAGTGTACTGCTTAGTACTGTTAATTTAAAATTTTCTAATATAGTTTTAGGGAAAACTAAATATTTAAAAAAATACACAATGAAGAATTAATTATTATTTATTTACAATTACCTATGTGTTTGTTAAGTACCTACCTACTCCTACACCTTAAGATAATATATAAATTAAATAATTTACTATAACTATTTAGAATTAAAAAAATATATTTTTTTTAGTTTAAGTACACATATTCACAGAGAACAAAGAAGAGTGCATATTATTTTGTTGCTGGATTATTTGGAAGAAAAATTGGGAAAGATGTTTGGTTTCCAGAGCCACTAAAGAAAGATCCAATTTTAAGAGTAAGTAAAAGTAATAATTCTGAAAACAAATATTATAAAAATCAGTTGAAATAATTAATTTGTGTTAATTGCTGCAGTGTTAAGTTTTAGAGTGACCTTTGAAAATTTATATATTCTAAAAAAGGGTTGCTCCTGTATCTTTTTTATTTTTCAGCATACGTCAAACACATTTGCGAATTGCTTATGGGATAAAAAAATCTAAATTTAAAGATACGAAAAAATTCCTACCTACTTCCTGTTTTACCAAAAGTAATCTTTACATATTTGAATTCATTTTTTGAATTTGAATATGCTGCAGCTATAGCTCAGTCTGTTAGGTGGTGGGTGGTAGCTTGTGACTAACAGAAAGGTATACTGTGATGCGAGTTCGAACCTCGCCAGGGGTGAAAAAGGACCTCTCCTAGGGAATGATTGTATGTCTGTGTTTTTTTCATGTGTACTCTCCCTCTATACAAGTCTGGGGCTTTTAGAAGAGAGGTTGCTCCTTTCTGTGGTGTTCAAAACAAAACAAAAAAAAAAAAAAGTTTTTAGGTGGTTTAATAAAAAAGGTGGTGATTAAAAAAATAGGTGGTTTTTGCACCTATTGCTACCATTTTAAAATTTTGTTGTATTATTGATTATTATAATATATTAAAGATGATTATTTTATAAAAATTACTTTCGTCTTATTAGTGGTACCAGTCGATTTTTTAGAATATCTAAATTGGATTTTACCTATCGCGTCAGCTAAAATAATAATTTTTTTATTAATGATATGGACAAAATAATACTTATCTGGGTTGCTTTCTGATGATACTTGGGTTGTTGGGTTGATATTTTTATGAATCATAGCACACCATATTGTAATTTTAAAAACATATATATACAGGGTGTCCCAGATTTACCATGACAGCTGATATCTCGATTACAGTGAGTTTTACGACAAAATGACGAGAGATATCTTTTGTTGTAAATTTAGTACGACACATTTTGAATATGTTTTCATTTATACAGGGTGACCCATTTAAGGGCAGGGGCAATATGTTGGGAAAGTTTAAATTTCCCAACTTTCTCAATTTCTGTATTTTTTCATGTCATTAAAATTTCCTGTAATTGTGCTCTACAGCAGTATTTACTTTTTTAAATTTGAATGTTGCCTTATTGAGTTATTTAGTAATATGTGAAGAAACAATCAGGGATTACCGAGTGATTGATATAAACAATAAAAATATCGGGAGTGTTGGAAAGCACCAAAACAAATATCAATTTTTGTACATATCTTCTTGACAAATTGTGTTTTAAGTACATTTGGAAAAATGCCTTTACAATTTTCTGCTGGTGAATGTGTTGATATATCATTAATGTTTGGTGAATTATATTTGATATAAGCAGTCTGTTTATATCACCGGCAATTTTCCGAAAGACCAGTATCTTCACGTATGAGTTTTGCTGGCATTGAAGCCAAGATGAGAACTGGATCATTTCCTTCCCATTTGAAACATTCTCATCACTTGGCACAGACTAGGAAATATGAAACGGTAATAAATGTTTTGGCATATGTATGAGTTAATCCACATACTTCATTACACGTTATAACAGACGAAGTCGGTGTTATCAAATCTACAGCACACAGAATTTTAAAACAACATCAGTACCATCCTTTTAAAATCCAGCTTATTCAGGCATTGAAGCCCGTTGACTTTGACCGGCGGTTGCAGTTTATTGCTTCAATTGAATTAACTTTTTAGAAATTAGGTAAAATCAACATTTGCAGAACACCTGCTTTATTTCATCATGAGCGGCCCCTCACCATATACATATCTATATACAGAGACTTGTGCGTATAGGCAAAACCAACATTGCACTTATTGGTATTGATTAACAGAAACTCCCTAGACTCAGTGCAGTTCTCCCGGCCCGGTTAGAGGTTAGAGTTTTAATTAAATCAAAATATTTTGACAGAATTATTTAACCTTACAAACGAATTGTTCATAATATTGAATTTACATGGAATTAAGTGTTACATATGGATAATTAATAACTATGGGAAAAAATTTCAAAAAGTCAAACTTGGTCGGTCCAATTTTTACAAATTTTTTTATTACAGTACTAAAAGACTTCAAAACTTTTAATAACAATATAAGCAAAAAGGTATGCTTTTGATAGTTATTTTTTTTAAATTTAATATACAGAGTAAAAGAAACACATTGTGACATTTATTTTTTATTAGATACAAAAACCAACATTGAAAAAACATAATACATGCTACTCTCTGATTTACAGTACCATTACACTAACAATAAACCCGAAATTATTTAAAAATTACATTAAAAAAAGTTACATATAAGTAATGTTGAAATTTATGTCCTTTACTAGCTATACACCAATTTACTCTCCAATGCATATTTTCAACCACATTTTGCATCTGTTTGTCAGATATATTGTTAATTTCTCGAATAATCCCTGGTTCTAATTCTTTGATATTATGCAAATATTTATGTATACCTACACAGTCCATGTAAACTAACCCCCCCCCCCCCTCTTAATTTGTTAATTCTTAATATATTTTTACTTTTCAAAAACCAAATCTGTCATTTTTCCTGTAGATTTAGATAGATTGTAATGTTAAATATTTTAATTAGTAATAATTATATAGGGTGTAATAAAAACTTTTTTAAATGGAACACTTTCTAATCTTGCTAGAACTAAAATCTATTTTCTGAAACCAACGGTATATTACTTTTTGAGGTTATCTTTAAGATTTCTGGAGATATTTAAACTTATAATATTACTAGTATCAGAGCAACAAAATAATTAATACTTTTATTAACAACAAATAAAAAATTACAACAAATGCAAAGAATAAAAAAATAATTTAGAATTTAAATATATTATTTTAAACCTAACAATGTTATTTTACAAGCCACTCTAGATCAGTAATAAATGAAAAAGTTTGATAATAATAATGTCAAAACAACTGGGTTAATTTAATAGTAATAATAATAATTTCCTTTATTAAGTAACACCAGAAGAAAGTAGAAAAATAAACATTTATGTTGGGAATGTGAACAATAATAATATAAACAAAAATATCTGATTTACCTAAAAATTCAGTAGCTCACAAGTAAATAAATACTAATGAGGTCCTGCTCTACCACTTAACCATTAATTAAAAACTAATTTGTGTACATATAATATTTTAACAATAATAATGATGATGAGAGCAAGTGCGACTAATTTATACCTACTAAAGTATGTTACTTTAACTTAAGTTTGTTATTTTATCTAACTTACTAACTAATTGGAACATTTTAGTTTTTTTTTTCACATTTACAATTGAGTTGTTTTTGAAGAACTGCCATTTCAAGCTCATGCTTCTCTTTATTCCTCTTCTACCTCTCTTCATGTTCTTTTTTCATTAAATTTATTTGCAGCTCCACAAGCTTTAATTTTCGCTCCAGTAGCTACTCACTGTACATTAAGGATATACTCAAAAACTGTAAACTACTATTATACCTTCACCATTATTAATACCACCACCAAAATTGTCCGAATCAAATGTATTTTCCGTTCCTGTTGCTGATAGACCTATAATTCCTAACACTCTGTCTCCCCAATTTCCGATATCCGTGTATGGGCCACCACCGGTCTTATATAAACAATTTTTCTGTGCACTAAATTTCTTCTTGATACTTTTCTTCCAGGCATCCCACTTGTTCCGCAAATGTTTACTTGTACGTCCTGTACCCACTGTAGCATTGAACTTTACTGCGATTTTTTCCCATTCCTTTTGTTTCTTTCCATTTGTTATAGCATCTGTTTTTTTACATTCTGTAATAATATATCATAATAATATTAATACTACCTACCTACATTACATTTTATTGTAACTTACCTATAATTTCTTTGTGGGATTCCACTAAGGTGAACATTACCTCCATTTCGTTAGCCGTAAAATTATTACGAGTACTCTTTGTTTTCTCCATTTTAATTAGCATAAATCACAAACAGCAAACAATGCACTAAAAACAAACAAGTTAACAAGAAGCCGCGAAATCACTGACACTATCAACTGTCACACGAAATATGACAGAATTCAGCTCTCAAAACGCCCAAATGTCATGCGTAGTACGTACTTCTTACTACCAACCTAAAAATCATTATGAATACCAAACCCTTATTCCTGGAATAGTTATCCCAAGCAACTATGTAGCTTGTAAAACGCTTGCGCTTTATACCAGGTATAAAGAAGAGTATATATTTATTCTTGGTATAGTTATTCTAGGTATAATTTGACATTTGTAAAATCGGCCCTTCCTATAACAACTACTCACAAACAAGAGATGCCATATTCTGCCAGCATGGAATAAATTGTTACATAGTTGCCAAGTTTCAAACATGGCAAATATGAAAAATTAAAAATATAGTAATATGTACAGAATTCAACAATATTGTATACATAACTTAATATTACTATACAATAGTTATAATTTTCATAATGTGATAGGTGATTCTAAAAACTCAATTACAATAAAAATATTTAGTACAATTCCAGTACAATTATATAGCTGACAACAATGATACAATAATTAGACTGTGAATAGACAAGACATCATCCAGAAATGGAAATAAATAAATCTTTATATATATATATATACAGTGTGGGTGAGTTTGGATTACACACTCAGTATTTTCGTAAATTTCAAGATATTAAAAGTGATTTTTTGTGCTCTTTTCAACCATGTGACTAAAAACGCTCTTATTAAAAAAATAAAAGAGCAGCAACATATTGGTGATTTTTTTAAATGGAACACCCTGTATTGTATTTCATAATTTGAAATCCTTTCAAATTCTGAATATGACACCGTTTTTATTTTTTCGTAAAAGTGATAATAAGCATATAAGTTAAGAACAATACATGATATTATCGGTACTAGCGAAGTTTACAGGATATTTATTCTGTAAACTTTGGTACTAGGCCATGGATTGTACAATTGAAACAAAATATTTATTGAAATAAATGAAAATAATATCATTAACAAAGTTATGAGTTATTTGCATAACTTTTGTCTTCATAAGTATGCTTTGTTTTCAATAATTGTGCAATCCATGGCCCAGTACCGATAATTTCTTGTATTGTTTCTAACTTACATATTATCACTTTTAAGAAAAAATAAAAACGGTGTCATATTCAGAATTTGATAGGATTTCAAATTCTGAAATAAAATACAGTAGGTAGCTGTAACTTTGAAATAGTTGTAACAACTGTAATTTTTTCTATAAAATGTCGAATACCTTCGAAATGGCTAAGTGCTTATTATTTGCTATAGGGAATACAACACAAACTGACGCTAAATTTGCATGCAGAATCCAAAAATGCAAAAGTATATTATGTGTTCTATTTAAAAAAAAAACACAACTTTAGTATGGTACACGTTTTTGGAGCACCCAGTATATTTGAAAGTATTTTCAAAATGTGCCTCTCTACGAATAGTTTACAGTCAAATTTGAACGAAATTTATAAAGCCACCAGTTCAAGAGCTACAAAAGACGGGAGCTCAGGTGCAGGACCCTGTATAATATATATATATATATATATATATATATATATATATGTCAGTTGACGACTTCCAGGACATTTTTAGTGATCAACTGACTACTTCCAAGACATCTGTTTACTTCAGGGACAAGACCGGAACTTTTATTTATGTGTCGACGACTTCCAGGACTGTCTTGGAAATCAATGTATGTTTCATTTCATTGATGAGTTCCGGGACAATTGTAATTTTAAGTACTGTTTACAAATTTTCTTAGGGTTTTATATATTTACGATTTACGACAATTTATTTAATTGCTGGTTTTTATTATTATAAATATTTACTTGATTGGTAAATATATAAATATAAATAACCTACCTATAAACATAAGTAGGTACATACTAATTTTTATAATATAGAACTTCTGTTTCCTTCGTAATGAAAGATATATCATCATTAAACTGAATTAAAGGAATTCTTAGGTTAATGGTGTAACTAACTTATCAATATCTTATTCCATAATTTATTGTTAAAAGTTAGATACTTATTATTAGTTAGATAATCTATTTTGTAAACCGGTATTGTCACGGAAAATGAAATAAGCAAACATATTCAAATATGTCTCGGAAGTCGACATTATATATATTTTATGTCTTGGAAATAGTCATTAGGTACCTAAATATCATTTATTATTGGCATTGGTGGCAAACTTATGAATATCTTATTCCATAATTTATTGTTAAAAGTTAGATACTTATTATTAGTTAGATAATCTATTTCGTAAACTGATTGGCACGGTAAATGAAATAAGTAAACATATTCAAATATGTCTCGGAAGTCGACATTATATATATTTTATGTCTTGGAAATAGTCATTAGGTACCTAAATAGCATTTATTATTGGCATTGGTGCTTATCAATATCTTATTCCATAATTTATTGTTAAAAGTTAGATACTTATTATTAGTTAGATAATCTATTTCGTAAACTGGTATTGTCACGGAAAATTAAATAAGCAAACATATTCAAATATGTCTCGGAAGTCGACATAATATATATTTTATGTCTTGGAAATAGTCATTAGGTACCTAAATATTGGCATTTATTAGGTATTATATACACGTGCAGAGCAAGTAATTTAATGTTGAATTTAGATATCTGAAATAGGCAAGTTGTCTCAAGAAAAACGTTATTAGCTATTTATTCCATCATATATCAACCCTATCCACCTAACCTGTAATTACGATAAACGAATGAAAACTGTAACTAAACAAATAATTTTATGTTATTTTTAGCGGAAAAGTTAAAGTAAATGTTAAATATATTGTAGGTAATTATTTACTGTGGGTTTTTAAGAAATCACATGTAGGCACTGTACCTATTCTTTTATTATTATTGTACAGATATTTTACTTTTTGTGGGAAATATTTTATATCTATAGCCCGAAGTTTTACTTTGCCTATACTGCTAGTGGAATGTGAACGAACAATTATAATTATAAATTTGATATAATAATTATTATTATTATTGTGTATTTTCACTCTGGATACGTCTCAGATATACCTACTGTAATTTTTCCACTGATTGAGAATTACCTAACTCAGATCATACTTTTCAGAAACAAAACATTCATCAGATCACATGTTCCGAGACTTACGAACGAATAATATCGAAACGAGACCAAATTTTTACAGATTTAGCATGTTTTCCTTCGTGGCAGACATTACCTACCAAATCTGTATAATATTGTAATTATAAATATATAGGTTGAACACTACCAAGACATGTTAAATTGTCAAGTGACTACTTCCAAGACATTTGTTGCTTTGTTGGATTTGTTACACAAGCTTTTTTTATGTACTAGCGACTTCCAGGACCGTAGTTCAATCTACCTGAATTTCTGAATCACGTTTTACTGACACATTTATTAGATATGCATATTTTATTGCAAACAATTAAGCAAATAGTAAATAAATGGTACATAATTATATCAGTTTCCTTCTGCAGTTTTGCACCTATCTACTTAATGATTGAAACTGAACAAGTAATTTCAATGTTTTAAATATCATTAATTCTGCATAGCTATGAAAGAAAAATATTGTTATACATGTAACTACCTATTACTTAAAAAGTAGAGATGTAGTAATAAAGCAGTCACTCAAAATGGATGTTTTTATAGGAGTTTAACCATCGTCAATAGGGTGCGATTAAAATCTCTGGGCATATTCCCATTTCTAGAGAAAATCATAAACCAATAAAAAAAATAATAAACCAACCATAAAATTCGGTGAACCATATAATTTTCTTATTTATTTATTTCTAGTCTGTAACGTTTTTGAAATGTATGCTTATATTTCTTATTTTACATTATAAATATATTAGATATAACTGAAATCAGAAGGAATCATTACCATTAAAAAAAAAATATATTGCATTAAGGGTTTATTCTATTCACCCCAATTGTGAGCAAAGAGAGATAGAGAGAAAGAATTAAAACATTATACGGTAATTCTTACGGTATACGGTATAAAGGATAAGTAGGTATACATAGAGTACATAATATAAATCACTACATTTATGTACCTACAGAAAATTATATATGAAGTAAGTACTGAAATAGTTTATGAAGTCCCACTAGTTTTCTGGGACCATATGCCGAACGAGTAGTACCTGTCAACCCTATTTCCTAGAATTTATTTTTATATACATATATTGACGTATATTGAATCTTTCCAAGACATTAATTATAAGTTGCTTACTTCCAAGACATCATCTGCTTACTTCAAAGATTATTAATATGCACAATGTTTGGTAATATAACTAAGGTAAGGTAATAACAACATATTTATTCAACAGTTTGCTAGTGAAATAATCGTTATGAATTCATAATTTACCAAAATTCTTGTATGCAAATGATTCCTCTTCATCTGTTCTAGAAATTAATATTATACATGTGTTTACATTTATGTTGTTATTTTTGCAAGCAAATAATACATGTTTAAAACATGGTATAATGAATACGAATTTGAATTAAGAATACCTATATAAATTACTATTTAAGCCTTTTTCAAGATTTGAATTTAATAACTGATATTTTATACTCATGTTCCGAAATTCAACGATGGCACTGAATAAAAAAGAATTAAATATTTAATACCTACCTATATTGTATCGATTGTATCTAATACAATCATAGTGTGTTAAACGTTTTTAACCTGCGTCCTAATACTAATTGATAATCGTATATAGGATATGGCTAGGTATACTTGTACATCATCCATACATTTATTCCATACATACATCCATCCATACATCCATACAGAAAATGACTGTTTTAAGTAAGTACTGAATACATATACTGATATCATTCTTTAAATTGATATTACTACCCGGTTTCTGGGATCAGGTATTTGTCAAATGAAGTTTATAAGCTGTGGTTTAGACACGTGCATCTTTGGGTCAACCGTTTTCTATTCTGGGCGGTGTAACCCTATTTCCTAGAATTATATTTTTATATACAATAGGCATATTGAATCTTTCCAATACATTAATTATGTAAGTTGCTTACTTCCAAGACATCATCTGTTTATACTTCAAAGATTATTAATATGCACAACTCTTGGTAATATAAGAAAGTAACATCATATTTATTCAACGATTTACTAGTGAAATAATCGTTCTTCTGAATTAAATATTTACCAAACTTCTTGTATTGAAATGATTCCTCTTCAGCAGTTCCGGAAGTCAACATTGTACATATTATGTACACATTTATGTTATTATTATTATTTTTTCTAGCGAATTACGTATGTTTGAGACACACTATAGTGAAAATGGTACGTGTTTATGAATATATAAATTATTATATAAGCCTATTTCAAAATTTTAATCAAATAACTGATATTTTATACAAATGTTCCGAAATTCAACGGTATATAGCCGATTGAAAAATAATCGTTTTTGGAAAAAAGTACATAGTTTGTTGGCGAGGAAATGCAAATGTACACCTAATTCAACAAAAATATCTATATATAAAATGTCCCGGTAATCGTCGTTTGACATATATATATATATATATATATATATATATATATACAGGGTGGGCCATTAGTGCGTATGCGGACTGTACTACCTATACCGTTAAAGATAGAATAATAATTTTTGGTACGAAGTTAGATGCCAGTGGCGTGCATATTTTAAAATTATTTTGGCACATACAAGGTGTTTAATATTAAAATGCCGAACCGAACATACATTTTTTTAAATGGAACACCCTATATATTTTTAGATTTTTGAATTAAGCGTACTTTTCTGAACAATTTAATATATCACTATCTTTAGATATATCTAAATATATCTAAATTTACACGTGGCGACGTTGTTGCAAGTTTTCTATGAAAAAGGTTGCTACTTCGCATTATTGTATCTAACCATTTAAATGAGATATGACGTCCATTTTTTCATAGGATACATTAAGAATATGCCTTTATTCAAGAAAATATAACGATTTAAACAAAAGTTACATTTGCTATACAGGGTGATACATTTCGCATATCGTAATTTTACTTCAAAATTTTAAATCGAACACCCTGTATATTATTATGTCGTCTTAAAGAGCTCCTTTTCAGCTTTCTAACGATACCATACTTGGTGGGTTTAAATAAAATTTATTTGTTAAAAAAAGGGTTTGAAACTTGAAGAACCGTTGAAATTAAGATAAGTTGTAAAAAAATAAGTTAATAAAAAGTTTATACTGGTAGCTTATTATTATTCTTATTGTTAATAACAAATTGTGAGTCGCACTTAATAAAAAAATAATTCACATTTTAATAAATAACGAAAATAACCATGTCTTCGTGGTTGATTGTAAATTGTAAAGACAAATTATTATTAATAGGGATACCTACTATACTCTTATATAGGGTGCTTTGAAAACAAAATTGAAAAGTGGCTCGAAGAACTGTCACTGTCATTATTAATGTTTCTATTGTGTTGGTTTTATTGTATCAGTCAGTATTAGAGGAAATATTCAATCTACCCATATTATCGAAAATGAATTTTACTAAAGAAGAAATGCTAGACATGATATTAGTTCTCAGAGTGATACAATACTCGGAATACTGACTGATACAATAAAACCAACACAATAGAATCATTTTTCTCAATTCGTCAATATAGGGTTTACTAGTTTTATACAGAGTAGTTTAGAAGATATGAGAATTTTTGTATCTTAATCACAATGAATCGAGTACCATGTATTCTTTTAAGAAAATAAATACGAGATAATTCTTGACCCCATTAATTATGCTATATATATGGTCTAGTTTTACTTTATATAGAATTTTCTTCAAAATAGCTTTACTTGTATATAGAGCGAATCACTCGCAGCCACAGTTTTTTCAATTTTTACACCCTATATTTTATATCATTTTCCTTAAGGTTTCTCAGGACTCTTTCTATTCTATGAATACCTAATTCCCTATACCTAATTGTAACGGTTTTTGAGATATTAGAGATTAATAATATTTTAATAATAAATATATATATAATAAATAAATAAAAATATTTTAAAAAGATAAAAAGTCAACTTCAAGAACGCAAAGAAGCAGGAGAAAATGATATTTTCATTAAACATATAAAGGGGATTCCTTGCATTATTAAAAAAAACTAGTTGTGCCCAATGCAAAATCCAATATTGAAGTTTTATGTTATTATCAAAATACGCGTGGTTTAAACAGTAAAATAGACGTGTTATATCCTACAACTAGTGACCTAGAGTATGACATCATAGCGTTGTCCGAAACCTGGTTGACTGATAATGTTAACAGCAGCGAAATTTTTGACATCAATCAATATACAATATTCAGGAATGACAGGTCGGATCGCAAAGGTGGAGGAGTTCTACTTGCATTAAAAAATAATTGGCTGGTCAACCAACTGGATCTGCAAAACTTTTTTAGTGAAGTTCCTAGTATTAATATTGTTGGATGTTGTGTAACTATTAACTCATTTATATCTCTTTTTGTTTTTGCTATCTATATACCTCCAGCCACGTCAGTAGAAATGTACATAAAATTCTTTGGTTGTTTTGAGCTTATTGAGAGGGTATATGGTAAGCGTATTGTTATTTTCGGAGACTTCAATATACCCGGTTTCATTAATATGATACATGATAACAATGTACATGATATAGATGAGCGATCTGGAGTGATTATTAACTTCATGAATTTTTATGACTTACAACAATCTAATACTGTGTTGGACACTTCAGGTCGAATTCTCGATTTAGTCATGTCTAATGTGACGTGTTCTGTTGTGAAGGAAGACCAGCCTCTTGTAAGGGTTGATAACTATCACCCTCCTCTTAATATAACACTGAGCATAGAATCAGAGCACCGTGTTGTATTTCCTATTAATCCTTTTTCTCAAATGTATAATTTTAGAAAGTGTGATTTGAGAATTGTTTATTCTGAATTATCAATTGCTGATTTTTCTTGTTTGGAGCATGTCAAAGATAAATTACTTACTATAAATTTTATAGTATTTTATTAGATATTTTTAGACATAACATACCATTAAAGGGAAACAACCAAAGCAAATACCCAGTCTGGTATACGAGAGATATTATATCTGATTTAAAACATAAGAACAGGCTATTACGTAAGCACAGGACAGCTAGATCAGATGCATCCTACCATCAGTTTAAATGTCTTAGATCTCAAGTTAAAACTAAAATAAATAATGCCTATAAATCTTATATAGTTTCTGTTGAAAATAGTGTACAAGTAAATTCCAAACATTTTTGGGCTTTCATAAAAAACAAAAATAAAGTGTCGCGTATTCCGGGTGTCATCTCCGATGGAGATACTCAATATTGCGAACCTAGGACAATTGTGGATTGTTTTAGCCGCTATTTTGCTAGTGTATACTCTGTAAATGCTGATAACCCAGTAGTTGATTTGGATCAGTTGTGGTGTGGTTCTGATATACATATTAATCTCAGTCAGGTAACTGAGGATGAAGTATTTGCTGCAATTCGCAAATTAAAGCCAAAGACATGTTGCGGGCCCGATGCTGTACCTAGTTTTCTGATCAGGGATTGTGCTGTCGTTTTCTGTAAACCACTAAGAAAAATATTTGAGCTTTCTTTAAAGACTTCTACATTTCCAAGTTGTTGGAAGATGGCTAGAATTTCTCCTATTCATAAAAAAGGTAGTCTAAATGAAGTTAGCAACTACAGACCCATTGCCTTAATATCCGAATTCTCCAAGGTATTCGAGATTTTTATACGTTCTTATATTTATAGCAAAGTTGAACATCTTATAAGCGAGCGTCAGCATGGTTTTCTTGCTAGAAGGTCTACGGTAACAAATTTATGTTGCTTCTCCGATTATGTAAGTACTGTTTTGGATGATGTTGGCCAAGTTGATGCAATTTACTCCGATTTCTCGAAAGCTTTCGACAAGCTAGACCATCATGTATTATTATCAAAATTACAATCATTCGGTTTTTCCTTGGATATGCTTAAATTTTTCCACTCGTATTTGACAAATCGGAGGCAATTTGTAGAATACAATGGTTTTCAGTCTGATTCATTTATACCTACCTCTGGTGTCCCACAAGGTTCAGTCCTTGGACCATTATTGTTCTTATTATTCATAAACGATATAGCGGATAATTTTCAGTGTGAATCATTGCTCTTTGGAGATGATCTTAAATTGTTTAGTAGAATCAACATCTTTTCTGACTCAGTGCATCTTCAGAATGATTTAAATAAACTTGATTTATGGTGTGCTGCTAATAAATTACCATTAAATATTAACAAATGTTTCATTATTACTTTCACAAGGAAATTTAATAAAGTTTTACACAATTATACGATAGGGCATCATCCACTGAATCGAGTATCCCATATCAAGGATTTGGGCGTTACGTTGGATGAGAAACTAACTTTCTCTCCACATATAATGAATGTCGTTGCATCAACAAATAAAACATTAGGTTTTGTTTTTAGAAACTGTTCATCTTTCACGAATTCAGCAGCTCTCATGCAACTGTTTGTATCTTTGATTCGATCCCAACTAGAATATGCAAGTTTGGTCTGGGATCCACTCTATTTGAAGTACATTAATGCGGTAGAATATATTCAACGCAAATTTTTAAAGTTCATGTATTTCAAAACTGAAAGAGTATACCCGACACAAGGTTACGATCATCAGATTTTGTTGAACATGTTCAATATGCAATCGCTAAAAAACAGAAGAACAATTGTTAATCTCAAATTCTTGTATGGTTTATACCATTATAATATAAACTGTGCTGAACTTTTAAGCAAACTAAATATAAATATTCCAAGACACTCCTGTAGGGGTCATAGATATTTTTACTTGCAAGCCGCTAATAGTAATATTGGTCTCATGTCTCCACTAAACAGAATATGCCAGCAATATAACGAGTTTGATTACCTGACTGACATAAATTTTAATTCTTTGAATAGTTTTCTAAAACCTATTTTAGATCGGTTATAGTGTTTATTTATTTCTGTCATTTGTACCATTTGTTTACTTATAATATCAGTGTGTTTATTTAAGTATGTGTACACGACATTATTGTACAATTTACACTAACAGTTTTTTTTTTGCTTTTTTTTTACTACCACTTATTTCTGTATCACTATTATTTGTAATGTGCTTTATTATTATTCTTTTTTATCTATTATTGATTGTTATGTATTTTTTCTATCATTTATATAAGTATTTGTAATGCTCTGTAATCTTGTAATCTTTGTTGTCAATTTGCCCTGTAATTGGGATTTTCCTGTTGGGCTTTAAATTAAAATAAATAAATAAATAAATAATCTTAATTAATTTTGTGTTATATTCTTCTGCACCAAGTATAATATTAAAAAAATATTTTTTATTGAAAATCTTTCTACGCCCCTGATTGTACAAGAGTCAAGCTTTTACATTTTTTATTTTTAACTAAAATCGGCGAAGATGTTTCCGAGATGCAGTCTCTTAAAAATTACAAAAAAATTTGCTGTCAACTCATTTTGTGAGCAGTTTATTGGTGAAATTCACGGTTTATTAAAAAAATTTTAAAAAACCTAAAAAAAAAATTGTGAAAATGATATGGTGTGATATGGTTTATTTAAACTGTTTTTTTATGTAGTTTAATTATTGGTACTTGCATTAGATAGATACTCATACTTATACTCATGGTTTATTTGACTACTTAAGATACACAATGGTACATTTGTAGCAAGTCAAAGAGAGAACAAATGATATTTGCCATATAACAAGCAAATATGATAAGATGTACATACTACGTAGATAAGTTAACTCTAGTTACCTAAATAACAGTGTAAACAATAACACAATGTAAATATAAATAATCATTTTCCACACCAATTCACATTATCGGTCAAGACATGGTATCTGCAATGCGCAAAGTCGTTTAAAGAATAGAAACAGTATTTCAATAAAAAGCTCTTAGTTTTGTTTTTAAATAGTCTGAGGTCAAGGAACTTTATAGTGCCTGGGACCTTATTATAAATATGAATATTTAGGAAATTCCTTTGAGATTTTGCCAGTCGGAAACAATGTGTTCTTAACAAGTTACTACTTCTTGTAGAATAATTATGAATGTCTGACTGGGTTCTATAATTATTAAGATGTTTGTTCTATTAGAGTGTGGTAAATATATAATGTTGGCAGTGGCATTATACCTAAACTAATAAATGAACTGGTTTAGTATGCATGGTATATATTGGCAAACAGGCAAATTATAGAATATTTGTGCTGTATTGTGTTTAAAAATTACCAAAATGATACTTATATTTATATTGAACCACCAGAAAATGATAAGGCCTAATCCGAGGAGGATAGTGATCTTTCGGATCAAGAAGGTGATATAAATCATTTGCCACGAGGAATTCTCAAACAAGGATGTGAGGTAGTGTATCTAAACGAATCCGACAGTAATGAAGACTATAATGTGCCATTATCTATGCAGAGCAGGGTATTGATTAAAGTACCAGAACATGATACGGTCGACAAAGCTAAGGAGGATGTAATATTTGAACGTGCATCTGAAAGCGATGAAGACTTGCCATTATCCATTCTGAAGGAGCGATTCATCCAGTTACCGTCTTCCTCTAGACCCTCTAGATCATAACTCACAACCTCTAAATCATAATCTAAGGTAAAGAAAGGAAAAAATCCATACGTCGTCCAGCACTATTCCAAACTATATCCTGAACTTAGATTGTGATCCTAAACCACCATCACATTAAGCAAAAGCTGCACAAACTCCCAGTGATTTTTTTAAGCTTTTTCTTTTATGAAAACCTATTGAATCACATAACGGTACATGGTACTACACCGTTATGCCATTAAGTGTCTGCCCCATGTGAAGATATTAGATATAACATTAGTCATTTGGTTCAATATCACTAAACAGATAATAAATGCAAAGTCTGCAATACAAAATTCTAAATTCATTTGTACAAAATGTAATATTGGTTTACATTCTAAGTATTGTTTTATTTTATACCATATCAAACGATAAATGTTAGTAAATAAAGAAAAATTAAATTTAAACTACTTGTGTGTATTTCATGAAGTCCTTTTAAACTGTCAAATAATAATAGTATGCTTTCAAAAAAAAAGAAATATTGCTATGCACTAATGGGCTAAACAGTTTGTCCATCCTATACTTCTAAAGAAAATGAGAATTTAGAGTATAAAACCTCAAATATCTCAAAAACCATTGCAATTGGGTACAAGGAATGCTTCATAGAATAGAAAGAATCGTGAGAGATCTTAATGAAAATAATATAAAGTAATCGAACTCCAGTCTCTAATTCTATTACATTATTGAATTGGATTACTTTGTAGTTCTACAAACTTTGCGATAGATGGAATCGAGAAATAAAAATGAATCCAAAAACTACAGATGAACGGAATGCTTTTAAGAGGAGTTTCCATATGATAGATATCGTAAAAAAAATTAATGAGAGGCTAAATCTTCAGGATATTTTAACTGCAGGTAAATATTTTAGACTAATACATTTTACATAATATTAATCTAAATTATCAATATCTTTGTTACCCAATATTTTTAAGTAGGGGTTTCACCCTGGTTAGGGGATTCTATTTCTCCTTCTAACTACGATTAAATTTAATATTTTTATTATTAATATTTATAATACAACAATAATATAGTTTATATATTTATTTAATATTTTCAATAAAAACATTCAGATCCCCCACTTCTTTCCGTAATGTTTTATTAAGAGTTTTGTTTGTGTTTATTCTGTAATATATCTATGTTGTCTTGTTGGCTACAAAATATATAATAATAAATCCTAATTTTATATGGCTTACAAATCTCTTAAATGTTGGGAACAATGTGAAATTATGTGGGTGTTCTGGAAAATGGTGAGTCTATATATATATAAAACCAGTAAGAACAGCGGAAATCAGATGATTATTTAAAAACATTAAAAACAAATTAAGCAGTGGAGACGACGGTATCATTTCTAGATGATGCCAACTTAGTTGTCGAAACCCGAGTCGAGTGCAGTATAGTGTTTTGGTGTTATGTGGAAAACTACGTCAGTGTTGATATATTAACAGTACCAATTAATTCTAAACAAAAAATAACAAATTATGTTGACGATCCCAACGTACTGATAGGAGAAGAAATAATATCAGAAGTTGTCAACAATGGTAACTTACTTCTACTACAAACAAGAAACGGGTTTTTGAAGAATAATTAATTATAAACAAGACAAAAACTCAAATAATTTTTAGGTCAAGATATTGGCAAATGGAGGCTCCCACTAATACGACATTATGCAATCAAATTTTGAACCTAAGTGCAAATACAAAGTTTCTTGGAGGACACCTAGATGGATTCTTAATATGGTCAAATCACATTGACAACATTGCAACAAAACTAAGTTGAACAGCAAATGGTATTCGTATGGTTAGTAAATACTTGCATAAAAAATCGGTGAAAATCATTTATGCGGGGGTAGTTTTGAATCAGTTTGTAAATACGACATCATGTTTTGGGGAGAAGTTCCAAGTTTCAAAGAATATTTATTATTCAAAAAAGGGTTTTAAGCAATAAATAATATGAATTTTAGAATGTCATGTAGAACGGTATTTCGGGGAAATGACACAATGATGATCTATGGGTTGTTTATATATGAATGTCTAATGTTTGTAATAAAGAACAAAAATAAATTCATCAATGAGTTACCACATACATACCAAATGCGAAATTTGAATCGTATGTAGGTGTCCATACCATAGGCTCACATTAACAGAGAAAAATGCTCACTATATGTCTATAAAGCTATATAATTCACTATCGAATTACATAAAGAGAGTGCAGAGCATTAGGCATTTAAAAGAAATTATTGATTACTATAGAACCTTACAGTGTGTCAGAATATTTAAATTATAGCTTTAATTTAATTATAGTAGTGCTAAGAAACACACCGTAGTGCCCTCTTTGGGTCTTTGCGATACTATCTGTCTGACAATTAATGTCAAATTAACAGACAGATAACGACCTGCTTTTCCACAGGTGCCATTACAGCAGTTAATCTCTATTGTCTTTAAGGAAGAAAACCCTACTTATTTATTTGAAAGAGATGCTGAAAACAACTACTCCACGGGCAATATGCCCCGACTGGCATTGCATTACATCGGCATCTCTACCAGACACTGATCGGTTTCGCGCTTATTTTGCGCTCATCAGAGTGCCATAGGTAGTGGACTCGATGAAGGATGCTGCGACGTGATTGCCTAATGGGCATCGTGAATGTTAGTAGTGGTGAAAAACACCGTAGTGCCCTCTTTGGGTCT
The DNA here is from genome assembly GCA_963924545.1 of Pogonocherus hispidulus. Lineage (NCBI taxonomy): Eukaryota > Metazoa > Arthropoda > Insecta > Coleoptera > Cerambycidae > Pogonocherus > Pogonocherus hispidulus. Next base: position 30,679,407 of record OZ004698.1, read on the forward strand.
TTGCTACTATCTGTCTGACAATTATTGTCAAATTGACAGTCAGATAATGACCTGCTTTTCCGCAGGTGCCATACCAGCAGTGACCTATATTGTCTTTAAGGAAGACGGGCAATATGCCCCGACTGGCATTGCATTTCATCGACATCTCCATAGGAGATGCCGATACTAACATTCACTACTAACATTCACGATGCCCATTAGGCAATCACGTCGCAGCATCGATCATCGAGTCCACTATCTATGGCACTCTGATGAGCGCAAAACCGGTCAGGGTCTGGTAGAAGGTCTCGATGAACGATGTGTCGACTCCTATGGAGAAGTCGATGTAATGCAATGCCTGTCGGGGCATATTGCCCATGGAGTAGTTGTATTGCCTAATAGTGGCTATTGATTCAACATAATATATTATTTTGAAATTTATGGAATTTTCGTTACAATGCAGGAATAAATTCTGCATCGACTTGCATTAGCTTTCCCTATACCTATTCTCAATAGTTTCTGAGATATTGTAGTACGTACTTTGTGTTGTGTCAATGAAAAATTTAGATCAATCCAGAAATATGGAAAATCTCAATGATTTAAATGTAAATAATACACAAATAGTGAAATTTTAGATTTATTTTATATTCATGGTGAATGTGGAAGAAACTCGGAGAACTTGTCGCATTTTTAATGAAAATCATCCCCATTTACCTTTGATGAATAAAACTAAATTCAGAATAAGTGAGTTGAACTTTCTGCGAGTCAATATATGTACTCTAATATGTCTCCATCTATTAACTCGAAATTAAGTAAATGAAATAATCATTTTGTCATATTTTCAAGCTCTTAGACAAGCCTCAATTGCAGTAGCCTTTACAAATTTGAGTATTTTATTTTCATCCATTCAGAGAGTTTTGAAAAAGCATAAAATACACCCATATTCCTTCATAATGTTACAAGATCTTAGGCCAGCAGATAACTTGGGAAGGTTCCAATTTTGTAAATATATTATAAAATTTCAGGAAGATCCAAACTTTTTAATAAATATTATATGGATCAAAAAATCAATATTTACCAATCATTTAGTGTTAGTCAAATGGCAGGCTACTATGGATTGTAAAACTGAATAATTTGATTAGAGTAGTAAGTATAAGGGGAAACAGAAATAATAGATATTTTAATTTTTATCGATTAATCTGATTAGTTTTAAATCATTATGTTTCAAAAAAATTACTTATGCTGTTTTCATCTAGTCGTAGAATGCGACAACTTTTATGTGAAATATATAGAAAGTTATATTGCTTGCCCTCCCAATGTCTCCTTTTGAACCAATAAAAATTTCAACGTCCTGCTTTTGATCATTACTGAGAAACATTTTTTTTTCTGTTGAAAAGCTTTTCTGTCAAATTTTATGGAAAAAAATTAATATCTCGAAAAATATTAAATTGCACCACGGAGGACCTTTAACAAATTTAATTTAAAATTAAATGCAGATTCCAAAGCAGTAATAACAAATTGGGCATTCCATTAATAATAACAAAGTTAGGGTTAGCTTCCAAAATTTCTAGAAGTACTTTTTCGGCTGGGAAATATTCTCCATAAAGAGAGCCAGTAGCCAAATTTTCAGATTAAAATAGTTTTCTGTTCTCGAGATACTTGTAAAGAATGCTCAAAAAAAGAAACAACTTGTGTGTATATATATAAACAATTCATAAAAATTATACTATTTCTTGAACTTTCTCTTCTTGAATTTTGTTTTATATATATTTTTTTGTTTCTGTTCTTGGGAACATGATTCAAAATAGTTTTTTTAATTGAAAATTTGTATTTTTACATGTTTTGATAAGCGATTGTTTTTATCAAGTAATTAACCTAGATATAAAAATTAAGTATATTTAACATTTTTTTAATGGTGATAACTAACTTAATTATTTTCCTTAACCTTATCTGAAATTATATTGTTTCTTTTTTAAATCATGCTTTTGATCCAAAGATTTGTATTAGACTGAATGTTTAATAAAGTAATGGTTTGAAAAGACCAACTATTTTGAAAGATGTCTTTATTTTATTGGGGTTTTGGAGATTTTATCAGAGCGCAATAAAAATGGTAAACAATTAGTGGTGGACTTTTTTTGTTTCTAATATTAATTATTGTCTATTTTACCGAGTTTTTGTGCGCCTGTTGTATTTTGTGTATACCTATATACATTGGATCCAGTTTAAGATGAGCTATATGGGCATCTCGGAAATCATTAGATATACAAAGTTGGTTACATCGAAAAAAGTTGGCCAATTTTAGGTCCAAGGTTACATTTCTAAGAATTCCTTCCCGAAGAAGTAGGTACAGGATGAAAACCAAAGATAAGCATTTGCTGGAAACATCCATTTCTTATTTATTGTAAAATATAAGTATTCACAAACTTTTAGGACAGGGATAGCAGTCAGCAAGGACTTCAAAATTGCTCTCTAAAAAAATTTTGTTCTGCTACATTTTGCACTAGCATATTCCAATTTTGTTATTCTTATAAACACCCTTTCTGAAAGGGCTTTTCAACCATGTATAATATGCATATGTTCAAAACCGAGGATCAGTAAGATGGCCTGCTAGGTCACCGAACCTCACTCCACTGGACTTTTTTATGCGGGGTTATCTACAAAACAAAGTGTATGCAAGATGTATGAAACTACGAGGAATTACGTCAAGAGTTAAAGATGCAGCAATCGGAATTGCTGGAAACATTTTTCATATTTTTTCGTTTTTGCCATCTTTTGTCGTCTCTCTTTGATTGTTCTCATGCTCATTAATATTTCCTTAAAGACCAGCGTCACCAATGGTTGTCCCTGGTTTTGCAGTAATTTTTCTTCATCTGTCTACTATTCTTGTGTTGTCATTCACTCTAGATTCTTTGAGGATAGCTATTAGTGAATCTGATAAAATAGTACAAGCTGTACATTCTAAACAATACTTATTCTATATCTAGTGGATACAAACCTTTAAACCCAGATATAATATTTTTTTGGATTTTCAACATGTTTTAAGAATTCTATCAGTTAAAATAGGCTTGAAAACATTTGCTATGACAGGCAACCCATATTTATTTATTTGTTTATTTATTTATTTTTTTCATTAAGGCAAGCTTTCACAAATTTATTTTAACAGGCGACACAGCTAACACCTAAAGGTTGTTTTAGATGAGTACTACTAGCTGGGAGCAAAATAAATCTTATAGTGCAGGAATTATATAATATTCATGCACAATTAATTCTAAGAGAAAGATGGCTTTTCAGGTTGTTGGTAATTATGGTTTTGGGACCCTCCAATTTCTTAAAATAAGGTAAGCATATTTTTAAAAATCAATCTTCAAGCAGAATCAATTGGTCAGTTAGATCTATCATATCAACATATTGGAGGACAATTTATAAACAATGTATTGGCATAACACTGTACCGCTTGCTGTAACGGGAAACATCACCAATGTTTGCTGATGTCAGCTTCTTCTGATGAGCCATTGTTCTAGTAAGATATTTACAAGATCGTCGAAGAAGTACAATTTGCAGGGTCTACCTGAAAATTATTTTCAACATAATTAATTAGGTTTTGTGGTTGTACCCCTTCCAATGGAATATTATGATTTTGAAAATATTCTTCATTTGTATCTGTTATATTTGTTTCTTAATAAATCTAATACAACTTATTGCACGATAACAAATTATGTCAGTTTAACAGAATAGTAATAAACACAATCATATTGTAAAAGTTATTAACGAATAACCTGAAATGCCCCCTAGGATCAAACATGATAACGTGAAGCTGCCTTATTTGAAGGACATGCCGAAAACAACTACTCCACGGCAATGTGCCCCAACTGGTGTGTCCTGATAACCTGCCTGTTATTACTAGGCACCAGCCAATAGGAACTCATATAATTTAGTAACAACAGAAACATGGGTGTAACAGATTGTGTTATTTTTCTATCATAAGGTCAAATATTAAAGTATTTATAGTATTACTATTTAAAATTTACAGATTTACAGTAATTATATGGTTTATTACATATACTAGTCTCAAGAATGCAGCCGTTGCACGTCATCAGCGAGAAAAATACATGAGGATACTAAAATGTCAAAATAGGTGTTTCCTTATTTAAAATAAGGAAACACCTATAAGGTTTATTAAAATACTTTGATACACACTATATAAAAACCAGTTCTATTTGTACCATTCCCTTTACAACATGTACTTAAAATTTACATGAAAGGCCTAGCATTCAACAAAAAATAGTCTATTGTCATCAAATTACCTTTTTGTATTTCAGTGATGTAAAATAACTATTACTACCAGCACTTAAAATTACGTTTATATCTGTACAATTACATTGTGGATTCATATCTTTTCTATTAGCTTAAAATATGATTTGTTACTTAAGAAAACTCACTTATGCATACACAATAATTAATAGGTAGATAATGACAATTTATTCTATGATTCTGTATTATTATGATAACGAAAACTCTCAAACCCACCAAACTTTATTTTTATTTGCGGATTTTTTTAAATAAATTTAATACATAGTGGGTGATTCGTGTAGATGGTATGACATCAATATTTCTTTAAACGATAACCCCCTATTTTGATTACAGAATGTGAAAGACCACATTTTTTTTTACATACGTCAAGGTAATTAGGTGTTAGTTGACTACTTAACTATTTCCACCACTTGCCCAACAGAAATTGCTTCATAGTCTTAGCGATGGAAATTGTGTTACTGCTGCCAGTGATAAAAACTTGAAATCTACTTTTTTGACATTATTTCTAAACAATACACATTTTATCTTTTGTTGGCCAAAAGCAGTTTATTTGATGTGTTTATTGTGTAGTAACTTTGCCATTTCATAAGAATGCCTAAATTAACTAAACGAGAAAGAATTAAGATTATTTGTATGATAGGATTTGGAGGTGGGATGTGCACCCAAAGAGAAGTAGTAGAATTCTTTAATGGAACTCCTCCTGATCGACAACCCATTAGTCAAATACTTCCTGCCGAATCAGCCTGTATGTATAAATTTTATTTGAAAAAATGGGTAAATAAAGGCTGCGTTAAGTGGACGGTCTGCCTAATTAAAATCGTTCAGCGGCTGGTCTGACTGTACCACGTGATCGATCAGCTGTTTGGGCAAATTGGTCAGGTTTTGAAACGCAACTTTGGTGGTCGAATTCGTTAATTACATAGTCAAGAAAGGTATATGGAAATTGAAAATTTTAAAGAGTTCTCCGTTGAGCCATAGATAAGGGATTAGCTACGTTAGGTTGGTTAGGTGTATCCGTTGACCATTGATTGATAATCACGTGGACACAGACCAAATTTGAAATTGTCTATGCATGCACGGAGCAATACGGCAAAAGGCAACTGTTGAACTTGTATTTAACACGGGGTTAAGTGGCACATTTACCAGTGGCACGTTATGTGGTCGGGTGGATTGTGGACTTAACGCAGGGAAAAATAAAACTTGACGAGTTAAACCATTTTTCCCAAAAGTTATTCCTTCATATTTTTAACGAATATATCCATTACTTTCTATTCTGAAAATTCCTCAGAGTCTGAATCATTTTAAGTTGTTTATAACAATTGGACATATTTCTTCATTATCAAATGCGATTCCTCACTCCCAATATTTCATTATTGGTTCTGTCTATAGTATTACGCCATACTTCTAGAATCACTGTATTTAATGCCTCTTTCCACATATTTACTATCTTCTCTACACCATTGCCATCTCTCCCAATATGTTTTTGCTATACCTCAAACATTTTCAGTGGAGTTAAAAATACAATGATATGGAGGAAGCCTTAGGATCTCACGAATGTACAGCTGTGCCAACTCGTCTAATTTCATACACTTTTGCTACTTGATTTCTGTAAGGATGTAAACGTATAAAAAATTTTCACATAATATAGTATATGAATTAGTAGGTAAAATAGACAGCTTCTTAGATCAAAAGACAACTGCTTTAAGACAAGTAAGTTTAATATAGTTTTGGTCTTGGAATATGGTCACCCTCGGAACTCATTTTGGAACATCCTCAGTACAAACTAGAATTAATAATGTGTCAAGTTTGAACAGGAAACGCTAAATCATGAAAATTATTATTAACAAATATATTATAAATATCAATTTCAGATAATTACCTAGCAACCAATTCTAATAACTGAACTGTAAGTAAACCTTCATCATGCTCGATGTTATTTTTGCTTTAGATGCTTTATTCCAATTTAAAGTAGGATGTTTATCCTTTTCAAGGAGCTGTCATTGAGCGAGAGGTCATTGTCCATAATGACTAATGAAGGCTCTTCTAAATTTATGAACAGTTGCTGTTCAAACCATTTTAAAAAATTGTTTTTGTTCATTTCTCCATGGCAGTCAGGGTTTTTCGTTGACGAAGAATATATCAATGATGCTTTTGGTATGAAACCATTTTTACCAGCATGTAGTATAATAAATCTAAACAATATGTTTAGAAATTATTAAAATTGCAATTATTACGTGTTTATGAACAGTAACTAAGTACCTATGTATTCTCAGAGTACCACAATGTTATTTTCTGTCGCTAATAGAATATTTTTGTTTTATAAGTTAACAATTTATAAGTTAATAGTTTTTTATTTACAAGATCAATATTTTTATTGAATTATTAAAATAAATGTTAATTTATTGTACATATATCTTGTATATATATATCTTTGATTTAGAATATGTTGGACAGTGGACATCACCAATCAACTATTATTCTTATTACACTTCTATTAAGTTTCTCGTAGTTCTCAGGGCAGAGTGAAGTTTACTCAGGGCAATATTTCAGAGTCATGTTTCGTAAATACTTATTAAGTTAAATAAATGAATCCAAATGTTTGAAGAATGCAACAAAAAATAAAAATGTTCATCTTGCCATGACCATTGTACACTACCATATTAAAAAATCCACGTTTCGTGTAAGTATACAAGTTGTCTAGGATATTCTGAATTCATATTCTTAACATACTGTTCCAAAAACACTCGACAAAAAGCAATATTTGGTAATTCCATTAGTCCTCTATGTAGATTGTCTTTAGAATATTTTAATAAATTTTATGCATTATTTTACGGAAACTAGTAGCACCTCCATTATAAATGTCTCATTCCCTTAATAACAATAAAAAATATTCTATAGTAGCATGTTCACTTACAATATTTAAGATACCTACCTTAAGTACCATTTTCACAATGATTTTTATAAATAAAATATGTACGATTTCTATTCATTTCCTAGATAACATTGCAAATTGCAACTATTCTGAAATCATCAATGTAACAGACAGGTTTCATTGTAGGTACGTCCTGACATGTTAGGACTACTTAAAGCTTGTTAGGTTTGATTTCCCAGGAGGCGTTAGGTACTGTAGAAACACATTTAGTAATCTTTTACTGCCAATGGCAATGAACATACCGCCGTGACGTCACCTATGATGTGCTTCGGCTGCATTCTTGAGGCTACTTTACATGTATAATTTATTTTGCAGATGATCTTAGTTTAATGTATACAACATGTGCCTTTGAAACGGCATGGAACAAAAAGAGTAAATCTCCATGGTGCACACCATTTACAATACATGATTTGAAGGTAAATAAATATATACATATTAACTCACATAGTTTGCACTCAAAAATTGGTTTTTAGATATTTTGTCAATTTTGATGTAACAGATAAACTGAAAACCCATACACGAAAGGGATTAGTATATTTGTTCCTTTTTATGGAATTAGCCCTTTTGTAATTAATTAAGCAATAGTATTTAGATCAACTGAATTATATAGATCTGCTGGGTATAAGCCATTAACCAATGTTGTAACCAATGTAATAAAGTGCATGCGATTAAGCATCCACTTTGGCAAAATAGCCCAAAAGTTCTGCATACTTCATCTGATACTGATCATGAAAACTTACGATCTATTAGCTAGACCAGCATTTTTTAAACTGTTTTCGTATACAGATCCGTGTTGAAATTTGTTTGATCAAACACAGACATTGAACTCAAAAACTTGTTTGCATTTGATTAGAGCAAACTGGCAGATTTGATTTTTTGAGATCAAATTCCTTGATTTAAAACAATTTGTTGAAATTAATAACTACATAGGTACATAAATTTAAAAAAAATCCATGTAAATTTGTACATATTTATAATCCTGTTAATAATGAAAAAAAAAATAGATTGTAAAATGCTAATCTAGGCAGTGGTGCAGATAAAAAATTAACATAATTTTCATTAAGATTCTAGAATATGCAGAAGATTTAAAGTATTATTGGCAGGATGGGTATGGTCATGAAATAACATATAAACAAGCTTGTCCAGCATTTAGAGATATGTTCAACTTTTTAACTTCGTAAGTAAATATAATTTATTTTAACCCTTCTGTACATAGACATACATTTTATTTCTTAGATGAGACCCTTAAATGTAGGGAGTAATTTAAAATTGAATAGTGAGATATGAATACATAATAGAAAAAACAATGTTTATATTTGTAACATCATAGGTAGGGTTGGCAGAAATGCGCCGTGAGACATAGGTGTATCCATAATAATAAGTATAATAAAAGAAATATTAAGTAGTACCAAAAGCAACAAACTGTAAGAATTGGCTGTGGTGGTTCGAGAATACCGGGACACTTGCTGTGTGATGCGCGAAGACTTTTAGGAGATTTAAGAAACACTTTTTTTATACTTGCTATTAATTCATTTATCTCTGGAAAACCTTCTCGAATAGTTTCTGCCACAAGATGAAAACATGTACTTTACACAGAACATGTACTAACCTATAACCGTGTTCTTGTAGAGAATGGGTTACCAAACGTAGTGTTGCGGCACCATCGGTCACAAAGATTAACACTTGACTCGTTGCCACATCAAATTTTTCTAACGCGTCCATCATCACCCATGTAACTGTTTCGCTAATACACTCAGTTAGTCTTTTGCTAGCTAGTAATAGGGGAAATGTTGATTTAAGAGGGTCCACTACACATACTATAATATTTATAATAGATTTTTTTACAATCTGTGGTTTTGTTAAAAGATAACCACAGCTGTGTATATTTTAATATACATTTGATCTTATTTACAATGTCTTCTTCGCGTACAGTTGGTACATAATAATGTAACGTTGCGCAACTTGGTATAACGTCAACTGGGGATTGTATTTATTCCAGAACTCCCGAAATTAACAATAAATCGAACATGAACTGTATTGTCATAACCATGCCATTTTTTTTTTAATTTTTATGTTCACACTATTTTGTGACAGGTACAATCACACTTAGCTCAGCACATCAGGTCTTTTTCGCACGGAAAAACATTGAGGAACATTGACACCAGAGAGAATACAAGAGTTGATGGAGGAGTATAAGCAAGAGAAAAGGCACCTCCAAAAAGAGATAAATAAGGCAAAAAAGAAACAATGGAGTATGTTGTGTGATGAGCTAGACCAAGAAATGTAGGGACAGGGATATAAACTGGTCATGAAAAACTTAAAAGGCCTATCTCCTGGATATGACCTGGATATGAACACGGAGAGGAAAAAAGAGATAGTGGATATGCTCTTTCCCAGGCGTATTGATAACTGGATGGAAGAGCCTAGTAATGGAATAAATGAAGCCTTCACTTCGGAAGAATTAAAAATAGTGGTAACCAAAATGAAGGTAGGGAAAGCGCCAGGGATAGATGGCATTCCGTCAGAATGCCTCAAGATCTTGGAGGAGGTAGCCCACGAGAAGTTATTGGAAATGTTCAATACCCTTATTAGAAAGGCGGAATTTGCAGCTGCCTGGAAAAAAGCTAGGGTGATTCTGATACCCAAACCCAAAAAAGAAGGCGAACAGCAGGAAACATATAGACCAATATCGCTGATAGGCTCTCTGACAAAATTATATGAGGCACTCATCAGGGACAGGTTAAGCAAGGAACTGGAAGAAAGAAACCTACTGTCCAATAAACAATTCGGGTTCAGAAAAGGGAAATCGGCCCTAAGTGCGGTGGCAAGGGTAGTGAACTGTAACAAAAGCTGACATGGTCAACGTCAAGCGGCCTTTTTGCGTGTAAATTCAATATCTTTAGACCGTAACATCTGGCTCAAATAGATAGATTTTGTTGAACCATTTCTGGTTCTGTAGCAAAGATGTCATTTTGGGTCATAAATAATATTGAGAATTGTTCGGGCTTAACAAATTTACTAAAACATTTTATGGATTTTGTTTTTAGTAGACAATGCGCCAAATATGCGTACTAAATAAGCCCAGTAAATTATAATGAATTATGGTGGTACTTGGAAGTTCTCGTAAATACGATCTTTTATATGTTCAGTTAAGCGTCAAGGCATAGGTCAACCAGGTTTTTTCGGGGAGTTTTTCCTGGAAGAGTATCAATAGAGTAAGCCGTAACTCCCTCTCACTTTGAGACGAGGATAATATCTAAGGGTTTTAGGTCACTAGCTAGTAAATAGTATTTTGATTGGCCACCGTGACAGAAACAGGTCATGGTTCGCGGTACTAGACAGAGAGAAGAAACGTACTTTAACAACCAATGGGATTAGTGTATTTAAATTTTATAGCAAAGAAACTTTACTTGGAAAGTTTCGACTGAAGAAAAGTCAGTTTCCCACGATACTACTTCGGAATAGGTGGTTGTTTGTATTTATTTGGGGCTTCTCCCCACAGTATGGGGGCACACCACCCAGGCAGGGTAAAGTACGTTTCTCGGGCTCGAAGTAGACGCCGTTAGTTGTTTTATATAGTCATTCAGTGTAGAGTTCATTTAGTATTGTATTCAGTCGTTTTCTTAGGTCAAAAATTATTTCAGTATTTTGCATTTCTATTTTGTTTACGTTTCTAAATTCTATTTATTTGTTATTAAAAACCCTTGCCTAAAAGTGCTGTGTTTTCGTGCAAATCCGCCCAACTACCCTCTCAGTGTCAGCATATAAGAAGTGTCCCAGGAATACGTCCCTACATCGAGATTCAGGATAAGATAACCCACGGTAAGTCAATACTCATTTTATACGTCAATCACAGCATATCTCGAACCCAGCGACAGAGAAATCGATTCAGTATTAAAACTTTAGACTCCCTTTCGAGATAACTGAATAATTAAGTAAGTTCCGCGAGGCCTGTATAGGACATCGGCTAGCCTGTTACAGAACTGTATAAGAACCCAGAAAAAGTGCTGTGTTTTCATCACTATAGACGTAAAAAACGCCTTTAACACGGCCAGTTGGGGCATGATAATAAAGGAAATGAGAGAGAAGAGAATATTCTCATACCTAATAGCGGTAATATCGAGATACCTATCGGAGAGGTTTATCAAGATAGACAGTGAGAAACATCGGCTGGCGTCCTCATAGAAACATCGGCTAGCATCCCACAGGGATCCGTGTTGGGACCAACCCTATGGAACGTGCTATATAATGGCATCTTTTAAACACAACTTCCCCGAGGGGTAGAGGTGACAGGATATGCAGATGACGTCGGAATAGTAGTTGTAGCCAGCTCTATTCCAGAGCTGAACTGGAAGACAAATGAGACACTTAAACGCATTGACGCATGGCTGACCCAAAAAGGTCTAGAGCTGCTAGCCCCACAAAAAACAGAGACGGTAATGGTGAAAGGCCCTAGGAAAAGAGACCTAGTGGTTTTTAAACTGAGGGGGGTGTAGATAATGTTTCAAAGGCCGATCAGGTATCTAGGAATTTGGATTGATGATCGGGGCACATTTGGACAACATGTTATAAAAACAATAGAAAAGGTAAACAAAAGGACTGCGGCTCTTACTTGGATAATGCCTAACATTGGAGGACCATCAACAGCAAAAAGACATGTAATGCTAGGGGTAGTACACTCAACCACTTTATATGGGGCCTCTAGATGGAGAAGAGCAGTGTCTATAGAGAGATATAGAAAGTCTTTAAAAGCGGCCCAACGGAAAGCACTATTAAGAGTCGCAAGGGCATATAGAACTGTATCTGCCAGGGCCTTACAAGTGATTGTAGGCATCTTACCGATAGAGCTTTTAATAGAGGAGAGAGTGATCTGGGAAGATAAGACTGCAGGAGAGAGAACTAGGGTGTTAAGGAATGAGCTAAGGGAACGTGCCATAACGAAGTGGCAGGACATATGGGATAATACCACTACGGTAGCACAGTGGACAAAATGTATTATTCCAGACATGAGAACCTGGATTAACCGGAAGAACAAACAGCTGGACTATTATATGGCGCAATTCCTGACTGGGCACGGATCTTTTAGAACTTACACCCAACGTATAGGGAAACACCCCGTAGACACGTATGGGTATTGTGGAGAAGTGGACACACCCCAACATACAGTGTTTGTATGCCCAAGATGGCACATAACAAGGGTAGAGGCACAAGAATATATTGCGGGGCAAAACCCAGAGCACATAATAAGGAATATGTGTCAAAACCTAGAGTGCTGGACGATAGTATCAAAAATGATAACTTCCGTAGTAAGACAGAAGGAAGAAGAAGAAAGAAGACAACAATAGCAAGGTAACAATCTGAACCCCTCATCTAACATCTAACGTTGGAAAGGGGATGTAGGACGAAGTAGGGCAGACAGGCATAGTATCCGTGAAGAATATCTACACGAAGATGATACCAGGATACTATGCAACGGGGAGGGGTTTTTAGCCGGTAGGAGTCCGGCACTCTCAGTAGCGATAGACACTAAGCTCCGAGGTCCATGTAGGATTTCCCCTCTCATAAAAAACAAAAGGTCTTTTTCGCACACGTTACAAATCATTATAGCACCATAATAAAATAAATCTGGGAATTTGCCGATAAATTTATTCACTTTATCACCGTATTCTAATTAATCAAATACATATAAAGTATTAATATTTACGGGTACGGGTACCCGGGTACAATCACACTTATCTCAGCACATCAGTCTTTTTCGCACACGTTACAAATCATTATCGCACCATAATAAAATAAATCTGGGAATTTACCGATAAATTTATTCTCTTTATTACTGTATTCTAATTAATCAAATACATATAAAGTATTAATATTGTGGTATAAGTATATTAGTTTTCAGAGAGTTCTATTATCATTATCATCATATCATTGGCGAAAATTTGATCTACAAACATCGAAATAACAATTTCTCTCAAGAGAAAAGGACAATCTATGACTATTGGCTAATTTATATAGAAAACTTAATGCCAAACCATCTCTTGTTTTTGAGAGATGGCAAACTAAACATATTTAATAACATTTTATAATCTATTTCCCTAGAAGGATAGAGAGTTGGTACATGTAAAAAAAATATTAGACAAAAAAATAATGAAAAATAAGAGTATGTGCAAGGTTCCATAATATATTTTATTTTTCATTTGGCAGCTAACATTAGTATATTATTTAGAATAGTATATAATTCTTAGACATATCAGCTAGTCTACATATTGTAACAAATGTAAATTCGATACCTACCTTTGAGCTGGTCCACACTACATATTTTCTGCTTATATTTAAGCCTGTTTCAGCCTGCTTATATTTAATCGACTCTTTTTCTATACCCTGGAATAAGCTACTTCAATTGCGTTTGTGTATCTCATATAAGTATTTTGTTATATTCATCCTAGACCTAAAAGTAAAAGGAATGTTTAACTAATAGGTAGGTCCTTAGTATACTTTAATCACATTCAGGATCAAAATTATAATAATTACTGTTACAAATTAATGGGTATTTATGCCAGCCGTAAAGTAAAGCAATCACAGCAAGTGGCAGGCCCACTTAATGGTCCATGTTTCCTTACTGCACGACTGCAGATTGCCAAGGTAGGGCAGGTGTCCGTTAGCATTTGACACTTTGTCTTTTGACTGTCCCTTTTTTTTTCGACATCGAGAGAAGGCACAGGTCTCTCGGAATTTAAAAAATCTTTTTTTTGTCCTCATTTTTCCATACGGGAAATGGTGTTTCTAAAGGCGGAAACATACTACTATCACGTCACGTGAGCTCACTGCTTGTCACACAAAGTCACATCACGGCGAATAAATGTAAACCTCAAATTTTGCTTGTATTTAAATGAGACAGAAACACACTACTGACACCGCACGCATGTTACATCACATCACCCAGCGCACACATGACATCACGTTTGTAAAAATGTGCAGAGTTTCATTTATCAGCTAGTGTGACAGCACGTGTGTTGTTGGATTTCATAGATAAAGTGAATTTAATTAAAAAATATGGATGAAAAATTAATAGAATGTGTTAGAATACACGAAGTTTTATATAACCATAAAAGTAGTGATTACAGGGATAAACGTATTCGACAGGAAACTTGGGAGGACATAGCAAAAGAGTAAAAAATAACAGGTATTTATTTACATTTATACGTAGTATAGTGGTTAGTCTATACATACGTGAACAAATGAGTTTAGATGTCCAGGTGTATTCTTCCTCTGGGAATGATATTTGTCTGCCAAGGCACACTACCAAAAAGTGAATTAAAATATGCTTTAAACTTTTCTCGAACTTTTGAAGCATATTTAGTAGGATGTCTTCTTATTCCATCTAAATTGTCAAAAGCTTGTACAGGTAGCCTTTCTGATTCCATAACCGGTTCCGCTGCATCTGAGCGCAATAGGTTATGAAGACAACATGAAGCAAGCACTAATTTATCTACGAGCTCAGGTTGTACTTCCAAAGATTTTCGGAATACTCTCCAACGGGCGACGAGAATTCCAAATGCGTTTTCTACTCAACTCTTTTAGCTCGAGATAATCTATAATTAAACATTTTATTATGTTCATTGCCACGTAGTGCTTTTTGACTGAATGGATGATGTAGGTACGATTTAAGCGGAAATGCTTCATCACCTAATATTATGTGCGGCAGTGGTTCTCCGTCTGGTTCGAGAGGAGATTTTCCGGGTACATGCTATGTTTTCTAACATAGTTCCAATATTTGATTTGGTAAAAATACTCCCATCACTGTTTCGACCATAGGATCTAACATCAACAGCAATAAATTTATAGTCAGCATCAACCAGTGCTAAAAGAACTACAGGGTGATGTCCCTTATAGTTGCAGTATGAAGAACCGACGTTAATAGGGTACTGAATGTTTATATGTTTTCTGTTTATGGCGGCGATGCAATTAGGATAATTCCATATTTGCTTGAACCTTTCTGCATTTTTTAGCCACATTTCTTCTGTGGGTTTGGGCATTACAGTGGGACCCAAGTTTTTCCAAATAGCATCACAAACCTCAATTACTATATTTCGAACAGTGCTGAAACCTAATCTGTAACTAAAACCAATACTTCTAAAAGAATTGCCAGTTGCCAAGAATCTGAAAAAAAAATTTTTTTTAATATTTTGATTCTGCGGAAGCAGCCAAAGAAAAGTGGGAAAAGCTTCGTAGATGTTTTATGAACACAAGAAATAGACGTCTTCAGAAAAAAAGTGGCCAGGCTGCGAACAAGATTAGCGCTTGGAAGTACGAGAAGCAAATGGAATTTCTGTTGCCATATTTAGAAGGCCGAAAGATCCACAGTAACTTGCTTGATTCCCAAAACGAAGTCGAAAATGAAATTATTCCAGAAGAAGACGATAGCAGTGAAGCTGAGGACGAAAACCCAGATACCCAGGAAGTAGAAAGTTTTATAAATTGAGGAGGTCATGCGCGGGAATCACAGTCGACTAATACTGATTTGCAACGAGAAGAGCAGGTCGATACTGTACCAACACCTCGACCAAAACCAACTACAATATCGCCCAACTCCGAAAAAAGTTCCGCACAACAAATGGTAGATATAATGAAAGAATCTGCAGCTATATGGAAAAGAAAACTTGAAGAAAAAAATATGCAGTCAAATAAACGCACCGTATTAAATGACATTGACGAAACTGATATGTTTTTTTAAGTATGTCGAGAATGACAAAACAACTGCCAAAAATTGAACAAGTTAGCATTAAACTTGCATTGATGCAGTGCTACAAGCTGAAATAAGATATAGTGGAAGAGAGCAAACTAACTACACAGATTTTACATCACAACGATTTGTTCCCCAACCTCAAGCCTCAACATCATCATTGTCCATGCGGCCTATTTTTTTGCCTACAGATGATTCAAGTGTGGAAAATACACGCTGGAATTCTACAGAAGAAGAACGTAGACCAACATTACTCGAAATGACCTCTTTTCACTCTTATGAACACAATTGCTTTAACAAAATGTACACATTTTTTTTAAATAAAATGTCTTACCTCAAACATACCGCTAACCTTTCTTCACTGCTAATCGCCTTACGAAATTGAGTATTTTGCTTCTGAATGTCGTGTTTAATAACGTCATGTAAACTATCAAATTATCTGTTAACTGTCTCAGTTCTTAAACTAATAGGTGAAATTCTCCCAATTCTTCTCTTTGTGTATTTATTCTGTGAACCCATTCTGTTCTGTCTCCTCAATTAACCATAAAAAATGCAGCTGCATTTTCTAAATCTTCTTCCCAATCAGACGAACTTGTTGAGCTACCGTACTCCATAATTACGAGTATTGCGACACAATACACTAAAATGGTGATAAGATTGACGTATCACGTTACAGTAATGTGTATGAAACATTTCTACGATTGATAGAAAACAATGATTATTTATTATTATTAAGAATTGTTTTTTAACCAGCGCGGCGTCAAGTAAAAAGGCAAAACTGGCAGGACGATAGGAGTGATGTGATGCGGCTATCGAAATCCGAGACACTTATTCGCCCGCAGAGCAGTTTAGTCACGTATCGGCCGCCCTATTGCCATGGCAACGGCTGTCACGACTGCCGCAGAAATACGCCTTGATAACGATATGCGTCACTTACTTATTATAAGAACGGAACGGTACGGGGTTTAATGTTCGCTCTCAACGAAGACAATGGTTTTTTAGAAGGCGTTCAGCGCGCAACGTTTTATAATAATTATTATTTATTTCTGTAGATAAAACAAACACATTAATACCTTTTCAGTGTTAAAATATATCTAAATTACAAAATGTATATGAAATTAAAAATAATTTTAAATGATACAACTAAACGGAAATTTTATGTGATGCGGTGCGTCACTTGCGTCCCCTGGCGAGCCGCCATTGCTATATTCACATAATGTGAAGAGATACAAGGTAATCTTAAGGGGTAAAGAAAAGTAGTAAGCAGTAAAAAGTATAATGTATAATGATTGATGAACATTTAGAAAAATAAACATATTAAGCAGGCAAAGAAATGTGTTTTGACTTGGTCATTTAATAAATCTTTTAAAATGGCGTTTGAAAGTTGACACCAATTTATTCTTAATGGCTAATGTTATTGCATTAAAAATATTTGCGGTCTGATAGGAAAAAGCAGATTTGGATAGTTCTGTACGGTGGAGGGAAGGAGTAAATCTCTAAATCGAAGGTTAGGGAACATATGTTCTGTAAGAAATTTCATTGAGATGTCGAGGCAACTTATTATTTAAAATTTTGTGCAACAAACAAGCAGCAAGCACTAGTCGTATCCAAGACATATTTAACCAACCTACAAGTTTATGCAAAATATGTTGAAGTACTTGAATCTTACGTTTATCTTCGGTATCTATACAAAGTCCTTAAATAGAATCAGCAAAGTTAGATCTAGAAAGAACTTGTGACTTACATAGCTCTTTCATTTTTTTGTTTAATAAAGTGTTATATTATAAATTTAGTATAGTTGCATAGTTGCATGTGCCAGAAGCAGAGTTCGTCCCTTTTTTAAGTATGGTTTTACAGTCTCACAATTATTCATATTGTTATTATATTATTGATAATATTTACAGAAAGAAAACTATGAACTCAGTAAGATTAACATTAGTCAATATATATATATAGTTCCTAATTATGTAACCAAACCATGATCACATAATACTTACTTACATATTAACTTCCGAACCATATCTAGTGTATATATTATTTAGTATAATTAATAGTTTTTTATAATTAATAATTTTTAGTACATTTTGTAAGTGTGTAACGAAGTTACCTTTTTTATAGTTTGGATTTATTATTTTGAGTATAGAATTTAATATGGGTATAAGTGTCCGCCGAAATATATATTATTGGAAGTGAGCTCCGTAGCGCTGTACAAAGCGTGCCGACTTTTCACCCGGAAGATCCGAGTTCGATCTCCAGACCGGGTCAGGTTTTTTATATTATCCGCGTTGTTTATAACATTCAACTATTGTAGTAGTTAATTGTTATAATAATATAAAGTAGAAAACTCACAAGAATTCCGTCAATTACATTTTTATTAATATTATAAGATTGTTTATTTTACCGAGTTTATAGCCCCTTACTTCAATGTTTTAGTTAATTTCAGGTCTCTACATTATTTTGCAGAGCTTAGAATAATTTGTGTTTTCCAAAATTGTTTAAATAAGCTGATATCATTTATTTATTATTATTTGCTATTGTAAAATAGATATAACATATTTAGGATGTGTTATAATGTGAATTTATTTATTTCTGGGAGTTTTAAAACCGTTCTTTTTGGTAATGCTATTTAAAATAAATGTAGAAGTCCGTGAGCTTATCAAAATGCTATTTTGTAATTTGTTTATATTATTGAACGCTGTGACTAGGCCAGCAATAATATATTGACAATATTAGTACCGTGTACCACTAAACTGACCGATTTTGAATCAAAAATTAAAATATCCGCGCAACCAATGCGCGATGATTCTCCCACATGATTTACAGTCACGTGGTGTCTCCGATTTACTATTTAAGGCATTGTAACTGCCTAGAAAGGCCTCTCTTTTGACCGTCCGATCTTCTTTAAGATATAGTTTCCGCCAGCACCAAGCAACAGCACAGCACCAGCAATCACCAGTAGGAGTAAGTAGCCATTCGATTCCGACCGCCATCGTTCTGATTCGCCGGCCGTTGGAAGCAAGCTCCAGGTACACATAGCTACGGTTGCCTTTAAGAGCGATTGACTTGGGCGAAGTAGTATTGTGTGTATTTGCAACTTGTTTGGATGAAAATAACCTGTGGCTGAATGCTAGTACATTTCCTTTATAAGTGCGATTGCCTTGGGGACTTGTATCTTGCGGAAAGCTACATCTTATTTCTCGTTCAGACTGGGCGCAAAAGGCTTGGAGACGCTAGCCACCGCCGTAGAGTCAGTTCGGACTTCAAATATTTACCGAGATTATTTACCGATTTACCGATTCGATACCTACCGACACCGTTCTGACCCGCCGGCCGTTGGAAGCAAGCTCCAGGTACACATAATTACGGTCGCCTTTAAGAGTGATTGACTTGGGCGAAGTAGCATTGTGTGTATTTGTAACTTGTTTGGATGAAAATAACCTGTGGCTGAATGCTAGTACATTTCCTTTATAAGTGCGATTGCCTTGGGGACTTGTATCTTGTGGAAAGCTGCATCTTATTTCTCGTTCAGACTTGGTGCAAAAGGCTTGGAGACGCTAGCCACCGCCGTAGTGTCAGTCCGGATTATAAATATTTACTGAGGTTTTCCTGTTACTAAATAATAGAACGTTTTGCTTGAGCTTCTTTTGGTTGTTGTTATTTTCCGCACCGATTATTGTATTTAATTGCTTGCCTAGTTGCTGACCGTTTATTATTACCTGTTTAATAACAATTGCTACCGCCTTTGTTTATTTACTTGTATATTAACTATTTGTTGCTTGTCTAGTTACTGCTACTTGATACCATTTGTTGTTAATATATTTCCGCTTGTTTATTATTGCTGCTTCTATGACTAAATATATATAGACTGCTAACGATGTTTTTGGTGTTAACTGCTTTATTTACCGACCGATTTATTGAAAATAAATATTTTCGGAATTGGATATGTGTGACTTTTATTACCTAGTTTAAGAAACATTGACCCTCTGGACAGTGCATTCATGCACCTTCTTCACTGTAGTTACCCAGCCTTTACTCATAAGCGAGTAGAGTCCGCGTGGACCATTCACCACACTAAACCCATGTTTGGTGGCGCCCGAAGGCAGAAACCCGAGAAATAAACCAGAAGCCGATAAAGAGCGTCACAAATAGCGCCCGAGCAGGGACAGTTTCTTAACCTAGGGTAATAATTGTTTTTTTCAGCTTAGATCCAGGAGACCTGAGTAGGTCTGATATTTAAAGGTGTAAGTGGTAGTGTTGTGAGGTATTGTGTTTGATTCTTTTAGCCTTCTAGTTCCGTATTAAATTTTATTTATTGTTGTATTTAAACAATTTTTTTTTACTTGACATTTACTCAAACTTGTGCTTGTGTGGTATCATTTGATAGGGATTCCGATACTGATTCCGACCGATTGCCGTTTTACCCTACCAAAGAACCCTGTTGTGTTTTGAGCACATGTCATTAAAATCCGAATTTCTAAATGTATAATTATTATTAGTGTTGGCTTAAGAATCTCACATTGTACTACAGCCGAATTTGAGTTTTTTTATATAGAAATTCCTGCGTAGTTAACCGCAGTTTTTGTAGATTTTTATGTATAGTTTTTTTATAGTAGCACATTTTTTTTTCTGAGATAAAAGCCGGTATTTGGCTTGAAGTGTACAAGAATAGTTTGCTTTGACAGTATTCAGTAGTCAGTATTTTATTTAGTAATATTCAGAAATATTTTTAGTGTTTGAAAAATTGCTGGTTTTAGATTGAACTGAGTTTCCCTAAACTATCTGTTGAAGGGTGCCTTTGCTGAAAGTTTGCTTACCGACCGACCGCTTCCGTATAGGAACAAAGGGTGAAGGTACCGACCTGACCGATTCCAACCTAGTACCCTTTGGGCCTTTAAAAAAGCAAATTTTAGTAAAGGTGAACTTGTCATAGACTGGTGACAGGGAAGTCAAGTGGCATTTGTCACTGCCGTTTTCGTTAAATTTTATTTAGGGTTGAACTAAGTCAACATATACCTAGTAAAGCAGACTAGTCCTTGTATAGTAGCACTTCATTAAAAAAAAAAATTTTCCGTTTAAATTTCCGTTAGTAGATTAGGCAAATTAAATATTGTTTTTTTTGAAAAACAGAAATATTTTTGGTAGAGTACAATAGTTTGAAAACTGTAAGTTATAACTAGACAGAGTACCGAATCTGTTAACACAAGTTTTTTGGATTATAAGTAAAGTATTCATTAAGTATAAGTAAACAGTGAAGTACTTAGTTACTTGATAGACAAATAAATTAAATTTTATTTTGAAGTTTGTCTGGGACCGAGTAGTTAAATCCGGGATTATTTATTATTTAAGTATAAATAAAAATTCTTCAATACGATTTCTAGTGGTTTGAGTTAGATTCTTCCAAATACCGAAAAAAAAAATATACCGATTAATACCGACAGCACCACCGGCTGTAGTACCGATTTATATACCGCTGAATCGCACAGACCACTAGAATGTCGTCCGATTCAAAAACTAAAGAAGTGCCGCCCCCAGACATGCTTCATGAAAGCGAGGATTCCGACGAGAATCCCCAGACCGCCAAAGTAAGCTGGATTTATACTTTGAAGAAATCCGAACTTGTAAACGAGTTAGAAAAATTTCAGTTAAGTAGCAAAGGCACAATGCCAATACTACGTAAACGTTTGGTCACTTTCTTTAAAGAAGGACCACCGAAACACCAACAAACTTGTGTAACAGATGCAGGGCCGTCTACCGCTACCGTGGCTGACAATGCACCGCCCCCAGGTTCCGTTCATGATTCTAATGACTCCGGTGATGAGGTTTCACATCCTCTTATAAGAGATTGGGTTAAAACTTTAAGTAGGGAAGAACTTGTAACTAAGCTAACCAAGTTCAACCGAGATACTCAGGGAGAGACGTCTGCCTTAAAGCAAAGACTAGCCGCTGTCCTCTGTGAACCAAGTCCAAGGGCACATTCACCGCCGCCGACACCGATTTTAACTCCGTTGCCCTCCGAACCTCGTCCAGTACCGTTTCAACCGAATCACGAATCTACCTACAGGACTGCATCGTATCGCCTTGGCAACGATGTATGTACTAGAGTTAGAAAGTGGGGACTTAAATTTAATGGAAAAAACCGACGCCGTAGAGTTCCTGGAAAAACTGTGTGATTTCCAGGAAAATAGCGGTCTATCCACCATTGAATTATTACCGGCCTTGTATGAAATTTTTCAAGGAAACGCCCTAGCCTGGTACCGCAATAACCGAGCATCTTGGACTAGTTGGCAGGATTTCTTAACCGATTTCAAACACTTCTATTTGCCAGCCGAATATCAAACATTTTTAGAGGAACAGATACATAACCGCCGCCAGACACCTGGTGAACCTGGCCGCGACTACGTAGTCGCCATGCAAACGTTAATTCGAAGGCATGGTGAATTCTCGCAAGAAAGAACCTTGCGCCGTCTCTATGGAAACCTATTACCCGATTATCGACAATACATACGGCGGAGCGAGGTGCAAAGTATCCGGGACCTGGTGATCCGTATCGAAGAGTTTGAAACTCTTCAAAAAGAACTTCACCCACGTGGTGGTAGTCCGTCAACTAACCAGAGTCCGGTGTTACCTGTTACCGAACACCGCTCCCCGCCGCCTGTTCAAAGGGTTCCTTTGAACAACCGTCCCCGCCGTACCGTACCGATTACGACACCTGAAGAAGCCCCCCGAAGTAGTATACCTAATCGTACTTATGCAGAAGCCGCTCAGAGTAGTAACACCGTCCGTCCTGAATCTGGAAACATGCCCAGAGAGGCGCACGCACGCCCTCCTGCGCAGCAGACAAGGCAACCGGCTACCCCTTCCCATAGACCCGTCTGCTGGAGGTGTGGACAATCCGGACACTTTCGAACCGAATGCCGAGCACCTCCGAGACTATTTTGTTCACGCTGTGGACGAAATGGAATTATGAGCCGAGACTGTAATTGTCGCAATCCGGAAAACTAAACCGGAGCTGTCCTGCTACGAGGCCAGCGCGGTTCCGGAGTATTCCAGCCTCGCATAATTCGACCGTTACCGAACTAGACAACCGACCGCACGTTACCGTCAAAATAAGAGACAGGATGTTCTCTGCACTTGTCGATACCGGCGCCGTTCGTTCCTATGTTGGTGCAAAAGTCGCTGAGTATTGTAGAGAACTAGAAATCCCGTTTCAAGAAGTTTTGACACCTGCTGCGAAACTGGCAAATGGACTGACAGTACTCATACAGGGTGGCTACTGTCTAGAATTTTCGATCAGTGACACTCACTTTTCAGAAATCGTTTCCTACCTGCCAGATCTGACGTCCGATTTTGTGTTGGGTATGGACATCCTTGGTAAAAAGCAGTTTACCTTGGACTTGTTAACCAACACACTATATCTAAATGATGAAGTAGTCTTTAGACAACACCCGATACCGTCATGTAGTCCTATTGGCGGACTATCTTTACAATTAACAGACACCGAGGAAACTGGTTTACAGCAATTCCTGGATCAGGAGTTACCTAGTTTCACAGATATAAGAGGAGCTACTGGGCTAATACAGCACCACATCCGCCTCTCATATCCAGAACCGATTAAACAAAGATACCGACCCCAGAACCCTAGAATGCAAGCCGTTATTGACCAGGAGGTGGACCAGATGTTAAAAGATGGGGTAATAGAGCCCTCTTCCAGTCCATGGAGTTCACCTGTGGTCATAGTCCGTAAGAAAGATGGCAAACCGAGATTCTGCATAGATTTCCGAAAGGTGAATGAAGTAACCGAGAAAGATGCATACCCGTTACCGTATATTAATGCCATTCTTGACAAGTTACGCCGTGCCCGGTACATATCAAGTATAGACCTGAAGCAAGGATATTGGCAGATACCGCTGTCACCTGAAAGCAAACCTATAACTGCTTTCACAGTTCCTGGCCGAGGTCTGTTTCACTTTAATGTGATGCCGTTTGGTTTGCACTCAGCACCGGCTACTTTTCAACGTCTACTTGACCGTATCATAGGTCTAGAGTTGGAAATGTACGCTTTTGCCTACCTGGATGACATTATTGTTCTTGGCGAAACATTTGAGGAACATTTAAAATACCTCAAAGAAGTTTTCCGCCGGCTACGAATGGCTAATCTACAGTTAAATGCTGATAAGTGTCAGTTCTGTAGAAAATCCCTAAAGTACTTAGGACATTTGGTCACCGCCGAGGGTATCTCTACCGACCCCGATAAAGTGACAGCCATTCAACATTTCCCAACACCTAGAAATGTTAGAGAGGTACGCCGTTTCTTAGGCACTGCATCTTGGTACCGTCGTTTTGTGCCTTCCTTTTCTGAGGTTGTCGCACCGTTGACCAGGCTGCTTAAGAAAAACTACCGCTGGCGTTGGACCGAGGAACAAGAAAAGGCATTTTCTGCCTTAAAGAAATGTCTCACCGAAGCTCCGGTATTAACCTGTCCGGACTTTGAAAAGCCGTTTGTCTTGCAGACTGATGCCTCCGATGTAGGTTTGGGTGTGGCATTGACGCAGGATATTTATGGAGCCGAACATGTGATAGCTTATGCTAGCCGCACGCTTTCTCCCTCCGAAAAGAACTTTGCAGCCGTGGAAAAAGAATGTTTAGCCATTGTATGGGGAATAGAAAAAATGAGACCGTACCTGGAGGGATACCGTTTTACCGTTATTACCGATCATCAATCTCTCCGTTGGTTACACTCTATAAAAAGTCCCGCCGGCCGTTTAGCCCGATGGAGCATATTTTTGCAACAATATGACTTCGAAATAAAGTACCGTAGAGGAGCATTGAACCGTGTGGCTGATGCTTTATCTCGACAGCCGTTACCGGGCCCTTCCGCTGAGGACGATACGCAAGAACTATGTGCTTTGGACGAAGCACCAGCATGTTCTTGGTATCAGCGCAAGAAGAGAGAAGTCGAAGCAAAGTCCGAAGCAATCCCGGATTACTGTATCCGAAATGACCGCCTCTACCGTCACTTCTGGGACTCAAATGATCTAACCGAACCCGACATGAGCGATCCATGGAAGTTATGTGTTCCAACACCGATGCGACCTGCCGTCTTGGCGGAGAACCATGATGCTCCTACTGCAGGACATATGGGTATCTCTAAGACAATAGCTCGGATATCGCACCGATATTATTGGCCAGGCATGTTTCGAGATATTGCAAATTATGTAAGGAAATGCCTGCAATGCCAACAGTATAAACCGGCACAACAGCAAACTGCTGGTAAAATGCAACCCTCCGTTAACCGTCACCCTTGGCATTCCGTTAGTACCGACCTAGTAGGACCACTTCCGAGATCCCGTAAAGGAAATCGCTTCCTGGTAGTTTTTCAGGATCGATTTACAAAGTGGGTACAATTCCGTCCTCTCCGCAGTGCAACAGCCCGAAATGTCACCCAAGCTCTGTACGAAGAGATCATATGTCGCTTTGGTTGTCCCAGAGAAATCATAAGTGACAATGGTACACAATATGACAGCCGTTTGTTCCGGACACTCTTACAGAACTTTGGGATACAACATCGTTTTACACCGCCGTAGACTCCGCAAGCTAACCCTGTGGAGTAGAGGTGGGCAATGATTGAACGAGTCGTTCATTTGAACGACTATTCAAAAAGGATCGCGTGAATCGATTCAATATTTAGTAGGATGCAACTCGTTCAAGAATCGCCAATATTTGAATTGTTGAATCTTGATTTCCATTTCCATTGATTTATATTTATGATTCGCGAATTATCGTTGGCGAAATGAATCGTTGAATGGTACAATATTATGAGAGCTTTTGTTTATTCGATTTTTAGGCACGATTCTACAAGAGAATACAGGCTATTATTATTATTATATTATTATTTACGATTCCGTAAAATGAATTCCCAACAAATTTTCATCATATGTACTTTGATTTGAAGTGATATATAATTGTAATAGTAGTACCTAGTACTTATATATATTTACTAGTATGTTATATTTTATGAATTATTGATTGAAATCATGATGGAATATTATCTTTGAATAAGTATAGAAGTGTTAGGGTTAGGTATATGTCGTAGGTAGAAATTTTTGCAGAAGAAAATAACAAAATGAAATATTTAACACTTATAAAATATATTGATTGATTAAAATCAACATTGGAAATGAATACATACTAAAATAAAAAACTTAAATAAATAACAAAATATTATAAATAATATAAAAAACACCTCTGATAATAAAATGAATTATTTCATGTTCTAATTTAAAAATAGAATTTTAGATAATTTTTTAGAGGTTAATTGCTGCCTTTTTTCAGTAAGAATATTGTAAGAATATTCATATTTTATTATGTTTATATGAAGATAGATTCTTTTATAAACAATATACATTAGTAAATTGATGATGATATGCTGTGATATGTTTTACTAATTTATTAGTTTCGGAAAATAACATATCCAATAAAATTGAATGGGGCGGCAGCTTACAATGAATACTTTTTGTAATATTTAGATTTATGATGCCACCGAGCCGATGTTTATTTGTTTTGTCTACACAATAGCCCTGTACCTGCTAAATAAGATGAGTAGTATGTATCGGGACTATCGGGTAGTGGGTTGTGTTGTGTAGGTCATAGCAGTAAGTATCGCACGTACGTGCACGGTACGAAAGTACGATGTAGACGATTCTATCGGAGTTGGAACTTGCGAGATGTATATTCAAAATTCATCGTTCAAATGAACGAATTGTAGGAATCGATTCATTTTTACAAATTGAATCGTGTGAATCGATTCACCAAAAAGAATCGAGTTGCCCATCTCTACTGTGGAGAGAGCTAACCGCACGATTAAAACAATGATAGCCCAATATTGTAACCAGGATCACCGTCTGTGGGATGACCACCTACCGGATTTCCAGTTCGCTATCAACACTGCTCGACAGGAGTCCACCGGATTTTCTCCAGCCTTCCTGAACTTTGGAAGAGAACTGGAGGTACCCGCCGCCATTTACCGAGATGACAATGAAACATCAGATGATGCTGTACCGGACGAGACACCGACCCCTAACACCGATCATACCGACCGCCTCGCTAAGTTGCGGGAAATTTTTGACCTTGTAAGAGTGAATCTGTCCCGTGCATTCACCACCCAAAGTCATTATTATAATTTACGCCGACGTAACTGGAGATGTCATGTAGGAGACCGAGTGATGAAACGAGACCATCCGCTCTCATCTGCCGCTCAAGGATTTGCGGCTAAGTTAGCACCGAAATATTCCGGACCGTTTACAGTGGTCAAAGTAATTTCGCCTGTGGTATACGAATTAAAATCGGACACAGGTCGAAGGTTAAAAAGGATTCACATCAAAGATCTCAAACCAGTACCGACCGATAATTAGTCACCGATCCATGACAACAGAAGTTCGCATGAGTCGCCGTCCACCACTCAGTCAAGCCACTGGAGAAGTAGAAGCCCGATGAAGACATTAGTAATCCGATGAAGACAATTTGAGTAAGATATTTTATTTTCTTTATTTGTAAAAGGTGTACGTGCTCTGCAATAAAGTACTGTTCATCAGTTAGAGTACGCGCCTTGGTAGGTTTATAAAATTATGAATTTAGTTATAGGTTAGGTTACCTATAGGTTGTATAAAAAAAAAAAATGAAATGTTTTCATTTTTTTTTACCGAAGTAAGGGGAGGGTGTAACGAAGTTACCTTTTTTATAGTTTGGATTTATTATTTTGAGTATAGAATTTAATATGGGTATAAGTGTCCGCCGAAATATATATTATTGGAAGTGAGCTCCGTAGCGCTGTACAAAGCGTGCCGACTTTTCACCCGGAAGATCCGAGTTCGATCTCCAGACCGGGTCAGGTTTTTTTATATTATCCGCGTTGTTTATAACATTCAACTATTGTAGTAGTTAATTGTTATAATAATATAAAGTAGAAAACTCACTTACAAGAATTCCGTCAATTACATTTTTATTAATATTATAAGATTGTTTATTTTACCGAGTTTATAGCCCCTTACTTCAATGTTTTAGTTAATTTCAGGTCTCTACATTATTTTGCAGAGCTTAGAATAATTTGTGTTTTCCAAAATTGTTTAAATAAGCTGATATTATTTATTTATTATTATTTGCTATTGTAAAATAGATATAACATATTTATGATGTGTTATAATGTGAATTTATTTATTTCTGGGAGTTTTAAAACCGTTCTTTTTGGTAATGCTATTTAAAATAAATGTAGAAGTCCGTGAGCTTATCAAAATGTTATTTTGTAATTTGTTTATATTATTGAACGCTGTGACTAGGCCAGCAATAATATATTGACAATATTAGTACCGTGTACCACTAAACTGACCGATTTTGAATCAAAAATTAAAATATCCGCGCAACCAATGCGCGATGATTCTCCCACATGATTTACAGTCACGTGGTGTCTCCGATTTACTATTTAAGGCATTGTAACTGCCTAGAAAGGCCTCTCTTTTGACCGTCCGATCTTCTTTAAGATATAGTTTCCGCCAGCACCAAGCAACAGCACAGCACCAGCAATCACCAGTAGGAGTAAGTAGCCATTCGATTCCGACCGCCATCGTTCTGATTCGCCGGCCGTTGGAAGCAAGCTCCAGGTACACATAGCTACGGTTGCCTTTAAGAGCGATTGACTTGGGCGAAGTAGTATTGTGTGTATTTGCAACTTGTTTGGATGAAAATAACCTGTGGCTGAATGCTAGTACATTTCCTTTATAAGTGCGATTGCCTTGGGGACTTGTATCTTGCGGAAAGCTACATCTTATTTCTCGTTCAGACTGGGCGCAAAAGGCTTGGAGACGCTAGCCACCGCCGTAGAGTCAGTTCGGATTTCAAATATTTACCGAGATTATTTACCGATTCGATACCTACCGACACCGTTCTGACCCGCCGGCCGTTGGAAGCAAGCTCCAGGTACACATAGTTACGGTCGCCTTTAAGAGCGATTGACTTGGGCGAAGTAGCATTGTGTGTATTTGTAACTTGTTTGGATGAAAATAACCTGTGGCTGAATACTAGTACATTTCCTTTATAAGTGCGATTGCCTTGGGGACTTGTATCTTGTGGAAAGCTGCATCTTATTTCTCGTTCAGACTTGGTGCAAAAGGCTTGGAGACGCTAGCCACCGCCGTAGTGTCAGTCCGGATTATAAATATTTACTGAGGTTTTCCTGTTACTAAATAATAGAACGTTTTGCTTGAGCTTCTTTTGGTTGTTGTTATTTTCCGCACCGCTTATTGTATTTAATTGCTTGCCTAGTTGCTGACCGTTTATTATTACCTGTTTAATAACAATTGCTACCGCCTTTGTTTATTTACTTGTATATTAACTATTTGTTGCTTGTCTAGTTACTGCTACTTGATACCATTTGTTGTTAATATATTTCCGCTTGTTTATTATTGCTGCTTCTATGACTAAATATATATAGACTGCTAACGATATTTTTGGTGTTAACTGCTTTATTTATCGACCGATTTATTGAAAATAAATATTTTCGGAATTGGATATGTGTGACTTTTATTACCTAGTTTAAGAAACATTGACCCTCTGGACAGTGCATTCATGCACCTTCTTCACTGTAGTTACCCAGCCTTTACTCATAAGCGAGTAGAGTCCGCGTGGACCATTCACCACACTAAACCCATGTTTGGTGGCGCCCGAAGGCAGAAACCCGAGAAATAAACCAGAAGCCGATAAAGAGCGTCACAAGTGTACTGCTTTTCTGTCTCACCACTCCCCTGTATTGAGCTAACAAGTGTGAGGAACCCTAATTGAGGTAATATAGCAAGGAGATGCTATTGACATCCTTCACTGGGTTTGGCTAAATGTAGTAAGAATATAGCTGACTTACCAGGCCCGGATTATTTTGAATTATACATCACAAATGGTGCTCCAAAAGGGTTCCTCCACATATGTCCAAAATAATACAATAAAATAGAACACATACTATATAAATAAACAAATGGATTAAAGGAACATTTTGAAATAATAGAGATGATACATATGTAAAATAGTAGATTAAAGTATAAGTGGATAAAAAGGTCTTTAAAACACGCGCGAATTTGTTTCTCGGGTTGTTAATGTTGCCATGGTAACTTTAAAAAACGCGCGTTTCTGAAAGTTCGATTTAAACCCGCTCAGACGTGCTTTAAATAGGTAAAATGGGCCACCAATAAAAAAAAATATGTTTATTGTATACATATCAATTACAATACATTTTTATCTTTATATAATTTTTTGTCGAATCCTCTTTTTATCCAGCTATTTTACAATATTCAGAATATCTGCATATGCTCTCTCACTGTGGTGTTAAATTTAAGCTGTATTAGTATGACCAAATTATCTGCATATCCCGGGATTTGACATCTATTAGTGTGCAGTAAATTTAGTAATATCGTCTACATATTCATAACAGTGGAGACTAATGCCTCCCTGCGTACACTGTCGTTTATCATGAATTAGAATTTCCCCCAGTATGTGCGTACTATCAGTTTTATACTTACCAGTCTTTTCCTAACTACATGATCCATTAGAAACAATTTTTAATTTATCATTATACTCCGGCAAGTTCCCTCTTTTTGGGAATCTAATTATTTTAAGCTAATTTCATAAATCATGTCCTAAAGAAGACATTGAAAACAATAACACTCACTCTTATAACTTACTCACTCACTCACTCAATAACTTACCCAATCTGAAATTCCAAGAATATTAGATTTCCTTGTTACAAAGCATTTATCTTGGTATTGTAAGCATATTTTTATCAATGAGTAGCATTAGAGTATACCAGTTATATGTATATATGTATAATGTTAAAAAAGACAGCTCTTTGTTGTAACTGTGACTGTTGCTTTTGATTTTATTTTTTTCTACCTGATCTTTTTGTTTTGTGATCAATAGTAATTAAAATTTTTAGGTAATTAAGGATTAGGCCCTTGTTGATCTAACTTTAAATTTGCATCATATGAGTATGTTTTGTTGTAATGTGCTTAGTGTGCCTAGTGTGTCAAAAAATTCTTATAGTGGTTTATTTTTAAATTTTCGTGATATTACTGCTAGTTGTTGAATGCATTATCTTTATACTTATGTATACCTTCATTTTAACTGAAATTATGGTAAAATTGTTTCATTCTTTTAATTTAAAGGGGTTACCAGTCAATAAATAAATAAAATATTTCATTCTGGCATCGGGATAGGCTCAATTACGCAGTTTTTATACTTTTTTCATGGCCTAGATTAATATCTTTTGATCTACTAAATTTAGGGATAAATATAAATGATTTCATATAATATTCAACTGTTTTGACATGACATAATTCCATGACACATCTGGCTCGTTTAGTGCCTTTTAAATTTTTACTCAACTTTGATATTGTGTAGAAATATCTACACAATATCAATATTTACACAGAAAGTAAAAGTATATCTTTGGTTCAAATTTCACATATGGGGGTTTTTAGAAGTACTTATTGGTTTTTGGGGGTACTGCAACAAAAGATAGCTATCTAACATGAAGAAATAAACTAAAACATCTTTAATATTATTTATTATCTGAACGGTTCGTGATGAAATAAAGTAGGTCTTCTGCAAATGTTGATTTTACCTATTTTCTAAAAAGTTAATTCGATTCTATGATCCGTTGTATTCTACGATCGTTCTACGATCAGATTCGGAATATCCTCTCAACAGTGTCAACGCCAATTCAAAACTTCAGAAAATTGTATGCAATTTCTAATCTCGGATAAAACATCTATTTTGTTACATTGTCATTATATTTTTGTAAATAATTTATTCAATAAGCTGAATCTAACCAAGTTATAATATTAGTAGTTCCCAATAAAGCTAATTCCATTGTGTTATGAAAATGGCTTTAAGAGCTGTCACGTTTTAATATTTTTTCAATCAGGTATACTTATACTATGTCACCTCTACCTCCGGCCATGCTATATCGCCGTCAAAAAGTATACACAAGGAAAGCAAATTAATAGAATGCATTTTTTGTATTAAACCTACAAATTAAATGTTTTCTTAAATAAATGTCTTTCTTCAACTTTCGTATGTATGTATTTCCTGAACACCTGCCCGTTCAATAATAATGCCTGGCAAATTTCTATCTTTATATTTTAATTCAATTTTCTACTCATAAGTGTATTTAAAAAATCTCTTCATATGAATCAAATTGTGAACTAAATCCATTGTCAATATAAATAATAAGTTTATATCAAACAATTTTACATACACGCACAAAAACAGTCGTATTATACGCAAATTAATTGCAAGTACTGCGATTGATGCAGCTCACTATGCATTGTAAAATTTGCACTTCGGTGCTGTTAGAGGTGAGGTGGTGAGGAAAATGTAAGGTGGCGATTAAAAAATTCGTCTGTCCTATTGTATTGACTTCGCCAATATTGTAAGTTGTAAAATTGCAGGTCGAATGTGTTCGCTTTACACAGTAATAAACACTTCATGCCGCTAATTCAAAGGTGGTGATAGTAAAACAATATATTATTGTTATTATAAAAATATGTTAAATGTATAAATAATTGAATAAATATAAGAATTTTTTTGGCAGTTCTGCAGCATGCAAGAGCATGCTGCTACAGAATGCAGCATGCTCTTGCTATGCACGAGCTGCCCCTGTGTATTAGCTTAAATTTTGAAGTTCGAACCTATAAATATTTTTGCATTATCTTATTATATTTAATTTGTTTATCTTGGTGACCAAGATATTTTAGGATATTTTAATAGATATTTTAAATATATTTTAGGATAGGAGTTCCTTGGTCGTACGGTTGAATATACGAAGTTTCAATTGTTCCGCTCATTTGACAAGTATTTGGGGCAAGTTTTTCTAATTGCTCTTAATAATGTATCTTGGCTCAATTCAGTGTGCATAAAATTGTTAGCATTCTTAATATGCACCCAGTAAAATCTGCCTATTTAATCAAGTGTATTTGTATTTTTTGTAATAAAATTAAATAATCATTGACTACTTACCTACAAAATGTTTTTAATACAATTTTAGGAAAGGAAGATTTCCTAAAGCAACTGTATACTTCACACATTCTGGTACACTTCTGAAAATGTTAGCACATATTGGACTGTATAAGGAAACTGAACATTTAACGGCTCAAAATTATTTGAAAATGAACAAGAGAAAGTGGAGAACAAGTCTTATTGATAGTTTTGCTAGTAATTTGGCTTTTGTCTTATTTAGGTAAGCTAATTTACATAACACTACAATAATGTATCAAGGCTAATCAAAAAGTATATTTTTTTATAGTGACAATTTGTGGGAGGGAAATTAATAAAAAACAACTTATTTATTTTTCCTATTTTTGGTATTTTGCTACACTTCTGAGAATATTCTGAATAATCATTTTTTTTTTTTAAATAAATCTTCACACCTAAAGAGTTTTTAAAATTAAGTTTTAGTCACAGAAAAGTCATTTGCAATTTCCAAGTGTGGTATTTTGAATATATGGATTGGGGATTGTGATGAGTTCCTTTATCTTCATACACTACCACTAATTCTTGTTAGGAATCAATCAGAAATACCAAAACACTATACTGCACTCTAAGCACGTTTCACCAACCGAGTCGGCATCATCTCTGGATGATGCGAAACGCGCGTCTAGTGCAGTATAGTTTTTGGTGTTTGTGGAAAACTACGTCAGTGTTATCTTCACACCAAAGGTTCCAACTGCTTTCAAGATATAGTTTTTACATTTTGTAGTCACCTTCTGCATTTAATTTTCCGGATATAATAATTTCAAAATACATTTTTTTTAGCTGTGGTGATAAAAACAAAATTCTGACATTACACCAAGAAAATATTGTTAGACTACCCAGCTGCCCTACCACTGATTTGTGTGAAATTCGAAGGATGAATAATTTCTACAATCAAAGCATTGATAGTTGTAATTTTAATGCAATGTGTAATGCTTAAAATATAATGCTAATAGGGCAATCAGATAGGACAATCGGCTCTTCCACACATAAACACTAAACATTTTTTTTATAGATTTTTATATATTTTTACTCATATATTTTAATAAAAAAGTTGTATACATAATCCTTTTAATCATAGTTATAATTTAATCAAATGTGGTAAAAATAATAGATATTTATTTATTAGGAGTATAAGTGGTACTTTATGTGGTGAGCATGGAAGTTTAAACGTCGAGTGCAGCGAGCCGAATTAAATCCATACGAATCATATAAAGTCACTTATACTCCAAATGAAATACAATATTTTATTTTCAAACGATTTCCATTCACTTTCCTAAGAAAATAAAAACGTATAGTTCGATAATGTTAAACTAATGCTTAACATATAGATCGACCATCTACGCAACCACGAGTTGCTGCTGTGGCAAAAAGAGCAGTAGAACAATTATTGCCAACAAAATCGACAGGCATATAAGAAGCGTCATATCAGAGATTTTTGAATTATTGTGAGCGAGAAAGCATTAAGAAGTACTCCGAAAACGCTTTATTGGGTTACTTTATTGAACTTAAGGATATTCACAAAATGAAGAGCTCCTCTTCATCTCTTCCTCTGATCTTTGTTACATATCAGGTAAAAAATTGATATTTTAAAATTTCTCGACCTGCATGCAGTTCTGAAAAAAATCAGAGGGAAAATTATCAAGTTAAAAAAGCAGCAGTTCTAACAAAGGATCAGTTTGTTAACTTTTTACTTCGTGCACCAGATGAAAAGTACTTGGGAACCAAAGTAAGTAAAACTGGATTAATATTGACCGAAAAGCCATACAGTTTTCTCTTTAGGTTGTCCTGTTATTTGGAATAGTTGGTGCTTGTAGATGCGACGAATTAGTAAAAATGACGTTGGATAATGTTACTGATCATGGTTCATTGATTCATGTCACAATACCCAATGGAAAAAACACTTAAAAAAAGGTCATTTACTATAGTCGGAAATTATTGGATATATTTGTACAGAAAATACAGAAACCTACGCCCTGTGATGCAAGAAAACCAGGTCTTCATAAAATATTAACTGAGGTAAATGCACCAGGAACGTTATGGGAATCCATAAGATTCGAAGTGTGGCAAAAGAACAACCTTATACTCCAAAATACCCAACTGGAAGGAATACACCGGCCATTGTTTGAGGAGGACTTCGTCAACTGTGTTGGCAGACTGTGGAGGAGGCATTACCTGTTTAAAACATGGGGATGGAAATCTGATACAGTTGCTGAAGGGTAGATAGAGGAGTCTTTACAGAACAAGAAAGACATTGCCACCAAGATCCTTTTAAGTAACAATAGTAGCGATTTAACCTAGGCTTGTCTTACAGCCAGTGTAGCAACCACATCAGATGTTAATGAAATTAGCATTAACTGTTCAGATGAACCAGACATGAGGAATGAAGAAAACCGGGGCAAGCAGGAGGATTTTATTAACACTGTTGTTCAATCTTTTAACATGGACACGAAGAAATCATCAGAATCTAACACGAGCGCATTTTTATAAAATGCCACCTTAAATAATTGCATATTTAATTTTAACTTGAAGTAAAGTAGGTAATGTTTTTTAGAAATGTAGGTAACGTTTTTTGATTTAATAAATAAAGCAAACAAAAAAAACAACACATAATTATTGTGCGACTGTGTTATTTTGGTTTAAATGAAGCGGAGCATAACACATAAGCCGTTTAGGTAAAATGTCATAAAAATGACATTTTAACTATGCCAAAATTGTAGTAAAACTGACTGTTATGTGACGTTTGAAAATAAAAAATTAAATGTTGAAAAACATTATCAAATAGATATTTATATAACAAGTACATAATGTAGGATTTTATTGGACGAGCGAGTCTGATAAAAATAAGGTGAGTTTAAAAAGTCCGATTATGTACGATTTGCATACAAAGCTTTATGTTCGACTGCCTTGCTTGAGGAGGATTTCTTTCTTAAAATGTGTTGATAAAACTACTCGATTGGAAATGATTGAAAAATATTTTAGGATGACAATTTTTGGATGTCTGACTAATGACATTTAAATTTATTAAATTGTCAAATTTATTCGAAGTGACTAATGAAAGCATGGAAGATGCACCAAATCATATTAAAGAAATTACATCAAATGCAAGAGAACTTCTATTGCCAAAGAAGTCAAGGCAACTATATGAAGATGACTATAATTTATACAGAATATGGTGTCATTTATTGTGACATTGACAGCAGTCCATTGTAACTTCTTTATAGTATTAGTACAATAAAGTGCTACTTTATGAACGCTAAACAGTGTCATAAACAAAGGTATTATGATGCAGTCGAACATAAACTCCTTAGTAGTTACATTATAGTACTTATTTTGGATTTAATAAATTATAATCAAAAAACAAAAAATCTATGTGTTGACTTACAGGACTATTCAGGTACCGTAGAATCTAATTTTCCTACATGGGAAATAGTACTTTAAGTTGATGTAAATTTAAAAAATGCCATATGCCAACCTGGAACGTGGAAAGTAGATTAGCTAGCTCATGAAATATTTTTCTATATGAAGATGGTTCAAATATATTTGATATGGTCATGCGATAGCTAAATGTGAAAACAACCGGTTCCTTATATACAGGCATAGAATACCTGATTGTGAGTCAGATAGACTGAAGTGTGTAAGTTGTGTTAAAACAAATATTAAATTAAAGAAATCTTTACAAACCAATCACTGAGTAATTGACTAAAATTGTCTACTGCATTAAAATTTTAAATTCAGAAAAGAAAAAACCAATTGAGTATAGCATTTAAAGTTTAAGCCTATAATAGAGAAATTCTTTTGTTATGGTCATATAACATGCTTTGGTCTAAATATTTCATTTAAATATTTATAAAATATATTTTATAAAAACATTTTATAACTACGAATAGTACGAATCTACTTTATATCCACCATCTGTAAACGCCTTATTTAAATAAGGACTAAAACAAATTAAGCCAAAACAGCTATTCTCCTGGCTATACGCGACTCTTGCTAAGAATACGCTACCTACTGGCGTCACGTACAACTAACATGTGGGAATTTGGTTCAGTTTTGCGTATGTATGTCTATTGTGAATTTTGAAATATCCGTTGTTATATTAGTTAATTGCTTTGATTAGATATGAATCATTATTGTTGTGAGCATCATTGTTGCTCTTGTACAAAGAAAAACCCCAAGATCAGTTTCATTCTTTTCCAAAAGCGGGAAAATCTGGAGCTATCGTGCAAACTATAAGTTGGGCATTAAAGAGTTACAGGAGACAAGTATGGATAAAGAAGCTAAAGAACACAAAGTAGAGTGTGTGCTCTTTACTTTTCTCTAAGAATGACTATTTCCATAAAGGTATGTATGCTGTATGTCCAATAAAGAATTTGACATATTTTGAAGTTAAGTTTCAATTTCAGATTGAACGCTGGAAAAATATTGAAATTATTTTAATTTTATATCACTACTTACCCCTTTCAAAATAGTTTTACAAGCTTTTTACCTGGTTTAAAGTTCTCGACAACAAATCCTTGATAAATACAATTTCAAACGTCAGTGTCAGGGACCGTAGGTTAGTATAGGTTACTGCCGTTTTAGCGCTTCGATCTTAAAATGAATCGCGTATATGCCACGCTGAGCGCTGAATTACGAAGTAAAAATTTGCCATATTTTCTCTAACACAGTTATAATCAAAATACAAGTTTTTTTATTGCAACGAAAACTACGGGGAAATATGTACTTTGGACCTCACATCGTAAGATGTCACTAACTGCAGACTGGTTTCAATCTTTTTATTATCTTGTCAGTCATAAATGATCATACCTACTTGACACAGTAACACACACATAACCACATTGTTAAACACATGTGCTTGAAAGGTTTTGTTTCAGTGTGCCTATTGTGTGGCTAGATTAATTGTGAAAAATCTTAGTTCCCTTTTAAATTTCATTCCACAAATAAAGGTTGAATTGATTTTGAAAAATAAATTCATGGGATACAAAATGTTAAGTTAACCTAAAAGTGCCTAGAAGAATACTAAAATGAGTTGCAGATTTTGCAGGACATTAACTGTGGAAGATAAAGCAGCAGTATGTAGCATATGTAAGTGCTTAGTATGCCCAAAATGTTCTAAAATGAATGCGACTGAATTCAGCAGTTGTTTGAAAAGGTACCCGTAAAGTAAAGTACCATTGTGAAGAAAAGTATGTGATGGTTAATAAATTTTAAGAAAATGGTGATGTAGATATAAAAATTGTAGTAATGGAGTTAGTAAGTGCAGCTAAAGAGCAGAATGTGAAGATAGTGAAAATGGAGCTTACAGTCTCAGCTAAAGAAGTTCAGTAAAACCCAGTTTAAGGACATGGGAATTTGCAAAACTCATCTCTCGGGTTCAAATACAAGTAAATCATTTGCAAATATTGTTAAAAAATCATCTTTTTCATTAATGATTGGTACCAAGCTGAGACTTTCCGAGTGGCTTCGTCTTGACGAGACGCCCAACGTTTTTATTTACGAAAAATCTCGATAATGGCATGCAAAGTCGTGCGTGGGCGTGAAACATGTCGATCGGGCGATGGTTAAATTTTTTATTGGTATCAATTTGACATTGCGTTCACATACAGATAATTAATTAAAGTACTTAAAAAACCATTTGTCCTACAAAAATAATGGCATGTCCTAAGTGTCCTCCGCCTCCAACACGTGCAGATAAACGGTTACAAATTATTTATTGGTATCAGGCTGTCTTTTGTACAGTTTATTACTAAATATTAGTATTATTAAATGGCAATATTGTCCTACAAATTTAGTGGCACGTTTTTTTAGTCCGACGCTCCAAAGTTGTCAATTTTAGTGTAGAAATTTTTTCATTGGTACCAAGCTGATTTTTATTTTTTTCTTTAGCAAATAAATTGCGGAATGCATTTCCATTAATGTCCTACAAAAAACGTGGCATATTATTGATGAAAAGTCAATGTGCTGCTTTTAGTCCGGGCGCCAGCTACCGAAAGGTATGCATTTATCGGCCCCTGCTGAATCCTGGGATACCTATGTAATTTTTTACGTAGAATCCGAATTTCAAGGTTTCCAGGCCCTATTGTTGATTAGTTTTTTGTTATAAATAATTTTAGTGCAAAAAAAAACACGTTTTTTTCCCATATCTTGATAAATATAAATTTTTTCGAAAAATGTTTTGAATAAAAGTTGTATAGTTTTTAATTCTAAACAACTTTTGTTTTAATAGTTTTTACCGAAAAGGTAAAAAAAACCCTTTGAAATTTTGAAGAAAACTAAAAAATTTCAAGAGGCTTTTGTGCAGTTGCGTAACTAT
This sequence comes from Pogonocherus hispidulus, assembly GCA_963924545.1. Lineage (NCBI taxonomy): Eukaryota > Metazoa > Arthropoda > Insecta > Coleoptera > Cerambycidae > Pogonocherus > Pogonocherus hispidulus. Next base: position 30,718,755 of record OZ004698.1, read on the forward strand.
AGAACACAACTTATAATGTCAAGTGAACTTTTCCAAAGTTTACAAGAGTTTGTGTGTCGTTTGTACGGATTAAAATCCAAAAATGATGTCAATAAAGGACGTTACGAGGTATTTGAAAAAAATTACAAATGCAAGAGACAAAAAGAGAAAATAAAAAGAAAGAAAATCATAGGATATGATCCTTCTAATTTGCCACCAACAAAACAGGAGTTACTACAACAAATAAGAAGAACGCAGTACGTTACTAGTATTTGGTGTAATGCTCACATGCGCATCCCGACCGATGAAACACCTGAAAATTATGAATGGACGATAGTCGATGAGAAGTATGAATATCATTGGTTCGATGGTGATGAAAGTCCATCAATTCAAGAAATAACGGTTTCTGAGGTATAAGGTATATATTGATATTTTTGTACTACATTGATAGATAATTCAATTGCTTTATGAAACTTATTAACAATTTATTTTATTACAGATTCTGATGAAAGTGGTGACGAATCTCATGTTGATGATCGTGATTTTGCTAGCGACGATTACGAAACCTCGAGCGATGAATCCGATGAAAATGGCTAATGTAAAAAAGTACATCTTTTTTATTAGCTTACATTTTGCAAACAAAATAAACTTTTTTCTTTTTTAAAAAATGTGTATTTTCTTACAATTATTAATATAATTCTGAATGAAAATTACAATTAAATATTAAAGTTAATGTTAATAATAAATATCCTGTTATTTTTACTATTAATAACAAAAGTACAACAAGTATGAAGAACATGTAAATGTTCCTGTACGAGTGTAGTATAGGGTAAGTGACGCGCATATATGACTCTATGATCCGAGCCCACAATTTTTGTCGGACTATCGATACCAGCCATTTTTTTTGTAGGACAATGTTTTATTTAGGTTCATAATACACTAACAAAACGTATGATATGCTTGTCCTACAGGTACCAATGAAAAAATTGGTACACTAAAATTGACTACTTTGGAGCGTCGGACTAAAAAAACGTGCCACTAAATTTGTAGGACAATATTGCCATTTAATAATACTAATATTTAGTAAATAAACTATACAAAAAAACAGCCTGATACCAATAAATAATTTGTAACCGTTTATCTGCACGTGTTGGGGGCGGAGGACACTTAGGTCATGTCATTATTTTTGTAGTACAAATGGTTTTTTAAGTACTTTAATTAATTATCTGTATGTGAACGCAATGTCAAATTGATACCAATAAAAAATTTAACCATCGCCTGATCGACATGTGTCACGCACACGCACGACTTTGCATGCCATTATCCAGATTTTTCGTAAATACAAACGTTGGGCGTCTCGTCAACACGAAGCCACTCGAAAAGTATCAGCTTGGTACCAATCATTAATGAAAAAGGGTCGTGGCTCCTGGACTATAAGCTGTACAGATCAAAAGTCAGCGGAAACCATGAAAAATAAAGTTATAGAAGAATTAGGTGGCAGTTATACAATTGATATAGGAACAGCATTAAAAAATCCAAGAGCAATAATAATGACAGTAGAAGAAAAGGTTGTTAATGTGGATGAGAAAGATATAATAGAGGAATATGGGTTAAACAAAATGAGTTGCTGAAAGGTGAAGAAAGAAAGATGCAAGTTATTAAAAAATATATAGTAAAAAATAAAAGATATGGTAACTGTCGTAGAGGCGGAGCCAAAATTGACAAAAAACTAATCAATTTGGAAAAACTACATATAGTATTCAGAAATTATCGTGTGTAAGAACATTTTAAAGATATTTCAATTGTGCTCAATTCGGACACAAGAAAAATGACTAAAAATGGCATGTTTCATTTTCTTTAAAAGACATGATTGGCCAGTGTACAGCAGAGCAGTCTACATGTATAAATTGTATAAAGATGAGTGAAAAAGTGAATTTAAAACTTGATATGAATCACTCTGTTTTTGACCGTAACTGCCCATGCTGTTAGAATAGTTCAAGCAATAAGTAAAAAGACAAAAAATTATTATTTCTAGCAACAACAGGAAAAATCTAGTTGATATATCTGCATATACAGAGTTTAATAGCAACTAAATGGGAACTTGCAATGCTTATACACTCCAGTAGCCCAGCTGTGATATACTTATCCAAAACATGTATGACAATAGGTATTCAAAAAAGTGAGTTAATAGTAGAAAATTATAGACTTGAAAATTGCTTGTCAGTAAGTAGACACACACAGGTGGAGTGTCAGTGTACTTAAGAGAAGTACGTTAAATATACCAGAGTATTAGAAAAAGTTCTACAATATAACTACTGGATGTTGGGCATCAAATTGGTAATTAGTAGAAAATCTTATAACATTGTTACATTATATCATTCTCCAAGTTCAAGCAATAGTGCATATATAGAAGTATTGGAAGAGGTGATTTTAACATAAATATAACAGTTGACGGGTTTTACGGGAGTAAATTTATAAATAGCAGTAATAGATGTGGCCTTTTTCAAATTATGAACCAATTAGGTGCTCTGTAATAAGGTACTGTATAACTGTATGGGGGGGATCGTATAAAACAGTAATGCATAATTTAGAAATTCTACAAAATAGCATATTGAAAATTATTTTAAAGAAAGACAGACTTTATTCTACTGAAATGTTATACAAAGAAGCTAATGTGTTTAATCTGAGACAACTGTACACTTACCAGTGTTTACTACGTTTTTTTAATTCTGACATGTCATTCACGACGAATACCTATAATACCCGTGCTATGGCCAATCTTACGACAAACACTCCTCAATGCAAGAAAAGTCATTCTCAGAAATTTTCATCTTATCTTGGTCCTAAATTGTTTAATTTGTTGCCCAAAACAATAAAAAATATTTCAAAAAAATCTGTTTTGAAAAGAGAACTGAAAGCTTATATTATTGAAAATTTTAGTCTACTTAAGCATGTATATGATTAATATACTTGCCCTCGGATTTTGTTTGCTTTTTATTTGCTTATATTTGGTTTTATTTACTCAAGTCTGACTCCTTGCCATACGGCCTTCTATATAGTCCAGAAACAATCTTAGTAACTAAACGATAATGTATTCATTACACAGTATGTTTATTTTCTTAATGTACTTAGTCATAACAGCCATAACTACGATTAGAATAAGTTTTTTTCTTTTTCTTTTCTTTATCTTTTAATCTATATGAATGAGTACCACAACACAAGGTTAACTTAGGTGTGACTCATTCATTCTTTCTAATATATTCAATCGATATGTATTGCTTGGTTATTTGTTTTTTGTAAGTATATGATTGTTATATCTGTACTAATAATAATAATAATAATAATATATAATTCTTATCTCTTAAAAAAAATATATAATTCTTATCTCTTAAAAAATTTACAAGAGTGACAAAACACAGTAAGTCTATGATCGATCTCATTGTTACAAATAAAAAAGAGTTGGAATATGGTGTTCTATGGACACCTAAGGTAGCCGACCATTCAATAATATGTCAGAACTTCCTCCTAATCTAATATCAGATATTTGTTCAGTGCTCAATAAACGGTATGCATACTAAAGAACAGCTTTAAAAATAATTCGAGTATGTTCTAATAGATCTTCTTCATTGACCTTCACGAAACTCAGGGAGTAGGTACAAGGATTTTTTGCCGGAATTTTAAAAACTTTAAAGCAATTGATTTTCAACTTAATTTATTGAATGGGGAATGGGATTCCAACGTAACAGATATAAATATATTAGCAAGTATCTTTTCAGAACAGACAATGTTGAAAAAATTAGTAAAGGGCAAGCCACAGAAAGTAAAACATGAAATTCAATTTAATAATGTAATTTACTCTGGAGAAAAAGATATAAGTGATGAATTCAACAAATTTTTCAAAGATCAGTAGAAGAAATTAGGAATAATATAAATAATAATAGTGGAATATATAATAAACTTAATGAATATTTAGAACATCATAGTAGATGGGAATTGTTTGACGAAATAACTATGTCAAATCTACGTAAGATTATAAAAGACATGTGAAATAAGAAGAGTAACATAAATGAAATCAGTACTGAAATGGCAAGTTAAGGCTTATTCACAGGGATGGCTTGGCAACCATCCTGGCAATGGCCTAGGATGGGAAGAATGTCAACTTGGTGTTAATGTGAGAGATTAAAATCAGTTGATGTTTGACTTGTCCCCCTAACTAATGAGGTTTTCCAGGTTTTCCTCATTCCAGCACTGAATAGTGGTTAGGGCCTACCAACGTAAGTCATTCCTGAGGCGCAAATTCGGCCCGCAAAATAATAATATGCCGCCCCCTCTCCCACACAAGTCCCAGACTTTCGGGCTAATCATTGTGATTAGAATGAGGGATAGAGATATTATTATTATTATTATTATTATTATTAAATACTAAAACTGACTTTCGAAACCATAGGAAACAGGCTCTTAGAAGTAATTAAGGAATCTATATAAATTGGCATAGTGCCAGAACAATAGAATATCTACAATAATTCCCATCGAGAAGAAAGCTAATACTATGTCAAGCAATGAATTTCGTCCAATAAACATGCTTCCACCATGTGAGAAATTCCTGGAACTTGTAGTGAAGGAACAGTTATTGAAGTTTATAGAAATTAACAAAATATTAATAAAACACTAAGCTGGGTTTAGAAAAAGTAATTCTTGTGAAACCGCATTGCAATTAGTGCTTGTAAACCGGAAGAATGCAGTAAATGGAAACAAAAAGTAGGAGCAGTGTTTTTGGATTTTAGATGAGCCTTTGAGACATTAGATAGAGATACACTCCTAAAGAAACTAGAACGTATGGGTATTGGATAACTTGAGAATATTGTCAGTTAAGCAGTCTGTGATGTTGAAATGTTGAATTACTAATAATTTGTTACCAAAACACTTGTTGGATTTTTGTACATTTGTTTTTGATATCCTACATGGTTATAATACTAGATATCAAAATGATTTGTATATTCCAAGAACAGTGACAGTGTTTGGAGAGAATCAGTTGTTCATCAGGGGTTTAAGACTTTATAACACTATACCAACTGATATAAAGGGTGGTGCAAATATTTACATGTTTAAAAAAATGTACAAAGTATGTAATGTAAATTGGCTATTGTGATATTTACTTATATGAATTGTTACCTATTTGTTTATTGTGGTGTTTATACTGTTTTGAGTTTTATTAGATGTAGTATCTGTGTTATTACATATACAGTGCCGTCGTAAATAATCCCCCCCCCCCCCCCAGCTAAGTTTCGAACCAGATAAGATAGAGACACTGGACTAAAACTGAATTAAATGGCATGAAGTATACTACTTTTTAGTTCAAAATTAAAACTGCAGTTTAAAGATGGCGCTAATGGCGCCACAACTTTAAAACTTTAAATAGCAAGGGTGGTCATGTGATACCTCATTTGAAAGGTTTTTCAATTCTCTATAAAACGGTGGCTTGATTTTTAAATTTTATTGACTAGTTCCGGAGTTATGAGCGTTTGAAAGTTATTTGATAAATATGGCGAATAAATGATTTTATCTCATTTTCACTTATTTTTCGTACAAGAATGTCATTAGTAAAGATTTTTAAATGGATAAATATTTTATTACTAAGCCAACCACAAATAATACGTGAAAAACTAAAAGAAATAATCAAACAAGGAAATAAATAAATAAAAGTAATAACAAAGAAATTGGTATAACTCTGATCACGTTAATAAATGTTCAAATTGTTCTCCCAGCACTTCTTGGCGATAAAATAGTCTATTCCCAAATTCCCTATGTACATTCCCAAATGTTTCTGGAGAAATGGCCACACACACCTGTATAATTCCATTCCTCAAATCCTCTAGTGAATCAGGTTGGGTAATGTAAACCTGCGACTTCAAGTATCCCCATAAAAAAAATCCAGAGGATTAAGGTCTGGTGAAGGAGCCGGCCATTCGATAGTTCCCCGTCTTCCAATCCACCTATTTGAATATATTATGTCCAAATAATCCCGTGCATGCCTAAAATAGTGCGGAGGAGCCCCATCTTGCTGGAATGTAATATTCCTTTGGAATACATTCATCAGTAAAGCAAATACAACTGACATATGGAGGGAATTGTAGTATGCGTTCAGATATTATTTCGCAGAATTCCATCCTCCTATCAGGATCATCTTCCGTTAATTGATGCAATAACTTGAGCTTATATGGGTGGAATTTGTGTTTTCTCAAATATTTCTTCACAGTGGTCGAGGAAACTTCACAGTCACCAGCAGCCCTCCGAGTCGGTTGTTCTGGATCATTAACCATAGAAGCAATAATTTGTACTTGTTTGTCTTGAGATATGGGTTTCCTTCCCGCTCCTTTCTGCCTGTTTACACTCCCAGTTCTTATGAATTTTTCGATTAACTCCCTTAAATATTTCCTGTAAATAGGATGGTCAGGAAACCTTTCATTGTAGATTATCTCAGCTTAATGTAAATTACGCCCGGCTTCGGCGTAAATAAAGACAGCTTCAGTTTCTTCTTCCAACGGACGGATACGAACCATTATTTTTAAGTAAATGAACGATTACACGACAGTAAAATACTGTGACATTGACAATGACATATTATTATGACACCTGGTGAATGAAAGCAATGCTCCTAGATTTTTATATCATAATTCGCCATATTTATCAAATAACTTTCAAATGCTAATAACTCCGGAACTAGTCAATAAAATTTAAAAATCAAGCCACCGTTTTATAGAGAATTAAACCTTTCAAATGAGGTATCACATGACCACCCTTACTATTTAAAGTTTTAAAGTTGATGGCGCCACTAGCGCCATCTTTGAAAACTGCAGTTTTAATTTTGAACTAAAAAGTAGTATACTTCATGCCATTATATTCAGTTTTAGTCCGGTGTCTCTATCTTATCTGGTTCGAAACTTAGCTGGGGGGGGGGATTATTTACGACCGCACTGTATGTAATATTGTTACACTGGATTTGTTGTTACTCTGGATTTAGCTGAGCTAATAAGGATAATAATTATTATGATTATTTTTGCGTATGCAGACTGACGAGATCATAAAATGATCGAAACCGGTTTGGAATTAGTGATATCCTACGATGTGAGGTTCAAAGTATTTCCTCGTAGTTTTCGTTACAATCCGAATCCTTGTATTTTAATTCTGTGTTAGAAAAAATACGCCAAATTTTTGTTTTGTAACCAGCGCTCGGCGTGGTATATAGCCAGGAGAATAGCGTTTTTGGCTTAATTTGTTTTAGTCCTTATTTAAATAAGGTGTTTACAGATGGTAGATATAAAGTAGATTTGTACATCCCATTATTGTATTAGATTCTCATATGATTAGTCTAGATTATGTTGCAAGAACTACCAAGAGGTGAGGCCATGTATAGAGTTTGCATACGAAAAAGGTACCTACTGAGTCAAGTATTTGGGTCTTGGCATCTTTAGATATGATCACTTATACTGCACTGACAAGATCATAAGAAGATCGAAACTGGTCTGCAAAGTATATACCTCACATCCTACGATGTGACGTCCAAAGGATTTCTTTGTAGTTTTCGTTGCAATCCAAATCCTTCGCCAGGAAAATAGCTGTTTTGGCTTATTTGTTTTAGTCCTTATTTAAATAAGGCGTTTACAGATGATGGATATAAAGTAGATTTGTACTATTTGTAATTATGTGTTATGTACATCCCATCTGTCAAGTAGTAGAACTTGTTTCTACATTCCCTTATTGTGTATTTAGTTTAAATCTTCGCCCCAAAATTCGTCAAAATTGAATATTGCAGTCTTCCCCATTAAAAAACAGGTTATGCTCCATTAATATATTAGAACAATGAATATGAGACAGTGAGAGCCAAGTACCTATAAATAATGTACAGAGAAAACTAAGTAATAGAGAAAAATATTCAATTTTTAATTAGTCTCCTGATTTAATAAGATTTCACAAAAAATGATAATTATTTTCCACTGTATTTCATGTAATTGTTATTTTCACTATTGTTTAAGGTTGATACTGATTAGAATAAGGAAATTCAGACACAGGATTATTCTAATTCTCCGAATAATATGAGTTAGAAGGAAGATGTATAGTAGACATTAAGTTTTTTATAGAGTATCTCATCGAAATAAGCCAACATTATTTTCCCATAATTTTATCTCAAATATTAAATGAGACTTATCTCCGTATTTCTAATAGAAAGCTTAAATAACAACATGACATATCCCATAATGGATTTTTTTTCTATGTAGAATGTTAAGGAAGATTAGATTAGACTGTGATATGTTAGAGCAACTTTATAACTTTTTTTAGAGTTGAGTTTATCTCTTTCTTCTCTTGTTGTTTTATCTCGATGTGCATTTTTTGTGTTTGTTAAATAAGGAATAAGCAAAACTAAAACAATAATTATTATTAGTATTTTAGTTTTTTTTAGCGCCACTATCAACAATAATTAGAGCCGATGTCTTCGATAGATAAATCAAAATTTTTCATGAATAATTTTTTGTCACAAACTAATACAAAAGACTTTAAAGTAGCATTATATTTGGCAGAAGTTGATCGCATTCAATTTCTTTTCCATTGAGCAACATTGACTTTGGTATAGGTAATAATTCCGTTTACCGAATTTTATTTAGAAAAGTTTACTTTTAAATATGTTGAGAAAATTGTTTGGTTGCGGTGTGATATGGCAATATTAAAGAGTTATTTTGTAAATTATAAATTCCAGTCAAACTCACTAAATGCATGTAAATACATTTAGTGAGTTTTTTTAGATGCAGTAATAATTTTTGTATGTTTTGTATCCCAATGTAATATTCTTTTATAATCAGTATTACAGAAATTGTAAAACATTCCATACAAAATATATAAATTAAAGGGCCCACAAAAATAAGTAGATAAAACATGCTTTCATAGAATACTTATGCAGTCTACATTCGCTTGAAGGTGCCACAAACTGGGGTAGGATTTTACGAGAAATTTGTGTTGTAAACTTTCAGTGGGAATATTCTCAAAAGGTTGTAACAACATAAAATGAAACAATAATTCCATAGGCACGTCAATTTAAACTTTATCTACCAAACAAAAAAATGTTTCTTAATTTTTATAAATAACGGTATAAGACTATGTAATAAGTTTTTCCGCTTTGAATATAGGAGGATGTCTGACTCCTTAACATTAACATCACTGTACATCATTAATATTACAATGTAAGACACAAATATTCTACTGTACTAGGATTTTAAGATTTTATTCAATCAGAAAGGTCAAGTAATCAACAAAAAAACCACAATGAAACACTATATTACACCTTTACTTCGGGATTTTTTTTCAAAACACATATCCCATCTAAAGTAGGTGTCAAAATTTCATACTGATCTGTTGCTAATTCGGCCCTCTCTGCTGATGCTAACAATACAGGAGTTGTATGAGTATGAATTCCAGCTATGGTTTTAGGTGTTCCAGCCTTTCCTACGATATCAACTGCTTGACCAACACGAACAGTTACAGACACAGTATCTAAATTTTCATCTAATGTTAACAACCATCTTGGTTGCATTGCAGCAACTAACATATAGAGAAGATACTGCGATCGATTTAATATTAGTGTATGGGGTTCTAATAAGGAAATTAAGGGCACCAATAAACCTAAAACATTAAAACTTATTAAGTGAAACTACTTTCAATACTATAACACTGATATTTTTATGATGTTTGAACATCTGTAATATCGATAATATCTGTAGTGTAATAAACTGCCCGTCGAAGTAGTGCGCAGAATTTTCAGAACAGTACTTTTCTACTACACTACTTTTCGAGATATTTTGAAAAAACTGAAAATCGGCAAAATTTTTAATCTCCAATATTTGGAAAACTATAAAAGATACAAATATAAAAATACTGTGTGTTTTTTATGTGGAATTCGGCGGTAATATTGAAAATTTCACAGGCATCTTAGTTTTTGAGAAAAAAAAAATAAGGTTCTGTTTTTTTAAATGACAACCATAGTTGGCAATGATATCAATAAACAGCTTATTTTTGTCTGATTTCAAAAATATAATATTTAATATACCTTTCTCTTTTATTGTTTATTAATAGGGAAACAATCCAAAACTATGTTTTTTTATACAGTATAACAAAATCAAACTTTATTAAAATAGAAAATGACTTTTCTTCAGATTTATTACAAATTAAAATATTGTTAAGGCAGTTAAGACTAGTAAAGAATTTACCTGCCATCGCCACAGGATCCACTAACAGTCGATCAGTGTGCAAAGGATTTAATGTTAATGTTCCTTTACCCATGTGTACCAAACCTTGAGAAATTCTAACCATAAACAACTGTGAAGGATTTTTATTGTGAAATACTGCTAACTGTCTTAAAGATGCTGCTAAACGTGCATTATTTGTACCTGCACCAATTAAACCTAGACCATATATGGCATTACATGCAACATCATCATCTGAATCATGAGAATACTTAGTGAGAACATCAATAACACTTAGTTGTGGGTTCGATACTGAAGAAAGTGCAGTAGTTAGTGGCACCACTTTTCTGACTGAAGGATCACCGTAACGACTGATGTGACCAAATATTCTATGGGTCATTTCTGAACCTGTAAATAATTTTGTTCTATGACATTTTGATTTGCTACTTTTACAAAATGTATAATCAGTGTAAAAAAAAACAATTTGAATTACCAATATCTTCCCCACATGCAACTACAGCCACTGCTAGAGTAGCCATTGCTTGTCCCATTGAGTAATCCCATTCAGTTTTCTTTGGAGCTTTAATTTTGGTAAAACTATCTTTTTTCTCCTTCTTTTCCTGTTTTTTGTCTTTTTTAGGTATATCTACTTTTTCACCTACTATGTGAAGTAGTTCTTGTATAATTAAAACATCTCCAGTACCTGCGTAGGCACACATTAACAAAATAGTCTGTATAGTTGTTTTGAATGGCTCTTCGAGAACATTCATTGCTTCAGTTGGGACTTCAATAGCATCTCGGGCACCAAAATAACACAAGGACATTCCCAAACATGATAATCTTATATATGGTGATTTTAACAAATCTGTATTATTCATCTCAATAATTTTATTTAGAATTGTTGCTGATACATCATTATCATGTTTTCCTATAGATATTATACCGCAAGCTAAACTAGCTACTCCTATTATTTCAGTGTTATTTGTTGAAATTATTAATGGTAGAAGTAAGTCAATTACATCTTCCCGGTGAGTCCCTTTAAAAATTAAATATTACATTAGAAAAAGCATTATTACACTAAAACATTTCTTCCAAAATTTTTATATTAATTTTAATAGAGCATAAAAAAAAATAAAAGCATTTAAATAATTTTTGCATATGTTTGATCCCTACCTGGGAAGAGTTGACACTTCTATTATATTGTGTTTGCATTTTTTTTTAAATGTGGCCTCCCGTTATATATATAAAAGCCTGAGGCTTTCTGAAAGCATCGTATTATTTTTCTACAAAGTATAAACAACAAATAAATTGATAATTGGTGCTGAATTTAAAATCAATTCATATTAACAAATTAATTTAACAAGTGAAAAAAACACAAACACACAGACGTGATAGATTTGTCATTAAGGGTCCTGACAAATTAATATGGAAAGTTTTTATAATGACGGTAAATTTAATGAGCAACTAAAGACTAAAGGTGAAAATACAATAAATGCACAAATGTAAGTCGACTTTCTTTATTTTGCCATGATCATATGGTGGGACGAAGAAATCTTTCCGTATATTTTGTTACTTTCCCTTCTTGTTACTAAGACAATACTTTACATATAGGTACCTGCTGCTCTTGTTACAGATCTTGGTTATGGAAACACAAAATTCACATATAAATTATCTATAACATATACCTAGTGTTACATTTCGAAAACACTGAACATATTCTAAAATTTAATTCCAACTCAATCACCGTGGCAACATGTCATGTTAGTTGGGTCTAGGTGTTGTGTGAAATCAGTAGGTACCTACTGCATTATCAATACTGATTTTATAGTATTCCGTTTATCTGTGAGGTTTTTTATTTCAATACTACTATACAATTTTAGTCATATTAAGCAGATTGTCCATTTTTCTACCATAACTGATGTCTCGCATGTGACTTTGTATAATAACTAATGACTGTCTTTGGCTTTCATCATCTTAAATTAACTAGGAATGCATTAGAGAGAGAAGTACAAATAATAATTGCCACTAATAATAGTATGACGAGAGAAATGATAAAGTAATGCAAAAAATTGATTGATTGTAACAATTAAAACTGTTTTTTACAACAATTCACTAGGTTAATTTAGAAAAGTACATTATAAACACAAATTATTAATGTAGGTGTAGGAAATATTGACAACATATAGCTATATCCATAGAAAAGCCATGCAATAGTATATTACATACTGAGGCGGAAAATGTTTCATTATTGTCGAGCGCTGTTTAGATAACCGAGGTATGTAGCACCAAGGTAAGCTATAGCGCGAGACAGAAATGAAACCTTCCGCCGAGGTATGTATACGATTTTATTCACAACCATCTCTAAAAAAACGAGAAAACGGGAATATCTCCATTTATTCATTCATATTTTTTCATACTACTTTTCAATTTAGAAGACAGTGAAAATCCGTTTCTATGACGCTGACATTATTATTTAATAAAGGGGGCATAAATTGTTGACTGTCACACTGACAGCAGTTGATTATTTTTTTAGTATTTGCTAAAAAACTAAAATCCACAATTATTATTGTTATTGTAAACTGATTCTGTATAAATAAATATAAAATATAAGGGTTTTTCTGATGACTGATGCCTTGTCAAAATTAACGTCACTCAAAATACAAACATCACGTATCTTTCAGATGTTTTACTTTACACCCTTGGGTGGAAAGTGATCACTTCCCGACCTGGACAGTAGCAACAGTTAGTAATGACTAATTTTCAAACTTCTAAAAAGTCATTAATAACCTTATTACATATACAGGGTGTCCACCTAGTGCGCGTAAGTCCAATATCTGGGTTAATAAAAGAGATAACTTAATTTTTTTTCCTACAGGGTTGTCTAATATCCCGAGCTGCACAAAATGAAAATATATTTACATATTCAGGGTGTTCAGTTTTTCCTGGACAGGTACCAACTTCATTTTTTTAAATGGAAACCTATATTTTTTATGGCATTATCGAATTCTACGTAAAAAATTAGTGGGACTTTGTGCATAACACTGCTATTGAAATATTGATAGTTTTCGAGATATTTGACTTAATTTTTTTTTCTTATGTTTCGTCACTTCTAATAGTTGACATAATTATGGTTGTATGACAGCTAGAAATTATTTTTTTTTTCAGAAACTGTAGAGTGAAGATGGCTCTTTCGAAAAACGTATCAAAAGTTGACCTGCGATATACAGGGGGCAACAGAAATCGTGCCAAACCTGATGGTTTAAAATTTAAAAAATCTCGACTTTTTCAAATGGAACACCCTGTGTTTTATGATTTCATTAGATGCCTTTCTGTAGACTCTACAATTTTATAATAGCTTTCCCTATACCTAAGTTGCGTAGTTTTTGCAAAAAACCCACTTTTATGAAAAATACCCGATTTGCGCACATTCCTTTCTCGGGAAAAACGCAGTGAGCGTCTGTCACGCAATAAAATTTGTGACAATCAGTTTACATGTCATTTCTTCTTTTACTGAATATTCACGTACGAGTTTAAAGTAAGTACTAAGCGTGCATACAATGAACTATTCAAAAGAAGAATTAGTGAAAATGGTTTATGCCTTAGGAGAAGCTCATGGAAATTGTTTGCTAGCAGCACGTATTTACAAAGCAAATAATCCAGATTTACAGAGATTTCCACGTGCTGACTGTTTTGAAAATGTGAAAGAAAGATTTGAAAGAACAGCAAATGCGAATTATGAGAAAACTACCAGGAGACATGACGGTAACAATGACGATATTCAGTTTAATGTTGTGGCGTCTGCTGTTGAAAATCCAAATATTAGTGTCAGGAAAATCAGTAATAATCTTGGAGTTTCCAAAAGCTTGACAAACAAGATACTGAAGAAGAATAATTTTCATCCGTATCATATTAAAAACCATCAAGCACTGTTACCTCAAGATCACCTAAACCGCCTGCAATTTTGCCACTGGGCATTGGATAAAATTCAGGAAAGTCCAAACTTTTTTATGAATGTCTTGTTTACTGACGAGTCAACATTTTCAAACACATGCTTACCCAATCGTCGCAACTTTCATCACTACGCTGACAATAATCCAAGATTATTGAGGGTACTAGATAATCAGCATCGTTTCAAAGTGAACGTGTGGGCTGGAATTTGTGGAGAACATATTGTTGGACCGTACTTTTTTGAAGGCAATTTAAATGCCAATGTGTATTTACATTTTTTGCAAAACGAACTTCCTCTTCTACAGCTACAGAATATGCCCGCTGATTATTTGGTTCAACAATGGTTTCAGCATGATGGTGCCCCTCCACATTCCACTTTGGCGGTACTGTGATTATTTTATTGTTGTAGTACTTTTCCTATTATCTATTCATATTTCAGATTAGAGAACACCTAAACCACGTATATCCAAATAAGTGGTTAAGTCGTGGTGGTCCAGTTCCTTGGCTTGCACGTTCGCCTGATTTAAATATTCTGGACGTTTTCTTGTGGGGTTATATCAAGGAGCGAGTATACGAAGTACCACCAACGGATATGCAAGACTTGAAAGAAAAGATCCAAAATGAGTTTCTAACCATAACGCCCGAAATGTTAAGAAATGTTCACATTCATTTTCGTCGTAGATTAATGCTTTGTGTTGAAAACAACGGTGGACATTTTGAGCATTTACTTTAGGTTAGCTTGCTTGTATGAGTATTGCGTATTCTTTTTTCAATACTCTATGTATATTCATCCATTTCACTAATAATTTTTCTAACTACGGTAACACCGTTTGGTTTTCAATATGATACGTATGAAACTTCTTCTTCAATATCTTATTTGTCGAGCTTTTGAAAACTCCAAGATTTCTACTGATTTTTTGATACTAATATTTTTGGATTTTCAACAGCAGAAACCACAACATTAAACTAAATATTATCGTTGTTACTCCCATGTCTCCTGGTAGTTTTCTCATAATTCCCATTTGCTGTTCTTTCAAATCTTTCTTTCACATTTTCAAAACAGTCAGCACGTGGGAATCTCTATAAATACGTGCTGCTAGCAAATAATTCCCATGAACTTCTTCTAAAGCATACGCCAGTTTTGCTAATTCTTAATTACATGTAGAGCTTTTATGATTTTTTACTTTTATTTACAAATAAATGGTAACTTTCCATAAAGACTTGTTTATTAAACTGAAATTATCTAAATTTTTCAGTTATTTTTATTTTAAGAAGTGTAAACTAATACATTTTATAAAAATAAATAGCCTTACAATATTTTTTCCGTCAAAGGAGTGCGCAAATCGGGTATTTTTCATAAAAGTGGGTTTTTTGCAAAAACTACGCAACTTAGGTATAGGGAAAGCTATTATAAAATTGTAGAGTCTACAGAAAGGCATCTAATGAAATCATAAAACACAGGGTGTTCCATTTGAAAAAGTCGAGATTTTTTAAATTTTAAACCATCAGGTTTGGCACGATTTCTGTTGCCCCCTGTATATCGCAGGTCAACTTTTGATACGTTTTTCGAAAGAGCCATCTTCACTCTACAGTTTCTGAAAAAAAATAATTTCTAGCTGTCATACAACCATAATTATGTCAACTATTAGAAGTGACGAAACATAAGAAAAAAAAATTAAAAGTCAAATATCTCGAAAACTATCAATATTTCAATAGCAGTGTTATGCACAAAGTCCCACTAATTTTTTACGTAGAATTCGATAATGCCATAAAAAATATAGGTTTCCATTTAAAAAAATGAAGTTGGTACCTGTCCAGGAAAAACTGAACACCCTGAATATGTAAATATATTTTCATTTTGTGCAGCTCGGGATATTATACAACCCTGTAGAAAAAAAAATTAAGTTATCTCTTTTATTAACCCAGATATTGGACTTACGCGCACTAGGTGGACACCCTGTATGGTTGTGAATAAATAAATGAATTTACATACAAGTCAGTAATACAGTTGTTCAAACATTTTATAAGGATTATAAAAATTTTTACTAGAAATTAAGAAACTTTGCCGATTAGATGTTATCGAAAAAAAAAATTAATCAAAGCTGTTTCTCATCCTTTTGAAACTTGGTAATATCTAGGTTTTAACTGTAAGGAACTACGTATTTTGGTATACTCACTTATTTATATTTTCAAAAAACCCTGTATGGCAGATTCACCATTAAGATAGTGTGGTAGAGAGAAGCTATCTTCTGGTTAAAAATAGCTTCAGTATTGCCATATTGATATGGTACTTTTGTCAAAACTGACAAACAGATATTGCCCCAAAAATCAACTCCAGTTAAGTGGTTTCCTTACTGTTTTTGTGTTTTGGGAATTTATGTATTTACAGTATTAAAAGGCTCAACATAGCTGTAGGTAATAAAAAAAAACAGTGTTGATAAGAAGTAATCATCAGAAGTCACATTACACAAGTCTGTACTACAAATTAGTAAACATAATGCAGAGCTGTATAGCAGAGCAGTTTCAGCCCAATAGGGCTAACCGATTTAGGGTATAGGTAGGGAGACGCTGTAAGAATCCTTTCCGTTGCCAGTTGACTTTCTTATTTTAAATGAAATAGCTCATATATTATTGCATTTTTGGATTCTATGCGTTATTTTAAGAACTTTTATAAAACTCCCCTATACTAATTCTCTGCCGTTCTTGAAAAAATCTAATTTTTTTAAATACATTTGTAAAATTCCCTACCTAACTTAAAGTTTATTATCTAAAAAAGTAATATTTAACAAATATATTAATATGGGAAGTTGTTGAATATCCAAGTTTTCTAGCTGTACCTTAATAGTTTAAATTTATACAGGGTGCTGAACATTTAGCATCAAGTTTTATTAACTTCAAGCCAAAAAAGAGACATTTTTAATTTTTTTTAATAGGACACCCTGTATATTATAGCATATTATGATGTAGAATTTAATTCTCTGCCAATCTATATCACACTTCCCTATACCTATCTCTTATTTCTTGCAATGATGGCTATAAATAAAGTGACAGCAGTATTCAGTAACAACAAATAATTAACTGATGACCGATAAGTAGTTTATTTTGTTCTGCTTACAATGTCAAAGCTATCTTTGCAAGAAATTTAAAGATTGTTATAATTGTAATTAAGAGTCAAATAACATAAAAACAAAAAGAGATAGTTATGTATAGGGAAGTGTGATACAGATTGGGATATAGAATAAAAGTCTACATCATAATATGCTATAATATACAGGATGTCATATTTAAAAAAATCTACTTGGCTGGAAATTAGTGAAACTTGATACTAAATTTTCAGCGCCCTGTATACATTTAAACAACTGTTAAGGTAACTTCAACAAATACTGATTTTTAAGTTAGGTAGGGAATTTTACTACAAATATTTAAAAAAAGAATTATTTTTTCAAAAACGATTACGAAAACGAACGATATATGGCGTGTTCCATTTAAAATAAGTCAACGGCAACTTCCGGTATAACCGGAAGTCTCACGAGGACACCATTATTTTATAATGACCATGTATACTTAATTCAAAATAAGTGTACAAAAGTTACCAAAAATTAAATTGAAGATACATTAGAAAACTTAATAGCTTTTAATCCTTAGCTCATTTTATTCTAACAGTTTTAGAAACTCCATTAAACATATTGGTATTGGTATAGTTACTGATACTTGTGCATTTCCTTGTTAACTAATATAAAATTACTGCAACATTACGCAGTTATTTTATTACTGAATATAGAAAAAATATATTGTGGAACTTATTGTATTGTGTAAAGCCGGTGTAATGGATAGCATCAGAACCAATTTCTGATATATACTTGCCATATTTTTTACTGATATTATACTCAGATGTCCGCTAATGGGAAATGGTGGACAGTTTGAGGGACACTTGTTAGAGGAGGAGGCATCTACTCTAAAAGTATATCCTCTGTAATGGGAGACAAATGATCACTATACAGTGTGACACCGATCCATGGAATATATCGTTTTATATTTTCCCTTTATTTTTTTAGATACAATTTTTAAATTTGATATGGCGGAAGTACTTAATAATTACTAGTCACTTTTTGTTATAAAAATTACCTTTTTGCCACTTCAGGTTTTACCGGAAGTAATACCAACTCTCGATTTTTATATATGGAACACCCTGTATATTATTATATTTTTGGAATCTTCGTCATTCTCTGAATCCAACGATATAACATAAGTGACATTCCAACTGTCAAATTAATTTTTTGGACATTATTTTAGTTTTGAATTTAGAGTGCCTTCTCTCAACTGTAATTTCAGTTCTGTTGATCCCACAGATAAAATAAGCGTATGGGTAGATTGTTTATTAATTATTGTACTTTCCTTAAAAAAACTAGTTTCAGCTCTATAACCACTTTGAAATATTTTAATGCCCTGTAAGTAGAGAAATCGAATGGTTTTGTGGCCAACTCTATTTTTTTATGGTTGCTATCCTCCATTAGAATTAATTGAGGATGGTTAAGGCACTCTAGATTCAAAAGTAAAATAGTCCGAAAAGTAATTTGGCAGGTGAAATGTCACTTATGTCATATCGTTGTATTCAGAAAATCAACGGATTCTAAAAATATAATAATATACAGGGTGATTCATATAAAAACCGAGAGTTGGTATTACTTTCGGTAAAACCGGATGTGGCAAGGTAATTTTTATGTCAAAAAGTGACATTTAATAAGTATTCCCACCAAGTCAAATTTTAAAATTCTATCTAAAAAAATAAAGGGGGAAAGAGGGGTACAGTATGAATCTGTATAACCACATCAACTCTCCATTTGATCCAAGATCCCTAAACAAGTAGGTTACCTCAGTTTCGAGAAAAAATTCTATTGGTTAGTTTGAGGTTACGTCATCTGGCGTCCAGAAAGCAGCGAAATTTTGATATGATTACTGGTAAATATTGCATTTCATGATGCTTAAGAGTATAATTTTACTATAACAGTTTAAAATACATGTATTGTATACATGTATACATAACAAAACGTTTTACAGATAAACATTAAACCGTAAAATCCATAAAAAATACATAACACAACTACAAACTTTTATGCGGACCTCCTAGATATGGTAGGTATATGTGTATATTAACGATGTAGATATGATATGAATGATCTATTAAATTCAGAAATCAATACTAGTAGTACAAAATACTTATATCATACAATTTCAGAACTTTAAGAAGTGACATGAAAATGTATATATAGTTATTTTGTCTTGTACGGATTGTAAATCGTTTGAAAATAATAGAAACGAAAAACTGCAATAATTTATTAAGAATAATACATTTTCTTATTCACTTTTAATTAAGTTTTAGGTATAACTGCAGATATTTTATTTTTATTATGTAACTCAAATTATATTTGATTCATAGCATTCACAACTGGATTTTTCGGAAATCCGTGTTATAACACATCTTTGTTTAGAGCTTTGGTAATTTCCAGACTATTATGCCATGTATAGCAACAGCACATCGACACCCTGGCATTTTGCTGAAAGATCAAATTATTTTATATTTTCATCCTACATAACACATTACAGCCTCGGTCACTTTAAATAATGAGATAGCCCAAGAATTTGGGGCGGAATACTTTTTAAGTGAAGGACAACATAATTTGACAGAAATTACACACAGTGTTTATTTTATTAATCTATTGTAATTCTACACTTGGTTCACAAAACAGGATCAGGATTGACAGATTATTCAGTTCTTGTCAAATTTAACACATTAGGACATTATGAGAGAGACAATGATGTACATAAAAAGAGTGAGAGGCAAGGTCGCCAGATGACGTCGCTCATCCCGGTGTACACCGCAACACCCTCTCCTACAAACATAGAACTGAGGTAACCTACTTGTTTAGGGATCTTGCATTTGATCGACAAAATTAATGAACAACATAACAAAATTAACCTTTTGTCTTAATGTAATGTAAAATGATATGTAAGCAGAACTGAGTCAAGCCAAAGTTGATAAAATCTCTTTTAGATTTTTTATTAAATAAGTGATCAATTCTACTCTAATAGAACTCCACTTTGTGGACATCTCTTGTTTGTCAGAGTATTATTGAGTTAATCTGCAATTCTATATTCGGAAGTAAACTGTGATCTTTCAATACATACAGCACCATCTATGAACGGAAAGCAATTAGAGTTGTCTACTTACATTCGAAGCATTAGACTAATGAGCTTATTCTTACTTAATATGTGATGAGAATAGATAATAGAGGAAAATATTATGTTAAAATTAAACTCCTAGATGTGTCAACTATTTTAACTAGCACTTTAACATTTAATTTGTTTAAAGTTATGAAATACATTTAGCATTATGCTGTAAATAATATATGCATATTTGGCAATTTAAGGATTAAAAATAAAATTATATCTTACAAGAACTAGACATTTTCAAGATACATACTGAAAGTTATTACCTGCATAGGCCAGGCCAATCCCTAAAATAGCTCCTACTTGCAAAATTTCATTGCTTATATTTACGTAGTCGCCCAGAAGTGCCAGAGCTGGATCACATTCGTTACGAACTCTACAGTTAACTATACCTAGTGCTAGTAACGCGCCTGATTTGATATAATCATCTGTTGTATATAAATATTTATCAATTGGTGTTAATCCACCATCAACATCCCAAAGATGTAACAGTCCTAAAGCAGCTGTTGCACATAACATGCCATATTCCTTATTACGATAGATCCACTTATTGCCACCTTCAGTTGTCAAAAGTTTATCACAGCCAAAACCTGCATTTACAAAGCCATTAACAAATGATGATGCTAAATTCTGTCTTGCACTATCCATATTCTCGCCTAAAATTGTAATACGCGGTGGGAGCGGCTCTAGCCATGCTTTATAGACTTCTTCTGGAGATTTGGGTTCCATAACATCAAGCTAAAAGTACATCAATATAAATAAGTAATTTTTTTCATATTTTTAGTCCTACAATTATTGGTATTTACAAGAAACAAGGATGTTTGTGATAGGTCAAAAATAGAATGACTGAAGAATAGTTTTTTGACTGATACAAAGAAATTCTACTTGCAGTAGGTATACAATTAACTTTTATTATTCTAATAGCCAATACTAGCTTTAAAATTAAGATAACCAGATCCAGATTTTAAATGTTTCAAAGGGAGACACTCCGCAAAGATAGAAGAAAAGATATAAAGGTTTAACAAATAAAACCTGATGTGTGAAAATTATGGTCAATTAAGAACAAATATTTTGTAATTTCGTAACCAAAGGACCTACTTAAATGTTGCAACCACCGAATAATGATTATATTACATAGTCTCTTTTTTGCATAAACGCCAATTTAGTAAGTTTCAAAGACCATTTTTTCAATTTTTTTAAAGAGATCATTCAGTATATTATGTAATTTTCCAATTAATACGTTAATTCTCTACAATCTTCGTGAACTATGTCCTATACCTAATTTCAATATTTTTTACTAGTTTTAGTTTCTACGAGATATTTGTAGTTTTTCTACCAGAACCATTAAATTAGAATTATAAGAGGTAGGTACGTAAATATTGTAATCGTAAGCATTACTTAAAAGATTTTTCTAGATATTTCAGATTTTTTGCGTAAAAATTAAGTATTTGGGCAGTTTCTTAAAATTAATTTCAAAATTTTAAGGAATTACATTAATTATTTTAGTCAATGATCAATTGATAGACAACAATAGTGGTTAGTAAACGTATGGGGAGGTATTGTTGGAGACTATATTATTGGCCCACATTTTTTGGCCACCGAGAATCCTAGAAACAGTTTAAGAATTGCAAGCTTAAATTCATAATGGACAGTGCGATTCGGAATTTAGTTGAAGAATCAGCAATATCCAACAATTCAGTGGACGCTGAATCCAGTACACCGCATGCGCAGATTTTTTTCTAAAAAAATTGCTAATATGGTTTCTGGAATTTTCAGCCTCTAAAAGTGATCTAGTAAGCCTTGGTTAAAAAAAAAACCAGGATGCTACTTAACCCCAAAGTACGCTTTTCCCCTCCATATTTCAAAAAAAGTTTGGTCAAAATCGCTCCATAAATAAAAGAGTTGTGAGGGTGGCCGGCTTTCAAATGGGTCACTCTGTATATATATGTATACATATTTAGAACACATTAACATATTATTTGAATACAAATAAAAATTACTTGTATCTAAATAAACAAAATATGCACGAACAAGCTGAAGCTTCCTGAGACAGAAGCAGCACAGAAGCAAACTATTGCTGAAAAGACGGACTTATTACCAGAAAACAGGACATTACAGTGAATAAGTCATGCCGGACAAGGCAACAAAATGCAGTCCGTCTGATCACCATATGTATAATTAGAAGTAAATACAGTTAATAGTAGTATATTTTTTTATATATAGGTACCTATATTTCTATTGTATCTTTAATCTACTCAAATACAGTAACTTCCTGCAATCTTTTTTGTCATTAATCTGAATCAACAACTAATTTTTTTTCTTTCTCTTTTTATTTTTCCAGTAGTGTCAATTAAATCATTAAATATATAAATAAATTTATTATTAACTTAAACATTAACCAGGTATGTAATTTGGTACTTCTTCACTATTTTTTATAGTGACCTATATTTTTTCTTAAAAACCAAAGTTAGAATGAATGTGAAAAAATTAAGGATAGTTTCACCATTTCAAAAAGGGGACAAAGTACCTACTTTGGTGTGCATATAAAAGATTTTTGATCAAAGTTATATTGTTATATTGAGTACTAATAAATTCATACGGATAAAGTTCATACATTTATAAAGATACAAGCAAAACAGTATCATTATACATATATGTATACTTAACTACTTAACTTGTAGGTACATAAAATATCATTAAATATTGCTTTTATATAACTTCACCATTAACAGATCAATAAGTAATTATATCACATATTTATAACAATGTGCTCATAATTTTAAAAACTCCTAGGAGGTAGCAGCACGCACCAGAAGAGAAAACATGCCCTCAGAAACCCGGATGTCTGGTCATCCCATGGTCACCCTATAGTCAAGCTTATTAGAATTATTATTGTTAGTTTTATAGAAGAAAAGTACCGGAATATCAAAAATTATCTTGGTCAAGGGTGGTTGTGGAATGTAAAACGTGTGTCTTACTTTAAATGTTTGAATATGTTTTGTTGTGTCAGAATCTGTCAAGTCATTGTGCTGAAATTTTCTAATCCAGTTTTTGAATCATGCCTCTTACCACACAGCACAAAATTTTCATGATTGAAGCCTATTTTCGAACGGGTGCGCTAGTTAATGAAAATTGGCAATACAGTCAACGTTTGTGTTTGGACAATTTTCGAGAGCACTTCCCAAACGTGGCAATATTACCGGACAATTTTTATGCTTGCCTTACAAATTGTGTTGAAGTGTTTCGCGAAACTGGTTGTGTGACTCATAAAAAAGGTGCTGATAGACCAAGAGTTCGTACAGAAGAAGTTTCAATGACGTTCGTCAACGTATGGAAGAGGAGCCTACAAAACCTTTGAAACGTCTTTCTCAGGAAATTGGACTTTCTTATGGAACATGTCATAAGATTTTAAAGAAAGACTTGAACATGCATCCATATAAGATGCAAGCACATCAAGCTCTTCTGCCCGCAGACCACCCCAGACGCCTTGCTTACTGCCATTGGTTTGTCAATAATTTAATGAATGACGATCTTCTGGACTTAACTTTTTTTTCTGACGAAGCATGGTTCCACCTTTCGGGATACACCAATTCTCAAAATATGCGAATGTGGAGCAATGATAACCCTCATGTTTTTACTGAATCACCACTACATGCTCAAAAAATTGGTGTTTGGATGGCAGTTTCTCGCAGAAGAATAATTGGGCCAATTTTTTTCAATTTCACCGTCAACGCAGAAAGGTACAGACACAACTTTTTGGGTGAATTTGTGCAACAGTTAAACGATGATGAACTTCGGTACGGTTATTTCCAGCATGATGGTGCAACAGCACATACTACACGAGAAAATATTGCTTTCCTCCGCGAGTTTTTTGATGACCGGCTGATAAGTTTGCATACAAAAGTTGAGTTTCCTCCGAGATCACCTTGTTTGACAATTATGGACTATTTTATATTTCCTTACTTAAAAAACAAGATTTTCGCAACTCCCGTAAATAATTTGCAAGAACTGCAACAAAGAATTGTTCAGCAATGTGCAACAATAACGCCAGAAATGCTACAAAACGCTTTTCACAGCATGAGGAGGCGCATCAACTTGTGCATCGAACAAAATGGGGGACATTTCCAGCAATTACTGTAATTTAGTTTTTCTTGTTATTAAAACCGTTATTTCATAATTTGTAGTTCATTATTGTTTTACAACTGAAATAAATTGAGCAATCCAAACCACGTGTCCAAATCAATATGGCGTGGAGGGCAAACATTCATTTGACGTTTGAGTCATAGACAAGTCTATGGTTTGAGTTATATAACTTTGTGGGTACTTGGTTAAAAGTTTGTTTTTAACTAATATTAATAAATAAAATAGTAATAAACTAATAATATATATTTAATAGTAATGAAATGCCTACTGCAAACCCTCAGGTTTCTTAATATCGAAGGTGTTAGGTCATTCTTTTTAATTGCACCTAAGTATCCATGTTTGCCGCCGTTTTCTCGATAAATCATTTAAAATCGAAAAATAGTTAGAACTCACTACGTCGGGTATACAACAAAACTTAACTTGGTCTCGATTTTTACGACATCCACAAACCACAACAATTATGTACGTTACCGGCATTAATAAATATTATCGTCGCGACACAATTCTAATTAAGACGAGTTAACACTGTTCAACACTTCCTTAACATAAAATACATGAAAAATTCCTTACAAAAAACTGCTGGGCTGATTTCAATGCATTCTCAATGTAAACATAACTTGTTTGCCCTCAGCGCCATATTACTTAAAAATTTGACAGGTCCTTGGATTGCCTAATAGGTATGAAATTTGTAGGTTATTGATGATGTCAGTGTGACAGTGACATAATTATTTCAAATTTAAAGTAAGACACACGTTTTACATTCCACAACCACCCTTGACCAAGATAATTTTTGATATCCCGGTATATATTTTTAAAATTAGCCTTTTGTTTTATATAAATGTACAAATATTAAATTTGAAATTACTTACCTCTCTAGTTAATGTGGAAAAAAATGAACTTAAGTGACTGTTACTCAAAATATTATTTATTTCATCATATTCCTCTACATCCTGATTTATCTTTACTGGATAAAGATGGCGGGCACAGATAAAAGCAAGCTGATATAAAGTAGTTCTGAAACAATGAGGAAATGTTACATATCAAATTTTTATTTTCTACTTTTATCCAGTGACTGTTTGTCTTCGTTTTCAAGTAGCTCTCAGAGGAGGCAGTTAGTTCATTCACAAACATCTCCTAAAATATCCTTCACTTCTCAATCCATTTCTGAATCCAATTAATAATCACCTGTTCCAATATTACGGGATTTAGTGTGTGTAGACTGGGTATGTAGAATGTTTTATATATTAATTATCTTGGTGAGTATAATAAAATAAGAAAAAAGTATTTTGCAGTTCGGTAGCCCATGGATGTAGAGAAATGCCACACCCAACAAATATTGATTATTTTATACAGGATGTGTTTTATACAAGTTCCTAACTTGGTAGTATTTAAAGAGCATTCCTAAAATTGTTTTAAATGGGAGCGGTCGGATTGGAGCTCTTTCATGCCTGACCTATCGCAGGGGCAGCAAAAACAGACCTACGGGAAGACACTGTTGTTGTATCCGGGCTGTGGTGATCCAGCGGTGCGGATAGACGAGAAACATATGGCACTTGCCTAGACTGTGCACCTGGAGGCAATAGATGGGGTTGCCAGTGGGGCTGTCCGACTATGATTCCTTAAATGCCGTCTAAGGGGAGATTATTAACGATAATCACCTTCAATAAAAAGAGTCTGAACATGCTCAAAAATATCAGTGGTAGCTTGGTGCCTTAGGAGGGAATAAGTTTACCAAGTTCCTTGTGTGAATTCCGGGACCTTCTGATGAACGGGAAAGGATACTGCATCATCTGGAGAACTAGAACAATAAATTAAGGATCGGGGAATGCAGGCTAATCAACTGTAAGGTTAAAGACAATTTTAGGAATCTAGCGAAAAATGCCATATGATCTTGGACCATCTTATGACCATAAAAATGATCCAAGCGAATATACAGCATAGTAGGTCAGCATCAGCTTATGCTTCTTAGATCAAAAGTTTGTTGGTAAGTGGAGGGGAGCTTCTTTACTGCAGCTCCCAGGAGAGATCCAGAGTTTGTATTTCTAATAAATATGATATTACTCTTCTTCCACTTTCAGCATTCTGCACGGATGACCTGGTGGCAGCACAGTCAACATACATATTGAAGGAAGTCAAAGACATATAGTAATTTTCTGGGTACACTTTCCATACAATAAGAACATTATTTTTCCAACTAGAGAGCTGAGAGAGCTATATGGTATGAGAGAGAGAGGAAGCAACTCATCATGTGATGTGATGCCAGCTCACATCATACAGTGTGGGGATCTATGAACGTCAACGAAAGGGGCGAGTCTTTACTAGGTTTTTTATTTAATTATAATCTAGATATTTTAAACGTCGAAGATGAGTCAACCTTCATTGTAAAAAACAGGGGGGAGGTTATCCATATAATTGTGGGTTCTATAGCAATGTGTGATATTGTTTCGAAGTGACAGGTGCCCAGTGAGGCCCTTTTTATCGGATCACAGACACATCTTCGAGATTGCTGTGGCGACAAATCCATAGACAAGTTATTACAGACAACCTAAGAGAACTAATTGGAACTCTTGTAAAATGAAGTAGGAAGTTAGGACTAAGGAAATCTGTACAAAAATAAAAAATAGTGATGATCCTGAGATGAACGTGGAGGAAGTCCAGAGTGCCATTCCACAATCGTATGGAAGTAGTTGCCCAGGCGTATTGCCTGCGTATTTTGGTAGAACAAAGAACTCATAAAACTAAGGGCACAAACTAGTAAACTCTGCAATAGAGCAAAGCATAGAGAAAACTTAACTAAAACTATCTAGGGAATATCATACCTCACTGACAATAAAAAAATTAGGAAAGCTAAAAAATATTCATAGATAAAGTTCTGTGGGGAAATTAGCAATATTCCCTAATACGCTAAATATCAGAAAATCCTCATTGAGTAACCTTCTATGAAGCTCGGGATTCTTAAGACACTGAATGTAGAATATACAAAAATGGGAAGGGAAATATTGGAGCTGCTCTTAAAGGTAAATTTTCCTGGATCAAACATAAAAAATGTAGATGAAGGCGGTAGACAATGTGACTATTAGGGTTCGTAAAAAGGACTTTGAAATTACAAAGACTGTGGTGAATTAGTTATGGATAAGATGGACAATAATACTTTTGACCCATTTAAGTCTCCAGGAGCTGATGCTGTTTTTCATGAACTATTACAAGGAATATAGACGTTGGCTCGTGTTTTAAGTCATTTCTTCAGAGCTATCATTGCACTTGACTATATACCGCTAGCTTGAACACTGACAAATGTGATATTTATTCATGAGCAAGGGCCCCCTACTTACTCCCAGGCAAAGGCATATCGCTCAATAAGCTAATATTTTTTCTTTTAATTATAAGTTATTAGTAATTTGTCTACCAACCTGACGGATCAGTTATACAGGATTGCACAACCTAGTTTCTATGATAGAGAAAGCATTGGATGATGAGAATTTAGTTCTTGCAGCATTTGACAAGATCACATTTAAGTCAATCAATCGCGCGTTTTGCAACAAGGATTTGAATTACACATTATGCTAGTGGATAGACACCATGTTGAGAAACAGTGCAAAGTAAGCCAGGGCTGTCCTCAGGAGGGTGTGTTGTCACGTCCCCTCTCTGTAGTAGTGGACGATGTACTGAATGCTCTTAACAGATATTAACTGATAACATGGCTTTATACACAAGGATATACAGATAACTTAGTTATCTTTGTGACCTCGTGGTAGGAAAAACACTGTCTCGGAGCTAATGCAAAGAGTACTGAGATTGATAAATGATTGGTGCAGTGGGGAAGCATTGTTAGTTAATCTGGACAAGACAGTTGGGAGTCCCCTTCACTAAAAGAAGACATTTGAACTGAAACCCATCTTAGATGAGACGGCTATCAAATTTTTAAGGCGGAGGTTAAATATCTAGGAGTAACACTGGACATGAAACTTACCTAGAACCCGCATTTAGTAAAAACTATTAATGAGGCGAGATGTACACTTTGTGTATGTCAGCGCTCCATAGGGAAAACGTGGGGACTGAATCTAGGATGTTACATTAAATGTACACTTCAATAGTGGGACTACCACCAAACCCTATATCAATGTATTTGTGAGAGGCATTTTATCCAAATCTGTAAAAATACAAAGGGCGTTCCATTTAAAAAATATAAGTTGTGGTAAACCTCTTTGGACATTTGTAAAAACATTTGGGACACTCTGTATTAAAGTCAATAATATGAAATGTGTGCACCTTTAAATAAAAATCAGCCTGTCTCTTGTGTACCAAGTTATTCAAGGTGGAAACTTTTCGTTGGACCACACTGTATAGACCAAAGTAATGGAATTACAAAAATTAACATTTCTGAAGTTACCTTTTAGGTATCCTTTAGTGCAAAGGAGATTTATTTAAGTGCTAGATATATTTTTTTTATATTATTTGCTTTCTGAAAATGTTTACATGTTTATTTAGGTAGGTGGTATTGAACAAAAAGTAAGTAGTATTATTTAGGTACTTGCTTTTTATCTTTACTGAAGAAATATTAATTGAACTATATAAAACCCATTTATAAATTATACTTACTTGTCTTTACAAGACGAAAATATTTTGTTAACCATTTTACCATCATTCATTTGAATAGCAGTAATGAGAGATCTGGAATACTCATGAAAATTTAAATACTGTTCACACGTTAATTTCATTATTTTAGTTCTCTCCATTTCATCAACATACTTAGAGCAAGAACTCAGGTACATGCACATTCTCTGATAAGTATTCTTAGCCATATATTCAGGCAACATATGAAGTAAATCTATTTCCATTAAGAGGTCACAAGCTTGTATTTCAGCATGGTGGTTGCAGTTAAAATGTATAATATCATTAATAAGGGGCATTAACATTTTTATACTAGTGTCACAATTAAATGACCACTGCTGAACTATTTCCTTTTCTAGCTGACGAATATATTCATGGCCCCAGTCCCCAATATTTTTCATGGAGCCTATAAATGTATATATAAAAAATTTTAAAATCAATAAATTACCTATATATTTTAAGAATTTCATTTAAAATTCCATGAGATATCATATAATTTGTTTTATAGACCTTAATGATTAATTCGTATATTAATATATACATATAATAATTTATAAATTATTATGCAGGGTATGCCACGATAGCTGAATCAATCTTAATATGGAGAACTCATAGAGGTAAAATTCTGAAAATTTGGGTGAGAAGCTATTTGATGGAAATTTTTAGAAATATTATTTAATCAATGATTAAGGATAATTTTATTTAGGATCCCATATATCGAAATTGTAAAGAAATTTAAAGATGTAATAAAAACATAGTGTTCCATTTTTTCCAACTTCCAATAAGGAAGTTGGTATACCCTTCTGGTACAATCGAAAATGACAGGAAGTCAAAAAATATTGTTGAAAAAGTCAGTACCCTCAATTAATCCCGCACACAAATTTTCAAAATTCTACCTTTACTGGTTCTCCATATACAGATCGATTCAGTTTGTCGTAACATAGGTACTATCTGTGTTTTATGTAAATGTAGGTACCTATATTGATTTATAAACTTTAAAGATTTTATAAACCACATGACTTGATTTGTATGAACCACACAATATTTTTATATTTTAAAATAGTACATATATTTGAATCCAAAGAAATTACTATAAAATACTTAGAGTACCTAATGAATAATATGAATAAAAAGCGTCTTATTTTTGATGAATAAAATATAATTTGATTTTTGAAAATATTAAGTACAACTTGTAATATGTAAGGAAAAAGATGATCTGCAACAATTAAAAATAATTTTCTTCTCTTAGTAAAATCTTAGTAATTTTGTTAGAAGAAACCAAACATATCTTGTACAAAAAGTTGTAACATGCGACTATAAAACTAAAAGGATAAGCTGAAGAATAGTTTGAATTTTTATTATGGCTGTGTAGATTTTTGGATTTATCATAAGAAACATATATATTTACCATATTTACCTTGTAAACAATATTTTAAACAATCACAATTTTTTTTTGCCTCCTCACCACCAGCTGTTCCCATTGCCAATAAAGAAATTACATCAGCAAGACTTTTCTTTGTTGGACCATCACTCATCTTTTTTTGGGTATTTTTCAATATATCATAAAACGGAGCTAAGTATTTTAAAGGTTTTGGTACAGAAGTCATGGAAGTTGTAGATGTGCGTATTAAATATTTCAACATTTCTAAAGCTGTAGGAATTAATGTATGATCTTTTCCCTTAAATAAATAAATAGGTACATCAATAAAAAATATAATTAGTTTACTACTGCCTGCTGAAAACTTACTACAACTTTATCCACTAAAAGTTTTAACTCATTTTGCAGCTCTTTATCTTCTTCAGACTAAAAATAAACGAGTTTGATATGGAATGGTGAAAGTATAATAATGCAATGATTATATTTAACATATACCATATATTTTACTCACCTCTTCATCTTTTATTTTATTTCTAGGAGCAGCAATTTGTGTGGTCATAATTTTGTACTAATATCTACCTTATTTATACACCTAAACACTTTTTATTCTGGTAGATATGCTATGCTTTCGTATTTTGTATTGAATGTCATGCAATAATTTTCAAACTTTTGTGCACTTGTTTTAAAATGTGACATGCGTTTTAAACATAAAAATAACCATATAGTTACTTTATGTTTTAAATTATTAAAATTTTTTTATACCTACAGGTTTTTAATTGTCATACCTATTTTAAACTTTAGCATAATCACAAAGCTTAAATTTGCTTTTGAGTATTATTATTGGATATTTATATTTAGTTTTCAAAAAATACAAACATATTTTCGTCGCAGGCTGCATTAAATTACCTTTTTCTAATTTTGACATTTAAAGTGACACTTTTCAAAACTCATACACCCCATGATACAAACCCGGATTCATGAAAGAGACCATGACGTAAGGCGTTGGCGTTAGTCGGACTCCGGACTAACCAACTTTGCACCGCCGACTACACCTTTTATTTTAACCCACGCAACAAGGGCGCAAATTTTTCGCGTAACCTTCGCTCGTCGGACTAACGTTAGGCCTCGTTGATGAATCCGTGCGTTTGACGTTAGGAAGCGTTCATAACTAGTTATGAAAAGTAGGTATGTGAAAAGTAAAATATTTCACAACTGGTGATGAAACGTATGTTTCACCATCAGTTATGAAATAAGTATACAGGGTGCCCATCTTAGGATGATGTTTATATTGTGACTTTAGTATGATCTGACGTTTATATTTTATTGTTGTTTACTGATCTACGTTTATTTTTCATAGCTTACTATGTTAATAAATTATTTGTTCATTGCAGTAAACAAAAGAAAAGAGAAAGGTATATTAAATATTATATTTTTGAAATCAGAAAAAAATAAGCTTTTTATTGATACCATAGCCAACTATGATTGCCATTTAAAAAAACATAACTTTATTTTTTATCTCAAAAACTAGGATGCCCGTGAAGTTTTCAATATCACCGCTGAATTCCACGTAAAAAACACTATCACACAGTATTTTTATATTATTTGCATCTTTTATAGTTATCGAGATATTCGAGTTTAAAAATGTTGGCGATTTTCAGTTTTTCCAAAAAAGTTGAAAATTAAAATTAAATTTGAAGGAGGCACTGAATCCCTCTTGTAATTCTGCCCAATTTTGCTAATTTAACCAATTCTCTATCTTCACTATCAACAAAGTTAGCCGTGTAAGGAGATAGATAATGGGCACCTTGTATACTACAAAAAATGAACAACTTCGACTTTATGGGAATAACAGTAGATAAAGCACATTGGGCCGCTTCTTCTATATGACTAGGAATATGGCTTTCGGTATCTGACATGATGGTAACTGGTATAATATAAGAGAGTTACTCTCTATATAATATCTACTGATTTACTTCTACGAAAAATTATTTTCAAGAAATGTAACTTGGCAGTAAATAAAAAGTTCAAGTATCTTAGCAACAGTACACAAATATGAACATAATGTGATTTATAAATTAAAAATTCACAGATTTCGCAATTTTTGCAACCATTGGAGTGCATTGAAAATGAATTAAGGGAATTTGGAACTATAAAAAGCTTGCAAAAGTTACCTTCTAATTTGAGAACTTACCATTTGCGACTTACAGACTTTGCCACCTTGTATATCATATTAACATGAGAGCTCGGATTCTCAGACTTGCATTACGAATGCCAAACCACAAATTACTGAAATGCCAAATTGCCAAACTATGCGCCCACTACCTAACCATGTCGGTGTGACATGCTCATCGCGTTACACTTTTCATCGAAACATACCCATATACCTTCGCGATCCTATAAGCATTTTCAATGCTAAACAAATAATTCTGTTCTTAAGTTGGCATTGATTAAATGGATTAAACATACATGTCGTGGTCAAAATTAGAAAAAATCTTTTATGAAACACGTTGGGAAACACTATTTTGTGTAACTCGCATCCTTTTGCGGAACTCGCTGATGTGTCCGCAGAAAATCTGTTCGTTACACAAAATAGTACTTTTCCCAACTGATTACATAAATAGCTATTAAGTAAGTACATCACCAAATAGACTAAAACAAGATCTACTAATCAGCCTTATGTATTATTTGATGTTAAAATAACTGATGTCAAACTTTATAACACAATCAGAAATTATAATATTAACATTGAAAATGGGTAGGTATGTTTCGATGAAAAGTGTAACGCGATGAACATGTCACACTGACATGGTAGGTAGTGAAGGACCGAGTAGAGCGGGCGACGTGGGCGCATAGTTTGGCATTCGTATTCGTATATTGCAAATTGCAAGTCTGAGAATTTGAGCTCTCAATGTGAATGTGATATGTAAGGTGGCAAAGCCTGTAAGTCGCAAATGGTAAGTTCTCAAATTAGAAGGTAACTTTTGCAAGCTTTCTATAGTATATATTTTTTTAATTAATTAAAGTGTTTATATATTTACCTTTCATTTAATTGAAACAATCACAATTATATTTCTGCTTTGTTTACACGAAAAACAATTAATACCAATTAGGTAATGCTAGAATCTTATTATAAATTTCGTAATATTTATTACGAATGTCAAATAAGTCCAAGGTTTTTTTAAATGTCCCAAGTTGAAACCCAAGATAATCTTTCTAATACATGCCCAAGGTCCCTTAAGGTAGTTACCACCGCCACCTAGATTGACTCCGTTTTAACTTCGTTGATTATCTAGGCGGCGATGGTAGGTACATTTCCTATAAAGCAGTGGACTCACGCGGCTGACGGACTGCGTCTGATGCATGATACAACTACACAGATATGCCAATCCGCATAGTGACGTCAGTTACGAGGAAAAAACAATTGATAAACACGAAAATAATTATATCACTGCCCATAAGAATTTTCGCATCGCATTACCTTTTTTCCCTCACGAATGACGTCATGCGCAAACAAACGAAAGTTATGAGCATATCTGTGTAGTTGTATCATGGTCTGATGCAAGTCTATGCAACTGTGAAAATTAAATGTCCTAATCGTTTTCTTTCGTGCGTCCATAGACTTAGTATCCAAAGTCTATGCGTGCGTCTGACCCACATACCTAAAAATAAAGTATGTGGTCAGACCAAGTGTCTGACGCAGTCGGGACCAGTTGCGTCACTACCCCTTTTCAAGCAGTCTAGACGCAACCGCAGCGGAGGGTAGTCGTGCAGCGGTTTTTTAGATTTGCGAAAATTCCCAAAATTTTTTCTCGTCTTTTAATAAATGTTTGATTTATCAGGATGTTAAAAAATCCTTCTTCATATCTCTTCTCAGCAATTTTTTCTTCATTCTTTCTCGTAGACGCATTAACAATATTTCCTCCTCTTCGTCGATTTCTTCCAATATAATAGGTACAATAGATAGTTTTTATCACTCATAACATTTATTTTTATCATAAAAATTATCCACTTTCTACCAAAGATCGCACACAACTGACGCACGAATGAAAATACTAAACTTGCGGCGACCATATCCTACAGACGCAGTCCGTCAACTGCGTGCAATGAACTATATACTACGTAACATAGTTCACTGGCGTCCGCCGCTTCATAGGCAACGTGCATTTTTAGGTTACCTACAAACTTTGACCTCGTCCAATAGCGTTACCGCATTAATGTGGCGAGAATATGTCATCGGTATAGGTACCTTATGTCTATAACAACCACAAAATATTTGATTCTCTAATTTAGATCATTCATTAATGCTCAGTTAAAAACTTCATTACTTGTATTGTTATCATTTCAGTAACTCCTACATACGTTGATATTAAGTACCTACCTACCTATTTTATATTACTTATAGTTTTGAAAAGGGACTCTAGTTTTGAATATGTAAAAAAAATACCACAACAGTACAATTTTATTCTATTTGTGTAATAAGTTAGGAAAAGTGACCTTTTCCCGCATCAGGCGTAGGTTTTTTGATCGTGGCGCCTACAAGTTGCACACATGATTTTTTTTAATAGTGTTTTGAAAATAGCTCAAACAACTATATTTGTATCATAATTTTTTATTTAAAATTTCACATCGCCATTTTTAAGCAAACCAGAGACTTGTTTTTTGTTTGGTTACCATGGAAACTCAAAATATTTCCGGAAATATTCATTCTCCAGTTAATGGACTTTACGAAGCGACTAAAAAACGACCATCAGACCTCCACGCGGCCGCCGACAGCGGTCGCGGGCTCACTTCGAGTACGCTTTCCCTTACCTTGCGTAAAGCTAAAGGGCCAGTTGGCTCCTTTAGAGGTGCATCCCTGGCTACACAGCCATTGGTGACCTACCCCAAACCACCACCCAGGACAAGAGCGGCACTTGCCGCCTCCACCCGAGACAGACTACCCCCGGCGGGTCAGACATGCAGGCGAAGAAAGAAGACAAAACAAAGAAGCCCCAAAAGATCCTACCCAGCCTGCAGTCTTATAGATATTCTGTGGCCTGCAGGGTGGAGCCAGGACAGGAGGAGACCCCACGAATCACCCACACTTATCAGTTTTTGTGATCGAGGTTGGTGAAGGATGTGGTCCACCTCTACGAGGCAGTCCAACGGCGATGGGGAGGGTAAAGAGCGATAATCTCGCTCGGCCCCAAACATCCCAGGGCATGACTACGGTCAATGGATATAAAAGCGCGCAGTAAGTGGAAATATTTATGTCAAAATAATGACACATGAAATGGATTTAAAATTTTGGTTTAAAAATGAAAATTTTTTACTTTCTGTGCAAATCAAAATTAAGTAAAACATATTTTATTCTATTTTTTTTTTTAATTTCTTTATTATTAATTACCTACATATCTTAAGTTTTTTTGAAAATCTATTAAAAAATTCACAGATCTTGCATCTTACGCAAATATCGTAGGCGTATTGAAAATACCAAACACAACTATTTTTGTTACGCACTGTATACATTTCATAGTCCATTATATTTATAATTTATACAGAGTGTGATACTGTAAGAAATTAATTAAACTCACACAATTCCAAAAATTAAGAACTTTATGTAAAAGAAAAGGGAAAACGGTTACATGCGATTGAACAGTATCTAATGCGAATTCGTGAATGAATCCCAATCATATCCACTTGTCAGCAGCTTTCTCCCGAGCTCCGAGTATGTTTATACAAGGGCCACGTTCCTTGGTCGTGGCCGCACTCAAGGTGAAGTCTTGAATGTTTTCTTAGATTTGACCATCCTGACTAGACGACTGTCCACAGGAGTCATCCTCACTTTCGCTATCAATTCCAATTTGGGAATCCAACAGTTACCCAGTTTGGAATTTTATCATTTTTTTCTAAGTTCTAGCCAAGCACCGAACTCTAAGACCGCCCCCTTTTGCTAGTCTCAAGTTAGCTCAAGCATCGCACAGAACATATTCCTGATAGTACAGTTCAAGTACTACACAGAACTTATCTTTAATCATAATAGTTCAAGCTACTCACAGAACTGAATTCATAATAGTTCAAGCTACGCACAGAACTAAATTTGAATCAAAACATTCTATACAAATGTGCACACATTCATTCTTGATCAGGCCTGATATTTCGCTTATCTCTCAGAAGCACCTATGACTTCAACTTATCTACTGCAATAATAGTTTTTTTTCGCCTAAAATTTTCCCTAAGGTCTTCAACCTCGTAACGGTCATTTGGCAGCACTGCCAGTATAAGGGTCCTGAAAGGACCCTTATACTTAACCAACAACTTCTTATGTTTTTCTGGAGGCTTATCGGTCTTAAAAAATTACTAAAGCCCCTTTTTCATATTTGCAAGCTTTTACTCTATGGCTATCGTATCGTTCTTTTTGTTTAATTAGATCTTGATCTATTGAATCTTTAGAAATCCAATAATTTAAACATGACTCAATGTATTTTTTAACAAATCTTCTCATTCGAGGAAACCAGTAATATAGAGTGATTTTCTTAAGCATCTTATCCAATGCAAAATGGCCTTGTTCGTCATGGCAAAGCCTACAGATTTGCCATCTTGGGAACTAGCCAAAGGCATTTTGAATCAGGCAACTTTCTATAAACTCTTCCATTTTTCAGGATATAATTCTCAAAAGATTGTATATTAACATCTGTCTTTTTCGTGTAACAATGTCGTTCTTATCAAGGACATTTCCTCGTCTTCTAACTGGGCTGCCAAAATTCAATCCGCATCGGTTACGTCTTCTGAACAAACTTGCTCCTTCATTTCTACCAAGGGCATCGGCGCTCGACCCAATGCATCCACACGACACACACGGGCACCTGGGCGATAGATAACCTCAAACATATAGTCCCGAATCTCAAGCCACCAACGACCAACACACGGCACGAGGTCTCGCCCAGTAAATGTTGTCCTCAGAGCACTGCAGTCCGTGAAAACTTCAAAGTCCACCCCCAATAGAAAAATGCGAAAACATCTCAAAGGCAAAACCAGGAAATATCCTGACAATTCTAAGAATTGTCTCACTTCCCGCACGTTTGTAGGATTCGGCATTTGTTTTACAGCTTCCATCTTTTTTTTTGCCTGGCCTGACATCAGTAATGCTAACCTCCTGTTCCAAATAGTCTATGGACGTTTTGAAAAACACACATTTTAACAGCTTCAGAGTCAAGCTAGCTTCTTTCAGAGACTCTAGAACCGCTTCAAGACGTTGTAGACCCTCCTTTACAGTCTCTGATGGAATAACAATGTCATCAACATTTTGAGTATTCCCTGTAATTGGATTGAAGATACTTCTTGAATGCCCCTTGTATATATAGAGGGTGATAAGTTTTATCAGTACTCAAGATCATCAGGTAGAATAATATATCGGACTGTATTAACAACATCCTGTATTTTTATTACAGACTCATTACTCTTAATTATGTTTCCCATAAAACATTTTACAAACGGCGAATTGTTAATTTCAACATTAATTGTTAGTTTATTTAAAACAGATTTCTCTATCATAGTACAACAGAACTGTTGTCGGTATCTAAAAGACAAGGCACTTCAATTCCATTCATAATGGCCCTGTTTATATAAACAATAAACAGTTTGAGTCGCCGTCGCCGGTTCGATATTCAAAGGCATAGGAACCATGTAACCCAAGCATAAACAATAAACATAGACTGCTTATTATAACAACACAGCTAGGCAAGGTCGTCTCCATATGAGGACGTGCTCATGTCGAGGTCGCTCGCTTTTGCATGCCGCTAAGTGTTAATATTTTAAGAGACAGCTCCCATATACAGGGCGCCCTATTTCTTGACCCGTTGCATGGGTAACTTTTTTATTAGAAGAGATACAAAAACGCTTAAATGAGCAAATTAGTGCAGTTTCGTATTAGTAATTCTACGGTAAGGCGAAAAATTATATACGGGGGAAGGTTGAAAAGTTATTG
Source organism: Pogonocherus hispidulus (assembly GCA_963924545.1). Classification (NCBI taxonomy): domain Eukaryota; kingdom Metazoa; phylum Arthropoda; class Insecta; order Coleoptera; family Cerambycidae; genus Pogonocherus; species Pogonocherus hispidulus. Next base: position 30,757,240 of record OZ004698.1, read on the forward strand.
ACAAAAAACGAAAAATCCAACTTTTCTATTATCCCTCGTAGCTCGTTCATTTGAAGAGTTAGAGAAAAATGCTTCACATGTTTTTTGCAGTATTTTTCATGTAAAATGACATGCACTTGCTACTTTTTATATATCTCTTAAAATGGTTGAGAATCCATTACATTTAAAAAAATATATTTTTTTTAAATGTAATGGATAGGTGGCTGTGACATTAACCGAAAGTCCCCTTTTTTCTCTTTCAGATGATATAACATAGTCCATATTTTATCCTTACAAAAGTAATAATAATCGTTGTTTTTAAAGAAAGTTTATTGTCACATCAAGAATGCTATGGAAATAAAACAAAAAATAAGATTCCTGATATTTTTAAAAACGTCTAGTTGGCATTTAATTATTGACAGATCATAAGTGACATTTTTAGTTTTTGTTAAGTAGTTTATTGTTTATTATTAATACTGCATACAAAATAATAGTGTTGCAAATATGTACACCAACGAAGAGAAAAATGATATGCTATTTTGTTATTATAACCAAAATCGAGATGCACAAGCTGCAGCGAATCTTTATTTTGAAACTTACATGGAACGAAGACAACCCCATCATAGAATATTTAGACAGCTGGAAAATAATATACGATTATACGGTTCTTTTTCAAAGCCTAAGGATGAAAGAAACTTCAATGAAGACACTGAAATAAATGTTTTGGCTTATGTAAATTTTAAACCTGATTCTTCAACTGCAGAAATTGCACATCACTGCAACACTTCCAAGGAAACTGTAAGAGCTATTTTAAAAGGTAACAATTTAAAGCCTTATCATTATTCCATATGCAATACTTTATATCCAGCTGATAATCAAAGAAGGATGACATTTTGTCGATGGTACATTTCAAAATGCGAAGAGGATCTAGACTTCTGGAAAAAGATTTTATTCAGTGATGAAAGTAGATTTACCAACAATGGTATTTTTAACCGCCATAATAACATAATGTGGTGCCGAGAAAATCCACATCTTGTTTCTGAAAGAAGAAATCAACGTCAATTTGGGATAAATGTGTGGTGTGGAATTTTTTGTGGCAAAATTATTGGCCCATATTTTTACGAAGATAATTTGAATGCGAATAATTACCTTCATTTTCTAAGGAATACTCTAACAGAGGAATATTTAAATGAATTACCACTTCATATTTTTAGAAATCTTAAATACTTCCAACACGATGGAGCACCTGCGCATAATTCCCGCGAGGTAAAACAATATTTACATGAACAGTTTGATAATGTTATAGGAAATAGAATGGATATCGACTGGCCAGCGCGAACACCTGTTTTGACCCCCTTAGATTTCTTTCTTTGGGGGTTATTGAAAGATAAAGTTTATGTGACAGCTCCTCTAGATATAGAGGATCTAAAAGTCAGGATTCAAGATGCAATTAGAAGCATACATGGACATACAATAAATAATGTTTTAAGAAGTATCCAGAAACGTTGCTTACTATGTATCCAACAGGATGGTGGTCATTTCGAACATTTACTTCAATATAATTAATTAATTAATAATTTCTGTTCTCAAAACATTCTTTTGTTCCATAATCCATAGCATTCTTGATGTGACAATAAACTTTCTTTAAAAACAACGATTATTATTACTTTTGTAAGGATAAAATATGGACTATGTTATATCATCTGAAAGAGAAAAAAGGGGACTTTCGGTTAATGTCACAGCCACCTATCCATTATATTTAAAAAAAATATATTTTACTGTGATTCTCAACCATTTTAAGAGATATATAAAAAGTAGCAAGTGCATGTCATTTTACATGAAAAATACTGCAAAAAACATGTGAAGCATTTTTCTCTAACTCTTCAAATGAACGAGCTACGAGGGATAATAGAAAAGTTGGATTTTTCGTTTTTTGTCAATAACTTTTCAACCTTCCCCCGTATATAATTTTTCGCCTTACCGTAGAATTACTAATACGAAACTGCACTAATTTGCTCATTTAAGCGTTTTTGTATCTCTACTAATAAAAAAGTTACCCATACAACGGGTCAAGAAATAGGGCGCCCTGTATACGCTCCCATAAGTATTTTCAATACTAAAAATCTTGTTTCAGCGGTGAGGTGATGAGTAAAGAAAGTACTTACGACACTCATATTAACTAAATGTCTATGTTTAAGTAGGTAAATAATATAATATTTTAAAAGAATTCTGTTAAATTTAACAAATCGGAGAAAACTTGGTTGGCATGGGTACTTATTGAGTAAATTCTTCTGTATTGTACTAAACAGATTTTCTTGGAATTCTTTCTTTGGAATTTGTAAACTGCACTCCAAACTACATTCAACAATGCAGAACGACAAATATTTTAAATTTGGGTGATACATTTTGAGATCACAGGGTTGTTCGCAATGTGTACAGGGTATTCGCATATATTTTGACCCCTACCTACAGGGGTTATTAAGAAAGTTAGAAAAAAATTTAAATACAAAAGTTGTTTGGTTTTTCACGTATTATCTTTTAGCTAGGTCAAAAAAAAAAAAAAAATTACATGTCGTGCAACTTGGGAAAACCAACTGAACATATTTTTAAATGGGACACCCTGTATAATTTTACACGCTTGGGGAAACATTTTTTGCTGATTTCAAAAATATATATTTTGTTGACATTTGCACTGACAGTTTTTTAAATATTCGACAGCGAGTAGGTACCATAAAAAAATACAAAAAATACAAAGAACTAAAAATATTTAACACTAGAAACCAATAGTAATAAAAAATATTTAACGCTTTTCGATGTAACCTCCTTAGTTATTTAAACATTTTCTAATATTTTCATTTTTTAATATTTTTTCATAATTTATTGTAAACATTAAATGTTTCGAAAACTGTCAGTGCAAATGTCAACAAAATATAGGTATATTTTTGAAATCAGAGAAATTTTTTTTCCCGAGCGTCTAAAATGATACAGGGTGTCCCATTTAAAAATATTATGTTCAATTGGTTTCCTCAAATTTATGACGGCCATAAACGTCAGTCAATTTATGACGGTCAGTGTAATTTTTTTTCGACCTAGCCAAAAGATAATACGTGAAAACCAAACAACTTTTGTATTTAAACTTTTGTTCTAACTTTCTTAATAACCCCTGTAGGTAGGGGTCTAAATATATACTAATAAAGTATATTTCTGAACTTTTTGCATATTATTTCAATTTAACTAATATTGACAAAAACTCCGCACGCCACAAATTAGATTTACAGGTCATGACTTTGCACTCCCGGTGAGTGTAATGAGTGTATAATATAATCCAATACCCCATAATACTGTCAGCAAAAGGCAATTGTTATTACAATTTTTCCAAAGCCATCTAAGCTATAATTTTGTTTTATGTATTTAGAACTGGCAAATAGAACACTTACAAATATATGACATATATGACATCTCAATATATATATATATACAGTCTTATTCAGAACTTATCCATAATAAAATTTGAGGATGTTCAACATACATGTACAAATGTGGTAGTGCAAAAAAAAATTTTTTTGGCGGGTTCCGAAAACTATTTAAAAATTTTTAATTGCACGCCGCTGGATACTGGTCCACTGTAACGGAGTGACCTTGGGACTGACAATGCAAATTGGGGATGTCACATATAGCACAAAAAAAACTTCGGAAGTTCTGAGTATACCGACACCCGGCGCAAAAAAGATTTGCAGTGTTTTTACTTTAAAATAAACTGAAAGATACTCGTAGATAGATGTGACCAAAGTGACGTGTCTTTAAAATGAATACAATTTTGTTACACTAATTTTGAAGAATTGCGTTACTTGATGACTAGGTATTAGAAACATGAAATTTATAAAAAATTTGCACATACCTTGTTACAAAAGCTGTTCGAAATTTTGTCCCTCGACTTCTACACACTTTTGGGCACGCCTTATCCAATTTTGCCGCACTAAAGCGAATGTTCCTCCTGGTTACTTCACCATAAATAAGAATCATGTCCATTAACTCAGCATTACTGTACACATGAGCCATTTTGAAAATTTTACAGTTTAAACACATCTATGATAAATAAAACACCGGCACTGAGAGCGACACAGATAGACTGATGACTGATAGACAATAGAGATATTATCCCCACTCCAACTCTATTCGCTGGGTCTTAACCAAGCGTTCCAGGTACAAAAACTTGTTTACTGTTTTTTGTAGGAATGTAGTATATCAGATGTCGTTGAAGTATAGTTGCCCATCTACGAAGTCCTTTATAATGGTATAACTTTAAACATTGTTTACGGGAAATCCTAAGACTTTTATTATACATTTTTTTGGTGATATCGATTTCTTATTTAAGGATGCACATATCCTCAAAGTTTTAGAGATAAGTTCTGAATAACCCTGTATATATACATAACAATTTTTGTTAGTTTTATTAAACTAAAATCGGTGGAACATTGTAAGTTTTGTTTAGATAACCTACACCCACCGTTATATAACACTTAAAGATAAATAATGTAAAAAAAAACAATGTTCCACCTATTTCAGTAAACAACTTAATTTGTTTAAAGGTTTAAAATAGATTTGCTTTAAACAATTTTTAGTAATTTTATTAAACATTTAGTAAATGTTATTGTTAAAATGTAAAATTGTTATTTTCACAATTTTATTTAGATACTTTTGGATAAGTAATGTAAAAAAACAACGTTCCACCTATTTTAGTAAGCATAACTTTAGTTATAGGTAACTGTAAAATAGGTTTATTTTGGTAGTTTTTTGAGCTAAAGTTGGTGGAGCATTGTTTTTTTAAAGTTTTGTTTAGATACCTTACCCCTGCAACACTTAAAGCTAAATAATATAAAAAAAAAACAAAGTTCCACCTATTTTAGTAAACATAACTTATTAGTTTAAGTGTAAATAAATTTGATTTAAACAATTTTTGTTAGTTTTATTAAACTAAAATGGGTAGAAATTTTGTTTATCCTTCTATATTTAAATATAATATAACACCTGCAAATAAATATATATATAAAAAAATATGTTCCACCTGTCTCATTATACAAAACTTTATTTATAATAATGACTTTAAACAATTATCAATACCTTTTAAGTACTAATATTAACACAAAATTATAATTAAAGTTAGGTATATACCATATTACTATTTTATTATTTACTTATTCTAATTGTCATTGGTAATATTAAAAACACAATTATTATAAATAGTTGTTGGATGATTTGAACTTTTAGACAACGTGTCTTCTTTAATTTCGACGTTTGTCGAAGACTTAGTGTTAAGGGCGTTACTTCTCACGGACTCGATTATATTCTGATGATGTTCAGTATCTAACTGGAGATACGGCTTAATTGATTGGCTGTTGTTACCCAGTGATTTTAATAAGTTGCACCAACTCCTTTTTTAGCTAGGTTAGGAACAGCTGTAGCTCTGGCCGAATGATTTGTCACTTTATTCTTTTTTATGTCGATACCAATATTAGATGCTACCGACTTAAACCAAGTGGATATCGTATTCTTTCCTACCAGAATTCTTGTACCATCCCTTAGTCTGGTTCATTCCAAGTTGGATTAGGGGTTAAAAATAATCCTTCAGTTTTTATGGGGTACCTCTTTTATCTAATAGTTTTTTTAACAAGCGAACGGGACAAATTTTTGGGTTGTTATTGTTTATGACTGGTCACTTACTATCAGTTAATTTAATTGAACCGCTTTAAGCTGTTTTTGAAAAAACTGTATTATATTCTATCCTTCCATTTAAATTACCTTCATTTTAATTCTTCTCCCCTCCAGGCTAGCTCAAGGGATCGACAAAAAAATTTTCGTTGAAGACCATCTGGAGAATCGTCATCACAAGTTTCTATAACTTTACTAAATTCTTCGTTGGATAATCCCAGCAAACTTAATTTTCTTTTTAAAGGATCCCTCTGTAATTTTCTACGCATTGCATCACGTGCTGCTCTGGCAGGTGTAAATTCGAGATCGGAAAATGGAGCAAATTTAATATTATAATTATTAAAAAACATCTCTTTTAACTGTTTTGCTGTGCTATTCCACATAACTTTTACCACACCCTCCTTAGAATCATCTGAGCTCTTTTTCCTTATGTTAAACGCATGTTCTTTAAAATTTGACTCAGTGCTTCAATTGAAATAGATGGATTGTTAATATCATAGCAAATTTTCATTTTTCATAGCAAAACTGCAAAAATGGTCTCCACACACTCCCTTTACATCTCTTTGTATTTTGTGGCACTAAATTTTTAACTTCTTTTCTAATATTCTCTTGATTTTCTTTTTCAAGATTTTTTCTTAACACTTCACTCGACCTTACAGAATGACAGGTGGTATAATTTAAGGCGATATAATTTTTGACATACCAATAAACATTCATAGTCTTATTGTCAAATAAAAATTGATTACTTTTAAAATTTTTTAGGTGTTAAATTTTCTTACTGAATCCCCACGTGAGAAATTAATAACCAAAAGTTTTTCTTCTTCACGAATGTTTTGAACAAATTATCTCTCGTCTTCGACTTGGGATTTTTTAAAACATTCGTGCATTGGATCACGAAAATTTTTAATAATAATCCAAGCACTAGGGAGATTACAAGTGAAAATTGTGAATTTCGAAAATGTGCATCAAGAGTCCTGAGGAAATGTTGATATAGAAACGAGTTTGTTTATTAAGTTTTCGTTTCGTTAATATTATTGTATCAGTGATTTATGAAAAACGTCCAAATCTTCTGCTTCAAATGATAATATGGAAGATGATATAGAAGAATCAGCAAAAATCGTGATTCAATCATTTTGCCCACAAAATCCAAATATATATATGAATAAGCATATCGCTTATTTGAAGATTGGAGTCATCAAAAGTAAATAACTGTTGTCCCTGAGAGAGTTAGTAGTTTATTTTTGAAAAATTCAGAGTATACCAGACTTCCGTGCTGTGGAGTCTTTACTCAATCATAAAAACAACATTGGCAGTGAAAAAGAATATTGACATAAAGAAATTTTCAAGTTTAATTGCTTTCCTTAAACGTAAAGAACGTTCCAGATGATAAAACCTATTTGATAATGATGGTAAAGTGTAATTTTCACATTTCTCTCCAAGTATTGAAATTGTTTCTTATTTTAGATAGTGTTGATTGTTGGTATCAGTGGAGCATGCCGTTGAGAAGAACTAACATTTCTTCAGCTTGAACATATAAAAGACATGGAAGAATATATATTGATAGAGGTTCCCAACATAAACACGAACGTGAGAAGAGAATTTACTATTTCTAGCGGGAACATCGAAGGAGTAGACAATCTTGTCAAAATGTTTCGAAAGTATTCCTCTCTTCATCCATCACCAATAATTGGGCATTCAAGATTCTTCCTAGGATATAGAAATGGAGAATGTGCAAGACAAGACGTTGGTATAAATTCTATAGGGGGTTTCCCTAAAAAAACTGCAGAATTTTTGGAATTGCTGAATGCTGAGAATTACACCGGCCACTGTTTCCGGAGAACGTCTGCTACGATACTGGCTGATGCAGGAGCAGACATCACCACTCTTACGAGGCATGGTGGGTGGAAAGCAACGAATGTGGCAGAAGGATATATAGAGGATTCCGTTCAACAAAAACTTCAAATAGCCTCAAAAATATTGAGTTAAAGAGAGATCAATATAAATACAAATTCGGCCTCTGCTACATCAAATACATGCGCAGGGCTTTCCATAACCAATTTTAAAAAAGTTAAAATTTATAATAATGATAACAAATGATTTAAGTTGACAATAAATGAATAGTTAGTTCAAGAATTAGGATGTATTTTTTGCGTGTGGGAAAATTTTTCCGGCACTAGTTAGGAAAAATCGAACTTTTCCTAACTCAAATTAGTTTCTAAATGTACAACTTTTCAAAACATTTATTTTGCCCTTAAATAGGGCAAAAAAAAGAGAGAAAAGGAGGTTATAAAAGAGGAAAATAGTGAGAGCAAGTAGTAAATTAGCTGGCACTTTTTTTTAGCGCACAACCATCTTACTTGATAGATGCATACTGCCATTTCCCACTGCGATTTTCGTGAATGAGCACATCTTTCAACTTTTAGTGAAAGGTAGATGCTAGCATATTGTGCGAGAATTAGAAAATAATAAAAATAGGTGGTGCAGTCACACTTATTAGTCAACAATTTTTTTTAATGGATATTTAGGATTGTAATCCAAGTACGTATCTTATATTTTTTGAAATATGGAAATTTGTTTTGAGAAACTAAATTTTTCAATGTTATTTCGATTTTAAATAGTTAGCTTTGGAAACAATAATTGTCACAATAAGTGTCAAACCATGTCTTACTGTCTGTTGCATTTTAAAAATTTGGAGAAAAATTATGTAGCAGGTCTTCAAACAGTTTATAAATTTCTGATTGGTTTTTTTAAGGTTTTAGTTTTCAGTCTGACAGACATAGTTAAACTAAATTACTTACTAAATTTAAATTTAAAAGTAAATTATATTATAACTCAGCCTTCATGACCATAGATCACCCACAAGCTGCCTACAGTGACATAAGGAGATATCCAGGCTTTTTTAACATAAAGTTAACACAAAATTTATCTTATTTACTAACAGTAATTGATATGAATTAATATAATATGGTACTCGTAATCCGTATGGAAACAGGTACAACACACAATCATAATATACATAAATCCATAAACCTATAGGTTTTTTTTTCTATTTTTTCATAATCTAATTACATATTCATAACATAACAAAGACTTAATAAAACTCTAGAAGATTACATTTTCTACCTCCATTGTCGTAGAATCTGATACCTTAGTTGTACGTCTGCTTTGTTTGCAATAATTTTTCCTTTTATAATTTTTTTCGGAACAGAACTAGTTTGCTGTGAATGTTCTGGAGTACCTACTTGGAGGTCTTCGCGCCGTATATGCAATGGGAAACTTTTACTAATTGAGATAAACTGTTGAGCTCTTTAATTTTTGCCAGTGCATCCAACATCTAAGGAAAAAATATTCTATACTGTGACTAAATTCATATTTTTAAAGAAAAGCTCTTGAAAATCAAAGAAAATTGCAAATTTAATATTTGCATATATTGGTAAAAAAACTACTTACCATGTTCCATTTGAAATAAACAAATTTTCGTAGCTTGAATTTCCCAAAAGGTATTTAGTGATGTAACACTCTATATTCTTCTTTTCTTGTGTCAAAAAGCAAATGAACATTTCTAATGCATAAAATGTTAATAGTTTCTTACAAACTTTTACAAGTCAAATTTTTTTCCAATGATTGGGTTTAGTTAAAAGGTGTGATTTTGATTTTGTGTTTTTGACTGATAATTGTGCCACTTCTAAATAGAACAGCTAGTATATCCGGTACTGTATATACATCATATTTCTATATAACTATTAGACATAAATTTAAAGAAAAAGTAAACAAATTCTGATAAAATCGGTACAAAATAATTCTCTGAAATATATTTGTTATATGCACATATTCCAAATATTTTTCGTGATTTAAATGGCATTTTATTCATTTGGAAGAAGTGACATAATAAGTATTTAACGTTGTGACTGATTTTTAATTAATCATATTTTCAAATCTAAATCTCAATTCAGCAACTGATCACATAAAACTGATATAATAAATACTGACTTCTTGGAAATCACCGAAATCATATTTATATTATTTAGGATCAGTGCCGGTTTTACCATAAGAGCTGCGGAGCTGCAGAACACATAAAATTTTATGTATTTAAGCTTTTAAGCAGATTAAATATCAACAAAATACAAAATATTTAAAATTTAAAGAATCCAAATATTCTCGCGCTAAAATAAATCTAGGACCTTATATTATTATTTATTACGATGCGAGCTAGCCCCTTAATATATGCAACCGCAACCCGATATACAAAATGTGTGCACAGCGAACAGTTAGATGCATCGTTTGTTTTCATTGGCTAATCAAGCACGTGACTCAGTACACGAATATATGGGCTTATGTGGCTGCAACAACAACAGCCACTGCAGTAAATTCAGTAATATTTCGTAATAGGACATGGTACGTGGTCGTTTATTTCTGTGAGCGGCACGGATAAATATTTTCGTTTAGGCGTCCACGAATATTATACCTAGTTACTAAAATGAATAGAGTTTCGTTTTTACAAAAAACTTTATTTGGTTCTCTGCCTTATGAGGATAAACTGAAAATAAAAGAATTAGGTAGGCCAACACCACAATTAAATATTGAAGTTAGTGGAACAAGCCGAAGTAAAAGTTACAAAAGACAATTTAACAATGATATATACACAAGAACAGAGTGGATGTGCGGGTGTGATATAAAAAATGCACTCTTTTGTTTTCCGTGCTTACTTTTCGGTGGGATAAAGCATGGCAATATACGGCGTAACAGATTTAAGTCATTTAATATTTTTAAAAACTTGACCTCAACTTTAAAAATTCTGATGAGAACCTTGACTGCAGCTTGTCAATGTGGTAAGTTTATTTATATATTTTTTCACGGTATCTGGTAGAACTATATAGGATTGCCACATGGGCATGGCCGGTTTTCTGTGATTGTTGTACCGGGAATTAGGTGTACGGTCCCGATTGAAGTTCAGAAGTGCCAGGAAAACGCGTGACCTTGAAAATTTTAAAAATTTTGCGGCTCCGGCCAGACTTAATATCCCGGAATTGAATTCGACCAATGTGACAACCCTAAGCAGAACACATACAATTAATGTTCACGCGCCGATACTGTTTAGGATTAATTTTTGTTTCAATTAATGCACCAATACCTACTGTTTCACGAATTAAAATGAACATGAACCCGGGTTCATGTTCATGTCAATATAACTTACAGTAGTACTTACCAAGTATAGGCTTGGCCGATTCATTAATTTCTATATACTTGTCAGGACAAGTATATAGAAATTAATTAATCGGCCAAGCCTATACTTGGTAAGTACTACTGTAAGTTATATTAGTACAGGCATACTGCACATAATAAGAACTTTCTCGGAATGGTGAGATGTATCTAATGGTAGTGAAAACCTTATGAATGAAATAAAGATGAATGTCATAGTAAAGTAAAACTGTACATAATTCTAACGAATTGTTTTTTATTACAAATTATCAGATAATAGGTATGTATATTATTATTATTATTCATTTTCCATTAAAATCAACTTTGCGCATAATTAAGTATATCTGACCTTGAAATTTTTTAATTTCGATCGAGATGTCATGGAGAATGAAACTTAATCTATTATTAAGCATAGGTATGTATTTAAAAAATATCAGAGAAAATATTGAATTTACAAATTTTGATCACATCTACTGGCATACAACCATACGAGTCAAGCATGCGTCGTGATTTTCTTTATAAGGATAAAAACAATTATATAAACAAATATTACTTTAATATCAGCATTAGAGATAGAACGTTGAATGATAGAATTGAAGTTAACAATCCTTGAATACATCTAATTTCCCCATTGTATATCCCATTGCCTGCCAGCGTGAGGCGCTAATTTTAGTATTTTTACTCCTTTACATTTTAGTATTTTTAATAGTTTCTTAAGCTTTTTCATAATAATTTGGGTACATTCTAAATACGGTTTTGAAAACCTGAAAGAAAATCCAATAGCGGAGCAACCAAGTTTACAATATTGAATTACTTTTATTGCTTTTACATCTTTTTTATTGCTCTATGGAAAAGTTTAATTTCAGCGTCAACAATTTCTTGTTTTAAAAAATCTAAACGATTTTATTTATGAACCGAATATAGAAAAGTATAGAACGTGAATAAAATCCGAATCGGTCACTAATTTCGTGTAGATACCTACATTCGTACTGCAGTAAAGTGTGGTCCATAAAGTGAAGCAATTGAACAATACTTAAGCGGTGCTTGGTTGTTTTTTGGATATAAAGATTAAACATTTATAGGGAAAGCTATAAAAGAAATGAGGATTATAAATTTTTAGAAGCTGAAGTAAAAAAATTGCCTTTTGCAACCAATATTAACTTAACATTTCTAAGTGAAATTAATTTTGTATTATAACTATGAAATAAGATTTACGTCACATTTCACCTGATAATTTATAATTTTTTTTCATATTTTCATATTAAAATTAAAAATACGTACCTAGCTACTTCATAGTTTATTTTGAATTATCATATATTAATTTCAATCTTTCTTGGTAAATCATTTTCATTTAGTTGTTTATTTTTTTTACATATTTTGGCTTTAACGTTAGATAGAATTTTTTATATAACTTTTTGAGTAAACATATCAATGAAATACTCCCAAATACCCTATTTTTTATTAGTTTTAAGATAACATTTAATCTGGCAAAACTGTTGTTAGTAAGCTGCTCGTAAAAAAATGCTTGGATCGGCATTTCGCTCTGCATTACTTCAGTGCGTGGAAGTACTAGTTAGAGGGTTATTATATATTTTTTTTGTTACAATGGAAATTGGTCAACTATATATTACATATACAAGGGTATTATGTTTAAAAGCATTCTGGTTTCACTTCCATTTCCGCAGGGTCTAGTCATGACTTACATAAAAGAAGACAATAATAATGAGAGAAATTTTATTTTTTAAATATATACAGATGAAAGTATTCATAATTTCTACTCAATTACAATATTTTATGCATGTCAAGTACATAAGGGATTATATGAACAACTGTGCACATGCAGTATAAGCAAGTAGTAGCAAGCAGGCATATGAAAACTGGGAGTGAATAAAAACCTACTTTATTTTAATTTATAAAAGATAATATAAAGTCAAAACTGATCGAGTAAAGCAAATTTATAAATACCACTACAATAACTGTAAGAGAAAACATGTTTCGACTAAAAGTACGTATTATACGAGTATTTTGAAAATTGTTAAGGGAATATTTTTATATACATAAATTAAAAAACCAGCAACAAATTAAATTTTTCAGTAAATTGGAATTGAAATGCTGCAGTTTAGCTGTGCAGTATATACTATGTTGAAAATGTTACTATTCATAATTTCCTCAATTTAATTATTATTGCAAACCTCCAATAATTCTCCAAAAAATTAAAATGGCTAATTTGCTAATTAACAATACTTTCAAAAAAAAAAAAAAAAACAAAAAGAAATTAGTAGTTGGTTTTGAATATTTTTAAAATAATCTTATGGTTAAACAATAGTCAATATCAGATTACGAGAAAAAAATTAGGCATTGAATAGTTAAATGTTAACAAATATACATTAAAATATTTATATTAACAGATATTTTTATTTTACTTAAAAATACATGTGTAATAATGAAAAATTACGGCAATCGAATTATAATTTTATAAATTAGATGAATCAATTTTCAATTTATAGAGCAAAATTATAAATGGTATTTCAACAATGTTTACGTTATGCTTATAAAGAATTTTGCTGTTTATACATAAATATATCATAAGCTTCTAAGTTCTCACTTAGTAACACTCTGGAAATTTCACTAAAATATCACATATAAAACAAAAATTGATAAATAACATATTCAGTTGCTAAAAATTGTTAAAAAAAAAAATAAAACTAAAAGTGAAACTTCAAGAGCATTTTATTAAAAGTAACAAAAAAATATAAGTTACATCTTAAATAACCTTTTTTAAATAGTCTATTTAAAATAAATTGAATGGCTGGTTCTTAAAAAAAATTAAAACAACATTTTTACAGAAATATAAACACTTAATTTAAGCCAGCCTGATGTGAAATTATGTTTTCGACTTAAAATAATAATCTATGCACATCAAGTGATTGCAGAAAGCCACTGTTAAGTTATTTTTCTTTTAGTAAATTCAGAACAAAAATTAGTTCTGACCCGCATGTTTTTCCGAGATGGAGCTTTCTATCTAACGACATTCCCAAACTTTTACAGTCTGATCTACACTGCCTGATATAACGTAAGGATGTGATTTGTGGAAATCTGGAACCAAAACATCGCTGAAATTTTCATATTCACATAATACTAAATAAATCATTTAAATAAATGTATTATAATAATTTGCTGTTGTATATACAATGATTGTGACATTGAAAATTTTTTCTTGATTTTCTTGATTTGTGTGAAAATATTGTAAATGTGTGTTTGTTTTTCTCATTTGTCATTGATAAATAATAAAAATATAGATACTGATTTAATTGATAATACACCTGCAAATTCTATATTTTAAGTTATCAGAATAAGCACATATTTAAAAAAATCAAGTTATTATTTGATGAATCATTTTAAATAAAATGTTTATAGTTAAAAATTATAAAAATATTTTTCCGGTCACCACGGTGTCCTTTCGGCTACCTACAGTATTGACCAATTATCAAAGCACTCTAGAATTCATGTGAATAATAAAAACCTACAATGATTTCTGTGTGCCATACATGTGATAAGAAAGAATCGTGTCACTATTCGCTGCTTCATTAGTCAGGTTGTGTATTTTTTATTAACATTATACAAAATATTTTTACAGTATGCGATCCCATTAAGAAAACTAATTTAACGTTCCTGTTAAGAGAAGTATCTTTGTTAGTTTAGTAAGAAAAAATAATTTACAAAATTAAATCCCATTATTTAAAAATGTACAGGACACAAACTACATTTTTACCTAGAGGGAGTTAAAGTTCTTAAACATAAAGTTAAACAAGACATGAATGTTGCCTACAAAGATTATGTTAAAACATGTGAAAGAAATATTCAAAAAATCCGCACAATTTTTGGAGTTTTTTAAAAATCACATACACTGGGAACTATGCATTACAACAACAAGTGTCTGTCGTTTCCTAATTTAATCGTTAACACTTTTTGTAACCATTTTAAAAATAATTTTCTTTCCATCTAATGACCCGATATCTATAAATTTTCAGGTTTCTACATGGTAAACAAGTCGTCTTTTACTATTAATGAAGTTTAGGTACTTAAATGCCGCTAAAAAATTAAAAAATTGAAATTGAAATTATCAAGTGGTCCCGACAATGTCCCTTTGCTTGTTGTGAAAAATTGCATTCAGTGTTTTTTGAAAACTCTATAAATACATAATTAAATAAAATAAGATAAATAAACAAGAATATATGTATCTACATGTGCGGTTATTAATGCGACCCTGCCAATTTTCAGCAATTTGTTTTGACTTTGAGCAGTGTGAAGCCACGCCTATACCATAGGTGGGTACATGTATGCAGTTAATGTGTAGAACATTTTATTATATATTATTTTCACATTCGCTTAATTAGCCAGTCCTTAGTCATGTTTGAATTCATATAATGTAGATTAGATTAGATTAGATTTATATAGGAGTCGGCCCCCTGCCCTGGTCCACCGCGACCTAGATCTATTGTCGCACTCCCAAACTATTTAGAGCACTCTGCCCAGCTTTGTCCTTTGCATTAGACTCCACACCCTTGATAGAGGCTCTTCCACGTAGCTGTTGGCTCTTGGTCTACCTTCCGTAAGTATTTGAAATCTCAGTCTTGTCAGGCCCTCGCTCTGGCACAGTACATGTACTGAAGTTTCCTCTTCTTCTTGACAGAATCTTGACAGACTGAATTCTTGCATCTTCTGACAGCCCCATAAAATTCATGTGCCTATT
Source organism: Pogonocherus hispidulus (assembly GCA_963924545.1). Lineage (NCBI taxonomy): Eukaryota > Metazoa > Arthropoda > Insecta > Coleoptera > Cerambycidae > Pogonocherus > Pogonocherus hispidulus. The sequence goes on from OZ004698.1 coordinate 30,772,880, forward strand.
TAGCCTACGGTGTCCTGTTAGGAGACCTACTATTATTCTGATGACCTTTTTATTTTGGCCTAACAGATCTGCTGTGAATTTAGGCGTCCGTTCTTTAATGAATAGTTTTGCCTGTCTCAGTTGTGGCAGATTCCTCCACCATTCTAGAGATTTGTTTCTCATCCATTCCTCCATGGACGTTTTAATACATGGCTTTGCTATGCCGCAGAAGGGTTCTGGTCCTATGAGGTCTTTTGATGCGGCTTCTTGGGCTAGTGCGTCTGCCTCCTCATTACCCTTGTGCCCCTCGTGGCCAGGTACCCAAGCTAGGGTCACTCTATTCTCGCTCCCTAGCTCTTTCAGGGTATTCAGACAGCCCCTCACGAGTTTTAACGAAACCTGTGGGGACCCTATTGCCTGTATCGCCGCTTGACTATCGGAGAAAATGGCAATAGAACGGTTGTCCGTATAGAATGTAAGCGCACATGCTAATTCCACATTTACCAGAACTATTTAGTTTAAATAAATGAAATTGACATATTATTATATTCACAGAATAACGAGAACAAACACAGAATAACGAGCTTGTGTGTGGCAAGCTTAAATTGATCTAATGCCTGCATATTGATGGAATTTTCCCTACTTTTCCCAATTTTTTTTTTATGGAAGTACAATTTGTAATCTTAGAAATTCTAATCATGTTCTCGATTCTCATATTATCTTCATTTTATATAAACAGAGCAGCCGAAATCTTTGACAGTATAGTATTGACTTTAATCACAGTATGTACAATGGTAAAAAATATGATTGATGGTGATACAAACTTCCTTTTGAAAAGAAATATTGAAAAAGTAGTATATGAACGATTCTCTAATGTATACTAAATGTTCAAAGGTAGTCCTTTGCAACTCAAAACATCAGTTATTATTTCTGCACTCTTAACACCAAACAGCATTTAAAAGAAGAAACACACATTTGTTATGGAACTCTGTGACACATTTATGGCTACTAATATTTCCCTACATAAGCTACAGCATCGAAAATGGGGAATACCACTCAATTTGGATTTCTATATTTTTCAGTAGTAACTATTTTCTTCAAAAAGATCAATTAAACAAAATATTTATTAAAAAGTGTTTTGTGCCAATTTGTGAGAATAGTGAAACTGTGACCCCTACAAGTGTTTTTACCAGCTCCAAAAAAATATGACCTTAGAATATTGAGGTGCAATACTGTTGGAAGAAATATATCCAAGGCAGCATTATATTGCTGTGAAGATCACTTTGACGTAAGTAATCAATTAATAGTAGAAAGTGATTATAAATTCATGCTTAATTTTGCAGCTGAAGGAAGATTGCGAAAATTATATGCAGTGCAAATTGACTGGTTCCTGTTTAATTCTAAGGACAAGTGTCATTCCGCATAAAAATATTGCAGAATCTCTACCAGATATTGATATATCCCCAATTTCCCTAATAACTAGAAAAAGAAAGAGAGAAGTTACACCTTTATGGAAAAGATACTCATAGGTTTGCCATCAATAAAAAAGTCAGTTACAATGCCATCCCCAAGTAAGTCAACGACTGCAACATCCACAGAAATATCAACATCGCCCTATAAACTTTTTTCAACCCCCATCAGCTTCAACAGCCTCGTCTAGAGAAACTCTCGATGATGAATTGAAATAAATGAGTAGAAAAAGAATAACATTGGTAATTGAGAAGGCATTAAGATTTTATTTAGGGTTGCCAACAGATATTTATTTTATTCTTAAAATTATACCTAATATTAGACCCATCAGCGGTTCGGACCGAGTGCATTCTTTTTCACTTTAGTTATGAATTTTGAGTTTATTATAATTTGGATGCATAAATTATATAATAACCATAATTTCAAAAATAATTTACTACTATTACCTTAATCAATTTTGATAAACATATAGGTATTTACGTTTCTGCACCTATATAAAGAATTAATGTGTTGGTATGAAAATATTTTTATACCAACACATTTTTTAAATAAATGTTTAACAATGTCAGCATACCCCTATTTCAGTAATAAGATCGACAAAAATATTTTCTTAATTTTTCACTAAGTACAATTTATTTCTACTAATTCTAATAACTTTTTCCAGGTCGCAAATTAAAATTCCTCGACTAATTACGATATTTTTTTAAATTCCGTGAATTTTTGCATACAAAAAAAATTCCCCGACATTTTCAAGATTTCCAGGTTGCTCCAAATCCTGTGATGAAACTAAAGACAGTATCGGAAGTTGTGTTATAAATGGTGTGGGTGTTTTGAATCCAGTAACTCCTACTACACAACTATACCTATCTGATTGCAACACATTTCCTTTCCGCAGTTACTGCTGAAGTCATCACTGCAGTTCTTCGTGAAAGTTTAACTACTTTGTTTTCCATTGAAGAAAAATAGTAGCAGCATATTATTATTATTAGCAACATCTTATATTGACATAAGGCACATGCTGAAGACAGGATGACAATTAAAATAAATCTATCTCAATTTGTTACATGGTTCACTCCCTCTATCGCATTTGTGAATTCATTCACTGAGTTTCCTCCCTTTGACTTTTTATCAGTAGAATGAAAAAACTTTTCCTGAAATGAAGGACATGACAAAAACATTTCCTTGATGGCACTGGCTCGATGCAGTCAAGTTTTATGCAAAAAATTACATCAAGATTACACAGTGGGAAGGCTACCTGATGATGAAAGATGTGATTCAGAATGCAAAATGGCTTTATCATCTTCCACTCTATTATTCCAAGTATAATTTATTAGCAATAACTTTTTTCCATACATTCTATATTTTAAAAAACCGTTATCTTTGTCTGGTAGATACTTTAACAGTAAATAGTAGCATTTTTCATTTAGGACAAATTCAAGGTTAATTTAGAAGGAAACTTAACCAAAAAAAGCTACAGATGTACTTGGAAACAATCCAAATCTTTTGGTTCTACAAATAATTGCAACCGATCTGTCGCAGGCTAATACCACTCCTAAAGATTTAGCAGTTCGCAGTCTGTTTTACAAGGTGCAACGCTGAAAGAGCTTCTTCAAGGTATAAAGACATACTTTCCAGTAAACGTCAACATTTCACTGAAGAAAATTTAGAGAAAATACCGTTAATTTATACCAATTCTTTTTTAATAAGCAGTAACACTTAACTTCTGAATTATATAGTTATATACACCGCATCAAAATTAACGCACCACTTAGAAAAACCAAAAAAGTCAAACTGAATTGACTGGCGCACCGTCAACACGATTTCCATGAATTTTTGTTTTAATTGTAGCCTACTTCTTCAGCAAGGGCACTATGGTAGTATCTCTTATTCGGATTTCAGTTTTGAGCATACACAGGGCGTTACAATGAAGTAAAATTTTTTTCATGAACTTTGCAACGCCCTGTGGAATGCTGTGATTAAAACGGTCGGTGTGTACTGATGTTAGAATGTAGCCCCATTTTTCACTAGAGAGCATGTGAATTGGAATCTTGAGGACCGGGAGTGAGTTCTGTTCACTGATGAGTCCAAGTTTTGTTTATTCAGCTCCGCTGGACGCATAAGGGTGGTCCGACGGCCAAATGAGCGTTACTCTCAATGCAATATTCGGGAGAGGGTGTCATTTAATGGAGGTTCTGTAATGGTTTGGGGGGAATATCCAAGACAGCTCGTACAGAGCTAGTTCCTTTACATGGATGTTCTTTGACCAGTGCACGATATATTGAGGAAATTTTATCCGACCATGTTGTCCCTTTTGTCCCAAATATAGGCAATAATTTCATATTGCCAATACATGCATGACAATGTAAGGCCGCATGTTGTTCGTATAGTTCAGGAATATCTACAGGTGTGCATTGAAACGCTGGACTGGCCTCCGGGTAGTCCAGATCTCATTCCTATAGAGCATATGTGGGACAATTTGGGTCGGCAACTTGGAAATCATCAGCCGCTCGCCGCCTCGCTTGACGACGTTGAAAATATTCTGAGAGAAACATGAAACAATATTGACCAAGACCAGATTACGCATCTGATTTCAAGTATGAGTAGTAGATGCCAAGCCGTTATTAGAAGTAGAGGTGTTGTATGAAGTAGTTGGTGAGTATTGATTTTCTTCGCCCGTTTTGTTGATTTTTGTTCTTGTTATTAAATTACTACAATACTGCATTTTCATTTTAGTTGTGTATCTCCTTTAATAATAGAGATAACAAGTTCAAAAAATAATGAAAAGGTTCGAAAAAAAATGGGGCTACAGTCTAACATCAGCACACACCGACCGTTTTAATCACAGCATTCCACAGGGTGTTGCAAAGTTCATGAAAAAAACTTTACTTCATTGTAACGCCCTGTGTATGCTCAAAACTGAAATCCGAATAAGGATACTACCATAGTGCCCTTGCTGAAGAAGTAGGCTACAGTTCAAAAAAAAATTCATCGAAATCGGGTTGACGGTGCGCCAGGAAATTCAGTTTGGCTTTGCCGGTTTTTCTTAGTGGTACGTTAATTTTGATGCGAAGTGTATTACTAAGTATAATAATATTAATTTTATATTAATGTTAAATAATAAGTTAATTTTGCAAAAATACTATACTTCTAAACATAAATACTTTTGCTTGTAACTACCTTATGGTGTGAGAAGATCCACTGACAGATCTTCTATTCGTAGTAACAATATTCATACACATTCGTCCACCACTTGTGCAACATTTCGTTCACACAAGCTTAACCATCTTACTTCTAAAGATGTATGTGATATCAACAAGTTTTAAGGTATTTCTGAAAACTGTTTGAATTTTAACCATGATGTATTAATGTCTATGTTAAAGAGCTAAATATTATGTTTAACATTTGGAGATGGTATTACTGGATTTTTTTACGGTTAAATAATATTTACTTTGAATGGTCTGACACACATGTAGATTAAATATTGGAAAATTGATTTCCTAATTTCATTCACTGTGCCTTACATTCCAAATCAAAGGAACTACACAACACAAACGTAATTAGTCATATGAATTCTAGAATACTTTGTTAGCTGGACGTACTGTATAATTTTTGTATAATTTCATTTTATTGAATTTAAGTATTTTTAAAGACGTGAAAAAATTATTAAATACAGTTACCTACCTAAAGATGTGCAAAAGTGTTTATGAGCTTCCAAAGTTTTCATACAGCGCTTATTACGCAAATCCCAAACTCTCAAGGTTTTGTCATCACTGGCTGAAACTAAGAATTTGCCTCCTGGATGGAACACTACACCCCTAACCCAATTGTCATGTGCAGTTAATACAAATAACGCAATGCCTGCACCAACATCCCATATCCTAACATTTTTTTTTTAGAATTAATTATTATATTTACAAATCGGTCATTATCTTACCTAATAGTTTTATCTCTAGAACCTGAAGCAAGAAAGGGTCCCATATGAGCTCCTTTTTTATTATCTACACCAGCTGCTTCATTTATAGCACTGGCTGATGAGTCAGGGGCCCAAGATATACATTCCACAACATGGTCATGAGCCCTTAACTCATTCCTACATTCTTTTGATGATACCACCCAAATTCTGACAGTTTGATCATTCGAACAACTGGCTAATAATGAACCATCAGGAGATGCTCTAACCATTCTAACCTATAAAATTGCCTATTAAAAAAATGATTTAAAAAAAAATAGAAAAGAACTATGCTTAAAATGTCCAACATTTAAACTTAACAGCTACCTCGATATAAATTATCTGGGTTAAATGGAGGATATAGGAAAAGCTCATTGTTGCTGAATATCTTCCGCCTCCAGAAACCTCCTTGTTTACAAATGCTTATATGTGCTATAAATAACTAACGAAAATTTCATAATAATTTCTGGTTGATAAAAAGAAATAACTTTTAATTCTACTAATTTAATATTATTATATAATTATATATTATATAATAGTAAATTATTATATAACTTACTAATTATTTGCTTGCACAACAGTGTTAAAAAATTATATTTTTGAATTAGAACATTGTTTTTTATATTATATACTAGTACAAATATATCTATATACTATATACTAGTTACTGCATGATATTAATTTTCAAATTCAAAGAACTTTAAATAAATTATTAATATATAACTATACAAAAATATCAATTTTTAAAATATTGTGATTATGTTCTAATAAGGTTTGTAGTTTTGTAAAAATGAAATTGGATGGCGAGGAGTATCAGTTGTATTGATATTCAAACAGTTTCAGTCGGCATCCTCTATCTTATAAATACGAGTATGTAGCTATCCGTTAAGATCAGTATTAATCCAATTAATTACTGTAATTACGTAAGATCAGTATTAGATCAATGACTTTTAATTTTAAATACACCATTATATATTTCATACATAATCACTCTTTCATGACTTTTTTGTCTGTTTAAATTAACCTAAGGTTTTTAACTATTTCACATACACGTGTACATTTTTTTTCTTCAGGTGTGCGTGTATTGCCTTTAAGTACAAAGTAAATTTGCTGTGGCCGCACGATTTGATTGCTTATTTTTTTATGAATAGGTAATGCCTAATCTGTACTTCTACAATCTAGTACGGCGGTGAGGTTACCATGCTATAACACATTTTTTCGACATGATTTTTTGGATAGATGCGACTTTTCTATAGAACTTTCAACTTTCAAAATTACAAAATTAAAAATGAATTATTACAATGAAATGTTACTTGAAACATTAAATTGATTTTAATTTATATTTTTAAAACTTTTTTTTTCATAGCTTGATTTTACATTTAGTTTTCATTTAAACTAAAATAATAATTTCGTAGTTTTGAAAGTGGAAAATTCTATAGAACGTTATTCTATCTGAGAATTTCATGTGAATCGAGATATTTGGGTTTTAGAGGCCGCTGAATAATGCTATGTTGTTGTCAGATCCCGTAAGAAAACTGCTATATTTCTCGAAAAATCACGTCGAAAAAAAAAATTATAGCAGGCCGTGGAATGATAACATCACCGTCGTACTAGGTTGTAGAAGCACATATTAGACATACCTATTCATAAGAAAATAAGCATCCAAATCGCGCTCCTCATTAAATTTTAACAGCGGTGTAAATGTGAGAAGTGAAACACTATGTATGTAAATAGTTTTTCTCATAAGTGGGAAATATGTATTCACAATAGTTTCTGTATTTCCTTCTCAATAAAATAATTCGCAATAATGCTCAGATGGTAATTTGAATACACTTGTAGAATACCTCTTAATATTTAGATCAATATCTGCTAAACAGTAGTGAATCCGTTATTCAGAAACTGATCGAGCAATGTCCACCCCTTTTTTACTCTCCACCTTCATTCAAGAAAAACAAAATATTTATTTGCTTACCCAATCTCTGTGTCCAGTATAGGTCTTCACACAATAGCCAGTAGATACTTCCCACATTTTAATAGTTTTGTCCCTACTAGAAGATATAACAAAATCACCAGCTGGCATAAATGACACACTTGACACATTGTGATCGTGTCCCAACATAGTACGTACACAATCATAACTTTGTTGGAAATCCCATAGTTTTATACTCATATCTGCACTACATGAAACTAACAGTTTACCCGATGTATCAAAGGCAATATCTTGAATAGAGTCTGTATGACCTTTTAAAGTTCGTTCATATTCGCCTGTTTCAAAGTCCCAAACTTTCAGTGTAGCATCTTCACTAGCCGAGACCATGAGACTAAAGACGGGATGGAAAATTACTCTAGTAACTGGCGCCCTATGTCCTGAAATTGTGAATAAATTTGATTACTTACGATTTAAACACGAGAAAAGTAATTTTAACAATTCATATATTGTTCAACACAATTAATTCTTTCAATATATATAAAATTTATAGGCCACATAAATCATAAAGTTCTAAAATATCAACCAAATTTTATTAAAAATGCCATTAACTCCTTAGAAATAGATAGACAAATTTGTTTGGATACAACGTTCACATATCTATACACGGTGTCCCACCGGGAAGGGCCACAATCGATATATGAAAAAGTACATACAGGGTGATTTTAAAAATTTGGTTACTTACAAAGGTCAATGGGGCCTACCTTTTTAAAATAAATATGTTCACGTTTCTGGCACTTCCGGTATAACCAGAAGTCGACACCAACCGCTTATTTTAAAAAATGGAACACCCTATATATTATATCATTTCCGGATTCTACATAAAATTCTAAACACATTTAATGTAGGCTGTCCTACCTATCTTCAACTGTTTTAGAAATATTGGCAGGTGAATATTGACATTTTGCAACTTTTGACACCCTGAAAAATCTGAATGGTTTGAGATCAAGCAAAACGGTTTTCACATTCCTATCTTAACTTTTCATAAGCTACCGTTTGACACTAATTTCAGATAGTGTCAAACAATAACTTACGAAAAGTTAAGATAGGAATGTGCAAACCGTTTTGCTTGATCTCAAACCATATAAATTTTAAAGGGTGCCAAAGTTGCAAAAAAATGTCAATATTCATCTGTCAATATTTCAAAAACAGTTGAAGATAGGTATAGGACATCCTACACGAAACGTGTTTAGAATTTTACGTAGAATTCAGAAATAATATAATATATAGGGTGTTCTATTTAAAATAAGCAAGTTGGTGTCGACTTCCGGTTATACCGGAAGTGCCAGAAACGTGAAAATATTTTAAAAAGGTAGGTCCCACTGACCTTTGTAAATAACCAAATTTTCAAACTGACCTTAAGTTGAGGACCTCTGGAAAAATGTAGTTGAATACATGATTGAGACGTCAGCGACAAAGACGACAGATAGCACTTGATTTATGATTTGTTTTAGTGGCTCGAATATGTTGCCACGTTAATCGTCTAGCTTAACCTAATTTAAATTAAACAAAATAATTCTTCATCAGTAATCATCATGTAAAGTTAAATACCTACCTACAAAAAATAACTAATTGATTGCACATGCTTTTTAATTTTTTTTTTATAAACTAAGTACTTAATTCAGCATAACTGAAATAGCGGGATTTTCACTACATTTATGATTTTTATACATTCAACCTTGAAGAAAAATGTTTGTTGTAAGTTCTGTTATTCTTTTAAACACTGTGAAATAATACTATTTGATTAATTAGTTTTAATGGCCTTATAGACATTCTTGAAGCATTTTGTATTTCATTAACTAAGAAACAATTAAACTAAAAAAAATACATAAACACTCTGTGTGCCTAGGGTTGCCATAATTCTGTCTCCCTAAATCTGGACAGTCGTCCGATCGGATGATTGTTCAAGGCTTATTCACCATCTTGTCAAAAACTGGTGTTTTTTACTTAAATAAAAATTCCTAGTTAGGTAAAAAATAATAAGTAAAAATTTCCAATAATTAACAACGTAAACTTTTATTCTATTAGTTAACTATATAATATAGTAAGTATAAGGTATTGCACAAAAAAATTAAAAATAGTTACATAACATGAGTATTTATGTCTATTTAAGACGTTTTAGTTTTAAAATCATATTTTTCAGATTTATCTAAATTGCCGATATTTATTTATGTACCTACTGATCTATACTGCCGTCCTTAACAAGAAAGTCGTAAGTGCATTTAGCTTAGTTATGAGAAAATGGCGTTTAAAGAACTGGACATAAAAGAATTACAATAACTTTATTTCTTAACTGGGATATTATACCGTAGGTTAAACGTAGTTTACTTTTTAAATAAAATCGTTTTCTAATAAAACAGGTGCACTTACGTTATTTTGATTAAGTAATTCTTGTATTATACTAGGAATAAAAAACGTACCTAAGTGGCTATAAAATTTTGTATTTTTAAACTAAATACCTTATTTTTTATACATTACTAGTTTCCACCTGAACACACTGTGTTCAAAATAAAACTAGAATACCGGAAATAAAATCATACTTAAAGAAACATGTTTTTAATCGTTTTTAAGTATTATAAGCGTATTTTATAGTTACGGGGTGCTCTCGTCTCGTCGAGATAAATAATGCCAAATTGCTAGACAAGAACAACGCAAGTGCATACTTACGTTGTTTATATTATGTTTTTTATATCAAAATGTTGTACATACGGTAAAACAGTGCACATGCGTTGATTATGTTATGTATTATGCATAATTACTCTTAGAATTTACAATACGACAATTTTTTAAACATATTTTTTTTATATTTAAAATACGAATTTCGAGAAAATTCCTATTTTATTCGATATTAGACATCCCAGGCTTATTAAAAAACCAAAAACCTCATTTTGCCAAAAATAGCACTTACGACTTTCTTGTTAAGGGGGGCAGTATAATGGCGTTGTCGATTTGCAAAACGGATTTGTTTAAGACAGTGAAATTAATTATTTATTGAAAAGCAGCCAATTTGTTCGTGTATTGCAGTAAAAAATTGGCTATCGGGATTTTTAAAGATTTTATCAGGACGTCGGGACAGCAGGACCAATAACGGTAACTGTCTCGATATATCGGGACGGACGGCAACCCTATGTGTGCCCTAAGATCTCAACTTCAGTCAGTTTTTAAACCTATTTTTAAAATAGATATAATTTTTTTATTTTAAATTTCATTTTCAATGAATATAAGACAAGACTTGGACTTATCTCCAAAAGTAACTAATCTATGTTTTAAAAATATTTTCGGTTGTTTCCTACTTCCGGTTATATCGGAAGTCTATGTCAACTTGCTTATTTTCACTGAAATACCCTATATTTTTGCATTTCCGAAAATAGTATAAAATTCTGAGTCAAAAATATGTCTTGGCAAAAGAAAAGAGTCTACGTTGTGCTACATTTTAGAGGAAAGATAAATTTAATAGTGTTATATCAAATTTTCTACATTTCCCATTACATTTTCGGAAATTCAAGTAACGAAAACTTTTTTAAGTCAAATGAAATATCTTGTATTTTTTACATCATGATATTTAGAATTAAATTCTCTCTCTTCTAGTATATTTATTGTAGGGGTTAAAACTACAACTTTTTGAGTTATCCCTATTATTTTCTATTTTATAAAATGGTTTATAGAAATAGTATTATAGAAATTGATTCTAAATTAGCCATAATTATAATATAACTTTAGCAGAAACAACTAAACTATGATGCAACTAAAAACCAGATTACATTCTTTTTTGAGCACCCTATGTTAATAATTATTATCAAAATATTATTCGAAGTCTGCTAAATCAGGCCCCTTTCTACATAAAAATCAGCCCAAATTAAATAATAAAGTCTCCCCATACAGTGAAAATTGGTAATTATTTTTCGACCTGCAAACATATTTTAAAAATGCTTAGTCTTAGATATAGGACATACATCAAATATATTTAAAATCATGTGTAGAATATAAAAATGAAATGTTTATGTATCAAGTGTCACCATCTTGAAAATATTTTAGGTGAATGGCGCCCATCAAAGTTGGTATGCTACCAAATTTTAAGATTTTTTAAATAGTTTTATATATGAATTATAGTTTTCCCAGTTCGCGGTGGGAAAACCTTAATATTTTGATATTTATGTAAATATCGTGATATTTAAATTATTATTTAAACCTGCTTCCAGAGATACATCTAATAGGTGGTCACACACCTATACAACCAAACACGGAAATTTTAGGTGAAGCGGCGCGTCACTTGCGTCCCCTGGCGAGCCGCCACTGAGTACTTATTATTAAGGAATGGTTTTACAATTTGGAAGTTCAGCCTGCGCATAACTGAACTTCCACTTAGCTGAACCATCTTTGAGCACTTGTTCCCGTTTTACATGTCTAGAATATGCAAAGTTCAACCGCTGTAATGTGCAGGGCAACCGTCATGCTACAACCGCATCCCTGCTAAAATGTTCAGAAGAATATCTTCAAAATAATTTAAAAGTTGATTTTCCAAAAAATGCAAATAAATTTCCCCATTAGCTTCAAAAAAATATGGTCCAAACACCTTGTCGCCTACAATCCCCCCCATACATTTAATGTCCACCTATGCTGCATGTCTACCGTCCTAAATACTGTCAATGAAGAAATTTATTTGCATTTTTTGGAAAATCAAGTTAAATTATCTTGAAGATATTCCTCTGAACATTTTAGCAGGGATGCGGTTGCAGCATGACGGTTGCCCTGCACATTACAGCGGTTCAGTAAGGAGATTTTTTAAATAGGGAGTACCTACACTAATAGGTGGATAGGAAGGGTGGACCTATCTCATGGTCTCCTCGATACCCGGACCTTACAAAATTAGATTTTTTTTATGGGGATACATAAAAGATTTAGTTTACCGCACACCATCAACCACACGAGAAAACATGATGAACGGAATTCGTGGTTCTTTTGAGAGCATTTTGGAATAATGCATCTTGCATATAAAATGTACAGATTACACAAAATCGAATATTTATTTGACAGTTAAATAACTTCCACAACAAAACAAATTTTTTTCATAACTTACTTGACTATAATTTATAATTATCAGTTATGGAAGCTAAAATTTCAAAAAATCGTGAATATCTCGAAACCGATCAACTTTTCATATAGGACATTCCAATACCATTTGAAAGGTAATTAAATTCTACATCTAATGCCATAAAAAATTCAGGGTGTTCCATTTAAAAAAAATGAGATTTAGGCAATTTAACATTGTGAAATATAAATCACGATAAAAACCACCCTGTATAAAATGGCCAAATAATTTCAAGTGCAATATTTAAGGTATCCCTTGTGCTAACTGACAGTACATTTTTTTTTCTTTTCACATTGTGTCATAGAGGAAATTTTATTTATTTTCCAAGGCAGTGTTACGAGGTTTTTTCCCATTAATTCTTAAATATCTCGAAAACGAAAAGAGATAGCTATAGGGAACCTTAATACAAATATGTTCCTAGTGATCCCTAGATTTAAAAAATATAATAATATATAGGGTGTCGCATTTGAAATAACCAAGTTGCACCTTGTCCCGACTTTTTGGAACACCCTGTGTAATTGAAAATGTTTTTACAATATGCACTTTTAGTGCCAAAAAACTGTCATATAAAAAGTTTTTTGATATAATGTACCGTTTGTGAGTAGGGATACCAATACGCGTTAATTTTACTACCCGGGTACCCGTTTTCAGTACCCGGTATTTACCCGCTACCCGTTAATAACCCGGTATACCCGTTACCCGTTACCCGCTATTTATCTATTACGCGATATCAACCCATAGTATTCAACATAGCAAATATTTTCCAATTCATATCATATTTTATATAGCCAAACCTGCGAAAACGCAAAACCGCAAAAAAAAAAACAAGTTGTCATATGAATATGAGGGACATAGAGGGCGACCGAGTGCAGGTGCTTAGAGGGTTATTGGGTATTAAACGGATTATTGGGTCTTAAAATGGGAACCGGGTAGCGAGTCGTTACCGGCATCCCTATTTGTGAGTAAACAAACAATTACCCACTAATGACACACCCTGTATAATAATAAAACTTAAATATGTCGTAGCCAACACTAATAAATTGCAAAAGCTCGTGTTCAACACGTTATTCGTTTATTGGGTGACATGGACATGGGCTTTAGTACTTTAGGTATATTTTTAATTAGTAGGTATAAACTTCTTTCAGTTGCATTTTATGAAACGTGTTTTTTTACAGAAAATTTGCGGTCTGGTGATTGGTCGAGCTACACACCTACACTGCTACGAACAAAAAAATCTGTCACGCTGTTGCCCCTAAAAAGTAAGGAACTTAAAATTAAAAAAATTGTGTATATGTAAATTTTTAATTTGCATAAGGGACAAAAACTAATGTACAGGGTCATTGGTTATATTTTAGCCACCCACCTAGGGGTTCTCCCTTTAATCTGGGAAAAAAAGTTAAATACAAAAGTTGTAGAAAATCAAGTGTAGTTTATTCTAGAATGTAAAATTTTTATATAGGGTGTGGTGTATCGAAAACACGTGACATGCCGACTGGTATTTTTTTAAATGGAATACCCTGTATATTATTAAGTTTTTTGATTCCACGCATGGATGAAATGGAAATTCTACGACTTTTTCAAATACTATACCCTATATCTAAAGTTAACCGTTTTTTCATAAATAATGGTTAAAGATATACCTACCATAATTTTGTAATAATTTACTTGATCTGAGGGACGCGTGCTTACTATTCCTAGTTAGCCATGAAAACAAAAAACCGATAAATGTCATCTGCACTGTCAAACATTTTGGTTTTTCGATTCTGAATTATTTTATTATCATTTCCTTTATCTTTAGGTACCTATATTTTATATCTTTAACCATTATTTATGAAAAAATGGTTAACTTTAGATATAGGGTATGGTATATGAAAGTCGTAGAATTTTGCGTGGAATCGGAAAACTTAATAATATACAGGGTATAACTTAATATACAGTATAACTTAATAAGATCCATTTAAGAAAATGCCAGCTTGGCATGTCACACGTTTTCGAAACACCCTGTATAAAGATTTTACATTCTGGAATAAACTACACTTGATTTTCTACAACTTTTGTATTTAACTTTTTTACCTCGGATTAAAGGGAGAACATCTAGGTGGGTGGCTAAAATATAGCCAATGACCCTGTACAACTTCAGCAACAAAGAAATTAGCTCAGTGGGCAGCAGCCAACGAAATTATTAAGCAGAGCCGAAAGGAATTTGTAATAGAAGAACAAAAATTCAAACTGAGAGCAATGAGAGAAAAAAGTGAACTAGAAAAGTCGATTTTACTTAAAGAACATCAATTACAACTAGAAATATTAGAGGCTGAGAAAAAAAAGTTGAAATAAATTAATTTTGTTTGTAATTTAGTGATTTTTAAAAGTACATTCTACATTCTTTCATTATTAAAATAGTTTATAAAAGTGACCCGCTCTTATTCTGTTACTTCTTAAATATATTTTTATGTTTCAAAAACCAAATCTGTAATTTGTTTCTTAGATTTTAACTTGGATGTTAATTTTAATTTTACCAAAAAGTAGAGAGGAACAAAAACTTTTTTTTTTAATTGAACACCTGGCTCTTTGTAAAATATTTCTTTTAAATATAAAATAATAGACAATTATTCATTAATAACTTTAATTACCTAACAAATTATCAAAGTAGTCAGTAACTAGCTGTGTACGTATAAAATTATTTTCATTTAAACTGGCAGGTATTTCAACATTCACATTATTAACCAAATTCACTGCATCTTCTTCCTCGTCATCAACTGGTGGGTCCACCTCATTTAACAGGCTTGCAATATTGTGCAAGACTGCTGTTGCAACTACCACTGCTTCTACCTTTTGCAGCTTTATTCGAATTCCAAACACTAGGCAAGGAAAACGTCACTTCTATATTCCAAATGTCCTCTCAATAACATTTCTTGTTCGGATCTGAGATTCATTGAAAAGTTGTTCTGCAGGTGTGGTTGGATTGGTTAACAGAGTGATGAGGAAATTCCGAATGTCATAACCACTATCACCACTAAGACATAATTTTGAAAATCACCCCGATCAAATCTAGCCCTTAAAAATGAATTATTGAAAATAGTACTGTCATGTGATGACCCTGGCCAACGACACACCACATCTTGAAACTGTGCCGAAGAATCACAAATGGCTTGTACATTCATCGAAAAAAAGCCTTTTCTGTTTCAGGTTCTTCACCACCTGGGGACAAAATTTTAACATGCGTACAATCTAATGCTCCTATATATTTTAGTAATCGAGCAACATTATAAAACTTCGGGCTATTTATACGCAAATCTTCTTCAGTCTCGGGCATTTTAATGAAGTCGTGATGCAAACTTGCAATTCCTCGTAACTTTATAAATAATTTGACACGCACTTGCCTTACTAATTCCCATAAAATCTCCAATAACCTGTAGAAATGATCCGGTGGCAAAGAAACGAAGAGTTACGAGAACCATAACTTCAGGTGATACTGCGTTATTACTAAAAGTATATGTTACGGATTATGTAGTCACAAAATGTAATAAATACCTTTACCTGGCTGTACGATTCTCAATTTGGGCAGATATTCATTGTAACAAAAAACGAACAGTGTTTTTAGATAAACGAAATCGTTTGACAAACTCATCTTCATTCCACACTTCAAAGTGGTCTTGTCTTGCGCGATACTCTTTAGGCCTGCGGCGTTTGGGGTTATCTAATATGTCTATAACTTCTAAAATGTCTTCATCATCTATTAACTCACCTAGTAAACCTTCCATTTCCATTATGGTACAGAGATAATATCACCTTATATATTTTATCTATGGATAATATAGTTATAAGGTTATAATTTACAAACGTCAAAATAAATTCCACACGACAGAGACACGACACCACAGACTGAGAAGTGCCGATCGTGCACGATTCGCTGAACCCTGCTTAAACCAACCTTTGATTCGAGTTCAGCTGAGCGTTGAGTTGAACCGAGTTGAAAAGTTGAACTTGATTTGTAAAAGGGAAATCGGTTGCTCAGTTCAACTTTAAGCTTAGTTTAAGCTTCGTTTGTAAAATGGGCCCTAAGTTGATTATTAAACCACTAGTGTATGGCAAGAATTTTAAATGCTTACCAGTTAAACAGAATTTTTCAGGTGGTCTAGGTATCCACTCAGATGGGCATCTTTTACCTCTAGTCGGTGCCCCTTCTATATATTCTTTCTCTGCTTCATTTAATTTAGACTCAAGCTCCATGACTTTTTTTTGAAGCCTAATGACTGATGTCCATTTTTTCTCCAAGAGACCACCAAATTTTCTTTCAACTTCGCCAGGCATATCGGCCTCCTTTTTAAAGGCCTCCAGAGCATCCATGTATCCATTACTGCTAAGATAATCAGCGATGGCTTTGTTACTGAAACGGAAATATAAATGAATAAATAATATTTAAATATAAAAAAGCTTATATATGAATTTAAAAAAATATAGAACAATTAGAACAATTTTTATATAAATATAAATAACAAATTAACTTTGCAATTAATAATTAATGTATCTATTGTAAATGTTTTTTATTTTCAATTTTATAATTTCAATAAAAATTATAAAAAAGAAATGAATGAAATAGAAAAACACATTCATATGTGGACAACAATTTCTGAAAATTAGGAAAATATTTTGAGATGAAAAATGTGATTTTGTTTCTGTTCTAAATTCTGGTCTAATTGTTGATCTTTTTGTATAAATTAGTTTTCTTCAAAGCATACGTTTTTCTTGAATAAAATAAGGAATATCTGAAATTATTCATGATTATATTAGTATTACAAGTTAGTTGACTTCATGGACAGTTCTGCAAATTTCACATAAATAAAGAGGATCTTTAATGGTTTATTTAAATGTCATAGTGCTTCTTATTAATGTGCATTTAAAAAGGTATTGTTATAGATTTTGAAAAAAATGTTAAATCTACTAACTCTAAAAAATAACATAAAGACCAATTAAAACATATTTCAATTTGAAATTGTTTCTCATCTATGCTTTCAATAGACAAACATGAGAAGTTACTTTTAGTTTGTAAGCACAAAATTTAAGTGTAAAATTAGGGGTAAATTTCCAGAGTTGCGTGTGAGTTCTGCAATTTTAGAGAAACATATAAACAACTTATTATTATTGACAGTTTTACTTATTATTATTGACAGTTTTTAACACATTAAAGTCACTTACAAGATACATATTTAATCCCAACATACTGTTACGCATCATCAATAAAACAACTACTGTAAGTGACTTTAACAGAATGAGTGGCATAACATTTCAAAACTTAAAATAACTGGCTAAGGAAACTTGGGAACTTATATGTGTTTTGTGCTCTTGAGAATATTAGGGAAATATTGAATCCCTTAATTTTTACCTTATTGTTATCATAATTTTTATACTGGCATAATTGTTATAATGTTATAAGAGTATCATTTTTGGCACTGCGCATACTCAGTATAACGATCACGATAACTATAAGCTAAAAATAAAGGGGTTCAAAATTTCCCTATCATGAAATTTTAACTTCACTATTTACAGAACCAGCAACTTACTTTAAACACATGCGAGTGCTACATTTAGTAGATAAAATTAATTTAAGTACCTATTTCAGGTCCACTTGTCTTGTTTAAAAACATGCAAAATTAATAATACTAGTAAAGTAGAACTAGTAATAGAAGTTAGGATCTGACTCAAATTTACTGAATTTTAACTAATTCATCATCTCATTAGAAAATACCTCATCTAACTCGGCTAAGGAAATCGCCTACTACATGTGGAATGTACTGAAATTACAATTGTTCATAATGAATGTTCCCCTGTTCCATCTTATAACTAGACATCGTGAGATGACCGTACATTTCAGGGTCGTATTTTGTTTGTCATACCTGGATGATGATAAACTGAGTTATATTATAAGACGTTTTTTTCAGTGATCAGTAAAAAACACAAGGTTAAACATATACGTAGCGCGACTTTTCCTCCCCATAACTTTTAGTCATAATTGGCACTATGAACAGTTTCAGTTGTAGTGTACGTTTGAAGCAAGTAGGATTGTTCTAGCGAGTGAATTTCATTTATTTATTATTATGTCATGTAGACAGGCCTTATGTGCATTATATGCCTTCGTGTATTACAGTAGAATGTACATTAAAGACTTTCCCGAACTAGAGGCCGATGGCATTGAACTACTTTGCAACCTATGTAAGTCGTTTTTGTCATGGAGGGTAAAAACTAGAGATGCCGACGGCTACCCGGTTCCCATTTTAGGACCCGATAACCCGTTAAAAACCCGTTAATCTGTTAAATACCCGATAACCCTCTAAGCACCTGCACTCGGTCGCTCTCTATGTTATTCATATGACAACTTGTTTTTTTTTGCGGTTTTGCGTTGACGCAGGTTTGGCGATATGAAATATGATATGAATTGGAAAATATTTGCTATGTTGAATGCTATGGGTTGATATCGCGTAATAGATAAATAGCAGGTAACGGGTAATTAACGGGTATACCGGGTTATTAACGGATAGCGGGTAATTAACGGGTAGCGGGTAATTAACGGGTAGCAGGTAAATATCGGGTATTGAAACGGGTACCCGAGTAGTAAAATTAATGGGTATCAGTATTCCTAGTAAAAACACATTACAGAACATATCGCGAGTGAACTCCATAAAGCACGTGTGAATGGTAACCGGACTGGTAAGGAAAATCTAAAACAATTTAATAAAGATTTGGTAAAAAAGAATGGTTACAAGCAACATGCCTTGGAGCATCCTAAACAGTCCAGTGTTTCGGCAAGTTTTTCAAAATTGTATTGACAGCAAATATCAGTGGGATTGTGTCAGCGGAGACAACCCTAAGACAGGGTTATTTACTAGCAACAAGCAGACATTGAAAAAACTGTATGTGCTAAGGTGTGTGACAAAAACTTAGGGTGAATGTGGACGAAACCAGTGATGTAACAGACCCAAACATTCCCAATGTATTGGTTAGCAGTAGGGATGCCGACAGGTACTTGAGTACCCGATTACAACTCGCTACCCGGTTCCCATTTTAGTACCCTATAACCCATTAAAAATCCGATAACCCGTTAAATACCCAATAACCCTCTAAATACCTGCACTCGGTCGGCCTCCGTGCGACTCATATGACAACTTGTTTTTTGTGGTTTTGCGTTGGTGGCGTTGTTAACAGGTTTGGCTATATAAATTATGATCTAAATGGGGAAGGGAGCGGGGAACATGAACATTGAGCTTGAGCTCTTAAGCAGTTCATGAGCTATGTGGGTTGATATCACGTAATAGGTAAATAACAGGTAGCGGATAAATAACGGGTAACGGGTACACATGATTATTAACGGGTACCAGGTAATTAACGGATAGCGGGTAAATACCGGGTATTGAAAACGGGTACCCGAGTAGTAAAATTAACGGGCATCAGTATCCCTAGTTGGCAGCATGCAAGAAACTGCACCGATGACATCAAACTACACGATGGCTCCTAGACATCACAAATTTGGAAATATAACGCGACCACACTTGCTCCGACCCAAATAATGGACTGACCCAAATGGTGACAGCCTGTCTGGCCGGACAAACAAATGCGCATTCCCCGCGTGACAGTACAAATCGAGACTTCGTCTGCTAGCGTGCTCTGTGTGCATTACATCATTATTATTATTATTATTATTATACTCAACAGTTGAGCAGAGGTCTTTTAAGACCTATATTGCTCAATACATTCATACAATTTTTTGAATACATTCACACCACATGCCGTTACCACATCACCTGGGAGTGTATTCCAGTTGTTAAACAGTCTGAGAAAAATGTTGCCGTATTGTTGTCCTAAAGTTTTCCTTCTGTAATTTCCATTGATGGCTACGTAGCCTCTGGTCTGGGTTTAGGGTCAGTAGGTTCCTGATATCGTCCTGGAAGTGATCATGTAAGACTTTATAAGTAAATATCATGTCCTCTGGACCTTCGTTCTGACATGAGAGGAAGATTCAGATACAACAACCGTTCTGGGTATGATAGTGTATGGATCTGAGGAATCTTTTTCGTTGTTCGATGTTAAACGTTTTCCATAAGTTTGATATCTTTGATGAGATGTGGCGACCAAATTAGTGCAGCATATCCTAGCAGTGGTCTAACGTAAGTTTTAAATAGGATGCGAAATAATTTGGGTGTAGGATTTTGGAAAACTTTGAATAATAGGTAACAAGTTTGGTTGGCTCTTTTTGATATTTTGCCAATATGACTGGACCAGAAAAGCAGAAAAGCTTGGCATTGATATTGACACCTAGATCCACTTGCTCGTTGGTTAAAGTAATAGGTTCATTATTAAACAAATAAATGCGGTGGGGATTATTGTTACCCATATGCAATACAGGGCATTTAGGCCCGGTTGTACAATTGGAGCTTAAGGGACAGTTCACTGGTGAACCTGGTTTGAATGGAAAATAGCGTTGTACAAAGCCGGTTTATGAAATGAACCGGTTCAAATTGATGTTTAACTTGAGCGGTGGATTTTGGCGGCTTAAACCAAATCTCGCGCAACATAACCAAACTTATTTATTTATTATGTGAAAGTGTGTTTACAATTTTTGGAAATTGCAGATAGTTTGGAAGGTTGGGAACTAAAATTATATTAAATAGTATTCTGTATTCACTATATTTAAAAATTTGTAGAATATGTATTATGTAGAAACTGTTTATAATAAATCGAACAGATTGTTTAGTTAACCTAAATCTTCTAATAAACTCTCCGTCATTCCATACTTCGAATTGATTTGGTCTGTCTCTAAACTGTTGAGGTCTTCTCGGATGTTGAATAACATTTATCAACTCCAAAAATTCTTCATCGTCGGTTAAATAACCTGCAAGATTTTCCATTTCTGTTTTGTTATTTTGTTGACAAACACAGAAAAACAGGTTAGATTTAACCAAAGAAATTAAGAATAGACGATAAATGCCAAGGATTTTTAACTTATATAGGATTGCTCGATCCCTATTCCTCAATATAGTCCGTTTTAGTGACGTCACTACGAGTCCCGGATACTCTTCCTCTCTCTGTATTGTACGATTCCTTATCTATGACGCGTTGACAAATCACTGTCACTATCTAACTCATATATTTTGTATATAAATCCGATGACGTAGCCGCAAGACCCAATCACGTGATACGGCTTATAAATTCTATGGATCGAGCAATCCTATATAAGTTAAAAATCCTTGGATATACTACAAATGCGCAGGTTCCACTATTGCCAACATTCGCTACTACAAGTTCACCTGAACCCTTCTCAAAGCCATATTGTACAACCGAAAGTGGCGAAATCACCGAGCTCAAGATGAACTTGCGCTCAACTGAACCTACGCTTAGTGGTTACTTGTACAACCGGGCCTTAGACGTGTTAAGAGGAATTAACCACGTATCACACCATTTTTTAAGTTCATCAAGACTATCTTGAACAGAGTTGTAGTTGGCGTGGGTTAGCGAACAATTTTGTATCCTAGGCATAAAAGTTATGTGGAACTGTTATTATTGTGTCTAAGTCAGAATAATCTATTAGAAACAAAATTGGGCCGAGAACAGAACCTTGTGGTACTTCGGACAGAACTTTATGATAAGAAGAGTGGTCAGAGCCCACACGCACTGAGAAAGATCTATCGGTTAAGTCCTAATTTATGTTTGATTAATGCAGAATCTGGTGTACTGTTTTTCCAGTTGTGCGAAACCTAATTCTAGTAGGTACAGTATTTGAAAACAAGCTAGATGAATTGTTGTTTTCAAGGTACTGCATATTATTCCAGTTGATGTTAGGGAAATTAAAGTCTCCTAGGATAATTATGTTACTAATGTTATTAAGTTAACAGCCCGAGAAGGCGCATCAAAAGACCTCATGGACCAGAACCCTTCTGCGGCATAGTGAAGCCATGTATTAAGACATCCATAGAGGAATGGATGGGAAACAAATCTCTAGAATGGTGGAGGAATCGGCCACAACTGAAACAGGCAAAGCTATTCATTAAAGAACGGACGCCTAAATTCACAGCAGATCTGTTAGGCCAGAATAAAAAGGTCATCAGAATAATAGTAGGTCTCCTAACATGACACTGTAGGCTAAATAGGCGCATGAATCTTATGGGACTGTCAGAAGATGCAACTTGCAGATTCTGTCAAGAAGAAGAGGAAACTTCAGTACATGTACTGTGCCAGTGCGAGGGCTTAACAAGACTGAGATTTCAAATACTTGGGGAAGGTAGACCAAGAGCCAACAGCTACATGGAAGAGCCTCTATCAAGGCTATGGAGTCTAATGCAAAGGACAAAGCTGGACGGCGTGCTCTAAATAGGTTGGGAGTGCCATAATAGATCTTCTAGGTCGCAGTGGACCAGGCCAGGGAGCCGACTCCTATATAAATTTAATCTAATCTAAGTTAATAAGTTCCACTATTTCACCACAAAGACGTTCATCCTGTGCCAACATAGTCCCAGGAAGGCGATATATGCACACTAAACAAAAAGATAACATTTTATTTGATATGTTCAGGCAAACAATGTCAATACCAGCAACTGTACAACTCTGTTCAATAACCTTATATTCGACAAAAAATGAGGTTTTCAAATAAATCCAGCACCACCGCCTGCATGATCTGCTAAAAATAATAAGTTGATTATTTCTACTAAATTATTTGGAATTACCGGTTTTAGCCAAATTTCAGCAATTAGGATACAATCAGGTTGTTACCGTTGAACGAGAAGTAGAAGATAAGGAAATTTGGAGGGTAAGGAGTCTAAATTGGAGTAAATTATTGTCGGGATTCCTTTCAAATACTTTATGGTTAGATCTGTTTCTCCATCTGATGAATGCTGTATGTAGATAAGTTTGAGGCTGCAAGGAGTTTTTTATTCCGGAGGATTTGTCCAACATACACGGCTTACTATTTACTGATCTTCCAACTCTCCTAACAGTAAGTGGGGGAGTTGTATCAGCAATATTCAAGAGAGCGGTAAGCTCTTCAACTTTAGCGGTGTCTTGGTCGTTCTGGGGATTGGTGGTTTTGGGAACATTGAAGATTATTACATTTTTGGAACAAATAATTCGTTCCATTGTTTCATTGACAATTGATTTTTGAACATGTGGCTGTACCTCTGCTGTTCCTCTGATGTTTTCGAGTTGCTGTACTTTGTTCACTAATTCAGCCATTTTGTTTTCCAGATTACTTTCAAGGTTGTTAATCAGATCTGTTAGTTTTGAGAATTTATCCAAGTAGTTTGAGCACGGGGTACAGTATATTTTTAATAGTAGATGATTTAGCTTTAGACCGAGTAATTCATGTAGAAACGTCCATGGACAGCCCGACGCACGATATGTGCGTACGGACCTTACACCCATGACATTTGAAACTTTCCTGGGCCAGGCCGACCGGCTCGTTGCAGCATAGACAATTAGCTCATGGCATCGTGAACCTGCACGTAAATTAGTACGGATTGTGCGTACTAAATATAGAGTGTATAGCTGACTCTGTCAGAAGATGTGTATCGAGTATTGGTTTATTTAGAAATACAGGTGTTGTTGTTAAGGATCGGGCAAAAACAAATTCCTTAAATTCTTTAAATTCCACCCACTTTATGGGGATAATTAAGAAAGCAATTACTGTGATTTTTTTTAAATTGCAGGAAAGATATGCGTTTATATGAATACAAGTTCTTACTCAGTGTTGTTTTAGGCACAACCTGCATCAAGTTGCAAACTGAAACTCACAATAATAACTTTGTAAGGGCAAGAAAATACTACAGAGCACAAATACTAGCTGTATATCGTATCATATTACAATTACTCAGACAGACATTGTTCACTTAGTTTTCTAAAACATTACAAAATAGTTGTTCTTAGTTGTAACTGTTACTTATTCTTAATACAATATATTGCCAATAACCACTATTCGCTTACCCTACCCTAAGAGTCTCACCCATAGCCCGCAATATAAACAATTTCTAGAATATCAAGAACAGTTGCTGCTAATTTACTTTAACTCCAAAGAACTAATGCGTAATGTGTGTTCAGTGAAACATTTAGTGCTCCTGTTATGTTAAATACTACCAGTCGTCAGTAAAATATATCCTGAATCCGCCCCTGAAATGTTGGGTATGTACAATCAACTCACAACATTTACTTATAACTATACAAATTTAAAGTTAGTAATTACTTGTTTGCATTTTTCTCTTTTTTGTGCGGTTTTTTTTTTAATTAAATTTTCCTAATCTTCCCAGATTCTTGCTATAAAAATATTGCATTTTTTTAGTAATAAAATAATAATACTTTGTAATTAGTAATAAAATTAATAGTACTAAAACACCTAAACAGTTATATGATAAATTAGTAAAACGTAGTGACGTCCACAATTACCTTACTCAACATAAAGATCTTTATATAGTGCCGAAACACAGTTCGACCTCAATCCAGAGGACTTTTAGCTACAATGCTGCCTGGATTTACAATTAAATTCCGAACACTGACAAATCCTCTAAGAATATCGATACCTTCAGAAAGCTATCCAAAACCAGTATATATGTGAATAGAAGTAGTTAATTCATTGTTTTTTATTTTCCACTTACATTAGCATTGTATAATTAATAATTATTGTTACTATTATGTACTAAATTTAGACAGTTGGATAGAAGAGCAACACTGTTGAATCTCACCATCTAATGTTTTACTACTTTTTATTTTGAACTATAAAGACAAATTATTATTATTATATACTGATAAATATATTACCTTGTATTAAACATCTGCACAGGTAGACAAATATGTATAGTTATCAAAATTAAAAGCATGAAAAAAAAATAACACTTAAGTACTACATATGTACCTGTCCCACTGAGGAAAGGATCAGATACTCAATATTTGGCAAAGGACAACTTCTGCCAGAGGATCTGGTTTGCGGCTCACTCACTTTTGAACCTAACCTAACCTAAGTACTACATTATTTAATAAGTACACAACTTACAGCTCTTCTCGCTGGCGTTGAGATAAGACCATTTTCATGTTAATGTTCCGAAGCTCACGTTAAATGCCTCTATTGCATTACCTGAAAATAAATAATTACATAAATAAACTGGCACAAAAATGTAAGTATCAACACTGTCAATAAAAGCTTTGTTCTTGCGAGTATCAGTCAGAAATAGCTGAAGATTGTACGATGCACGCGTAATTGCATTGTAATTCCATAACAGGCAACTGCGACGTACCATCTGCAGGTCTATTTTTTAAAATAGTTTTCAGCTTTACAATGACAGATCACTTTTGCTTCAAGTCAAACAACTATTGCTTCAAGTCAAACATAAAAATATGTTAACAGGTTTTTTTGGTAGGTATAGATACTAAAAAAATTACATTTGATGTTTAGATCAACTGGTCTGCCCATTCATAAATTGAGCTTTATAGTAAATGAGCAATTCTACAAAAACATACATCACAAATATGTATTATAGGAGTAATTTTATTTCGTTTGTAGATATGATTTGGTGATTTGTTAAAAATACGAATGAACACTGGCAGAAGAAACCAAAAGAAAATAATAGTGATCAGTAGCATATTCAATTATTGTGATAACTATGTATTTTTAAAAAATCATTTATTCTCCATCTCATATTTTTAGCATTTAGTTTTTCTATATCATTATCCCTTCAGTAACCTCACCATAATATGATCCATTGACTAGTAGATACTCTAGTATTTGATACTGTCTAGTGTAATGGTTCCCAAAGCATGGGACGTCGAGAAGGGGGTTTCAAGATGCTTTCAAAAATAAAACAAAAACGCCTTATTAAGACATTTATTTCTGTCTTTCTCAATGTAAATAAAAATATGTTAAGCAAATATGATTTTTTAAATAACTACATAATAAATATTGCCATAAATGTGACCTATGTGCCTGTTTTTCAGAAACAATCTATCAACTATCAACAAACTATCTTCTCAAATTGCGCTCTATATTCAATACACATACAATACATACAATATCGTTTTCATGTTCGAGCCGATTTCTTGCTTTTGTTTTGATGGCAGTCATAGCAAAGAAACTTAACTCGCATAAATACGATATCAAATACTATAAAGCTTTGTTCACCAACTTCGGGTATTCTAGCATCCTTTTGATTCAAAACTGATCTGGGTTCTAGAAAAAAAAAAAAAAAGAAGAAAAAACTAATTGGAACACTTGATATTTCAATAAGTTTTTCTTTCATGTTGTTGGAATTTTAGCATATTCAAAGGAATTATCCAAAACTGGATTCAGTATCCATCTGTATTTGTCATAACTGTTTTAAATTGGGCAAACTAACTTGCATGTACTGAGAATTTATCATATACTTATCTAAAAATCTTACACAAATTCTTGAATGCACTGGAATAAATACTTTTTCCAATTGAAGTTGACCATATATCAAGGTTTTCTTATAAATGCATTAATTTTATCCCTATTCTACTCTATTCTATTCTCGGTGTAAAAAATAGGGTAGTCATGTGGACAATAGGATCCGACGTGTCGGGTGTGTGTAGATGAGGAAACAAACTTCTTCACTTTCTGGGAGAATGTGGGTCATTCGGGAGGCCGAGACATAATGTCTTAGGTACCAGGTTGCTGCACAGAGAGGAGGTGGAGTCGCTCACATGGATCCACCTGATCAGAAGGTTAGGTAGATTCAATGAGTGTCAAATAAAGTAGGCGAAGAGACGGTAAGGGTGGGCAAAAAGGGTGGCTAGTGCCCTACTTGCCAAAGTTCAGCTGCCCCATTCACTAATACTAAAAAATAAGCTTTTTATTAATACCATAGCAAACTATGGTTGTTATTTAAAAACACATAACTTTATTTTTTTTCTCAAAAACTAAGATGCCTGTGAAATTTTTAATATCACCGCTGAATTCCACACTCGCTGAATATGCTCGCTCCAAACGGGACTTTGGAAGATACGACAGGTAATCGAGGTAGGGTCTCTTTTTGGGACACTAAGTTCCAAAAGGGAAACCCTGAGACTGCTGAGGCACTTGAGGCTTCTGCTTCCACCCTTGCCCCAAACTGCTATGTTTTACGCAAAGCAACTTGCAACACTGTGTCGTGATGATACAGGAACCTTGGGTGACCAAAGGCTCTATTAAGGGTCTTAGTCATAAATGAGAATGCATATTTGTGAGCTCCGACGCGGAAATCCCAAAACCCTGTATACAGTGTGGGTGAGTTTGCATTACACACCCAGTAACTTCGTAAATGTCAAGATATTAAAATTTTTCAAAAAGTACTTCTAAGTGATTTTTTGTGCTCTTTTCAACCATCTGATTAAAAACTCTATCAATAAAAAAACAAAAGAGCAGTGACATGTACAGTGATTTTTTTAAATGGAACACCCTGTATTTTATTTCATAATTTGAAATCCTATCAAATTCTGAATGTGATACCGTTTTTATTATTTTTTTTAAGTGATAATATGTAAGTTAGGAACAATACAAGAAATTATCGGTAGTAGGCCATGGATTGCACATTTATTGAAAACAAAGCATGCTTATGAAGACAAAAGTTACGCAAATAACTCATAACTTTGTTAATGATATTATTTTCATTTATTTCAATAAATATTTTGTTTCAATTGTACAATCCAGAATAAATATTCTGTAAACTTCTCTAGTACCGATAATTTCTTGTATTGCTATTTATATTTTTAAGAAAAAATAAAAACGGTATCATATTCAGAATTTGATAGGATTTCAAATTATGAAATAAAATACAGGGTCTACATTTAAAAAAATCACCGTACATGTCGCTGCTCTTTTGTTTTTTAATGAGAGCGTTTTTAATCAGAGGGTTGAAAAGAGCACAAAAAATCACTTAGAAGTGTACTTTTTGAAAAATTTTAATATCTTGAAATGTACGAAGTTACTGAGTGTGTAATGCAAACTCACCCACACTGTATATACCGCTAAGCATGTTAATGCCACTCAACTAACCATTTTCTGTTACAGCGACATGGTAGTCATCAGAGTGACTATATGAGGTAGGAGCTTCATTTTTGGCTCCGCATACTTACCTTATGAAGCATATAATCCACTATCTAGGCAGTTCATGGATCTCGTCATGGGGCGCATGTTTTTTTTTTTAATTAATAATTTTTATTCTTTATTTAAATGAATGTGTAATCGTATAAAGCATGTTACGTTTATATATTTTCAATCCACTTTTATTTCAAGGACATACTCTTATTTCTCTGGAAATCTAAGATCTGATCCTCTCAAATTTTCCTCCATCCACTGACTGAACCTTGTATCCATTTCTTCATCAAATAAATCTCTCCATTCGCCAGATTTACCTTGTCTGATAAACTGTCCATTGTCGTGTGCCTCTCCTAATTTTATAAGTTGATCACCATTAACCGACTGGTTGTTTTTAAATTTTTCTAAGTTAAGGTACTGGAACCAAAGGCTACCACTGATTATTGGGTGTGATGCAAACACTCACCACCCGTGTTGGGGAGCAAGGACACCAATTTTAGGGGCACGGCATCATAAAGGCTCATAGAGATATTTCTGAAAGAGGGCCCGCTAGTGACTATATCATTACATAGCTCACAGCACGTCTACCAGACAGGTGTGGTGTGGTAGGCTGTGGTCTACAAAATAGGGAAAACGATTAGCCAGAAGGAGCTCATCATCGGGACTTTCATGTATACAGCTAGGGCATTTGATAATACCTCTTATAATTCCATCCTAACAGCGGGTGAGGACCACAGGTTTCCACCTACCATAGCTAGGTGGATTTACTCCATGCTTTCAAACCGCTCAATTTCTACCTCCCTCAATGAAGTTACAGTTACAGCGACTGTGGGCTGAGGGTGCCCGCAGGGGGGAGTTGCTTTCCCCTTTGCCACGGAGCCTTGTGCTCGACGGTCTTCTTCGTAGGCTTAATGAGGAAAGGGTTATGACCCAAGCATTTGCAGATGACCTTACGGCTTAATCTCTTAATCGCAGGGAAGTCTGCAAGTACAGTTAATGAGTTCACTCAAAGGGTCCTAAAGGAGCATAGAAGAATGAAGTATAGGACAGGGGCTGAGAGTTAATCCCTCTAAGGTCAACCTAGTCCTCTTCACTAAGAAAAGGAAGTTGGACAGTTTTAAAGCACCAACCCATTTTCAATAAGACCATCCTGCGTACGTTTGGAAAAATGTGTCGGCTTAATCCGAGAGCCACCTTATGGCTCTAGATAGATAGATAGATAGATAGGAGTTTATTCATCATTAACAGTTTTAACTTACACAGTATAATACTTATAAGACTAGTCAATATCTTTCATTCATTCAATTACCCCCGGCTCGCAAATCCATTCACACACTTATTTTAAAATGGGATTAAGAGTATCAAGGCAACATTAAGATACACAACACATATTAAAATCAAGAACTTAAAAACTCCTCAACAGAGTAAAAGGCCCTATCTACAAGATATTGATACAGTTGTGCTTTAAATATTCTATAATTCTCTGCACTTCCAAATACTTTTATAGCCTGGTTATAACAGATGACCCCCTGGTACGAGCATGAATTCTGGCCAATTGCCAGTCGTGAAAACGGCAAACGTAAGTTGCTGCATATACGTATTTGATAATTATGAATCGTATTATTTCTGTCATATTGTGATATGTTTTTCCTTATATTCAAAGTAATCAAATATATGTATAGACATGGCAGCGTCAAGATAGATAACTTGGTGAATATTTGTTTACAGGATTCTCGTGGATTACATATCACACAGCATCTAATTATTTTTTTTTGCATAATAAACGCTTTATACATGTGAGCAGTTTCCCCAGAAGATTAGACCATATGTGAGCGCTGATTGTACAAGACCATAGTAGGCCAGCTTTAAAATGTCCAAAGAAACTGTTTGACGTAATTGTCTGATAACAAAGCAAATGCAGCTTAACCTAGTGACTAGACTATCTACATGCTTTTCCCAAGTCATTTTTTGGTCAATTACTACAAATAAAAATTTTATATCATTGACTTGTTCTATTGATTTGTGATTTATCTTTATTAGTGGGCAATATTCATAGTTTATATTTTTTTGACAGAACAGCATGAAAAATGTTTTGTTTAAATTAAGTTCTAAGCCATTGTTAACACACCATTGATACATCTCATTTGCACACTAATTTGCAGTGGCTATTGAATTTTTAAGGTATTTCTTTGCAACAATTTGATTTGTGTCGTCTGCATAAAGTATCATTGCATCCGAGGATGGACACGACAGTTTCATATCACTCATAAAAATTAAGAAAAATAAGTACTGCGCCCTGTGGTACACCTGTTGTAACTAAGGCTGGGTGTGACCTACAATTGTCTATGGTTACAGTCTGGTATCTATCTTTTAGGTAACAAGAGGGCCATTTATTTGCTACGCCTCTTATGCCATTCCTGTGTAGTTTTTCTAATAACAGATCATGGTCTACAGTGTCGAAAGCTCTACTAAGGTCGAAGTAAAGGGCGATAGGAACCTGTTTATTATTAAGATAATTATAATAAAAGGGTCTAATGCACCTCGGTTATTAGACCCTTTTTATATGCGTCGATTGTATGGTGGCCAGCCGTCCGGCAGGCTACCATCAAGCAACGGTTAAATCAACTACAACGCCTAGCGTTTGTAAGCACGACAGTTGCGATACGCACGGCTTCCACAGAGGCTCTCTTGTCTCTCCCTAAACTTCATATAGTGATCGAGGGTGAAGCAAGGAGGGCCTCTTACAGGGTCAAGCAGTGGGGGCGGTGGCTAGGTAAAAGCCACGTTGGTGGACACACAAGTATTCTTAAGGAACTTGTGGGAGCTGACAGTCTGCTGGACGCACCCAGTGACAGGATATCTCCCACTATGCGTTTCATAAACCTTTCACAGTAGAGATACCGGACGGAAATGCCTGACTCGAAAATCCTGATGCTCAGGTCTCGAATGAGCTCGTCCGGTTTACAGATGGGTCCAAGACAGATCAGGGCTCAGGGGCGGGACTCCGAGGCGTGCGTGCGCCCAATGGGTCCAAGGAGACTAAAAAGACTGTCCTTCTCCTTGGGAAAGGATACCACGGTCTTTCAGGCAGAAGTGTTTGCTATTTCTGCATGTGTTCAAGAAAATCTCAAAATGAGATATTCTAATCTGTATATCCAGATATGCACAGACAGTCAAGCAACCTTACATGCCTTGATCTCCTACAGGATCACCTCCAGGGCGGTCCTAGAGTGTATTAATGGTCTGGCCCAATTGGGACAGAACAACCAAGTAAAATTGACATGGATACAGGATCATTACAACATAACAGAAAATGAGGAAGCCGATCCACTGGCTAAAAGAGGCTCAAGTATACAGTTTACAGGGTCAGAACCAGTACTCGGGCTTCTGCCTAGTTATGTAACAACTACAAGTAAAATTGACCTGGGTACCGGGTCATCACAACATAACAGGAAATGAGGAGGCCGATGCACTGGCTAAAAGAGACCAAGTATACAGCTTACAGGGTTCAAACCAGTACTCGGACTTCCGCCTAGTTATTTATGTAACCAGTCTATTGAAAACTGGATCAAGAAAAGATCAGAGAAAGAATGGTCGAATGGGACTGGGCTGCGACAAGCCAGGCTCTTAATTGAAGGGCCTTGGTTGAACGTAATTCGATCAATACTTTAGCTAAGTCGTAACAGCATAAGGATTGTCACAGATTAGGTTAGGTTAGGTTAAGTTAAAAAGTGAATGAGCCGAAAACCAGACCCTCCACCGTGATCATGTGGTCTATTGTGGCTCACACCTACTTATATTTCACCCAATAGGTCTAGTCTCTTAATGAAGCTGATCACCTTATTAGGTGAGAACTTATTCAGATTCTCTGGCATCTTGTCACAGGATTGTTGACAGGTCATAGACATCTCAACTAGTACCTTAACACTATCAGCCTTAGTGACACTTAGTAAATTTAACACAGAACAAAGAGTTCCATTACAAAAATATCTATACCAGGGATTGCGTGTTAATGTAAATTTAACACAGAACAGACCGTTCCATCACAAAAACCACCATGCCACCCATATTATTTTCCACACCGTCCGTCACCTGTTTAATTTTTTGTGGGTGATGGACGGGGTGGTAAACCATGCGGGTAGCATGATCGTTTTTGTCATGAAACTGTCTGTTCTGTGTTAAATTTACATTAACGCACAATGTCTGGTTTAAAAGTAACGATTTTTTTCATCCACAGGTCTTTCATAGCAAACAATTAATTTTTTGGGGGTAACGGACAGCGTGACAAACCATGCGGGTGGCATGGTCGTTTTTGTAATAGAACACTCTGTTCTGTGTTAAATTTACATCAACACACAATGCCTGGTTTAAAAGTTATGATTTTTCCATCCACAGGTCTTTCTTGGTGTTGGTGTTAAGAGTTAGGTCACGTTAGGTTTCATGCTCATGGTTCATGTTTAACGTTGAACTGTTTTGTGAGTTTGTTAGGAAATTGAATTATAAATTAATCAATAATCATCGACACATATTTTGTGCATCCACACGTATTGGGTTAATTAACACACAGAAACACAGAGGGTTAATCTGTGTACAGTTATAATCACAGCGTAAACACAATTTATCCTGTGATGTGATGTGATTGATGTGAACTCACACCACACTAAAAGCAACTTGTGTTTTGTGATAAGTTTGGGTTTGTTTTTTCGAAGAATTTGACAAAAAGTTAAGTATGTCTTTTTAGGATTAAGTATAAATTTTTTTGTTGTTCAATATATCTATTTGGTTATAATGAATGGCATAATGAATAACTACAATTCTAAAAGGAAAATTTTAAATAAATATTATAAACGAACTAAGAAAAGTAAAATCCGTTTATACAAAAATATCGACTTTCGGCAAGATATTTATTGATTTTAGTAGATAAATATATGAGTTTACAGTTTACCGAATGTAAACTGTAAACTTCCCAAACCATGGGCGGATATATAGCACTACCTATGAGTGAGGTAGTGAGGTGACCGATAGTATAAGCCTTGTTTATAGAGATATATAGTTATTCAACCGCATTAGTTCGAGTGGATGGCGTACAGATGTCATGGTAGATAATGTGTGCACCTGACCAATGAAATTCGTGCATTTATAGAAATAACCAATCAGATTCAACGACCTTGGTAATATTAGATTTTTCCACATGGTGTCGCCGCTGCGGTTGATTAACTATATTTTATATAAACAAGGGTATAAGTATAAAGTAGATAATACAGGAAACGATAAATATTTTGTCTGGATAATAGCCACTGAATTATACAGTTGTATATATGAATCGGTCATTTCAAAAACAACCTAAGTCAGATAATTCACATTTTACAGGAAACGAAAAAAACTGAATATAACATATAATACTTTAACGGTAGTCTAGTCGTTTTTTTAAATATGCAGAACAATGATTGTTGAAGTAAATTAAATGCAATTAGACCTTAATACTTCTTAACTAGTTTCCAAAAAAAAATTTTTCTTCTTCAGATTTATGTAGTTTTTGCAATGACATGTTTTTCTTCTAATTAAATTATCTAATTATTAGAGGTAAGCGATTTCTTTTTTGTATTAAAATAAAATAGTAAGTTACAAATTAACACATAGTTTATTTTAAACATATAAACAGCTTAAACTAACTAACTAATCAAGTATTCAACAAGTATTTGAACAAGAAATAACATACTTTCTATGGTACATAGTCATATTCCTCATCATTCTCAACATCATCATTTTCTTTAGATGCAATGAGCCAGTTGAAAATAACTTCATAAAACGCCATATAGTTCTTATCAATACATTTTGCAACTTGTTTTATATTTTCAATTTTTTTTGGGTTTATAGGTACTCCATTCCCAAAATACGGTCTTTCCGTGGGTAAAATAACTTTTGTTGTTGTATTTCTTGCTAAAGAAAATGTATGTTGGACTAGCCCATCTATATAATCATTTGTTATAACAACTCCCTTATTGCTTGAACTATACTTAAAACTCATGTAAGAAGAAGGGGAAAAAATTATTTTTTGTTCTTTAGGAACATGTCTACCAAATGTTTCCTCTGAGAGACAAGATTTTTTATAACAAGAAGGCCACCATTTTTTAAATTCAATGACCTAATGTGTCTTCATTATGAACACAGGAAAAATTTTTGTTTTCTAATAACATCTATCAGATGACTACATACATGTGCCCCCATCACACAAGAAAATCCAGGCAGGCGTGTAAAATCTTCATTGCAAAAACAACATAAGTGCATGACTAATGTAGTTTTTACAATGAATGTATACCTTGAAGTAAACTTCCCAGTTGAAGGATGTCCCAGACTTATGTTATTTTTACAGGGCACGTGTAGTTATCTATATAAAACACGTTGCCGTTTAAAACTCATTTTTGTAAATTCACTGACTTATGCTGTTTTTGAAATGACCGATTCATATATATATAATTCAGTGATAATACCACAGTTAAATGATATGTAATTCATTTAACTGAGATAATAGTGATATTGGTTCACTCATAAAGATGGTGCTACCTTTGCCCAGAAAAGAGTACATTTGGGTACTAAAGCCGAAAAGTAAGAGTACTTATTATTTCAAACTCAAAAGAAATGACTACATGTTCTTATTAAAGAGTACGGTTGGTAACCCTAAGAATTTGGTAAGTATGCATTTTTGCAGTTTATTAGATAACACTACTGCACACTGAAAGAGTGCAGTATAGTGTTTTGGTGTTATGTAGAAAACTATGTCAGTATTATCTTCACACCAAAGGTTCCAACACCCTTCAAGTATATAGATATAAAGTGAGTCCAGCTATAGAAGGTCGCTTGTGGAATGAGTGGAGCGCAATGCCTGGCCTTGATTGAACGGATTCCAAGAATCTTGAATATATTTCTGAGTATCGACTTTCAAAATCACTTCACTATAACAATGGGACCACTTTCTTTCCCCTTAGGCCTTTTTTTCACAAGCCATACTATAAATTTCTTGAAATTTTACTGTTAGGTATAATATGTGACAATTATATGATGAGAGTACCTACCTTTGAATAAATAGATAGTGTAAGTATGGGGGATATTATCAAGAAACTCCAGCTGATTTTGGTATTATCATATTATGTTTATAATATAATTATCTATTTTAGACAATTATGGTGATGCTCATAAAAAGACCAAAGTTGCAGAGTATACTAGTGATTTGAATAATGAAGAAAGAAAAAGTAGAAAATGTAAGCATAGGAGGGAAAAGTCTTCATCCGAGAGTGAATATGAAGAGGAAAATATACCTGAGCCTCCTAGGCGCCATTGGATCTCAAATAAACCTAAAATAGATAATCGATCCAAAACAGGATTGTGTACATCCATAGAAGTAATGATGGTAACTTCTATTTATTAAAGTTAGTTCAATCCACCATTCCATATGTGTACTGTAAAGCAGTATACAGAAAGAATAACTATGAATACTAAATTGTTCTTTACAAAAATACAGGCCGACCTTGCTGCGAGTGGTGATATTAAGAGTCCTTGTACATGCTGTTCTTTACACAGAAAAGGTTTGTGTCAGTGTCACTGAAAATCGCACTTAAAAATGCCTTTGTGATTAATTTTTTTAAACATAGAATTTAATAGTTTCTCTACCCTTTTTGTAAAGTCTGTTTTATATTACCTTAATTTCCAGAAATTTTGGGCCAAATGATTAATTGTCTCTATGATAGAAAACATTAATTCTATGTATCGTAAAACAAATTTACTACTTAACACTACTACCGATTGCAATGGAAGAATTGCGAAACAAATTAATGGACTAAACAGCAAATCTAATAAGAATGGGGAACTTGAAACAGAATCAGTACTTACGCAGTTCAATGTACCTATTTCTGTCATCGAAGACTTTGATAAATTAGAAGAATTCTTGCAAGCTGAAGAAAACTTCAGGAAATCTGTAAGTTTTTTATGCAGATTATAACATTTTTAAAGTATATTTATACATTTAAATGACTCCAGTTTCTAATATAAACAAGTTATGTGACTAATAATCATATGTCTTTATTGCATTAAATACCTAGATATAATACTTCAGTCCTATTCACTACATCTTGAACTTTTACCTTGATGGCAGGGATGTGCGTGTAGAAAATAGGCCTGAAAACAATATATTGTCTACATGTAGACAATTTGAATTGTCTACTAGTCCTTTGTTTACACTTCGAAATAGACAAACGTAAAGTATTAAAACCTAGCTATTTTTTTTAGCTCATTGGGTAAATTATGGTCATATCTTTAATAAAAAATTCACACATAAACAGCATAGAAAATTATTAAAGCAAGAATCCATTCTAATCTTGATAAAGTTTTTAAAAACTGTTTTCAGATATACCATAATTTTTTTTTCATTTATTGCCATGATTTAGCCATGCATATATATCTTGTATATTTGTTACAAAACAATAAGTAGCTGCATATGTTTGTCTTGGCATTTACTAAATTGCAAGCAGGATTTAAAAACTCATCAATGGTACCCTATTTTTAACTCAAAATCGTAATCGAATAGTAATTGTTTCACTTGTTTAATCAGTCTAATAAAAGTATTTTATCATACTCATATACCTATTGAAAATATAATTGTTAACTCTTTATAGTGATTTTTTTTTGTTCGTTTTGAAGTTAAGAGAAAAACGGCTAATGGCAAAAACGGCAATGTGAAATGTTAATTTTTGGTTATTTTTACATTGTTGACAGATTGTCTACTTTGTTTACATTGTTGACCTGAACATTGATTAGTTTACGCATTGTCTACATGTAAATGTAAACAATATTAGTTTACATGTAGACGCACATCCCTGCTTGATGGTATTCTTACTTTAGATAAGAGTAATTATGATTTTGTCTTCATATTACCTTTGATTAATCATACGAATAATTTCAATTGAAAACCTTTTGATCGAGCTCTATGCAAAAAGATATTTTCATTACTAAAATTACTATCTTACAAAAAAACTTGTGATCTTCGGAATTGTTTTACTATGTTGCTATTTACAATTTTTATTTTCAGGTATATGAATTTTCAAAAATTGGTAGAAATAATACTTATGATTTCATTAGAAGAGTATTGTCTGTTCTACTGACAAATAATTTGGCCAAGAACTTTAAGTACCTGGTTTGGAATCCCTTTTCAAAAACTCAAAATAAGCGAGACCCTCATTAGTAAGTTAAAACAAATAATTGAAATACATTTAACAACAAAAATTGTGATTGCCATTAAGGAAAAAGTCCAACTATACAAAAGATAGTCAACATGAAATATTTGCAAATGATTATATATAGCATAAATTATATTATATTATAGGTATTTGCATTTCATCCAGTTGTGCATCTTATTAATTCCTTGAGTTAATGCTGTCTTTTATGTATCTGATGAGGGCTGGTATAAACCCAGTTATCTATATTTTGACTATAATAATTAAAGTACAAACCTTCGGTCAACTAGATTTTAAGATTCTTAGATTTTCCGGATGTTGAGTATTCGAAGATGGCATTAAACCATTAAACCTTCTTATTTTTCTTCAAAACATAGTAATTGATAAGTAGGTAGTTTCATAGTACAAAATTTGAAGAAGTCTGAAAAAAGTCTGAGAGAAAAATTCTAAAGAGTTTTGTCTGTATGTCTTGTTTATTCATTCAAGTAATGCTTATAATATGTACAATAACCTACATAAAATTGGGCATAAATGGAAAACTTCAACAAATGATTGAACATCAAGAATTATTGAAAATGATTATATTTTTAATTCAAATATTACTAAACAACTATTCCAAATAACATTTTTGTGTATTTTGGAAAATAAGGGTAGGTACTTTATTATTAATCAATTTTTATACTTTCGAACCTTACCCTTGTATGATAGAAAACATAGATAGATAGTATGGTATAAAGTTGATTAACATTTGTGCCCAAATTTATGTAGAAACAAATTTAGAAGCTATTTACTTTTTTAGAAGCTGCTGAAAATTACCTGAAGGCAGACCGAAAATCTGTGGAAGTTGATTAAAAAATATTTGAGAAGAGCAAAGGAGCAGGCGGTTTTTGAAAGTAAAAACCCGCTGCAGTAATGTCGCTGGAAGAAAATTTTAATAAATGATTATAAAACCCATCCTGTTAATTTTTACTAGACTTTCCATCCTATTTAACCATATTTTACAGTAAAATTTTTAAAGAATTGATAAAATGGAGAAAACTCACAAAAATATATATAAAAGGTGAGAAAACTTAAGACTTCTAAATTTCCACAATTAAACAGTATATTAAGTGTATTTTCATTCTGTTTCCTTGAAAATGATATATTAAAGCAAAATGAAAATATGCTCAGTATAATGTAGTATTTATGCAAATCAAAAATATCTCTAAATTTCAAAATCCAGATTTCAAATTATGTCCATTAATGTTAATCCAATGGACAATGAATGGATACCAACAATGGACATCTTATGGCTGTCCAAAAAGGTAGCCACTGTCCACTGTATGGTCCAGTGGATGTCCGCTGAATGTCCAAGTTCCATATCTGGATAAACGATGGACAGTCAGAATGTACCAGGATGTATAGCCAATGGACATCCACCGGATATATGTGTTATTAGGATATATATCAAAGTAATGATTACTATCTAATGAGTGATTAAAGTATCCAAAATTAACGAGTATTCCCATCATCACCTTGAATAATTGGTGAAATTAATGACATAACTAACCTAAAGTTATTTATTAAAATCATTAGAAATTAGAATAAAAAATTGGACTATGTAAAATACGCTTTAAAATGTTTTCTATAAATTAACGAATTTCTTCATGAATAAATTTATCAATCATGAATTACTTTCAGTGTAAAACAACTTTAGGTTGGTAAACAAAATCAATACCTACTAAATAATTATAATTAGGTATTCACTACTTCGCTTTCCTAAATTTATAATAAAAAAATCATAATTTGAAGTTGATTACTTACCTACAAATTTTGAACTATTTGAAAGTTAAGTTTTATATTTCACTTGTCCTATGTACCTATACTGTCTACTTACTTACAGAGTTTATAGATACATACTAGTTTCTGATATTTGCAAGGTGTTACTCATCTATATATTAAAAATATGACTGTCCAAAGTACCTACTTATGTCCTATTCGATATTAATTTAAATAAATACCTAGATGCTATTAATGTCACTTTTTTATTGAATTATAGGGACTGTTAAAAAACATCAATAAACGATGCATGTCATTAATAGTTTTGACAGTATTTAATAGTACTTTATTTTATAGCCTAAGGTTTGTTTCTAACAATAGATATACTCTCTTATATATAATTCCTTTCAAAAAAATAACCAAAACTTTAATAAGCTTCACATTACTCAAAGATACGAGTTTCAAGTATCGCCACAAAATCAATATCGGCCATTTTGCAGAGGACTATGTCATCTGATGAGACAAAAGAAGTGTTTAATATGTAAAAATGTAATACACCATGTTCAAATTGGTACTTACAGTAGGCAGAGAAATGGGAAGGATTAAACGGTTTTCACAAAAACTTCGGTTTTACACGTATATTTATTTACTAAACACGAAAAAGTTTAACGGCTACTTTACTACACTCACTGCACTCGACGTAAAACATCAATCAGTCATTAATGTGCATGCGCATAAGCAGTGCTACCACAGTCAGAAGAAGTTTACGCACTTTCGTAAATCCATACGCACTTTCGTAAATTCAGCTCAATTTTGTGATGGATGACGTAACCAGAGATAATCTCTGGACGTAACTGATGGATGAATTTATGGTGGACATGAATTCCATTCAAGGAATTTATATACATGGAACGATTATAGACGACTGCGCAAACAGTTAACAATCCTTGGACTGCGCATCCAATTTTGTGTGGAAACATGGGAGCCGCCATTTTGATGTCACACTGCTCCCAACTTCTACATTTTGTATTGGTACACATGACCAAGACCCTAGAATTCTAGTGTCTTTTTCTTTCTAAACTAAAAATTCAATGGTACAAATCTTCCTAAACACGGTAACAGTGGTATGGGTAAATTCAGTGATGGGTTTTTAGCCGCTATTTATATATTTAGCCAATGCTAATTATATAACTATAGCATTTAGCCGGCTAAAAATATTATAATTAGCCGTTAGCAGAATATATACAGTTTTTTCATTTTTCACACATCAGAATAACTTTTTCGCAATTACCAATAAAATATCTATTTATTCTTACCTACTAGGTAGGTAAGCATAATAGTTATTATTAGGTCATCATATTATAAGTCAGAAAGGAGAAATTAAATCTAGAGATAGGGATTATTTTGTATTTGATTTTATAATACCGCAATCCTCATCATTTAATTAAGTCACCGAAATACCTCTAAAATAAAAATAATCGTACAAATTAAAAAATAAAAAATAAAACAATGAACTAAATTAAATTAAAAATTAAATAAAAGTTCCAATATACCTCCCTATAAGGCCATTTTTACCACTGGCACTATAATAATTAGCCTGCTAATTTTTTTATTTATTTATTACAGGTACAGGTAAACACCCAAATCGTACCTACAAAGCTTACAGAAAAGTATTTAGGTACACTATAGACATATAGAACAACATAAAACGCATATTGTTCATATAGCATATAAAAACAATAACGAAAAAAACAAAAAACAATAAAAAATATATGAATTTAAATTGTAGAAAAGAACAAAGAGAAAATAAAACTGATAATTTAGCTGTGTGCGAAATTTCTTAGTGATACCATATGAAACAAAACATTGGCAATTGTAATGTAGAGTAAGGCAAGTTAAATGAAAAGTTGATACAAGAAGTATAAACTAGAATAAGATACATACAGTCTTTTTAAATTGAAATTGAATAGTTACAAACCACAATAAAATGAGACAGGAAAACCACAGTATAATTCTGTAAAGTATATACATTAAAACATTAAAACAGAAAAAACCGAGTTAGAACATGTAAAATGTTTAAGATGGGAAAATAACTTAAGTTCATATACGTAAATTATTTGCCTGCGTTTTTAGGAATATTTTAAATTTATGTAGAGATGAATTGAAAATGTCAGTTTCATTACATTCATTTAAGTGTTTAGTTAGCCTGGTTAATAGACTGTGTTGACCGTAAACTGTTCTGTTAAATGGAACTGAAATTAAAGCTGGATGTCTGATAGTATAAGAAGGAACATTTAAAGAAAACAAACTCAACAAATAAGGACAGGCTACCAGGTTGTTAAATAATTTATACATAAACAATTTGTCCGCATTTACTCTACGTATTTCCAGCGAGACAATACCCAACATATCCAATCTCTGTATATATGATATATCATCAGGGTTAATATTTAGTTTAAACATCAAAAACCTGACGAACCTTTTTTGTACCTTTTCCAATGTATTTATATGACATTGGTAAGTAGGAGACCATATAACACTACCATATTCGAGAATGCTACGACAGAGCATGTTAAATAAATATATTATTGCTGGTACATATGAAAATTCCTGGCATTGTCTTAACACAAACCCACAAGTTCTAAAAGCCTTGCTGGCAACATAATTTATGTGCGGTATAAAACTTATTTTGTCATCGAATAAAATTCCCAGGTCCTTTATTGTTGAGACTCTCTCCAAATTACTATTATTGATAATATAAGTGTGGGTTATTATATTTTTCTTCCTGGAGAAAGTTATGACCTTGCATTTAGAAATATTTAGATCCAGAAAGTTTTGGCTACACCATGTAGATATATTACAGATCATTTTGTATTAAGTGACAATCGCTAAGAGATGACACAGAATTAAAAAGTTTGAGATCGTCTGCAAAAAGTAAAATATTACTACTTTTAATTACTGTTTTTATATCGTTGATAAAAAGTAAGAACAAAATTGGCCCCAGATGTGACCCCTGAGGGACACCCGACGTCATATTTAAGTTCCTTGATTTATACCCACGAATTACAACATTTTGTTTACGCTGCGAGAGGTAGCTCTCAAACCAGTTAAGTAAGCTGCCTGAAATACCGTATAACTTTAGTTTAAGTAATAGTAATTGATGATTTACCCTATCAAATGCTTTACTGAAATCTGTATAAACAGAATCAAGCTGAGTGCCATTTTCAAGTGCATTTTGAATAAAGTTATAGTAACAAGATAGATTTGTTACTGTGGATTGTTTACTGACAAAGCCATGTTGTTCCGGAAATATTATTTGTCTTATTAGTGGAGTAATATTGTCACATATTAGTTTCTCAAATAATTTTGCTATAATTGATAGTCCACAGATGGGTCTATAATTTGAAACATTATTTTTGTTATCTGATTTAAAAATCGGTATTATAAAAGCCTCTTTCCATAAATCAGGAAAATAGCCCTCTTTTAACGATTTGTTAAAAAGGATGCACAACGGGTATGCCAGTGTATAGCTTGTAAATTTTAGAAAGTGTGGTGGGATGTTATCTGGACCGGGTTTTTATTAATATCAAGTAAGTTTAATTTATTGAATACTTCATCCACGGTTACTTGCAAATAA
The DNA here is from genome assembly GCA_963924545.1 of Pogonocherus hispidulus. Taxonomy (NCBI): domain Eukaryota; kingdom Metazoa; phylum Arthropoda; class Insecta; order Coleoptera; family Cerambycidae; genus Pogonocherus; species Pogonocherus hispidulus. Next base: position 30,816,036 of record OZ004698.1, read on the forward strand.
AATAGACTAAGTTATAGTTGCAAAAATAATTATTATCAATAATATATGAATCTAAATCATTATTAGTGTTATAAGTAGAGTTAAAATGATTAGAGAACATATTTGCGATTTCATCTCCATTTTCAGACCGCATCGCATTATTAACATCGCCGTAATACATACACTTAGGTAAACCATTGGACTTTTTCTTAGAGTTGACAAATTTCCAAAAAGATTTTAGGTTGCTTGGCCCCACATTGGCTTCTGTGCGTGAAATAAAATTATTATAATCATTATCTATAGCTATATCTATAGCTATTAACTTTTTAGTAACATGGCTAAACCAGCAAGGATATCTCTCACTTGGTACTTTATATTTTGGTATATATAATATAACTCAAATACTTTTAACAACTCTAAGAGATTGATTTATATTCTCCAATAGAATGTCATCCCAGTCAATGGTAAGAAGATAATTATTTATATCAGTATAATTAGCGATTCTGAAGTTATAACGCCAGATATCTGCGAGACAAAGTGATTCATAGAGATCATCAATTGGAATGTGAATTAATAATGGTGGGTGATAGCTGTCAGCATTTGTCATGTTAAAATCACTTTCACTAACGGTCACGCCAGGCAAAAGGGAAAAACATAAATCTAAAAATAACTTTGAATTTTTTACAGAATTATACTGGTTTAAATTTAAGAAATTATAACAGTCACATAAAGCTTCAGCTTGCCTAGACAGAGAACCTTCAGTAACAATATGACCTTCGGAGTCGAAGGACCATCTTAGTTTAGGTAAATTAAAGTCCCCACATACATGTAGAATAGCTTTCGTTCCATTGATTCGGCATGGGTTTCAAAAACATTCAAAATTGAGGACGGCGGGATATATGCCGCCGTGAAAATATGCTCAGATTTGTCTATGATAACAGATACAAATAACTCCTCCACACTACTAGTGACATCAAATTCATAATATGAAGATACATATTTCGAGTTCACTGCGATTAAGACGCCACCACCCAAAACATTTTCACCATTTGGAGAGCTGCGGTCGTTTCTATATACAACATAGTTTTCACCACAGACTTAATAAGAGAAGACCTCACGGTTCATTCATAAATAACCTTTTATTTTGTATCAATCATTGGCCATGTGTATGACAAAGAATACCGAGAGAAAGAACGGCAAAATTCCGACTCCGTGCAACGTTGCAAAAGTTTTGGGAGAACTTGCTTCCGACGCCAAAGGCGTGCTGTTTTTGGAAGGGTTGGGTATGATAATAAAACATCAAAAAAGGAATTTTAAGAAAATTAGTACTATACATTGCAACAGCAAAATCTTGTGAGATTAGAAATTAAATTAGTATCGGAGTTTTAATGTAGGGAATATGAATTGAAACTTGAACACTTAAAATTCTGAATTAAGTAAAGGTGGTACACCTACTACATTACAAAAACTTATATATACAGTAGTGTAAAAAAGTATTTTTCAGTTTTTCAAAGATACCCAAACTCTGTATACAGGGTTCAATTACATTTAAAAGTGAAATATAATTTAAAATAAGAAAGATGTACATGGTGTTAGTTTTTAATTCAACTTTTTGTTTCAAGTTATTTGACTTACTGTTTTCAAAATAACTCTTTAAAAGCCTGATAATGGTGATTTTCTCTTATAAAGGATACCTTTAAAAATTACCTTGGTTACGCAACTGATTTTAATTTTTGTGTGCAAACGTTGCATGTTGGCTTCACACTTACCAAACATTATAGGTTTTTTAATTTGTTATGCAGCAAAGTGCTGAATGATGCCTTAGCTTCTTGCTTGGATTCTTGTTTTGATCGTATTTAAGTATGTGTGTAGGTAACTCCAAAAACTAACACATCAGCCATATTTTAAAAAATAACAAAAGCAATTCCATAATATAATATAGTATATATATACTATATTCCGTAAAATTATAAGGAAGCCAGCCAGCACGCCCCTGAAAATTCGTAAATATGGCGTGACAAATATAGCGACCGAATAACCAAACAAAACTTGGCAAAATTTACCTGTGGAAAGACAGTTTTGAATATAAAGAATTCATTTTTCCATACACTTGACACTGACACGCCATTTTCTGAAGAATAGTAATAAAATCCTTACGAAAAACACTGAAAAATTCACAAAAGCAAAATTCCGACTGCCAGCAACACCGCACAAAAGAAATACTATAAAATACTACGATTCACGTGGTTGTTACCGGCATCAATGGACATGCGGATTGGAGTAGGGAGCAATGATGCCTGTTCATTCCATTTTTGCGTTATGAAGTTAGTTTTTATCGCAACGTTTTTAACAAAATATGATTTATCTACTTAACTAGGAAACGGAAAAATATTTTTATGTAATATTTTAACCTTAACCACGGATTTCTTAAAATAAACTGGATCGCTAATACATACTGGTGGGGGTAGCTAAAAATAACAACTGATAGGTGGCCGCCATACTGTGCTAACTTCTAGGTATTTTATGAACTAAATGATGGTAACACTGTTGAGTTACCAGCACTGCTCTTATATTTTCTTTTTGTTTTGTGGTTTATAAATGAAGTTTTGTATGCAAGGTGCCAAGTTATTTATTTCATAATCTGAAGAAAAAACATGCAATTTCATCCATTTGGTAGAAGTCAGGGGTATATAACTAATATTATGAAGTCCGCAACCTGTGCCAGACATGCCAGGTTGCCATTTTTTGCAATTTTAGGCAAGAAACATGTAATATTCGCTATAAATGGCAACCTCGCATATTTGTATGGCACCGGAGCCGGTCGGGGCTGCTACGGACGGCTCCGACTCTGCCTTACGCCTTACGCCTACGCTGGCTGGAAGCTGGAAGGCAGTTAAAATTTAAAATGGTGGTGATTTAGTTTTTAGTTATGTTTTTTAAGAGTGATGTGTATCTTCAAAGACAGAAAATTGGAATAAAAATTACAAAATTTGAAGTAACTGTAAGTATTATATCTTTTACTTTATATATTTTTGTTATCTTTTTCTTCAATTCTTGTAAATATAGATCATAACCCCAATTTATACTTGAAAAAATTACTAGTCAGTAGGTAGTAGGCCAGATTATGGCTTAAATAATAGGTATGTGAGTACCTAATCGTTTGAGTAGCTACATCATATTATAACGTAACTATAAACGTTTTTGAAATTCTTGATTTTTACTCGAAGTGAAATTCCCGTTGGTCGAACCCAACCCATCATAAAAGTGGTTTTATGTTCTGGAAGTAAAATAATTATAATTAGATACTAGATACACGTATTTACTATAGAAATACATAAATCCGTACCTGCTTTTGTCTGTTCTACCAAGAGAAAATATTTTTATATATAGTTTTGTAGAAAACATTAACCCTCTATTACTATAAAAGAAAACCCAACCCTCATTTTTGTTTCATGTACAACTAGTTATTACTGTATGTCAGAGTTTAACGTACTTCTCATGAAATGGATAGCAGTCGAGACTGAATTTCCCCATGAACATTTCGCTGACCGCCTTCTCCAGAGATAAATTTTTGACTCCAACATTATCGATATATTTTGTTCGTTAGTAGCAAGCTCATCCATTAGCAATATTTGTACATACAAATGTATTCATTCATATAATTTATTTAGAATATTATAAATAGTGCTTTTTTGTTACATCCCTTTGTTTAATAAATATATTTAAAAAATGTTTGCTTTGATTAATTATTATACGGTATAAAAATGTAAAAACCTATATCAGTGAATATTATCCAATATTAAATAATGTAAAAACCCATATATATGTGTATATCTATTTTTGGATAAGAATTATGTAGGTAAGTACAATAATTTTTTATCATTTATTAATATTTTTAAATGTTTACATATTTATTTAGATAAGTCAAAAAAATTACGTAACGAGATATTATTCTTGAAAATTATTTAAATATTATAATTTTGTGAAGTTTCAGTTTTTACTTTTCATTAAAACCCATAATATTTAAATATTCCATTAATAATAAACTCGGTACATAATTTTTTTGCTACATATCTAAATAAGTTTCTACTTATTTAGATATGTAGCAAAAAAATTATGTACCGAGTTTATTACTAATGGAATATTAAGGTAAATTGAGATATTTAAATTTCCCGCTCGCCAAAAAGTGCCAGACAAGAGGGCGCCACTGACAGTTTGTGTTGCCCTCCTTTTCTACAGAAATCTCATTTCTTCTTTTTCTGTTTTGTGGTAGAAGTATTCAATGTTCAAGGTTGCGATCAGTGCTGCCAGACCTACCGTTTAAACGGTAGATCTACCGTTTTCTTCTACCAACTACCGCCCTACCGCCACCACATTCTTATATACCGTTTTTTCTTAGTTCTGTCAGGTACACGAAACACACATGGTTGATTTGTGGAACACACTAGATGAGATGATATTTTAGATTTAGAAGTAGAACTGTACTGTAATCATCTCACATGGAAAAATAAAGCAGAGGAACTTATTATCCACTGCCTCTATTAGCGGATTATTGCACACAAAAACATATTTATCAAGTGATGCTTGTTTTAATATAAACATTGATTCTGCTTTAATAAACTAGCATAACAAAGATATGTATAAAATCAAATTTGATAACATGAATAATAGTAGTTCCTCCGACTCTGAAAAGACAAAAATGTTTTCTTTGTTTTTATTTAAATTAAAAATGTTTATATATTTTATTTTATTGTTACAATGTTATTTATTTTTCGTTTTAATATTGTTATATTTATTTTAAAACTATATTATATTCGAATACACGTTTTTCTGGGTCTCTGTTTTATTCGTTGCAAGTAGAAATCACATCACAAATCAGTAATAACAAATTTTATGTTGGTGTCAGTCGGTGTCAGTCACTATCATCTGTCAATTCTGTCATCCCTACCAATAGTACCAATCCTACCATAAACTTAAGAACAGAAGTCTATGATCCCTACCGTTTTCTACCGTTTTTTTTGTAGTGCCATCTACCGCTTATCGAAAAATCCATCTGGCAGCACTGGTTGCGATAAAAGTCTAAAAACGTAGATATCTTTTATCTGAAGAATCAATCGAAAGGATACAAGGTGAAAAAGGCCGCAGTTTTGGAAAGAGTGCAAATTGAAGAATTTTTGACTAAATCTTGTGATAAAGAATATTTTATGATTAAGGTAATAACTCTTAACTTTTTAGACAATATGTATTAATAATACTTTGAATCATTTTAGGTTGCGCTAGTAATAGGAGTCTCTGGTGCTTGTCGATGATACGAATTGAGGAGTTTGAAAATCACTAATGTATAGGACACTGGCGCGTATCTAGTTGTTTCGATACCAGATACCAAGACCGGCATTTCACGAAAGTTTAAAATTATAAATGAAGGATTTTCTATCAACGACGTAGAGACGTGTAGAAAATGTATTTCCCTAAGACCAAAGAACTTATCACAAAACAGATTCTTTTTACATTATAAGAATCAAAAATGTACTTCTCAGCCTGTTGGAATCAACACATTGGCAAAAGTTCCATCAAAAGTTGCATCGTTTCTGAACTTGGCAAACGCGGAAGCTTATATTGGCCACTATATGAGGGTGCACTTCAATAACTTTATTGGGAAATAAAGGTGCCGACTTTACACCCATCAAGCGGCATGGTGGGTGGAAGAGCCCTGCTGTGGCAGAGAGCTATATTGAAGACTCCGTATCTAACAAACTTGGTATTGCAAGGAAAATCCAAGGTTCTTCTCGTTCAAGTCATTCCTCAGGAGAGGAGACATCCAAAATTTGTTGCAAGAAGCAACTACAAGGTTCCTATTAACGGAAACGAAGTGAAATATGAACAAGCGAAGAACGAAATGTCTATTAATATAAATGTTAATGTTAATTTTAATAAGTAAATTAAATTTGGTTGATTTAAGTTTATATTTTTTTTATTATTTCAGTAGTGGATAATACGTTACTTTATATGCTTTATAAGTGTGGATAAAACTCCTATTATAATGTGATTGTGTGTATAAATTATATTTTCAATGTTTTTATTAAATTCCTACCATAATCATAATGATTTTGAGTTTTGATGTTGTTAATGTTATCTTCTAGAAAAACAGTTATTACCATATTGTGTATTATAAATTTCATGTAATTTTATAACAAAATAACTGATTAACCTATTCCAATTCATTCACAATATTTAATAAATCTTAACAGTGTAAAGTATAAATTGGACTAATAACTACCTACTTGATATTACTAATTGTATAATGTCATTCAGTTAAAAAATATTTTTTTAGTGCCGTTTTTACTGATAAGACGTGCAGCTACTTTCCTCGTGGCTTTTTATATATGCAGCTCCTGCCACAATTAAAATAACTACAAACATATGTCTAATTCTTCGATAAATACCTACCTTATATCGATACCTTTTTGCCAAACTATCGTAAGTGACATTTTCCATGAAAATGACTATGGATCTATCGTAAGTATAATATGCAAATACACCTCTTGGCAGAGGTAGATAGATCCATAAATATGTAAGCGTATTTAAACGTTTCACGGTTAAATAACTGCAAACATTTTATCGTAAGTAGCAGAATTGTAATAGGCAGAGTGGCAGAATTGTCGTAAGTAGCCTAAGGTAAAATTTAGTGAGTGACTTACGATATTTTGGCAAAAAGGTATCGATATTAGAATTCCTCAAAACAATGTACAAAACTGATCCTAACTAATTTTTATACCGCAATCAGACAAGGTTCAAATACTTGGTTGACAAACCATGTTACTTTAAAGTTTTTTGGGTTAGTTACTAAATTATGTTTAGACAAGTAACTATTATGAACCAGTTTAATTCCGGCTAATGTAAAATTTATTTAAAAAATGAAGTCACAGGAGAAATAAAGAGTGTCGTCAATGAATTTAATATACATAGGTACCTACCAGACATACCATTGGAAGATTTGTACATGTAGGGAGTGTCTTTACAAGCACATAAATTTCGACTTTGTCGAAAATCATTTCAAGTCAAATTAAAAAGAGATGATTCCAATTATTTGAAATGCACTATAAATAGAAAAAAGTTATGTGTACCTTTGCTGCACAAATATAACTCTTGAGTCCAGTCCTGTCAATTACTCGTCATATCTAATGCACAAATAATACAATTTAATCTTTGATATAACCCTATATTAAGTTAACTTTTTAGACCCGCTGCTAAAGTATTTTTATTACAACAGTGTACATATTTTATACCCATATCCATCCATATAAGTAATATTTAGTTAGTCATATGCCCATATCTCACCAAACTATTTTCAAAATTTCCCTCGGTAAATACCTCAACATCATTAGCTGAAAACTAGCCAATGGAATGTTAGCACAGTATGCCGACCACCTTACAACTGACAAAATGATAGTTAGGAATCAGCGATCCAGTTTATTTTAAGAAATCCGTGCCTTTACCTTACTTGAACTATTCTGGCTTATACACACACACAGAATCAAACCGAGAGAATCACAATAAAATAAACCAACAAGACGCCAAAAATACAAAACAAACACTATTTACCAAATTTACCCATACCACTCTGTTGCCGTGTTAGGAAGATTTGAACCATTGAATTCTTAGATTAGAAAGAAAAAGACACTAGAAATCTAGGGTCTTGGTCAGGTGTACCAATACAAAATGTAGAAGTTGGAAGCAGTGGAAATCTGTGGAGCAGTGAAATCTGTGGAACAGTGTGACATCAAAATGGCGGTTCCCATGTTTCCACATAAAATTGGATGCGCAGTCGTCTATAATCGTTCCATATATAAATTGCTTGGCGGGAACAAGTATTTTATGAATCAGATACCAGTTACGGGCTGTTCCTCAACAATACCTGTTCCACAATACCTGTTACGAGTATTTTCTGCCATCCCTACCATATAATATAAATTCCTTGGATTGATGCGGGCCGTATGTTCCCGATGTTTAATTTTCGTCTGTCGCGCGCATGCCGTCACTCTCAGAGTGCTTTTCATTACGGGGATGCGCATTTTGTGTGTTTTTCGTCTTAATATGATGATTTCTACAGTTACATAAAAAATCTCAAATAAATAAAGATGTTCGTTATGGTTCGTTTTATAACAAAAATATAAAATGTCTCAATTTTGCGAAGCTGAGTTGTTAAACACATTATTCTTACTGCGAGATTCTTACTTTGTTCCTCTATGGTTTTCGCCACGAATTTCGGGAGAACGGTACAAGATAGAGTAAAATTGCACATACACCCAGCAAACATTGAATTTTACAAATATATAACTCCAGAGTAACAGATTATAATCCCAAATGTACATACATATTATATAAATGTTATTATTTGTTATATAGTATAATTATATATGTTGTTACAATTGGTTGGTACGTTCTATTTATATAACATTCTTGTAACATCCATTGTTTAATTGATATAACAGTGTTATATAAAATCCTATGTTGTTAATATATTACAGTAAGAGCCGTTTGACACTATCAATAATTCTCTACAAAATTTTCAAAAGAATTTTATTTTATCTACATTTCATAGTTGCATACATGAAAATAAATTACGAATTTGCAAAAGAATTTTGTTGAGAAATTTTTAGAACATGTTCTAAATTTTAACAGAATCGACGCGAGAAACTGCGCAGTGTACAAATTCTTCAGGCTGGGAGCTGCCTGCTCGCTGCTCGATCGGCGGGCTCCAAATTTGCCCAAACATAACCAAACAAAATCTGTGAACAGGGACATCAAAGCAATAACCTGTGATATTTGTTATTTTTATATATTGTTTGAAAGAAATTATCAAATCTATGTAATGTTTAAATCCTACAATATAAAAATCCTAGATTAAAAATCAAATAAAAATCGCCATATGTGACAAACAGCACTCGATGCGCAGGCGCATGAACAGAAATATTATTTTATTTTTGAGGAAGTGGCATACATGTATTAACTAAAATTTCACATTTATTTACACAGAATTATCAATAGATTTTTGTAAATAATTTTTGTGATAATTTGCAATAGTGTCAAACGGACTTTATATTGCATTTATGCAACGTGTAAGCATGCGCATTGCAACATGTTTCAGCTTCAGCGTATACGCTCCATTAGTGATGACGTAGCGCCAGCCATTTTGTTCTGGTAGGTCAAGGTCATGATACAAATAAAGGAAGGTATGATATTGCGCATATCCCTCCCACGTCCGTGTCGTCACCGAGAGCGCAAATTTGACATTTTACAGTGTTTACATATGTAAAGGTGTGAAAGTTTCGTGGTTTTTACTACATTTTGTCCTCTAAATTCATTTTTTTTTTGGCAGAGTATTTGTATAATTCTAGTGTATACTAATTATAATCATATGTGAGTATAGTTAAAGTTAATTTTATATTAACACGTACCTAAACTAAAAGTGCAATAAAAATGCGTTGTGCTGTGTGCTTGTATAATAGTGATAATCGCAACCAAGAGCCCAATAATTTAAATAATATTAGGTAATTATATTGCTATGATATTTAGACAATGTAAACATTGCACTATCTATTATGTTACAAGGTTTTTCACGTTTCCACGGGATGAAGTAATAAAGAAACTGTGGGTGGTAGCTTGCTGTCGAGCAGAAAAGTTTAATGTACATACTGCCAGAATATGTTCCAAACACTTCACCGATGATGATTATGAGATAAATTTAAAGCCTGTAATAAATTATTTAACCTGTAATAGATATGGTTCTGTAATGTGGTCATTAAATAAAAAAAAATGAGAAACATTTAAAATTTTCGAATAATTAAAAAAAAATTAATACATTTTTCACTTTTAGTCGTAGGTGTAAGGCGAACGTTGAAATATATGTATTAAAGTTAATTTGTTGCCCACATCCTATATTTATTAAGCGTTTATCCTATACCCAGATAGCACAAATCTATTCCTAGAATATACCTAAATTATTCTGAAGGAAGATTGGAATATTATATAGATAAATTTTAGGAATATTTGTAGAATATCGAAAAGTACACACTTTTCTATATCTAGAGAATATACCTAAACTTATTCCAAGAATAATCCACAAGATAATACAAGAATAATTATAAAATATTCAAATAATAATCGCAGAATAGTCCCAGAATAAGGGAACAAATATTCCGAGATCACCAAAAATGACACAAAGAATAATCTATAAATATATTATATAGATAATTATAGATATGATTATAGATTATAAATATATTATATAGATTATTTTTAGATTCATTTTTGGTTAGGACGTATTTAATCCTGGAATATTTTTTTTTGGCGGAAGGCGGAAGATATTCAAAAAGAAAAACTTCGCCGAAACCTCCATTTAACCAGACAATTTTTTGTCTGGGTCGTGACGTGGCTTGAGGTGTATTGCCACCTCCACTTGACCTGTCTATTAAGCTTCGTCAGTACGAGATAAGCACAATAACACACAGGCAGCAAAGACACTTAGAGAAGTACGTCAGCATTCTGCTGGTAGGACATAAGTGTCTCCATCCAGCGGCATAATCACAAACTATAAAAGCCCGGCTAGGACAAGTGTGTTTCTGAAGGCGGAACATATTCAAAAAGAAAAACTTCGCCGAAACCTCCATTTAACCAGACAACAATTTTTTGTCTGGGTCGTGCTTGAGGTGGTGAGTAGCATGATGACACCGGGGGCAGCACCGCTGTCCAGTGGTAGAGTCGCAAACGACAGTGCTTTTCGTAGGTGACAATACACCTCAATACACCTTGCTACGTTTCATAATATTTTACAAAAAATAATACAAAATCAAACGCATAATATATTCTCCTAGAAATATTAAACGCATGTTTCTTCTGTATATATTGCTGGTTAGCTGTAATAGACATTACTCGAATATTATTTTCAGAATGTTTTATAACACAACCGCAAGTCTTGGTGCAATTTCACAAAAAAATATTTTGCGAGAATATTTAATGCATATTTTTTGTGCATATTACTAGTGCCAGCTTTAATATATATTACTCGAATATTTTTCTCATAATATTTTATAACGAATATTACGAGAATATTCTATAAAAGAACGCAATATATTAACTCTATAGTAAATATTACTGGAATATTAGATTCATAATATTCTATAACTAATATTACAAGAATATTCTTTAAAGAATACAATATATTAACTCTATAATAAATATTACTGGAATATTAGATTCATAATATTCTATAACTAATATTACAAGAATATTCTTTAAAGAATACAATATATTTTAACTCTATAATAAATATTACTGGAATATTATATTCATAATATTCTACAACTAATATTACAAGAATATTCTATAAAATAATGCAATATATTAAACTATAATAAATATTACTGGAATATTCTATTCATAATATTCCAAAATGAATATTTTAAGAATATTATATAAAGTGTATATTTATTATAAGCATATTACTGGAATATTGACAATGAATAATCATTTTAGAAGATTTACAGATTATTCCATAAATAATTTGTGCTATCTGGGTATTTAAGTACTAATCATTTTACACACGAATCAGAATAACTAATTACTTATAATAAAAATTGCAATAATCACCGATAACAGTTATTATTATTGAAGTAGGTAAGAAATTAAAAGAGCCAATTTTAAACCACCAGGGATTACCAGGGCATTTTGTATATGATAGATACCTACCATATGGAGTATATCTAATCTGTGCTTATGATTATTAAAGAACACATTAAGGACACTGGTTAAATTTTCCAATATTTTCCTATTCGGGACACTGTTTTGTGCCAATTATATGAAAGTTTTGATAATGTTTCCATTGAAATCGTATATTACATTTGTATTTAGCGATCATTCTGCGCTCTCGGTGACGTAATGCGCACAGCGGACGCATTTTCGTACTCACGAATGTCATACCTTGCATGATACAACTACACAGATATGCCAATCCGCATAGTGACGTCAGTTACGAGGAAAAACAATTGATAAACACGAAAATAATTTATATCACTGCCCTTAAGAATTTTCGCATCGCATTGCCATTTTCTCTCACGAATGACGTCATGCGCAAACAAACGAAAGTTATGAGCATATCTGTGTAGTTGTATCATGATACCTTGTACTTATTATATCATGGGTCAAGGTCACGGTTCATTATCCAAACAAAGCCCGATTAACAAGGCAAATTTACAGAAAAGTACTATTTTGACGTTATTTGAAGATTTTAAGGGGAAAAAACATCGAAAACGGTAAGAGCGCAGTAAATGTACCCTTTAACGCATTCATGCAAGACAGATGGGTAATAATAACTGAAATATTAATACACTCTAAATTTAACATAACCTCACTTTATATAGTTTATTGTAAAAATAACTTTATTTAATGATTTTTACAGTACCAATCTTTCATTCGCCATGGTTATGTGCTGGGCTTCGGATTGCAAGCACTACATTCAACGAGAAACTTGTAGATTTTTTATATTTCCGAAGGACCCTAAGGAACAAAACCGTTGGAAAAACTTGTGAGGTAGGCATAGATTAGGTTAGGGATAGATAGGAATCTGCCATGTTAATAAAAAACGACGCGGAAAGCGTCATCTGTAGAGATGTAGTGGAACTTTTTTAAAAATTTTCTACAGAATCGCCCTACCTTTGTAAAATATTTAACTTTTTTAATGAACATAGAAACAAATAAAACTACAATAAGTATATTTTTGCATATTTTGTATTACAATAATTACAATATATTCGCAAATTATCAAATTTATCAATTTGATAAAATACCTATAATGATTGAAAACCATAATATATTTGTGCTGTTGTTTCAATTAAACAACAATCGCTATACTACACTTGATATCTATTCGATTTTCTCTTCTTGTTTTATTCAGACACATCTAGAAAAATTATTTGTTTTCACACAATACGGACTCCATTTGTCTACAAAACTCCTATAAGAGTTCCCTGGCCCTGGAGGTAGGTTTGAAATATACCTTTTAATTTTTGATGGATAACTGTTTAAATGTTTAATATAAATATATTGTATATTATGACAGACGTAGCGACGAACCTGGACCTGGTGCATTTTTATGCAGTTGTCATTTCCGTGATGGTAAAAGAGAAAATGGCCCTGAAATCTTCTTGCACAATGTGACAAGGAAATTCACTTATACAAGTCCTGAAAAGAGAAAAAGAAGAGAGCAGAGAGTGGTAGTTCAGGAGCATCTGGAAGGCCTACCAGCAAAGCGTCGATAAGAAGGTTATTTTAAACCAGATGTGTCATCTCCACGATCTGAAATGGAAATGTGAGTGATATTTATGTCAAATATGTATACGTTATACAGATTTCATTGCGTTGACTGCTAAATAAATACAGTGCAATAATAATTACTTGTCATAACGAATGATTAAAAACTAGGTTGGTCGATTAAATCGAGTTTTTAACCTGGATTAAGAAACCTGGATTCACTTGTAAATGAAACGAAAATAAAATAAAAATTCAACTGGTATATATTTGTTTATTTGTGAATGTACCTGACCATCAGGAATATGATATTCTAAGAAATTCTGCTTGCTACATATTTGCTAATTTCATTGTTGCATATCTTTTGTTAAACTACAGCAGTTAATTACGTAAGCAGACCGCAAAGTAATTCTTTGCTGGTAATTTCTGAAAGCCTATAAGTACCAGGATCTGGACCATCCAAATGTTTAAAGTTTAGTTCTTAACTATCCGTTCCGTTCCAATCAGGAGAAGTATATTGAACAACAATGTTCATTCATTGCTTCTCCCGATTGGTTTAACGCATTAACTTATAGCTGTGAACAAAGTATATTTTGCTTTTTTGCTATCGAAACAAGATACAAGCAGAAACGACCTAGTAATCTGGTTTATATATTAGTAATGCAACATTTACCAAAAAATGTTATACTTTATGTTATATAACACTAATAAAATGTTATATATCTGCTACGATACTTCTATTATAACTTGTTATATAAATGTTACATAAGACCTCAGTTACTCTGAGTAGGAAATAGTAACATTAAGGTTATAACACTGTTATGTTGACACTGCATATTCTGTTACCTCAGAAATTAGCAAATTGCATAACAGATATATAACATCAATAGAACAATGTTTGCTGGGTACTATTTTGTAGAGCACAAAGTAAACTACAAGAAAGACAATGGAAGGATATTATATGCAAAAAGATAAACACAACACAAGTTTTAAAAATGTAGGGTTTTATTATCGGCCCGGTGGCTCAGGGCTTAGCGTCTCGATCGCTCAACCCAGAGGTCGTGGGTTCTAATTCCCACTCCACCAACAATTTTTAATTAAATTGTTTGCCCGTAGATCAAGGCTTATTCGCAGGGATGGCTTGGCAACTATCCTGGCAATGGCCTAGGATGGGAAGAATGTAAACTTGGTGTTAATGTGAGAGATTAAAATAAGTTGATGTTTGACTTGTCCCCCTAACTAATGAGGTTTGTTAGGTTTCCCTCATTCCAGCACTGAATGGTGGTTAGGGCCTACCAACGTAAGTCGTTCCTGAGGCGCAAATGCGGCCCGCGAGATAATAATATGCCGCCCCCTCTCCCACACAAGTCTCAGACTTTCGGGCTAATCCTTGTGATTAGAATGAGGGGTAGAGATATTATTATTATTATTATTATTATTATTCAGTCAAAATTGTATTCTTTTTTCCTTAACCAATTTAATTTATTTACTTTTTATATATCAATGACTAATGCTTGCATAAAATCAAACAATCTTCAAGTAAAAAGTATCCTTATCTAACCAAAACCATAACGAACATCTTTTGTTTAAGATTTTTTTTGTAACTGTAAAAATAATCACGTTACAGACGAAAAACAAACAAAATGTGCATCCCGTAATGAAAATCACTCTGAGAGTGACGTCACGCCTCATATTAAGGACCACCCACTTCTGCGCAACATCCTCTATAGGTTTGTTCCAGCAAAGTGTTGGAAACATGTTGACAACAAGGGTGCAGTGCGCATGAATGTTAGCAACAGTGTTTGTTATGTTTACAAAAATTTTCAGTTGGAACGTCCTAATTATAATAATATTCACTCTTCGATGAACTGTTATCATTTTCATCCATCAAATCCATTTCAATATTTTTATTAGGTTACAAGTTTGAAATATGTTAAGTGTTTACGATTTGCACACTTTCTTAGCTAAATTTAAGGAAAGTAACTTAACTTGGGCATACGATTTATAAGTAAACGTAAATTGTACGCCACACACAAAAATACAAAAATCACACTAAAATTACTCTGTACACTGAAAGCTCTCAAATTCACGGTGTCTGTCAACGTCACAGAGGACTCGACTAAAAACCCATATATATAATATTACTATATCGCGTATTTCCTAGCCAATAAGCGGTTTCTCCGAAAACATTAAAGGACAAAAGATATAGTGCTATACTGTTCCAGAGACCCTTTGTTCGATTTGCGCATGCGCAGATTTTGTCGTTATCCATGGTTACGGAAGCTGACACATTGTTTATAGCATATATATAATACTACTATATCGCGTATTTCCTATGTTAGCCCATAAGTGGTTTCTCCGAAAACATTAAAGGACAAAAGATATAGTGCTATACTGTTCCAGAGACCCTTTGTTAGATTTGCGCATGCGCTAATTTTGTCGGTATCCATGGTTACGGAAGCTGACACATTGTTTATAGGTTGACAGACTTTCCAATTTTCAACTTTTTTTTAAAAGAAGTCTGTAGACAGAGATGCAGTATTTATGCTGCATGCTTATTGGATGTCGCGAAATTCGTGCGCATGCGTATATTTGACTAAGGTGCTCTCGATAAGGATAGAGATTGTATGTTGGCGCCGTGATGTTTTCGGAATTTTTGGGCCACTACCCGCCATATAGTAGTATTATATATATGGTTTATAGGCTGACAGACTTCCCAACTTTCAATTATTTTTTAAAAGAAGTCGGTAGACAGAGATGCAGTATTTATGCTGCATGCTTATTGGATGTCGCGAAATTCGTGCGCATGCGCATATTTGACTAAGGTACTCTCGATAAGGATAGAGATTGTATGTCGGTGCCATGATGTTTTCGTAATTTTTGGGCCTCTACCCGCGATATAGTAGTGTTACATATATGTAAAAACCACAAAAAAGTTTGGTTAATGTTCAGCAATGTTCCCACAGAATTTGCAAACTTTTAAAACAGGTTTCCAACATGTCAGAAAAGTCACTAACAACTGCAGGGACAACAAGCTTATGTAAAATGTTACTGACATTTGGATGCTGGAACAGTAATTCCGTAATGCGCAAACTCCTGACTGTTTCCAACATTTATGACAGTCTGCTGGAACAAACCTTCTGTGTCCGTATATCGTGGATCGTGGATTGATATAGACCAATGATGTTATCATGTATACGCGATTCTTGCTAAGCAATACGCTACCTACTGGCGGCACGCACAACTAACACATGTGGTATTGGTTCAGTTTTGCGTATGTATGTCTATTGTGAATTTTGAAATATCCGTTGTTATATTAATTAATTGCTTTGATTAGATATGAATCATTATTGTTGTGAGCGTCATTGTTCCTCTTGTACAAAGAAAACCCCCGAGATCAGTTTCATACTTTTCCAAAAGCGGGAAAATCTGGAGCTATCGCGGAAACTATAAGTTGAGCATTACAGAGTTACAGAGGACAAGTATGGATAAAGAAGCTAAAGAACGCAGAGTAGAGAGTGTGCTCTTTACCTTTCTCTAAGGATGTCTATTTCCATTAAGGTATGTATGCCGTATGCCTAATAAAGAATTTGACCAGTGTTGCCAGCGTCAGTACATATGTACTATTCTAGTACTTTTTAGTCCAAAATACGAGTTTAGTGCTACCGCCTAATATTTAGTACTTTTTTTTTAACCTCAACAAATATGTGTGCGATTGAATTTCTATAGTATATCATTTAATAAACACCAAATTAATATTAATTATAGCCATTTGCAGTCCAAATTTTGACTATCGAAAAATAAAGTAGGTGAAAGCCGATCAATTCACAAATTGCAATTCAAATATAACTTTTAATTCAAAAAAATTTCTAAAAGTTTTTGTGAAGAATACATTTTCTCAATTAAATGTAAAATAAAAAAGTTTTCCCTCTTATCCACCTTATCCGTAGACATACTGTATATGAAGGGATTGAAATTTTTCTGACAAGAGTGAAATTTTTAATTTCCTGTAGATTAAAAGTGACACTTCCCTAAAATAGGACGAAGGGCATGTTTCTGTTTCGTCGGTGCAGAAAATTTAAATTATTAGTACATTAATAAACTACGATGACGTCAAAAACATCATCAGTACTTTTGAGGGCAATTCAGTACTTTTTAGTTTATTAATCTAGTACTTTTATTTTCGTGGTATTGGCAACACTGAATTTGACATATTTTGAGGTTAAGTTTCATCTTCGGATTGAACGCTCGAAAAATATTGAAATCTATTTTAATTTTATATCACTACTTACCCCTTTCAAAATAGTTTTACAAGCTTTTTATCTGGTTTAAAGTTCTCCACAACAAATCTTTGATGAATAAAATTTCATACGTCAGTGTCAGTGAACGTAGGTTAGTATAGGTTACTGCCATTTTGGCGCTTCGATCTTAAAATGAATTAGTGATGGGTAGTTCGCGAACGAACGAGTTAAGACGAACTATTCTTTGTAGGGAACTAAACGAACTAGTTCGCTGATCTAAAACAAAGTAGTTCGCGCGAACTACTTCTTGATACCAGCCAGCGATATACTCGACACCGAAATAGTTCGCGACTACTTCTTGATACCAGCCAGCGATATACTCGACACCGAAATAGTTCGCGAATTATGTTCGTTCGGGTCACAGACAAGACGTTCGGGTTCATCGTAAGGTGTATGGAGTACGGAGATAATTAGAAAATGCTGATGTATACACTCTCGTATAAGCAACCACTTTAATAGCAGGAGCTTATCAATAAATAAAGTATAAAAGGAATATTTAAAAAATGATGTTTTATTAATTAACAAAAGTAGTACCTATATAAATAAAATTAATGAAATATACATATTTGCAAACTTAAATAGTAATTTTTAGTTGATGTATGACAAGATATTCTATTCTCCAAAAGTCGATACATATAACAAAAATAAATTATATTCTTGGGTAGAGCTATTATAGCACATTTACAAAATAATATTTGAAAACATAAAACCTAAAAAATATTTAATTGGCATTCTTGTATCCCTTTAAGATATAAATAGGTAACACGGGTTAAACAAATAAACATAGTAAACAAGGGGTTTTCTTTGCTTTGCAAAGTGTTGGCATGTTTCAGTACTCTCAACCTCAACCAATGGATATGTTTACTTGGCCGAAATCTTGCGACCGCCGGCCGACCGTGATGTTTACCGACCGACCGATCGTTTCCAAATATCTATCTAAAAAGTAGTTCGCGCGAACTAGATTGAAAGACTAGTTCGCTTCGCAAAAGTAGTTCCCAAGAACTAGTTCTCTGAAATGAACTATTATGCCCATCACTAAAATGAATCGCGTTTAGACCCAGACCCAGAATAATTCTGGGGCATAGAAAATAAAAGAAAAGAGTGGGCGCATTCAGGGAACCACAGCGCTTCAGCGCTTCATCGCTTTATTCAAATAGCTGCAGCGCTGTATTAAGGCGCTGCAGCGCTTTATTAAAGCGGTAAAGCATATATTTTTCCCGCTGGATCGCTGAATAGTTCCATCAAGCGATAAAATTAATATAGTTTAGGTTTACGTCTATGGGTTTACGCACAAAATATCTATGGATAATATTAATTATTATTAATATTAATTACAAAATATGAATTACTCAAAATTATGTCACTTTAAGCTTGCATTTAAAATGTCGATTCAGCGAACGTGAAGCGGTAAAGCGCTGAAGCGCTGGAGTGCTATGCATAGAACATACTCAAGGAGTGCTATGTTTCCCTGAATGCGCCCATTGATGTGTCAAAGGTCAAAGGAAAGGTGTAAAAGAAACTGAAGCTAGATATTTATATTTTGATAATTTTAATTTTTGAGGAAAAATGTCTATAACGGTCGAAAAGGTATCTAGTGATTTGGAAAATGATCAATATGTAGTGGAGGAAAAGGGGGTTTATAAGGAGACATCCACGGCAGATAATTCGGTAACTTGGAGAGAGTTGGTGAGTTAACAGCACGTGTTGAACATAACCTCGTTTTTACTGATTAATAAAATTTAGGGTCTTGTAGACGTTCTTTGTAAGGCCTGTGAGCAGTTAAAATGGAAAGAACCTTCCAAAATACAGAAGGAATCAATTCCATTAGCATTACAAGGGAAAGATATAATAGGATTAGCTGAAACTGGTTCGGGGAAAACTGCTGCATTTGCTTTACCTATCTTACAAGCCTTATTGGAAAATCCTCAAAGATATTTTGCTTTAATTTTGACACCAACAAGAGAATTAGCTTTTCAAATATCAGAGCAGTTTGAGGCATTAGGTATTTTTTAAAATTAGTTTTGAATAAAGTTATTTATTTATTATTTTCATTAAGGGTCTAGTATTGGAGTAAAATGTGCAGTTATAGTAGGAGGTATGGATATGTTGACTCAGGCTCTAGTTCTAGCGAAGAAACCACACATTTTGATAGCAACACCAGGGCGTTTATTAGATCATTTGGAAAATACCAAAGGTTTCAGTTTAAGAGCCTTAAAATATTTAGTTATGGATGAAGCAGATCGAATACTTAACATGGATTTTGAGGTTGAAGTTGATAAAATACTAAAAGTGATTCCACGAGAAAGAAGAACAATGCTTTTTTCAGCGACAATGACTAAGAAGGTCAAAAAGTTACAACGGGCTTGTTTACAAGACCCAGTTAAAATTGAAGTCTCCACAAAGTATCAAACTGTAGAAAAATTACTACAATATTATGTATTTATTCCTGTTAAATTTAAGGTAGGTACTTTCCATAGTTTTACACGTTAGTGTATATATTAGTTTCCTTAATTGACTTAACCCCTTCAATACCATTATACTGTTAACAGTATTTACAATGCTTGGTCATATACAATGTACCTAGTATTTAAAATTTTCTATTGGCCTAAAATAGTTTCAAGAGTGTGGTGTTGCAAGTTCTACGTAAAACTGGCAAGGTATTCCTTATTTTAAGTGGAATACCAAAATTTGCTCCATACATAATATTCCTTAAGCTAGGGTCAGACACCGCTACTTTTGCTGCATCGATCATTAAAAAACAGCGCAACTTTTGTTGCCGGTGTGTGAACTATGACGAAACCTACAAAACAGCGTCCGCAGTATTGCTGCATATGATTCTTTTACTGCACGCGCTGTTTTAAATGCAGCGCAGTGTGAACGACAATTTTCAATGCTGCGATCGCAGTAAAAAATATTCACTTCGATGAAACTTTTGCAGCAGTTGCGAATGCAGTATTTGGTTAAAAAACACCCCAATAACAGTTGAGTGAGGTTATGTTAAAATATTATGACATTAAACAAAATTTTAATGTTAGCTTTAAACGGAAACTTAAATAAATGGAAACGGGAGGAGATGATTATCTTAACTGAGATGGTAGAGGAAAGAGTTTGTTTATGGGATGTATTCCATTCAAACTATCATAATCATATAATCCAATCACTATCAATCCCTTGCAGACATTCGTAAAAAATTTTTGTATAATATTTTGCCGCCTAAAAGTAATTCTTGCAATTATTTTTTTACAAATCCACAGGGTTCTCAGTTTCTAATCCAGTCCTTAACCCAAATACGTTTTCTTGTAGCTAGACGTCGTCTCTTTATTCTTGATAGTAAAACGATACCTATAGTGGCTGCCACTATAGCTATTTGATCGGCATTCATATTTCAGTATACAAAACATTCAGTAAGTATTCAGTATATTTCAGATTTTATATAAATGTATAAAAACACATTCAATGTTCACTATGTACACTACAATGTAATAAACTGCAATGGATGCCAAAAGTTGCAATGAAGCAATGCAACTAGAAACAGTGTGAACAGCTTGCTGCATTTTTAGGGTTGCAATAATTTTTAAAGTAGCTGCAGTACAATAAACTGCGCGCTACTGGCTGCTTTTGGTCTAGGTGTGAACAGGACAGGCAACTTTTGCAGCCGCAGTAAAAAAACTGCGCAGTAAATGCAGCCGTGTCTGACCTTAGCTTTATTCTCTTGTAGCGGGTAGGCCATGGAAATTGTTTTGGCAGAAATGCCATTTCTCATGTTCATTGTAGATATATTTGTTCTTATTTTTATTGTAATAATACAGCCGATTCTGTAAGATATATACAGGGTCCTGCACCAGAGCTCCCTTCTTTTGTAGCTCATGAACTGGTGCCTTTATAAATTTCGTTCAAATTTGACTGCAAACGATTCGTAGAGAGGCACATTTTGAAAATATTTTCAAATATACAGGGTGCTCTAAAAACGTACCATACTAAAGTTATGTTTTTTTAAATGGAACACACTATATATTTTTGCATTTTTGGATTCTACATGCAAATTTGGTGTCAGTTTGTGTTATATTCCCTATAGCAAAACTTTGCCGTTTCGAAGATATTCGACATTTTATAGAAAAAATTACATTTGTTACAACTATTTCAAAGTTACATATCTTATACAATTGAACAGCGTTTATTTTAATTTTTGTATGTCAGATAGTTTATGCATTGGTCTTTCTGAAAATAGCTAATAGAAGTCTGTAATACATACAGAGTGTCTAATATTTACTGAGCAACACGTCAATTTTGAAATGTGCTAAACTATTTTTTTTCAAATGGCACACCCAGTATATTATTCTACAGTTGAAAGTACCATTCAATTTTGAATTGAATGATATAGCATTGTCCTATACCTATCTCTTAAGGTGGTCAAGATATAATCAATTTTATAATAAAGTGCTCGAAAATTTAAGTTACCCCGTTTCTAAGTGGTCTTCGAATAAAATAAAACAACTAGAAACTTTTTAAATTTATTGTCAGTTGCTTTGACTATAATTATGGCTATGATTAAACACAAAATGTAAAAAATTATCAACAATCATCAAAAACATCAATATTAAATAATTACTCACAGTCTACAATCTTATAATAAATTTTCAAAAACTTTGACGGTAAATTCTATTCGCTAGGAGACAGTTGTTTCGTTCAGACTCACCTAATATAAAAATAATGTCAGCTAGCTCTTCTTTACTATACTTCATTATAAAAATAAATTGAAACAACTAACTAAACTAAGTAACTAACTATAACAACAAAATTATTGAAATAAGTATAAATATTTGTAATTAACTTAAATTGTCGACACCAAGTTTGATAGCAAACAAATTAGACAAGTTGTTTTGTTGTCTTTACCAGGTGACACGATTTATTTTAAAGCATAATTTGATGTACAAAATTAGACTTCTTCTTATAGGGTTACGTAACAATTAAATATGTGAACAATTATTATTTAACATCGATGTAATTTTTTACATTTTGTGCTTAATCATAGCCATAATAAGACTCAAAGCCACTGACAATAAATTTAAAAAGTTTCTAGTTGTTTTATTTTATTCGAAGACCACTTAGAAACGGGGTAACTTAAATTTTCGAGCACTTTATTATAAAATTGATTATATCTTGACCACCTTAAGAGATAGGTATAGGACAATGCTATATCATTCAATTCAGAATTGAATGGTACTTTCAACTGTAGAATAATATACTGAATGTGCCATTTGAAAAAAATTAGTTTTGCACGTTTCAAAATTGTCGTGTTGCTCAGTAAATATTAAACACTCTGTATGTATTACAGACTTCTGTTAGCTATTTTCAAGGAGGTCAAGGAGGCCAGTTACAAGCCACTGACTCCAGGAGAATAGCTGAGTGGGCTGTGGCAATCCCACTAGGAAGCTTTTCTCAAGACCGTCCGTGCGTGGTGAAGAGCCACATCCTGCTCGAGGTGGCCCTGCTGACGACTAAACACGGCGGATCTAGACGAGGAAGGTCGATAAATTCCCCCAAGTCAGGATGTATGCGACCCGTGTCCGTGGCCGAATGGCACCGGGGTGATAGGTGTCTCTAACGGGGCCTCTAGAATACCGGGCAACCTTCTAGAGTATCCTTGCCTTGCCACAGCAATGCGGGGCTCTGCTGTGGTGGACTCTAATCCCTTGCTACTCGTGGGACTTTTATGGAGAACATAGTAGCCAACAAAAAACAACCTAACGAGGGGGGTCAAACCCTCGACCCTCCCCAGGCAACTGGGGAACCTATGGAGATCGGGATTAATCCGACTCCCATGGAAAGCCCGATCCCATCGGATCAGGAAAGGAGGCTGCTACAGTCTCCGACACCTGAGACTGAAGGAGAAGGCAATTTAGGGGAGGAGACATCTACATCTGTAGACAAACTCTCCCTTAAAAGAAGACGGCTAGGAGGAGCTGCAAGGAAGCGCCTAAGTCGTTTGCTTAAGAGCGGAGTGCCTTACCAAACCGCCTTAAGTAATGTGCTGAACCAGCCGAAACTTGATCCTCAGCAGGAGGTAGGTAACCAGTCCTCCTCTCTGCCAGTGGGAACGAGCAAACGCATGCGTTCGGATGGTAGTTCACCGGATCTGGGAGCCAAGAGAGCCCGGGAAGGTGGATATACCAAACCATCATTCAAGGCTGTAACAGAGGGAATTAGGGTGGGAATTATCCACCCTGCGTACCCCGAAACGGCCTTGACCAACAACCAATTAGGAACTCTGCAGAGGGCGATAATGTCAGCTGTAGATGAACTACCAGATGATGGACCTCAGGTGAGATTCCAGGGCTGTACACATCGACCTGGATGGCTTCTCACCACCTGTGTGGATCAGACGAGCGTCTCGTGGTTGGAGAGCACAATAAAGCATCTTCAGCCATGGGAAGGAGCTCGTCTTCAAACCGTACAGGGTGAGGATTTACCTAAACCACATATATATGTGGCCTATATACCGGATGAAGCCGACAAACGGCTCACATCGGACATAGTTCTCAGCAGGCTGAGAAAAATGAACCATGGCTTGAATACCCGGGAGTGGAAAGTACTACACCGGGAAGAGTCTGGCCCAGGGCAGGCCTGGACATTCTCGACTGACGAGGGGTCTAAGGAAGCTCTGGAAGGGCTGAACAATCAGCCCTATTTTGGTTTTGGGCAGGTGCAATTCCGCCCAAAAATCAACAAAATCAAAGGGGTAAAAGGGAAAGAACCCGCCCCAACAACTAAAAGGTCGGAGGATGAACCACCAACCTCGAGGGGCAAATCTAAAATGCACTCCACTGGTGGAAAATTTCCCCGAAACAAACCACTTGGGAAAGGAAAATCCATCCCAAACAAACCTCCTCTTCGGAAGAGTGGATCAAAACCGCCATCCGGAAAGAAGGGTAAACCGCCCTCCCCCAAACCCAAACCAAGCACCTAAACCCCGTTTCCTATCCTAGTTTCCCCTCTTTATAACCTTTTTTTTTTTTTTTTTTTTTTTTTTTTTTTTTTTCCATCCAATAACCCATCCCCTCCCCCTGATGTCTGCTACTACTACATACATCAGGTGCCTACAGGCGAACATTCAACATGCCAAGGCCGCGACGTATGTCCTTGGAAAAAGATTCCAGGACGAGCAAATTGACATTGCTCTTATTCAAGAACCCTGGACCAGTAATACAGGCCGAGTAACCGGACTAGGTAACACTTCTGGAAAGGTAATAGTGATGGGATCTGAAGCCAGACCCAGAGCTTGTATCTGGATCAGAAACAATATTAACTATTTTGTACTTACAGGTTACTGCACCCCGAATGTCGTAGCCATCCAACTATCGATCCGAATGGGGGAGAGCAGGGGGAATATAATCCTCTGCTCGGCTTACTTTCCGGGCGATAGGGATGCTGGTCAACCTCCTCCATCTGCAGTGTGGGATTTAGTCGCCTTCAGTAGGAGAAACAATGTCCACCTGGTCATCGGATGTGATGCGAATTCCCACCACACGGCTTGGGGCAGCACAGACATTAACCAAAGAGGTGAGTCACTATTTGATTATATATTAGGTGAAGGGCTAATGGTAAACAACATTGGTTCAGAACCAACCTTTATCACTAGAAATAGGAGAGAGGTACTAGATCTCACCATCAGCTCAAATCTTTTGAGCAATAAGATAACTGACTGGAAGGTATCTTCTGAACCATCATGTTCAGACCATAAACACATTCTATTTAATATAGAAACGGGGCCTAGGCCCATGGTGAAATATAGGGACCCGAGAAGCACAGACTGGGGCGAGTACAAACGATCGGTCCAGTCACGACTTCAAGGTACCCTGACCACTATAAATAATCGTGACGAGATAGAGATTGCGACGGAACAAATTCGGAACGCTCTTATAGCAGCTTATCACGAAAACTGTCCACTTAAGACCAAAAAAGATAATAGAGGCACATCTTGGTGGAACAAAAAACTGGAAAAAATGAGGAAAGAAGTTCGACGCCTCTTTAATCGAGCTAAAGTTTCGGGCGCCTGGGCTCCATATAGATCTGCATTAACAGACTATAATAAAGAAATAAGAAGGGCAAAAAGGGAATCTTGGAGGAAGTTCTGCGAGAGTATATCTGATTTACCTAGCAGTACGAGAATCCACAAGATCCTTTCTAGAGATCCGGCAAGGGAATTTGGGTCGATAAAACGACCTGATGGAACCTTCACGAACTCTGGAAGGGAAACCTTGGAGCTTTTGTTACAAAACCACTTCCCAGGTAGTTCGATTTTGGATAACCAGCAACTACCACTACCAGAAGGCCGATTTAAACGACCTAACCAAAATGACTGGATGGTGGCCAGGAAGGTTATCACAACACCAGCTATTGAGTGGGCTATCAAATCTTTTCAGCCATTCAAATCACCCGGTGAGGATGGTGTGTTTCCGGCTCTGCTCCAAAACGGACTGGAAATCATCATACCGTTTCTTATTAGACTATTCAGAGCTAGTCTGGCATGGAGCTATATACCATCCAGTTGGTCCGCAGTGAGGGTGGTATACATACCTAAAATAGGTCGAATAGACCTATGCCCCAAATCGCTCAGACCCATTAGCCTGACATCATTTCTGTTGAAAAGTCTGGAAAAGGTACTGGACGGACACATTAGGACGAGTGTGTTAAGCATTCATCCTCTTAATACCCACCAGTATGCCTATCAAACCGGCAAGTCAACAGAACTAGCCCTCAACAACTTAGTCGCTAAAATCACCCAATCTCTGCAGAGTAGGCAAATTGCAGTGGCGGCCTTTCTTGACATTGAGGGAGCGTTTAACAATGCACTGCCTGACTCCCTATATACAGCTGTCACTGCTAGGGGAGTCGACCCAACCATAAGTGGCTGGATTCGGGCTATGTTAGAAAATAGAACTATAACGACGTCCCTTCAGGAAGAAACGGTCAGATTTAGGGCCGCAAGAGGGTGTCCACAAGGGGGGGTTCTTTCCCCCCTACTTTGGTCACTGCTTGTGGATGACCTGCTGGCCATACTTTCTGTGTGGGAGGTTGAGGTTCAAGCATATGCGGACGATCTAGTCATTTTAATCAGAGGAAACTCTGAAGAGGGAATTTCCCTCATCCTCCAAGAGGTACTAGAGACAGTACTGAGTTGGTGTAAGAGGGAGCAGATGTCTGTAAACCCTCACAAAACGGTAATTGTACCGTTTACCAAGAAAAGGAAGCTGGACAACTTAAGACCTCCCTCCTTACTTGGTGAAATAATTCCATTTGCGGAGGAAGCGAAGTATCTGGGTGTAGTACTGGATAAGTCGCTTAATTGGAACTCCCATCTGGAAAAAATGATCCACAAGGCACGACTGTCCTTATTGACTTGTCGAAGAATTTGTGGGAAATCTTGGGGCACTGGACCCAAACAAATATATTGGCTGTATGTGACGGTCATACGACCCATGATCGCATACGGCTCCATAGTTTGGTGGTCCAAAGGACTACAACAAAGGACCAAACTCAAACTCTCTGGTTTACAGAGACAAGCCTGCCTGGCCATAACTGGAGCAATTAGCTCCACACCGTCAGCAGCTCTGGAAATCCTACTGGACCTACCTCCTCTTCATATATATTTGGAGAGAGAGGCCAGATGGGCAACATACAGACTAAAGCAGGCAGCTTTTAACATGCCGCAGTCTGACACCATGGAGCGCAATAGGCTGCTGGATGACATGGAAAGTCACAGTATCCTGGAGATGATTTCAGATGTCATGCCTGCAAAGACCAACCTTGAACTGCCCTTTCACATTCTCTTCCCAGGAAGAGATGAGTGGGATCGGAATAAGGCTGACCTATTAAGGGCAGATAGTTGTTGGTTTACAGACGGATCCAAAACACCCATGGGAGTTGGAGCCGGAGTATATAGTTGCAACCCAACGGTGAAAATATCTTCATCCCTTGGCAGTTATGCAACTATATTTCAGGCAGAAATTTATGCCATCGAATTGTGTGTACAGAGGCTGGAACAAAGGCAACTTACACGCAAATCGATAAAAATCTTCTCAGACAGCCAAGCAGCTCTTAAAGCTCTTGGTTCCTACCGTTGCAACTCAAAAACGGTATGGAGCTGCCAGCAGGCACTTGCTCAATTGAGCAGAAAAAATAGAATAACTCTGGTCTGGGTTCCAGGCCATTCTGGCTATGAGGGGAATGAGGCAGCCGACTCTCTAGCTAGGGAGGGTGCTGCTTCTGAATTTGTCGGACCAGAACCGGTGCTTGGCATATCCTCGAGTACTGCCAAAGCAACGCTCTTGACCCGGGCTGAGGAGCAAATCCTCCAGTACTGGCAGGAACTACCACGATTAGTTCATTCGAAGGCGTTTATAATAAACCCTTCAAAAACAAGAACTAAAAAACTTCTAGAGTTAAGCAGGTTTCACCTACGAACTCTAATTGGCCTATATACGGGCCACTGCCGTTTAAAATATCATCTGTGCAAATTCGGCCTAGCAGAAGATGCTGAGTGCCGCCTATGCTTAGAAGATGATGAAACGGCAGAACACATATTGTGCACCTGCCCTGCTGGGGAAAGGATCAGATACTCATTATTTGGCAAAGGACAACTTCTGCCAGAGGATCTGAACAAACTCTCACCCAATAAGGTGATCAGCTACATTAAGAAGCTGGACCTGTTGGGTGAAATATAAGTAGGTGTGAGCCACAATAGACCACATGGTCGCGGTGGAGGGTCTGGTTTTCGGCCCACTCACTTTTGAACCTAACCTAACCTAGCTATTTTCAGAAAGACCAATGCCTAAACTATCTGACATATAAAAATTAAAATAATCGATGTTCAATTGTATAAGATATGTAACTTTGAAATAGTTGCAACAAATGTAATTTTTTCTATAAAATGTCGAATATCTTCGAAACGGCTAAGTTTTGCTATAGGGAATATAACACAAACTGACACCAAATTTGCATGCAGAATCCAAAAATGCAAAAATATATAGTGTGTTCCATTTAAAAAAACATAACTTTAGTATGGTACATGTTTTTAGAGCACTCTGTATATTTGAAAATATTTTCAAAATGTGCCTCTCTATGAATAGTTTGCAGTCAGATTTGAACGAAATTTACAAAGGCACCAGTTCATGAGCTACAAAAGAAGGGAGCTCTGGTGCAGGACCCTGTATAGTGATATTTTTAAAAATAATAAAATTTAATGTATATTTACACATAAGCCGCATTATCCTGAAGCATGCATATTTTTGGTACCATCCTGAAGCTAAATATACAATAATAGATAGTTGTAGGTTGTTCCTGAAGCACAACAATGTTGCCGTATTTAATGCTGTTATTCCGCTAACCTATTTGCAGTTTTAAGCATAGTACCAGATGAGTTCATATTTTGTTACCAACGGAAGCAGAATAATTTAACTTAAAAAGCAGAAAACAGCCATTAAAATAATAGCTTTACCATGTGGACGTAATTTTAATTATTTTCGAATTCATATTTTATATTTGACGTTATCATCAATGTAACAATCATACCTAATATACCTACCTAATTTTTTAGATATAGGTATTACTATTTATTTATAATAAAATATTGATATATTTAAAAGGGTGGTGATCGGCGGGTTGCTAGCGGCCACATCCTGATGAAATAAAACGCGGTTGTTGAATTTTCAGTACAGACTAACTATTTAATTATTTTAATGTATTTCACATACGGATGAGGCTAAAGTTGAAACAAAATATTGCTGACAAGCATAAGAAAGATGTAGAAAGAAGTTGATACATTCTTAGAACTATAAATTATACAAGAGTGACTAACTTAATATATTACATATAATATTTTGGGCTTATTTCAACACTCCCTTGTGAATACGTACCATATAAAAAAAAAACAATATACATGGATAAGGCAATAAATTATGAAATAACTATGAAGTGTATGTAATTTATGAAAAAATTCATATAAATGTGATAAAAAATTCTTCGGTTCGAATGTAGTACAGGGTGAGCGATTTAACTGGAGAAATGAGTTTTTCTGGGAAACGGCTGAGAAAAATGAAATATTCTAAAAAATACTACTTTTTGACGTACTTTTACTAAAAGGTAAGGTAGAAATACAGAAATTATGATGACCCTTGTCCGTACACGACGCTTAAAAAAAATTTTTTTGGCAACATACATTTTTGAATAGTGTTTCTATTTTGGTTGCAGTTTTTTAAATATTTATTATTTAAAAAGTTATGGTAATTATCATAATGTTACTTTGTTGATATGACACCATAATACAAACCTATTAAATGAACCTATAATTTAAATGATTTTTAGATTGCATTGCAGATTATATAATCTTCCAGTGCAACTATAAAGTCAACATAATAGTCATATATTGTTACGTATTGTGATAGTTTTTTACCTCACATTTCTAATTTCTGGAGGATCCATCACCCTGTACTAGGTATCAAAAGACACTGAAACCAATTAATTTTAAGTAACAGAATCATATACAAGTGATTGATTACTTTTGAATATTCCAGGTCGATAAAAATAATACTTGAAATGTGATGATGTCATAAAAAACCGTACGCATCTATATTTGTTGCAGCAAGTTGCAACATAATTAGTACAGTAATTAAATAAATCAGAAATTGATAAAGGATATTTGCAATATTCAAGAGTTGTTGGTCACCTGGTATAGTGTTAAGTACCAGTTTTTTTGTTGTTTGTGGTGACAGGTTTAGTGAAAAATGGAAAAAATTGTGTTATCAAAAAGAACGAAAAAGATTATTCTGTTGGGCTGGTTGAGTAATCTTTTTCGTTCTTTTTGACAACACAATTTTTTCCATTTTCACTAAACCTGTCGCCACAAACATCACTTTTAAATAATATAGGTATTTTCTTCGACGAAAACGGGAGAAGGACTACTCAACTATTTTCAAGAAATCCTTGTAACCTTTTTGACACCCCGGCTAAGTCATTACTCATGAATAACACAACTAGGAATTCCCATCCGCCTCTTTTTATAGTGCAACACAATTCACAATTTCTTACAAAGTGATCAATAACTTTATTGACCTGACCATCTGGTGAGGATAAAAATTTTACAATTATTTTCTACCTTTTATTTATCCTACCTAGAAACTCCGAGTTGAAGTTGAATGAAGCACAGTGTGAAAAAAAACAAGACGAGTTAATTTGGAGAATTTTTAATAAGTTGTAGATTAATAAATAAATGTTACGATTAAAGTGCTAAGTTCACTAGTTTCTAAACAAGTTTGATAGTACTGAGTGTCCACTTACTACATGGAAGTTCAATATATCTCGCTTAATAAAATACGCTATTTCACGCTATTTCTTTTTTTGCAGACTTTTCAGTCATATAGAGCAACACCAACCAAAAATAATTTCACTTGTACAGGGTGTTCTGCCTTCCCTAGGCCAGTATCAATATCGTTTTTTTAAATGAAGGGCATTTAAATGGCTTTTTATCATTCTACTCTTTATTTTAGTATGACTTTCATCACATTTCCCTATACCTAAACTTCATATTTTCTGACATATTTTAATTTAAAAAAAATCCCCATTTAACGCCGTATTTTCGGCAAATTAAAAGATAAGAGGCATCATTTTCTCAGGGGATCTAGTCGAAGCCATGTACTATTAGAAAAAGTATAAAAATATAAAAAAATTATACAGGGCCATCATAATTCTATGCCAACTTTCATCAATTAGAATAGTAAATAAATCGGTTTTTTCAAATGGAACACCCTGTATTTTATAAGGCTATACGAAGAACCCATAAGTACTCTATCAATTTGCTGAACCATTATTGCCTAAGATTAAATCAACTAGTTTTCCTTAAAAATGCATATATATTGAAAATTGTAAATTTTGTGGTTTTTAAGCTGAAAAGTCATAGCCGCTTGTTAAAAAGTTCTAAGTCAGATTTCCAAGAAGTGAATTTTATAAGAATAATAATTTTTTTGATTGCTTAACTAGGCAATGTAACTATTAAAAGCAAACTATGCAGTAATTCATATGTGAAATTTTGTTTTATTTAATTGGTTGGTACACTTTCTCCAACCATTTTGATCAAGTCGCCATCACTTAACTCGTTTTCTTCTTCATCACTTATTATCCACTGATTCACGTTATTTGGTATTATCTCTTCACAGCCAGGCAATTCTTAAATCAGATCAAACACGTTCGCTACCTGCGCCTGTTGTTGCATCATCTTCTGTCTGGTCTTCATACATACATACATACAAATATATTCACATACATATTTCTTAAATTTCGGAGATTGCGGAGGCATAGCGAGAATTATTTCGTATAATCCGGTTCATGTGTCGTTTCGGACAATGTGGAGTTCGAATAATCAGGAGTCTACTGTATATATATATATATATATATATAAATATATATCCACTGGTAGATATTCAAAATATAACCGCATAGAAAAATATTCCGGGCAACTAAATGTTTACAATAAAAATAAGAATAAATATATCTACAATGAAAATATGAGCATGGTAAGCAGAATGAAAAAATTTTTTTCAATTGAAAATTTTGGGGCTTCCAAGAGCTGTAACACACTATATTATTGACCCATGGATATAGGGAATTATACCACATGAAACGACGAAACATAGCCAAGCCATACGTTAAAATCATATGTAAATTTTTCTTTGACAAATGTCCAGGGAAAATGTACCGCCAAATATCTATCTACAGGGTGTCCACCTAGTGCGCGTAAGTCCAATATCTGGGTTAATAAAAGAGATAACTTAATTTTTTTTTCTACAGGGTTGTCTAATATCCCGAGCTGCACAAAATGAAAATATATTTACATATTCAGGGTGTTCAGTTTTTCCTGGACAGGTACCAACTTCGTTTTTCTAAATGGAAATATATATTTTTTATTGCTTTTTCGAACTAAACCCTTGATTTTAGTAGGACTTTCATCAGCCTTCCCTATACCTAACTTAAACTGTTTTTGAAATATTGACGGGTGAATATTGACATTTTTGCAACTTTGACACCCTGTAAAATCTAAACGGTTTGAGATCAAGCAAAACGGTTTGCACATTCCTATCTTAACTTTTCATAAGCTATCGTTTGATACTAATTTCAAATTTATACAGGAATAAAAAATTTTCAAAATTTTCAGAAAATTTTAAATTTTTGGATAATTCTGAAATTAGTACCAAACGATAGCTTATGAAAAGTTAAGATAGGAATGTGCAAACCGTTTTGCTTGATCTCAAACCGTTTAGATTTTACAGGGTGTCAAAGTTGCAAAAATGTCAATATTCACCCGTCAATATTTCAAAAACAGTTTAAGTTAGGTATAGGGAAGGCTGATGAAAGTCCTACTAAAATCAAGGGTTTAGTTCGAAAAAGCAATAAAAAATATATATTTCCATTTAGAAAAACGAAGTTGGTACCTGTCCAGGAAAAACTGAACACCCTGAATATGTAAATATATTTTCATTTTGTGCAGCTCGGGATATTAGACAACCCTGTAGAAAAAAAAATTAAGTTATCTCTTTTATTAACCCAGATACTGTATATGTGAATTATTTGGCGTTTAAGGGGTTAAAGTTGCTTATTATTTGGATCTAGGAAACTATGACTTAAAAAACTTAGCATTGCTTAATGAAGTAGGTAGTGCTATTTTTTGTGATAATTTTAATGGTCAAAACCAAAACAATTAAACATCACAATTTCATCTTTCACATAGAACAACTTACTGCGCCAATAAGTTAGAGGAACACTAAGAAAAATAGTGAATTTTTCTTAACAATTTTCTTTATAGTTTTATTAAACCAGTGAAAAATAGTAGGGTTGGTTATTTTATTGTAAGATTAATAAAATTTGAGCAAATGCTCAAATATCTTATTATAAAAAAACAAAGACAAAATATGGGAAACAGGTTAGGGAGAAAATCATCTTGTTAAATTCAATAGATTAATTCACAAAAATTAAGTCAAATCGAGTGTGCGTATGCCAGTTATTTGTCATTAGTGTTTTTACAGAAATCTTGTATGCATGAGGCGCCTAAGTGAAGTTTAAGTTGCAAGTGCTATGATATTAATCGATGACTGATACAAGACAACTTAATGTAAACCCTTCTGTTGGGGTTGGGTACAGGGTTTGGAATCTGTACTTGGTTCCATCAGCCTACTAATTTCATAACTTTCATAATACATTAAAGAAAATATAAATATTTTTTTTTGTGTTGCTCTAATTTATTGGCGCAATGTATATTCTCTCATGAGTATGATAATGTACAGGCTGATTGGGGGGAGGGGGGAGATGCATGGGGATTTCAGAAGTGGTAAGAGATACAAACTCGGTTAAATGGGGGCAAAGTTGCACAATCAGGGAGCCAACATAATCGCTGAAAAATATCAAGACTATCTTGATATATGAAGACTTCAAATGTTTTTAAAAAACAGAAATTTTGAAAATTCGTTTTTATTTTATTCCCACTTTATTTAAGTAAATATTGAAAATACACTTCTTCACAGCAACTTTTTGTGTTATATCGAATGGCATAATCATATTTTTCATAAAACGTTTTGTCTTTCCATGGCCATCATCAATATCAATTCTAATTTTTTAAATACGGCCCTGGAAGTTTTATTATGTTTTGTGAAATCTCTGTGTCTCCTGACACTATGCTGCTATCACCCAAAACAAATTCAGACATTTTTCCCCGAAAAATCCACCTTCAATGTTTCCATTTCGACGTGCATCAATTTTTTTATTCACTCATTTTTTGGGATTTTCTTTCGTTTAATGTGTCATATTGCCCAAAAAAGATTAGCAAAAAAGACGCATTTTCAAGTAACATTTTTATAGCAAATTAAAAAAAAACATTTTGATTTGGACAAAATTTAACTGAAGTAAATAACAGTAAAAACAAAATAAACAACGCAGTAAATAACAGTAACAAAAAAAACTTATAATAGATTTTCAAATTGGTGCTCTTCTTGTTCCATACATTTGTTAATTATTTTATTACAATCATTAATAGAGCGCTCAGTGTTCCTCTACCTAACCGGAGATACACTTGTGGAGCGTAATAGAATATGGCTCCAACATGACGGAGCACCTCATGATAATTCAAGGGAGGTATCAGAGTACTTAAATGCGGAAATTCTAAGGCGATGGATCGGAAATAAAGGTCCTGTATAGTGGCCACCAAGGTCTCCTGATCGTATGGTATGAGATTAATTCTTATGGGGTGTCAAAAAATTATAGATAGAGAAGCTTCTATAATGCAGAATTTATGATCCATCACCTCGGAAATTCCGCATTTAAGTACTCAAATACCTCCCTTGAAATATAAGGGGATGCTCCATCATATTGACCATATTCTATTACTGCCCGTTAAGGGTATACCACCCAAGTATTCTTCCAATGTATTTCTCGAAAACTTAAGCATTGCTTGTTCTCAATGCTTTAGCTCCAGTTAGGCAGAATAATTAACAAATGTATCGAACATCTACTGTAAGGTTTTTTATGTTTTTATTGTTATTTCAACAACCAAAAAGTTGCTGTGAAGAAGTGTTGTTCTGTTTTCAATATCTACTCAAATAAAGTAGAAACAGAATAAAAACGAATTTTCAAAACTTCTGTTTTTTTTTTTCAAATATTTCTAAAACCAATCAATAGCCTTGACATTTTTAAGCCATTATGTTGGCTCCCTGATTGTGCAACTTTGCTCCCGTTTAACCGACTTCATAGCTCATACCATTTCTGAGATCCCCATGCATAGATCCAAAATTGAATCAGCCTGTATAATATTTACAGTTTATTCAATTGTTTTTTTATGTTTACCCTTAGAAGCCATCTGAAAAAAAAGGTTTCTGGTTTCTGAATAGTTTTAGGTTTAGAGAACAGAAATTATTTTGCAGTTTTCACACAATAACTCCTTGTAGGAATAAGATAAGACAGATAACATATATTATTGGAATATATGTTATTATCTCGCCACTACAAACATTCACAGATAACATATATGTTTTAATAGCCTACAAATATAATTTTACATTTGAATTTTGTATTTTTAAAAAAATTTGAAAAACTGCACAAAATAATATTTGTAGTCTATTAAAAAGACCAGATATTTTTATTTTTTATTATATTAGTACGAAAATAGTTGAGTGAATAATTTAATTTTATCTGTACCTAGTGATGTAACTGTCTAAAGTTTACACAAATGGAAGGGAGATTGACACTGCATAACCATAATTTTTAGTTAATAAACACTGGTAAGGGTAAACAACTGCCCACAGCACTTACTATGTTGGAGGCGCTGTTTAAATTTATTGTTATAAAAAAAATTACCTTTATAATAAATTATGTTAAACACTTCTCCCAGTCCACTTATGTTAATTATGACATGATCCCCAAAATATCTGCCTATTTATCATTGCTTTTGAGTATGTATGTAGGTATTTTGCTAGGCAATTTTTAATATTGATATAATTTAAGAAAAAAATATATTTTAGGATGTATATTTAGTATACATTTTAAATGAGCTTGCTGGAAACAGTTTTATGATATTCTGTTCAACATGTAACAATACAATTAGGACAGCTTTATTGTTAAGAAATTTAGGATTAACAGCAGTACCTCTACATGGACAAATGTCTCAGAATAAAAGATTGGCTGCATTAACAAAATTTAAATCGAAAAATAGATCAATTTTAATATCAACAGATGTGGCGAGTAGGTAAGTAATATTAATCAACCACTCATTTAAGAACAAATATCAATTTTTTTACTAAATACAAACATTCATTAAAGGTTTTATACTGCTAAGCAATATAAAAACTTTAACTGTGAGTTGAACATGTATTGATGAATGATCATATATTATACATATTTTGAAATAATTACCAGTGTGTCGAGAGTATTTTTAAGGCATATTTCAACTGCTTCACTCAAGTTAATAGAAATTTAGCATTCCAAAATCACAACCTGATTGTTCTTTTTAATAGCTCTGTAAGTTTGGAAACTTGTGTGTTACCAGGGGAAATATTATTAACAGTAAATCGTTAGAATTTTTATATACAATATCATTTGAATCATTGGAATTTTTGACAGATAATTAGGAATTGTGGCATTTTTAAAAAATCCTAGTTTTTACACATTCTCTGCATATCATGTATTGAGTGAAGCCGTTATGATTTCATTGATCACATTGAGGAACTTATTTAATGAGTGGAAGAATAGAGCAAAACGATATTATTGCGCCATTGAGATTTCCCGGGAAAGTTCAGTTTCAACGAATTTTTTATAGATGTCGTTTTACTTTTTATAGTGAGAAACTGGAACATTCTCTCTGACTATCTAGTGGACTAATCTCTGATTGTACTCAAATAAACCAAAATTGTAAACCTACCCATACAAAAACTAAATTGATTTGATGAAAATAAGTTGCTATGCTCAAAGTAGTCGTATAGTTGTGTTTTTTATTTATATAAACATATTCATACATTTTTGATAAACTCATAATTAATGTTATTGGGCGGTAATTTTGATTGGGGATGGGACGGGCATTTTTTGAATATCGGTGTTATTTTATTTATTTTAAAGCAAGAAGGATATAGACCTAATCTAATGCTGCTGTCTGGTGTTTATTAGTTTGGATAGTGCAATTACTAGATAATGTTTTACAGCCTTTATTGAAGGGACATTCATATCGTATATAACGTTATAACCGGACATCCGGTTATAACTTGCTTATTTTAAATGGAACACCTTATGTCCTATTTCATTTCTGGATTCTACGTAAAATTCTAAACACATTTCATGTAGGATGTCCTATACCTATCTTCAACTATTTTTTAAAATATTGACAGGAGCCGTATTTCGTTATAACTAAATAATTTTTTTATTTAGTATGGTGGAAGTTTAAGTTAGGAATTTTTTTAAATAGTTATATTTCATCTGTAATAGAATAGGTTAGGTAATCCTCATAATTAAAATATTATATTTTTGGTGTCATCTCTTTATTGTCAATTCTACATGATGGTGAAAGGAATTCTTGTTTTGGCCTGGGCAGTTACCGGACTAGAATAATATTTTCATCCATTTTCTCATAATTATCATATAACTCAAATGCCTCACATTTTTAATGGCCTAATTTCGAAATAGGTATGTTCATGCCATATGTTACAACTTTCCTATACAACTCAGAAGACATCTTCACTGCAAGAAATGTGTGCAGAAAATCTGTATGCATATATTTAATTGTTACATCACAAGAGATATCTAATATCTATTCAGTGCATGTACCCTATGATAGTGGTATATCATAGGGTATATATAATGATTTGAATTTGATTTTTGATTTTCTTTTTTTCGCTTCCAAGTATCTCGCCTAATATTCCAAATAAAAAATTTTATACACTAACTGTAGTTCATAAACATGGAATAGCTTGTAACTAGAGAACAGATAACTCTACTCAATTTTGAAAAATGCAAATGTAGAGGATTGAGTTGCCTTGTGCAACAAAGGTGGTGCAATATGACACACCTCGCTATTTCAAAAATTGAGAAAAACTGCTTTCAACGAAGACTACTAAATTTTACACACCGAGAAAAGAGGGGTAAAACTAAACCTACTTGAGTCTTTAGAAATTAATAAATTAATATCATCCTGTATATTGCTGAATGACCTAATTGAAACAAATTCATCTTCATTGTTAAACTTATTTCCATGTTAATCCCCTTAATTAAATTAATATTACAAGTTACTTAGCCCAGAATCCAATTTATTGGAAAAAACTAAAAGGAAGATTAATTGTCAAGTCTACTTGGTCAAAAGACAGTTCTCTCTTAAAATAAAAACCTTCACCTTCACCTTTATGAGTATATTCCATTTTAAAATGTATACGATTATGTTGTGACAGAATTATATGGAGCTCTGCTATTTCTAGAAATGATATCAACTAAATTCAACTATCAACAAAAACATGTAAAACAGCATTGGTTGGTTTCTTTTTACAGGAAAATACAGAATATTATCTCCTTTTATATTAAATTCAGCATATAATTAAAATAAATTTTAATATTAGGTGCAAAGTTACTACCACAGCACTGCCACAAAGTTATAAAAAACACATTATTTCATTTAAGGCCGTTATTTCTTATAAACTGCAGAACATAGCATTAGCAAATGTGTTATCGCTGGGAAGATTTTTTGATGCTCATCAGTATATGAAAAAACATAGGGTGTGTCATTTAATATGTTTGAGAAAAATGATAGTTCTCATAATGCCATTGCCGTGTAAAGCGTGAACAGTTTCGGAAGAAAAATTTAAGGCAACTGATACTTCGGGACTGTAAAATTGTAATGGCACAATAAAAAAGTTAGAAATATTATGAAGTACATGTTGTCTTAAATTTAGTCCTTTTTGAACATACATTGGTCATTATCTTGGAACCGCCTAAAGTTTATGTTACTAAAGTGACCCTAGAATTGTAAGAAAACTTAAATGATGTAAATATTCAGGGCAGGCAATTTAAAAAATCATAAATATCTATTATAATATGCACTGAACCTCGGGAATTATTAGCTTCTTCCCTAAAGGTTCAGGGACATAGCTCCGGTTAGCTCTGGGCTCAAGGCGGGGATTGGATTTTACTGTTAAGCTTACTTATAAAAAATTGGGCACCAGGTAATTTAAATGAGAAAAAAATTATATGAAATTGTGAATGCGTGAAAGTAAGAACAAACAAATTACGTTAAGATAAAAGTATATATTACAAGTTATATTTACAACTCAATTTATGTTAAATTGAAAAAAGACTCTACAGCCTGAAAGCGTTTATCAAAATTTTACAAAACAATTTTACTGGGCTGGGTTCACCAGTCTTCGGCCTACTTATGGATTGATCTCACCCACTAGCCTCTCCTAGATTAATCCGGAACTCCTGAACAGATCCCCGTCTAGCTAGACTTGCTGGGGTTGCAGGGATGGATGTAAGTAAATCCCACGTAGCTAGGTTTCAGGCTCCAAAGGTGGAAACAGGCACATGTAAAAGATTTTATGATTAGCCCAGTCCCAGAGTTGTACAAAAAATGATCCAGGAATTGGAATTTTGTAAACAATCAAACCGTAGAGCAACTATGTCTGAAGGACAGTATATAAAAATTGTGATAGAAAAAAAATAACTTATGACCAGTACTATATACTACAATAAAAATTACCAAAATTGCAGTAACAAAATTCGTAACTGTGCTACACAAAAAAACTGGTTAGCATAAAGGTGAAAATTTCTAATTCATACATGAGATTTTAAATGCAAAATTAACAATATCAAGAAAAATGAAATAGAATTAAATTGAAAAAAAATTTATGTGAGACGGTCTAGAATACGAGCAAGTAATCAAAAATAAAATTCCTGGATATAATAGATTCTGTAATTAGCACACAAAATTTATAGTATATCAAAAATAACCATATGGTTATATACAAACGCACTAACCAACCCAGGCTCTTCACAGAGAACAGACCTTTGCATACAGGGTACAATTTTCTTTAATCATATTCAATTTGTTAAGAAAATGAAATGTACTCACCTGTATGCAAAGTGCAGTTCCAATCTCGTGCATCCACCTTAAATCTGTCCTAAGACGTTCCACCTGGAATTGGATGGTTTACGAGAAAAGTAGATTCCTGGGAAGATTAACGTCTAAACAACTCTGCAAAAAAAATAAAAAATTCGGCAGAAAATTTACACCACGTGTAAACTAAATTTATTATCACTTATCTCGTGACAACAACAAAAATATACGATAATATCAATTAATGAGCTTATTACAGATAATACTCTATTATATCAGAACACCGATCACTAACAATAGTGATAATAATTCAAGATTTAAATGAAAGTAAAATTTAAGAACATGTGCTTCCAATAAGCGTAAAATTGTCAACTTGCTTGTACTCTGTTGAAAACCAGACTCTCGAATTTTAAAAATGTCTTAATTTCCTGTCTGTTTTGCGTCCCTACCTTTTCATAAAAGTGACCAATCAGAACCACTTTAGAGGTAGACAACACATTACAATGTAGAGAGCATTTTGGGTTGCGGGTATTCAGGGAAAATTGATATTATTTTTAATCGTCCGGAAATATACTGCTCGTCATATACAAAGGAACAAAATGATTAAAATTTTGTTACAAATAATAATAATATCTCTATCCCTCATTCTCATCTTAGTAATAAGCCCGGAAGTCAGAGACTTGTGTGGGAGAGGGAGCGGCATATTATTTTGCGGGTCGCGAGTGCGCTCAGGAACGACTTACGATGTTATAACTTTAACTACCATTTAGTACGAGAATAAGGGAAACCTGGAAAACCTTATTAATTAAAGTGTACAGTAGGTTGTTAGCCATTTATACAGTGATATTGTAGTACTAGTTGCATATTAAGCAATTAGAAAAAGTTGACCACGGTGAGATTCGAACCGTCGTCAACCACGGAGAACGATTAAAAACCAGACGTTTTAACCGCTCAGACACCAAGCTCCTGCCATGCTTATTTAATTTTCGAAATATTTGCCTTGTAAATGCCTGTTCAGGCTTGACCTCGGCCTGTACCTCGGCCTGTAACAGGCCAAGTTATGGCCTGTTCACGTATTAATAACACCCTGTATAATACTGCTAACCACTATAAACTTTAGTTGTCACATCTGAAGAGGCCGTTGTGTTGTGAAACAATTGTTAATAAAAATGTAAATTAAAAAAAAAACATTTCTGACAGTTACTTCCTATTTCACTTTCAACTTTTTTGTAACAAAACAAAATAGTATAATGTTGCTATCATGCTAAAATTTATAAATATGTCATATTAACATGTATAATTCGCAACCCAGGAAACCATATATTTTTGGTGTAAATGTACTATTAGTAGTTTAAATTCAATTGATCTGCTATCTTCAATTTTTATTACATAAAAGTGTATTCTATTCAAGATATATAAAGATCTATACATTGTAATTTAATTTAAAATTTTGAACCCAGCTTACAATACAAGTATATACACAAATATCTACACTTGAAATTAAACAAAAACTAAAAACTTAGGACCAATAAGATTTGGATATGATGTACAACTATTTAAACATGCCATTACCACTCCTGACACACTGGCATTACCAACATACCAACTTTTCGCTAGTTTTGAGATTTTACTTAATATTTAAATATTGTTATGGTCCTAATAACAGCATTATATTATTATCTTAGAACGCAGAACTTAAAAATTAAATAATTTATGTGTAGAGTCTTGACCATGAAAATATACATTTTTGTAACATCAATCCAAAAGTAATTTTTGTGTTTAATAATTATCTGTTTTTTTTTCAGTGTGTTGATTTTACATTTTATTTTTGGTTTGGCAAAACTAGGTTTTAAAAACCAAACCTATTCTTTTGGCATAGGGGTTTATTTTCTACTACTATTTATATTTTCAAAAGTACTCAATTAAAAAAAGAAAAGAAAATTGTTTTTTTTTTGTTTTTGTAATTGTATCCTCAATTTTGACATTTTAGGTTTCAAAACATTACCAATGATTTATCTTTGATGCTTTTTTACCTAATTTGAGAAAAGCATTTTTGGGTTTAGTCAAAATATTCACTGAATTTCCTTGTTTTTAATAAAATTCAAATCAATGTATGTAGTGCTAAATAATCATTAAAGTAGAGTGAGTAATAGAAGTATTGCATAAAATATTTTTTTAAGGACAAAAAAACTATAAAAATACGAAAATTTGATGGCAGTAAAATCATTTTTATATAGTTACTGTAGAATATTGTAGTTTAATACTGTAAAACTATTTGAAATTTAAAAGAATTTACTTATAAGTTAAAAAACTGTGCGAACGTCGAAAAAATTTCACGTTTTTCACTGATTTAGAAAAATAATTAAAATTATGGAAGTAAATATTAAAATTTATTTATTACCTATATTGTAATTTTAATATAACTATAAACAATTCTTAGTTTTTCCTTATTTATTATCTCACGCACACTGTTTACTAAAATAAATTTGTTTGCATATTATTACTAAACACAAACTTGCTAAACTTTTTCTGATTTTTTTTATCTTATTTTTATCTTAACCTAAAATATTGTATAATTCTTGAATGTGAGAGTTACAAATCCTCAAACTTAACACCTCACAATATATAACTGCAATACAGCATTGTGTTATGAGAAAAAT
The DNA here is from genome assembly GCA_963924545.1 of Pogonocherus hispidulus. Classification (NCBI taxonomy): domain Eukaryota; kingdom Metazoa; phylum Arthropoda; class Insecta; order Coleoptera; family Cerambycidae; genus Pogonocherus; species Pogonocherus hispidulus. The sequence continues at coordinate 30,858,905 of OZ004698.1, forward strand.
ATATTTATTACAGAGGTTTGGATATCCCACATGTAGATATTGTTATAAATTTTGACATTCCTACACACAGCAAAGACTATATTCACAGAGTGGGAAGAACGGCAAGAGCTGGCAGGTCCGGAAAGGCTATTACATTTGTGACACAGGTAGTAGTTTGTATTTATTTATTTTGAGCAGTTATAAAATTAATTCCTATTTATATTTTTAGTATGATGTCGAATTATATCAGAGAATAGAACAATTAATTGATAAACAGCTTCCACTATATAAGACTGAAGAAGATGAAGTAATGGTATTACAAGAACGAGTCGCAGAAGCGCAGAGAATAGCAAAAATGGTATAATATAATTTATGAAGTTGCGTTTAAAAGCTAGTTCTAATGATGTATAATAATTTGTTGAATATATGTGATATAAATAATTGTATATTCGTCACTACCGCTGAAGAAATTAATTTATAATTTATTAACACCTATAAAATTTGAAATTTTTTACTGTCTTTCAATTTTTTTTAGGACGTGAGGGATCTAACAGAAAAGAAAGGAAAAAGAAGGAAAGCCACAGAAGATGACGATGATACAGAAAGTGCAGCAGGGATTAGGAAGAGACTGAAAGGAGGACAAAAAAAAAGTGGACGAAAGAAATAATAATGAAATAATCTATGTTTTACATTATTTTAGAATTTTATAAAATCTAATATTTTAAATATAATTGTTATTCCTAGTTGTAGTCTGTTTGATTTCCCCCCAGGACTATTATCCAATAAAGAGTTCTACATTGTGAAAAGGCAATTAATGTTAGTTTCTCTTCTAGTAAATTATATATTTTTATGAAATAAGTGTGTTGGTTGGGTCGTCTAGAAAACCTTGAAATCCCATAAAAGTCATTAAATTGCTAGGGAATTTAGAAAAGAATGGCATCCTTGGTACTTATCTTATTCGATAAAAAAATAAGTCCACTGCCACTTTCCATGTAAGAGTTCACTTATCTCGTTTATGAATGGTTTCTATTATCTCTGGTTTGCTGTATTTGCTGAATACAGCAAACCAGTACAGGGGGTGGGTGTGTGGGCATGCACGCACACATTTTAATTCTCTTTCGATTGGTATTAACATTCCCTACACCTAAATTCCACCAATTTGAAGATATTTGGACATTATTGCAGGAACGAGAATAACTGATCAGTTAGTTGTCAGGTTGACCATGCACCAATTGTCATTTCTTACTCAGCCAAAGTGACTGTCATTGCTGTAAAGTGAGTTTGCCGATTTAGTGAAAGCATCACCTATTAATATTATTTTGTTTCATTGTGTTCTTATTACTGTTCTAGCGAATGTTCAATATTGTGAATATTTATAATAAATGCATTTTGTATGAGTTGTGTTAATTACTTCAAACAGTATAATTGTTGTACTTCAGTCGGGTTCATTTTCACTGTTTTAATGAGCAATATAAAATATTAAAATAATGGTAATTCAGCACAAATTTCTACATAATTGAAATTATCCTAAAAAACTATTAAAATTTACATCAATTAAATATTGGGAAATTGACCTATAATATGAAAATAGGATGAAATGCATTCCAATGTTTAAATTTATTTCTATTAACTTCCTTTCGCTCTTGATAAACTTTTGTATTTTAAGTATAAAAAGCACAAATTTTTTTAAATTTAGAAAGGCGATGGATATGTTAATGTCTCTCGAATTTAACATATTGAAGACAATTATTGTCCGTAACAATTTCACCATCTCAAGACATTTAAATGTTTTGTTTCATAGCTAACTTAACAGCTAACTGACCGATTGTTCTCGTTGCTGCAATAATGTCCAAATATCTTCAAATCGGTGGAATTTAGGCTTAGGGAGGTGCTTGGCATATCCTTTAGTACTGCCAAAGCAACTCTCTTGACCTGGGCCGCGGGGCAAATCCTCTGGTATTGGCAAGAACTATCAAGATTAGTTCATTCGAAAGTGTTCATAATAAACCCTTTAAAAACAAGAACTAAAAAACTTTTAGAGGTAAACAGTAGGTGTATAATGGGCTAGCTAACGGAACCGAGCAGTTGTTTTGTGTCATGAGTTGAGCAAGAGCAGTTGAATGACATATCGCGCATGACTAATAGACCATCTGGTGGTGAATGAACACCTGGCGTCTAGATGGTATCTGGTTTCAATAACTTGTCCAGACAAGTCGATATATGTCATCGAACCCACATGCAAATCATCATAAAAACAATGTGTTATAGTGTTTACTTTCTATTAATATTTTAAAGAGGATTCTCTATATAGAAATGAAATACTTAATTGAAAATTATATTTAATAGATATATTTCCATCGCTCTGTATATAATCTGGTAAAAAGTTTGACACAAAATTATTTTGAAATTAAAATGATGCCTAAGCGGGTGGAACTATTAAAAACAGAAAATATAAATGAAAAGCAGGACAGGGCGAGATAAAATAATGCATGGGTATATGGTTCTACATTTGTTAAATGTTCATAAGTTTGGAGAATTTTGAATGACCTTAAATGCTTGGTCGTCCATTATTGATTATAGATTATTGATTAATGATTATTGATTATTATACAATATGAATATCTGATTTCAATAACTTGTCGAGACAAGTTGATATAGTGTATGAATACCTGGCGTCTAGACAGTATCCGGTTTCAGAGTACGATGTAATATCTAAATAAAATGGCAGACTTGTCGAGGAAGTTGGTATAGCATATGAACACCTGGCGTCTAGACAGTATCCGGTTTCAGAATATGATGGAATATCTAAGTCTGCTAACATCGGAAGAAGCGGCCATTTGATTGGTTCTTATCCAGATGAGTCCAGCCCCCTGTCACATACTATAAAAGTGAATACTCAGATTCTCTGTACGTAGTCTAGCCAGTTGCAATGAAGTGAACACTGCGGAAAGAATTTCTCTTACAAACGCAATCTAGTGCGAACCACCTTAAAAATATTAGGGACATGCTGCCTCTTTCCGAACAAGAAAAAACCGTTTACAGAAATGCTGTTATTGTCATATCTGCAGAAAACCTTTCAAGACTGAAGACGTGAAGGTTCGCGATCACTGTCACATAAGAGGACGCTTTCGTAGTGCTGTTTATACTGTATGCAATTAAAACTACAAAGTGTCAAAGTTCATACCAGTTTTCTTCCATTGTGTTAGTAATTACGATGGACACCTGTTTCTATTGAAGCTAACGTCTAAAATGGAAAGTGTTGCTGTAATAGCGCAAACCAAGGAGTAGTACATCATATTCTCAAAATCAATTCTAGTTGAAACATCTAAGGATCCAAAAGTACCAGATACATTTTTGAAGCTAAAGTTTGGCGACTAGTTTCGCTTTTTAGCCAAGTCCCTCGATAAATTGAGTAACAATTTAGAACATCGTCAGTGTATCGAAACAAGAAAGTGCTTTCCAGATGATGAAGAGTTTACGTTAATCAGACGAAAAGGTGTTTTTCCCTATACTATGTAACTTCATTTGAAAAGCTGAAAAAAGACCCAAAAGATAAATTTTCCAATGATTTAACTCAGGAATCAATTTCTGATAAAGAGTATGAACGGGCAAATAAAGTGTGGAATACCTTCAACTGTAAAACTTACAGGAAAATACGCAGATGTATATTTAAAATCAGGTGTTCTGCTATTGTCTGATGTCTTTGAAAACTTTAGAAAAGTGTGTTTGAAGCAATACAAATTAGACCCCGCCCATTATTTAACAGCTCCGTCGCTGAGCTGGGACGTGATGTTACGTTACATAAACATCGAGCTCGAACTTTTAACAGATGTCGATTCTTTACATTTTTTCCGCAAAGGAATTAGAGGGGGGAACTATACTCAATGTAGTAAAAGGAAGTCCATTGCTAATAATACATTTCTACTAAATTATGATCCCACTAAGCTGACTTCACATATCATGTGCCTGGACGCAACAAACTGGTATGATACAGTGATGAAAAAATGTCTTCCCACTGGAGGGTTCAGATGGTTCGAAAAAGGGGAAATTAACACCTTTGATTGCTCTACTGTCGACAACAATTTGCCTAAAGGCTATATCTTGCAGGTAGATGAATATGTAACAAGTCTGCATAATGACCAGAACGATGTACCATTCTGTCCCGAAAGTATGATACCACCGGATTCTAAATATCCTAAATTAATTCAGAATTTACATAATAAGAATCAATATAGATCAATGTAAGTAGTATAGCTATGGTGGTTCTGTGACAACTCGATGGCATGTCCATCCGAGGTTACTACCGACGAGGGAGTCCCGTAAGAGTTTTTAATGATCTGAAGAAGTGGTTAATGACCAGAAGGTTTAGTTCCTATGTTTTGCCGTGCGAATCTAGATGGCGCTGTTCTGGGGGGGGGGTGGTTTTAAGTTGGCAAAAGGTCTTTATATGTTAGATGTGGAAATATTTTTCATCAATCATGTGCCATAAGAAATAACTTAAAATATAATAAAATATGTGAGATAAGAATTGTTTGCTGTGGAAATATAAATCCAAATGATCAAGATTTGGAAGCAACTAATAATAATAATATTAATAGTAATACTCAGCTGCTATTAAAAGATGAAAATGAACTATTAAAAAAACTAATAAGTGAAAAGGATGAAAAATATACGGTCTTACAAGAAAATGTGAATTTGTTGAAACAAAATAATATGTTGCTTCAAGACAAATTGGAAGCATTAAAAAAAGATAAAAAATCAGACCAGATACCAAGTAAAATAAAAAGAAAGCCTATAAAAGATGATACAAAAACTGTAAACAAAATAAAAACCAATATGCCAAATCAATCAAACCTGAAGTAAACAAAGGTGGGCAAAATAACAAGGACACACAATATAAACAATACAATAACGAAATAGAAGCTCAAATCAACATAATGGATAAAATTATCAATCTAGAGGCAGATAAATGTCAAGTTAATGAAGATTTGCAAGGATTTACTACTATCAATAGGAGAAAATCATATAAAACACAACAAACAGAATCTAGGAAGAAGACCTTGGGTGTCAACGATACTGAAGATTTTGGAATAGATAAGAAGGTTTGGCTATATCTCTATCGAATTAAAAGGCATGTAACTGAAGATAAGATAAAAGAATATCTACAAAAGAATCCTAATTTTAAAGATGAGCAGGTTACTGTGAAAGAATTACAAACATCAGAATCGCAAAACAAGTGCTTCATGCTAAGTGCAGCCTTCAGTCTAAAAGATGAACTGTATAAGCCAACTACTTGGCCAAAAAGTGTTGCTTTTCGCAGATTTGATTTTAAAAAATACTACTCCTATCAGCAGCGGACAAACCAAAGAAACCAGGATTTTTAAATAACATGAATCTCAGTACTTCTAAAATTCCAGGTACGAACATGAATCTCAGTACTGCTAAAATTTCAGGTACGGACCATGTAAGACAGGCTGACTCGAGACAAATAATGCCAAAGGATCAAAGGTCAGTAAACATACTCGAGAATCATTAAGTGTTATGCATTTAAACACCCAAGGTATTACTGCAAGCAAAGTATCACAGTTAGAGGTTCTCCTAGACACTGTGAACACAGACATCATCTGCTTCTCAGAACATTGGCTCACAACCTCAGAAATAAAACAAGTTAATTTAAATGGGTATACACTTGTGAATAACTTTTGTCGCAAGGATTACATTCATGGAGGGGTCTGCATATTTAGCAGAAAACACCTAGACTTTAAACCTTTCATTTACGATAAATATATAGAAAAAATTTTTTAAGTAGCTATAGTCACCCTTAATTTAACAAATAATGTGTTGCTGTTTATAATTGTTTTTTACAGTACTCCAAAAAGTAGCTTAGAATCATTTTTAACGGAGATGTATAGTCTTATGTATAAAATCTATAAAACAAATTATTATTACATTATATGTGGTGATATAAACGTTGACCTCCTGGTAGATAGCAATGATTCAAAGAAAGTTACAGATATGTTTAATGAATTTAATATGAGAAATCACATTGACAAACCTACACGTATTACAAGAGGTATTGACGTAATGTTTTCAAATTTAACTGCTGGTTCAATATGTGTTACAGATACCCATTTATCAGATCATGCATATCAGGTTTGCAATTTTGCATTATCAGAGTTTCTTGTCAAAGACTTCTTGTTGACGGGTGATTTATAGGCGTGATTATTCTGATGATAATTTGATGACATTTAGAAACTTATTACCAAGGGAGACATGGGATGATGTTTACAGACACCAAAACGCTGTAAACACAGCATTTAATTTGTTTTATACCACTTTTAAATTCCATTATTTAATTGCTTTTCCCCTAAAGAAAATAACTGTTAATAAAAGGAAAAAACCATGGTTTAACCATGAAATTAGAATGCTGCATCAGACCCTATGTGAGATGTGTAAGCTAGCGAAATCTATAAATAATGAAATAATAAAAAATAGATACAAAAGCCTAAAATCATTATATAAAGAATTAATTGCAAAGAATAAGTTGGAATACAATAACAGAAGAATAAGAAAAACTAACAATATAAACAGAGAAAGCTGGAAAATCATTAATGAAATGAAAAATGTCAGTAGCAACTTAACAATAGAACTTAAAATATCTAATGAAATCATCTCTGATAAAACGGAAATTTGTAATCATTTCAATGAAGTCTTAAATTTACTAATACATAAACCTAATTTCACGGAGCTGAAATTGTCTCCCCTCTCGATCTCTACCCTATATCTGTACCCCACTACTCCATGTGAGATTCAGGATATAATTAGGAAAGTATCACACAAACCAACTTCAGGAATCGATGAAATTTATGGCAAAACATTAAAAATTGTAAGTGATCTAATATGCCACCCATTATCGCACTTAATTAATATATCATTTGGTACAGGTGTATATCCTGATGCAATGAAGTTGTCAAAATCAGTTCCAATTTTTAAAGGTAAGGGGACTAGAAATGAAGTTGTTAACTACAGAAATGTATGCCTGCAGCCACAATTCGCGAAAGTATTTGACTCCAGTTATAGTGTAAGACTAACTAATTTTATAGAGCAGAATAATCTTATACCAAAGTTCCAACATGGGTTTAGGCAAAGAATGTCAACAGAAACTGCTATCAAAGAACTTTGCAATAACATTTATAATTATCTTAATAATAAACAGGTTCCTATCGCCCTTTACTTCGACCTTAGTAGAGCTTTCGACACTGTAGACCATGATCTGTTATTAGATAAACTACACAGGAATGGCATAAGAGGCGTAGCAAATAAATGGGCCTCTTGTTACCTAAATGATATATACCAGACTGTAATCATAGACAATTGTAGGTCACACCCAGCCTTAGTTACAATAGGTGTACCACAGGGCTCAGTACTGGCTCCCTTATTTTTCTTACATGTATAAAGCGTTTATTATGCAAAAAAAAAAATAATTAGATGCTGTGTTGGAGCTAATCCACGAGAATCCTGTAAACAAATGTTCACCAAGTGATCTATCTTGACGCTCCCATGTCTATACATATATTTGATTACTTTGAATATAAGGAAAAACATATCACAATATGACAGAAATAATACGATTCATAATTATCAAACACGTATATGCAGCAACTTACGTTTGCCGTTTTCACGACTGGCAATTGGCCAGAATTCATGCTCGTACCAGGGGGTCATCTGTTATAACCAGGCTATAAAAGTATTTAGAAGTGCGGGGAATTATAGAATATTTAAAGCACAACTGTATCAATATCTTATAGATAGGGCCTTTTACTCTGTTGAGGAGTTTTTAAGTTCTTGATTTTAATATGTGTTGTGTATCTTAATGTTGTCTTGATACTCTTAATCCCATTTTAAAATAAGTAAGTGTGTGAATGGATTTGCGAGCCGGTGGTAATTGAATGAATGAAAGATATTGACTAGTCTTATAAGTTGTCACAATAAACTCAGATAAGCTAGGGATGTGCAATTCCACTAGCTTAAGTTCATTGACATTAGCTCCGGTAGCTCAGGGAGATTTATGACACTAGGGCGTAGTATTCGTAGGGCTGCTTTGAATGTTGACAATTATTTATTTGGGCACCAGGATAATTTTTAGATATAAGATAAAAGAAAACTATATAAAAGTTAGTTGAATACACTATAATCAAATAAGCAAATTGACTTGAAATTACTAGTAGGGGATCCAAACCTTCGAATTCGCTCTAAATCAAAAGTTAGTAACACCGGCGAGACATATGAATTTTGATTACAAAAATCGAAAAAGGGTGTTTAAATACATAGGAAAACACTTGTTGGACTTTAATTGGCTCTTGCACAACTTCTTAATCAGAAAAAAACATGGCGGAATGGATAATTCTGAAATCAGTGGTTTTGAACATTTACATCGCTCTAAAAAAGGGAATAGTTAAGATATCGATTTGATTTTTTATATGTAGAATCTATGATAATGAGCGCCTATAACTGTATTATCAGAATAACGAAAAAACGTATGATTTTTTTTTTACAATTGTCAAAAGTGGGGACAAGTGAATTTGTGTATCTAAATTTTCGACCTGTGGACAACTATAATAAATATGCAAAATTCGCATATATGATATGCGAGTGAAATGAAGCCAATAAACGGGGAAAGTTTTTGAAAAAAAAATTAATGCATTATCTTACGTAGTTTTTGAGTTATGCAATTTTAAAGTTGAGCGTGATATATGCGAAGGGATTCGCGCGGCGAGCATGTTACCCGGGTGCATTGGACTCGACTCGTGCCTTCCTTATACGAATAAAAACTAGTCTAGGACCTATTAGGTACGTCGCGGCGTGGATTTTATTTACGAAAGATAATTATTTGTGTTAATTTATAAAAAAAAATTAATAGGCATTAACGTGTGTGACTTACATAATATAAAAGGTTTTAAAATGGCTAAAACTTTAGATTTCAAAAAGTGTATTATTTGCCAAGAGACATCTGAGAAATATTTGAGTGTATTTAGTGAACGGGGATTACCGACGATACAAAAGGCTATTACTATTAGAAAAGATAATGTGTATAAACTGTTACATGACGTAGTAAATAATAAGGACTTCATTTTAAAAAAACCCGTCTATCATAGGAAGTGCTGGGCGGATTATACGCATAAAAAAACTCTTTCTACAACGAACCTAAACAATCAGGACACGGATCAATTTTCACGAGGCGAATCCGGTAAACATAGTGATCGACAACCTATAAACTTTAAAGAAGTTTGCTTTTTATGCCTCAAAAATAGGGACAAAAAAGGAAATCGCAATATGTGTTTAGTTTCCACACAGGAGAGACAAATTAAAATTTATAACAAAGCTAAGGAAATACACGACTATGACCTATTGAAAAACATTCAAGGATATGGATACAGTCCAATAGATATGATTGCCGCTGATTTTAGATATCATGTTTCATGTTACAACGGTCTTATGTCTAAGCACATTGATGAAAAGCCTCAGGGTACTGTGTACGATACTGTGTTTCGACAATTGATGGACGAAATTGAGCAAGACTTGCGATTTTCTAAACGTATATTCTATGTTTCTGAACTACGGGATCGCTTCAGAAGCATTTTAGCTACTATTAAAAATGAAGAATGCACAGATAAATACAAGACCCATCACATCACTAAAAGGGACAAAAAAGTGTCGTATGTTCCTCACAGTTAACGCTTAGTGAATTTTTTACAAAGCTTAAGAATTTGAAGGAAACTCTTAATGACAGTACTGACTCTGGTGACGAAGCTAACGTAGTAAACGATGAAGATAAATCTCAAGATAAATCATGTCGAGAATTATTTATGTGTTCTAAATTGTTAAGAATGAATATGAAAATTAAAGCCTCTGAAATAAAAAGCGAATCTAGGATTAAGAAGAATGGTGAAGATAACATATTGAAGATAACTAATCAGGTGGCACTGGATAGAATTCCTCTATTGTTATATAATCATTTGGCATGGATACTTTCAGATGCCGACTTTACTTTTGATGATACGGGTCGAGTTGTTTTACCAAATAAAGTTCATCAGTCAGTACTAACTATAGGCCAAGACATTATGAGAAGCGGAACTCATACTGAAATGCCCAAACATATTGGACTTTCCTTGTATATCTTTAAATCTATTCGATCAAAAAGAATACTTGAAATTTTAAATAAGTTAGGTCATTCTATAGGATATCAAGACGTTCAGAGGATTATCTCCACTGCTGCACGTGAAAATAAAGATAGATATGAAGTATCTGGCATTCCAGATAACTTACGTAAAAATTTGTTTACACAATGTGCATTCGACAATTTGGATTTTAGTGATGAAACAAAAGACGGATCGACATTTCACGGTACAACTCATATTTTTTATCAACACGATGCAGACGATATTCATGAAGTGACAAAATTGCCAATAAAAAAGGTAAGACAATCCAGTATTTCGGTAGATCAATTTTATCCATCGACGAGTGTGGTAGGTATTAAAGACCGACGTGCGGCACGATCAATTGTAGATAAAATTCCGAATTATGAGTTACGTAAGGAAGGTATGCAGTTTGATCATTTACCATTAGAGAATACCTGGGCAATATATTACATGTTAAAAAGCTTAACGCAAAATGAAAACGCCAGAGAAAAGTATATTTTTGCAATGCCTTTTTTAGCCGGGGCTTCGAGAGATCTGCAAAACATGGTGAATGTAGATTTTGAAACATGTTCTAAACACCATGGTGATAATAATACATTAGCCGCAGCTCAAGCGGACATGATAAAAAAAATTAAACGTGTTATTGATATTTCGTCCAATAAACACAGTTCCAGTTTATGAAAAAGTACTAGAAATGGTTGTGAAAAACCAGCTGTTGGAGTATTGTGATGAGAATAATATAATAATTCCAAATCAATCCGGTTTTCGTAAAAATTATTCCTGTGAAAGTGTAATTTTAAACATAAGTGACGAATGGCTCACTGCAATGGATGATGACTGTATTATTTTGGCAGTGTTTCTGGATTTCAAAAGAGCCTTTGAAACAATTGATAGATTATTGTTACTAAGTAAATTGGAAAAAATTGGTGTTAGTGGAAATGTACTTTCGTGGTTTCAGTCCTACTTGGAAAGACGATGGCAGAAAGTTAAGGTTCATGAAACGGTGTCGGGTAAGAAAGAAACTAAATATGGTGTACCCCAAGGAACAGTACTTGGACCTCTATTGTTCCTCCTGTATGTTAATGATATAGTAAAAGTTGTTAAAAATTGTGAGATATGTATGTTTGCTGATGACACGATGATTTATATTACAGGAAAAAATATAGAACAAATAGTTTATTTAATGAATACTGAACTAAAAAATTTATACAAATGGCTAAGTAATAATAAATTATACATTAATGTTAATAAATCAAAATATATGTTTTTAGGGAATGTAAATAAAATCAGAAAAACAAATTTGACACAAAATATAAAAATAAATGATAATGATCTTGAAAGAGTAACCGAAATGAAATATTTGGGAGTAATTTTAGACCAGAATTTAAATTTTAAAAGTCACGCAAATTACATAATAAATAAAATGTCAAAGAAAACATCTTTCCTCTATCGAATAGGTCATTCATTGTCAATGTATACTAGATTGTTATTATATAAATCTTTAATAGCACCTCATATAGAATTTTGTTCATCAGTATTATTTAACATCAGTAAAAATCAAAGTCAGCAAATCCAAAAAATTCAAAATAGAAATATGAGATTTGTTATTAAATGTAATAGATACACACCTATTAAATTAATGTTAGAAATGTTGGATCTAATGAGTGTAAATCAAAGAGTCACTTTCAAAACATTACTATTAATATATAAAATGAAAAATAAAATGTTACCTAGTTATTTAAATGAACGAATAACATATGTTCATGAAGTTCATGATTACCCCACAAGGCACACTGATAATTTTTTCATTAAAACATTTAACAGAAGTAGGACCAGCAAATCTTTATTTTCTAATGGATTGAAACTGTTTAATCAGTTGCCGACTATAATAAAACATTGTGGAGAATATTTCTCTTTTAAAAATATGTTAAGCCAGTATGTTAAAACAAATGTAGAATTATAATGGTTGTATACATATAGATCATGTTGTACGAGTATATTGTCTAGAATTAGGGTAATCCATGTAATGTATTTGTATGTACTTATATTACGTGTGTGGGTATCTACACCCCTTTGTAGTAATTATTGTATTGTTGTGAATAGCTTATCAGCTAAATAAAGTATATTATTATTATTATTATTGAATACATAAATCCATTTTTGTTTGAAGAAAATACGTTAATTAATATTTGTACTGGCAAAAAGGCACAAAGCAATGATCTTGCTTATGGATGGAAATTTGGTTTTCAAGCATTACAAAGTGCCGCTGAGAACAAAACAGATACAATTAAATGTCCAAAATTACAAACGTTCGAGCATACTGCAAGAACCGTGAAAAAAAAAGATGTTGTGCAAGGTATATATCTGGATGAAATACGTGTCATGAAAACACTATGTTTTGTCAGCAATATGTCGGATGAAGATAAATTGTCATCTTTTAGTCACGAGTGGTCAAATTACCCACCTTCCCTCTTTGAACCATCTGCCAAAAGTGATTATGGATATATCATGAGAAAAGGAGTTAAAAGCGACTTTATTAATTCAATAATTTCGAACATCGGCGTTGACTTCATTCCAGTAACCAATTTTGACAATGAATCGGTTTTTATCATCGATGCAATGGCATTTATTCAAAAATTCCAAGCAATGCGTGTGAAAACTTTTTTTGAATTGCAGGAAGCGTATTTAAAAAAAATAATAAAAATGAAACCCCCTTCCTGTATGTCCATACATTTTGTCGGTGACAGATATGATGAAGGTAACAGTTTCAAGGCTGATGAACGAGTACGACGAAGAAAATCATCAGTATCATATGAATTTACCGTAACGGATACAGTTCCTATTCCAAATTGGAATAATTTCATCAGCAATTTAAAAAATAAAGCAGGCCTTCTAAAATACATCTCCGATAGCTGGTGTAAATATGGCCACCAAATGTTGCCCAATAACGTTGACTTATATTTAGGAGGCACATTTTCCGATCCGTGTCAATGTGTGAGAGTATCAAAAGCGGGGTGTTCTATTGTATCTAAACTACAGTGTAACCATGAAGAAGCCGATACGAGAATATTTGTGCACTTAAAATTTGCTGTTGAGGAGTTTGGCATTAAAGGAGCAGTGATAGAAGCTACTGATACCGATATCATTATATTAGGTATGTTTAACCTTTACCAAACAAGGAATCTTGAGGAATTATGGATCCATGCTAGTAAGGGTTATTTGGCTGTTCATGAAATAAATAAGAAATTGAATGAAAAATATGAAGACAAAAATATTATTAAAACTTTAGTGTCAACTTATATTTTGTCCGGTTGTGATACTGTCAGTTATCCATTTCGAAAAGGGAAGAAACGAGCAGCTACTGTCGCACTGAAACTAGCCGGTCAATTAAATCCTCTTGCTGATTTTGGGGATAATGGGGAGAATGCAATAATTACTGAAGATGTCATTCAAAGTGCCCATACATATTTTGTTAATTTGTACGGTCGTAGCGACTTTAAATCATTAGATCTGTTAAGACAACATTTATTTTCTATTAGCCAGGGTGACCTGCGTTCGCTACCTCCCACTGAAGATGCTTTCGTCCTACACGTAAAGCGAGCCTTATATCAATTATTACTTTTTAAACAATCTGCCGTGCCCTATCCTGATACACCCCACGTAACAGATTTTGGTTATATAATTGAAAATGGACATATGAAACCACAAATGATGACAAAAAATCCACTGCCGGAGTTAAAAAAAATTAAAAAGTGCTGCTGTAAAGTAAAATGTGACAAAAAATGTAACTGCAGTTGGTGCTCCGTTGCTTGTACATGTGCAGCGTTCCCTAATAACTGTTTCAAGGGAAAAAATACTACGGGGCTCTTGTTAACAGACAGTGATTCCGATTAACAGTACTAATATAGGTAGTTGTTCAGCTACATAAGCTACATTGGATTATGAGGTGAGTTGAAATATATTAATTAACCTTTCCTTTTTAATTCTTTTCTGAACATGTAGATTAGAGCTTAATTCCAACCTCAGAATCTATTTAGGAGAATATAGTATGTACTTGCTATATTATATTATCAATTATCGCCCTTATAAAATTTTAAGTGTTATTAAAAACATAAATAAAAAAAAGCGCGGTAAGAGTCGTGGCTCAAATGCGTGAATGAAACATCCCGCGCCGCGTGTAGCTATAAATAATAAGCAGCGAACGGGTGATGGACGACGCGCCGCGATTCCAATATTACGGTTCACTTTAAAAATTCGTAACTCTAATACTATACATACTACTGATTTTTTTTTTGTTCTAAAAACTTTTTACATCTTCTGGCAACATTTCGTTCGCATATTGTATATGCAAATTTTGAAAAACAAATGTGGTTACCCGCTGGTTGAAATTTCTGCTACCGATTTCTCGGCGTATTCATTTTGACATGTAAGAAAAAAAAATCTAAAACAAATTTTGAACTTTTGCAACTGCAGTCAAGGGCGCTCATGATTTCTCTTTTTACATACCAAAAATTAAGTTGATATCTAAAATAATAAACTTTTTATAGGCGGAGAGATGTAAAAGAGTACGTATTTTCGAATTACTGCTCCGCCATCTTTTTTTGCTGTTTAAGAAGTTGTGCAATTGCAAATCAAAGTCCAACAAGTCATTTCATATGACCCTAAGTGTCCTTTTTCGAAAACCAACAACAAAATTCATATTGCTCTCCGGTGTGGGTACCTTCAACTTTGAGAGCCTTGGATCCCCTACTATACAATGGAATATTAAAGTTACTATTTAACAATAATTAAAAAATGATGTAATATTGACTAAAAAATGAAAAAAAAAGGTAAAATGAAATTTTATAATTGGCTAACTTTACATACATTTTTATGAGGTTCGGGGTCACTCTGACAATCTCGTTCCTTCTTTATGAGGTCAGTACTCTCACCCTTAACCTGTGCTGATGATTGGATCCAGGTGGACTTGCCGTGGCAAAGTGGGGAAGCTAGAGCTCTAGTCCAGATGACGGTCACGTACTGGCTAAGTCCAATCCTCTTACCTATGGATTTGTAGATGATCAGCGTCCAGGGTTCTTTAGCAGGTTGAGTACATACAAAGAATTGTTTGTGTTAAGAGTGCCCCAAAATTTACAAATATATAGATGAACGTTGACGGCTAGTGTAGCCAAGATTAAAAATTATAAATAAATTCCTGAAGGGAATGTACCATAAAATATGGTTGTTGTCAAATACTCTGTGAATTATCACAGGGAAAATTATAAACAAATGAAAACAAAACCTGGAAGTTGTCAACCTTTAGTGACCCGACCCAGAATGAAGCAACTAAAATTACCCAAAAAATTGCATTCAAATGAACTGACTACAGTTCAGCCACTCGACAATTATTCTTAACAAAAAAACTCTAATCGTTAATATTTAAACTTACTATAGTTCAGAAGGAACAAAAATAAATTCAATAAAAAAAACCCTCTATTATCTGACCCAAAATTCCAAAAACAACGGTTTCATAACCGGTTAAACAAGGAAATATTACCACTCTAATTAGGTAAAAGAGAAAAACTATTTCATTAATATTTCAAATACTGAGTGACAAGTTGTAAAAATTCGTATTGATTGATTGTACAAATTTGTTACCAAAGAACAATAATCAATGAATTTACAAATATTAGGAAACTGTTCCAGTCTTCTAATCGGCGTGCATGTGAGTTATTAAAATCAAATATCTACTCAGGTAGGCAAGCAATACCACACTACCTCTAAACAAATGTAGATAATTACAAAGAAACAAATTAATTAATGTAGTGCAGAAAGTACGATATTAGCAATTTTCTATAGCCTTCATACAATATATCATAACGCTAAGATAAGAGAAGATAAGATAAAGATAAGATAAATGAACTTAATTCCCAAAGGGCACAACACGTGGTTTTGACTAGTAGCAATCCGATTCAAACAAAATGGAGGCAAGAAAACTCAAATTTATTGGTTTAAAAAACAATGTTTTCTATAATCTCCTGACTAGAGCACAGCTTCACAAATTTATAATGTAATATTGAAACAGTATTCTAATGTTCTGAATCGTATTCCTGATCACCATATAGAGTGACAAAAAAATCTCACTGACCACGCCTAAATAATTTACCTAAAATCCAGGTAAATCCTGATTATATATGAAATATAATTACTTAATAATAACAAAAAATCGCTATGATCGTATTTCTGTACTAATAATTATAATCGCAACCAATAATGAAAGTGAATAAATTATATATATATCAAATAGATAAATAACTCACATGTGCCTATCCACGAAGACGGGGACTGTCTATTTCCCTATTTCCCTATCCTAATTACACCGGCGTTCTCGCTTGAGGCCACCGTTTTTCTTAGCCAATGAGCGTCCTCCAACGCAGAATATTTGAAAACGGAAAACTTAAGCCACCAACAATTAGGTTGGGTGTTTTACGGGGTGCATAATAGTCAACCTCATGAAACGACATTAAAATGTACGTTACAAAGTATTATACTGTGTAAGTTAAAACTGTTAATGATGAATAAACTCCTATCTATCTATCTATCTATCTATGCTACCCTAATGGATTGAAATCTGAAGAAGTGTAGTTGATAATGACCAGAAGGTGGTTTAGTTCCTATGTTTTGCCGCGCGAATAATCCAGATGGCGTTGTTCTGTGGGTGGTTTTAACTTATCCTAAGAAATGTGCAAGTCTCATTTCGAACAAGACTTGAACCGTGCATTCAGCAACAGGGTGGACTGTTTGAACATGAAATAAAATAAAATTTGACGAGACTGTTTAAGCTTACGTTAATCTTTGGAAGGGTTGAACAAAATCTCATTTATATTCAAAAAATTAAAAATTTATTTTTATTACATTGTATTGATAACTTAAGTTAGTTATTTATTTGAATAAAAAATATATATATATACCACATATATCATTCCCACCCATACCTCTCCCTCCAAAGCAGTCTCCCTCTTCTTATGTTTACTCCTCCTACATGGAGGATAATGGAAGGGCTACTAATTTCCAGCTGTTAGCATATATAAGTCTGAACAAAACACATAAATGTATCATTGTTTTGACACTAAAACAATACCATAACTTGAATCTTTCATATTTCTGCTAATATGGATCACAGTGGTAAGTGATAGTAAATTTTTTAATTTGACTTTTAATTTACATATACTTATCTATTGTTACAGAATTTAGAACTTGCCCATTGGTACCGTTTCATCGCGTGTTAAGCCATCGCATGGAAACCATCTGGTAAAATGTAGACGGAGTCTCCGTCTACAAAACAAACAAACACAGAGGCAATATTACACATGTAACGGCTGCAACAGCAGCAACAACAACAATAGCAGCAGTAGCAAAAGCAGCAATGACAACAACAATAGCAGCAGTAGCAACAGCAGCAACAACAACAACAATAGCAGCAGTAGCAACAGCAACAGTAACAATGATGAAGGATGGAGGCTTCATGATCAGGATTGGATTGATCCAGTAGATGATTGGTTGCAAAACCATCAACAACAATAAATTAAATAATTTTATTGTTTGTGATATATATATATTTCTAATAAAATATTTTAAACACAATTGTTTATCAGTTTTTTATATAATAAAGAAATTATTAAATTTTGATATAGAAACCATTTTATGTGATTTAACATAATCATAAAGTAAGACGCACTACTTAGATATTCCTCAATTAAATCAACAAAGTATTAACTGCAGCATACTTTGAATCACTTTTTGTCAAAGTAAGAGCTAGGTATATGTTTCGATTTATCTGCATCCTCAAAAAACTCCTGAGCTTCACATGGGAAACATTTTCTGTTTGGTAGGTCGCAATCTCCCAAGGATTGTTAACTGTTTACAGGATTGCTCGATCCCTATACTACAATGTAATCCATAATTGTGATGTCATCAAAGATCCAATAAAGCAATCTGTCAAAGTCAAACTGCAAGCGCGAAAGCGGAATTTGAATTTAAAACTCTCAAATCAATAGTTAATTATTCTTATATAATACCTTTGTTGTTTGTGTTTGTGGGTAATAGCAGAGGAATTAGTTTATCCTCTGGTAATAGTTTCTATAATAAGTAATTGCATAATATTTTCCTTGGTTTCTTTATGTTCTTTAATTCTGTGTCTACCAACAAATTGAAATTATATGCACATTTTGATACAAACTATCCGAGTATATTATTAAAATAGGTAAGCATATGCATTATTTTTTAATTATGAACATATTCGGGGTAAATATTCGGTATAGCACTTTTTGCTAATACAATACCATTTGTAAAATTAACTGTTTTAACAGATAGTACACATTTTTCTAATTTATAATCAAGGGGCGCATATTTGAAAAAATCACTTTCTCTATTAAAAAATTGTTATTTAAAATCTTATTTATAGGATATATTCTTTCTCGCGCAGAATGTTCTTTGTTGTGGTCACAGATTATAGAGAGTTGTTGTGGTGTGGCGTGGCTGCTTAAGTTGGTACCTTTGTTCTCCAACGTTCTGGAACTAGTAAATTCGACCAATTCTACTATGTAAAGAGAACAAGTGGAGTGGTTGTTGCAGTTTCATTTTAAATAAGTGGCAAAGTGAGTAAATAAATAATATTTTAAAGCAATTGACATAAACATGCCTTGTGATAATTGTAAATTAACTATTAGACAGTGTATTATTCTATCTTCGCAAAGAAGAAAATTATTAGATTTTTTGATAGATCACAATTTAATTAGAAAATCAAAAACATGCCCCACCTGTAAAAGTAATATATCTTTAAATATAAATAGTTTATTATTTACGTGCAGGAAGATTTATAGAAGAAACAAAAAAGTTAGAAAATGTAAATTTGATTTTAGTAGCAGGAAAGGTACATGGTTTGAGAAAAGTAAACTGTCTTTAAAGGATATACTCTATATGACAGTTCTTTGGCTACGACTTCCTTTTCCGCGTCAGAAAATAATTCAACAAGAATTAAAATGTTCTTCAGAAACTGTTGTGAATTGGTCCAGTTATTGTAGAGAAGTTTGTATTCACTGGTCTTTAGAAAATTCTCAAAAATTGGGAGGCAATGGGAAAATAGTAGAAATTGACGAAGCCAAATTTGGCAAACGAAAATATAATAGAGGCAGGAGAATAGAAGGGCAATGGGTTTTTGGTGGGTATGAGAGGAATTCTAAGAAGGTTTTTCTTGTACCTGTTCCAGATCGAAGTGCGGAAACTTTAATAGGTATCATTAAAGAATGGGTTTATCCAGGAACAACTATTATTTCGGATTGTTGGAAAGCCTATTATTCATTACAACATGAAGGTTTCCAACATTTACAAATTAATCATTCCATACAATTTGTTGATCCTACAAATCCTATCACTCACACACAAAATATAGAAAGAACTTGGAGGGACGTAAGGGGTAATATACCACGTTATGGGAGAAAGGAGCATCATTTCATTGGATATTTGGCAGAATTTCTATTTAAAAGAACATATAATACAACAGATTCTAATATACATGAATTTCTTATTGCAATAAGCAAATTATATTCGCCCCCTGATTAACAATATTTTCAACAGTATTTATGAATTTGTTTTTATATGGAAATAATGAAATTATAATTTGTTTTGTATTTTATTTGTTATTATTTAAAAAAAAATACATTTTTATAAAGGTACTTTTATAGATGTTTACATGGAGCTTTATTTTAGTATTTTTATCAGATATTAGTAGCGATAATAGCGATATTAAATTTCTTTGATCTGTGCCAGTTGGTTGAGACAGCGAGAACATCAAAGATTAACGCACCTACAGAAAAAAACGGTCCAATTTACATACGCCTTATATGAGATGTTATTGTTATGTCGTCATGTCCCATCTCATAGTAAAATTTGGTGTGTCAAGTTGCATAACTGTAACTGATTTGTTTCTGATTATGACTTATAAATAGTAAATAGTGTTTTCTGGAAAATTGTCAATTAGTCAACATATTTTTCCCATTTTTTCCAAAATGAGAGTGAATTTTTGTAGAAAAAAGCCCTTGCGCCACCTAATTCTTATACTAGAAAGTGTTTAAACAGTGTTTCTAAAGATATTTTGCTTCTTTCTATAAAAATCGTTAAAAGTGGTATGCCGAACTGTTACCATATTCGGAAACAGAGATTCTGTAGAGAAATATGAACGGAAAAAGTGTGATGTTGAGTAATGCTGTAATGTTCAAGATATATTTTGCGGTTTTAAGTGTATATTTTACGTAAATTTGTTAGTGCTTATCTTTACCATCTTCTTAATAGTTAAAATAAGATACTTAAATACAAGGATGATTAGTTTTATATATAATTAATAATGTTAACTGCTTTTTTACAATAAGCAACATGTATACTGTTCGCAGCTATACTATATAATGCACAGGACAGGGCTGGACAGAGTGCTCTAAATAGGTTGGGAGTGCCACAATAGATCTTCTAGGTCGCGGTGGACCAGGCCAGGGGGTCGACTCCTATATAAATCTAATCTAATCTAGCCAAAATTAAATTGAAATTCCTATATAATTTGCCAATAAGGCTAAAATAATTAAAATAAATTTTAAGCTTACTGTAGCAAAAAATCATAGGCATCAGTGCATCAGTAGTAAAGTTAATATCAAAAATTGGGTTAAGATTTCCAGCAAAGATAATTTGTTAATAAATATATTGGATACACAATCCTTACCTGTTAAATTTGGGAAATATGTTTATTAGTTATTAAATCTTACAATTTATTCTGGTATTACAAACTTTAATAAATAATAATCATTCAAATACGAAAATTCTCTTGCAAATGTGAAATATATATATTTGAAATATATAAAATATTTTGACAGTTCGATTACATGGATCTTCGATGACGTCACAAAGGCGGATGGCAAAATTGAGCGATCGAGCAATCCTGTAAACAGTTAACAATCCTTGGCAATCTCCTCCACATTTGATACACTTATATTTGACTGGGCATATTCCAATTAACCACTACGCCAATAAATGACACCTCCGTTCAGCACAATCCGTAATAAGATAATAATTCAAGTTGCTTAGCGTCACCTACTTTTATTAATCCATTTCTCTTCACTAGATCGTCAACCCAAGATAAATTCGAAATTGTAGTAATAATATTACCTGCCAGCCACCATCTTGGACTGTCACATAGTCGGTGAAAAGCTATGCCGATCCAAGGATTGTTAACTGTTTACAGGATTGCTCGATCCCTATACTACAATGTAATCCATAATTGTGACGTCTTCAAAGATCCAATAAACCAATCTGTCAAAGTCAAACTGCAAGCGCGAAAGCGGAATTTGAATTTAAAATTATCAAATCAATAGTTAATACCTTTGTTGTTTGTGTTTGTGGGTAATATCAAAGAGGAATTAGTTTATTCTCTTTGGTAATAATTTCTGTACATACCTATAATAAGTAATTGCATAATATTTTACTTGCTTTCTTTTGTGTTCTTTAATTCTGTGTCTACCAACAAATTGAAATTATATGCACATTTTGATACAAACTATCCGAGTATATTATTAAAATAGGTAAGCATATACATACTTTTTTAATTATGAACATATTGGGAAGCAAAGATTCTGTAGAGAAATATGAACGGAAAAAGTGTGATGTTGGGTTATGCATGGTCAAGATATATTTTGCGGTTTTAAGTGTATATTTACGTAAATTTGTTAGTGCTTATATTTACCATCTTCTTAATAGTTAAAAGATACTTATATACAAGGATGATTAGTTTTATATATAATTAATAATGTTAACTGCTTTTTTTACAATAAGCAACATGTATACTGTTCACAGGTATACTATATAATGCACAGAGGCCAATTTGTGATCTCGTAATTGTAAATAGGTACAATTTATACTGTTATTACAAACTTTAATAAATAATAATCATTCAAATAGGAAAATTCTCTTGCAAATGTGAAATATCTATAACAAACACAAAATATATTTTGACAGTTCGATTACAAGTATCTTCGATGACGTCACAAAGGCGGATGACAAAATTGAGCGATCGAGCAATCCTGTAAACAGTTAACAATCCTTGATGCCGATCCTGCTCCAGCCGCCATCTTGAATTTTGGAGCACGATCGGCATAGCTATTCTACTGTTACCGATTGAAGCTCATATACCAGGTTATCGTTTCGGTGAAGTTATATTAGGCTTGGGATGTTTAAAATCAAATAAGTGCTCCAATAAAAACAATAAAAAGAAGGGCGGATCGTTAACGTTCCGTAAAATATACAGTAAAATTCGTAAAGTGGTCAAGAGGGTAAATTGGCGATGATTGTAAGATTGTAAGATTGTAATGGGACCCATTGGACAGCTTATTGTAAAAAAGGCTCGAAAGCCGTCTATTATGACAGTTACGGTAATTTAAGACCTCCTACAGAACTGAAAAGTATTTAAATTGTTCTATTAAGTACAATCATACGCAATATCAGACTTTTGATACGGTAAATTGCGGTCATCTGTGTTTAAAATTCCTATACCGGGTTTCCCATTTCATTTGACTAATAGCAATTAACATGGGCTATTATATTTCATTGAATTTTATATTCCCAGGGCACACTATGAGGAATATTGCTAACGGAATCGATAGTACTGACTGTCAAACACTTCTGATTACCAAAATACTAAAACGAAATGCTTTTTTAATTAAAATATCAATAAAAATTCGTTTTAAGTTAATAGGTGTAGTTTACATAACCGTTTTAGAAACATTATTAAACGTCATCCGGTGGACTAGTTGGTTGAGCGGCAGTGTTTCAAACTGAACCGCAAAATTTTGCAGGTTCAAATCTCGCCAGAGACAACTTTTTTTTACTTTTTCATTAATTACAAATTATTAGTGTTTACTTATTGGGATAAATATGGTTCATTGTCAGTACCTAGTTATTATTTTTGAAAGTCACAATATTTGCTTATCAAAAAAAAATAAAACATGTTTTAATTGGTTCGTTTCCTTTATCTTTAGCTAAAGCTACTACTATCTTATAAAATAAGTAATCAACAAACAAAATATTTTTTATTTATTACATGCACTGTGCTTTAGTTGTCCGTCGATTCTGTCTCGCTCTAAATTTCGTCGCCGAATCCACAAAGTTTCAAAGCTATCTCCTCCGATGTGGCCCTGTGGGCGACCGGAGGTCGCCTCCGGCCATTCTTCAATGCGTAGGGGTATTTTCGTCCCGTTTTCTACGCGTTTTCCCAATTTAAACGCCTTTTCAAAAAGCCTCTGCAAAATTTTCGTCGATCGCCGTTCGGCGAGAGAGATACGACTAGCACCGGTGTTTGTCCTCGCACCTAATGGCCCCGTCACGCCTGCCGAAATCCCGACTTTTCGCCGACTTATAGACCCTTTTTCTAATTTTACGGCTTCGAGAACCGCTTCACGCGAAAGTTCCGTCCTTTCTCTAATCCTCTGAGATTTTTTTTCGAAATCGTACATCAAGTCCTTCTACGTCTATTTCGTCTTCGAAAATCTCGAGTCGCATCCGTCTCAACTTCTTTCTCATTTTATCCACGGATGTGAGATCGCACTAACCAGACAAGCACCTCCCACGAAAACTGTCAAATTAATTAAACTTCAAATAGGTTATTTTCATTATTTTCCTATGAGAAATATTGCGAATCGATAGTACCGACTGCCAAACACCTGATTACCAAAATACTGAGGCGAAATGCTTTTCCAATTAGAAAATCGGTAAAAATTAATTGTTCATGTTGACACGTACAGTTTACATACTTAAACGCCTCAGGGTCAAGTTTTGACAAGTGATCGCGATAGCGCAATGGGAAAGTCGTAAGATTACAAACGTCGTAATGCTGATTGCGCGAGTTCGAGTCGGGCTGGAATAATTTTTTTTTTTACTTTTTAATTCCAATTATTTATTAGTATTAGTGTTTAGTTATCCTGTTTCATTGTCCGTAGTTTTTATTCTTTCTGCAGGTAAAGTTTGGAATTAATTCGTTCATTTTGGCAGTCTGTGAAATTCATCATTTTAGCTTACAAAAGTAAATACTACAATATTAATTTGCTGCTACAATTATGACAGCAATATATTTTTTGTCTCAATGATAAAATTGATAAAAATGTTTATTGAAAAATAAATTCTACTTTCAGCACTTAAAAAATTATGATGTTTTACCATAAAGAATAGAGTAACCCTTACAATTCATCAAAATATTAAGAAAAATCGTTTAGTATAATTACATCATCATTCCAGATACAAAATTTCTTTAATATGTGTTTTCTTAAAAATAATATTATTCTATATGCTTTTGTCACGAGAAGCACCTGGACCCCCGGTAGGGCTAAGAATGGGAACGAAAATCGCGATAGCGATTTTCTCCCATTTCTAGTATACATATATATTAAAACGAGTCGATTCTGTCTCGTTCTAAATTCCGTCGCTGAATCGACGAAGTTTCTAAGCTATCTCCTCCGAGCGGGAATCGCGACGCGATCCCCGCGGGCGATCGGAGGTCGCCCCGAGCCTTTGTCCTATGAGCCATTTGTTTTAGGCCCGTTTCCTACGCCTTTTCCCAATTTAAACGCCTTTTCAAAAAACCTCTGCAAAATTTTCGTCGATCGTTGTTTGGCGAGAGAGATGCGGCTAGCATTGGCGTTTGTCCTCGAGCCTAATGGTCCTGTCACGCCTGCCGAAATCCCGACTTTTCGTGGGATACCTAGACCCTTTTTCTAATTTTTACGGCTTCGAGAACCGCTGTACAGGAAAGTTTAGTCCTTTCTCTAATCCTTTGAGATTTTTTTTTTCGAGACCGTACGTCGACTCCTCTACGTCTATTTCGTCTTCGAAAATCTCGAGTCGCGTTCGTCTCAACTTCTTTCTCGTTTTATCTGCCGATGTGAGATTGCACTAACTAGACAAGCACCTCTCACGAAAACTGCCAAATTAATTAAACTTCAGATAGGTTATTTTCTTATGAGAAATATTGCTAACGGAATCGATAGTACCGACTGCCAAACACTTCTGATTACCAAAATACTGAAGTGAAATGCTTTTCCAATTAGACTATCGGTAAAAATTATTTTTTTAGGTTGACACTTACAGTTTACATACTTCATTGTCTAAGGGTAAACGCTTTAGGAGTGACGCGGTAGCGCAATGGGATAGTCGTATAACTTCAAACGTCGTAATGTTGTTTACAGTTTACATACTTAAAACGTGTCAGGGTAAAGGGTAAACTTTTTGACAATAGGCGCGAGTAGAGAAGTAATACCGGTTACGAATCCACCGGGTGGTTGTGGGGGGCGTGGCCTTGGGACGCGGGGTGGGGATGACCTTGAATGACCTTGAACGACCTTGAGACGGGTCACCTTGAATGACCTTGACACGTGGGTGGTCTGACCTTGAGATGCGGGGTGGGGTGACATTGAATGACCTTGACACGTGGGTGGTCTGACAAGGAGACGCGGGGTGGGGGGCGACCTTCAATGGCCTTGACATTTGGGTACCCTTGACATTGAGATGACCTCGTCACCTTGAACGTCTTGGGTGGCCCAAGGTGACCTTGGGTCACCTTGGGCCACCTGGCCGCGATGCAGATTGATCTTGAGACACGGGGTGGGGGTGACATTGGGTGGGCTGCCTGGGTGGGATGAGTCCTTGGGTCACTTGACAGGGATAACGGGGATAACGGGGATAACGGGGATAAGGGGGATAACGGTGATAAGGGGGATAAGGGGATAACGGGATAAGGGGGGTAACGGGGATAACGGGGATAAACGTGATATATACTAGAGATAATGTATGGGGGTATTCATTACCATCATGACATTTGATATTGTATATGAGAAGAGTAAACATGTTCACGTGTAATATTTGTAATGAGATATTTTGACATTGGGATGCCCTTGACATTGAGATGGCCTCGTCACCTTGAACGTCTTGGGTGGCCCAAGGTGACCTTGGGTCACCTTGGGCCACCTGGCCGCGATGCAGATTGATCTTGAGACGCGGGTTGGGGGTGACCTTGAATAGCTTTGACTTTGAGATGCCCTTGACTTCGAACGACCTTGACATTGGGACGACATTGACATTGGGATGACCTTGACCTTGAGATGACCTTGGGTGACCTTGAGATGGCCATATATATATAGGTCACCTTGGGTGACCCTGGGCCACTTGGGTGGTCCAGGGTGACCTCGGACCACTTGGGCGGTCCCGAGCGACCTTGAGTTACATTGTGCCACTTGGGTGGTCCTGGGCGACCGTGTGTTTTCGGTCTATGATGTAGTCGTTACATAATTATAAATGAGGGCCACTTGGGTGGCCCCGAGCGACCTTGTGTCACCTTGGGCCACCTGGGAGGCCTTGGCACATGTGTGGTCCTGGGCAACCTTGAGTTTTTGGCCTATGACGCAGTCGTTGCATGATTATAAAAGAGCGGTAGCACAGATCACACACAGTCAGTTCAAATATCTTATATGCAGCTAAGCGAGCAGAGTGTTGTGCAATCTCAATTATTTTAAGCGAGGATTATTTATATTTTATTTATTGATAGTTTTTGCTATATCCTACAACTTTTTAAAATGGCAGCACTCAATATTAGCTTATCAGAACTTAACGAGCTCATCAGTAAAGATACTCCATTTATAGAACAGAAAACAATTAAATCACTTGTTGTAGATAAGCCATATATTATAAAAGAATTACTTGAAGTTTCTACACGGTTTGGAAAATCGTTTATTGCGATTTTGTTTGATGACGGTGCAATGAGTACATTTAAATCGTTTTTACCGAAACGGGTGGTACAACTCATACCTTCAGATATTATCGATGGAATAAATTCGTCAAAGGGAGGTTATACTCTAACCTACCTAGGTCAGAGTCAGCCAATCTTTGCCGGATCAAAATCTAGATCCTTAATAAAATTTCGCCATATTGAGTGATTGTTGGCCATACATAGGTATATTGGTAGCATTAAGTAGTTAATAAATAGAATATATTGAAACAATCTTGAAATCCTACGACTTAATACATTATTTGGATTACGCACATTTGCACATTTTGCCGCCATAATAATATATCTATTTCATGATATAGTCTTCAAAATTAAGATATACCTGCCTCACATACACACATGCACATGTAAGTAGCTAATTAAAATGTTTTATGTGCATGGACTATATGAATATTCAATTTCCAGATAAGCAACAAATATGTGGATGCATTATTCGGCTCAATGGTGGCCAAAAGCAGAAAATATCGATTCAGCTATTGAAAGACTATCTTCTGAATTATATGATTTAAGTATGGATTCCATGCATGCTTCAAACTATGATCTAAATTATTGCCTAGATGATGATGGAAGTCGACGTCTTATGGAGGCATCTGATAGATACGGGGCAGGTGTAAATGTCTGCAGAAAATATTGTCGAGGTATTTTAAACTTAGAGACGTTTTGTGAAGAGATGGTGAGCATAAATTTAGGACATTTTCTACATCAAATCGAAAAATATTTACCAAAGAGAGTTATTAAGAAATATCAGCTAAAACAAAGTGACGGTGATGGCGGCAATGGCGGTGGTGATGAGACTATAGATGACTAAATAATATTTAGCATACCCCTACTATGTTATTTTAAATATAAAATGATTTTAAGAAATATATGATATTAAATTATACACACTGGTTTTATTTGATATGATAATTAAAGAAAAAATAAAAGATGCTCAGTTAGGATTGCATAATATACTTTAGCGGGTGGCCCTGAACGTCCTTGAGTGGGCGATCTCGGGTCTATGTAGGTGCGCGCCGCACCTGCTTGAGCTACTTGGGCGTTCCTGGGTGACCTTGAGTCACCTTGGGCTGCCTGGGTGGGACGAGTCCTTGGACAACTTGACGGGGATAAGGGGGATAACGGGGATAAGGGGGATAACGGATATAACGGGGGTAACGTGGATAACATGTAGGGATAACGGGGATAAATGTGATAAAGTATGGGGGTATTCATTACCATCATGTCATTTGATATTGTATATCAGAAGACTAGACATGTTCACGTGTAATATTTGTAATGAAGTATTCTCTTGGTCTAGCGGATTAAGTAGGCATATGAATATACATAAAGACTTCTCTTTCCGGTGTGATTTATGTACTAGAGCATTTAAAAGAAAAGATAAGTTAAAACTCCACATGAAAAGGATGCATGGCAATAGTGATAATATCATCATCAATAACCGTGGGATAACCCCACCCACCAGTATGATTAAAGAACAAGATCAGTGGGAATACCCTGTACCTAACCCAACGCTAGATGGAGAAAAATCTCCTACAGGAAGTAGAATGCAAAAAGACAGGGAAATGGAAAATACAACAAGTTTATCAAACTACACGGATCGTTATCAAACCAACAATTTAGAGAAATTGAAGAATAATAGCAGTGTCGATGGCGACATCAGTGATAGTTGTGCCGATGAACAGGCCAATAGAAGATATCGGCCTGAAAGTACATCCGTTGGTGTAAATAATGGTAGATGCAATCATCAGCTATCTATCAGAAAATATAATTACCAGCCTAAAAGTCCCCATCTGAATCAATCTAGCAGAAATTACCAAGACGAGGCGCTTGTTTGGAATGGCAATACAAATCCTAGCGATTTAGTCGACGCGATAAGAATTAATCGTCGCCTAGGCGTCGATTATCAGATATACATAAACACATTACGAGCAATGGGGTTGATATTGTAATGTATTGTGTAAGCATAATGCAGCCGCTCTTACTAAAGAGAATTACGGCGTACACAATATTCGTTCTTTGCCTGACATTCTAAGTATTCAGATATGTTGTTACATATCCTCAAAATAGCAAGTCTAAGAGATAAGAATGTTCTGATGAATGAATGATTATAGCCCAAATGTCACAACCTTTTTCATTGGTAGAGCTTATAGTTCTGGAAAATTCATGTTTGTACATCTTATTAACTCAAATTAGATTTTTTTTATGTAAGCAACAGTAAAAATTTTATATTGGCACAGATGTAAACCAACCCAAATGTTTTATTCATAATAGATTTAGGTTGGGTCCTCAAGCAAATAGATCATGTTAGGTTATTGTAAATTATTTGTGTATGTAAAAAAAAAAGAAAAATGTAAATAAATATTCATTTTAGAAATAGCATATTATTTATTACCTATTTGATTACAACTCTAATATTTGTCGGAAACCGACATGATATATTAATATAATATATTCGGAGCTAGCACATCTGATACTTTTATTAGGGCTCTGCATTTTAACTCGCAGAAACGATACAAACAACAAAACGGAATCTGAATTAAACACTGCGTTGGGGGAATGCAAAACACTCGGTGTCACAGGTGGAGTCGCTCAATGAACATTCGTCGCAGCGCCGCTGCTTAAAAGTTCTACACCCCCACTCCTTCCACCCGTATCGAGCGTAAGCCCCCAGTGGCCCAAAGTGACACAAGGTCACTCAAGACCACCCTAGTGGCCTAAGGCGACTCAAGGTCATTCAAGACCACCCAAGTGGCCCGATGTTGCACAATGCCAAGGCCATCTCAATGTCGTGTCATTCTTAATTGCTCATGTGTGGAGGATATGGGGGCATGCAATCCATCATTCAAGGTCATACGAGTACCAAAATGGTGATATTTTAACGAAAAAAGCTCAAATTATAGTATGATGTGTTAGTTATGTGGGGTTAGTGAAAAGAATGATTACTTGTAAAAATAAAAGTCATAGATACATTCAAAATTTATTCAATAATTCCCATCTCACATAAAATATATAAATATATGCTATAATCTATGGTTGATTCGTATTGCTGCGACTATATCATAATCGACGCCTAGGCGACGATTAATTCTTATCGCGTCGACTAAATCGTTAGGATTTGTATTGACATTCCAATCAGGCACCTCGTGTTGGTAATTTCTGCTAGATTGATTCAGATGGAGACTTTTAGGCTGGTAATTATATTTTCTGATAGGTAGCTGATGTTATTAAGCTACTTACATACACAGATAATTTACAATATCTTACACCATCTATTTGCTCGTTTACTGTTGCTTACAAAAAACATTCTTTTGAACTAATATGACACACAAAAAACGAATTTTCCAGAATTATGAGCTCTACCAACGAAAAAGTTTGTGACATTTGGGCTATAATCATTCATTCATCAGAACATTCTTATCTCTTAGACTTGCTATTTTGAGGATATGTAACAACATATCTGAATACTTAGAATGTCAGGCAAAGAACGAATATTGTGTACGCCGTAATTCTCTTTAGTAAGAGCGGCTGCATTATGCTTACACAATACATTACAATATCAACCCCATTGCTCGTAATGTGTTTATGTATATCTGATAATCGACGCCTAGGCGACGATTAATTCTTATCGCGTCGACTAAATCGCTAGGATTTGTATTGTCATTCCAATCAAGCGCCTCGTCTTGGTAATTTCTGCTAGATTGATTCAGATGGGGACTTTTAGGCTGGTAATTATATTTTCTGATAGATAGCTGATGATTGCATCTACCATTATTTACACCAACGGATGTACTTTCAGGCCGATATCTTCTATTGGCCTGTTCATCGGCACAACTATCACTGATGTCGCCATCGACACTGCTATTATTCTTCAATTTCTCTAAATTGTTGGTTTGATAACGATCCGTGTAGTTTGATAAACTTGTTGTATTTTCCATTTCCCTGTCTTTTTGCATTCTACTTCCTGTAGGAGATTTTTCTCTATCTAGCGTTGGGTTAGGTACAGGGTTTTCCCACTGATCTTGTTCTTTAATCATACTGGTGGGTGGGGTTATCCCACGGTTATTGATGATGATATTATTATCACTATTGCCATGCATCCTTTTCATGTGGAGTTTTAACTTATCTTTTCTTTTAAATGCTCTAGTACATAAATCACACCGGAAAGAGAAGTCTTTATGTATATTCATATGCCTACTTAATCCGCTAGACCAAGAGAATACTTCATTACAAATATTACACGTGAACATGTCTAGTCTTCTGATATACAATATCAAATGACATGATGGTAATGAATACCCCCATTATATTATGCAATCCTAACTGAGCATCTTTTATTTTTTCTTTAATTATCATATCAAATAAAACCAGTGTGTATAATTTAATATCATATATTTCTTAAAATCATTTTATATTTAAAATAACATAGTAGGGGTATGCTAAATATTATTTAGTCATCTATAGTCTCATCACCACCGCCATTGCCGCCATCACCGTCACTTTGCTTTAGCTGATATTTCTTAATAACTCTCTTTGGTAAATATTTTTCGATTTGATGTAGAAAATGTCCTAAATTTATGCTCACCATCTCTTCACAAAACGTCTCTAAGCTTAAAATACCTCGACAATATTTTCTGCAGACATTTACACCTGCCCCGTATCTATCAGATGCCTCCATAAGACGTCGACTTCCATCATCATCTAGGCAATAATTTAGATCATAGTTTGAAGCATGCATGGAATCCATACTTAAATCATATAATTCAGAAGATAGTCTTTCAATAGCTGAATCGATATTTTCTGCTTTTGGCCACCATTGAGCCGAATAATGCATCCACATATTTGTTGCTTATCTGGAAATTGAATATTCATATAGTCCACGCACATAAAACATTTTAATTAGCTACTTACATGTGCATGTGTGTATGTGAGGCAGGTATATCTTAATTTTGAAGACTATATCATGAAATAGATATATTATTATGGCGGCAAAATGAGCAAATGTGCGTAATCCAAATAATGTATTAAGTCGTAGGATTTCAAGATTGTTTCAATATATTCTATTTATTAACTACTTAATGCTACCAATATACCTATGTATGGCCAACAATCACTCAATATGGCGAAATTTTATTAAGGATCTAGATTTTGATCCGGCAAAGATTGGCTGACTCTGACCTAGGTAGGTTAGAGTATAACCTCCCTTTGACGAATTTATTCCATCGATAATATCTGAAGGTATGAGTTGTACCACCCGTTTCGGTAAAAACGATTTAAATGTACTCATTGCACCGTCATCAAACAAAATCGCAATAATCGATTTTCCAAACCGTGTAGAAACTTCAAGTAATTCTTTTATAATATATGGCTTATCTACAACAAGTGATTTAATTGTTTTTTGTTCTATAAATGGAGTATCTTTACTGATGAGCTCGTTAAGTTCTGATAAGCTAATATTGAGTGTTGCCATTTTAAAAAGTTGTAGGATATAGCAAAAACTATCAATAAATAAAATATAAATAATCCTCGCTTAAAATAATTGAGATTGCACAACACTCTGCTCGCTTAGCTGCATATAAGATATTTGAACTGACTGTGTGTGATCTGTGCTACCGCTCTTTTATAATCATGCAACGACTGCGTCATAGGCCCAGGTGGCCCAAGGTGACACAAGGTCGCTCGGGGCCACCCAAGTGGCCCTCATTTATAATTATGTAACGACTACATCATAGACCGAAAACACACGGTCGCCCAGGACCACCCAAGTGGCACAATGTAACTCAAGGTCGCTCGGGACCGCCCAAGTGGTCCGAGGTCACCCTGGACCACCCAAGTGGCCCAGGGTCACCCAAGGTGACCTATATACGAGTATATGGCTATCTCAAGGTCACCCAAGGTCATGTCAAGGTCATCCCAATGTCAAGGTCGTTCGAAGTCAAGGGCATATCAAAGTCAAAGCTATTCAAGGTCACCCCCACCCCGCGTCTCAAGATCAATCTGCATCGCGACCAGGTGGCCCAAGGTGACCCAAGATCACCTTGGGCCACCCAAGACGTTCAAGGTGACGAGGCCATCTCAATGTCAAGGGCATCCCAATGTCAAAATATCTCATTACAAATATTACACGTGAACATGTTTACTCTTATATACAATATCAAATGTCATGATGGTAATGAATACCCCCATACATTATCTCTAGTATATATCACATTTATCCCCGTTACCCCCTTATCCCGTTATCCCCCTTATCCCAGTTATCCCCCTTATCACCGTTATCCCCCTTATCCCCGTTATCCCTGTCAAGTGACCCAAGGACTCATCCCACCCAGGCAGCCCACCCAATGTCACCCCCACCCCGTGTCTCAAGATCAATCTGCATCGCGGCCAGGTGGCCCAAGGTGACCCAAGGTCACCTTGGGCCACCCAAGACGTTCAAGGTGACGAGGTCATCTCAATGTCAAGGGCACCGAAATGTCAAGGCCATTGAAGGTCGCCCCCCACCCCGCGTCTCCTTGTCAGACCACCCACGTGTCAAGGTCATTCAATGTCACCCCACCCCGCATCTCAAGGTCAGACCACCCACGTGTCAAGGTCATTCAAGGTGACCCGTATCAAGGTCGTTCCAGGTCATTCAAGGTCATCCCCACCCGCGTCTCAAGGTCACCCCCACCCCGCGTCTCAAGGTCACCCCCCACCCCGCGTCCCAAGGCCACGCCCCCACCACCACCCGGTGGATTCGTAACCGGTATTACTTCTCTACTGGCGCAGTAGCGCAATGGGAAAGTCGTAGTATTCAAAACGTGATAATGCTAATTTCGCGAGTTCGAATCACGCTGGAGACAATTTTTTTTTTACTTTTTAATTCCAATGATTTATTAGTATTAGTGTTTAGTTATTCTGTTTCATTGTCTGTAGCTTTTATTCTTTCTGTAGTCTGTAGGTAAAGTTTGGAATTCATCATTTTAGCTTACAAAAGTAAATATCTACAATATTAATTTGCTGCAACAGTTATGATAGCAATATATTTTTGGTCCCATTGATAAAATTGATAAAAATGTTTACTGAAAAATAAATTCTACTTTCAGCACTTAAAAAATTATGATGTTTTACCATCAAGAATAGAGTACTTACCCTTACAATTCATCAAAATATTAAGAAAAATCGTTTAGTATAATTACATCATCATTCCAGATACAAAATTTCTTTAAGGGTCCATTCGCTGTAGATTTGACAGACATGAATGCGGGGTCGGATTGAGAGGATATTTTCCTACTACCGAATTATTAAGATTTCGGAGGTGCACGTAAAACCGAAGTAAAAAGACACATGGAAATAAAGTTAGCCATTATTGCAAGGGTACCGGATTTGTCTTATAATTGCAACCAAATTTCTTTTTAATGTTATAAATTATATATCACGGGAAAGATCAAAAGATAAACTAGATCCCTATAGTAGCTAATTTTTGTTTAATACATGTATTTTAGAGAAAATAATTTTTGAAAATACACTATTTTAGTACAAGATTGTTTGCCTGAAATTTTAAAAATAAAAAGAAATACCAAAAATTACTACTATAGGGACTTAGATTAAAGTCTTATCTTTCAATACTTTTTTACTAAAAGTCGCTATCTTTTATAGTTTTTTTATAATTAGACACGAGACGAGCGCCGATTTAGGGCTTATTTCGACCTAGTGAATGGACTCTTAATATGTATTTTCTTAAAAATAATATTATTCTAGATGCTTTTGTCACCCGAAGGGCGACGCCAGACCGGACCCCCGGTAGGGCTAGAAATGGGAACGAAAATCACGATAGCGATTTTCTCCTATTTCTAGATATTCATTTACTCGCTGCAATTCCTACCGCAAAAATACAATAATTGGAACTTCAAAACAATTAGGTAGGTATTATGATTGCACACAGATATTGATTTTCTAATTTTGATAACATTAATTTAAAATCACCATGCCGCTAATAATAATTATTATGTTAATTATTTACCATCCTCTCTCATTTACAAGTCTGTGACATCCAGGTTTATTCTGATTAGAATGAGGGGTAGAGATAATTATTATTATACTTAGTTACATTTCGGTGTTAGATAAACAATATGTCTATGGGATAAACGCAGTTTCACTTGCTTTTGTTCCTACTAAGTTATATATCAGTATTGTTACATATTATTTTAATCTGAACCTGTAGTGTGGCAGCATTCTGTCATATATACTGCATGTGAAAAGGTGCCTTTAAATTATTATTATATTTTATATTTACCAAATAAACTATATTTGTAACAAAATAAGGTAGGTATATACAATACAATGGATTTACAAAATATCTTTGGTGAACAGAAATATTATTAAAAGGTACAATAAAAATAATGCTAAACATGTAGGTAAGTACCTAATAGTTTTAATAAGCAAGCTGTGGATGTTTAATTGTCACTGATTTCTAAGGAGTCAATGAATATGTTGTCATCTAAATTTTCATCAACAAGCTCAGATGTCAAAACTAAATTATTATTATTATTGTTATTATAATTAAATTTCTTTATTAACTCTAAATTATGCAAAGACTTTGGCTGAACATAAATATCATTTGAAATCATTATATCATCCAAGCATTTCACAGAACTCTCAAAATGAGTTGACATATTTTTTTTTGTAATGAAATCATCAGTTTTATTCTTATTGGCATTATGTTTTAACTGAATGTAGTGGTGGGAACTATAGGAGCATTTATCATCTTCCCATAAACAAGGTATAGGTGTATATTTTACATTTTGAACTAATTCTGGTTCTAGTGAATCAGGTGTCATGCTTAACAGTTGTGGCAAGTCTTCTCGGTCCTCTGGACTTCTAAAAAAAAAAGAATGATTGGAGATTAGTACTGTGAAGCACATTATAGTAACAATATTAGTAGCATTTTAATTGGTATATTTAAGGTATATGTACTGATGCATCAACGGTTTCCTATAAAATTATGCTTTAAACGGAGCAACGTCCCTTTACTTAATACTTGTACTAAGTTTAATGGCTGTATTACAATTTCTGAGAAACATACGAGACTTTTCTTGTCCCAAATCATGTCGCAAAAGGGAATGAGAACATTTTCAGCAATATCTGTCGATTTACAGGTCTGAATTAGTTTATAAATATTGTAATAGAAGTCGTCTACACTTTTTTTAAAAATAATTCCTTAATAACCAATTTATTAAAATTTAGAATATCATCTTCAATCATTGCTTTTTTAACAGACAACATTGCGACAGTAGTTAGTATATCTTGACCCATCGTACTCCTAATAAATGTTTTTATTCTCTTTAACGTCGTACTGATGGGCAAAATCGAGAAATTTTTGCGTAAGTTTCCGATGCCTATATGTAAAATCGGAGAACGTGTTCGATTCGGATTCCCTAGGCTGTTGCCTGCGAGCTGCGAGACAAGTGCTTGATAGTTACTCATTCCCATTGGCATTAGTGTATAATGTAAAATCATACCATATTTAGGTATGATTTTCATTAATAAAAAAAAAAAATAACAAAAACGACATTAATTTTGTTTTATACGAAAGTAACTACTTTATTTATTAAAATGATTGTATTAGATGAAAACAGAAAAAAATGCCAGAAAAGCATATTGTTTCCACCTTGAATGTATGCAAACGAGGACTGGCGAGACGAGCGAATTAAAGCGACGATTGTTGCGACCATAGACATAATAATAAAGGGGAGACAGAATTGTTTACATTTTATGCCGATCAGACATCGTGTGGTGAAATGATAGTCGTGTTATCCTTTCTATCACATTTATTAGACTGTTTCAATTATTGTAATATTGATTTACGTGTTCGTACATATTCTACATAATCAGCAAAATGGTTTAACACATAATTATCATTAATAGGTACATTCGTAATAGTTGCCAGGAAACAAAGTTACTTTACCTTAGTGCTGACAAAGGTCTAGATTGATTGACGCAATAAGGTTAATACACTTTAACCGTTACACCTCCCTTTCCTAGAGAATGGCCTTCACTGTGGCCACTTGTGAAGGACATCTTCTGAGTGAGTTACAAAATAGAGCTTCTTGCAATGCAACAAAAATGTTTCTGACAGTAGCAAAATTGATACGAAAGAAAAGAAAAAAATTAATTGGTAAATGGTAAAACACAAAAAAAAATTTTATATACCATAAAAACTTACATAAGACACCTCTATACCCAATTCCATCTACTCTAAATAATACAGTCCACTAATTAAAGATTCCCCACACAAAAAAAAATTAACATTAATAAATCTTTCAATATAAAAAAATTGTCGACAGGCCCGTCTTATGGATAAATAAAGTATTATTACATAAAATACAACATAATATGCTGCATACGATTTTTACAATTGAGTAGGTACTTAGGTATTAAGAACTAACATATGGTTTTAATCGGTTTTTGTGTACTGCAGTTATCTTGCCTTGATTATCTTTAATGGTGCAATTTGGATCATGCATCGAGACTACCGAAAATGGTCCCTCAAACCAGGGCTCTAGTTTATGTCGATTTTCATTAGTAATGATGACAAGATCTCCGGGATTTAAAATTAATTCTTTAGATTTTATGTCAAGATTGTTTTTACGAATCCTTTTTGACTTTTCAAGGTATTCTCTGGCTCTATTATGCGCAAATTGCAATCTAAAGCGAATTTCTTGCTCATATGCATCTACGTTATATAGTGGATCTACCCGTGAACCCGTCAAAAGTGCATCGAGGTTAGCCGATTTTGCAAACACTAATTCAAAAGGTGTGTAATTGTGGTAACTACTTGGCGTTGTGTTATAGCAAAATGCAAAATATTTCGACCATATGTCCCATTGTGAATATGTTGTATCGATGTACATGCGAACGAATTCGTTAAGAACCCTGTGATTCCGTTCACATCCGCCGATACTTTGACTGTGATACGCGGTAGATATTTTATGTTCAAATTTTAAAAGTTTTGCCATATTTTTGAAAAGTTCATTTCGATACTCAGTGCCCATGTCAGTCCGAATTTCCTTCATGGGGCCATATATATATATATAACATTCAGCGCTCGAGTGAAGAGCTAGCTAGCGTATAAAATTTGCCAAGTATTTACATATCTACCTTTAAATTAGTGAGTAAATTCTTTTAAAATTAGCATATTGAATCATAACAATGAGTTTTGTTTGTGCTAAGTGTGAAGTGCAAGTTGCAGATCAAGAAAGAATTCTTTGTGACCAATGCAATAAGTGCTTCCACTCTACCTGTGCTGGTTTGAGTAGGCAGGAATGTTTGTGCATTAGGGCTAAGGATAGAAAAATAAGTTTTCACTGCACCAAATGTAAGTCCTTAAATAGCTCTATATCTAGTTTGAATAAAATTGTCACAGACTTAAAATCTCAGATAAATAAATTAAATGAGGAAATTGGAGATCTAAAAACAAAGTGTGATGGCCAAAAAAGTTTAACTGATAACGACCC
This sequence comes from Pogonocherus hispidulus, assembly GCA_963924545.1. Taxonomy (NCBI): domain Eukaryota; kingdom Metazoa; phylum Arthropoda; class Insecta; order Coleoptera; family Cerambycidae; genus Pogonocherus; species Pogonocherus hispidulus. The sequence goes on from OZ004698.1 coordinate 30,897,424, forward strand.
TGAAAAAACGCAAGCACTGAGTTTTAACAATAACATTGGCCAGCTGATTGAAGAGGTCAATGAACGGGAATCACGATCGAAAAATGTTTTAATTTTTAATCTACCTGAGTCCCGGAAAGCTACAAAGGAGGAGCGATTAGAAGAGGACACTTCCGAGGCCTTAAACATCGTCAAGACGTGCAATGACGTTATCACGGATGGCGTGCGTGTTTTCCGATTAGGTAAATATACTGCTTCTAAACATAGACCTATTAAGGTAGTCCTGAATAGCCGTTCTGAGGCACTAAAAATATTACAAAATAAGAGGAAGGTAGTTATGGATGGCATCAAGATTGGACCTGATCAAACTAAATTGCAACAACAATATTATAGGGAACTTGTCAAGGAAATAAATGAACTTAAAATAAATGGCATAACCAACCGTTTCATTAAATACATCAATGGTGTTCCCAAAATTGTTACAGCAAAAAACTAACTCCAAACCCAAGTCGTAGAAACCTTGAGGTGTACTACCAAAATTGTCGAGGAATTAGAACTAAATTAATCAATTTTTTTAATAATGCTCAAGCTGTTAACTACGATGTGATCATTCTTACCGAAACGTGGCTGTGCGATGGTATTGCAGACTGTGAATTGTTTGGTGAAAACTATGTTGTATATAGAAACGACCGCAGCTCTCCAAATGGTGAAAATGTTTTGGGTGGTGGCGTCTTAATCGCAGTGAACTCGAAATATGTATCTTCATATGAATTTGGTGCCACTAGTAGTGTGGAGGAGTTATTTGTATCTGTTATCATAGACAAATCTGAGCATATTTTCACGGCGGTATATATCCCGCCGTCCTCAATTTTGAATGTTTTTGAAACCCATGCCGAATCAATGGAACGTATTGCAGAAAGTCATCCGAAAGCTATTCTACATGTATGTGGGGACTTTAATTTACCTAAACTAAGATGGTCCTTCGACTCCGAAGGTCATACTGTTACTGAAGGTTCTCTGTCTAGGCAAGCTGAAGCTTTATGTGACTGTTATAATTTCTTAAATTTAAACCAGTATAATTCTGTAAAAAATTCAAATCAAGTTATTTTAGATTTATGTTTTTCCGTTTTGCCTGGCGTGACCGTTAGTGAAAGTGATTTTAACATGACAAATGTTGACAGCTATCACCCACCATTATTAATTCACATTCCAATTGATGATCTCTATGAATCACTTTGTGTCGCAGATAGCTGGCGTTATAACTTCAGAATCGCTAATTATACTGATATAAATAATCATCTTCTTACCATTGACTGGGATGACATTCTATTGGGGAATATAAATCAATCTCTTAGTATTTTTTGTGACGAGTTGTCAAAAATATTTGAGTTATATATACCAAAATATAAAGTACCAAGTGAGAGATATCCTTGCTGGTTTAGCCATGTTACTAAAAAGTTAATTAAACGTAAAAATAAGTTATATACACAATACAAAAAAAGTAATGATCCTGTACTACACTTTCAATATAAAAGTATTAGAGCAGAGTCAAAGAGGTCTATAGATAATGATTATAATAATTTTATTTCACGCACAGAAGCCAATGTGGGGCCAAGCAACATAAAATCTTTTTGGAAATTTGTCAACTCTAAGAAAAAGTCCAATGGTTTACCTAAGTGTATGTATTACGGCGATGTTAGGTCTGAAAATGGAGATGAAATCGCAAATATGTTCGCTGATCATTTTAACTCTACTTATAACACTAATAATGATTTAGATTCATATATTATTGATAATAATTATTTTTGCAACTATAACTTAAGTCTATTTTATTTGCAAGTAACCGTGGATGAAGTATTTAATAAATTAAACTTACTTGATATAAATAAAAACCCAGGTCCAGATAACATCCCACCACGCTTTCTAAAATTTACAAGCTATACACTTGCATACCCGTTGTGCATCCTTTTTAACAAATCGTTAAAAGAGGGCTATTTTCCTGATTTATGGAAAGAGGCTTTTATAACACCGATTTTTAAATCAGGTAACAAAAATAATGTTTCAAATTATAGACCCATCTGTGGACTATCAATCATAGCAAAATTATTTGAGAAACTGATATGTGACAATATTACTCCACTAATAAGACAAATAATAATTCCGGAACAACATGGGTTTGTCAGTAAACAATCCACAGTAACCAATCTATCTTGTTACTATAACTTTATTCAAAATGCACTTGAAAATGGCACTCAGCTTGATTCTGTTTATACAGATTTCAGTAAAGCATTTGATAGGGTAGATCATCAATTACTATTACTTAAACTAAAGTTATACGGTATTTCAGGCAGCTTACTTAACTGGTTTGAGAGCTACCTCTCGCAGCGTAAACAAAATGTTGTAATTCGTGGGTATAAATCAAGGAACTTAAATGTGACGTCGGGTGTCCCTCAGGGGTCACATCTGGGGCCAATTTTGTTCTTACTTTTTATCAACGATATAAAAACAGTAATTAAAAGTAGTAATATTTTACTTTTTGCAGACGATCTCAAACTTTTTAATTCTGTGTCATCTCTTAGCGATTGTCACTTAATACAAAATGATCTGACTAATATATCTACATGGTGTAGCGAAAACTTTCTGGATCTAAATATTTCTAAATGCAAGGTCATAACTTTCTCCAGGAAGAAAAATATAGTAACCCACACTTATATTATCAATAATAGTAATTTGGAGAGAGTCTCAACAATAAAGGACCTGGGAATTTTGTTCGATGACAAAATAAGTTTTATACCGCACATAAATTATGTTGCCAGCAAGGCTTTTAGAACTTGTGGGTTTGTGTTAAGACAATGCCAGGAATTTTCATATGTACCAGCAATAATATATTTATTTAACATGCTCTGTCGTAGCATTCTCGAATATGGTAGTGTTATATGGTCTCCTACTTACCAATGTCATATAAATACATTGGAAAAGGTACAAAAAAGGTTCGTCAGGTTTTTGATGTTTAAACTAAATATTAACCCTGATGATATATCATATACACAGAGATTGGATATGTTGGGTATTGTCTCGCTGGAAATACGTAGAGTAAATGCGGACAAATTGTTTATGTATAAATTATTTAACAACCTGGTAGCCTGTCCTTATTTGTTGAGTTTGTTTGCTTTAAATGTTCCTTTTTATACTATCAGACATCCAGCTTTAATTTCAGTTCCATTTAATAGAACAGTTTACGGTCAACACAGTCTATTAACCAGGCTAACTAAACACTTAAATGAATGTAATGAAATTGACATTTTCAATTCATCTCTACATAAATTTAAAATATTCCTAAAAACGCAGGCAAATAATTTACGTATATGAACTTCAGTTATTTTTCCATCTTAAACTTTTTACATGTTCTAATTCGGTTTTTTCTGTTTTAATGTTTTAATGTATATACTTTACAGAATTATACTGTGGTTTTCCTGTCTCATTTTATTGTGGTTTGTAACTATTCAATTTCAATTTAAAAAGACTGTATGTATCTTATTGTAGTTTATACTTCTTGTATCAACTTTTCATTTAACTTGCCTTACTCGACATTACAATTGCCAATGTTTTGTTTTATATGATATCACTAAGAAATTTCGCACACAGCTAAATTATCAGTTTTATTTTCTCTTTGTTCTTTTCTACAATTTAAAATTCTTATATTTTTTATTGTTTTCTGTTTCTTTCGTTATTGTTTTTATATGCTATATGAACAATATGCGTTTTATGTTGTTCTATGTCTATAGTGTAATTACTTTTCTGTAAGCTTTGTAGGTACGATTTGGGTGTTTACCTGTACTGTACTTCATTTGAAATAAATAAATAAATAAATAAATAAATAAATAAATAAATAAATACCAAAATAAAATTGTCAAAAATTGCTTTCGCCACGGTACTGGCTTCTTTATTGGGAATAGGCATTATTATGACATATTTAGTCAGTTCACACTGCACAGTTACAGCATATGAATTACCTTGATCTGATTTTTGAAAAGGTCCAATAGTATCAATGCAAATAATGTCAAAAGCTTTTTGAGGAGTGGGTGTTAGTGTTAATGGTTCAATGTGTTTTAATTGCGGCTTGTTAATTTGACACTTATGACAATGTTTACTATACTTTGCTATATCTTTTGTCATGTTTTTCCACGTACAAAAGGATTTTAGCTTTTTTAAAAGTCGTTTTTGACCACAGTGACCCCCTAACAATGGGTCATCATGGAACTTTTTGATTAGCTCCATCTTTTCTTCATTGTTATTTATTATTCTTTGTGGACTACAAAGGATAATTGTTACATTTTTAAGAATCTCTTGACCAATTTCTTTAAACTTATTTACGGTGCACTTATTAAATATATTATCATTCATATTTAATCTTACTTTCTTATATTTTCCATCATCAGCCATTTTTTCTAGCTTAGATAAAATTTGCTTTAGAGCAATATTACCGTTAACGATAGGAATAAAAGCTTGTGCGCTAATTTTTCTTTTCTTTAAAACTAATATTTCTATGTTCGTACGTGATACTTTAAATCTTAATGAGGGTAATTTTAAAACATCATAATTATTTAAAGTTTCAAAAACTTTAATCACCTCAAGAGGGTTATTTGTTTCAGAATCTGATATTACCGGTTTATTTCTGTTCTTAGTACCTTCATTTTTTGTGCTTGTCATTGATCTAGTAACTGATAAAATTTGACAAGTATCTGTTTGAATTTGCTTCAAAAGGTCTGTATTTATTCTAGACAACGCGTCTGCCCCTGTATTATGTGTTCCTTTTATATATTCTATATCAAAATCAAATTCTTCGAGATCCATACGCATTCTTGTTAATTTGGAAGATGGGTCTTTCATTGAAAATAAATAAACTAACGGTCGATGATCTGATTTAACTAAAAATTTTTGTCCATATAAATAGCAACGAAAATATTGAATAGCCCAATGTATTGCGGTTAATTCTTTTAGAATAGTGGCCTTATTTGTTTCACCTTTTGTAAACATTCTTGACGCATAAGCAATGGGTAAGTCCTGACCTCCGAAATTTTGCGAAAGCACAGCACCACAAGAAAATTTTGATGCATCTGTTGTAAGAACAAATTGCTTAGAAAAATCAGGGTACTGTAAAATTTTTGGACTAATTAATGCATTTTTAAGAAATTCAAACGCTTTCTCACAATCAGGTGACCAAACGAAGATAACCTTTTTTCTTGTTAATTTATTCAACGGGTTAGTTACCGATGCGAAGTTCGGTATAAATCTGCGATAGTAATTACAGAAAGCGACGAACCTTTTTACTTCATCAGCTGACTGTGGTGTCGGATATCGTTGTATGACCTCATATTTCGAATCATCTGGTAAAATACCTTTATCAGTTATTTTATGACCCAGATACGTGACTTCCTTTCTGAAAAATTTGCATTTTTGCGGATTTAACTTTAAATTAAATTTTCGACATGTTTCAAAAACTTTTTTCAAATTTGTCATATGATGTTTTTCAGAACAGCCAATAACTATTAAGTCATCCATATAAAGGAAAGCCTTTTCAGGGGTTATTCCCGCAAAAGCAATGGACATCATTCGCTGAAAGCTATTCGGACTTACAGATAAACCAAATGGTAGTCTGGTGAATCTATAAGAACCTGAATCTACACTAAATGAAGTAACATTTCGCGAAGATTCATCCAGAGGAATTTGATGAAAACCTGACATTAAATCAAGTACTGAAAACCATTTAGCTCTTCCTAACTGGTCTAATATGTCGTCAATACGTGGTAAAGGAAATTTGTCTGCAATTAGAGATTTATTTACAGATCTAAAATCTATACATAATCTCCAAGCTTTATTATTATCAGAGGATTTTTTAGGAACTAATAATACGGGACTATTATACTCGGATATAGATGGTTCTATAATACCGTTCTCTAACATTTTACTTACTTGTTTTTCAATTTCTTGTTTAAGGACTCTAGGTGTTCTATAATTTTTAATATATGTAGGCTTATTTTCAACCAAATTAAGTTTTTGTGAATAAAAGTTATTTACAGTTAATTTATCGGTTTTTAAAGCGAATACGTCCGAAAATTCGCTGCACAAATGTAAAACGTCGTTTTTAATGAAACTTGGTATATTATCATTTAATTCACTTAACAGTTGCTCTTGTCTATTTTGTGGTTCTGTTGAAATTTTAAAAATTTGAAATTCATCTAAATTCATTGTTTCCAAAGAGTCTATCGTTAAAATTACACTTTCACATGTAGTGTTAATAATTTTCACTAAGGGAGTATCTTTTGACACTACTGTTCTAGCTACAAATACACCTGGTTTTTATTCTTTATTTACTACAAGACAATCTTGCGAGATGTTCTTTAAATGATTAATTTGCCTAATTACTTCACATCTTGGTGGTATATGAAAAATGTTTTCTTCTGAACTGTTGAAAATTGGAATGTTAATACATTTTTGATGACAGTTAATTGTTAACGACCAATCATAATAGTCAATAATAGCTCCAAATTTTTGTAAAAAGTCTCTGCCTAAGATACCATCAGCAGGAATTGGAAAATCATCATTTACTATATGAAAAATATGTGGAATTTTATGTTGATTAATTTTAATCATAGTTTCTGTGGTCCCCAAAGAAGTAACTTGACCTTCTGTAACACCTTTAATTTTGCTGGTACATGCAATGTTAATGAGTTGATTTAAATTTACAGTTGTACGTTTAAAAATTGATATATCAGCACCCGTATCAACCAAAAGTGTATTTTTACGACATGTCATTTCAAGATAGACAAAAACAAAATTGGAAAGTGACAGATTTAAATTATAAATATTTACATTTTTTACATTTCCCCCAATCGAACCGGTTGGGGGTCCGATTGGTTTTCCGGTTCCGTAGACCTATAGAATCTGACATTATTATAATTATTCTGACCTTGACCGCGTCTATAATTGAGATTTGCGATATAGTTTCCACGACCGCGTCTCTCATAATTCCCGCTTACTCGTGAAAAGTGACCACGTCCACGATGTGAGTTGTACGAATTATTATTATAGGAATTATTATTATTGAAATTTCGAAATCCTCTACCTCGCGTATTTTGTGAATTATAAGGTCGTCTATTGCTCCGCATAAATAGAATGTACAATGAATAAGCAAATGAATAAGCATTTTGACTTAAAGCTTGTACTGTTGTTTCTATCGTATAGTTTTGAGCAACATTGACAGGTACACCTTCAGAAATGTAAGATTGCTGCAACTTCCCCGCCAAGTTTTCTACTTCATTGGCAAAATTAGTAGCATCTTTATTATTTTGTTTTAAATTTAATAATTTAGCTGAAAGAAGACGAGAACTTTCCCCTTTTATATTACTTTTTAATTTTAAAATTATTTCATCCAACGTAGTTTCATTGTTAATTAGATCGCGCGCTTTAGAAGTCAAACCAGTTTTGACGAAAGAAACTGCATTACCTTCGTGATTAAGACAATTAATTTTTAGTAACTCTAAGGCGTCTAAGAAAGATTTTAAATTATTTGAGTTGCCGTCAAATTGAGTGGGCATAATTTTACTTGCCAGATTAAAAAATTCTGCGGCCGACATATTATCAGTAGCCATTGTGTCAGAGTCCGATTCTGATTGCGTATCGTCTACACCGTCGGAAATGTCTTCGTCAAGAATGGCTGGGTCAATTTTCTCAATGCAAGAATAAGGCACCTTATATTTTACATCTAATGACAAAAAGGACTTGACTACTTTATCACGAATGAAATGAAATATTTGTTTACATTTATTTTGACTATTTGAATCCAGAGAATTCCATGATTTTGCTAATAAATTCGTAACTTGATTATAATACTTTACTAAATTGTCCCTGATATCTTGTCTCACTGCCTCGGCTTTTGGGACGTTCTTTTTTATAATTCTCTTAGCCTGCTTAATTAGTTCACTTTTTAATTCTTCTAGCCTTAGAAATAATACTGTCTTATCGACCGGCATGAAAAATAATCAAGGTATGATAATGACACAATTACATTTTCAGTAAATAAACTTATAGTTATTTATATAGACAATCAAATTTAAAAAAATATATATATATTTCCATAGTTTGTTATAAAAGATAAAAATCTGAAAAATGGTGAAAGAAGATAAGAAAAAATCACCAATAGTTTAAATCTAAACATACCGTTACTTTGTCAAACTTCTCACTCACAGTAGTTACACTCACTTGCAGACCTCTCTAATCCGTGTTTATTGAAGTAACAGATGCTGCCATTAGCTCACGTCTCACTTGTTTCTTAATATTGCGGCGATAGGCGTGAATTCCTTTAGCGACCAAGTAAATGATCATAATCGCCAGCATCAGGTACAACACTATTTTGACGTCTTTAGTAACATTGTACTCCGTTTCTTGGACAATGAAGTTGGAGTTTACAACCCCAGTTTCTTCAACTTGTTGATCTGTAGACTTTGTATTCCCCATTTGGAATAATGATGAGAATTGTGACCAAAACCAACCAGTAAATTTGGTGTTATTTTAAATTTATTGTGTTGGAGTTTAAATTATTAGGTTTTACTTCAAAAACTCAGTAGCACTTGCTTAAAATTTTACCATATAATATATACCACATAAATATAAAACCAACAATTTTCGGCAGGATCGCCATGTGGTAAAATGATAGTCGTGTTATCCTTTCTATCACATTTATTAGACTGTTTCAATTATTGTAATATTGATTTACGTGTTCGTACATATTCTACATAATCAGCAAAATGGTTTAACACATAATTATCATTAATAGGTACATTCGTAATAGTTGCCAGGAAACAAAGTTGCTTTACCTTAGTGCTGACAAAGGTCTAGATTGATTGACGCAATAAGGTTAATACACTTTAACCGTTACAATCGTTTTCAACAGAAATCAACGTTGTAAAACTTATGCGGATTGCCCTAAATCTACCGCCTGTGTTTGAAAATGAAGAGTATATTAATTATAATTATATGATTTTTTTATGTGTAATTAAGAAAAAATAATATACCTACTAAATATTTATCTGTGTTTTTTAATTAAAATACATAATTGTTACGTTTAAAATTATTTATAGTTATATATACAGCAAGACGAACTTTATGTGAAAACTTGTAAAAATATCCTGTTTATTAATTAATTATTTTATTTTCAGCTATTATTACAATTAATTGGATGGGCTATAAAAAAATATTTTATCTAATTGTTTATTTTAATAATTCAAAGCTGGATAATGCCAATGTATTTCTTTAAATGCATAAGGATGTATGTATTAGGTAAAAGTTGAATAAAAATAAATACGAGTGGGAATGCGTGAATAGCGTCCACAAAAAAAAAAATTTTTTTTTATAGTTGTATATATAGTAACATCAAGTATATTTTTGTGGCACTACTGAGGCAATAGTGTATAAAGGTTAGTGTTTATAAGCTTAGAAATTTGGAGCTGTTAAATAATAATAATAAGGAAATTAAATAATAAATGATATTGATAATGAATGATTTGCATTCATAAGCTGTGCAGTCGAGAAATGCGTGAATATGGGGCGTGCATAGTTCTCTACTATGCAGAATATAAAATCATTCATACCTGTCTTTTAAAATGTTACAGGTATCATCCGTTTAGGCATGGGCAACACTTTCGTTGGGACGATAGAAACAGAGGAAGGCCGAATATTAGGGCCAGCTGGGTCAAGTGCAGGGATAATCTGAATGAAGCAGAATAAAAGTGTTTTGAATTGTTTATATAACATTCTGCTGAAATTTTAATAATGATTTTGTAGAGCACTGAGAATATATAGGTCTAAGTAGTAATACGTGTCTTATTTGCTCGCACACAAATCTAAATTCTAATAGGTATAAATAAACATTTAAATTAAAACTTATTTTAATGATCCCTAAAAAACTGCACACCACTGGTAAAGATAATATCTGACGAGGACGCCTAGGTTACAGCATTGTCATTTTATAAAGCTATTTCCTTCCAATTTATGTACAGGGAGGTGCATTTTCGATGGGATTTTGGGGGTATCTCGGTTGCTATGAGCGACAGAAAAAAATGGACAGCACGAACGTTGGCTAATTTTTTGAGACAAATTCAACTGTCAAAACAGAAATCCGGTGAGTCGATTTGTTTTCGAGTTATAAGCCGTTTGTCACTTTTTTGTAACTTTGGGTGGACTCTATATCTCGCTTATTTGAAGAGATACAGAAAAAATGTAAATGCAACTTTTGTCGACGTTTGATAGCATAATTCAACGGTGATATTACTTTTTTTATATACCGAGTGATTACTGATTTACGAACCAAACTTATGATTTTTTAAATGGAAACCATAGTTGGCTTGGGTCGCGATGGAAAGCTTATTTTGTCAGCTTTTCAAAAATATATAGTTTCATATAGTTATTTTTAAAATTTAAACATTTACGGCATTTTTTGTAGAAGAATGGTAACAAAATTTTATTTACAATAGGGGCAAGTAAATTATAATAGCATCTATCTATATACGATAGCATAACATCTATCATTAAGGCAACCCACAAAATTACACAATTAGTAACAACAATGAAACTAAGAAATTTACAAATATTACAAAATTTATATAATATAATAGTAATAATATAATTTAATATAATTTTAGTAATAATATAATTTTTTTGTAATATAATTTACATAAGAGAACAGTTTGAACATTGAGGTTCACACAAAGTCTATATCTTTTTTTTACACTATCTACACTTCTTAAAATATACAGGGACTTTGATTTAATCTCTGAAATGCGACTTCTATACTGTTTCTTAATTCCTCCACAGAGTTACGCGGCATGTGATATATTATATTTTTTATAAAGCCCCAAAGAAAAAAATCGGCAGGAGACAGATCCGGCGAGCGTGCTGGACACTATATAGGACCATGAGTTCCTATCCACTTGTTTGGAAAAGTTTCGTTTAGATAATTAGAAGCAACTCGAGCATTATATGACGGCGCACCGTCTTGTTGGAACCATATGTTTCTCAAATCTGCAAGTGGTAGATTATTTAAGAATTCTGTTAATTGCTGGTGTAAAATGTGCACATAGATTTCCGCATTTAATGTTTCCTGATAAGTATGGGGTCCAATTAATCGGCCTCTAAACATACCGCACCATACATTCAATCCAAACCCCCCTTGACGTCTCACTTCAATAGTCGCATGGGGATTTTCCGGATTGGGATTGAATATACCGTCACTGGTGATTCTGGCCTCATCCGTCCAAATAATATTACGCGGAAAATTCTCATCCTCTTCACATTTGCCTAGGTACCATCTTCAGAAATTAAGGCGTCTCTGACTGTCGTCTGGATGGATATGATGAAATTTTCGGAATTTAAAACATTTAAAATTATTTTAAAAAAATTAATTGAGGAAGCCGTTACTATGTGGTAATTTAACATCTTGTAGAACAATGAAAACACGTTTCTATGTATTTTACCACTATATATTTTTGTTTTTACAAAAATTTTGTGACTTAGTTTCGTCAGGCAGTTTCGACTTACAAAGTCATTTTCAAACAGTGATTCAAAATAGAATGAATTACAACCGGCAAAATGTCTATATATATAACTACTATCAGGTAAGAAAAGAGACAGTATTTTAAGGCATATTTTACAATTTTTGGGAACTTAACTATGAATATAATAAAACAATTTATATAGTATTTTTACAGGGTTTAACAGATGTAAATAAGGGTGAGTAAATCAGATCTAACTGGTCGTTTAACAAATTGAAATTATTATTACTATGGTATTTGTGAATTTCTAGGGATTCTAGTATATCTAATTTACGGCCTTTAGTGGAGCAGTGTAGGATTTCTATGGTGTTTAATTCGGGAAACTTATGATTATTTTCTATACAGTGACTAGCAAAAGAGGAGTCATTTTTTTGTAATCTGAATGAACGAAAATGTTCAAGGTAACGAGTTCTAAAGTTCCTACCACTCTGTCCAATATAGACGCTATTACACTCTGTACATTTTATCTTATAAACTCCAGATTTATTATATTTGTCGGTTACATCTTTGGCATTATATAGGATATTTGAAAGCTTATGTTGCGGTTTAAAGGCAAGAATAATTTGACATATATACGGAATAGCTGCAATTTTTGTTTTATTACAGCCTACTAGGATTAAAAACAGTTGTTGATAAGGCTCTCCTATATATATTATTGGGTTATAACTCAGCCATTTTTAAAAATAACCATATAAAACTATATATTTTTGAAAAGCTGACAAAATAAGCTTTCCATCGCGACCCAAGCCAACTATGGTTTCCATTTAAAAAATCATAAGTTTGGTTCGTAAATCAGTAATCACTCGGTATATAAAAAAAGTAATATCACCGTTGAATTATGCTATCAAACGTCGACAAAAGTTGCATTTACATTTTTTCTGTATCTCTTCAAATAAGCGAGATATAGAGTCCACCCAAAGTTACAAAAAAGTGACAAACGGCTTATAACTCGAAAACAAATCGACTCACCGGATTTCTGTTTTGACAGTTGAATTTGTCTCAAAAAATTAGCCAACGTTCGTGCTGTCCATTTTTTTCTGTCGCTTATAGCAACCGATATACCCCCAAATCCCATCGAAAATGCACCTCTCTGTACAAGTGTGGAAGTATGTATGATTCTAAACAAATGGTGTTTTTTGAATGGAAATGTTCTGTCTCCCCTAGTATTATATGTCTATGGTTACGACGGTGCCCATCTGCTCTATTTCTCATATAGGTATGCTTACTGGACTGCAACCCCATATTTGTGCACATAGGCCAGCTGGATATTGTAAAATCTACAATCAAAGTTTAGAGAATCTGTAAACTTTGCTACAATGTCCAACCACCAACCACTGATTGTTATGACGAGATGAGGAACAAAGAATTGTGGGGAGTGACTGGACCGTATCCAACGGTTACTGCTTACAGAGATAGAAATTTCAAAATCAGGATCAGACTGGCATTTAATTTCTAATTATTAGAAACAGCTGTTGATTTAAATTGATTAAGCTTCTGTCTGTAGACAGAACATTTTTTTGTCTCATATGCAGCGTGGTTACAATCTTCAATCTTACCTTTCAAATTATGTAATAAAAGCGGTATGTTGGTGGGAAAAAAAATCGAACTTCGCGACGGACTCTCAAAATTCCGAGTGGCGCGGTGCGACAATTTCGTTTCAGTGTTTTATTAGAAAGACGTAAAATTAATTTTAACATAATTAAATAATGTAACTTTTTGCTTTTATCTATTTTCTTAATACAAATACTTACGTTTCATGTTTTTTAGTATAAATATCTGTTTTTAAAATAGGTCCAAAGAATCTGGTTGAACCAATTATGTTTTCAGGAGAGCTTTCGTCTCTTGGGAGATTTATTAATGACTTGTGAGGTCTTGGAATATCGTAATCTGGTTCCGAATGTTGTCTCCGATGAGTAGGTAATAATTTTATTAGCTAAAAATACAAATGCACGTATATAATGGTGTCCTAAAATTAGGTGACAATATTTTTATGACGAAAACAAGATGTTTTTTGGTTGAAAAATGTTTCTTATTTTTTGTAAATAACTCGAAACACGTTGAAATACATTTTTGAAATTTAGCTTTCTGCCTCATGCTTAGGCTAAGTCGCTGCTGAAAACCAAAATTTAAACTCTTTGTCACATACATTTCAGTTTAGGGGGCAGTGGGGTAAATTTTGCTTTAATTTCTTTGTGTCCGATTTTTTTCAGCTTTAGATTAAAAAAGATGTAATTTTTTGTGTTTTTTATTAAAGAGCGGTTTTACTTTTGTCCCGTAAAATATTTTTTTTATGTCGATAGTCCACGTATTTTGCAATTTTGAATCATGTGCTCTTAAGGGCACATGAGGCACATCTAAAATCATTTTTATATAAATTTTACTCGAAAATGGTGAATCCTATAGATATATGATATAGAATATAGATGATATAGAAAACCCGAAACCGAAATTTCATAATTTTTTATCAAAAGTTTTTCAGTTTATCAAACAATTTTTTTATTGTAGTAGAGAATTCAGCATGTAAGACAGATTTCTAAAATTTATATCAAATCATTTCGGAGCTATTTATAAAAAATTAGTATAGACGAGCTTTCTTCTAGGGGACGCCTATCTCCTAGAAAGTGAACATCCAACTTTTTATCTATTTCTGGATGTATCCATTTTTATATGAAAAAAAAATCTTGTTTTAAATCATAAAAGACAGTGTTAAAATACTGAATATACAGGGTGTCCCAGTTTTAATTTATCAAACTTCAGGAGAAGATAGAAATTCCATGTACAGGGTGATTCACTTTCGAGTGTGTAACATGGGTATCTCGCTTATTATAAAAGATAGACTGTAGGTTTAAATTCGGCAAAGTTGCGGAATTTTGTGCTCAATAAGTTGACGCAAACAAAACCCCCATATCTGCTTTCGTTTTTGAGTAAGACGCAAAAAAAAATTTTTTCCGGTTTTCGTTTTCTGGCCATAACTTCAATATTTTTAAAAATATTGGCTTATCGTTTTCATATTATTAGGACACTTTCTTGAGACAAATACGATGCCGTAAACCGTTTTTTAAAAAAGTGTCACTTCTATTGAAAATCATCGTCAACTTTATTTTTTCTTATGGGCGCCATATTAATTTTTCTCATATTTGAATAAACCGATTTTTTCTGAATACAACAATATAATATATGTTAATATTTGCCTAAAAAATAAGGGCATTACGAAGGAAAATAGGTATTTTTTTTTAAATGTCTAGTTAGCCATGGCCATGATAGTCAGTTCTTGACAAACCACAAATGTCACTTATAATTTTTATAAACTGCATCTGTGGAGTACTTTTTACATTGACTAACGATCTATTCCACCGAAGAGAAACAAGATATTATAGATATTTATTACAGATGTAACAAAAATTTTAACAGAACAATTGAAGAATATTTAAACACATATCCTGAAAGACGACAACCATGCAAGACATATATTACTAAACTGCACTGTAATTTAAGAAATTATGGCAGTTTTTCTAAAACAAGAAATATGTATGGATCTGCCATAATTTCTTAAATTACAGTGCAGTTTAGTAATATATGTCTTGCATGGTTGTCGTCTTTCAGAATATGTGTTTAAATATTCTTCAATTGTTCTGTTAAAATTTTTGTTACATCTGTAATAAATATCTATAATATCTTGTTTCTCTTCAGTTGAATACAGCGTTAGTCAATGTAAAAAGTACTCCACAGCTGCAGTTTATAAAAATTATAATTGACATTTGTGGTTTGTCAAGAACTGACTGTCATGGCCATGGCTAACTAGACATTTTCAAAAAAATACCTATTTTCCTTCATAATGCCCTTATTTTTTTAGGCAAATATTAACATATATTATATTGTTGTATTCAGAAAAAGTCGGTTTATTCAAATATGAGAAAAATTAATATGGCGCCCATAAGAAAAAATAAAGTTGATGATGATTTACAATATTCTTATACAATTATTCTGTATAGCGAGTCCCAAAGCAGTGCGGCCACATCTAGGCCTATTATGCATCCCACCGATTTTCTATTCAGCAAGCAACTTTTTATAAACTTTTATATTATTCAGTTAGAAGATGCTACCTACTTAATTATTTACTTAATTGAAGTTGACTGGAATATTTCGGCACAGAAGTTTAAATAATTCATTGGCGCAGTATTTGGCTAATTTTAAAGAAAAAGGCGATATTAAATTAAGAGGCATTTTTTGTTCGCATTACAATGTTTTTTTCAAAAAATATAATCAATTTTTATTTTGTACAGGACCGTAGATACTTTTTTTTTATAGAAATAGTTGA
The DNA here is from genome assembly GCA_963924545.1 of Pogonocherus hispidulus. Classification (NCBI taxonomy): domain Eukaryota; kingdom Metazoa; phylum Arthropoda; class Insecta; order Coleoptera; family Cerambycidae; genus Pogonocherus; species Pogonocherus hispidulus. Next base: position 30,913,330 of record OZ004698.1, read on the forward strand.
TTGAGTTACCCATTTCTCGGTCACTCTGGTTATGGGACATAATATAAAGTACACTAAATTTAGTTCAAATGTTATTATTTCAAGTGGATAGTTACAGTAATAATCTTTTTGAGGAGTTTTAATACTTTATTTCAAAAACGGTTGAGATTTCGAAATAAGTTCATATGACCAAAATACCATTATTTTTACTTCTAGCCGTTTTTGAAGTTTGATAGATTAAACCTAGGACATCCTATATACTTCTATACTCGGCAACGGAAAGATATATTTTGATTTTGAAAAGTATTATTAGTATTATTAGTATTATTTCACTATTCCTTAAAAAGAGCTATTAAATTGACTTGAATAATTATTGTTTCATTGTATAAGGTAATAATTCGAAACTCTAAAATACGCTTGAGTTTGGGACTCACCAAATGAAGAGCTCGATATCACTGAAACTATTAAGTTTTTGAAAAATAGTCATTTGACAAAAAATTTTTAGAATTGAACAAAGTATCGGTTAAACCTTGTTGCAAAGTTCCTGTCAACGAAAAATTTCTTTCGACTTCAGCGCCATCTTCAATTTGCTCTGAAAAAAATCAAGTTGAACTCCGTGACGAAGCCATAGATGAGGTCTATCATCTGTTTTTTCAAAACCAAATATATCTTTTTGTTGACGAGATACGAGGCTGGGGACTTTTATGTGGAACACCCTGTATATATATTATATACCTCTTCATCTGTCAAAATGGGACTAATAAGACTAGAAGTGACCCCAGGGGTTAAAATTGGTGCACATGTAACTTTTGCAAGCTCATCCAGTAATCTGTATAATTCACTGGAATCAATATCTTCCTTTGGAAAGTCAGGTATTTTATTGTTAGTTCTTAATTCAACATCTTCAGTATCTGCTACATTAAATTGTTTTATTAGTGTTTTTACTTTAAATTTATTTGAATTTTCCGTTTTTTCAGTTTCAAGGTCATCTAATATTTCATCTAAGCTCCTCATACTGTCGTTTTGCTTTTTCTTTGGTGGCAAAATTTTGTACACTGGTTGATTATTTTTTGGTTCGTCATGGTAAGGAGATGGTATAAATGATTCATGATGTTTTAGAGGCAAAGGTGGCCACACTTCTAAAAAATATAGTTTGTTTTTTTAATATCGCAGATAAATATAATAGGTACATATAATATATTCATATTATGTCTATATAAGAAAAACGACACAAAACTATCACAAACAAAAATAAAAATGAAGGTAATAAACCTGGGTTTAAAACAGCTGAGTTTCGGAAGTCTAAAATTAATTTTCAAACCTGATTGAGAGTCACAATAGGGAATATTTGTAGTACTTTTGCCTGGATTTGTGTTTTGATTTTCATTCCATGTTGGAGATTTTGCAGTTGTATGGTGTTCAGTCGATGATTCCTGAAAGACAACATTGTAATTGTATATTGCCAAGATTGCTATATATTCCCTAAACAATTATCTTTCCAATGTCAAGATACCTAAGTACATCCTAAATTCATATTAGTTTTTAAAATACGCGATAAAACTACCATAAAATAAAGCTGGTTGCCAGAAAGTTTTAATTAAGTTTGATAGTGTGGGGTCCGAAGCTTGCAAAATTGATATGACCCATGATCAGAATGCTATTTTTGAGCACTTGCTCTAAAATAGGTTCCGAATGTTTGCAGAGATAGCTTGTTGACCGTTTATTGGCATTTGCAGAACTGTTAATCTATAGAAAAAATAGAAGGCGAACTAATATTTTAAATGTGCTTGTTTTAAATTACTTCTAAATACTACCCTCAAGTCAACCCTTGATAAATAATTGCCTTTATTCTTATGGAATTAATAATTATTTTTCTGTTTTATAATAATCGTTAGGCGGTAACGAGGTAAATTATTATGATTATTATATAAGGCAATATGCTCAACTATAGATTTATAAAAATACAATAATATTTATACACATATGGCAATGGTAGACTTACAAAGCTGTTTGTAATGCGTAAGACGAAAAAGATATGTGAATTGTTAAAGTTAGAGGGAGATATAGATAATCGCGCTGTTGTCAATTTGATGAGATTGATGACTATTGAAAAAGTCACTACCACCCCGTGTACAATAGTGGGGGTAATCGAGAGGGAGGACCGAGCGAGAGGTCCATGTAACATCTAACATCGAACAGGCTGTGGGGGCTGGGTATCGATGCGCGCAACTGTTGCCCGCTTTAAGGGATTGCTGGTAGGGATGTCTTTCTAAGAGGGACATGAGTGTGGCATCAATGTAATATATTGCACTTTTTTAACATTCTTAAAAATATAAGTTACTTTATCTTGCCCACGGGTTTTACGCTTGTAAGTCTACCATTGCCATATCTGTATATCAATCTTAATAATAGTTAAGATTGATACATCGGGATTACGTCAAGAAATTCGCGGCCACAGACACAACTGGTAACTGAGATCTGCGCGACTACGGTCTCGCGACGGTATTGCTCCTAAAGCAGTAGCGCCAATGCAACCGATTGAATACAACCGTTGAGTGACGAAGTTTTTATTCGTCACTCAACGATTGGGTGTATAAAAAATCTTAAAAACTTGGGATAGGAGCGCAAACGGATTTTCTGAAACTCAACTTGAACGGCATAAATCACGATCGAGTCTTGCGTGATTTCTGCAATATGGTTTCATCATATATACGTCAAGGGCAAATGCTTCATCACCAACTATAAAGTGTGGAAGTATAATATCTATCCTTGGCAATTCTGTAAGTTTTAGGGGATTATACAGATCGCGACCAATTTTTTCTCCATAGTCGACTTTTGAAATACCGCTATCTGCTTCTTTACCATAGGAGGCCATGTCGACCGCTACGAATTTGTAATTCGCGTCTACGATAGTCAGTATTACAATAGAATAACACTGTTTTTGGTGCCTTAATACGGACGTGCTTGACATCGATGGTCCCAAAACAATTACGAAAATTCCATCACCTCCAAAATTCTTCCGTTACTTGTTCGAGGTGATTTTCCGTTAATATCGGCAAAAAATTGGCAATAAATTCTTTCGCAAACTTCTAAGCACGTTCTGGATTATTCTGCTTATATAACTTGCAGATATACGATAGGTGAACTCTAGAGATGCATATGATTCACCAGTTAGTAGCCCGAAATCTGAAACAAAATTTTTTTGTTGCAGGTGTCGATTGCAAAAAAAGATGGAAATATATTATAGATTCATATAATAGATGTAAACGTAAGAATAAATTGCCTACGGGTTCATCGGCTCCTTCTAAAATTACAAAATGCTGTTTGATGGGCGTTTTCTAGAGAAATGTCATTCAGAAATAACAAGCGTTTCTAATATTGAAACAAATTAAAAAGCTTTCTTATCTAACAGCGATAATGAGGAAGATAGTGGAGTATCGAAGGTGCAAATTAAAAACATGGCAATATTATTGAAATAAGAACGAGCAGTGCAGGTGTAAGTAGTTCCTCTCCACATTAATATTGCACGAGCAGCAGCACAGGAAGCAACAGTGCTTTCTGTGCTGGATAAGTGGAGCGGGAAAGAAAAGAACAAATGGAGTACTATCATTATTACAATATTGGAAAGGTAGGGACAAAGAAAGGCAAGCTCAAATCAAGGGCCTCACATTGACAAATTAATTTGTTCGGCTCCCACATTGAAACAATTTTAATAAAGCTTTCTCCAGCTTTGAGGATGGAATAAAAAACCAAAGTTTTAACATATTTGCGGTGTATGAATTAAATTTGTCTACAATAAAAATAACAAAAAATGTATTAACAGAAACAAGAGTTTACCTATTAAACAAAGCAGTACAAAAATATGAAAAGAATAAAGTCTGGACTTGTGATGGGAAGATATTAGTTAATGAGCAGAGGTCAGGCAAATTAAATCCGAGGATATTCATTTTATATTTCTCTTCTGTTACCTACCAGTGTTATTTTTTAATTTTTATTTTTACTGTAATGGAGTGACATTGGGACTGACAATGCAAACTGGCTAGCACGAAAAAAACTTCGGAAGTTCTGAGAGTATACAGACACCCGGCGCAAAAAAGATTTGCAGCGTTTTTACTTTAAAATAAACTTAAAGATAGATAGATGTGACCAATGTGACGTGTCTTTAAAATGAATAAAATTTTGTTACACTAATTTTGAAGAATTGCGCTACTTGATTACTAGGTATTAGAAACATGAAATTTATAAAAAATTTGCACATACCTTGTTACTTGTTACAAAAGCTGTTCGAAATTTTATCCCTAAAGCTATCCAATTTTGCAGCACTAAAGCGAATGTTCCTCCTGGTTGCTGATCTTGTAAACGCAAATTATTAAGTAAATTGGGGATTTTCAGCATTTTGCTGCAATAACCACTCACAAAACCTAACTCGTAATTGATAATCCACTGGTAACAGTCCATTAACTCAGCATTACTGTACACATGGGCCATTTTGAAAATTTTACAGTTTACCACTCCTACGATATAAATAAAACACCGGAACCCGGCATTGAAAGAAGACACAGATAGACTAATGACTTAATAGACAATAGAGATATTATCCCCGCTTCAACTGTATTCGCTCGGTCGTCGTTCGAGGGACAAAAACGTGTTTACTTTTTTTACCACATTCTTAGGAATGTGGTAGGTATATCAAATGTTGAAGTACAGTTGCCCATCTACGTAGTCCTTTATAATGGTACCTATAACTTTAAACATTGTTTACGGGAAATCCTAATACTTTTATTAAAATTTTTTTGGTGATATCGATTTCTTATTTAAGGATGCACACATAGAGAAAGTTAATAATAAGAGAGGGGTTGTTTGTATGTATTAAACTGTCACGGAGTTTCTGTGGTGCGATAGTGCTGTCACTATGTGCAGCATAGAGAACTGATTTAAATGGCGCGCTTTTCAAAACTATACTTTCTGATTTAATTTTTGTTTGTTTAAAATACAAAACTATTAAAAGAATCTTTCTCAAGGTAAGTTATTCATAACTTACTTTGAAAGAGATAGTTTTAATTGTTTTGTATTATAATAATATCCAATAATGTGGGAGTGTAATAAAATAAATTCTTTAAAAAAATATATTTATTAATACAATAGATCATAGTACATTTCATAGTTTTACTCATGATTCAAAAAAACAGTTTTACTTATAAAATATTTTACATACCTTATATACAGGTCTATTTGTTTTTATTAATTGTAGGTAGGTACTCTCTGCCTTGGATCAGTTCATGGAAAGTTATTTCAAAAAACATTATTATCTCCAAGCCAGACGTTATATATTTTTTATTTTTTCAATGCTCTGGGTCGGCTATTACAGAGGGGTTAATTCCTGCTACAAATTGAACATTTTTCAAAATACTTTGTGCTTTTAGATGGCAATGGGAGGCTTCTCTTCGATAAGTTGTAACACTTGGGCCACGTTTGTAAAGGGCTAATGCATATACTTTATTATCAGTTTTGTTGGTCCAAGAATACCTTCATTAAACTGAAAAATAATAATTATAATTTATTGTTATTATGTGTTCTAATAATTAGATTCAGATTCTCATTTTATAGTTTTATATAAAATATTTACATACCTATTATACAGGTCTGTTTCTTTTTTAGTATATCTAATCTGTGGTTATCTCTGCCTTGGACCGGTTCATAGAAAGTTATTCTAAAAAAAAACAATGAGGACTGATGGGGGCCGGTTTATAACACAACACAACAGACAGTTTGGTTTGAACTTGAAACTTGAACACAAAGAAATCAAAGAATATGGCTTGACCAACGTACAATGTACGATGCCTTGACTTGACTTGCATCAACATGAAATATAAAATGAGTATTTTATGGCAAGGGGTAAGAGCGGACAGGAAGGATTTTAGTTCCTACAACAGTGGCGCCGCCATGAGCTACATAGTTGCGCAGAAATACGACTCCCATTATTCCCTATGCTTTTAACCATCTGTCACGTGTCTCAAGTTTTCTATGATCGTTTCTTATTGGTTATTATCACTAGTAATGGGGTAGCTAGCGGGAATGACTGGAATGTCCAAAGTCCCAGCCAATCTATCACGTGAACAATTATTTGTATTGAAAGTAAGTATTTGGGACCTGAAGACACGGATCTATTCTTGTAGCGACACCTTATGTTCGGTTTCAAGTAATGAGTATAAGGGGTGAGCACAGCAGGTACCTAGGCGCAAGTAGGCACTGAGTACTAATGATTAAATGAGTTATTTGTGTTAAAAGTAAAGTTAAAAGTATTTGCTATATGGTTTGATTTGATCCAACACCCCGTATACACACTTGGATAGAGGCTGGATAACACCCTGTGTATGGGCAGTGATTAGTTTAAAGTAGAATTGTAAAAAAGTTTGAATATGCTAGTGATTGAATGATAATTGTGTAAATGATTGCTTATTAGAGAACGCCCTGTACAAAAGGTGCTATTCACTAATGCAGGTAGATAGGAAAGGTAAATGAAACTCGAACTTACAATTGTATAAAAAGAACTGGCGAAAATATCCGTACGTAGCCTGTGTTCTCGATATCTTGGCAGCTTGCTTGGTGATGGATGCGAGTGAGGCACAGCGACACTAAGTAGATATCGAGGCCTTTGAAGATATCTCACGTCACTCTTAACGCGGACAGACGGGTATTACACGACGCGATTCACTAGGAGACGGTTGACCACTGAGGCACTTGTCACTAAACGCCACTTCGCTCTTAAAGCAGCCGACTAATGCTTATCAGACGCAGCCCGCACTCACTAGGACACTTTGGAGAAGCTTTGGAAGCACTAAGATATCGTCTAACTATCACTGACTAGGACTGACTTAGGACTGACTCCCTTATTGACTGACTGACGGGGCCGCTATGTATCGGCTTATATACTTTTTGGAGTTTCGCGAAATTCGATTTCTAGATTTTTGCGATTTTTCGAAGATAGAAATTGTTAATTTGCGGGGTTTTGTGATAATATTAGAAATTGAAACTTGGGGGTGTGATAGGGGATGAAATGACCTATCGATGAGTACAAGTACGATTTTGATCGGATAATTAGAAGTGAAGATAATTAATGTTTTTCGATGGCATTTCCAGAACAATTCGCGAAGCGACGGTGATCGTTCTGGAGGCTGTTTTAAAGTTTGCGGAATTACTGTGATTTGGGTAATGATATTGGTATTGAAAGATTGGGCATCGTCTCCTGAGTACGCTGAACTTTGTCCCGTTGCGCTAGGTGCAGCGATTACAGAGTAATTAGCATAATTAGTTTGTGGGCGTGGCTTGTGCATTTTAGGAATGAGTGCTTGTAACTCGGAAACGGGAAAAGCTATGAAGATGGGACTTTTACTGTTGGATAGAGAATAGATGAAAGTATAATCTGTGCAAGTTTGAAGTAAATCGGATTAAGGGTTTGAAAGTTATGGATTAAATTAGAAAAGTGGGTGGAGCTTTGTTGTTTACATTCAAGATCCGGGAACATTGAAAGTACCAACGTGTTCAGGTATTTAAAGTTATGAATGTATGCCAAGTTTTAAGTTGATTAGTTGAGATTTGAAAAAGTTCTTTTATTATTTTTTATTTGATTTTAGGAAATAGACTCGCAGCTCATACCAAATTTCTGAGATTCTTACTTCGGAGTTTGTTAACCGATTTGCAAGCTGTAAAATTTAATTTTGGGGTTTTCTGACCTCTAGTTTTCGAATCTTTTGTTCCTTTCGCGAAATTTTGATTTCTAAGGGGAATTTCGTGACACATCTCTTTTTTTTTAGCTTATCTCTGGATGCACATAGCCTCAAAGTTTTAGAGATAAGTTCTGAATAACCCTGTATATTACCAAAATGTTTGAGGCTTAAGGACAAAGGGAGACTTAATGAAACATGGAAGTAGCGGAGAATTTATTGATGACAGGTGTATATAGTATATAGTTGTGATAGGTATTACTTAAGCCTGGATGAAAACTTTGGGGAGGCGTACTAATATCTATTAAACGCAAATTCAATTCAATATTATTAAATACATATTCTCTCTCGAACATAGAATCTGTTATTATTGAAACTAGCATTCGTGGTCAAACATTTTTAATTTCAAATTGTTAAATTAGATGTAAGGTATCAATGGAAAGGTATATTCAGTATTTCGAATTGCTGGAACAATATTTATAATATAACAAAAACATTATTATGCTGGGTAATTATAACATTCCTTTAATAATACATCGCAATTATGATTTAACTAAAGGCAATCAGATTACCAAATGTCTACTAAGGTTTCTCAATATGTTTGATATGCAACTAAAGAATAATATTCAAAATATAAATAATCGAACGCTAGGTCCGGAAGGTGTATTAACGTATTTTCAGCTTAGTTTATTTTAATTAGGAGAACAATTCAGCTGGATTTGAAAGTGTACTTTTCGATACTCCTTATAAAAGAGACAATATTGAGATGTATATATTAAATTATTTTTGCTTAAACATCCTTCATAATAGTTGTTGTTGCTTTGCTATTTCACCGCTTTTTGCCGACAGAATTATTATTAACTACTTAATAATAACTGTTACCGAATATATATATATAATCACTTGTATAATTTCGTTGCTTGTCTAGTTACCGAACATTTGATTATTGCCTGTTTACAGTGTGCTAGTATAATTTTGTTATTTATTTATTTATTGACCGTTGCATTAGTACCTGCTTAACAATAATTACTCTTGTTTATATTTTCTGATTTTTGGATGCTATTGCTTTTTGCTAATGGAGCCTTCGCGGGTGCCTATACGCGACGCCTCTGGCGAGTGTTTAATGTGCGAGCCGACAAGTTGTGCGCGCATCTCGTGTTCCCCGCGCGTTCCTAAAAACGACGACACGCGTGGTGATCGTGATGTGCTAGTCTAGTTAGTTGAGTTGTGCCAACACCACCTATAGTCTATAGGTGGTGTTGGTTGTGCCCGTTTGCATCACCTCTCCTTAAGCTTGGCTTAATTTAAGCGTCAGATAGACTGTGAGGTCTTTGGTCTTATTTCCTATATATAATCACAGTCTAATCTGTCATTTAAATTAAGCTATACTTAAACTCGCTAAGCAGAGGTGGTGCAAATGGGCATTGGTTGTTTATATGAGCTTGTACAGCTGTGCTGTTTATCATTTGTAAAACCCATTATAGTCGTTATTCATTACCTGTAACTTAAGATAACTAATGCTGTCTTAATAAATGCTTTGCTGAAGCTGTGTGTTCAACTCTGTCTATTTCCTGTCACAAGTTATGGGCCCAGAGTGTAGTTGTATCATGGGCCACAGCCTTCTCTAGTACTAAAGAAGGCTGTGCATGGGCCCAGACAGGCAGGCAAGCTAAGTGAACGTGTGTTGTCGGAATAGTGAAAAACCGGTAGCACGTGAACACGTCGTGAACGCGTAAAAATCAGTTACCAGTAAAATAAAAGTGTCATACACATCGTCGTACGGGTGTTGAAAGTTTCTTGTGTTTCCTTATTAAATAGAAGTGTTCGAAATGAGTGTAGAAAGTGTTTCGCGTATAGATACTTTAAATAAGGACAATTACGCCACCTGGAAAATACAGATGGAAGCGTTACTAGTCAAAAACGACGAATGGGGTTATGTAAATGGTGAAAATAAGTTGCCAACGCTAATAGAAGGTGACGAAAGTTCCAAGAAAGCTGTAGAAACCTGGAAGAGGGCAGATAGTAAAGCTAAGTCCGATATTATATTATCAATTAGCCCGTCTGAGTTGAAGCAAATAAAAAAATTGTACCACGTCCAGGGAAATTTGGCTTAAGCTCGAGGGAATCTACCAGTCGAAAGGTCCGGCTAGATACTTACATTGCAGCGTATGGTAGAAGGTACCGACGTGCGTGAGCATTTGGGAAAGTACTTTGATGCTGTCGACAAGCTCAACGACATGGGCGTAGAAATAAATGCCAATCTGTTAGCCATTATGTTACTGTACAGCCTCCCATCGAGTTTTGAAAACTTCAGATGTGCAATTGAGTCCCGGGATGAGTTGCCTACGCCAGAAGTACTTCGCATAAAAATAGTGGAAGAATACGGCGCACGAAAAAACGACGTGCGGGGAAATGTTCAAGACGCTCTGCTTGTCAAAAGGAAACTCAACTTTCGGCGAAATTATAGCAGGAAAAATGCGGAAAATGGTGGAAATGGGGGCGAATCAAAGGACTCTACGGTCAAAGGAGATGCAGGTACAGGAAATACATTCAAGTTTCGATGTCATCGATGCCAGAAGGTAGGGCACAAAGCAGCGGATTGTTGTCAAAAAGGTAAGAATGTTCCAAGTTCTAGCGAAGCGAATTGTTCCGAAAATGTTGGTTTGTTAGCTGTTGAGACTTTTTCCGCGGGTTCCGGCCATGAAAAATTAAAATGGTGTATAGACAGTGGCGCGACGTCTCACTTATGTAAAAATATTGACAATTTTTCAGCCATTCAGGACAATTTTCGCGAAACTCTTAACTTGGCGAACAATTCATCGACCGAGATTCTAGGCACGGGTACTGCGAAGTTCGTAGCTGACGTCTTTGGAGAATCTAAAAACATATCCCTATCCAATGCGTTGTACGTGCCGGATTTGCGAACCAATTTAATTTCAGCGAGTAAAATAACATGCAATGACTTTGAAGTTCTATTTCGAAAAGACAATGCTATGATATTTGACGCGAAAGGCGATGTAAAATTGGTCGCAGATCGTGTCGGAGATCTGTATTATGCTCGGGAATGTGCATCTAAAAATTCTGTTTTTGCCTCATGACAATTTAAAAACCTGGCATTCTCGTTTAGGCCACCTAAATTTAAAAGATCTCTTGGAATGCGTGCGAAATGGGGTTATATGGGGTGTCAAGTTAGAAGAGCCTATTAATAAAGATTTTAAGTTGGAGTGCGAAGTATGCATAAAAGGAAAAATGACTAGGAAACCTTTTCCGAAAAAGTCGGATAGAAGCACAGAATTACTGAAAATTATACACACGGATGTGTGCGGTCCGATGAGAGTAGAATCACTTTCTAAAGCCCGGTATTTCGTAGAATTTATTGATGATCGTTCTAGATATTTCACTGTTTACTTTATAAAACAAAAAAGTGAAGTAGTTGAAAAAACCAGGGAATATATAAAGTATGTGCAACATATTCATAATAAAAGGGTAAAATACATACAATCAGATAATGGTACGGAGTACACTTGCAGGGACATGGACATTTTTTTAAAGGAAAATGGAATCTCAAGGCGATTGACGAGCCCGTACTGCCCAGAACAAAACGGTGTCTCCGAACGAAAAAATCGATCTCGAAATCGATAGATGTCGCTCGTTGTCTCCTTATTCAGTCAGGTCTACCACCAAAATTGTGGGCGGAAGCCGTTAATACCGCTAACTACATTAGAAACAGATGCCCAACAAAAAGTTTAAATGGTCTTACTCCATTTGAAGTTTGGAACAAACAATCTCCCGATGTATCACATTTTCAAACCTTTGGTTGTAAGGTATTCTACTTAAATAATGACCCCGGCAAAGAAAAACTTGATTCGAGATGTAAAGAGGGCGTATTTGTCGGTTATTCTGAACAGACGAAGGGTTTTCGAGTTTGGTTGCCTACTGAACATAAAGTCTCTATATATATCTCTATATCTGTCGTGATGTTAAGTTCTTGGAAAAATTTTATTCTGCCCCAGAGGAATATTCTGACTTTGTTCCAGATGAGATGTACGAGAATTTAGAAGAAAATAAGTTAGAAGTAGGTCTACAACCCCTAGAAGGTGAAAATCAATCTGAAAATGGAAGTGACGTTTCAGAAAACGAAGATGATGAACAGAATGTGAATCAAGGACCAGGCAGGCCTAGATTAGTGAGGTGCGGAAACAGGGGAAGACCCAAAAAGGTGTATAACATGATACCTCAAAACCCTGTAGCGGATTTCGTCGAACAAGCATTTCTAGGCGAAATTCCCATGAAGATAGCACTACGTGGTCCAGACACAGAACAATGGTACGATGCAATGACGGAGGAAGTTGCAACCGTAATAAAGAATGACATTTGGACACTGGTCGATCGGCCCCCTGACCAGGAAGTCTTAAGAAGCAGGATAGTGCTTAGAAATAAATATAAGTCAGATGGTACACTGGAAAGAAGAAAGGCACGTCTTGTGGCTCAAGGATATTGTCAGAAACCAGGGGTTCATTTTAATGAAACATTTGCTCCAGTGGTCAGATTAGGTTCTGTAAGGTTGGCCACTGCTCTTGCCGTACATTTCGACATGAAAATACATCAGTTGGATGTCACTTGTGCTTATTTAAATGGCATATTAGAAGAAACTATATTCATGGAACCACCGAAAGAGCTTGGTGATGTGCTCAAACGCATATGTAACAACAAAAATTTTGGACGAGAAATCATACAGAAATTAGAATCCATGTTAGCTAACCTTGATGGGAAGGTATGTTTTTTGAACAAGTCCCTATATGGTCTTAAACAAGCCGGAAGAGTTTGGTATTCCAGACTTGACCTAATTCTCAAGGAGTGTGGCGCTACCCCCACCAAAGCCGACCCTTGTGTATACCAAATCAGACGAGAAGGAGTACTTGTACTCATTGTGATCTACGTCGACGATATCTTGATTTTGTCAAAGGATCTGCAATATATAAAGAAAATCAAAAACGAATTAGCAAAAAGAGTAGATCTTATGGACCTTGGAAATGTTAGCCATTGTTTGGATATCGAATTCTCATGCAACTCTGAGGGAATTTCTTTACATCAAATAGGTTATATCAAGGACATTCTTCAGAGATTCGGCATGACAGATTGCAACCCAGTATCTACTCCTATCGATATAAATGTTAAACTGTCGAGACTCAAAGAAGATGCTACTCTTGAAGAGGAAAAACTACCCTATAGAGAACTGATCTGTGCACTAACATATTTATCACAGTGTACTCGTCCCAATATCAGTTTCTGTGTGAGTTATTTATCTCAATTCAACAGTTGCTACAGGAACATACATTGGACTGCTGCTAAGCGTGTATTGAGGTACCTTAAGGGAACTATTGACCTTGGATTGACATATAAGCCTGATACTCAAGGACTGATTGGGTTCGTGGATGCTGATTGGGGTAATTGCACAGAAGATAGACGTTCATTCACCGGATTTTGTTTCATGTTATCTGGAGGTCCAATTGTGTGGGAATCGAAGAAACAGCATACAGTGGCGTTATCGACTACGTAGGCAGAATATATGGGTCTCTCAAAGGCTGCTAAAGAATCTATTTATTTAAAGAGATTTTTACTCGAGTTGAATCTGCAAAAATTAGCCACACTGAGACTATTTACCGACAGTATGTGTGCTCTCAGACTTGCCGGTAACCCCACGTACCATGCTAGAAGTAAACACATAGACATTCGCTATCATTTTATGCGCAAAGCACTGAATGACGGACATTTCTCGTTATCCCACGTTAAAACCGACGACATGACTGCGGACATTCTTACTAAAGGTGTATCCCGACCAAAGCATCTAAAGTGCGTGAAGTCCCTAGGACTTGTTCGAGCATCTGAACAGAATCCCTGTGCGTCTCGAGGGGAAGTGTTAATGGAGCTTTCGCGGGTGCCTATACGCGACGCCTCTGGCGAGTGTTTAATGTGCGAGCCGACAGGTTGTGCGCGCATCTCGTGTTCCCCGCGCGTTCCTAAAAACGACGACACGCGTGGTGATCGTGATGTGCTAGTCCAAGAACCCTAAACAAAGAAGGACTGATCAATTCATTCATACAAATTTGAAGGTCATTTTCAACAGATTTCTCGTACACGTCAGTGGATCCCCTATTGTCAAATTTGCCTCTAATTGCATTTCAAAAAATTTCAGTCAAAATATCCAACCCAATATTATTTCAGAGACTGTATTAATGCAATCAAATGTGATTTTATAGCAAGAACCCTAAACAAAGAAGGACTGATCAATCAGTAACAGCCAATCACATTTGTTTATCACTTATGTGACGTCAGTGGATTCCCTTTAGCGGGAGATTTGAAATTTAAATATCCTCTTTGTTTTAATTTGACAGCTTTAACCTTTTAACATAACCTATATATGTCACATTGTCATGTAGAATGTCTCGGTTGTCTTTGGAATGTCATCACTGTCATCAGTCATGTCATCATATCAAAGTATTTCTGTATCATATCATAGTAATCTGTGCACTGATTAACAAAACACAAGTTATCACAGTTGTCAAATCGACAACGATTTTTGCACAACGCACTTCAAATCGTAAGATATATATCGTAAAACACATATATAAGTACTTTAAAATCACATTTGATTGCATTAATACAATCTCTGAAATAATATTGGGTTGGATACTTTGACTGAAAATTTTTGAAATTGCAATTAGAGGCCAATTTGGCAATAGGGGATCCACTGACGTGTTACGAGAAATCTGTTGAAAATGACCTTCAAATTTTTATGAATGAATTGATCAGTCCTTCTTTGTTTAGGGTTCTTGATTTTATAGTACTTATATATGTGTTTTACGATATATATCTTACGATTTGAAGTGCGTTGTGCAAAAATCGTTGTCGATTTGACAACTGTGATAACTTGTGTTTTGTTAATCAGTGCACAGATTACTACGATATGATACAAAAATACTTTGATATGGGGTGCATTCCAAATCGTACATGAAACGCATCTGCTGCAGTGACACATAAAAGCGTTCCGTACACGATGCAGCTCCTGCGTGCTACGAAGCCAAAAGTAGGAGGAGCTATGGATGCTACGACGTGCAGAATGCGTGAATTGGAACGAACGTAGGAAGCAAAATGTGCATAATGCGCGATTCGAAACGCACCCATGATGACATGATTGATGACAGTGATGACATTCCAAAGACAACCGAGACATTCTACATGACAATGTGACATATATAGGTTATGTTAAAAGGTTAAAGCTGTCAAATTAAAACAAAGAAGATATTTAAATTTCAAATCTCCCGCTAAAGGGAATCCACTGACGTCACATAGTGATAAACAAATGTGATTGGCTGTTACTGATTGATCAGTCCTTTGTTTAGGGTTCTTGGTGCTAGTCTAGTTAGTTGAGTTGGTTGTTTATATGAGCTTGTACAGCTGTGCTGTTTACCATTTGTAAAACCCATTATAGTCGTTATTCATTACCTGTAACTTAAGATAACTAATGCTGTCTTAATAAATGCTTTGCTGAAGCTGTGTGTTCAACTCTCTATTTCCTGTCACACTTTTAATCAATTGTTGCCTGTTTGTTTCAAGCTGTAAATAAATGTTGTTAGTAACAAGAATTGCCTAACTTTTATTGCTTAAGTTAAAGAAACTGACCCCTGGCATGGGAAATTTTTGCACCTTCTTCTCTGTACCTACCTAGCCTCTGCTCATTAGCGAGTAGGTCCATATAGACCATTATATAGAATGGTCCATAGGACCATTCACTACATGAAAACCGAATGGTGGCACCCGAGATATAAAACAATTAAACCGACCGACTGTTTAGTACTAAGGGTACTAAAACTGAAAAGAAATTAAGGGAGCGTCACAATTTGGCGTCCCAAAATAGAGAAAGGGAAAAAGAACGTCACACTTCAAATCCAAAGCCAAAAGCTATCAGGAAGGGGGTTACACATTGAAAAAAAAACGCTGACAAACACTATATACCCAGCAATATTGTTAGTGACGGAACTGGGGATCGAATCCAGACCTTAATGGCTGTCCATTAAGGTGACAGAGAAATATCGCGATAACACGCTGCCACTGCGCTACCGAGACAGCATATGCACAGACTCTCTCGTTAGACACTTGTGTCTATAGTATTAACAAGTTAAAAAATTATATCATTATCTGAAGTAGTTAGTTTTGTAAAAAGAGATGAAAAATAAGTTTTTTTACGAAGTTTATATAATTCTGAGTTCTGACGACAACTTGTGTTTTTTAAATATAAGTTATAGTGGTTCAGTTATAAAGATTAGAGATTAGAGAAATTATTTATTCTTATATAGAGATTTATTTATGTCGTTTTTAGATTTTCACCTTCGTATTTTTATTATTCAATTTGAAAAATGCAAAAATCATCGAAATATTTCAAAACACGCATTTTTTAAATACTGCTTCGCCCTCTAGTTTTTTGTTTATGAAACTGTGCAAAAACTGCGTGTTTTGTTAAAAGCCGATACCGCTCCCAGGTCGTTCAAAATGTCATTATTTTCAAAAATAAATAATACAAATAATAAAAAATTTTTGGTTCTGGAAAAGTTCTTTATTTTACTTTGTGACGTTCTAAACTGTCAGTTTATTCGTGACAAAATATATTATTTGGAGTTTCCCACAAGCTAGATTTTTTATAAGAAAAATGGTGCAAACCGCATCGATACCGATTTATTATTACCTACGAGAGGTTATTTGAAAACTCGTTTCAGAATGACTGCAGAGTTCTTTAATAATAAAAAAAAAATTATAAAGCAGGGAATTATGTTTTTTCTGTAAAGATAAAAACAGTGTTGTAGGAACAGTTTTTTTGCTAATATAGCAAACAGTTTATATCGAGGTTTATATTATAGGTTAGGAAAGTTAAATTTTTTTAAAGTTCGATATTTAACATTAAAAAAATTATGATTCCTAACAATATATGTATGAATGAAAAGTTTTATACTTAACAGGTGTAAGAATTTTTTTGTCCTTGAATCTATTTTGTAGTTCTGATAACACCTGGGATGTGGCTGTATTGTCCATAGAAAAGTAAGCATTTTCATTTGTACTAGTTCTGCTAACGTCTTCGTTGTCGGATGCGTCACCATACGGTTTTGAACATTGTTCCTTAAACAGATTAGTAGCTGTGAAAATATTCTAAAATTTAAATTTACCAACTTACTAATAATATAGGCTTCTTGTTTTCCAATATATTCTGAAGTTCTGATAATATTTGCACCGCAGTTTCATCTGTTAGGGCAACCTTCTCAACCACAGAATCTGGAACAGTTTCATACAGTTCCTCTATATTTTCTTCTTTTTCTTTATGCTTCATTCTCTTCTTCCACACTCTCTTAATGAAACTAGAAGACTTTTTTAATTTGAAATCTTTTTTATCTTTGTCTACATTGTCTTTAAATTGCTTCTTACTTTTATTTTTTTTAAACGTTGGTTTAATTTTATCATTTTGAATCTCAGATTTAGCTTCTGTGTTATTAATGTATATTTCTAGATCTTCGCTTTGCGTAGTGTTATTTTTATAGTCATATAGTTTAGTAATTGAGTATGCGTTTTCTTCTCTTATTATTTTATTTAAAAGCATATTATTTTCGTTATGATCTGTAACTTCACTGCAATTTGGTTCTGCATAAATTACTTCCGAATCGGTGTTAGGAAATTTTATTATTTTGTCTACACTGTAATAGTGATTATTTTCTAAAACAAAACTAGTTTGCCTAATTTTATTTTCTGTATCATTTTGTATGGAATTTAGTGGAATCCCTTCATACGTTTCATTTTCCAAAAGCAAAGTGGTTGGTCTACATTGTTTTTCATTTTTCCCTGCATTACATTTTCGCCGTTCACATATTTCAGTTTTATTTATATTACTGTTGTTATGATGGCTACAACTAACTTGTTTACTACTTGTCGATATTGAACAATCGGCAGATATTCTTTCGTAAATGTTTTCGCTGTGATGTGGTTTTTTTCTCACATCAACATTTTCGACATCGATATTTTCATTAATCATTCCGTACTGTTCATTTTCCACTAATAAAGTATCATCATGTTTTATTTCTTGTAAATTGGAAATGTTTTCATTTTGACATTTATTCGCCATTTGGTCGATTGCACTAATACTTCCGCCATAAGTAAGGACACCTATCTTTTGAAGCCTTTGTATAATTCCTTTCTCCTTACTCAATTCAATTTTTGAAGAATGTGGATGCAGTGGTATAGTATTTTTCCTTTTTAAAAAATTTTTGTTATGCGTTTGATGTGACAGTTCATCTAAGGAATAACGAAAATGACTTAATTTCGTAGCATTTATATTTTGATTTAAGGCAGACATTATGCCTTGCATCCAACGGTTTTGATCTTCTCGTTTATCAGCTCTCTGAAGGAAAACAATAGTTATCATGAGTAATTAACATTATTATCTACAGCACTGACTAAAATATCAATGTATAACGTATATACAGGGTGACCCAATAGTGCGTTGGCGGAGCATAGCTCCGTTGCTATTATAAATAAGCAATTATTCTTTGGTAAAATCAATTTTCTAAAAAAAAAATATTTTTTTAAATGTAACACCCTATATATTTTTATTCGCCTTGCTTTGAGCTATTTGCCAATATTAACGTTTTTCTCAAATACTCCTTAATTACATGCACTTGTGAAAATTCTTTTAGCGCTGCAGATTGTCAAGATTATGAACTGAAATTTTCTTATAAGTGTACAGAAGTCAGATATTTCTTACAGGGTGTTGGCCCAATATTAATAAACATCATCATTTTCAGGGGGTCAAAACTTTAAATAGGGATTTTTTTAAATTGAACACCCAATATATTTTTACATTTGTGAATTGTACACTCATTTCTATTTAATTTCCATTAAGAAAGAAAGTCCTATACCTAACTTTTCTGGTTTTCGAGTTATTTGATGTTTTTGCAACTGCAGTAGAATAATATTGTCGAGTGTTGTTTTTCCTGCTCGTGACTGTATACACTTCTATATGTTGATTATAAATCATTGCACATGCAAATGGAACTTATTAAATATATTTTTCCAATACTTAAGTCAAAAATGTGTCATTTTTTATGACTTTTAAATATCAAAGGTAGGCTATTTTTGAAGAGTGCAAAAAAGTACAGACCTACGTTGTTTAAATACAGGTAAATAATAATCATATTGTTTTTCTGAGAACACCAACTATCAAATGCATTATATTATTTTTCGTATAGTAGTCTGGACTTTACTGGTAGAAGTTCTAAGCTAACTGCTTCCGCTGACTCCATCACATCGGCAGGAATATCAGACGTATTACTAAAATCACTTTGTTCATAAAGCAATATTTTATAAATTTACGAAAATTATCTGATTACGGTTTTACGGTAATGGCGATTTCAATAATTGAAATTGTCACTATCCACCTTGATTAACTACTATGAACTTAATTGTCTTTTGGATGTCTTAAAAGTCACTTTTTTCTTAAAACTGGAGATATCTCGGAAATAACTGAATTTAGGTCTATACCTAAATTTGACAACTAAAGGTCATTCACGTTAAGTTTAAAGTGACGTCACCTTGTCAAAAAATACGCCGTTGATAGATATAACTTTTTTGCGGGCGGGAGTTTGAAAAATGTTACAGAATCGCAACAGTTTTAGTTCTGAGAAGAACTGTTTTTAATATAAATAAAGTGAATAACTAGAAAACGTAAATAGAAAATACACGAGCAGAATTTAAGCAGAACCAAACACCAAAAAACCAGCGAACAATAGATAGGCAATATAAATAAATAACAACTTGACAACGCAGAGAAGGGTTGCCAAATATAAAATTCTTTGTAAATGGCAAATGCTATGCTAATTTATTGGTCATTTGTTTATCGAATATTGACAACCATTAATTACTGAAAATGACGTCACTTTAAACTTAACGTGAATGACATTTAACAATAAACAACTTTAGAGAAAGTTGACTTAAAATTGAACGTAGATTCCAAAACTGCAAAAACATACAAGGTGTTCTATTTAAAATAAGCAAGTTGGTGTCGACTTGGTTACACCGGAAGTGCCAGAAACGTGAAAATATTTTTAAAAGGTAGGCCCCACTGATCTTTGTAAATAACCAAATTTTCAAAATCACCCTGTACGTACTTTTCTAAAACTGTCAAATTAATTATCCAATTAATTTTCCTATGAGAAATATTGCTAACGGAATCGATAGTACTAACTGTCAAACACTTCTGATTACCAAACTACTGAAGCGAAATGTTTTTCCAATTAGAATATCGTTTAAAAATAAATTTTTCAGGTTGACACGTACAGTTTACGTACCTAACTGTCTCAGCGTCAAATAATAACGAATGAGGCGGTTGCGCAATGGTATAGTCGTAGGATTTCAAACATCGTAATTTTGATTTCGCGAGTTCGAATCACGCTGGAGGCAATTTTTTTTTACTTTTTAATTCCAATTATTTATTAATATTAGTGTTTAGTTATTCTGTTTGTTTGTCCGTAGTTTTTATTCTTTCTGCAGGTAAAGTTGGGAATTAATTCGTTCATTTTAGCAGTCTGTAAAATTCATCATTTTAGCTTACAAACGTAAATATCTACAATATTAATTTGATGCAAATTATGACAGCTATATATTTTTTTAATACCGCCCGTACACCTTTTCGAAGAGCGGCCGGGCTCCGAACCGTAGCGAAGGGTCCCATTGATAAAATTGATAAAAATGTTTACTGAAAAATAAATTCTAATATCAGCACTTAAAAAAGTATGATGTTTTACCATCAAGAATAGAGTACCCTTACAATTCATCAAAATATTAAGAAAAATCGTTTAGTATAATTACATCATCATCCCAGATACAAAATTTCTTTAATATGTATT
The DNA here is from genome assembly GCA_963924545.1 of Pogonocherus hispidulus. Taxonomy (NCBI): domain Eukaryota; kingdom Metazoa; phylum Arthropoda; class Insecta; order Coleoptera; family Cerambycidae; genus Pogonocherus; species Pogonocherus hispidulus. The sequence continues at coordinate 30,933,977 of OZ004698.1, forward strand.
TTCTTAAAAATAATATTATTTTAGACGTTTTTGTCACCCGAAGAGTGAACGCAGGTCGCATCTGGACCCCCAGTAGGGCTAGAAATAGGAACGAAAATCGCGATAGCGATTTTCTCCCACTTCTAGTACAACTATTAAAACATATTACTTACTAACGTTATTGTAGTTGTTCTTGTTTCTATCTGAAATATATATACTCCGCCTGTTGATGGGCATGGTTTAACATTACATGGAGGGCCTAGATTTATTGATCCTTTGCATGGTGATATTGCTTCATACTCATCTTTTGATCGATAATAAAGTAATAGTCTACCTTCAAGAACAAACCAGTACCTTTTATAGGAATTCATCATTTTCTGAAACAATAAAGAAGTTAAAAAACGTATCGTGTAAGTAATCTTTTCAATTAGTATAAGAACAAATTAAGAAAAACCTCTGCCTGTCGTTTGCCTGCCGTTCGTTAGACGTCGACTATGTTAATTTAATAAAAACTATGGCAAAAAGCGCATTTTACATAAAAGCGAGATCTACAAAAAACTATGGACATTACATATAGGGAAAATTCCATGAAATTTGTAGAGAATTTAATTCTACACCTTATGGTAATGTTGATCATTATTTCATATTCAAGCCCAGTGTAATAATGTAAACAGAAAAGTGTCGATGCTAATGATACCATATTTTAAAAAATTGCTATTGTTATTGGTCAGAAAATAAAATGTTTATTTGACAGTAGAAGCGATTGTACAATAATAAAATTATCAGCAGCTCAAAAGGCAAAATTATTTATATACAGAATGAAAATTTGGTATCTCTAAAATGTTTTATGGGAACAATAATTACCAATAATTGAAAGTGTCATGTAACTATAATTATTATTGAAGAAGCAATTGTTGATTTAACAGTAATAATTTTAGATGATAGATATGTTCGCCATGATCTAATAGTTGGAAGCGATGTTTTAACTAATGAAGATGTGCTATTAACTAAAACAAAGAATAAGGTGTTTCTGAGCAAATTGCCTCCATTGCATGTTAATAATGTCGAAGTCGAGAAAGTCGACATATCTGATTTAAAACACTTAATTTCGGAGATTCCATATCAGAAAATTTTCTATATGAGCTATATTTCATTTACTTAAGAAATATCGATATTGTATATATTTTCCTATGAAAGACCTGGGCAGAACAACTAGTACTGAAATATACATAAAATGCTTTTTAGAAGAGCCTATTATTTAGAGGACATAGGTACTAAAAAATAAAATTATCTGAGTGTCTAACTCTCCATATGCAAGTCCCATTCTTCTCGTGAAGAAGAAAACAGGTGATTAATGTGTCGATTATAAGGTGACTTAATTCTATAACATTCAAGGATAAATATCCATTACCTTTAATTGATTAACAAATCGGGATAAGTTAGGGGGTAATAATAGGTTTTATGTTACACTTGATCTTGCCTCAGGACTTTATCAGGTATCAATGGCAGAAGACTCAATTGTGAAGACGGCGTGCGTTACCTCAGACTCTCATTATGAATTTTTACGTATGTCATCTCGGCCTGTCAAATTCTCCAATTATTTTTCAAAGGTTTGAAAGGTAGAAGAAGGTTTGGCTCCATTATAAATGATCCTGGACAAATTTCGAGAACATAATTAAACCTTTGAAACTGAGTAAGTGTGCGTTTGTTAAAAATCAAATCGAATATTTGGGCCGTGAGATCAGTGCCAATGCAGTAAGACCTGGTTCAAAAAAAATGTTTGGGTCTTTCGGGATATTTCCGAAAATTTGTGAAAGATTATTCTGTATCGTTGAGTCATTGACACGATTTACAAAAAAAATACGTTATGGATTTGGTCTAAAGAACAAGGAACTGCTGTAAAAAAATTTTAATCACTTCTTACCACTGGTAACTACGCAAAAGTTTTAAATTTATAACTGGTAACTACGCATGATACAACTACACAGATATGCTCATAACTTTCGTTTGTTTGCGCATGACGTCATTCGTGAGGGAAAAAAGGTAATGCGATGCGAAAATTCTTATGGGCAGTGATATAATTATTTTCGTGTTTACCAATTGTTTTTTCCTCGTAACTGACGTCACTATGCGGATTGGCATATCTGTGTAGTTGTATCATGGTAACTACGCAAAGTTTTAAAGTTACGAGTAGGTAAGCAACACCGCTATCACGCCACTTTTTAAATGGGGGAAAAGTGGATGGCATGTGTCCATCAGCAGCGACCATCAGCAGCGACCAAAGATGATGGGGGTGTGTCGAGGGTGTCGAACAGTTCTTGGAATGGTGGTGAAGAAGTGTTAGTCAATGTCCGGAGGGTGTTTCGAGAGTGATAGTTAATGCATGGTAATTAATATAGTAATTAATGATAATAAAAAATAGTAATTATGATTGTTATGATAAAGAATGCGTGATGGGACTTCCCGAGGGTGTGAGAGGAGGGTGGATGTGGGTGTTGTGCGCTCAAGAATAAAGATGGCTACTGGCTATTGTTGTGTATTAATAATTAAAAATAGTAATTAATAATTAAGAATGATAGGTATGTACCTGCTTCTCGAGTTAATTTAGGAATGTGATTTATGATATGAAATTAATATACCTGAATTCATATGATTGATGTAATCTAATATTAAAAAGATGTAAAAAATAAAGCTGATTGGTGGAATTGATAAAAAAGAAAATGGCGGTCTTCGGGGAGCTGTAGGGGGATGGTGCACTCCGATTTATGGTAAAAAATTGCTCACTTGATATATTTTGCGTGCGAGGAAATAAATGTTTGGCATAGGTACCTACCGACTTGTTTTAACAGGCTTATTCCCCCATTGCAACAAATATGTAGTACCGTATTACTCATTTAAAACATATTCTGTTGAATTTTAACTTGGGTACCTATAATATTGGTTTGAATCATATTCTAAAAATTAATACATAAATATCGGCATATTATATTACATATTGAAGTCGGAAATGATAAAATACCATGTTTGTTTTATAAATAAATATACTAATTTCTGCCGATTATGCACTATTCTCATTCAATGCTGTTAGATACTTATGCAGAGATAAACATACGGTTTGTTTTACCAAATATCACATATAAAATTTAGTATAGTAAAAATAACTTATTACATACAGAGCGATTTAATTTACGTAGGCAGTATTTCATAAGCAGATATTATTATTTGTGTTGCAAAGAAATGAATAATTTACATTGATTCATAGGAAACACAGACACTTCAAGAGGAGACATAATAAATTATTGTTTTAGGTATCGTAATCTTTAGATAGTTTGATTCCAGGAATTTTATATGAGGCGGCACGGTATAAAGGAAATATTGTTTATATAATAAAATATTTGTTTATATCTGAATTTAAAAACGTATGAGTTATCGCTTCCTTTCCCACGGACGTTCACATCCAAGTTTAGACTCGAGGCTATAGCTATACAATCACAGTTCGAGGTTAAATGACATCATCACAGTGGCAGTAAATATGATAAATAAATATGATTGATATAAATTATAATTAAACAAATCTTAGTCGCTGCTGGTTTCGGATTCTGGGAAGTAGTCACGTGATCCATAGCTTATATTATTCAGAGTATGTACCTAACCAATCAGAGTACATCATCAAACTGCGCGAAATTCAAATATTAGTATACAGGGTGTATCAAATTGAAAGCTATACAGGGTGAACCAGACAAGAAAGTAACCTTCCGTTTAAAGAAAAATCATGCGCAGTAGATCGTTTTATTTATAGAAAAAATGTATGATGTAATAAGAGGAAAAATCATGCGCAGTAAATTCCGATATTTAAACAGAAAAAACATGGTGTTAATTGTATTTGTAACTCCATAAATAGGAAGTCTATAGGTATAAGTATCTTGGGTTCTGAATAAGAAACTTGCGGTTACTAGATTTAAATATATTATAATAGGAGTGTTAGTCTATATTTACGTGTATTTAAATGAGAATTTGTTTCAAAGGAGTTACTTAAATTAACATAAATTCTTAAGGAAAAAACCAGCAGTGTTTATAGGGGTCTTTGCAAACAGGTATGAAACAGAAACACCTGTGTAAGCAATAATAAATGTGTGATCAGCAGATTGGCACCCTTCTACAGCTCCCCGAAGACCGCCATTTTCTTTTTTATTAATTCCACCAATCAGCTTTATTTTTTACATCCTTTTAATATTAGATTACATCAATCGTATGAATTCAGGTATATTAATGTCATATCATAAATCACATTCCTAAATTAACTCGAGAAGCAGGTACATACCTATCATTCTTAATTATTAATTACTATTTTTAATTATTAATGCACAACAATAACCAGCCGCCATCTTTATTCTTGAGCGCACAACACCCACATCCACCCTCCTCTCACACCCTCGGGAAGCCCCATCACCCATTCTTTATCATAACAATCATAATTACTATTTTTGATTATCATTAATTACTATTTTAATTACCATGCATCAACTACCACCCTCGAAATTCTTCTACACCCTCCGGACATTGACTAACACTTCTTCACCACCATTCCAAGAACTCTTCGATACCCACGACACACCCCCATCATCTTTGGTCGCTGCTGATGGACACATGCCATCCACTTTTCCCCATTTAAAAAGTGGCGTGATAGCGGTGTTGCTTACCCACTGTTACGAATGGTAACTCTAAAAAAGTCTTAAAGTTAAGGCTGGTAACTACACAAAACTCTTAAATTTACGACTGGTAACTATGAAAAAGTTTTTAAGTTACGACGGGTAACCACACAAAAGTTTTAAAGTTACCCCTGGTAACTACACAAAAGTCTTAAAGTTAAATTATAAATTTACGACTGGTAACTATGAAAAGGTATTAAAGTTACGGCTTTAAGGGTAACTCCACAATTGTCTTAAAGTTACGACCGGTAACTACATGAGCGTTTTATTGTTACGACTGGTAACGCTTATATTGTGATTATTTGATTTGATTGATTATTTGTGTGTTCAGAGTAATTTCGGTCAAATCTGTGGAAGTCTGCATCTACAGGATGGCCGAATGTTAGCGACCCCGTTACTCCAACGGGGTCGCTAAATTGAAGAGTGTAAATCGGTCAAGTCAAGTAGAAGTCAAAAGACAATATATTTTGGGATCATTTCTTAAGTCCTTGATTCACACACTGCGTTGGTCCAAGTTCTCACTGACCCTCCATCGTGCTGAGAACGATTTACATATTCAGTCTCTGGCCGTACACCACGACAACCAGTCCTGCCTGTCCCGTAGCTGCTACCAATACTACAGAGTAGTAAGTAAAATACTACTAAAAGTCCACAAAAGCGTTGTCACTTGTAAAATTTTACCGATTGTGGTGTGCCAGTATATAATATACTAAGTCCGTTTTTGTCAATCCTGCGCATGTCCGAGATCTTCATAAAACCTCTTGTGCTGCTAAGAACAACTCAGACTAGTGATGTGTCAAACCCGCTATTTTTTGATAGCAGCTATTGCTGCTACTGCTCAAGTCCACAAGGGCGTTGGAACTTGATACCATTTCATCGGCTACTGTCGACTACTCCGTATATATCCTAGCCCGATTTTGGGCTCTGCGCAGGTATCAATAGTTCTCCCACAAGCCATTCCAGTAGGTCTTACTAGCTGGCGAACAAGTTCACTAGTCTTCATCGACATGGCCCGGGACTTGTGCCGAAGCAAGCTAGACTTCGAGGAGGGAACCTTAACTTGGCTATTATTGTACTTACTGTTTTATATTTATATACTAACTCTCTATCTCTTCCAGATTTCGCCGGTCTATAAAACAATTTTTTTGGTGTTAATTTGACGACAGGTGAGATATTAATTTTATTTTGGAACAAATTTTTTTCTATAGTTTGATTAATCTATTTGTTTTGTATTTGTGGTTTGTTAGCATCATAACTACTCAGCTATATTTATTTTGTAATATTTAGGATAAAATAGAGTTTATTGACCAATTTATATACAGCATTGTACATTTTGTCATACATTACATAAATACAAATATATATAGAAGAAAATCATTAACTAATATAAGACACAAATTTATTTATAGAAGTAAAACAATAAGACAACAAAAAAGATTTTACATATATGTGAAATGATTTAATAGGCATGCACTTAATTACCTTATGTTTAGGCATAATTATCAAATTTATTATACATGTTGATTTCCAATTTATTGGATTTACTAATATTAATTCTAGAGAAAGGTTCTACTAGATTTCTGGCGTGCCTTGTATCTGCCTTGTATATGCCTTGTAACTTGTGTATATTAGAATGCGTTTGCAAATTCTGCAGATTCTTGTGTACTAAAATAAGTGATTCAAGTATATACAAGCACGCCAAGGGCAGAATCTTGCCCTATGAGCTGTACTGGAGTTACCCCATAATGCAACACCATAAGGTAGGTGATTATGAAATAATGAGAAATAAACAATCCTCATAACGCTGTTATCAACAGAAGGCCGCAACCGCGGCATTTGTCTCATAACAAATATTTGGGTAGAGAGTCTTGAGCAGAGACTGTCAACATGTGGGGTCCAATTCAAACCGGAATTCATCAAAATTCCAAGCAATTTTACTGGCTCTGTACCATGTACCATTTGGAATATTAACAGGAAAATCGATTATATATCAAAAACAGAATTGGCCCCAGTACAGACCCTTGTGGTACACCTCCTTCTATAGGTAATAAGACAGATTCGGTATTATCAACACTGACATACTGTTGTCTACCGATCAGATAAGATTGAAAAAGTTTTAATGCATTATTACATATACCATAATGTTCCAGTTTTAGAAGGAGAATGCTAACATTTACACAGACGAACGCCTTGGTCAAGTTACACAGTGTAGCCTGACTAGTAGTGCCAAGATCAAGTCCCTCAACTACGTCATCAATAACAGCAAGTAGAGCTCTAATTGTAGAAAAGTTCTACAAACTGTGAAGGTGATAAGATGCAGTGTTTTTCCAAATAAGAAAGTAGTTTTTCTTTTAAAAGAATTTCAAATATTTTTGAAATTATGGGCACTTTTGCTATAGGTCTAAAATTGACTCAATATCACCTTTTTTGTGGATAGGAATCACTTTAGTAATCTTAAATACATCAGGCCAGTGACCTGCTTCCTCAATAAACATATTAAAAAGCAAAGATAAGGGCGTAACCCTTAGGGCGAAAATAATGTTTTTTTATTGAGGTTTGAAGCCACGGGTGGCTTCAGTTTTTTATTAGAAGGGTGTATGATGGACGCCTTCGTTATATTTGAATTTACTCTGAATAGTGTCTTTCAGACTAGCATTTGCTAAATTAGAGTTCAAATAAAATTTACGACGACAAGACAGTTGACCTTTATGGTTGGTTTTTCATTAAGGTTATATAACCACATTTGCAGGGAAATCTATAACCTATAGGCAATTGTTTAGTCACTTTGTATGGATATTAACGTAGTTGTATTTAAATCTTTATTTAATAAATATTTAATAAGTAAAAAAATGTTCACTAAATCAAACTTTATTTCACAATTTGTATTTGTTATCACCGCAAGATTGTCTATTGATATTTTTCTACTTTGTTACACTAGTTCTTGTACTTTATTTTATGATTTTGGTTTAACACATATGCTGTATTTCATGACAAACACCTTGGCTTCCTGGAAGAGAAGAACATCCAGAACTTTCAACTCCACCATTAGAAATCGGCAAGGACAAAGTTGCTGATATCCAACTTAGCAGAGCCCTATCAACCAGAACTAGCTAGCATTTCGATCTAATTGCAGACTACAGAAGGTTGCATGGTTGCTGCACTTTAGCCAAGTCCCACTCTGAACTACATTTTCTAAGGGGATCTTTTGTTGAGAGTTTGAATTGATTGCTTCGAGGCCATAGGAGAATATCTGTTGTTTTTTTGTGTAAACCAAATCATTGCTATTAACATTTTTTTTGTAAAGTCAATTTTGTGTAGTAACAATCACAAATCTTGAGATTAATTTAATATAAAATCACGTATCATTTATGCGTAGTTATAAATTGTATATATTAATTCATGGTTAATGATTGTTTTAAATTGTAATATACAATTATTTTAATTTTCTTGTTTAATTTCGTCAAACATTCACTGTTGTATAGTTATATATCTAATTATTATTTTTAATCTAAAATTATCTGGCGTCCACAGGATAATATAAAACATAACCCTTCTTTCTGCGAATTTGCTTCCCAACCGACGAGCTTAGCTGGCGCTAATGTCAGTAGATCCTAGTGGATAATAGCCAATTAAATTTCCACTAGGTTCATTGCAAATCACATCTTCTTTTCAGCACTAACTTAGATTACAACGGATCGTAATTAGTATACAATAGCCAAGTATCATAGTATTGTAGTAGTAGTAACTTGCTTAGTATTTGCTTATTAGTTGCTTGATGCCTGCTTATTTATAACTGCTTACTCACCTTGGATACGCACGACGATCGCCCGTAGTTAACTTAGTTGCTTGTTACCCGCCGTAAATAACTTCGCTTAGTTTGTTGCCACCCCGCTTGCACTTTTTTACCCACTTGTGCTCACCCCACTGCTTTTGTGCTTTTGCCCAGTTAATAACTGCAAGAATATTGTTTAGTTTTGGACATAGTAGGTTCTAGGTTAATAAATGTATTAAAAGTTTATTTGTGTATAATTACTATCTGTTGTGTGAAGTCTAATTTTCCCTATCGACCGCCTGGCCTACCGTATCTTCACTGTAGCTACCTGTGTAGTGGTGTATTTCTGCAATGTAAACAGAAAGAGGCGCCCGAGGCAATATAAGATATTAACCGACACTCAGACGTCAAATTGACACTTCCTACCTGGAATTGGGAAGTATACGTCACAGCAGTCCCGTAGCTAAATAGTCACTCGACAACGTAACTTGTATTTTTCCTGGACTTTTCATTATTATTTCTTAATTCAGTTACTACGTCACTGGTATGAACGTACAAACTATTTGACAGTGTGGGACAGCTAAAGCATGTCTCGATTGACAGTTCCGTGGCTAAATACTCACTCGACAACGTAAACTATATTTTTCTTGGACGTTTTATTATATCTCGCCGCATTTTTTTAGTGAAAACGCTTTTATCGAAGAGGTAGATTCCCAAACTGTTGCTGGCGGAAACCGTTGCTGAGAAAAACCGTTGCTGGAAAAACCGTTGCTAACTTCAAACCTATGTTGTGTATTGTGATCTATCTAGTTTGAAGCTGTACCTCTGTAATAGCTTTGAAAATGATAGTTATGTCTTGCCTGTGTGTTTTTGTGAACGTCTCCTCGCAGTTAGGGGCTCGGCTTGCGGAGGTAAGCCACACATTGTATTATATCATTCTATCGACAGTACCTGCATATAAATAGTATATTATATACCTAGGTTGAGAAGTGAGCTATTATTGACCGAGAAATTTTATATATAATTTTCGAGGTAAATAATGGCCTTCTCAACCGAAGTATATATAGTATTTATTTTACTACTAATAGCCGAATTAACACCAGAAGATCTTTTTTTGATTTTAAAATCAGACATTTCCCCTATTACTCAAACATATCGAAATATCAAGTAGGTGAAATGTCAAACTGATGGGTGAAATGTCAAACAGATGAGTTTCAATACAATTTATTATTAATCTAGGTAAATAATGAATTATTATTTACCTAGGTCAATAATGAACCACTTCTCATTACACAAATGAGGTAAATAATAAGGTTTTCTCATGTTAGTAGTAAAAAAAAGTTGTTATGTAAACAGCCATCTATGCCTTTAGAGGGGCGTGGTTTTTCATTATCTAAACAAATGGTACTTTGTACAAAAATGCATATTTTACTGTTTTTCTATGAAAATACTTGTTTTAGACCGTTTTTCCCAACACTGGTAGACGTTTGGTTCCGTGGGACCGAGTAATATAGGATCGAGAAAGTTCTGGAAAGTGAAAATTTTGTAGTAGCACAAGGATAACCCAAAGAAAGTCAACCTTAGGTTGGTCCAAGCGAAGGAGGGTCTAAGAAAGAGAGCTGACCTCGGGAGAGAAACACCGTTCCGACCTCCAGGGTAACTAGTTAGGGTGCCCCATTATATTTTGACCCATTTTAAACCTGTATAACTTGTGAACTAGTTTAGATAATGAAATGCGCCAGTCTTCTTCTAATTTTCATAAGTTTTTTCTCGAGTATCTGTATTTTTGCTCCCTTTCGGTTTAACCGGAAGTGACAGCTTATTTTCGGGGATAGGGCAACTTTGTTATTTCAAATGGAACACCCTGTATATTTTTTCACAGTTGAAAATACCATACTTGCCTCTTTCCGAAAATGCCTGAAAATATTTGTCATGGAAAATATACAGAGTGACAGTGTTATAACCTTTTAAAGTGAATACCTCATTTTATCGAAATGCTACGGAAAAAATAATTCACACAGTAGACAATGGAAATAAAATAAGACAACATCACTCGTAAACGTCAAATTAGTTTATTGACAATTGCGTGTTACTTCAACTGCTAATATTGAAAATGTAGGTACATATACATATAAAACTCGATATAACAAAGTGTAACAGAATAATTATTAAATAAATAAGAAATAGTAAACAAAATAATACACATTATTTATAAATAAGATATTCAAAATAGTGCCCATCAACTTGGATGCATTTATTTATTCGCATTACAAAGTTGTCATAACTCTGTTCGGGGCTAATGTTGTTAAAGACATTTCGTATATTTTCTTTAAGCTGTTCTAAATTTTGTGACATAGGACTATAACACCTGTCTTTCACATACTCCCACATAAAAAAATCTGGAACTGTGAGTTCAGGAGATCGAGGGGGGCATGCTGTAGGACGTCCTCTTTCTGTCCAACGATTTTCAAAGGTATCATTCAGGGAATATATAGTTATCGCAGCATAATGAGGCGGAGCACCATCTTGTTGGAAATAGATTGTCCTCAACAAATTATCCTATTCAAGTTGAGGATAAAAGAAATTTTCTAACATGTCATACAGTGGGGCATTGACAATTGGATTGTTAAGAAGAAAAGACCGTACATTTTTTGTTTTGATATCGCACACCAAACTGTAACTTTTGGAGAGGATCTGACATACTGATTGAAATTTCTGAGATTTTCTGATGCCCAAATTCTACAATTATGCTTATTCACTTTGCCATTTAAGTGAAATGATGGTTCGTCTGACATTATTAACTTATCAAGAAAATGCAGATCTCTTCTACGTAAATTAAGAATTGTTCTACAAAATTAGTACAATTTTATAGAACAATTCTTAATTTACGTAGAAGAGATACGCATTTAGAATCTTAATGAATCTAAATTTTATAAGCATTTAATTTTAGAATATTTTTCATAACAGAATGAACGATAGTTTTCGGAATACCTGTTGCGGAAGAAATTTTTCTTGTAGAAGAGGAAGGATCATTTTGTGTCATTTCCAAAATTTCAATTGAATCGGTCATTTCAAAAACAGCATAAGTCAGTGAATTTACAAAAATGAGTTTTAAACGGCAACGTGTTTCATATAGATAACTACACGTGCCCTGTAAAAATAACATAAGTCTGGGACATCCTTCAACTGGGAAGTTTACTTCAATGTATACATTCACTGTAAAAACTACATTAGTCATGCACTTATGTTGTTTTTGCAATGAAGATTTTACACGTCTGCGCGGATTTTCTTGTGTGATGGGGGCATATGTACTGTGCGTTTCACGAAGTTGTATCCCGGATTGGAATGTTCGGATTGTCAGGATTCGCTGGCAAATCCTGTGGGAGACTGGCACACGCGCTTAAATCACACCACCTCAATTTGTAGCGGTCCGTAATCGAGATGTGCCAATGCATTGAATTTAACTAATAACATGACGACGCTCCATACGTTGGAATTTATACTAACATTCCAATCCGGGATACAACTTCGTGAAACGCACAGTATGTAGTCATCTGATAGATGTTATTAGAAAACAAAAATTTTTCTGTGTTCATAATGAAGAACACATCAGGCCATTGAATTTAAAAAATGGTGGCCTTCTTGTTATAAAAAATCTTGTCTCTCAGAGGAAACATTTGGTAGACATGTTCCTAAAGAACAAAAAATAATTTTTTCCCCTTCTTCTTACATGAGTTTTAAGTATAATTCAAGCAATAAGAGAGTTGCTATAACAAATGATTATACAGGGCGCCCTATTTCTTGACCCGTTGCATGGGTAACTTTTTTATTAGTAGAGATACAAAAACGCTTAAATGAGCAAATTAGTGCAGTTTCGTATTAGTAATTCTACGGTAAGGCGAAAAATTATATACGGGGGAAGGTTGAAAAGTTATTGACAAAAAACGAAAAATCCAACTTTTCTATTATCCCTTGTAGCTCGTTCATTTGAAGAGTTAGAGAAAAATGCTTCACATGTTTTTTGCAGTATTTTTCATGTAAAATGACATGCACTTGCTACTTTTTATATATCTCTTAAAATAGTTGAGAATCACAGTAAAATATATTTTTTTTAAATGTAATGGATAGGTGGCTGTGACATTAACCGAAAGTCCCCTTTTTTCTCTTTCAGATGATATAACATAGTCCATATTTTATCCTTACAAAAGTAATAATAATCGTTGTTTTTAAAGAAAGTTTATTGTCACATCAAGAATGCTATGGAAATAAAACAAAAAATAAGATTCCTGATATTTTTAAAAACGTCTAGTTGGCATTTAATTATTGACAGATCATAAGTGACATTTTTAGTTTTTGTTAAGTAGTTTATTGTTTATTATTAATACTGCATACAAAATAATAGTGTTGCAAATATGTACACCAACGAAGAGAAAAATGATATGCTATTTTGTTATTATAACCAAAATCGAGATGCACAAGCTGCAGCGAATCTTTATTTTGAAACTTACATGGAACGAAGACAACCCCATCATAGAATATTTAGACAGCTGGAAAATAATATACGATTATACGGTTCTTTTTCAAAGCCTAAGGATGAAAGAAACTTCAATGAAGACACTGAAATAAATGTTTTGGCTTATGTAAATTTTAAACCTGATTCTTCAACTGCAGAAATTGCACATCACTGCAACACTTCCAAGGAAACTGTAAGAGCTATTTTAAAAGGTAACAATTTAAAGCCTTATCATTATTCCATATGCAATACTTTATATCCAGCTGATAATCAAAGAAGGATGACATTTTGTCGATGGTACATTTCAAAATGCGAAGAGGATCTAGACTTCTGGAAAAAGATTTTATTCAGTGATGAAAGTAGATTTACCAACAATGGTATTTTTAACCGCCATAATAACATAATGTGGTGCCGAGAAAATCCACATCTTGTTTCTGAAAGAAGAAATCAACGTCAATTTGGGATAAATGTGTGGTGTGGAATTTTTTGTGGCAAAATTATTGGCCCATATTTTTACGAAGATAATTTGAATGCGAATAATTACCTTCATTTTCTAAGGAATACTCTAACAGAGGAATATTTAAATGAATTACCACTTCATATTTTTAGAAATCTTAAATACTTCCAACACGATGGAGCACCTGCGCATAATTCCCGCGAGGTAAAACAATATTTATATGAACAGTTTGATAATGTTATAGGAAATAGAATGGATATCGACTGGCCAGCGCGAACACCTGATTTGACCCCCTTAGATTTCTTTCTTTGGGGGTTATTGAAAGATAAAGTTTATGTGACAGCTCCTCTAGATATAGAGGATCTAAAAGTCAGGATTCAAGATGCAATTAGAAGCATACATGGACATACAATAAATAATGTTTTAAGAAGTATCCAGAAACGTTGCTTACCATGTATTCAACAGGATGGTGGTCATTTCGAACATTTACTTCAATATAATTAATTAATTAATAATTTCTGTTCTCAAAACATTCTTTTGTTCCATAATCCATAGCATTCTTGATGTGACAATAAACTTTCTTTAAAAACAACGATTATTATTACTTTTGTAAGGATAAAATATGGACTATGTTATATCATCTGAAAGAGAAAAAAGGGGACTTTCGGTTAATGTCACAGCCACCTATCCATTACATTTAAAAAAAATATATTTTTTTAAATGTAATGGATTCTCAACCATTTTAAGAGATATATAAAAAGTAGCAAGTGCATGTCATTTTACATGAAAAATACTGCAAAAAACATGTGAAGCATTTTTCTCTAACTCTTCAAATGAACGAGCTACGAGGGATAATAGAAAAGTTGGATTTTTCGTTTTTTGTCAATAACTTTTCAACCTTCCCCCGTATATAATTTTTCGCCTTACCGTAGAATTACTAATACGAAACTGCACTAATTTGCTCATTTAAGCGTTTTTGTATCTCTACTAATAAAAAAGTTACCCATGCAACGGGTCAAGAAATAGGGCGCCCTGTATAGATGGGCTAGTCCAACATACATTTTCTTTAGCAAGAAATACAACAACAAAAGTTATTTTACCCACGGAAAGAACGTATTTTGGGAATGGAGTACCTATAAACCCAAAAAAAATTAAAAATATAAAACAAGTTGCAAAATGTATTGATAAGAACTATATGGCGTTTTATGAAGTTATTTTCAACTGGCTCATTGCATCTGAAGAAAATGATGATGTTGAGAATGACGAGGAATATGACTATGTACCATAGAAAGTATGTTATTTCTTGTTCAAATACTTGTTGAATACTTGATTAGTTAGTTAGTTTCAGCTGTGTATATGTTTAAAATAAACTATGTGTTAATTTGTAACATACTATTTTATTTTAATACAAAAAAGAAATCGCTTCTCTCTAATAATTAGATAATTTAATTAGAAGAGAAACATGTCATTGCAAAAACTACATAAATCTGTAGAAGAAAATTTTTTTTTTTTGGAAACTGGTTAAGAAGTATTAAGGTCTAATTGCATTTAATTTACTTCAATAATCATTGTTCTGCATATTTAAAAAAGCGACTAGACTACCGTTAAAGTATTATATGTTATATTTAGTTTTTTTCGTTTCCTGTAAAATGTGAATTATCTGACTTAGGTTGTTTTTGAAATGACCGATTCAATTCCATTATTCAGCATATTTTCATTATTTGGAGTTCTTTTTTTACAGCCAATACAACTCGAAATCCAAAAGTTTCTATACCACTTTCTAATTGAATTTTTTGTTGGATGTTCTTTGTTAAACATAGTTCTAAATCTTCTTTGTGTTGTTTTGTAAGATTTAGTTTCAGCAAAAAAGAATACACACTTAGTTTTTTCACTTAAAGTAAACATTTTTCTTAAAGTTGCTCAAGTAACTGAGTTGTCAATAAACTAATTTGACGTTTACAAGTGATATTGTCTTTTATTTCCATAGTCTACTGTGTGAATTATTTTTTCCGTAGCATTTCGATAAAATGCGGTATTCACTTTAAAAGCTTATAAAACTGTCACTCTGTATAATTTCCTTGACAAATATGGCATTTTCGGAAAGGGGCAAGAATGGTCTTTTCAACTGTGAAAAAATCTCACAAAAAAATATTTTCTCACTTACGGTTAAACCGGAAGTGAGAAAAAAGACAGATATTCAAGAAAAAACCTATCAAAATTAGAAGAAGACTGACGAAGACCGCATTTCAATAGGGAGATTTTGAACCCATTAAATTTTACCTTAAATTATCGTAATAATTATAGTGAGCATGCGCAGTGCTGAAAATGGTACTCTTTTTGGCACTGCACATGCTCAGAATAACGATAACGATAATAATAACGATAACGACGTGCTAAAATTTAAGGGGTTCAAAAACCCTCTATTATCTCGACTAGTTCACAAGTTATGATTAATTACCTAATGAGCTAGCTTTATATCTATTAAAAACTACACATTTCTCAATAAACCACTTGGCGCTCTCTACATCAATTTAACATTTTCCTTTTGTATGTAGTAATAAGAAATCGTCGAACCTCGCCCTGGGTGGATTGCAGGATTCCCTGCAAGCACATTACTTTATTTTGCTTACACAGCCCAGACAGAAATCCAATTACAAGGCAGGAAAATTACAAATATTAACAAAAAACAATTTAAATTAAATATAACATAAAAAATATATAAATTTTTATCCGATATCTGGATACGCGATTTGGTAAGTGCTGTACTTACCTAAAAAATACGGCTATAAAAATAACAATATCCATGAGCTGAAAATTAATTTAGTTAATTAACATTTTCTTGTCTATTCTTATAGCCTCAATAATTGTAGATCTATTTATGTCTTCAATTCTGTAATGATAATTTATTATGAAAGATGCCTTACCATTTTGCTTTTTTTCTCGAGATATCCTGACACCTTCGGGTTATTTGTATTGTCCTCGTCCATGTTGCCAGATTCTCCTAAAAAAACAATAGGTTTTGTTTGGGGCATGCCGTATATTGACAAGGTAGCATAAATGAATTGGTCAGGTTTGGAATTAATAATTGTTAGATTTCATAGTATAGCACAATCGGCTCGATCACGTAACCTACTCAAGGAGCTGGCGACGTGCTCTAGCCGATTTATGGTGACAGTATAATATTTACCTCAACGGTAATATAGTGATTTGTGGAGATTAAATTTAACTGAGACGAAGTCGAAACCGGAGTGGTTAGGAAACCACTCCAGGCAGTCAATCTGTTTAGCTGCCGAGTTGAACATAAAATGTTTTCGCAAATTCTTTAATAATGTTTGGCAAATTTTTATAATTCTTTATTTTCCATCCCAAAATTCAGTTTCATTTTATGTTAGCAGTCATTGAAATAATCAAATTTGACAAGTTATAAAAGTTTTGCAAGTTTCTGCAAGTTTTGCAAAAAAAATAATATATTAAAGTACTTATAAGTGGATAAAAAGATCTTTAAAACACGCGCGATTTTTCGAGCACGACGGCGCAGCCGGAGTCCTCGAAATAGAGCGTTTTTTAGAGCGCGAGAGTGTTTTAAAGACCAGTTATCTACGAATACTTTACGCTATTTTTTTTATTGGTTTCATGATTCAACTACACAGATATGCTCATAACTTTCGTTTGTTTGCGCATGACGTCATTCGTGAGGGAAAATGGCAATGCGATGCGAAAGTTCTTAAGGGCAGTGATATAATTATTTTCGTGTTTATCAATTGTTTTTTCCTCGTAACTGACGTCACTATGCGGATTGGCATATCTGTGTAGTTGTATCATGATTGGTTTAATAAATAAAGGTTTTGAATTTGTTAGTCATATTTTATTTGACGTTACAGGGTACTCCTGTCAGATCAATAATCATTAAAATTGTAAATTGTCATTTAGACCATAGACAAGGGATTGGCGATGTTAGGTTGGTTAGGTATATTCATATATATAATACTACTATATCGCGTATTTCCTATGTTAGCCCATAAGCGGTTTCTCCGAAAACATCAAAGGACAAAAGATATAGTGCTATACTGTTCCAGTCAAGGATTGTTAACTGTTTACAGGATTGCTCAATCCCTATACTACAATGTAATCCATAATTGTGACGTCATCAAAGATCCAAAGATCTCGAACTTGTAGAAATATGTACACTTTATACTGTTATTACAAACTTTAATAAATAATAATATTAATAATCATTCAACTACGAAAATTCTCTTGCAAATGTGAAATATAACAAACACAAAATAGGTATATTTTGACAATTCGATTACATGGATCTTCGATGACGTCACAAAGGCGGATGACAAAATTGAGCGATCGAGCAATCCTGTAAACAGTTAACAATCCTTGGTTCCAGTGATCCTTGGTTCGATCTCGCGTCTGGAGTCATGAAACTGAAGATAATATAGGCAGGTTACATTTCAGCTTTTTTATTTGTTTTTTTATTTCTTTCTGACAACCAAAGTACTGGTGAGTAAGTACTTGGTAACTACTCTCAGTACTTCGTGTTATTAATCTATGGTAATTACCACGATACTTACTACCACATATTTTTTGTCTATACCTGTGGAGACAAATAGGAATTTGAATTTGTGGAATGAAAAAACATATATTTGTAGCTATCCATACCAACTATCAATCACCAAAGATTTTTTACAATCTACGTGTAATTACAGTTCTACAGGACTTAATAGACTACTATGGCAATATATAGTGAAATAATTATTATTACTTCATTGGAAATGCGGTGTAGATATCTTAGAGAAACCTAGGTACATACCTAAAAGATCCAATAAGCAAACTAAATATACGAACTAATGAACAAATAACAAAACGAAACTAATTAGAAAAAATAAACTATAGTATACTGATATATAGTCGTATGTTATGACACAAAACTATTCAAAAACTCACATAAGCCTATATAAGTGAGAAATCAAATTCAAATTATGACAAAATAACGCTAACGTCAAACGCGTATGTTGTTGTTGTTGTTGATAGGCGGCGCGGTTACCCGCAGCACTCAGGTCTTTCGACCCATTCAAACGCGTATGTAGTGTCAGAGTAGTGTTTTGTTTCTCGTTCGTCGCATGTATTGGAATTAATATTTGTAAATCGTGTTACCATTGACGATTTCTAGCGCCCCTGGCGTCTGGAGTCATGAAACTTTGAGCGCGCAAGACGTCTCATTGAAGATTCCTAGGGATGATTTAGACTTCACACGTTTCTTGGGTTGTTAATGTTGCCATGGTAACTTTAAAAAACGCGCGATTTTGAAAGTTCGATTTAAACACGCTCAGGCGTGCTTTAAATAAGTAGGTAAAATGGGGCACCAATAAAAAAACCATTTATATTAATGGATAGTGATAGTGATGAAAAAGCACTTACTTCTCAAAAAATTACAGAGGCCGCACAAAATGTCGTATATTAAATTTACTGTCGGAGAAGTCTAGGAAGAAATATGGAGGAAATTATAAACGATTCATAGATGAAACCATTCACGTATGGGGAAAATATTAAAACTTTCGCCGACAAACTATGAAAAGTGCTATATTTATGTATCTTTACTCTATGTTAAAACCAAATATAATTGTTAAAAATAACGTGGACATAGAAAGATACGAACTACGGGCGTTGTTGAAGCATACATCACTAGGTACAAAAGAAAGAAGTTTCGATCAGTTATTTTGCTGCGAAATAAGCATTTTGCTGTCAGCTGGAGAAAAAAGTATAAACCTTCTGTTAAGTACTATTTCTATATCATGAGAAACTAAATAATTAGTTAAATAGCTCTCGTATTGTAATAGAAATGCATCATTCTGTGGTATGTAATGCATCTAATATATTTTTATATATACCTATTATTATTATTCTACAGTAATGGTAGTATCTACAAGTTTGGCAGGCGCAAGATTTTTAAAATTTTCTGTATAGAAAGACTATTTCTAGACGTTCTCGAAATTTATTGGACGAACGGAGCTAGTCCTTATAATGCAATAAATTTTACATTTTTGTCGTACACTTTACAGTACAGAAAAACTACTGAATGATTTAACTTGAAATATAACATAGTAGAATTATTTTGTTTTTCATCTTTTATGAAAAACAAAATAAAACCAACCTATACAAGAAAATTAAAATAGGAAATTGGTATTAGGTAAGAAAACACTTTTTTGGATATTTATTCTGTCCTAATTTAATACTTATGTAAAACCATTATTTTTAGCTATTAGTAACCTTGATAACGTCCGAAAACTCGGACGAAACGTAGGATATTTGTCCATATATCTGGCTGAAAGTACTCTTTTTTGTTTTTTATTATTGAAGAAATAAATTCTATTTTAACAGCCAACAACTTTTCCAACCTCATTTATAGGTAACTACTTTCATACACTATACTCTTGAGTTTTAAAGTGGCATTTTCTGCTGACTTCTTTATATCAGGCAATCAGGCGGCGTACAGGGTTGAAAAAACGCTATCCGTTTGCATTTTCAATTGGAATAAATTAGAATATAATATGTGACATGCAATGTCAATGTCAATGTCAATTTTGGTACTGTATAATAATTTCTTGTTTATATAGTTGCTATGGCAATTTCAAACAGTGTCGAAATCAAGGATTGTTAACTGTTTACAGGATTGCTCGATCCCTATACTACAATGTAATCCATAATTGTGACGTCATCAAAGATCCAAAGATCTCCAACTTGTAGAAATAGCTACACTTGATACTTTTATTACAAACTTTAATAAATAATAATGTTAATAATCATTCAAATACGAAAATTCTCTTGCAAATGTGAAATATAACAAACAGAAAATAGGTATATTTTGACAATTCGACTACATGGATCTTTGATGACGTCACAAAGGCGGATGACAAAATAGAGCGATCGAGCAATCCTGTAAACAGTTAACAATCCTTGGTCGAAATGGCCTTTTTATTGGCGATCAAATTACCGATGAGGGCGCTGCAAACTGTAAACAAATATGGACGAAGACGAGTAAAAATTTTGCATTTCATATCACATCATCTAGCAATTTAGCATTCAACTGCCATAAATATAGTGAGTTCATGTGCTAGTTAGGGTGAAATAAAGGATAAAAAGAGTGGTAAAAGCAGTCAACGTCTCATAAGTGCTTCATTGATAATTATATGATTTTTTTTTATTGAAACAGGTACCCTAGGTTTTTTTTTATTTACATTTTGGGCTAAAATAAGTGTCATAAACTGTATGGTGATACCATATTAGTGCTAGTTTTCTGTTAAATGATGTTTAAATTAAAATATATTCTGTTTTTATAAGACTAATAATAGACAAGTATAGATAAACTGCAACAAAGTGCATGGTTATGTTGTGTAAATAAACGTGTTCCCTTTTAATAAATTGTTACATGCCTTTGGAGAAATGAGTGAGAAACAGTTTTTTATACTAGGGTCAAACTTCTACCTATCTTCTATCTTAAACACTTCTATTGACATGTTTTGTGGAATGACACCCATAAACACGGCAGTTTGTGTGATGCTGATTTCTTTTGAAAGCAATTTTAAAATGTAAAAATAAAGATAGGTATACAAATACTAATCACGTCGTTTTTAACTTTGTAATACCAAAAAATCACAAGCACCACTAAATTATTACGTTAAACAAACCCAAATACGTGTTATTTATATGTATAGAGGTGAATACACTTTATTTTCTTAGTAAATTGAATCTGATTACATAAAATTGTACCCTGTATGCAAAAGTCGGTTCTCTCTGAGGAGTCTGGGTTGATTGGTGTGGGGGTATATATAACCATATGGTTATTTTTTTTGATATACTATAGTTTTTTTGTCTGATGATTACAGAACATCTTGTTATATTCAGAAATTTTATGGTATTCTTGACCGTCTCACATTAAATTTTCTTATATTATCATATTATTGTACTTGATACTGTTATATTGCCAATGAAAATATCCTGTTACAATGTTTTCATATTTTGTTATCTTAGCCACTTTAGAGTTCGAAGCTTCCAACATAAACAAAATTCTTCCCTCACTTTCTTCCAGATTTTTTTAATTCAGCTCTGCTTTTAATAATACAGATCTGTATAAACCTCCTTAATTGTAATATTGGAATCGTCATCAACCATTTTACGTAGGTATATGATTAAATATGTATGATCACCTTTATGTTTTTCCAAGGTTCAATAAAAAATGTACGTGACTGACAAACTCAGATAACGCTGATGACCGTTTTATGTTTATTTAATGTTTTTCAGCAGTTCCAACTAAATTTATAATTTTGGTTGATAGATTTGATATTACTAGATGCACTTCATATTGAGACGAATGTGTGTGTGATTTCTTAAAATATTATTTAAGTTTGAAGGAAATACTGAAAAAAACTACTCCACGGGAAATGTGCCCTGACTGGCATTGCATTACATCGACAAATCCATAGGAGTTGCCACATACGAGTCCACTACTTATAGCACTCTGGTGAGCGCAAAACCGGTCAGTCAGTGTCTGGTAGTTGGTCTCGATGAACGATGTGGCGACTCCTATGGAAATGCCGATGTAATGCAACGACATGTTTTCGACATCTTCTTCAAATAAATAAGTAGGATTGTCTTCCTTAAAGACAATAGAGGTCACTGCTGTAATGGCACCTGCGGAAAAGCAGGTCGTTATCTGTCTGTCAATTTGACAATAATTGTCAGACAGGTAGTAGCAAAGACCCAAAGAAGACTCTACGGTGTGTTTCTCACCACTACTAACATTCACGATGCCCATTAAGCAATCACGTCGCAGCATCATTCATCGAGTCCACTAAATATGGCACTCTGAAGAGCGCATAATAAGCGCGAAACCGGTCAGTGTCTGGTTAGTTGGTCTCGATGAACGATGTGGTGACTCCTATGGAGATCCCGAAGTAATGCAATGCCACTCGGGGCACATTGCCTGTGGAGTAGTTGTTTTCGGCATCTCCTTCAAATAAACAGTGGTCTAGTAGTATTTTCTTTAAAGCTCTTTTAAATTTACTACTACTGTACCCTTTAAATGTTTGTGGAAAAGCATTGTAAAAATGCATATTGATATTTGAAATTGAATGTAGATGGAGTATGTAATAGACCACCTGAAAATTGTTGTGACAGTGCATAGTTATCTGCCAGTAAATCTAAAGCTGCTAGTGTATACTTAGTCTAGGAATTAGTTTACTTAGTTGTTTGAAATAAAAGGAGCCGCCTGTAAAAAAATTGCAGTATCTGCTAGGGTCAAAATCTGAGCCACTATAACGATAAATAGAGCCTTTTAGATGTTAGTTATTATCACAAATGTTAGTATGTATGATGTATGTCATCAGTATACATCATATCGGCAATGTAAGTCTTAGTTATGTCGAAAATATAGAAGAAAGCTTTTGTGTTCTTTCTTTGTGTGTACTGCATACCTACTCATGACGCCAACATTCATGGTAAGAATTTTATGGCTTCCTTATTTGATTTGATATTTTTGGCGTAGCGGAAAAAGATATAATATTGAGAATAGTAACATCTGTGTCACTTCTAGCCTCTAGGTTTGAATTCCTCACAATTAAAAATAGCTTGGAAACGACGGAAGTGATCCTCTTGGAACTGATCGTCCCGATCAGATAACTTCGTTTTCTTCATGATCCTTTTGATATGGAGTCAATCGGTCTATGTGTACAATATTCATTTTCTTACAACCGAGCGCAAAGTACAAATTTGCGCTTACAAAAGAAAGCACAAAGTAGCACTTTTCAGAGGAGCAAGCGTTTAGGTTACTTTGTCGCTCGGTGAGCAGAAATTTATACTTTGCGCTTGGTTGAAGAAGAAGTAATGTGTGTAATTCGAGCGCAAAGTGACATTCCCGCTCTCGCGAGATAGTTAAACTTCTCGCTCAGAGCGGCAATGTATCACTTTGCGTTCTTAATACTTAATACTTAATAATAATAATACTTAATACTTAATAATAATAATTAATAGCTATTTCGATTGTAGATTCTTCTGTATTACAGAAGACTAAACTACATACTACATAATTTAATCTGTACACAATCGTATAAAGTCCTTTCCATGATCTCTGTAGTTTTGGTGATTCTGTCTTCTTCGGTGTTCAATTTTAAAGTCGTATTCCTATAAAGATTGAAGCCATCTGGCCATATCTGAGAATTATAACGTCGTCAAGGTAGACAAGACAGGTTCTTCATGTCAGTCCATGTAGGATAGTTTTCATCAATCTTTCAAATGTCGCTGGGGCATTGCAAAGACCGAAAGGCACATTAAACATAATATTAAATTATAATAATATAAAATAAAGATAACAATAAATGATATAACATTAAATTGACACAAGCCAGTCCCTGTCTATCCTGAAAAGCGGTCTTCTCTTTATCTTCCGTAATGATGTAATTGAACTTGCCAATAACCACTTTTTAAGTCGATCCTGATAGTAATATAGTCAAAGGTAAAGTGTAGCTGTCTTTTTAGTCACGTCATTCAGTCTCCTATAATCGACGCAGAATCTATCCCCCAGATAGCATTATTCTATAATTGTTCTTAAAATTTCACAGAATAAAAATTTATTTTTAAAATATCCTGTAAATATATTTCTTCTTTTAAAAATATTCTAAGAAGTAACAAATGGGACACTTTTTTCTTCTAAAATTATTCTAGGAATAATTACAAATATCTTTGTCATAACACTGATGTAGTTTTCCACATAACACCAAAACACTATACTGCACTCGACGCGCGTTTCGCCAACCAAGTTGGCATCATCTGGAAATGATTAAAACTCATCAGGTTTTGGTGCTATGTAGAAAACTATTTTTTTTCTAAATTTAAATAGTACCTATTTAAATAAAGTCGGCGCTAATACTGCGCAAGAATATTAAAGGGATTTTCAATAACTCTCTATTATCTTTATTTAGAAAAGAAAGCTGTTATGCTAAACATAATTTCAGAGTGGAATGAAAAAGCAGTAGGTAGCTTTCGCTATATCTAGAGGCTTCAAGACCTGGGAATTTCAAGCATGTATAGGTACTTGACTATTCCTCAGCACAGGGCCAACCTATTATTATTTGCGCTTAAACATTGGTTTCGAAATTCAACTCTATCAGTCTTTATTAATAAAAAATAGACAAATCTAGCATGTTTAGTGTAAAAGTTCCTCTTAAGATGACAGAAAAACATATTCGATAGTCCCTTTCTGAACGAAAGCTAGTTGTAGGCACTTCAAAGGGGACAGGTTGGGCGATTTTTATAATTATTTTGTGAAAAGTGAAGTACAAAGTAAACACGATATATTTATTTTGTTCTTCAGTTTTACTACAGATCTATAGAGCGCTATGTTGTCAGGTAAAAACAAATCGGATTAAAATATCAAAGATAAAGGCGCCATGATTGAAGTCAACACAAGTTTATAGTCTTACGGTATTAATGTAATGGTTTATAATAACCCTTCTATTTCCTAATATGGGAGAACTTATTTTCAGATTTACGAAGATGAAACAAAATAAGCTCCTATCATAAACTATAATGAACTGAATAGAGAACTGAGAACTGATAGAGTGTAAATTTTGTAAGTATCTTTTCAGTCACCTAATAATTTAGTTACCTACTTCAGATTTCAGGTCTTCGACATTGTAACTAGTTAAAGATATACCTGTATCAATTAGGTATAAACGTTATAAAATTATTAAAACGTTTTTCGACATTTTATTAATATTTAGTTCGTTAAGGAAACCAAGTCATGGTAAACCTTATAGATCTACATTCCCGAATATATTATTATTATTATTATTATTATTATTATTATTATTATTATTATTATTATTAAGAAGGAAATATGAGCAGAAGCCTTGACAGCTTGTTTCGCTCAGATTATAAGAAAAAAAACTAAATATAATACAATACACCCTATAAATGTCATAGTACTCATAACAGGAGAGCATATACGATATACACATACTAATGTCACAAAACAAAAAGACTTCCAATAAATACTACGAATACTACAAGATATGACCAAACTAAGCAGGTAAATTCATGAAACGATCCAGGTCTACTTTTAAATGAATTTAAAGAAGGCGCGGTCATATATATCCCGATAATTTTCATATTAAACTTGTCAAACTGATTGCTTATTAAGGAAACTATCATTTATTAATGTACTAGAATTTTGATCATTCTTGTGTGTTAATTAACCGTTTTTGATTATTAGAATCGACATTCAAAGAGATAATTAATAGGTAATATTAAAATAACCAATTCAGATTACAGTTTATCTGTGGTTATAGCAGCCACTACCGGAAAATATGTGATAGTACAGGGTTCCCCATAATAGACTACCTACCTATTTTGATATTGAAATAAATTCTATATAAGATAAGTCAGTACGTTTTTCTTTATACCGTTATCTTCTACGGGCTTTGCGATTTTAATCAACATGTCGTAAAACTAGGATACAATTGTTTTTCGTAAAACGTCATTTTTCTAATAAATTAATAAATTAGTAAATATGCTAGAGACGTTTTTTATTCCTGAATTAGAATTACTAAATTAAGGTGATTACTAAATAATGGGTTATTATTCCAGCAAGATGGAGCAACACCACATACCGCTAGAAACTTTATGAGAGTTCTACGAGAAGTGTTTAATGGGCGACTCATTTCACGATTTGGGGATTGAAATCGGCCTGCGAGGTCTCCGGACTTGACTGCACCAGACTTTTTCTGTGAGGCTATTTAAAGGCAAAGGTTCTTGCAACTCGTCCACAAAACATCCAAGAGCTCAAAGTTCGAATTGCTGAAGAAGTCCGGCGAATAGATCAGGTTTTGCTTCATCGTGTCATGCATCATTTCTTGTCCAATCTTGACAAGTGCATTGAAGTTGATGGCGGTCACTTAAAAGACGTAATTTTTAAAAGTTAGGATAAGTCGTATGTTACAGTAAATCCCAAAGAGTAAATTGTAATGAAGTGTAAGAAAATGTTTTTTTAAGTATCAACAATTTTATTGAGCTATTAAAATGGGCAGTCTATTATGGGGAACCCTGTATATCCTCATCGCTACATTCAGTAACTTAATTCCCTGTGTCTCCATCACAACTGACTAAAATCATATCAGAACCATATTTCAATATGAGGGTAATAGTTCTACTCATGTTGGAAGGCTAGCGAAGGAAAATTTAACTATTAAGTAAATATTATATGTAGTTACTTCTATAAAGATTAATCATAATTTTCTGAGCTTGTGTTTCGATATGATTACCGCCCAACTCTTAAATCATATTTTGTTGCAATGGCAGGATGACCTATTTATTTGAAGGTGATGCCGAAAACAAATACTCAGAGGCATCACCTTCAAATACTTGCATTACTCCGGCATCTCCATAGGACTCGTCACATCGTTCATCACCAACCGCCAGACACTGACCGGTTTCGTGCTTATTATACGCTCGTCAGAGTGCCATAGATCATGGAATCTACGAACGATGTTGCCATAATCGACATAATTGCCTACGACATAATTGCCTAATGGGCATCGTGAATGTTATTAGTGGTGAGAAACACACCGTAATACCTTATTTGAGCCTTTGCTACTAGATAGTAGCAAAGAATTTGACAATAATTGTCAGGTAGATATATGACAATTATTGTCAAATTGACAGACAGATAACGACCTGCTTTTCCGCAGGCGCCATTATGCAGTGACCTCTATATTGTCTTTGAGGAAGATAATCCTACTTTAAAGAGATGCCGAAAACACATACTCCACGGGCAATGCCGGCAATGTGCCCTAACTGGCATTGCATCACTCTGGCATCTCCGTAGGAGTCGTCACATCTTTCATCAAGACCAACCACATACACTGACCGGTTTCACGCTTATTATGCGTTCATCAGAGTGCCATAGCTAGTGGAATCGATGAACGATGTTGCAGATCGTTATCTGTCTGTCAATTTGACAATAATTGTCGGACAGATAGTAGCAAAGACCCAAAGAAGCCACTACGTTATGTTTCTCACCACTATTAACATTCACCATACCCATTAGTCAATCATGCCGCAACATAGTTCATAGATTCCACTACCTATGGCACTCTGACCATCGCATAATAAGCGCCAAACAGGTCAGTGTCTGGTGGTTGGTCTTGTTGAAAGATGTGACGACTCCTATGGAGATGCCAAAGTAATGCAGTACTAGTCGGGGCACATTTTCCGTGTAGTAGTTGTTTTCGGCATCTTCTTCAAAGACAATAGAGGTCACTACTTCGTGCGTATAATTTAATCGCCCCGACATGATTATTGATAATAGTCAAAAAGCAAGTTAGGTACTTAGTGATATTTATGTAGGACTTGATTGTTTACTAACGCCGTCATGGCCAACTAAGAATAAATGAAAGTAAAAGCCGTGGGTGGCGTTTTTACAATAGAAAAATATTAAATTTTATTTATTTTTACTCAAGTATTCAAATCTTTTATAGAAAATTACATTTTGGTACTTATTAAAATTTTGTTCATAAATATATAGTAAACGAGATTATTCCATACAGTGTGTTTTTAGTTTAGTGGTCTAATATGGAAATAAATCACATATTTAGAAATTTTTCATCTTTTTAGTAGGTAGTTATTTCACGAATAGTTTTGAGAGTTGCCCATTTCACAGTATAATTACCAATTTTATTAGTTATTTATATACAGGATACATAGAAAACGGCAAAAATTAAATATGTAGGTATGTAGTAATTTAGTATTAGATGATATATGACACTTTGGAAACGTGGGATGAAATTAATTTGTTAGAATACGAAATAAATGAAAATTTTGTCCCAAATTGTAGGATTTGATGAATGAATTTGCCATATAGAGTCTGTAGTGAAGAAAGTTATTATTGTAAATTCTAATAATAATAATAATAATAATAATAATAATAATAATAATAATAATAATAATAATAATAATAATAATAATAATGGTGACAAAATTTAATAGTGACATTACAGATTGGCATTAATTAAACGAGTGTTATAATAATTTGATACATAATAATTTAGATTTATCTGATATCGATCGTGTTCATTATTTAGTAGGTTGCCTAAGTGGTAGTGCTCTTTCGGCTTATTCTGGTGTTACTCCCATAAGTGATAATTATAATATTATTTTAAAAGCACTTACAGATAAATATGAGGAGAAGCGTCTCAGTTAATACTTAGAACAATTACTTACCTTTACGCAAGTTCAGATTGAAAGAGCTCATAATTTAAATTTTCACCCGGCTGATTATATTTAGTAGGTACTTCAAAAATTAAATCCCGAAACAGGAAAATTATTTGAAAATTCTAAAAGAAAAGCAGAACTGCCTTCTTATGATGACTTGATTACATTTGTTAAAGCACAAGCAATAATTTGCCGTAGAACTAGTCTGCTGTTAATAAATGAATTATTAGTAGTAATAGAGATTAGTACACTACTAGAGATTAGATTAGAGTACCTACTAATCTCTGGTAGTAACAAAAATATTCATAATAGCAGTTTTCCACTAGCAATAATAAGCCAAAATTCACTCATTCTTTTGTGGTTCAGGGCACTAGGTAGAGGTTCTAAATGTATAATTTGTAAAATAAATTCAGTCTATAGTACCTAAACTGTCCAAAGTTTTAGTTTTACAATTAGCGCCAGAAGATCGTTACAAACTTGTCCGAAATGTGACAATGATCGAAATGTGAATCTTGACTGAGCCGTCCCAACGGTTAACGGAACCGTAACAATTGTTTAGGTGTAAATAGGACATAGTGTTACCATAGGTTTAGTTTTAATTATCTCGAGATGATACCACCAACTTGGTTGGCGATACGCGCATCGAGTGCAGTGTCGAGAGTTGTGGTGTTGTGTGGAAAACTAGATCGGTTCCAAAGATCAGATCAGAACCTCTTTCAAGATTGTCCGAAATAACAATTTATGCCTAAATAGTTTATTCACAAGATTATTAATTGTAAAAGTAGTCACACTTGTAGAACTTGCATTCCATCATTACTTCCAATCATCATTACAAAATATGTGAAATATTATTCATAAACCGGTGTTGGTGTTGATAGTTTAGTAGATCAATCCTAATAATCCAGACATGTCAACTGCTAGTATGAATGTCGACTATCTACTTCTGGTTTAGGTAATAATGGTACAATGACTAGGTACCATGGCAAACCATTCAAACCTTCCAGTAATAAATTGCTATTAGGTTGGTAATAGTAACAGTTCTATTTATAATAATAGTACTGTTTTGTTGTCTACTGCAAAAATTCACATTTTAGATGGTTTTGGTAATTTACTAATTTAGTCGACAACACTTGAAATTTAACCTTTCACCACGTCGTTCTAATAAATTTGAATCTGTTAGTAATACAGTACATGGGTGTACAAATATTATAAATATTCCACAATTTCACATAAATTCATGTTATTCTTTAGAAGTGTTGGTTGTTGACAAAGTTACTGATCAGTTAACATCTGTTCATATCGACTTGACATTGATCGCATTTTAATTTTGTACCATTGGATGATAGTAGCTTTCTTTTTCAACAAAAAATGATGTGGTTCTTGGAGCAAATTTATTTGTAAATTTGCTGCGTAATAAACGCATTGTAGGACCACCAAATACTCTAGCAGCCGGATTCACATTCCTCAATTCGACACGTGTCGAATAGAAATCGATATACATATACAGGGTGTAACTTTGAATGGGGGTCATATTTATATGGGGGCTTCCTTTGAAGTGTATGAGCGCATAACTACAGTTTTTTTTTTGAAATTCTATTGTGAAAATTGAATATCTTTTTTAACCTTTTTTTCCGTATCGTGATACCCCGCCACTGAACAGCGCTCAACATGTCTTTAATCCGACCCGAGTCAACCCCACCTAAAGAAAGCGGTGCCCGCTCTCAGGCAGTTGGGAGATGCACTGTTGTCAAATCTCCCGTTAAAAAGCGAATTTCCACACCACCTATGAGGTATAGCTCTTTGGTGCGTTACTTTTATTTAGTGGGTGTTCGCCAGGAGCCCTATTGTCCCACATAAATAAAAATGTAATTTCCTTAAATACAAGTAACTAATAAAACAGTAACATTCAACAGAAAACAATAAATAAATAACGGTAAATGGTAATAAATGAATTTGTCAACTTACCTATAGCAGGTGTTCGAAATTATCTCCGTTGCAATCTAAACATGCTTCAACACGTCGCATCATGGAGTGTCTTACCTTATTAAGATCCATATTCTGTCTTATGTGATCCGCTGCATTACGCACTCTTCGACGTAGTTCTTCAATATCTTCTATTGGCGATGCATAAACTAAAGTTTTCATGTGTCCCCTCAGATAAAAATCACACGGATTTAAATCTGGCGATCTTGGTGGCCAAGGTACGGGTCCGAAACGTCCTATCCAATTATTATGATAATTTTCGTTTAACCATTCGGTAACAATTCGTGCGCTGTGTGGTGGTGCTCCATCATGTTGATACCACATATCTCTTCTGACATTCAATGGTACGTCTTCCAATAAATCTTCCAGTCCATCTCTTAAAAAATTAAGGTAAATTCCACCATTGAGTCTATCCTCCATTATGTAGGGTGCTATCAGAGTATTATTAATTATTCCTGCCCAAATATTTATTGAAAACCTTTCTTGGTTATGTATCTCTCTCGTCGCGTGAGGATTTTCATCAGACCAAAAATGTGTGTTATGAATATTAAATAAATATTCCATCTCTTGTAAAACCCGCTTCATCGGTCCATAATACACAATTAGAAAAGTTGTCTCCCTCTTCGTTGCATTTTCTCTGATACCATTCACAGAATTCTACACGCCTTGGTAAATCTTCGGGTTTCAACGATTGTATTTTTTGCATATGAAAGGGATATAATCCATTAATCTTCAACGTTCGTTGAACAGTCATATGAGATACTTCATACCTTGTGGCTATTCTTCGAGTGCTGGTACCGGGATCCTCTTCAACGGCGTTTAAAATTTCGGGTTCCAAATTTCTCACTGTTTCAGTTTGTTCTCGTCCAACGTTGGCATATTGACGATCGAAGCTCCCATGATCTCTCAAATGTTGCACCAATCTTACAAATATTTTTTTGTTGGGTACTCGTCGCTCTGGATAATCCATCTGATATTTTCTTCTAGCGGCGGCACCACTTTCTCCGGACAAAAAGTAAGCCCTAATCATATCCACCTTCTCTTGATTCGTATACATTTTCTTTTCAGAATATCACTTCACTTCACTATCGGTAAACACTGAAAATAACACAGGAGTACACGAAAATATTTCACCAAAAACAACTTATTAGGTTATACACTTACACTCCACTAAATAATATTTTTAATGTTATTTAAATAATTTCAATATTTCTCGACGTAGGCACAAAATCACTTGTATTCACATCCACATCTCATTTTACACTGAAGATGAAGAGAAATAAAAATTGTTATTTCTAATAAAAAACGTCTGATGTCCACACAATGCGTAGACCCTTTTTTGCTCTCAGTTATAGTCTATAAATTGAAACTGAAAAAAATTCCGACAAAAGAAAACCTGCATTTCGACGGCGGCCTCTTTGTTTACGCACTTTATCGTTTGTCGGAATTTTTTATGCAGTTTCAATTTAGATTATAAAGACTATACCCGCGCTATTTAGGAAAAAAGTGCATATGCATATTCCACTCGGTCAAGGTCAATGTTACACAATTTTGACACTGACATAGATATCTTCTTTAAGCTGTGCTTTAAAAAATGTAAGAACATGTTTATTGAAAACTTCAATTTAGTTCTATGAGATTAAGTAAATACATTCATTATTATTTAGTTACAATTTATCAAACATAATAAAAATATTATTTTAAAATCTTACGTACTTAAACTTAGTAACGTATCCTAATCAATTTTAACAAAAACTATGGTAAATAACAGCGCAGATTTGTACAAAAATAATTTGGCTACAAAACTTGGTTCATTGTGTCACATATGATTAATTGTATGGCAACCCCGCAAACGCCTAGTATCCTGTCAGAGTATTGTAAATATTGTTTGGACGAGGTGATGTTCAGTAGCGCCGTGCACCAGCATTTAGGTGCATTTTAAAAAAGTAATTATAACTCGGTTAGTTATCTGAATAAAAAAAAACTAATTGCAGCTTGGTACTCAGGGGAACGTGTACTATTACACATAAAAAAATGACCCCCACTTAAAGTTACACCCTGTATTTTATCTATATATAAACGAGGAGGTAGCGATTCACAATGGTTATCGACCTCTCGACATATCGAGAATATCTGTCAATTCTGCTCGACAAGAAAATAGGTGTCGAACGCTTATGTTAGAGAACCATAACCCCATTTTTTTACGGTAGCTTTGTGAATTTTGCTCTCATCACTTTTTTCTTAAAAAATGTTGCCTATTTTTTATATAATTCACAGAAGAAATCAAATACCTTATTTAAGGAGAGAAAGACGTATTTTGTTTAGAATTTGCACAAGATAGTCTACCGGTCGCAAATTCTCTGTGTTCTTCCATAAAATCTACCAAACATACTAAATGTTCTTCCCTCATTTTAAAAACCATGGCGATTCCGAATATATTTAAAAAACATAAAACCAACCTCCAAAAGTCCAAATTATATTTACAAACAAGGAAACAAGTTCGACTATGACTAGATTAATAATTTATAATAATACATACATAACCCACAAAATGGTATAACAGTTCGGCAATCGACTCTTACGAACAAATATGCTACGTCGATGCTACGATTCTAATCGATATAGATTGAGAATTACTTTTTTCACGATGTCGAATTTGGTCTCGATTGTTGAATAGTGAAGATTGAGCATTGTGAATCCGGGTGCAGTAACTGTAGAAACTAGTTTGTGGTACCTATGTAGTTCAGCTCCTGTTTTAGTCCTATCTCTGCATTACAGAGTTATTGTATCACAGTAGAAAAATCACCTTCTTTAGGAAAATTAATGAAACAGTTTTGGGAAATTGAAAAGATTTCCTGTTTACGTATTCTAGACTAGACGTTTTTCTTATGTGAAAATATAATTAAAAACTACTTGCTACTACTACTAACTACTAGATGAGATACTTCTGGAAATTACTGTGTAGCATTGTCCTTTAAACTAGATAAATCAATCTTAGGAGTTTTATATTCTACGGCTCTTGAACGAATCTTATCTTTAGAAAAAATGTTGAGTAATGATTCTTTTCTTTGAGATAAATATGTAAAAATAATTAGAGATTAAGGTTACATCCCAAAATGAAACAAAATAATTTGGCGGCATCTTATCATGCAGTTTTAAAAGTGATTCAAATACAACTGCAGTTCATTTGTTGGTTGCTGTAAGACTAATACTCTTTATTCTCTAAACAATTTATTATACAGGGTGATTCAGGTTTAATCTTCATAACTTCAAGCATCGATAGAACTTGAACATCTGAAGTAAGAGATAGAGATTACAGCTTACACGGTGGGCGAGCTCGTTGCCGTAGAGCTAAGTCATATTCATATCATACGTTTCTCCAAGTTAGAATTGTCATTAATATGTAAGATACTGAGATAGTAGAGTGTGTATCAATTCAAACGGGCTAGCCCATAGTTTCTGTATCAAATCGTCTCATACGTTCCATATGATTTATACCTAAAAGTTAGTCTAAAAGTAATACGAGAAGTGCGAACCTAGGACATAACTAACTTCGCTAATATAATCCCAAGGTGAGTAAGCCTGTAAGAATCTGGTCCATGTGGCGTATCAATACGAGTAGAGCAGAAAATTTCCGCGAGTGGTGAAAATAAACTCGGCAATAATAACTTCTTTTTTCTACAAATACAAGCAAACAGTGTATGTATTTCTATGTCATTAAGAGTAATCTAGAACAGTTATTTCAAATTAATTTAGAGGTGGGAATCGGTACTTTGGGTTGACACCTTTATCTCGGGCTTGCCCGTCGAACATATTCGTGCTTCATCGCATCGGGTAGTCACTCTCGCAGCACTGGTGTATTTTTCTCGATTAGCCAACGTTTTTATTAAAGTTATTTTTAATTCCAAAAGTAATTAGACTAACTGGAGTACAAAATGTAGGTATAGTTAGGTGTTTAGTCATAAGGAAAAGAAACATTTGAATTTGCCAACCCAATCCAGTAAGCCGCGAACCACCACTGAATGGAAATTTACGCGACTGGGACGCTACACTGTCACGAATTTCATTGAATATCTCAGAAACAAGGCGAAATGTTGAAAAAACCAGAGACGAAAAAGTTTCAAAATTTACTAGGCAAAAACAGTGTGCAGTTGTTTTATTGAAATTAATTTTTTTGTTGAGGTTTTGAAATAAAATAAGAGAGGGGGTAGCACACAAAATATACTTCTAAGAGAAGTGGGTTGGTAAAACTTAAGAAGCTTATGGAAGATCATGAGGAGTACTATTTGTGTTTCGAATTTCACTTCAATCGAATGAGTGGTGCAAAAGTTATGAGGAAAAGTGGGAAAAAAATTCCTACTCCTCCTACGCTCTTTATATCCGAAACTATGCGATTAAGGAAATAAGTTTATATCGTGAATGGATGAATGAATGAACATTATTTCTATACCTGTTCTATCCATTCCTGAAGTTATCAAGATTAAACCTGAATCACCCTGTATATACTGGTCCAAAACTAGTCAGACGTATGTACGATGTTCTTAAATTTTAGGTTGTTTGAAGTGGCTTTTACCAGATATACCGCCAAATTAATTTATGCGAAGATCATACAAAATTTCACAAAATTCTGTGCAGATTATAAGCAGATGAACCAATAGAAATGATAAGCTAATACTGTTACTGTTGGGATTAAAACATCACCATATGAACTGTTCGTCAATTAGCAAATGATGAACAATTTTCATTGCCATTAGCTCCAAAAGCTGTTAAAAGAGACATGTGTGTAGATGATCTCATTTCCAGTGTTTCGTCATATAGCTCCCGCCATTGTTGTATATGTAGGGTTTCAGTTAGTCAAATGGGACCACCAATTCTAAAAAAATTGGTAGAAGAAATACCAGTTGAACTTTTAAAGTTGTTAATTTTGAAATTGATTATCGTTTCCTTTGATTTTGTAGATAAACCTTGTAGTACCTAAGAGTAATATTCTATCAACTTTTGCTCGTTACGATCCTTTAGGATTTTTAGCTCATGCTCTGGCCAAATTTTTAATTAAAGATAATTGGATTCGAAAGTTGGATTTACAAATAGTAAATATGAATTTTGTTACGATAAATGTATGACGTGGTCATATGGTATAAAAAATATATCATAGAATGCAACTGCCTATATGAAAAAATTATCAATTGAAATTAAACCCTATGGACAACATATTCAATGTATACTATATACTATATACTATACAGGGTTATTCAGAACTTATCCATAATAAAATTTGGGGATGTTCAACATACATGTACAAATGTGGTAGTGCAAAAAAAATTTTTTTGGCGGGGTCTTAAAACTATTTAAAAATTTTTCA
This sequence comes from Pogonocherus hispidulus, assembly GCA_963924545.1. Lineage (NCBI taxonomy): Eukaryota > Metazoa > Arthropoda > Insecta > Coleoptera > Cerambycidae > Pogonocherus > Pogonocherus hispidulus. The sequence goes on from OZ004698.1 coordinate 30,970,022, forward strand.
TTGCACGCCGCTGGATACTGGTCCACCGTAATGGAGTGACCTTGGGACTGACAATGCAAACTGGCTAGCACGAAAAAAACTTCGGAAGATCTGAGAGTATACCGATACCCGGCGCAAAAAATATTTGCAGCGTTTTTACTTTAAAATAAACTTAAAGATAGATAGATGTGACCAAAGTAACGTGTCTTTATAATGAATAAAATTTTGTTACACTAGTGTTGAAGAATTGCGCTACTTGATTACTAGGTATTAGAAACATGAAATTTATAAAAAATTTGCACATACCTTGTTACAAAAGCTGTTCGAAAAACGGTGTTGGGAGTGATTTCGATGAATTGCATGCGGATTTTAGAGTGCCCAAACGTGTGTATTGTGAATGTTGTGTAATCCATTTCGAGTAAACAAAGCTTCATCTGTAACTAGTACATCAACAGTAAATTGGGGATTTTCAGCATTTTGCTGCAACAACCACTCACAAAATTTAACTCGTAATTAATAATCCACTGGTAACAGTCCATTAACTCCATGTCCGCTTTAACGTAATGAACGTAATGAACTGTCGTGAATTAGTAACAGGTTTTTTTTTAATAAAAAACCTATTACCAATTCACGACAGTTCCTCTGTAACTATTTAACTCAATATCCAGATTGAGGTATAATATGTAGTAACTATTAGCAGAGATAAGTATACTATTAGTAAAAGCACAGTGCATGTAATAAATAAAAAATATGTTGTTTGTTGATTACTTATTTTATAAGATAGTAGCTTTAGCTAAAGATAAAGGAAACGAACCAATTAAAACATGCTTTATTTTTTGTTTTTGATAAGTAAATATTGTGACTTTCAAAAATAATAACTATAGGTACTGACAATGAACTATATTTATTCGAATAAGTAAACAGTAATAATTTGTAATTAATGAAAAAGTAAAATAAAAAAAGTTGTCTCTGGCGGGATTTGAACCTCCAAAATTGTGCGGTTCAGTTTGAAACACTGCCGCTTAACCAACTAGTCCACCAGATGATATAAAATGATATCGCTAAAACGCTTATGTAAACTACCTACATCTATTAACTTAAAACGAATTTTTATTAATATTTTAATTAAAAAAGCATTTCGCTTTAGTATTTTGGTAATCAGAAGTGTTTGACATTACATACCGGGTTTCCCATTTCATTTGACTAATGGCAATTAACATGGGTTATTACATTTCATTGAATTTTATATTCCTAGGGCACACTATGAGAAATATTGCTAACGGAATCGATAGTACTGACTGTCAAATACTTCTGATTACCAAAATACTAAAGCGAAATGCTTTTTTAATTGAAATATCAATAAAGATTCGTTTTAAGTTAATATATGTAGTTTACATAAGCGTTTTAGCGATATCATTTTGTCATCTGGTGAACTAATGGGTTGACCGGCAGTCTTTCAAACTGAACGGCACAATTTTGCAGGTTCAAATCCCGCCAGAGACAACTTTTTTATTTTACTTTTTCATTAATTACAAATTATTACTGTTTACTTATTCGAAAAACATGGTTCATTGTCAGTACTGGTTCATTGTCAGTACTAGGTCCTGACAATGAACTGAGAATAATTAATGAAAAAGTAAAATAAAAAAAAGTTGTCTCTGGCGGGATTTGAACCTGCAAAATTGTGCGGTTCAGTTTGAAAGACTGACGCTCAACCAATCAGATAGTCCACCAGATGACATAAAATAATATCGCTAAAACGCTTATGTAAACTACATCTATTAACTTAAAACGAATTTTTATTGATATTTTAATTAAAAAAGAATTTCGCTTTAGTATTTTGGTAATCAGAAGTTTTTGACAAACAGTACTATCGATTCCGTTAGCAATATTTCTCATAGTGTGCCCTGGGAATGTAAAATTCAATGATTGGTAATAGCCCATGTTAATTGCCATTAGTCAAATGAAATGGGAAACCCATATACAAGGTGATTCGGCGAAGCCGCTCTGGATTATATCCTTAATCTATCAGGTCAGCATTATCTAATATAAGATTACTGTACCTTCACACTTTATCCACATACAATGACATAGATGTATAAAGAAGAAATTTCTCATGAAATGGTAACCCGTTCTATAGCATGGCTTATAACCCAAAAACTTCTAAACTGCCAAACACTCACAAAAATATAATAGATATATTATAATATATCAGGGTGTCCCACGACGAACTGCGGCGATCGATCTCTCGAAAAGTAGCCGTTGGAAAATTTTGAAAGTTTGGTAGTATACTAATATCGATGGAGGCAATTCGGCTAAAATATTTTCAAAATGGTGGCACTTCCGGTTATACCGAATGTCAACTTGCTTATTTTAAATAGAACACCCTATATATTATTTTATGTCTGGATTCTACGTTAAATTCTAAACACATTACTTGTATAATATCATATACGTAAGTTTAACCGTTTTTGACATATTTCAAATTTTATGTCACGAATGAGTTTTGCAGGCCAAAATATAATTACCAATTTTTCCTTCACGGAAGCCTTTATTATTTAATTTGAGTTGGTTTCCTTGTAAAAGGGTATTATTACAGGATGATAAAAAAGAAGAATAAAAATTAAAATGAAGAAATCCTCAAAAGTCAATTTTTTCCAACTCGACTTTGGTTGCCTTAACGGTGCCAAATGTTTAAAATGCTCTGTCATTTGTTTAACACTGTTCGGTGACAGTTTCTGTTTATCTGGATATTTATCAGCAAATATCTGGTATGTTCTTGACAAAACTTTGTTATATTCGCCATAGATAATAAACAAATTTAAATAATCTTACTAGGTACTAGTGACATTTCTGTAGGACTTGTTGTTTACCACAGATAACATATACTACATATTATACTCTTGTTTACTAACGCCGTCATGTCCAATTAAGAATAAATGAACACAAAAGCCGTAGAGAGCCATTTCTGCAATAGAAAAATGTAAAATTGCCAATAGAGAGTTTTTGAACCCCTTAAATTTTAGCACGTCGTTATCGTTATCGTTATTCTGCGCATGCGCAGTGCCAAAAATAGTATCATTTTCGGCATTGCGCATGCTCAGAATAACCATAACCATAACGATAACGTAAATTTTAAGGGGTTCAAAAACTCTCTAATATCTCGAAAACTACAAATTTGGGGAATAGACAACCTTATACAAAGTTACCCTTATTTTTAATGCTAAATAAGATAAAATTAAAAAAATAGGGGTTTCCATTTGAAAAAATTGACTTTTGGCGGTTTCTTCATAAAATTTTTTTTCTTCTTTTTCCATCGCACTGTAACATAATATTTTTTGTAACATAATATTTTTTTGTTGTAACATAAATCTGAAAAGCATATTGTAGTAGAATGAACCTAGCTAAATACGAAAATTGTCTAAAAAGTTGTAACACGTAAAGTTTTCTTGTTACAAAATAAACCACATGTAGAATGGTACCATTTAATATTTATTGAAAAAATTATTTTTAACGACTGTATATCGACTATATTTATAATTTATATTAAGTTAACATCTAAGTAAAAGCAAACATCAAAAATATTTATTTGAAACAAACTAATTCTATTTTTTCCTTTTATGGGCGGTCACATTTTCTCTCTTCAAAAACCAAGAGGAATAACCCATCATGGCTGGATCCCATCGTCCTAGGTACCGAATTACCATTGTCCTGATATCTTGATGGAACCTTCCACCCTGCTCGTCAATGACAGCTCCCAAATTCTCATGAAAAAATGATAAATGAGAATGGAGAAAGTGAATTTTTAATGCCGTACGGCAACCAAGCGATTTGTAGGAGTTTAAAAGTTCATTAACCAGTTGTTCGTAGTTTGTATCCCTATTGTTGCCTAAAAATTCCCTCACTACATTTACAAATGAGTTCCAAGCTCTGAGTTCTTGCGTGAGCTTTTCTATAAAGTCTAAAGAAAATCTAAAAAAAAATCACTTTAATCAATCAAATGTGGCTCGCCGGAACTAGGACCTGGAGTAAAAGTGGGGTCGGTACAGTATTTTTCGGAGCTGCTTGATGATGCATTATTATCTCCATTATCTCCAAAACAATATGTTGCCAATCTAAAGGCGCAGGCGGTATTGATAAGTCTCCATTGTGAGGAAGAGGTCTTATGGTAGGAGCCGAGTTTGTATATTCGATCTGGCGCTTTTCTTTTTTGGAATAACCTTCAGTCTTTGTCATCCAAAAATAGTAATCGTCAAAATGATTGGTAGGTTCTCGGAATACAATTAGGAATGCAAAAGGCATACTTTTTCTCTTCCCTTTCATCCCCTGCACCTATGACACACTACAGCTGACACAGCACACATGGGGAGCCCACTGCTTGTCTTGATCTCCGATTAAAACACCAAAATACATGAAATAGGTTTTTCACATTTTCAGAAAATGGTCTAGCTTGTAATTTCTCCAGAAATTCTCCACAAATATAACAAAACTTGTCAGGAGAAAATATATCATACGCTAATTTAAGGAACAGCAAAATCCATAAAATAATATCATAGCCAAAAAAACTTGTAAATCGAACAACTGACCATAAAAAAGAAATTAATTTTAGAAAACGAGAACTATTTTTCATTCATTAGGCTGTTAGAAAAGTATTAATGTTAACCTGAGGAAGTACCTACCTGTTAATATTTTTATTAGAGAAAAAATTTTTGTTATTTGTATAATGATGGGTTTGTGTTTAAAATTTACTGTACAAATCAAGTGTTAAGTCACTTCTTAAATGCAGACCTAGGAAGTAACAATTTCTGTATAAGGTATTATGGAAATTAGGTAATGGTTAAGTTTAAAAAAAACAAACTGAAGTATATACGGATTGGCCACAATGTGATTGAGACAACTGATTGTTTTGTTTTCACTAAAAATTTTATTAACTTTCTAAATCATTATTTCATAAATAGTCATTTTACCATAGAAGTCTATTTCTCTGTAAACCTACTATAAAAATCAAAACAAATTATTCTTTCTGAACAATACATAAAATCGAACGGTCCTTGAGTAGACCTAAAAATAGCCATTTGAATCACTTGTCGATATGATCGTTGTTGAAGTTATCACTAGTTATCTACTAGTAGCTTTTATATGTACAGTGTGACTTTATTTTTCGATATATGTTGTTAATGATTTATTATTTTCAGTTTAATTATTTAACCTTAATTGTTTTTTTTATATAAATAGAAAATACCCCTTGAAGGGTATACTATTACAATCTGATCAAAGGGAGATCAATGAGTAATTTGGTTCTATCCTAATTTAACTAAAGTTGAAAATCTTAGAGCTAAGGTCTTACTCACTAGTATACCTTAGAGTCTAGTAACTTAATAACACTAACGTGTAACACTAACCGCACAATACCCTGCTTTTATACTGATCTAATCAGTTCACTAACTCAAAGGGCTTAACCCTCTTGAGCCTTCTTACTATGTTAGTGTTGTCGAGGAGCTGGATGGCCTCGATGTTCACATGTTAGTGGAGTCGTTGTTCGTGATTCCTTGCAAATTTAGTAATTGTCTGCTCTACAGTGTCCATCTGAGGATCTCGATGAAGGTTGCTGTTTCTGATGTACCAAGGCGCTTTGACGATGTTCCGCAGTACTTTGTTCTGAAATCTTTGAATGATTAATATATTACTCTTACTGGCACAGTCCCAGAGCTGTATTCCATAGGTCCATGCTGGCTTGAGAATTTGTTTATACAACAGTATTTTGTTGTAAGTTGATAAGCAGGAGTGTCTACCAAGTAGCCAGTACATTTTCTTATATCTGATGTCTAGCTCTTCTCTTTTCTACTAGTGGCCTGCCTGCCTGTTCGGCAGTATCTCGATCGTACGTTTGCAAATCAATGGATTGGGAGAAGACGTCATAGAGTGGCCTGCGCGATCGCCGGATTTGTCCCTTTTGGATTTTTTCTTGTGGGGTCATTTAAAGTCCAAAATTTATGCCACGCCACCTACTTCCCTTGAAGATCTACGCCAACGCATTATTAACGAATGCCGCCAAGTTACTCCAGAAATGTTGCAAAACGTACGTGATCGCATTGTGCAAAACTTGTACTATTGTATGGAGGCTGGAGGTCATCAATTTGAATATTTAATTGGCTGATGTAGAAAAAGTTTGCAAATAAAACCGTAAAAAGTAGTTTTTTATTAACAACCTTTATCTTCAAAACTAACCAGTCAAATTAAAAAACTAATACAGGGTTGTGTAGAGAATTGAAGTACCTTTAAAATAATGTGTCATTTAATCCTCCTTCCCTATTAAGATATTTGGGGGGTTGCCCCCCCTCCCTAGGGGGGTGAGACTGGAGCATCAAAAGTATGGGAAAAGATGTCCCGTTTTGATCAAAAATCGACCTGTCTCGGCGTTTTTCGAAAAAATAATTTTCCTGAGAGTTATTCGCTCTGTTTCGTTTTCAAAAACCCACCCTGTATATATAGTAGTATAAGATATTATATGTATGTACAGTGAGTCCCAGAAGTGATGTCTAAATTCATTTAAAATTCAGCAGTGTGTTTTTTGGAAAAACACTCGGACTTGTGGATTTTTATTTTTTAATGCGATCTTTTTATGCTCAATTCATGTATACAGGGTAGTCCAAAAAGAAGTTACGACCATCAACTTTATTTTTTCAAATATTTAATTTTTAAATTCTGCATCGAATTCTAAGTCTGTGTAAGAATTTTTAAATGTGCTTAAATATCAGAGTAATGCTTATTGCTAAGTATAATTTTTCCATTTTGGGACACCTTAAATTTTAAGTAGTATGAGTGAGATTGGCCGTAAGTGGTCAGATAAATGGGTGAAACGCCTCAAGTTATTATGAAATCAAATTCCTCATAGGAAGAACAAGATATAGTATTTTAAAATTATTATACAGATCCAATACAAATCCGATACAAATCGGTCCGATCCGGCCCGAAACGGCCAGGCCAACTCAGGCCCGATCCGGCCAGGATAGGCCTGAACCGGCCCGGCCAGGCCTGGCCCGACTCAGCCAGTCGGGCCTGGCCAATTCAATTGCAGCCCGGCCCGGCCAGGTTTTACAAAGCATCCGGCCAGGTCCAGCCCGGCCAGTAAAATATGCAGATTTTCCCGGCCCGATTTCGGGCCGGGCCTGGCCCGGGCGGGCTTCTGGCCTCAAATCTCAACTCTAGTAGTCAGTGCTTTTATTATTTGTCAACTCACTGAGGTACTCACGAATAGACTCATTTTTAATCTTTTCTATTTATCTTTTTAGATGCTGAGTGGCGTTATTGAGTCTAGTTTTATCTGCTGGAGCTCTGGTGTAATGCCATTTCCGCCGGAGCTTCCTTTCTTCAGAGATTAATCTCTTATTTCCTTAGGATAGTTGTTTCCCTTTGACCGCTGTATTATAGGGGGGAGTGGGGTATTATTCCATGCTGCTTTCTGTGTATTGGTAACGAACAATTCCACCTCTTCGTCCAGTTGTTCTGCAGTTCTTAATAGAACTGATGCTAGATCGATCGCATTTTCAAGATCCATACTAAAACTCTGCCAATCTGTTAATTTGCTTGTTAATCTTGGAGCTTTTTCCTTTTGGATAATGGTATCGCTGAGGATGAGAAGTATGGGAGAGTGATCTGTATTCCGGTCCCATGCTTCATTAACTTGGATATAGTTTGCTGAAATATTTCGTACTATAAAGAAGTCTATGAGGTCTGGTATTTTATTTCTATCTGTGGGCCAATAAGTTGGCTTGCCAGTTGAGTACGTCTCACATTTTAGCTGAGTCATTGCTTCCATAAATCTTTTACCTTTAGTTGTTGTTAGTCTTGATCCCCAATGAGTGTGCTTAGCATTGAAGTCGCCGCCAATGATAAATATATGACCTTGAGTATTAAGAAAGTTTAAGTACTGTTCTTTATTAATTGCGTGTCTTGGAGGACAATATACAGATACAACCATGACCTCATAAGTTTTGGTTTTGACCATTACTGAAGTTGCTTGAAATTCTTCTGTCCTGTATCCCAATTCCTCGTCATGCATAATCGATTCTCTAATTATTACTGAACTTCCTCCTTTGGCTGCATTTTGGGGATAAATGGTGTGGTAAACTTTATATCCCTTGAATCTAATAAAGGACTCATGGGTGAAATGAGTCTCTGAGATAAGACATATGTCTATATTTTCTATGTTTAGGACTGCTTGCAGTTCTTGTTGGTGCCGAAGCAGACCATTAACATTCCATTCCATGACCCTTAAATTATTGTACATTATCTTTCCCTTAGGTAAAGCTCCTTTGGCACTATATTCCAATCTTGTGATACGTTCATCCATTTTGTTCAACTTTTCCAATATTTGCTAGAGGGTATTGTTAATGGACGAATCCTTTTTATTGTCTACTTCCTCTTCTTTTTTGCCGTTTACTACTTGGGCGAAGGTTTTAGACTTTACAACTTTATTGTTTCTACTTTCAGGCTTTTTGGGTATTGCACGCTGAGGCTGTTTAGGTAAGTTTAGTTTTTGCATTGTTTTATTTTTCATTTTCTGGATTTCTTTGGCTACTACGCAACCCCTGTAGTTAGCAGGATGCTCTTCGCCGCAGTGAACGCATTTTGGTTTATCATCTTTCGGCTTTCCACACTCTGCAGTTAAGTGTTTACCAGTGCACCTAACACATCGTGGGTCTTTTGCGCAATATCTTTGGGTGTGTCCATATGATTGGCACCGTTTGCATTGCGGTACCAACTTGGATTTCCGAACGGGTACTATCTCTACATATGTATCCATGATTTTTTTTTATTCCATAAATTTTCTCAGTACTTTCATCGTGTTGAAATGTAAGCATAAACATGTTGAGTAGTTGTTTTGTTTTATACTTTATTTTGGGGACTGCTGCAATAATTTTAAAGTTTTGTCTCTTTAGATCCTCAACTATTTCTTTCGGATTGCAGGAGTGGTGCAGTTTGCAGGCCATTACTTTAAGTGGTCTATTCTGTTTGTTTTCATAAGAATGCCATTTATATCTTAACCTTAATTGGTGCAGCAATATTTTGTGCATTATTTAATTAATGTAACCTGACTTTCACCTCGTGTCATATTTCTTTCAGTAGAGTTATACTACTAGCTGAATATTGGGCACATGATACAACTACACAGATATGCCAATGCTCATAGTGACGTCAGTTACGAGGAAAAACAATTATTGATAAACACGAAAATAATTATATCACTGCCCTTAAGAATTTTCGCATCGCATTGCCATTTTTCCCTCACGAATGACGTCATGCGCAAACAAACGAAAGTTATGAGCATATCTGTGTAGTTGTATCATGATTGGGCATTAAGTATGATTTGTACTTTCTTTCCCTTTTTAGCATTCAAAGCAGGTGGTTCTGAATCAAGGATTGTTAACTGTTTACGTTAACAATCCTTGGTTCTGAATTACCTTTGTTTGGGTCTTTATCTGTCTGGAAATTATTGTCAAATTGACAGACAGAAGGCGACCTGCTTTTCCGCAGGTGCCATTACAGCAGTGATCTTTATTGTCTTTGAGGAAGACAATCCTAGTTTTTTATTTGAAGGAGATGCCAAAACAACTATTCAACAACTATTTAGCCAATGCTAATTATATAACTAGCATTTAGCCGGCTAAAAATATTATAATTAGCCGTTAACAGAATTTTTATATTGTTATATATTTATATTGAATACATTGTTTTATTAAATTATTTATTGTTATATAAAAAAGTTTGACGCTTATGATTTTTTTCTTATGTAGGATAAAAAATATTGTGTGCATCATGACGGGAAAGTGGTTTTCCGGACTTCCAGAAGTGGCCAGGCTCGGCTTCGCCTCGCCTGTCCATATCTTCTGTCAGCCCGGAAAACATTCACTTTCCCGCCTAGGTACACAATATACTATTTCGTGAGCCTTTAGCGGCGCGAAAGTAGGCATTTTCACGGCTAGGCGCGAAATTTTTTTAACTTTTCTGTCAATAGGTGGCGCCTCCATTATCTGTCATAGTAGCGTCATTTAATTTCGCATTATAAAGTAATTTTAAGTGAACACATCATTATTGTTACCATTAATTATTAAATAATGGACGAGACAAGTATCCCGGGGACATTTCAAACTTCTGAAAGTGATGAAAGCATGGAAGAAACTGTATGGAAGCTTCACTTGTCAGAGAACCTCCAGAAGTGACATATTATCAAGAATATCATGATTTAATTTCAACCACAGTTTTAGAACAAACCCGGTTATTGAGTTTATGTGAATAAGGTATTGCCTTTGCTGATTGCACTATTCATAATCCTGTTTTCGATATCATTATTTCAAAGAACTAATTTTTTTGTAAATTATTTATTATATAAAAAAGTTTTGACGTTTATGATTTTTTTCTTGTGTAGGATAAAAAATGTTGTGTTCACCACGGCGGGAAAGTGGTTTTCCGGGCTTCCAGAAGTAGCCAGGTTCGGCTTCGCCTCTCTTGTTCATTTCTTCTGTCAGCCCGGAAAACGTTCACTTTCCCGCCTAGGTACACAAAGTACTAAGGATCCCTCAAACCAGAGCGGTACGGCGGGAGCGGGAGCGGGAGCGACTGCAACGCGGGACCAAAGTATGTGGCGGGATATCTAAGCGCCTACACCTAAGCGACGTCCCGCGCGTGCGAATGCGAAACTGCAGCGTCTTGTTTTGGTTACGCTTCATGCACGGTTCTTACCGCTTCCCGCTCCTGTTCCGCGTGTCAAATTATATTATAAAAAGTGACATAATGTCATCAAATACCGAAAAATTTATAGAACTGATTAAAAACTACCCTATATTATATGATTTAAATCTTATTGGATCTTCTCGCAACTGTGGCATTAAGGAATGGAATTCCCCAAAAGTTCCGCGATTTGAATTGATTTCATGAATCCACTTTCTCTTCTTTCTGTATGAATTTTTTTATTTTATTAGTATAATATTTATTTTATTCCTTTATTCAAAATATAAGAACCTAAGTAAGCTACTTAACGATTTTGATCTTGATCTTCTGCTATCGCTAGCAATAGAATATCTTCTTCATCTGATGAGGAAATCATTTGGTTAATAAACTATAGCTACTGTACCTAACAAATTGTCGAAATAAGTGTATCTCGCTGCTGTGCCTTTTCCGTATTTTCCTATAATTCCCGCTTTGGTGTAAATAACAAAATAATCCCGCTCCCGCGTTTTTAAATATCGCGTTCGCTTCCGATCCCGCTCCCGCCGTCCCGCTCTGGTTTGGGGGAACCTTTAATGTTATAGTGTCTTATTCATATGGTTGGAAAAAAAATATTTTTTTCTACACAATCTCTACACAAATAAACACTACAATTTTAAAGTCTGGTATTCCAGGTACTGGAAGAAGTAGGTACTTCGTGTTATATGTATAAATCATGTTATTGATTTTAGAGAATACTACTGGCATTAGTAACTTCATGAAAATACAGAAGCATTTGCTTTGCAATGTAGTACCACAAGTATAAAGATATATATCTTTATACTTGTGGTAGTACCTACTTTCTTATTTTCGAGTACATAGGTACTGTACTACATAGAAGATAATCAAAGTTGTGGTAGTAGTAGTTAGTTCTTGGTTTTTATTCAAACCACCTATTAACTTCATTCCGATAGGTTACTTAATTTCGAAGATACGAGAGTGTGGTGTACTGCAGTACACCACACTAGTACACCACACTGTGTGTGTGGTGTGGTGCAGTACATCCTATTTTCTGGAAACCGGTAAATATAAAAATTCCATGGAGGTATTTTGAAGTAGGCATAATTTTATTTGTACAAGGTGGCCCGTTTAATATGGGCCTACACCTTATCTCAGAAACTACAAGTCCCATGGAAAAAAAATTATATGAAATTGTTTTTTTTTTAAGTTATCTTCAATTTTTTAATATATTCAAATTTATAACCTGTTTATATACAGGGCGATGAACTAAAGTTCCTTTTTTTTTTTAAATAGCACACCCTATATATTATTACATTTTCAGAAAGCCCTTTTAAAGACAAGTTCAATGATATGTGACATGATAGGCCTGACGCCCACCGTTTCGGAGTTATTGAGAATTACCTTCAGGCATTGAGTTTATAAAATATAGTCAAAGCTTCAGGAAATAGCCAATATTAAAATCGTGCTAGAAAAGTTAATAATTAAGTTTTTGAGCATCAACTTGCGCCAAGAGAATTCTAATTTTATTTAGTTTATTATGTAATTACTCAATATTCAGTTTATAAAACACTTTTTACGGTGTTGCCACATTTCGAAAACCATAAATTCTCACGATTTTTTCAAATGGAACACCCTGCATATTGTTACATTTCTAGAAAGCTCATCTATCCACAAATTCAGAGATATATGATGGGTTTGTATCCCATCCTTTCTGAATGATTATCCTGAGAATATGGGATTTTAATACTGGTTATTCCGGAAGATAATACTTTTTTTTAAATAGCACACCTTATATATTATTATATTTTCAGAAAGTGTCAGATTATCATTCTGACACGATATAAACGAAACAAATAAATTCTAAATGCGTTTAATTATAATATTTTTTTATAATTTATAGTATCAATAGGTGAGGTGGTACCTGCACACCTTTCACAATAATAAGAAAATATATGTTTTGACGGTACAAATGAAAAGCATTGCTTCCTATCTAAGTCTATGCTTCCTGCATAGAAAATAACAGTGCTGCTGCAATTAAATTTCTCAATGTTTGTATGTTATATTTTACTGCAATATTGATATTAATATAAATAATTGCATGCGTTCTATATTCCTAATACATATCTTTATACCAATTTTCTCTGATTCAGATAACTTTCAATTTTATTATACACTACGGAGATAATTTTATCCAGTAATTATTATAAATAATAACTACACTATAAATTCAGGTATTGCTTCGTGTTAGAAAATAACAAACGATATGCGTAGATAGTATTAACTTTTTCTTTAATATGATAATTTTACTTTTTATGATAATGAATTAGAAATTATAAAAAAAAATTATCAGCATGCGCATCAGATTTGCTCTATTTATCATTAAATCGTTTTCTTAATTTAAGTAAATTGTTGAATTACTTTGTAAATAATGATCTTATGTTTCTTAAAAAGTATTCTAAAAAGTATAAGTATTTAATCTAATTTTCTAATTAAGTAGGTACCTAATTAGGCACTAATTTCCTAAATAAATTATTAGTAGATATTGTCTATATTTCTAAAAGATATGCAAATTTGCATGACTAATAGGTAAATTGTTAGTGTGTTATTTAGCATATCCATTTTCACTGAATATTATAGTTATTGAACGCCGCCATAAGGTAAATAGTGTTTAGGTTTCCCTTATTTTGACCTCTAAGCATGCGCAATGCGCATGTATGTTTTTTAATAAACTGCTTGACTTTATTTCTTCAGGTTTAAGGTACGCTGTTATGTATCCCGTATTTGATATTTTGACAATAACTGTTAACAATTATTGGAAAGCATTATTAGAATATTGTTTATACATACGTGGTTGTATTTTTTAGAGTGACAAGGATAAATACACAGAAAGTATTAACAATAACATAATATGTGGGTGAGTTCGGCATTGTTATCAATTGATAGTGCAGAGAAAAACAGATCATTGGTCACATGACTTTTTCAGCGCTTGTCTTCTCAGAAATTTGCCGAACGCAATTGACTAGTTTTGTTTTTGTTTACATATTTCGACATTAAATATGGCAGATGGCAGATCGTGCAAAAATTTTACTAATTCTTGTCTCTGCTGAAATCGCTGAAATCAAACTGTTTTCTGTTCTATTACTTCCATCTATATATTTATTTATATCTAAAATTGATATTAACGTAGGAATTATGGGCATTGCTATTAGCTACGAAATATTTTTTGGAGAACCTAATGGTGAAGAGGAAATGGAAATTTTAGAAAAGGTCGACTTATATCACATACCTAAAAATAAGGTATTTTTAAATACCTTTAAATACATTTTTAGGTGTGTGACTTTTTGATTGTGCTTGCTAACAACCTAATAACGACATAACCTCCAAACAAGGATGACGATGACGTAAATTTGAACATAAAGCCGAACGCGCCAGACTGTAGTCAAAGCTCTCAGGGAGTGGAATGCCGAACGTAAATCATTAAATTTAGCGCTCTGACAGCAATACCGAACTCACCCTGTATATGAAAATAAAAGGTAAGTAGGTATGCCAAAAACTCAAGCTGAGGAGTCAGTACAAAAGTTTACACATCATAATAAGCAGTCATAAATATTACAATTTTATTTCCTTTCTTCTTTTCTAATTTGTAATATTCAATTGAATTTGGACAAATTTTAGGTTAGAAGGAAAGTGTAACGTCAAAACAAGGCACGCTGTTTACTCCATTCCAATAACTACAATTTTGTAGCAATAAAGTATTAAAGGGATTTCCAATCTCTATTAAGGTAACTTCTGTGTTTTAATAATCTTGGAAATTGATTTGATATACCCTAGTTATTTATATGCTCATTATATGTAAACATTTAGTTATTCATATGCTGATAGTGTCTAAGCTAAGGGATTGTAGTTTGAGTGAGACAATCATCAGTACATTAATTTTAACTAGGTGTTTGGAAGGTCTAATAAAGGCAGGAAATCGAAAAATACAATTTTTTCCCCGACCTTTAAGTGAAGCAAATTGACCCATAACTCCGGATAATATGACGCCCCTGAAGCACAAGAAAGTCCCGACCATGAAGCATAGCACGCATAGCCTATCATCCAATATTGTTACCACATCAGGATCAGAACAGGCATCCTAGCAAGTTCCGTATCTGCGAAGTGATAGGTAACTATATCTAATGACTTAATTGTATTTCTAACAATAAACATATAGTAATAAGTATAAGCAAAAACCTAGAAAACACTAAAAAAATATTAATATTGTTTAATACTTCAAGTATTTACTATTTCAATCAATTTAACAATTACCTTAGAAATAAATAAACTGCTGTGCAAAATTCAAGGAACACCTGAAATTTTGGTCACATTTTCACATTGTATATCTTCGGTTAGGATTAACCGATTGGGATAAAATTGGAACGGTTTTGTCGGAAAATTCATTGTTAATTTGAGTGGCGGCTGGTGACATTTGGATATGGGGGGTGTAGAAATAAAAAAATGTGCCGCAGGCGAAAATATTGCATATTTCAAGGTATTTGCAGAGCAAAAATATTTGCTTGAAAAAATAACTTTCGTTAGACAAATATCCTCCTTTTTAATACTCGACAAAAATTATTTAAAACAATATTTAAATAGGTAATTAATATTTATCATCAAAAATTTACATATACGTTACCTTAAAAAAGCTGTAAACTAGAATTCAGGAAGCAGGAACATAACTATTTTTAGTTTTTAGATATCCGTTAATTAAAAACGATATGGCACAATCACAAACTCAAAAGTATTTTAGTTATTCAATTCATAGTTATCAAACGACACATTAAATTATTACGTAGGTAAACAAACTTCATACAGTTATTTATACACGAGTACGCACTTACTTTTTAAAATTGAAACCAGCTCTACGGTTTTTCATAGAAATAAATTTTTCCATAGCTGTTTCATCGAAATTAGGTATTTATTGGGCAGGCAACGTCCAGCTCTTTTATTTGTATTTTATCTTCCAGTGCAAGATTTGCAAAATTAGCTCTAATCAAAGATTAAATATATATTCATAATTATACTACTAACAGTATTCATGTTAAGTAAAATATAAAATTGTCTTTTCATAAAAATTAAATAAGTACTTTAATAATGTTAAAAATATGTAATGTGTTAGAAATACGTTATAATGTTTAATAATGTTCACGTAGGGCCGCGAAATAATTGCGGCTAAATCTGCATAATATAAGCATATGGAAAGTATCTAACGAGAGCAGTCGAAAAGGAGATCGGGTCGGTTGCCATAGTTACCTGGGCCGCGACTCAAAATGCGGCCACGAATCTGTGATCCTTTGCTCGCTGTGCAGTGGCAGCGTGCTGTGATCCAGTGATGCGGACTGTGGCGTTATGAGTACAATAGCTCAAGCGCTCAAGCCCTTCCTTATAATAGTTTTGTACTACAATAAACATGTTTTAACTTTTAACATTTGCATTTAATTTATAATAATGATAATAATAAGGATTCCTTTGGTATTTTTGGAGGAGGGGCGCGCGGCCATGCGGCCTTAAGGAGAAGCCGCCACTGGTTAATTTATACAGAGGCTATTAATAACGAAGTAATTTGTATCCTATGACGTACAGGGACAGGGCGTTATTCAACCCCCTTACATTTTTACAAAAATTTGACAAGCCCCCAATTCTTTCACAGCGTTGCCGATTTTCTTTTAATACTTACATTTTATCCTTAGGCTCATACCTCCAGCGAATTTGCCATTTTTTGTCTAACGCCGTTCTGTATAGAGATACAATTTAAAAAAAAATGACATATAGGCTGACCGAACCGCGATAAAAGGTATCATTACCTTACCTTAGTCTATTTCGGGTTGTTTCGCGTGTGTGTCGTTCTGGCTAATTAGGTATACAAATTTCGAATATTTGGAATCGAAATGGTGGTGAGATATGGACGGAACTGTTTTCGCAATACAAATAATGCTGCAGCGGAATATCGGAGGCATCTCCCTAATATATTACTTAGGTAAAATCACCCGAATAATTTTTAAAAAGTTCAACTGTTCTTAGAGTGGACATAGAAAACACAATTGGAAAGTAGGTCAATGGCCCGATAGTATGATAGGTCAAGTTCGCGCGTAGGGACGTTCTTGCATTTGATTATAAACAATAGATTTCTGCATGTTACATAATACCCAAGTGGGTTTAAAATTTATATTTTACTTCGAATATTAGTGATATAAAAATACAAGATAAGTATATCTACAGTAAGTAGGTACTTAAATAAGAAACATTTTTCGGCCTTTCTTAATAATTTACCGATTAAGTGTTGGTTTTTTATTTGCAATATTTCTGTAACGAAATGTTAAAGGGTTGCATTATTTGATTCGTCGGAGTTTTATGTATACTTAACTTGAGAATTAAATTATATTTTTTAAACTGTTATACACGGCAATTTTTTTGGTGTAACTTCGGGTAACTTGTACATTTGCTATAACTTTAGACTTGGTAAATTAATATAATAATATTCAGTGTAGACAGAAAGTATGGAAATTTGTGCAAGTGGTGTAAATACAGCGGTTTATAGGAAGTGAACGAATAATGTAAATTTCAAAGTTAAATTGTGCATTTCATATGTACAAAATAGTGTTCCTGTATCAGTTTGAAGAAGAAGGAAAAACCAGAGTTTCTAAATTAGTCAATAAAACCGTTTGTATTATGACACCTATAAACAGTAAAATTCTAATTATGATATTACTGTGTTCTGAGAATATATTTAAATTTGGCAACGTTGTTACCTAGGCCTGCTACCGAGTTCGATCAGCTGTGTATGAATCAAGGTCGTCAGTGGTCAGAGACAGTCTAAATAAGGGGTTAAATAATGATTTAAAAATATTTTTTCAGCGTAAATATGCTTTTAAAAATTTTTTAAAACGCATATTCGTAATATATTCATTCCCTATCTTCTCTTAAAATGAATGTACTGATGACTGCCTCACCCTGTATATTAAGGAAATAATATGCAGAATGCAATAAGTAGGTATTTTATACCTTTATATTTTATATTTTAGAAAAATGTATAGTGTGAAAGTTGTTAATTAGGTACCAGTTTAATTGCTTTACAACTGTATTTTGAAAGAAACAATTACACATACCGCAAATAATTTATATAACATGCAGTTATGGAAATATACTGCTCTTTTCTATCCTAGATGGCATTAAGTCTTATTACTTTCCTTAGAGCCTACGCTTATGACACTGAACTTCAGTATCTGCGCCATCTCCAAACCACAATGAGTTGTCTTCACTCTGAGACCTGCATGGCACTGAGGAGATTTAATAGGCCGAAACAGCTATCTATCGTTTGGTGTTAGAGGTGATTGACACTCATGTGGTGACGGTCTTTATAGGTAGGTAGATATAATATAAAGGATAAATATTAGGTAGGTATTTAACTAGAGAGCTTATTTAACACTAGCATAAACG
This sequence comes from Pogonocherus hispidulus, assembly GCA_963924545.1. Lineage (NCBI taxonomy): Eukaryota > Metazoa > Arthropoda > Insecta > Coleoptera > Cerambycidae > Pogonocherus > Pogonocherus hispidulus. The sequence goes on from OZ004698.1 coordinate 30,988,205, forward strand.
CAGTTTAGTGTTAACTGGCGAAGGGTGGGTCACTCATTATGCAATCAAAAATTAACTGTGTCTATAAATGTAACAAATGATAATTGCAAAAAATGCAAGGCGTCATTATCCGGTTTATTTTTTAGATATATATTTTGATGAGTGTATCAATGACAGATAACGCTTCTATTTTTAAGAAAGGGAGGCCCTATTTTATTCATAATAATAAATTTATATAAAATCTCTGTGTTATAGAAAAAACTATTGGTTATGTATATAATTTTTGCAATGTAATAACGAAAAAATGAGGAATTTAGGAATTCAGTTCTGAAATTAATGTACTTCAGGTCTTGTATAAAAACTTGTAAAAATAATACTTTGAACTCATTAGAAGTGCTAGTTTTTAAAGAATAAAAGTAATGACAATAAATGCAAAAACTTCACCCTATTTTATTACAATAACTTTTTGTTAGTAGTGGTGACAAATAGAGTCCTAGGACTCTAGTGAAAAACACACCAGAGTGCCTTCTTTGGGTCTTTGCTACTATATCCGTCTGACAATTATTGTCAAATTGACAGACAGAGACCTTATATTTAATACTAGGTACTATATCGAGCAAAGGGTCTCTGCCAGAGACCCTTTGTTCGATTTGCGCATGTGCAGATATAGTCGATCTCCATGGTTACGGAAGCTGATACATTGTTTATAGGCTTGCAGACTTCCCAACTTTCAAAATTTTTTTAAGTCGGTAAACAGAAATGTAGTATTTATGCTGCATGATTATTGGATTTTGCGATATTCGCGCGCATGCTCATATTTGACTAAGGTACTCTCGACTAGGATAGAGATAGTTTGTCGGCGCCGTGGTGTTTTTGGAATTTTTTGGGCCTTTACCCGCGATTTAGTAGTATTATATTATGATAGCGACCTGCTTTTCCGCAGGCACCATTACAGCAGTGACCTTTATTGTCTTTGAGGAAGACAATCCTACTTATTTATTGGAAGGAGATGCCGAAAACAATTACTCCACGGACAATGTGCCCCGACTGGCATTGCATTACTCCGGCATCTCCATGAAAATTGCCACATCCTTCATGGAGACCATGCTGACCATAGGAGTAATGCAATGCCAGTCGGGGCATATTGCCGGTGGAGTAATTATGTTCGGTATCTCCTTCCAATAACTATTTGTTACTAGAATTTTTCACTGTTTTAGGTTAGGCGTCATAATTGTACTGCATTATTAGACGAATACATTATATGTGCACTATACACGCGCATTCGTTGCACATTTATAAGAAAGATTCTCAAAATATCCGTTAGTGTGCGATATCAGGACTATGAAGTTCGACAAATACCTGCTTGATGGCAGTAATGTAATAATGTAATGTTCTGTCAATTTTTAGGCGTAGAATCCATGCTCTTACTGCCATTTTCAAAAAAAGATATAAGGAGGCTTTTTCGTAACTTATAATGGGTGTTAATATACTGTCAACATCTTAGTTGCCTATAATGTGAAAAATAGATATTAAAACAAATAATATCAAATGTCGGCATTATTTATATATATTTATGTAACTATAAATAATAGATACTTTCAAATTAATTAATTAACCCAATTCTTATTCAATTTATAAATTAAAACATCAAAATTGCACTGCATCACGGATGGCATTTAATTCTGATCAGTATTAGTACCTACTAAATAATATAGGCATTACATATTACCAGAGACTTCTAATACATACATCTAATAAATATATTCTGGAATAAAAATTTCAAACAATTTTTTGCCATTTTTTGGTAACCTTCAATTGTTTTTAGGTGTTTTCATTTTGTTGATGGCAACCAACTTTGAAATTTCAAATGACATGTTTTTTATTTGTTGTTTAATATAAGCATTTACTTTTCTTTCCATTCAGCAAAATCAAATATTATTGGGGTTACATAGGAAAAATTTCATAAAATTTTTATATTTTCATAAATAAAACTAATTTTTATTGTTTACCTCAAAAATTATTATCATAAAAACTTTGGAGCACATAATTTTAAAATATGGGGTCAGTTGGAGTACACTTGTTCAAATAACTCCACTTGTTGAGTTCTTTTTCTGTCTCCGTTCCAACCACAATAGAGATATCAATTCGTTCCTTTTCCGACAGGTGTACCTTTGAAAATTATCCCGAGTGACAGACGAGGGATAACTTTCTTAAAATATTTGTGACCGAGGAAACATATCCTGTATTAATTCATTCGGGGGATTCGGTACGAACATTTTGAACCTATTAAAATTTTGGAAATATTGAACATTTTTATCACGAATGAAAAAATTCAAACGTAAAAATAAAAATAATTAATTTATTAATTAATTTAAAAAGTTCAGTTTTCACTCCTATTTATTCCCTACTAAAACGAGAAGGATTCTTGTTATACTTTATTTCTAAACTACTTAAATTTGTTACCTCCTGAAATTTGTTACTACTCTGTTATTCCCGCGTCATTATTGTGACATTTAAAATGACACAAAAATTTTCACTTATAATTGCGCAAGTGGTTTGTATTTTACCGGATAAATTTGGATTGTTTAATGAGAAACTGTTGCCAAGCAATTAGACGAGAAAAACTGTCAACTATTAAAAACGCGACACCGAAGGTGGAGCGTTTTTAGGTTGACAGTTTTTCGAGTCAAATTGCTAAAGGAAACAGTTTAGAATTTAAACAATACAAATTTATCCGGTATTAATACAAACATCGAGTGTAATTCGGCAGGACAATTTAATGAATAAGAAATTTAGAAACATGAATGCAAACTTTATTTATGAAACACTAACAATAAACACATTTTCATTTGAGCATCACTGAATAGATTCATTGTTAGTGTTTAATAATTCAATAACTTGTTGACAGAAATGTCAAACTATTTATTTTGACAACGGACACCGCGATAATTGATTAAAAAATGAATAAGTGAAAAAACCACTAGTGCATTTGTCGCTGTCAAAGTGACAATTGCACTGTGGCATATGCGATTTTTTATATATAAATTAAATTGTCACTTATAATTGCACAAGAGGTTTATATTTTACCGGATAAATTTGGATTGTTTAATGAGAAACTGTTGCCAAGTAATTAGACGAGAAAAACTGTCAACTATTAAAAGTTTACAGTTTTTCGAGTCAAATTGCTAAAGAAAACAGTTTAGAATTTAAACAATCCAAATTTATCCGGTATCAATACAAACGTCGAGTGTAATTCGGCAGGACAATTTAATGAATAAGAAATTTAGAAACATATGAATGCAAACTTTATTTAACTTTATTTATGAAACACTAAAAATAAACACATTTTTATTTGAGCATTTAATAATTCAATAATTTGTTGACAGAAATGTCAAACTATTTATTTTGGCAACGGACACCGCGATAATTGATTAAAAAATGAATAAGTGAAAAAACCACTAGTGCAATTGTCACTGTAAAAGTTGCAGGTAACTTTTGTCGCTGTCAAAGTGACAACTGCACTGTGGCATATACGATTTATATATATATAAATTAAATTGTCACTGTAATTTTGTGGGAAGTTGCAGGATGATGAATATTTTCGGAAATTTTTTTCATGGCTATGGTAATGTTTCGAAATGAAAGTGTTTTTCAAAAAATTTTTATTCCAAAAATGTTTTCAAAATCAAAAATTTAAAGATCAAATTAGTACTATTAGCTGACCGTAATGATCCTGTACCTATAGGTATTTATTGTAAAAATAAACTTTCATAATTTATTGTTTAAATTCCAATATTGTATAAAAATAAAATGTAAATTCATAAAAATATAATATAATTACACACTGTAATTCCAAGAATTCAAGAAAGAATGATTGGTCCTACAAAAATGTCTGTTTAAACATTATACATCACTGAAAGATACAAATGTTATACTATATTCTATAAATATAAATTAAAAACGTTTTATTCCAATGAGTTATTGATATGTATGTTGCTGATATATATTTAGTTGATTTTTAATCAGTGGTTAGTTGGTTATATGTATATGCAGGAAATGGAAATATATATGTAACTTACCCTTGTGTTAAAAACACCAAACAATGTATTGCGCACAACTAGATAAAAATGTGATACAGATAACAAACAATCATAACTATTTTATCTTTTTAATTGTAATCATTATCGCCACTAAAAATGCGCGCCTCAGTTAATTCTTGCTCGAAGAAACTCCTGTAGGCAATCCTAACAGGAGAGGCCAAGACTAATACAGTGGCACGTGAACGGCTAAGAACGAGAGTAAAACTATTATGGTAAAAGTAAGGTACACCGAAGTTGGCATGGGCAAGACTGCAATTTCACTATTAGCGGACCCCTTACGGAAGTACCACTTCCGTTTTCAATGCGATAGTAGAGAGTCGCGCATTTGTGTTTGAAACTGTATCAACTAGAACACTCCCTTTTGCCACTCCTACAAACAGGCAACCCGCAAAGCTGTGAATCTTTAATGTTTATACTTATTTTTTATTACTGTCTGTAAAAATAAATTAATTACAGGCGTGCCTTTGGTATTTTAGAGAACCTATGTAGGATAGTAAGTATATCAAAATAAAGCAGAATAATTACACAAAGGTACTCCTCTCTCAAAAATATGAAAGGTATATTGTTTCATTGTAGTTTCTTTTGGGATACACCATACACCACTTGTAAAATAATAAAAAACAGGAAACCGGAAGTTTTCAAAATAAAGATTGAAAGTGTAGTATCTGTGGCTTTTTGGAGCAAACTTTAGAAGTTTGCCTTGAAACTACACTTTCAATCTTTATTTTGATACTTCTGGTTGCCTGTGTTACACCTGAGGTGGTGTAATCTCAAAAGAAACTATGTACAATGCAATGAATCATATAGCTGCCTCATAAATAAGTTACACACATTAGGTACCTATGTTGTTTATATAGGTAATATGAAAATTAAACAAAGTTATTATTATTCGAAAAATTGTAAGCCATTGTTTTTTATGAGTAGAGGGTCATTGATACAGTGGGAACATTGATATTATGGTAGTAACGTGACTTTTCAAATATCTACGTAAGAAATTCATTCAAAGAAAAGATTTTCGAGAAATTTATGTAATTGGTTAATTATTTACAGAAAATTATATACCTAGAGTAGATGTGGGATGTTAGGGACACTTTCACATTATTTCCTGTTTTTTGCATTAAATTAAATACTATAACTAGAAATGGGAGAAAATCGCTATCGCGGTTTTCGTTCCCATTTCTAGCCCTACCGGGGGTCCAGGCTTGTGGCTTGGGGTCACCCTTCGGGTGACAAAAGCATCTAGAATAATATTATTTTTAAGAAAACACATATTAAAGAAATTTATATGTGTACATATATGTATTAAAGAACTTATATTAAAGATATTTTTCTTAATATTTTGATGAATTGTAAGGTTAATCTATTCTTGATGGTAAAACATCTTAATTTTAAGTGCTGAAAGTAGAATTTATTTTTTAGTAAATATTTTTATCAATGGGACCAAAAATATTGTAGATATTTACTTTTGTAAGCTAAAATGAAGAATTTAACAGACTGCCAAAATGAACGAATTAATTCCAAACTTTACGAGCAGAAAGAATTAAAGCTACGGATAATGAAACAGAATAACTAAACACTATATACTAATAAAAAATTGGAATTAAAAAGTAAAAAAAAATGTGCATCCAGCGTGACTCGAACTCGCAAAATCAGCCTTATCACGTTTTGAATCCTACGACTTTCCCCATTGCACTACAGCGCCTATCATCAAAAAGCTTTCCCTGATACGTTTAAGTATGTAAACTGTACGTGTCAACCTGAAAAAATAATGTTTAGCGATTTTCTAATTGGAAAAGCATTTCGCTTCAATATTTTGGTAATCAGGAGTGTTTGGCAGCCGGTACTATCGATTCCGTTAGCAATATTTCTTATAGGAAAATAATGAAAATAACCTATCTGAAGTTTAATTAATTTGACAGTTTTCGTGGGAGGTGCTTGTCTCGTTAGTGCAATCTCACATCGGCATATAAAATGAGAAAGAAGTTGAGACGGAGGCGACTCGAGATTTTCGAAGACGAAATAGATGTAGTTGGAGTCGACGTACGGTCCCGACAAAAAATCTCAAAGGATTAGAGAAAGGACTGAACTTTCGTGTGAAGCCCTTCTCGAAGCCGTAAAAATTAGAAGAGGGGCGAGGGGGTCCCGCGAAAAGTCGGGATTTCGGCGGGCGTGACGAGACTACCATTAGGCGCGAGAACAAACGCCGGTGTTAGCCGCATCTCTCTCGCCGAACGGCGATCGACGAAAATTTTGCAGAGGCTTTTTGAAAAGCCTCTGCATTGGAGAAAGGCCGGGGGCAACCTCCGGTCGCCCGCGGGGATCGCCGCGATCCCCGCTCGGAGGAGATAGCTTTGAAACTTTGTAGATTTGGGGACGGAATTTAGAGCGAGACAGAATCGACGCGTTTTAATATACTTATATGGATTTAACTGAATTTAATATTAATGATTCAATCTGGCTTGGTCGGTTCTGGCCTGGCCTCTTCTAGCGGGGCCTGGCCTAGTCTGCTCTGGCCGGGCCGTGCCGGGCATGGTCTGTCCTGGCTGGGCCATTACTGTCAAGAGGTCTGGGTTTAATTATGCCAAACGTTCGGTGAGTTCATCTGGCCTGGCCTATACTCTGTCGGGCCAGGCCTGGTCTAGCCTGAATTTTTTTAAAAAGTCGCAATTCTAATATATAGGGCATAATCTAAAAAAATACGTACATAACATCTAACAAATACTGGAAGGAGATGCCGAAAACAACTACTCCACGGGCAATATGCCCCGACTGGCGTTGCATTACATCGGGGCATATTGACCGTGGTGTAGTTGTTTTCGGCATCTCCTTCCAATAATTAAGTAGGATTGTCTTCCTCAAAGACAATAGAGGTCGCTGTAATGGCATCTGCTTTCTGCAGATCGTTATCTGTCTGTCAATTAGACAATAATTGTCAGACAGGTAGTAGCAAAGACCCAAAGAGGGCACTGCAGTGTATTTCACTGTATCTCGCCACTACAAACATCTAGCAAATACATTAGGGATGTTTGAGACAATAGGAAATATATATATATATATATGGTATGTTTGGAACTCATTCCAAACATACCTAGTAAGAATATCCCAAACATCCCATATCGTACTTAATTTAAAAGGTTATTTTAAAAAACTTAGGTTATATTCATCAGCAAAACTATAATTGCAATTCATTTGCAATGAAACGAAAACAGAAAAAGAACGGTACATGGGTGGGACGAGGTATTAATATCTATGGGTGAGAGACGTGACACGAGTGACAGAGGCCAGGGGTGTGGCCACAGAAGTAATCTGTGGGTGTGGCTCTCAGCTGCGTTTCCCATGTACTAATATCTTGATTCTTTGTCTCCAAATTGAACATTTTTTTATTTGGGGATATATAATATATATCTAACAGCGTTCGAAGTTCCACCTCTACACAAATAGGTACATATATTTGGAAAATCAAAGAGCAGAAAATGATAATTAATTAGAAATGTTTGATATTATATTACATCTGCGTAGGATATAGATAATAATAAAATAATATTATTCACCAGGCAATAGCCCTGCGATATTGGTAATCTGCAATCAGAGCATCAAGCGTATATAGACAATATAGACTTATCTGATCTACCATATTTGAGATGAGCCATATGTTCCATAGTTTGAATTGACCTTCTAGTTTGTCCAACATCCTTTTACTTTTGATTGCAGTCTTTACAAGTAATTTCGTAAATCCCCTACTTTTCCTTAGTTTCTATTTTGTCTTTTGGATTGCCTAAAAGTTGTTGTAGTTTATTTCCCGATGAATAAACCTATATCTATATCTTTAAAAGCCTTACCAAAACCACAGGTGAAACGATGATCGTATGGAATAGATATGAATTTTGGATTTTCTCTTTCCTCTTGAAAAGTCGAGGAATTTCAAAGTGTCTCTTTAAATTTACGTTTCCTAATTATTTTATCTATTAAACTTACAGGATATCCATCATTTGCAGCTATATCCCTAATCAGTGCCAGCTTGATTGAGCGCCCCATCTCAAATATGGTAGAACAAATAAGTCTAGTGTCGCCCAATATGCGCTTGAGAACATCCATAAAATAGATGGTAGCAATTTAAGACTAACTATAAATGGGAGAATATCGCTATGGCGATTTTCGTTCCCATTTCTAGTCCTACCGGGAGTCCAGACCTGCGCCCTGGGGTCACCCTTCGGGTGACAAAAGCATCTGGAAAAATATTATTTTTAAGAAAATGTAATTATATTAAAAAAGTTTTAAATAATCCCTTGTAGGTATATGAAATAATAAATTTAGAGACAGAAAGCTGAAATTTTGTATCTGGAATGATGATGTAATTATATCTACTAAACAATTTTTCTTAATAATATGTTGATGAATTGTACGGGTACTCTATTCTTGAAGGTAAAACATCATCATTTTTTAAGTGCTGAAAGTATAATTCATTTTTTAGCAAACATTTTTTGTAACTACTTTTTCGAGAAAAAAAAATAATTAAAATTTATAACTTGTATAATTCTTTAGTTTATTATAACGTGGACTTGATCACTTTATACCGAATATATGTGTCCACAATGCTTATAATTAAATATGCAACTGGTAAAGATATACAGATTTGGTGGATATTGAGGCAACACTTTTTTTTACGATATACTTACCTATGAACTGATAAAATATATATTTAATTAAGCTTAAAACTCAATGTTTTCTGAAATTTTGGCTACCCCCCTATTTTAACGTATTATGCTGAACACGAATCTGATTTTTTTGCAGTCTTAGGTCTGTAGTTTTGTAGAAAAAAATAATTAAAAGTCATAGCCTGTAAGTAAACTTTAAAAATTTATTTTAACATTTAACAGTAACCTCACTTAATACCCAATATGTGTCCACAATGCTTATAATTAAATAGATAACATATAACTGTTAAAAATATATAGATTTGCTGTACTTACATTAAGAAAAAAGCATTTATTTACGTTATGTGAAGTACCTAATTAATATGAACTAATTAAATCGGTCATTTGCAATTGTGAAGTCATATGGTGGCGCAAATGATACCAAATAATTACAAATAATTAAAATAATTTGTACCTAAATTTACACCAAATTTGTATATTTTTAACAATTATATATTTAAAATTATAATCATTGTGGACACATTATGTTGGGTACAAAGTGATCAAATTACTATTAAAATTAACTTGTGAAAGTATGCCTACAGGTTATGCCATGCCTTTTAATTTATTTATTTCTTTTTCATTTCTTTTTAGTTGTTAACAGTATACTTACTTTGAAATATTTAAAATTGTTCTTTTTTACTCACTTCTCCTGAATATACAAACTATCTTTTTAGTTCACTGTTAATCATTTTATGGGGCCTTAATATGTAATGAAGCACATTTTATTTTACCTTTAAAACCAATATTCAGAGCCTGTGAATATTTTACTAATCAAAGCCGTTAATAAATAAAAGTCTATAACACATAAAATATATCATTAGACACCCGCAATGAGAATCCAATGCGCACGCAATCACGCCTTCGCTGTCCGTACTGACTAGAGAAATATAAAATTCTACAAATTTAGTTGATGTCCAGACTTGCGCTTGGCGCGAGTTACGAATTAGGGCCAAAAACTTGGCTTTTTAAAAAGATTTCTAATTCGTTACAAAATGAGAAAATAAAGTTACAACTGCTCGATGCAATGCTAATTTATTCACTAACTATAAAATCAAGTATTAGATATATGGCAATGCACTGCTTAATTGCAGCGACAGCGTTTTATTTGCTAGCTGGCAGATAACGTAAGATCGTTGAACGTAACTCCTCCATCGCCTGAGTGGACGTTAGGGTAGATTCAGGTTCACCTGAGGTTGTTGTTCTTGAAAAGTCACAATGTTGTCAGTAGTTTGCTGTTGCCTTGCTGATCTAACTTTTTTATATTCATGGAGGATTCTGCAAATGAATAAAACAAAAATTATGAAAATAATTAGATACAAATTAATAGTCCAAATGTTCGGTACTTCGAAGATTGAGGAGTCTTCATCTGGAAGGTCTTCTTCAAGCTTCAGTAGGCTTCTTTTGACGTCTTGATTATTATCCAAAAATACGTTTTCTAAATTAATTGCCTGAAGGGCTTTAGATTTTTTATTTGAATTAAATTGAAAACTAGGAGTACTCAACATTTTTATCTTTTTTTGATATTTCTTGACCTTTTAATACAGTATCATCAAATCTTAAAGAGCAACTATTTGAAATAGAAACAATAAATGTTCCTTCAATATTTTGACTGTGAAAATCATGCATGCAACTAATTTGAATTTTAGTTTTATTAACAAGAACTAAGATCCACGTGTTTTGGTTGATCTTCATGACAATGTTTTTCATTAGCTGGAATCTTGTAGGCTTGCAGGATGTTACGTTTCTATGTGCATTTAATAAATTGACTATACAGGGTGATTCTTGATTTCTGGGTAATAAATTATTTTCTTCGCAGAGAAAACTTTCGGGTTCTATGCTTTTGCAGTTTTTCGGTATTGTGTAAAATTGCTCGGATATTAGGAGGGAGTTGTATATAGGGACTACCATTTGGTATATGTTTGTATTGGCTTGGGATATCGGTAATGAATATACTTTAATGAAACTGTATACAACGTAGTTGACTAATGGAATGTCAATGAGAAATACAATTTGAAATTCAGTGGAGTAGGCTTTTATGGATATCAAATCTTCGAATTTTAATATGTTTTGTAGTTCGGGGTCTAAGGGAAATTTATATGGATGGATGTCTTGTCTAATTTCAAGCAGTTCGTTTCTGAGTTCGCTTGGTGTTAGTATATTTGAGTGCATGAAGTTCATTTTTGCAAAAGATGTAGCTATTTGCAAATTTGACAGAATTCTAATGATTTCATTTAAGGAGTTAATCATTTGAATTAGGGTGATGTGCACTTGTTGCATTTCTTCCATAATGTAACTTTGGTTGTTTATATATTTTATAATTTGTTCAATTTGTTTTCCGAGTGTATGTTGATTGCGTATTAGTCCATCAACTGTCCTGTTAAATTTTCTTATTGTGTTTAGAGCCAAGGAGAAGGTTTGTTTTTCTGACTTTATTATCCTCTTTTGATTTTTTGCAAGTTTTTTCATCTGCGTATGTATATTTTTTGCATCTTCTGCATCCATGTTACCAGTAATTAATTTTATTGCACTACCCACAGCATTTAATAGACCACGTTTTTCCCTGCTTCTCGTTGGTATCAGTTCTTCTATTATTTCCTTTACTTCTTGAATTAGATGTTTAATTATGGATCTGAAGTTTTGAGTTTCGTCTTGATAATTCTTTATAGTTGAGTTAGCAGCAGTTTCAATTTGATTAAAGCTTGTGACAATTTTCTCGTATTCTTTTATTATAGCTGACGTATTATATACTTGGATTAAGGTCCATGTGTTTTCGATAATTTTGGCATTTCCTAATTTTATTGGTAACAGCCCTATATTCTCTTTTATTTCCTGGATGTCTACTATTGCTGTTGCTGTAGCGACGGCTAGGGCGATGACCCTGAAACAGGACGAAATGTCAGCTAAGTGTAGTATTTTGTTTCTATTGGTTTTTACATGTTCTATTTCACATTTATTATGGTCTAGTACTCGTAATATTTTCCAAGGTCCTATAAATCGTCGTACTGATTGATTTCTATTGTACACCCTTGTATAAATTATGTCGTTAATTTTAAAAGGGGTAATTTCTTTTGTTTGTTTCTCACTTCTTTTTGTTTTTTCTTGTTGCATCTCCGTTGTTCCTCTGTGGTTTGTCTTGCCTTCATATAAATTTCTTATAACTTCCAAACGATCTTCCATCGGTACATTCGTAACCTTTTTTGTACATCTGATGAATGTCGGTCCCGTGTCTGAAAAATTATCTACATATACTTTCGTAAAATCTTGATACATCTTTTCTTCATCAAACCATAGATAATATGTTTTCTTTCCGGTGGTATATTCTTTTAGAAAATTCAGAACAAAATCGTAATTCTCGTCTTTGGGTATTTGCGTTTTTATGTATTCTTTGCCTTCAATTTTATTTCTTTTAGTACGGCCTCGTTTTCCATACCCTGTATTTACTATTATTTGACAAGGCTTTGAGTTTATTATACTTTCGACGATTTCTATATTCTTAGAAAGTTCGTCGCTTGCACTGGGATGAGCTGCTTGAATTATTCTGTTAATTTCTTCGTTATCTGTTGGTACAACTGAATCGTCTGTGATCTCTCGTAAAGCGTTTTCAAGTTCGTTGTCGTCTACTTGTGGCATTATCGATACGTTGTCAATGTCTTTACTAGTTCCTTGTATAGTTATGGGGTTTGTGTTTATTCGTGATTGAGCATCTGCTATCATATTTTGTGAACCTTTTTTATATGTATTATCGAAATCATTATTATCATTATTTTTTGCTGTGATAAGGCAAGAAGGAATTTCTAATCCATTTTCTAATTGTATGTGGTGTAAAAACCCTTTTTCCGTATCTATATTAGACGGAACTTTTATAATTTGTTCGCACTTTAGTGGAATCTTATATTGGAAGAGGTTACTTTTTGTAGAAGTGATTTCCTGCAAATTCTTTAGGGGAATTGTTACGTACGGAGTAATAAATTTATTTTTAGAAATGTCAATGCTTGCTTGAAGTTTTTGTAAAAAATCTATGCCTATCAAGCCATCGTATTTAGGATTAAAGTCAAATAAATGAAATTTTTGTTGACCTTCAATCTTGAAAACGTCCCAAATAGGTATGGTTATGGTATGTTTATGCAAACTTTGTTGATGAGCTGTATTTATTACAAAAGGGGTCTCTTCAATAAATTCCTTATAAATATTTTGGGCAAGAGTTGGTTTAATTAAAGTTTTGGTTGAACCTGTGTCTACTAGAAAATTTGCTTTTATTTCTGGTATATATATATGACTGGGAGGTTGTTGTTATTATCAATATTATTTAATTCTACGTTACCTCTTGTGTTTGGCTGGGTTTCCGAAAATTTTGTTCATTTTCTTGTTCACAGTAGATCTCTTGATCAATTGGTTCCAAAGCTTGTCTACCTAAGTTTTCATATGAGTCCTGGTAGTAACCATCATAATAGTCGTTTTCGTAATAATCTTCGGGGTTTGCTTCTTCGTATTGATGATAGGGGTAGGTTTCATTTTCTTGATAATAAAGCTCTTCCGATGTAAACGTAGGTCTTGGTTGGGGCATTCGTCTTGAATTTGAAGAATTGTTCATCCTTCTTGAATTGTACGATGAGGTGTCCATTGGCGTGGGCTTTGGTAAAACTATATTTGGGTTTGGTTTAAATACATTGGTATTTCTAGGATTAAACTGTGGTCGGAAATTTTGATTATTTTGGTTTATAGGTTGGTTAGGACTTCTATAATTCCAAGGTACTGAAGGAGTAGGTTGGTTTGGTTGAAAGTAATTTGGTAAACGATATGGTAAGTTGCTTGGTTGACGTGGGGGTTGATTAAATAAAATTTGTGGGGTCGCCTGTACCTGTTGTCTCATATTTTGTAGTGGGGGTGGTCTTGGTATTGGTTTTTGTATATTTCTGTTCATTGTTGTAAAATGGTTCCTCACGTATAGGTAATTTTCTTCTTCGATGGTCATTTTGAGTGCATCTTCTAACGTTAAGGGCGTTTTGCATCTCAGTATTCTGCTTAATTCAGGGTCTGTTCCTTTGAGGAATGCTTGGAGAGCTATATCATTGTACATAGTGGTCTTGTAAAGTAATACAGTAGGTGTTTCTATAGCTGCGAGCTTTGCTAATATTAGGTCTCTAAGATCCTTGCACCTTTCTCCAAATTCTAATGGTTTTTCATTACGGTACTGCGTTAATGTTAATAATTCTGTTGTCAAAGTGTTTTCAGAGCGTTGATCTCCGAATCGTCTTCTAATTTCTTCTTTAATTTGCTCCCATGTAATGTCGGGGTTTGTAGCTATAATTGCTTGGGCTGGTCCGACTAACTTATTTCTTATTACTTGAAATAAAGTAGCGTTGAAGATTTCGTCTGTAGGTTTTTTCAGTCTGTCGATTGTTGACTGGGCTGCTTTCAGAAAAATACCTACGATTCTTTGGTCTCCATTGAAGATAGGTATTGAATCAATGTGGTCTTTGAATGTTGCCATTGTGGTATTTTCTTGTATGTTAACGATGTCTGATATTATTGTAAGATTGTCAAGTATATTTATAATTTCGTCAATGTCTGAAGGGTAGGACATAAAGGAACAAAAAGAAAATTGAGCAATTTTACTCACCAGATTTTCATGATGTTAATCCTTTATATGCTCACAAAATACACTCTACTTCACAATTTATGTGTTGTAGCTACACTTCACAACACACGGCACAAACTGAAGAAACAATAAATTTGCTTATTTTTTCTTGAAAATGTTCTTATCCTAGGTTGAAAATTTTCTTATCCTAAAATGAGCTTCGGCGATGTTGTCCTCTACTCCCGTGACCAATCGGCGATGTTTGTCCTTTCGGTCTCGTGGTTTTCTTCTGGGAAGAAGGTATTTTCAGGTGATAAACCGCTGATCCGGACGTGAAATCGATATTCACTCGATACACTCCACCCGTTCCAAACTCGACTGCGCCAGTTACGAATTAGGGCCAAAAACTTGGCTTTTTAAAAAGATTTCTAATTCGTTACAAAATGAGAAAATAAAGTTACAACTGCTCCATGCAATGCTAATTTATTCACTAACTATAAAATCAAGTATTAGATATATGGCAATGCACTGCTTAATTGCAGCGACAGCGTTTTATTTGCTAGCTGGCAGATAACGTAAGATCGTTGAACGTAACTCGCGTCACCCCTAACAAATGATCCCGGCAACCGAACCTAGCCGATTGTTGTCATGTCATCCTCCCACTCCACTATTCATATCCTTAACTTGGCCCTAACCCCAGGTTAAAGACTATTACGCGGGAAACGCAGAAGAATGCATATGTAGTTTTTTGGTGTTTTGCATAGATTATAGACTTTTTCTATTATTATTATTACATTAATTACATTATAATAATGTAAAAAATCGCTGGAAATTGAATAAATAGTTTCCACATTATCACTGTTACTGTTCAAATTTTTTAAAGAAAGTATATTAGTTAAATGTATGTAATGTCAAAAAACTAGTAAAATCAGATACTTTGACCCTAAATACCTAGAAAACGACACAACATTATTAAGTTTCACCATCTAAAATTTTAAGTTTCATCCCCCTTCCTCTAAAAAAACACTGATATTTTCGATGTTGGAACACCTATTTGCGTGAAACAAATAGTAAAAACTGGATTCATTTACTCCAAAAACCCTAAAATTTACCCTTCTTGCACCCCCTACCATTGAACAACTTTGCTCAAAAACAATTCAACCCGTTCGGGTAGCTACCCGTGAACCAAATTTAAATTCAATGGCTTAATACTTTCGAAAGTTAGCGCGGGAACCAACATACAGAAATTTTTTTCCCAAAAATTATGTTTTTTTTTTGCGTTTTGGCGACATTTTAGGTCGATTAAGCGAAAATAAAATTTTGGTTTTTTTTCGATAGGTAGCATACTTCCCCATCACTTTGTCACAGAATTTGAATTTGTGACTGTGCTTTGGAAGTATAATATTTCTGTCGGTAACATTTAGACACAATTTATTGTATTCTAATCTTTTACAAATTATTTTCCAAATTGAAAGTTATCTTCTTAATAGTCATACTTTTTTTACGAGCCATTAGAAATAATAATCTTACTCTCATGATAAGCATTAAAACTGTTGCAAAGCAACCTCACAGATTATAGATAGCTGCCTGCGCGTGGCCTGCCCCAGTCAAGGATGTTCGGTTCAGCTCGGCTGAAGCGCAAGTTATGTCCAGCCGTACAACGACATCGCTGTGCCAGCCAGAGCTACGCGAGATCCCAGAAGCCTACTCCAGCCAGTAAGTGAGAAGTCCGTAAAAATCAACATAAGGGAATTTTTATAAGTATCAAAAGTTATTGATACTTCTATATTTTAGTCGTTTGTCTACCTACCAGATATTTTTCTAAGTCCGAAACATTGACAAGCGTAAATTGGCTAAGTCGAAAGACGATATATATTGGGATAATTTCTTAAATCCCTGTTTTCACTACTGCGCCGGTCTAAGTTCTCACTGACCCTCCACCGAGCTGAGACCGATTTCAAGAGCCAGTCTCCGGCTGTCCGACAATAACGAGTCCTGCCTGTTCCGCAACTGTCACCAATATCTCAGCAGAGTAAGTGAGAAATATTTTCCTAAGTCCGAAAAATCGTCATAGTGGAATTTTTATTCAATTCAGTTTCAAAGTCATTTTACGGACTTTGAAAATATTTTTGCAGGTAGACAAACTACTAAAAAACGTAAAATAGTAACGTAAAAAAAAACAAGGTATAACTTCTTAAGTCCCTGTTTCCACTACTGCACCGGTGTAAGTTCTCACTGTCCCTCCACCGAGCTGAGAACGATTTCAAAAGTCAGTCTGTTGCTGTACATCACGACAACGAGTTCCGCCTGTCCCACAGCTGCCTCTAGTACTCCAGAAGAGTAAGTAAAATTCGGCAGAGTCCACAAGAACGTGTGGACTTATAAATTTCACTGATTGTTGGTGTACAAGTATAAAATATGCTAAGTCCGAGATTTTCACTACTGAACATGTTCGAGGTTTTCATAGAACCTCTTATACAGCTGAGCACCACTCAGACATTCAGTATGTGGCCGCATTGCATCCGAGCAAGACCTGTCCATCTTCACCGCTGCTACCAGTGTCCAGAGACCAGTAAGTAAATTAGTACAAGTCCCCAAAGGCTTTGGGACTTGGTATAATTTCATCGGCTTTTGTGGACTACGCCGACAATATTATAAGTCGAAATAGAGAGCTACTACGCAGGTATCAAGCGCTCTCCCACCAGCCATTCCAGTACCTGCTACTAGCTGGCGCACAAGTTCACTAGTCTTTACCAACCGCCCGAAAGCAGCAGACGTGCCCAGGACTAGTAAGGGAGTAAGCTAGACAACGAGTAGGGAATTGTCACTTGGCTATTGTAGCGTATATGGTTTGTGTACTAATTCTCTGTCTCTTTCAGATTTCGCCGGTCTATAAAACAGTCCGTTGTACACGACCTGTTATTTAGGCGAGTGGACGCATTGTTAGGATAGGATAGTCCCTGTATAATTTGTGTAACTAATTCTCTGTTTCTTTCAGATTTCGCCGGTCTATTAAACAATCCGTCGCATCTGACCTGCTACTCAGGCGGGTGGACGCATTGTTAGGCTAGGATAGCCGCTGTATTTACTAATTCTTTGTCTCTTTCAAATTTCGCCGGTCTTTTATTATAACAGTTGTAACGTAAACAATAGCCAAGTGTGTAAATAATTTAATAGTAGTAGCTTGCTTAGTATTTGCTTATTAATTGTTTAATGTTTTATTTTTAATAACTACTTCCTCATCTGGTATCCACGCACGACCACCGCCCGTAGTTGACCTAGTAGCTTGTTACCCGCCATAGATAACTCCGCTTAGCTTGTTGCCACCCGTTTGCACCTTTTTACCCAGTTGTGCTCACTCTCTGCTTATTTATCCCGCACGTGTGTTTTTGACCCAAGAAGAGACTGCCCAAATTCTGAGTAGCTTTGTACATAGTAGGTCTTAACTCAATAAATGTATTGAAGGTTTATTGGTATATTATTATTTGTCCTGTGAAGTCTAATTTTTCCTATCGACCGCCTGGCTTACCGTATCTTCACTGTAGCTACCTGAGTAGTGGTGTTTCTGCACTATAAACGGGAACTGGCGCCCGAGGCAAAATAAGAGAGAAACCAACCCTCGGGCGTTAAATTTTTCAAAAATATGTCTTATTTTTAATGATATGATAGTGGTTCATGATATCCATTAAATTAATCACATTTTTACAAATTTATTGGTAATGTTTATTATGGGTGAAATTGGCCGAGACTATATACACAGTTTACGTAAATATATTTATTAAGCAAAACATAAATAAATAAATGAAAATAACGAGATACAAATGATATTCTATCACTATTGAATACACAATTGAAGAGAAAACCAGTGCGGGTGCGGGATCGTAGGAGGGTACGATCCTGCACGGTAGAAGCTCAAGATACATTCGCCTGTCGGCTCGCATAATATAGGCGTATGCGTGGGGATTTACGGTACCCACTCATACTCCAACACCTCCCCTCGAACCTACAGGCTTCTAAACACGCTGTACCGAGGCCCAACAGTTCTACGTACTTCACATGTTTAGGACGCGGCACGCATTTCATTAGAATGTCTGCTAACATGTTATCGGCAAATCCAGTAAGTTCTAGGTCATTTGATATGTAATTCAATTCCAGCTCAGTGGTTCCCTTTAAGTTTCTCAGTACTCTTTCTGCTTCTGTCCAATGACTTTGACCATAGCAGTTATTAAACTGAGATAAGTATTTAGCTTACAGCAAAGCTTATATCAGGACGTGTACATAATGCTAGGTAGGTAACCGCTCCGATGAGCTCCCTGTAGGGTAATCGTTCTTCCTCTTGAGATCGTATATTAAGTTTAAATAACTTTACATTCCTATCCAACGGAGTTGACACTGGCTTACAGTCGGTTATACCAAACCTTTGTAATATATATTTGATGTAACCTCTTTGATGCTAAGATATCTGCTTTGATTACAGGTAATTGAGTAAATTCGATACCAATGCAGTTTCTAACGTTGCGATCTCTTAGGTTTACCTTTCTCCATAACTTTCGTTTAACTTCGTCTATGTATCCCGCAGTTAGAGATGCAAAAATACAGTATTTTAATTTTTTTGTATTATATGTTGTGCTATATCTTGTATAATACCAATTCAAGGCCACGATAGAGTTAAATGTTTCCACGGTCATGACTGTGATCTAAAACAATAACCCCATCACCTTAACCTTGTTATTGTTATGATTGGAATTATAGTACATTATATACAAAATACAAAGAGACGAAAGTGCATCTTTGAATCTCGAGGGTGAAGTTTCACGAGGGATTCATACTTCTTTCATTTTTTCCTCTCCAGGCAGTCTAAAAGTATTTATTAATGTAAATATTAACAACCTCTCCTCCACATTAAAATAAATATTGTGGCATTTATCATAAATTCATAAATCATTGGGTACCAAACAATGGTTATTTATTCTTTTAATCAATACGATTTTCATGTTTTGCTTGTTATGAGTATTAATATCTGGTTTTATAATTGATATTTCTGCATTTTTTGGTTTTGTTTGACGAGGTTAATTTTTAGCGAATATTGCGTGAACACTTATATTTTGTGATGAAAACATTTAATACCGGTATAAAACTTTTTATATAATACAAAAATACGTATTTTAAAAGTGTATTATACACTTTTACATCTCTAATCTCAATTCCTCTGAGAGCATAAGTACCTATATCATCTACATAGATAACGATGATTAATAAAGTTTCATCTCTTGTTAGTAGGTACATACAGGGATCAGCTTTGCTTTGTGCAGTTCCTAGTTCCCTGAGAATCTGATCGAGTTTGGAGTATCATACCCTTCCTGCTTGCTTTAGACCAATGACTATGTATTATCTATCTTACAAATTCCCAAATTTAACATATTTATTACATTTCTACCGATAAGTGGAGGGCCGCCGTTTTTTAGGACATATGCTTTTAACGTATAAGTTTGTCTTCATAAATTATATTTAAATTTAAAAATGCTAATGGTTCAAAACTGATAATTTTTCAGAAATACCTGAAATGTGCAATCCCGAATCGGTCTCAAAACTTATTGGTATACCTTCTACGATTAGTTTTAGTAGGTTTTATATTACCATTATCATCTGATATTACATTAGTTAAACTTTGTAAACAAAAAATTGAATCATCATCAGAAATATCCTCATTAATTTCTATTTCGATTAAAAAATGTTGAGAAGGTTTTTTTACATTGTGGAGCCATGTGCCCTTTTATGCTACATTTGTGACATATACAATTTTTAAAAGCACATTCACTAGTTACATGATTTTTACGGTCGCACACAAAACATTTAATTTGCTGCTTATTTGAATAGGCATCATTTCTTACCGGCTGGCTTCTCTCTTGTCTCATACGTGTGGGTCCCTGGAGGGACCCACGGTCGCAGTTTCTGCTTCCTTTCGGCTCGAACGCCTGGAACTAGAGATGAGCAATGAGTCGATGATTCGAAACACTGTTTCGAAACATTAGAATGATTCAGTGAATCGATACTTCAAAACGCGATGTATCGAAACATCGACTCATCGACACGCAAAATTTCTGACACGATGAGTTGATAGTTGATGAGTCACGACGACAAAACCAAGACAACAATACATCGAGACAGGAGTTATATACAAACGCATTACACCTGCGTCAGTTTACTCATAGGTCTCATTGTTTTGTTTAAGTTTTGTTATAATTTTATTTATATATTTAGTTAAAATATATATATATTTTGTTTTATAAACTTGACGATCCTTATTTAATAAACCTATTAGGACATATATTTATGTTACGAAATTTTGCCTTATTCTTATTATTTACCTAGGGATTTATACCTACATATACACACTGAACATCCATACCACACATGAAACACTATAAGCATCAGTAAGCACAAGCACAGCACAACCAATGAACCAATAACCAATAAACAAAAGCTTATCTCAACATTCGCATCTCGACAACCACGATTCACAATTGACATCAGCATTCTGTCAGATTCGATTGCCAATCTAAATCATTCATTCATTGATTCACCATTCATTGTCTCATTTTAACCTTACGAAACAAACAAAATTTTAATGAGTCACTGTTTCGACTCACTGTGTCGATACATTTTAGTGAGTTGATTTGTTTGTTTCGATACACTCAAATGAGTTGATTTGCCCATCTCAACCTGGAACGGAATGAAGGCTGGTTGACCCGTTGACGATGGAAAATGGAAAGTTACATTTGCTTCAGTTTTCAAGTTCACCGTTCCTAAACTATCTCTCGTAGAATGCTCCCTTACTGCTGACTCCTTTGACAATACCAATTTGGACACATTTTTCAGAGTTACTTGAGGAATTGAGGCATCTTCTTCAAATAGACGGTCCATAATTTTTCCGTGGTTTATACCAACCACAAAAATATCTCGCATCAGGACGTCTAATTCTTGGCCAAACTGACAATTTGAAGCTAAACTTTTCAATCTTGCTTCCCAGTCTGAAATACTTTCACTTATAATCTCCCTAGTGATTGAATTATTTTCGAAAATTTTTCTGAGGGCACGAAAATTTTGAAAATGATCCCGAATCGCAGACGAGGGATAATTTTCTTAAAATATTCGTGGCCGAGGAAAAATTTCCTTTATTAATTCAATCACAAGGGGGATTCGGTAAGACAATTTCGAACCTATTAAAATTTCAGAAATATTGAATATTTTTATGACAAATGAAAAAAATTCAAACAAAAAATAAAAATAAATAACTATTAACACATTACTTTGGGCACCAAATACCTATCTATGCTTTTTTGCGTCGATAAATAACATTAACCCTGGATTTATAAACTTTTCGTTCGCGCTGGCGTTGGCGTTGGCAGAGCGACCTTGGCGTTGTCGTCGTAGCAAACCAAACACGCGATTTATAAACTGTCGGTGGCGTCGGCGTTGCAGCTAGATGTTTCATTTTATTTCATGAAATAAGGTTAGGGTTCTCAACAATAATAATCATACCGAAACCTAAATTCATTTTTGTACGTATTTCAATGTGGATTTTGAAGATTACATCTGTTTAGATGTAGAACATCTGTTAGATGTAAAACAGTCGTTTACTAATTATACAATTTATATACAATCCATAAAATCATTACCAGTCCTACATAATTTTCCCAAATTAAATTTAGGGATTTGAAAGTATTCTCTTAAGTTTTATGAAGCTCACGAGTTGTAATATGAATATGTGTAATTATGTAAGTAGTATTTTAAGAATTATTTTTCGGTATAAATTAGTTCGATTAGTTGTACAATCGTGTATTATTTAAAATAAAAGTTAAAAAGTTTACATCACTATTTATTTTGAAGATTGTTTTTACTTTTTTTATCAATCAATTAAACTTACATTGGCTATCCATGTTCATTTCGCAAGGAGAATACAAAATTATCCAGCAACCAGCAAACAACTAAACTAACCAAATGTCAAAGTCAAAATCAAAATGGTCGGTCACTTTCTTGTTTCCCTTTCTCCCAAGGGTTCCGAGCACGTGATCCTCAATATGCAATCATATTAGTTGCAACGTCACTGCTACGAACGCTGGGCGAACGACCGCCACAAAAGTTGAAGTTGAGTTATCTCGAACGCCGGTGAATGCCAACCCCAACGCCAACTCGACGCCAACGCCGTTTATAAACGTCTATATATTTAAACACTGTTTTACAGTGGATTTATAAACTCGTCGTTGGCACTGGCGTTCGCGTCCAAAGTTAAAACAGTGTTTAATTATAAATATAGACGTTTATAAACGGCGTTGGCGTTGGGGTTGGCGTTCACCGGCGTTCGAGATAACTCAACTTCAACTCTTGTGGCGGTCGTTAGCCCAGCGTTCGTAGCAAATCCGCTGCAGTGACGTTGCAACCAATATGCTCGTAAGAACCTATAACTTCTGAACCCTCTAATATAGCTATAAAGGAGCAGACGAGTTCTCATTTTTCGTGGGCAAACCAAATAAAGGTGTCACAGGTACAGATTTCTGAAAAGTTGGACGAAAACGAGGACGAAAATGAGTATTCTGTTCCCATCACAAGAAATTCAGTGACTGAATCAGAATATTGCTTTGTACAGTCTCCATTTAACGTAAATTCACTGTAACAAAAAGAAGTAATTTTAGGAAAAGAAAGTAGATTTTGTTCAGTAGATTCACTTACATTTTTGAGAAATTGGGGGAAAAAAAATAAAATATCTCAAGTTGCTATGTCAGAGTTACTCAAGTGGCTTAAAGACGAAGGATGTTATAAAAATTTGCCGAAGGATGCCAGAACGTTATATCAAACGCCAAAGTCTTGTAGAATAGAAATATTTGACAACGGAAAGTTTTATTATTTTGGGGTAAAAAGTGGGTTATCAAAAATTGAATTTGGAAATAATTGCAAGGAAATAGATTTATATTTCAATATAGATGGTCTTCCGTTACATAAAAGCACGAAGCAACAATTTTGGCCTATTTTGTGCAGAGTTGATCATTTTAAATCTGAGCGACCATTTATAGTTGCACTGTTTTTAGGTGAAAAAAAGCCTCCTCTAGATTATTACTTTCATAAGTTTATAGATGAACTAAAAATTATTATGGAATTTGGTTTTACTGTAAAAAATAAACATATTAAAGTAAATGTAAAAGCATTCTGTTGTGATACACCTGCAAGGTGCTTTATAAAAAATGTAAAGAATCATAACAGTCACGAGGGATGTGACAGATGTTCAGTTAGAGGCGAATACATTAATCGTCGCATGACATTTTGTAATGTTTTGGCAGAGTTACGTACAGATGAATTATTTAGGAATAAAGAAAGTTTAAATCATCACAGAGCTCATCAGTCTCCACTTGAACGCTTACCTATACGCGATTCATTTTAAGATCGTAGCGTCAAAATGGCAGAAATCTATACTAACTTATGCTCACTGACACTGACGTTTGAAATTTTATTCATCAAATATTTGTTGTCGAGAACTTTAAACCAGGTAAAAAGCTTGTAAAACTATTTTGAAAGGGGTAAGTAGTGATATAAAATTAAAATAGATTTCAATATTTTTCGAGCGTTCAAATCTGAAAATGAAACTTAACCTCAAAATATGTCAAATTCTTTATTGGGCATACGGCATACATACCTAACCTAATCTATGTACATACCTTTATGGAACTAGTCATCCTTAGAGAAAGGTAAAGAGCACACTCTCTACTCTGCGTTCTTTAGTTTCTTTATCCATACTTGTCTCCTGTAACTCTGTAATGCTTAACTTATAGTTTCCGCGATAGCTCCAGATTTTCCCGCTTTTGGAAAAGTATGAAACTGATTTCGGGGTTTTTCTTTGTACAAGAGGAACAATGACGCTCACAACAATAATGATTCATATCTAATCAAAGCAATTAAATAATATAACAACGGATACTTCAAAATTCACAATAGACATACATATGCAAAACTGAACCAATAACCCAAGCGTTAGTTGTGCGTGCCGCCAGCAGGTAGCGTATTGCTTAGCAAGAATCGCGTATTAATGATTTTCCAAATGATTATATGCATTCTGTATGTTTAGGAATTGTTCGTAAAATATTATTCATTTGGAGAGATAAAGGTAGAGCTTACGGCTTCAAAAAAATACATGAAATTAACATAAAAATTTTACGATTAAGATCATTTTGCCTGTAGATTTCAACAGAAAACCTAGAACATTTTCAGATCTGGAAAATTGGAAAGCAACGGAGTTTAGACAATTTTTATTGTATGTAGGGCCAATTGTCCTTCGAAATGTTATTCCTAATTATTTATTTTGCAATTTTATGCTTTTAACTTATGGAATATCTATTTTAATAAATGAGGATCTTAACAAAAATTATAACAAGTATGCTGAAGATCTTCTCTCCTTATTTATTAAGCACTCGATAAAAATATATGGAAAGGAATTCTGTGTCTACAACACACACAGTTTAATTCACCTTCCAAGTGATGCAAGAGTATTTGGTTCTCTTGGCAAAGTAAATTGTTTTGCATTTGAAAATTTTTTGGGAAGTTTAAAGAAACTGTTACGAAAACCAAATTTACCTTTGAAGCAGGTTGTACGTAGGTACCAAGAATTAGGAGGTCCCGAACACTCTATTTCCAACAGAAATGCTTTTTATGTATCGGACAGTATTGAATATTCTCAAGGATTAACTATGATAATGTGTGACGATATTAGATCAAAAGTTACAAATCATGATTTTTATTCTAAATTATATTTTAAAACTTACTTTTTTTCTAATAAACTAGGAAATAATTGTATATTTCTAAAAAATGGAGATATTTTAAAAATTGTTCTCTTCAGCAATTATAACGGCAGCATTTTTATTGTTGGTTACCAACTAAATATTATCAAGCCACTGCTAAATTATCCTACATTCAGCACATTGCTTGGTAAATATGAAGTGAGCATTAATGAACATTTTCAAGTGATTTATGAAACTGACAATATTTTACACAAAGGTGATTTAATATCTACTCTTGAGGGTACTTACATTTGCTTTCCTTTATTGCATGTTATGGATTAAATGGTTTATGAAAATTAACTTATTTAATTGGTAAGAAACTATTATTAGCAACTTAGTAAGGTTTTATTTGTTTGTCAGAATACTTATTATACAACTACCTGCCACTGCTACTGAAATTTCCAATAATTATATTTTGATTATGAAAAATCTTCTTAAAACATATTTATATATTTTTTATTTCATAACACATGTAGTAGTATATAAATAAATTTGTAAAAATTGTAGCTTTAAATATACATTTTTATTTTACATACTGTATTTTCTGTATGTAGGTAGGTACTCATTTTCCTTTACTGTACTGTAGGTACTCATTTTCATACTGTATTTTCTGTATGTAGGTAGGTACTCATTTTCCTTATATTTCAGAGAATATATTGTGGTAGAATTTGAGGAAGAAGAAGATTGTGGGCAACTTGCAATGGCTGTTGTATCCAGCACATGGATTGTTACTGATAATGGATCTGATTATTACTGTTACTGACCTCAATATATAAATAAGGCTAATAAACTTAGCAAATTAGTAATAGAACACACAGAAATTGATTTAGAGAAATGCAGTACGAGATGTCCCATAAATATAACATATAAATCAAGTAAGTAATGTATATAATGTTACACTTATTTTAGTAATAACTAGCAGATAATATAACACTTTTACTGTCCCATCAAATAGGCAATATCTTTTCTTTTTAATAATTTGTTAAATTTTTTACATAAGTAGTAATTGTGAAATGTAGTGAAACAGTAACAAACGTTACATTATTTCAACACTTACTTTTTAATTCATTTTTTATTGAAAACTAAATATTATTTACTATATAAAATATACTATATAATATAAGTACTATGTTTACTTTTTAAAAATGATTATTTATGAGAATTATTCGTAGGAGTTTATACACGTGTCTGTGACAAAATGAAGATGCTAGAAATGCAATCTAGTGTAACCCAATCTGATCTAGACGACTATACTCAAAGCAATCATCGGAGACCAACCAAAAAGAATCCACGTTACGAAGATTTTCATTTCGATAATGATTCGTCAGATTACGAAAATGTTCCACATCATGCCTGCACCTAAAATTATTCCTGTAAAAACATTTAATGTACCCTCCCAAAAGGGAAAGGTTTATTCAAATTTGGAATCCAACCACACAATATACAGAATATTCTTGAAGAAGTGACAAGACCTGAGAGTACCAGTTCATGTCCTGCATCTGCTATTTCTGTTGGAAATAGTTCAGAGCAAACAAGTTATATTTGCTCAGGATGTAAAAAAATGAGGGTAAGCTAAGCTTTTTGAATGGGAATAATACTGCATGCCCAAAGTCCTCTTATAGGTATCTGTATGCGGCATAATATCTAAGACTAATAATGTAAGTTGATATTCGGTTGACTAGTTTCAACCGAATAAGATAAAAATATATTTTTCCCATGGTAGCGTTTCCAGGCCCATATCTTTGTTTTGGTGTATCTGTTGATCTTTGTTTTGATTTTTGACTGCATGTTCACAGGAAAGAAAAATCTTATTTTTAGCTAAGAAATATGCTTCTAAAATATCTACATGTCATTCTGTTACGCCCTGTATACATGCTTTATATGATTTCCTCAAATTTCAGATATACTCATTAACTTAATGGGCAAAATCGAAAGTATTGGCGAAGACATAAAGTTTTTAATGTTGGCACAAGGTGTAACTGATGACACAACATTAAGAACAATAACACCTGTACAGCCCTGCTGTTCAAAAGAAGACTTGGAACAATTAAATGAACCCTTAACAAATGAGGATAAATTTCAGTCACTGGTGATCGAGTGTACTTTCTGTTATTTTTGTGTTTGTATTTAGGAAGTTTAATTATTTTTTCAGTATTCACTGTTACTCCTTTATCTTCTTAATTGATTTGTAGGTTTCATTAAGATTTGATTTATTTTTCGGTGTGTTTATTATTTATATTTTTAAGGATATGAAACTGTTTTTAATTTTTTAGTGTGTGACGCTTCAAACTGTTGGCGGAAAAGATACAGTCGATACGATAAGAAGAATCCTAAACCGGCTGATTTCAATAATATGAAATATGAAAAAACAAATTCAATTGTATTGTGTTATACTAGAAAAGATTAATCT
This sequence comes from Pogonocherus hispidulus, assembly GCA_963924545.1. NCBI lineage: Eukaryota > Metazoa > Arthropoda > Insecta > Coleoptera > Cerambycidae > Pogonocherus > Pogonocherus hispidulus. The sequence continues at coordinate 31,015,795 of OZ004698.1, forward strand.
ATAGATTAAAATAAAGTGCTCTCCCTTCATCTTATATGAATACTTTATAAGCATCAATTTGACACTTGCTTGTTGAATAAATGAAATATTTAATAAGCAGTATTAAAATACTTATAATCGCAGTATAAGCATCTCATGGCCGGCAAATTATATCATAGACGACTACCGTAGGTCACAAGTTCATCACCATTAAGACATGGACCCTCTAACGCAGCCCTTATCATAGGATGCCGCCGCCTATTAAACTGATAAACAAATATATAAAAACCCATGTAAAAAACAAATATTATTCATTCCTAGACGAATCTATGTCCGTTTAAATATAGTTGTTATTTAGTAAAATCTTTGTAATTAGTAAAATAAAACTTTTAAAAAAAGTAAATTTGAAATCAAGTTATTTAACTGGCATCTGGCCAACTGGACACCGGTGCGCTTTTTTAGCAATATTTGCAAGTACTTCTCCAACACATCAATTGCCTGAAAGGGTGTGCTTGATAAGTGCTTATCCAACTGTTTTTGTTATCTGGGTGGATAGCCAATGTAAGTTTAATTGATTGATAAAAAAAGTAAAAGCAATCTTCAAAATAAATAGTGATGTAAACTTTTTGACTTTTATTTTAAATAATACACGATTATATAACTAATCGAACTACCTAATTACTGTAGATTTATAAACTCGTCGTTGGCGCTGGCGTTCTCGTCCAAAGTTAAAACAGTGTTTAAATATATAGACATTTATAAACGGCGTTGTAAATTTTCTACTTTTTCGCCCGGCGTTCGTAGCAAATCCGTAGCAACGCCAACGCCAGCGCGAACGAAAAGTTTATAAATCCAGGGTTACCCTGGATTTATAAACTCGTCGTCGGCGTTGGTGTTCGCGTCCAAAGTTAAAACAGAGTTTAAATATATAGACGTTTATAAACGGCGTTGGCGTTCACCGGCGTTAACTCAACTTCAACTTTTGTGGCGGTCGTTCGCCCAGTATTCGTAGCAAATCCGTAGCAGTGACGTTGCAACCAATATGATTGCATATTGAGAATCACGTGCTCGAAACCCTTGGGAGAAAAGGAAACAAGAAAGTGACAGACCATTTCGATTTTGACTTTGACATTTGGTTAGTTTAGTTGTTTGCTGGACTGGATAATTTTATATTTTCCTTGCGAAATGAACATGGATAGCCAATGTAAGTTTAATTAATTTATAAAAAAAGTAAAAACAATCTTCAAAATAAATAGTGTTGTAAACTTTTAATAATTCTTAAAATACTACTTACATAATTACACATATTACAACTCGTGAGTATAGTATACAACTCATATAAACACAGTGTTATCCCCAACATTCCCAGAGTTTTTCTCTCATTATTATCTTCAAAGTCCATATTGAAATACGCACAAAAGTGAATTTAGGTTATGAGTATGATTATGATTGTTGAGAACCCTAACCTTATTTCATGAAATAAAATGAAACATCTAGCGCCAACGCCGACGCCACCGACAGTTTATAAATTGCGTGTTTGGTTTGCTACGACGACAACGCCAAGGTCGCTCTGTGAACGCCAACGCCAGCGCGAACGACGAGTTTATAAATCCAGGGTTATAAATCACGTGTTTGGTTTGCTACGACGACAACGCCAAGGTCACTCTGCCAACGCCAGCGCGAACGAAAAGTTTATAAATCCAGGGTTAACTTTGGACGCGAACGCCAACGACAAGTTTATAAATCCACTGTAATTTTGTAAATTTGAAAGCTACTCTAATATTCCCGCGTCATTATTGTGACATTTAAAATGACAGAAAAATTTCCAGTGTAATTTTGTGGGAAGTTGTAGGAGGACGAATATTCAGGGCCGCGCCAACCCGGGGGTGCAAGGGGTGCCTGGCACTCGGGTGCCATGTTCCAGGGGCCGGCAAAAAACGCCGTTGGTTAGTAGTTAGTAGATGTCAGTCAAGATATATCTCTTCCCCTTTTTTTTACATTTTATTTTTGTCCGTTAGTTAGATCACATCCCCTTAGTAAAATAAGTACTTTCTAAGATCTCAGTTGACTTGTTATAATTTACAGTTTTAGCCAAGCTAAAAGGTTTTCTTCACGGTCTATTAGTCGCCGGTCATCACATTTGTCGCGAGTAGCAACGAAACACCGTTTTTCCTATTCGATTAAAGAGGGCGGCCCGCGCGCGGCTAACGGACTCTAGGCTAACCGGAGCGGGGAGTCACTCAGCTAACTAGGCTGAGTCAAAAAAAAATTTAAAACCTAGATATGTCTGAATTGGTTGAGGAATTTGCAAGAAGGAAGGCCCGAAAAATTATTTTTTGAATAATGACTTAAGAAACTAAGTATTTAAAAAAAAAATACTATTTAAGTTCCCGTCTCTTTTTTGTTTTTGTTAATTGTTGTTGTTGTTGTTTTTAATATTGTTTGTTTTTTGTTAATTGTTGAAGAAAAATACATTTATTTTTATTATTATTAATATTTATTTATATTTCCATATTTATTTTATTGAATTATCGCTCCATTATTTGGTGATTAACCTAGAATGCTGCTTGGGCGGTGGCAAAAGTTCCGCACTCCGGCGGCAGCTACCCTATGCGCGGCCTTGCGAATATTTCCGGAATTTTTTTTCGTTGCCGTGGTAATGATTCAAAATGAAAGTGTGCGATTGGTTAGAAAAAGTGGGTTCGAAATAATAATTTGATTAATTGTTCATAAGTTCTACTGTCCGGTAAGTTCGGCACACAAATTACGTAACAGTATGTAACAATCTTCTGAAAGCGTATTTAATAAAATTTCTTTTTTTCGGGGTTCCTCTGTGATTTTATTAGCAATAAAAACTGAGTAAGTCTTTCATTAAATACCAAAAAAGTCAGAATTTTTGGAATCGAATATATTTAATGACCCCAGTAGACCGAAAATTGATTGTTCACCCATTTTATTGAGTTTCACTGTAAAAATCAAATTTTTATTTTATACAGCAACTGGTATGAAAGTATCCCACTTCACTGCACTTGCACGTGACTTTAGAAAATAATCCTCCTCGCCAATGTTGTATTTACTATATTTGATAGGAAATAATACAAGCACTTTAACTAAGAACTTATTTTAATGGTCGCATGAAATGAACTGGCCGTGTACATTGTTTTCTTTACAGTTCTGCTCGTATATTAACTTTACTCTTTTTTACCATACACGCAGTTATGTAACATAACAGACCGTAAAAGTACCTTTTTAACAAACATAGCTTCCTTTCAAGATTGCTCAGCATGCTCCTAGCTCTTGTCGTAATTTCGGAATTAAACTGGTTCTAATTTACTATACAGGGTTATTCAGAACTTATCTCTAAAACTTTGAGATTATGTGCATCCTTAAATAAGAAATCGCCAAAAAAAATTATAATAAAAGTCTTAGGATTTCCCGTAAACAATGTTTAAAGTTATACCATTATAAAGGACTACGTAGATGGGCAACTGTATTTCAACGACATCTGATATACCACATTCCGACAAAAAACAGTAAACATGTTTTTGTATCTCGAACGCCTGGTCAAGACCGAGCGAATAGAGTTGGAGTGGGGATAATATCTCTATTGTCTATCAGTCATCAGTCTATGTGTGTCGCTCTCGCAGTGCGGGTGTTTTATTTATCGTAGGAGTGTTAAACGGTAAAATTTTCAAAATGGCCCATGTGTACAGTAATGCTGAGTTAATGGACATGATTTTTATTTATGGCGAAGTTGGACAAAATTCATTGGCAGCTTCGCGCTTATATGCGGAACGATTTCCCAATCGACATACGCCAAATTATGCAACTTTTACGGCAGTGGTACAACGTGGCCGTGATACTGGTAATTTACGTGCAAATCATGGACGAGATGGTGGCCCGAGACGAGCACAACGTATTTTAGCAGCTGAAGAACAAGTGTTTAATCTGGTCAGTGAAAATCCGCGAATAAGTACAAATCAGATCGCTATAGGCAGGTGCCTCGGGTATCTGAATCAACGGTGTGGCGCTTACTACACGAAGCTCAGTTTTATCCGTATCATATCCAGCGTGTCCAACTGTCCAACCAGTGGATTATCAATTACGAGTTAGGTTTTGTGAGTAGTTGTTGCAGCAAAATGCTGAAAATCCCCAACTTACTGCTGATGTACTAGTTACAGATGAAGCTTTGTTTACTCGAAATGGAATACAGAACATTCACAATACACACGTTTGGGCACTCGAAAATCCGCACGCAATTCAACGAAATCTCTTCCAACACCGTTTTTCATTGAATGTTTGAGCGGGAATTGTTGATGAGCGCCTAATTGGAGCTTTCATATTGCCCAATCGTATGGATGGTTTACAATATCCCGAATTTCTTCGCAATGACCTGCCCGTCCTTCTTGAAAATATATCCCTAGCTGTCCGACAGCGCATGTGGTTTTTACATGATGGAGCAGCTCCTCACTTTCGGCTAGCTGTTCGAAATTATCTGCGTCAAATGCACGGAGTACGATGGATTGGACGGGGTGGACCGGTAGCATGGCCTCCGCGGTCTCCCGATTTAAACCCTCTTGACTTCTTTCTGTGGGGCCATTTAAAAAATGAAGTGTACCGTACCGAAGTGGAAACAGTAGAGGATTTTCGCGAGCGTATCACAGCTGCCGCGAATAATTTACGTTTACAAGATCAGCAACCAGGAGGAACATTCGTTTTAGTGCGGCAAAATTGGATAAGGCGTGCCCAAAAGTGTGTAGAAGTCGAGGGACAAAATTTCGAACAACTTTTGTAACAAGGTATGTGCAAATTTTTTATAAATTTCATGTTTCTAATACCTAGTAATCAAGTAGCGCAATTCTTCAAAATTAGTGTAACAAAATTTTATTCATTTTAAAGACACGTCGCTTTGGTCACATCTATCTATCTTTAAGTTTATTTTAAAGTAAAAACGCTGCAAATCGTTTTTACGCCGGAACTCGCCATTTAAGTTGGCGGATGTAACATCTATCTGATGTATCCACTTCTTTAGCTTCAGGGCTAGTGAGTGCTTATTTCAAAGGGATTTCCCCTAGACTTGCTCAGCTACGTTGGCTTCATTGTTTTGTGGTATTAGATTGAATACCTTTTTGGGTCTTCCCTCTCACCAGTCCTACATTGGTACTCTGCGTATGCTTGTCTACAATAGAAAGAAAGCTATTATCGCTTTCTACTGGCGATCTCTATTTCTACCTAAAACGGTACTCTGCAAAAACATCGACAACCGTTCGGGCACAGTCGGTGCTATACTATTCAACGTAAATAAATAAGAGCTTTAAAATAGTAAATTTGAGTTTGTAACCAAATAAAATATATTTGGTACATGAAATTTGTAAATGTCAACTTTTAATTTGTTAACGTTTTGTATTTCAAAAGTAATCAATTTATTTTTTTTTTGCTCGTAAATTGTATAAGTCGCATATAATCACGTCCTCTTTATTATAATTATCCTATATTTGTTTTAAATTTGTTTAATTTATATTGCATATTGCTGAAGTTAAGGTAATTAAATGCTTCCAATTATATTATCGTAAAATAAGAGGGTTTATAATAATTATTATTCCGAAATTAGATTGTTATTTTAAATGTTTCCTCTAGTTCGCAAGTTCAACAGAGGTAGTCTTAAATTTTCATTTTTTACATGATCAAGAGACACATGCATAATATACTTTGTTATAATATAATATACTTACCACCTTACTTAAAAATAAATTAATAAAAGTTGATACATTAATGAATGATAGAATGATAACTGAAAAGCTAAATTTATGTACCTATACTTACTTATTAGTGTTTAAGTAGGTACTTACTTATTCATACAAACCTTTTTCCATTCTTCAATAGTTTTTCTCCGAACCCAAGACTGTTTAGTCTAGTGGCAACAGACTGCCAAATAATATTTAAATTGTCTCTGCCACCTGGTCCTTTGTACCTATATTAGTAATTAAATGAGAATTTTCCTCAGCTATAGCTAAAAATAAATTCCAGTGGTCTACTCTTACACGCATATTTTTATAAAAACAATAATAATTACAAACAAAAAAGATGCTAGAAATTCATCTATCCACAACGAATGATATAATTGTTTTATTATCACAAAACAATTATATCATTCGTTGTGGATAGATGAATTTCTAGCATCTTTTTTGTTTGTAATTATTATTGTTTTTATAAAAATATGCGTGTAAGAGTAGGCCACTGGAATTTATTTTTAGCTATAGCTGAGGAAAATTCTCATTTAATTACTAATATAGGTACAAAGGACCAGGTGGCAGAGACAATTTAAATATTATTTGGCAGTCTGTTGCCACTAGACTAAACAGTCTTGGGTTCGGAGAAAAACTATTGAAGAATGGAAAAAGGTTTGTATGAATAAGTAAGTACCTACTTAAACACTAATAAGTAAGTATAGGTACATAAATTTAGCTTTTCAGTTATCATTCTATCATTCATTAATGTATCAACTTTTATTAATTTATTTTTAAGTAAGGTGGTAAGTATATTATATTATAACAAAGCATATTATGCATGTGTCTCTTGATCATGTATAAAATGAAAATTTAAGACTACCTCTGTTGAACTTGCGAACTAGAGGAAACATCTAAAATAACAATCTAATTTCAGAATAATAATTATTATAAACCCTCTTATTTTACGATAATATAATTGGAAGCATTTAATTACCTTAACTTCAGCAATATGCAATATAAATTAAACAAATTTAAAACAAATATAGGATAATTATAATAAAGAGGACGTGATTATATGCGAATTATACAATTTACGAGCAAAAAAAATAAATAGATTACTTTTGAAATACAAAACGTTAACAAATTAAAAGTTGACATTTACAAATTTCATGTACCAAATATATTTTATTTGGTTACAAACTCAAATTTACTATTTTAAAGCTCTTATTTATTTACGTTGAATAGTATAGCACCGACTGTGCCCGAACGGTTGTCGATGTTTTTGCAGAGTACCGTTTTAGGTAGAAATAGAGATCGCCAGTAGAAAGCGATAATAGCTTTCTTTCTATTGTAGACAAGCATACGCAGAGTACCAATGCTGATTATTCTAGACCGACCTCTTCTTCTTCTTCTCTCTGGATTAGCGACATTCTCTTCTTTATCCTGTGCTATCTTTTCGATCGTTCGATAGCTTATCAAAGTCCCAATGTGGGAAAATTTACATGTAAATTTTGGGAAATATTTAAAAGAGATGCCGAAAACAACTACTCCACGGACAATATGCCCCGACTGGCGTTGCATTACATCGGCATCTCCATAGGAGATGTCCATTTGACAATAATTGTCAGACAGATAGTAACATAGACCCAAAGAGGGTACTACGGTGTGTTTCTCACCACTACTAACATTCACGATGCCCATTAGGCAACACGTCACAACATCGTTCATCGAGTCCACTACCTATGGCACTCTGATGAGCGCAAAACAAGCGCAAAACCGGTCAGTGTCTGGTATTTGGTCTCGATGAACGATGTGGTGACTCCTATGGAGATGCCGATGTAATGCACTGCCAGTCGGGGCATATTTCCCGTGGAATAGTTGTTTTCGGCATCTCCTTCAAATAAATAAGGAGGATTGTCTTCCTTAAAGACAATAGAGGTCACTGCTGTAATGGCACCTGCGGAAAAACAGGTCGTTATCTGTCTGTCAATTTGACAATAATTGTCAGACAGATAGTAGCACAGACCCAAAGAGGGCACTACTGTGTGTTTCTCACCACTACTAATAGGAAACATGTTAATTATTTCCGTGTAATAAGAGTACTTATGGTTTAAATTTGATGATAATTATCCATCTCGAGGAATTCCTCAAGAAAATTTACAACAACGATTTCAATTTAATGATCTAGCCACTCGTTGTATGTGTAATTCTTTGGCGACTCTGCATAAAATTGTAACTAATAAAATTGACTGTCCGGATTTATTATAATCTCTATGACTTTATGTTCCCCAATCCCCACCTTACCAGTAGGTTTATCATTGTTTTATCTTCCTACACCCAAGACTGAATGGTCTATTATCATTGCAAGATGTAGAATTTGATTGATATTTTCCATAACGCTATTCCTTCTATTAAGAAGAAAATTTCTACTAATATCTAACAAACAATTTTATAATTTTATTGTTAAATGTTGTACTCTGTTAAATTGTTTACCGTAGCCACTGTTTATGTTCATTTTATTTTATCTATGTATCTATGCATATTTTTGTGAATATTGTATGTTTTATTCTGTCTCTGTAATTTTTAAGCTACTCCCAGCCATTAATTGGCATATCTGTTGGGTGGTGTATTCTAAATAAATAAATAAATCCCATATATCCAAAGTTCAGCAAGTTTAAATTTTAATGTTTCGTCTTGTATTTGACCTCTCATCGTCAGGTGTGCAAACCTAGATCTGTATCTCTTTGTTTTTAAACAGGTTTTTTATTGAATTCAGTATTTAAATAATTGGTAATTAAATTAAAGTTTTGAGGAGCCACTCCAGCCTGTTGAACCATAGTTAAATACGTTTATTAATTGGATCTATTATTAATTAATTAATCTAAATAGATTAATAAATTAAATTAATAAATAAATAAATAGATTAATTAATCTAAAATGGGTTCTATTTGTTCGTTCAGTATATTAAAATATCTTTCACTAGTCAAATTATTGTGAAAAATTATAATTTCAATAGCTCTATCATTTAGATGGCCGCACCTAGCATTAAAACTAAACGTAATTGATGCATTAATTGTCTATTCTGACGGGGATTTTTTTGGGCCCAGAAATGAGCATTATGACGATTAAAAACGCCATTATTAGTGAAACAAGTCTCATCCGACAAAACCACCTTATATGGAAATAGATTGCCTTCATTACATTTTTGAATATACCAATTACAGTAATTCAGTCGACATTGAAAATCACCTTCTTGTAGGCCTTGATTAATATGAATTTTGTATGGCCGATATTTGTTCCTTTTCAAAACACGAGTTGTTGTTTTTGTTATGTGTGTGTTCAACCCTACTAGAAATGTGTGGATTTTCTATAACTGCATTTAACAGACAATGTCTACTCTATGATTTACTTGTCTAGGCGCACGACTTGGTTTTGTAAAACATCCCTTTAAATTTTGTTCGATTCTTCGAAACAAGGTTTCATGGGGTTGATGACGTTCGGGATAAAGTTAAAAATACATGTAATAATACAATCAAGTAAATGATAAACTAGTTTCTATGAGATATTTTGTTTTCATGGTAATCTACGAAAACTGTATTATTTCTTCATAAATTATAAGTACAACCGATTTCATAAAGTACATGTATTAGTGTAGGGACGATCTTCAGAAATATCTTGTAGAAGAGAATTTTCTCTAAAACCGCATGCATATGAACTTTTCTAACTAAAAATTTACTTAGCTTCAACTGATACTACCAAATCTTGTCCTAGATGGTTGAAAGTAACCCTCCCAAATATCATTTTATGCTAAAAAATAAAAAATTGTTAAAAAAAAAGAGACATCTAGGTTTGGACATCTGAAGATGAAAGGTCAAATACAAGACAAAAAGTTAAAATTTAGACTTGCCGTTTCATTTAGGTATGTGAAAAACATCACGGATTGCTGCCAAAAATACAAAAATAGGTCCGTATTAGAAAATCTTAACTATTTAAGAAATCTGATTACGGCATCGGATAGAAGACAAAAAGTGGGAATGAAGATGTGTTTACAGATTTTCGATATTGTTTCAAATAAGGCTAGAAAAAAATTTATTAGATTTTTTTAAAATTTCAGTTTTTTCCAAATATTTCAAAAACGACTTCAGATATTCTTGACTTCTTGGTACCATATTTTTTGGCCTCCTAATTATGCAACTATTTTCTAATTTAACCAAATTTATATCTCTTATAATAACCAATATACTCATGAAGGGCCTTTAAGTGGCCCACCCTGTATAAATGGATCATAAATTTTGAAATTTTGAAAAATTGTAGATACCTTTGATAAAAATAATTTCCTATAATTTTTTTTTCATGGAACTTGTAGTTTCTGAGATAAGGTATAGGCCCATATTAAACAGACCACCTTTGCAGCCCTACACATTACAGCGGTTCAGTAAGGAGATTTTTAAATAGGGAGTACCTACACTAATAGGTGGATAGGAAGGGTGGACCTATCTCAGGGCCTCCTCGGTACCCGGACCCGGACCTTACAAAATTAAATTTTTTTATGGAGATACACAAAAGATTTAGTTTACCGCACACCATCAACCATACGAGAAAACATGATGAACAGAATTCGTGGTGCTTTTGAGAGCATTTTGGAATAGTGCATCTTGCATATAAAATGTACAGATTACACAAAATCGAATATTTATTTGACAATTAAATAATTTCCATATCAAAATAAATAGTTTTCATAACTTACTTGACTATAATTTGTAATTATCAGTTATGAAAGCTAAATTTTCAAAAAATCGTGAATATCTCGAACCGGTCAACTTTTTGTATAGGACATCCTAATACCATTTGAAAGGTAATTAAATTCTACATCTATTGCCATAAAAAAATTCAGGGTGTTTCATTTAAAAAAATGAGATTTAGGCAATTTAACATTGTGAAATATAAATCACGATAAAAATCACCCTGTATAAAATGGTCAAATAATTTCAAGTGCAATATTTAAGGTATCTCTTGTGCTAACTGACACTACATTTTTTATTTTTCACATTGTGTCATAGAGGAAATTTTATTTATTTTCCAATGCAGTGTTATGAGGTTTTTTTCCATTAACTGTTAAATATCTCGAAAACGAAAAGAGATAGCTATAGGGAACCTTAATACAAATATGTTCTTAGGGATCCCTAGATTTCAAAAATATAATAATATATAGGGTGTCGCATTTGAAATAACCAATTTGCACCTTGTTGCGACTTTTTGAAACACCCTGTGTAATTGAAAATATTTTTACAATATGCACTTTTAGTGCCAAAAAACTTTCATATAAAAAGTTTTTTGATATAATGTACCGTTTGTGAGTAATCGAACAATTACCCACTAATGACACATCCTGTATTTTAGGATGTCATAGAACCTAAGAGGGCACACATTTTAAAAATATGTATAGTCATATACATATTTTGGGTCCTCTATAAACCGGGGCCATATCAAACTTATGTTTATTTAAAAGGAATGACGTATTTTTTATTTCATATTTGAACAATATAGGGTTTACTAGTATTATACATACAGAGTGGTTTAGAAGATATGAAAATTTTTGTATTTAATAGTAATGAATTGAGCACCCTGTATCTTTTCTAAGGAATTAAATACTAGATAAATGTTGGCTCCATTAATTATGCTATATGGTCTGGTTTTAGTTTCTATAGAATTTACTTCCAAAATAGCTTAAGTTGTATACGAATCAAAACTCACAACCACTTTTCTCAATTTTTATACATGTAATACCCTACATTTTATATTATTTTCATTAAGGTTTCTCTAGACTCTTTCTATTCTATGAAGCATTCCCTATACCTAATTGCAACGGTTTTTGAGATATTTGAGGTTAATAATTAGTTAATTAATTTTGAATCACATTCTTCTTCACCAGTATGATATTAAAAAATATTTTTTATTGAACTCTCCGCCCCTGATTCTACAAGAGGCAAGCTGTTAAATTTTTTCTTTTTTAATAAAATCGACGAAGGCGTTTCCGAGATGCAGTATCTTAAAAATTACAAAAAATTATCTGTTTACTAATTTTGTCAGCAGTGTAGGTATTAGGGAAATTCGCGGTTCATTCGGAAAATTTAAAAAAATCAGTAAAAAATATTGTTTTATGGATGAATATATGGATTATGAACTGTTTTCTTAAGTACTTCAATTGGTATTTGCATTAGATAGTTACACTGAGTAAACAGTTAGTCCATCCCATACTTCTAAAGAAAATGAGAATTATTATACAAGACCTCAAATATTTCAAAAACCGTTGCAATTAGGTATAGGTAATGCTTCATAGAATAGAAGGAGTCGTAAGAGACCTTAATGAAAATGTAGGGTCCAATTATAAAAATTGAGAAAACTATGGTTGCGAGTTTTGATTCGCCCTGTATACAAGTTAAGCTATTTTGAAGGAAATTCTACAGAAAGTAAAACTAGACCATTTAGCATAATTAATGGAGCCAAAAATTATCTAGTAATTAGTTATTTTAAAAAGATACAGGGTGCTCAATTCATTGCGATTAAGAACCAGAAATGCTCATATCTTCTGAACCGTTCTGTATAACACTAGTAAACCTTATATTGGCGACTTCGAAAAAATAATCCGAATTCAAATATGAAATAAAACATACGTCATTCCATTTAAAAAAAACATAAGTTTGATATGGCCCCGGTTTATAGAGCACCCTATATAACTATACATATTTTTAAAACGTGCGCTCTCTAAGGCTCTATGAGATCCTCAATTTGTTTTTTATTTATTACGGCATAGGAGTTATAGAACATTGCCGCACTATAGGGCTACCCTGTAATATTTTTTATTCTATTGATATAAAGTTCTGTATAATAAAAAATCATATTATAGCTACTTAAATATAAATATTTTATTAACATTTAATTATATACAGTTTATTTTGTTCCTAAAATAAATTGTACGTTTATCAAATAGATTTTTTTATTAATTAACAATTATTTTTTAAAAGATATATTTTACAGTATGATTTTATACCCAACTGATTTATTAATCTGTCGACTGGTTGAACCAATGTGCATTCGAATTTATAGTCTTCTATAATAGCAATACATATATCAACACAAGTCAGAGGTAGCTACGTCTTATGCGTGCTATAGTGAAATCTGATACTAATGTTATTTGATATCCAATCCTAAAACTTAATAATTATAGGTTATAATCATACAGGATATTTAAACGAGGACGATCTGCTGGAGGAAAATGAATGAAAAAAAAATGGGCCCACAAGATCCTTCGCACAGGGTAATTTGTAATTGAATCAGTTCGTCATTCAGGATGCAGGATTATACAGGATGGTAATTTGTAACGGAAGTGAGTTCGTCATTCAATATCTCAGTATTATATAGGATGACCACAATACGCGCTGTCCTTTTTTCCCAAAATTTTTAAATGGAGTACCCTATATATTATAACTTTTATAAACTCTACATTAAATAAGCTTTCAAATAAAATACTAGTTCATAACCCTATAATCCACAGTTTTCTAGATTATCTATATCTATAGATCCTCTATTTCCATTTAAAAATTTTGCAAAAAAGATAGTTTGCTTATTGTGGCACTACTGAGGTATTGAATGATGAACTGACTTCCGTTACAAATTACCCTATACCAGTATCTTGTGCTCTCATTTTTTTATTCATTTCTTTTGGTTGCCTTCGCGAGGTGCACCGAATAGAGGCATTTTTTTATAAAATATTTTTTTCTCAAAATCCACCAATGCCAGACCTGCACAACTGATATTGGAGTGTCAACTACAGTGTAAGGGTGTTACATTTAAAAAAATTATGTGTGGTTTGTTACTTTCCAAAGAAGAAAATGTATTGTTGATGATGAAAATAATACATAGAAATACTGTTTTCTTTTTTGGATACCTTCTTTCGTAATGCCAAAATTCTCTAGGATGCGTCTTACAGCATGTCGTGATGGTTTGTGTTTATGGGGATATCGATCAGCAAATGTATCGCAAGTTCTTGTTATAACTTTGTCACATTGTCTATAAATTACAAATAAATTTAAATAATCTTCGTAAGTATATTTTAATAGTGATGTCATCTTTATTAATACTTTTATGGATACAAACAATACTGACAAAGCTTCTAACAACAAATTTGATACTTGAGACAAACTAATTTGTTTTATTTTTTCACAGTCTACTTGGCAAAATGAAATATTTCAGTTTTTACACGTTTTTATAACAAAATTCGCTGTAACTGGGAAACCTTAAAAGATAGGTACAGGGTGGCCAGTTAAGCGAGGTAAGCGGCTGTATCTTGGAAACCGTTCACCGTACAGCTTTCGTTGAAAATTCGTTAGTAAATACGGCCAAGAGAAATCGCTGGAAATTATTTTCAAGTTCGTAAGATAGCCGCCAGGGGCCGTAACAGTAGCAGTGTGTTGGGAAACGGCGATTACTCTAAAATTTGCCTTGACAAGGTCTACTGATAATACTTGGAAACAAATCTCGCATCTATTATGAACAACTTTTCTTACATACATTTTTCTCTAACTCTTCAAATAAAGTGGTGGGGGTAAGGTGAACATTCATTTAGAAAAAATGCAATATCTCAGGAACACCTTGTCAGATAATATTAAAATTTGTACCATTTAAAAGAGTTTTTCTTGTTCTATCAGCTACGTTACAAGCGATGTCTTTGTTATTTTCACTATGGTCGCTAGGTGGCGCTTTTTTAAAAAATGAGAAATTGTGTGATTTTTCTCGAAAAATTTAAATGTAATGGTATAGATATTACACTGATACAAAAAAGAGAACTAAAGGCCAAAGCCAATGGTGAAAACCGCAAGTCCCTATCTTTTTTCTAACCGGAGATATTAATGGAAAATTAATATACTCATCTAAAGCTAATTTATCTAGACCCCCGGGCATAATGCTAAAAGACAAGTAGGCACGGACACAAAAGAAATGTTTATTTGACATGTGAAATTACCTATAAAACATTTTTCGAATTGATTATAAGTAATATGTGCTTAAAGTTTAAACAATTTATCACAAGTTCAAAAAATGTAGTTTTTTGTTTTAAAATCTCTCGCACTCTTTCGTGTGATAGAACATTAGATTTCAACTATTAAGAAATTAAGGATTTAATTATAAGTATGCTAGTGCCTGCTTAGATTTTCAAACTGCCTGCCATCATTTTCCACACATTGGTCGAGTCTTTCTCGGGTAGACAATACAGCAGCCTCTACCTCTGCTGCTGGCAGGCTACGAATTGCGTGTTCAATTCTGTTCCTCATATCTTCCCTGGTCGTAGGAACAGTTTGGAAGACCATATCTTTTAATCGTCCCCACAAATAGAAATCTAGGCAGGTTAAATCGGGTGACCTAGCTGGCCAGGGAAACAGGCTTTCTCTTCCTATCCATCGGTCTGGATATGTCTGATCTAAGTGTTCTCGCACGTTAATTGAAAAATGTGCTGGACATCCGTCAAGCTGCAGAAACATATTCTGCCTAATTTGAAGGGGTACATCTTCCAATAAAGCCGGCAATTCATTTCTAAGGAACTCGAGAAAAAGATTGCCATTTAATGTCTGGTCAAAGAAGTAGGGTCCAATAACAATATTCCCTAGTATACCACACCACACATTAATACTCCAGCGACCTTGATGCTGAACTTCCCGCATCCAGTGAGGATTTTCAGCTGACCAGTAATGCATATTTTTTAAATTTACTCTACCGTCGCTATGAAAAGTAGCCTCATCTGTCTGTATTTGGGATATGAATTGAGGGTTCTGATTGATCATGCCGGAAAGCCAATGACAATAATCCAGCCTCCGGTCAAAGTCCTCTTCAGTCAAAGCTTGGTGTAAAACTATATGGTAAGGGTGAAATCTAAAAATAAAAATATATATTTCCCATTAGTATAAAGTTAGGATCTCTTAGAAAAATACTTCAAAATTAATCATACTTCAAAGAGATAATAAACTTGCCTGTGCTCTTTTAAAATTTTTTGAATCGTAGTCCGTGATATTCCCTAACATGGGGATTGAACTCTATATATGCCAAAACATTGATAATATTTTCCTCGGTTCTAGCATTACGACGCCTTTGAAACATAGGTCTGCGAAAACTTCCAGTGGTACGTAAGCGCTGTACTAACTGCGGAAAATACCTTCTGCTGCAATGTCGGCGATTTGGATACCGCATCCTATGCTCTCTTTCAGCTATTGCTGCATTTTGAAAACACTCAAAGTAAACAGCAATCATATCAACATTTTCGTCATTAGTAAAAGGCATTTTAATGCTCAAATTAAATATAAAATAAACACTAAAAAAATAATTTGACATTTCTTCTATTATTACAGACACTCTTTTTTTGTTTCTAAACCTACTATGTTTTATAGTATAATATTCGGTGAATTAATAGTTAATAGTCATAGTGCGGTTTTGCGAATCCCGCGTGACGAGAGCCTTTCGGGGGGATGGTATATTAAGTGTTATCATCACTGTCACATTTGTGCTGCATTTTCTCAGCTATGTGAATCAAAAAAGGAATTCTCGTTAAACGGCTCCCGTGTCGCAGGACCCGCAAAACGGAACAGTATAGCACCGCACATAGTATAGTTGGGCTATGACTGCAATACCATGAATAAAGCAGTTTTAGAAAAAAATTACTTTAAAATTATTTAGTTTTTAAATATTTCACTTTTTAATCTCTAATAGAAAGTATTCCTAGAATTTAGAAAACCAGTGATTTTTTTTATTTCATTTGAATACCTGTTTTAATAGTTTTCCATTAATATCTCCGGTTAGAAAAAAGATAGGGACTTGCGGTTTTCACCATTGGCTTTGGCCTTTAGTTCTCTTTTTTGTATCAGTGTAAT
Organism: Pogonocherus hispidulus; assembly: GCA_963924545.1. Lineage (NCBI taxonomy): Eukaryota > Metazoa > Arthropoda > Insecta > Coleoptera > Cerambycidae > Pogonocherus > Pogonocherus hispidulus. The sequence continues at coordinate 31,032,419 of OZ004698.1, forward strand.
ATCTATACCATTACATTTAAATTTTTCGAGAAAAATCACACAATTTCTCATTTTTTAAAAAAGCGCCACCTAGCGACCATAGTGAAAATAACAAAGACATCGCTTGTAACGTAGCTGATAGAACAAGAAAAACTCTTTTAAATGGTACAAATTTTAATATTATCTGACAAGGTGTTCCTGAGATATTGCATTTTTTCTAAATGAATGTTCACCTTACCCCCACCACTTTATTTGAAGAGTTAGAGAAAAATGTATGTAAGAAAAGTTGTTCATAATAGATGCGAGATTTGTTTCCAAGTATTATCAGTAGACCTTGTCAAGGCAAATTTTAGAGTAATCGCCGTTTCCCAACACACTGCTACTGTTACGCCCCCTGGCGGCTATCTTACGAACTTGAAAATAATTTCCAGCGATTTCTCTTGGCCGTATTTACTAACGAATTTTCAACGAAAGCTGTACGGTGAACGGTTTCCAAGATACAGCCGCTTACCTCGCTTAACTGGCCACCCTGTACATACAAATTTATATCATTCGATTTAGAATTAAATTTTTCTTTCTACGGTAGAATAATATACTAGGTGTTCCATTTGAAAAAATCAAGTTTTGTAACTTCTTCAATTGGTAAATTGGCTTATAAATTTTGAGGGTCCTGTATGTTCCCCAGACATTATGCAATCATTTTCAGATGTAGCGGTTCCTAAACTATTACTGTTGCAAATATTGTAATTAAAGGTCTTCCACCGTTCAAGATTCAACATTTTTAATATGGTGCTGTAACTGTCACTTTTTTCTTAAAACTGGAGATATCTCGAAAATAACTGAATTTAAATATAGACAACTTTCTACAAAGTTGACTTAAAATTTGGCGTAGAATCCAAAACTGCAAAAACATACAGGGTGTTCCTTTTAAAATAAGCAAATTGGTGTCGACTTCCGGAAGTGCTAGAAACGTGAATTTATTTTAAAATGGTAAGCCACACAAAATTTTCAAAATCACCCTTTGCCTACTTTTCTATATATCGATCGCGGCTCTTCCCGGTGGGACAGCCTGTATATTATTCGTTTTCATTGTTTACCATCATATTTTTAAATACAGCTTTTGGCAGAAAGAAATCTAGTATCATTTATAGAAAATTTTTAAGTCAATTCTATGTTATATTTCATAAAAACTTCAATGTAAAATTTGGGTACCTATCATTTATTTACTAGTCTGTCATTTTATGTTCTTATAAATGTTTTTGTAAAATTTGAAGTTGTCATAGCTAGAATTATATAATTTTCGCACTAACTAATTAAAAAAAACAAGAATAAGTTTTTTTCATTTTAAGGTATAATGGAAATTTTAGAATGAATAGAAATTTTCAAGTACTAGAAATTTATATTAAGAATAACTGGTAAACTTCATAGCTGATAAAAATTACGTTGTAATTTTTATATATGGTTCTTTTTATATGTCAGCAAGGAAAACATGTTGAAACATGTTGTATATACAAGTCTCCCTTTGCCATGATAACTTTTTTACCAATGATTGTGCTAGTTGACTGTCGTAGACTAGCCATTGAGTGACGAAGTTACTTCGTCACTCAACGGCTAGACACTTCGGGAGAAAATGTAAGGTGAATCATGTGAATCAATAAATGGCGTTACCCCAAATACATTAGCATATTGTATTTGAGATTGAGATGTAACCCATAAAAAAGTTCAAGGGACTCAGATCCAATGTCGGTAATCCAGAGTGAGTAAGCCACCGACGTCCTGTCTATCAGTTAGGCACAAAGGTAGGATCCGGAAATTTACCCCCTAATCCTTGTAGTTGGGCGGAATTCCATGGTCGTATAGTGGTTTAAGTTCAAGTATTTTTATTCCATTATCCTATAGTTAATTTAAAATTACATAGGAAATGTTATGGAGAGAAAAAAGTTATAATAACAAACAGAAAACAATTACAAAACATAGAAATTTAAAATTACAAGACATAGATAAATTATATCGCGAAATAAGGATATACATAATAGTGATTAACATTACAGGGTATGATTTTTGTTTGTTGTTGTATACTGGTTATGTTGCACATATTATAAATACCTACAGTATAAAAGTTTCTTCGTAGAATTATTTTCTCTCAATTTTCGAATATTTTTGAAATTTTGGTGCAGAGTATTTATTGTTTCAGAATATTATGTTTACCTAACAAGTTGTTAGTAAGTGGTTTGTAAATATTTGTGAATATTTATAAGGTGACTTTCAACATTTCTGAGTTGCTAATAAAAGATTATAACTGAATAGGTACCAGTTGTTGGTAAGTATTTTGTAAGTATTTATACGCGGACTTTGCTTATTTATAAGTGTAAGTGTAAGTAATGAAAATGTTATTACTATACCAATTCCACGGAGGCTTAGTAGTGGTTCTAGTAGAATTGAATGATATGCTTTCCTCTGTGCAAGGAACTAAAAAACGACAGTGAAACGACTTTTACTTTTGTTGGCGATTTTTCTAATATTTGTAATTTTCACTTACCTCACTGAATCAAAGCTGTACAATATTTACCAAATATCAAAATTAAATTTCTTGAAGTTGCCAATATTAATTAATTGCAGGTTGGGTATGCTAATGGTTTATAATAAATATTTTTAAATTTTATGTTTTGTGGGCAAGTTTTTATATTAAATGTAAATGAAAAATGGTAAATTTAATGACTTCATCTTTTAATATGCCACATTTTTAACCTACAATTTTGATCGCGAAGATGAAAATGGCCAACTTAAAAATCTTCAGGGTCGGACGTCTCACATCGATAATATAGTTCTGTAACTATAAAAGTAAATTTTTACTAATTGGTATAACCAAACTCCAAATTTAAACTATCATAATCAGTTAGTTGATGATCTAGAACTGCACTTATCACCTATTTCCAACATTTTGGTCGTTGCCAAGCATCTAAGGACCAAGTCAGGGATCGAAAGAGAAAGAAAAAATAATAACACCAGCGAACAAGCCAACAAACAAATAGCATGTAAGTATGTAAGGAGATACGTATTTTTTATATTGGACTAAAGGTATAATAATAAACATATATTGCTTAAAAAAGATTCATGACTGTGGGATATGGTTATGTTACTGTACAAAATAGTTAACATACTAATAATTAGTATCTAACTTCATTTTAGATGAGAATGAAATTCAAAAATAAATCATGTCATAATACATCTTGTAAAAATAATAAATTTTGTGAAAGGCATAAAACAATAATTAATAAAAAATACACCCTAAGAGTTAGACCACTTTATTTTGTCAATGTTTTTGATGATTCATAGAAAATTTCAGGATTATTCCTAGAATGATTTTAGGAATTTTTGTGAGATAGAAAACTGTACTTTCCGATATTTCATAAATATTCTCAAAGTGATACTGAGAACTTCCACACTATTTTAAAAATTAAAAACTTAAATGAGGAAAGTCAACAACACCGTTAGAACATTATCGGTGTTGTTGGGAAAGTCAGCTTACAAATATTTATTTACAACCGACTTACTAATAAGTGGATGTAAAAATATGGTTTATAATACACTTGGACGCTGCTAAGAGGTTAGCTTCTAAAAACTAGTAACAAATAAAAATGTTACCGTTTACTTACAAATATTACCAATGGGCTTACAAACATTTACTAACGACTTCCTAACCAACTGTGAGTGCCGTCCAACTCCAAGGGTTAGGGACCCGGTGAGTTATTTGTATCTCAATATAAATACCTTTTCAGAAACCCTTATAAACAAATTAAATAATATTTAAACGTATTCTATTTCCACGTAAACTTCTTTTTAATTTTATCAAAATTTAATAATTGATTTTTCTACAGTCAATACTTGGCTAATCCGCTACTCTGTGCTTTCTTCATCGATAATGGCGCTTCTATCACCCCCTGATGATTTTCTTCGTGTTAGAGCTCCTTTTATATTTGATCTAGTGGTTGAGCCCCATTTTTCTTTTACAGCTTCTGATGATGTCATCAATATAGAGTATGAAGAATTGCTGTCCCCTTCTTTGCTATGATGTATTCCATATAGGAAGTATACTAACATACCTAATAAAATACGGAAACATAGTATACAAAAATATATATAACTGTACCTACTGTATATATGAGCTGCATTTAAAAAAATATATGAGTGCATTCTATTATTCTTTTATTCTATTTATTTGTTATTTATTCTATTATATTATTTTTGTATAAACAAAACAAGTATTTTTAAAATGTGCGTGACTGACTTAAAGAGCCAGTGAATTAACTAGTACCTACCAGAACTTGTTTTAACCACTTTCTTTTAACATCAATAATATTACTCGGGTGTCGATTAGTATAAACAGTAGATATATATTCAATTATTAGGGAAAATGGCCATGATATCCTATATTTACTCAAAAGGGACCTACCTACAGAACGTAGTTTTCATATCAAATCATTTAGAGATTAGTTTCCTTAGGACGCAAGTTTTAGGGTGGTTGAAAATATGTACTTTTCATAATATGTTGAAGGCAAAACGTACACGTTTTACTTTGCCTTGGTTAATTGTGGGCAGTAATGTGTAATGTTAAAAAGGATGTAAAATTTGTTGAGTTATTTATAGCCAATAGAACATGCACACAATGGTTTTTTCACAAATGTTTTTACAAAGTTCTTCGTAGTTATTTTTGATAGTGCTTTCGAACCGTTTACAACACCTTTCACTTACAGGCCAAGAAAAATTGCACATTACTGTCAAGACAAACAATTATTGAAGCCCCTGACAGGATCTCTGCAATATTTTTTAAATTTTACCAGAAAACATTAGTTTGTATGATTTTTTGTCTTTATGCATATGATTTAATAAAACTTTAGCTGAAGGAAAATTAGATGGTTAAGGGTTATATCTTAAATATAATAATAAATTATATAACTCTTAAGTATCTACGAGTGGTAGATGGAGTGGTACGGTAAGTATCAATTTTAACTGAATAATTACATAATTAATATTACTTTAATGCAAAATATTATAGATCTGAAGAAGATATATATTATAATAATACATCGAAACGTCAGGACACAGTATAGTGTACATTTTATTTCAAGACAGACACTCAAGAGAAAAAACCAATAATTGTGTCTACAAATGGTTAACAAGGAAACTTAATTCATTTAATCGGGAAATGCATGTTGACTTCATTGTTCAAAAATCGTTTAAGGTTCTGGGTATCATACATCGTAGAATCAAATTTTATTAGTACTCTTCAACAATTGCAAGGTACGCAAACTGATAAACAACATACAAACTGATAAAACGGTAGGCCATAATAGACCAGATATAACACTTCATGATAAAATGAAAAGGATCACCCACCTCATTGTCGTGGTAATTTCATCTGACAAAAACATAGCTAAAAAATATGCAGAAACGAAAGAAAAATAAAAACTCAAGTAGCATTGTTAGACACAATATCGAAGCAAATTTCAGCAGGAGGAAGCTACTAATTTCTTTTTTTTTGCCTGCCATTAATCTTTTCAAACAATTTTAAATATTTTCTGAAACAATAGCCCACTTGTTTTGTTTACACTATAGCTTAACAATGTATCCACAAATTGTAAAACTGTTTTCATGTACATGTGCATTTTTCTTTTAAACCGTGTACTCAATTTTTTTTTCGAAACAAAAGGCAAAATTAAAAATATTTACCTATAATTATTTATAGAAATCAAAATCTATAAAATACCGAAATGTATCGTTTTAATGGCTCAATGATATTCTACATTTATTATAAAATAAATAAATTATTGTATCCAAACAAGCTTACAAGATCTAAATGTCAAATCTAAAATCACAGGAATAAGAAGATGAATAATATGATGCTGTGTCTGGCATCGCCGTTCGCTGTGACTTTTCGCTTGAAGAAATGCATTATGACTGCAAATTATTATTAGTAACTAAGTATTTGATACCTACTAAATCGCTATTGATTGGATCGTGACAGGTTTTGATGCTCTAATTACTGTTGAAAAAGTGAAGAAACCGCTTTCTGCTAATTTAGTTTGTGGTTTTTGGATGTCACCCATTATGAAAGTGAATTTCGTAGGGACATTTACGATCATAACAGAAGGGTGTTTAATTATTATAGTAGTGAGTTATAGACATAATGATTAGAAATAGTACTTATTTGACAGCTGGTGATTATTAGTGCCCAATAGATACTAGCAAGATTGAAAAGAAACATTCAAATGAAGGAAAAATTGAATTTATATTAATTATCTTGACGGGAGTTGGAACTTTGGTGTGAAGATAACACTAACGTAGTTTTTCACATAACACCAAAACACTATACTGCACTCGACCAAGTTGGCGTCATCTGAAGATGATTAAAACGAAATCTATGCTATAACACTGTGTTCTATTTATACCTAAACTATTGCTACGGTTCATTGAATCGTGATTCACTAACCAATAAAGCGGGCTGTGGGCGGAATTTTTACACTTTGCAATTTCCAAACTCTCAAACGCATCCAGCTGTATTGAATTTGTTACAACTGATCGTTAAGACCATTCTATGTATAGGAAATAGGATACTATATAGATATAGGAGTTAATGGGTTTGTGTCCAATAGTAAGACGTGTATACCGGAAAAAGTGTACCACAACAACATTGTATCGCACAAAGACCATCTGCATGATCATAAACTACGCATTTCTCAAATTTATTGGTGTTATTGGTTTTTTGGGCACATCTCCCTTATCATGAGAGATGAACTTATTAAACCTTTGCTATTAATAATAATATATCTATTCTCCATTGATTCTACCCGTCAAGATGGCATTCTCCCATCCTAGGCTCACACGCCAGGATGTTTGCCAACTCATTTATTCGAATACTATAACTGTCACAACACCCACTGTGTCACAGATAGAATAGAATAAAATTTTATTGACTTTTACATACATGACAGTACATTAACAGTCATAGCTAAGGACAAATAAAAGAAGAAAACTCCTTAATATTAGAGAGTTTTTGAACCCCTTAAAATTTACGTTATCGTTATGGTTATGGTTATTCTGAGCATGCGCAGTGCCGAAAATGATACTATTTTTGGCACTGCGCATGCGCAGAATAACGATAACGATAACGACGTGCTAAAATTTAAGGGGTTCAAAAACTCTCTATTGAAAAAACAATTGGTTAATAAAAATTTTTTTAATGGAAGGTTTTCAGTTTAAGTTTCTGTTGATAAAAAAAAAATTACATATGGATTATATAGGTATATTCTAAGTTTATGGTTCTTAGTTTTATACGTGAAAACGAACCCACGCCTAGGATTAGCGATCGACAAACTAAACCCTGAGCCACCGACCCGATATTAATATTAAATATAAATATTAAAATAATTATAAAATATTATCTATTGTATTCGTGAGAATACATAGATAATACTTAATAGGCAGTATTAAATATTAAAAGGGTGTTCCATTAAAAAATATTTAGTGTATATTTCTCAAACACCATGCTCCAATATTTCCTTATTAAGTGAGCTAAAATGAAACTAAACTTTTACCAAAATATTTGTATTAACCATTTTGGTCTAAGACGAGAAATTAAATTATAGCACTGGATATTTTCGTTGGATACTGTCCAGGAAGTAAGTCTCCCTACATAAGTTTAGGAGTTGTCTTAGATTAGTGAACATTTAAAGGTTACATCTAGCCATACACAGACGCATGATTTTAGGTTTTACTCATTTTTAGAAGATAAAGTGACAACTAATACAATTGCTAGATGTCTAAACACGTTTCATCACCTACGACGAGTTTTTGTGTTTTAAAACCAAAAATATTTATTCTAATAACCTTTTTAAAGATGTGTTATACTTATTTTAAAATCTACATTATTTGTATTATAAATATAATTTATAATAAATTAATCTAAAATCAGATTTCATTTTATTAATAGGTACCATCTTATTCTGAGATGGTATTCAACTCCCTTAAAACTTGCCATCTCCTCACATTATTGAATCTCCATATAACCTATTTCTGTATCAAAAGTACAAATATTGATGATATGATGATATAAGGTCATTATTTAGTGGCATATAAATAATGATACAAAATTTGTGTCTAATTTCTCGGTAAAAATCAGAAATTAGATCGGAATTATTGATGTTAAAAGGAACTTATTGAAACAAGTTTAGGTAACGATTAGTCTGGGACTCTACAACAAGTTTAATTGATTTAGCAAGAGCCCCGGTGCTTTTTAATCTGGCACTCTTTTACTTGTGAATCGGGGTAAGTATAACTATCTTTTTCAAATGCTTGATACGGACCTATCGTCAAGCATACAACTTGTACTCACGGTATCAATTTAAATATTACTTAAAGTAAATCTAAGTTGCATAAGTTAATTAGTCTCAATACTAGTTTGTCCGCAGTTCCCCATTCAACTTGATACAGTTCATATCTATCCATTCAATTCTATACAATTATTTAAAAACGTACAGGAAGAAAATTTTATGTGATAATCTTACCTACTATCATCCAAACAAAAAATCTTAACCAGGTCAACATATTTAGATGCACCATAAATTCAATGTTGCACAGGATGCTTAATGCAGGTATAAAGGGAACCATTGGTACTTTGAACCGCAATCCGTTATTATTTTGGTGATGAGCAGTAATAACTAATACACCTTAAAAAAAAAACTTAGATAAAAAATCTGGATGTCTCTAGGTTTATTTGATATCTATTTCTTTAATTAAGAAATAGTTACAATACAATCTTAATAAAATATCTATATAAATTTGATATACAACGAAAGAAATATAAATAAATAAATAAATAAATAACATGGTAAATTAGTTATTTAGGTGATTTATAGATCGTCAAGTAATATAAAAATGAGACATAAAGTGTGTACCAAATTACCAAAATGTGTACCAAACTTATATGTACCAAACTTCAAATATGTGATAACTTTTGTTATTCAAAAGATCCCTTGTAGCTTTACCACGTGTAGTCCCAATATCATCCCAATTACCTACCAGAATATTCTGTTATACTTGCTAATAAAGGCATTGTAGAGGTTGAGATTACAATTTGTCAAGATAGTTATAATTTTAATCAAATTGCAATTATATGTATATACATATATTGAAATTGAGAATAATCAAATGAAAATCAGATAGAATCACTTGAAATTTAGAATAGGGATCAGAAAGTCTCACATGTCAATGAGAAATCATCATTTGTAATTCAGAAAATGGTAGTACAGATATTTATTAACTAAGAAGTCTACGATCAATCAAAAGTACCCACAGGAATGGAGCTTGTCATTAGAGAGTTTTTGAACCCCTTAAAATTTACGTTATCGTTATGGTTATGCTGAGCATGCGCAGTGCCGAAAATGATACTATTTGTGGCACTGTGCATGCGCAGAATAACGATAACGATAACGACGTGCTAAAATTTAAGGGGTTCAAAAACTCTCTATTATTCGATATTACCTTGTCATATTTTAAAATAAAATAAATTGCGAAAACAAAGTAGGTAGCTGAATTTTAAATAATTTATTCAAACATGAATTTTAAAGATAATGGGGGGATTTGTCAAATTTCTATGGCAAGAAATATTGTTATTCGTTTGCTCCCTTGTCGTCACCTGTTTCATAGAAGATGTGCTCAAGATCTAGGCAACATTCAACAACACGTTTGCCCAATCTGCAAAGAAGCACTGGAAGAAAGCGAAGCATGCCCGCGAGCCACTTACACAAGGTACTCTGATCGAGATCGGGACCGTGTTGTGGAATGTGCAAATAAAGGCGACGATTGGGTGAATTTATCCCAACAACTACATAGGTGTCAATTATAAGACTGCTTTCATTGGATAAAATCAGGAATTAATTGCAGTGAACGAAGAGGTGGAATAAAGCCAAAGATGTTGACAGAAGAGGAGATTAATTCCACCATTGGGTGGCTTGAGGAGGACGGCGGATATACATTAAAACAGACAATTATACATTAAGACAAATAAAACAAAAAAATATTTGAGAATTTAAGAAAGGACCACGGATTTCTTAAAATTTTAAGAAATACGTGGAAAGGACGTATCTATATCTGCCGTAGGTAATTATTTAGAAGGTGAACCCGAAACTAAATTCAGAGGAAAAAAAGCGGAAAAGGGCAGAGTACGTCCGTGCCCTAAACGGATTTATTGAAGAAGGGAAACAAATTGTCTGGGTCGACGAAATAAATTTTAATTTATTTTGTAGGCGAACAAGAGGTCGATCGAGGGTAGGTATCGAGGACTAAATTACAAATAACAAATTCTGAACTTCAACAATTTTTTTCTTAATTACATCTGATACTTTCCGAATTACATAATATAACTAATCTGAATTTCAAGTGATGCTTTCTGATTTACACCTGGAAGTGGTGTAGTTAGCTTTCAAGATATAGAGAAAGTTGAATACAATAATAATATCTAATTGTAGTAAACAAATTATACAAACAAGTTCCTGAAAATATCCCTCACGTAGTAGTACTATTTTAAGAGAATTGTGTGAACTATCACAATAATATTAGTGTGAGCGAAATTTATAAACGATAATACAGGAAACATCCCACTAAAAACCGGCGGCTAATAACCACAGCACTAGCATCAAAACAGCTGGTACTGTTATAATTAATTGTTTTGATATTCCAATAATTATTATTACTTTATAATTGTTTATACTTAATACATTATATTAAAATAAATCACTGATAATTCCCAATGTCAAATAGTTGGTAGAAGATCTGTATGTGGTGTTATAGGTATTACAATTGAAAAATGTAAAGGGAAAGCCGCGATTTCGCGAGTTCGAGTCAAGCTGGAGGCAACTTTTTTTTTTTACTTTTTAATTCCAATTATTTATTAGTATTAGTATTTAGTTATCTTGTTTCATTATCCGTAGCTTTTATTCTTTCTGCACGTAAAGTTTGGAATTAATTCGTTCATTAAGGCAGTCTGTTAAATTCATCATTTTAGCTTACAAAAGTAAATATCTACAATATTTTTGGTCCCACTGATAAAATTGATAATAATGTTTACTTAAAAATAAATTCTACTTTCAGTACTTAAAAAATTATAATGTTTTACCATCAAGAATAGAGTACCTACCCTTACCATTCATCAAAATATCATTCCAAATACAAAATTTCTTTAATATATATTTTCTTAAAAATAATATTATTTCAGATGCATTTGTCATCCGAAGGGTTACCCCCGAAGGCCCTACCCACGCCCGAAGGGTGAGATGAAAATACAGTTTTTTTCGTGAGATGAGAAGTTGCCCACGAGCGAAGCGAGTGGGGCAATCTCATCGAACGAGAAAAACTGTATTTCATCTCGAGTTTGAAATGTAATTTTTTCTACTGACAACTTTCTGAGTCCATAATAATATGGAATAAAATTATAAACGAATTGTTACAATTTAAGTTTTATTTGTTTGTGTAGTCGTTGCTATGGTACTGGCAACATGAATACGCAGACGAAAATATTTTCATCTCTAGAGAGCAAAAGTGGCACTTTCACATAGAGTAGACTGTGGAAAAAGTGCAGTTTTCATATATGTCAGTAGAAAAATAACTTTTTTCCACGGTCGGGAGTAGAAATCAGTTCCTATGACATCAAAATTGAAACAGAAGTAGTCGATTATTCCCAAGGGAGTATAATGCTCCCATGGGAGTTTACATTATGGAGAACGTTTTTCATGCAAAAAAAGAGGTAACATTGAAATTATTTATTGACATTTAAATTAAATGTAACATTTGTACAATTTTCAAAATTAATATTAGAAGGAATATTACTTTCGCTTACATTTAAAGTTTTTGTGATTGCGCTAGTGGTGGTACCTACTAAAACGTGATTAGCAATTTTGGTCTTATTTTCAATGGAGTTCTCGACATAATCCTCAGCGACTGTCGTTGATTTCCAACCAGCATGACGCTTTATTATCGTGATATCCACACCAGCATCTGCCAGTAATGTCGCTGAAGATCTTCGTAAGCAGTGACCAGTATAACATGCAGCATCAGGTAATTTTAAATACGAAGCTACTACACTAGGAATTTTTCCGATGGTATTCTTGCCAACTAGCTGCGAACTACATTTTCCTGCTTTGTAGTACAAAAAAAGGCGCTTATGCTTGACGTGGGGAGAACAAAGGGACAGGTATTTTCGATACAATTCGAGCATATTTCCCACATCGGTAACCACAAAGGTTCGTGGAATCTTTGTCTTAGTGTTTGGAATTTTTACAATCAAGGATGAGCCTACATCCTCAATATCATCTACAGTTAAATTGACTAGTTCATCAGTTCGACATGCTCCGGCAATCCCCAGAATTAATACAACCTATAAAAAATCAAAATACTAAATAATTGAAATACCTAACAACAAAAGTAATCTTACCTTAATCATTAAGAATTCTTTGTCATCTGCAGTTGATAGAAAACGGTCGATTTCACCCTTTGTCAATATTTTCGATTTTTTCGCTTGATATCCGTCACCGGTTCTTTTCAAAAATGCGATCAGTTTGGGGAATTTGCTTATATCTATGTTGTCGTAAATTATCAAGCATGACTTAACCATATAATATTGCGCCCATAATGTGGAAGACTTGTAATTCTTTGCATTTTCACTGAAGTATGCCAACAAAACATTCTCGCTGTATACTTGAATATTTTTCTCGGCGCACCACGTTTTGAACCGATTGTAAGCTATATCGTATAAAGATCTTGACTTCGTAGGTAACAAATTGCTTATTGCAATATTTGCAGCCTCCACAATCTCTTCCGACTCACAATTATTCATTGTGCACTAAACAAACTGTAAACTAAACCAAACTAACATCTTAATTTGACAATTCTTTTTGTTTGTTTATTTTGTAGTTATGACAATAACTCAACGACTACTAAATAAATGCTCAAATCCGAATACAATAATTCTGGTGCTACTTACTTCATAATAACAAAATATGTGTTTTTAAGTTAATGAGACCGTGTAAAAAATAGTATATACCATTCGGGAGAAATGCTATTTTGTCCTCGGTGCATTGTAGCCCTCTGGCTTCGCTCTCGGGCTTCAAATTGCACCTCTGCCAAAATAACGCATTTCTGTCCCTTATAGTATAATATACTATTTTATCAATAGGGGGCATCCATTATCTATCATCGCAGTGTCATTTACTTTCATATTATAAAGTAATTTTAAGTGAACACATTATTATTGTCACCATTAATTATTAAACAATGCACGAAACAGGTATCCCGGGGACATCTCAAGTTTCTGAAAATGATAAAAGCATGCAAGAAACTGTATGGAACCTTCACTTGTCAGAGAAACTCCAGAAGTTACAAATCACCGTGATTTATTCTCAACAACAGTTTCAAAACAAACTCGCAGTTATTGGGTTTACCTAAACAAAGTATTGCCAAAGTCTACATATATTCTAATGTATTATTGCCTTTGCCTAATGCCTAATTGCACTACTCATAATCCTGTATCTAATATCAATATTTCGAAAAACCATTTTTTTGTAAATTAATTATTGTTACTTTTATAAAACAGTTTATGATTTTTTTCTTGTGTAGGATCATTGTATTTGTATGCCTATTTCTTCTGTTAGCCCGGAAAACGTTCACTTTCCCGCCTATAGGTACATAAAATACTATTCTGTTGAAGTCTAATGAAAGAGATATCGTTAAATTGTAAATTTAACATATATTTAATACACAAAACATATTTTCTTTGAAAATGTACACATACGAATGAAAAGCCACCTGAAAAAAAATTAATCAACTTGTATTAATATTACACTGGTGGACTTGAAAACAATGTTTGTTTTCTTATTTTATTTTACAAGTATACTCTATAAATTTGCCTAGATGTCACGCTGGTAAACTTGAAAACAATGTTTGTTTCCAGAATATTTAATGTATGAAAGACCTGTATCACATATACCTAACTTATGACAATTATCTAGGCTTGATAAACATTCTGAATATACAACAAATGTAAATTTACTATGAATATCAAAATGTTGGAATCTTGCATTTTTTACATAACAATTATTATACTCGGAAGAACATGCAGTAAGTCCAGAAGCAGTATTAGTATCTTACTTTTGAAAACCTGCTTTGACGTATTTTTTTTGAAAAATAAAAGAAATACTGGTTACTCAACAACTAAACTAGATATACTTACATGATCCCATAACAATTATGAAAAAAGCTGCCAAACTTATAGTCCACCAGATTCCATTTTTCAAATTATTTGTTGATACTTGAAACAAAATGCATAGAGCACACGAAAAAATAGTATAAATAAAAACTGCTGCAGTTACCACGCTTCCTGGTTCGCAGTTTCCAAAGACAGGTCCAAGCCAACTATATTGTATCCTCAAAGTTCCTGTTAAATTTATTATTTCTGAGGCAGGAGTAGTTAAATCAGAAGTAGTACTTGAAATATCAGAACCCGGTGTAGAAGCTGGTTTGGTAACTGTGGTTTCAAAAGTAGGCCTATATCTTAATATTATGACTGAAGCACTAACTATAGTGTAGGCCAATAAAGTGCCTATAGACATAAATTCCACTAACTTTTCCAAGTCGAACAATAAAGCTATTATAGCCGAGAATAGACCAGAGATAATTAAATTTACTAGAGGTAGTTGAGTTTTGGAATTTATATTTCCTAGAAAGCCAAACAATAGACCATCTACCGCCATTGCATACATGCATCTAGGCAATGAGAAAAGTGACCCAAACAGAGTGGTCGTCATACCACATATTGCCCCGAGAGAGACAACATACTTCACCCAATGCATTCCTACGTGACTAAAAGCTTCAGGAAGAGCTGCATTGGGATTAATATCACAATAATTTACAAGAAGGGTAAGAGCAGATGATACTAATATATAGCAAAGTGTAACTACACCCATTGAAATAACAGTGGCCATAGGTATTGAAAAAGATGGGTTTTTTGCTTCTTCTCCTGAAGTCGCTATACTGTCAAAACCGACAAAGGCATAAAAACAAGTTGCTGCACCTGCCATTACCCCGCCAAAACCGTAAGGGAGGAATCCGTCTGAAATAGAAAGATAAATTAGTTTTGAAATTTGATTAAATGAAAAGGATCATAATATAATAACGTGTTCCATATCACATTATATATGTAGAAATGAGATTTCCATGACTAAGCACAGAAAACAAGAAATAGGTTTATGTTTACCTCAGAAGTGATAGAAGTAAATCATTTTCATCACAAGTGACAAAAGTAATGTCACGTGCAATTACAGGTGAATTTAAAATGTAATTATTGAATGGCAATGAGAAATATAAAAATGGCATGTTTCAAATGATAAAGGTTAAAAGTCTCGATGTAGTAGTTATTGAATAGTAACAAACTGTATGTAACTAGTGTGAAAAAAATACACGTGCGAAAATTGTAAAACTTGTCATATTTGGTCACTCGCTGTTGCTCGTGAACTAACAAACTTCCATACTCGTTAGGTAATTAATGTCTTTTCACACTTGTATTTCAATAAACCATTAACAGATTTTTAAACTGTCGTTTTGTAGATTAGATAATTTGCAGTTCACTAGTTCACAGTTGAATACTAATATTTAACCAAATCAGTTGGTTAAATACATATCAGTATTTTGAACACAATTTTTATAATAAAAAATATTTAAAAAGGAATTATTTAAGTGTGATGTAGAGAATACATTTATGCAGTCACAGTCTAAACTAAGAGACAACGTCACAAGTCAAAAAGCAAATGTTTAGTTAAATATTAAATAGGGTCTAGATGTCATGGATGCCTTTATCATGCACCAACAATGGTGTACAATATAACTTATTTTACACCATATCAATAGATTCCTTCAGAATCTTATTTGATATATTTTAGAGAATTTTAAAAATATAGATACGTAGGTAACCATATATATTTATTACAAAAAATATATGAAATTATAAAGAAAATCATTAGTTCAGCTTGAAATGATTTTGACTAATATTTGGGTAATCTTTTGGGTAAATATTATGTTTTATCTCCTGAATTTAAGAGATAATCTCGCAAGTCAAAAATCGAATGTTACCTAGTTCAAACAGGGTTTAGATGTGATACATGCCATTATCACACACCAACAATAGTGTACAATTAGCTGAAAAATAACGTTCTTTCATAATCTTATTTTATATATGTTGTAGGATTTTGAATAAAATGTAGATACATAATACATATGTATAAATAATAAACATAATAGATACGGATATTATCCGTATTTATTATAAAAAAATATTAAACAAGATCATTAGTTCCGCTTGACTGAAAATGACTAATATTTGGACTGGCCCGTCAGACTTATAGTCAGTAGTAAGTGTATTTATAGTGAAAGAGCTGGGGCAGCCGTGTTGTGTTGTATGTTGTGCTGTGCTATACCCCGTACAGGCAAGTCTAAACTTGTTTGAATGACCTTGAATGCTTGGTTCATTATTGATTATTGCTTATTGCTTGTTTCTTATTTATTATTGATTACCTATTGATTATTATAGAACATGAATATCTGGTTTCAAAAACTTGTCGAGACAAGTTGATAGAGCGTATGAACACCTGGCGTCTAGACAGTATACGGTTTCAGAATATGATTTAATATCTAAAAATAGCGCATAACTAATAGACCATCTGGCGACAGTATTTAAAAAAACTGACTTGTCTCGACAAGTTGATAAATCGATAAAGATTATTTGTGGGAATAGCCGTTACAAGTAGTTCTCACGATCTGGAAATAAAATACCTAGTGTTTAGACGGTATCCGGTTTCAACAACTTGTCGAGACGTCTAGACAGTATCCGGTTTCAGAGCATGATGCAATATTTAAAAATAACCGACTTGTCGAGACAAGATGGTATAGCGTATGACTCATTGAACACCTGGCGTCTAGACAGTATTCAGTTTCAGAGTATAATGCAATATCTAAAAATAGCCGATTTATCGAGACAAGTTGATATAGTGAATGATTCATCGAACACCTGCGGGATGACATCATATTTAAGGTGTATAATCAGAGAGCAAACGGGGCTGAGCCGTGTGTTGTGATATGGACATGATCATCTTGATGACATCATATCACGCATGACTAATGGAGGAACATATCACGCGACCAGATTGCTGAGAAATACTCTCTATATAACCTGCAAAAGCATCAGAGAGTATTATTAGTATTCAACATGTCTTCAAAGTATTGCTTTATAAAATATCAGCCTCAAGCTGATTTGTCAAAAAACCAAACCGATGTTAAAAGTGCACGAAACGTAATTGTTAATGCACGAAAGTATGAGCTAAATAAATTAAACTGTAAATTTGTTAGAGTCGGCCAGGCATTCCATTCTGGTTTGGAACCATGTGTAAGCCTATCAGGAAATAAAAGCAATATTAACAATTAAATATATATTCGACGAAGGTGAAT
Source organism: Pogonocherus hispidulus (assembly GCA_963924545.1). Lineage (NCBI taxonomy): Eukaryota > Metazoa > Arthropoda > Insecta > Coleoptera > Cerambycidae > Pogonocherus > Pogonocherus hispidulus. The sequence goes on from OZ004698.1 coordinate 31,049,945, forward strand.
GAGAAAACTTTTTAAACTATCAGAGAATAATAACAAATTATCTGTATTCTTTTGAAAAAACTGATAATATTGGATACTAGCCAATTTTCTATACACTTCCAGCAGTTTTCTTATACAAGAATGGTGAAGATAATAAAAAATAATTCTTATATTTATTTGGGATTTGAGTCAGTATACAAACTCTGGGACCTATTACCTTTGATCAAGTTCAGACTGGATATATTAAAAATCCAGAAATTTAAGAACTAGGTACTTTAAGATATTAAAGAAAGGATCCATAGACATAATGCGGCTTTACGAGTGCTTTACTACTTTCTACGGCACTCGTACGAGATAGACGAAACACCAGTGCTGCCATACGCTCCGGGGGATATTGAGTCCGTTGTGGAGAATGAGAAGTCCCAAATTTATTGGAACCATTCATTTCCCACGCTCAGGCAGATTCGAGCCAATAAGCCTGATATAGTCCTCCTCGCCCACCAGCTCAAGACAATGTTTATCATCGAGTTCTCGGCTCCTGCCGAGAACAACGTTGTTTTGAAAGAGGAGAAACGGACGAAATATCGAGACGTTCTCTTCGAACTCCGCAGACTCCATCCAGAACATACTGTGAAGCTTGTTGTACTGATAATAGAAGCCCTCGGTGGAGCAAGAGATACGCTGCTTTCCGAATTGAAGAAACACACGATTCCGGGACTCAGTAGTTACTCACACCACGGACGTGGGGAGTAGCTACTGATTACCACCACCGGCCGACCCTGAGAATCGGAGCCAGGGAACTGGTCGACTGGATTTCAACAAAATAATGATAATAATAGTAATAATGAAATGTTTTATTTTAAAACAAGTAAGTATCTACATTATATTATTTTTACTAATCCATGAATTATGAGATTTATCGAGACCGAGCCATTTAACTTGAACCTTTTTCTTCTCAATACCTTTTCCATCAAATATATATCTTTGTACTTAGCTTTCTGCAGTTCTTCCGTATAAAATGCTCCTTTAATTTCATAATTATTTTAATCTTTTAACAGGTAAGTAGCCGGATTAGTCAATTTAACTTTTTTTATTCTAAATACCTCATTCAACCAATTTATAGCCCTTCTTGAATGCCTCCCTATATTTGCTAATCCTTACATAATCTTTGATTTTAAACTATGTACGTTTTGGATCAATAGTTTTTATGACTATAAGCTGTCTGCAATAATTTTGAGCATTTCTGCTATTGACTTGGCTAGACTTCAATCCAATAGTTTTGTGCTTGGCATTGTTATATCGATTCACAATATCTATTTATCCATTTGTAAGTTCCTTGAAGACTAGTGAAAAAGAAGTGCTTCCACATTATATTTTTCAGTGTACGGTTTGATCTTTCTACAATACTAGCTTTTAAATTGGAATAAGTACTGTAATGATTAATGTTGAACTCTGTCAGCAACTGTTTAAACTCTTTATTGTAGAATTCTTTACCAAAATCAGTGTGGCAGTTACGATGTTTAATTTTCATCTGTGATAAAATTTTAGTCATGGCAGTGGTCACATCTTTAGCGGTCTTTCTTTTAACAGGTTCAGTTTCTCCGCTATTTACATATAGCTCAATTAATTAGACAGATAGAGGCACATCTTTTGGTATGATACTTATACTTTCTATTTTTTCCCCTTACTGGAAAAGTATATTGCGTTCTTGAATCCTCCAATAGATAACGTAGAGAACTTACAGCCGTATCCGCAATACCGCGTACAGTAATTATAAATTTAGAGTGAAGAGAGGATGGTTCACAAATGTAAAAAGGTGCTGATGCTGGAGAACTTGCTACCGTTGGAGCTTGTGAAATATATTAAAGAAGGGGTCTTGTTCGAGACATGTGGCTGCCAAACTTGTCTATAGGCATGGTTACTACAAAGTATAGAAACAAACTGAAATTCCCACCTCTCTGTTCTTTGATAATAAAAACAATTTCATTTTAGTGACCATTGTTTACGGCAGACTGTGATGCCATTAATAGTCGAAATTTGTCTATTAAATCATTATTGTCGTTATAATAAACATAATCAATCTTTTTATTGGTTAAATTTAGTAAGCCACCCATCTTAGAATGTTTCAAACATTGACTTCTGCGCGACGGTCTATTTGGTGGTGGAGGTTTGGAGAATGACTGTGTTCAATATTTTCTTTTCATTCAGGTATGGTCTGATAATTAATCTAGATTTGTCACTCGATGAACCTTGAATTTGCTCGTTGGAATTAAAATATCTGCGATAGGCATTAGATCTCTTCAAAATATCCATATAATTTTCTAGATTGGTTTGCTTGTACCTTATTGGTTGCTTTATAAACAACAATTCGTATAGACCCGGTGTTTCAGAATACTTTACGCCATTCATTTGAATATACGTTCCAACAATTTCCACGTTTGAATTTCCAATTAAAAATTTGTCGGTTGTGGTATTATATTGAAGACCATATTGTCGATCGTTATCTTTCTCATCACCTTGTACCGATATGTCTATATATTGTCGTGGCAGAGTAACATACCCATCTAAGTATTCCTGATAAGTCGGTATATAAAAGAGGTCTTGTAGATATTGACGGCTTTTTTAAACTTCTTGATCAATTAGGTCACTACTATTTTGGTCGTCTGCAGTTGAGTCATCCACTGTGAGCCTATTCTGATAGGTATCTTCAAGAAAACTTGGCATGGTCATGGGTAATGATGGTAGATATTTGTTATACACATCCACTTTTGATCTATTTGGCGTCCATATTGGTTTTCCAAATTTAACTTGCATCGGTTCTTGCTTAATGGAAACATCTGGTTTTATTGAGGAAAGCAGTTATTTTAACGGTCCTGTAATAGGTTTATACTCTTTTTCTAACTGTGACTGTGACAGTTAGGTTGATCGAGCAGTCTTTCTAGGGGTTAGCATTTTTTTATGCATTAGGGTAAAATATGTGTCAAATCCTTTTCTATACCGCACCAATTTCAATGGGCAGTCCTTATCAATAACAAGGAAGCCATATTTATCTTTCCAACATTCGCCACAGATATCTTTGAACTGTTGAAGTAACATCAACATTAACGTGTTCGTCATAGATGTTCGTGAGACGTAGACGTGTTCGAACGTGTTTAAAAAGAACTAGCAAATTAACGTTGTCTCGCAGGAGCTGCTTGGGTACTTTAGAATAGATTTGTGTTAAATAAAAACAATACGTATCCACGTGACGACCAAAGCAAAAATAATTTCTCATTACACTCTGATACAGCAAACAACATCGTCGGAAATTATAACAGAGTTTGGTTTTATGCCAGGAGGAACTATTTCGGAACTATCTTGATATTCATTGTAACCGATTTCCTTTATTGATCCTAGTAACAATCTCAAATGCTCATATTTAGGTTAATTCGATGTTTTTGAGTACAAATAAATATTCTCAAATCTCAACGTTTATATGTTATATTAAACTGATTATCACATTGGTTTTGCCACACCCTGAAAGATCAACCAGTAATCCTCGCTTGGAAGAACCTCCAGAGAAGGGTCCATGTTTTCTATAAGTAATATGAGGGAAAATTTCATCATGATTTACTACTGACAGTAAAATTTGCTCTTGCTCGATCTTCATTGTTAAAGTACCTAAGTCTGAACTACTCGATACCAGACATAGTCTGTAATCTATATATAAGTGTGTACACCGGAAATTACTCCAGTTCAGTAGTATATTCTAGTACTGCTGGTACTATTGGTCCAGAGCCCATCTTTGGTTTATTAATATCGAAAACGAGTAAAGAGAGGTTCTGGGTTTGTTAATAAGCTTATAAACAAACTCCCTTTTGAACTATATATTCCAGGGTACAACTACTGCGGTCCAGGTACCAAACTTATCAAGAGGCTTGCTAGAGGTGACCGTGGTCTATGATATTAGATATCTTATGTTTAAATCACGGTCTTAAGTATAGTCAATATAACGATAGAGAACATAAGCCTGAAGCAGATAAGGAACTAGCTGAAAAGACGTATCAATGTTTTAAATAATCTGCCTCTTATATAGGAGAAAAAATCGTTGCCCTAGGTGTATCTGGTATGATGAAAGCCAAAACCAAACTAGGAATAGGAATACACAAGAAAAAAACAGCGTGTTTTAACGAAGCTGTTCCAAGGGCCCGACGTGGTATACGAAGCAGACCATCTAATAGCTTGATATCAATGGCAAAGCCGGTCAGTCTGTCTTCAATAGAAAACAAGAAACTCTGCACCAAGAAAAATAATTATTCCAATCACTAAGACTGGTGGTTTTCTTCAACTCATACCCTGTTTGCTCCATTAGGCGCTCTAGGATGTATTGGATGGGGGCGGCTGGTATTGTAAAAGCTGTCAATGATGCGAAGGCTGCCAAAAAAAATCTCGAAGAAGATAAAAGACATAAGTTGCCAATGGAGTCAGCTGCTGTTGTAAAAGGGTTATTCTACAACCTTATAAAAAAAGAATGGGGTTATATTTAGAACCTTATAAAAAAAACTGCAAATAAAGCTGCCTCACCGTGGATTAACTAATCTAGACTTAACAAGATTTGCTAAAAAATTGAGTATATCATATTTTCGAGAAGAGTATTTATGAAAGACAAGCTCCCACTAAAAATAAAGAAAAATGAGTGTGGAATCATCAATTCGGATATTTCAACTGGACCAGGTACTCATTAGACGGCGTACGCAAAATAAAATGATGTTATAATATACTTTGATAGTTATGGAAACTTAAGACGTCCAAGTGTATTAATAAAGTATTTCCAGAGTGATGGTAGCTTGAATAGAATACAATTTCAACGAGATAATTCAAATAATTGTGGTCATCTCTGTTTAAAATTTTTATATAATATATTCGATTATAGGAAATGTTGTTATTGCAAATATATTTAGATGTTAATTGACAACATGTCTTTTAATTTTTCCCTTTTCGGAAATAGTTTTATTTTAAGTCCAGAATTCAATCCACCCATCGATTTAGATGATAACTTCGAATATTTTATTGGTATATTGGTTTGGTTAACTTTAAAGTTTTAATATTATACCGAGCATAGATGAAAGAAATAACACTTTTATATGGTAATATGACAATAACTATTCCAGTAGGAGCATATGAAATTGTTGATCTTAATAGTTACCTACAGAAGGATGTTTAATTTCCAGAAGTTCTCATCGATATTGAACCTAATCGCAACACTTCTACTGTTAATATCCAAACAAATGTAGACATAGATTTTACGTTAGATAACTCAATAGGGCGTCTCTTAAGATTTAAAAAACGAACTATTAAAGCTCATCAATTAAACGAATCAGATTTTCCTGTACAGATAATTAAAATTAATCATTTATGGATAGACTGTAATATAGCACTGGGATCATACTCAAATGGCCAATCAGTGTATATAATCCATTAATTGTTCCCAATAGTAGGCCCAGGCTATAAAATAGTGGCATCAGAGTGGCATCTCTGAATATATTCTATTTCTCTGTGACTGTCAAGACAATCAACGACTTGACCATTAAAATACTTGACCAGGACGGAAACATCGTTAATTTTCGTAAGGAAGTCGTCACAGTAAGACTCCATCTGAAGAAGTTTTGAAAATGGTGATTCGTTACAATATAGTGTGTCAAGTCCCAAGTGTTGTGGACTAAACACAATTATAAAAAGCGGTATAAAAACAAGTCCAAAGTTAGTTCCAATAATAACGTTACTAGAGTAACACGTCAAAATAAACTCTTTCTTCAATCCCTTGGTTTTGAAGTGCTCATATATTGGACATTTTAAGTGTTGTGCAGCACCTACTGTAGACAACTCTATTGTCAACTTGGAATATCATAATTATCAACTCTTCGTGACTTCTAAATTTGATTATAATTATGAAATCAGGATTCCCATCCAAGAGCTGGACACATTATACTCTACCATGTAACAATATGCTATACCTAGAAAACTCTTTAACTAAAGACGCTAGAACACCAGCTACTAAATTAAAACTGATAAATAATGAATTTGGTTTTCCATTTAGGGAAATTCGTTATGAGATGCAATTAAATGCGACCAATTACAGCAAGATGGAGACACATGTACTGGTAGCCGGTTCATATAAGTGGTGAGGATAGTGCTTATAAAGCGGAGATATTGTTATAGTTCCTCATTTAATTGAGTCTATTAACTATGGAAGTATGTGTTAGACTGCTTGATAAAAATGGTAACAGTATTAAGGAAGATCCAATGACCATTGAATACTTTACATGTAATGACGGGAGCATTTATTTATCTGAAGAAGAAGAGAAAAATGTGTATGTATTGAAATTGTAGCTAGTAGGTAGCGAATGGAGTAATTGTATAGTTAGTGACCGATATAGTTTAGGCAAGTGCAACAAGTAAAAGTAATGATAGGGAAATCAGGGTGACTAAGAAAGAAATTCAAGATAAGGTGTTTAAAACGTACAGCGATAGTCTCCACCACTGAAAAGCGAACAGTTATAGGTTATTCTTGTTACATAGTGTTAAAGTTTTTTTTATGAAAACAATGATGTTATTGGGGGAAGAGATATAGAAAGTTCTGGTGCGTCAGAGACATGATCGATTTACCAGTATTGGGGGAAAGAAAATGTAAAACAAATTTTAGTTTCTACATGTTACGAGAATTTCTCTATGCAAGGTGTTGGATGAAAACAAAGAAGTGTTATTGCGATCTCTATGCACGACTGACGTAAAGACTGATTGGTTGAATACCTTTAAACTAAATGTGTAATATAAAACACAGACAAAATCTATGATAATCTTAGTCGCTAGGTAGATATAACAATGAACGTTTCACAGCTTATAGTGTTACAAGCCATTTCTCAGACCGTACTTTTTGTGCAGTCCCTTATAATACAAAGGTGGTCTTTATATACTTTGACAGTAATGGGATGAGAAATAAAGGCTGGTCCTCTATATGGGGGAGGATTGAGCTATTTGGTATGCAAGCAAATAAGTTATCACTTTGAGTTATCCAATACTAACCAACAGCACCGAGTACAAACTACGTCTAAGGAAAAAAGATAATGTAATGAAAGACTCTGGTTGACTGGACATCTACAATAATACATCCCCCACAAATATCGACTGTGATACCCCACGTGATGGGGTATCACAGCCGGTCCGGGCCTGGCCTGGCCTGGCTGGTTCGCGCCGGTTCGGACCGGTTCACCTAACCTGAGCTAACCAATTTGCCGTATAACTTAATAAATTTAAAATACTATATCTTGTTCTTCGTATGAGGAATTTGATTTCATAATAACGTGAGGAGTTTCACTCATTTATCTGACCACTTACAGCCAATCTCACTGATACTAGTTAAAATTTAAGGTGCCCTTAAATGAAAAAATTATACTTAACATAACTATTATAAGTATTACTCTGCTATTTAAGCACATCTAAATTTTTTATTAATGTAGGTGGGATAGGCCATTAGATATGTATCTTTTCCAATATAAGCATAAATATTTACTATTGAAAAATTAAGCCGCAAAATTTTTCATACAATCAACATAATTCATTTATTTTAAATTTATACAAAAAATGATTATTGGTAAAGTTAACAAAAGTGCAGTATCGCCTTACGAAATTTTTATTATGAATAATGTAAAAGTCACAAGTGGCAATAATATGACATTATTTTTAATTTCCGTGCGTTGTCCCGAATCCGCCTCCCTTATTTAGTCATCTGCTATATACTCAAATCCCATCTCTAATGGAAAGTGATCTGTGATCTAATAAAATGTTTTTGTAATTTTCCCGTTGCTGTTCCCGACTTCAATCTGGTTTGAACGGTTCTGGCCTACCGTGGCCTGGCCTGGGTTGTTCTGGCCGGGGCTGAGCTGTTCTGGCCGGGCCTGGCTTGCCCTGATCTGGCCGGTCCTGGCCTGGCCGGGCCATTACCGTCAAGAGGTCTGGCTTTAATTGTGCCAAACGTTCGGTGAGTTTATCTGGCCTGGCCTGGCCTGGCCTAAATTCTGTCGGGCCGGGCCTGGCCTGGCTTGAATTTTTTTAAAAAGTCGCAACTTTACTGTCTGTACGGAGGGCGCATCACATAACATAACACGGCTCCGCCAGCTCTCATTATACACTTACTGTCAGTGTAGACAAGATGATGACAAAATAATATATGGATATACAATTCAGATTCTTACCTTTCTGGGAGGTCCAATTAGACTCGTCGGCATAATAAAACCCTACGACAATGACTAAACCCATGACACATAAATTAATTAGAGTCAACAGACTATTTACCATAGTCGATTCCTTCACTCCTATGCCTAATAAGAGAGCGTAGACAATGCAGACGGAAAAAGCAAGAAAATCGGGATATCTACCAAGTAGTTGTTCATGCATTTCTCCTGTAATACCCAATGTTGTGTTTCTTATAATGCCACCAAATAAAGAATCTACATAACCACTCCAAGCTCGAGCTACGGAAGCCGCTCCTAAAACACATTACGGGGTCACGGTAAAAAAGTATCAATAGATAGCATCACATTAAATATAGTTTTCATAGATAAGTAAGTCACAATATACAGTGTGTTCCAAAATGATGAAACAAGATTCATATTTATTTGAAGGAGATGCCAGAAACAACTATTCCACGGCCAATATGCCTCGACCGGCATTGCATTACTCCGGCATCTCCATGGGAGTCGCCACATTCTTCATATAGACCAACCACCAGACACTGACTGGTTTCACACTTATTCTGTGCCCATCAGGGTGATATAGGTAGCGGACTCGATGAACGATGCTGCGACATGATTGCCTAAAGGGCATCTGGTATGTTAGTAGTAATGAGAAACACACAGTAGTGCCCTCTTTTGGTCTTTGCTACTATCCGTCTGACATTTATTGTCAAATTGACAGACAGACAGCGACTTAGCACTTGAGTTCAGGTCGCTATCTGTCTGTCAGTTTGTCAATTTGGTATAAATAGACAAATCTTAAGACAAATTTAGCGTTATAAAGGTAATACATACTTTTTTCTTCGGGCGTATAATAACATTATATTATGTTATTTATTATGTAGAGCGTATTATAGAAAAGGCCTATTGTTTTACTAGTAAAGAAACATTCTAATTTTTTTACTAGTACGAAAAAGTAAAAACCATTAAAACGGATTAAAAAAGAGGGTTATGAACCCATGACCGAGAATCCCATGATTTCTCAGAACTGTCAGTTTGAAATTAAACGTCACGTCACATCGCTTTTTATACAAGCAAAAATGTCTGAAGAAATGCTTGAAGAAAAAATAGTACAATTATTTTATTCGGAGTATAACTCTTTATGTGTTTCGTCCAATTTACACAGCCCTGGCTAACGACTCGGCTGTGTAAGCCTCTGGACTCAACAAATAATGTTCGTCTTCTACTCCCACTAACATAATATAGTATTTTTTGTAATAGCCGTTAAAAAATATCTCAAGTAGAAAAAAATATGAATTTTGTTCCATGATTTTGGGACATACTGTATTTAATCATTTAAAAGAATTCCTAAAAATGCATTATTCATTTTCGGCTCTTAATACTTTTATTGTCATCTTTAAAATTCGTTATAGTGGGTGAGGGTAGTATACCATGAACTTTTGTTTAAAAAAAGTCATGGCTAACTAAATAATTACATAAAAACTGATTTTCTTCTGTTTTGATTAGTGGACATAGCTTAGTTAATATTAATTTTACGGAAAAATGAGAATGCAAAAGTTGTAGGTAATTATGCTTTTTATTTAAATAGAAACCATAGTCCGTTATAGTCTCATAAGAAAGGTCTTTTTTGACCATTCAAATTATATTATTATTATAACTCGACATGGTTATTTAAAAAAAATAGAGCGATTTTCTCATTAATTTCAAAATAACGTAGGTAGCTATGAAAACAATTAGTTGGTTATTGGTTATTGGTAGTTAGGCTTAAAAAAAATATTTATTAGCTTTGATCAATATTAGCCAGAAATAGTCGCAGATTAAACGACGCACACGTAGTTTCGTTTTAATGCAATTACAAAGCAACTGCGCGTGTGTTGTACCTACATTCTGCGACAATTTCTGACTGATGCCTGAACAAAGCTAATAAATAGCAATTATTTCTGGTCACAATGTAGTGTATAGTCATGATATAATGTATCATGGTGTATAGTAGATTTATGAGAAACGATAAGATTCACTAGCATATACATAAACATTTATAATCATTTTCTGAATTCATCGAGTAGGTACATCATGGATTAAATTATGAGGCATCCTTTTTAGGTTATCACGTTTCGAATAGCACTAAACACACGTGGCTGAAGTTGAATGGATATTCCTCAGATTAACCATGTAAAAGATAAGTAACAGCAATACCCAAAGCATTAATATGCCTGTCCATCTAATAAACAACAATTTACGAAAGGGGGGAGTGTTTATGTACTGTTTGTAAATAGCTACCAGTGGCAGCCAGTATTTCTCAAAATAAGAGGGTTTATTAATGTTTTTAAAGGTGTTTCTAACAAGTAAAGTAGGTACTTATTACCTGACGATTTTTAAAAAAACACCTAACATCTACAAAAACTAATGTGTAGATAACATAATGCGCAATACTCGTACATACTTTACTTTATTTAGCTATTTTCCTACAATTCAGAAAAAACTAATAAAAAAAAGTAATATAAAAAAGTAAGAAAATAAACCTTTGCATCGAAGAGTCTGTAAGAGTTTTTTTTTTAATATAGATACATAAATATCATAGAACACAATACATTCTTCTGACAGTGAAGTCTCCGAAATGTTAGTGCTATTTTAACTTAAAGCGTGTACTACGTTTTATGATATTTATACATTTTTCAGTATGAGAACTGATTAGTCAAATGAAAAAATAGTTATTTTCCTAACAAGTGTGGAAGGTGATACTTTTCCGCAAGCGACTGCAGTTGTCCGAACGACGCGAAGCGGAGTTCGGACAAGCAGTGAGTGCGGAAAAGACACCTTCCACATGTGTTAGGAACGTTTTTTCTACGGGCGTGAAGAAAATTGACATATTCGTTTTATATTGAAATAAATTGTGAGATGTCAAGTGCACACAATGCTGTCTAATAATTAGAAGTGTCAAGCATTCCTTTTTCTTTATGTCAAAATCTGAACAGTGACAACATGATTTTTTGGAATTAAGATAATATTATGATCACATTGCAAGTAATACATAGGTATTTATTTTCCGCACTAGTGCGGAAAAGTGCAATTTTCTACACTCAAATGCGTGCAGAAAATTGTAACTTTCCACACGCCCGTAGAAAAAAACTTTAACGGATCTTTTAGGGAGGAGTACGTATTGTTTACTCAAAATGTTATTATTTTGTTCAGAACTGTGGCCAAATACCCAAATAAAGTAGCGATATAATATAAAGATATTCATAATACTTTATACCTACTAAAAACCTGAATGTGAGACTAAGAAATTGGGTGAAATAAGAAAATACATTTTTTCGGTTCGGAATTCACTTCCCATTCTAAAAAAAAACTACATCTAATACTCTTATCTATATTTTAAATTATTCGGGTTTTTTTTTAAACAGGGTTAAACATTTGAAATGTTCCTTATATTAACCTTCATCAGACATAAAATTATCGGAAAGAAAAACGATAAAAATGTCATCGTCTCCAAATAATTTTATGAGGATCAGAAACTATTATCCATAGAAAATATACAATATAAAACTACAATATTACCTATATTACTTATATTACCCATGAATATTATACGTAAGTTGAATTCCTAACGAATGATACGGCTATGGTCAGCATTGTTTACTTACGGGTGGAACGATCTCCCATCACTTTTCTGCCCGATTTATGGAAAACTATGCATTTAATAGTCATTTCATTGTCCACAAAGGTTTTCCACAAACTAAAAATCTATAACATAGCCTAGATTATTCACTGATGACCACTTATATCACATAAAATACTTAAAAAATTTTACGTTCACAAAACTTGAAAACAAATATAAAGTCACGAGTCGTTGTGTCGTGTATTTTCGGCATATCTCGGTCCGTCAAAAACTGTAACGGACCAATGACATGCAGTGGGATTTGTTTATTTAATTATATTTCATTTCGTGGACATTTTTCTCTCGCTGTTATGTATCTTGTATATGGTTAATCTGAGAGATATTCAGATTTAAGTTTTAAAATTTTACAGTGGACCAGATAAGTAACGTAACCTAGCTATTGTACAAAAGTAGGCCTAAAAAAATAATTAGACAATGTGTATCAATTTATCAATTTAGAACACAGTGTTTGTGATAAAAAGAGCACAGAACAAATTTCACACAATCAAAAATCGACAAAAAAAGAGGGCTGAAAACTACCCCACACAAGTAATATGATTCTCGTGAACATAAAAAAATTAAACCCGACGATGTATATCAGTTTGGTAGGCAAATCTAAATACTTTAACATTCTACCTAAGCAGCTGGGCAGGTCTGAATATTGAACAAAGGGGCAGAAGACGAAAACTACCCCTTATTATGTAATACATATCTGAATATAAAACATAAGCCCGACGATGTACAACAATTTGGTGAGTAAATCTAAATATTTTAACATCTTACCTAAGCAGCTGGGCAGGTCCGATTAGTGAACAAAGAGGCAGAAGACGAAAACAACCCCTTACATGTGTAATACATATCTGGACATAAAAAATAAACCCGAGGGTCTACAATAATCTGGAAGACAAATCTAAATACTTTAACATTCTACCTAAGCAGCTGGGTAGGTCCGAATAGTGAACATAGGGGCAGAAGATGAAAACTACCCCTTACACGTGCAATGCATTTTCAGCCTTTTTGACGATTTGTGATTATGTGAAATTTGTTCTATGATTTGTATATCACAAACAACGTGTTCCAAATTGATACACATTGTCTAATTTATTTTTTAGGTCTACTTTTGTACAATATATACTTAACTTATCTGGTCCACTGTAAAATTTTGAAACTTAAATCTGAATATGCATCCAACTCCAACCACGTACTAAACACTACCTACTCATGCGCTCCACATGAACTGGGTATCTTTCATATAAAGGTTAAAATTAAAAGGCTAAAATATTTTTTAAAACTTATTAGAATTAAATTTTCATCATTTATCAAATAACAAAATTGAATAAGCTCTAAATACATAAACTACCTACATCTAAAAACTAATAAAGGAGTTACAATATTAATGAAGCGTTCAAAAACACCGCCTTTATTAGATCTTAAGACATAAATTACATCTTTTCAAAGTAGAATTTGTTGTTTTTCAGATCTTATTGCTAGTTTCAAGGTATGCTAGAAGAATTAAATTTAGAGGCACTTCCCATTATCCAGTGGTTTCAGTACATATTGATATGTGTCGTACATATCAATATGTACTGAAACTACTGCATAATGGGAAGTGTCTCTAAATTTAATTCTTCTAGCATACCTTCAAACTCATTTTGTAGGAAATAAATATAATGGGTGTCGGTTAATGTTTCTTGAAGATTGTATAAACGAACCACGAATTTTTTAATCATACAATTCAAATTTAATTTCATTATACCCAAAATTCAGTCGTTTGTAAATCAAGTTTCATCAGTCTACTAGAACTGTGGGTCAACTCTATACATATTCCTAAACATGGAATAAAATTCAACGTTAGCTATGTTTGTCACCAGCATGCAGTGTTCATAACACCAGTCTTATTACTAAATTCCAGATATAGTGTAGTCAAGGGTATGATTTAAAATTGTTTCTATGACAAGATATAAAAATATACAATATTAGGTCCTAATACTAATATAATGTACAGTAATACCGTATTAATAACACGAAATACGATGTTGAGAGTAAATCTAGTCACTCATTATACTGTATATAGTGTTTTCGGGGCCTTCAGCCCGACATCCGTGTGTCATTGGAAGACTTTATCTAACTGCAGCCATTCCAAAATGCAAAACATCAGTAAATTCTTAAAACTTATAGTGTAGGTACCTCCGTGAAAAATAACAAAACTTAGTAGTAGAGGTATGAGAAACTATATAAAACTTTTAAAACTAGTGCAATGGTAAGATCAATTCAGATTTGGAACGATCTCAACAACTTAAATCACCATCAATTTTGTAGAGTAAGCACTCAATGTTAAATATAACCGCTTCTATTAACGACTATAAAGGTATTTCGAGGTAGGAGGCAAAACTACTTGTATTTTTAAAGTGAAAAATGCCGAGGAGCAATAAACACGTTTTTTAATAAATTTAGGTAGTAGCCATGTTGGGTATCCAAGGAGCGTGTCGTGTTGATAAACTCGTGAACCTTCGGAACGAGAATATTGAAGAAAAACCAAGTTTTCTTTTTGTAAATGTTTGACAACTAAAAACAAAGTTTTTAGAGGATTTACAATGATTTACAGATAAACATTTTTGTTGGCTTCTTTCAAATAATGACGAAGTATGTTTGCATCAAGAACAAAAATGCAAATAGTGCGAGACAAGCAAGATCGTGTATGCATTTTCTAAAGGAAGATGTCTAAATCAACTTGTGGGAAAAAAAACACTATATCATAGGTATACCGTCGGTCAATTAGGATTTTTAAATCTTCCAAACCCGAAACTATCCACTGGTCATGCTTTTCGTTGTACTTCTGTAACACTATCGGCAAACTCTGGTGTAGACATTCTAAATTTAAAGAGCCATGTTGGATGTAAAGTCCGTAATAGCAGAAATAGGAGTTAATTAATCAAAAACTGTATACGGCAAATAAAATTTTGAACAATACTCTATCGACATCAAATCAATGACCACATTGAATGACTGTACTTTCCCATCAATAGGGAACGAAATCGAAATTAAAAACCTAAACAAAGGATCTAAAGAAATTGTTATTGAGTAGATTTATAATTATATCAAATTGTATAAATTGTACTTTTAAAATTAATATGCATAAATTAAATGAAATGCACATAAATATGTAGAGCGATTTGTTTCATCTACTTCCTAGGCAGATCAATCTAACTTACTTATATGCTGTCATGGAAACAAATAAATCATATTGTAAAATCAACCTATCTCCCTCAAATGTTACATAGTAAATGTCACTTATTGAATAGGCAGTCAAAAAAATAGACTAGTGTTTTTTCAATCCCGTCAGACGACGGCCCTCAGGACCCTCAGGTTCCAGGGGGCGTTTGCATCGAGGACCGTCCGCGTTTATGACAAAATTCTCTAACAGATGGTGCCAGTTCGGCGTGTTTACAGTTTACAGAAAAATAATAGCAAGCCAGAACTAATTAACTCTACCTGGAACTATTGGCCAGTAGATGCGGCGTTTAAAAATTTACATTGATTAGGAACCGTATTCTTGAAAGGGGGTTGGACCCTTTGGTGTGAAGACAACACTGACGTAATTTTCTCCCAGGACACCAAAACACTACACTGCACTCGACGTGTGTTTCGCCAACCAAGTTGGCATCATCTGGATATGATTAACATTGAAGTTTTAATCATCTGGCTGAAGTTTTAACTGAAACTGAAGTTTTAAGTTAAACTTTCAGGTTTAATCATCTCCAGATGATGCCAACTTTGTTGACGAAACCGTGTACTTTTTAGAATAACAAATCTTGATTTTTTTGGGCATTTTAAATATTATGTTTAATTGTATGTGCCATTTCGTTAGTTACAAGCATTTATTTCATTATAAGTTAAGTTATAACAATAGTGACAAGTAGTAGGTAGGTACCTGAATACTTATTAATTAATAAATAGATAGGTATGTCTTCTTCAGGGAACGTTTGCTCTTAGAAAATTGTAAAAAAGACAAATTTTACATGCACATTTGCTCATATTTGCTTTCCACTGGGAAAATATGAAATGTAGAAGTTATAGCATATTTTTTTGTTATTTAATTACACCATTTATCATACATAATTATACCTATATGGCAATATAGAAATAATTAAAAACCCAGATATGCTCAATACAATAATAATTAGATATAGTAATATCTACGTTCGTCATGGGTACTGTTCTGATATCTGCATATTTTTTTTAGAGAGTATTTTTCATATAATTTATCAATTTTCAAATAGCTGAAACTCAATTTTTTTAAATGGCACATCTTGTATTTCTTGTCTCCACTGAAAAGGGCAGATAAATATCTTAATTTGTTTCATTTGAATTAGGTACATGTCTAAACGTAACAGTTTTTGAGAAAATCAAGGGAATATACAAAAATTGATGATTTACAAAACTTCTTCTGCACAAGTTTCAGGAAACATGATTTCCATACTTTTTCCCAAATTTATAATTTAGATTTATAGGAAGATAATATATAAGTACCTACTGGGGTAGTATTTAAATGCTAGAAATACAGGGTGGCCCAATAGTGTGGCAAAGTTCCATAACTCCTATGCCGTAATAGAAAAAAAATATATTTTAGGATCTCATAAAGCCTAAGAGGACGCACATTTTAAAAATATGTATAGTCATATAGGGTGCTCTATAAACCGGGCCCATATCAAACTTATGTTTTTTTTAAATGGAATTATATATTTTATTCACAACCATATATGTAATAAGGTTATTACTGACTTTTTAGAAGTTTGAAAATTAGTCATTACTAACTGTTGCTACTGTCCAGGTCGGGAAGTGATCACTTTCCACCCAAGGGTTGGAAAGTAAAACATCTGAAAGATACGTGAACGTTGTATTTTGAGTGACGTTAATTTTGACAAGGCATCAGTCATCAGAAAAACCCTTATATTTTATATTTATTTATATAGAATCAGTTTACAATAACAATAATTTTGGATTTTAGTTTTTTAGCAAATACTAAAAAAATAATCAACAGCTGTCAGTGTGACAGTCAACAATTTATGCCCCCTTTATTAAATAATAATGTCAGCGTCATAGAAACGGATTTTCACTGTCTTCTAAATTGAAAAGTATTATGAAAAAATATGAATGAATAAATGGAGATATTCCCGTTTTCTCGTTTTTTTTTTTAGAGATGGTTGTGAATAAAATCGTATACATACCTCGGCGGAAGGTTTCATTCCTGTCTCGCGCTATAGCTTACCTCGGTGCTACGCACCTCGGTTATCTAAACAGCGCTTGACAGTAATGAAACATTTTCCGCCTCAGTATGTAATATACTATTTTATTTCACATTTGATTTCGAATCGTTTTTCTGAATTCGCCAATATACGATTTCCTATTATTATATAGAGTGGTTCAAAGGATATGAGCATTTTTGTATCTTAATTGCAATAAATTGAACACCCTGTAAGTATCTCTTTTCAGAAAATAAAAAATAGTAGATAGGTTTTAGCTCCATTAATTCTGCTATATGGTTCAGTTTTACTTTCTAAAGAATTTCCTTCAAAATAGCTTTAGTAGTATACAGGGCGAATCAAAACTCGTAACCGCAGTTTTCTCAATTTTTCTAAATGAAACACCCTATATTTTATATCGTGTTCATTAAGCTCTCTCACGACTCTTTCAATTCTATGAAGCATTTCGTTAAACCTAATTGCAACAGTTTTTTATATATTTGAGGTAATAATTAGTTAATTGATTAATTTTGTATTGCATTCTTCTGCATCATGTATAATATTAAAAAAATATTTTTTATTGGAGTTCGCTCCCCGCCCCTGATTCTACAGGAGGCGAGCTTTTACATTTTTCCATTTCTACTAAAGACGAAGGGTTTCCGAGATGCAGTCTTAAAAATGACGAAAAAATTTGCTGTTGATAATTTTGTGAGTATGTAACTATTTTGAGAGTATTGAGAGTATTGAGAGTATTGTGAGTATGTGAGAATTTTGTGAGTTTTGTGAGTCAGTAAAAATAGAGTCAGTTTTCTTATGTACCTCAATTGGTACTTTCATTAGATAGTTATACTGACTAAACAGTTAGTTAGTCCATCCCCTACTTCTAAAGAAAATGAGAATTTAGAGTATAAAATCTCATATATCTCAAAAACCGTTGAAAATAGGTATAGGAAATGTTTCATAGAATAGAAAGAGTCGTGAGATAGGGGAGAGTCACCATGAATGGGATATTTTTTTTTTAATTCGCGTAGTTTTTGATTTTTCCAAGATTTGTAAAAAACAAGTTAGCCATAATTTATAGGATGGTATTGTTCATGTAGAACCCAAATGTAGACCGTTTAATAATGTTTTAGCACTACAAAAATATTTTTAAAAACATGCTAAAGTGTCCCATTCCCATTCAAGGAACAGGTTCCTTGAATGGGACCCATATAACCCTTGATTGCGATACGTTCATCTAAATGGGAAAGTCCAACACAATCCATATTTTCACATTCATTTCAGCGCATTTTATGTTTCTAAATTTAAATCAAACACTAAAAATACAAATCGGGTGGTATGTATTGTAGCAATATACAAACTAAATAACTAGGCCTACCTAAATTTTTTGACAGGTTTATAAACTAAAAAGAAAAATCTCAAAACTAAAAGAAAACTCTCAAAACAAAAACCAAACAAAAGAAAATATGTAGATAAATAAAAATAAAACATCACAATGGATCATAATATGATTTTTTCATATTCAGCCTATAGTGTAAAGATATCAGATGTCGTTCCCAAAATATAAATATGATTTTATAATCTTCCCAATGTTGTTGACGTTATTCCTTTTTGGAACTGAAAATTTTACAAGAATAATGTCATTAATTGCAAACTTCAACTCAATATTTTCATATTCATTATCAATCTTATTTTCTTCCTAGATGTGTTCGTAGTGCTTTTCATGTTATTTTTCTTGTCTTCATTCTATCGTCCATTTGGTTCTGGTAAAGAGATCACTAAAATCACTATCACTAAAATGATCGGAGCAGTCAAGATCACTATCCACTTGAATATGACATGTCCCAATCAAGGAACTTAAAACTGTCCCATTCAAGGAATCAGTTACCATTTTGAAAATCAGTTATTTATTTCTTAACCTCAAAACCCAAAACGCTGATTTCTGCTTAAAATACTGACTAACAGTATACAGTTTTTATAGGGAAATGTAACCTTACCTCTTACTGAAGTCACAAAACAAACTACGACAAACTGGTTGTAAAAATACTTTTTGATGGTAAATTCTAGAAAATCTTCACAACCACAACCATCACGCCATAATTAATGAAGCCAAAAGCTATCTAGTATTTATTTTCTTAAAAAAGATACAGGGTGCTCAATTCATTGCGATTAAGACACAAAAATGCTCATAATTCCTGAACTACTCTGTACAATACTAGTAAACCCTATATTGGCCAATTCGAAAAAATGATCAGAATTCAAATATGAAATAAAAAATACATCATTCCATTTAAAAAACATCTTTGATATGGCCCCAGTTTGTAGAGCACCCTATATGAGTGTACATATTTTTAAAATGTTCGTCGTCTTAGACTCTATGAGATCCTCAAATATATATTTTTTTGTTATCAAAAAATGTTATATTATGTATTATATGTTGTTTTGTTAACAAAAACAAAATAAAAAATACCTATATGTAAATCATATCAATTTGTTTTAGCCAATTTTACAACAAAATACCATTGCAAAAGTAACCGAACTAAGGAAAAAAACAATATGTTGCACATACTGTTAGCAGTTTTACGATGAAGTTAGTGCAAGAACAAGTGCAAAAAGTAAGTGTTTATTGCACGTGACGTGAAATTGTCCAACGAGGCCGTCAGGCCTAGTTGGACAACACGTCAAGTTCAATAAACACTTTTTGTACGAGTTACATACAATATTTTTTCTACGTTCATGCAAAAACCAAAAAATGTTTTATTTAGGTGGCACCAAGTGCCACGTCGATTTGACGTTTATGTTTGTCATTATCACAAAACGCTGTAGTAGAATGACACATGAGTGCAATAAAGAACCAGTTTTTCACTAAATATAGTTCAATAAAGTTTTGTTTTTTGCATGAACGTAGAAAAAAATAATTAGACTTTTATTGTTTTGTCAGGTTATAACTTAAGTCCCTAAATGAGTGACAATAATAATCATAAATAAAATAATAGCAAGTGATGTGTACTGCAATAAGATTTTTTTTTCCATTGCCGTTCAAGAAAATCAAATATGATAAATATATCATTATTATTCCTAGATACCTAGATAAGTACTCGTCCATATCAGTTTGGTTTTCGTCGTGGTAGATCGACTACACAAGCAGTACTAAATATTATCGGTTACATAATTGAAGGCCTTGAAAGTGGTCGGCACACAGCTATCACCCTATGTGATTTGTCTAAAGCGTTCGACTGCGTTTCTCACGTTAGGCTCATTGAAAAAATGCCGTTCACTGTATGGGATCCGAGGTACTCCCCTACTCTTGTTCCAATCATATCTATTTAATCGTAAGCAGTGTGTAACTATAAATAATTCTCAATCCGGATTCTTAGAAATAAATCATGGTGTGCCTCAAGGCTCCGTCTTGGGACCCCTATTATTCTTAATATATGTGAATGATTTCTCCCATTATATGTCTCCAAATAAACATATATTATTTGCAGATGATACTACTCTTATGTGCTGTGATACTGATGTTGATAAGTTATTGCGTCACTCTACACAAATTGAAATGCAAGCTAACCAATGGTTCTCAACCAATAAATTGAGACTTAATCAAGATAAAACACAGAGACTAATTATGTCTTCAAACAGCTCCCTAACAAGAGGTGCAAGCGTAAAAATCTTGGGTATATACCTTGATGACAAATTAAACTGAGCGTCTCATATTGACCATACAAACTCTAAGTTAGCAAGTTCCCTCTTCCTGATTAGAAGGCTGAAAAAATTATTAGATTTTAGTACTCTGAAATTGGCATTTCTCTTTGTTTCATTCCCATCTTACGTACGCTACTGTTATATGGGGAAATTCACACCATGCAATTAAATCATTTCGCTTACAGAAAAAGGCTGTTAGAATAATATCTAATGCTAATTGTAGAGCGCACTGTCAATCCATATTTAAGGAATTGGGCATAATGCCTCTTCCCTCTCTATACATATATCAAAGTTTACTTGAGATTCATAGGAGTGCTGGGTCTCGTGATGCAAGCTGATATTCACCAGTACAATACACGTAATGCTAACTCTCTTAGAACACCTCGTTACAATTTGACTCTTACAGCGAAAAATTCACTTAATTTTAATTTGTACAATCATTTACCGTGCGAACTTAGGCAGTTGAATTCATTATTATTTAAAAGTAGGATCAAAAAGCTCCTTCTTATAAATTGGTTCTACTCAGTAGAAGAATTTCTACAAACACCGCTTACTTAAGTAACTGAATGTTGACATGTACATTAAAATAAACTTGTATACAACATCTTGTCATCGACTTATAACTATATCCATACAATTGTTTGTCATATTCTTTTTTTTTTGTTATAACCGTATGTTTACACTTAAGTATATTTATGTATTGATTGTTAATTATTGTTTTACCAATTCAATATTTTATGTGACCAGTTTTGTGCTTTAACTTTCAAATTGTGACCTGTTTCAAATGTTTATGTGAACATAATGTTGTTAATAATCACTATCTATCTATTCCCTGCATTTAATGAAGCAATCAAATATGACGACCAAAAGATAATCAAAAGTTGAATATTATTTTCAAAAAATTAGTACTTCGGTCTAGGAAATACTGAAAATGGTAATTGACACCTTTCTTGAAACTATGTATCAAGTTACTAAATCTTAGACAGATTACGAAAAATTTGTTAATTTGTTGTTTCCACAAGTTAATGGTGGCCATTTAAATAGTCGACCTTACTCCTCATTAGCCCATTTATAAAAAATGCATCATTGTTGTAATATTCTAGAAAATTTCTTACCTATCATGTGTTCAAGTAATATATTCCAGCCAATAACAAACGCCCAAAATTCGCCAATGCTAATATAAGTATAAACATAGGCCGAACCTGCCTTGGGTACTCTTGTTCCAAATTCTGCATAGCAAAGTGCAGAAAGAATACAAGCTAAACCTGCCATTAAAAATGATAATATTATTCCTGGTCCAGCTATATCTCTTGCTACTGTTCCGGTTAAAACATAAATTCCTGCACCAACCATGTGACCAATACCTGAAATAGTCATTAGTCAAGTCAAATAATAGTCAAGTAGATTAATGTTCCGTATTAAAATATACGGTTAAGGTATAATTCTTGACTGTCTGAACAATGAACTGTTAGTTTTAGAAATATGTGAAATTAATCCAAATTGAAATTTTGTGGGTTTTACAAAATAGTGAGTTTTAGGAGTTCAAATAGGGATAGAAATTACAGTGTTTGCAGTTCAAAATATTTAGAAAGAACTATCAAGATTAAATAATAACTGCCTAGGGACTTTTTTATTCTTTTGTTCCTGCCTAGATCAGATAAGATTTTGACACAATGCAGAGATAGTATTTTACGTTACATGTCCAGTAGCTAGGTGAGGTATTACAGCACTAGTTTTTTACGGACGAGGCGACGTTAGGAGCCGACACCGGAAAGTGTAAACGAGTACTGTAAACACCTAGGTACTTGGTTACATGAAGAGCGGCATAACGCCGAATGGCACCAACCTATTTTTTTTTAATTATTTTCATTATTGTTGTTCTCACCTATTTATGATCATATACTTAGAAGTAGAAATAAGTACGTAGGTAAGTGTACAATTAAAATAATTATAAGATGTAAAGAATGTAATCTTACTATAGGTACTAAGGGCACTAAGGGGTTTATTCTGAATTACGTTTATCTTTGTTTGTTATTGTAGAATTAACTTTGTTATCTTACTACAGACACACGAGTATTTTTTAATAAGGCGGAACTTCACTCATTGGAGAATAATTTTAAAGGAGCTGTTAAAATTGATTACCACTGAGATATACGAATTTTTGAAAAATTAATAGTAATTCAAAATACACACCCCAGAAAATTTTATATTTTGGCAGATGCATATATCTTATTTTCCTAACTAAAACTAAAATTGACAACGAATAGATAATTTTCATTCTTACCCAATAAAGTGATATCAAACGTATTAAGGCATCGATTCAAAGGAGTTTCCATTACGTCAGAGGGAAGCTGTTTAGTTCGATTCATTTTTGCACAAATTCCTGACATGACGTGCTTGAGAATCATTTTTCTTGAAACAGGCATCGTATAATAGTATTTAAATCTAAAAATTACCAGTTCATAATATGAGTTTCATGGCACATACCTACTGTTCTATTGAAAGTAAAAAAAAATATATAGGTACAAGCAGGTATTTCTACGGTTAGACTACTGTTTCTACGGTCAAGACTAGATACTAGATATACTGTAGGCCTACGAGGTCAAAAATTCCATGTAATCGTCCTTGACCAACTTGTCAAACCTGCCTCTTGTTATTATAGGGCTTTTACATGTCGTTGTGGTGCAGTCCTCGACCAATTAGATTACAGCATTCAGATCACACCCCCGACCAATCAGATTGTAGCATTCAGACAACCTCCCCCAACCATTACAACCTTCAGACTACACCTCACAGCCAATCAGCCTTCAGACAACACCTCCTAACCAATAAGATTATAGCTTTCGAACCACACCCCACAGCCAATCAGCATTCAGATCACACCCCCCAGCCATTGCAGCCTTCCGACTAAACCCCACAGCCAATCAACATTCAGACCTCGTTCCCCAGCCGGATGTACCTAATAAAGATAGATAGTGAATGGTTTTATAAATATAATTTCTTATGTACCGGATGTCCTTGATAGATAGAGAATGTTTTTTTAAATATAATTTCTTATATACAGAATGTTCCTAATAAAGATAGGTATTATCTGTAACCTATTTGTGGTAACCTAAAACATTCTACCGATGAAGAGTTGAGGATCAACTCGAAACGTATAGAAGAAAGCTAGTTAAGTGTTTAATTTCTTTTAAATTTTATTATAATAACTATTTTATTTAGACATATTTTAGAATATGACATATTATAGAATATAGAAATATTATAGAATTTTGTATAAAACTGAAAAACCACTGATGAAATTTAGTTAATCTATCAAATATTATTTTATTACACATTATACAGTGGTTTTTTGGGGCAAACTTTAGAAGTTTGCCTTGATACTGCACTTTGAATATTTAATTTGTATGCTTCTGGTTTTTTGCTTTTTGTTATTTTACAGGTGGTGTAATCCTAAAAGAAACTATGGATCATGAAAACGCACCACAAATAAGTTACAGATAATATCCATCTTTATCAGGGACATCCGGTACATAAGAAATTATATTTATAAAACCAATCACTATCTATCTTTATTAGGTAGGTACAACCGGCTGAGGGACGAGGTCTGAATGTTGATTGGCTGTGGGGTTTGGTCTGAAGGCTTGTAATGCCTGGGGGGTGTGATCTGAATGCTGATTGACTGTGGGGTGTGGTTCGAAAGCTATAATCTTATTGGTTAGGAGGTGTTGTCTGAAGGCTGATTCGCTGTGAGCTGTAGTCTGAAGGTTGTAATGGTTGGGGGAATGTGGTCTGAATGCTACAATCTGATTGGTCGGGGGGTGTGGTCTGAATGCGGTAATCTGATTGGTCGGGGACTGCACCATACATACATGTAAAAGCCCTATAGTAGAGGCAGGGTTTTTTTTTGACAAGTTGGTCAAATTTGACCCGATTTTGCTCTTATTGACGTTTACCTACATGGAGTTTCTGACTGACAGTAGTATATCTACTGTCAAGGTTACCTAAAAATTATTTTACAATTATTTTACACTATACAGGGTGTTTCATTTTCCCTAGACACATATCAACTTTTTTTATTTTAAGTTGACTACATCCCAGCCGAACCTTAACTATACTTTATACTAACATTGATACGTGCAAGAGTTTGTAAGTACCTTTACAACATTCTTCGTCTAGGACATTTTTATTTATTTTTTGATAAACAAAAAGAAAAAGAGCAAGGGTTTATAAGGTGAGTTTTGCTACTCTACAGTTAAGATAATAGAGAGTTTTTGAACCCCTTAAATTCTAGCACGTCGTTATCGTTATTCTGCGCATGCGCAGTGCCAAAAATAGTATCATTTTCGGCACTGCGCATGCTCAGAATAACCATAACCATAACGATAACGTAAATTTTAAGGGGTTCAAAAACTCTCTATTATTAATAATATATCATGTAAGTGTTACATTTCACTTTATATTTTGTCAGTTTCAGACGAAAATAAAAGAACGTATATTTTTACATCAAGGTATGTAAAATGAAATTATCGCATTATTATTACATTTTAGTGGCTACTTTGCGGATGTTATATTTTAAAATTTGATACGTAGATTAGACCTAATTTGTTACAATAGTTACTTATTAAAAACAGTATTTTAAAGTGTGAGTGCGAGATGTAGATTATTACCTAATTTGTTACAATAGTTTACAACATATTAAAAAAATCATAAGTCACTGAAACATTTGTAGAAATCCACGAATATTCGAATAAATCATTAATTCATTATATCCCTGTACTGCACATCAAGTTTATCATGATTCATAGGCACGATAACGATATAAATATGGAGTAAAAAATATGATGGGCACCTACTATCATATCAAAAGACATAACACGGTAGAAATTAATGTACATTGTACATCCCATGTCTATTTATAATACAAAACAAGTGAAAAATAAAATCAGAAAAAAACAATATTTTAAAAAAATTTTGAGCATGCGTTCACATTAATGGACATCCTTTTAAGGGGGATTTCATTTGTTTAAATATCAGAAAAGTACATATCAGCTCCAGAAGATGTTGAAATTTGTAAATGATTATACAAAAGGTTTCTTATAGTTACCTATAGTATCATTATTATACCTAACTATACTTAAGATCTGTAAAACATGAAAATGTTATTTGTAGCCGTATCTTATTATTTTATTACTTTATTCTTAAAAAATATTTCTACATTTGCAGTATATTTAGGTACCTTGTGCGAAAACTTACATTTCCCAAGATTTTTCTATTGATATGATTGTTTAATTTTATTATTAATAAAAAATAGGTATGTCTATTTCAAATAGGTTATAATAGGGTATAATGAAATTGAGTATATCCGGGCATATTATTTTAATAGAAATCGTTTTCCTAAAAATAATATGAGCAATATTCTTCTGGGTTTAATATAATGATCTGTGTTCCTATGAAGTAGCCTACATAAAATTTATTTGTCTTACTAAACAGCATTCCATGCCACATAGGTAATGTAAATAAACTACTTACTAAACCCACTATGGCAGGAAATTAAATGAAATAGACCGCATTTTAATATTAGTTATTAATATAAATTTGCTTGCATACATTGCAAGTCACATATCCAGAAAATAGAGCAATTCTAGAAGTAGGTAGGTACATACTACATTTTATCAATAAGCATACATTTTTTCCATCTTATTATGAAAGAGACAATCATTTAGCCTTGGATTATTAATCAATTAACTTTATTAAATAAAATATGATGATTTTACTTTGATGGATGATTTCTACTCATGCCTTCACTCATGCATCACTTTAGGTGTACGAGTACTGTATACTCATATTGTTTCATGCAAATTTAGAAGACTTACCGAAGATATAGTTCTCTTTTAACGAACTCAATGGAAAATAAAATGAGTCTTTTCTTTGCAATATGTTACGAAAATGTGGTGTCAATTTAGGGCATGCTCTGGAAATGTGAAAAGAGCGCACGTCTCAAGAAAAATCGATATAGACTAGAACAGGCCAAATGAACGCACACCGCTTATCTAGAAAATACACGGTGTCCTAAAATAGCAAACACCTACACTGTGCTAGCACCCTCTACGTTAGCACCCATTAAAAAACTATACCCATAATTTCACGACATACCCACTTCCTATACCCAAACACGACTTACGATGTTATAACTTTAACTACCATTTAGTGCGAGAATAAAGGAAATCTGGAAACCTTATTAATTAAAGTTAACAGTAGGTAATTTATAAAGTGTGGTTGCAGTACTGGTTGCATATTAAGAATCTGAAACATATCTGAAGGACAATCATTACACCACCAATGTAAGCGTAAGCGGTGAAGGTAGTAGCTGTGCTGTGACGACTTGGATCCGAGAAAGACCACCAGAATTATTCATTGACAGAATGAAAAAATGTATCACACACTAGGAGAAATGTGTCAGTGTAAACAGAGTAAACAGTGCAAACAGTGTAAACATTTATTGAAAAATAAGTATTGCATTATGTGGCTCAAGAATAAATAGCTTTGATGTATTTTTTGTCTCATTCCGATTTGTCTTTTCACCTCAAAAATATGTCATTTTTAAATTATTATTAATGAGGCCAAAACAATATTTATATTCTATGGTAGTTATAGCGTTACATAGTACAACATTTGTTGCTAAGGATTTGGGAAAACCCCCACTATGAAATCAGTAGTTGAGATGGCGGTCCAATAAGGAATCGATTTTCTGAAATTTAGGAGCAGGCAGTTGTTTAGTAAAGACATCCGCCTATTTCGAAATTACAGACTCATTTTTAATTTATACTCTGGTAAAATGATACTTTATGTCTGTTTTGATCGTTTATGATTACTAGGATTATTAGCTATTGAGATACAGCCACTGTTGTCTTTAAATAAAATTATTGGCTGGGATATTTCTCATTTAATACTGGATAATAAAGATTTTATCCACAAGGCTTCTCTTACCCTTCATAAATAATCTTATATTCATCCTCAGTAGATGAAGTTGCGGCTGAATTTTGCGGTTTTGTATTCCAAATTAGATAATTTTAAAATAATTTAAATATATAGCCGGTATAGTAGGTACCTCCAATACGTCCAATTATAATCGTTTCTTTGGTAAGTTAGTTTAAGTTCAATTGTACCTTTGATATACTTTAAAACTATTTTGAGACATTGCTACAAATCTTTATTATTTTTATTTTGGTATCGGCTCAACTGATAACATCAGTACTTACATAAATCAGGCCGAATGCATAGCATACATGAGGCAACCTATTAAGTTACGACGCGGAGCACCATAATTTGTAACAGGCTACCGGTTGGCACACAGGCTCACGAAACTTACTATTTACTCATTTATCTCGAAAGGGAGTCTAATTTTAATACTACATTAATTTCTCTGTCGTTTGGTTCGAGATATGATTTGGTCTATGTATAAAAAGGTTTCTTGACTTACCGTGGGTTATCTTATCCTTGGTCTCTATGTATGGATGTATTCCTAGGACACTCCTTATATTTAGCACTGAGAGGGTAGTTAGGAGGATTTGGATGAAAAAACTTCACTTTTAGCCAAGGATTTTTAATAACAAAGAAATATAATGGAAATAACGCAAACAAAAGAGAAATACCAATTACCGCGTTAATATTTGTTTATGAAATTAATGAGAACTGGTTTAAGTATGGAACTTAGGAAAACGAAAGGGTACAATACTAATGAACACTGAATTGAATGATTTTTTGTAAAACTATTAACGCTATCTAATTCGAGTCCGAGAAACGTACTTTATTCGCCCTTGGTGGTTTGCCCTTATACTATAGGGATAAAGCTCCCAGTCGTAAATACCAGCAACCCGTCCTGAAGCAGTGTCAATAAAAGACTAACTCTTATTTTCTATAAGCTTTCGAAGTAAAGTTTTCCTTAACATTCAAATTTACTAATCTCATTGGTTGTTAAAGTACGTTCCTCCCCCTCTGTCTAGTACCACGAACCATGACATCTTTTTGTCACGCTGTCCAATGAAAATTGTACTTATTAACTAATGACCTAAAGCCTTTCTTATCCTCGTTCCAAATGGGGGGGGGGGGAATTACGACTCACTTTATAACTGATTTTATACCTGGAAAATTCCCCGGAAAAACAGGCTGCTATGCTCTTTAATATTTATGTAGTATTTATATAATTTTATATAGTATTTATAATATAAACATACAAAATATTGTCTATCTCTGAGAAACTTCTAAGTATCACCCATAATTCATATAATTTACTTGACTGTTATTATTACTATCCACATTATTTGGGGCTTTTGTCAGTAAACACTGTTCCATCCCAAGGGCTTTTATGGGTCTGGTTTGTGTCGTATTCTTAAAACGTTACCATTTTCAAGAACATTTTCAAGATTATTTGAGACTGATATGACATTTTTGTTAAAGAACCAGAAATGATTCTAGAACTCGATCTATTTAAGCGAGATATTACTTTCTAAAGATACGCCTTAATTTTAAAAACAAAAGTGTAACTTGACATTCACCACATGAGCTTTTGTGACATCACCTCCCTCATAAACGGATCATTTTTTCCCAATTTAAATATTGGGACAAATTTTCCTTACTAATTATTTCCGGAAAACTTTTTCCTCGATCCTTCTCCTCAGAGTTTGTCTGGCCGGTGCACGATGTCATCTCCCTCACTGCTTTTTCATCGTGGGTGGCACTTTACAAAAAAATTACTTTAAAAATTAATCTGCGAAACCATATTCCAATCAGGTAGTTCCTATGGCTCCATCGCTAATGAATGGACTTGAAATGAATACTGAGTAATGTGTTATTAATGATCTAAACATTTTTGATTACGCCCTTGTTGGCAAAAATGTTCACTGTGATGGGATACTTTCACTCACTAAATTTTAAGTGGGTCATATATTCCAGCTGATCCGTTTGTGCTACCTACCACCCCCTACCTTATCAGTGGCCTACCATGAAATTTTCCCCTTTTTATACAAAATATAATTCCTATAAACCTTAAATTACTAAGTTGACTACTTAAATTTGGTTACTGTATGCTTTTACTTTCCCTTTTATTTCTTTTTGCATTCCGTGTTTCCTTCGAAAATTACCAGAGCTTTCAATTTCTAACTGCAATATCCTTAGATAGTTGCCTAATGGTTTTTCTTACAATCCTTTATTCAGACCATATACGATATAGTTCTTTCTCATGCTTTCCATACATCATTTGTTACCAGGCCTGGATTTCATTAATTCCTATTCATGCATTCATATTCATACTCCATTTAATTTGTCTATGTATGCCTAATTATACACTGAATAATGTCCTTTTCTTTATACTACAATCACCTATTTCATCATTTGTATTTTTCTCAAATTAAAATGAATGTAAGTATTAAATAAATAAAAAATATACTGTCCAGCAGATGCATTGTTACTTACATTGGCAGCAACTTTTGGCCTTTACTTTTAGTCACTCAACTGGCGCGCTCAGGCATATAGCGCATGCGATGATAACTGGATAACACATTAGTCGATAATATTATTCTAATTGAATTACCATGTGAATTTATTGGATGTTTGTTGAAAAAATTGGGTTTGTAAGTGCATTCTCTAATTATTACTGTAGTGACTGTATTCGTTAGGATAGTTTGTATTAATGTTATTGGGTTCTTATGTCCTTATGTTCTTATGTACTGGTAAAAAAATTATTGAGCATGTATGTCGTTATGTTAAAAGTAGATTAAAAAACATAAGTATTCTAGTTTTAAAAGGTTCTAATGTTTAATTTGTGGTTCTCCATGTGACCTATGTTATATGAGTAACCAGAACTTGGCTTTATTCAACTAAATGAACGCAACATACATAGTTTGACAACAACAGATTGTCATAATATAAATACATAACAACATTCCTAATCTTACTAGATATAAACAAAATCACACAATTTAAGATTATTACATTTGCCCCTTTCTTTAGAAAACATGATAATCTTGCAAATACTTAGGTACCTAGTTCCCTAACTCTCGTTGGTTGCACTTCATCGGAATTAGAATTACCAATCTCCATACTTTTCATATTTATGGGTTCTCTTCATTGTCACTGGGACTCCTGAGATATTCTTTCTAAAGTATTCTGATTTGAATTTGTTAGACTATCATCTTCTTCACTATCATCATCACTGTTCCCTCTTGATGCAAGATGTCAGAAACAAGATGGTTAGAAACTGATACTTCTCTGCCGTCTAACAACGACCTACGAATAATTTGATTAGCTGCAACTAATTACACTTCTTCTACTATAGGCTTATATTTATTTCCTCGAACATGTAGATCTACCGTCACAAATTTAGCCGTATTAACGCAATATATTTCTAATATACTTGATAATAGAGGGCAGGTGGACGTCATTTACACAGATTTTTCAAAGGCGTTTGATAGGATCAGTCATGAAGTTTTATTACACAAACTGGCAAATTTTGGTTTATGCAACGTCTTTATTGAATTACTAAAGTCATATCTTCATAAAAGACCCCAATTTGTTAGTTACAATGGTTTTAGTTCCAACACTTACATTGCCACGTCGGGGGTACCTCAAGGCTCAGTTCTTGGGCCCCTTCTATTTTTATTATTCATAAATGATTTGACTGATACTATAACTTGTTACAAGCTTCTATATGCAGATGACTTAAAGATATTTTCGGCTATATCTACTTTAGATGATTGTTTAAATATGCAGTTGGAACTTGATAATATCCAGCATTGGTGTCTAATAAACAGGTTGCACCTGAATCCTTCAAAGTGTAAGGTAGCCAGCTTTACAAGGAAACAAACTTATTGTGAATTCAATTATAACATAGACAATCTTCCTTTGGCCAGGTGCGACTCTTTTAGGGATTTGGGTGTAATGTTTGACTCAAAGTGTAATTTTAATGAGCATTTAGCGCTCATAACAAATGAAGCTTTAAAATTTTATGGTTTCATTATCAGAAACTGTAAGGATTTTACTAATACCAACTCATTAAAAATTCTATATTTTGCTTATGTGCGTTCAAGACTTGAATACGGTGCTTTAGTTTGGTATCCTTTGTACAATAATCAGAAGTCAATGTTAGAACGTGTTCAGAGAAGGTTTTTGAAATATCTAGCGTTTAAGGAGGATGGTGTCTACCCTGAGAGAGGGATTTCTTATGACGTTTTAACCAACAGGTTTTTAATAACAAGTCTTGAGGCAAGGAGAAAATGCTCATCCTTAATATTTTTATTTAAACTGCTTCACAATAATATTGACTGTGACTCTCTGCTTTCTGCTATCAACTTCTATGTACCCAGGTTGAATTCAAGGCAAAATGTAACTTTCAGTTGTAAGACGCCTAATTCTAACTTGTTATTAAGTTCACCGATACATATTATGTGTACCTAATAATTTTAATTCTTTAAGTCAGTTTTGTGATATTTTTTGTTGTTCATTATCTGATCTTATAAGATTAGCATACCAGCATTTCAATGATTAAATTATTATAGTTTATGTAACTTATTACTATGTATCACTATCTATTATTTCTGTTTGTTTATTTTGCTATCTTTTATTTATTTTTCTTTTTTTTTTCCTCTGTAATTTATATATTATAATTTGTCCTGTAAATGGATTTTATCTGTTGGGCAATAAAGGCACTATTATTATTATTATTATTATTATTATTATTATTATGTCTTTTCATGAGAACTTTACAAGGATTTAATAACCATGTAGGTAATGATTGGCCATTTGTAGATATGCGATTATGGTGGAACATTCTTTCGTGAGGTGTTGCATTCGTAGAAGTACAAAGAAGTGATCTTATTGAATGTACTGCTCCTTCCTAACACTTGCTCCCAATGACATATGTTAAGTTTTTCCGATTTTAAGGCTAACTCTATAGTTTTCGAAATTATACACTGAAGGAAATGGATCAAATAAAATGTTTTGCTAAGTAGATCTGCTTTATGATAGCACTTTTTCTTATTACCATTATATTATAAGGCACTAACCATAAGGAAAATCGTTTTGCTAATATGCTTTTACTACCTTAAATAGACATTTTGCTGTTCCCATATAGTGCGTTTTCTAATTATTTTTCCTAGCATTTATTTTCCTAAAGGCAAGTAAATAAACTTTTATAGTAAGTGTGTGCACCAATTTGAGACTTACTTAGTTGGGGTTACTTTACCTTAGTTTATGACAAGTCAGTCCTGACTTACCGTAACTAAGTTATTATTTGAAAGTCATGTAATGCGCAATCGCAATAGAGATCACTATACAGATTTCTCGCTAATCGGTTACTAGCCGCACGCCATTTTACGCACATTTTACGTGTGTTCACTGTGTTGACTGGGTGTGTACCGCGTGGAGTAAACGTCATTTGGTTAGTTTATGGTAAATTTAATTTGGTCAAAGAACGTATTAGAAGCTTGAGTAATTAGTCTTTCTAATTCTTGTATAGATTACGAAAGCTAAATAAATAATTTTAAAACGGTGTATTTATTACCTAAAACACTATAACTTCACCAAAGTAGATATGCATAGATAAAACAAAGGTGCTTCAGTTATTTGACAGTGTATTACATGACATTACATCAGTTATTATGGTACTTTACAAGAAAATTGGTATAGGAATATGGACACTACCTATGTAAGAAATGTCTGTGCCTTGAAAACTATTGGAGGTTAAGTTTTGTAGATACTTTGCTGGAAAACTATTAATTTTATGTAGGTATAAATTATGTATGTGGGTGTGTTAAGCTTAACACCATACAATTCCTATATATATATAGGAGTTAACATGTGTTATCTTGATATATCCTGTATGCATCTGGCAACATTATTTTTCTTTTCCTATATACTAAACTAATACTAAAATACATATTCTAATAACTATAGTGTCATTTTCCTAGAACCACTGTATATCATTCTATGCTAATAAAGTGAAGTTATTAAGACAAATACAAGTACTTACTGTAATGAACCAGTAATTATAATTGTTACTAAAACATACTGTATAAAGGCTCAAAAATAATTTTTTCTTACTACTAAGTAAGAAAAAATTTTTTTGTGGCAACAAAATATTAATACTGCATTAGAAAAGTATCTGCTATCCCCAAAAAAACACTTATTAAGCATAAAATGGGCCTTCATTACTGACAGCAAAAAATATCGATTTACAGTAA
This sequence comes from Pogonocherus hispidulus, assembly GCA_963924545.1. Lineage (NCBI taxonomy): Eukaryota > Metazoa > Arthropoda > Insecta > Coleoptera > Cerambycidae > Pogonocherus > Pogonocherus hispidulus. The sequence goes on from OZ004698.1 coordinate 31,083,996, forward strand.
TAAGAAAAAGTTAACAAAAAGTTTTTTTAATGGTAAGTAGACAGATTCAACAAAACCGTTTATGCTGTAGTAACTATGCTGTCTATTTGGAGCCTATTTAATGCAGATATTTTGTTGGGGATATGCAATTTCTATTTACAGTTACTTGAAATTTCTTTCAGTGTACCATTCTCCCTTTCAATCTGCCCATTTCCTTGAGGATTATATGGTGTAGTACGACTTGTAGCAATTCCTTTTGAGTTTAAAAATTCTCTTAATTCCCGGGACATGAAAGATGATCCACAATCTGTATGTACAAAACTTGGCATACCAAATACTGAAAAAAGGCTAGTTAAGTGTTTGATTACACTGGAAGATGAAACATCAGTACAGGGAAACGCAAAAGTATATCTGGAATATTCATCTATTATTGTCAGTAAGTATTTGTTTCTAGAAGATGTAGGTAACGGCCCTTTGAAATCTAAAGATAGTCTTTCAAATGGACTAGTAGCTTTTATTAATTTACCTTTGCTCTTATAAAAACGTTGTTTGATTTCGGCACAAACTCGGCAAGATAAGGTAACTTTTCTTTCATCTTCTACAGAATAAGGTAAATTTTTGGAACGGACTCAATGAACCATTCGTGAGATATCAGGATGACACAGAGATTTATGGAGATTACTTAATTATAGATTATTGCTCAAACTAGCACATACTCTTGATAATGTATCTGTTATAGTATTTTCTTTTCCGGAACGATATATTATATCATATTTGTAGTTTGCTAACTCCAGCCGCCATCTTTCAATTTTTTCATTTTTGATTTTTCCTGAATGTTTATCACTAAACATAAAGGATACTGTTTTTTGATCAGTTATTAATCGAAAAAATCTGCCAATTAAAAAATGTCTCCATTTTCTTAATGATTCGACAATGGCATCTGCTTCTTTTTCTAAAGAGGAATGCGTTAGAAAGCAACGGGCCTCCCAGATTGGGACAGTGTTGCAGCAATTTCAAAGTCAGATGCGTCAGTCTCCACTGTAAAAGGAACTTTTTCTTCAATTGTAGTTACCATAGATTTAGCTATCGCTAGTCTTAAATTGTTAAAAGCTATAACAGATTCTTCTATCATTGGAAAAAATGAGCACTGAATCAGAGGACGAATTTTATCTGAATATCTAGGTATACACTTAGCATAATGTGAAAATATGCCTATAGCTCGTTGGAGAGATTGTTTATCTTTCGATAACGGAAGATTCATTAATGGTTTAATGGTTCAAAATCTGGTTTTATTATATTGTTTTCTATGGTATAACCTAACAGATTAATGGATTCTTCAGAAAACTTTAATTTATCTTCATTAATGGTAAGGTTATACTTTTTAACGATTTCTAAAAATTGTTTTAAATTTTTGTCATGTTCCTCTTGATTTTTGCCACATATTGTGATATCATCTAAATATGCGAAATATCAATTTAGCTTTTTATTGCGTATAATCGTATCGATTACCCTTTGAAAATTGGAAACTTCATTTGTGACTCCAAAAGGAATTCTGCAAAATTGATAAAGATTTTCACATGCTTCAAAAGCAGTATAAGGCTTTTCACTTTCAGAAATGGTAATTTGGTGGTAGGCACTTTGAAGATCTATAGTACTAAATATTTTATACTTAGAGACGTTACGTACAATATCCTCTATATTAGGAAGAGGATAAGCGTCAATTTGAGTATATCTATTAATAGTCTGTGCATAATTAATTACCATTCGTTTCTTGTGATTTTCATTTAATGCTATAAGAACTTGGGCTCTCCATGGAGACAACTTCTCTCAATAATTCCTTCAGATGACAGCTTCTGCATTTTCGTTCTTCGTCTGTATATTTACAAGATTTTATACCTATCTTCTGTTTTATTCTACAATCTTCTGGTCTACAATCTTCTGTTTTATTTGCAAAAAGAATGGCAGGGGGTACCAAAGCTTGAGCTACACTACACACTTTTAGACCCTCCGAAATTAACGTCAACAGTGGAATGATTATTAAGTAGATCATGCCCTATTATTACATCAGTACATAATTTTTTCAAAATTAATAACTATATCGGTATATGTATAGTTCGGTTCGGTATCGCGGTACCTATATATTCATTTCAAGTGTGACTTTACAACTTCCTTCAACTTGTGATATTTGAGATTAAGATGCCATATTTATCTTTTTCATATAGGGTATTTTACGAATTAAACACTATTGTATTAAAGAGGCATTAATGGAACTTAAGGTACTACCAGTATCAATGAGGCCTTTAACTTTTACTCCATTTACCTTAATTGGAATAGTAACTTTATTCAACGTAGATATACTGGCTGTTATACATTTTATTCTGGATAATCGGAATTTTATATTTTATTGGCGCCCTATCGTGTGTGGCATAGTAACAGGCTGCAATAACGAAGATTAACGATAATTGTATTTAATTTAAATAGGATATTTTTCAGTATATGGATTTAAGGTCTGGTAGGGTAACAAGAAATAATAGCACAGAATAAATGTCAGATTCGGAAGAAGGAACATCAAACAGAAGCAGAATGGAGGAACAAGGTTTGGAAGGTTTTGCTTTAATGTTGTAAAAGATGACTGAAATAAAGAAACGACCGAAGGAGCAAGCTGAAAAAAGAACTAAAGAATTAAAGGAGGATTAGATGAGCAAGCTGAAAAAAGAACTAAAGAATTAAAGGAAAGATTAGAAGAAAAGACTGAACAGAGAATGAAATTATAAGAAGACAAATTAAGAGAAACTGTGGAAAAGATAGAAAAAAACATGAAGATGAATGTGAAAGAAATGGAAAAGAAGATGTATGATAAAATAACAAATTTTGAATCTAGTTGATAATTAACAATAAAACCATCTAAATTAAAAACAAAATTGATTGATTGATTGACAAATTTAAACGAGAAATATTTAATTTACTTCACGTCTTTACGTGCATATAAGGTAACAAGTTGATAGCTCAGCAAAATTCTAGTTTCTTCTTCCCTTGTCACTACTTACATAACAAATATTTTTCTAATTTCAAAGATGTCTTTCCTTCCTCCAGAAAGATGCAAGTTGAAATGACTGCAGCTCTCATTACTAGCACAGTTTTTAATCTTGCTTTATTTATATTTGTTTGACTAATACATCAACTGCATACTGACTAATATGTACAGGGTGTCCAATATAAGATCCTCTATCCCCTTATCTCAGAAAGTATAAAAGATACAGATAAAAGATAAATACGAAAGTTTTTTGTTTTTACCTGAATTTTTCATTTTTATAACTTTCTTGAATACAGGTTGTTCAGTTTTTCTGATCCAGGCCTCAACTTTCTTTTTTTAAATGGGACACCCTATATTCAATTACGTTTTTGAATTCTCCTTAAAATTCTAGGTCGACATTGTTAAGGGTATCCTATACCTATCATTTACCGTTACGAAGATATTAGCATTCAAAGAATAAAATTTTTAAAAAACACTTGTTAAAGAAATCTCGGCAAAACAGATAAGATAACCAAAAAAAATGTAAACAGGGTTTATTTCGCAGACAATTAGACTCAGAAATTACTTCAATGAATCCATATTACCTGATTAATATACAGGGTGTTTTTGAGAGATGGCTCAAACATGATTATGTTAAAACTCCAGAAAATCGAAAATTTCTTATGGAACACCCTGTGTATTATTATATTTGTGGATTCTCTATTAAATTTTAACTACAATCTATATAATGTTCCCTATTCCTATTTTGCTTAGTTTTCAAGATATTGACGAAAATGTGAGTTTTTTCGTTTAAAAGATCACTTTAACTAATTTATTTAATGGTTACATATTTTCTTTAATCAACTTATATGTATTTGTTAAAATTTAAACGCCCTACTAATACTTTTTTACTCCATAAGTTACCTGAATTCAACATACTTCATCTATTAGCGCCAACCAAATTTTATTAAGTGTGCCATAAAAAGAAAAAAAAAAGTTGTGTCAAATGTATTCTGAAGAAGGTTAGATATGTAGGTACCTATGAGTACTATGTTAAAAAATAACAAAAGTGTTGCTCTTGCCATAAGAGCTGCTAAGCAAGCATTTCCTGGAAGAAGAACCTCTGAAAAATTAAATTTTTAGCGAAGATTTACGAAATCACGGTATTGTGAAATATAAAAAAAGGAATATAAATTATACAATGTTTTAACAGAAGAGTCACAACCAAAGGTCTTGCTATATTTTGAGGAAACGCCTGAAAAATCTTAAGAGATAGGTACCAGTAGATATTTGAATATTGCCAGATCCACAATTTACTTGCCCATGCAAATTAATAAATATACCTAAGGCATATAAGTTTGCAAAACTACAAGAGTTACAGCCAAGAGATAGCGTTCTACGATTTGAATTTTGTAGTTTGACGATGGATCGTTAGTTTGACAAAATGTTCATGTTTGGTGCGCTAATTTTAAGAGACACATTTTAGGCTCTGTTTTTCTTGACCACCTTAATTCATTACAAACTTGCATTTTACCTTCATTGGATGCCGAAGAAGATGTCAATCAGATCTATCTATCTATCAGATGAATGGAGCTCCATGCCACAATATTGCAGTTGTAGGGAATTTTATTAACAACCATTTTGTGGAATGGATAGGTGCAAACGGCTATATCCGCATGGCCGCCAAGGAGCCCAAATTTAACTCCACTTGATTACTTTTTATGGATTACATTAAAAGCTCGAGTTTACCAAACTCAAAGTAATAATGTGGATGAATTAAAAATTAAAATCAGGACGTTATGTCAAATCAGTCAAAGTGATTGCGCTGTAAGAAGACTTTGAGTTACATACGCATGGATGCATAGTTAAAAACGGAGAACATATAGAACACTCGATTTAATTTATTATTTTTATTGTTGTTTGTTATTATTATTATTATTATTAGTTATTTGTGGTTCAAGTTACAAGTTTTATTTATATTGGTTAATTAATGAAATAATTTTGAAAAATATTAGTTTTTAATAATATTCATAATCAGTATTAAAGGTACACTTACTATAATATACCAACTAATAGTACAAATCTTTTTAATAATAGCTGATAATGAATAGCTGACATTTTTTCCACATTTTCGTCAATATCTTGAAAACTAAGCAAAATAAGAATAGGGAAAGTTATATAGGATATCCTTAACAATATCGACCTAGAATTTTAAGGAGAATTCAAAAACATCATTGAATATAGGGTGTCCCATTTAAAAAAGAAAGTTGATGCATGGATCAGAGAAACTGAACAACCTGTATTCAAGAAAGTTATAAAAATGAAAAATTCAGGTAAAAACAAAAAACTTTCCTATTCAACTTTTTTCTCCACCTTTATACTTTCTGTATAAGGGGATAGAGGATCTTATTTTGGACACCCTGTACATTCTGCATAAAAATGGTAGTTTCTATGTGGTATTAAATCTCTGTTCTATTACCACTCAGAATACTTTTTGTTTACTGAAAATTCGCCCAGTCTCTGCTCAACGACTTCAATAATTTTTAAAAGGTCCCTTTGTGTAGTAGATTTATTGACAATATTATTCATTGAGGGGGTCACATAAAGAACCACAAATTAAACATTCGAACACTAATGTCTTAATAAGAACCCAATGATATTAATAAAAGAACACAGTCAGTACAGTAACAATTACAAAATGCACTTATAAACGCATTTTTCTCAAAAAATATCCAAATTCACAAAAATAATCGTCATTCAATCGTTAGAATAATATTGATATGTGCTGCCTATGGCTGCAAGTCTGTACACATATTATTATCTATAATAGAAGCACCATTATTCGGGCTACATAAGCCTGAGCACGCCCGTTGAATTACCAAGTTGTGCCGTAATACTTCAAAATTACTAAATACTTAAAAATTCGATAATTATTCGAAAACAGTTACAGATATTAACCAAAACTTTTTTAAAAAACTTTTTCAAAATCTAGGTTATATTTCATTCGCTGTATATACAAATTTTGAATATTTCATATCGAAGTTTGTCATGCATAATTTTAGAAGTTTTAACTTTACGTCATTTTTTTGGTAATATACAGGGTTATTCAGAACCCATATAAAAAACTTTGAGGATATGTGCATCCTTAAATAAGAAATCGATATCACCAAAAAAATTGTAATAAAAGTAATTAGGATTTCCCGTAAACAATGTTTAAAGTTATATATATCATTATAAAGGACTACGTAGCTGGGCAACTGTACTTCAACGAGATCGGATATACCACATTCCGAAAAGTTTATTTTAAAGTAAAAACGCTGCAAATCTTTTTTTGCGCCGGGCGCGCCGGTTTCTTTCGTGCTAGCTAGTTTGCATTGTCAGTCCCAAGGTCACTCCATTACAGTGGACCAGTATCCAGCGGCGTGCAATGAAAAATTTTTAAATAGTTTTCAGACCCCGCCAAAAAAATTTCTTTTTGCACTACCACATTTCTACATGTATGTTGAACATCTCCAAATTTTATTTTCGATAGGTTCTGAATAACCCTGTATGAGACGTACTACTAAAAAAAGGTTTATACCATTCAAAGCGCTTACCCACACAGCACTCTCACAGAACATCTCCACATTTGTCCTTATCCAATACTCCAGATGTCCTGAGGATATTAATCAGGATGTCATTAGGACATTTATCAGTAAGATCTGGGCTGTCCAATTTGGGTGTCCTGAGGATATCCTGGAGTTTTTGGAGGACTTCCTTAGGATATCCCATATGTCCGAAGAATGTGTACTAAGTACATCCTGAGGATGAACCTGTGCTGACTGGGTAGGTTTTGTGCATATGTGGTTAAAATTTAAGGCGGTAAGTGTAACCGTTTTTTTTTATGACGATGTATGTACGCAAAAACACATGTTTTTGAATTGTGTAGATAACGCACTCTAAGGGCATTTAAAAAAAATTGTCCTACTAAAAAAAGTTGTAGATCACACCACATATACCCCAAAAAATGATCTACAAGATGGTATAGGTTTCATCTGGTTCTACGCCAGGGGTCACCTAAGTGCATAATTTCGGCCGAGTTTTACTCCACTATGTCCAGAAAGTCAACTTGTTCCTTATCGAAGAGGCATATTTCACTAGTTCCATTATGAAAAAAAACCTCAATTTTCTAAATGTCAAAAAACACCTCCTACCTCTGATTTTACCCCACTCACAAATGAAATATAATACTAGTAATCCTGCAGATTTCTATTCCTCTGTAATTAGATTACCAAATTTAAATAGAGCTGAATTTCTACCGAAACAGTTTTCTAAGTTGTAAGTTTACTACAATTTTTCTACATTAGCTGGATATATGAATAATTTTATCAGAGTATCTTCACATACTTATATATTATTACCTAACATCAAATTTCTTAGATATGGCATCAAGTAATTCTCGATCGATGAATTTTTAATTTTTAACGTCTACCAAATATTTTGCCTCCGTTTCTTACGTTACTTTTACTTTCTCGTCATTATCATGAAAGTTACTTTAGTTATTTTAATTACCTAATTAGCAACGGAACTGATGGTGATAGAAAAATTATCTTTCTTCTTACTATATCCATAAAGTCTACATGCAACTCGATAACTGGACTAATATGAGTTTATCATTAATATTTTAAACCTAATTGGCACAAATCATTACCTTGAAAGGGGTTAGAACCTTTGGTGTGAAGATAATACTGATGTAGTTTTCCACATAACACCAAAATAATATACTGCACTCGACGCGCGTTTCGCCAACCAAATTGGGATCATCTGGAGATGATTAAAACTCAATCGGGTTTAATCATCTCCAGATGATTGGTTGGCGAAACACGCGTCGAGTGCAGTATAGTGTTTTGGTGTTATGTGGAAAACTACGTCAGTATTACAAATCATTACATAATTCCGGGTTTTCAACCCTTAATTGTACTTTCAAAATGGCTACAATTATATTTTCTAAAATAATAGTATCTACAATAGTTACTATTAAAATGTATACATTTTACGTTATACTGCTGATTCATTATCCTGATATAGGTATCCATCACCCTGTCTTCCACTCGCAAGAGCCTTCGATTCCACAAAATAAACTTCATCTGAATAAATTTACTCCTATTGAGAATTACTTAAAAAAAATAAATATGACATTTATCTTTTAATACCCTACTTTTCGAAAAACATCTGGACACAGGTTGAACCCGCAAATTTTATCAACTCAACTTTTTCCAGTAATTTTAACTCTGTATAATTTAGTTTTAATGGAAGTGGTGTGTTGAGAATTTTACAATCATTCATATTAAATTTATTAACTGTTTTTAAATAACCACTTTGAAACAGGGAAAACTCAGTTGTATTTCTTTAATTCTTAATGCCTAAAGAATTTAATTTAATAAGAATAAGAGTGGTATGCTAAAAAAAGTCTGCCATAAGAGCAATGTGCTGGAAAAATAATATTGATTCGTTGCTAGGCACAGTCTTTCTCCAACACATCAGTCTTATGACATAGTTTTTTGGGTATATATCCCTTATTATTAGAGATAGACCCATAAAACCTTATATGACCGTATTCGTAAAAAATATTTCTTTCCAAATACTTATGTAAAAATATACAGGGTATTCCAATAAAAAAAATGAATTGGATTTTTTTGGGAAAAACCGGTAAACTTGGCAACATTGCCAATACTTTTATTGGATTGGGCGTTATTTGTACACTATGTATACCAAATTCTGTTCCCGTATCTCTAGTAGTTTCCGACTTACTTGGCCCGTGCGCTACTTTTGACTAACCAAGTATACTAGAGACCATGTAGGTATTATTGTGTAGAAAAGTAAGTTCATTAAATAGTTTCTTCCCATTTATATCTATTATCCCGTTTACTAATTTCTTGATAACAAGACGGAATTTGTAGTAGGCACTGATGTACACACATGAGAATTTGTATATCATTTTCCATGTACCTATTTTAATGCAAAATTTAAGTATCTCACTACGTCTGAATTTAGAAACGTTTCATATTCAGTTCTGGTGTTTTCTATTTGTAACTGTATGGTACGATTGTACGATGTAATATGTATGGATTGTATGGTATGTAACGATTTACGATGTTTTGCTCACAGTTTCAATTTATTATCTGTCTTTATCTTTCCCTGAGAAATATAACATTATTTACCGGTTTATTATCAGTTTTCGATATTTTAACACCTTTTGAGTTTTTATTTCACCTCCTTCAACAAATTATAATTGAGGTAATGATTTTTTGAAAGTAGTTTAATCAAATATTACGTTACAAACTGTGAAAAACGTATTTGTTTCTACGTTAAATGTTAAATATTTTATAACATAACCATGAGAGACATAGTCAACCAGTATACCGATTGATTGTTCTACAAATTTACTTTTCTGATTTTATTATGGATATAAGCAGTAGGACCAAAAACTTTTAAATAGTCTAATCTAGGTTTTCATAATGCTACAGTTCAAAAGGTATCTTATTTTGAATTACGCAGCTTTTGATGGAGTTAAATTCAAGACAAATGTAGCGGTTAAAATTGATTCACCCCAAAAACATTTATTTAATCAGACTTCTTGATTTTTCAGCAACCGTTGAATTCATTCATTCTGCAACCCAATTTGGTTGTGGAATATACGCTACAGTTAAATGATAGGTAATGAACTTTTCAGTACAAAACGCTTTCATTTCGTTTGCCATATTCTTGTCTGTTATCGCAATACAAAACAACTATTTTAAAATTAAAATTATATGTAATTAAATTGGTATGTAACATAATAGTGAGTAAATTTCCCAACAAAAAATACAAAATAATTTTTGTGATTAATAGTTTAAAGAGGATATCTGAATGAACCATAAACTAGGGTCATTTGACATGTGTTTTATCGTTATTTCTTTTAGATAGGTACCATGTTAGATATGTAATTTTTTCTTACTAACAACCCAGATATGTTTACACATATTTAAATATCTGTACTGTACGCCTTGGCCATCGAAATAAAGACTGTTTTGAGATGAATATATCATTTTCCTTGTGATTCGCCATACTCAATTCCTGACCAGACTGTTATGTTTAACAGTCATATAAGTATTTGGTCATATGGATTATGACCAAATTTTAAGTAAAATGAAGCTTTCCGCTTGTTTAAAACGATTATTTAGTACACGATAGTAGAATCAATATTTAGATATTTAGAATAAATTTAGAATAGATATTTAGATAGTAGAATCAGCGTTTATAATATAAAATATGAAAAATCTTTATGTGTATAAGCTTTATACGTGTACTTATATTTAAACATATAACAGATGATAAGTAGTACGGGTAAGATAGGTATATTTAAAAAAGCCAGAGATTATCTCCATTTCACTGAAAAAAGCATAGGTACTACTATAACCTCTCATTTACATTTAAGGTTATAACATACACGTTACACAACATAAAAGTGAAGTTACAGGCGATAACATCGCCTGTTAGGTATCAGCGTCGAGACAACTATCAAATAGAAGTATAAGCGAAAGCTAAAAGTAAGGTTATGTAAATACAGGGTGATTGACTGAAATCTTTTATTCGAAGTATTGGGCGTTCTGTACATAATTTTACAAACACCTATATCTACCCAGTATTACATTTTTCAAATTATATTGTGGCAATGGACAAATGGTTCAAATATAGTAGGTACTCTATATTTTATACTAGATTTTTTATTCTTGTATTATTTGTTTTTTTATAACAGTTACAACTTTTTGAGATATTTGCGATTTTCTTTATCATATCCACATATGTGGATACAGTTACAGTTTTTACAAAACAAATCCAGTTTTTATACAAATTAGTCAGAAAATTACTAATGAATAGATCATCAGAAATCAAATCATCAAAAGCATCAAATATTTCATGAGACAAAAGTGTAGCTTATTATTTGCAAGTGACTTATTTGTCAACTGTAAGTTATAATAAATATTCATAATATAATAAAGAAATTATATACTATTTTAATTATAAGCGATGGCTATATAACTTTTTTTTCCAGAAAACATACGTCTGCTGCAGTACTGGACAGAATTAAATTACAATAGCTTATCACCGCAGGAACGAGGATTCATTCTTACTGCCTGCAACAAATAATTAAAGTACCTACCTATATAATTCCTTATTAGATACAACTGACATGGCGTGCTTCTTTCACAAATATTTTTGCCAATTTCTATCAATTTGATGTTTTGAGTTTCTTTAAGTTTCAATACTCAATTTATACGTTGTCATATTTGTTTAGGTATTTAGCAAAATTGTGATTTATAAAATTATATAAAAATACATATTATTATACTTAATATACGAATTTGCAGAAAATGAGCTTTCATGCAAACGACAGGATATTCCAGGACAAATATGATCAACTTCAAATTGTTGACACAAAAATCAATAAAAATATATGAAGCAACTTACTAAGAATATAAAGGGTGATATTGAGTAAGAAAGCCACAAATTAAACAGAAAAACTATTTTTAGTGCTTATTTCTTTAAAAACTTTACATAAGTATGTCATAAACTTTGACGCTGTATTAGGTATTGAATGTTGAAAGATACACATTAGTTCTTCACGAAAAAATAAATAACACATAATCTTCATACTGATTGCTTTATTAAAATGAATATCAGAAAGTTAGATGCCAAAAAATAAAAAACATTAAGCAGAATCCTACACTGAAAAATATTTAGAATATAAATAAAATAACTATACCTACTAAGTAATTGTACTAACTGTACTATTAGGTAATTGTACAGATTCAAACAATAAAAACACAGAATTGTTACTAAATTTTATATTGTATTTCATATTACTGATTGTAGAGTTATATTTACGCTTTCGAGGCTAAAAGTACCATTGACGGCCTAAAATGAGTAGTGTTCAAAGTGTTAGGTTAGGCTCAGATTTTGTAAAAAATCATTTTATACTCCAAAATAGGGCAATAGACCCATCAATTTACAAAATAGCACTTAAAATCTTTACTTTTAGGTGAATAACTAGAGAAACATTAATTACGCATAAGATATAACAGAACAGTAAGAATGGATATATATACATAGATGATACCTACCTATTGTTGCTTTAAAAAAATCAAAAGTTTTTCAAATTAGAACTTCAAAATCAAACAATTATTTTGATATAAATAAATTACTAGTTCACAAATAAGTAACCTCTGATGAACGACCTGTCAATAACAAAATAATTTTGTATGCTGATTGTCTCTGTTCATGAAAAATTCTTCGAAACTCGAAAAAACCTTAAATATCTCAACAAGTTACTTTAACTCCTGCAATGAGGAAATTTTATAAAACGGAAAACTTAATTTAAATATTATTACATAATTTAAAGTTAAAGATACAGGCTCTTTCATCTGAACTAAAAAAGTTAATTTCTTCATGTTGAAACCAATTCCGTCAACATGAAGATTCCGTCGTTTCTACAAAATGGTGGCGTCCGAATATAATTAAAAATATACAATAATATACGAGGTGTTATTTACGAGGTACCATTTTTACAGTAACAACATTACAATATTACGTAGATACTTTCAGTATAAATGGAAGTGACGCAAAATATGATTATATTTTATAAGCTAGCCACTTTGTAGAAACCACATGAGGCAAATAAAATTTGTAACTGAACCTGAGCAATATCTAATATCCACTTTCTGTGAATGATCCTATATCTCTTATTTATATTTCTTAACTAATCACACTGTCGATGTGATGTCAAACTTCTTCAAAACTTTCAAAATTAGCTTCATGGTCTTCAGTATTCCTAGGTCCATTGGGAAAATATAATTTCAGTAAATCATTAGGTTTTATCTGTAACGACAAACAAATAGTATATATAAAAAGAAATATTTAGTTGGTGCTGACTAGTGAATGTTTTTTAGTGAATGTTAGTGTTAGGTTTTTTTTTTGATAATTTTTTTAATAAAAAGTTATTTAAATTTTTTGGTAAAACTAATAAGGACGCGAACAATGCACCTATTTATTTTCGTTTTGTTTTCGTATTGCTATTTTTTGAAATTATTTAAACTGTAATATTTTAACTTAAATTTTTAATATCGTTCCTAGAGTTTATATGCCTATCTCTTTTATGTGAATCATTTCCAAAAATGTACTAAGTTTTGTATTTTGTATTTATTAAAAATAAGGCTTAAATGTAAAGCCGAAAAGTAACAGTATGGAAAATATATGAAAATACACCTTCCAAAATGTGTATCTTTTATTTCAAGAAAAAACAATCATAGTTATTATATTACCTTTTTTTCATGAATGTTCTTAAAATTAAAATCCTTGTAAAAAGCTATAGTTTCCAGAGTTCTAACAGATCTAAGTCTTCGATTCGGTTGGATTTCCAGGAGCCTCAGTAGAAGATCTTTTGAGGATTGGTCTAATTCAACACCACTAGGAAGTGTACCAGGTTTTTGATCTGCGACTGCCTTAGGATCAGGATCTACGGGTGGACTGGGGTACTGAAGATAAACAAAATAATTTATGTTGAAAGATTTCATCCAAGTTTAATACATAAATAACATAAAATATAAACTAGGTATATAGGTAGATATGCCAATTGCTTTTATATTGGGTTTCATTGAAACAGCTGAAAAAAGAATTACAGTGGATGTATGATTGCTATTATTATTTTTTATTAGACAAGAACATGAGAACTGCTAATATTTTATACAGGGTCCCTGATATGGATAGACACGGTCAATCATCTCCTAAAATAAGATAGGAAGTAAGTTTTAGGGTTTTTTATATTCTATTACAGACGATTAAGACGATTAAGACGATTTATATTCTATTACAGACTAAATAAAAATTAAGTATTAAGGATGAGTCAGAAAATTATAGAAAAACCAGTTTTTCTTTTCAAGAACTGTACATATTTTAGAAAATATCGATTTTCCCTTTCCCCGAATACCCTAATAAAATGATATGCCATATGCCGCTAGTAAATTACTAGTAAACAGAAAAAACACATTCAACAAGACCTTATACACAGCATCACTGATGAAAATATATAATCTGAAAAAAATTGTTGGTAAAAGTTGGCAATTTTATGAAGATACGAGGTTGTCTTACAAAGGATGTCTCTATTCTATGAATTGTCAAAAATATGAAACCAGATAGTTAAACAGTACAATGTTTATTTACTCCATTAAATAATTCAACAGTTAATTACTAAATAAAAATAAAAAAATTTAAATGAATACAAGAATACAATAGAACACATAAACGTAGATAAATAAACAAGAATAGCTACCAGGAAAAGGAATCATTGTTCCTTGTGCGCAGGTTTATTAAGCTGTTATAGTATACTCATAGTGTATAGTGTGCTAGTATACTGCTAGTGTGAGTTTTCTCACAAAGTATAAACTTAAAAATAAAATTAATAGGTAAATAAGTATATTTAGATTTTCTATTTTCCCCAATTCTTTCCATTTTTTTTTAATTTAATTAGGAAACATTTTCCCTCGATCATTATGAACTGAAACTCGTGACTGTTCTATCAGTAGATAAGCAAAGCCACTATCAGGTCTCTTCAAGGTCATCGAGCTCCAGATGACATGTGTCCACTGTCCATCCGCAGTGACCAAAGATTGGGAGTTTCAGGATAGAATATCAGGTTGTTAACCTAACTATAGGGGATATTGGCGAGATTTTTGGCTCGGGGGTGGTATGTGGGGATGATATTCAGCGTGATCAACAGTAACCAGAGAATATAGTTCTGAGTTCTATCGCCGCCCGAATATTCTAGGGGCGCTGTTTAGGGGGTGGTGGGGCATTAGGGGTTGTGGTGTGTGAAGATGATCTTCAGCATGGTCGACAATGACCAGAGGGTGTAGTTCTGAATTTTGCCGCCCGGATATTCTAGGAGGCGCTGGTGTGTGGATGATTTATTACCTTTAGTATAAAAAAATGATCTGCAATCTGAGAGAACGTGACTTTAATGTAAACAAAGTATGATTAATTGCTGGCGGTTTCCTTTGAGGCTTTGTTGGCGGCGGCATTCGTTGTTGTCATTCGTTGTTTGTCATTTGTGTATTGTGTGGTGTGTGTGTGTTTTAAAATAAACAGAACGTAATTTATTACTTGTAGGTATTTTCAATGTCAGATAAATCAGCAAAAAATTGTATGAGATTGTTATAATTACCATTTCTAAATATAACTTCTTATATACCAGGTGTCCATAATAAAGATAGATAGAGATAGTTTTTTATATATAATTTCTTATATACCGGATGTCCCTAAACTAAATAACTACCTTAGCATATCTACTGAAACTCAAGAGGCTACAAGGTTAGATGATTCAGCAAAAAATTGTAGCAGATTGTTATAATTCCAATTTTTAAATACAACAGTAGCAGGAACAAGTAGAGATTTGTTTAAAGATGTAATCTAAATAAAAATTATTTCGTGTCTGTAGTACAAAGAAATGATAAATGTAATTTGATCACATGATGAACACCTGTGTAAACAATGACGCAATTCATATGACTCATTCGCAGCTAGAAAAATGTGTAATTATTGCGCAATCTTGCGCAACGTTGAGAACGTGATAAACAAGAAACTCCGTTGTCGGCACTTTTATGGTAACATAAACAACATTTAAAAGAATTGGTTTTAGAAGATTTTTCATAGCAGATGCAATCTTTTTCCGTAAAAAATAAACATATGTAATTTCTTTCTTGTAGGTATTTTATATCTGGATTGATATAAATAGATTTTCAAAAACTTTTATTTTATTAATTAGAATAGTATATACTATTCTTTATAATTTGATTAAAATAAAATATACGTTGAGACTGTCACTGCAACGGAGTATAGTAAGAACTAATTAACAATAGTAAAAAGCAATATTTATAGCCTACGGGTAAAATGACTATTAACAATTCCAAAGATTTCCTAGAATGAATGGTAGACATGCTGACCTACTATCAGGTGGCTACTTAAATAATAAGATAAAATACATTGCATGGAATAAAGTATCATATGACTAAGATAAGGCCCTTTTTGTTATTGAAGTCCAGGGCTAATTCGTAAATAACCGCTCCCTCCTTAAGTACAAAGTTAATGTTATGCATTAACTTTTAGGCCAAAGTTTAAGGGTTTGAGTTGAGTTCGATGTCTTCTTCGACTGGTTCCTGAATATTGGTGCTTGGTCTTTTCCTAGGGGAAAGAGATCCATATTTTCTAAAATATGACCTTGAACTTAGTCGTTGTGGTGATTGGTCATTGGAATTAACAATACCAATTTTCCTTCTTCTACATTTGCATGTTATGTACAATAAAATCAAGCATATTATGAGGGTAATTGTAAGGTGAGTAAACCAAGAAATATGTTTGATCATAAAAGGTTCATTGATTAATTTATCTAAATTTTCAGAGTATTGGTCAAGTTTGAGTTTGGCAATACTTAAATCATCTGTATTTAAATTACTAAGTTTTAGGGGTTTTAAATTTGCAAGTTTGTTCTTTTCTGGGAGATGATTACCTACAACACTCGTAGGGGATTAAGACAGCATCTTTGGTATAAATAAAGTTGTATTGATAGGATTTGGTATGAACTCGTGTACTTCCTATGAATGAGTTACAATCAGGTTATAGCCTTAATATTGAATTTGTATCGATAATTTTTGAAAACAGTTAGGAGCCACCGATTTTTAATAAGTTCTTGTACATTATAGTCTTTAGCAAAGATTAAAGTGGAATGACATGTTCGTGATATGGCACTTAGTGATGTTAATAATTGTGCTTCACAAATAGTACCACTGTCTATGGGATATGATAAAACGACAGCATAATTTGACGTTCGGGCTTAATGATTTACAGTCATTTAGATCTTGTAGAGGTACATATAACAAAGAATCATCATTTTTCGCGACATATTTTTGGAATTTTTCTAAAATATGGTGAAGACATTTTCGATTATCCAATACTAGAATAGGGTATAAATGATAAATGGTATACCATTCAGGTTCTATTAAAGGAATTTTTAATATAAGTACTAATTTAGAGTAGGTTTTAATGCTGATAATCCGATAATGTCAAAGCATCGATCAACCTTAGACATTTGAGGTGGTAAGGGTAAAAGTATCGAGCAACCTTAGACATTTGAGGTGGTAAGGGTAAACTATCTTCATTTAGAGATCGGCCAGTGAAGTGAATTTACCAAGTCTCGTGGTGTCATTATAAAACTGTGCATGATCTTCAACCTAGCAAATGTTACTGAATTTACCAGATCATCTAAACTGTTTTCCAGAAACATAACTTTCCATGAGAGATTCGCATATTTCTAACATTTTTAATTTAGGGCGAATGTGCGTGACATCATCAGGTAATTTAAATATCGTTTTCTCAATTTCTTTTATGCCGTTATAAAAGTTTCTTCGTCAATTTTGGGTTTATTGATTGTAGAATTAAAATCATTCATTCAAATCAATCGCGTTCGGCTGATCCGTTTGAGTGCGATTTACGTGAGTTCACCAGAGAAAGTACTTTTTAACACTATCGGTTTAACACTATCGGAAGGTTTTAGGAGGTTTTGATTTGTTTTTGGGTATAGAATAAGATAGAAGATTGGTAAGATAGAATGGGTATTTGAATGTTCTTAAATTTAGTTTTTGGTTCTTCAAATACTCTTAAAATTGTTTGTTTAATATTTAATTGACACTGAGGAACAAGTTCAAGGATATACGTTCCTAGCAGAGACACATTTTCATGTTCGTTTTCACAAATCTGTGTGGCCACTGTTTCTTTTGGAATTATTACCAAATATTTATTTTTAGATAATTTTTGTGTTTTAAAGGTTTCTAATGTCACTAAAAATTGTTCACATCTCGTTAAGTTCTGTTGATATTGGAGTAGTTGCACTTCACATGGTGGATTCTCTTCTATTTTACTAGGATTAAAGTTGTTACACATAAACTCAGCTTCCCGAATTTCTTTACAATCTTGATTCGTTGATATGTAATGTTGCTCGTTCAGGATTAAGTATTCGGAACGAGGAAGAATAGATTTATAAATATTTCTTTCAATTTGGATAGGGATAGGAATTAGTTTAAAGTAATTATAGTTTTCTTTTTCAGTCAACGGTATCTCTATAATAAAAATTAGTTTATTAAATTTAGAATAGCTCTTAATTGTTATAATTTTTTCAAATAGTAGAAGATTTTTTAACTTTGCTTCGAACGGTAACCTGGTATTGGCATCCAGATACTGATTAATTTTTTCTATTTCTTCCAATAATTCCATAGGTTCGACAATCGAATTATGTAATATATTCATTTTGGAAAATGTTATAGCATTCTCTATATTGTCCAAAATTTGGATAATTATTTGGTATTCAGTAGTAATTTGAAATATGACTGTTTCAATAAGGATTAAATTGTAATTAGTTATACTTCGAGCTTCGGTTTTTGTAAGACGGTCTTCTATTTGTGTCATATGATTTTTAATTTTAGCTTGGTTAGTACCTAGTATGGAGGTGCTATCATTAAAATGTTTTATAGATTGATTCAATATACTTATCTGGTTTTTGACAAGACTTTTAATTGTATTTTGATTTGTAGCTAAACGTTCAAGAGCACTATCATAACGTTCGGCATCTTGGGAGTCAAGATTTCCTGTAATCGCTTTGACAATAGAACCCAACCCATTTATTAACCCTCTTTTATATCTAGTACTGACAGTCTCATTATTTGGTGGGTTAAGTTGTGATAATTTTGACCTGATTTGAATTCCTAAAAGATTTAGAAGCCGTTGAGATTCATATAAGTCACCTTTGGTTTCTGAAGTAATATTAATTGTTTGAAATATCAATTTTAGGTTTAATACATATTTTGAAAGGTGATTAAATTCATTTACGATATTTTGAAGGTCGAAAATTTGGATAAAAGACCACTGATCTATTTGGTTTTGCGTTGTACCTATTTTAAATGGAAGGAGCCCAGGGTTTTCCGTAATTTTATGGAATGTAGGGGTCAATGCGTCCACTGTTATGCAGAGGGCGAATCTGGAACAGAAACAGGTATTCTTAGTTCCTTGATATGTATAATTTCAGTCTTACTGTTCTTTTTATTTTTTACCTTTACTTTATTGTTTTCTAATATTTCGATAATTTCGAAAGGTCCTTTAAATTTGTTTTCTTTCTTATTTCTTTTACTGTTAGATTTGTACACAGTTTGACCTAGTTTATATTGTTGTTGTATTGAACCTTTGGTATTCCGTTTTTCTATTATTTTCTCTTTACTTTGTTGCATGTTTTCCGTTACATTCTGGTATATACCTTTTAATTTACTCTGATGACTAGCAACGTAATCAGAAAAGAATGAACTATCAATTAGATCGTGAGGATCACGTGATGATGTATGCCCTAATGTAAGCTCAAAAGGTGTGTATTTTGTACTTGAATGTATGGAACTATTGTAAGCTATTAAGGCATATTTCATAAGATTCGAGTCTGGTCCATGTTCTGTTCGTAAAATACGTAGGTGTTCTAATAGTGTTGAGTGGAATCGCTCAACGGGTGAATTTCCTTCGTGATGCGAAGGCGTGGTGAAGTGTATTTTTATTTTATGAATTTTTAATAATTCCTTCACAGTATCGTTATTAAATTCTTTCCCATTGTCTGATATTATTTTTTCTGGTAATCCATAATAACTAAAATATTGTACTAAGGAATTACATATATCTATTGCAGTTTTTGATTTTATTGGCAGGGCTTGTTCTAATTTAGAAAATTTGTCAAATACAGTTAAATAGTTTTCGCCGTCAAATTTAAAAACATCTATATGTAGAATTTGGAACGGTTTTGTGGGCGTTTCTGTTAATGCTAATGGTGAATATGGTTTATTCCTAGCATACTTCGCGGTTTGGCAAATGTCACAGGTGTTGATATAGTTTGTGACATCCTGTTTCATTGTGGGCCAATAATAATTTCTCCGAAGGTGTTCGTTTGTCTCTAATATGCCGCGATGATTATTTTTTCCTTCGTGCTGAAATTTAATGAGCATTATTTGTTCGTCTTTTTCTTTCACGTTATTTACTAATTTCGTGCATTTGATTAATTTTAATCCTTTTTCATAAAAATGCTTGCGATAAATCTTATTGAATTCCTTGAATTGACTATCAGCGTGGAAATATATGTGGAATGTGTTACTTAAAGATGTATAGTCCCTTAAAAATTCAAATATTAAATTTTCATTGTTTTTTGGAATTTTTACCTCTAAAATTTTAAATTTATAGAATGTTTCGGTTTTTACTTCTAATTTATTGTGGACGTTTGGAATTATTATTAATTGGTGATATTTATTATTTATTATCTCTTCTATGATTGGTATGCCATTATTCACTGTTTCAATGTTACTATCCGAATGGACAGTTTCTAGTACCTCGGGATTAGTATTATTGGTATTTATGGAAATTTCTGCTATGTTTTGATTTGAGGCTGAGGGTGTTTCATTATCAGGAACAATATTTTCACATATAGAACGTAAATACTCTACTATATCTTGATCTATATCACCTGGTTGATTTATGACACTTTCGTTTTCTATAGCGTTAACCTGAATTCGGGACAATGTATCAGCATTTGTGTTATGTTTGCCTTTTTTATATATGATCTCGTAATCATATTCTTCGAGACGAAGGCGCCAACGAACCAATTTACTATTTGGTTCTTTTAGGTTAAAAAGCCACACCAAAGGACGGTGGTCCGAATAGATTTTGAATTTTCTTCCGTAAAGGTAGGGGCGGAAATACTTACAAGCCCATACTATGGCAAGGACTCTTTTTCTATAGTGGAATATCTAGACTCACTATCATTTAGTGTACGGGATGCATAGGCGATCGGTTTATCATGAGGTATATTTCCCTGGGATAGTACAGCACCGATAGCGAAATTGCTAGCGTCTGTCGTAAGAACAAATTCCTTGTCAAAATCAGGGTATTGAAGAATTGGGGCATTAATAAGTAAATTTTGACACGTTTGAAAAGATTGACGAAATTCAGCCGAATGCACGACTTTCGAATTCTTTTTGAGGCAAAGAGTGAGGGGTTTAGTGATTTTAGCGAAGTCCTTTATAAAGCGGCGGTAATAACCTAACAGACCGAGAAAACTTTTTATTTCTTTTTGTGACGTAGGGATCGGAAAGTTTTTGATGGCACTGATTTTATCGGGATTGGGGCGTACACCTTGGGGTGTAATTATGTGACCTAAATATTGGACCTCTTTACGGAGAAACTCCGATTTGTCCATTTGTATCTTAAGGTTGGACTCTCTGAGTCTATCGAAAACCTGTCCAAGACGTAATATATGTTCTTCGAGGGAAACAGAAAATATTATAATGTCGTCTAGGTAGACGAGACAAGTTTCATTTTGAAGGCCACGTAAAATGTTATCCATGACTCGTTGGAATGTTGATGGCGCGTTTTTTAAACCAAACGGCATCCGTTTAAATTCAAAATGGCCGTTAAGGGTCGAAAATACAGTTTTTGATACATCTTCGGGGTCTACTTCTATTTGGTGGTATCCAGACGCTAAATCGAGTGTTGTAAAATAATTTGCTTTACCCAATTTATCTAAAATGTCTGTTATATTGGGAAGAGGGTATCGATCATCGATAGTACGCTCGTTCAATTTCCTATAATCAATCACAAGTCGCCATTTTCTCTTGCCAGAAGCATCCAACTTTTTTGGGACTACCCAAATAGGACTTGAGAAAGGGCTGGTAGAATGTTGAATAATGCCTTGATTCAGCATTTTGTTTATTTGGCTTTTTACTTCCTGTCGATGGATTTCAGGAAATCGATAACTCTTAGTGTATATAGGGGTATCGTCTTTGACGTTAATTTTGTGTCTTATTTTATTTGTAAAACTAAGTGGTATGTCCTCGCAATAAAATAAATAGAATTTATGGATTATTTCTTTTTCCTCTTTGTTACAATGATTTAGTCGTAAATTTTTTAGGTTAGCTTTTAATATATTATCCTGATCTTGACTTATAGGTATTTCATTAATTTCCATTTTTTCTATAAAATTTACATTTGATATATTTATGTCTTCAATGCAAACTGGTTCAAAAAATTCTATTTTTACATGGTTTTCATTTGAATTTGTAATAACTGTTGTTGCAAACTTATTTTGTACATTTACTAATGCTTTTGGCATTTCCGATTTGTTACCAAAATTTGTGTAATTAAGTATACCCACACCATTGTTGAGATTCACCGGAATTTTGACAATTTTTTGACAACGCGGAGGTACTGTAATAGTATGGAGAAATGTTTCCTTCTTTACATTGTTCTGATTAGGATTTCCAATAGTATAAGGAATATTCTGAGTACCCTCGTATATTATTGGAATGTCTGCATTGGGTGTTATCAATTTTCTGTGGTTAAAATCTATATTAGCATTTAACTGTCTCAAAAAATCTGCTCCTAGTAAACCGTCATATTTGTTAGAAAAATTAAACAAATGAAATTTTATTAACTGATTGGTATTGAAAATTTCAAATACGGGAACTTCCATTGCTTCATTATGATGTGATAATGCATGAGCCGTTTGAATATAGAAATCTTCATGAAAGATATAAGGTTTGAAATATTTGTATGCCAAATTTGGGTTAATTAATGATCTAGAACTACCGGTGTCAATCAGAAAATTTACATTTAAATCTGGAATATGAATATATGGTAAATCGCTTTGGTAGTTGTTTAAACTTATTACGTCAGTTCCGTTTGGTTGGGAACCGGATGAAAATTTACATCCTCGAATTCTGAATTTTGGTTCATCATGTCAGGGAATTCATCAAAATTAGAAGCCTGGTCTTGATAATTAGAGTTATATTCGATTTCTTGTAAATTAACAGGATAATTTAACAAAGGGTCATAGTATTCTTGGTTTAACTCATTGTACATTTGCATATTAGACATTTCATTCACGTCATAGGGAGAAAATTGAATATCATATGTACTATTTTCGTTGTCGAAATTTTGGGGGTTTGCGACTTGACTATTGTGTTGGTTTAAAGGTTTTTGAATCTGCTGAGCGAATAATTCTTGTGATACAAAATTTGGCTTATTAGTTATTCTAGAGTTACTGGAACTAGTATCCATTGGTTCAGGACGATTTAATTTTTGTTGGTTTTGATTTGGCGCAAAAACGTTACGAATATTTCCGTTTGTTTGTTGGTTAGTAAATTGGGGGTGTTGTTGTGTTGGGAATCGATTATTCGGTTGCCAATTAAATCTTGAATTATACTGGGGGTTTCCAAAACTATATCTGTATGGTGTAAAATTATTTGATAAATTTTGTGTAGGTCTCATATTATTAAAGTTTGGTCGAATACTACTTATAGGTGTATTAAAATGATTTCGGGGCATAGACTGCAATGGATTATGTACAAAATGTTGTTGGGGTCTAGGATGGGATCTCTGAAAGTTTTGGTTTACACGAGGTTGTGGTACATACGAATTTTGTAAAGGTGCGCTTTGTCCTGCCTTGAAAT
Organism: Pogonocherus hispidulus; assembly: GCA_963924545.1. Classification (NCBI taxonomy): domain Eukaryota; kingdom Metazoa; phylum Arthropoda; class Insecta; order Coleoptera; family Cerambycidae; genus Pogonocherus; species Pogonocherus hispidulus. The sequence goes on from OZ004698.1 coordinate 31,107,582, forward strand.
ATATAAAATTTTCTTCCTCTGTTACATAGGCAAGTGCCTTTTCAAGACTTTCTGGGTGTCTTAACCTGACAACTAATTGCATATGGTATGGTAAAGCTTTTATAAAAGTTTTGAGTGCGAAATCATCGTAGTGTTGAATTTTTATTAATTTCTCTTGGTCGTCAAAAATCTCCGAATTTAATTTAGAGAATAAAAGACTTCGTGCATCTTGTATCCGCATGCCGAATGTTACTGGGTTTTCACCTTTATGAGGTTTAAGTGATATTAGATCCTGAATTAAACAGTCAATACTTCTTTGATCACTAAAAGTTAAATTCAGGGCATCTTTTATTGATTGCCATGTATTCAACTCGGTTCTACTGCCTATTAAATCGGCAGCGCGATTACGTAACTTACTAAGAATTGTGTCGAAAATGCATGTGTTTATTGGGTATTACCTTTATCCAAATTTTGGAATGCTCTAATAAAATTTTCGCATGAATTTAGGAAACGTTGCAGTTGTTTTGGGTTTCCGTCAAAAGGCGGTATATTATCTGCCTGATACTTTAACAAAGCGACGTTAATTACTTTATTTTCGGTAGAAAGTGGGGTTCCACCTCTTGCAACGGCAATGGGTGGTGTCATTGTATTGTCGATTTGTAGATTATCAAAATTGTTCAATATATTTTCTACTTCAATAGCCAAGCTAGAAAGATCTACTAAATCGTTTACTTCTGACATAAATTAATTATATATAATTTTATTTTATTACTACTGTTATACTTATGAGAATCTATAAATACCGAATATTTTGTGAAAACTATAATTTTGCTGAAGGAATAATATGGGGATCTCAAAGAAATAGTAGAAAGGAAAGAGCACTTACATAAATATGATGAGTCTCATTATCCAGTTTAGTTCGGAATCTTCGATTTGGTTTTATTTGTCACTCACTGTACACTAAAATTCTTCTACACTTACACACTATTTACTTCTATGGGCTTCTTGTTTGTTTCTGTTGTTTCTAGGAATTAGCGATGTTTGTCTTCTTCCCAGGTTTCCTATTTCTAAGTTCCAAAATGCCGAAAACGATTTTGTTTTTCGTCACTGGTTGTTCCCTCGCAGAGCTTCCAATGTATAGGCGATTTTTGGCACTATTACTTCTTCTGCTCCACTTCTGTTTTCCTTGATGTTTTGTAAAAATTTGGTTTTGTTCGAATAGCCAATTAATCGTTGAGACGAAAGGGCACTACAGCGATTTTTATCTGTTTTTTTGCTTCTTTGACTATCCTACCGACTGCGCCATTTACGTGAGTTCACCAGAGAAAGTACTTTTTAAAAAACTTTTATTATTCATAAAATCGAGAACAAAATTCTATAATAATATTTTTAAGTTCTTTAGATGAGAGCTAACAAGCAACTAACTATTCTAATCCTACATGACAATACCTACAGCGAAAAACGTATGTTTGCATGAAATATAATATATGTTATCAAGGCCGTGGGCGGCTAGCTTTCCTTATAGTCAGGGGACTGTGGGTCCATAACTTGCGAATGATTTACGCTAGAATACGTGAAATTGATGTTATAAAGAGTGCATAGATTTTGTAACAATTTATTGTTAAATTCACGTCCGTAGTCATAATGAATGCGAGGGGAAGTGCCGTAGTGGTGAAAATATAATAATAATGTGTTTACTACTGATTTGCTGATTTGTCTTGAATAGTACATAATTAATTAGTAGTTAATAGTAAGTAATAGTTAGTACATACATAATTTTTAGATGGTATTTCAAGGATGTCTAAATTGATTCTTCTAAACGGTATTTTTCCGTAAAATTTTGGTCTTCTGACAAATTTTGCAGTTTTTTATAAAGTTTTCGGCGTCTTTTGTTAATTCTTTCCAATTAAATTTGTCTTTGATTCGAGTTTCATTAATTCCGCAATGTAAATTATTTTTGCCGTTGTAGAATTAATCGAGGATTATAGGTATTTGGCGTTCTTCAGGTGTTTTGACAACGTTTTGACCAATTACTAATTGTAATTCTGTGTCACTAAAAATAAATGAAAAAATGTCGAGTATGTATTGGTAAATTTAGATTATTTTCTACATAATATTTATTAGATGGGTTGGTTTCGTCTTTTATTTTTATATATTGTAACAAATAAACGCATTATAGCCGATTCTATGTCTAATGGTAATGGTGTAATATAATATTTACGGTTACTGATTTACTATTAATTATATTTATTTTATCTTTGTAAAATTCTGGATTTTCCTCAAATATATCTTCAATAATGTTGTAATGACAATCTTCTAAATGATTGTGTTCGATAAACGTAATTATATGTTTATTTTCTCATTCTAATAGTTGTTTATTTGAAAAGGTGTCAAGTCAATTAAAGATTTTGAGTGATATGATTTTAAAAATAAGTAAAATTCTTCTAACATTGTCTCAAGATTAACTTCGGTTCGTTCAGCGTCAGATGTCACCATCAGTATTTGCCATTAATATTTTGTTGTGAAATCTGAATACCTAGTTCATTGAAATGATTCATTTTGATACGAGATAATACGTCTGCGTTTTTATTAATTTTGCCTGGTTTACACATAATTTCATAATCGTATTCCTCTAATTTGAGGTACCAACGAGGAAGTCTACTACCTGGGTCTTTTATAGAGAAAAGCCACGTAAGCTGTCTATGTTCAGTTATTATCTTAAACATTCGTCCAAAGACGGACGAAGTGGTCGGAAGTGTTTTACTACCCAAACGATTGCGAATACTCTCGTTCTATTGTGGAATATTTGGTTTCTAGGCTACATAATGTACGAGAGGCGTATACGATCGTAAAATATTTTCCTATTCGTTCTTGAGATAACATGGCATTCACTACGAATGTAGTGAATGCCATGTTATGCCATGCACTTGCGTCTGTTGTAAGAATAAATGTTTCTTCAAAATCCGGATAAATTAAAATAGGCGTTGACGTCAATGCATTTTTTAATTCCTGAAATGAATTTTGACAATCTACGTTAAAATGGAATGAGACATCTTTTTGTAGTAATTTCGTTAATGGTTTAAATATTTTGGCAAAATTCGAAATAAAGCGTCGGTAATATCAATAATAATATAATGTCGGTAATATAAGAATTATTTGATCTTTTTAGGGTTTTTAAGTTCAGGAAAATTTTCTATAGAGTAAATTTTTGATGGGTTTGGTTTAACTCCATTCTGTGTAATTACGTGTCCTAGGTAAACTACTTCCTTTCTAAGGTATTCACACTATCGGGTTTGATCTTCAAATTGGCTTTATGCAAATGTTTAAATACTTCCGTTAGTCGCGACATGTCTTCGTGAATTGTGGGGGAATAAATTATTATATCATCCATATAAATGAGACTTTTTGGATTCCTAAAAGAATACTGTTCATTACGCACTGGAAAGTCGAAAGCGGGTTCTTGAGGCCAAACGGCATTCGAACAAATTCGAAATAGCCATTTTCAACTGAAAATGCTGTTTTTGCTGTGTCTTTTTTGTCAATTTCGATCTGGTGGAAGCCAAAGGCGAGGTTTAGTGCCGTGAAGTATTGGCATTTTCTTAATTGGTCAAGTAAGTCAGATATGTTAGGGAGTGGGTCTTTGTCATCTGCTGTCAATTCATTAATTTTACGATAGTCAATTACGACGCGCCATATGTGTTTACCAGAGGCGTCGAGTTTGGTCAAGCATTTTGCTCATTTGGGATTTTACTTCTTCTTTATCTACCCGAGCGAATCGATATGATTTTGTAAAAACGAGTTTAGCGTTATTGGTGTCAATGGGGTGTTTCATTTCGTTTGTGAATGTTAATTTGTCTCCTAAATAAAATATGTCAGAATATGTCAAGCATAAGTCTATTAAAATTTTTTCATCATTGGGATCTTCTATGCGTAACTTGTTTTTTTTTATTTCGTGTTGCCTGTCTATACTAATGTTTTGAGTATTATAGGCAAAATCTGGATTATTTAAATTACAATTAATTTTGAATTTTCAATTGGTTCTAAGATTAAATCTGAAAAGTTAATTGGGTTTGGAATAGCGTTGACATTAATAACTGATGTAAAAAATTCGCTATTTGAATTTATTTTTACTAGAGCATTCGGAAGTCTTACTTTCTCTTTTTCCTGCGCTAACAGTATAGCGTCAATGTTTTTTAACTCACATATTAATTTGAATATTTGTTCGGTACGCGGTTCAATAGAATGTTTATTTTGTGCGTTGGTGTTGATACAGGGTGTTTCTTGCGTATCTTCGCCTACTTTATATAATGCTACGGTCTTGTAGTTGGTAATTAATTAATTGACTGTTTTTTAAGTCGATTATACATTTATAATGTTCTAAAAAATTGGAACCTAATAATCCATCAAATTCAAGATTATAAATATAAACTTTATGTGGGTCACCTGGTTTAAATAGAACAAGAGTTGATTTGGTAATTGCAATTTTTTATCTGTTATACCTTGAATAGCGACATTTTCTGGGAATCTCTGTGGATACTTTTTACAAAGTTTTCTTTAAAAATAAAAATTCCTGAGCCAGAGTCTCTTAAAATTATATACAATATATATATATATATATATATATATATATATATATATATATATATATATATATATATATAACGTTGAGTGCAAGGACATTTTTGTACATTACAATGAAATTTTTATCAAAATGTATATGTGGTTTTTTGGGCGTATATAAGTTTGGGAAACAGTGTCTATTATAAAAATTGATGTACAGAAATCCATTTTAGATATAGATAATTTCTTTTATATTTTGTATATTACCAAGACATTTTGTTTTAAGATTCGTGAAACGTTATAATACTAAATATTAAAACGTAAGTAGGTATATGTCTGCACTGATTTCAATTAAACAATGTCATATCGCAAAAGCAAGTTAATATTCCTATATATTTTCCAGTATTCTGTTGTATTTTCAATAGTTATCCACTGTAAAATCAAACTTTTTCTATTATATGTACTGAGTTGATATCTTATTTAGTTATATTTCGTTAGCTAAACTATAAAATTATTTTAGTTTAATACACATATTTTCTTATTTCTAACCGTAGACTTTTTTTATAAAAATGAAAGGCGCATTAAGGTAATGTTATTTTTCAATGAATATTTTAACGATATGCGGCATTCTTAGGTTTCTCAAGAGATATATGTAGAATACATAGTTTTGTAATATATAGCATTCTATTATATTTTAAAATGTAAAAGTATCAATTGAATATAATTAATTGTTGTTATTGTTACATATTTTTATTTAACTGTACTTCTGTGTAATATATAGGTATATTATAACGTTGAGTACAGGGACATGTTTTAACATTGCAGTGAAATTTTTGTCAAAGTGTAATGTTTTGTAATGTCAAAGTATATGTTTTTTTTTTGGTCGTAAATAAGTTTGGAAAACAATGCCTATTATAAAAATTGATGTACACAAATCCAAATTTATTACCCAAGTATATAATTTTTTTGCACAATAAAAGTAATATTGTGTATTACTAAGACATTATGTTTAAAGGTTCGTGAAGCAACAATAACCAATATCAGGTGGCAAAAGGAAGTACTGTGCGTTTCACGAAGTTGTATCCCGGACTGGAATGTTAGTATATATCTCCAACGTATGGAGCGTCGTCATGTTATTATTTAAATTCAATGCATTGGCACATTTCGGTTACGGACCGCTACAAATTGAGGTGGTGTGATTTAAACGCGCGTGCAAGTCTCGCACAGGATTTGCCAGCGAATCCTGACAATCCGAACATTCCAATCCGGGATACAACTTCGTGAAACGCACAGTATCTATACCTCCGTCGATATAATCCTTATAGGGAGGGAGATATACCTGACAGAGTATTCTATAAGCATACTGTGAAGGTAAAAATAATGTTTAACTTGTAAATTGAATGTACTATTCTGACCCAACGTGAATTACTTAGTTACCTAAACTATGTAATTATTTACAATAAATAAAACTGAACACAGGACACAATACATAGACTCAGATATTAGTATGTACTTATATGTTAAAAAAAAAAGAAATTGAAATATTGCAAATAGTCGGCAAGCAAAAACTATACAGGCTAGCCTATTTCCGAGTATCATCGCAATCTCGGAAACCGTAAGATTTACAGGGTAAGTTAAATTACGGCAAAGTTGAACAATTTGATGCTTATCAAAATGCTACTTGTTGAAAAACGCGTTACAAGTTGACAGAAAAAACATTAAATAGTAGGTAAGTATACTGGTAAATTCACTTTCCATAAAATATGTCTATAGTATTCTATTTCTATTTGCTTTATTAAATAAAAATAACTCCTACCTTATTAGAACTTAACTAACGATATCTCCCAGGTGAATTTACAAAAATAACGAAATAAATATTATAAATATAATAATATTTTAAAATATTAAATACTTTTGTAACTATGGGTCAACTGTAACTTTTACGCACGCCCTCTATTCAATAATAGCTGAACTATAGCGTATCAAGTTATAGGTACGTAGCGTACAGGAAACCGCGCTGTAGGTGATTTTCATAGATAAATAATTAAAGACAAAATGGAAAACAAGTGAATATGCCTCGTGATTTTTTAAGTCTACCTTTCTTTGTAATAAAACATCTATCACAATATTTAATTGCAGTGACCTATCGATAAGGCTAAACTTTGGTAAAGCTTATATTAATTTGAAAAATTTATTGTTGAACGTACGTACGCGTTGGAATGGATACATGATATGTTAATATATTTTTTTAATTATTATATAATTATCGACTTTTTGCAATATAAATACTAGCACTACCTAAGTTAAAGTTTCTACTTCCCAATAATGGCTCAATATTTAATGTAACCTTTAACACTGTTTAAAATTTCTAACTTTGAAATTACCTCTAGAGGGCGTTTTAAACGAAAGTTATCTATACCTTCATCTTCAGGGTTCGTTGACTGAACTTAACTAATTTTTTTCAAATACGACTCTGTATATTTTTAATTCTCCATTAAATTCTAAATCATAACAAATATTTGTTATCATAAACTATAACAAATATATGGGTTTAAAAGTATGTATGAAGACATATTTAATATAATAATAATATCTCTACCCCTCATTCCAATAACACGGATTAGCCCGGAAGTCTGAAACTTGTGTGTGAGGAGCGGCGGTATATTATTATGTCGCAGGCCGAATTTGCTCCTCAGGAACGACTTACGTTGGTCCATAACCGATCATATGAACACATGAGGGTGAGGGTACTCCTGAGAACCTGACAGTGGCCGCGGTGACTGCTACCTGACCTTTGAACCTTCTGCCCTCCACGCCACGTTGACAGGTCTTTCCGAGTCGTTTTACCTCCAGCACACAGAGTGGAGTGATACAATGTACAATGTACAGCGCAGCGCAGTTCTTTTATGGTTGGGTCGGTAATTCAGTGCTGGAATGAGGGAAACCTGGAAACCTCATTAGTTAGGGGGACAGTCAAACATCAACTGATTTTAATCTCTCACTTTAACATCAAGTTGACATTTTTCCCATCCTAGGCCATCGCCAAGATGGTTGCCAACCCATCCCTGTGAACAAGCCTTGATCTACGAGTAAACAATTGAATGAAAAATTTTTTGGTGGAATGGGTATTCGACCCCATGATCTCTGGGTTGGACGATCGAGACACTAAATTCTGAGCTACCGATTCGCGACCGCCACCGTTAATTGGTCAACTATTTGAAAAGATTTGTTAAATACCCTATTTAAAAAAGTATGTATCTTCTGTACTGAGCATTATTTACTCTTTTAATTAAGTACTCTTGCAGGCAGCATAGTTCGTGCTTATTATCGAATTACTTTAAAACCCAATACAGGGTGATAGCTACAGAGCTACTATCACTTTTAAAAACTTTTAACCCAAATAGACCCAATTTTTTTAAATAGAGGTATTAAGTTTCAGATTCCTAAAACTGATACTTTCTATTTTGTTAATTTATTAAAGTTATTTGTCATTTAATACACCTGGGCATTATTATCTCTTGTAGGTCGCTTTTAATTATTTGAGACTGCCTTGACGATTGTGTTTAAATAACAATTATGTCAATTATAACGAGTTTCTCTAAATTCAGTTTAAAATGATTAAAATACCAATAATTCTGTTTGAGTGATTAAATTGCTTATAAAAATAAAGGAATTGTTCGAAAATTTTAATTAAAAGTCAATGTTTGGGTACTTCCACCATTTTGCCGAGTTTTTGGGTTATTTCGTCTCGGAATGTACTTATTTTCATTAAACTTACTACTAATATCAATCATGTCTTAATTCTTCAGTGAATATTATAAATTTGTTAGTTATCCTTATTACCCTGTGGTTATATTAGCCAATTATGATTTCAACACAATCATCAAGTCACTCTGAAATAATTAAAAACCACATACAGATAATAGAGATTATATTGTAACAATTAGATGCAATAAAAATGCCAAATAACCCCTATATGTATATGAAACCTAATACTTAATATCTATTTGGAAGACAATAAAATTTATTGTCCAATTAGATAATAAAATTAGGTATATTCAATTTAAATTAATTATTTCGCTTCAAAGTTTTAAAATTGGTATTTCCGTGGCTATCACCGTGTATAAGATGTTAAAGTAGTTCGAATATTCAGGAACTTATAATACCTATTATATACCTAGAATATAATACCTACAAAGACAAACATTCCTACTTAATTGAGACAGCCAATAATGCTCAGTTCAAAAGATTCAAAAGATGCATTCTGTTGGAAGGGACCTATCAAAATTTTTTAAAATACATGGTAATTCAGCTAACTCGTTCATTAAAAGTTTAAGGGCTTCCTAATGAAATATATTTTTTTAAATTTGTTGTTGGACTACGTGTCATATTTATCAGCCTCGTAAACGTGATTTTTCTTTAATTTTCATTGCCCGCTCACAAGCAATTCAAAGAAATCGAAATTTATTGTATTGAAGGTAAATACGTCGATAGCAAAAAAATGGTAATAGTGGTATAGGGAATCCTATATACAGATTGAAAGATCACTTTATTCTCCATCAGATAGACCAATAAAATACAGGGTGTTCCATTGAAAGTAAATGACTTTTGGGCAGTTGAAATTAGTCAGAATCAATTTTTTGAACAGCTTGTAAGTAATAAAATTTGAATTATACAAAGTCTCAAAGCTCGATAGCTCGCCTAACCATGGCCCAAAACTTGTTACCATAAACTTTCCTTGTCAGTCGATGACAAGCATTTCAATAAGCTAGGTACTACCAAATAAATTTTTTTCAAATAAATTTAAATATCTCAAAAACTATTAACGTTCTTTGGTTGTGACACATTAAAAAACGTAGATTTTAACGGGGAAATCAAAAGTGTAAAAAATATAGGGTATTCCTTTTAAAATAAGAAAGTTGATAGTCATTTCCGTTATAACCGGAAGTGTCAGAAAAACGGAAATACTTCGGATGAATCGAACTTTCTCGAAAACCTCTGTATCCTAATTTTCAAAAAAATATTCTAATGGGAAGTCCTTAAACTTGAACTTGAAGACCTTAATAATGAACGGGTTAGCTGAATCGCCCTGTATATAGATCAATAACTGAATATGTGTATATTTTAGACCTATACTAGCTTATATCATGTTTGTCTATGCTCATGTTTGAATTCAAAATTGAATGAAAAATTAAAAAATGTTAAATAATTTATATCAATTACACTGTATTTGAAATTATATTTCATATTTTCATTAACTGTAAACTGAACGTCATTACTTTTTTGTCTGTGGTTAAAGTTACAAAATTTTGTGATATTTTATTTATACCTATTGTAGTAAATATATTATAACAAATAAATTTAAAGTTTTTTAAATAGAGAAAGCAAGAACCAAAACGCCTTAGATTAATTACTTTTATTTGTATAAATTGTGCATTAGTAGCCGAAATTGTGCAAATGGAAAAATTAGTCTTATTGGAATATACATTAATGCTACATAGATTTCCGGAACATATACATTTGTTTAACGAATACTTTCAGGACATTGGGTCATCAGCAAAAAAATTATTCTGGAATTTGTACATTTATTTAGTATAGAATTCCAGGACATCGTTTCCCGCAAAAATATGTTATGTATACGTACAAATAATACAAGGTGAGACAAAGAGAAATATATCTTTATTCATCTAAATCATAAGCTACCCATTTAGTGTTAGTTCTTGGTGTGTTTCAACTGAGAAGGTTGTTTTTTAGATAGGTAATACTGGGATTAGCAAACAGTTAAGTATACACTCTTAAATTGTTATCAATTATTTATTAATTTCTGTATATTTTAGAATAACATGTTTGGCTTGGTTAGATTTTCCGACCACTCTTTTGGGATATACAGTAAAAAAAATGTCACGTCTATTCAGGGTGATATTTGCATAGTAAAACATAATGGCTCAAAATATGAAGCAAACATAATTGCGTGGGATGGTAAGTACTTACACTATTAATACCTATGTATTATATTTCAGCATTTTCTTAATTGTTATTTATTCTTTAATAATACTTTTCTATATACAAAAAGTCATGAAAATGTTTTATAAAATAAATTTTATACTGTATTATCAGAAAGTAAGTGTAGATATTGTTACAAAGTTTTACTAACTATTTCAAAATTATTTAGCTGCAGAAATACCTAATTAAATTTAAAATTCAAGATAAATATTTTTTTAAAAACAGATTTTTTTAATTTTTAGTAGTTTCGGATACTAGCTACCTATCCGTTATTAAAATTTCTAAAAAATACTTCCAAACATTATTTATCTTAATGGTTTTTTGACTACCATGGGATAAAAATGTAACATTCTTTATTCAAATACAAGTTCAGGTTTATCATGACGTGACCTTTTAGACTACTTTGAACTTATGCTAACGTTATGCAGGTGATTTTCCGATTTTTTTTTTTTAAACTTCATTTTAAAATACACGGCGACTAATAATCGTTTTAAAACGCATAATTTTCGAACAAAAAATGAAAACTCACTTTAATATAAAGAACAACAAATTCTCATACAACAATTAACAAGTGAAGTCAGACAGCCAACAAGATATTATAACAGGAATAATAATAAAATTTTATTTTCAAAGTCAACTAGTTATTAAAAAAAATCTAGAAGGCTCGGGAATTTGAAGGTATAATTTTACATGGTATTTAACAGTTATACTCTATAAAATTTTAGTTTTTTAAATTTTTATGTTATTTATGAAGTACTTGACATATTAAGAGTTTACAGGTTTCTGGGATAGAATCATTTTAAACCTTTTGATATGTAAGTACTCATCATTGTTTTAATTTGCTCGTATATTGATTTTTTTATGAAAATAATAGTAAATTGCGTTACTTTATTGTGTTATTTTTAATTAAAAAGTTTTAATATGTACATATATTGTAACAATTATAACAAAATAGTGTCGAAAAGGCATTAGGTCCGTATTAAATTAAATTTTTATATTGGCCAAGTGTTACACTGTTGAATTTCTTTAAAAATCCGAAAAATCAAGATATATTAAAAAAATCGTCGGATAGAAAAAGTAATAATCCCATTTTAAAGCTCATTAAAGATTGCAAGAAACAAGTGTGTATCTTTTTGCTCTAGTATCAATATAAATAACTCCAGAAAAAAAAAGAATTCAAAATATAGATATTCATTTCATTTTTCCAAAATAGTTAGAAATCCAAAAATCATATAAAAAATTTTTTGTACCACTTTATTGGCTCTATCTTTACACAACTTTTTTTCTGTTTAATCGAATATATATCGCGTAAGAGAAAATTACCTGAAAGACATATTATTTTTAATTTTTAGAGAATAAAGCAAATTTGAAACTTATTGAAGAACAGGAAATAAAGAAAATATATAAACCTTCAGATGAATCCAATTGCGAAAACAGTTTTATGGATGTTTCATTTGGGATAGATTATGTGGATTTAAACAGATCATCGAACTCATTAGTTAACAATTTTGAGGAGTCTGTGTTTGATACTTATCCAGAAAAAACAAATGACGTTGCGCAATTGTCAAGTAGCACTTTTTTAGATTTTTATGATAAGGAACGTGAAGTTAATCCGGCAGAAAAATCAGGTATGTTTCTTTATGTATTTAACAAAAAAAAGAATTTGCTTTATTTGAAAAATATTTAAGATAGTACCTACCTAAAATATTAAAAAAAACTGATCTGTAAAATATTAAAAAAACAGGAAATCAAAAGTACCCATATTAAATAATCAAAGTATAGTATCAAGGCAAATTTCTACAGTTTTCTTCAGAAAGTCACTCTATAATAATGCTATAGTGTTTTTTGAGGTAAACTTTAGAAGTTTGCCTTGACACTACACCTTCAATATTTCATTTGAATACTTCTGGTTTATTATTTTAGAGGTGGTTTAATTCCAAAAAAGACTAGAATGAATAATGAAAATGCACTACAAATAAGTTACGACATTATTTTAGATAATTTTAAAAAATTAAATTTTCAGACTGCTTGAAGTATCTTTTACTTTTAGTTATTCTATTCTAGTACCTAATTAGTAATTACCTATTTTTAATGAACAGTTATAATTTATTATGTTGTGATTAATCTTATATTTTAATATTTATTTTGAATAAGACAGATATACTCATGGTGGTCACTATGAATTCTAATTTCAAACATGTAATTCTTCACTAATACTGAAATGAATAAATTATTGTTTTTTCTTTTTAGAGAAATATGAATTTCAAGGACTAGTCAATGAACTACCCGAGGACAAAGAACCATCAGGTAAATACTATTATATGATGTAAGTAACTCTAAGATAAAATCAAGAAAACAAATCTGTAATTATTTATAAATTAAAATTGAAGGTTTTATGGCCCAGGCGCATGTCTGCAAAATATTGCTTATTAAAATTTTATCTGTTATATTCCTCCCGTACATCATAAAATACTAAAAACTTGTTGGTTGCTCATTTATAAGTTCCTAAACGTCCCATGATCTACATCTGAGTAAGCTGTTTTTTTTTTGTATCCTTATATTATCACACTTACTATCACCCCCTATGCCGGTTTTAAGCACCTGCAACTGTATTTCATATCTAATACTTCTAACATTTCACTCAACCATAACTTATTGGCTACGTACAGGGTATGTCACAATTTAAGCATTACAAACTACCAGTGATATATAACTAATTCTAACAATTAATTAATTAAAAAAATAATGTGATAATTATTATTAAAAAAGTGAAAAATTAAAATCAATATAATTTTTATATGGAACAGTAGGTAATTCTGACCAAAAACTTACTTTCGACTTAGGTACTTGGTATATCACTTACGGTTTATTAGTATCACTAAGTTTTACAAAATTATATTAGTTGTGATGAGATACACGGTAGTGCCTACCCTCTTTTGGTTGTTGCTACTATACAGGGTGTCCCACTGGAACCAAATCAATCTATATATGGAAAACTATTCATAGGAAAATTTTGAAAATTTGAGGATATACTAATGTTGATGGGGGCAAATCGCCTAAAATATTTTCAGATGCTAGCGCTTTTGGTTATACCGGCAGTAGGTGTCAACTTGCTTATTTTAAATGGGACACCCTGTATATCATTGCAATTTTGGATTTTAGACGAGATTCTAAACACATTTCATGTAGAACGTCCTATACCTTTCTTCAACTGTTAGAAATATTGACAGGTGAATATTGACATTTTTCAACTTTAACATCCTGTAAAATCTAAACGATGTGAGACCAAACAAAATACAGTTGCAACTGCAAATTTACATTTAGAACTTGGAATTTGCACAGTCGCCATTGCATAAAAAAGGTCACTACCATAAAATTTTGTTAAATCAAAGTATTATTGTGTCTTTTTTACTAAAACTTATTGTTGCATGTTTTATTTAGCATTGTGGACTGAGTAGGTAATAGTTATTGAAAAAAATCTCATTTGTCTCAACATTTTTGAAACACAATTATTATATAATAATTATAGTCTCATAATTTGTAAGCAGGTAGTTATTAAAATTTCAAATCATTTTAGATTTCGAGGACAATTCAGTTGATGACCCGAACTATGAACTATCTGCAAGTGAGATATCTTGTAACAATTCAAATGACTTTTTAAACGATAATCACAATATTTTGACAAATATCGGAGAATCGGAATCTAATTTGTTGAATACTGAATCACAGAATTTCAATAGCTATTCAAATAGCTTTGAAAATGAACATCAAAATATTTCCAATAACGGCTCGACAAGGGTATCTATTCTATCAAACACTGATCCCCAATTATCTGCTTCTCTCACGGAACCAGGTTCTTGTGATGATAATAACATGGTAGTAATGGAATCTAGAGGTAGAAAAGGAGACAAAAAAGCTAACTTTTGCTTTTACTGTCACACAAAACAACAAAAAATTGCCCGACATTTGGAAAGTAAACATAAAGATGAGGAAGAAGTGAAAAAATTTGTATTGCTACCAAAAGGTACAACAGAAAGAAAACTAATTATTGGCAAAATTCGAAAAAAAGGAAACTTTCTTTTTAACACTAATGAAAATTTTAAAGACGGTGAATTGATTGTTTCGCGTCGTCCTAAAAGTGCTAAAAATAAAAGCGCTAAAGACTTCAGAGCATGTGCAAGTTGTAAAGGATTTTTTTCAAAACAAACTCTTAGAGTTCATTTCAATTCATGTACAGGAACTAACAACAAATCTCGTAGATTGGCCACTTTACTCAGTAAGAAAATCACTGGGAGAATTCATTCTAAAGCATCAAATATTGTCAAAAATGTTCTGTTTCCTCCATTGCGAGATGACGATGTATCAAGAATAATTAGATACGATGAGCTTATTATCATATTCGCAAATAAAATGGTTGAAAAGTATCGAGAACCCAGACATTTTCAAATGATCAGACAAAGGTTAAGATTACTTGGAAAGTTCTTAATCAACTTGAAACAAATTAACACTAGCATATCAAATCTTACTTGTATTTATGATGCAAAATTCGTTGACGATGTAATGGTCGCTATTAACATGTCTGCTGGATATACCGAAAGTACGAACAGTTATCAAGCTCCAACAGTAGCTTTTAGTTTAGGTACCTTACTAAAGCAAATAGGAAACATATTGATCACTAAAAGTATAAAAGATCACAACGATACAATAAAGAAAAGCACTAAAGATTTTTTGAAAGTTTTTATACAGGAAGTTAACATTAATGTCAACAGGACCGTTGCCGAGACACAATTAAAAATGAAACGAAAAAAGAGTATAATTTTGCCATCCATGGAAGATATTAGAAGATTACGTGATTACTTAATCAGTGAGCGAAATATTGCGTTAAATGATTTTAAAAAGAAAATTTCACCAGCTGCTTGGTTGAAATTAGCAGAGTTAACACTAACATCTATACAGTTATTTAATAGGAGAAGACCTGGCGAAGTAGAGCGAATAACCATTGAAGATTTTGACACATTTCAAAATATAGAACAAAGTAACGCAGATTTGTTTAAGTCGCTATCTAACATGTCGAAGGAAATTGCAAAAAAATATGTAAGATTTACACTAAGAGGAAAGTTGAATCGAACAGTTCCAGTACTTTTAGATACTAATTTGTTGGAATGTGTCAAATTACTAATCAAATACAGAACTGAAGTAGGTATCTTGAAAGATAATCCATATGTTTTTGGATTACCAGGAGGACATAAAAAACCATACAAACATCTTCTTGCTTGCCACTTGATGCGTAAATTCTCTGAAACATGTGGGGCTGAACATCCAAATAGACTACGGGGCACTAATTTGCGAAAACACATTGCCACTACGTGCATTACTTTAAATTTAGAAGACCAAGACATCTCTGATCTATCAAACTTTATGGGTCACTCAGAAAATATCCATAAAGGAATATATAGACAACCAATTGTGAGTAGAGAAATTTTAGGTATATCAAAGCTTTTAGAGGCAGCTCAAGGCGTAGAGGCAGCTGATAATAGTGATGAAAACATCTCTGATAGTGATGATGAAGATGAAGAATCGTATAAATATAAAAAAGTAGAAGACAATTATAAAAATATAACTAATATGCCTTCAACATCTAACATTGACCATATAAATATGAAAAAAAGGAGAATAAGTGAGTATTTTTTTTATTTTTTATATTTTAAAAAAATGTTAACTATAAGTGTTGAATGTTTATGCTGAAAAGTTAAAATCACATTTTAAATATTTTTAATAATGTATGGCTAATACCAAAAAGGGTTTAAAGCAACTACCCCACAGATGTGGGGAATAATAATAATAATAATAATAATAATAGAATAGAATTTATTGACATTATCATATACAATGAAGTACATTTATTGTCACAACTTAAAAATATAAAACAATGAAAAACAATGTCCAAACTTATAATAATAATAATAATAATATCAATAATAGATAGATAGATAGATCTTTATTGACAATACATACAAAAGTACCGGGTTTTCCAACGAAATGACTCACCCCCTATATCTTTTTTATTTGTGGTGCTAATAAAAAAAGTGTTATACAAAAGTTTTATCATTTTTTACGAGCTTTCCAGATATGTAGTTGAACAGCCAAAATAAGTGCAGCTTAAAGAAATATGACCCTAGGTTCAATTTTTTTAAATGGATTACACTGTATATTTTTTGATTATTGCATTCTACGGGTTTTTCTGATTTCAAAAATATATATATGTGCTATAATCGATGCAACAGTTGTCATTTTATGGAGCTTTTTTTATAACATAGAAGCTGCAGCTGCCTTAGACATTGTTCATTTATCAAATTAGCCTTGGATGGAAACAAGGCCTCAAATAGGAGTAATTGCTTCCAAAACGTGTTATAAAAAAGCTCCATAAAATGACAACCGTTGCAGCGATTATAGCATATATATATATTTTGGAAATCAGAAAAATCCGTAGAATGCAGTAATCAAAAAATATATAGGGTATTCCATTTAAAAAAATTGGACATTGGTTCATATTTCTTGAAGCTGCACTTATTTTGGCTATTCAACTACATATCTGGAAAGCTCGTAAAAAGTGATAAAACTTTTGTATAACACTTTTTTTATTAGCACCACAAATAAAAAAGATATAGGGGGTGAGTCATTTCGTTGGAAAACCCTGTACATTTATGTCACTACACTATAAAATTTAGAAATAAAGTAAAATATAAACAAGAAGGAATGTTAATAATTTAAAATGGCCTGCAATAATTAATACATTAAAAATTTAATATAAAACAAAATACAATCAAATGGAAAAGCCAGAGAAATATTCCAAAGACCTACAGTAAGTCAAAAACTAATATACCTCCTTATGATACAAAATTTTGGAACTCATTGACACTATAAAAACATTGAGTCAAAATAATAAAATAATACCTGGAATTGCAAAAGTTAGCCATACTTGGAACGTGCCATATAGCTCGTAAGGTCTTGAATGTAGAAACCTGAAAAGAAAAATGAAGGTTTAGGCGCTTGCTTCATAAGCCGTGTCTAAATCACTTACCTGAGTCACTCAGAGACTATGTTAATAATATTAATAATAATAATAATAATAATAATAATAATAATAATAATAATAATAATAATAATAATAAGCTGATCATATCAGCTTATAACTAAAAGCTAAGTTAGAAACATGTGGGCTATTTATCTTCTACCTTGAATCATGGATCACTCGGTTAAATTTAGAAAAAAGCAATTTTCGTATATTGGCAATTTTAAAAGAGAAATCTAATTAATTAATAATGATATAATGGTCCAGCAGAAGAGGAAAACTTTAATAATAAAACTCTATAAATAATAAAACTCTATAAACATTTTAGGTAATAATTGGATATAGCTGACGACATTTTATCATATCTTACAGGTACTTTAAACAGCAAAAATAATTCAACTAAATCACAATAGAAACTGCTCAAATTAATCCACATTGCATTTTGTTTTTTCACAGCACCTAACATGTGTTTGCTTCTAGTATAATTTTTTGTTTAAAGTATTATTAGTATTAGTAGTGTAATAGATAATAAATTAAGCTAAATACTATACAGATTATTTACTTCGGATCCATATTAAGCAATCAGATGCCTTGGTTTAGTTAAGTTAGCTTGTATAATTTTGACGATTATAAATGAATTAGATTACTATAGCGTAACTCGGTAACACAACAGCCAACAGACTTCTGTTTAACTTACATATTAACAATGAAATATTATAATTCAAAAAGCGTATTTTGAAATTCCGATCTCAAACTTCCTGCACAAAATAATTGGTACAGTCGTACCAGTTTTACAGAATTATTTAAACTGGCACTCTTTTGTTATTGTGCAACCAGTTACCGACATATTATCCGATAATATCGAAATACTTACTTATTGTGGCTGATGAAGTCCATATTCCACGATTAAAATATTTTGAAATAGCACTTAATATATTATATTTTATAATGTTCCGTATATATTTATTATTATTATTATTATTATTATATATGTGCATGCAGTCACCGATTTTTTTGCTCAGTTGTTCCATACTGTAACTTCTTAAAGGTTAATATACTTTTTTTACACTGCGTATATTTGATAAGATTATTTTCATTAATTTTAATGGCATTTATGTTATTGCAGCTGCTCAGGGTTACGGATCCTCTAAAAAAATTAGATGGACAGAAGACGAAAAAAACGCGGTTATGAGGATCTTTGGTGATAACTTGCGAAAAAAAGTGTTACCGTCCCTGAAAACCATTCAGGCGGCTATTAAAGAAACTCCGGCTCTTCAAAACCGAACGTCGCCACAAATAAAGACGTGGATCCACAACAATTTTAAGGGGAAGAAAAAATTATCTTTCTCAAACTAGTTTAAATTTGTTAAAACTATAATTGCATTGTTCATAAGCAGTTTAGAAAGAATTTAGGAGACAGTCAGTCAGTTCAATCGCACGATTTACCCATTACGTGCTTCTTTATTCTAACTCTACAGTTACAAGGAACTAAAGTTACAAGGAACTTTGATTTGTCACTTGAAGTATAGATTTTGGACGGGAAATTTCCTAATCAATTTTCATTAAAAAAATTATTAATCTACAGGTGATAGGAAAAACATATATTTTAACGGACGGAGCATAGCTCCGTCCACCCGCTTGCTTGATAATTGCTTATTAACAATAAGCAATTATCCTTTGGTACTGTCAAAACAGCCAGTACGGCTCATTTTCTAAAATTAGTTTTATATATTCAGGGTGTTCATATACATAGAACGTCATATATATATTTTTTTAATTTATCACCCTATACATTTTTATACATTTTCATTCGCCTTGCTCTGGGCCGTCCACCGATATTTTGTTTTTTACTATCACATACGGCGCTTCCATTTTATTAACGTTATTCTCAAATACTCGCGTATTACATGTAGGTACTTGTGAACATTCTCTTAGGGTGTTAAATTAAAAAAATTTTTTTGTAGCGCTCTATATGTGAACACCCTATATATAAAAATAATTTTAGAAAATGGGTCTCAGTGGGTTCTCTGACTACACCAAAGGATAATTGCACATTGCTAATAGCAACGGAGCTATTACTTTTGGTCCCCCCCCCCTCTGTTTATAAAATAATATAATATGTATGTGTATAGGTAATGTTGAGTTTAAGAAATAAGATTTTCACATTACAGGGAAATTCATAATTTTGTTAAATGAAAATTGTTTAAGAATATTTCTCGTTACAAATCAAAGTTCCTTGAAACTTTAGAATTAGAATAAAGAAGCACTTAACAGGTAAACCGTATACAAAATACATAAACATAAAATACGTAAACATATAGGTAATACAAAATCTAGTTTCTTTGTAAGAGTTCCTAAATTCTTCAAGCGAATAAAATGATCCTCTCCTAAATACTTTATATTCACCTTGGAGTTTGTGTTTATATGTATACATATATATATTTTTTTATTTTCTGTTTATTTTAAGAATAAAATTTTTTATTGTGTTGAGTATTTCTGTTTTAGTATATTTTATACAACACTGTAAATTATTCATGATCTACTGCAGTCCAGTTTTCAACATTCTTATTCATCGATACAAATGATATAATTTTGAGAATCTAATTTATATTTATTTTATTTATTTAGTATCTACCACAGCTGTCCAGACAGGTCAACCCAAAGCATCCAGTTAAAGACCGGAAACTATATTTATACTTAAGAAATCTAGTGAACCGTAAGAAAAATAGTAATCGATAATTCAATATAAGCAATAGAAACAATTTTTATTCAACTACTATTACTATTATTATGTGTAATTTTAGCCTTCTCAATTTTTTTTATAATTGGAATCACTTGTATGATACGGCAACCAAACAGTATCAATTTTATTACCAATTTGGCCCTACAATATCGAATCCCTAGAATGTGCAACAAATAAATAATTAAAAGCGAAAAAAAAATAGTTTATTTAGATATAAATAAAACCTATGTTTCGTAAATAATACATGCTATACAAGGAGTACGCATTGAACGGTAATAAGCAACAATAATTATTATATATCCACCAGTTATTTTCTACCGGCCAGACAGGCCCTACAAATAACGTAACCGGCCGTCCTATTGGGAGATCGCCCGGCCTCCCAATCCGCCCCTGGGAAAGAATTGATACTTGCATTGAAGATTACGGATATAAAATCAAGTGATGTCAAAAGGTTTGTCACTCCCGTTCTTTATGGAACGAAAATGACGTGTTTTACTGCATTTCAGCTTCCAAACGAAGAGGGATGAGTTAATCAAATTCGTGTCAGAGATTGATAATAAATATAGATAGTGACGGTGGTATCAAAATTTTTGTCATATTGTATTAGTAATGTTCGGTCCAAATTTGATCAACGCATATCCCTTTGTAAGTGTTACTTCTGTTATTTACACCCGGCGATTTAAGGACGGCGATGACAAAACTTTTGATAGCACCGTCGCAATATATTTATTAATAATATGTTGTAGTAATAATGTTCCATCCAAACTTGATCAACGCGTCCCTCATTTAAGTCACTATTAGATATAGATAATACAGAGAGTTCCAGAATGATTGTCCGGTACGGGAACGCAGCCTATCCCGAATATAATCAAAATTTATTTCCATTTGCTAAAATTACTTTCTTTTTAACTGTCAATTTGAAAATTTTCATATTTGACGTTTGACTCAGTGGCGTTTAGCATTTTTCGTGTTTAAATTGTTTTACTGAAGTATCATTTGCGTTTAAAACAGTATTTTTCAATACTACACCGTTTGAGAGAGTTCTAAATCAGGTTTTAACGCTCCACAATTCACAGTTTGAATAGGTTATACTGGTGATACATAGGAATAGAATTGTACAAAATAATAACTATCTTATTTTTAATAAATTGTCTTTATTTTATTTTTAAATCAACCTATATATACTGACGTACCATGGCATGGAACAAATCAAATCAAACCAGTAAATTCCCTTGCCTGCGCTCATGATTCTAGTGCAGATACTAAAAATAAAAAGGCGGCACATAAAAAATCATTATGACGCGGCACGGACAATCATTCTGGAACTCTCTTTATAATCCAGGCCCCTTGTTATTATTACTTCAAGAGATCCACCTCCCTGGAATTGTGATCCGAACTATCGTGCATCATTTATCCAATTTTCAGATTACTCATGGACAGGTATAAAGGTATTTGACTGCAGTGTAATGTTGAGAGTACCGCAAGGTTCTTCTCTAGGGAATTACTAGAATTACTTTAAAATTCTCATTAACAATATTCCTAAATGCTTCTCTAACAGTAATTTCCTTCTGTTTGCCATTAACCTAACATTTTTCAACAAAATCTCAGAAGTTCTGAATGGTTTAGCTCTACAGTTCAATCTTGACAAACTGATTCTGATACTGTAATATAACTACTAGAGATTATGTTTACCACATAATAGACGTTTGGAACTGTTTTCAGTTTAAAGAACTTTGTAGTAATCCTCAACACTTCCCTGAACTTTAATGCACATATATCTAATGTTGCTATTAAATCTTAACATAGGTATGTCAGGTTTTGTCAAAAATGTACTGTAAGTGCTAAAGTGATACTTTCAATTCTAAGACTGATGTTTAATTTTCCAAGACCGTCCTGGAACTAAATAATGGTCTTGGAACTGATCCTTAGATTAAGAGTCCAAAAGAGTGCTGGTATTATGCTTTGGACATATTATATAATGTATATTATATAATCCAGTTTTATTATAAGAGTTTCTAAACCCTTTCAATAATAAAGATGATCGAGCCTTAAATTCTTTCTGTATCGAAGTTTGTGTTTTTATATATTTTTTTCATTTTTTGTTAAAAAAATTATAATAATCTGCAGAGGCTAGATTTACTGCATAAATGATGTTTGATACTAACGGACCTTGTAATGACACTCAACACTTCCCTGAACTTTAATTCACAATATATTTATATCCAATGTTGTTGTTAAATCTTACTGAACTCAATGCTGTTCTAAGTTCTAAGATAAGTATGTCGAGTTTTGTTGAAAATGCATTGTTAATTTTCTAATTTATTTATTTAAATGCCATTAAGTTACTTTATTGTGCCTTAGGAAGATCAAATCTCCAGTATATTGCTACCCTGTCCTCACCTCGGAAAATTGTAATCACGTTTTTATTATTTGATGGGCAATACCTAATAGTAGTAGTAATAATATTTTTATTTTATAAAGTAGTTCGATTGACCATAGTTAATACATACTGTTTCTTATTACTGACACTAACATTTGAAGTTTATGGAATCTATAACGTGATTTATTAATATTTACATTTAAAAATGTATTCCTAAAATAACAATATGTTAAGATTCAAAAAGATTGTGCGTCCTAAATATACACATTTCGATTATGATTACTATATTACATTATTATTGAAATTGACTTTCTCATAATTTTAAGAAGTGGGTAGAAGATAAACTGATACCTTGAATTCCAGGACTGTTTAGTTTTCCAAGACTGTCTTGGAACTAAACAATTGTCTTGGAATTAGTCCTTAGTTAGCCAAAAGTGTGCCGGAATTATACTTTAGACATGTGTAGATATATAATTCAGTTTTTCATGTCCTCCTTTAAATTCTTTCTGTATCCGTTTCCGTTTTTATATATTTTTTTCATTTTCTGTTTATTTTAAAAAATGATAATCTGCAGAACCAACACATAAATGATGTTTGAAACTAAGGGACCTTGTTATGACCCTCAATACTTCCCTGAACTTTAATTCCATATTTATATACAATGTTGTTAAATCTTACTGAACTTAATGCTTTTGTTAAATGTATTAGGATGCTGGGTTTTGTTAAAAATGCACTATTAATTTTCTGAATTTAAATCTCGTTACTTTATTGTGCCTTAGTAACTCGGAAAATTGTATTCACATTTTTATTATTTTATTAGCAGTACTTATCTAGTAGTAGTACCTACTTGTAATAATATTTTTATTTTATAAAGTAGTTTGACTGACCATAGCGAATGCATTAATACGTACTGTTTCTTATTATTGACACTTTTTTGTGAAGTTTTTGGAATCGATTATGTAATTTATTGTATAGGTACATTTAAAAATGCATTCCTGAAATAACCATATGTCAAAATACTAAAAGATTGTGCGTCCTAAATTTGTGCATTTCGATTATGATTGCTATATTACATTGTCATTGAATTTGTCTTTTTCATGATTTTAAGAAGTGGGTAGAAGATAAAATAATACCTTGAATTCCAAGACCGTTTAGTTTTCCAAGACCGTCTTGGAACTATACATTATCGTCCTGGAAGTCCCTGTTTAACATATAATAATTCCAAGACTGTCCTGGAACTAAACAAATGTCTTGGAACTATTCATTAGTTAGCAAAAAAAGTGCCGGAATAATACGTTAAACATATATATATATATATATATATATATATAAGTAATTTTACGTATATAATAATAATAATAATGAATATAATAACCCTTTCACTCGTCCCGAAAACGTATGTGTTTTGTACTAGTTAAACAAATAACTATTTTGCTGTTTTTTTTTGAACTGTATGATTTTTTAGTTATGTTATGTACAAACTAACAATTTGGTCACAATACTCAACTGCAGTTAATACAATTTTGCAATTTCACAAATTTATTTCACCGCTCAATTAGCTTTAAATTCAGTTTAGCTGGAGAGTTCTGGATATATAGATTCAATTCTAAGGCACACAATAGACTATATTATGGTTCTTTGTCAATATTACATTACTATAATTTATTTTTGAAGTGAAACCAAAAACTTTTGAGAGAGTTTGAGGGTCTGCTTATGAGAAACTGTCAGCAGATTTGTTGTATATTATTAAACTAAATAATACCGGCTGCGTTTATCGAGTTTGTAGGTATATTTAAATAAATAACAATATTGTAATTCAGATGTTTAAGTAGATAAATAAATTGTAGACTTATTAATTTTATTATTATAAAATAAAGGCACAAAAAACAGTTAAAACACATTCTATACAAAGCAAAAATATTTACTGTTCGCTAAGGGAGTCGCTGACGGAAAACCATAAGTGTCAGCTAACATATTGTAGGTAATAGCACTAAGGTGGCATTTCATAACAAATAACTATGGACCTTTTTAGCCAAAGTTACATTTAATTACCTTGCGCACATTACCATTATTATTGATATAATTGTGTACAAGATATTAAAAAACAGCTTTAGCTAAGTTTCCTTTAAATGTAAGAATTGATCCGGTTTTTTTTAGCTAAGTATTTATGCAACTAATTAGAAAGTGTCTCATTTTGGTAACGCAAAGTGAGTTCCTCAAATCACACAAGTTGCTTACAAAGAAGATGCTACTTCGTAACGCGTTACATCAAGGGTTTTCCTAAACAAGCACATTTATTTATTAAATATATTAAAAATGGAGAATGTAGAATTTAGAATAAATAATTTTCTTATTTTGTCTGATCGCTCACTGAATCTGAACCTCTTGGACAATTTTTCCAGTTTCATCTCAAATATAAGTCTAGGTACTCAGATCTGGTGCGTGAGCAGCATCAGGTTTTTTCAAATGTCAACTGACCAGGCACTCCGATTCTCTCCCTCTTTCCACATAATGGGAGCAAGAAAAATGTACCTACCTTGACCCGGTATCTAGTGACTGTTTAAATATTGATGTCATGTAAAATGATCGATATTTTTATACTAAATGTGGTAATAATGCCAATGACCAAATTCGTAAGATATTAATTTGATTGAGTTTTCAATAAATTGGGAATAAGGTTTCTTCCTGTGCTGGTGATACATTTGATTTTTTTATTCCTATTTGATTTTGGCTTATATCTGTCTTCAGTTTTTTAAAACAATGAGATAGAGATTTTGTCACTACAAAGTCTATGTTTACATAAACTTTGCTGCAATCAATGCGTGTTCACGGTACGGGTTTAATGATCCGTTACACTATGTTACCCATAGGTGACCCAAAACAAAATAAGAGGCACTCGTAACACGAGCGCCAGAGGCATCACATAACATACAATTATAATTCTAGTGTTGTGCTATATATTATGTTATAGAATAGAACATAATATGTAAAATAAGATACAACAAACTGTCGTCGCAACAAGTCAAGATATATTAGTTTTGCTACTACGCGACAGATGGCGCTCACCTTAAAATTTTAGGCAATAAATTAAAACAAACAGGGGGATACAAAAATATTATTTTATTATAATGTAAAGGTGTTTTTTACACAATTTGCACCGTGTATATTTTTTCGCGCCATATGAATCAGTCATAAGAACATCCTACTGCATATAATTACTCAAAAGATGATGAAATTTAATTCTGGAGAAGGTAGGCACTAATAGTGTGGATATGAGATTAACAACATACTCGCTACAATGTACTATTATTGCTAACTGCTTTTGAAGTTAGTCATTACCCTAAATTTGGAATAGAAAGAGAAATGTTTGCAATGGTTTTTGGCAGGCATTGAGAGTTTAAAAACAAATCATCTAGGTACTTAGACTTCACTTCTTATATCCCTAATCAGTTTCAGCCTGTATCAGTAAACAATTTTTAACAAAATAGCTAAAACTGTTTCATAATCAAAAGCAATTAATCTTTGTCATTATATAGACATTATCACTTATTCCTTTTTTGGATATTCTTGGACTCTCCTGAAAAATTAAATAAAACCCTGCTCCAAAAGGATCTTTGCCTTTTCCAAAATATACTTTGCCTTTCTAAAAATATACAAAAATAATTATTATTTCCAGACAATATAAAAATTGAGTTTATAGTCACTCATTATCAGCTTTACAAAAATATGAATCAACTATTGTTTACGCTTCGATTGTACCAAATATATCTGTAGACAATTAGTTTAAATCTACTTTTTATTATATCTATAAGGCTCAAAATAAATCAAAAACAGATTGCTATATAATGGAAGACGATTGGTCACAATTGAACAAGAATATATTGGTAGTGCTAATATTTAGGTACTGCAATGTAGAAGAATGTAATATTTTTAAACTGATATGCCCAGTGTTCCCATAAGAGTATCTGAAGACACGTTTACGGATAAATAATACCCCACAGTAGTCGGTATTATAAACGAATAAACGAGTAGTCTGTTTGTGTGCAGGTCGCTATCGAGAAAACGGCCTCAGCTTCGAGGCTCCGATTACCTGACCGTAAAAGAATAATGCGAAAAGAGCATAATTATCTCTAGGTCTGGTGTATATTTAGTTAGATGTTATTGCCTACGGCAGCCTTAGGTCGACCAACTGCAAATACATACGCTATAAATAGAAACATGTCTTCAGCGAGACTTCTCTTACATTTTGTTCTGTCATCTCTTTTGTGCTCCTGATTGATGGTGACTGGCCAAACCAGTGTTTTTCGTTCATTCCAATCCTTTATTGTTTAAAGTTGCTTTCAGAAGTACCTCACCTGTATAATCACTGAAATATTTAAGTTATTGAATCAATATATAATGCTCAACCGTGACCATAAACAAACATTGTTTGCAAACGAATATATCTACCTAGGTTAACAAAAAATAACATATATACGTATTTCTTAATAAATTTTAATACGGGCAAATGTTGCTAAACATCAGACCTACTACCTACTCTATGCGGGTAGACTGGATATTTGATCAACGCACGACGGCCTATAATAATTGAGTATTCATTAAAAGCGCGGAAAACGGGTACTCATTTTCCCTTAAAAAGATTTCAACAATTTATTTACTTCCACGATGTACAAAATACGTTTCATATTAATATTGATGAGTATTTTCAAGACAATAGAAGTAGATTTGTCCTGTTAATAGGTATCTGATTATCAGTGGAGTTAACGGCGCAACCTCATACATGTCAACAAGTATTACGGCCTAGATATTTACAGAAAATGCATTCTCTGTAAAGCGATACTGAAGATCTGAACCCACCTGTAAATTATATATTTGACTTATTAGTTCCAGCTGTTGCACACGATCAATATCTCAATGTCAATATCAATAATTAAACCTCGGCCAATGTAATTTACCAATATAAAATAAGATGGGTCCTAGTAGCATCTTGTGGGTAAACCACGCAGATCACAACACGGCACGGCAAATACAGATCACAACAGCAACAGATTACAGCAGCAAATAGAGATAGAGTTTAATGAGTTTTCATATATCAAATATTTTATTGTATGTATTTATTATATTTTAGTTTACATTACCCAAGAGATACAATCCAATTAATTACAGGGTACGAACTATATACATAATATAAAAGGATAAAATCATTATAACAACAAAACAGCTATTAACAGACATATGAAATACAGGTGTGTAAAAAAATTTCTAACAAAAAAAATATACAGTGTGTCCAAAATAAAGATGGGATAGCATTGGATCTTGGAAACGGTAAGAGCTAAACTCAGGAGGCTTTTCCTCGTTAATTTTTAATGGTGGCAACAACAAGCTAAAAACGTAATTAAACTATTACTTGTGATACATCTTTGAATTGAGAATAAAAAATGGTATCAAAATTTCTATTTAAAAATACAGGGCCGTATTTAAAAAAAAAGAAGTTGACGATGGTTTCTCGGAAACGAAACGTCGGACAAAAACTTGATGAATGCCGTCTTCGAAATCAAAAAAAGATAACTTATTTTTGCAAAGTCCATGTAAAAGGTATTCAAACTGCTCAACTTTTTCATAATTTAACCAACTTTGTATCTCTTACCGTTTCTAAGATCCCAATGCTATCCCATCTTTATCTTGGACACACTGTATACAGATTTACCAAAAATGAGTGTAAAGCGGGCTATAAAATATAACAGTAGATTTAAATGTTGGACTAATTGTACCAAAAGAGTAATTAAGATTTTTTATCGACGCTACGCTGTAGCAAAGATATCAATAAAATCAGATATTGTATTACAGTTGGAGCAAATTATAAATAATGAACATTTTTTTGTGTTAGCCCGTCATTCAGGGAGAGAGAAAGTCGTATGCAGCCTGGAAGTTAATACACCATTAATTAATATAATAAGGCAAGTATTAATTAATAATTGCCCATTACAGATATACAATATTTACAAAGTGTAAATATCAGCGGAATTAGCAAATTGCTACAGTTAAGTACTTATGTTCCATGTTTCATATGAATGTTTATATGTTGCCAACCTACTGAGTTTGCACACATGGATGCTCTTAGCATATAATAATAATACTCTTAAGCTGCAGCATAGAGAAATTAATTGTCTATGGGTTGCTCAATTCTTAACGTATACAGCTGTAGTAGAAAACTATTTTTTATCGATCCAACCAAGTAAAATTTAGTTGAAGGTGTTCTCACATTTTGTACTAGATGTCGCAGGTTATTCTAATAAATATCAACACTATACACCTAGGTATATCCTGTAAAAATTGATCTATGAACTTTTCAACAAATACCTACCTCAAATACTAATATATAGGTATAGGATGGTGATGGATATAAGATTGAGACAATTTAATAACCGATTATTAATAATCGACATATTTTAGTGATGGACTAATAGTATTAACATAATTTTAGTATTAATTAAGTTCTTAAGTCCGATTCGACGTGTATTCGCTCACTTAACTGGGGAAATCGAATAATAAAATTTTTGCACCTAGTGCGGACCCGGTTAAACTTTTGCACCTGATGTACACTGAGTTGTATTGATGTAATAATACCAATATAACGCCTTTATTTCCAATTAATACCATTACATACATACACTCACCCTTTTGCAAAATAAAATTAAAATAAAAGAAACCAAATAAAGCAAAATTGTTTCCGTATAACTGGAGAATGCTCGCTCAAGAATCTTTTTCTAAAAAATAATTAGTAATCATTCTTTTGGATTTAATGCCACTAAAGTTTTTGTACTCATGGGGAATAAAAGTATTGTACAACTTGTAAATGTTAAATTTCAAACTTCTTTCAAATAAAGCAGTTTTATGAGGAGGGGGAGAAATAAGACATCTGTATCTAATATTAATATTATGAACATCTGAACGAAAAAATATTTATTTATATAAATATGTAGGCTGCCTACTTGTTAAAATTTTATGATATAAACAGAGAGTATTTACAATTTACATGACATCGGTCTGCCATATTAAGCCAGTTCAGCTCTTTTAATTTATGAGAAATATGATCAAACTTTCTGATGCCAAAAATAAATCTGATACATGCGTTTTGTATACGTTGAATTTTATTCACAGAATCTTGATCTGGACACGGACCATACACAGATGCACAGAAAGTGAATTGTGACAAAACCAATGTTTCACATAGCAGTTTTCTCGTGTCAACGTTTAAATTCTGCCTATTTAGATAAAACCATCTTAAGGCTGCATATTCTGTTTGAACGATTTTAGTAGCTATACATGTTCTCTAAACCTGAGGGTTTCATCTAAAATCAGCCCTAGATTTTTAACAAAATTAGAAATTTTTATTTGAGTGTCACTGACATTGATTTTTAAGTTCTTGGTTACATATAATCGGAGTTTTTCCCAAATATTAAAACCGCCGATTTAATGGGATATTGATGTACATTGAGATTTTCGTCCTGTGTTATCAATTATAATAATAAAAGATGAAATTCTATGCACACGGAGTGGGCAGAGGAAAGCGCTGAAATATATTCTCAAGTTGTCGTGTTTCCCGATCCAGCATTCGAAATCGAGAATAAACGAATCGACGAATTAAGTTGTATCATATACAAACCTACTACCCTATACAACATATTTGTACACCCTATATACCCTATACTACCCTGTATGCATATTTGAATAAATACTACTACTATTTTTCAGACGTTACAATTGATTGTTTCGAGATATTTCAATAATCTATTTCCATCGTCATGAAATCGTTGTAGGTACGGGCAGGGGGCCATACGTTGTAAGCCCAACATTTTATTTTTAACACTCGGTAGTGTCATCATCACTAAGATAATGTTCCTGCTAGATAAAAAATTTACGCTGCCTTACATAAGAACACCCACTATTTGATTAAATTTCTTGCTTAAACTCTTCACAATATATATTGCAGGAACTCTTTTAATTAACAGATGGAAATTTATATTTTCTTTAATATAAAATAAGATCACACTGTCATAAAAATTATAATGATTGACGAATGATAACCCTGAGACTGTTAGTTCATCCTTGTCGATTTTTATTAACATTTCTTAATGTTAATTTCTGAACAAAAATTACGTTATATTGGAGATTAAAAAGTCGTTATAATGATGTATTTAAGTTTCTTAGTTTTTGTCAATGCTATTCAAATATATTATGTAACAAAATTGTGATTACGGGTATATATTTAACATTAGAACATACTTGGAAAGTATTAAAAAGAAATTTGTGTAAATGTTTGAAATGTCAGCAGAATGTTGTACATTAGACAAGAAAATTTAAAATGACTTAATCGAATTTCACCTACGAAAAATGTCTGAAAATCTTATTGGTTTATGATGAGAAGGTGAGGCAGCTACCTATTTGGGTAACTTTTTTAAGGAAGAAAGCTTCAAAATCTATCAAGGAAGAACACGAATTTGATCAAATGCAAATGGTTAATCATAAACATTGCTAACGAATACACTGCCCCGTTAAAAAGGAGTCATTATTATTTCTTGTTTTAGACTACACTAAAAATGCTGTCATAACGAGGAGCCAATGTAAAAAAGCAAATCGCCTGTTTCTTACATCGAATCAAGAAAGGAAAAAAACTGGTAAATGGAACAAAAACATTCCAGTCTGTAGGAAATATATCTTGAAATAGACAGAGAGTTTTGCACAAACAGCAGTCTTGATTCTCACTGCAGCCACTGCAAGCCAATTAACAAACATTGGGATAAATAAAAACTAGTTAATATAAATAACGGACTAGAGCAGCGGACGGAGAAATATCAAATCTATAACACAATATTTGCATCTTAATAAAAAGTCCAATGAGAAAATAGCAAAGAAAAGAGAAACAGTGGAAACGAAACAATGAATTTCATGTTTCTCCACTTTCAAACTCTGTTTTATCCGCAGCATTCAGCACAACGGTAAATTTCACGTCGCAAAAATTAGCGCCACCACAAACGATTTTTGGGATGGAACTTTATGAAGAATTAACGGATATTTTTAGGCTATTTTGGTACCCTTTTATAAATTTTTCCTGAGCATCTTTCATTTCTCAAAAAAATGGCACAATGTCACGAAAACAGCATCCCTCTATCTTTAGTAGTAAGCCCTACACCATAGAAAGATAACTAAAACTTTCCAATATTGGAATATTCAATATTTCAATATTGAAACAGAATTTCATTTCACTTCGCAAATTTATTTTCCAGTAAGATTTTAAAGTAGATGTCTATGTCTTAAGTCTAGTAAGCATTTGATTTAATATACAAGGTTATCATAAAGTAAGGGATATATTTCAGCTTATTATGTATTTTTTAACAAATTAAGTTAATAACAGGATGTGAAAAAAATTCGATTGCTTAAACAATGGGATTTCTTATGTCCAACCGTGGTTAACGCAAATGTTCGATATGTCATCCATTTTGCTGCTGTACAACCACCAACCGTTCCTCCAAATTGTACACAGCATTATTCAGCATTTCTTGTCGAATTGCAGCAATTTGCTTCCTAATAGTCTTTTAATTCTTCCAGCGTTGTTGGTCGTGTTCTAAACATCAATTTTTTTAAATGACCCCATAGCCAGTAATCCGCTGGTCAAGATCAGGCGATCTTGGAGGCCATGAATTTACAAAATATCTGCTAATAACACGATTTTGAAAAACATCAGTTAAAAATTCTTTGACTGGTCGGTAAATATGCGGAGGTGCTCCATCCTGCATAAAAATCATGTTTTCAATTCTTTCGTGCTCGTTTTGTATCCATGGAATGGCATAGTCTCGTAACATATGCAGGTATCGTTCACCAGTAACAGTTACAGATACGGCCTCTCCATTCTGTCTGTATCTCCTCAAAAAAGTATGGTCCAATGATAAAATTAGATGTGACACCGCACCAAACGGTCACTTTCTTGTCATGAAGACCATCCTGAACGATTTCATGTGGATTATCTGTTGACCATATTCGATAGTTTTGAGTATTGACTCCACCATTTCGAGAGAAATGAGCCTCATCTTTCCATAAAATACAGGATAACCATTCGGGTTCAATTTCCATCTGAGCCAATATTTGAAAAGGAAAATCATACCTGATAGGAAAATCTGCATCATTTAATTCAATCAGCAGTTTAAGTTTATAGGGATACATTTTAAGGATTTTGCGTAAAATTTTCCAAACCGTGGTGTATGGTATTTGCAATTGTTTTGACATTGAATTCACACTACTGATTGCAAACGGATTAGTGTTGGCTATGTTTTGATTTTCCCGAAGAACTTCTGCAATTTGGACATCACTAATTCTTTGTCTTTATGTCTACCGAGTTAGTTAGCTACCTAGTTAGTTAGTTAGTTGATCTTTCAAATTTACTAATCAAATTCCATTTCGGTACGCTTTCATTTGACAGGGCCCTGCTCTCAAACCCATTTTCGTACGAAATCTTCGTAATCCAGCAGTGTAATTTCTGGCGCATTCGTAATAACATTGTACTAAACCTATTCTTGTTTGTAGATCAATGTTATTAAAGTTAAAATCGTTTCAATTTACATTACGTATTTTATTTTGAGAACAATTATCTAAATCGCAATGATTACGTTCGACACTTGTATCAGCAGTTGACACGATAACTCTTTTATTTTCCATAGATACAGTAAAATCAATCCATTGAAGCAACTAAATTCCATTTACTTTTTGCTACTAGCTTGATTTCTTAAAATTATATAAAACTTTAAAGTATACCCCTTACTTTATGATGACCCCATATTATACTCATTAATGGTGGTCGAGAAAAATACGGGTTGAAGGACATTGTGCTCAGCAACTTGCTTGCTGTTCTTGCCTTGTCCAACTGGAACAGCACTTAAAATATGCTATTATAACATGTCAAGGATGCGCTCCCCGATTATTATGCAGTAAGTACACTATAAGTACGTGAACCTTGCCACCATGATTTTATTTAAGTTCGTATCAACTTACCTATATCTTTACTGTAATCTTATTCAAAATCATCATACATTCATCTAGATCCTTGGAACTTTTCTACAAAGGCACTCCTTCGCATATAATTTTAATTAAATTTATATACAGTTTTAGAAAAATATCTGATATAGGTACAGCATATTAAACCTTTTATTATTACTGTTCCTAAGTAGGTAAGTATTCATATTCGTAATTGACATATCTTCAAATCATCTTCAAATAATGTGAGTGTCATAAAAGTTATAAATATGTATAAAATATATTGCAATTATCATTCAATCTTAATGTTAAAAAGTAAAACCGCAATGGCTCGTTCTCATGAGCAACATAGGATGTCTAAACCAGATAATATAGCACATTTGTATAATAATAAATAAAAAAACATATAAAACCTTAACTCGTTCAAGTACTTAATGTTTTGTTGTGGAAATGGCAAAGCTAGAAGTAGTTCTAGGTCAATTTAGACATTTAATACTATTTAGCGTATTTAGAACGAAAACCCTAAAGGTAAGTACAAACCAGACAACAAAATATTGCCAACTGTTGGCAACATATTTGTTGGACACAACTTGTATCCGGATACATGCGGTCAACAGTGTTCCTCGTCCAAACCAAAACCAGTTGCGAGTCTTAAATTAAACGCAGTGTTTACAGTTGACATTTAAAAATGGACCTGTCTACTGCTGCTGGTGTTAGTGCTGCTTTCATCATAATAGCTTCCCATGCCCAGAAACAAAAAAAAAGATGGTGGCAGCGACAGTTTTTATAAAATGGGACAAACTATGGTGACAACTTAATGACTAAGTTACTGTTAACGATGGTAGTTCTTTCTGCAATTTCGTCAGACTTACAAAATCTGATTTCGAAGAAGTTCTCTATTTGGTCACCCCTAAAATCTTGAAAAATAATACGAGCTACCGTGCCGCGATTCCGTCATCAATAAGATTGTTTCGACGTTGTACTATTTCAGAGTACAAAATATTCGGCAAAATAACTACTTCTCATGCTGTCTCCAATGTTCAATAATAGTTGTACTGTCATATGACTGCAAATATAAAAAACAATTAAATTCAGAATTGGTTATATGTATTGAAGTTATTAAAAATACAAAGTATTTGTTTCAATATTTGAAACTTCCTTTTTATAATAACAATTTCATACTATTTTCTTAGGAATAGGTCATCAGTTAAATAAACATTGTGTTGGTTTATAATGTTTCTGTTTATTTTATTTAAGTTTTATGTTTATTTAATTCATTCGTGAAATCTCTTATATTATGAAGTGTTTGTGTTTAAATTTACAAATAATAAATAGTAAAGTAATTAAGAAAAATTAATAAATAAGATTAATTATATTTAATTTTGATTATTAGGTATTGATAGTATTTTTTACAGTTAGACGTGTGTAGGTCAGAAGTTAATGAAACAGAATTACTTAAATTGAGTTTTCAACATTTTTGGATTGGATTGGAGGAACAATCAACATTTTTGTCCCATAATCCTGTTTGGTATTTGATTTTTATTTTATAAAGCATTTTAATCAACCAGCATGGACATCCAAGACCTTCAAAAACAATATTATATCCCGTATATTCTTCTTGGCTCCTTGCTTGCGAATCTTTTTTTAATGCTTCATGAATAAACTAACTCCGGTATAACTTGTTTATAAAAAAAACGCCCACGTTGGACTTGGAGGGCGAAGTCCAACGTATTTTCTACAAATATTCAAGCTATTCTCTCTGTTATAATGAAGTCTCGCGAACAATTTGGGTTTTCGTGGAGGGGATCCCAATTTTTAAAAATGAACTAGTGTTCATATCATGGATCTCAGCATCAAATCACCAATTTTCGAATTGTTGATACTCCAATTCATACCTTGCTTTGGATTTTGACGGAATATAGACCCGCAACAGTTGCTTCTAAATCAAAAGGCAAACTTTCTGCACAATCACTCATTGTGAAAAGTCCTTTATTTCTTGTATTTCTAACTTTACTTAATAAACTGACAGTAACCAAAAATAACAATAATATCTTTATGCACCTTTTCTGTTCATATGAATAAAAAATGACGTAATAAAATTTTCAACGATACACGTATCGTTACTTCATCATATTCCGCCTATACAATTTTATTTAGTAAAAAATTTAAAATAGAAAAAGTACATACTTTAAGCCATTAATAATATTTTGTAATGTAGATACTTATTTGATTTTTTCATATTTAAAATGATGTAGATACAAATTATCTATTAAAAGAAAGTATATTAAACAATAAGTTGAGGTTATACAGGATATGCCCATGTCATACAATAGTGGGAGGTGCATAAGCATAGAGCACGCACAGTACCTAGTTGTTTACAACCATTCCTTCAAATAATGAAGATAATGATTTGTGTACCTGGGTTATAGGTAACCAGGGAAATTTAAACTTATTGAATCATGATGTTTCAATAATTTTATTAATAATATATCTCTTGGTTTATTTTTTGGCCGTTTTTATTTTAATATCTTCATAACGGTAAAATATAGGCATAAAGTACGTACCCTGAACAATGTTGACCACCTGGAATTTTAAGGAGAGTTCAAAAATGTTATTCGATGCAGGGCGTCCTATTGAAAATAATAGATCAGAAAAACGGAACTACCTGTATAGAAGAAGGTAATAAAAATAAATAAGAATGAAAAACTTTTGAATTGTAATGTTTTCTCTGCCTCTTATACTTTCCCAGATAATGCGATAGAGAATCTTATTTTGGACACCCTGTACCCTGGATTTTCCGTGTATGTTGGAAAAGATAAAGTCACTGGCGCAATTAGATTTGCATTGTTGGGCATACAATTTCAAATAATGGCGCATTCACGAAAAATGTGCTAAAATCACAAAATGTATAGGTATTACGTTTATGACCTTTCTGGTTAAACAAAAAAATAATTTACATTACTTATTTCACGATATGTCACGGGAAAATAATTAAAAATAATCCACTAATTGCATAATGTACCACATTTTTCTTAAAATCTGGGACTCAAAAATATTGTTTCTGTTTTGAATTTAGAAAACAGAGAATTTAATTACTGAGAAATAATAAAATTATAATTATTTGTTGCATATCCTAGAAGTAGAATTCCCTTTATATATCAAATATAAATAATTAAATAATTTTAAATAATTAAAACAGCAACTATTTATTTTTATTATTTATTTGATCCCAATAAAACATTATATCTGTATATATTATTCTTCATTGAAAAACGTAGGTATTGTTTTAATACCAATGTTTTAAATAATACACCAAATAAAGAGCAATAATATAAATTAATTATATAGTGCTGACTATAAACGACTAGTTAAAAATATAATGCAATAATGTAAAATACAACATGTATACTATAATTTGACATAGGAATGTGAAAGAAAAAAACTGATTCCAACTGAGTTGTTTTTTAATGTATGCTTTATAAACGGGATTAAAAGATGAATTAACATCACTTGTGGACCTGTTCAAATAACAAAAAAAAGTAGCATTCAAATAAGGAATTAAGAAAAATTAAAACCGTAAGTAAACTGTTATTTTTATATTGCATAACATTATGGCCATTTACCTTTATAAATACATGTACAGGGTCATTGGTTATATTTTAGCCACCCACCTAGGGGTTCTCCCTTTAATCTGAGGAAAAAAAGTTAAATAGGTACAAAAGTTGTAGAAAATCAAGTGGAGTTTATTCTAGAATCTAAAATTTTTATATAGGGTGTATCGAAAGCGCGTGGCATGTCAAACTTGCATTTTTTTAAATGGAATACCCTGTATATTATTAAGCTTTTCAATTCCATGCAAAATTCTACGAGTTTTTCATATACCATACCCTATATCTAAAGTTAACCGTTTTTTAATAAATAATGGTTAAAGATATACCTACCATAATTTTGTTATAATTTAATAATTGATCTGAGGGACGCGCGCTTGCCATTCCTAGTTAGCCATGAAAACAAAAAACCGATACCTGTCATATGCTTGTCAAACATTTGGGTTTTCCGATTCGGAATTATTTTATTTATCATTTCCTTAATCTTTACGTATATTTTATATCTTTAACCATCATTCATTAAAAAACGGTTAATTTTAGACATAAAAGGTATGGTATATGAAAAAGTCATAGAATTTTGCGTGGAATCGTAAAACTTGATAATATACAGAGTATTCCATTTAAGAAAATACAAGTTTGGCATGTCACACGTTTCCGAAACACCCTGTATAAAGATTTTACATTCTGGAATAAACTACACTTGATTTTTTACAACTTTTTTATTTAATTTTTTTTCCTCATATTAAAGGGAGAACCTCTAAGTGGGTGGCTAAAATATAACCAATGACCCATAAGTAAAATGAATCATAAAAAGCTCCGCCTTTGTTATAACCTAAAATAGATTTTAAATTTTAAATACATAATTTTAAATTAAGTTTTCTAATAATTAATTTTTCAAAAACTATACCTTATTAATTTTTGGAAATCATTGCAAGATTAAAATTGTTTATAATTTTTTTTTTAATAATTGCAACCCGTTTATTTTGCAAACATTTTTCTTGAAAACAAATAAAACGTTATCCCTTTTGAAACTCTTAAAACAATCAATGAGTATAGTGCAGGTAGACGAATGTTACACCATTTTATTATCATGAAAATAATGCCATTTTGGACTAAAAATTTGAGAACTAAGAAATAAATAAACACTTTATTTGGAATTTGGTATTAAGATTAAACCTTTTCAGTCATACTTGAATATCGACAGGAAGCAACATAAGGGACAAAGGTAATAAAAACAACATTCTTGGCAAATATCAACATTTGAGACCGTCCGTAGGCGAGGGTATCGAATTGCCTCGCAGATACGTTTGATAACGTGGCGCCATCGAGATGACCACTGGCTAGGCGCCAGAAGGTATTCAAAAACAACTAGAGCGCTGCTAACTACCACTCTTGTCAGGATTATTATTGACCATAAAAACATTCTCAACTCCCAACTACTGGTTACTATTCGCAATTAACAGAGTCCAGGGAATTACAAGAAAAGTCCCAGTATTTGTACCATGTTTTTTGTTAACAGTCTAATGACATTTTAAATACAATATGTCTCGACGTACCCTTTCTTTGTTTAGGTATTCTACATAATTTCATATTTTACTTTCTTCAATGTCGGCCTTTTAATTATAATTTGATTAAACGCAGTACTTATCAGTATTACGAATAATTTCTGTTTAATACGACAAAAAATATAAAAGGTAAATCAGTCGTCGAAAAAATTGTATGTATATCTCGAGCAGAAAGTGGCTTTCCCGCTTTTGCATGATGCCTTCGGCTGTGCTCCAAGCAGCAAGAGTGCACTTTCAGCTCTTACATACAACTAGAAACCGGGTGTCCAGCCCTGCGGCCTGGGGTCAATCTTCGGGTGACAAAAGCATCTAGAATAATATTATTTTTAAGAAAATACATATTAAAGAAATTTGAGATAATCCCTTGTATATGAAATAATAAATTTAGAGACAGAAAGCTGAAATTTTGTACCTGGAATGATGATGTAATTATACTAAACGATTTTTCTTAATAATATTTTGATGAATTTTAAGGGTACTCTATTCTTGATGGAAAACATCATCATCATTATCATTTTTTAAGTGCTGAAAGTAGAATTCATTTTTTAGTAAACATTTTTATCAATTTTATTAATTATTAAAAAAATATATTGCTGTCATATTGTTGCAGCAAATCAATATTGTGGATATTAATTTTTGTAAGCTAAAATGATAAATTTTACAGACTGCCAAAATGAACAAATTAATTCCAAACTTTACCTGCAGAAATAATAAAAACTACAGACAATGAAACAGAATAACTAAACACTAATACTAATAAATAATTGGAATTAAAAAGTAAAAAAAAGTTGCCTCCAGCGGGATTCGAACTTGCACAATTCTTCACTTCGATGTTAGCAATCCTGCGACTTATACCATTGCGCCACCGCGTCACTCGTTATTGTTATAGACGCTGAGACAACTATATAAACTGTGCGTGTTAATTAACCTGAAATTAATGTTTACCGATTCTAATTGGAAAAGCATTTCGCTTCAGTATTTTGGTAATCAGAAGTGTTTGGCAGTCAGTACTATCGATTCCGTTAGCAATATTTCTCATAAGAAAATAATAACCTAGCTAAAGTTTAATTAATTTGACAATTTTCGTAGGAGGTGCTTGTGGTTAATACAATCTCACATCGGCAGATAAAATGAGAAAGAAATTAAGACGGACGCGGCTCGAGTTTTTCGAAGACGTAGACGTAGAAGGACTCTACGTACGGTCTCGGAAAAAAAAATCTCAAAGGATTAGAGAAAGGATGGAAGTTTCATGTGAAGCGGTTCTCGAAGCCTTAAAAATTAGAAAAGGGGTCGAGGGGGTCCCGCGAAAAGTCAGGATTTCAGGAGGCGTGACGGGGCCATTAGGCGCGAAAACAAACACCGGTACTAGCGCCATCTCTCTCGCCGAACGGCAATCGACGAAAATTTTGCAGAGGTTTTTTGAAAAGGCGTGGGATTGGGAAAACGCGTAGGAAACGAGACGAAAATACACCTACCCATAGGAGAAAAGCTTGGGGCGACTTCCGGTCGCCCGCAGGGATCGCGAAGCGATCCCCGCTCGGAGGTTTGTCGATTTGGCGAAGGAATTTAGAGCGAGACAGAATCGACGCGTTTTAAATATACTATTTCACGTGTACTGGAAGTTATGTCTTTTATTATTTTTTTTTTTAATGGCAATTCACAAAAAAATATCTCGATACAAATAAGTATTGCATAATTTGGTAGTGACAAACTTGCTCATCTCTCTTTTAATACAAAATAACTCTCATCTCATTAGTGTTTTAACTAAATGAAGTTATTTTAATGTTTTGTTTATAAAAGCTAAGCGTTGTCACGTACTACAAGTGTGTGTTCTATACTAAAATGTTTATCAACTTTCCTGATTGTGTCATCAAAAACAAATTTGGGTTGTTAATTCATTTATGCCATGTTTTTATGTGTTCGTCGCCGTGAGTTTGTCGTTTTTAAAATACAACTTATTATTAATTAGTAATTTTATGACCGCTTCTGACCTATCCGTTCAGTATGTGTCAATTCTGATATCAAAAATGGAACTAGGAAATAGATTTACCGTGAGGGCAAGATTTGGGAAATCCAGATGGATTATGGAAAGGTATAACGAGTTAAAGTATAGAACTTTTTAAAATTTTTTGATAAAAATGTAGCGTTTTCACATACTACACTGTGTATTCGGTACTAAACTGTTTGTCAACCTTTTATATTTTGAAAAGTACCTGTCTACACTATTTGTGTTTATTTCTATTATTTTACTATATTATAACAAGAAGTGATCTTATGAAGAGAAGAGAAGTTTTACATTTAAAGTAACAGAGTAGTAGAGATCTTAACCGACCACATTATCATCTATAACCGATCACTTTATATATTTAATATTTTAATAGGCCGTTTATTTGTACGTAGGTATATTGATTTAGGGTTTGTTGTGCCTGTCTTTAACAATAATGAGGATTCGTCCAAAAGAGTATAGTGGACCAGCAATGAATCAATGAATAATCCATTTGTTTACGATTAAGTACAAAGTCATCAGAAATGTCAGCCCTTTAACTTTTTTAATATTTAATTTTAGAAAAAAATTTTAAATATAAAAACTATATACCTAAGCAAATTTTTGATATTGAATTTTCTACAGTGTTCCCTGAAAAGCCGTGGCAATGAGGAGATGTGGGGTTAAAATTGGATTACCTCTCTGTACATAATTACTTACTTTAAAAAGTAAAATTAATTAAATGTTATTGTTCCATTATAAAATATATTTTCAGAAAATATATTAATTTTGTAGAATACCATTGTGTCGATTATCCAAATATTTCAATATTAAGAGCTTCTGCTAGCAGTTACATCCAGTTCTTCTAGCGTTGTATGAGAACATAAACCTCCTGAGTCCGCGGCATTAATTAAAATGCAAATAATCTAAGATGGTTTAAAGATAAAATAACGGATGATCGAGATTTTTGAAATTCCAATGGTTTTCGCATCGACCTATGGAAAACCAGTTAGGCAGTAAGCATGCTAACATCCAGAAGTAATACTAATTAATTTTATGCAAGAACCACAGTTAATTTCGTCCGTTAATTGTTTATCTAAACCTATTTCGTTCCAACTGAATGCATTTTGGGTACACACTAAGTGCAGTACATGACTACACGTTTTAAATCATTGTTTTATAATAATTCTGTATCCAAGGATATCTTAATATGTTTAAGGTAGAATGTTTTCTAAGTTTTGAAGTAAGAATCCATTGAAAAATATTCTGGTTAATTATTATGATATATGGGGTCATCATAAAGTAAGGGGTATACTTTAAAGTCTAATATAAATTTAAGAAATCAAGCTAGTAGCAAAAAGTAAATGGAATGTAGTTGCTTAAATAATTGGATTTTACTGTATCTATGGAAAACAAAAGAGTTGTCGTCAACTCTGATACAAGTGTCAAACGTAATAATTGCGATTTAGAAAATTGTTCTTAAAATAAAACAAACTTAAAAGTAAATTGAAACGATTTAAACTTTAATAACATGGATCTACAAACAAGAATTGGTTTAGTACCTACAATGTTATTACGAATGCGACAGAAATTACACTGCTGAATTACGAAGATTTCGTATTAAAATGGGTTTGAGAGCAGGGCCCTGTCAAATGAAACCGTACCGTTCGTTCCCATACCGGGTGTCAACGGATCTATTAGACAAGCCATAACTTCTAGAGTATTGGATGTATCAAAATGAGATTTGGTATAGGTAAATGGTAGAGGAAGAGGAAAGTTTTTGCATATTTTTCACGTTTAGGTTACTTCCGGTTTCACCGGAAATGGCTTCAATTTTGAATTTTTAAATGGAACACCCTGTATATTTTTACATATTTGAATTTCTGAGACAATTTTGGGCTAGAAAATGACATTTTAAAAAGTTTTTTCGCCTACTTGATTTTTTTAGAGACATTTTTAATATTGCATCTAGGTGGCCATGATTGAGCGCAAACTAATCTGAAGGCCTTAGATGATGTCAGAAAAATGTAATCGCAAAGTTTTAGTGATTAGTATGGTAGATAGGAATGAGACAAGTTGGCAAAATTACTTTTTTATATCTAACTATTTTTTTTTTTTCAAATGGCAACACATTT
The DNA here is from genome assembly GCA_963924545.1 of Pogonocherus hispidulus. Classification (NCBI taxonomy): domain Eukaryota; kingdom Metazoa; phylum Arthropoda; class Insecta; order Coleoptera; family Cerambycidae; genus Pogonocherus; species Pogonocherus hispidulus. The sequence continues at coordinate 31,150,639 of OZ004698.1, forward strand.
TAGACAAGCACTTTTCAAAAAGGGATTTTTTTTTGCGAATCCAACGATACTAAATTCATTGTGATTGGATTAAAAATAAGCTCATAAAATACATTTACATCTGTGAAGTTTTTAGTAAATTCGTATACGAGTATTATACTTTAAAAGTTTTAATGTCATTTTCTAGTCCAAAATTGTCTCAGAAATTCAAATATGTAAAAATATACAGGGTGTTCCATTTAAAAATTCAAAATTGAAGCCATTTCCGGTGAAACCGGAAGTAACCCAAACGTGAAAAATATGCAAAAACTTTCCTCTTCCTCTACCATTTACCTATACCAAATCTCATTTTGATACATCCAATACTCTAGGCTATGGCTTGTCTAATAGATCCGTTGACACCCGGTACATAGCCCTACTAGGGGGTCCGGGACTGCGGCGTGGGGTCCGGGGGACCGGCAAAAGCACCTAGAATAATGTTACTCTTAAAAAAATATATATTAAAGAAATTTTGTATTTGGAATGATGATGTAATTATACTAAACGCTTTTTCTTATAATTTTTTAAGTGCCGAAAGTTGAATTTATTTTTCAATAAACATTTTTATCAATTTTATTAATGGGACCAAAAATATATTGCCGTCATAATTGTTGCAGCAAATTAATATTGTACATATTTACTTGAAAGCTAAAATGATGAATTTTACAGACTGCCAAAATGAACGACTTAATTCCAAACTTTACCTGTAGAAAGAATAAAAACTACGCACAATGAAACAGAATAACTAAACACTAATACTAATAAATAATTGGTATTAAAAAGTAAAAAAAATGTGGCTCCAGCGTGATTCGAACTCGAGAAATCAGCTTTACGACGCTTGAAATCCTTCCACTAGACCATTAGGCTACCGCGTTACCTATTATAACTTTACGCTAACACAATTAAACGTAAACTGTACATGTTCACCTGAACAATACAGTTTTACCGATATTCTAATTGGAAAAGCATTTCGCTTCAGTATTTTGGTAATCAGAAGTGTTTGGCAGTTAGTACTATCGATTCCGTTAACAATATTTCTCATAGGAAAATATCTGAAGTTTATCTATCTGAAGTTTAATTAATCTGACAGTTTTCGTGGGAGGTGCTTGTCCCGTTAGTGTAATCTCACATCGGCAGATAAAATGAGAAAAGAAATTGAGACGGATGCGACTCGAGATTTTGAAAGACGAAATAGACGTATAGAAGGACTCGACGTACGGTCTCGAAAAAAAATCTCAAAGGATTAGAGAAAGAACGGAACTTTCGGGTGAAGCGGTTCTCGAACCCGTCAAAATTAGAAAAAGGGTCTAGGGGGTCCCGCGAAAAGTCGGGATTTCGCCAGGCGTGACGGGACCTCTCTCGCCGAAAATTTTGCAGAAGTTTTTTGAAAAGGCGTTTAAATTGGGAAAACGTGTAGGAACGGGACGAAAATGTCCCTACGCATAGGAGAAAGACTCGGGGCGACCTTCGGTCGCCCGCGGAAATCGCTCCGCGATCCCCCCTCGGAGGAGATAGCTTAGAAACTTTGTCGATTCGGAGACGAAATTTAGAGACAGAATCGACGCGTTTTAATATATATGGTTTTAATATACAGGGTGGTCCACCGGGAACCAACTCGATCTATATATGGAAAACTATTGATAGGAAAATTTTGAAAATTTGACAGTATACTAATGTCGGTGGGGGCAACTCGCCTAAAATATTCTCAAGGTGGTGGCACTTCCGGTTATACCGGAAGTAGGTGCCAACTTGCTTATTTTAAATGGAATACCCTATATATTACCTCATTTTTAGATTCTACGTAAAGTTCTAGGTAGATTTCATGTATCATGTCCTATACCTAAGTCTAAGCGTTTTTACATTATTTAAGTTTTTATGAGAGAAATGACGTTTGCAGGCCCGAAAGCAGTTATCCATTTTTCTTAAAAGGAAGCCTTTATTATTTAATTTGGGGTGGGTTCCTTGTTGGAAAGAGCCTATTTTAATAGAATTTTTATAATATTTCAATAACTATGAATACAGGGTGTTCAAAAAAATAGGTTAAAAAGAAAATTGGGAAAACTGCAAAAAATCAATTTTTTCAAATGGGAACCCCCAAATTTTATGGTTTTATCTTATTTAGCATTAAAAATAAGGGTAAGTTTGTGTATAGTTGTCTATCCCGAAAATTCTTAGTTTTCGAAATATTGCCCGTTTAATATTTTTATTTGGTAATTTTGCTTCGTATTTTTAGTTCAGTTACTCTTAGTTGGCTGTGACAGCGTTAAAACACAATCAAAATAAATGCTAAACAATGTATTAAGCTGTCATTCGCCATTTGCAAATTATTAATAATCATGCCGGGGCGCTTAAATTATACAAATGAAGATTATTTAAACTTATTTATTATTTATGGAGAATGTGATAAAGTTATATCAAGAACATGTGACACATTTGCCCTTCGATATCCACAAAAACAGAAACCATCACGATTTGCTGTTAAACAAATTATAGAAAATTTCAAGAACTTTGGATCCGTCAAGAAAATAGTGGAAAGAAATAAACCTCTCCTTAATAATGAGAATATTGAAATAGCTATTTTGGGATATTTCGCCGCTAATCCGACAATGTCTCTAAGACAAGCTGCGTTAGAGTCAGGATTATCCAAAACAACAATTCTTAGAATTTTACGCAAACATAAATTTAAACCATACGCATTTTCCATAGTCCAACATCTAAAAGAAACTGATTTTCTAAGACGAGTGGCATTCTGTGAATTTATGATAACTTGGGCGCAAGGAAACAATTTTTTCTGGACAATATCATTTGGACTGACGAAGCTAAATTTACGAAAAATGGTGTCTTTAATCGTCATAATTCTCATTATTGGAGTGATTCAAATTTAAATGTATTTAGGGAGCAAAATTTTCAAGAATCTTGGCAGTTCAATGTTTATTGTGCGATAAGAAATGATAGCGTCGTGGCACTACATTTTCATCAGGAAAATTTTAATGGTAAGTTAGATGATTTTAAATCATTCTAAATATAAAATGTCCTTATTAAATTATAGGTGAAGGCTATTTGAATATTCTCCAAAATTTTGAAACAGACTATTTAGAAAATGTGCCGCTTGCTGTTCAAAGAAATTTGTTTTACCAGCATGATGGTGCACCTCCACATAGTGACAATCTCATCGATAATTTTTTACAAAATGCTTTTGATGATCGATGGATAGCCAACAGTGGTCCTTTCCTTTGGCCACACCGCTCTCCAGATCTCTCAGTGCTTGATTTTTTTATTTGGGGCACAATTAAAGATCGAGTGTATAAGACTCCCACAACAACGATGGAAGATTGTATGCAGCGAGTGAGAAATGAATTTAGAAATCTAAGTCCTGAGTCAATAAGAAAAGCGACCCACGAACAAGTGCTGCTCAGATGCGAGAAATGTCTGGAAGGTCAAGGACATCAATTTGAACATTTACTGAAAAAATATTTTTTTTTAAATTCAAAGTTCCCTATTTTTAGTATTTTCCTTTTTAAATTAAGTACCTATGCATTGTTATTTTTATGGATCCTGCCATAAAATTGTTTCCTTGCGCCCAAGTTATCATAAATTCGCAGAATGCCACTCGTCTTTGAAAATCAGTATCTCAGATGTTGAACTATGGAAAATGCGTATGGATGGAATTTATGTTTTCGTAATATTCTATGAACTGTTGATTTGGCTAATCCTGACTCTAACGCAGCTTGTCTTAGAGACCTTGTCGGATTAGCGGCGAAATATCCCAAAATAGCTATTTCAATATTCTTTTATTTCTTTCCACTATTTTCTTGACGGATCCAAAGTTCTTGAAATTTTCTATAATTTGTTTAACAGCAAATCGTGATGGTTTCTGTTTTTGTGGATATCGAAGGGCAAATGTGTTACATGTTCTTGATATAACTTTATCACATTCTCCATAAATAATAAATAAGTTTAAATAATCTTCATTTGTATAATTTAAGCGCCCCGGCATGATTATTAATAATTTGCAAATGGCGAATGACAGCTTAATACATTGTTTAGCATTTATTTTGATTGTGTTTTAACGCTGTCACAGCCAACTAAGAGTAACTGAACTTAAAATACGAAGCAAAATTACCAAATAAAAATATTAAACGGGCAATATTTCGAAAACTAAGAATTTTCGGGATAGACAACTATACACAAACTTACCCTTATTTTTAATGCTAAATAAGATAAAACCATAAAATTTGGGGGTTCCCATTTGAAAAAATTGATTTTTTGCAGTTTTCCCAATTTTCTTTTTAACCTATTTTTTTGAACACCCTGTATTCATAGTTATTGAAATATTATAAAAATTCTATTAAAATAGGCTCTTTCCAACAAGGAACCCACCCCAAATTAAATAATAAAGGCTTCCTTTTAAGAAAAATGGATAACTGCTTTCGGGCCTGCAAACGTCATTTCTCTCATAAAAACTTAAATAATGTAAAAACGCTTAGACTTAGGTATAGGACATGATACATGAAATCTACCTAGAATTTTACGTAGAATCTAAAAATGAGGTAATATATAGGGTGTTCCATTTAAAATAAGCAAGTTGGCACCTACTTCCGGTATAACCGGAAGTGCCACCATCTTGAGAATATTTTAGGCGAGTTGCCCCCACCGACATTAGTATACTGTCAAATTTTCAAAATTTTCCTATGAATAGTTTTCCATATATAGATCGAGTTGGTTCCCGGTGGACCACCCTGTATATGGTCTGTAACTGACCTACCGAGACAAAGGATTAGTGATGTCCAAGTTGCAGAAATTCTTCGGGAAAATCAAAACATAGTCAACACTAATCCGTTACCAATCAGTAGTGTGAATTCGATATCAAAACGATTGCAATTGCCATAAAATTCTAAAAATGTATCCTTAAAAACTTAAATTGCTGTTTGAATTAAATGATGCAGACTTTCCTATCACATATCATTTTTCTTTACAAATATTGACTCAGATGGAAATTGAACCCAAATAGGCCCAGGTGAGGCCCATTTCTCTGTAAATGGTGGAGTCAATACGCAAAACTGTCGAATATGGTCGATAATCCATATGAAATCGTTCAGGAAGGTCTTCATGACAAAGAAGTCACCGTTTGGTGTGATTTCACATCGAATTTTATTATTGGATCATACTTTTTTGATGAGATACAGAATGGAGAGGCCGTATCAGTAACTGTTACTGGTGAACGATACCTGCATATGTTACGAGATTATGGCATTCCACGGATACAAAACGAGCACGAAGGAATTGAAAACATGGTTTTTTATGCAGGATGAAGCATATTTACCGACCAATTAAAGAATGTTTAACTAATGTTTTTCAAAATCATGTTATAAGCAGACATTTTGTTAATTCATGGCCTCCAAGATCGCCTGATCTTAACTCAACGGATTACTGGCTGTAGGGTTATTGAAAAAATTTGATGTTTAAAACACGGCCAACAACGCTGGAAGAATTAAGAGACTCTATTAGGGAGCAAATTGCTGAAATTCAACCAGAAATGCTGTGTATAATTTGGAGGTACAGTTGGTGATTGTACAGCAGCAAAATGAACAACATATCGAACATTTGCGTTAACCACTGTTGGACATAAGAAATACATCCTGTTATTAACTTAATTTGATAAAAATACATAATAAGCTTAAATATATCCCTTACTTTATGATAACCTGTTATATTAAAATTAAAAAAAAATGTGAATACTACCTACATAGACAACCCCAAAATTCGAAGCCAATGACTGTCCGGAAGGGGTTATACATTGAGAACATAGAGAAACACCTCATAAGCCACCGACATTTCCAGTGTCGGAGCTGGGGATCGAACCCAGATCATAATAGGCAGCGTGAGCGAAAAATGCTGCCTCAACACGCTCTAGTCCAGCTACGCCACCGGAAACCGATATTCTGTCCAAAACCGATGTTTGTCATATATGTATATAATATGTGTATATGGAAGAGTGTTGTGGAAGAGCGACTTTGTCGAACCAACACCTCCTAAACGATAAGGCCGGGCAGCTCAATTCAAGATGGCGCCTGTAGTATTCAGCTTTCTGTACACTGTATTATTATTTTATTTTTTCTAAATGGCTTGTTGATCACCTTAACAATAAACAAATAAAGTTTGTAATAGTGTTGGTAAATGTCTGGACATTTAAAAATTGGACAAATGTCCCAGACAACTGTCTGGACATTTTAGGCACTTATACGGACATTTTAGAAAATGAAATATATAACAGGTTTACTGTACTTCACATGTAATAAGCTTCAAGATGATACCAAATACTTATATATTCTTAGAATATATTGTCTGAAATAGGTACAAGCATTAGGTGAAAATTAAATATATTCGTAACAATGTTCAATTTTCGTCTACCTTTTATCAGCTTATAGTTAACATAGTAAAAAATGAATAGTGTTAATTAGAAATTATGATTTAATTTGAAGTTTAAGTTTCTACTGGGTACATGTGAAGTGAAATGAAATAAATAAATTATAGAAAAAAGAAAACTAAAAAAAAAATATTTTTTTATTTGGAGTAACAAGTACAATCTTTGTTATTTAAAGAGATACGAAGTTGGTTAAATTAGAGAATGAAGAGTTGAGCAATTACTAGCACTAAATAGTGGTCTTGATAGTTCGTGGAGAAGGACCTATAATATTTCCAGAACTGCGTAAAAACTTATATACGTGAGGTGAAATTGAAAACAAAATGCTACAAAACAAGACTATGTCGCAGCTGTATTGTAATCTAAATTTGGAATTTGCTTTAAGTAAATTTATTTGTTCTTTTAAAAATATTATCGAATCTTTCTTTTCTAGCTCTTGATCTGCTACCTCTGTTAAGATATCCATGACATTAAATTGTCTTCCAAAGAACGATGTTTTGGTTCCAAATTTAAAAAAGCTTCAATGTCCCTAAGGATTTCTACCACCATATTAACATCACTTACAGCAATGGGAAAGTCAATTTGTCTCTTGTTCAAACATATAATTTTTTCAACAGCTGTGCCACCTTGCTCGCCTGACAAAAAAAAGATTTTCAGAAATAAAAGCGCTATACTTTATGAGTTTGTGGCCTGCTTTCTTCAATATTGAAAAAACATATATTATTTTTGCTGTTTGCCAATAACCAAGATTCACTAAGTTGCTCTTTTAATAGTTTACTACATGCTTCATTAAGCGTAGAGAAAGACTTTTCAATTTGGTAAGCCTGTGCGGACAAAACACTTTCAGCTAAAACCTGCTCAACTTGTGTATATATTCTAATTTTTGTCTTTTATCTTGAGGCCATTCTCTTCGAGAAGTATGGGACTTTGATAAATAATCAGGACAGTTAGGCAGCATACATGGTATTGGATCTAAAAATAAATGTGTTTTTGAAATCATGTTATACCAAAATGTATCCCTAAAACTAACCTTTTACTAAACGAATACGTGTTAGTGGCAATGTTATTATTTTTCCTGTTGACTCAATTACATGTTTTGTCTCCCTTTCAATATCACATTCCTTGAAGTGAAGTTCGCATACCTACAAAAATATTTTAAGAAAAGTTTTTACTACAAATACCCACTTATGTTAATGCTTTCTGTTTTATTATTAGATATAAATAGGGTCTATAAACTTTAAGTAATATTTTACTATCCATAAGTAACTTCTTTTTGTTCCTTTTAATGAGTACCTATACTCACACAAATAGCTGACACAAAGAACACTATTATGTTTCGGTTAAACCCAACTAACTACAAAAGAAACTAAACTTACCCGAGCGTATTTTATTGGAATAAAAGATTTTTCCCTTTTTTATGGCATTCATTCACTTTTTCCTTAATTCTGCATCCTTGGGGAATGCAAATATTGATACTTTGGGCCCGTTTTCGTAGTTGCCTCTACATTTAGGCACACAACAAGAAACCATATGGACACTTCACAAATTTCCAATAAATTTTAGACCACATGAATACAATTTTATAATATAAGTATACACAAAAGTTTAATAAACACGTTTCAAACTAATTCACAGTGTTATTAACAAAATAGTTATTAAAATATTCCTTGAAACCACACCAAAATCATATTTTTGACGTTAATAACCGTAACGTCAACAAGGAATTCCTGACCACTGCAGTAGCCATCTTGAATTTACTCTAATTGAGTTTCACCGCCTTTAAGTATAGGTCGTATTGGTCGAACTAATGTAAAGCATTTTGACGTACTTCATTTGTTTTTTTTATTGACAGCTGTCAAAGATATGGACGTCATCCATTGTTTTTAATGACAACATAATATGACTACTTTGGATTTATACACTCATCGTTGGCACTGACGCTGGCGTTCGCGTCCAAAGTTAAAACAATGTTTAAAATATACAGTGTTTTACAGCAATTCTTTCCAATAACGAGTATTCTGCCTCAAGTAGAGATCTTGAAAGGTATCTCATGTAGGGAGTTTCCATATAAAATTTGAATATTGTAGTATTAAAAATGCCAGAGGTAGCATGTATTAGGTGTACTTATGATTTTAATTAACCTCCGTAAGTAGTACATCTTTTATTCAAATGTTCAATTTTTATGGATGTATTGTCACTATGAACAAATTTCAAAAGCAGGGAATAATAGTAAAAATATGTTCCTGAAATGTTTGCTTCGTTATAACCATATACCTAGTGTGTTAAGGTATTCTTTAAAATTTTATCCTCAGATCTTGGAAAATACTTGGTGATAATTAAGCATTAAACATAATATTTATATTTAATAATACTGTTTCATGGAAATAAAAATAAGTAAAATATCCTACAACTAAATACATCCACGAATAATGATAAAGGTGAAAAACTCATCTGATTTAAAAACGTAAAGCTTTTCCTCAGACCTTTGACCTCAGAAAGTTGGTAAGGTCCGATCTTTATACACATGATCAGCGCCCCCTTTATGAAACGCTTCCAAAAATAGAGAAATAACGATCCCACGCTACCGTATGTTATGAGGACATATCATTTATTTATAAAATAGATATATACCTATCAGATTTATCACATATAGCATCGTTGTAAAGTCAAAACCTTCTGAGGACCAGAAAAAGGTCCCCCCCCCACACACACACACACACACACACACACACACCAATCATCCATGTTAAAAAATATCCATTAATCGAACCAGATTAGTCCCCTTTGCATCCCCCTTAGAAAACGTGAGATTTAAAGAAGTGTAAAATATAAAGTATTGTAAAATACAAGATTCATGATTTTATAATTATATGCAATATTGGCAATCTATTTTTAGAATAAAAATAATCTACTACATAGATTGGATAACGGTAACTTCTAAGAATGTTGTTCTCAGATAGTATAGTGGTGAACTACTTTTAAACTTGACCTAAGATGTCCGAAGCAAAAAACAGATTTACATTCTCTTCACCTGATTTGTGGACATTAACATGTTTACATATAATAAGCATCTAAAATCGTACACCTTAGATAAATAAGCATTTCGGAGGTATATATGAGTATAAACTCTTCAAGCGATCACGATATCTTATATATTTGTTAGGTACAAACTTGATTTTCCAAAAACTTTTTAATTAATACCAAAGTATTTTTGGTTCCAATAAAACCAACTAGGCAAGAGATATTGTAAAAAATTTATACGCAGTGAATTGAAATATCTTTCAATTTCAAATGAATAATGTCAACAATTTGCCATTTAAGTATTCTGAAAAAAACGAATTTATCATAAAAAAAAATGTTTACTTAAAACATTGCTGCTAACTAGAGCTGTTATTTAATGATTCTTGGAAAAACCCCAGTGAGCTAAACTAACATTTAGAAAATCCAGTTACCATACCTAATTTAAAACCTTACCCTTTTTTGTTTATTGCATTAATTTATTATAGTTCTTATAATCTATTGTATGATAGTTTTTATAATTGACACTTCATAGTACACCAAGTGCTTATTTTTCTTAATCCGTCAAACATTTTGTCTTAATAGTAATTAAAAGTAATTAATTTAATAACAAGGTTTCTGATAATATTTAACAGTTTTTATGACTTGACTAAAGCTAATTAATTATCTGCATCTTCTAACACAAAGGGACAAATTTAATTATGAATAAAAAAATTCCGGCGTTCGCTGTCTAACGCTCCCAATGGTGCCTGCTGCAGAAATATAGCTAAGAATTGGATATTGGATTCAATGACCGCAGAAGGTCATCTCGGCAACATCCTCTAAGATGTAGTAAAGTTATCTTCAAGCTTAGCGTCACCGTGCAAAATTACAGTCTTGATGTGATGGAAATAATCCTATAATTGTTTAATTGGAAGTGTTAATTACATGTTAAACGACCTCAGCAAGATAAAACCTTTATGGTCTTTTAATGACCAATTTCATGGATGCCTGAAAACGAAATTTTATTTCATTTTTGTTTCACTTCTATTATGATCTTCTTATAATTATTATTAAATGATTAATCTTATTAATCATTAATCTTAAAAAATTTGTTAATTTGTAGTTAACATTTTTCCTTTCTGTTCTTAGAATATAATCTTTTAATATGTTGAAGTACGTAGAAACTAGACCTACGTAATATGCCAGGTTACACTATATAGAGGGTGAGTCAGCTTTTTATGGTAGGACTTTAACAATTGATGGAAAACTTCTTTTTTAAGAAGAAATGTGCATAAAACATAGGTCGTAGAATGTTTCGTTTGCGAGATACAGGGCATTGAAAATACAATTCCACGATAGAAATCCACACGGGCGTACAAATTATTTTTAAAAGGGGGGCAGTGACCTACCGCAGGAACTGATGGACTGGGTTTAAAAAAAGGATTATGCCGGATTATCTACATCTACTAAGGGCACACGATTCCCGGACTCAGTAGTTATTTACCCCCCCCCCCCCATGGACGTGGGGAATAGCTACTAGTAACGACCAGTGCCCGACCATCGGAATTCGGTCGACTGGATTTCAACAAAAAAAATACATAATAATAATAATAATGCATCTGCTCTCCGCCGTATGCAGTTTCGGCTTATACACATAAACATAACGCGGCTTTACGAGTACTTTACTACTTTCTACGGCACTCGTACGAGATAGACGAAACACCAGTGCTGCCATACGCTCCGGTCGATATGGGGAAGTCCGGGGAGTCCGTTGTGGAATGAGAAGTGCCGAATTTATTAGAACTACTAATTTTCCACTCTCAGGCAGATTCGAGCTAATAAGCCTGATGTGGTCCTCCTCGACCACCATCTCAAGACAATCTTTTTCATCGAGTTCTTGGTTTCTGTCGAGACCAACATTTTCATGAATTGAATGAGGAGAAGAAACGGACGAAATATCTAGACCTTCTCTTCCAACTCCACAGACTGACTTATGGTACTGACTATTGAAGCCCTCGGTGGAGCAAGAGATACACTGCTTTAGGAACTGAAGATCGTATCGGCATGCCGAAATTCGGCAGATCTTCTAGCCGGAAGAATGTAGAAGGCGGTCAGTCTGGGTTCACTACGGCTACTCAAGGCACACGACTCCCGAATTTAGTAGTTATTCACGCCCACGGACATGGGCAGTAGCTACTGATAACCACCAGCGCCCGACCCTGAGAATCGGAGCCAGGGAACCGGTTCACTGGATTTATACAAAATAATAATAATAATAATAATAATGTAATGTAATGTAATGTAATGTAGTAATTAGTAATGTAATGTAATGTATAATAATAATAATAATAATAATCATAATAATGTAACGCTCTCCGCGGCAAGTCTAGACACCGCCTCCGGCAGATCTGGTCTTCCGAACTGTTGGGTAAGAATAAGGTGAGTACTACGAATATGCTTGCCGTTCGGATCCTTCTCTGCTCCTTCGGAGTAGTGAAATAGACACAAGATGAGCTGCGACAGCTCCACATAGCAACTCGCAAAATGATGCATCTCAATAGAAGTTTGCATCCTAGGTCGTCCGTTCCATGGTTGTACTTCCCAAGACATCGGGAAGCCGCGGACTTTTGATTTTAGAGAGTCTGCACAGCAGAATGGTATTGGATGAAGCCTGCAAGGTAATCAGGAGTTCGAATCCCCTCCTCTGCATGGTCCAAGACCATGAAAATGCAGGGTTCGGAACATTATTATTTAAGGCAGCACGAAGAGCAGCTGATGAACTCGGTCTCATCTTCGACGCTGAACGGAGACACCCAGACTCTGTCCCTTGGAACCCGTTCAGTTAAAAACCCAAGTTAAAGGTGCAAAAGGTCGTAACCTTCTGCAGCTGCATAAGGATAAGTCATTGCACGGTGTCTTCTATAAGAGGCTTGAAGACCAAGGCTTATCCGAAAACCGTAGGTTCATAATAGCTTGCCAGGATGGTGTATTTACACCCTCGTCTATCGAAGCCGTGTCATGGGTATGGAGGTTCCTGATGTCAACTGCAAGGGCGCCGGAGAAAATTATGTATTTGCTCTCCGCTTATCCGCCATATGCAGTCTCGGCCTATATCCATAGACATAATGCGACTTTATGAGTGCTTTACTAATTTCTACGGCACTCGTACAAGGTATAGACGAAACACCAATACTGCCATACGTTCCGGGGGATATTGAATCCGCTGTGGGGAATAAGAGGTGCCGAATTTATTGGAACTACTCATTTCCTACGCTCAGGCAAATTCGAGCCAATAAGTCTGATGTAGTCCTCCACGACCACCAGCTCGAGACAATGTTTGTCATAGAGTTCTCGGCTCCTGCCGAGTTCAACGTTGTCTTGAAAAAGGAGGAGAAACGGACGAAATATCGAGACCTTCTCTTCGAACTTCGCAGACTCCATCCAGAACATCTGTGAACCTTGTGGTACTGATAATAGCAGCCCTCGGTGGAGCAAGAGATATACTGCTTTCGGAACTAAAGATTATACCGGCATGCTGAAATTCGGCAGATCTTCTAGCCGGAAGAATGCAGAAGGCGGTCATTCTGAGCTCATTACGTCTACTTAGGGCACACGAATCCCGTACTCAGTAGTTACTCACCCCACGAACGTGCGGAGTAGCTACTGATAATCACCAGCGACCGCCCCTGAGAATCAGAGCCAGGGAACCGGTCTACTAAGTTTCAAAGAAAAAAAAATGAAAATGTAATCACAAGGATTATCCCGGAAGTCTGAGACTTGTATAGCAGAAAAGGCGGCATATTTGCGCCTCAGGAGCGATTTACGTTGGTAAGCCTTAACCACCATTCAGTAGAAAACCTTATTGGTTCCAAAACCTTAATAGCTCCAAGGGGATCGTCAAACATCAACTGATGTTAATCTCTCACATTAACACCAAGCTGACGTTATTCCGATACAAGCATGCCAGAATGGTTGTTAACCCACCTCTGCAAACAGGCCTTAATATTCCTTAGGAGTAGACCATTTAATTAAAATGGTCCGACGGAATGAGTATTCGAAACCATGATCTCTGGGTACCATAATTTACTGACCTTAACGATGAAATAAATTCCTTTGGCTCTATAATTTTCCTTTTGAAGTTTAAATCACTTCTGATATTTTATTTTATACGATGTATGGAGAGAGTTAAAGTAGTAAAATCAAAGTAATTATTCTCAATTTTCACGAGCAATTACTGTATTTCAGAAGATTCCTGGAATGCTTCTAATGATTCGAAACTTTGCTCAAATAACTAAATTAATTACTGTTAAACATCGCATTGTTTGTAGTTATACTGATAATTGGATTTTTAATTCTACAATAAAAATGTTTTTAGAAATTTTAGTTTGAAACTGTGCGATGTATGACTTGAAAGACGAAGTAATAAAGATATTTTAGTTCATAACCTATTTCGACTCAACGATTTTTTGTTTAAAAATCTTACAGATATTTTAGAAAGATGGTACGACAGTGTACAAGATATTCTTCTTATTGGGTAAACCTGCAAGAAAAAGTAAACTGCCCGTAACCGACATGCGTTTCTAGTTAACTAACAGTTGTAAAAACTATGAAACTGAGGTTGAAGCAAACACAAAGACAGTAGTTTCAGCCGAGTTGACCGGAATTTTTTTTATACCATGGAGGTGACTCTAAGTCACTCGCTGGGAGTTCATCCTTCAAATCTTGTCCCCATTTTAGTAATGGTCAATAAGTCAAAAATTGGTCGGTAGTTGCTTGTTTGCGGGTTAGTCCAATAATATGTCCCTAGGTCCAATATATTATCAACATATTTTCAATCGTGTTTGTTATTTACTCGGATTTTGTTAAAACAGTCGAAAAACAGGGTAACAGAGTATGCGAATATTTTCAAGCGATCCTTGTACAACAAACAATATTGTAGGATATTAATTTAGTTATTCTCGTGAAATTATCTATATCTCATTTTGAAATAGTTAACATCAACATACTATTACGTTGCGAAAATATTGTTACTGTATTATTAAAATATGAAGGAAGTATTTATTCAAATTTCTTACAAAGACATTTTCAAGGATGAGGATAGAAATAGGTAGACGTTTCATAAAACCATGACCTAACCCAACATATAATTTATACAAACACATTAACGATGGACGGAAAATTTATAATCGAGAAAACAGTAAATCAGTATGCAAGTACATACGAATAATTATAAACTCCTTATAGATAACTGTAAGTCTAAAATTAGAAACGAAATTAAAGAAGATAAGTACGAGTCTTATTGCATATATTTTATTTTCTTTGCAGGGCAATTATCCTGTTCAAATGAGATTTTATTTGCCGAAGAGCTGTAAAACGTACAATAATTACGGCCTTTAAGGCAACTTGTCTGGATCTATAAATAAATAGTTAAAAACAGTGCTGCTTTGCTGAGGAATTTTTATCACCGAAGGCTAAAACTGTCTATTGGTTTTTATACATCCTGTATATATGCATCAAGTATAAGTGTTGCCTCTAAAACAGAAGGTACAGTCTTAATAAAGTTTAATATTTGCACTCCTTAACATTTGTTAGTTAATTATTTCCGCAATGAGAATTATTTATACTATTAAACAGTGTTTTATTATCAGAATTTTGTTAATAATTAATTTCACACTTTTTAAAGTGTGAAATTAATCATCATCATCATCGTACACTTAATGTACGATGATGATGATTTATTTTCTTTCACTATTATTTATAAATTTATGTAGGTATTATTTATATACATATACAGATATAATATTTACCATTTGGAGAGTAATTTTCTTTAAATGTTTACATCGCGCCATATGGTAGGGAAAATTTTTCACCATAGTGCTTTTTTTCCAAAAGTATCAAGCTAAACTGGTAACGTACGTAAGACAAGTAGAATACAAATTGGGAGAAAGACAAAGAACTATGATCAATTGTGATAAAAACAAAAATAGACAAAACAAATTAGATAAATGGAAAGAAAGAGAGGAAGGCGTGGTGGAAGCAAAATATTAAATCTAAAGAAAATCTATTTGTTTATACTCAATTAAATGAAGACAGTAGTTATTTACATGACTATATTTTTAAAAGGAAACAAGGAGTCAGATACTTGGGAACGGAGCAACATCGAAGGTACTAATTTTCGCGACGCGATTAAGCCATGGAATAAACCACTAATAAATTAACGTATAACAATTCTACGAATTGATGGATGCATTTTAAAGAACAAAGACGGGCAAAGATGTATCAACACCATTTTGCGCTACGATCTATCTACAATATCTTTTGTAAATACTTTAATCTATGCACGCCACCCAATGCTTCTTACAAAGTCAAGGTCTCTCCTGTGGTTACAAATAGCTGTCCCTAGCGTTTAAGCCGTTAGTGGATGAACATTCCGCAGGAACAAATTACTTGTTCTTCTGTTTCTATCGCCTCGTTACAGAAGCGACATGTTCTCAAGTTTACTCATTGGTTTAAGATATCCCAGTGGACAATATTCAGTAAAAAGCCTTGCAAATAGCCTTAGTTCTGTTAACTCTTTTATGCTAATAGCTAAATAAACCTTTTTGCTTGTTTTTATCCTGGAGTTCCTCTCTCGTAGGAGGACTTTTATTCATCCTCTCATTTTATTAGATTTTCCATAGACTGGTTCTGGTCCGGTGAATGATCGTATATCTTAATCTCACTACCTTCTAATCTTTCATGTAGATAGTAGCACAACAAGGATTTTTAACTTACCTATATAGGATTGCGCGATCCCTATTCCTCAATATTGTCCGATTTTAGTGACGTCACTGCGAGACCCGATACTCTTTCTCTCTCTGTATTGTGCGATTCCTTATCTATGACGCATTGACAAGTCACTGTCACTATCTAACTCATATATTTTGTTATATCAATCCGATGACGTAGCCGCAAGACCCAATCACGTGATACGGCTAATAAAAGTTAAAAATCCTTGGTAGCACCCCACGTGACGGTGACCATGTTGCTTTTTTGCCGTTTACTTCATAGGCTATTTTAAACTAAAGAATTAATCAATTTAGAGCTTTCAGAAACTGCCTATAAAAATGCATAAGAATATTAATTATTAAAGATGCATATAAGTTCAATAAGTGATGTCGGCATTTAGTTTTTACAATATAATTATTATTAACTATCTTATCGTAATACAATTTGAAGGCGTATATAGCCTCCGGCTACAAAACTATAATAATATAGGTATGATTATTCATTGTGGTTTCTTTTAGGATTACGCCACCTGTAGAATAATAAAAACAGGAAACCAGAAGTATTCAAAATACAGATTGCAAGTGTAGTATCAAATCAAGGCAAACTTCTAAAGATTGCTCCAAAAAACCATTGTATAATATGCAATAAAAAATAAATATATGACAAATTAATTTAAATTAATTAAATTTCATCAGTGGTTTTTCAGTTTGATAAGAATTCTGTAATATTACAAAAGATCTTTGAAATTATGTTTAAATATATATATATATGATTATTGAAAAAAAAACGTATACAGGGTTTTTCACGTAACCCGTTCATTAGAATATTTCAGAGACTACTACGATCTAGATTTTGAAACTTGGGGCACTGGGGTTTTTGAGTATTCTCGTTTCAAAAAAAGTTATGACGTCACTGTAGCACTTCCGGTTGTACCGGAAGTTAGTAGTAACTTCGTTATTTTAAATGGAAAGGTATAGATTTTGTTGCATTTTTGAAATCTACGGAATTTTTTAGGATGTTTTTGTTAATACATCCCTATACCAAAAATGAACAGTTCTGGAGACATTTCGATTTTTAAAAAAAAATTGGCGATACTAAGCCTATATTGTGAGTGTAATATCTAGAACTTCTAAAAAGCTATAACTTTCAAAATGTAAGCAGTTGTAGAGCAGGCAAAGGGCTTTCCAAGAATGTACTGCTTCTGTCGATAGTCCATACGGGATGTTCAAAACTCAAGGGCCAATATTAAAAATTTCAAACACAAAAAAGTTGTTTTTTTCAAATGGAACACCCTGTGTTTTATCTCATCAGTAGATGCAGAATTAAATTCTACATCGATTGGTATACGCATTCCCTATACCTATCTCCAACAGTTTTTGAGTTATATGCAATTATTTATGTGAAAGAAACTTTAGCATCGATAATATGTGTATCTCTAAATTTTAAAGAAGGCTGAGATACCAAAAAATTGAACTGTGTTTGTCAAAAGTTTGATATTACTTTTAGTTGTTGAAGTTTGGTGGCAGTTACAATGCAGAACGAATTATTAAATAATAATTATACTAACGTTGATATTTTAAATTTACTTTACATTTATGGGGAATGTAATAAAATAGTTGAAAGAACTTGTCGTATTTTCAATGAAAGATACCCAAATTTAACGAGAATGAATAAAACGATACATGTTATTCGTTTTCATCTTCAGTTATAGGTTTGTGATATGTCTTCTTAATGTCAATTCTAATATGAGGGAATTGCAATTCCATCTTCCGAATTTTATCATGTTCATTGTTGATAAATTTGGATATATTTCGTTGAAAATTTCACACCGCCATATTTTAACCAATCGAAGGCTTGTTTTCTGTTCAGTTACCATGCCAACCCAAAAAATTTCCGGAAATTTTTAACGTTGTGTCAAATTAATAAGTGGAAATTTTTCTGTCATTTAAAATGTCAAAATAAAGGCGCGGGAGTTGAATCAATACATTTCCTATGCTCGAATTTAAGTAATATTTTCAAAATTAAATTATGTTCCAGCAATATTAGTAGATCAAAGAAAAATATAATATGTTTTTAAGTTAAGTATTTATAAAAAGTTTATGTAACTAAATCGTTTGTTAAATCGTCGTAAATTATTTGGAAAATGGTATGTTATTTCACTAAGAGATTTCGCATTTTATTAAACATATAAATTTTGAAGTAGATACTTCAAAAGTAAATGATGTTCTACCAATATTAGTAGATCAAAGTTAATAAGAAACAAAAATATATTATGTTTTTAAGTTATTTGTAAAATATGTATGTAACTAATGTTAGAAAATGACATTTTATTTCACTACGAAAACTCACATTTTATTAAGCATAATATTTGCAATGCTCGAAGTACTTCAGAATAATTATCAAAAATAAATGTTTCCTTTCCAAAGCGGAACATTTTCAAAAATACAATCTAAATCAGCAAATTGCACAAACACAATGACACGATGACAACTGGTGGAACTTGACCATACTTGACAGTCGTAAAAAATGTTTGTTATTGCTCATGGCTCACTATGAGGAATTATTAATGTTTGTCATTCGCAATTAAAATGTTCAATTTTGGCATAATATATTATAAAGTAATGGTGTGAAATTTTCTTACCGAATATCCCACGTGCTTAAATTAAAAACCGGAAATTTTTCCTCGGTCATGAATATTTTTAGAAAATTATCCCTCGCCTGCGGCTCGGGATAATTTTCAAAATATTCATGCCCTCGAAGAAATTTCCGGAAATAATTTAAGCACTAGGGATATTATAAGTGAAAATTTCACACCGCCATATTTTAACCTCTCAGAGGCTTCTTTTTTGTTCAATTACCATGCCAACCCAAAAAATTTCCGGAAATTTTTAACGTTGTGTCAAATTAATAAGTGGAAATTTTTCTGTCATTTAAAATGTCAAAATAAAGACGCGGGTGTTGAATCAATACATTTCCTATGCTCGAATTTAAGTAATATTCTCAAAATTAAATTATGTTCCACCAATATTAGTAGATCAAAGAAAAATATAATATGTTTTTAAGTTATTTATAAAAAGTTCATATAACTAAACTTGGAAAATGGTATGTTAGTTCACTAAGAGATTTCGCATTTTATTAAACATATAAATTTTGAAGTAGGTAGATACTTCAGAATAATTATCAAAAATAAATGATGTCCACCAATATTAGTAGATCAAAGTTAATAAGAAACAAAAATATAATATGTTTTTAAGTTATTTGTAAAATATGTATGTAACTAATGTTAGAAAATGACATTTTATTTCACTAAGAAAACTCACATTTTATTAAGCATAATATTTGCAATGCTCGAAGTACTTCAGAATAATTATCAGAAATAAATGTTTCCTTTCCAAAGCGGAACATTCTCAAAAATACAATTTAATAAATCAGCAAATTGCACAAACACAATGACACGATGACAACTGGTGGAACTTG
Source organism: Pogonocherus hispidulus (assembly GCA_963924545.1). NCBI lineage: Eukaryota > Metazoa > Arthropoda > Insecta > Coleoptera > Cerambycidae > Pogonocherus > Pogonocherus hispidulus. The sequence continues at coordinate 31,170,326 of OZ004698.1, forward strand.
ACTTGACAGTCGTAAAAAATGTTTGTTATTGCTCATGGCTCACTATGAGGAATAAGTGTTTGTCATTCGTAATTAAAATGTTCAATTTTAGCATAATATTTATAAAGTAATGGTGTGAAATTTTCTTACCGAATATCCCACGTGCTTAAATTAAAAACCGGAAATTTTTCCTCGTTCATGAATATTTTAAGAAAATTATTCCTCGCCTGCGGCTCGGGATAATTTTCAAAATATTCATGACCTCGAAAAAATTTTCCAGAAATAATTTAAGCACTAGGGATATTATAAGTGAAAATACAACAATTCGTAGCTATTTTATTAAATCCCCCACGAATACAAAATAAATATAAATACCACTCATTTGTAATTATTTAATTTTCTGATGTATATTTGCTGCTATAATTCAACAACTAAAAGTAATTTGACAAACACAGTTCAATTTTTTGGTATCTCAGCCTTCTTTAAAATTTAGAGATACATATATTATCGATGCTAAAAAACTGTTGGAGATAGGTATAGGGAATGCGTATACCAATCAATGTAGAATTTAATTCTGCATCTACTGATGAGATAAAACACGGTGTTCCATTTGAAAAAAAACACTTTTTTGTGTTTTTGAAGTTTTTAATATTGGCTCTTGAGTTTTGAACATCCCGTATGGACTATCGACAGAAGCAGTACATTCTTGGAAATGCCTGCTCTACTACTGCTTAAATTTTGAAAGTTATAGCTTTTTAGAAGTTCTAGATATTACACTCACAATATATCGCCAATTTTTTTTTAAAAATCGAAATATCTCCAGAACTGTTAATTTTTGGTATAGGGATATATTAACAAAAACATCCTAAAAAATTCCGTAGATTTCAAAAATGCAAGAAAATCTATACCTTTCCATTTAAAATAACGAAGTTACTACTAACTTCCGGTACAACCGGAAGTGCTACAGTGACATCATAACTTTTTTTGAAACGAGAATACTTAAAAACCCCAGTGCCCCAAGTTTCAAAATCTAGATCGTAGTAGTCTCTGAAACGTTCTAATGAACGGGTTACGTGAAAAACCCTGTATACAAAGTTTGGAAAACGTTAAAATGACGTTGTTATAATGGAACTATGATAGGGATAGGGCTTGTATCTATAAAACTGTCGAGTGATTAAGGAATTTCTCACCACAAAAATATACCTAAATGTTTATAACAGAACTATCGCAAAAATCATGAAAAACCTAGTATGCCAGAATAAAAGGCCATTAGGATAACTATTAGTTAGGTATCAAGGAAAAGTTGCGATTAATAAACATAATAACTTTTCGACTAAGACGATATTCTAAAAGATGTAAGATAAGATGTTTTCATCTGTAGTGTTGCAGTTTTAGTAACAGCCTATAGCGGGATATTAAAATGACGTAGGTAGGTATCACTTCCTACAAAAGCCACTGGAAAATAAAAATATCTACCGGTTGTGATTTAGATGTAGTGATATCAGCGCATGCGCATGAGTAAGAAGAATGCCAATATTTCAAAATCGGAAGACCTGTGGAGAAAAAGAGGGAACCATGGCATGGAATTCAGCTAAAATTTAAAGAAAAGTTATTTTAAAAATATCAGTCATTAAATTTCAATTACTGATTATTATTTCCTTCATTTTAATACGAAATTAAATTTAAAAAAATCAAAAAATGTTGTCAAAGTATCAAGATAACCGAAATGACATCGAGGGTTCGTTCTTAAATAAAAATTAGTGTTTAATTTCAGTGTCAGAATTTATTTTTCGGTTTCGTGACCGCCTGTTCGACGTATAATCGTGTTTTGGTATGTGATCTACTATTTAAAAATATTTTAGGTTTTTTCACATAGTCAACTTGCTTAGTTTAAATGAAACACCCTATATATTTTTTTAAATAAGTGTGAAATATTAATTCAAAACATCTAGCAAACTCTAATAAAATAGCTAAACTATTGAGTTGGAAATCATACTACCTCAATTAGCTAAACCCAACTGTTTTTAGTAATTTAATTTGTTGTATTAACTGTTCACAGGTAAGTAAAATACAAGTGTTTGTCAGATAAATAGATGGGACAGTAAATTTTAAACAATTAACAATGTCATAAACTCAAATGTGAATACAAACTAAACAAATGATGAGTCTTTTTTGAGAACGTGTTCACATTTTAGACTTAGTGATCAGCATGTTAATATTTGTCAGTGGCGGCTATTCAGGTGAAGTAGGTGAAGTGCCTCTTCACCAAAAATATTCAATGCTATTTTTTAAACTCAGTATGAATAGCGAAGATATTACCAAAATACATTTTCTTTATTACTAACGTAATATAATAATAATAATAATAATAAGTAAATATATTTAATAGTAATATATTTATCATACGCTACACACACGTAAACGTTACAAAATATAAAAAGAATGTACGTAGCCGTTTGGTGAAGAGGCGTCGAGTCAAAACCGCTAAACCTGCATCAGTACACTGCGTTGCCATGGGAACGCTTTTACAGCTTACGTCATTATAAGGGACGAGTTAAGACGAGCTCCCACTCCTTACGGTGCAAGTGAAGAGTTCGGCCATCACGTGGGAGTGTGCTTCGCGCTCGCATCTTTTCCTAACTTGTCTTGTCAGTATGTTGTGAAGTAGATGTAATTTTGATTTCGCAAACGCCGTTAGCCATTTTTTTTGCATTACTGCATTGTGCATGTTAAAGATCGTACATTTTTATTATTGTATTAGTTTACGTATTTTTTTATTAGTTTACGTATATATAAAAACTAGGTGAGTGCTTAAAAATATAAAAATATTAGCTAGCTCTTCACGCATTTTTGAACCCGCGAGCCGCCACTGATATTTGTTGCATTTAATTGAGTTGAGTAGGTACCAAAAAGTAAAGAAACATTTCAAATAGTTATTATAAATGTTTGACTATAATTACAATTACCTACTTGGTAATCGTAATTGGTAGATTATATTTAGTCTAACGCACGTAACATAAGTTGCGTAACGTAACAAGTGGCCTGTTGTGTTCCAGAAAGATATCTTCAGTGCAAAATTAATAAGAAAATAGTGATTTGTGCATGTGATGACTGATGACTTTTCAATATAAAAATGTATTTCTGACAATTTTAGATAAAATATTATAATAAAAGTGTCAACTAACGAAGAGTCCCGAATCGACTCAAAACAGTTAGAATAAGGCTAGTTGAGTGTTCAATTAATTAAATAATACAATTTTTATACTGTTATAATTTTTATTAAAAAATAATTCCAAATGTTATTTGTATCATTATATATACTTTGTATATTTAATGTTGTGAAAACTACTCATAAAGTTTAATTGGTTTATCAAAAATTTACTTCCATTGCATATAGGTAGTATTTTTTTGGGACAAAATAAAAATTTGAAGTTTTTATTATGAATAGGGACTTTTGTTGTCTTTATAAGAATACGAGTACTATATTATGGTGTAATTTAATTATGATCAATAATAATCGTATATTGTAGTGTAAAAGGTAGTTTACTTTATCTAATTAATTAAATATTTAAAAACATAATCTATCAAATTCTTCGACTAGATACCTGGATTTAAAAAATTAATTAGTTAAAAGTTATAATTAGTAGCCGTACTACGAGATTCCAACGCTGTTTTGCTTTCTTTGACTGGATCCATCTCTTCAAATACCACGAAGGTCAATAGGTCATCCGTGATCCGAAAATCCTGCTATAACTTTAGCAAACTGGTTTCGTTTCTAAAGATAGCAGGACTCACGCCAAGAGTCCATTTTTTATACAGGCTGTTTCGGTAATTTATCGCTCCCTCCAATTATGATTTAGAATGTCTGACTGGGATCTGAACAGGTTAAAAACTTATCAGCCGTAGGTAGTTCTTCACATGTATGAATTGAAATGAAGATTGGAAGATTGGAATAACATTTCTTATAATGTTATTGTGGAAAAAACTAAACGTTCGGGTCGGAATTTCGACAACCGTTATTTCTCAGAATAAAAATAAACTGCTATTTAAAAAAACCAGTTGCTATATCAACTAGATTGTCAGATTTTATTAAAATAAAATAGATAGTAATTTTTTCAATGCCCTGCTGCATTTTATTTATAAATCTACATCTTTTCCTATAGCTAATGCAATTATAGTAGAAATTAGGATGCTGAGGTATCTTTTTTATGTAAATATGCAAATTATACTTACTAATATTGTTAGGTTACGTAATATGCAAGAAATAACAAAAAAATATATACAGGGTGATTGATTAAGGCCGGCCACCGGCTGTATATGGGAAACTATTGGTCCTACAGGTTCGGGAAAAAAATTTTCATAAGAAAAGTAGCCATGAAAATTACATTAAAAATATTTTTATCTTCCGTAAATCTCCGCAAGAGGGCGTAACTGATCATGAAATTTTTAAAATTGACTTTAAATGAAAAAATGCCCTATTAACCTGGATATATTTTTTATCAGTTTGAATCGTTAGTCCATTTCCTAAAACTTGTTCAGTGATATTTTTCATTTCCTCGATAAATAAATGGGTGGGAGCAGTTTTTGTTTTTAATTTGAAAAAATGCTGTGTTTTCGGATCGCTTTAACGGATTTTCTTTCAATTGGATTTTTCTAAAAGAGAATACCTTACAGATTTAATAAATGTTTTAGTGATTGCAAAAAGTTGGTTAATAAAGTTACAAAATGGCGATATGTTGAAACCTAACCTATTTTTTTATTTTTCTTGGAAATTTTAAATGGAACGATATACTTTCTTCCACGTCATTATGACCAACATTTAGTTAAAATAACACTGGTCAAAACTGCATCTCGATATCTCAAACCGTTTAGGAAATATTTAGATTTTCGTATTGTATCCAAAGAAGGAGAATACATTTTCGTTTACCCCCGTATCATTTCGAAACAAAACGTATATTTATTTGCTGTTTTAGTAATTTGATATTTTACATAAACCTTTCACACTTTATTAAGGCTGAAGAAGAATTACGATTATTAAAATTAAAAAGTATTGCCCCGACGGATATCGAACTCTCAACCTTTAGCACATGCAAGCAATAAATAAATTGTTGCTTACAAACCTATTACTGAATCTGAAGTAAACATTATAAATGTTTTGGCTTACATCCATACAGATCCACATTTAAGTATTAGAGTCATTTCAAGGGATTTAGGACTAACATTTTATTGTGTCTATAAAATCTTAAAAAAAAACATAAAATGCACCCTTACCATATTGTGCTACATCAAGCATTAAACGAACAAGATTTTGATCGTAGATTGGATTTTTATCATTGGCTTAAAGATTTGCTCACCGAAGATGCTACGTTTCTGTCAAAAATTTTATGTACCGACGAAGCAACTTTTAGTAGCAACGGGAAAGTAAATTTGTACAACATGCATTATTGGTCGGCAACTAACCCTCATTGGTTAAGAGAGGTCGATCACCAGAACAGATGCAGTGTAAATGTGTGGTGGGGTATTTTAAACAGACGAATTATTGGGCCATTTTTTTTCGATGGACATCTTAACGGGGAAAGGTACCTAGAGTTTTTGAACACCGATTTGTTGCTTTTATTAGAAGAGGTGCCCATTGCTGAGAGGATGAACATGTGGTACCAACATAATGGATGTCCAGCTCATTTTGCACAGAACGTCCGAAATTATCTTGACGATGCGTTTCCAGATAAATGGATTGGCAGGGGAAGTCTTTTTCCGTGGCCTCCAAGGTCCCCAGACCTCACGTGTTTAGATTTTTATCTATAGGGCAGAATAAAAGACGTGGTTTTCAAAAATCGACCCACAACACCAGAAGATATGAAACAAAGAATTCGTGTGGCTATAAGAAATTTATCAGGTGGCTGAAATTGAAGCAACGGTATAATCTACGAGAGAAATACTTAATTTGTGCATCGACAATGATGGTAAACATTTTGAACATCTTTAATTTTACCGGTGTGAACTTGGCAGCCAAAAGTTGGCAGCTAATTTACCGAAGATCGCCGAACAGTCATGGGCGCGCGTGACAGAATCCCAGAGGGATCTGTAATTACAATACAAATAATTGGCAACACAACGGTAGATAACTTTATATAATAATCTAAAATTTCTACGGTTCGGCATAAAGGAATACTACAAAAAATAAGATTTCACATTCACACTGGTATTCAATCTAGAAAGTCATAAAATAAGGCTACTCAAAGTCAATGCAATGCAAGCCGTCTAATGCGTACTAATTATAAAAAATCAAAGCCGTCCAAGGGGTAGTAATTGCAAGAAAACAGAAAAAAATTGAAAAGAGGGTGAAAAAAAAAAGGTTTCACATTCATACTCTGGCATTAATTGTGGAAGGTGGTAACGAATGTTATACTCGAAGCTCAATTCCTTGCAAGCCGTCCAAGGAGTAGTAATTGCAAAATAACGTAGAAAAAAATTGAAAAGAGGGTGAAGAAAAAAAGGTTTCACATTCATACTCGGGCATTAACTGTGGAAGGTGGTAAGGAATGTTATACTCGAAGCTCAATTCCTTGCAAGCCGTCCAAGGGGTAGTAATTCCAAGAAAACAGAAAAAAATTGAAAAGAGAGTGAAGAAAAAAAGGTTTCACATTCATACTCTGGCATTAACTGTGGAAGGTGGTAAGGAATGTTATACTCGAAGCTCAATTCCTTGCAAGCCGTCCAAAGGGTAGTAATTGCAAAAAAACTAAGAAAAAAATTCAAAAGAGGGTTTTGTCCTCATAAACGCTGGCACATTTGTTGTAGTTATTGTTATACCTACCTTATTGCTTTTCGTTTAGTTTTGTGTTATTGCTGTTTGGCTCATTGGACTTTAAACACGCTACAATTATTATTTCATGCACTATTTGGACCAGTCCTAAGGCTCGATAAAGTGTGTAGGGAGGCCGGTTTTTGTAAAATAATATCAAATTACTAACAGCAAATAAATATACGTTTTGTTTCGAAATGATACGGGGGTAAACGAAAATGTATTCTCCTTCTTTGGGTACAATACGAAAATCTAAATATTTCCTAAACGGTTTGAGATATCGAGATGCGGTTTTGACCAGTGTTATTTTAACTAAATGTTGGTCATAATGACGTGGAAGAAAGTATATCGTTCCATTTAAAATTTCCAAGAAAAATTAAAAAATAGGTTAGGTTTCAACATATCGCCATTTTGTAACTTTATTAACCAACTTTTTGCAATCATTAAAACATTTATTAAATCTGTAAGGTATTCTCTTTTAAAAAAACCCTATTACAAGAAAATCCGTTAAAGCGATCCGAAAATACAGCATTTTTTTAAATTAAAAACAAAAACTGCTCCCACCCATTTATTTATCGAGGAAATGAAAAATATCACTGAACAGGTTTTAGGAAATGGACTAACGATTGAAACTGATAAAAAATATATCCAGGTTAATAGGGCATTTTTTCATTTAAAGTCAATTTTAAAAATTTCATGATCAGTTACGCCCTCTTGCGGAGATTTACGGAAGATAAAAATATTTTTAATGTAATTTTCATTGCCACTTTTCTTATGAAAATTTTTTTCCCGAACCTGTAGGACCAATAGTTTCCCATATACAGCCGGTGGCCGGCCTTAATCAATCACCCTGTATAGCTGTGTATGACACCATCTTTTGAATGAGCAACGAGGTTATAGACCCTTTTTTGAAAAATATTTTCTTTAGTACTCTTATCAAGTTTCCCTGTATGTTTTTACAAATATACCTATTTAAGGTGAGTTATGAATGAGTATGGGGTGCTACCCGTCATGCCAACCCTCCGGGTTTGACTCCGAGTTTCAGGGTTAGAAGCTATTTATCCAGGTTCGGAGTTTTAACTCAAAATCTCGGGGAAATGGAAAGTTTGACAATGTCACATCAAACACGTGATTGCCAGCGGCCAGCGGCTGACGCGACGGTCGTCGTTCGTGGACATTGATCTTGATCTAGTATCGGCATTCAGCAGTGTGGTTATGTTATAATTACTGGATGTGGCGTAACCGTCTTTTACACTTTTACTTTTGTACGCGTGTACGAATTTTAATTGAGGTAAGGTTATTTATACTTTATACTGAAACGTCCTTTATTCTTACAAAAATAAATATTTCTTAGATAATAATATAATAGACTCAGATAACGAGGCAGAACCAAATAAATCAAAGCAACGAAAAAAAAACCATAATGATAAAGTTGCCAAATGTGCCAAATGTAAAATCTGTTCAGTGATATTCACAGTTAAATACGACGGCGCATAAGCAGTTCGAACACATTCTAGTAGTAAGAAACACACGGAAAAGACTAAAACTATTTCGTCTAATCTAACTTTTTTTGTAAGTAACATATTTGCAAAAAAAGATTTAGATGATGAGTTAGACGTTGATTCGGCTGAAATCGCACAAGTGTATCATGGAGTGTGCCATCACCATAGTTATATCAGTATAGATTGCGGTATTAAATTAAATTCTACAATTATAGCGATTTATATAAAAAATCAGAGAGCATAGTTAAAAAGGTTCTTACCTTACTCTTTTCAAGTTCTAATGATGCCTCAACACAGAAAATAGAAATTTTTTCCATTCCACTATATCCAAAAAGATACGAGAAAAGTATTAGCCTTTTTTGAAGACGGAGATGAATCTTCAACAGCTATTTCAGAAAAATTAAAAACTTGCATCTTAGTAACAACTTAATGTGTTCAAAATGTAGTCTCCTATACTGCTGACAATGCTTTAGTAAATTATGAAAAAAACAGTTGTGTTTCAAAAACGTTCAATTTTAAATAATCAGTTAATTAAGAGCAACTGCTAATGTCATGTTATCCATAATGCTTCCAGAAATGCTTGTAAAGCATTATCGTTTGAAAATGTGTCGAAAATCATACATGTAAAGTATTTGCAGAATTCTCGAACAGTACCAAAAGAAAAGAAGAATTAAAACAGTGTTTAGACTTTATGAATATAGTAGAATATGAAGAGGTTCTCAGACATGCACCAACAAGTGGTTGTCTTTATATAAAGCCGTAAGAACGCCTAATTTCGTCTTGGCCAACCATTAAAGCCTACTTTCTGGAGCTTGGTGAAGAGAACTGTAACAAAATAGTGTGGACCTTCATTAAAGATCAAGAAAATACTGTAGCGGACGATTTATCTAATTTGACATTACCGGAAGCTTATTTTGTATGTTGTACATCATTTATTTAATTGTATCCAATGACTCAAGTCTTACTTAAATTAGAGAACAATACTGTCACAGTTACAGAGATAGATGAAATAATGAGAACTTTAAGAGATCAATTACAAACTAGAGTTGAGGATCACTTTTTTGGTAGTAAAGTTAATTCCTACATAAAAAAAATTAAAAACTCCACTTTTATTAAAGAGGGTCCGGAAGTGTATAATGGAACAATTTGTTATTTAAATAAGTGGTATGATTTTTAAAATAACGTGTTTAAAAATGTTAGGTACCGTTTTTAATTTAAAAATCACAGAGTTTAATTTTAATGATGTAAAAGCAGCCAATTGCTTAAACATTGAAATAAATGAAGATGCACTCTTTGATGAAGTTCATGCAATAAAGAGAGTTTTAGTTAATATTCTCCCTGTTTTACCAAATTACCTATTGATCAAAATGACAATTTTAAGTGAGTGACAATTTTATTAACTTCAAACGAATTTGGAAAATTGTCTAAGCTTACTATCTAGTATTTTAGCAATGCATTTGTTGAAGGACTGTTTTCTTTAATGGGAAACGAAAGAACGTTTGGACGGACGAGAGAAATAGGCTTCATCTTGGCCCAGTAAAGACCGAAATTTGTACCAAAGTTAATTTTAATATAAGTTGCGCTTATTTTTTTAAGGTTATAATTAAAAATCAAATTGACCTTTTAAAATGTGCAATGTGTACAAAAAAGTACACATTTAAAAAAATATGATTAAAGTAAGAATTAATATTTCATACCTGTACTTATTTAAGTATTTTATACTGTTAAAAATCTGTTTTAGTTAGTCATATTTTGTTAGTTATCATTTTTATAAATATTTTTTATTTATTTATACAAGTTTATTCAATTATAAAATAATCTGTTCTTAGTTTATAGATTGTTATGTACTAAACACGACTGTTATATAATTTTGAATAAAAACCTAGGAATGAGAAACTATTGATTCTTTTTATATATTAAAAACATACTAATGTATACCGGTGACGGTCCATTAGAAGTATCTGGAGAACCAATTAAGCTATTAATTAAAAGTTTGAGTTGAAGTCAAAGTGGGCCATGATCTACTTGATGAAAATATTTTGCAGTTTCTATCATTTCCGGTTATACCGGAATTCGACATCAACTTCGTTATTTTAAATGGGACACCCTATATATTATTGAATTTTTTTATTCTACGTGACATTCTAAACACATTTCATGTAGGATGTCCTATGTCCATTTTCAACGGTTTTTGAAATATTGACAGGTGAATATTGACATTTTTCAACTTTGACACCCTGTAAAATCTAAACAGTTTGAGATCAAGCAAAACCGTTTGCACATTCCTATCTTAACTTTTCATAAGCTATAGTTTGACATTAATTTCAGATAGTTTTGTGGCTTCGGGAGTTTCTGACGGTGTAGCCGCGTCGGGTACTGAGGCCCTCTCGTGCCGGTGGAGCGATGATCACCTCCTGCAACACCGGTTCATTCGGAGGCGTTTCGACCTCGTTATTCCCCAGCTGAGGAGGGGCTCTCACATATCCTCTGCGACGCAGATAGGATACATAATCATGAAGATGTTATTTTGTGAAGGCACGATACTCTGGATGCATTTCACACCACATAGCATGAATCCGTGCCATATATCCTCCCCATGCAGATTCATTACTTTCGTAACACTGCAGAAGGTGGTCCGTTAGCTTATCTGTCCACTCAAAGCGTCCGTGTACGTGGCTATTGTCGTCAACAAGCAAATCATCCGGTTGGACCCCATCATCTTGCCCATGACCACTCATCCAACGGGGTCGATTGGTTGGTGCACAGACTAAGTCAGCAGATAGATTGTTCTATGTATCAAACACTCTATTTACAATAAAGTGAAGACGATGTGATGTTCTGAACTGCTCTTTCCGAAACTAAAATGATTGTCCCCGGAGACGAGCGTCATCATTAAATCTAACCGTTGGAGTGGGTGCGGGAAAGCAGGCATAAGTAATTCGGTACATTTGTATCAAGTCACCTCGGACGACTGTCTCAAATGTGATGAGTTGCAAAATTTTTAAACAATCTTCGTAAGGGAAGAATATGTAGCCTCCATCGTGTTACACTACGCTGTATCTCTCGAGTAACGAAATAGGGACTGAAACCTTTGGTGTGAAGATAACAATGACGTGGTTTTCCACATAACACCAAAACACTATACTGCACTCGACGCACGTTTCGCCAACCAAGTTGGAATCATCTGGAGATGATTCAAACCAAATTTATACTAACACTATGTCGTTTTATACCAAAACTATTGTTACGGTTTAGTGAACCGCTGCGACGGTCAGTAAACCGTTGTGACAGCTCAGTGAACTGTCGCGACGGATCAGTGAACCGTGATTTACTACTAATCAATAAGGCGGGCTGTATGGGACTGGACCTCTGTCACTATTCATACTATTTTTACACTTTGCAATTTCCAAACTCTCAAATGCATCCAGCTGTCTGGAATTTGATAGTTTCCTAATTAGTCTTAAATTGTCTTATGGTCAATCTTATGGTTGTTCTCAAACGCATGTTTTACGACACTAGACTTATCTGTTCTACCATATTTGAGATGAGCCATATGTTCCTTGAATCTAGTTTGAATTGACCTTCTAGTTTGTCCAACATACTTTTGATTGCAGTTTCCTTAGTTTCTATTTTGTCTTTTGGATTGCCTAAAAGTTGTTGTAGTTTATTTTCCGATGAATAAACCATTGACATACCTATATTTTTAAAAACCTTACAAAAACCACGGGTAAGACGAACATCGTATGGAATAGATATGAATTTTGGATTTTCTCTTTCATTTTGAAAAGTTGAGGAATTTCGAAGTCTCTTTAAATTTACGTTTCATAATTATTTCATCAATCAAACTTACAGAATATCCATTACTCGCAGCTATATCCCTAATCAATGCTTCTTCTCTTTCAAACCTCTCCTTATTTAGGGAAAAGCTTAATAAGCGATGAATTAAAAAATTGAAACGCGCAATTTTGTGTTGAGCACGATGGTGAAAGTCCTGAGGGATATATCTTAAAGTACTGGTATCTTTTCTCTTTATGTCAAATTCTGACTTATTTTTACTACATATTTCTAATTACTAATACATCTAAGAATGGTAGCCGTCCAGAGTTTTTAATTTCATATGTAAATTTAACTGACGCGAAACGACTGTTCAATTTAGAAACAAAGTTGTCAATATCAGTGACTTTTTTATCAAACACTGCAAAGATATCATCCACATATCTAAACCAGACTCTGGGAAAATACTCGAATTCTTCTTTTGCCTCCGCTTCAAATCAGTTCATGAAGAGATTCGCAATTAATGGTGACAAAGAGTTACCCATTGCTGTACCCTCATGTTGTTCGAAGAAATTACCATTGGATCGAAAGCAATTTTGTTTCATGCAAAGTTTAGTGAGTTGAAGATATTCTTTTACTACATCTTGACTGAGATTGTTTGATTCCAGTGGATCCCTAAGGTAGTTCAAGGTCTGTGGTGTAGGAACACTTGGAAAAAATGAACAAACGTCAAAGGAGAACAAAAAAACACCTTCTTGCAACTGGATATGTTTCACCTTATTAATTAACTCATTGGAATTAATCACTGAAAAACTAGGTGGTGCGATGGGTAAACTTTCAAACTTCTCTGTTAACTATTTTGATAAGTGGTAGGTCGGCGATACAATTGATGAAATAATAGGACGCACCAAATTTCCTGGTATATGAATCTTAAGCAAGCAGTACAATCTAGGTACACCTGGGTTAGATACATGTAACCTCCTATTTAAATCCGGAGTAATAAGGTTGTTGCTATAACAAAACTTATATTGCCTTTATATAACTTTTATATTTAATTTATATACTTTATATTTCAGCCACAGGCCTCTTTTATATCGAATTTCCCTTATTAGTTCGTAATGTAACCATGGTTTGAAAGGGTTGCTATGGGAATTAAATATGACAGAGCTGGAGTCAACAAACTCGACAATGGTATTAAGAAACAGAGACCAAGAAGTATTGACATTCACACATGACTGAATGCTAATCCAGTCATAATATGACTGGATTTAATTTATTGGCGAGCGACGTATAGGCATCTTTTTAAATAGTTTTCTGTTCAATAGATTTAGGGTAAAACATAACTTAAAGGTTTGCAGTGATACCAGAAGCGTCTGATTTTCCGACGGAGGGGTTTTACTTACATTATGTTTGATTGCTTTTGCGACACCAGCATCGCACATTTCCTGCGCCTGTCTGTAACATTCAAATGTGCCTTAAAAGATCGTACGATTCAGAGTTGTAATAAAGGTTTTACGGTTTTGTATTGACACATGCTAAAACAAAGCCTTCGATCTTAGAGTCTAATACCTACATATAATAGTTTCTTGTTTAAAATACGAATACAGAAATAGAGAAAAATACTTATGAACATAATAATAGATACACACACCATGCTATTAAAAATTATTTTATCTTACGAAACCACTCAATTACCGTACAAATAAATACGCACTAAATACTCATATGCTTCATATTAAATCAGTAAACCAACAGACTATCTTTATATACTAGGATACTGTGAATGAGAATAATATTTTTATCAGTAAAGAGAGAAACCTCCCTATGAAGAAATTTTTAATTGTGAACTGCAAAAGTAATATACATTAATGCATGCACAATAAGAAATAAAATAGGACCGAGATGTGCCAATAAAGACTAATTTCATGGTTAATTTACAATTTGTAGGTAAGGGGAAGGGGTCAAACAGTTCATATTATACAATAAGCAATAATTATCATAATAAATAATGATATAACAACTAGCGAAAACATCCTGGTACTTGAAATTGGCAGAAGGGGAGTCTCCATTTTTTCCTAGGGTTCGTGTTTCTAACTTTAGTATCAATATATTCAGAACAGTGAGTAGAAAATATGAGATCCCCTTAGCTCTATCTATCTTGAGCTCTATCTTATCCCAGACATATTGTTTCTTAGGCTCTACCTTATCCTCAGAGCTCGTTCATTCTCTAAGTATAGGTACCTTAAAAATTTACAATAAAAATTATAGTTGGAGACAGTAACAATGTAATTTTTGTTAATTTAATTCCTGTATAACCTGTTTTCTGACATAAGTTACGATTTGTTTCGTATTTAGATAGTACTAAATATTTTGTTGAAGCATAAGATCTATCGGTGTATCTTCAACAACAGCTTATAATCATCATTAAATATTACTAGCACGGATTATTATTTTCAAATAATTTGCAATGTAATTTTGCCAGTTAATAACAATCATTATGTTACATCGTCTGTTGAAGTTTTTTTTTTTTTAGTAAAATGATTCTCAGAATAGTCTTAGTCATCATCACTGCTAATGTTATTTATGAGACGCATTACTATACTTTGCAGTGCTATTCGGAAAGGTGCCCTAAGCTAGGAACATAGGCTAAGCCAATTTATTGATCCTAAATTATAAAGATTTAAAATCTGGCCAAAAGAGCATAACATCCATTAACAGATATAAATTGTTCTCAGATCCGGGACTTCTAGCCATTTTAACCGCCTACTTAAGTAATTTTTAATTAACTCCACCGTTGGTTTTTCTAGATACAAGTAGGAATTGACAGAAATCGTTTCATTAATAATTACATGATTAATGGATTACTTTGAAAACGTACTTAATTGACATTACTTGCACGTCTGATTCAGAATAATAATAATATATATATATATATATATATATATATATATATATATATATATATATATATATATATTTAGATCTCGGAAATAGTAAAATTTAAAAAGCATTTAAATTATGACAAAGTTACGTGCTCGTGACAGACAAAGATGAAAAATATATTGGATTTATTTTAGTTAAATTTAAATTTTGGTTTTATAATTTGACTCTACTGTTATTTTGCAATTTGTTTCTGTTTTTCAGACCCAATAAAATTGATGAGGCGAGATTTCCAGGAAATATCTAAATGCTATCGCCAATAACCGATTTACATAGCAACATAAACACAGCAAACTGCAGGATAACATTTCAAGTGGAATAAATTGTATTGTATTATTTAAGTAACAAGTCGGATATCATGGATTTTATACCATTCTGTATGGGAATTGGACATGAAGGTCGCTTCTCACATAGAAGTGCAGCGGCAGGGTAGAATAACTATAACAATATATTTAAGTATACACTTATATAATAATTCAACTACATTAGCGACACACAAGTCACAGGAACGAATGGAATTTCTAAGTCTTTGTGGTCAGTCAGGAAGTCAGGAAATCAATAATAATAAAGAACCGATATCAAAAAGAGTTTTGCATCTAATGACGATTATCTATTTGTCATTACAGGATTATTAAAGAAGCAAAAAAATGGGAGGCGTTTAGTGTGTATGGTTATATGATATGCAATGAATTAAAAATTAATAAATGTTATAATGAAAATATTCAAGTTCCTTAATGGAATTTCTTGTCAGCTTTAACAGGTTTCAACCAGAGAAGATCGGCGCATAACTTATAAAGAAATACGCAGTAGTATAAGTAAAATAAAAAAACAGTAAGTAGTAAGTACTTATTTACAATAATTACTTCAAAATTTTAAACCACACAGGATTTTATCCAAACAGGATAAGTTATATAATACTACAAAATTCATATTTTGATTTTTTTTTTGGTAGGTACACATTCCTGCTTTTTCACATGGTTTACCATTCCTTTTCCATATCAATTGCCTTACTTCAGAAATTTAAATGATAAATATATATAGTAGAATATCAATAAATTAACATGAAAGAGGTAGTTATAAAAGAAATAATTAATAGTAAGTTGTTATTGAATATGGTTACTATTGTAGCAGATGTTACTGGTTAAAAATGTTTCTACTGAACTCTCAACTCCATTTACTTAACCCTTTACTGAAGCCTATTACGAAATTACAATTATTAGAATAAATTAATATATTAGGGATGGGCAACGTCATCATCAATGACGTCATTTAAGCGAAAATATATATATAGGGACGTTTTGGCATATTATGACGAGTACGAGCCACTGACAACATTGACCACCCTGTTTAACCCAAAATGAACATTTTCTAGATGGAATACTATATTTTTTTTAATATTTAGTTAAAACCTTCCTTTAGGCAGAAGATACCCTTACTTTTACTAACTATGAAGATATTTTTTGTTAAAATTCTTCAAAGAGTTTGTTCATAATACATCTAGTAGCTTTAAAAACGAAGAAAAAAACATTGGCAAGTGATTGATTTGCCATTTTGAGCATTTATTTAATAAGATACATTAGGTTTTTGTTTAAACCGTATTTTTATTATATTTTCTTCTTCGTTTTTAAGGCTACTGGATGTAATATGTAAAGAAACACTTTAAATAATTTTAACAAATATCTACATAGTTACTAAAAGTAAACGTATACCAAACTTTATATGACTAAACAGCTAACCACGAGCTATATCTAAATTGTAAAAAAGATCCGGAAAAATGGTCCTTGTTGCCAGTAAGCTCATCATGTTTTCGCTTAAATGACATCAGTTCTCAATACATGCTCCTTATTTTTGCCCATAGAGAGAATAGTAGGCATAAATCTGAAAATTAATTTAGATGCGTATATGAAATTTTGTGATAAATGAGCACAGTTTATTACATGCATTTCTACAGCAAATAGACAGGAAGTTTTTATTTTAAAAGAAACGCCCTGTATATTTTTCCATATTTGGATAAAGCGTTCCCTTACGAATACAATGATATGAAGGTTGATGCATGCATATCTAATAATAACGGAGATCTATCCAAAAGTGTCTATCATAAGAGCATTGTGTCTACCTTCTCAAAATGTGTTGAGGAAAAAGTTAGTAGTATGCAAAGCATAGATACCAATCCTATGTTTCTTGTAATATATATGGTAGCAACGAACGGATCTTCTCTCTAAGGGTTACGCTTATGGTACATTATTTGGCTAATGAAATCCAATATCAATTTTTGAAAGTAATGACTTTATCTAAATAATAGTGATGTTGATTTCATAAGGCGTTTGAGGTATATCTACCCCCTCTCTAGTTTAAAAACTCGACAAATATGAACTGGGAATGCCCGGCTTACATTGGAAAAACAAACGTATCTAACAAAACAAAATGTAACAATTAAACTTAATTTTTAAATATAAGATTCATGGGGTATGACATGATATTAGCAAGTGTACTTAGCGTTCATATCAGCGATTGAAGGTTATAGTCCAATAATATTAGGGTTTTTTTGCCTGGAAATAATTCCCCAAACTGGACATTTGGCGACATACCAAATAACGACATACCAAAAATCAACATTCGTGCATTCTGTGCTATTAGTCATATCTCATTAACGGATGGAAATAACAAAAAATACTTCAGAAAAGTTGGAGAGCACTGGAAAATACATATTTTTGCAACTAACAATTTTTATCATATCATCATATGTAAAATCATTAATTTGATTTGAATTTTTATTTATTAGTGATGATTGCAGTAGAACTTTCTTTTTTTTATTTTACATGTCACGTACTTAAATTATTTCTAAATAGCTGAAAACAACTGAAAATTGGCAGCCATTTTATAATATGGCGGCGGTGGCGGTGGAGTATTTTAGAATTAATTATTATATATATATATATTAGTCCAATGCATACATTGTTTTAGATTATTTTGCTAAAAGATAATATAAATAAGTGACATGGAAGAGAATAAATGCATCCTTTGCAGCTCAAGCCTGGAGGTGATAAAAAGTAATTTAAACATTTTAAAGGGGAGACTCTCCAGATACACAGTACCTACTTATTATTCTCCGGTGCTATTGCTATTGCCGTCATCATGAAACATGGGATGTAGAAAGTGTCTTGATATACCTAGGTACATATAACTTGAATAAATCGAAATTCACATCAAAATATTTTTTATTATACTTGTCTGCCATACAGGCATATTTGGTAACCGTTGCAAATACGAGAAAAATGATTCTTATAGAAGTGTATCTTTTATTACCACTCTTCAATTTTATGTAAAACATTTTTCGATATTTCTATCCGTTAATGAGATAAGTATGTCAAAAAACTAAAAAAACAGCCGTCATTGTTCAAAATGGCCGCCATTGATTGATTTTTGCTATGTTGTTACTGGGCAAGGAATCTGTCTCTCAGATTCTAAAAAATATACAGAATGGATTCATTAGTGTAAACTAACGCTAAACAGGTGAAAATATTTTAAAAAAGTAGTTCTATAAATACTTTGAGGGTCGGTGTCAGTGTATCTACCTCCTCATGATGTTAGGTACTATTAACTAATTAACGTAATGTAACTTTCTTAACATGTTTATGACTATTCAAATTCTAAACTTTAAACTTGTAATCGGTTAACGGTAACGGTAGATATCGCAACAATAGATAAATGTAGGATCTGCTCGCCTCCAATTTAATGTCGATTACTTCATAGCTTACCTAAATAAGTCCAATATTGTGAAATGATAATAGGTACTGCATATATTAACAAGATGAAATAATAATATTAGGAATTATTGATATTTTATAAGTTTGAAAAGGAAATATATATTTAAATAAAAATCTGCAAAACCCATTAGACTTTTTGTGACCATGAACTTGCTTTAGAGGTGAATATACAGTTTAGAATTAAGAGAACGTAGGGACCTTTTACCAGACTAAACAGCATCTATACTACAGTTTTACTATATTTTGAATACATAGAAACAGGGCATATCTATAAATGTTTCGTTAAAAGAAATAATTGTAGTTTTAAGTGAAAATTGTTTTGACATATTATATTAAGTTTATACATTATGAAAACATGCACTCACAATTGAAACATTACGCTTGATGAAAAAGTATGTTTAGTAAACCATGATAAAAATTAAATATAACCATTGGCTTGGGTACATAGATCTTCGAATGCCACGAATCGGGTCCATAGAAATAATAGAAAAAAAAATGTTGCAAAAGTTATCAATAGTAAATACATGAAAGCACGTGTCCTTACAATATCAATTCCTGGCTGAAACAGATCAACCTATAACATTTACATTTTTGGGATGTTTTCCCTTTATATCGTATATATTTACTAAAGAGGATTGTTATAATAAACTATATAAAATACATAACTGTGTTTCAAACCATATTTCCAATTATATACCAAATAAGAATAATACATGGATTTGCATGATTTTAAGCAATAATACTTTTTTAACAGACGAATTGCGGTTAATTAACGATTTATTTATTTATTTATTTTTATTTATTTTAATTAAACTACATCCAGCAGGCAGATGCCCATTTACAGGAGTATATCGGCAATACATGAGTGTCATAACAAAAGGAAATACAATAGATTAAGAAATCTTCCAAGTATCATGATGTAACATGAAATATAAACCAAACACCAACAAAACAGAAACATTTTCAGTTTTGTAGCACCGAAAATAAATGGTTTTTAAACTGTTTTAAATTAATACAAAATATATCAGCAGTAACATAAGTTTCAAAAATTCTACAAGCAATATGTATAGGACTTCTGCAATGCTGGAAAGAATTCGGAATGGGTAGATAAAAAGTTCTACGACTTCTTGAAGTAGACCTAGGTGTATAAAAACATATTTGTCTTAGTAACTCTGGGGAGTCAACTAAATTATGTATGATCTTATACAAAAATGTTATACTTATAACATTATGGCGCTTATACAAAGAAGTAAAGCTGAATTCATCCAAAAGCAGTACATATTCAAAATTTCTAGGGGAATAAACGTGATGTTTTCTAAAATAAATGTATTTCTAAAATCTTTTCTGAATGAATTCAACTAAATCTATGTATTTAGACGTTTGAGTATTCCAAACAGGGCAGCAGTATTCTAATTCACTCCTTACAAGAGTAAAATAGAGTTTGCAAATAGTTTCCATAGAATTAAATTCTTTGCTATTGGGAATAACTAAACCTAATGTCTTAAAAGCTGCCTTGGTAATATTTGCTATGTGAGTAGAAAAGGTTAATTTGACATCAAAAGTTACACCTAAGTCCTTAACTTCATAAATACGATTAAGTACAATATTATCTTATAGTGAAATGTCATGATTTTACATTTATCAGTGTTCAAATCTAATTTACTTATATCACACCAATTACTTAAATAAATCAAATCTTGCTGCAATAACGAGTACGAGTTCTTATGATATTATTGAATAAGTGTAATATAAAGGAAGTAGAAAGGCTTCAATACAAACGTTAACAACTAAAGGGTGAATATTATCAGGTCTAGTAGATAACTTATTTTTCAATTTTTTGCTAGCTGCAAGTATGTAATTTTTAGATATATGTATAATATTACCTAGCGCTGTGGTAGGAGATAAGAAGACACAACAGAGCTACTAAAGTATATGTGGCACGTGAAACTTTATCTTTAATATTGGCGGAACAGATAACCAAATCTAATAAACAGTCCCTTACATTAGTTATTTTATTAATTTGGATTAGGTCGCCAAAGCCAAAAAATTATTCAACCTATTTGAAACATTTGTAACTAAATCCTTGTTGCAAAACTCAGGGATGTTAAAATCATCAACAATTATTACTTGTTCTAAATTAGTTTGTTCGATATACTCAACGAAGACATTATACTTATCCACTGAAATATTTGGAGGAATATATGCCACTGCAGTAATAACTGGTTTTAAATTATTAAGACATTTTAACACTTATTAAGTCAACTTCTTCAACCGGCGAAATTAGGTTCACTTCTTCAGATGTAACGAGTGCACACACCTCCATAGCGTCTGTCCTTCCTATACACAATGTAAAAATCAGAGAAAAATTCTCTTGAGGAAACATTTCTTATCCAAGTTTCTAATACTGCCACAATGTTGTATTGGTAAACAAATATATTCTGATAAAAGATGTGGGTTTTAGTGTTCAAACCTCTGCAGTTCTGGTAAAAGATACTAAAATTATTGTAGTCAGAGGACGGGCTGGATAAAATTATAAGTTTTTTTTTTGAGAAGTTTGAGGGATCCTATTGACGTATTTAATATATATAAGTTAAGTTCACCATTTTCAACCCTGACTGTTATCTCATCTTTTTATTACAGTTTGAATCTTTTTATTTGCTGTAACTAACTTCAATGTCTCATTTTTGTTTGTCGCAACTACCTTCACAGGACGACAAGAATGGTCACTAGGAGCCATCCTATCAATCCTAAAGAATTTGAGATCAGAACCACTGCGGTATCGGGAATGATACTTTTAATAATATCAGTAGCAAAATCATTTAAGCTAGGAGTTTACTCTGGTATTCCAAAAAAGAGACAATTATTTTCACGATTTCTATTATTAATTTCAGCCATTAATTCAGTAATATTAATATCAATTTAATAGATTTAATCTCCTTAAATTTTATATCTCTATCTTCTAATACATTTCTAAGGTCACTGACCTCATTTTTTAAATTATTTATTTCTTTCTCAAACAAAACAAATTTATCAGCAAGAACATTGGATACAGTTTTTGCAACATTATCAGCTGATGACTTTATAAAGTTTTTATCCTGGCATATTTGTTTTATTGTACTTTCTGTTAATTTTTTTATTTCACATAGTTGATCATGTGTAAATGGCATTGTACACAAATGTATTTGTAATTGGTATTTAAACAAACCTTTAAAAAAATTAAAATCCAAAATCTAATTGCATATACTTCAACAAGTAACCAAAACCAATCCCATAAATAGACACTATTTTCACAGTAAAGAATGTAAGTTTGCAGACACTCAAAAAGCACACACTAACTCGTCGACAGCGAAGCTAATCATTGGCATCACGATAATTGGCATCAGCCATTATTAATCCTTAAATTAAATTCAACAAAACTTGATTATTTAATTTTATCAAGAAACGAGTACCTACCTAATCAATATATATATAAGCATAAGAACTCATGAACAAATTATATACATTTTGAAATGCAGTAATAGAATTAAAATTTGTTCCTAAACGCAGGTTCCAAGTTTACCATGGACCTTGTCCACGTTTTTCAATGGTTTGGCATGGAACCTGTCATAGTTATTCAGTGATGTCATTGTAAAATTTAGACCAACTGAATGAACCTAACGCTTCCCAAACTAATAGCAGATTATACTACACCAAAGGAGTAAAATGCATGATTTTCTTCCAGAGGTGCGTTTGTAGCACGAGGGCTCTACAAAGCACTCTGAGGGCACTGAAGGGAAACACTAATAAAGCACTGAGGGGAAAAAGCATGTACTCCAGAGGTGTATATACTATTTTTTGTACGACCCAACATTTTAATTGAAAGAATTAAAAAAAAAATTATTGTTAATATATTTCTATTTTAAAAAATATTTTCAATATGACATTTCTAATTTATGAACATAAAAAGCTGCATGACATACAAAAATAAAATTAGTTACTATGATGACTGATAAATATGAGTAGCCATATTGTTTTTTGTGAATATCGAAATATTGTGATCGTATTTCCAAAGTTGTTTTCCTAAGTTTTTTTTAATAAATATTGCAAAAATGTACCAGGAAAATCCCAGAAAATTTTCAAAAAGTGCTTCAAGGAATTTTGTGATTGGTGCTTCATGAAAAAAATAGATGCAATTCATAGGGAAAGTATGTTACTTGTATATTTTGTATGCTGCAAAGCATTTAAGGCTTCCATACTTTAGTCACATCATTCTATGATAAAAACCAATCTTGGGGTGAAGAATAATGTTGACATCAGCGAGTATTCAGGATTATTAGCATTTTTGAAAAGACAAAATGTTGGGTACCAGCCAAACAATCACAAATTCTTACTAGACAGCAAATTGATCCATTTCTAAAAGAAGCTCCAGATGAAAAGTTCTCAAAATGCATTTTGGCAATGATGACTTTTTTATTTCAAAATCTCTACTTATATCTCATAAGCTAGCTTTTGGATTTTCCACAATTGCTAGGGTTATTGTTCATTCATTTTTTCATTTAAAACCGTTTTAGTTCTGGTTTTCTTTTCATATGCCACGCTTCCAGTGCGATCAAACTGTTATTTAATAAATTTCCAAAGTACCATGAATATAATTAATTCAGTTCATTTATGTGCACAAAGAATTACGGTTAATATTACTAAATCTGTTTCAATAAAAAAAATTACTTTTCATCTACTTCTAATCTTTTCTTTCATTTACTAACATAACTGAGATGTAAATTACTTCGTTTTAAGTGCAGACTACCCCTTCCTAAAGAACAACATTTTAAAAAATATCCCATTAAATTAGAACTTCAGAAGGCAATTGTGAACACGCTGTATAAGAAATCTCGATTCTAACACTAGCTTGATATAAAGCGAACCTAGCTAGGCACCACCTAAATTTTTACTAAAAACAAAGAAACGAAGGAGTAAATATGGAACCTTAAATAAACGGTTGATTTGTTCAAAAACATCTTAAAAATATGATAACTTGGCAACGCTGCAATCAAACGCAAAAAAAAAATTAAGGTTGACGAGAGGACCTATAAAGAGGCTTCAATTGCCACAGAAAAATTGCATGTACTTGCATTTAAAAAATATATACTTTTCCGCACCGCACTTTTTTTAGACACCCTGTACATGTGCCACTAATTTTAAAATGTGCCTCCCTCTACCTCATTGACGTTCCCCAATCAGATTTTTTGCCCGGATTATGATAAAGCCATAGCAGAAGAAGAGAGTACTAAATGGACACACTGTATATGTATTTCCAACTAGATAGACTATCTATACAATCTATCCTATTTAAAAAAAAGGTGACTGATAGTCACAAGTCAATCTAACAATAGTCAATTCAATTAGTTCAATAGTTCACTTAGTTCAACTCAAAGTCCATTAACAATTAAAATTTTAGAATTCCTTTATGACGTAATTTTTAGGGATACTAAAATGAACTATCCGTTTCAAGTAAAAATCTTGCACAACTATTCTAACTTCCATTACATGCTCAATACTTTATTGACAATTATTTAAAAAATAAAGGTGACACTTATGTTACTTATACATAATATGTACACGCAACAGAATTTAATCAGAAATCGATTTATAGATCCTTGAAAAAGCTGGAGCATTATAGTCATCATCATCATTGCTACAGCTTTTCAATCAATTTATTTTTTATGGCCACCACTCAAATAAAAAGGATATCGATCAGGATTTTCCACTCCTTCGGGAAACCCTCAACAATAAAACTGAAAGCCCATTATCGTTTCTTCTTTATATAAATGATTTAACTTCGTTATCCTTGTCAGAGTCTGATATAAAGAGATGACTTGAAAATATTTTTCACGTAAACTCTACAATGTATTGCCTTAATGTGCAAGTATTATTGCTGCAATGATAGAAATGTCGTCATGTTTTATAGAAAAAAAAAGTATTGAAACATATAAAATCAACTACATTACATTAGAAAGATTAACGACTTAAGCGTGGTGATAATATTTATCATTTACTCCTTACATTAATGAAGTTGTATCGTGTCCTACAGGATGGACGTTAGAATTTATAATTAGAAATGGTCAGGGTTTTTATGATATGCGGGTGCGGAAGGTTAAATATACAATTCCAAACTAGAAAGTAAGTAGTTTATTCCTAAGTATTATAATATTTATGTAAGACATAAAAATACGCCGTGACTATGATTTCCTCTGAATAGTTAGAGATTATTTCTTCACTGTTGAGATTACTTACATATACCGTTATATATAGTTTATCTATTATTTAAATACAGTCCAGAAAATTATGTTAGAGAAAAACTCATCAAAATCAGATTAACCGTTGGCAGTTTAAAAATAAGATGCAAAAATGCTTCTACAAGGAATCTTTGTAACTTAAAATGATGATGCACCATGCAATTCCGTTTATGCTGGACACACACACCTTTGTTTGGTGGACATCAGCAAACCTTTGTATTTTAAATTCAGCAGCTATGGGTATCCCTATTTTAAATCCACTGTAAATTTTCATTCAAAATAGTGATTGGATTTTATGAAATTACCCCAAATTTGAAAAAGTTTGAAGGTGTAGACTTTGACTAAAATTATTTGTAGAAAAAGTATACATTAAAACAGTTTTTAAAATTTATTATGTGAAATATGAAGAATAGGGCTATAGGAAGAATCACAAAAAAAGTATATTGATTATTCTTAACATGCAATGAAAATACTTTTTAGATCTGTACAAAAATATGACACATACAGAACAGGTATAAACTATGATACTGACAGAGTAATAAAAGGAAAATACATAGTAAGAGTACCGGGATATCAAAAATTATCTTGGTCAAGGGTGGTTGTGGAATGTAAAACGTGTGTCTTACTTTAAATTTTTGAATATGTTTTGTTGTGTCAGAATCTGTCAATTCATTGTGCTGAAATTTTCTAATCCAGTTTTTGAATCATGCCTCTTACCACACAGCACAAAATTTTCATGATTGAAGCCTATTTTCGAACGGGTGAGCTAGTTAATGGAAATTGGCAATACAGTCAACGTTTGTGTTTGGACAATTTTCGAGAGCACTTCCCAAACGTGGCAATATTACCGGACAATTTTTATGCGTGCCTTACAAATTGTGTTGAAGTGTTTCGCGAAACTGGTTGTATGACTCATAAAAAAGGTGCTGGTAGACCAAGAGTTCGTACAGAAGAAGTTGTCAATAACGTTCGTCAACGTATGGAAGAGGAGCCTGCAAAACCTTTGAAACGTCTTTCTCAGGAAATTGGACTCTCTTATGGAACATGTCATAAGATTTTAAAGAAAGACTTGAACATGCATCCATATAAGATGCAAGCACATCATGCTCTTCTGCCCGCAGACCACCCCAGACTCCTTGCTTACTGCCATTGGTTTGTCAATAATTTAATGAATGACGATCTTCTGGACTTAACTTTTTTTCTGACGAAGCGTGGATCCACCTTTCGGGATACATCAATTCTCAAAATATGCGAATGTGGAGCAATGATAACCCTCATGTTTTTACTGAATCGCCACTACATGCTCAAAAAATTGGTGTTTGGATGGCAGTTTCCCGCAGAAGAATAATTGGGCCAATTTTTTTCGATTTCACCGTCAACGCAGAAAGGTACAGACACAACTTTTTGGCTAAATTTGTGCAACAGTAAAACGATGATGAACTTCGGTACGGTTATTCCTAGCATGACGGTGCAACAGCACATACTACACGAGAAAATATTGCTTTCCTCCGCGAGTTTTCTGATGACCGGCTGATAAGTTTGCATACAGAAGTTGAGTTTCCTCCGAGATCACCTTGTTTGACAATTATGGACTATTTTATATTTCCTTACTTAAAAAACAAGATTTTCGCAACTCCGGTAAATAATTTGCAAGAACTGCAACAAAGAATTGTTCAGCAATGTGCAACCATAACGCCAGAAATGCTGCAAAACTCTTTTCACAGCATGAGGAGGCGCGTCAACTTGTGCATCGAACAAAACGGGGGACATTTCCAACAATTACTGTAATTTAGTTTTTCTTGTTACTAAAACCGTTATTTCATAATTTGTAGTTCATTATTGTTTTACAACTGAAATAAATAGGTATGAAATTTGTAGGTTATTGATGATGTCAGTGTGACAGTGACATCATCAATTGACGTGGCCACAGTTGACGTGGCAACATGTACCCTTCCCCCCCCATCAGGGGTCAGGAACTAGGAGTCAAGTGACCCATCATATGAAAGGTCTTTCAATTCTCTTTTCAACCATATAAATATGTTAGATATTCATTTTTCATTTCGCGACAAAATCCATCAATCTTTTTTTTAATGTACTATAGACCGCAGTATGATTCCACATAAAACTCTTGAAATTGAAATAAAAGAGACTTCCAGATGACATTTTTTCATTTAAATTATTTTATACCGTAATTGGTACACCAGTAGATATTGATTTGTTGATTGTTAATTAATGTATTTAATTAATCGATTTACATTAATTAACAATCAACAAATCATATCTACTGGTGCGCCAATTATCCTCTAAAATAATTTAAATAATCAAATGTCATTTGGAAGTCTCCTTTATTTGAAGTTCAAGAGTTTTATGTTGAATCATTCTTAAATACTGTGGTCTATAGTACATTCAAAAAAAAGTTATTGATGGATTTTGACGCGAAATGACAAATGAATATTAAACATATTTATATGGTTGAAAAATATATTCCCTATTTAAAATTTTGACATTTATGCTGAAGGGGCGAGGGCGTACATGTTGCCACATCGAATTTGGTAGCAAAATATGTCCCCCCTGCAAGCAAAAATCCACCTGTCTCGGGATTTCTCTGGCAACCAAACAGTAAGAGAGTTATTCAGGGTGGCTCGTTTGCATTGATATGCTCTGTATATTATGACTCTTAAAGAGCCAAAAATATATATTTCTTTGTAATTATGTAATCACAGTGAAAAACACTAGTATACCTATGTTGAGGTATATAATAATAATAATAATAATAATAATAATAATAATAATAATAATAATATTGTCTTTATTAACCAACAACACAGATAACAAAACAAGACTTGCAAAAATCATAATATTAAAAATAAATGTTGGTTAAAAGGCGCAACTAGCTTAATTAACTAAATATTAACTTGAAAAAAAAACTACATCGTATTTTGCTCCTCAAATAATTTATTTTTAAATTTATTGCTCGTCATGCTTTTCAAATCATTGGAAAGATTATTGTAGTTGCTCACCATATAGTATCGAAAAGATCTCTCAAAAATAGATGTTTTATGTTGAGGAATAGTTATATAATATTTTTGCCTAACATTGATTTTGTGAACATCGGATCTATATCTAATTTTATTTGTTAAGTACGGGGGTATTGCGGCACTGATAACTTTCTGGAATAGTGTTAAAGAATGTATTGTTCTTCTATTAGCCATACTCGTAGATAACCAATGAGTGCGATATAGAGTATGACTGATTCTACTGTACTTTCTTATGCCGAAAATGAACCTCAAGCACGAATTTTGTAATTTTTACAGTCGTTTTTTATCTACTACCATCAGGCAGGGGCCATAAACGTACTTACAGTGATTTGCATGTGAGAGTACAAGGGTTTCACACAACTGAGTTTTCAACTTTATATTTAAAACATGCCTATTGGGATACAAAAGCTTAAGTTTAGCATAAGCTTTCTGTAATATAAACGACACATGTTCAGTAAATCTTAATTTAAAATCGATGACAACACCTAAGTTTTACTTTTTCCTACAATATTCAATACAGTATCATCGATTTTAATGACCAAATCATTTGGAATAATGTTACCAAATAGTAAAACATATGATTTGGATGAGTTAATTACTAAATCATGGTATTTTGAAGTTTGAACGAGACTAAACAATTCACTATATATTAAATCTTGAGCTCCAGCTTTCAGTCTGAGCTGAAGTCAGCTTTCTCAAAAAAATTATAAAGTTATGTGTCACCAGCGTACACATGAACTTTTATTTTATTCAGTGGCATAAAAATATTACTTGTATATATAGAATATAACAGGGGACCAAAAATTGGACTCTTGTGGCACCCCTCTATTAATAAAACTTGCTGAGTTTTGTTTTTAAAATAATTCTTAAAAAATTGAATGGTAGTAAACATTAAATCATGGTTCAACGTCTCAAAGGCCTTAAGTACTAAAAGAGTCAAGTAAAATTAAAGTTCCACCCTTTCTTTTATCCAGCTCTGTGACAATATTATCCAATATATTTAACAAAGCTGTACCACAGCTAAAGCCTGCCCTGAGCCCTGACTACACTTGTGGAATTATTGAGTATATATTTAAGTGAGCTTTTAATTGGCGTTCAATTGTTCTTTCTCAGATTTTCGATAATGTCGAAAATATAGTAATAAGACGCAACTCATTTAAACTCGAGTTTAAACCAGTAGGACAAATTACTTTAGGAGGAAGAGAAACCAAGCCCTCTTTTCAGCAACTAGGAAAGGAAGAATTTTCCAGGCAACAGTTTATTCTTCACGTGGTAAAATATGCGGGCACAGAAAATTAATGAGTATTATATTTATACCCCTGTGACCCAAATTTCATCAATTTGTATCGAAGAATAATAATTTTTTTATAGAGACTTAAATGTTTCAAGTTTATTGAATTTGTGTTTCGCTTAAAAGATATAGCAGGCATTGGAAACTCTGATAATTATTGTTAATCTATAATACTGTTCCTTTCCTTACTTCACAAATTAATAATAACGTTAAAACAATACTTTACAGTAATCCTCTATATCTCTAAATCCCTAAAGTAATTTTCAAAAAAATTGATTGAAAAAAAAATCGTAGTAGGCCGCGGATTAGTAGCTGGTCCATCGTAATAGGTTCAACAAGTACATCTAGGACGCTAATATATATAAAAAAATCATTGGAATTGCGCTTACCAAAAATAGGCCACTCTGTATATACAAGGTTATTCAGAACCTATCCATAATAAAATTTGGGAATGTTCAACATACATGTAGAAATGTGGTAGTGCAAAAAAAATTTTTTTGGCGGGGTCTGAAAACTATTTAAAAATTTTTCATTGCACGCCGCTGGATACTGGTCCACTGTAATGGCGTGACCTTGGGACTGACAATGCAAACTAGCTAGCACGAAAAAAACCGGCGCACCCGGCGCAAAAAAGATTTACAGCGTTTTTACTTTAAAATAAACTTAAAGATAGATAGGCGTTCCAAGTACAAAAAACTTGTTTACTGTTTTTTGTCGGAATGTGGTACATCCGATGTCGTTGAAGTACAGTTGCCCATCTACGTAGTCCTTTATAATGGTATAACTTTAAACATTGTTTACGGGAAATCCTAATTACTTTTAGTAAAATTTTTTTGGTGATATCGATTTCTTATTTAAGGATGCACATATCCTCAAAGTTTTAGAGATGAGTTCTGAATAACCCGATATATATATTTATGGAAAATAATATTGTGGATCCTTTATGATGTGCATCGGTTGGATTCTTGATTCGACTTTATTTTAATTACCTTCAACTTCATAAACATATTTGTGACATATAATGCTGACACATAATCTCAGATTCAATTACAAATAAAAACACTAAATTTTAGTGCTAATACCACGTTTAGCAATCCGTTACACGTATTTTCTGCCTTGTATTGTACTATTTATTTTCTATTATCTGATATAACCACAATCGTTTTTTACTTGTCACAGAAAGACTGAACCTCAAACAAAGAAAATTTTTTAAACTAGGATTTATTACTGATTATTTTATTGGTATTTTACGACATAAGGAAATTATTGATATGGTTTTACCATACAGATATAATTTAAATCAATGTGCAAGTACAATCCGACAAGCTCTACTGAACATGTTGCTGTATGCAAATACATTAACGGTAAATTTAGGTACCAATACTTACTTCAGATGATAGATATAAGGAAGAAACAATTTTTAGGAAACGAAGCAAAATTTTCCACTGTGAAAGTGTATATAACAGGTTTAAATCTAACCTAAAAATCAATGATTTTTCACTTATTAATAAATGATTGTAATTATAAATGTTATTTTTATAGAATGTAGGTAATTATTATTAATGACTTCTTATAATTATTGTATTTTCACTTGTTTAGTACTTGAAACATAGAGATGGTAAATATAAATGCTTACATATCTTTCCAAAATATAAACGAACAAAAATTTTTAAGTGGAAAATATTAGATTAAAGCCGTAACTATTTAAATATACCCATCAACCCCTAACATCAGAAATGAGAGTTATTTTCCCACTGTGCCGTTCTATGTGTGCATATCCTGACATTATGCCAAGGCGTAAAAGAAATAATTCTACGACGTCCGATTCGGAGTCATCCAGCAACAGAGAGAGTAAGAAACTGGTCGAGACGTATAAGGGGCCTTTAAAGTGGTCGAAATCCTGCCAAATGACCGGCACAAAGTCAAGGAGGATACTCACGCGACAAGATCGAGAGTTCCATATGAAGGTGTTGTGTGTCTCCAGCAATTAAACTACTTAAAATCAGACACTAAAGGTGTAACAAATGTAAGTAGAAGTTGACATCAAGATTGTCCGAATACAGGCACCTTCACTTTCTTTAGACGTAAGAGTGTCCGTTTGCTGACATCCATTTTATTTCAATTTTGTCAAAAGACTGTCCGTTTGTTGACAACCTACTAGCCAGATTCTAGTCCATTCCAACCATGTTAAGAGACTGTCCATTTACAGACAATATAGAAGCCGAAGTCTATTTCATTCTAATATTGTTGAGACGCTGTCCGTTTGCAGAAAATCAGATGAATTCTATAGAATGCCCAGTTGCTGGCATTCCAAACATTCTGCTAGAAATTTCAGTGTCCACGTGCTTACTATCACTAATATTACAAAAAAAAGTGTATAAAATTATAATTATTCTACAACATAACTAGATGACCGTCGTCTAGAGATCTAATTTCCTTGCTTTGTTCTTGGGTAAGATACGATCGAGGATGGTCTCAAATCAGGATGACCGACATAAGAAACTATATATTTATATTATTTTTAAACGATAAGCATTGATTCATATTGTTTTTGACTAGGCAGTCGATTCTAATTGTTGTGTGTTTTCAATACTTGTGCGTATCACAAGTTACTAATTTCACCCCAATATAAACTACTTCAACCCCTAACAATTATTGTATGTGTATAAAATTTATATTTTTTTCTAGCTGAGCTTAAAAAAATGCTGAAACACGTTAATAAGACATTTTTTTAAATAGGGCGCTCTATATTTCATAGTATGAATAGATAGTCCTAAAATGAATTCAGCGATATAAAGGTTTGTACTACTACTACTACTTTATATTTTATTACAGCAAATGTTCAAAGTGACCCCATTAATCATTGCATTATGGTCGCAATTCGATGTGAAGAATGGTAGCTTGAATGGCCACCACCACGCTCCCCTGATTTAACTCCACTAGATTTCTTTGTGGAGTTATCTAAAAACCAAAGTGAATATAAACAGACCAGACACTATCGAAGGATTGAAAGATCGTATCAGGAAGAAGTTCGAAACATAACATCAGATATTATTCAAAATGTGATTGATGAATTTGAACACCGAATTGGGCATTGTGCAATGATTAATGAGGCCACTTTGAACGTTTGCTGTAATAAAATAAAAAGTAGTATTAATACAAAAACTATTGTTTTTATGTAATTCTTTCTTACACAATTTTGTACATTTTTTAACGACAATGAAAAAAAAGTACCTAGGTATAACCTTATACTGCTGAATTCATCTTTAGAATGGCTATCAATTTATACTAAGAAATATAGCTCAATAAAATAGGTGATATATCTGTCTCAATGTGTTTTTTAATTTCAACTAAAAAAAAAATATGAGTTTTGTTCCATCATTTTGGGACATACTATATAATTAACATAAAGAGTCAAATGCTTCTAAATCGTAGTAGGATTTCCATTAGGAGGAAAACAAAAATTTTTGAATAAACTCAAAGCCACTATTAGGAAAATCAATGAGATATAATATAAATATAAATTCATAATGTAAAAATATGTATGTTTACAGCACTGTACAAGGACATGGACCGTTCTAGAGAAGATAATTATCTTATTTAATATTTATTCGGGGAGGAGAAATGGATGTATTATTCAATTATTATATACTGACAATGTCAAAAGTACTCTACAATAGGATGTCCGATATAATAATTTACCAGTTAGCACTTACACTTAAAGACCGCATTGAATTAAAATACTTGAGAAACGTTTACATCGGTTACACGACCTTAATATTATAATATTTAAATTTAAAGAACTATTAAATCAGTTTTCTGGGGCACATCCATTACCAGTAAATTTATTTTATCTATTTTTTTTTGCGATACATACACTTGAAATCACTCTGTACCTGCATGTGTGATTTGAGTCAGAGTTAATCCATCAAGCTACATATATACAAATTGTGGGATGAGGAGACAACAGGTCTGCAAACTAACTGAAGTAATTTATATTGCTTCATCTAGAAAGCGACTGTTTAGTCGAGCAAATTGAGTCTGTTTATTCTACAGATAATCATCAATATTGTTAGTAAACCAACCCTTAAGATGCTATAAATTCCTGCATATTTCGCAGGTAAGCCTTTATAGAAATATCTATTTTGAGATATCCTTTCAAATGAATGGGTAAAGCGACAGACACTCGTTTCTGTAGGAATACGATAGAAACAGCCCAGCAAGCCTCCCGATAAGTGATCCATCCGCCCATAAAATCGCCGAATAGAAGAAAAAAATTATTTTTGGGGATTATACTAACCAGAAGGTCCCATTTACGAAACTGCCCATCAATAAAATGAACATTTGATACTCAAAAATTACTACTAAGGAACCTCGCAGAGGTTTTTAATGATTTACTGAGGCCCTACTATAAATATGATATATGGCCTCAAATTTTGTTCGATGTAGTTCAAAATTACTGATAATGATAATGTCAATATCCCTAATTGAAAAATGGATATAAATTGTAAAACCACTTTTCAGGGGAAACTAAACTGTTTTGATATATTCAAATTTTTATTTAATACTGTTTACATAATGTATGATTTTCAAATTGTTCAATAACTTCTGATTTAATCTTCTGTTGACTGTCATCTGTCAAAATAAGAATTTTGCTGATTTTGCATCTGTATCATTTAAATTAACATACTGCTAATATATGGATACTTCTCCATTCAGTACTACTTCATCATTGATTTTCACAAAAATGGTACACAGAAATATATCACTGCATATAAACATTACCTGGTAAGTTATTTAAAAACGTAAATATCACCATAAAATTAATGAAAAGTGTAAATTTCTAGAATGAAATTTCTGGTTCTTATTCACATTTCACTGTATATGTTTTCTAGCAGTTCGTATTTTCAAAGCAGTTCATCCAGATTTACGAAGATCTTATAAACATTGTGTTGATTAATGATTAGCCATGTGTGGCTTTGAAAATAATAATTCGTCAGTATCGTCAGCGAAAAATATAGAAAAAATTAGATTCTGTGAAATATTTATCAGCCCCTATGAACAAAGTCCGAAATGATTTTAATAATGTTAAGTCTGATAATAATTGATAATATGCAATAGGGATGAAATTATTATTGTTTTCCACAACTTATTAACCATGACTAGCAATTTCAATTTCATCCAGAGCTTCACTAAAAATTCTAAAATAGTAATAGACTATTTCGTTTCTAATTTTATCTCATGATAATTATCTTACACTTAACATTCGCCGTCTTTTTAAATGTATCTTTCAAGTTTTCAATCCAGTTCTATACATATAGGGTGGCCCAATACTGTGACAAAATTCCATAACTCCTATGCCGTAATAAATGAAAGAAAAAATATTTTGAGGATTTCATAGAGCCTAAGAGGAAGTAAATTTTAAAAATATGTATAGTCATATAGGGTGCTCTATAAACCGGGGCCATACAAAACTTATGTTATTTTAAATGGACTGATATATTTTTTATTTCATATTTGAATTCGGATTATCATTTTTCCGAATTCACCAATATAGAGTTTATTACTAGATATTATACAGAGTAGTTCAGATATGAGCATTTTTGTATCTTAATCGCAATGAAGTGAACACCCTGTATCTGTTTTAAGAAAATAAACACTAAATAATTTTTGGTTCCATTAATTATGCTATATTGTCTAGTTTTACTTTCTACCGAATTTCCTTTAAAATAGCTTTACTTGTATACAGGGTGAATCAAAACTCGCCACCACAATTTTCTCAATTTTAACACCCTAAATTTTATATTATCTTCATGAAGGTCTCTCATGGCACTTTGTATTCTAAGAAGCATACCCTATACCTAATTACAACAGTTTTTGAGATTATAAGTTAACAACTACTTAGTTAATTTTGTATTGCAATCTTCTGTGCCAAGTATAATATTAAAAACATATTTTACCCCTGATTCTACAAGAGGCCAGCTTTTACATTTTTCCTTTTTTACTAAAATCGGCAAAGGCGTTTCCAAGATGCAGTCTCTTAAAAATTACGAAAAAATCAGCTGTCGAATAATTTTGTGCAAAATTCGCGGTTCATAACGAAAACTTAAAAAATCACTAAAAAAATTATTATGAAAAAGATTTATGGTTTATTTGAACTGTTTTCTTATGTAGTTCAATTGGTACTTGCATTCAATAGTTATACTGACTAACCAGGTAGTCCATCTCGTAGGTACTTCTACAGAAAATGAGAATTTAAAGTATAAAACTTCAAATATTTTAAAAACCGTTCCAATTAGGTAGAGAGAAAACTTCATAGAATAGAAAGATCCGTGAAAGAATTTAATGAAAATGATATAAAATATAGGGCGTTTCATTTATAAAAATTGAGATAACTGTGGTTGCGAGTTTTGTAAAGCTATTTTAAATGAAATTCTATAGAAAGTAAAACTAGACGATATAGCATAATTAATGGAGCCAAAAATTATTTGGATTTATTTTCTTAAAAAAGATACAGAGTGCTCGATTCATTGCGATTAAAATACAAAAATGCTCATATCTTCTGAACTACTCTGTATAATATCTAGTAGTAAACACTATATTGGTGAATTCAGAAAATTTATCCGAATTCAAATACCTAAGATGTAAAAAATATATCATTACATTTCAAAAAACATAAGATTGATATGGCTCCGGTTTATAGAGCACCCTATATGACTACATATTTTTTTAAATGTGCGTCCTCTTAGGTACTAAGAGATATATATAATATATATTTTTTTGTTTATTGCGACATAGGAGTTATGGAACTTTGTCACTCTATTGGACCACCCTGTATATAGAAAAACGCAGTGAAAAGCCGATGCTGTAGATTTGTGCAATGCTAATCGATTGCCTTATATTGACGTAAAAATCACACTAAATTGTTTTTTCAGGTTTCCTCGTGAATAAGTCGTGTGGGTGTAGTGTGAATTATATGAGTTGTCAAAATTGTATAGGTACTAATCTATAATAAACGTAGGTATACTAATATTAATCTACAATAAATATAAGTACGAAAATGTTTAATAGTGGGCTTTTTTAGATACATACTGAAGAATTATTTAAATCAAATAAAAATCCTTTTAAACTTAAACTCGTAGGTACGTCTAAAACAAATTATGCACTATTCATTGTCTTCTGAGTCATAAATTTGATTAAGTAAAACAGTAGGCTGAATATAACTAACTATAAAGATAAAAAGGATTGCTCGCATGAAATATTCAGAGAGCGTTCGAACTGACGCACTGATATCCGAAAAGCACTTAATTATAGTTAAAGTGCACGTTTACATGGAGCATCAGTGAATGTTTATCACCGATAATGGGTCCTTGACAATGACACTCGCAGAAATAAATAATATTCATATGAGTAAGCACGTTCGTCTGCATTTTAAATACCTATTATTGTGCAGTTACTTTTTTAGCGAGATAAGGTAAAACCCAGTGTGCAACACAGGAAGACTAAACTAATGACCTTAAAAAATATACTTCAATAGTGTGCCGATTTAAAATAGTAAAATGGCGGATACAAATATGGATATAGTTGAAAGATGGTAGTACATAATATATGCTCAACATATGGAATTTCAATATTTATAGATGGATGGATGGTTCTACAATGTAATCCCTTTAAATATCGGCCTGTTCTGCGTTGTGGCAATTGCAGTAGATCTTTGTGCCGGATGTAATATGTGGAAGATATTTTTCACATGCACTAGAGTAAATATATCTGGTGGTTATACAAAAGAAGCTCAAACCCTTATTTTTTCTTTTTAAATTTAATATACATTTATTAAATTATCAAAACTTGTGAGGTATATTTAAGATGAGGGATGTCACGCAGGGATGACACAGAGAGATGTTTTGACGAATAATTACACTATCTTTCATTTCCAGTCTGTTCATAAATGGATCTCTGATTCCTTGGATTTTCAAACTTTATATTTCGATACTTCGTTTCAGGATAAAATTGTACGTACATATCTCACCATGATTGGATAAATTTTTGACCACCTTGTCAATTTTTATGTTATTTTGTTTTTGATGAAAACACATGAAAAATTCTATTTGATTTGCAATTTGACAGGGTGTGGTCAAAAAATGACAAAAACGTAATTGCGTATGGAATACATAAAGTAGATACACAGATTTTTTAAGTGAGAAGTGAGGGATTTAATAAGATGCGCAATTGAGTGAATCTGAGACTTGTATACACTGTATTAAAAAAATAAACCTTGTTAATTTTTGTCTCATATAGATGTGGGTATCACATAATAATAACTTAAAATAAAATTATATCGGTATGATTTTATTAACTTTCATTTTTTTCACAAAACACACCAATACGGAGTGAATCGACATTTTATGAAATCATATCATGTCCGTGAATCTGAGACTTGTATACACTGTATTAAAAAAATAAACCTTGTTAATTTTTGTCTCATATAGATGTGGGTATCACATAATAATAACTTAAAATAAAATTATATCGGTATGATTTTATTAGCTTTCATTATTTTCACAAAACACACCAATACGGAGTGAATCGACATTTTATGAAATCATATCATGTCCGTTCCTAACAAAATAATACCTTAAAATAAAATTATATCGGTATAATTTTATTTTAAGGTATTATTTTGTTAGGACATAGTTTCATAAAATATCGATTTACTCCGTAACGGTGTGTTTTATGAAAAAAATATATATTTTTTTTTTTTGTTTATTCAACGTCGGCCTATTTCCGCGACTAAGGCCAATCACCGACGCCAGGAGACGAGCAACCCCCAACCTGGAAATTTTGCCGAACCCCCACTTTTTATAGCAGGGTAGGGATCTTTTACTTGCCTATCATTTCATAGACAAGAGATCTCCGGCTTTACATCCTATCCAAGGGATGGTACGTCTTCTACGCAAATCTCGCCTAAATTTGCATAGCTTCTGTGAATTCACCGACGTACAGGCCACTAGAAGATGCGGGCGGGCAAGCGCCGACGGTCTTCCCTGCATGGTCACCCATCCAAGTACTAACCGCGACCTACCTTGCTTGCCGCTCATATCGTTAATATGAACACCAAGTTGCTACCACGGCTTGCCCCATGAAAAAAAAAATAAAATAAAAGAATACTTTTTTGTAGAGAATGGGTGGGACATCGAAATATCGAAAATTATTTTAAACGTTAGTCAGTGGCGTAACATTTATTTGTTAGAAAAGGGGTCCGAGATTACAGGTTGCACGCCACTGGCTATTCTCATTGAGCTGAAAATGTTTGTGGAAGTAAAGATTCATAGTAGCATTTACCAAATAAAATTTGAAAACAATTGGTTTATTACTGTAAGAGATATAAATAAAACTTCAACACCCTGTATCTCAGAAACGGTACGGATTTGGAAATAAGTTTATATAGCAAAGTCCCATTATTTTTACTGGCTCTAAATGTTTCCGAATTTTTTCAGCATAAAAATGGGACACCCTGTATACCTACTGGGAAAAGTTAACAACTATACTTTAGGAAGAATTATTTACGGGATGCTTGTCTTCTTTATCTGGCGAACCACTATCTAGGATTGCTCGATCCCTATTCCTCAATGTTGTCCGATTTGGTGACGTCACTGCGAGACCCGATACTCTTTCTCTCTCTGTATTGTGCGATTTCTTATCTATGACGCGTTGACAAGTTACTCTCCCTATCTAACTCATCTATTTTTCCGATGACGTAGCCGCAAGACCTAATCACGTGATACGGGTAATCGAGCAATCCTGTATAAGTTAAAAATCCTTGGGCCGTGGCAGCATTTCCTCCAACAATCCCGCTATAGAAGAGTTTGGTAGGTATTCATAATACATAAAAATCAATGAACCGCTAATGAAGGACCTTAGCTGTTTAAAAACAAAACAGACATTCAGACAGTTCATTTTTTTGTGTAGGACTCCGGAGCTTCATTCGAATTAAGATACATTTTTAAAAATGTAAGTACTCTCAATTGCCAGGAGTAGCCATCATAAAATATTATAAATAATCTATTGTTTCTTGTTTTTAGGAATGAATTGGCATTTATCTATTATGTTATGTATTGAAATTACGATTAATGGTTTGTTGCCCATATAGTTTCCTTACACGGTGCCAGATTCACAAACCAATGTTTTGCAATATTCTCTATATTAGACATTACTAGACGCTAAATATAATTAAAATAAAAAGCACAGCTTTTATTTATATAGAAATATTATTTATTTTGAAGTGAGTATACATAATTCTCCAGTAGCTTTCTAGAGCTTTGCGGTAGATTTTAGGAGCAAATAGCGTTTTGTACATTTGCAGATACATTTTTTATTTAACGGAATAAATGTGATTAATTGTTAAGTTTTAACTTTGGTATAGGTAATTTGAGGAAAAGAAAATTTGAGTCAATATAACTTTATATTAAATCAAAGGAACAGAATTTTAGACTTAGTGTTATCGAACAAAAACTGTGTTGTGGAAAAAGCTCCTGATGTTTTTTTAATTGCTGAAGATTTACACCATCCTTCCCTTCTAGTAAATTAACCCCAAAAAAAAGAGAGAGAATAAAAGAAGATGATGTATAAACATTACATACTACAATTTTCGTAAAACAAATGTGGTTGGCTTAGAACATTGCTCTCACAAACTGTTGCTTTCTTTTAAATATAATTATACTAACGTAAATGATGTAAAAACCTTTTATATTCTTTCTTATTTTATAATCGACGTTATTCGACACTGGATAAATTTGTCCAGAAAACGTTAACCAAAAGCTAACCAGAAGTTATTCTTCTTGGCAAAATTCAAGCATTAACAATAAACTAAAAGTTTTTATTAAAATAAAATTATCAAATTATAAAGTTGAAACACAGAGCGTGGCTTGAGTTGTTAACAGCACATATTAAATTTGAACTTGATAATGAATATAAAAGGTTTGTATAATATATTTTGTTTGCAAATGAATTGTAGCAACATTGAAAATAGTTGAAAAACTAATACATTTTGGTGGTTTGGTGGTAGCTTATTTGTACTCTTGCCATTGAAAGTCCTTTAAAAAAAAGTGTTGAAAATTATAGAGCTGTAACAATAATTAATAGTTTCTTGATAATAAAAGACCGAAATCCGAAATGTTGTTGTATGATCTCATCTTTGCTGTTGTAACAAATCGTATCACTGAATTTCAGAAGTTATGGATGCTAATTCCAAAGGACACTGATTTCACCGAGGTTTTTGACCAACTGATCACAGTCTCCTATTTACAAAAATGAATAACATTGGTTTCTCCGTTATAACCTTTATTCTTTAATATACCCATTAATGCTATTGTTGAAGATCTTGATGTAAACTGCCAGACCAAGTAGAACTGCCAATTGCAAATGACATAAAAATATAAAACAGAATTGATTATGTAAAGATACTGGCTAACTCTGCAAAATACTATAGATAAAGTGAACTTATCGTGTGAATTTAAATGGATATTAAAAAATGTAATATTACAATTTCACTTCAAAATCAAATTACATGTTTTGGTGTAGTTTTTAAAAAATATGCAGTTTTATCAATATCTCAAAATTCAATTGCTTTTTGCATGTATCTTTAAAATCAGTAGGACTAAAATATACCTACCTCATAATTTTACCAACTTTGATGATAAAGGCTGGCAACAATCAATAAAGACAGAATAACCCTTAGCAATGGTGCATACGTCTGTATATATATAATGAATGGACTACTTATTGACCCTAATACTCTGAAAAATATTTACATTAAATATACCTGTATAAGCAAACTATTATCCCTTTCCTTCTTCTATAATCCGTTTTATGTCTACAACCTACATTGAATTTATAACAAATACAGATCTTTCTACTACTTATTTTCAGAATTTCTATTGTAGGTAGGTACACCCAATATCAATATTATTATCAATTAAATTTCTATGAAAGTATAATAATAATTAAATATTATTTGCTGTAATAGGGACAAGAATAATGTCTGTAACTTATTTGTGGTGCGTTTTCATGATTCATGGTATCTTTTGGGATTACACCGCTTGTAAAATAACAAAAAGCAGGAAACGAGAACCATACAAATTAAATATTCAAAATGCAGTAAGTATCAAGGCAAACTTCTAAAGTTTGCCCCAAAAAACCGCTGTATAATATGTAATAAAATAATATTTGATAAATTAACTAAATTTCATCAGTGGTTTTTCAGTTTTATACAAAATTTTGTAATATTACATGTCATATTTTAAAATATCTAAGTCTAAATAAAATAATTATTATAATAAAATTTAAAAAAACTAAACACTTAACAACTTTTTCCTAAACGTTTCGAGTTGATGCTCAACTCTTCGTCAGTAGAACGTTTGTACGATAAGAACTCTTTGCACGATAAGAAGTAATTTTTGTCAGATTGACATTTTTAATTCAATTATTGATACTGCACTTTGAATATTTAATTTGTATGCTTCCGGTTTCCTGCTTTTTGTCATTTTACAGGTGGTGCAATCCAAAAGAAACTATGAATTAGGGACAAGAGTGTCATTTATTACTCATACTATTTATTATCACAATTTTTATGAAACATTTTCTCAAACATGAATATTTTAAAATAAAATTGTAAATCATCCAGTGTATGAAGTATAGAATTTTATAAGTACATAAAACTTAATTTAATGTAAAAACCGTTCTTGTCTGAGTAAACTGCTAAAAGATATTAAGAGGTTTAGCTCTAATTATAAAGGAGATATGTTCAGAAATGTGTACCATAGGCGTAAAGTGTTAAATAAATATTATTGACAGACACTGCCAATTTAGTTTTCTGACATGCAATACCAACATTTTTTTACTTGTGTTTAACTGTAAATATTTTTAAGATCTGAAACCTTTTTTTAAATATGTTTATTATTGACCTTCCAGCACTTTTTTAATCTTAAATTAATAATGTTCTTAGATATACATATAGAAAGCATCTAACATGTAATATAGGTACCTACATCTTAAATATCGTCCCAATTCAAAAAAAGTATTTTCTAATAGAAATTTAAAAATGACATCCGATTTAGTTTTGCTCGAGGAAGTACTTCTAGAAGTATCCTCAGTCCTTTTAGAAACACTTAGTAGATAAGTAAAATATTTGTAAATAATATAATTTCAACACTACTTATAAATTATAATGTAATTAATATTCAACAATGCACGTATTACATAATATTTTATTTAGGATGATTTATAATAAGAAAAACTGTATAGTAAACATTGCCTTTCACTGCCATCTCATTTGATTATTAAGAATGATCCTTTCTAACAAGAATCATTAAAAATCGTATTATGTGAGTCTGTATATAGGTACTTATAGAATCTTATTACTACTCCACTTTTTATTTAGTAGCCATAAAGAATATGTTATCAAGTAGGTACATACTTATTTGCACTAAATGCATCATATTCAAAAATACTACTTTTTCCTGAAATAATAAAACATGCTTTCCTTTTTTCATACCCAGCTGTAGTGGATACTCTGTATTAGAGAGTATTTACTACTTTATTTATTATATTATATGTTATTATTATTTATATATAATGCTCTGACAGAATTCAGTGACTGAGTATTGAAACTTAAAATTTGATTAAAATTCTTAATGTTTTCGGAGATATAAATTATTGAGTTAACAGCAGACTTGAAAATGCTTTATTTCCTCTGTTTAAGTTATTATTAAACGCTCGTGGGACCTTCAAGATAATTTTCGTTTTCCTAGATTTAATATGTAAAAACGCATGTTGTCAATTAGTGTAATGATAAAGACAATCTTAATATCAAAGTGTTAAAAACATTTTAAATATTAGACTTTCCTGAATATTTTCAACATAATAATAGAATTAATCATTCAAATGAAATTATTTTCCAAAAAGAAGCAACAGATTATAAAATGCTTTTGATGACAGACTAACTTTATAAATATGTCCAACAAAAATCCAGGATGGAAGTAATCTAATCCATTATAGATAAACGAAAGTACTGGCGGAATGTTGAGGATAAACATGAGTAATGTTTTGATAATACATAATTAATCTAAAATGTTATAAATAAATGTGAAAATGAACAAATCATACTTACCTCAGTGAAATGCTCTAAACAACTGATACCACAGAAGTTGTTTCTTCCTAGATTTATTTTAGTGCAGTGACCCTATTTAAGATAAAGATTTTGATACAATACTATAATATATATATATATATATACCTATATTGAATTTACTGGTAAACATCAAGGTATATACATATATAATGATGTGCATTACTTATTTACACTTTATTGTTAATGATAATTAATTCTAACGTTATAAATATGGGTATTTCTTCAAGAATAATGAAGCATCAAGTAAGAGTATATAAGTACATTCTACTATTTATCGGTTAATAAATAGTAGCAGGACGATTTAATAACTATATTTACCAGTTGTTCATATTTTTGTATTGGTTTGAGCTAGTAGGTAACTGACTCAATGATGTCAACAGTATCCAGGAAATTTAGAAAATTCATATAGGTAGTTTCAGCAAATTTAATAAAACTGACTACTACACTGACAACTAATGCAAAGTATATCCATTTTGTTCAAGAACCACTAAATGCTCCGTCTGCATCCAAATGTTAAAAAATCCACACTATTTTTTTAATACCGATTCAAAGTATTCGAGTATATAATCTTGTAAAACTATAAGGTATGACTTGATAATATTGTTTTACAAGAAGATGTACCTCAAGAGTTCTCCTAGATTTAGAGGGGGGATGGGTATTATAAAACTGACCACCACTGAATTTCTCACCATAATATCTTAGTGCCCAGTGTAGTGTTGGTCAATTTGCTTGCTACTCTTCTTGACTTGTCTTGTTACAGTACATTAGTATTTAAAACTATAAGGTAGGTACCTAACTCTCAAACGTTTATTAATTGTGTGGTTTTATTTTTGTGATTAACTGTATTTTAGGTTTAACTCGGCAAACATTAAGATAAAGAAGTAGACTTTTTTAGATTTTTTTTTAATTTAAAGTAGATTTATTTTCTTTAATTTCTGATATATTTGCAATAGCAACACAAATAAAATAGACATTACACCCTTAAAATGCTCAATGGTGAAAATACAAAAATAAAACTGAAAGCTATAGGTTTCTTTTAAAATAAATGATTTTATTTAATGAGTTAAAAAATCCCTCCCAAAGTTAGATACAAGTAAACATATTTTCATTACAAATTTATTATTTAAATATTTATTATTAAATATATATTATTTATTTAAATTTTCTACAATTTAATACAATTTTTTAATGAAATTAACTCTACTGAAATTTATACATTACATTACATTAAAATATATTAAGTCATTGTTTAGTCTCATATTTCTCCAACTTTGAGCTGGTTTAGTATTATCTAT
This sequence comes from Pogonocherus hispidulus, assembly GCA_963924545.1. Lineage (NCBI taxonomy): Eukaryota > Metazoa > Arthropoda > Insecta > Coleoptera > Cerambycidae > Pogonocherus > Pogonocherus hispidulus. Next base: position 31,215,177 of record OZ004698.1, read on the forward strand.
TAAAATTATAATTTAAATAATATAGGTATTTGCTGTAAAAAATAATAGAAATTATATTTTTATTCATTCTGAAATAATTCTTAGTATATCTTAATATATAATATAAATATTTTATTTGCAAATGTTTTAACATTTATTTTGTTTAATTCTGTACAGATTTCTATTTTAAAAAAATTCCTCAGGGAATTTATATTTTCCTTGATGGAAAACACGCGATTTTCTATGGGCACTAAATGTTTTGAAGGTAAATCAAATCAAACATGTATTAAATATACGTTTAAATGCACAACATTTATAGTAGATAGGTATTTTAATAGGTCGATACCCTTAAACGTGTTCCATTAACTTTTATTTTTATTAAGCATCCAATTCTATCTAAATGAAATAATAACAGGAAGCAGCGATTGTCATTATATTTGTCGCTCAGTGGCCTCTAGCGATACTCAATTATTGCTTCATTTTTACGTTTTATTCCTTTGTTGCACATTCATCGCTGCTTTCAAGGCTTACTAGATTGAAATTTATGAATCGTACTCTATCTACTCAGTAAATGTTATGTAAATTACTGTTATTTCGTAACACAGATATATTGTTTTTATTTTTTTTTTTTTTGTTATTAAAATGATATATAGATATTTGAAATATTTATAGCCTGCATCGAGGCTGGAATGTTGTTTAACATGTTTTTTATTACTTAATCAAGTGATAAATAACTTGATTGCAATTTTTCATGTGATACTACAAGGGTTCTACAAAAATGTTTTAAATCAAATTTGAAATTCATAATCAGTATTAACGTGACCAGGCTGTACACGTTTGAAAAAGACACGAAAGCACAAAATTTATGAACCAACTTATTTTATTGTTAGTAAAAATTTTACTTTTTCACTTTCAAAGCAAAAATTTTTAGTTCGATATATTTTCTGAAAAAGATTCGCTGTTCAATGAAAAAGTTTATTAAATTAACCATAGATATCCTGTTTTTTGAAGCATTACAAAAATAGTTATTTTTCAGCAGTAGGTACAGGGGTGGCGTTAAATAAGAGATTTCACGGATTTTTTTTTAATTAAATACCAGTAAAGTAACGTAGTTTCACTACTTTTTTAAGTTCCTATATGTCGGTTTATAATTATACATCTGAGGGTATGATTAGTATATCAATAGAACCTTTCAATAGAACTATTGTCTATCCTAAATCAAAGATTGTACTTTGTACATTCTTTGATACAATGTAATTATATTTTTATTTTTTTCTTTTTTTGCATCCTATGAATAATATTCTGTTCCATTCTATAATAATTATTTTAAATTATAGCACATCATATATTTCTCTAGATTTCATTTAAGTTACTGTAAAAAAATAACATTTGAAAATTAAACCATAAATAAATAATGTATTAGTTATTTCAAAAAAAAAACAAAAACTGAAATTCATAACTGTCACGTCTTTAGTATAAATAATAATGAATAATGAGGTTATTCCTCTGCATGCATACCTATATAGGTAGTTTATAGATAATGCGGAAAGTTAAAACTTATAATTTTATTAATAATATATCTCTTAGTTAATTTTCTTAGCTGAATACCTATAAACAAACATGTAATTTGGATAATTCTCGATAATAATAATAATAATAATAATAGACTAAGTTTAGTATATTTAAAAACAAACAAGGCTCAATACATATAACCCCACCACATATAAAAATTATAATTCTGCGATTTTTTACCCTTATTTTACCCATTAAGATAATATTAAAAAGCAGTTAATTTTAAATTGCATAGTTCTCATACATCTTTGTGGAATATCCCTCCGAGAAATTGAGCTTAGGTTCTTTTTGATAAGTAAGTATGGTGTCTACTTGATATGCATTGCTTTCGAATATCTTCTATATAAAAACTCCACTTTATTATTTGAAGAATCAGTCTTAGTTCATGTTTTCATTTGTATATTTTAGCTATTAATTATTGTATGTTGACAATCATTTAGATTTTATACATTGTTAAGATTTTTTGTTCAATTTTCTACTGCAATTTTATATTTCTTATATCAAACCAATCAATATGTACCTAAATCAAATATATTCAGTCACTTTATGGGGTAGATAATTTATATTTTGGCTCTAATTTTTACAAGATTTTATTTAACTCCAGATGTACCTAGACGTGGTACAAAATTTGAAAGTTACAACGCTAATTTCATTCACTTACATTCGAGCTCTTGAGCTAAGATTTGACTCATTTATAGATATTGGATTTATATTTATATTTTTATACATAATTTGCAAGAATCTCTGCGGCTTCCGCAATTTTTTCAATAATGTTTTTAAATATAAAATCTCAAGATGGTGGGATGAATTGTCATTTGTAGTCCGATTCCACCGTAAAACAGTATCTGGGAGTATGCAGGATTGCAAATTAAGAATTTTAGTCAACAATTAGCGGTACTAATCAATATGGCGAACGAATTTTGTTATTTATGACTAATATTAAATAAACAGCCCAAATGTTTATTAATTATGTGAATTCTAGAATACTGTGTTAACTGAACAATACTATGGTCACAGCTTATTCATTACGGTAGCTCAAAGAACACTGACATGACAGCTGATTTTCTTTTCATTCCATAGTACAAATATGATCTAAAATTATTCTTCAAATGACAGTTTATCTTTAAAAACATATTATATTTTATTTTTCTTATTTTTCATCTTATTTGAAATATCAAATTATAGGTAGCATTATTGCTTTCTTAATGCCGATATTTTTTAAGCTAATAATAATAATCTGAAGAAATTCTCTCTTCTTGTCTTATAACCATCTTTTCCTTATATCAACGTAAAAATTTAAAGATACAGCCTAAAACTATGAAACGGGGCAGTAAATTAAGGACTCCATGTCAAGCTCATTTTTCTTAATTTTTATAAAAACATTTTAAATATATTATCCTATTGTTAATGTATCTTTAAACTACGAGGATTGAATTTTGCACAGTAAACTGTTGCTTAATCAGACATTATTCAGTCAATCAATCATTTTACAGACAAGTTTGCACAGCCCATAAAATAATTTTATAAATCAACTAACTAATATAAATTTAATAGTTGAGGTAACTAACGGAGAAAATATTAATAAAAATAGTAGTAATCCATTATTAGAAGTAATTTTAAGACTGTTTAATTTGTTACATTGAAATTAAGTCTACATATCAACAAAGGTTACCTACCTTAATAAAACACATACAAAAAAATCATTCCCATACACGTTCTATCTAAACCTATACGGTTTTAATGATAATATAAACCCTTGTGCCAAATATAGAAGGCAGGTGTTGTTTTTAAACTGTGTTTTCACTAATCAAAAATAGAAATTGTTGAAAACTGAAAACAACTTACGTACTTTTTTGAGTACATTTTGCGAATGTCTATTTCCATTTTTGATAGATGTAGACACATCCGAAATGTTAACAAAATGTGTTTAATAATAATGTTCATTTTCAGAGTAAGAATTTTATTTTTGATAAACCAAAACTATATTCAAAAACCAACCCCTGAGTATACCCAAAAGAAGGAAGAATATCTAAAAGTAATAATAAAACATAGAATAATAAAACTAATTAAACAAATACATAGTACTTATATAATAGGTCTAAAATTTAGTAAAAGTAATAAAATAATAAAGTTAAGAGGATCGCTATAAGACTTGCAGAGATTTTGGAAGGAAGCGGTAACTTTGAACAGTTGCTAGGATAGTTGTCTTTTATATAAATTTTTTCTAATTGTTTTAAAATACAGTTTATGTCGAGTCAGAAACTAAAATAATAATTATTAATAATGAATTACCTTTCATTGAAATTCAATCTTTCATTTTCATTTACACAAAAACAGCGACAGAAAGGATAGATACGATTTAATAATAATGTGATATATTATGTGTATTTTGTTTTAATAATTTTATTATCTTATATTTTATTATTACTTTGTATACATGAAAATATTGTAACTGTGTAACGTGTAACTATTTGTTTGTAACATTATTTAGATATTTGAAGGAAATGCCGAAAACAACTACTCCACGGGCAATGTGCCCCGACTAGTATTGTATTACTCCGGCATCTCCATGGAAGTCGCCACATCCTTCATCGAGACCAACCACTGGAGATTGACCGGTTTCGCGCTTATTATGCGCTCGTCAGAATGCCATCGGTAGTGGAATCGATGAATGCGACATGATTTCCTTAGGGGCATCGTGAATTTTAGTAGTGGTGAGAAACACACCGTAGTGCCCTCTTTGGGTCTTTGCTACTATTCGTCTGACAATTATTGTATAATTGAGCGCATAATAAGCGCAAAACCGGTCAGTGTCTGGTGGTTGGTCTCGATAAAGGATATAACAACTTCCATGAAGATGTCTGAGTAATGGAATGCCAGTCAGAGCACATTGCCAGTGGAGTAGTTGTTTTCGGCATCTCCTTCAAATAAATAAATAGGATTATCTTCCTTAAAGAGAATAGAGGCCACTGCTGTAATGGCACTTGCGGAAAAGCAGGTCGCTATTTGTCTATCAATTAGGTAGACAATAATTGTCAGACGAATAGTAGCAAAGACTCAAAGAGGGCACTACGGTGTGTTTCTCACAATTTTAATATATAATAATATCGATATTGTTCATAACAACTTTCTTCTTTATTTTGTTAAATCTAGAAGACGTTTGCCGAGTAGCGGCCAGTATTTTTGTTACACCTTGTAGATATATATTCTTGAAAAAGCTATTAACTTTTCACAAGTTACATAATACCTACATTGATTTTTTATAAGATGTAAAAAGCGTTGGTGTGGCGTATACCTACTATTACAAAGCAAGGCGCGTTAGTGTGAACAAATATTTCATAACACTCGCTTTGTAAGCTGATTTGATCTTGAATAAAGTACCGACCTATTCTGTTAATCTTTTCTGTTTTTATTGCTCGGTAAAAAATTGTAACATTGTCAATAGTTGCATTAGCTTTGATTTTATAACTGTAATAGCTTTAGTATAACTAATTAATCCAAAACAATATGTGTTTAACTCCACACTAAAATAGTTACTTTGAGGTAGGTACCAATAGGTATATATATAACGAGTATATACTGTGGTGAAGGCGTTAACCTGACTGGTTAAGTTAAGACAAAGAACTAATTCAAATGGTATTGCAGTCAAATAAGGCAGAAAAGAAGAGTACTCATTTTTTACAAATTCAAGCTTTCGAATCTATTTATTGCTCCTTCTTCAGGAATACTAAAAATTAATTTAACTACAATAATATATTCAATAAAGCATGGTACTTACGAAAAGTAGAGGTTAAATACCAGCAATTGACTGAATGATTACAAAACCACATCACTACACAAAAAATAACAAATGTTGTCAATAATATTAAACACTACATATTAAGAAATATTTAAATAACCAATGATTATAAAAATAATCACGATTAATAGTTAAAACATATTCAAATTAAAACAAACTATGTGCTACTTTTTCAGATAATAAAAAGCAACAGGTTGTTTAACCAAACTGAACAGTAAAAGCACAGAAAAATAATAAATTTAATATGCATCACGGAAAAAAGGTATGAGTTAACTGTAACCCCAAACTAAATGGAACTAAATGAGGGTTACTTTTGGGGTTACAGTTAAGAATTGTTAATTTTCTAAACACTGAAGCTTCAATCGATTTAAACGTAATTTGGTTTATGAAAATAGATTAGTACCTAAGTAAAATTTTCTCATGCGTAATTAATTTCAATCGTCTGCTCCTACAAGTTGCCTAAATTCGGTACTGTAATTAATTATCCGATTGATGTGATTTCTTCCCTGTGAACATGAGTTCTTTAAAAAAAATATCTCTAGCAAAACTTCGATAACTCCTAACACTTTTCTGGGAAAAACTCGAATAAGACTGGCGCGGTAGGGCTTCATCAATAAAGTTGTCTTGGAAAACAAAAGTTATAACCTTGCATGTGTCAAACGCTTGACGATAACGGTTTGCTTTCAAAACTGTTCAATTTAAAAAAAAATTATTATTCCTGCACGCCATAACTAAACATAATTTTTAAACCATTACAAGCAAGAATACATAAAGAATATGATTTTCTTATAGTTTTAACGAGAGATTTCAATGAACGATGTAACAGGGAACCTAAAAAAATGTATGACCATCGCGACATTTTAATTATGCATCTTTATTAGAAATTTCTTATGACCTGCAATCAAGAACTTGCTGGTATAAAAATATTATTTATTTAAAGAATTTCTATATTATAGAGGTTATGCACATAGTCGAGCGCAATCCTGATGAGGATTGTGTGCATATACAGGGTGCTTCAAATTCGATACAATACATGGGGATCTCAGAAACGGTAAGAGATACGAAGTCGGTTAAATGAAGGCAAAGTTGCATATTCAAGGGGGCAACATAATAGTGAAAAGAGATCAAGGCTAACTTGATTAGTTTTCGAAATATTTTGAAAAAACCGAAAATTTCGATTTTCGTTTTTGATTTTTGCGGGCCTATTTGATGAGGTATTCAAAAATAAATAGCAACTTTTTGCCCTTTATCGAATGGGGTTAGCAAATTTTCCGCAAAACGTTTCGTTTCCAAAAAATTGAAAAAAAATTCCAGGTCCGTATTTAAAAAAATTCAGTTGATGTTGGTTTTCGGGAAACGAAACGTTTTTCGGAAAATTCACTAACACCATTCGAAAAAAGGCAAAAAGTTGCTATAGAAAAGTGCTCTTTATTTTTTAATATCTCATCAAATAGGCCCGCAAAAAAACAAAAACGAAAATCGAAATTTTCGGTTTTTTCAAAATATTTCAAAAACTAATCAAGTTAGCCTTGATCTCTTTTCACCATTATGTTGCCCCCATCGAATTTGAAGCACCCTGTATAGAGGCTGTATCAGCCATTAGTTAGTACATTAATTTTAAGAGAAGACTGGGAAAATTATTTGGTGTAATATGAATATACGATTTAAAAAGAAATTAAATACATAGGTATTTACGCTGAAAAAATATTTTCAAATAATTATTTAAACCCCTTATTTAGACTGCCACGAGGCTGACGACCTCGATTCAGACTTTTTTCTTAAATTCAGGAATTTTTTTCTCTTTTAAAACAACCAGTAAAATATTTTATTTTTCGATTTCCTGTCTTTATTAGACTCTCCTAATACCTGGTTAAAATTAATGTACTAATGACTGAATCACCCTGTATACGGTGTATTTTACACATTGTAGAAATAGTTTACTAACAAGAAATCAGAATCGTGGAAATTCACTTTTAATACAATTGGCTATCACCTTAGTGTAATATTTGCATATGATAATAATATAATCAACGTTGTCCTTCCACTTACTTTTATTTTTACATAATAACAAATACCTAAGTAGATTACCTATAAAATAAAAAAATAAAACTGAAAAAATATCTTAAGTATTCGTTTAGATAGATACTTTTTGACAAAATGTGTGTACTTATATAAATTAACTCATTTATAATAATCCTTTATTTGTTTCAGAATGAAAATAATTGTTGGACTACTGTTGATAGCCACGGCGTTGGCCTTTCCTGTAGCAGAGAATGAAGAAAAGGCAAATCTACCTCTAGTCATTACTGACTATTCCTCAGTGGCTGAAGGACAACAGAAACAGGCTGTGCCAGATTCAAATGAATCTACTTCATCTTCATCTGAAAGTCAAGAGTCAGCAGAAAATACAAGTGCAGAAGCACAGCCCGCAGCACAACAACAGCTACCAAGTGGCAGTCAAGAATCTGCTGAAAATTCAGAAGAAAAGCAGGTAGAGAAAAAGATTCAAGAACCGGCAGCAATTGAACCTCTTAAAGAAGAAAAATTAGAAGCTGCAGCTACTTCTAGCGAACCATTACCAACTGTAAAATCAATGGCAAATGAAAAACAAGCTGAATCAGTTGCTCCAACGCAAGAAACAGCATCCGAAGTTGCAGCTACTGCAGATGCTACAACCGAAAAAGCTCAGCAACAGGAGCAGAAACCTGTGGCTGAAGAAAAACCAGTGGCATTGCCAGCAAAAGCAGAAGAAGAATCTCCAAAAACAGCCGCCACTGAAATCAAAGAAGAAATTGTTTTACCAAGTGAACAAAAAGTAGAAATCATTCCAGCTGCTGAAGAAAAGATACCCGAACTCAAAGCAGCCGAAACATCATCCATAGTTCAAACAAACATACAACAAATTGAAAGTAAAAAAGAATTACCTACTGCAGAAATTAAACCCGAAACTGAAAAAAAAGCTAAATCCGACGAAGTCCAACAAACCGGTGAACAAAAATCTGAAGAACAACAACAAGCACAGCCATCTCAAGAGCAACAACCACAGCTGGCTCAAGAACAACAACCACCACAACAGAGTCAACAAGATCAAAAGGTACAGCAACCAAACGAGCAGCAGCCACAGCAACAACAGGAACAGGTAACACAACAGCAACCACAGGACCAACAGGCGCAGGAACAGAACCCTCAGAAATCGGAGCAGTCACAGGAAGTGCCCCAGCAGCCACAACAGTCACAAGAACAATCACAAGAACAATCTCAAGAACAGCCACAGAAACAACAAGAACAGCAACAGCAGAAGCAGGAACAGCAGCCTCAACAGGCAGCTGCACAAAAACCAGAAGTATCAGAGCCAGCCAAACAAGAACAATTACCTGAATCCAGTGCACCAAGTTCTTGAATTCTTTCAATAAGGAAAATTTTAACTGACTGATGAGGTCCGCTTGCCCTTTTGTTCAAATCCCACTTAATATTTTTTTCTTGAACAACTGGGTCTACCGGCCCTCGCCTAATTTTATTATTTATAATGTGTGCTCAATTAATAGGGATCGATATGTATTTAAATAGATACCGAAACGTCCGCCGTGTTTTGTTGTAAAAACCGTGTTGTTTTTATTTTTATTATATTTTATCTGTTTTATTTTTATTTCGTCAACGAGAGAAACGATCGGATTTATATGTTTATAGACGACAAAATTATTTAAATTTATCGTAGACACATTTAATTTCACATTTCTATAATTTTAGATTATAAGACTATGTATTTAAAGCTTTGAATAAAGTTTTATACATACAGCGTTGTTCTTGTTGACTATATTACCCAAATATTACATTACCTGAAAATACAATCAACAATTTTCCTTTATTTAAAAAAACTGACATGTGAAATATTTATTAAAATATTTCAAATACGAAATAGTGATGGGCATTAATTAATTTATTAAATACCTACCTACAATTACATTTTAATGGCAAATGAAATTGTTGCACTAATTATTATTGATTATCGCATTTTAGAAATATAAATAAAAGTGCATATTTTTTATATATAATGTGGTAAATATTTACAGATTAGATACTCTGTTATCCCACAAATACGTTAATATAAAACCTTATTATGATAAATTTCTAATAGGAAGGGGCATGCATATGATCAGAAAAGTATGCCATAAGAAAAACATGTTAGAAAGGACCTAAGAGCATTGTATTTCTCTTTATCATATTATGCTTAATGTTATGATGTTTTAAGGAATATCTCAAATTTATTACTGATAAATAATATTTTCAAACATTATATATAAGCGCACTGGTAGTAGCATGTCCTATCTAAATGTATAAAAATTTATAGAATCTTTCGTTTAAAAAACATACAGTTTTGTTATAGTTGTTTCTCTGTTTTTTCTATTAAACTCAGTACAAAAAATAATACGAATTTACCAATTTAGCCTATAACATAACTAACGACAAGTAAAATAATGTTGACGTAATTTGAACACCCTCTAAAATTGCCTTAAAGAGAAGTAAAATATCATTTTACGGTTTGATTATATAAATTTCAACATAACTATGACACACAGGTCAGCACCTACTTTCGCTCGCTGTTCAGACAATATATCTGATACAATTATGTGAAAAATGTTAGAAATTACAGAACTGTAATTATTAATTGAATTTATACGATTAAATAATATACCTGTAATGACTGCGGTTTTTCATAGATTTTCTAAAAAAAAACAATAGCTTACCACAATCTTTCTTAATAATGCAATGATAAATAAATTTAACCTTTGTTCGAAAGACAAATCATTAAATTCTTAAGAAACGTAGAAATAATCTGTAGATTTGGAAAGTCCCTCAATTCTAATTTAGTATTTAATAGTAAACATGCATCTTGTACATATTCAACTAGTTCTGAGGAGCAGCACTAGTATTTCCCGCCCATTTTGTCTAATAAGAACATTTTTAAATCCTACATATTAAGCTGAATTGTTATATTATACCTACATGTTTTTGTAAAGGAAACATTGTATCAGAGTAGAAACAACTTCAATAGTTACAAATTAACTCGAAACCTGTATGGAAGCGTGATAATAGAAAACTCTGCTATTTTAAGCTGTTGCACCTAACATGAATAAGTTTAAGGTGATTAAATTTAACAAAATTAATAAGGTATATACAATGTAACAAAGGCAAGGAGATTAACCGCCAATCTTAAAGTAGGTGAGGGTAATCATGGTTACTAAAAACATCTTCAACTAAATATCTCCTCTTATAAAACCTAAACTAAACAGACACGTCGCGTCGGCCATAAAGAATATATCAGATATGAGAGGTGGTCTGTATACTCCTCATTATTAATTATTATCAAAAATTCTATTTTCTATTATTTTATTTAAAAAAAATAAATCTATTAAATCTGTTTACCTGCTTAAATCGAACCATGAATCAAGATTTTACAAGGATAAGCTTGTATAGAGAGTGATTTTTTTTTTTTGGCGTAGCACGGAAAACTATTTGGATTTAAACATTTGGATTATAGTTCCGGCAACCCCAAGGTCTTCTCTTGTGCCTATAAAAATTTCAACATCTTGTTTTTTATCGCTAATGATTAACCATTTTTTTAAGCGTTTCTGTCAAATTTTATAGATTATTATCTCGAAAAAATATTAAATCGGGCGCCTATATCGAATCTTCAACAAATAATGTAACTTAAAATTAAGTGGAGATTATGGACAACAGAAACATAAAAAATATTCATAAAATGTATTTTAATAATATACAAAGCTAAAACCAGTTAAGTGAATACCTAATTGTTGTGACCAGGAAGAAAAAGGTAAATGGGGATATCTCAAAGACTTATTAAATGGTTAAAGTTTGGATATTTGTTCTATTTTTACCCTTTTTGAGATAAAAGTATTTTGAACTTAATAATCGAATTTAATACAAGTATTTCTAACCCTTTTAATGACTGGGGTACAAATGGTAATTTACAAATGTCAAATTTAGAACACCCTGTATACATACATTTAATTAATCTTCTTACATATGTTTATAATACAATTTCATATTTATTTTAGTGTAATCAGCTCTAGGAAATAGCATTGTAACTTATCAAAATTACCTTAACAAAACATACGTTTAATAAGTATAAACTTTCCATAATCTAAAATCTAAATCAAGATAAAAGAATAATTGCATCACTCGAAGGTTAAAACATTATTAGTATTTGTATGGTTCTTTATGAATTTTTTATCATACCATACATTAAAATGTTGTTGGAACCATCAAACTGGAAAATTAATTGCATTCTTTTTTTGCGATCAATTTGGAATTCTTAAAAAATAGAAACACAGAACTTTACTGTTTAATTATTAATACTTATTTATCTCAAACAGAAGTATTTAAAGAAGTATTATGAGTTATCAATATCATCACTACATGTTGGATATCAATTAAGCTTAATCAAGACCCAATAAGCCTTTACCATGGGGATATATCAAGGAAGAATTAAGAATAATTGTAAAATTCTAATCTTGAAGGGTGTTGGTACCTTTGGTGTGAAGATATCACTGGTGTAGTTTTCCACATAACACCAAAACACTATACTTCACTGACGAGCGTTTTGCCTACCAAGTTGGCATCATCTGGAGATGATTAAAACTCTCAGTTATTCAGTTTTCTCAGTTCTCAGTTTTAATCATCTCCAGATGATGCCAACTTGGTTGGCGAAACGCGCGTCAGTGCAGTATAGTGTTTTGGTGTTATGTGGAAAACCACATCAGTGGTAAAATTCTAACACTCGTATTGTACATACTGATTGGGCCGTTACTTGATAAAAATTCATTATTAAACACATTAAAACAGTAGTTGTTTGTTTGTTTCGCCACACGGTGGCTTCTTCAGATGTGCGTGTTACAACTAAAGTTTAGAGTATTGAAAAGTATTATACCAATATACCTATATACCTATATAACTATGTAACCAATATAGGTACAAACATATTGGATTTACATAAAAAGGGATTACCGTTTCCTAAGAAATTGGGTTCTGGGTTATTTATTAATAGTTTGTAATATTAATTTAATTAAGGGGAATTCCTAAATAAATTCAACAGTGGAGATGAATTTGTTTCAATTTGGTCGTTGAGTAATATACCGGATGATTTTATTTTATTAATCAATCATTAGAAATTAATAAACAAAAATTATCGGTTATATTACTCGGGTATAAATAGAAACAAATTCATCTCCACTGTTGAATTTATTTAGGAATTCCCCTAATTAATATTACAAACTACTAATAAATAACCCAGAACTCAATTTCTTAGAAAACCGTAATCCCTTTTTTATGTAAATCCAATATCTTTGTACCTAATATAACACTGTTCAATACTCTAAATTTTAGTTGTAATACTCACATCTGAAGAAGCCACTGTGTTGCGAAACAATTGTTATGTTAACGCTGATGTAGTCGTAGTAATATTATACTGCACTCGACTCGCGTTTCGCCAACCAAGTTGGCATCATCTGGAGAGATTAAACCTGAGTATGCCAACTTGGTTGGCGAAACGCGGGTCGAGTGCAGTATAGCGTTTTGGTGTTATGTGGAAAACTACGTCATGTCAGTGTTATCTTCACATCAAAGTTCCAACTCCTTTCATGAATTGTTATGTTAACAAATGAAAGTGAAAATTTTGCAGCAGTGTAACTTATACATAATTTTGGAATGTTTTTTAAAATTCTTAAATTATGTAGTGCTCCCAGTTCTTTGCGCGATTACAACAAAGTTTGCAATGTTATAGGGCATGCTAAATGTTTTCGACCTAAAATCTCATGGTCTTTCCAAAAATGTGATAACATACGGGGGGGGGGGTCTTATTTAAAATAAGAGAGTTAGTTGTCGCAGAATAATCTGAACACCCTGTATAATACCCAATATTTTTTGCAATGCAAGAGCACATAAAATAACTTTGGGTTCAAAATGTTTTTCTATCTCCACAGATAACGACGCTATGGAAAAAAGACGCACTAATGCCAAGCCCACATAGATAGGTACAGGGTTCGCGACGAGTGATTAGCCACGTTAAAATAATCTAAGTATATCGAAATTTGAAATGTTGTATATGGGGGTTTGTCGAAATGGTCTATTTAATGAAAATGATCATTAAACAATTATTGTTATTTTAAATGGGACACCCCATATAATACGGAATGAGTCAGCTTTTTGTGGTAGGACTTTAACAATCGATAGAAGACCTATTTTTAAGAAGAAAAGTTTATTAAACATAGGTAAGTAGATTGTTTCGTTTACGAGATAGAAGGGGTTGAAAATAATTTTTTTTAAGAGTTTTCCTTAATATCTCTAAAACGTCAATAACCTAACCTGTAATTTGACATGAATGATACATCACTTATCGTGAATAAAACAGAGATCTCTGTTATTCATTTTATTAACCAGTGACGTTCCTGCGAGAAAGGTCACCGCTCGCTTTTTAAAAATGATTTGTAGGCCCGCCTAGAAGACATCTATCATTGATGGGTGTTGAGGGAGACCCTATCTACCCAAAGTGCGGGGAGGGCGACGAAACGCCTTCCCACTCCCAATCCTCTAACTGTCTCTAGGCAATTGGGGGATGTAGGGAAGGACACACGGATAACAAGCCCGCACAGCACTCGTGAAGCATGTCTACACCAAGACGATACCAGGGTGTTGTGTGAGGGAGGGGTTTTGGTCGGTAAAAGTCCGACACTTCCTGTTGCGATAGAAAATAGGCGCTGGAGTTCATGATGGATTTCCCCTCTCACCAAAACAAAAAAAGAAAAGGTTCGATGAGGGAAGAAATGATGGAGCTAGGTAGGGGACGACAAGGATAGGTAAAAAGGGCCCGCTTGTGGCCTACTTGCCAGGTATTGGCCGCCCCATACCACTACTATTACTATTACTTCATGGGGATCTTAGTAACCGGTCCATAATATTTTATTTAAAAAAATGGGGTTTATCGAACATTAACTCTTACATTAACTTTTTTTATTCGAAAATCTCTAAAGGGATGCCTATAAATATTACTGCAAGAATATTAGATGAGTAAAAATTTTCATCAAAAATATAACTTCATTCTTGCAATAAAATATGTTATAGACAAAATAGACCTTTTTTAATATGATGCAGCTTAAGAAAAATAATGTATGAAGTAACAAGTCAAATATTCTTTATCCATATATATTACAACGCGTCGATTCTGTCTCGGTTTTTGAAAAGGCGTTTAGCCTTTTCAAAAAACCTCTGCAAAATTTTCGTCGATCGCCGTTCAGCGAGACAGATGCGGCTAGCACCGGCGTTTGTTCTTGCGCCTAATGGTCCCGTCACGCCCGCTGAAATCCCGACTTTTCGCGGGACCCCTTCGCCCATTTTCTAATTTTTACGGCTTCGAGAACTACTTCACGCGAAACTTCCGTCTTTTCTCTAATCCTTTAAGATTTTTTTTCGAGACCGTACGTCGACTCCTTCCACGTCTATTTCGTCTTCTTTTCATCTCGTACGAAAACTGTCAAATTAATTAAACTTCAGATAGGTTATTTTCTTACGAGAAATATTGCTAACGGAATCGATAGTACCGACTGCCAAACACTTCTGATTATCAAAATACTGAAGCGAAATGCTTTTCCAATTAGAAAATCGAGAAAAATTAATTTTTCAGGTTGACACGTACAGTTTACATACTTCAACGTCTAAGGGTAAACTTTTGACAACAGGCGCGATAACGCAATGGGAAAGTCGTACGATTCAAAACGTGATAATGCTGATTTCGTGAGTTGAGTCACGCTGGAGACAAATGTTTTTTTTTACATTTTAATTCCAATTATTTATTAGTATTAGTGTTTAGTTATTCTATTTCATTATCCGTAGCTTTTATTCTTTTTGCACGTAAAGTTTGGAATTAATTCGATCATTTTGGCAGTCTGTTAAATTCATCATTTTAGCTTACAAAAGTAAATTTTACAATATTTTTGGTCCCATTAATAAAATTGATAATAATGTTTGCTGTAAAAATAAATTCTACTTTCAGCACTTAAAAAATTGTGATGTTTTACCATCAAGAATAGAGTACCCTTACAATTCATCAAAATATTAAGAAAAATCGTTTAGTATAATTACATCATCATTCCAGATACAAAATTTCTTTAATATGTATTTTCTTTAAAATAATATTCTTCTAGATGCTTTTGTCGCCTGGACCCCCGGTAGGGCTAGAAATGGGAACGAAAATCGCAAGAGCGATTTTCTCCCATTTCTAGTTAAATATTAAATTGACATTATCAAACTTAACGAAAAACGTGAAACACTAACAATAACATAAAAAAATATCATCCATCTAGAAAGTGGTAGTTCAGCCAGTTCCTTACATTCCTCTCAAAATACGTTGGGCAACGATCAAGTTGAAACCATGCCATTCTTCTTAGGTTTAATGGAATTTCTTCCGATATTTGTGAATCCATAAATAAAATGGTTATCCGCTTGTTCTTATTTGTAAAATAAAAGGTGTGTAACAAGGTTTTTTGTTGTTTTTCACCGCACACAAAAATTGAAAGAGACAGTTTTTGATCATAATTGATTAAGAAATTCAAAAATTATAATATTTTACGGAGAAATAGGCGGGCGTACAAATTATTTTTAAAAAGTAGCCAGTGACCCTCCCGCAGGGACGTAACTGGTGGATGAAATAAATAACAGAGATATATGTTTTATAACTGTTGCACTATTCATGCTAAATTACAAGTTAATATCTATTGACGTTTTAAAGATATTAAGGAAAATTCTTAAAAAATTGTATTTTCAACGCCTTGTATCTCACAAACGAAGCTTTCTACGACCTATGTTTAATAAACATTTCTTCTTAAAAAAGGTGTTCTATCAACTGTTAAAGTCCTACCACAAAAAACTGACTCGCCCATGTTTGCTTTTTGAGAAAATGCACAAAATTCTGACCTCGCGTTCCGTAATTCTGTGCTGTCTATACCATCAGCATTGTTAATGAAATTACTGTTCAGTATTAAAAGTTACCTACTGATTTAATTTGTCGCGCCATTTACATGGATCGCCCTGAAGCCAGTGATAGTATTGGGCTGAAAAAGGTCATGCACCATCAACAAAAGAGTGGGCCAAACTTTTGAGTATTTTGGTATTTTCAATGTTCTATTTTGTTGATCTAGATCAACATGCCCCTTCCCTGCTAAATTTTGAATTAATTTGGTTAGGGACTCCGGACAAAATACAAGGTGAATAATGTAAAATGTATTATTTTTGACGATAAATTCATATCCCTAAAATATTTTGCGCTGTCAAATATTTCTTTTAAATGATAAAGTGTGACGTGTTGCATATCATTTAAAAAAAGGTTTCTCAGTTGTCTGCATACTGGTCATTGAAAGATTGGAATCGATCTATCCGTTCTCACGTTATAGGCGTTTCTATGAGTAAGGTTATATATTAATAAAATGCAGTCAAATTCGACAGTTTAATAAAGAAAACAATATTTTAATAGGAATAACTAAAGATATTATTCAAAATGAGCACCTTGGACCTCCTGACAGTAGAAGAACCTATCAGACATTTACTGAAGCCCGTGGAGAAATGTTTGCCTGGGGATAGATGCACACTCGTTGGTGATTCTCCGCTGCAAATCTAAAAGATTGTATGGTTGGGTAATGAACCTTAGATTTAAGGAAACCCCATAGAAAAACATTCAATAGACTCAAATCCGGTGACCGAGCTGGCCGCTCAAAAGTTCTCCACGTCCAATCCACATCATGAGCAAAATCTTTAGTTGTTTATATTAAAATATTGTTTTCTTTATTAATCATATGAATTTGACTGATTTTTATTTATATATAAACCTTACTCACAGAAACGCCTATAACTTGAGAACTGACGGAAAGATTTCAGTTTTACAAAAACTGGTATGTAGATAATCGAGAAACCTTTTAAATGATATGCAACACGTCACACCTTATCATTAAAAACAAATTATTTGACAGCGCCTGTGTCGCCATCTTCCATTTTAGGAAAATGAATGTATCTTCAAAAAATAATACATTTTACATGATTCACCCTGTATTTTGTCCCTAACCAAATTAGTTCAAAAGTTAGCAGGGGGGAACGGAGTTTAGATGCGCACAGTATATTAAAAGATTAGTGACGAATCGAACAGTTATTCCAAAATTTCCAGTTACTGTTGATCACCCTGCTGGCCTATTGCTCTTAACCCCATTCCTAATTGACATACTGTCAATCGGTACTATTGGGAGTTTCGGAACTAGAGGTGTAAAACATGTAACATTTACTATACATAAACACAGCCGTTTCCGAGGTATTTGACATACTAAAATTTTGACAGAGACGAGGATTTCTAAAAGCCTTTATAACTTTCTTCAAATAGAAGATGTTCTTTTGTTTTTTAGCGCCTGATTAGAACATAAAATGTAATTCTTTCTTTGTTTAAAATAAATTTAAAAATAATATGCCAAGTGTTTCATTTGATGGTTTTGTAGGAAAAATCATTGAATACCGAAGAAAATCATAAATATTTCAGTAACTTGCAACCTCAATACCACAATGCATGCATATATCAGAAAAAATAAAATTTAATTTTACCTCATTTGGAATAAAAAGATACAGGGCGTTTCATTCAAAAACAAGAAAGTTTTCGTTTTTTGAATTTGCCAAAATGCAACAAAATTAGGTAGAGCATAACATCATAATCGAATAAGAATTTTGTGCTTTTTCTGAAAATCCAAACATACGGGTGTTCCGTTTAAAATAACTAAGTTGACAGCTACTTGCTAGGGCTCCCAGGGGAGTACCGCCCCGAACTTTTTAAATGAGAATCCTTGTCCTTGTCCACTACGACCGCCTGTACAGTTAGGCAAGGTCTCTCATTCTTTAGTCAAATATTTATAGTAATATATAGGGTGGACTAGAAATAACTTCTTTGAATGCTTTATAAAAGTGATCAAAAGTCAATTTTCTTAAACATAATGCCCTGTATATTATTGCCGATTAAGAAAGCTGACATATTCCGCTATTCATATATGCATACTGTACCTAGATAAACCTAGTGACATAAAACCTAGTGAGATAAACCTAAGTGAATAAATGACATTTCTGCAAAAACGAAAATGTTCATGGCCTACCCGCTATAAGAGAACAAGGCGTATATGTATATCTGGAGCAAATTTATAAATAAAAGCTTATAAATCGAAAACAGTAATACTATATTTAAGAAAATTGACTTTTGATCAGTTTTATAAGTCATTTAAAAAAAGTTATTTCTAGTCCACCATGTATATTACTTCATATATTTGACTAAAGATGAGAGACCCTCCGTCCTTGCCTAACTGTACCCCAAAGTTTAACTTCTGATTATTTTGTGGTGAAGAGGCAACACGATTTATTTGAAGACGGATTTTGCTCAATAAATTTGAAAATTAATTAATATCTCGAAGACGGTTTGACATAAGTATAGAGAAATATTAACAAAACTACTACTCATAAGTTGATGTAGAATCCAAAAATGAAAACATATATAGGGTAATCAATTTAAAATAACGAAGACGTTGCCGTTTTACGTATAACTGGCAAGACCGCACTCTCGAAAATATTTTAGACCGATAGGGCATGCCTGGTTACTTTGGTAACCAAGTTGTCAAAACGATTGGTTGACCCGTTCTTCATATATTTCTAATACTCCATCCACCGTAAATCAACTTGTAGATATATATATGTAATAAAAAATACTGTCAGTCGTTCACCGACAAAATATAAATAACAAGGTTTGGAAGAATTACTAAAGCAAGCAGTTTCAAGTAAAAAATGAACTTTTGAAAAGACACTTCCTATATTTATACATTGGTGAGTTTGTGCTTTTGATGTAAAAAATACGTCCCTGTTTAGTTATGGACTTCTCGTGTAAAACATACGAATTCAGAATGTTCTCTTTATTACTGAAATCTGATAGAATAATAGTGTATCTAGTGATGAAACCTTTGAAAGAAGCTAGAGTTGTTTTCCATGTAAAGTGGCACAGTGACACAGAAAACGTATGGGTATCTCTTTATTTGAAGCATGGTACCTATAAAGGTACGTATGTGTGGTACATATCTCCCCCTGGGGATGATGCCATTTCTTGTTTCACCAACAATCTGCGGTCAATTTTATAGACTATCTAAATCAGTTTTCCTTCTATGAGGTCATGCAGGTTAACGGATTACCCAATATTTTAGATTTGGATATTTGTAAGAACTTCAGAAAGTATTTCAGAGAAAGTAATCTCCCCCTTGTGCCCGAGGATGGACATTACTTATCTTTAGAGTTCACATTATCATGTCATCTTGCTGGACCATTGCAAAATAACAAATCTGTTTATGACCAAAATGTTTTTAATTTTAAAAGACGAATTATGACCAAATTAATAATTAGGTAACATACCTTAAAGACATCGATTACACACCTTTATTAAAAAAATAATGATACTGTTAAATGTTTTTATAATTTCTAAAATAATATCGTTTTTTTGTGTGCACCAAAAGTAAAATGTAGATATCGAAAGTTTCCTAATTGCTTTTCTATTAGAATTATAAATACCATTAAGGAAGAAATAAATACTGTAACAAATGGAAATACAGTGAGATCCAGAATGATTGACCGGATTCTGAACGCACCTTAACCAATTGTTATCAAAACTGGTTTCCGTTTGTGCTAAAATTAAATTCTTTCCTATTGTTAATTGTTCGATTTCGAAGATTAATAAGTTGACAATAGAAAATAAACTAATATTAACAAACGTAAATCTGTTATAATAGCAATTGGGAGAGGGTGGATTCAGAATCCAGTCACTCATTCTGGATCTCTCTGTACAATTATACCCACAATATAAAATGACATGGAAATGCAATAATAACTGTGATTACAGCAGGTTCAGCTACTTTCTGCGGCAAAGTAAACAACTGATAACTTTAGTATCATCAGTCACTCTTACAATAAAATACATCACAGATTTAATAACACTTTATTATATTAGGTTCGGTTTTTCCCGGACTAAGCAGTGATTTTATTAGATAGATATAGAGCCACAAAAAATGTAATTCTTTTGTAAAATCTACGAATATACAGATAAATATTTTTTCAGTCTCGTTAAGTTATTTCAAAAAGTTGTAAAAATTATACAGCACCCACTACAATTCGTTTGCTTTCTTGTTTATGTTTTCTTTTCTAAATTGTTTGTGATATTAGGCAAGCCGGTATGCAAGCCTTTTTTTTAGTGAATTGTATATTTATAAAACTTAATCGGTCGCCAATCAAGATATCTCTGTCTGAACGGCAATCTGATATAGTTGGGTGTTGGGCAAAAAAATCTGGTTATCAGAAGGTAAATCAAATTATATATTATGTAGGTACTAATAAATAAAATTAATAAAAGTGACTCAGAATTCGACCGATGAGCAGCTTCATATGTTGCAAAGAATTATTTATTAGATTTTAAAATTATTGTAAAGAATGATAGTCCTCTATAACCATTAACCATCCAATTAATATAAGAGAATTCCACAATCCACCAAAGAATTTCGAAAAATCGAAATAGGTAACTTCAAATTGCCCCCGATTATCTAAATGATCAGATATAAATTGCATTTAATTTTGCAAGATGATTGGAAGTATAGCGACGTCATTCAAAGATCGTATTTGGAAAACCTTGCAAAGTTAGATAGGTAAAGTAGATTCACTTTTTACACACGTCTTAAACTGACCACAGCATTTTCCCTTAATTTTGATTATAAATAAATTTTTAATGATATTTTAATTAAAAAAGCATTTCGCTTTAGTATTTTGGTAATCAGAAGTGTTCGACAGTCAGTACTATCGATTCCGTTAGCAATATTTCTCATGGTGTGCCCTGGGAATATAAAATTCAATGAAATGTAATAGCCCATGTTAATTGCCATTAATCAAATTAAATGGGAAACCCGGTAGGTATATGACTTACATATACAGGATCATTATATACGATTACAAAAAATGTCACCCTCCTTAGTTTTGAGAACATTTTTAATTTTAATTTTAAAAAAATATGTTATCTACAAACATTATAGTACCTATAGGTATGTACTTATACCTCCTATACTACCTAAAAGTTGTTAAAAATTATATACCGAACTTTATACTCGATACTTTGAAAGGCAACAGTAAACTAAACTTATGCGTTTTAAATGAAACCAATTTTTTTGATGGACCATTTCCCGATAAGTTCGTTGACATAGAGTTTGTTGGGTCCGTCTCTAATAATGAGATATATCTAAAGAATGTCCATAAGAACAATGTATCACACCAAAACTTCACTCCGAAGCTTGTGTCTAAGCTATAGTTGTATTAGCATGGTCATATGTCTCATACATTGTCTCTGTACTAGCTTAGTCACAAAACGGCTAATCAACTAATGATATTTGTACTGCCGCACCCCGCTCCCGTGTACTTTGACCTCTTGCACTTATTATGTGATTCCTACAATGAAATCCTTGGTACCTACATCGAAAGTTCTATTGCAGCTGAATTTGAACCAAGAGCACGTGGCCGATCCAGTCCAACTAACAATGTTACTATGACAATTTATTTTTACTAGTGTTTTTTTATTTATAATATTCAAAATAGGTTTACCGATTTCTTTATCTTACTCAGTAAGAAGTGACTCATAGAATGCAGTACGAATTAAGAAAAGTAACTGTTTTTCCTATATGTAATAACGTTTAGGTATATCCGAGGGTATATCGAAAACTGAAGAAGGAATCTCTTATCTCGAAAACTGTTAGTATTAAAGAAAATTGAAACATATTTATTTGGAAACGTCAAAATTGTCACAGACTTGGTAACTGACACCCTGTACGAGATAAAATTCCAATAAGTTTTCGATAAAGAGGATATAGGTATAATATTAGGTATAATTTCACTAAATTTCTACAGAAAATCGTTAAACTGTGTAAAATTTATTCACGTTAAAATGAGGAATTGATAATAAAGGAAAAATAATTAAAAAATATTCTGAACCTGTTTATTTTGAATCTATACTGAATTTTAAAATTGTTTTGTATAATCACCGAAATGGCATGCTTGACTGCAGATTGCAGTAGCACAGTCAAAATTAATGGAGGCGGTTGCGAATTAACCCCAATTTGTAGGTATATATATTTTGTTTCTATATAGATACCTACTTTCTTTTGGTACACACACGTATCGAACATTTCATGTACTCTCCAGAGAATACAAAAATATAGGTAAGAGAGAGAATAGATAACTTTATTTACTGTTTGTGGTTGTGCTGTTGCTATGCGAATGATGCTGAAGATCATAATTATAGTATTTTGACATATTTTTCTTTCAGTAAACCAATATTTGTTGATTATTTTAGAAAGTAATATACGACAACAAAAGTAAACATATTTATGTAAGTACCTACCTAATAAAATAACCGTTAGGTTGATCCCAATATTTCTATACGCTTAAAAAGTAGGTATAGTAAGTATTGATATTTCGCAATTTTTAAAAGTTAAAGAAGCGATAGATTTAAGTAATTTATATATACCTAGGTATATAAGTTATAATCATGAGAGACTATCCAGTTTTCAAGAGATATATTCTAAACCTTGTAAAAGGTCTTAACAGTAGAAGCGAAATCGCAAGATGAGAGCGTTATTTGATTTTTTAGATAGGATTATACTCACCGTGCAACATTCCAAAGGACTTTGACTTTTCTCTAGCGATACTTGCTGGCCACAGACATCTTGAGAGGATCAGAGATAACTGCTAATACAACGGTGTATGAACCATGCACAAAACTCGCATAGAAAGCATATCTTTACTTTAACTTTTATTTAATATCAGTATTTTCTTATATATACATACTTATGTATAATTGATATTTTGCAATTTACGTAATTCATTAATCAATATTTTAAACATTTTTGCACATTAGATTATACCAATTATTCATTATTTTACATTCCCCTCCATACATTGGATGTATTATTTAATATTGTGTCCTTTTTTTAACTCAACAAACAAAAACTATAATTCTATCTGAAATGCTATTTTCGCGATTTATTTAAAAATATTTTCCCCTAGAATTTCCTACATACCCCCATAAATTGGATATATGATATATAAAACATGAAATGTAGTCAATCTGCAATGAGTTTTTCAAAATAACAAAAATCATGAATATATGTATATGAAAAATTATAATTATATATTATATCAAAAAACCAAATTATAGTTTTACTCCGTGGTTATAGTATTACATATAAATTACAATTTTCTTATAGACTGAAGTGGACACAAGGTCCTCTTAAAAAATCTACAAATCTAAAACAATGGAAAACATAATTTTAAAAAAATGTATTTCTGACTGCATTTACTTTCCAACTTAGATCACAACTAAGGAAGTGGTTATTATTGTTTAGGTAATACATTTGTACGTTCAAAATTAAAATACTCTCGGTTTATGATGTGTATCTATATACAATGAGTCCATAAAGTCCCCCATAAATTCATTATTTGGAAAATGGTAAATTTTTTGAAAAATCGCTCGGACCCATGGATTTTCTTTTCTTGTTATACTTGTTTTACATACATTGAATATTTTACAGGGCGACTCAATGAAGCTACGTTGATATAAAATTTAACACATGGAATATCCAGTACTGTTTTACATATTTGGAAATAACTCTTTTTTGCGAATACGGTCAATTCTCTTTCAATTGTTATTAGCATTCCCTATACCTAAACTCCACCGATTTGAATATATTTGGACATTATTGCTGTAACGAAAATAATTCGACAGTCAGCTGCAGGTTGACTGTGAAACAAAAAATTTAAATGTCACTTAGCGTACTTACTTATTTAGCAAAGTTGCAGTCATTGCTGTAAAGTGAGTTTGCCGATTTAGTTGTAATATTTTTAGTGATAATGGCATACTCCGGTTACACAAACGAAGGCTTTTTAAATTTAATTGTCGTTCATGGGGAGTGTAATCGAATTGTTAGTAGAACATGTTGTGTGTTTGCAAAGTTCAGATAAACACAGATCAACTAAGGATATGGTCAGAAGACTATTAAAGAATATTATTTTTTATATTCTTAATGTTATTGTTACCATTATGTGAATGGTGAATATTGTAGATATTTTTAATAAATGCATATTGTATTAGTTGTGTCAAATTATTTCAAAAAGTACAATTTGAGTTCGGTCCGGTTCATTTTGAATGTTTTAATGTACTAATGTAGTAAAATTAAAGTAATGTTAATTCAGAACTATGTTAATTTGTGCGTAAATAAAAATTACACTTGACTATCTAAAGAGTGGCAATGACGTTTGATACAAATTTCTTCACATTTAATGTTTTTCCCCAGCCAACCTGCAGCTAACTGTACGATTATTTTCGTTGCAGCACTGATGTCCAAATATCTTCAAATCGGTGGAATTTAGGAATAGAGAATGCTAATACCAATCGAAAGAGAATTAAACGCTACATCTATTAGCATTATAAAACATAGGGTGTTGTATTTAAAGTAAGCGAGTTATTAAACTTTCAATTTGACACAATTGGTCGGCGTTTTTTCGACGCCCTGTGTAA
The DNA here is from genome assembly GCA_963924545.1 of Pogonocherus hispidulus. NCBI lineage: Eukaryota > Metazoa > Arthropoda > Insecta > Coleoptera > Cerambycidae > Pogonocherus > Pogonocherus hispidulus. The sequence continues at coordinate 31,240,205 of OZ004698.1, forward strand.
CTTGCATCAACTTTCAAATACTACAGATGTTTGGATATCTTTTAGTATTTCTCGTCTAAAATTTTAACCCTCTAGATTCAAAACTAAAAGAGATGGAACCGATTAAGCGTAAGTATGTTTTTTCCAAAATTTTTTAAAAAGTAAAGATATCTCAGAAACGATTGAGTTTAGGGATAGGGTATTCTTATGAAACTTACCTTTAAATTTGACTTAGAATCCAAAAATGAAATAAAAAATAGTACATTCCATTTGAAATAAGCGAGTCGATGTTTACTTCCATTAGAACCGGAAGTGTGACGTCATCGGGAATATTTTTAATCGATAGAAAATTATTAGAAACCCCCGTATATAAATATATACGGGGGTATATATATATATATATATATATATATATATATATATATATTATAAATTTTCAGAATTCCAGTAGGCGTAGTATTCTAGAAACGTTTAATGGAAGGTCTACGTGGAACACCCTGTATATATAACTGTAGTTGTAATGTACTTAAAGCTTATTTATATGAAATCCGAATGAAGTACTGAAATATGTTGGCTTCATTTTCTTTTTAGTTGTATGTGTGTGTAACCAAATTTCCCTCAAAAGGGTAGTGAAAATTACTAGCACACCACCCTAATCTATCTATTCTCATCTAATTTTGCAAACATCGTAATTTATCGAACAGATCACTGTCTGCTATAGAAGTAGGTAGGTACCTTGAACCTCCAGATATTAAAAAATATCAAATATTATTTAGACAATTTTCTTATACAAGCAAAGTGCCTATATAATACATATTTCTATAGTATTCGCAACAATTAATGAGGTAAAATTAGTTTGAAAAATAATACCCAACTATAGGTATATAGGTACCTACCTGTTATAACATAAATTTAACAAATAACTTTTTTAAAACTTTTAGTTAATTGGCAAAGATTCTTCGAAGTCTTGTAGTATGTGAGCGAATTACACTATGGGAGAACTACAACTCTGAGTGGTTATGAAACTACACTATAACTGTCGGGAGCTACCTTAATATCTTGCATAAATGCAGCTTATAGCACGTAGCTATATTAAGTTACGCTGGGGATGGCGAGATAATATGTAAATAATAAGATTAAGATTTCCAGCTGCGTAACATTGCGTAAAGCTGAATAAAATTATTAGTCAACAAACTAAATAAGTAATATTTTATAAAACAATTCTCCTTATGATAAAAGTTGGTGTTATGTAACAACTTGAATGTTGCTGCTGCTGGTGTTATGAAATTGATAATTTTAAAATTAAAATAAAATTTGGAAAGTAATAATATAAAATATAAAGTGTAAAGTTTGACTTAATGCTAAAATAGTAAAATGATAAATGTTGTAAAATATTAATAAAGATGGTAAATAATAAAAGTTAATGTTAAACGCTTTCACTGAAAGTTCATTTGTTCACTAATTGAGTTCAATTTCTTCTTCGAGGCGATCTTCAGGTCTGATTGATGGTCTTCTTCTGGAAAGGATGCTGGTAAACCTGCTAATTCCTTTTCCAGATCCAGGTGGTCGAGGTGGTGAGTTTGAAGAGACTGAGATAGCTAGTTTCCGTCTTTTGTTTTTGGATTTGCAGAAAATGTATAATATATCAAGAGCAATTAATTATTGTTGTAATGGTAAGGTAAGTGAACCAAGAGATGTGTTTGGTCACAAAGGGCTCATTAATTAGGTCATCTAAGGTTTTTGAATATTTGTCTAATTTGTGTTTTGCGTTCTAGGTCTTCCAAGTTCAGGTCGTTTAATTGGAGAGGTTTTAATTTTGGTAGTTCTAAATTATCTCGGATTCCTTGGTTGATTTTTTATTCAGAGCTATCTCGTGAATTGGCTTGTACTTTCGTAGCACCTATGAATGTGTTACATTCAATTTATTGAACAGCGGTTCGCAATTTATTATTAGCCAGGTGTTTTCTATCAGTTGTTGGACATTGTATCCTTTTGCCAATACTAAATCTGTTTGGGAATTGTTCGGAAGGCTTCTGAGGCTTTTCATTATTCGGGCTTCACAAATAGCATTATCATCAATGTGGTATGCAAATAAGTTTGAACAAAGTCTTGGGTTAAGGTGAAGTGGTTTACATCCATTGAGGTCTGACATTGGAATATACATCAAAGAATCGTCATCAGACGCAATATATTTTTGATTTGATGATAGAATATAATATAGACCAGTCCTATTGTTTAGGATAGATATAGGGAATAATTGGAAAAGGATGTATCTTTGTTAATCAATTAAAGGAATATTTAATACAAATAGTAAATCTGAATTTGTCTGGAATGCTTCTAATTCTATTATATCTAAATATCTACCCACATTTGACAATCGAATAGGATGTGGTAAATTGTTTAGATGTACATTTTGTCATATTTCCTGCAATGAGGTAAGCAGATTTTCGAGGTTAATTATTGATGTGTGAATGATCTTTAAATGCGCGAAAGTAATTGAATTTAGGATATCCTCTAATTGATTCTCGATATTCAAATAACTTTCCATGAGAAGTTCACATTTTTATAAAAATTTTAAGTTAGCTTAAATAATTTTTATTTTATCTGCTGTTCTATAAATTGAATCTGAAATCATTTTTATACCTCGATTGAAGGTCTCTTCATCGATTTGTAATTGTCGAATAGCTGTGTTAAAATTTTGAATTACTGATGTTGTAACAGTAATCTAGTTTTTTAATAAATTTTCTATTTGATATTCGTCATGAGTTATTTTGTGTATGTTTATGTTTATCAGCCATCTTCTGAATCCAAATTTCCGGTGATTGATTTAAATATTGTACCAATACCATTTAATAATAATAATAATAATAATAATAATAATAATAAACGTCTTTATTGCAAATTCTATATATATAGAGAAATATACAATGGGCAGAAGTCTAGCCTAATGGCCATTCACACTTAACCCTTTCCTTAAATTAATTCTTAACCTAAACCTTAAACTAATAAAGGAAACCATGAACATGTATAGAGTAATATAATATGAACAAATTTATTTATTTATTTTTTCAAAAACAGAAAATATCGTCTTAGCCTCGTTTTAAAGGAATTTTCAGACGTGATACTTCTAACACTTAGATTCTAACATTTAGAATTCCGCGTTTATAGCGTTTGCCATCGAAACTAATTTCATATAACTTTTCTTGAATTGAACTTGAAATTTGGGTTAGTAAGCTAACGTGAGTTTTTACTTGGCCTCTGAATAAATTCATAGTCTCAAAAGTTGGGTAAATTGCTTTTAAAAAAATTTCTAATAATTCGTGATTATGTTTATAAGCTAGTCTTGAAAATGATATATTTTTTGTACTAATAAGGCCCATTTTTGGTTTGTTATGACAATTTCACTGTCTTCATGATAGTATATTCCAACAGTGTTGTTTATAGGTGTCATAAAATATTGTGAGACTGCTGCTCCGACCTGCAGGAAAAACCTGAAAAAAACTTTAATTTTCAAACTATGGTTTCATTTTGTCGAAACGAGTGTTACTTGTTTATGTTCCAGGATTTAATAAGATAGTTGAATTTTGAAAAACTTAATTTCAAATAGCTCATTCGAGATTACATAAACTTTATCTCCGATTTTGTAATCTTTCCTGGTACATATTTGTCGAATCGGATTTTTGATTTTTCTTTTTGGATATTAGTGTTTTCGCGGCCAATTTTGTAGTAATATGAGATTTTGTTATTTAAATCTCGAACATATTTGAAGATAAGCTCATTTTGATTGTATAACTTTTCCAGAGGGCAGCTTGATGTGTGTCCAAATATAAGTTTATATGGTGTAAGAAGTAGATACACCGTAGGCGTTCTGGATCAAAACCCGTGTATTTTTAAAGAGGCCTATATTTTGCAAAAAATTGAGTAATTTTACCCCCTCCACTTTCCTTTTGGAGATAGGCCACGCCCCCAACCCCCGATCAAGCGACCCTTACGCTTGCGCAGACGCTCTTCGGCATCCTCACAGCCATCGCCCAGGAGGTCGCGGTCATAGCTTCTGCAACCTTCCTCCAGGTACCTACTACGTTCTCCACGGACTTATTTTTAGCGGGGAAATTTGATCGCCGGGTATCATTGCGGTCCTACAGTCTCATCACTCAAGAACGGAGGAAAATGTACTATATAAAACACCGCACTTTATTGAGGAGTAATTTTAAAATTAGTAAATTGCTTCATTATAGCGTTTTGGGTCGGCATATGTATATCCAAATCAGAATTATCAATTATTTATAATTGTGTGCCGCCGCATCGAGTAAAGATGAACATAAAATATGATTTTAATGAGCTCAAAACATGACTAATATTAAATAGAATCAAATGTTGTCTGAGGAACGCATAAATCTTTTATCAGAAGTGACTTTAATGTAAACAAAGTTCTTTGTCGGTGGAATTCCAGGAAAGGAATCTAATAAATCTGTCAATTAAATGTTAACGACGCGCGATTTATTGATGTCAGTTTCTTTGTCGGCGGAACCCAAGCCATAATCACTTGCGCATGACTCAGGAAATAACAAGTCGAGACAGGTCACAAGGACATATTTGTTTTAAAAGAGACATTCGGGTATTGCTATTAACATTAAGTTTTAAATTTTCCTAAATAACCACAATTTGTATAATTTTATGTAACAAAAATACGACAAGCTTAGCACATTATACAGGGCGTTTCAACACTAGCCGGAAAAATATTTCCAAAGCCAAAAGACGCAATGTCATATGGAAGTTCAGCGTTCTCATGATACATAGTGGTAAATATAAAAACAGGTGTCAAACAGGTATGTAACAAAAAACAGGTATTTGCAAACAGGTGTTAGACAGATGTTATACAGTTTGGGTATTTTATCTTACAGGTGTAGAACAGGTTGGGTATTTTATCTTAGAGTTTCACAAGATCGAAGTACTATGGAGATTGTCTCTTAGTTCATAATCAATATAGGGTTCCATAATTATCTTGTAAGTTTCTAGCTAAATCGTTATATGTTTGAAATTTTGAGTATAACAAAAGGTGAATAAGCAATATACAGGGTGTAATAAACTATGAATAAGCAATATCTTACTTGATAAACTAATACTCCGTATAGTATAGTATGTATTCCAATTGGTTGAAAATGTAATAGTAAATGAGACATCTCTATAGAACAAAATATGTAAATTAGGTGGAAATATGTCCTTGTGACCTGTCTCGACTTGTTATTTCCTGAGTCATACGCAAGTGATCATGGGTTGGGTTCCGCCGACAAAGAAACTGACATCAATAAATCGCGCGTTGTTAACATTTAATTGACAGGTTTATTAGATTCCTTTCCTGGGATTCCACCGACAAAGAACTTTGTTTACATTAACGTAACATCTGATAACAGATTTATGCGTTCCGCAGACAACATTTGATTCTATGTAATATTAGTCATGCTTTGAGCTCATTAAAATCATATTTTACGTTCATCTTTACTCGATGCGGCGACACACAATTATAAATAATTGATAATTCTGATTTGGATATACATATGCCGACTCAAAACGCTATAATGAAGCAATTAAAAATTACTCCTCAATAAAGTGCGGTGTTTTATATAGTAGATTTTCCTGCGTTCTTGAGTGATGGGACTGCAAGACTGCGATGATACCCGGCGATCAAATTGCCCCGCAAAAAATAGGTCCGTGGAGAACGTAGTAGGTACCTGGAGGACGGTTACAGAAGCTCTGACCGCGACCTCCTGGGCGATGGCTGTGAGGATGCTGAAGAGCGTCTGCGCAAGCGTAGACGCGTTTCTTTTTGGGGGCGTGGCCTATCTCCAAAAAGAAAGTGGAGGGGGTAAAATTACTCACTTTTTTGCACAATTTAGGCCCCTTTAAAAATATACGGGTTTTTGATCCAGAACGCCTACAGTGTATCTACTGTAAGACCATATTTTATTTTTTGAATTGTTATAGCATATAAAGCATATGGAAGTACTTTTAATGGGTGTTCGTTTGGTTTCTCCGTTTTATTGGCTCGTATCATTTCTAATAACGTACCGTGGAATCTTGGTGATTAACGTGGAATCGTGGATGGTGATTAACGTTAAAAAATGAAGTTTAATGTCGTAAAACGTACAGGGTATTCTCGTATATTTTGACCCCTACCTACAGGGGTTATGAAGAAAGTTAGAAAAAAAGTTTAAATACAAAAGTTGTTTGGTTTTTCACGTATTATCTTTTGGCTAGGTCAAAAAAAAATTACACGTCGTAAGTCTGAGGAAACCAATTGAACATAATATTTTTAAATGAGACACCCTGTATAATTTTACACGCTTGGGGAATTTTTTTCCTGATTTCAAAAATATATATTTTGTTGACATTTGCACTGACAGTTTTCGAAATATTTAATATTTAATGTTTACAATAAATTATAAAAAAAAATATTAAGAAATAAAAATATTAGAAAATCTTTAAATAACTAAGGAGGTTACATCGAAATATTTTTTATTACTATTGGTTTCTAGTGTTAAATATTTTTAGTTCTTTATATTTTTTGTATTTTTTTATGGTACTCGCTGTCGAATATTTCGAAAACTGTCAGTGCAAATGTCAACAAAATATATATTTTTGAAATCAGGAAAAAATGTTTCCCCAAGCGTGTAAAATTATACAGGGTGACCCATTTAAAAATATTATGTTCAATTGGTTTTCCCAAGTTTACGACATGCAATTCGACCTAGCTAAAAGATAATACGTGAAAAACCAGTCAGCTTTTGTATTTGAATTTTTTTCTAACTTTCTTAATAACCCCTGTAGGTAGGGGTCAAAATATACGCGAATATCCTGTACATAGGTCTGTAAGTAATGCGTTTTCGAATTCTCTACCACAATCACAATGTATGCGTAGAAGTGTACCATAATGTTGAAAATATAAAAGCAAGAGATTTAGCTGATTTGTTTGAGAGAGGGTACGCTTGCGTAAATTTGGTTAATTCGTCTCTAATAGTTAAGCGGTAAACAATTTTGAGTTAGGTTTTAATTTAGGTCTAAATTTTAGTTTTTTGACAGGTTACACAGTTTTTAATATGTTTCTCTACGTCTTTCGTTAAGTTGGGCTAATTATATTTATATTTTATTTTCTGATGGTTTCATTCATTCCACGGTGCAGATTTGTTTTTTCTATAGGGTTCTGATCTAAAATAATAGGAATTTGGTCAATGCCGAGTGTTTGAATTAAATTTTGACAAATAGTTAATTTTACTTCTGTATCGGTTATACGAAAGATAGCGTTTCAAGAATAGGAAGATCTAAATTGTTTTCGACAAAATATGTTTTTGAAGCATCAAAAATATCTGTCTTTGTAGAGGGTAATAAATAGTGTCTCTTTGCTACTATCTGTCTGACAAGTATTGTCAAATTGACAAACAGATAAGACCTACTTTTCCGCAGGCACCATTATAGCAGTGACCTCTATTGTCTTTGAGGAAAACCATCCTACTTATTTATTTGAAGATGCCAAAAACAACTACTCCATGGGCAATGTGCCTCGACTGGCATTGCATTACTTCAGCATCTCCATAGGAGTCGCCACATCTTTCATCGACACCGACCACCAGACAATATGACAAATTCCAGGCAGCTGGATACTTGTGAGAGTATAGAAATTGCTAAATGTAAAAATAGTATGAATGGTGACAGGGCCAATCCCATATAACTCGCTTTATTGGTTAGTAAGGCACGGTTCACTGATCAGTCGTGATGGTTCACTGAGCGGTCGCGACAGCACACTGAACCGTAGAAATAGTTTAGGTGTAACTATAGGGCACAATGTTAGCATAGGTTTAGTTTTAATCATCTCCAGATGATACCAACTTGGTTGGCGAAACGCGCGTCGAGTGCAGTATAGTGTTTTGGTGCTATGTGGAAAACTACGTCAGTGATATCTTCACACCAAAGGTTCCAACCCCCTTCAAGATGTTATTTTGATATAAATCGATATTTAAATGCAGGTTGATGCAGTAAGGCATATAAATCAACTACCTCTACTCATCAGCGAGTAGAATCCGTGTGGACCATTCACCACATAAAACCTATGAGTGGTGACGCTCGAGATAAAAAATATACCAACCGACCGTTTAAGGGTACTAAAACCGGAAATAAAGTAAGGGAGCGTCACAATTTGGCGTCCCACAATAGGGAAGGGAAAAAGAGCGTCACAGAGCATTTGCGTTTTTGTTAATTTTGCAGAGTTTATATTCGATTTTGTACTCATATTCCTCTAATTTTAGACGCCATCGCGCTAAACGACGTCCGGAATCTTTTATTGAAAATAACCAGGTAAGAGATCTAAGGTGTGTTATAAATTAAAATTTTCTTCCGTACAGGTATGGCCTAAGTATTTTATTAACCATACTATAGCTAAAATTTATGTTCAATTGTAGAGTACTTAGTTCTAGCAGAGCATAAAGTTTTTGAGGCGTATGCTATGAAGATCTTTTCCTATCGGGCCTTGTAAAAGAACTACACCTATTTCAAATGCACTAGCATCAGTAGTAAGCACAAAAGGTTCGTCGAAATTAGGGTAGATTAAGATTAGTGTGGATGTTAATGATTCTTTAAATGATTCAATGCTTTTATACATTCTGAGTTAAAAATGAAAGGTCTGTCTTATTGTAATAGTTTTGTTAAGAATTTTAAAAGTTTAGCGAACTATGGGATAAACCTGCGATAGTAACCAGCAAGTCCTAAAAATTACTTGATGTCTTTTTGACTTTTTAGTTGTGGGAAAGACGTTTTAGTCTTTTAAAAACTTCAGTAGACCTGAGATATGTTCATGTATTGTCGGGGAATAAATAATGATATCGTCCATATAGACAAGACAACGTTTATTTTGTATACTTAAAACGATATTGTCCATCACACGCTCAAAGGTTGACGACGCGATCTTTAATCCGAAGGGCAAGCGCACAAATTCAAAGTGTCCATTCTCTACGGAAAAAGCACTTTTTGAAATGTATTTTGTGTCTATCTCGATTTGATGTAAACCGGACGCGAGATCTAGGGTCATAAAATATTCGCATTTGACAAGTTGATTTAGCAAATCGGAGATATTAGGAAGAGGGTATTTGTCTCCCGACTATTTCTTCATTTAATTTTCTGTACCTAATCGACTGCTACACGCCATTTTTGTTTTCCAGATGCATCTAATTTTTTTGGAACAACCCAGATGGGCGAGACCAGGATGATATTGATGGTCTGATAATCCTTGGTCTAACATTTTGGACATTTGATTTTTGACCTCCTCTTTATGAATGTAAGGGTAGCAATATGATTTTGTAAAAGTAGGTTTTGAATTACCGGCATCTATATAGAATGTTCTTTTTTCAGCAGTAGGGTTTGTTTTTTATATTGCAGCATACATTTTTGTCTTATGAGTTTGCAAGCGAGATATAAAATTTAAAGCACTTTAACCAGCCTTTTGACTGATTCGTTGTAAATCCTAAATTAAAGAAGGTAAATCTCTGGAGTCTCCAAAGCGAGACTAATAAAATTTTTATTTCATCCCAAGTGGATGGATTCCTGGAATTGACTACTTCAGCAGCTTTACCACGAAGCTTATTCTTCTTCTACTGAAGAGATAAAAGTATTTTTTTGATTACCTATGGCCATGTTGAAGGCACATCTTATAACGTTTAAAAATATTTGTAGGAAAATCTGATTTCCGTCAAATTGTGGTAAAATTGAAAATATTTCAGATAATTTGTAAGGGTCAACGACTACTAACTTCTTCAACCTGGTTTTCTTGGATTTTATTTTCGTTTGGCATTTTGAATGTTTCGTAAAAACAATAAAATTGGATATAAGTCGGAAAATAGGTTGGTTTATGTTCAGGTGTAAATAAACCAATTTTAAAAAGTGAGTGACAGTGAGTGACAAAGCGTGACAATTCTTTGATCACTTATAATACCAAATTATTTTCATTTCTTCCTTGTCCTCGGGCTCAGGGTTCTCGTTCGGTTAGGCAGATCCGTGTTCTGAAACAGGATACTCTGGACTCGGTGTAGAAGAATTCGAGCACAAGAGAATGGCAACTAGTCAGGGTGACTTCCGTGTTCTAGTAAGCACTGAACTCCTGAATTGTGTTTGTTTTTTTTTTTGTTTCGGGCATAAGAGAACGGCAACTAGTGAGGGTGATTTCCGTTTTCTAGTAGACAGTAGACTCCTGAATCTTGTTTGTTTCTTGGAATTATTTCTTAAAATTTGACTTTTCTTGATTGTTTATTGAATTAGGTACGTATTTCACTTAGGAATTGGAAATCACTAGGAAATTAACTTAGTTAAATGTTTTTCGTAGTTACCAATTTTCCGTATGTAACACTAAGTTCCATGTATATTCAATATTATGAACAGTTCACTTGTGAGGTTAATTCATTCTATCAAAATTTTTTTATTTAATTCACAGGTCACCGAACTTATCTTCTTTCAATTATTTTTTATTTGAATATTTAAAGAATAACCTTGTTAAGACTGCAATGCATGATATGGACGAATTAGAAGCAGGGGTTTCAAAAAATTAACAATATATCTGACCGACAGATGCAAAATGTGGTTGAAAATATGCATTGGAGGGTAAATTTGTGTATAGCTAGTAAAGGACATAAATTACAACATAACATGTAACTTTTTTTAATGTAATTTTTAAATAATTTCAGGTTTATTGTTAGTGGTATCTACTGTAAATCAGAGAGTAGAATATACCTATTGGTTTTTTAAATGTTGGTTCTTGTGTCTAGTAAAAAATGTCACAATGTGCTTCTTTTACTCTGGATATTAAATTAAACAAAAATAATAACTATTAAAGCTATTCAGCGTACCTTTTAGTTTATATTCTTATTAAAAGTTGTGAAGTCTTTTAGTATTGTTAGTATAGTAGTGAGAAACAGATCGTAGTGCCCTCTTTGGGTTTTTTCTACTATCTATCTGACAAGTATTGTCAAATTGACAGACAGATATCGACCTGCTTTTCCGCAGGCGCCATTATAGCAGTGAGCAGTGACCTCTATTGCCTTTGAGGAAGACAATCCTACTTATTTATTTGAAGATGCCAAAAACAACTACTCCATGGGCAATGTGCCTCGACTGGAATTGCATTACTTCGGCATCTCCATAGGAGTCGCCACATCTTTCATCGAGACCGACCACCAGACACTGACATGTATGTCAATTTGACAATAATTGTTAGCCAGGTAGTAGCAAAGACCCAAAGAGGGCACTGTGTTTCTCACTACTACTAACATTCACGATGCCCATTAGGCAATCACATCGCAGTATCGTTCATTGAGTCCACTACCTATGGCACTCTGATGAGTGCATAATAAGCCCGAAACCGGTCAGTGTCTGGTGGTCGGTCTCGATAAAAGATGTAGCAACTCCTATGGAGATGCCGAAGTAATGCAATGCCAGTCGGGGTACATTGCCCGTGGAATAGTTGTTTTTGGCATCTCCTTCAAATAAATAAATAAATAAGTCTTTTAGTATTGTTGTTCATTGACAAAAATAAAAAAAATTACAAAAATTGGACCGTCCTTTTTTCCCCATAGTTATCAATATGGAACACTTAATTCCATACAAATTCAATATTATAAACTCCTCATTTGTTAGGTTAACTAATTCTGTCAAAATAGGTATTTTTATTTAATTAAAACTCTTAACTTTTAACCGGGCGGGAGGACTGCACTGAACCGAGTCCAAGGATTTTTAGTTAATGCACATTGCAGTCATTGCACCAATAGGTGGAATGTTAGTTTCCTATACTTGCGGACACGTGGCTTTTGAATATTTATGAACTCTCTATACAATTTGTAGTTAAATATTAATACAATACATTCAAACTCTCATTTAAATTATAATAATAATAATAATAATAATATCTCTACCCCTCATAATAATCACAAGGATTAACCCGAAAGTCTGAGACTTGTGTGCGAAAGGGGCGGCATATTATTTCGCGGGCCGCATTTCCGCCTCAGGAACGACTTACGTTGGTAGGCCCTAACCACCATTCAGTGCTGGAATGAGGGAAACCTGAAAAACCTCATTAGTTAGGGGAACAGTCAAACATCAACTGATTTTAATCTCTCACATTAACACCAAGTTGACATTTTTCCCATCCTAGGCCATCGCTAGGATGATTGCCAACCCATCCCTACGAATAAGCCTTGATCTACGAGTAAACAATTTAATTAAAAATTGTTAGGTGGAATGGGGATTTGAACTCATGACCTCTGGGTGGAGCGATCGAGACACTAAACCTGAGCCACCGGCTCACCGGCCTGTTCCAGATAAACTTTAAACTGGTTGATCAACATTTTTTGATACACTGCGTATATTGTGAATAATTTTAAAATTATTTTTGTAACTATTGACTGAATATACCGCACTACAACACTTTCTTAATGCAATTCCTGTTTCAGATATAAGCTACTATACTGAAACTACATAAGAAATAATCTAACCTATCCATTGTGATATCATATGCAACCGACGAAATGGATGGCACGGATTTCTGTAACATTTGGATGTTTTTGCCCATTCTTTGGGTCGACTTTGCGGCGAAGGCAAGCACTATAATTGGGAGCACTATAATTGGGAGTGCTCCGATCACTCCTGGAAGAGTGGCTTCCAGTAGAGTGATGACACAAGAAATTTCGAGGCAAGACTAGGAATTGGATCCGAAAAACAAGATGAAAATGGAAACATTTCCTAGCCAAGCGATCGGAGGAACATGAGGAACACTATCCACAAGATAAAGATTTCTATAACTATATTTTCCTTACATGCAACATTTATGCGATTTATCTGACCTTTTAGTCCACTAACAAATAGATAAATCACAAATTAATACATCATTTCAAGTATGTATACGTAAATGTATTTATCTTAGATATGTACAAGGTGGTTCATTATGGACCTACTTATACCATCAATAAAGTTATCAATTGTAAATAATTTAGCCAATTCTTATACCTTATCTAGAAAGTATAGATTGTATAAGTTTTTTTATACACATTTTTTGTTTCCATCATGTTAGGTGCGTTTTTAATAGCCATATTTATAACTTCCTATTATACAGGGAAGTTTTATGAAGAAATATGTTTTATGATATTACGTTTTCAGATAACCTTTGTAAAGTTTAACAATACTGGCATATGACAAAGTGGGTCTATAACCATTTCGAAGATATGAATGTTTAACACTTATTACTCTACACTATAGGCCCAATATCCAAAATAAATGAAAATAAACCATTGTTGCCAAGTGGTGAGAACCATACATTTTCTTGATTTTTTGATATATTTTTTTTTACACAAATTAAATATGAAGAAGTCCATTCTTTAAAATTCCTTAACTTTTCCATAACTGTTTTATACAATAGTATATATCCCGAGTTCTTGGGGTTTTTTAGATCACCAAGAATCCTGTAACAATAACACTATTGCAATTGGCAAAAATACTGAATGGGAACAGTAGTGTTATGGTTTCAACTACTATAAAATGGAAAAATTTGCTATTTCTATTCAAGTACCCATAAAACTACTACAATAACCTCGAAATCTTGTCATTGAAATCCTTGGATAGGTTTTCAATGACAAGGCTCACCAGTAACTTTGCATATATACATGAAAATATACCAGACTATTCGCTTTAATCAGTTATATCATTTCTCCAAGTTTCTTCAATCTATATCATACAGTGAATTCTATAATCACATTTCATTTTATATAAATGTGCACTTCATGTTACACTTTATTACACAATTTACTATTATGCATTACCTTACCTTACCTTCTAAAATTGTTTTTCATTAATATGAAAAATTATAATACTATAACTTTGTACTTACCTTTCCAGTTAACATTATACAAGCTACAACACCTAAACTCCACCAATCAATTGCATGCCCATAAGGCTCAGTGGCCAATATCTCTGGAGCTGAAACAAAACAACTTACCTGTATTTAGTTTGTTTAATATGTTTCACACATTTATATGTTACTTCTGTTTCCTCTTGGAAAGGTGTAATAAAAATGTATATAAAATAAATAAAGTCTTTATTTATGACTCAAAATCACAACATTTATATAATTACTAAACTATTCACAAGTATTTACAAATTGAATATATCTTAAAATTATTTTTCATTTTTGTGGAAAAATAATTACATGGATTTCAAATCTCCAATTTTAATTAACCATTTTTATATGGAGTTTGAAAAATCCAAATTCCAAAAAAGTGCAAATAGATTCTATGTATTAACTATAAATTTATTAAAAAAAAAAATATGTACACGGCACAAGAGCAATGAAAATGTTTTATCAGTAACACTGCTTGTGGTAGGTATTAAAAACTACACAACAAATTTAAGATTATAACACCAACAAATCATATTATTTTAATTAACATAGACACTGTGCATACAAAACAATATAAATTTCACGTTATTTTCTTGTGATAAGATATATGTAAAAAATTGCACAATAAATTAAGTAAATTACACTAAGAAAATAAACTATATATATATCTATAGTCATTGACTTCTTACTCTTACTATCAATATTACTATAGTGAAATATTTAGACAGTGTTAAAAAATCTTATTTAGGTACTGTAACAATTATATGTACAAACCGCTTCCGCACATTAATTGATGTGATTTAATGCAATTTTTTTCAACTTCAAGTAATTCATTTTTATGTGAAAATAGGTCATAAATAAAAATATTTCATGTTACAAAAAACCTATTATAAATATACAATTTAATTTTCTATTTCAAGTTAGTTAAAAAATAAAAACACTAGCAATACATGTAAAAAGGCAAATATTCAATTCATAATAAAATCATATTAGGTGATTCTACAAAAATTCGCTGACTATCAAAATCAGATGCCCAGTTTCCATTTTAATTTTCACAACAGAGAAATAGTCTTATAAACCACTGACCTACTACTTCTGACCATTTACAAACTGTCCACATATACTGCAGAAACAAGGTTATTACTCAATACCACACAAATTTGATCCACACGAACTTTGATCAGGTTTGTTTACAATTATTGAACACATAATTCATAAAATACTGCAACTATTGCTGCTGTATGATCTGAATAACAAATGCCCAGTTTATTCAATTTAAGATCACCTTTCAGTGATGATAGTTTAGATCACTAGTTATACTCAGTTTAATTTTATCCCCATATTTTTTATCCTGCTTTAAAAACTAAAAACTGAGCTAAATGAGTGCTTCAGATAGTTAGAATAGATAGAGTGCCAATAGATAGAAACTGTTTTTATAAACAGAGCTACTATAGCTATAGTATGTACCACTATGGAATATCAGAAAACTCATTTTAAACTAAAAATACTCGAGACTCAAAAAATATTGAAGTAAGCCATGCTAACAGTTGCCAGATACCGAATAGGTAGTGCATTTTCCAGTTAACAGTTTTTTATTAACGGCTTGAGGAAATAAAGGCAAATAATGTAATGAATGAATAACAAATTGATTTAACTAATATATCGAATCAATTGTATAAATAACCACATCTAAATATATTAGCCGAAAAAAATGTCACAAAATATGGGCTTCACGTTTAGCCAGTCAGTGTTAATTTGTCAGTTATCTCTTAAAAATACTCAAAAAAAATAAAACAAAAACAAAAAAAAATTAATATGTCCGTGGTGATAACTATATAAAATTATACATCTTCAGAATAGACACAAAAAACTGAAGAACATATAAGTAGAAATTGATACACCTGACTAAACAAGAATTATAATTTGACAAAGGACAATACCTAAATAAAAGGACCCTTGGTTTGTTCCTATTTAGTAAGTCGTGCTCGAAAAATAATTTATTATGAAATAATATTCTAACACAAATAACGAATAAAATGGCAGGTTGTAATTCAGAACTCAATGTATAATTAAATATTGGCAGTGTAAGAACATCTCTACACTTATGTAATAGAGAATCTTTTTGTCTTATAAAATAAATCAGTAAAGATTGAATTTTTTATGTTGGTTAAGTTAAAAATGTTAAGTGTGAAAGATATATTATTCAACTGCAGAATACAGATAAGTTGGAGAGCATTAAAAAATTTGCAGATGACATCACAGAAGAATGGAAGTAAAAAAGCAACCACTGGAACAGAATTGGAATAAAAATTAAGAATATGACAAAGAATTTTAGTCTCACATAAACTGGAAATTTTATATTTAGAGCATTCCACAGCTGGTGCATATTCTTTACTATTTCAGCTTTAAAAATTCAACACCCTACACTTTTTTTAATATTAATCATCTATTTGATAACACTAAAACCTTAGCTCACACCACACCTGAGAAATAATATAAAATTCATCTCAAATTAGTAGCAATAAATGTTTACAAAGCATTTGAATTGCTCTATTGAATGATAAAACTATGAAAATGTTATATCCAATGAAAAATGTACTTTACTCTGACAGATTAGTCAAGTTTACTAAATTAATAGTTTACGACTTGTATATTTTCATATTTTCATTTTTTTCAGTTGATCAAAATCTAATGTTTGTAGTTATTGTTAATTTGCTGATAATTAATTATTTTCCATAAAACTTATACCTCGTTGGGAAGCTTGGGAAGAACAAAATATGTCAGATCGTCTTTAAATTTTTATTAACTGTGTTGTCCAGCTGTCAAGCAAATAGTAAAGAAGTTATTAGAACCAGACATAAACCGTAGCCGCCACACTTTTAGAGAACTAGAATAAACAAGTTGAAAATGTAAAAATTACTTTAACATTCCTTGTTGCATTATACGTTGCTGAAAAATGCATTTAGTTTGTGTTTTATGTTATATTTAACTAATAAATGTCTATTTTTTAGTCATGTTCTTTGAACTTGTCGGTCATTTTTACACTTTGACATTTAATAATTTAAACAAGAGAACCAATTTTCCAATAAAATTTATATGGGTAGAATTGTGGACATTTGTTACATGTGCACAATAAGCATCTAACTGAACAATCACTTGGTGTAGAGATTTCAGGCACAGTATACTAGTACCCCGCGGGGGTAATAGTGGACATTCCGATTTTCAGATTTTTAGCTTGTGTATTGGCACTGCCTTAAATAACACTACGTACACCTAAAATTTAAATTCACAGGGGCAACTGTATTTTAAAAAAAATGTTACTTTA
This sequence comes from Pogonocherus hispidulus, assembly GCA_963924545.1. Taxonomy (NCBI): domain Eukaryota; kingdom Metazoa; phylum Arthropoda; class Insecta; order Coleoptera; family Cerambycidae; genus Pogonocherus; species Pogonocherus hispidulus. Next base: position 31,257,433 of record OZ004698.1, read on the forward strand.
TCTATAACCCCCTTTGTCCGCTTCCCCCCTGCTCCCCTAGTTTGATTAAATATTTTTACAAATAGTTGTTATAGGTGAGCAACACACATACTGCTCTGAAGAATCCAGGGCAAGCTGCATGGCTATATCTGACAAAATCATGATTTTGTCATAGCTTCAACAAAGAATAATCTATTTGCATTCTAATATAACAGACTTATTTTGCTGTATCTTTCAATGTGAAGCAAATTTTTTCTATTATAAAGGACAAGTTTGTTAATATTTGCTGTTCTCAACATGATTAATTGATTACTAAATGAAATGTCTGACATCCTATCTAGCAGGTATGATAAATCAGCTTATCAAAATCTAAGTTAGTAACAAAACCTACACAAATTTACCAGCAAGTGCGAGTTACTCTAAATTATTTTTTAGAAGTGTAGCCTGCTTTTAGCGAAAAGTAGACACTTTAATAATATATAAATAATGGTAATAGTGATAGTTATTGAAATACTACACCATTTTTAAACATTGTGAGTAATAATTTATAATGGAGATTTTTTCATTTTGAAATAAACGGAACTGGTAATCGTAAAGTAAAATAATTATACAACTGTTTCCAACACTGAATGTTAATACTTGATTATTTTACATTTACTATTTGATATTTTACTTCAATGTGATAAATAAAGCAATAGCTCATGTATAATCAGATTTATTTTGTCAAAATTATGATTCAGTATCTCCTAATATAATCAACTACGTCAAACTGACTGGTCAAATATATTATTTTTGAAATTACTAATCCTTTTACTATATGATCCAAAAGTAAAAACAAGTTAAAGTTGTACAATATTACAAATTTTTCAAATTGATATTCCGACATTTAACCCCCGGAAGAGGTTAGGGAGGGAGTATTTATTTCAAATGTTAGCATTATTGAAATTATTATTTCAATTTATATAGTAAAGTGAGAGACAAAAGAATGTAAGCTCGTTTAGTAGTTTAATGAAGCAATTATTTCCTTAAATCAGCCACATTTTCACCATGAATCCGCTTCCTATACAGCAAAATAATACTCACGCCCTGATATTATTCTAAACTGTAAACAAAAAAAAAAGGTTTTTAGTTTTTTGATATATCAACGTAAGATTTTTGTAATATTTTGATCTTTATGAGAAACTAATTTGTTCCACCTGTATAAATTAGGTGTTCTTCAGGGACGTACACTCAATATCCCATTGTGCAAAAAAAGTAATATGATGGCCTATAATAGGAGATACACATTAGGATGGAAATGGGTACCTAATAATTCTTCTTGAAGAGTATTAACACTCAAGCAATAATGGGCAATAGAGTTATGGCAATCATGACATGGTAAAAAAAAAATCATCCAGGTATATTCAATTTTGCCACATTTTATCTGCATTATCACCTGTAGCCAAATTAACAAGAACAAAACCAAAATAAACAAAAATGAATTATTATCGTAAAAATTATAAACTACTGGAGAAGTGAGGCCTTTTATCATAAATATTCATACAAGTAGTGACTTACTAACAAGTCCTGTACCATGTGATATAATTGGAGAGTGATACCTATTTAATAACAACTTAATATTTGCTATTTACTAGTTAATGGTAAATATATACTACCACAGTAGTGATTTATTAATGCTGACAAAATAAAATATATTGGAAACTTTCTTTCCCAAGCAAAAACTACACTAGTAAACTTACGAATATTGTTATACTTAAGATAAAGCATTATTGAAGTAGCAGCTGGTCACAGGGCACATGCATACCTGATTATTAGTAACAAGTAATAACATTCAAGTATTCATTTCATCAAGTTCATTATTGATGAGAAAACTGTCAATATATTAAATAAACAATAAGGTTCTAATTGTTCAACGAGTTCATTGTTGAGAAACACTACAAATTTAAATTTTCTTTAATAAATTTTTTCATTGTAGATCCAATAGAGGTACTGGCGAACGGTCCTGATATAGAATAATTAACTTTGAATAGATACGGCTGAACCTCTCGGTAAGAAGTGTCGAAAATCAAATCTATTTCACTTTGGCTAGGCATTTTAGGTAAATAATCATGCCGATTCATAACTTCTGTTATATATAATATTTTATCTGTCAGAAGTTCACCCACCTTTTCTCTACAAACTTGTCGCTCTCCTTCGTTATTTAAGGTTATTAATTCTAGACGTACTGTCCATACTTCCCATGGTATACATTCTGGCTGAAACAACCATCGACTTGGTTTTTTTTGAAAAAATTCCAAACTTATTTGACCTATTCCCGTTCCTTCATTTCCGCGAAGTTGTTCGGAAAAACAACTTATTTCTTTTTTTATTGTTTGGTCTAAAATAGCTGATGTACAACAAACATACGTCAAATCAATGAAATCACAATCAACATCTGTATAACCAACAGTACCTACAGAATAACTGCCTTCGTTGTTATATAAAAATTTGCCTAATGACCTATGAAATAAAACCGTGTGGAATATACTTGCTACAGCTTCATCAGCCTGCCTTCCTTCTACCGTCAATTCAAAAATTTGAGATCTTGCATTCATTTTGATTTTAAATGTAAAACAATTAAAAAGTATTATTCATGTCAACGACCATAATATTAAAATGATTTTTGAAAACAAGAAAATAACGTGCTCAGGGTACTTATTTTTGTGATATCACAATAAAATCACAGCTTTGATACCTGAGTAAATCGTAAAAAATCGACCTTATATTAGAAAACACCACTCGATAACTAATTTTTGGTATAAATATGAACACTAATTAGTAATATTAAATATATGCACTGCAGTGTCTTTAGTATGTGACAATAATTTGTTTCACGGCTAGAAGTTCATACCCATATAACGAAGTGTCCCACAGATTGTTTTAGTTGTACTTCCATATGACAGCCACTTGGATAGTCCAAAGTCAATTAATTGAACATTGCCAACCTCGTCCAAAAGAATATTCTCTGGTTTAAGATCTCTATAAATTACACCAGCGTTGTGAAGAAAATCTGAAAAATTATAAAGATCAGCTATGTATATCACATAGATTTTTAAATTAAAAATAAGTACTATGATCCGGTAATACAGTATGATGGTGCAAATGAAAGGAATAAATTCATTATTTCGTAAATCGGTGACTTTGAACAATTTGGATTATTTTTAAAAGTGGGTTCTGCCAGATATTTGATTTACATGTGACATCATCTGTGTGAGAGTGACGACGTCGTTGACAATTTTTTTTTAATACAAATGTGGGTCTTCCAATAGCTCTTTTGAAAGGTCTTGTAACTCTATTCAACCACATCAGTAAATTTAGGCAATAGAACGTTGTATAGAGTGTGACACCATTTTCAAATTTGGCATGGCGGAAGTACTTATTAAAGGTCACTTTTTAACATAAAAATTACCTTTCTCCCATTTCCGGTTTTACTAGACGTAGTACCAACTCTTGACTTTTATATGGAACACTCTGTATATTATTATATTTTTAGAATCTACATTATTTTCTAATCCAGAATCCAACGATATAACACAAGTGACATTTCATTTCGGCACTCTAAATTCAAAAGTAAAGTAGTCTAAATAGTAATTTGAAACCTAAAACGTCACTTACGTTAGTTATATCGTTATATTCAGAAAATGACATAGATTCTAAAAATATAATAATATACAGGGTGTTCCATATAAAAAACGAGAGTTGATATTACTTCCGGTAAAACCGGAAACGGGAGAAAAGTAATTTTTGTCAAAAAGTCACCTTATAATAAATACTTCCCCATGCCAAATTTGAAAAATGTATACAACATTCTATAAATGTATGCATTTCTAAAGATGAATAAAGTTTATTATTATTATTATTATTATTATTACCTAAACTTACTGATATGGTTAAATAGAGAATTACAAGACCTTTTAAGAGTTATCGCATGACCCACATTTGTATTTAAAAAAATTGTCGATGACGTCATCACTCTCACACAGATGATGTCACACATAAATCAAATAGCTAGCAGAACGCACTTTTTGTCACCTATTTACGAAATAATGACTTTATTCCTTTCTTTTGCACCCTGTATATTTATTTCATGAATGTTTATTATTTTTATCAACGTACATATATCACAAATTATGGATACATATTGTCGGCTCATTTAATCTCGTTAAGGAAACTTCGAGAGAACTTGATTTATACTGAATTATATACAGAAAGCAAGTCTTGGCTGGGCCTTTTTCACTTTGTCAAAAGAGGGTTCTTATTTAAAAAAAAAAAAAAAAATAATAATAATAATAATAATAATTAATAATAATAATAATACAGCCCTCTCCAGTTCTGCATCTCGCTACTGCCATTATCCATTGAACTCCGCAAAACTTGTGGATACAACTCAGGCACCCCTGGCAACAGGAGGCATAAGGTGACCCATTTACTTTATATGGATGACCTTAAACTTTATGCCTCCGGGGAGAGAGATCTACATTAATCTCTCAGGGTGGTACAGGAGTACATGCAGGCGGTCGGGATGGACATTGGGTTTGGGTTGGACAAATGTGCACTGGTCCATCTCAAGAGAGGACGATGCGGTGACTAGGGCGAATATGAGGAGCTCGTGGATGGAAGCATCCTACATCATCTGGATGTCGGAGAGATGTAAGCCTACTTGGGTGTTGAGCAACGCTCTACCCAAGAGGCTGCTGCCGTAAAAAAAGCTCTCCGAAGCAAGTATAGACACTGCCTCTGGCAGATTTGGTTTTCCGAGCTGTCAGATAAGAATAACGTGAGTGCTACTAATATGCTTGCCGTTCCGATCCTCCTCTACTCCTTCAGAATAGTAAAATGGATACAAGAGGAGCCACGACAACTCGACAAAGGAACACGCAAAATGATGCATCTCAATAGGAGTTTGCATCCTAGGTCGTCCGTTGCACGGTTGTACTTCCCAAGACATCGGAGAGGCTGGGGACTCTTGAGTTTGGAGTGTATGTGCAACAGAATGGTATTGAATGGAGCCTGCAAGGTAATCAGGAGTTCGGGTCCCCTCCTCTGCATGGTCCCAAGACCATGAAAATGCAGGTGTCGGAGCATTTCTATATAAGGCAGCACGAAAAGCAGCTGATGAACTTGGTCTCATCTTCCACGCTGAACGGAGAAACCCGCCACTGTCACCGAGCTGGGACCCGTTCAGAAAGCCCACGTTAAAGCTGCAGAAGGCCGTAATCTTTTGCAGCTGCCTAAGGATAAGTGATTGCACGGTGTCTTCTATAAGAGCCTTGAAGACCATGGCTTATCCGAAAGGCTGATTTTTGCTTTTTTAAGGTCACCGGGGCTTGTCGGAGACCGAGGGATTCATAATAGCTTGCCAGGATAGTGTATTTAACACTCTCGTCTATCGAAGCCGTGTCATGGGTATGGAGGTCCCTGATGTCAACTGCAGGACCTGCCATAGGGCGCCGGAGACAATTATGCATCTGCTCTCCGCTTGTCCGGCATATGTAGTCTTGGCCTATATCCATAGACACAATGCGACTTTACAAGTGCTTTACTACTTTCTACGCCACTCGTACGAGATAAATAAAACACTAGTGCTGCCATATGCTCCGGGGGATATCGAGTCCGTTGTGGGGAATGAAGGTGCCGAATAATTAAGTGGAACTACTCATTTCTGACGCTCAGGCAGATTCGAGCCAATAAGCCTGATGTAGTCCTCCTTGACCATCAGCTCAAGACAATGTTTGTCATCGAGTTCTCGGCTCCTGCCGAGACCAACATTGTCTTGAAAGAGGAAGAAAAACGTACGAAATATCGAGACCTTCTCTTCTAACTCCGCAGACTCCATCCAGAACATACTGTGAAACTTGTAGTACTGATAATACGAGCCCTCGTTGGAGCAAGAGATACACTGCTTTCAGAACTGAAGATCATACCGGCATGCCGAAATTCGGCAGATTTTCTAGCCGGAAGAATGCAAAAGGGGGCCATTCTGGGCTCACTACATTTACTCAGGGCACACGATTCCCGGACTCAGGAGTTGCTCACCCCACGGAAGTGGGGAGTACCTACTGTTAACCACCAGCGGCCGACCCTGGAACTGGTCGACTGAATTTCGACCAACAAAAAAAAATAATAATAATAATAATAACAGTCCAATAAGTAACACAGGATGGCGAATTTCGACAAAGTTGCTCTTCCTCTTAACCACCCAATAAAGTAACTGTAAAGTAATAGTATATACGCAAACAAAAAAGAAAAAAAGAAAAAGTAAGCAAGTATTATTTGTTTAACAAATCCTAAAATTTAGTAAATATGTTTTCACTTGTACGTTTAGACTACTAGAAGCTTTAACCGCTGGAGAGAGCTGATATTGGAGTCTATTCTGTATCATATCTGTTAAAATCAACGGTGCCGTTAAAGTTTATATCAAATCGGAAAAGAATATTTTGGAAAAGATGGTTTCTTGATTGGTTGAAAATTCTATAACAATTCCGTTAAAATTAAGACATATTACAGAATAGACCCCTATAGATTTTAGGCGAGTTATAAGAGAATGAATTTTTAAACAATGAGGTATTATTATGTCGGAACATTGTAACAATTACTATAACGAGTCGCTCGATGGTAAATTGAAGAACCCTTTATTAATTTTTCAAGTAATTACTTTGGAGATTTTATTAATTCTATTTTATATACAAGACAAGCCATATGAACTATGAAACGTTCGTCAAGGTTCAGCCACTTGGATCTTGTAAGCATACTAGAAATATGGTCAAATTTTCTTAAATTATAATATCTAAGACAGCTGTTTTGTAGTATTTGCAAGCTTGCTTTATAATATGGCAATCGTACCTAATACGGACATAAACACAAAAACCGTCACCTGCTTAAAATAACGCACTTTATTAAATAGGTAACGAACCTAACACATTCACTATTCCCTTAACTTACTTACACGCTTAGTTCGTGAGTACAATTAAAAAAAAAAAAAACAGTAGGGTCTCAGTACTTTTGGACTTTAACACATTTTCTAGTTAATAAAACCGCGAAACCCTACTAATAATAATATTAATAATTATTACCTGATTTAAAGACGCCGACTATAAAATGTGCAAATAAGAACTGAACTACACTGAAACTGAAGACTGAGATAGTAATATATGTTAATTCCCAGAAAAACAGGAACAAAATAAAGAGCAGTCATTCACTCAATCAACGAAACTATTAGACAAAAGCGCTGACGCCTTGGTAGGCGTAGGAACATGGTGAATCAACGTCGAACCATCGCTCTCTGTCACTCTGCCTGTGTCCCATGTAAATCAAAGGCAGAGATATAGCTATAGTTTGTTGTCTTTGTTTCACTTGTTATTTTTAATAGAACAGCGTTTCAATGCAGAATTTTGTGTATGATGAGATGAATATAGGAATTATGAAGTAGGTAATCAGATAATATATCAGAATAATGAATAATGTGATTAAATAATTAAGAACGATATACAAAATTCAATACGTTTAATTGTTGGGGTAAAATAAAAAAAAACACTATAATAGGAAAATATGATTAATAATTAAAATAACGCAAATCTAGATTCAAATTTAAAAAATAGGTAGGTAGATATCTGTACAATATGGGCAGGTATTTAATTTACAGCAATCCAAACAAGTAAATTAATTATTTATTCCTTATTTTAAATCTAATACCTTTGCAACTAAATACTGTCAGAGAGTGGTACGTATAGCGTACGGACCATGCTGTTTAAATGGAGAGGCAGTGTCTCTCTGCGTCTCTGCCGTCAATGCCGTCCGCTATTCCTTGCGGCCAGGAGTTTCTATGGCTTGGGGCAAGCAATCATTTATGAAATGCAGTTATTTGCAGCATGTAAAGTTTAAGATTTTTTTTAGATTAGTAAAACCTTATTTGATACCTTAATAATTTAAAACGAACAGTACAAAAACATAAAAAAAAAAATGTAAATGGTGGGCAAGTGTTAATGAGGCACTAAACATAAAAAATTATTACATTTTACATACCAAGGGCTAAAGCAATTTGTGCTACATAAACTTGAACCAAAGCCACTGGAAGTGTAATATAACTTTTCAGCAAAGCATAGAGTTCTCCACCTCCAAAAAATTCAGTTACTGAAAAAAAAACATCTCACTCATTTTTCTACATACAAAAATTAACATTGGTATTTCAGTTTGACTTATACACTTTTTAACTAAAATAAGTTCAAGTTCATTGCACTTCCGGTCAAACAGAAAGTAGCTGTCAACTTCATTATTTTTAATAGAGTAATAGACTTTTATTACATTTTTGAATTCTACGAATTGATTTAATGGGAATTTCATAAAGATTCCGTATACCTAAATTTTATCTTTTCTAAGAGGAACAAACTTCACACTCTCAAAAGTATGTATTTTTTTTTTTTTCTTCATATAGAACCCCTGTATACATATTTCCTGAATCAGAGAAACAACAGCCAAGTAAATATTAAAATAAATATTTTATTTAACTCATTGAGTTTTTCATAAACTTGACATTAATTGCCAGAAGCTGAAATGTTTTGACATTATGGAAACAATAGAAACCTGCAGTGCAATTTTGGATTTCTACGATGCAATTTTCGTTTTCTACAATGCAATTACCGATGTAATCAATCGATAATTGCACTCCTCTAATGGGATTTTTAATGTATGAGGGAAATATTCACCCCAATTCTTCAAACATCTAATGAACCAGTTGTGTGAAAGACCATGTATATATTAACAGAAACAATTAATTTTGAAGTATTTCTTGGTATAGCAATTAATGATACTTGAGCAAAAGTAAATTAAATTTTGCTACAATATGTGTTATTTCAACACATTATATTACTAGAGATAACACTTTCCAAGCTGTGTTTTTATCATAATAAATGTTATAAAATGTGAATATACCGATGCCTCGATGAGCGAGGTCGATGTCGAGGTCGATGTCGAGGTTGCGGTCGCTACATCGATGTCACCTCTTTGTAAAACAAATCTTTTTTATGTTCTTACGGGACCATACATACCAGATTTGCTTACAGCAATTCACCCTCGCAGCTTACACGCTTAATTGTAATGGCATACTCTTACCCACATCGCAAGGTTTACATTGATGTACGTATCGCAACAAAATAGTTTATTTCATCGCTTTAGAACTCTAGACATTGTGGTATATACAAGCTTAATTGGTCCAGATTAATCACATGGAACCACTCAAACGGAAGCGAATCAATGGCGAACGGCGACTTGTCAGTCAGACTTGGTACCTGTCAATCAAACAAGTGTACCTATACCTAAATCTATATTTTCAGATTTATTTAAATGTTAAACTGTTGCAAAAGAAAAAATGGAGAGGGAAGAATATTTAGTGAAGAATATTTATATAAGGGAATATTTAGTGCACCCGCTATTTGGGATAAATAGCATAGACAGCAACGAAACCAATAGAAATAATTAAATACAGAAATTTCAATTTCATAGATGGATGCGAGATGAGAAAAACATAATAACTGAACTGGCTAAGAACGACACATTAGGTATCTAATTATCTGCATAGCAAAAACAAAACAAACCAAATTATTAGCTTTGGTTGGAACGTTTCTCAGGGCCGCCGCTACCATGTGTGCAAAGTGTGCACCGCACACGGGCGGCCAGTAATAGGGGCGGCCAAAGAGATCCCTCTGATAACATTAAAGCCCTGATGAAGCTCAAAAATTTGAGCAAAATCTTGGTTTTTTTAAAAAAGAAATTAAATATTTCTTATTTTGACTGGCTGTAACCCCATTATTTTATTCCTTGTATTAAGTTAACGACAGCCGTAATATATTAATTCGTTCTTTCTTTCATCCTAATCCAAACAGAAATATTAAATATTATTGTATAGTATCTAGCTTTGAAACTGCCGTTTTGCTAATATGACAAATTATTTATCGTCTCTGCGCAACGTGCGTTATCGGCTCTTGTAAATAAACGTAGCAATAAATTTCACTTTTTTATCTGAGGCGCCTCGCGGCTTTTGGCTTTAAAATATTAAATATTGGCTGCAGTTTTGATCGTAAGGAAAAAAAATATGTTTTCATCTTTCTTTTAATTTTTAGTTCCCTATTTACCGGCAACTGGTTTGCTGTTTGGTTTAAACAGTACATTGATAGTTGATAGATATGTATAACTTTGTTTTCGCGACCGTCGCGAATAGAGCAATAATTTATTATTAGTATTTTTCAAAAATATTATTATTCACGGGTACGGGTTACGGTTTGGACAAACAAGAGCAACAATATTAAGTAGTGTTTTTTGCCTTATTTTGTTAAATTCGCAGTTTTGAAATTTTTTGTGATTACTTTAAGATGTTCGAAAGAAAAACAAAACGAAAACGACTTTAGGGTTTTCAATATAGACAGAAAAAAGAGGGAAAAACTGAGGAGAAAAGAAAACTTTGCGGTCCACTAGAATTATTTTTGATCAAAAGCAGGGAAGAAAATAACATTGGATATTAAAGACATTGTCAAAAAGTTTTCCGAAACCAAAGCCCGAAAAGTTGGTTTTTAATTACTTATTATGTTATTTAGTTATATTTTATTTTAATGGACTTTTATACTTTAATGTAGAGACTTACTAGATTTGGCTGTGTTGGATATTACTTTAATTTTTTGAGTGAGTATTTACCTATTTACTAATTACTATTGATACATATGTAAAAAAAGTAACTATGCAACTTTTATACATTTTGTTAATTATTGGTACCTAGATAGAAAGGGGGGGAGGGGGCGGCAAATATTGAGTTGCACACGGGCGGCCAACACCTTAGCGGCGGTGTTAACCATGACGTTTCTTCTTTTAACGTCTATAAAAATGTAATAGATTATGGTCGTGTTTGAGGATGATCCAAACTCGATGTCTCGGCTCTATTGTAGGAAAACGGGAGAAGATAACAAAAATCTGAAAAAAGGGTCTTAAATGGGAGTAACCAATGTCCATTTTAGGCACAAACGGCACGTTATTCAAATTTTGGAAACGTCATTAAATGACGTCATCAATTTTTTTTTCCAGAAACATACCTATATTTTTACATATATCAAAAGAGCTCATCTTTCTGAATAAATGTTGTAGGAAAAATTTTTCTTTATCTTCTTTCGTTAAAAAGTTATAAGGAAAAATTTTTTAAAAAAATGTGATTTCAAGAAATCGCAATAGTCATGATTTAAACAAGTAGTCTATGGAAAACAAATAACGAAGTGTCATAATGTCATCAATTAATTGAATTATTAGTTGAAAAGTATTATTGTTATACCAATCCTATAAAAAAATGTTTACGCACGACGAAAAAGTTGATATGCTTTTAATTTATGGCGAAACTCAAAAGAATTCTAGAAGAGCAGTGCAGTTATACGCCGACAGATACCCTGAACATATTGTTCCAAATTTAAAAATTTTTGCCAGGTTGGAGCTTACTTTACGTGAAAATGAAGCTTTTTCTTCTCGTAAGGGGAAAAAAATTGCAAAAAGGGTCAATTCTGATAATACAGTGGCCACTGTTTTGCAGTATTTCGAAGAACACCCAAGAAATTCAATACGACAAGCCTGTCGTGAATTAAATTTAAAATACACTTCTGTTCACAGGATTTTAAAAGAAAATGGTTACCATGATTTTAAACTACATAATTTGGAATATTTATCAGCACTACATCTAGAATGAAGAAATAATTATATTGCACAAGTAATGGTATATTTAGAAATGAACGATCATCTGTTTTTCCAGCATGTTTTGTGGACCGACTAAAGTCGTTTCGTCAGTAACGGTAAGCCAAATAAAAAGAATGAACATTATTGGGCTACTGAAAATCCTCACCATGTAAATCCTATTCAAAACCAGGGTCATTTTGGAATTAATGTTTGGTGTGGTATGATTGGTAGTTATTTGATTGGTCCATATTTTTACGAAGATATTTTACGCAGTCAGCAATATTTGCTGTTTCTTCAAGAACAACTGCCGATACTTCTCAAAAATGTGCCACTACAATTGCGAGTAAATATGTTGTTCCAGCTTGACGGAGCTCCACCGCATAAAGCGAGAATAGTTCAACAATATTTAGGCCAAACTTATGGAGAACGCTGGATAGGTATTAATGGACCAATACAATGGCCACCGAAATCGCCTGACTTGTCACCACTCGATTTTTTCTTGTGGGGAACGTTAAAAAATAAAGTTTATAGAACACCATCTAATAATTTAGAACATCTAAAAGAAAAGATTAGAAGTGCTTGCGAGGAATTATCCAGAGATATGTTACGTAAATCCTCTGGAAGAGAAGTACGGCAGAGATTGGAAAAGTGCTTAGAATTAGGAGGTGGCCACATCGAAAATTTATTATGAAACTTGTTATTTTATTTTATTGTTTATTAATATATTTGTTTTCCATAGACTACTTGTTTAAATCATGACTATTGCGATTTCTTGAAATCACATTTTTTTTAAACATTTTTCCTTATAACTTTTTAACGAAAAAAGATAAAGAAAAATTTTTCCTACAACATTTATTCAGAAAGATGAGCTCTTTTGATATATGTAAATATATAGGTATGTTTCTGGAAAAAAAAAATTGATGACGTCATTTAATGACGTTTCCAAAATTTGAATAACGTGCCGTTTGTGCCTAAAATGGACTTTGGTTACTCCCATTTAAGACCCTTTTTTCAGATTTTTGTTATCTTCTCCCGTTTTCCTACAATAGAGCCGAGACATCGAGTTTGGATCACCCTGTACATAGTACATAGTAATAGCGTAATAACTGGCATGCAAATGTAATAGATCTATGTCAACTGAATTAAGAAATCTAACCATGCTGATATGAAGCATCTTCGAATGTTCGCCCTCTCCCGCGATCTAGATTGCGACCTCGACATCCACCTCGCTATCAAGGCATCTTTGGTATATCCGTACCCTAAGTTTACTCCAGACCACTAACTTCAATAACTTTACTATGTAGAAAATTATATTAGAAAAATATTCCCATTTCGTATACAGGCTGATTCATAAATAGAGGTAAAAATCCAGGAGCGTATTCTGTTAACAAAAATAAGGTTTTTTGCTATGTAGACCTGGGGTCTTATGGCAGCCTTACGGTCGTCTTATGCACTATTGTATTATCTTCATTTTTTGTCTCTTTACACTTTTTTGTATTCGAATCCTATTAGCGACAAAATTGATTTATTTGACCAAGTGCATTTTTATGATACTAAAAAATATCTTAGAGGCCAAGACAAAAATAGGAGGCCGTCATCTTATTTAATTACTTATCTTATTTTTATTACCTCAAACCTCAAACAGTTTAGAAATTAAAAATTAAAAACTGATTTTTTTTTAATTTTTGACACCCTGTAGCTTGGCAACGGCTGCAGTAAGACCCCAGATTTATATAACAAAAAAAAACTTATTTTTGGCCACAGAATACGCTCCTGGATTTTTGACCTATATTTAGGAAACACCCTGTATAAATATAAGGACTTATTTCAAAAATGTACCTATCTATAAAATAAAATAGTGTAATTTAATTTGAAAGTTAACTGAGCATTTGCAATAAACCTATGAACTTCTAATCCTTGAATAATTATTTTTTATCCTACACTAGGTGAAAATTCCATTTTCGTGTCATTATCTGTCATCGTAGCATCATTTAATTTCATATTATAAAGTAATTTTAAGTGAACACATCATTATTGTTAGCATTAATTATTAAACAACGGACGAGACGCGTATCCCAGGGACATCTCAAGCTTCAGAAAGTGATGAAAGCATGGAAGAAGTATGGAAACTTCACTTGTCAGAGAACCTCGAGAAGTTACAAATCATCATAAATATCATGATTTATTTTCAAGAAAAGTTTCAGAAAAAACTCAGTTATTGGGTTTATCTAAACAAGGTTGTATTACCTTTGCTAATTGCACTATTCATAATCCTGTATTTAATTAATATCAATATTTCAAAGAACAATTTTTTTCTTTGTAATTATTTATTGTTATATAAAAAGGTTTTGACGTTTATGATTTTTTCTTGTGTAGGATAAAAAAGTTGTGTGCACTATGGTGGGAAAGTGGTTTTTCGGTATTCCAGAAATGGTCAGGCTCTGCTTCGCCTCGGCTGTCCATTTCTTCTGTCAACCCGGAAAACGTTCACTTTCCCGCCTAGGTACACAAAGTACAGGGTGCAGCAGCATAACTTCCTTTTTTAAAATGTGCCATTCAGTCGGTTGATGTCGTAGCGGAGCGCTAGTGGTAGGTCTCGTTCGAGAGACAGGACTATAAAGTTTTGTTCCGACACAGTTCAGTCGCCATCATGCGTTGGAACAGTGAGGAGCGTGCTTTTGCCGTTGAGGTCTACTTTTCGAGCGGATGTTCTGTGATGTTAACCCAGCACGCCTTTCGGAATCGCTTTAATTTAGCCCCGTTGGCTCCTGTCCCGGACCGGAAATCAATTGTTATGTGGGTCACTACGTTCAGATAAACTGCAAGTGCAACAAGACGAAGAACTGAAGTCCCTCGCCCCATTAGATCACCTGAAAACATTGAGACAGTGAGAGTTTCAATGTTGCGATCACCACGGCGTTCTACGCGTAAACATGCATCTGCCCTTGGACTTTCCGGTCATTCTGTAAGGTGAATTCTTCATTATGATCTTCATTTCCATCCTTACAAGATGGCGATTGTGCAGGAACTTTCTGCGCGTGATTTCAATTCTCGGATGAACACGTGTCAGGTTGTTCTCGAAGTCGTTCCTGAGGACGCTATTGTTTTTTTTAGAGATGAAGCCCATTTTCATTTGTGTGGATCCGTTAACAAACAAAACATGTGCTACTGGGCTGACACCAATCCTCGAGAATTGCATCAAAGGCCTTTACATTCACCTAAAGTCACAGTGTGGTGTGCAATTTCCTCAGCTTAAATTATTGGTCCCTGGTTCTTTGAGGAAAATGAAGTCGCAGTGACAATGAATTCGGACCGGTATGTAAACATGATACAGGATTTTTTTCCACGGCTAGATGAGTTTGACTTAGGGGACATTTGGTTCCAACAAGACGGTGCAACGGCACACACTTCAAGAGCATCGATGGCTGTTTTGAGGGAACACTTCCCAGAGCGCCTCATCTATCTCAATTAGGGGTGATTTGGAATGGCCGACCCGCTCTCCCGATTTGGCCCCTTGTGATTTGTTTCTATGGGGTTTTTTTGAAATACAGTGTTTATGTGAACCGTCCAAAGACCCTACAAGATTTGAAGACTAACATCCAGAAAGAAATTGCCAACATAAAGCCTGCTATGCTAGCAAGAGTCATGACGTCACCTATCTGATTTGATCTTCAAAACTATGTAAAACAAATCTTTAGGCATGCGCCTACATTATAAAAAAACAAATAAAAATGTTCTGATTCATACAATGGGTTTTATTAAGTTTTGAAAAAAGGAAGTTATGCTGCCGCACCCTGTACTATAAACATCAGATGTCAAATGAGGACTATAATAATTTTAAATATAAATATAAATTTGAAAAAATAAAATATTTCATTCTGATTTTTACCTATGTATAAGCGTTTTCTGCTTTGCCAGTGTGAGTGGCAACTAACAATGTATGGATGGTGACCACAAACTCTTTGTATTTGAACTTCGTCCTTAACTTGTTGCACTGAATTTTCACTTATGATCTAAAGAAATAAAAAAACTAAACATGGTATTATGTAAACAATAAAAAAATACATCTGCATTAATAGTTATAAGATAGTAATTTACAAATGTGTCACTACCCTACGGGAAAGAAATAGATACCTTATTTTGTTTATTGAAATGCAGAATCTGCTAGAATGCAGATTGCAGTTCTTGATTTAAAGAGATTAACAGTCTAAACAGCTAACATTGACATTACTCAAATCCTTAGTAGATCAGGTAAATATATAACTTTACAAAAAAATTTGAAAACAATCAATAACCGACAAAAACAAACTTTTTTATTGGGGGAAACATAGTTTATTACACCCACAGTTCAGTATGTTGTATAAATCAAATGCTTCAAATTTTAGTATACCTAAGGCCTATAATAATCGTTTATGTAGAAACTATGGAAATTTCTACAACTGACTGAAAATCTGAAAGTGACCTGACTTATCATTGAAAAGTGACAGGTGATCTAAAAGTAGATTTGTCAGGAGCGGCTTTCAATTAGAAAAAGTACTTCGTTTAAAGCTTCCACCAGACTACTGTCATTTTTGAAATGTCATAGAAGTGTCAAATAGAAGTTTTTATTTTGATATTTAAATTTAATTAATAGCAAAGTCTACACATAAAATATTTGTAGACTTTATTGATAGTGATTATTTTTAGATTCTATATATTAAATCGATCAGCTTTCTACCGCCATGGTAGGACAGTAGGCTAGAGCATGTTTTGTCACTGTCTATTATGGTCTCGCGTCGATCCTCAGCTTTGAGGCATTATTTTTTTCTTTTTATTTCAATTACTATAATCTATGTATAATAATTCAAACTAAATCTTAAACAAATCATAACTGTGAACTTATAAACGAAATATGTGTGCTAATTCAAAGTCGCCCGTTTACAAATTACAATTTAAAGTAACACTATTGTCATAAAACTCAGTTTTTCTTGAAGACAAACTACTGACTACATTATCCTAAAATGCCGCCAAAGTCCTATGTTTGGTGGAGTACTAAAGCAGAGCTATGGAACAAAATCCGTACGAATTTAGCCTCGTAAATTCATAAAATATGATGCTTGTACTTTGTAATTTTATGGAATGCTGTAAATTGAGAATATCTTATTTACCTTCGACTTGGAAAGAACTTTAAGAGCAAATATTTGTCCTTTCTCCAAATCTTTGACTTTGTACACCTTTCCAAATGCACCCTTGCTGATTTCTTCTAATATATAAAATTTTTTGTCATTGAATGATGCTACCACTGGAAATTCAGGTAAAAAGTATGATTCTAGCTGCGAGACAGGCCAAGCAGTTTTACTTGATTCGTAAGGGAGTGTTAATGTAGACTCCTTCCACCTAAGAATGTAAAAATACAGTTGTTAGTACTCTAGTTGCATGTAACAGTGAGGAAACAAGATCCAGCCAGTTTCTAGATTCTGGCATCACAGTTCTAGTTCACTGCAAATTGCTAAGACATAGTCTTTCTATCATTCACTCAAAGTTCAAGTTCAACTGATAGTTGTATCTTTGCTCATTTCCAAAATAGCTCACAATAAGTCACAATAAGTAATTACTCATATGGAATCGACAAATTAGAATCTGATTTTGGTAAATACTATTTAAAAATAGTAGTAGTCAGTACCAGTGAAAAATGAAGGAAAATGAACAATGAGCAACTTGCTATTTCACTAAAATTATAGAAGACACATAATTCTACAGAGAAATTAAAAACCAAATACCATAATATTATTATTATACGGATAAAATTGGAGTTTGGCACATAAAAATATTTTATTCCACGCTTTCCAAGGAGTCCCCAGGGTAGTAAAAGTTTTATAAATTTTTTCTATATATTAAATTCCAAAAAAGATTATTTAATAAAATTTGGATGACAATTTAATTTATATATAAAAAATCGCATATGCCACAGGGCAATTGTCACTTTAACAGCGACAAAAGTTACCTGCAACTTTTACAGTGACAAATGCACTAGTGGTTTTTTCACTTATTCATTTTTTAATAAATTATCGCAGTGTCCGTTGCCAAAATAAATAGTTTGATATTTCTGTCAACAAGTTATTGAATTATTAAACACTAACAATGAATCGATTCGGTGATGCTCGCATAAAAATGTGTTTATTTTTAGTGTTTCATAAATAAAGTTTGAATTCATATGTTTCTAAATTTCTTATTCATTAAATTGTCCTGCCGAATTACACTCGATGTTTGTACTGATACCGGATAAATTTGTATTGTTTAAATTCTAAACTGTTTCCTTTACAATTTGACTCGAAAAACTGTCAACCTAAAAACGCTCCACCTTCGGTGTCGCGTTTTTAATAGTTGACAGTTTTTCTCGTCTAATTGCTAGGCAACAGTTTCTCATTAAACAATCCAAATTTATGGTAAAATACAAACCTCTTGTGCAATTATAAGTGATAATATTTTTTTACTAATGTTAGGCTACTATTCCTCCATGGGTAAATTATTTTAAAATGTACCGAGTTTTCCAACGAAATGACTCACCCCTTATATCTTTTTTTTTTGGTGCTAAAAAAAAAGTTTTATACAAAACTTTTATAATTTTTACGAGCTTTCCAGATATGTAGTTGAACAGCCAAAATGGGTTATATATAATTTACAGAATGCAATAATCAAAAAATATACAGGGTATTCCATTTTAAAAAATTGAACCTAGGTTCATATTTCTTTAAGCTGCACTCATTTTGGCTGTTCAACTACATATCTGGAAAGCTCGTAAAAAATTATATAACTTTTGTATAAAACTTTTTTTTAGCACCACAAATAAAAAAGATATAGGGGGCGAGTCTGGAAAACCCGGTACCTCTATTGGCATGGGCAGGGTACATTTTTTTAGGTACCCCACTGTTTAAAGGTGTTTTTATTAGAGTTCTAGATCAATTTGCGGGAAGAAAATATTTGTCTAAAATGTTCGTAAAATTGACAGATCTTGAGATAATTGAAGTTAAAAAAATATTTAAGACTTGCTTCATCGGTAAGGTAAATAAAACTATTGAAACTCAGGCTGTAAGCATTGTAACAACTAATGACAAAATTGGATTCTTGGCTGACAGTTATTTTCTTTTAATGTTATATTAAAAAATGTAAACCAACTCAAAACAGTAATCTATAAATGCACTAATGGAATGAAACAATGAAACTAAAAAAAAAACTTGTACAAAAATATTGTAGTGACAGTTTTAACCACAGTATAAATGTATTTCTAAACAGTAGAGTCACTTCCTAGCCACGGCCAAAAATCGCTCTCTTGCTGACGCTTCACCACTTCATTACCAAGTTCCCCGCTGAACAGGGCTGTGTTGAGTCAGTCTTGCACAGAGTGCCATCGTAGATTTTAGTACTGTGTGCGACAAGTAATCATTTGAGATTTATTTTAGTAAGACGTCTCATAGATGTTATTGCTCTGTGGATGGTTGTAATATAATTCGTTAGACAATATATCATTTTTTTCGATGTCCTAAAAATAGTGAAAGGTAATGCAGATTTTTGAACTGTCCTCGTACCCTCGTGACCATTCAGCACATATGAAGTAAATTTATAACCGCCTATAAAAGATACCGGCATTTTAGAGCAGATCAAACAGGGTTCAGAGTTTATAGGGCCTCAAAAATTCCATGACTTTTATGAATTTTTTTCAGGTTTCTTTATAAAAATTATTTTAAAAGTATTGTTCAACGATGGGGCTTGGACCTAGAATTGTGTGAGTTGAAAATAATCAATCAATCCGAATATAAACAAATAAGACAACTTCTTGGAAGATAGAGTTGCATTAAAGTAAAAAGCTACAATCTGATTTTTATCTGAATATTATGATATTTTATCTGAATCTGAACCAGTTTGTAGATTTGTTTTACCGGTAAACATTTGAATTACCCTGTTTTTTAACGAAGGTAGTGTACAAGATAATTGTTTGTTTATAAGATATAAACCTTGTTTAAATATATAAACTAAAATATTATTTTCATCAGTATTAAATTAGCCATAAGTTTTACATAAATATTAAATTAGTAACAATTACTATGGGCCAACCACTATCGGCAGTGTGTGCAAATTTAACTCTGGAATATCTAGAAAACCAACTAATACTAACACTATCAAATAGAACTGCATTTTATAAATGATAACATAGACGATTGTCTACTATGCGTTAATAAAAACTAAGTGCAGTACATATTACAAAAATTCAATGAACAACACGGGAAAAGAAAATACACATTAGAAACAGAAAATGAAAATAAGATAAACTTCTTAGACCTAACTCTATTTAGATGTCAGTACAATTAAAACCAACTGGTATCAAAAAAGTATGAATTCGGGACGATATACCATCTTCCAATCAAAAACTAGTGATAAACACAAAATTAGCATTATAAACAGCCTCGTAAACAGGGACATTTTACTATCAGATAAACTGTTTCACAAAGAAAACATAATTAACATTAAAAACATTCTTTAAAGTAATTTCTACCAGCTACCATTCATAAATAAGTATATTCAAAAGAGAATACATATAATAAATAACAAAAACAGATTTACAATCTAACTGTTTAGGGCCTATGTTTAATAACACAAACCAGCACAAAAATCAAAGCAATCAAAATAAAAACAAAATATACATATCAACTCCATATATACCACAAGTATCAGAAACACTTCAGAAGGAATTAGGTAAATATAATATACAATTAACAGACAAAAATGATAATAACATAAAAAATAAATTATATTCAAAACTGAAAGATCCAGTGGATAAATTATATCAAACCCTTGTTATTTATAAGGTTCATTCCTCAGATTGCGATAGATGTTACATTGGGCAAACCCAATAACATAAATTATCAATTAGAAATTCCATAGCAACTCCTAATTCATGCAGCACAACATTAACTGAACATGCTGTAAATAAGTTACACAATTTCAACTTTCCGGATACTACATTGCATAAAGAAAGAAATACCAAAAAAAGTATGTTTTTGGAAATGGCTAAAATACAAAACATTAAAAAAATATTATACCTATTATCAAACAGATATGGAAAATCTAAGGAACGTATATCGCAATCTTATTCAATAGTATTTTTTTAAACATCCTGTATATGTACAAACTGTAAAACCTCCTCTCAACGGCTTTCTTGAGCCAAGAGAATGTTTACAATAACCCCGTCATTCAGACCAGCAATATATGCTATCAGTTCCTAATTACCTGCTCTCAAAAAAAAAACACATCGACGGGGACACCAAGTAAGGATCATTCTCTTCTTAAGTCCTAAAACTAGCAAACCAAGCAATGTACCCACATTGCATTCTATTAAACAATAAAAAAATATGAAAAGCAAAACCATTAAAATAGGAAATTGATATTAGGTAAGAAAACATTTTTTGGATATTTATTCTGTCACTAATCTAATTTAATACTTATGTAAAACCATTATTTTTAGCTATTAGGTAACCTTGATAAAGTCCGAAAACTCGAACGAAACGTAGATATTTGTCCATGTATCTGGCTGAAAGTCCTCTCTTATTGTTTTTTATTGAAGAAATTATAAATGGTTATAAATTATTTTATAAATTTGTCATTTATTTTTGTATATTGTTAAATGAAAACTAGAAAGTGTATTTTAAATTATCTGGACAGTATTAACGACAATGACAATGACAAATCAAACATTTTAAGGGCCGGTTTTTCAATGCAAGGTTAATTTAACTTAGAGTTAACTAACTACAAGTTTAGAATGGGAATAGTTATTCATAAAATGTTCGAGGTAAATCACATTCTAAACTTATAACTAGCTTAACTGCTGGTTAAACCATGTTAACCGAGCATTGAAAAACCGGCCCTGAGGTACCTAAGAGTGACACAAAAAATCAATGCGGTGAAATCAAATATAAAATCAAATTGTTGTTTATAAAATTTTTGTAATGAAAGCATTGTTATATAGATTGCAAAATGCATCCTTGACTGAGAATGTTTTTTACCATGTGACCGTTTGCTATTATGTGGACACGGTTTTAAAAGCAAAAATATGGAACTTACACCTGAATGATTTGGAGTTAGGTACCTAATGCTTGATCGAGACAGTTCGACATATATACAACATACTGTAGTTAGATACCTTTCTAGAGATGTTTTGCTTATCAGTAACATTATCTACATTAAAATAATGTTTTAATTTTTATATTTCAGCAAGGTTTATATCTTATAAATAAACAATTGTGTTGTACCTCATGATATTTTACATAGACCTTTTTCCAAATAAGCACCATACCTTCATGTATTCAATAAATGTACTCTAAGTGTACCGGAACATATTCAAATGTGAATCATATAATAAAAATATTTATGCAGCAAAATGTTTTTTTTTTCTTAAATACAAATTGTCCTGTATATTTTTTCATATTTAGATTATTTCACAAATTGATTTACATGTGGGTTAATGGGCCTATCGCCTATCTATCTTTAAAAATAGAGGTGATTCAAAGGTGATCAGTCGTAGAATCCCTAGCTTGATACTAGCAACACTAAGCTTCTCATGTCTGTAACTTATCTGTGATGCGTTTTCATGATTCATAGTTTCTTTTGGGATTACACCACCTGCAAAATAACAAAAAGCATAACCAACAATTCTGGTTTCCTGCTTTTTGTTATTTTACAGGTGGTGTAATCCCAAAAGAAACTATGAATCACTAAGCTAATCATTTCTTTCTAATACATATTCTAGTAGCACTTTTTTAATCAATAACTTCCGTATCAAACATTAAGTATATCAATGTATTTAAGACAGTATTTTTTACATCTTTCAAAATAAACAGACATTTAAGAAAATATTTTGCAAAAAGTCAATTATGTTATATCTAACATCTAATTTGGTGTTATGGTCATTGGTATATTTTGCATCCTACCTTATCTCTTTCATTTGAAGAAATAAAATTAATTTCTTCATAAAAATAAAATCAATTTTTAGGGTCTTAAAAATAGCGCCAGAAAAAAATAGTCTTATTAAATTTTCTATACTTTATTCTATTTTAAAATTTAGTAATTTGCATCAATATTGTTAGCTCTGACCCAAGGTTTATAAAGGAGTAGATTATCTGGTAACACAGTGGCGAAAGCGACTTGAGCAGGGTGCATACGACAATACGACATCCAGACGACCGTACTGACAGAATTTAAACTCCCTTGGTTTGTGTACATTGCATTTGCAATGTTTTGTCGACTTTTGTGCAGTTATTATGATTTACGTAGTGCAATTTGAAACTATTTGAGGTGTAGCCAAACTTTTTAAAAGTGATAATATTATTTAGTAGAAAAACTATTAAATATTGTTTATTTTTATCAAAGTTTTGGAGACTTACAATTATATATTATATTTAGCAAACAATGCCCGGAAATCATTTTCATGTTTAGTTCAATACAAATTTACTCTTATTTAGAATAAACATACACGCACACCTCTCAAAATGTCTTTACAACTGTAGATACTAGGTACTTCCATAATGGACGTTAAAACTTGTTTTTCAGCTATAAACACATTGGATGCAAGGTAGACCAACACCAGAAACATTCCAATGCTTAATTGTTTCATAGTAAGAACTGTATGTAGGTACATTTTTAAATAAATATGATAGTGAGTGAAGTTTAAAAATCAATTAATTGTTCACAATGTAGTTTCCAATTTAAATGTTGATCTATATATTGTAACGTTTGTCTAACCTCCAAACAGATTAAACCAGCTTGTTCGACAAAACAACACAAATCTTTATTGTCACTAGATACAAACTTCAACTATTTTTCACAACTGTCAACACAAATTCCTTAGTTTGACGTTTCGACTTAACGCGCTCACGCTTTCGATTAAAAACTCCCCGGCCTCTTGAAATCACGAGTATTTATATATTTTTCAAGCTTCTGGAATATTCGGGAGCCTCTTTTTGGATTCCGGAACATAATGGAATGATTCTATGACTTAAACGAAAATTCTAGATTAGAAACGTCAACCTAAAGATTTTACAAATGTTAATTTATAAACAATAAGAAATGAATTAACAAAACAGGCAGATTCACTAGCAAGGTAGGTGAGCTTCCGTAACACTGCTCCCCTCTCAGAACTGATCGTCTCGATCAGGTTACTCCATTGTCCGCATGGTGTTCTTGATAAGGCGTCAGTCGATCTATGTGAACAATCTTCATTTTGGATTGAGGATTTCTTTGGATCCTATACACGACATCGTTTAACCTGGTCACAATCGAATAAGGGCCTTCCCAAGATCTCTGTAATTTAGGTGATTTGCCCTTAGTCCTCTTTGGGTTGTACAGCCAAACTTTATCATTTTCATGAAACCCACTACTGTTGGCACGTAAGTCGTAACGGGTCTTCATTCTGTCACTTTCTATTCTCAGCTTTTCTCGTACCTCCTCATGTACCAACTTTATTCGATCTTTCAGGTGGCGGAGATAGTCACTGATATTTTCCTGATGTTCTGGTCTATTTGCAATGAGGTCTATCGGTAGACGTAATTCGTTGCCAAAAATCACACTGGCTGGTGTTTTACCAGTGGTTTCGTGAACTGCCGCTCTATATGCTAAGAGAAATGGAGGAAGGCAGGTGTCCCAGTTGGTCTGCTTTTCATTCACGGCAGTTTTCAGGAAATTTTCAATGGTTCGATTGAATCTCTCGACCATTCCATCTGATTGTGGATGAAGAGGTGTTGTTCTAGTTTTCGAGATACCTAGTAGTTGGCAAACATTCTGAAATACCTCAGATTCGAAGTTCCGTCCTTGGTCAGAATGGATTTCCCTCGGAACTCCATAACGGCATATCCAGTTTTCAAATAGAACCTCTGCTACGGTGATTGCTTCCTGATTAGGTATAGGATATATTTCTGGCCACTTGCTGAAGTAGTCCATAGCTACCAAGATATAACGATTGCCAGAGTCACTTCGAGGAAATGGGCCAGCTATGTCAATAGCTATTCTTTCAAATGGAGCACCGACATTGTACTGCTTCATCTGTCCGCGACTTCGAGTCATTGGTCCCTTACTAGAGGTGCAGGTTTCACAATGCCGGCACCACTCTTCCACATCGGAACGACTCCCAAGCCAGTAGAATCGCTCTCTGACTTTGTTCAAAGTCTTATTGATTCCAAAATGTCCACCACCAACACCACTATGAACCGCTTGGAGAACTTCTGGAACTCTTGTCCTGGGTAATACAGTCTGGTAGTTCCTTTCTTTACCGTCCGGACTCTCCCATACTCTTTTTAGTAGGCCATTTTCTACAACTAGGGAGTCCCATAATGCCCAGTAACTTTTCAGAGATGGAGATTTATTGGAAATATCCTGCCAATCAGGTCTATCAATTTTATTTATTTTCCATTGGAAAATTGGGCCAAACTCTGGATCTTCACTCTGTTCTTTAGCAAGGCTTCTACTATCCCAATGTTCTGGGCCTTGGATGCTAATTCTTCGGCAATGAAAATCGTCCTGTTCCCTTGCTTCCTGTCGCAAGCAATATCTACAATCAGGAAGGCATGACCTTCTGGATAAAGCGTCAGCGTTGCGATGGCTCTGTCCTCTTCGGTGTTCAATTTTGAAGTCGTACTCTTGCAAACGTTGAAGCCATCTTGCCACTTGGCCTTCCGGGTTCTTGAATTGCAGGAGCCACTTCAATGAAGCATGGTCGGTTCTCAAAATGAACGGCTGACCATAGAGATACTTGTGAAAATGCTCCACTGTTTTGACAATGGCAAGTAATTCTCTCCTAGTCACACAGTAGTTCATCTCTTGCTTGGAAAGGACTTTGCTAAAGTAGGCAATCACTTTCTCTTGTCCTTCCTCTACTTGCGATAGTACCCCTCCAATTCCAGTATTACTGGCGTCAGTGTCTACGATGAACTTCTTCCCAGGAATTGGATATGACAGGATCGGGGGAGAACACAGGGCGCCTTTAAGCTTCTGAAAAGCTTCCTGACACTGTTCCGTCCACATAAATGGTTGGCTATTTTCGGTAAGTCGATGCAGAGGTTTGGCGATATCGGCAAAATTTTTCACAAACTTCCGATAGTATGTGCAGAGTCCCAGAAAACTCCTTAATTCATGTTTGTCTCTCGGCACTGGCCATTTCCAAATGGTTTCAGTTTTCTCCGGATCAGTTTTGACTCCATCTGTAGAAATAATGTGTCCTAAATACCTGACTTCTTTTTGGAAGAGCATGCATTTCTTGGGACTTAGCTTCAGTTGGGCTTCTCTTAACTTTTGCAAGACTTCCTGTACATTCTTTAAATGATCTTCAAAGTTCTTGCCAAGTATTATCACATCGTCAAGATAGACTAGACAGGTTTTCCACGTCATTCCACGGAGAATTGTTTCCATCAGTCTTTCAAACGTGGCTGGCGCGTTACAAAGCCCAAACGGCATAACGTTGAATTGCCACAAACCTGTCCCAATGGAGAAAGCTGTCTTTTCTTTGTCGTCCGCATGAATTTGGACTTGCCAGTAGCCACTTTTCAGGTCTAAAGTAGAAAACCATTGAGATCCAGATAGTGTGTCCAGAGTGTCGTCTATTCTTGGCAACGGATAACTGTCCTTCTTGGTGACATCATTTAATCTTCGGTAGTCAACACAAAATCTAGTAGAGCCGTCTTTCTTCTTCACCAAAACTACTGGAGAGGTCCATGGACTTTGTGATGGTTCAATGACTCCCTGTTGTTGCATCTCGCTCAACAATTTCGATACTTCTTCTTGTTTGGCCAATGGAATTCTTCGTGGGGCTTGCTTAATTGGAGCGGTGCCGCTGGTATTTATGCGGTGTTGAACTAGGTCAGTTCTTCCTACATCGTTCTCAGTTAGTGAGAATACATCTTGGTACTGTCTTAATAATTCTTCTACTTTATGAACGTCATCCGATGGCAATGATGACGTGGATCGGTTAACCAGGTTTTGCAGAATTTCCGGCAGTATTCGAGGATCACAGCGTGCTGTTGATGATTCTACATTCTTGAAAACTACATCGACTATCTGACAAACTCCCAAGGATTCTCCTTTCTTCACTTTTTGTGGGTAGTCTTTCAGATTTAACATTCTCACCAACACTGAGTTGTTCTTCTTTTGTGTTAGAGTTTTTCCTATTAAAATTCCTCTTTTGGAAAGATTGCTCTCCGGTTCTGGTTCCACAATTACTGTTTCTTCAAAAGTCACCGAACTGTTACAAATTGCCTCAATAGTTACTTCTGATGCCGCGGGTAGAATAATGTCTTCTAATGCTTTAACGGTTTTAATCGGTAGATTTCTCACTTCAGGATAATGCATTAAAATTTCTTCACCTTTGGTCTTTAGTAGTCTCTGGGGAAGATCCAGGATAAAATTTTGCTCAGTCATGATATTCAGACCAAGAATGACGTCATCGGTGATGTCGGCTACAAGGATGTCTTGTTGGAATGTATTTGTTCCTAAACAGATGTTTGCCACATGGATGCCTTTTACTGGTATGACTTCCCCATTTGCTGTTTCCAAAATGAAGTTTCTGTCTGGCTTCTGAATTCTACAATGGGCTACGATGTCTGGCCTTACTATGGTGTGACTTGAGCCAGTATCAAGGACCATTTCGCATTCCCGGCCGCATATTCGCCCTGGTACTCCCAAGCTGTTGCCGTTGTTGTGCAGCCGGGTAACCTTGATCTTCATGGTTGGTGGGGCTTGGTAGCACCTCACCAGCTTTCGCCCCTCAAAGCTGGCTAGTTGGCGTTTCCCTGGTCCTGTTCCGATGTGTTTTTAGGGCATCGATTCCTGAGATGCCCTTCCTCCCCGCAATTCCAGCATCGTATGGGTCTACGTCTGCTAAATGTAGCAGAGTCGGTATGATTCCGTTCGGTTTGGAAATTGTTCAAAAAATCTTGAAAATTTTTCAGCAATACCTCCACATTCTTGTCATTACTTCGATAGTCGGCTGGCTGATATTTAATTAGCCTTGCTCTGCCTTGACCCCGTCTGGATGCTTGTTGAGCAGCTTCAATTTCTAACGCCTGCGCCAAGGCTTCGGAAATGGTTTTGTTTCTGGCTAACCTCAACGCCTGACTGATTTCAGGGTCTCGCAGTCCATCTATGAAGCTACTTACAGCTAATTGCTCTTGGAACTCTACAGGGGCAGTGGGGTAAGCTAGCTTCACCATCCGGGCTATATCGGCCTCATATTGCTGAATATTTTCTTCGAATCGTTGTCTTCTACCCTTTAATTGAGCCTGGTAAACATGTTGCATGTGGGCTTCACCATACCTCATTTCGAGAGCACTTTTCAGCATTTCATAATCGGTTTTGTTCTGCTCAGGCATCGTTCTTAAGATTTCCATAGCCTCACCTCTTAAAGCTACAGTTAACGATATCGCCTTTTCACCTTCGGACCAGTTATTTGCCATGGCAGCCGCCTCAAATTGCTTTAAGTATGTGCTCCATGGTACCTTTCCATCAAATGTTGGTGGCTTGACCCTCGAAGATGCAGAATTACCTTCAACTTTAATAACTCCTGTCGTGGACAGCTGTGTGAATTTTCGGTTGACTTCTTTCTGCATCTCTTCGACTTCACACTTCAACGTACTGTTGACTTTCTGCATTTCGTTGACTCTCTCTTCGACTTCACACCTCAGCGTACTCACACTTTCTTTTACAATTTGGACTTCGTCTTGCATACTATTCCTCAATTGATTTATTTCTTCTTCTACAGTTTCTTCAAAATCTTTGAATTTTTCTTTCATTAGCTCTTCTAACTTTTTATTACTTTCTTCTAAACTGTTCTTTAGTTCTTCTTGGCTGTTCTTCAGTTCTTCTTGGTTATTCTTCATTTCGTTTTTTAATTCATCTTGACTGTTCTTCAGTTCTTCTTGGTTGTTCTTCATTTCACTTTTTAATTCTTCTTGGTTATTCTTGATTTCCTTCATCATTTCCATTAATTGTGTCAAGGTCTCATCCATTTTTATCGATTTCGATCTGGTAACTGGCATACACTTACTATTTGATCCCTTTTTTTTTTTTTTTTTTAATCTTCGAACGTTTCACGTCGTGGAACGTCCCACTTCTGACACCAAATGTAACGTTTGTCTAACCTCCAAACAGATTAAACCAGCTTGTTCGACAAAACAACACAAATCTTTATTGTCACTAGATACAAACTTCAACTATTTTTCACAACTGTCAACACAAATTCCTTAGTTTGACGTTTCGACTTAACGCGCTCACGCTTTCGATTAAAAACTCCCCGGCCTCTTGAAATCACGAGTATTTATATATTTTTCAAGCTTCTGGAATATTCGGGAGCCTCTTTTTGGATTCCGGAACATAATGGAATGATTCTATGACTTAAACGAAAATTCTAGATTAGAAACGTCAACCTAAAGATTTTACAAATGTTAATTTATAAACAATAAGAAATGAATTAACAAAACAGGCAGATTCACTAGCAAGGTAGGTGAGCTTCCGTAACAATATAAACCTAAAAATTGGAAATAATTGTTGCTATCAGATATGAATTCATCATTTAAAGTTGATTCTCAAATCAAAACAAGGCTTTTACCAATTGTGAAACCTCAAACAGTAACTTTTTTCTGTGTTTAAATAATGCAGTGAATTTTTACTGAACCATTAACTTATTTTACATAAAATACTTTCACATTGTATCTATAATTTATGATCTGATTGATTTGAGATTCAGATACAGCCAGATTCAGTTCACTTTCCCCGCAGAAGAGTAAAGTGCCTGTTCTTGCACCTAATCCGTAATATGTATTAGGAAAAGAAGAATATGTATAAAATGTGTTTTCTAATCGTTTAGAATTTGCCAAAAAATTATATTAAAAAAACACATTTTAATTTACATATCAAAATCGCTTAGCTTAAATTTTTTATATAAATAACTCAAATGGTTTTAAATCAGTCGTCTGAATGACGTATTCCCGCGCATTAAATGCGAATATCTGATTGGTCCAAAGTTACCAGGTAACCTACTCCTTTATAAACCTTGACTCTGACATCAGAGTAATAAATAAAGGGGAGACCGTTATTTACATTCTTAAGTGAAGCCTTGATGTAAATGTATTTACAAACATCTGGTCCCTGTAACGTCCTTGACATTGATGCCGAAGTTACATTTTTATCTTTTTAGCTAGGTACAGCCGTCATTTTCATTGATTAACTTTTAACTTGCAAGATCTACCACATTCTTGACCTCAATCAATTTACAAATTAGTTACATTGTAATATGTTTAAGGCTACGACACAATTTTTTTGTGACGTGTTATAATTATAGGCTCTCCATATCTATCAATACATTATTGAAATTTCTAACGATATTAAGCGCCGGAACTGGCAACATTGCCTGGTATTAACCTAATATAGCAAGTGACGCCATTATTTTGAAATCAAAATTGGCCAAGCCGAGTGTTTTGTGTGTTCTTAAACTGTGTTTTTGAACTTAACTTTTAATAAAACTGCCGAAGAGGTGTATAATATGCCAGAAATTACAAGAAAAGAGCCAAATAAGTGCAATTTCTTTTCACAAGTAAGTTTGACGTTGTTTCCATGGGTGTTCTTACAGCAAGGGTGTAACGTGTCGTATTTGTTAAATTGTTGTTTATCTCAATACTAGTACTAGCTTTGTGTTTATAGAATACCCCAAGATTCTGAGATAAAAGCAGTGTGGCTAAAATCTGAATGTGACACTAATTTATCAAAGTATGTTCTGAGCATTTCCGTGATACAGCTTGATACGCCACTGTATCAGGGACCATCGTGTGTTTATTATGTATTGTTTGTTTATCAACATCCAGTAGGTTGAGGTTACATGTTTACATTGTGCTTTGAAATAGGGAATGCGGTCTCCCCTTTATTTATTACTCTGATACTCTGACCTCTGTTTTGACATTAGCAATTTGTATCTAACTATAGTTACAATTTTGACTAAGTCCGGTCTTATCAACGCAGAGGCAACATAAGATTGTTTAGAACAGTGATTCTCCTCAACTACTGCGCCATGGAACTATAGTGTGCCGCAAGATTCTTGCAGTGTGCCACCACTGCTAATACCCATACATAAACGACATCAGACAAATAGTTCAATCGATGTGCCAAGCCAGCTTACTTATCTGATACTTTTGGTATTTTTAATAACATAAATACAAGTATGCAAGGACCGAAATAAACTGTTTTAAACTCAACTGATAAATTATCGAGATTTAAAAAAAAAATTTAAATACTTTGTGGAAGAATAAAGCACAAGGTAATTTAGAAAAGTTTCAGTTAGTCCCAAAAGACCTCGCAAATACTGTTATAAAATAATTCATAAAATAGTTATTGATCATTTGATAATACCATAATACTACTAAAGCCAAGATTGTTCATTACTTTCCAAATATAAAAATAAAAAAAAAATTGGATAAATTCAAAAATCATTTGTGATAAAAGACACGTTGGTGTATGAATTAACCTTGGAGAACGAGGAAACTAATTTTGGTGTGTAATAACTGAGATATTATTTCAAAACATTCGGAAGAATCAATTAATTCAGTCTGGATTAAGCTTAGATACGATTAAGTATCCGATAATATCACAAAAAGCTTTAAATGTGTTATTACAATTTTCCACATCTACTTTGTGGGTTTTCGGATTTTCGGCTTTGACCAACATAAAAACGAAAAAGAGATCCAGACTTTTAAACCTGGAGCAAAAGTGAGTGGCACTATCACATTTACACCCAAATATAAATTAAGTTATCAAAAAACAGAATGTTCAAATTTTGCATTAAACGTAATTTGTAATTTATTATTAAATAAGCATTTTGTTTACTTTCTAATGCAGTTCCGCATGCTATTTTTATAAAATATATTAGAGTTAGGTAGATCAATCAATTAACCAAATAAAATTCTTTTAAATTTATATTACTGTAGGCCCTTCTCTCACGGGTCGGCTCGACATCGGTTCGGTATGTTTTCGTTATGCAGAGCCAATGTCGCTTCCATGTATTCAAATTGCCGACCGCACACGGCGCGGTGCGGCGCGGTCTCGATTCTGTATGCTTGCGGGATATCGCGTATCGGCATATTTTCTATCGGCAAACGTCCAGTACCGCGCGGCGTGATTGACAGTGAAGTGATTGAAGTGTCCAAAATAATTATGACGACTGAATTAAATTTTGTATTGGAGGTCGAAAAGTATGAGTGCCTTTATAATTACTGCAGTTAATGTAGTCTGCAGTTTATATTTCTTTCAAGATAAGGATGAATCCAATATTTATTTCTTTCTTCGTCTTATAATTTTTAAATCGACGATATCTTTTTGGAGCCGTTGGGTATCTATGATATAAATTTACAGTCCCGTGTGAGAACAAATTGCGGCACAACATCATTTCACAATTGCCGCGCCGTTACCGTACCGATGTCAGGTCGACCCGTGAGAGAGCGCGCTTAGTATGCCGCCAAATTTTTAAATTATTAAAAGTGTAGCTACCGCGACGAAAAAAAAGTTGAGAATCACTGGTTTAGAGTTTAATCATATAATTTGAGAAAAACATGATATCCTGATATTGACCAACCACAGTTAAAGGTTTCTGAAGGACTAGTGGCGTTTATTAGTAAACTGAACCTATAAATGTTTTGAAGCAAAAATTATGTGACAATATTTTCTTTGGAAAATAAACATGATGTACCTATGCAATAATGTTTCTTTTTCATCCTTCTTAACCATCCGTATAAATTGTTTGAATAAATCAAGTTTCCTCAAAAAATAGTTACAAAAGAAGAGCTTATAGGTATCCGAGCCGTGTGACAGCAAAGCTTATTGACTCATCTTTTGAATAAAACCATTTATTAGAAAGTATTGCCAAATAAGATTTTATCATGCTGTAATATGTCCATTTTACTAAATTTTCCTATACTATAATATAATTATAGTCCAATGGAATAAATATTATAGGTATTATTATTAATGTCCTCAAAAAATAAATAAAATAATTAGGTAGTTATAACAGATAAAAAAGGTTTAACTTTTTTAACAGAAATTATTTTTTGATTAAATATAATATATTGAGTGAAATTTACTGCTTTAGTGTAAAAAAAAACTAATAAACTATATTTATGCAATGCATGAAGTTTTTGATTGAAGTTTACGAAAATAGTAACTTTTGTTTGCTTTGCCCGATTTTATTTTTCTTCTAGAGTTGCTTGTAGAAGTCACAGGGGGTATCAACACACTTAATAAAAGATATTTGTTCCTCCCCCTTGAGCCATCCCTGATGCCTTGAAACTCAAATTTCTTGCTTCAGAAACCTTGCATACAAATAGAAAAACTGACCTAGCCCCTATCTCAAGATTTTCCACGAAACTTTAAGTCGATGATTTATAAATTTTATTCCATAAGTAGGTATGTTACACACTTGTATATGTATATTAGATATTTAGGAAATATTAATATTAGTCCTACCCTATTTTTATTCCAGTAGTATGGCACATGAAAATTAGATTTTTTTTATTTGTTTTACTTTTCATTTAGGACAGTGAATTTCAATTAATTTGAGTAAGTCAAAATCTCCGATCAAATGTCGAAATAATTTATCAATCATTAATAAAATCATAATCAATTAACCTAGAAATCATTTAATTTGGTTGTCACCTATATTTTAAAAAATAATCAAAGGCCATAAAAAAAATGCTAGGATATTTAGTTGCCATAAACAAGATCTAATTATTAAGTAGGTAAGTAATTAATGTTATTACATTTTGACCCTTTAGCAAAAACAAGATATATTTGTAAATAGAGTACTATCTATTTACAAGTCACTTCCTGATAGCATGTTTACCTACTAAGTTTTTAATAAAACTTGGATTTTATAAACACATACCTTCTTCTGGATATCCTAGACCAGGGCCTAGCTACACTATAGGTTGATTGGTGGCTGCTTACACTTGCAAAAGATCTACCACTAAAGCTGCTAGCAAAATTTGCTTTTAGCTGAAAATAGAAAAAATTTGAAACCACAATCACAATAATGACGCAGTAATAAACAAAAGAAAGGTTATAAAGAATTACCTGCTTGAAATGGTCTCCTTTATGTTTGTAAACAGTGTCTGAAGTTTGTGTTTTATATGCGTTTCTCGATTTAGTACTTGTATTTCCCATGAAAATATACTTGCATCCAAACAATGGAAGTCGTTTCCAAAATGAAACTTACATACATTTCAACTTGATGACCCTAGATATCAGGTATAATGGTATAATACACCATAAACCATAAAGCTTTGTCAAATTTGACTGTTTGACACTAGCCCAGCCACTAGCAGCATATCACCAGTCACAGTCACCAGCAGCAGTCATAAGAAGCACCAAAGAATATAGAAGCACTAAGCACCACAGAATATGTAAGCACAAAGAGAATTAACGAATTAACCACAGAACGTGAATTAACTTACAGCGAATTCGACTGACTACCCTAGTGCGCACTGGGAATATCTCCATCCTTTATTATCAACTTCAACAACAAAAAATGGAGCTATTCTCATTTCTCAGTGCGCACTAACTGCAAAAATGCAAGCCACCCGAATTCATAATTTATATGTTATGATTGAATTTTCTATTTTGTGGCTGAAATGCCCGTCACATTTTTTATTTTAAACTTTCATCTGCCATTTGTAATAAATTTTGCATGATGAAACTTATGAAACTCATAGTTTTGATGAGTTTTGGGTAGGTGCTTAGATTAATAACAGGGTAGGTGTTCCCATGATACAACTACACTGATATGCTTATAACAGTTATAACTTGACCAAATTTCGTTTGTTCTGCGCACGGCGTCATTCTTGATGCAAAAATGTCAAAAATTCAAATACCTTACTGTCAGCATGACTGTCAGTGATATAATTATTTTCGTGTTTGTCAATTGTATTCCCGTATTATTATAATTGTGAGGCCCGAGGGTTATCAAGTTGTCATTTTTATATTATAGGTGGTATTTATTCAAGGATTGTTAACTGTTTACAGGATTGCTCGATCCCTATACTACAATGTAATCCATAATTGTGACGTCATCAAAGATCCCATGAAGCGATCTGTCAAAGTCAAATTGCAAGCGCGAAAGCGGAATTTGAATTTAAAATTCTCATATCAATAATTAATTATTCTTATATAATACCTTTGTTGTTTGTGTTTGTGGATAATAGCAAAGAGGAATTAGTTTATCCTCTTTGGTAATAGTTTATGTACATATATCTATAATAAGTAAGTAATTGCATAATATTTTCCTTGGTTTCTTTATATTCTTTAATTCTGTGTCTACCAACAAATTGAAATGATATGCACATTTTGATACAAACTATCCGAGTATATTATTCAAATAGGTAAACATATGCATACTTTTTTAATTATGAACATATTCATATAGCAGAGATTCTGTTTTTTGTAGAAAAAGTGTGATGTTGGGTTAAGCTGTAATGTTCAAGATATATTTTGCAGTTTTAAGTGTATATTTACGCAAATTTGTTAGTGCTCATCTTCACCATCTTCTTAATAGTTAAAAGATACTTATATACAAGGATGATTAGTTTTATATATAATCAATAATGTTAACTGCTTTTTTACAATAAGCAACGTGTAGGTATACTGTTCGCAGCTATACTATATAATGCACAGAGGCCAATTTGTGATCTCGTAATTGTAGAAATAGGTACAACAGAAAATACTTTATACAGTTAGTATATTCTCTTTCAGGTATATATAGTATAGAAGTGTAAAGTACATAACATTTCAACATTTACTTTACCTTAGTTAGTTATACCTACTTATTAATATATGTTCCAGAAAATTGATTCGCAAAAATGCCTGGACACAGTTGTTCTATGTTTGGCTGCAATAACACCCGAATTGCCGTTAAGGGCAAAGGTTTAGATATAATTTTCCATAACTTCCCAAAGGCAACAGATGTACTCAGAACAACTATTAGACAAGAGTGGATTTATCGTTGTAGGAGAGGAGAGAAGTGGAATCCTGACAACGGACATATCTGTTCAGTGCATTTCTCAGACCAAGACTATGAAAGAGATTTAAAAAATGAATTATTAGGTCAGTGTATTTTAATATATTATTCATAAGTAGATCATATATTTATGATTTTGTTTTTTGTTTTTTTGGAAGAGCTTTAGAGGTAATTTTTCCGATTACCCTGTTGTCCTCAGGCTTATTGTGCGATCTCCGACACACAGCATTTATGCAGCAGGATTTGAAGTTACAGGACGATAGCCGATTTGATTTAGTTTCGTGGTTTTAGTCACTGGCCACCACAGGTACATTGCATTAGTTAAATTTATATGTTTGTTTTTGATTAGGTTTGCCAGTAAGAAAAATTTTAAAGAAAACAGCTGTCCCAACTCTAAATTTAGCAGATTGCAAGCAAAAAAAACAGATCCCACCTACAAATAAAATACATTTATCAGATGAAGTACAAAATACTGTTGAAACTAGTAGTCAGATTAATAAACCTTCTGGATACCCTACTAGTATATATGAAACCAATAAACCTGCCACATCCACTTCTACAACTGAATACAGCAGTGAATGTGTGACTATTGTTCCTGAAATTTCAAAAGAAAAAGAATCGTATTTTGATCTGTATAACAAATACAATCAACTAAAGAAAAACTATGTAAAGATGCAGCTCACTTATAAAAAGAAAATTAAATTACTAAATAATAGTCTTAACTATTATAAAAAAAAATACCTAGCAGATAAGGGAGCTGAAACTAAAAAAGCAAAAGATATTTTAAAAACTGTACTTACAGAAAATCAGATTTCAAAAATTTTAGTTAAAAAAAGGAGAGTTAACTGGACTAATGAAGAAGTTGCGTCTGCATTTACATTACGCTATTATAGCAAAAAAAGTTATTTATATGTTAGAAATAAACTGCACTATCCTTTGCCTGGATTGTCAACGCTAAGAAGGTGGGCTGGTAAAATAAATATGAGCCAAGGAGTCTTAACAGATGTCCTAAGATTTTTAAGTATAGGAGGGGAAAATATGAATGATTTTGAAAAGACGGTCATACTTTCATTTGATGAGGTTAAAATAAAGGCAATTGTAGAATATGACGTAACTTTTGACGAAATAATAGGTCCATATAATCAGATGCAGGTTGTAATGGCTCGAAGTTTGTTTTCTAATTGGAAGCAACCAATATACATCGCATTTGATCAAAAAATGACAAAAGAGATACTTTTTAACATCATATCTGAACTTTATTCTATATCATTTAATGTTGTGGGATGTGTAAGTGATTGCGGTGGCAGTAATGTTGGCCTATGGAAGTCATTAAATATCGATAAAAATCATGTCTATTTTAATCATCCACAAACTGCTTTTCCAATTTATATGTTTGCAGATGCTCCTCATCTATTAAAATTATTACGCAATTGGTTCTTAGACACGGGTTTTAAATTGGGCGACAACACTATTATTAATAAAGGTCCACTGGAAAGGTTAGTTGCCTACACAGACACAGAAGTTAATGTATGTTATAAAATTGGAAATAAACATATTGATTGTGAAAAAGCACAAAGACAGAATGTTCGAATGGCAGCACAACTTCTATCCAATACTGTGGCGGAAGCATTAGTCAGATATAAGCCTGGATTAGATAGTAAATTGGCAGAAAATGTTGGCAATTTTATGAGTGACATTAATAAATGGTTTGATATATTTAATAGTAATACAAAAATAGGGAAAATTCCTATAAAAAGTGCTTATGGAGTTAACTTAAATATGCAAGAAGAACATTTAAACACAATTCTTCATAAAGTAGAATCTATGCGAGCAATTGGTAAAAACAATTTACTCACTTTTCAAAAAGGAATGATAATGTCGATCAAATCACTGAAACTATTATTTGCAGATATGAAAGAGAAATTTGGGATACAGTACATTTGTACACATAAATTAAATCAGGATTGCTTGGAAAATTTTTTTTTCCAAATAAGAAACAGAGGTCCAGACGACCACCCTTCTCCATTATTTGCCATAAAACGTATGAGGATGATTATTATTGGTAAAAATCCTGGCGTTTTAGATACCAGGGTAAATACTGCAGAACAATCTCCTGAAGAATACGTTGTAGCTAATGTAATGGCAAAAGCTGGCATCAAACTTGGCTCAGAAGTTACTGAGAAAGAACTTAACAGATCTGAATCTGAATGTTTTTCTTCGAGTTCATCATCAGATCATGATAGTCAAGATTCTCCTGCCGAAATGTGGTCAGAAACGACTGATGATGCATTAGAATACATTGCAGGATACCTCGCAAAAAAATTTAAAAAACCTTGCCATCTTTGGGTGATTACACTTATAAAATTAAAAAAGACCACCCCTACCATTTACCATCGTGGGTGCAACAGTTGTCTTATGGTGGCCTCATACAACCAACAGACGAATTTTTATGCAAGGTAAAAAAATGGAACACATTCTTTGAAAAGTATCATGATGATCCTTACAAGAAAGGCAAGGGAGTCGTTAAGATCTTATCGGAAAGAATTTGCAAACATGAGGTTGTACCATTAGCGCTAATACATGCATTCTGTAAATTAAGGACTGTAATAAGAATAAATTTTTTA
Source organism: Pogonocherus hispidulus (assembly GCA_963924545.1). Taxonomy (NCBI): domain Eukaryota; kingdom Metazoa; phylum Arthropoda; class Insecta; order Coleoptera; family Cerambycidae; genus Pogonocherus; species Pogonocherus hispidulus. Next base: position 31,295,839 of record OZ004698.1, read on the forward strand.
AACAGGAAATCACTAAATGAAGCAGAAAATAAAAAAAGAAAAATCCAAATTAGGGACACAGATTTAGGAAGAATCAAGCAACGAAAATTAAAAAAAATTGTAAATTGATTTACCAACTTTTTTACACTGCTCATTAAGCAAACATTATATTTTAAAATTTAATGTTACTATAGGTACTAAGTATAGGTTTTTGGTTAATTATTATTATACAGGGTTATTCAGAACCTATCGAAAATAAAATTTGGGGATGTTCAACATACATGTAGAAATGTGGTAGTGCAAAAAGAAATTTTTTTGGCGGGGTCTGAAAACTATTTAAAAATTTTTCATTGCACGCCGCTGGATACTGGTCCACTGTAATGGAGTGACCTTGGGACTGACAATGCAAACTAGCTAGCACGAAAGAAACCGGCGCGCTCAGCGCAAAAAAGATTTGCAGCGTTTTTACTTTAAAATAAACTTAAAGATAGATAGACGTTCCAGGTACAAAAAACTTGTTTACTGTTTTTTGTCGGAATGTGGTATATCCGATCTCGTTGAAGTACAGTTGCCCAGCTACGTAGTCCTTTATAATGGTATAACTTTAAACATTGTTTACGGGAAATCCTAATTACTTTAATTACAATTTTTTTGGTGATATCGATTTCTTATTGAAGGATGCACATATCCTCAAAGTTTTTTATATGGGTTCTGAATAACCCTGTATAATTGAAGAATTTGTGCTATAAACAGATTAAAAATTCAGTACTGACCAAACTGAGAAGGCATGGTGAATCATTATAACGAGTTCTACATTAGTCAATTTCTTTGACAACAACTTGATAAAACTTATTACATAATAATAATCTGAGACAAACTGTATAAAAAATTGACCAAACAAATTTTCCATGTTTCCTAGGATCCTTGCAAGTTTTAACAAGATTATACCTTGGTAAGGTAACTCTACGTAAATATTACTGTATATATGAATTTTAACTATATAATACAACATATATCTCCAATAGACACTAAATAACTTTGATTTTGAACACTTTTATTGAAATACTGCATACGAAAGTTAGTAGATATCCCATATTTGAACTACTTAAAAAATGTTACATTAACAAAGTATTGTATATTGAGTAAACATATTACTATACTTTTTATCAATACCTACTTAATATAAAATAGTAAGTTTTTATTAATACTATTTGTCACATATAGACTCAGAAGTAACGTAAATGTTATTGAACTAAAAACAGCCGAATAAAAATGAAAGTCTCAAAAATTATTTGGATTTTTTTTTATCTAATTTTTAATATTACAAACAAAAAATGCATATGTTGAAAGTACTAATATTTAGTATATTTTTATTTGTTTCGAAAAGAAATATAAAACAAAAAGACCATATGCCTACAAATATGATGGTCTGTCTCCACTAATAAAATTCAATTGAATCAAAACTGTTTATTCAATTATTCAATAAGACATGTAACACAGTGGAATGAATATTTTAGCGGTTTTCATTTCTCTGACAACATTAGATTTCTGGCCCAGATTTGGTATTACATGACTACTTTATAGCCACTTCCATATAGGACACCTTTTTGGTACCTATTTACTTAAACGGTGGTTATATAATTTACTATATTCACACATTTTCATATAGTTTCTCCCATATATTATAACTAGAATTATTTTAAACTACTAAGTATAAAGTTGATTCATAGGTACTTGTACATACTATTGTAAATACATAACAATCATTTTCCTAAAGATTTAAACCAAATTTAATTTATTAATAATCTGCTAACGTTAAATTATATATTAATAAAAAAAATCAGTTTGAATTGTTGTTTCCTTTAACCCACATTCCCAGTTTAAATAGTTTTTATAATAAAAAAAAAAATGTCTGTCCTAGTTTCAATAACACTTTTTAACTTACATGAATATGTATTTATATACATTGAAAGTTCCAAATATAGTTCAGTGTGTCCAAGATAAAGATGGGATAGCATTGGGATCTTGGAAACGGTAAGAGATACAAAGTTGGTTAAATTATGAAAAAGTTTTATGAGCAGTTTGAATACCTTTTACATGGACTTTGCAAAAATAAGTTATCTTTTTTTGATTTCGAAATATTTGGAAAAACATTTTTTTTGCGATATTTGTTTTTATTTATTTCTGGCGTTATTTTAACAGCTATCAAAAAATAAAAAATACTTTTCCATTGTCACTTTTTGAGCTTAACAAGATGGCATTCATCAAGTTTTTGTCCGATGTTTCATTTCCGAGAAACCATTATTAACTTCTCTTTTTAAATATGGCCCTGTATTTTTAAATAGAAATTTTGATACCATTTTTTATTCTCAATTCAATGATGTATCACAAGTAATAGTTTAATTACGTTTTTAGTTTGTTGTTGCCACCATTAAAAATTAACGAGGAGAAGCCTCCTGAGTTTAGCTCTTACCGTTTCCAAGATCCCAATGGTATCCCATCTTGGACACACTGTATACCTAGCTTGAAAATGTTCTTTGAATAATCATTATGTCAATAACTAGTATTTATAAAGAATCCACTGTACATTTGCTCACGATTTCTTAAATTCATATTAATAATTATTATCATAATTATTATATAATTAATTAATGGTACCAATATGAAATGTGTTAAGATTTCTACCAAAGATAAATAATTTATTAATTAACACATAGTTTACAATACTTACCTGTTAAATGTAGGAAGTATATTTATTTCATATTACAGTATTGTTACAAACTTTAATTAATAAATGATAATCATTCAAATTTTATGGATCGCTGGATGCAAAAATCCGTCGATCGAGCAATCCAGATAAGATAACAGTCTAATCCTTGAGGTTAGAGTGCTGGATTGCTTTGCATCATCAATTATGTATAATAATTATGATTTATGGTCCCAGTATAACAGTGGCTATTCGTGGGGCATAATATATATGACTTATATTCAAGGGTGCCAGTATAACAGTTACTATTCTGGGTGTCTCGTGGCATATAAATATATATAGGAATTTCCAAATATATAGTTTGAAAATGTCTGTAGAATAATCCAAGGGACTATAACAATAATCAGTTTTTATGCATAAGCTACTGTATGAATATGCTCATGATTTCTTAAGTTTACATTATCAACTTTTAACATATTGATAACCGAAGATGTTTCTCAATTTTTAATTAAATCTGGTCGATGCAGTCTAATTCTGTCTGCTGTTAGCATACATTACAGAGGGTTGCTGTACGGATAGCTAATATGATTGTTGCTCTGCAACTGGTCATAGTCTGCAAAAAAAAATTGTTACTAAAGTATAAGTTTGGAGAATTAAGAATATGCATTAGTTGATTTGTAGAAGAATAATTAGCAAAGCTAGCCAAAGGAAACCTCAGTACACGTACTGTGCTAGTGCGAGGGCCTGACAAGACTGAGATTTCAAATACTTGGGGAAGGAAGACCAAGAACCAATAGCTACATGGAAGAGCCTCTATCAAGGCTGTGGAGTTTAATGCAAAGGACAAAGCTGGACAGAGTGTTCTAAATAGGTTGGGAGTGCCACAATATATCTTCTAGGTCGCGGTGGACCAGGCCAGGGGGCCGACTCCTTGTATAAATCAAATCTAATCTAATCTAGCCAAAATTAAATTGAAATTCCTATATAATTTGCCAATAAGGCTAAAATAATTAAAATAAATTTTAAGCTTACTGTAGCAAAAAAAACGTAGGCATCAGTAGTAAAGTTAATATCAAAAATTGGGTTAAGATTTCCAACAAAGATAATTTGTTAATAAATATATTGGATACACAATCCTTACCTGTTAAATTTAGGAAATATGTTTATTAGTTATTAAATCTTACAATTTACACTGTTATTACAAACTTTAATAAATAATAATCATTCAAATACGAAAATTCTCTTGCAAATGTGAAATATAACAAACACAAACACAAAATATATTTTGACAGTTCGATTGCAAGTAACTTCGATGACGTCACGAAGGCGGAAGACAAAATTGAGCGATCGAGCAATCCTGTAAACAGTTAACAATCCTTGGTATTTATTTACAGTAGTGCTTCTTATTATCTATTCAAATTGTAAAATTTAGGTTAGAATTATATTCGGTAGGTAGATCAGGACACAGAATGCGGTTTGAATTAAAATAAGAAAGATTGATATTAATCAACTATTATTTTAGTTTTCCTGTATGAATCGTGTATTATATGTATATAATTCCATAATCGACGTTTATTTTATTTTGTTATCTTTGTTTACAAGTATTTTATTTAATTTTGTATCATAACTAACGTCACGCTCATCGATAGACCACACCCCCAGGCGCATAGCATATTCCATAATCGACGTTTATTTTATTTTGTTATCTTTGTTTACAAGTATTTTATTTAATTTTGTATCATAACTGACGTCATGCTCATCAATAGACCACACCCCCATGCGCATAGGCATATCAGTGTAGTTCAGAGACATAGAGTAGCTATGGTGTAGTTGTATCATGGGTGTTCCAGGGAAAAGGGGGAGCTAAAAGGCGCGTTCGAAACCCGGTAACGGCTGGAACGTGCGTTTTAAATATTTGGGCGCGTTTTAAATATTGGTCAGCTGGAAAGCGCCTCCGGTCTACGAATTCAACCGTAATACTATTTTGTGGTAATCCCAAAGTTCTAACCAGAATTAAGCAAAGTTAAATGACCGGAAAAAGAGTAGATCTGTGTTGTCCACGGATTTCTTAAAATAAACTGGATAGCTAATACATACTGGTGGGGGTAGCTATAAATAACAACTGATAGGCGGCCGCCATACTGTGCTAACTTCTAGGTATTTTATGAACGAAATGATGGTAACACTGTTGAGTTACCAGCACTGCTTTTATATTCTCTTTCAGTTTTATAGCTTTTATAGTTTATAAATGAAGTTTTGTGTGCAAGGTGCAAGGTGCAAGTTATTTATTTCTTAATCTGAAGAAAAAACATGCAATTTCATCATTTCGTCCATTTGGTCGAAGTATTCAATGTTGAAGGTTGCCATAAAAGTCTAAAAACGTAGATATCTGTTATCTGAAGAGTCAATCAAAAGGATACAAGGTGAAAAAGGCTGCAGTTTTGGAAAGAGTGCAAATTGAAGAATTTTTTACTAAATCTTGTGTAAAGAATATTTTATGATTAAGGTAATAACTGTTAACTTTTTAGACAATATGTATTAATAATACTTTGAATCATTTTAGGTTGCGCTAATAATAGGAGTCTCTGGTACCTGCGTCGATGCTACGAATTGACGAATTTGAAAATCACTGATGTATAGGACACTGGCGCGTATCTAGTTGTTTCGATACCAGATACCAAGACTGGCATTTCACGAAAGTTTACAATTATAAATGAAGGATTTTCTATCAACGATGTAAGGATGTGTAGAAAATATATTTCCCTACGACCAAAGAACTTATCACAAAACAGATTCTTTTTACATTATAAGAATCAAAAATGTACTTCTCAGCCTGTTGGAATCAACACATTGGCAAAAGTTCCATCAAAAGTTGCATCATTTCTGAACTTGCCAAACGCGGAAGCTTATATTGGCCACTATATGAGGGTGCACTTCAATAACTTTATTGGGAAATAAAGGTGCCGACTTTACACCCATCAAGCGGCATGGTGGGTGGAAGAGCCATGCTGTGGCAGAGAGCTATATTGAAGACAATGTATCTAACAAACTTGGTTTTGCAAGGAAAATTCAAGGTTCTTCTCGTTCAAGTCATTCCTCAGGAGAGGAGACATCCAAAATTTGCTCCAAGAAGCAACTACAAGCTTCCTAGTAACGGAAACGAAGTGAAATATGAAAAAGCGAAGAACGAAATGTCTTAATATAAATGTTAATTTTAATAAGTCAATTAAATTTGGTTGATTTAAGTTTATATTTTTTTATTATTTCAGTAGTGGATAATAGGTTACTTTATATGCTTTATAAGTGTGGATAAAACTCCTATTATAATGTGATTGTGTGTATAAATTATATTTTAAATGTGTTTTTATTAAATTCCTACCATAATCATAATGATTTTGACTTTTGAAGTTGTTAATCTTATCTTCTAGAAAAGCAGTTATTACCATATTGTGTATTATAAACTTCATGTAATTTTATAACAAAATAACTCATTAACCTATCCCAATTCATTCACAATATTTAATATATCTTAACAGTGTAAAGTATAAATTTGACTAATAACTACTTGACATTACTAATTGTATAATGTCATTCAGTTAATAAATATTTTTTTTAGTGCCGTTTTTACTGATAAGACGTGCAGCTATTTTCATCGTGGGTTTTTATATATGCAGCTCCTGCCACAATTAAAATAACTACAAACATATGTCTAATTCTTCAATAAATACCTACCTTATATCGATACCTTTTTGCCAAACTATCGTAAGTGACATTTTCCATGAAAATGACTATGGATCTATCGTAAGTATAATATGCAAAAACACATCTTGGCAGAGGTAGATAGATCCATAAATATGTAAGCGTATTTAAATGTTTGACGGTTAAATAACTGCATACATTTTATCGTAAGTAACAGAACTGTAATAGGCAGAATTGTCGTAAGTAGCCTAAGGTAAAATTTAGTGAGTGACTTACGATATTTTGGCAAAAAGGTATCGATATTAGAATTCCTCAAAACAATATACAAAACTGATCCTAACTAATTTTTTTACTGCAATCAGACAAGGTTCAAAGACTTGGTTGACAAACCATGTTACTTTAAAGTTTTTTGGGTTAGTTATTACTAAATTATGTTTAGACAAGTAACTATTATGAACCAGTTATAATTCCGGCTAATGTATAATTTATTTAAAAAATGAAGTTGTAACAGGAGAAATAAAGAGTGTCGTCAACGAATTTAATATACAATATACATATAGGTACCTACCAGACATACCATTGGAAGATTTGTACATATAGGGAGTGTCTTTACAAGCACATAAATTTCGACTTTGTCGAAAATCATTTCAAGTCAAATTAAAAAGAGATGATTACAATTATTTGAAATGCATTATAAATAGAAAAAAATTATGTGTACCTTTGCTGCACAAATATAACTCTTGAATCCAGTCCTGTCAATTACTCGTCATATCTAATGCACAAATACTTAATACAATTTAATCTTTGATATAACCCTATATTAAGTTAACTTTTTAGACAGTGTACATCAGTGTACATATTTTATACCCATATCCATCCATATAAGTAATATTTAGTTAGTCATATGCCCATATTTCACCAAACTATTTTCAAAATTTTCCTCTGTAAATACCTCAACATCATTAGCTGAAAATAGGTGCATCGCGGAATAGGTGGTCGCCAGTGTGGCGACCACCTTACAGTTGACAAAATGATAGTTAGGAATCAGCCATCCAGTTTATTTTAAGAAATCCGTGCGTAAGCTCAAACTAATCAATAGAAATTTTTCTCGAAACTGAGGTAACCTACTTATTTAGGGATCTTGCTTTAAAATCACATTTGATTGCATTAATACAGTCTCTGAAATAATATTGGGTTGGATATTTTGATTGAAAATTTTTGAAACTGTAATTAGAGGCCAATTTGGCAATAGGGGATACAGTGACGTGTTACGAGAAATCTGTTGAAAATGACCTTCAAATTTTTATGAATGAATTGATCAGTCCTTCTTTGTTTAGGGTTCTTGGCTTTTGGTTAATATAATATGGTGACCACTGAAATAAACAACGAACTAACGAACGTTTATTTTACATTATTTTACATTCCAGTTCTCAGTGCTTGTGACATTTGACATTTATTTTGTAGGTTATTTATACTAATCATAATCATAGGATTAGTAATCAGCTGTAATTTTATGCTTAAATACCTATTTGTTTTTTATAATAAATTCGTCATAATGCTATTTATGGTTCATTTTCTGATTCTCAAGAGCTTGGTTGATTAAACGATCAGTATTTTAAAGTAAAACTAAATGGATCAACAAGAGCAGTTGTCAGAAAATGCCTCGAAGGAAGAAGGTAGGTATTTTCCTTAATTTGGTCACTTTCTTTTGTTCATCATTTATTGCAGACCTACAAAGTCGAATTCAAGGGTTAGAAATAGATAAGAAAAGAATACAAGATGAATTCAATATACAAAGAGCTAAATTAAAGGATTTATTTTTACAAAAGGAAGGTCAGTAGTGTTTATACCTATATACCCAACTAGAGTGGGTTCACCGGTTTTTGATCACTTAACAATATCTAAGCACTGAAATCCATAATAAAAACAGTTTTTCTAATACTACAGTAATTGACGAAACGCCACTTCTGAAACTGTTGATGACATCTCAGATATTCAGATGAAAATAGATAAGAAATAAAAGTGTCGCTTGACCTGTGCAACGCTTTGACACCATCCACTATAATGTATCTCTTAGGAATTATATTTCTTATGCATACAGGGAGATTCTGCTGAATGGTTCTGAAACTATTTGTGAAGAAGAGCAGTGTAACATTGAATGGATGCAGCAATTTTTCAATCAAATTGTTACTTTCTCACTCGAGATATTACTTTTATTTGTCAGTCTGTTTGAGGGATGAAAAAAATCAACTGCATGTTTGCATGAGGCCAACTTCTGTTTGGTTGCATTTCATCTTTTATAAATAATGTCATCTTTATTTTCACCCATTTGCAACTGAGGTAAAAAATTGTTCATTGGACTTCTTCCACAGATAATTTGAAACGCTTGGGATGTTTTTATGAACAACTTTATTGAATAACTATTTTATTTAATAATTGAACAACTTGAACTTTTACCATTTCTCCTTGATATATAGTTAATGACTTATTAAGTTTTACCACTCACAAAATATGCATTTATCAATTATTTATTTTTAAACTTGTTATCAAAGTAAAAAATTACAAAACTCATATTTCACCTATTTTGATCACCAAATAGATACCTACTGATATAACACCCAATAATGTCCAGTTTTTGCTGGCATTTGGCCATGTTTTTGTGAAAACTTTTCTGTCTGAAAAAAGTATGTATCATTAGTTTGGTCGAAAACACAACTCGTGATTTGATTGGAACAATCTATATAGATAACTAATTTTCAATCACTAAGTTTTGTCGTAAAATAATTGTAAAACTAAATTTATATATAAATATATAAGAAAATAATTATTGTCAAAATTTTGATAGTAAATTTATTTTCTAATATTAATTTACCAAATTGGCCACAAACTTCGAATACAAATAAACATTGATTTTATTTTAAATATATTTTAGGTACAAAATATATTATGTAAAGTAAAATGATACCGAGTTAAAAGATTTGAAATTTTGCAAGTGTTTACTGTTTGGCAATATTAGGACCCCATTACACAATTCAGAAACAAACATCAGGACATCACTTCGAAAAAACAGCATTACTTAATTACCGCAATACTTATGACCGAATACTTGTATTGCAAAATTGTAAGGTGGTAGAAATTTTATTTTAGATGCAGGAAAACAGGTCAAATAGTGTACTGATAAATTTTGTATAAATTAACAAATAATACTAGGTATTCTCTATAATTTAATGTTGGAGTGACCGAAAGCTGGTAGTACCTGAATAACTTGGAAGTTGTCCTGCTTAAAAATAACATTTTTTATATTTTAGCTGAACTTCAAAGAAGAAATCAAGAAAACTTCCAACTAAATGAGGAAATCGTAAAATTAAAAAACCAATTAGATGATTGTAAAAGTCAGTTGGTAGTGGATAGTATGACTTTAGAATCAAATTTTGAGGTTGAAAAACGTAAAGCCGAAGAAGAAATAGCAACTTTACAAAGATTAGTACATGGTAAATATTTTGTAACCGATAATTTACTAAAACTTTAATTAACAGAATATATATATTTGATCATAAGTGTTAGATTATGATACACAGGAACAAACATACTTAAATCCATACTCATGAAATAATGAGTCTCAGATATCAAAGACTTGATATATTTAATTCATATATAATTTCATAAAATGCTTGTGACATGTTAAGAAACTACTTATTTTCATGTTTTATACTGTTTAGTTACTTATTTTATATTATGTTGGTAGTGGAAAATACAAGATTGATAGATGTATTATGTGGCGTGTGTAAAAAGTTTTACATTGCAAATTATTTTTCTGTGTTAGCATATTTATTAAGAGTTAATAAAACTCAATGACCACACATAAGTAGTGAAGTTGTTTTTAAAACATACAAAATCCTAAAATTCAACATGACAATGCATGAAAAAGTACACAAACAGAAAAACCAAAAAGAAAAGTGCAGATGAAACCTTATTATCTTGGTACACTCAAGGTACTGACGAAAATAATACATAATTTAAATCAATACTGAACTCTTCTGGACAATCTGCTCTATCTATAACAAAAACAAAAAAAAAGCAACTGATGGAAAATGAAAAACTGATTTCATAAACTGAAAAGGAATTATTTGGTTATTTTACAGAAAACATTAATATGTATTACAATATTCTATTAATAAATAGAATTGTCACTATTTTTTTTTAATAAGGTCATCATTTTTTGTTTATTGGGTCAATACCTCAGTATGCTCAGTATAGAGCTATATATACCTATACTCGTAGGTCTTTATATGTCGATGTAGTGGGTTCAGTTCGCACTGTTTCAGCACACGCCCAGAAATGTTTCATTAAATGTAGGCTTGTATATATAACGTTTGCTCAAGGAGATGGATTAGCAATACACAAATTTAATATTTGTTTACAAGAACACCATTCTTGTGGTTAGAATAAGTATAGATACTATTATTGTTATAGAACTAGTGTCTACAGATAGATACAATTGTCTCACATCTATTAAATGTGTTTTTTTATTAAATACTAATATTGTTTCTACTTACTAAGTTATTTTTTAGTTGGTAATTTTTAAAAATCCAATTAAATATCTCACCAATAACAAATAATAGTAAAATTATTAACATAACTTCAATCATAATATTGAGGATTCCTCAATTATTTTCGTTGAACTATATTAATGACCTCCCTCAAAGCATAAAAGGAAAAATTACCATGTATGTTATTACTACAGATCATGATGATACATACGAGTACTTCATCCATTATGGTCTCAGTACGAAACTTTCTAAATATAAAATGACTTGTTTATTAATTGTTTATTCTTTTCTCTTTTTTTTTTTTGTCCTCAAAATGTAACTATACCTGCTAATTTTTCAAAACCATGTAGCATCTGTATGTACCATATTATATTTTTGAAATCAGAAAAAAATAAGCTTTTTATTGATATCATAGCCAACTATGGTTGCCATTTAAAAAACATAACTTTATTTTTTTCTCAAAAACTAAGATGCCCTTGAAATTTTCAAAATCACTGGTGAATTCCACGTAAAAAACACTATCACAGAGTATGTTTATATTATTTGTATATTTTATAGTTTTCGAGATATTTGAGTTTAAAAATGTTGGCGATTTTCAGTATTTTCAAAAGGTCTCGAAAAGTTGAAAATTAAAATTAAATCTGAAGGAAGCACTGAATTCCTTTTGTAATTCTGCCCAATTCTCTATCTCCATTATTAACAAAGTTAGCCATGTAAGGAGATAGATAATGGGATGGATAATGGAGATAGATAGCGAGTTCTCCTAAAAAAAAAACTAATGAGTTAGGTAACGCCAAGTCTAAATAAACACCCGGTATGACTTGAAATATTTTTCGAAAACACCTCATATAAATTGGCGAAACTTTGTTCTCTAAGATGTCAAATAAAAAAGCTATTAAAATAATTAATTTTAGGTGAGACACCCTTTAAGTATATTTAAAATTGTTATTGCTTATTAGACGCTCTAAATTTCATGATATAAAACCTTGTTTCTTAGGAATCAAAATTTATAATAAATTCCAACCTCTATATTAAATGCCAGTAATAATCTCAATTATTTTAAAAGATTGATTAAACACTGTTTCATTCAACATTTGTGAGTAATATCACGAATTAATCAACCTTTACAAATGAACCAATAGATATCTGTACACAAAAATTCAGTGTTACCAGTGGCGGTGCCTCCCCTGTAAAAATTATAAGAATTCCAATTTTTAAATACATAATATTTACTAACAACTAATAAATATATTAATAATATCCACTAATATAATAAATAATAATGTAAAATGTAAATGCTTTGTGTTCCCGTACTATTATTTGAAATTATTTCCAATCACAAACGACCCAACGCCATCTATGGTCATTCTTGGGCGCCTCAGTAAAAATTACCACGGTCTGCTAACTATTTGGTTTGTATCGCGGGTACAGGCCGCAACCGTCTTTCGTCTTTAAGACGGCTGCGGTCGAGTGTTTTCGGATAAATGAATTATTTGCGCATGCGTGTGAGATCTGAACACGTGCTTTTTGAATAAAGCTAGAGGCAAGTGGAGGCAAGACCGCCCACTATCCCATCCTTTCCATCTTACAAATTTGCTGGAAAATAAGAATAAGCATGTAGGGATGAAGATTGAAGACGTTTGCATAATGTTGTTTATGTTTCGTCGTTTCGTCTAAATACCGGCAGACCGGCACATAGACACTTTTTAGTAATAATACTGAATAGTGAGAAGTGTGAAATAGAACAGAAGCAGAAATACAGGTAATATTTGTAAAATTATACGAGTATACCTAGTTCAAATTGTAACATATCTTTTTGACTAAGTAGAGATCCTTCTCTCCTTATTCCTATAAAAATGTAGGTAAATCCAAACTGTTAGAAAACTTATTTGGTAGACTTCTCATTAAGTTAGACTCGTTATGTCTATGGTTATTTTCTTATTGTTTCTTTGCTTCGCTGTAGGTGTTAAGTGTCATATTTTTTAACAATAAAATACTTATTTAATTTTTGTGAAAAGACATACCTATCTTCTACTTATCTTATATAGGTATTATTATAATACTTAACATAATTACTGTTAGTAGGTATAGTGTATACCTATGTATAATCTTTTGATAATCAAATAGGTATTAAATATTACTTATTATTTACTATTACCTATTTTAATATTATTTAAATAATTTTTGTCGAGATTTCTGGCAAACGCATCAAAAAAGGGATGTTTGTCTAATGAAACCTATTTCTTTAAGCAAATATTTTTCCTCTGGGAATTTCTAATTTCTAATTTTAGGGCGTTTGCCCTTGAAAAATGAAAAATGAAAAATTTTTGCCGGCGGCGCTTTTATTTTTTCGTGCGCCCCATCGTACCCACCCGAATCTCACCAGCCACCACTGATTTATCTATGCCTCCCCTAAAGAAAAATTCACGAGCCGCCACTGAGTGTCACATCGCTTTCATTTTCACAGTCAAGAAATAATATAATCCATTTTTTCAACAAATTTTCATCCTTGGAAGCTACCCCAGGCCATAAAGAAACAATTCTAACTCTTTCGTCTATCTTCACAGTCAAGAAATAAAATAATTTGCGATTGTTGCCAATGAATTGAGTTGGCATCATTTTGATACTTCCAAATTAAACAATGCATCGAGACTTCTGTATAGTTTTTTATCTGTGGTAATATAAATTAATTTTTTTTTTGAAATTTTGCTTGATGTGTTGATTCAACTGTTGATGTAGAACCATTTCTACTTAGTTTAAATTCATTCGTCCAGAAAATACTTATTTTCAAGTATTAATAAAATGCATCAGTACAGTGTATGCCATACACATCACTGTATCTCAAAACCAATTTTCTACTTTCATCGGACTTTTCAAGTTATGGAAGGAGGAATATATATATTCCATCCAAGTACTTCTTCCTCCCAAGTCTTTCATTTTACAAACATTTTTGAAGAGTTAAATCATATACCTGGTCATATCGTAATCATATGATCACATACTAAAGGTTCATTAGATAAAACTAATACTTTAACGCCTAATAATATTGAGTTCATTTACATTGTAATGTTTCATTTTAAATTTAAGTAGTTATATGTATATAAAACTGGGCACGTTTTTATTTTTTCAGAGACTGTAGAAGAATCTAGTTCAACTAGATCATTGTATGATACTGAATTATCAAAATTAGAATCCTATATCCAACAACTTCAACGGGAAATAACTGATTTGAAACAAGAAAAGAATCAGTCACCACATCACACAACACAGGTCTTTGTCAAACTATTAAGATACCCTACTTACTTTAAATATTGTTGATAAATATGTAAATAAATGGTCATTTGAATTATAATCTAGTAGCATAAAATTTCAGTAAATAACTCATTAGTTTATTTTCACTAAAAAAATGCTTCAACTTTTAAATACACTGAAGGTTTTATTTAATTAAAATCGTCTTTTTTACTCATTTAAATTGTCACTTATTTTTAGGAACATAGTAGTTTAGCTCCAAGTCAGATGTTAAATGTTCTGTCAAAAGGATTAAAGAAACTAGGAGCTGATTCATTTTCATCCCAAGAAAGTGTCGATGAAGGCATAAAAAAGGTACCTATTATTGATTTGTAAAATAATAAACCAATAAGTTACACTCTAAAAGTGAGTTATATCTTGGGTGTTATATAAAACTTTTTCAACATAACCCTCAAAAATATTACAATACAAATTTAAAGAACAATTTTATTATGAAAACTAATTATTTAGAAGCTTTAAGGTTTATTATAATAATTTATTTTTATATTTATATAAAAGACACGTGTTAATGTAAAATCCACAAAATAAAATGTTTCAAATACCTATACATGTGTTTTAAGACATCAGAGGCGATTATTGTCTCATACAAATTAATTTTTAGACCCATGAAGATGCAGAAGTATTACGTTCTCTTGTTGAACCGTTGGCAGATCAAATAAAGGCCCTGAAGGAAAAGTTGAGAGCTACTGACGAGCAGCTTCAGAAATGTAAAGAATGTGGTCATAATCAAGACGAGGTAAATATTAAACAAATATTGATTTATATGGAGGGAGCATTTGCGGCAAGCGCAATAATAATATGCCACTCCCTCCCCCAAGCATGTCTATAACTTTTGGGCTCATCATTGTGATGAGAATGAGGGGTATATATAAAATGTTGAAAAGGGGAGTTGTTTCATCTCTTTTTCTACAATCGAAAATTATTTTTACATATACAGAGTGCACCGTTGAGCGGTTACAGCATCCAACATTTGTTTGTTATATGGAATACCCTGTGTTTTATACGAGATTTTGATTAAGCTTAATATTCCCCATACATTGGTGTACCGCTTGCTGGTCTTGTATGCGGGGTTGCCAAGTTATTTCGGTTCTTTAAAAAATTTGGGGAAAAACATAACCTTGTAGAAAAATCATAGTAGCCTTGTTTCTGATAATTAAAGGTTGAGATTTGGTAGTTAGATAATCAAACCCTTATACTATACACCGATATCATAAAATTATTTGCTTGTACCGAGTGTGAATGTATTTTCTTTTTCTTTAAACCACTACATTTTATCATAATAAAAATGTCTGTTATATGGCGATGACCTTAAATTTTATGCCTAAATAGAAGCTATTAAGGCTGACAGAAAACATGTTTCACAATGAGGTTTATCAATAGAGTCATTGAATGTTCTATTCAATGACTCCATTATTCTGACATCTAAGCATGCTCATATATACTGTTTAATAAGGCACCCTTTTCTAAGGTTAGTGCTTGAACTTAATTCTACAGGTTTACGGTACGGTAATATAATAATACGGTAATTTTAGAATATTGTTTATGTATGTTTAAAGTGACAAGGATAAATTACACAAAAGTATTAACAATAATAGAATATGTATATGAAAATAAAATGTATTTATGTCAAAACTCAAGCTGGGGTGTCAGTACAAAAAATTTACACAGCTTTATGGCCTTAAACTCAAATATTACAACCTTATTTCGTTTCTTCTTTTCTAAATTCTAATAACTTCACTTGGATTTGGAACAATTTTAGGTTTTAAGGAAAATATGTCAAAACAAGCCACCCTGTTTAGTCCGTTCAATAACTACAATTTTGAGAAAAGAATAACGTCATTCAAATAAAGTTATTGTTAATATTGCGTGATAGTATTAAAGATTAAAGAGATTTCCAAAAACTCTCTAATGTCAGAATCTCATTATTTTACAATCCAATATGTCAACAACTTTGTTCTCAGTTATTTGACAACATATCTATTGAGTAAGAATTCATCATCATAACAATTGAAATGGGGACGGTTGCTGTAGGGAAACAAATGAACAACTTTAAACAACAACAACAATAAAACCAAGGTTATTCTCAAACTCATTTTCAAGGATGAATTCTCAAACACTTCATGTGACTTCACTATTTAAACAACTTGCACTTAATTTGGTATCATTGTAAAGATAATTCTTAGCGTTTAAGTATATCGAAAAAAACATATGTGTTACTTTTCAAAAAAATAATATATTTAAAATTTTATGAATTTATCTGATTATATTATGATTCTATGTTTGGTTTTTATTTCTTTTGATTCTTTTAATTCACCATTTTAATGAGGTATCATGTATATGAAGTCCTTCCTCTAAACATTTTTTATATATGTCCTAATAACCGATATATATATATATATGCTTAGACATGGAAAATCTATCACACTATATAAGTATACGCACTTTCGTAAATTCAGCACAGTTTTATGATGGATGACGTAACTGATGGATGTGATGAATTTATGCTGGATTTGTGATTCCATCAGAACAATTGACAGTTAGGATTAATTTACGAACTGAAATTAGGTTTAATGATAGATGGAGACATGCGCATAAACGTCCATTTCATGAATCTCTGTGAGTAAGAATTTTGTCTCCCCAACCAAAATATCCACTAGAATTTGTTCACCCTCCATTGTGACCAACAAATCTACTAGGTACTTTGTGCTTACTTTTATGCTTTTATCAAAATTGCATCCCTTGAACCAAACAAAAAACAACATACTAACCTCAAAATTAATGACATGACAGTTCCCCCTCTTTTTTCCATCACAAAATTGAAATCCATCATAACTATTTAAAGATGGAAGTGATGGTTTTCTGATGGAACATCATACATCATAAAGCAATTGCTGAATTTACGAACGGCTGTTACTGTTTTGTGATGGAAATGATTCCATCTTTTTGAGAAATGATGGATTTACGAAAGCACGTTATATATCATTACAGTAAAAACTTGTTTATCTGGACTAGGTAGGACCGCCGTCGACCCGGATAATCGAAAATCTGAATAACAGAGCGAAATGATAAATTTTAAATTTATACGTACACATACGTGTACATTTTATTTTTTTATGCATAATATACCTACAAAAATCAAAACATATACATATGAACATATGTATACATACAAATTAAATGAAGGTCTATAATAAAATGACTGCCAGCATGACTTGCCATGGTCATATTCCCGTGGAGTATTTTTTAAAAGTTCCCCTTTATCCATTCTGTTCAAAGCCTCAAGTTTTTTTTGCATACTATTAACCACCTTTTTGCCCTTGGAAGACATAATGGAAAAATATTATATATTACAAAATACCAAACTATTGTCGAAGATTCTCGACGTGAGCTAAACATGTTAGAACTGCAGACTATGTACATAATATTATTGCGCCACACTATGAATTATGTCTATCGCCTCGCCTGTGCATCTCTTCTTCCGACATTCAGTGATACCGTTACCAGGCACGACGCTTGGTAAGCGGATCATCATCATTACTACGTTTTGCGGTATTTCTACTTTCTGATAAATCTCGATCCGGGTCATCGAGGTCCGGATGCTCAAGTTTTTACTATATTATTTTTTTTTTCAGGCTAATAAAGGTGTAGACCAGTCTTCTCAACATGTGAACATGAATGCTACAGCTGCCACAAATACATCATTTGATTCATCCAAAGTTTCTATATGCGACATGTGCAGCAATTACGAGGCACAGCTTGTTAAGGAACAGAAAAAAACAAGTGAATTAGAAACAAAAGTACATACTGCTGAGAAAGCAGCAGAAAGACACAAGGAAGAGCTTATGAAAGAAATTGGTTTTAGGAAAGAAATGGAGGAAAAATGGAATGAAAAGAAAGAAGAACATAAGCAACAGGTAATAAAATATAATTCAGTTTTTTTCTTTAACCTACTCAAATAACAATTCTACATCTTAATAAATAAATTTAATTGGATATTGGAGTCCACCCATATATTTGCGCTATATTATTATACTAATAATAATAATTGTATAGCAATTATACATCAGTTTTCTTAAAGAATTGTATTAACGGTGCAGGTTCAAAGTGAAATGTCCAACCATATTAAATCTATCCAAAGCTGTTCAAATTTACAAGTACATAGAAATTAACTAAACTTTTGGAGAACATGTAACAGCCGACAAGTTTATCAATGTTATGTAGATGTTTTGACCAATCATGTTCATATTAGGGCTAGGGTCGATTAATGGATATGTTTCGAATATAGCATTACAAATAGTCGATTAATGTATTTATTGATACAATCAGTTAATCGGTTTTGATTATACCATTACAAGCTGTAGATTAATTAATGTTTTGATTATGTAATCATACGTTATTGATTAATCGGCTTTAATTGGGTGCTTTGACTGTCACTACAAATAATCAATTAATCAACTTGCATTCATTAATTGATGTTTTGGTTATGTCCTTTCAAATTGTGTATTATTAGGTTGAATACGGCACGCCTCCAGGACTGATGCGTGTCTTTTACCTTAAACCTTAACCAAAACCTTAAAATTTTGCAAAAGCTATATTTTCGTGAATATATTCTTTAGTCTAACTTTACAAGTAGCTTCAGAATTGTTATC
Source organism: Pogonocherus hispidulus (assembly GCA_963924545.1). Lineage (NCBI taxonomy): Eukaryota > Metazoa > Arthropoda > Insecta > Coleoptera > Cerambycidae > Pogonocherus > Pogonocherus hispidulus. Next base: position 31,314,732 of record OZ004698.1, read on the forward strand.
GTCTCCGGAATTCAACCGTACTAAATAAGCTTACCGGTCCGATAAGATCAGTAACACACTGAATTACCAGTTCATTATTAATGTACGGTATCGGGTTTGCGGGGCCAGTACTGAAGTTGTTACTGTCTTTAATATAAAACAAGTCTATATGTGTAAAAGCATGTTTAGTGTTTTGTGTAGATGAAGTAGTAGTATATCCGAAATACATTTGTATTACTGACTAGTCTCTGTTTTGTTATTTTATCAGAATGTCGTCGCGTGCTACAAAAATATTGTTTTATCTCAGCAGAATGCTGATTCAGGTGCTGCTTTGGTACGCGAATGTCAAACACCACAAGCTTCTGAAAAAAAAATATGGTTTACATAATGAATCACCATTGCAAACACTAGAAAATAATAGTGCTTCTGAAGTAGACTTTGAGTCAGGCAACTCAGTTCTCCATAAAAATTACATGCCGTCATAATCAGACTCTGAGAGTAGTGAGAATCAATCCAATCATGACGAATACCTAGAATATACTAATACTGAGAGTGAATTGACTCTTTAAGAATTATTAAATGGATGGATAAACAACCAGTTTTGATTTTAAGCACAGACTCAAGTCACATTGCAAAATACATATCTACTGGTAAGCGAACAAGTTAAGGTGATGATATATTGAACGCAAGAGTAAATATTGACTATAACAAAGCCAAAAAGGGGGTTGATTTTAGTAACCAAAAGTTGTCATACCATTTAGTTTTACGCCGAAGTCTTAAATGGTACCGAAAGCTAGGTTTTGAAATTTTATTTGGTGTGTATATTGTGAATTCTTGGATAATTTATAATAGAATTACTTCATCAAGAGTATCCATAACAGAATTTAGAAAAAAATTAGTGCTGGAATTAGTTTTAACCCCATAACCACAAGATACAGTAATTCCAAAAAGAGCATCACATACATTCAGGTGACCATTGGGACCTGGGAACAATTAGAGAAGACAATGCTCCGGCTGCTACGATACATTGTGTGAAAGTCACTCCAGTAGGAAAGCCAGCAATTTAATCTCAAAAGTGACCAGTTTTTGCAATAACTGCCCTGGAAAACCAGGAATCTGCCTGAAATGTTTCAATGAAAAATAAATAATTATTATTTCATATAATTTTCTCAAGCAAATTCATTCCCAGTAAAAAATATATTTACTTTTACATTCCTTATTTTTATATTTTTCTTCACATATTAGGCAATAACCAGTAATAAAACAGTCTACGATTCTTCATTTTAGTATTTTAAACCAAAGTGAAAATTTCCAAGGATTTGAACATGACAAAATAATTATAGGGGGACGTAACATTACACGTAAGTATTATGGTGTATTAGTAAGAAAATTACCAACTAAATTAGTCATAATTTATCAATAATAAATAATAGTAATACTTTATCATTCCAATAGTCCAAAAAACCGGTAACGCACAGTTGCGTAAAAGCCTGATTTCAATGACTCATATCGATTCCACAATTAATACATTGTCGGAGTAATCAATTTACAGATTAATTGACTTATCAATAACCTGATTTACTGATTAATTGAACAGACTGACAAATCAGGCACAATCGATTATGCAGACATAATCAATTAATCGGACACAATTGATTAATCAATAACTTGATTTATTGATTAACAGAATACGATTGATATATCAGACACAATCGTTTAATCATGAACCGGCAACAATCAATTACTTTTAATAATCGATTATATGAATCCATAATTGCCCAACTCTCGTGCATACTAATCGAGTAACCAGTAAATTTACTTAAATCATATTTTTGCACATAAATGTTTGATAAAATACAAAAGTTATACTTCTAATAATTTTATACCAACTTCAAGAATTCCTCAAGAATCTAATTTAGTGCCTCTTCCATTTAATTTTTTTATTAAGGATTTACCATTTTAAATGAATAACTCAAACTTTTTCTGACATTTTGAATTTTACCATGCAATAAAATCAAACTTAAGACTGATTAATTACAAATAGATAGTAGAAATTTTTATACAGGGCTCCGAATCTCGTTTGATTTCAATCGATAGCTCGGGTAAAGTTTTTTATATCATTACCGTTGTTTGTAACATTTATCAATACTGTAAAAGTATTTTCGTTGTTAAACAATATAATTCCAGTTTAAGAGTTTTAATCGGACCGCTGGCTCAGCTTTTGGCTTGTCAATCACTTAACTAGAGCTCGTGGGTTGAAAATTTTTAATTGCATTGACTACTTATAAAGACCGTTTGCAGGGGTGGGTTGGCAACCATCCTGACATGCATGCCTAGGATAGGAACAATATCAATTTGGTGTTATATATGAGAGTTTAACATCAGTTGATGTTTGACAGTCCCTTTACTAATGAGGTTTTTCAGATTTTCCTCATTCCAGCACTGAATGGTGCTGGAATAAATTTTTTGGTTAAATACCTGAATAAATATGTATGTGAAGAGTATAAACTTTAAAAAAATATTCCACTGAAAGATCTTCCTTAACATAATTCAACCTAAATAACTCGAAAACCTCGTTACTTTACTTTATCGAAGGAATAACCATATTGACCGCCATCATATTGTGACCTATCCTAATCTAACAATATGAGGATAGTGCGTTCAGGGAAAAATTTAATATAATGGGCAAATATTTTTCTCCAAATTTTCCTCTAAACATGCTCCTCTTGCATTGGCAGAGCAGAGGAAATTGGCAATATTATTTTGTCCTATTCAAGAAACTGGATCAATTGACCTCTCAGCAGACACGCACTGATGATTTGGCAAACATTTTTATTTTGTTACAAATGTGTTTTTCCGAAACACTCAATTTAACCATAGGGTAAGCTCGCATACATTTTTAAAATTTCCTATCATGATATCAGAGATCAGTTTCAAACATTGTTTAAAATATTTTGATTTCATACTATATACTTTTCATGTAGAGTAAGAAAAAATAATAAACGTTATATGCTGCCATTTAAAAAAATTATATTGATACATACCCAATAAAAGTAAAGCATCCTATAAATCAGAATTATTTGCAATTTGTAGAACTTGAGAAACTAGACAACATTGTAAAAAAGAACGATTCACTTAGATATTTCATTTCTCAAAAATAAAATTACATTATAAAAAATATCATGTAAATCACAAAACAAAAAATTCTGAGGTAGGTATATAAAAAATTATAATAGGAAGACAAAATAAATACTTATTTTATTTTATGGTGCCATCGTGACTGTGCTACAGTGTGAACAACAATCATCAGATGATGTTAACTTTGGAAATTTTAAAATATTGGTAATGCTCTTTTTGTTTTGCCAATTTTTGAGAGAAAATTCGTATTATTTGGAAATATTCATGATTCATATCTCTAGCAGTATCATTTACTTCAAAATTTATTATATCACTTCTGCCTTTCAAAATTACATCTTAAAACAAGATTTTTTCAATGGTTCTTGTACAGCCAAATTTCTGGTTCTGAAAATTACTTAAGAAGTGCTAAAGAATTTAAGAAAAATCATCCTAATAAAAAGTTTATGCCATGCATATATCTAGAAGATTTAAAATGCCATGATTTCGCAAAATTCAATTTGTTTGGATCACAAGTTTTGTTTTTTAACAATGTAGATACATTTGCATGGATACAGAAGAAAATTGCAGTTTTATGGATACCACTGGAAAACATTTTTCAATAATTATTGTCCAGAAATACGTGTTAATTAAAGGGTTGCCATTCAACATTTTTTATTTGAGATGGTTTTAGCTTTCAAGGAAGTTGGAACATCAGTTATGTAATTCTAGTTCCCCATTGATATTACCAAAACTGTTTTTGAAGTAATTCTTTATTTCTCAGAATATAGACAATATGCAACTTTTTAAAATGTATATTACTATTAATTGTTTATAGAGATATAATTAGTCAATAGACAAATTACCAAGAGATAAAACCTGTAGGTACTTTTATTTCTTAATTATTACTTAAATTCAATCCAAATTAACATAAGTTCTTTTATTAGATATTTAATAAACAAACATTTTCAAAAGCCAGTAGATAATATAAACATATTTTCATTAACACTGATAATTATTACTGTGGATTTCACTTGCCTATTGCCTATTATTTCCATCCTGATGGCAGAAACTACAGAACATGCTGTTAATATTCAATATTACAGGTGGCTGAACTGACCAGAGCTACAGAGTGCACAGAACAGGACCTAAAAGAGCTGAGGCAGTTCTTTAATCAAAGTTGTTCAGAAATGAAGATGAATTTAGGTAGATTAACACATGAACGAGAAGAACTTCATGAAGAACTTGAAAAGTATGTTCATATTGTTTTTCATTCTCTAGCTAATAGATGTTGTTGCTATATTACCAACAAAATAAAAATATTTCATGTATGTAAATAAACTTAATGTCAATATCTCCTACTTAAGCCCCATTGAGCACTTGGGAGATAACATAGGACAGTGGGGCTCGCCAGGGGACGCAAGTGAAGCACCTCTTCACCTAAAATTTCCGTTTGATTGTATCAATTTTGAATTTCATATACATTTTGTAATTTAGATATATTTTGACACTGAAAATGTATTATGTTTGTTTTATCCACAGAAATAAACAATAATTATTATAAAACATTGTGCGCTGAACGCTTTCTAAAAAAACATTGCCTTCGTTGAGAGCGAACATTAAATCCCGTACCGTTCCATTTTTATAATAAGCAAGTGACGCATATCGCTATCAGGTCGTATTTCCGCGACAATCGTGATGGCGGTTGGCATGGCAACAGGTCAGCTGATACGTGACTAAACTGCCCTGTGGGCGAATAAGTGTCGCAGTTCGATAGCCACATCACATCACTCCTATCGTCCTGCCAGTTTTGCCTCCATACGCGACGCCGCGCTGATTAAAAAACAATTAAATTCAGTTTACATTCTTATTCAATTGTTTATATTCTTAAGTGATTCCAATAAACAGAAGTCCATAAACAGCCCAAATAGGACCTGTCTATGGACATATTGCTGTGTCCAGCCACTTTGTATGGTCTGCAACAACCAATAAAAAGAAATCAAGAATTTACCTAATATTAAACCATTTAGATATGTATGTTGGGTAAACGGGAAAATATAATCTGTGTATATAATATATGTTAAGAAAATTTCATTCAACCAATGTATGAATAAGTTCTCTTCTCTTCTGAATAAATTATTATTGAGTAAAATCCATTTTGACAATTTATATTTAAAAACTTTTTTAGAATTCATTTTTTTAAATCATTAGGTAAGACATTAAACAAACGTGGGATTGTGTGCACAAAAAACCTCTGTCCGATCGACTTGTGTGCCCGAGGCAATGCCAAATTTAATGCCCCGATATTCCGAGTCCTATAGGAATGACAATAATGCTCAGAGAACTTATTCGAGAGTCGAGAAATACAAGCGAAAATTTACAATAAAGTTGTCTCAGGTCCATCAAACCTGCTTCCGCATATAGTTCATTACTTGGGTATAAAATTGGTATATCAAAAATCTTTTCTGCATGTTTTCTAGTGGTACCAAATGAGTATTTCTTACACTGAGAATTCTTAATAATAATACATATTCATTGTTTTCTATCAATCGTAAAAATGTTTCGTATGCATGATCCAGTTTTTGTTTTTTAAATTGCGAGAGACCTGTGCCTTCTCTCGTTGTTGAAAAAAAGGGAGAAAAAAAAAAGAAAGTAGAACAACGTATGTAATGGACTGTGATATAATTATCAAACAATTTACAAAACCACAATCAAAAAGAATTTTTCATTTTTTACATTTGGAATGATGCCCTATAACTAACCTAAACAAAAAGCTGGAACAAAAATCGGATTGTTCCAGCTATTATATCCTGGTGAAGCATTTAATAATGTTCCGTCCAACAGACTTAAGTGGCATAGTTCGAAGCTTTATAAATTTTACAGCTGGATAGGTAGGAGAGATAAGATTGCCTGGCCACCATGGGCTCCTGATTTAACACCTTAAGCCTGTGTCCTGTGCTCTTATCCTATTCAAGAGTCAGTGTCAAATGTTCGTTTTAATTAATAAATTATGATGCCGGGTGCATCAAATATCATCGAAAAAAACGAAACTTGAGAGATAGGAATTACATTAAGTGAAAACTCTTATTAGTTTATTCGCTTTAGTTGCTATATGGGTTGCTATAAAAATGCTATGGGTTGGCTAAGCAGGGGAGGAGGCGTCAACTACCATTTCAAAATATAGCTTATTAGATCCTATAATTATCCTCCAATTTCTACATTTTATCTCCACCCTGTTAAATGTTATAAGACCATTCTGGTACTTTTTTCGGTCATTGTATATGTATATATTTAATTAATGAATTTAGTTCAAATTAAATTTTGGTGGAATGAACAAACCTTGCTTGTTTTCTTGTCACACAAACATCCCTCGTTACACAAATTGATGCTCTACCTAACTAGTTACTCCATGAAAAGCTATTAAAGAACATTTTTAAAATAAATTTTACTGTCATTGTTTGATTTAATAATTTGAATATAGTGACATTTTTTTTTTTTTTTTTCAGGTTACAGAAAGAAAATGATAGTTTAGTAGGAAAATACACGATACATTCCCAGGATTTGCAGAGTGAGGTTATTAATCTTCCAAACACAGTAGAGGTGAAGAAATATTTTTAAGTTCTTAAAAAAAAACTAATGCTTTAAACCTTTTTTAATAACATAAAACAGAAGATTAGGTAAAAAGTTAACCTTGAAATAATGATATACAGTGTGTCCAAGATAAAGATGGGATAGCATTTCGATCTTGGAAACGGTAAGAGCTAAACTCAAGAGGCTTTTCCTCGTTAATTTTTAATGGTGGTAACAACAAGCTAAAAACGTAATTAAACTATTACTTGTGATACATCATTGAATTGAGAATAAGAAATGGTATCAAAATTTCTATTTAAAAATACAGGGTCGTATTTAAAAAAAAAAGTTGATGATGGTTTCTCGGAAACGAAATGTCGTACAAAAACTTGATGAATGCCATCTTGTTAAGCTCAAAAAGTGACAATGGAAAAGTATTTTTTATTTTTTGGTAGCTGTTAAAATAACGCCAGAAATAAATAAAAACAAATATCACAAAAAAATGTTTTTCCAAATATTTCGAAATCAAAAAAAGATAACTTATTTTTGCAAAGTCCATGTAAAAGGTATTCAAACTGCTCAACTTTTTCATAATTTAACCAACTTTGTATCTCTTACCGTTTCCAAGATCCCAATGCTATCCCATCTTTATCTTGGACACACTGTATAGCTTTAAATTTGAAGTACCTTCAATTAAAGTGGCAGGTTAATGATTTGCAAATTATGTCATTGATTCGAACAACTGATAGCAGGAATTTATCATCTTATATAGGTAAAGGTCATTCACGTTAAGTTTAAAGTGACGTCAATTTCAGTAATTAATTGTTGTCAATATTCGATAAACAAATGACCAATAAATTAGCGTAGCATTTGCCATTTACAAAGAGTTTTATATTTGGCAACCCTTCTGTGCGTTGTCAAGTTGATATTTATTTGTTTTGCCTCTCTATTGTTTGCTGGTTTTTTGGTGTTTGGTTCTGCTTAAATTTTGCTCGTGTATTTTCTATTTACGTTTTCTAGTTATTCACTTTATTTACACTAAAAGCAGTTCTTCTCAGAACTAAAACCGTTGTGATTCTGTGACATTCTTCAAACTCCTGCCCGCAAAAAACCTGTCAACGGTGTATTTTTTGACAAGGCGACGTCACTTTAAACTTAACGTGAATGACCTTTAGTACTTAGCAATTATTATTCAACAGATGTTTTCTCAAAGAACATTTCTCTCATTGGTTCCAAGAACAAAATAAAAAATATATTAAATATAAAAATAGTACAATCTGTAAAATAGAGCCTATATGGTCATGTTATAATTTTTTATTTTAGTTATTAATAATCCTAATATCTGCACTCAGCCTTGAATTAATTGAGTTAGTATGGTAGGGAGACACTGTAAGCATCCTTTCCACATACAAAAAACAGGTGCACTAGATGTAGCTATGTGTAGTAAGAATATGGCTGCCTCGCCATATTATTTAGGTCCAAATTATTTAGAATGATAAGTCAGAAATTGGGAACCAAAATAATGCAATACAATAAAACAAAGTTTGAAATAAACAATGGTCATACAGATGTAAAAAAATTGTTTATGGTTTCTTAAATAATACAATTTTATTGCTGTGATGGCTAATGCTTTCAGATTTATTATTTTTCTTTTACTAAAGTACAGACCGTCACACATAACTTTGCGTCTCTGCCTCAAACACTGATGCGCGAGAATTGAGAGAGAACGCAGTACGCACTATAATATAGGGTAGCGGCTACATGCACTTTGTCCTTGTCATGTCCACTGCGCAACTCCAGGCACGAGTGGATCTCAGACGCAAAGTTATTTGTGTCGGTCTGTACTACATTTTCAGTAAATTAGCTTTAAAAATTAAACAATGTATTCTGCAAAATATGCTATGATATATTTTGAAAATTTTAATTAAGGATTTGATATTCCTAGCTCCTGGTTCCAGGTAATTCTTTAGCCTATACTACCATTGACCCGATAACTTTGCTCACTTTCCCCCTTCTTACCTGTCCACCTTACATATTCAGGGCCTTGTGTATTACCCTAAGTTAGTATGACTAATTATCTTGATATTGGTTTCAAAATGATATGGGCTTGATAATTGATAACCGTTAATGTCCAGAAATTTCGTCGTCAACAAAAGTAACATCATCCAGCACCACAAGGCTTACAGCATTAGACAGAATAACATTTTGCTGCGGATGCCCTCATTTCACCGGAGCCACTAATGTTTCCTCCAGTATAAATATACATATTAATTTTTCCCTGAACATCTCTAGTCTATCCACCTTGAGACGTTTTTATGTTAGATCTTATTATAGTTGTTATCGAATGTTCGAACGAATTATACTATTAAATTCTATTCAAGCAATCAATTATAAATTAAAACATTAACTAATTACTTGTAATATGCCAAATACAGCTCTGCATATTTACAAATTCGTAATGCAAACCTGTGAAATGTTATTCTGCATAATTTATTTTTATCAATAAAGTCTCTGCTATTACAGCTACTATGGGCGCGCGAAACCATTATTTTTTAATATTGTAGGTATATCTCTAAGACATATACAAATTTACTAAAAAACTTGCTTAACTAAATTGATGTATGCACCACAGCCGCTTGTCAGTTTTAACAAAAAGTGTCGTATCAATATGACGGTACCTATGCTATTTTTTACTATGAAATAGCTCCTCCCTAGAATCCTAACTCAAGGCTTGAATTCTAAAAAAATAATCATGTATTATCATATCAAGATCATGTCATCACGAAATGATATCAGTGGTAAATTATTAGTAGAGCCGATGAATATGTCCCTCTAACGAGTGTATTCAAGACAATTGGCCCTTAAATCATGGCATGTAACATCTATTTGGGATTTCATCTTGAGTTTTAACTGAAAATTAATATCCACAAGATAAATATGAATATTCCCAATTAAAATTTCTTCATTACTGATTTCTTAAGGTACATTTATATTCAATTTCAATACCTCTTTAGTTTCAATAAAAATATTGTGCTTGATATATCAGAATTCATTCGATACCTACATTTCGATTGTAAATTTCAACTAGGATTAAATTCAAATCAATTTCAAAAGTTTATTGCACTGTTTATATTTTAAACGGCAGTGCTCATTATATTATAGCCAAATTAAAGTTTGCACATGTAACCTGTTTAACTCAAAAAGTTTTTTAGTTCCGAATTAACTAATCTTGGTAGATCTTGCCAGTACTCTCTTCATCCCCTTCAAGGCCAGAATAGCCCAAGATCTAGACCAGAGTTCCTATTAGGGAAACTTCATTTTCGTACTATTAAGAACAGTCGCCTAAGTCATTTTTACGTAATTTTCAAATATGAATGTTTTTACACGACTCAGAGATAGAGATAGGTGTCAAAACAAGAAAAGGAGTGTGGTAAAGATGTAAACGAAAAGGTAATGTTTAGGAAGTGCCAGGTTTAGGGTAGGAGAAAAGCGGGTTTTGCGATAGGAGTTGGATCAATCTCAATCTCCATGGGTTTCCCAGTTGCATGGGTATCAAGGGTTTGACCTCCCTCATTACGTTAGCTTTTTTACTTCGTTACAAGTTCTACAAGAAGCAAAGTATCAAGTCCTCCACAGTAGAGTCTCACAATACCGGGACAAGGCAAGCATACTCTGGGAGGTTGCCTGGTAGTTTAGAGTTCCCGCAAAGGACACCTATCATCCCGGTGCTATTCAACTATAGACGCAGGTCGAACAACATCCTAGCTTGGGTGAATTTATTAACTGTCCTTGTCTAGATTCCATCCTTACAATATATTTAGTTGTAAGCAGAGCCACCTCGAGCAAGATGTGGCTCTTCACCACGAACTAATGGTCTTAAGAACCTTAAATTAAGCCTGCGGGTTTTAATCTGATAAATAAACTGGTGAAGATTGAGATATTTGAAAATTTTTACTGCAAGAATGCAATTATCTAGGATTAGTGAGCCCAATTATACTTTTGCATATGCCATTTTTTCTTAATATTAAAAATAATAAAAAAAAATAACTTAATATTGAAAGTTGTAGGGGGAATTCTCACAAAATCACCCTAACATAAGTAAAGCAATCAATATAAAACATGCTTTTATAAAATAATAATTTTAGGAATTACACGAACTAGTTCTTAGGAGCCACCAGGAATTGATCATAGCAAAAATTGGAAAGGAAGCTGCAGAAGAAAAAGTAAATAGTCTTCAATCTGATATTATGCTTTTAAATGATCAAATAACCAATAATGAGCATGAAAGAAAAGGCATAGAAGAAACCCTGGACCAAGAAATAAAAACACTAAGGTACATTTAAATTTATCATTTTTGACTGAGTATAAAAACAGTGAATATGTACTTTTAAATTTGGGAAATTTATTTAATCAGTATTTTAACCATTAAGACAAAACTATTAGGTGATACTATTCCCAAAGGACAGAATGGGCAAATCAAATTTAATGCCTCCTGTTGTAATCTTCCTTCTTCCTTGAAGAAAGAAGATTCGATTAATGTTCTTGATGATTAAGTAAAACCCTTGTTTATGTAATTTATAGTTAGTTAACGTCAATCGTAACAAAAAAATATATGATCCAGCAAGTGCAGCCTTCTAACAATTAGTACTTTAACTCATTGAAGTAATACAGAGTGTAGTGCTCACCCGTACAGATATCTTCACGGGCTGCTTACTAATCTAACAGCGTTGTCAGAGTAACAGCGAGCCGGTGACTTAGAGTTTAGTGTCTGGATCGCTCAACCCAGAGGTCGTGGGTTCGAATCCCCATTTCAAAAAACAATTTTTAATTAAATTGTTTGGTGTTGCGGCCCGTGAAATAATAATATGGCTCTCCCTCTCCCACACAAGTCTCAGACTTTCGGGCTAATCGTTGTGATTAGAATGAGGGGTAGAGATATTATTAGTTTTAAAATGTTATTTTAAAACTAATAGAGGCTATTTGGGAGTGTTCATTTCATTGATATCATGATACGTTGATATATTCATATACCTACATGTAAAAGCCAAAATACGTAAAAAAAATACTTAACTGGATTCAGTTATATATTACATAAATGTTTTGTGTTATGCATTATTTACATTTTATAATTTTTAATACTTATAAAAACAGTGATACTGAAATTAACGAGAATTGTTTTCTACAAATTATTCTTTAATTAAGTTTAGATTTAACAGAATATTGAAATGTATTTATACCATTACTACACATACAAATCAAATAAATACAGTTTGTCGCTATTCATAGAAAATTTGTCTTGTATTTTGGGAGTGTTTTTCGATTCATTTTTCGAGTAATTTATACGAAACAAAATAATTCAAGAATCGCAGCTCGTAGCCCAGGGTCGTGATCTATTATATTTGACAACATTGTAATTTATAAACACCAGGCCATCTAAAGCAGCACTATCTAGTGTTCAAAAGTAAAATCAACTTGCCTGTACTCCTTATAATAAGTATAATAAGGAGGGCAACTTTAATTTTATAAAAATTAGAAAGCAATTTTATGAGAGTATTGCCATCTCGTGCTGTCATCCCCAAGTTGTCATGGTTGTCTTGAAAGGGGTTGAAACCTTTGGTGTGAAGATAACACTGACAAAGTATTTCCACATAACACCAAAATACTATACTGTATTCGACGCGCGTTTTCTGCAAACGACGTGCTTTTTCTAAATTCGACGCGCGTTTTCTGCATTCGACACGCGTTTTCTGCATTCGACGCGCGTTTTTCGCCAACCAAGTTATCAACATCTGTAGATGATTAAAATTAAACCGTTGCTAATTTATACCTAAACTATTGTTACGGTTCAATGAACCCTAACAATAGTTAACTGAGCTCATTTTGCATACTAGCACTATAATAGATGCAATTGTTAATGCTATTCATATTATGGAATATAGGGTACCTATGTGAAAAAAGGTTTAGTTTGTGTCTTGCAATATGAATAGTATGTGCTTGCCTGTAATCATTTGAAATATATTTTTTAATTATCAATTCTCTATTTTAGAAAATATAATGATCAGTTAGAAAAGGAAAAGAAACGATTTATAGCTAACCAAGAGAAATTGTTACATTCAGAAAAAACAAATCAGCAATTGATTCGAGATCAAAGGGACAAATTGGAAGAAATTAATGAAACAATAGTAAGTAGGATTTAAAGTGGATACAATAATTTTCATTTTGGAAAAGTATTTTTTTTACATACTCATTTTTCATTTCTGTGTGATACATATAGAGAGTGTTACGTTCATTGTGTGTCGCCTTTTTTTATTCCTTTCTCATGTATTAAAAAAAATCCACATTGTTGTGGACAGTGAACGCTTGACAGCACTTTATTATTAAACATTCAGCAAGTTCAAGGTTAACAGGAACAGTGTTGCTTTGTTTAATTACTTGAGTGAGTTACATCATATTACTGAGAACAGTACTGTTTCCACGGTAACAATATAGTTTAGAGGTTGCCAGATAAGGAGTCAGTATTATCCAGGATGGGAAAATACATAGTCTTAGATAGGATATTTTGTCAGAAACATTCATATTTACTGAGCATACCCTTAAAAAGATTTATTAATACATTGACTTTATAACACTGTAAATTGATGGCTATATACAGGTGAGTCATAGTGTGACAAAGTATGATAACTCTATGATGAAAAATACAAAATATAATAAATGCAGATGTTGCAAGTTGTTACTTAACAAGATTTTTTTTTTAAATTAGCTTGGGATGTATAAGATCTTTAGTTTAATAGTGCCAAAGAAGAGACTGTTTTTCGAACTAGTCGAACTATATAGGGTACCAGGCTAGGTTTAAGTATGTAGGTATACTTAAACCTAGCCTTTTCAGAGATATTTGACATTTTATAAAAATGTTGACAGGTACAAGGGCTTATGAGCATTTATAAATTTTTACATATAATAAATATTAATTTAGTTGTTGACGCAAGAAAAATATACAAGGAATTTCCTTTCAAGATTATAAGAAATTTGAAAATGTTCCATTTTTCATGTTACATTTTTGGAATTTCAAACAGAGAAATCTTTTTAATTTAAAAAGGAACCCCCTGTATTTTTTTTACATAGAGTTATATAAAATTGAGTTCTCTCTAATATGATATAGGAATTGTAGGGGTTGAGGTTAAATTATTTTTACTATTTGCAGTTTTCTTTGGTTTTCAATAGTTTTTGTAAAAAATACCATCAAAGTAGTTATGGATAGAAACAAATTTCTAAAAACAATAACAAAAATAGATTTAATCACTGTTGACCAATTTTTTTTTGGCTTTTGTCACCCATATAAAGGAGGTTGTTTACTCAACTGAAGATTAATTTGGAAGTAATATTTATTTGAGAGTTTCATTATAACTACAAGAATTTTACTTAACTTTTACAAAAGGCAAAAGAAACCGTATAGAAGAAAGAAGAATGAATATAAATAATAATAATATCACAGTAGATATTCAAAATGCCATCCACCTTGATCTATATACACAGGGCCGCGCCAACCTGAGGGTGCAAGGGGTGCGTGGCGCCCCTTGCAAAAGACAACGTTGGTTAGTAGGAGACGTCAATCAAGATATATCTTCCCCTTTTCTTACATTTTATTTTTGTCCAGTAGATCCATTAGAAATAAGTACTTTCTAAGATCTCAGCTGACTTGTTATAATGTGCAGTTTTAGCCAAGTTAAAAGGTTTTCCTCACGGTCTATTAGTCGCCGGTCATCACATTTGTCACGAGTAGCAACGAAACGCCGTTTTTCCTACTCGATTAAAGAGGGCGGCCCGCGCGCGACTGACCAGGACATGGAGTCACTCAGCTGATTAGGCCGAGTCAAAAAAAAATTCAAAAACCTGGATTGGTCTGATTTGGTTGAGGAATTTGCAGGAAGGAAAATTATTTTTTGAATAATGACTTCATAAACTAAGTATTTAAATAAAAAGACTATTAAGTTCCTGTTCTTAGCTCTTTTTTGTTTTTTTTTTAATATTGTTGGTTTTTTGTTAATTGTTGCGGTTTTTAATATTGTTTGTTTTTTGTTAATTGTTGAAGAAAAATACATTTATTTTTATTATTATTGATGTTTATTTATATTTTCATATTTATTTTATCGAATTATCGCTCCATTATTTGGGAGGGCTGCTGGGGCGGCAGCAAAAGTTCCGCACCCCTGCGGCAGCTACCCTTGGCGCGGCCTTGTATATACAATTGTACATATACTCAAAAGAGTTAGTTCCCTGATTGGGAACCCAGGACATCATGCGCCACCTCTTACCAGAAGCGTAAATTTAATAAGTTAGAAATGGTTGGGAACATTTGGAGCACAATAAAATTTACTTGTCGATGGTCAGCGTGTAATACTTGAATTTGTCATTGGGTTACAATTTAATTGAATTTATATACCATTTTTATCAAAGCTCAGCATTTATATTTTACAGTACTGTTTACTATGTAACAGTAGGCATCTATATTCCTATAATTACTAGTTATAATAAAATAAATAGTGCAAATGGGGTTCATTGTCTTCTGGCGATTGATTGGCGATTGTCCTTCCTTGGATTAATAATAATAATGTTTATTGGCAGTAATAAGCTATTAATACAATGTACTATGGATTGACTACCTATCTCATAATTCTACAAATTGGACTGTAATAGCCACAATTTGATGTGTGAAATGGTATTCGGGACAGTTCATTAACTCTAATTCGCCTACTTACATTAAACGTTATTTCATTTAGCAGAATAGTATAAATGCAAATTATCACTTTGTTGGGAATCAGAATATATTTGCTGGCAAATTGTATGACATTCTAGTTTCAATTTTTTCAATATATACCCTATAACCAGTCACATTAAGTTGTTTGCAATGGGTACTGCAATGACCTTTAGATAAGCTAGGGATGTGCAATTCCACTAGCTTAAGTTCATTGACATTACTCCGGTAGCTCAGGGAGATTTATGATACTAGGGCGTAGTACCTATTCGTTCGTAGCACTGCTTTGAGTGTTGACAATTTATTTAGGCACCAGGATAATTTTTAGATATAAGAGACAAAAAAGAAACAACTATATAAAATTTAGTTGAATACAATATAATCAATAAAACAAAGATGATTACAACTGAATAAGTGAAGTTACTACTAAACAATAATAATTTAAAAATGATGTATAGTTATTAGAAAATGAAAAAAAATGTGAAAAATTAAATTTTAAGTTGGGCTAACTTTACAAAAATTTTTATGAGGTTCGGTAACACTCTTACAATCTTGTTCCTTCTCTATGAGGTCAGTACTCTCACCCTTAACTGTTGCTGATGATTGGATCCAGGTGGACTTGCCGTAGCCAAGTGGGGAAGCTAGAGCTCTAGTCCAGATGACGGTCACGTACTGACTAAGTCCAATCCTCTTATCAAGGGATCTGCAGGTGGTAAGCGTCCAGAGTTCTTTAGCAGGTTATAGATCTTACAGTCAGGTTACAGCAGGCCCCTCTCAGAAGAGTACATACAAAGAATTGTTTGTGTTAAGAGTGCCCCAAAATTTACAAATATATAGATGAACGTTGACAGCTAGTGTAGCCAAGATTAAAAATTATAAATAAGTTCCTGAAGGGAATGTAGCAACAAATCTGGTTTGGTAAAATCCTTTGTGAATTCTCACAGGGAAAGTGATTAACAAATTAATACAAAACCTGGAAGGTGTCAACCTTTAGTGACCCTACCCATAATGAAGCAAATAAAATTATCCAAAATTTGTGTTCAAATGAACTGATTACAGTTCAGCCACTCGACAATTATTCTTAAAACTCTAATCGTTAATATTTAATGATACAATAGTTCAGAAGGAACAAAGATAAATTAAACAAAAAAAAACCCTCTATCATCTGACCCAAAATTCCAAAAACAACGGTTTCATAACCGGTTAAACAAGGAAATATTACCACTCTAAGTAGGTAAAAGAGAAAAATTATTCCATTAATATTTCAAAGACAGAGTGACAAGTTATAAAAATTCTTTTTGATATATTGTACAAATTTGTTGCCAAAGAACAATAATCAATGAATTTACAAATATTAGGAAACAGGTTCCAGTCTCCCAATCGGCGTGAATGTGAGTTATTAAATTAAAATATCTACTCAGGTAGGCAAAGCAATACCACACTACCTCTAACCAATGTAGATAAATGTAAAGAAACAAATTAATTAACCTAGTGCAGAAATTACGATATTAGCAATTTTCTATAGCTTACAATCATATCGTTTGTAACACTACGATAAGAGAGGATAAGATGAAGAGAAGATAAATGAAATTAATTCCCAAAGGGCGCTTCTTCAGCACGTGGTATTAACTAGTCGCAATCCGATTCAGACAAAATGGAGGCAAGAAAACTCAAATTTATTGGTTTCGAGAACCTATATTTTCTATAAATCTCCTGAGTAGAGCACAGCTTCACAAATTTATAAAATAATATTGAAACTATATTCTATTGTTTGAATCGTATTACTTCTCACCATAGAGGGTGACAAAAAAATCTCAATGACCACGCCTAAATAATTTACCTAAAATCCACGTCAATCCTGATTATATATGAAACATAATTACTTAATAATAACAACAAATCACTATGATTGTATTTCTGTACTAATAATAATAATCTCAAACAATAATCAAAGTTAATAAATTATATACAGGCTGATTCACTTAAGAAGGCTCACCATTGGGATATCAGTAATGGTAAGAGATACAGGGTGGCTCAAATTACAAAAAGTTGCACAATTTTATGACGAATATTTTGGTAAAAGCAAACCTGAAATATCTTTTTTAATTTCTGAAATATTCTGAAAAAACTGAAAATTTAGATTTTTTAATTTTTGCCGTAATTCATTTGTTTTTCAAGATAAGTTCATGAAATTCGGTTCCCAGGCATAAAATGCTCTATTGATTGCATTGGCGAAGTTAGATCACCTCTATCTCTTATTGTTTTTGAGAGACGATAGTCAACTTTTTTTTTCTTATGGGCGCCATATTGAATTTTTATATTTTCAGATAGCTCTTCTCATTCTCTTTACGACAATGTATCATAGTATGGGTAAATTTAAATTATTAGGGTAATAGTCATAATTTTTTTTTTATTAGGCTGTTATGACATCGGTCTTTTGAGAAAAGACCTTTTTCGTATTCCCGATCAGTGTTCGGCATTTTCTGTTAAACTCAAAGTAAAATAAATAAGTTGATGTGATTATAACTTTGCAAATGAAAAAATCTGTAGTAAAATGTTATAAAATTTATTTAGAATTGTCTCCCTTACAGGGTTATTTAAAAAATATAATACATAATATTGTTTTTATTTAGCCGCGGCGATAGCTCATTCTGTTAGATGCTGGGTGATAGCTTGTGACTAATAGAATGGTTATACCATTCTATTATGGATGGAATATTGCTGCGCGAGTTCGAATCTCACCAGGGGAGAAATGGGACCTCTCCCAGGGAATGGTTGTGTGTCTGTGTTTTTTTTTTATTAATTTTATTAAACCTAATAACGTTCTATGTGGTTGTTCTCTTTCGGGATACATATTTAAATACATCTGCTCAGCTGCTATAGAATTTCTTCTGCACTGAATATAAATAGAATACATATTTTTCGTCGTTTGAAAACATTTTAATGGTAACAGTAGCAATACAAATATGAACGAATTAGTGCAACAATGCTAGAATAAACACTTTTGATAATCAATGAACTGACAAGTTTTAGTTTAATTTCATAGCAGTCTAATCAAAAATATTTTTTTATGACTATTACCCTAATAATTTAAATTTACCCATACTATGATACATCGTCGTAAAGAGAATGAGAAGAGCTATCTGAAAATATAAAAATCCAATATGGCGCCCATAAGAAAAAAAGTTGACTATCGTCTCTCAAAAACAATAAGAGATAGAGGTGATCTGACTTCGCCAATGCAATCAATAGAGCATTTTATGCCTGGGAACCTAATTTCATGAACTTATCTTTAAAAACAAATGAATTATGGCAAAAATTAAAAAATCTAAATTTTCAGTTTTTTCAGAATATTTCAGAAATAAAAAAATATATTTCAGAAATTAGAAAATATTCGTCATAAAATTGCGCAACTTTTTTGTAATTTGAGCCACCCTGTATCTCTTACCATTACTAATATCCCAATGGTGAGCCTCCTTAAGCGAATCAGCCTGTATATCAAATAGGTAAAATAACTCGCATCTGCCTATTGTAGAAGCCTGGAACTATCTTCCGTTCCTTTTTAAATCACGCCGGCGTGTTTGTTTGATTTTGGTGGGGCTACCGTTTACTAGCCAATCAGCGCATTCCAACACAGTATATTCAAAAATTGAGAACTCGGCAACCAAAAATTAGGTTGGGTGTTTTACGGGGTGCATAATAGTCAACCTCATGAAACGAATTTAAAATGTACTTGCAGTACGTAAATGAATGAAGAATGAGTGTACCACCTGGGGAAATTAGATGTTTTATATTGTTTGATAGGTACATACAAATTGATAACATTATATAATATATCATAAAAAATATCAACGGCTCTGTTTATATCTGTGATGTTCAAATTATCCCAGTTAAAACTAGCCATATACAATCATTAATTAAAAAATAATCTGCATTTTTATAACAAAATAACTTTTATCACAAAATAAATATCAATCTGTTAAATGTGTTCTGCCAACAATTGCAATCAAATTACGAATTTCATACCAGTTATAATTAATCTGATGAATTTGTCGACAC
The DNA here is from genome assembly GCA_963924545.1 of Pogonocherus hispidulus. Lineage (NCBI taxonomy): Eukaryota > Metazoa > Arthropoda > Insecta > Coleoptera > Cerambycidae > Pogonocherus > Pogonocherus hispidulus. The sequence goes on from OZ004698.1 coordinate 31,334,206, forward strand.
TGTAAACAGCAGACAATTCCAATTGTGAGCAAGCAACCTTACTTCCCAATCAAAGGCAAAAATGTAAGTAGGCAGCAAGTAGTTATTGTGGTACCTGTGCAATATTTGCCATATTTTTCAATTTTATGGGGAAATTAAATCGTTAATAACATAGTATGCATACCTCGATGCAATACATCATTGTAGCATCACTGAAGATAACTTTATCGCTATGATGAAACACTTTCCAGCTCGTATATAATATTATTTGTTATACAACAGCTCTTTTTATAAATATATCATGAATTTTTTTATTTTAACACCATTTTATGTGCCTATTTAAGTATTTATTTTTAGAAAACATTAGAAAAGCAGAATAATGAATTGAAAACCAGAGTTTGTTCTCTACAACAAGAATTGGATACTACTGAAACTGTTCAGAAGGATTTTGTACGATTATCTCAAAGTTTACAGGTTAGTAATAATTATATCCTGTTACTATATTATAAATGTCATGACTAGAAATGTGTGATGTTGTTTCGATCTTGAACAACGTGAAGCCATGCCTCTACCATAGGTGTACCTGTGGTGTACACGGTAAAATTGTAATTGTTCAATATCTTATTCGACGTATACTTACAATAAATATAATGTAAGCGAACATGCTAATTACACATTTACCCGACTATTTACTCCCAAGCAGCAAAATCGCGATATCGCACACACAATTAAAAAGTTTTGTTGAAGTACAACTGACCGTGTGCAGCTTAAACTGACCTAATGCCTGCATTTTTGTGGGAATTATTGTTGAATATATCATTTTATAGAAGTACAATTATTGTAACCTGTGAAAATTTTGTTGTGATCTTGACTATTCCCATAGTTTTATATACACAGAGCGGCTGATCTTCGACAGTATAATTTTGACTTTAATCACAGTATCTATATGGTTAACAGTTAAAAAAGTGCTTGATAGAGGCGCAAACTTCCTCCTTTCTACGATCTGTACTAACTAAATATTCAAAGGTAGTCCCTTGCAAGCAAAAAGTTATAAAAAGTTATTTCTGCACTCAAACAAAACCAAACAGCATTTAAAAGAAACATACACATTTAATTCAACTGTGTGGCACAATTAAGGCAGCTAATATTCCCCTACATAAACTACGGCATCTACAATTAAAATGGTTTTTGGAAAAGTATACAAAAAGGCACATTTGATACAAATTCAATTTGTCGGTATCAAGTACCTTGGATATGGACAATAGCACGAACATTTCTGTCAGTGTTGATGAAACTAAAAACAGTATAGGACGTTTTGTCATAAATGTTGCATGTATTATGGATCCAGTGACTCCTACACAGGCATTTCAGATTGCAACTGGTTTCTTTCCCACAGTTATTACTGAAGTAATGACTGTAGTTCTACGTGAAAGTTTATCTGCTTTGTTCTTAATAATAATAATAATAATAATATCTCTATCCCTCATTCTCATCTTGTTGTTGTTGTTGTTGATAGGCGGCGCGGTTACCCGCAGCGCTCAGGTCTTTCGACCCATTGTGCCTGCCGCTAGTTGGGAGTTATTGGAAGAGACCCGTGCTGTGCGCATAGGCCAACACCCGTTGTAGGGGAAGCTCCCTAATGTCCTGAGGCAGAAGAAATGCTGCGCCCAGGTGTTTGTGTCTCTTGACCATGAGGCAGGCACAGCGACAGAGGATATGAATGGAGTCCTCGTCATCGTGTCCGCAAAACCTGCACCTTCTAGTGTCACTAAGACCAATAGTGTTAAGATGCTTGTTAAGATGTCCGTGACCTGTCAACAGTCCTGTGACAATCCTTATGCTGTTACGACTTAGCGCAAGTATTGATTGAGTTGCGTTCGACCAAGGCCCTTCAATTAAGAGCCTGGCTTGTCGCAGCCCAGTCACGTTTGACCATTCTTCCTTTGATCTTACCTTGATCCAGTTTCCAATGGACCTTGCTACATAACTAGGCGGAAGCCCCAGCACTGGTTCGGGCCCTGTAAACTGTATACTTGAGCCTCTCTTAGCCAGTGCATCGGCCTCCTCATTTCCTGTTATATTATGATGACCCGGTACCCAGGTCAATTTTACCTGGTTGTTCTGTCCCAATTGGGTCAGACCATTAACACACTCTAGGACCGCCCTGGAGGTGATCCTGTAGGAGATCAAGGCACGTAAAGCCGCCTGACTGTCGGTGCATATCTGGATATGCTGATTAGAATATCTCCTTTTGAGATTTTCCTGAACACATGCAGAGATAGCAAACACTTCCGCCTGAAAGACCGTGGCATACTTTCCCAAGGAGAAGGATAGTCTCGCCCTTGGGCGCACGCCCCGGACTCCCGCCCCTGAGCCCTGGTCTGTCTTGGACCCATCCGTAAACCAGACGAGCCCATTCGAGACCTGAGCATCAGGATTTTCGAGCCAAGCTTCCCTGTCCGGTATCTCTACTGTGTAAGGTTTGAGAAACACATAAGTGGGAGATATCCTGTCACTGGGTGCGTCCAGTAGACTGTCTCCTCCCACAAGTTCCCCAAGAATACTTGTGTGTCCACCATCGTGGCTTTTACCTAGCCACCGCCCCCACTGCTTGACCCTATAAGAGGCCCTCCTTGCCTCTCCCTCAACCACTATATGCAGTTTAGGGAGAGACAGGAGAGCCTCCAGAGCCTCTGTGGGAGCCGTGCGTATCGCTCCTGTCGTGCTTACACACGCCAGGCGTTGTAGTTGATTTAGCCGTTGCTTGATGGTAACCCGCCGGACGGCTGGCCACCATACAATCGACGCGTATAGAAAGGAGGGTCTAATAACCGAGGTATAGAGCCATAAGGTGGCTCTCGGATTAAGCCCCCACATTTTTCCAAAGAGCCTCTTACACGTCCAGAAAGACGCGGTGGCTCTCTGTATTTGTCTGTCTATGTGGGGTACCCATGACAACTTTTCGTCTAGGATAACTCCCAGAAATTTGACCATCTTTGAACGCTGGATGGTCTTATTGAAAATGGTTGGTGCTTTAAAACCATCCAACTTCCTTTTCTTAGTGAAGAGGACTAGATCGACCTTAGTCATTCTCATCTTAGTAGTGAGCCCGGAAGTCAGAGACTTGTGTGGGAGAGGGAGCGGCATATTATTATTTTGCGGGCCGCGAGTGCGCCCAGGAACGACTTACGATGTTATAACTTTAACTACCATTTAGTACGAGAATAAGGGAAACCTGAATAACCTTATTAATTAAAGTGTACAGTAGGTTGTTAGCCATTTATACAGTGATATTGCAGTACTAGTTACATATTAAGAATGCTACCAGCCTTACACACACAGATTTAATATTGGAGCAATTAGAAAAAGTTGACCACGGTGAGATTCGAACCGTCGTCAACCGCGGAGAACGATTAAAAACCAGCCATCTTAGGTTAGGTTAGGTTAGGTTCAAAAGTGAGTGGGCCGAAAACCAGACCCTCCACCGCGACCATGTGGTCTATTGTGGCTCACACCTACTTATATTTCACCCAACAGGTCCAGCTTCTTAATGTAGCTGATCACCTTATTGGGTGAGAGTTTGTTCAGATCCTCTGGCAGAAGTTGTCCTTTGCCAAATAATGAGTATCTGATCCTTTCCCCAGCAGGGCAGGTGCACAATATGTGTTCTGCCGTTTCATCATCTTCTAAGCATAGGCGGCACTCAGCATCTTCTGCTAGGCCGAATTTGCACAGATGATATTTTAAACGGCAGTGGCCCGTATATAGGCCAATTAGAGTTCGTAGGTGAAACCTGCTTAACTCTAGAAGTTTTTTAGTTCTTGTTTTTGAAGGGTTTATTATAAACGCCTTCGAATGAACTAATCGTGGTAGTTCCTGCCAGTACTGGAGGATTTGCTCCTCAGCCCGGGTCAAGAGCGTTGCTTTGGCAGTACTCGAGGATATGCCAAGCACCGGTTCTGGTCCGACAAATTCAGAAGCAGCACCCTCCCTAGCTAGAGAGTCGGCTGCCTCATTCCCCTCATGGCCAGAATGGCCTGGGACCCAGACCAGAGTTATTCTATTTTTTCTGCTCAATTGAGCAAGTGCCTGCTGGCAGCTCCATACCGTTTTTGAGTTGCAACGGTAGGAACCAAGAGCTTTAAGAGCTGCTTGGCTGTCTGAGAAGATTTTTATCGATTTGCGTGTAAGTTGCCTTTGTTCCAGCCTCTGTACACACAATTCGATGGCATAAATTTCTGCCTGAAATATAGTTGCATAACTGCCAAGGGATGAAGATATTTTCACCGTTGGGTTGCAACTATATACTCCGGCTCCAACTCCCATGGGTGTTTTGGATCCGTCTGTAAACCAACAACTATCTGCCCTTAATAGGTCAGCCTTATTCCGATCCCACTCATCTCTTCCTGGGAAGAGAATGTGAAAGGGCAGTTCAAGGTTGGTCTTTGCAGGCATGACATCTGAAATCATCTCCAGGATACTGTGACTTTCCATGTCATCCAGCAGCCTATTGCGCTCCATGGTGTCAGACTGCGGCATGTTAAAAGCTGCCTGCTTTAGTCTGTATGTTGCCCATCTGGCCTCTCTCTCCAAATATATATGAAGAGGAGGTAGGTCCAGTAGCATTTCCAGAGCTGCTGACGGTGTGGAGCTAATTGCTCCAGTTATGGCCAGGCAGGCTTGTCTCTGTAAACCAGAGAGTTTGAGTTTGGTCCTTTGTTGTAGTCCTTTGGACCACCAAACTATGGAGCCGTATGCGATCATGGGTCGTATGACCGTCACATACAGCCAATATATTTGTTTGGGTCCAGTGCCCCAAGATTTCCCACAAATTCTTCGACAAGTCCATAAGGACAGTCGTGCCTTGTGGATCATTTTTTCCAGATGGGAGTTCCAATTAAGCGACTTATCCAGTACTACACCCAGATACTTCGCTTCCTCCGCAAATGGAATTATTTCACCAAGTAAGGAGGGAGGTCTTAAGTTGTCCAGCTTCCTTTTCTTGGTAAACGGTACAATTACCGTTTTGTGAGGGTTTACAGACATCTGCTCCCTCTTACACCAACTCAGTACTGTCTCTAGTACCTCTTGGAGGGTGAGGGAAATTCCCTCTTCAGAGTTTCCTCTGATTAAAATGACTAGATCGTCCGCATATGCTTGAACCTCAACCTCCCACACAGAAAGTATAGCCAGCAGGTCATCCACAAGCAGTGACCAAAGTAGGGGGGAAAGAACCCCCCCTTGTGGACACCCTCTTGCGGCCCTAAATCTGACCGTTTCTTCCTGAAGGGACGTCGTTATAGTTCTATTTTCTAACATAGCCCGAATCCAGCCACTTATGGTTGGGTCGACTCCCCTAGCAGTGACAGCTGTATATAGGGAGTCAGGCAGTGCATTGTTAAACGCTCCCTCAATGTCAAGAAAGGCCGCCACTGCAATTTGCCTACTCTGCAGAGATTGGGTGATTTTAGCGACTAAGTTGTTGAGGGCTAGTTCTGTTGACTTGCCGGTTTGATAGGCATACTGGTGGGTATTAAGAGGATGAATGCTTAACACACTCGTCCTAATGTGTCCGTCCAGTACCTTTTCCAGACTTTTCAACAGAAATGATGTCAGGCTAATGGGTCTGAGCGATTTGGGGCATAGGTCTATTCGACCTATTTTAGGTATGTATACCACCCTCACTGCGGACCAACTGGATGGTATATAGCTCCATGCCAGACTAGCTCTGAATAGTCTAATAAGAAACGGTATGATGATTTCCAGTCCGTTTTGGAGCAGAGCCGGAAACACACCATCCTCACCGGGTAATTTGAATGGCTGAAAAGATTTGATAGCCCACTCAATAGCTGGTCTTGTGATAACCTTCCTGGCCACCATCCAGTCATTTTGGTTAGGTCGTTTAAATCGGCCTTCTGGTAGTGGTAGTTGCTGGTTATCCAAAATCGAACTACCTGGGAAGTGGTTTTGTAACAAAAGCTCCAAGGTTTCCCTTCCAGAGTTCGTGAAGGTTCCATCAGGTCGTTTTATCGACCCAAATTCCCTTGCCGGATCTCTAGAAAGGATCTTGTGGATTCTCGTACTGCTAGGTAAATCAGATATACTCTCGCAGAACTTCCTCCAAGATTCCCTTTTTGCCCTTCTTATTTCTTTATTATAGTCTGTTAATGCAGATCTATATGGAGCCCAGGCGCCCGAAACTTTAGCTCGATTAAAGAGGCGTCGAACTTCTTTCCTCATTTTTTCCAGTTTTTTGTTCCACCAAGATGTGCCTCTATTATCTTTTTTGGTCTTAAGTGGACAGTTTTCGTGATAAGCTGCTATAAGAGCGTTCCGAATTTGTTCCGTCGCAATCTCTATCTCGTCACGATTATTTATAGTGGTCAGGGTACCTTGAAGTCGTGACTGGACCGATCGTTTGTACTCGCCCCAGTCTGTGCTTCTCGGGTCCCTATATTTCACCATGGGCCTAGGCCCCGTTTCTATATTAAATAGAATGTGTTTATGGTCTGAACATGATGGTTCAGAAGATACCTTCCAGTCAGTTATCTTATTGCTCAAAAGATTTGAGCTGATGGTGAGATCTAGTACCTCTCTCCTATTTCTAGTGATAAAGGTTGGTTCTGAACCAATGTTGTTTACCATTAGCCCTTCACCTAATATATAATCAAATAGTGACTCACCTCTTTGGTTAATGTCTGTGCTGCCCCAAGCCGTGTGGTGGGAATTCGCATCACATCCGATGACCAGGTGGACATTGTTTCTCCTACTGAAGGCGACTAAATCCCGCACTGCAGATGGAGGAGGTTGACCAGCATCCCTATCGCCCGGAAAGTAAGCCGAGCAGAGGATTATATTCCCCCTGCTCTCCCCCATTCGGATCGATAGTTGGATGGCTACGACATCCGGGGTGCAGTAACCTGTAAGTACAAAATAGTTAATATTGTTTCTGATCCAGATACAAGCTCTGGGTCTGGCTTCAGATCCCATCACTATTACCTTTCCAGAAGTGTTACCTAGTCCGGTTACTCGGCCTGTATTACTGGTCCAGGGTTCTTGAATAAGAGCAATGTCAATTTGCTCGTCCTGGAATCTTTTTCCAAGGACATACGTCGCGGCCTTGGCATGTTGAATGTTCGCCTGTAGGCACCTGATGTATGTAGTAGTAGCAGACATCAGGGGGAGGGGATGGGTTATTGGATGGGAAAAAAAAAAAAAAAAAAAAAAAAGGTTATAAAGAGGGGAAACTAGGATAGGAAACGGGGTTTAGGTGCTTGGTTTGGGTTTGGGGGAGGGCGGTTTACCCTTCTTTCCGGATGGCGGTTTTGATCCACTCTTCCGAAGAGGAGGTTTGTTTGGGATGGATTTTCCTTTCCCAAGTGGTTTGTTTCGGGGAAATTTTCCACCAGTGGAGTGCATTTTAGATTTGCCCCTCGAGGTTGGTGGTTCATCCTCCGACCTTTTAGTTGTTGGGGCGGGTTCTTTCCCTTTTACCCCTTTGATTTTGTTGATTTTTGGGCGGAATTGCACCTGCCCAAAACCAAAATAGGGCTGATTGTTCAGCCCTTCCAGAGCTTCCTTAGACCCCTCGTCAGTCGAGAATGTCCAGACCTGCCCTGGGCCAGACTCTTCCCGGGGTAGTACTTTCCACTCCCGGGTATTCAAGCCATGGTTCATTTTTCTCAGCCTGCTGAGAACTATGTCCGATGTGAGCCGTTTGTCGGCTTCATCCGGTATATAGGCCACATATGTGGTTTAGGTAAATCCTCACCCTGTACGGTTTGAAGACGAGCTCCTTCCCATGGCTGAAGATGCTTTATTGTGCTCTCCAACCACGAGACGCTCGTCTGATCCACACAGGTGGTGAGAAGCCATCCAGGTCGATGTGTACAGCCCTGGAATCTCACCTGAGGTCCATCATCTGGTAGTTCATCTACAGCTGACATTATCGCCCTCTGCAGAGTTCCTAATTGGTTGTTGGTCAAGGCCGTTTCGGGGTACGCAGGGTGGATAATTCCCACCCTAATTCCCTCTGTTACAGCCTTGAATGATGGTTTGGTATATCCACCTTCCCGGGCTCTCTTGGCTCCCAGATCCGGTGAACTACCATCCGAACGCATGCGTTTGCTCGTTCCCACTGGCAGAGAGGAGGACTGGTTACCTACCTCCTGCTGAGGATCAAGTTTCGGCTGGTTCAGCACATTACTTAAGGCGGTTTGGTAAGGCACTCCGCTCTTAAGCAAACGACTTAGGCGCTTCCTTGCAGCTCCTCCTAGCCGTCTTCTTTTAAGGGAGAGTTTGTCTACAGATGTAGATGTCTCATCCCCTAAATTGCCTTCTCCTTCAGTCTCAGGTGTCGGAGACTGTAGCAGCCTCCTTTTTGATCCGATGGGATCGGGCTTTCAATGGGAGTCGGATTAATCCCGATCTCCATAGGTTCCCCAGTTGCCTGGGGAGGGTCGAGGGTTTGACCCCCCTCGTTAGGTTGTTTTTTTTTGTTGGCTACTATGTTCTCCATAAAAGTCCCACGAGTAGCAAGGGATTAGAGTCCACCACAGCAGAGCCCCGCATTGCTGTGGCAAGGCAAGGATACTCTAGAAGGTTGCCCGGTATTCTAGAGGCCCCGTTAGAGACACCTGCCATCTTAACCGCTCGGACACCGAGCTCCTTAACACTGAAAAAAAGTGTTCTTCACTGAACAAAACCAGTAGCAGCATGTGTTATTATTATTAACTGTTGCAGGAAGGAACATGTCATCCACTCATGTTGTCGACAGTATTTGTGAAATCATTTGCATTGAGTTTCATTATGCAACTTTTTTTACCAATAGAATGAAAAAAGTTTTCCTTAAACCAAGAAAAGAAAAAAAAAAAAAAAGAAATTATTGAAACGCAGTTTTTATAAAGAACTATGTGACAATTTGCCACTTCCTCCTAAACCAGTAATTATACATTGAGAAACATGGCTCGGTGCAGTTCAAGTTTTATGGAGAAAATTACAGCATCATCAGTAAGACAGTACGAATGCTATCTGAAGACACAATATGTGTTTCGGAATGCAAAGTGATTTTATCATCTCCCAATCTATTACCCCAGCTAAAATTTATCAGAAATAATTTTCTTTCAATAGTTTTACATTCTAGAACAAATGTAACCTTTCTCTGGTAAATAGTTAATAACAGTTAATATCACCATCTAATCTAGGACAAATTCTAGATGAATTGGAAGGAAATGTAAACAGAAAATTTCAGATATACTTGGACACAATGCTGATCCTTTCGTTCTACAAAGAATTGTAACCAATCTGTCGCAGACTAATACCCCTTCTAAATATTTAACAGTTCTATAAGCAAGTCTTATTTAACAGTAAGCTATGAAGTTAAAGAGATGTATACAATATCAACTAGTTTTCAGATATTTTTTTTAAATGCTGTTTGAATTTGAAGAATGATGTGTTAATTAATGTATTAATTAAATGTTGAAGAGGTAATTATTATGTTTGACATTTAAGGATTTTACTACTGAAATTTTTTTATTAATAATATTTACTTATTGTGCGGCCTGACATACAATTCTAAAATGCTTTTGAAAAATTGCATTCCTCGTTTCATTCACTGTAAAACTCAAAGATCAAAACAACTATACCACACAACACTAGTTACGACATAAATAACAGGGTCAAATAGGGGAATATAGACACTAAGTTTCATGAAATTTGTCCGAACCTGTTATATACATAGCATCCAAGTCTACAAGGTGTAACGAAAAATATTTTTAGCCAAACTTTAACTTGATAACATATTGATTACTTATAATTACCACCCTCCCTTAACTTTGTTATTTTTGTGTTTAGAAAAAGTGTCAAATAAAAGTTATACAGGCTTGTGTGAAGCTTTTTAAGGTAGTATGAAAAATTATACAGGGTGTTTTGGAAAAACATGAAACACCATTTTAAAAACCTAACATGAAGTTAGGTTTTTAAAATGGAATATCTTCTATAACTCATTACTATAAGACACACTGTTTCAGCTATATGTCCTTTATTATTAGGGCCTGGATTACTTACCTATTAATCAATATATTGTCATGTATTTTGTTAGCTACTCTAAATGCAGAGTAGTAGTTATCCATTTTATCAAGCCAGAGAAGGCACATGGGGGGGGGGGGCATACACATAAATTATACATTTCATCTAAAAGTAAAGTAAAGTTGTAAAGTTATGTTATAAATTCCTTTTAGTTTTGAAGACATAATTTTATTAATTATTGTAAATTGTAATTTTATATGGAAGAGGAGTTTAAGATGCAAACATATTGTTTCAAGTAATATTTGTCTCATTTTTAAAAGCAGAAGATGGATCTAGGATCAAGGATGGTTAAATATAGAAAAATATATAACAGTAAAAACTAGTAATTTAAATCACTTGAGTACTCATTAGTCGGTTATTAAAATAACTCGTTTTTTCCCAACATTACAACACTAGTTTTGATACTAGATATACACATTTCAAAAATGTAAACAAAATGTGTTGTATGTTGTATTATTTTAAGTGTATTAAAGTATTTTTCTTAAATAAATTAATACATGAGATGAATATATTTAATTACAACATTTATATGCAGGTGCAATTAGAAAAAATTCGAGAATCTGATACGCAAGTTCGGTGGCAACATGAAGAGGATGTTGAAGAATGTCCATCATGTCATTCCAGTTTTTCTTCTACAAAACGTAAGCAGCACTGTAGACACTGTGGGCAAATATTTTGTCAGCCCTGTCTTTCTCGGACAGTGATGTCTGGTCCTAACAGTCGTCCATCAAAGGTTTGTGATGTTTGTCACACCCTACTAGTCAAATCATCTGCACCCTATTTTAGTGAAGCACCTCCTATGACTTGAGGTTAAGAGGTTTAGTTTAATTAATTGTTAATGTTAAATTATATATTCCTTTATCTGAAATATCTGTATTTAAATCATTAAAGTTGTATTTCATCTTCCCTCTTTTTTTGCCCAATTGTTTTCCCTTATAACATATGAAGGTAGTTCAATCCTACTATATTCTATTTGTAAACTAGGAAGAGTGAATGATATATTATGTCTTTCTGTTTGTGATGAACATAATAAAGCTAAAGTCCTTTAGAATAAATAAATACAATAATATAGGTATGCTTAAATTGGTGTGCCCACTTTTCCAACCACAGTTTATAATAATGCATGGTAAACCCAATTTGGGATAGATCGATGGAAAGGACTCAAAGATAAAAATCTATTTCTCGAATTACAGAAGAGTTGCCACTATCAGACCTAATAAGCTCACTTTAAGAAGGTACGTGCTAGCACCAACCCAGTTCGACACAACATCCCTTAGAACAGCGACATTAAAACAAAGCAAAACAACTCATAATAATAAGAGTAACAGAAGAGTTATCAGTGTCAAACCTGATCAGCTCGCTTTAAGAAGGTCTGTGCTCGCATCCTACACAAGGAAATGATTGACACCAATTCGATACAACATCCCTTCGAACGACATTAAAACAAAACAAAATGGCTAATTCAAAAAATGCTATTCCTTGAGTTACAGAAAAGTTCTCAGTATCAGACCTAATAGGCTCTATTTAAGAAGGCTTATGCTACCACCCTACTAACGGAAATGATTGGCACCAACCCCAGATCAACACAACATCCCTTAGACCAATGACAATAAAACAAAATGGCTAATATACAAAAAATTATTTCTCGAGTTGTCAGTACCCGACTTGATAGTCTCACTTTAAGAAGGTATGTGATAGCAGTAGCACTCTACCAAAGCAAATGATAGGCACCAACCCTCCGATCAAATATTGGGTCGGATCACCAACCCTAGATCGACACAACCCTTAGAGCAAGAGCATTAAAACAAAACAAAACTGCTAAAACACAAAAGTCTTCCTTTCCCAGTCTTTCTTTAACAGGGTCTGTGCTAGCACCGTACTGAAGGAAATGATTGGTACCAACCAACCCCAATTCGATATAACATCCATATAATTCCTTGCATAAAAAATATTTGGTACGGCCCTTGACCTCTACCAATACATTTTTATTTATTTATTTATTTATTTATTTATTTTATTTATAGATACTACTGTCCTACAGACGAATCCAATTACAGGACGGAGAATTACAAAAATAATTTACTTAAACAGAAATATTAACAATAAGAGACTAAAGGATTTAACAAAAATTAAATTAAAACAACAAAAATTTATAAAATAACTAAAGACAATGTAGAAATAACAATTATTAACATTATTTAGAAATAATCTGTTTCTTTATAGTAAGAAAGTCTCATTTTTTTACTATGAAGTGTCTGAATTGTTACAAATAAAATAAAAGTATATTACAGTACATTATTATATTTATCACGGATTTATAAAAAGTCTTACAAACACATTTACATCAATATAATCAACAACTTACGTTGCCAAAACATTATAAATATCAAATTATTATTAAGGTTATATACACAATAAGCACAATGTTTTCTTGCAGCACCTCTTATTCTCTGAAATCTAACACATTATAATAATCTAATAATTGAAAACTAATTACTAAAACAGATTATTACATCTCCAGAATAAGATTTTTGAGGATAAATCCATATATATTAAAATGCGTCGATTCTGTCGCCCATAGAAAAATATATATTGCTGTCGCCGAATCGACAAAGTTTCTAAGCTATCTCCATATCTCCTCCAAGGGATAGTAATTGATGGGCCGTTATTTTGGAACGTTATTTCTGTGGAACGCCATGGAACGTTACGGGGATTCAGAATAATGCATTACAATGGAACGACAGCAACAACTCACAATGGCGAAAGTGAACGCCGATTGGAGAGTGGGGCGTTTTGAGTTCCCACATTCCGCGTTGGAACTTGGAATGAGAAAAGCGATAAGGAACTGGGAACTTAACTTACAAACGAGAAATTTTATCCAATAGTAACTCATGAAGTTATTACGTGACATACGAGAGCCAATGAAAAATAAAATAATAACAAAAATATTTTTTGTCGTTGTCGACAAAAAAATGTCTCGCAAAAACTTTATTTACAACCTAAAAATAAAAAAAAATGTTAAAACACCGGCGAACATCAGAGACAACACACTCATAATTTTAGCCATAATAAATCTTGCCTTCAGGCCTTTCGTGAATTTCTCTACGATCCACTTTGGAAACCTGGAGAAAAACCAAACGATCCTGAACCATATCCGACGACCATAAAGGTGATCCAACCAAACGTTCAGCACAGTAAGGCGGCATCAGCTGCCCTCTGTGCTAATTTAACATGCAATTACTGTGTTATATTACTGTGATATATCGCTCTGATCCAGGAGCCATGGACTTATCCCACTATGCAGGAAACGTAAAAAGTACATTTTTATTGTAATATTGAAAACAAGGCACTTCATTAACGCTCTATTGAAAACATTTTTATAATATAGTAATAATTACATTATGCTATGTTAAAGTTTTATTCGTTTTATATATATGACATATTCAAACATTAAAATTACTTCTAAAAGTTATCGTAACAAAAATGTATTTACAATGGAATCTATTACAATGTTGTTTCCATAAGAAAAGGAGTACGTTTTATTGTAAACGTAAATGAAATAAAGTTATCTAAAGTAGTGAAAACGTTAGATTTTATACAAAATTAAACGTTATATTTAATAACGGTCGTTGGTAAAAGTATTAGGTATGTACTTTGTACCTCATAATGGTACCCCATATTAAAGGTTTACTACTTACCGTTTACAAGATACAGGGGTTTTTTTAAGACGAATTACAAGTTAAGCATACACATTTTGTTTTTATTTAAAGTAATTTCAAAATCAATTATTAATTTTGAAAATTTTCGTTAAGTGTTATTTCTTTAATTTTTAATTTTGAAATTATTTTGAATAAAAACAAAATGTGTATGCTTAACGTGTATTCTTCTCAAAAAACATCCGGTATCTTGTAAACGATTAGCCAGAAGGAGCTCGTTATCGGGACCTTCATGGGCATAGCTGGGGCATTTGATAATACCTCCTACAATTCAATTCCAACAGCGGCTGAGGACCACGGATTCCCACCTACCATAGCTAGGTGGATTTATTCCATGCTTTCAAACCGCTCAATTTCTACCTCTCTCAATGAAGTCACATTTAGAGCGACTGTGGGTCGAGGGTGCCCGCAGGGGGGTGCTTTCCACCTTGCTATGGAGCCTTGTGCTCAACGGTCTTCTTCGCAGACTTAACGAGGAAGGGATTATAACTCAAGCATACGCAGACGACCTTACGGTCTTAATCGCAGGGAAATCTGCAACTACAGTTAGTGAGCTCACTCAAAGGGCCCTAAGAATCATAGAAGAATGGTGTATAGGACAAGGGCTGAGAGTTAACCCCTCTAAGGTCGATCTAATCCTCTTCACTAAGAAAAGGAAGTTGGATGGTTTTAAAGCACCAACCATTTTCAATAAGACCATCCAGCAATCAAAGATGGTCAAATTTCTGGGAATTATCCTAGACGAAAAGTTGTCATGGGTACCCCACATAGACAGACAAATACAGAGAGCCACCGCGTCCTTCTGGACATGTAAGAGGCTCTTTGGAAAAATGTGGGGGCTTAATCCGAGAGCCACCTTACGACTTTACACCTCGGTTATTAGACCCTCCTTTCTACACGCGTCAATTGTATGGTGGCCAGCTGTCATCAAGCAACGGCTAAATCAACTACAACGCCTGGCGTGTGTAAGCACGACAGGAGCTATACGCACGGTTCCCACAGAGGCTCTGGAGGCTCTCCTGTCTCTCCCTAAACTGCATATAGTGGTCGAGGGGGAGGCAAGGAGGGTCTCTTATAGGGTCAAGCAGTGGGGCCGGTGGCTAGGTAAAAGCCACGATGGTGGACACACAAGCATTCTTGGAGAACTTGTGGGAGGAGACAGTCTGCTGGACGCATCCAGTGACAGGATATCTCCCACTTATGTGTTTCTCAAACCTTACATAGTAGAGATACCGGACAGGGACACTTAGCTCGCAAATCCTGACGCTCAGGTCTCGAACTGGCTGGTCTGGTTGACGGATGGGTCCAAGACAAACTAGGGCTCAGGGGCGACAGTCCGAGCATGCGCCCGGGGGCGAGACTATCCTTCTCCTTAGGGAAGTATGCCACGGTCTTTCAGGCGGAAGTGTTTGCTATCTCTGCATGTGTTCAGGAAAATCTCAAAAGGAGATTCTAATCAGCATATCCAGATATGCACCGACAGTCAGGCGGCTTTACATGCCTTGATCTCCTACAGGATCACCTCCAGGGCGGTCCTAGAGTGTATTAATGGTCTGGCCCAATTGGGACAGAACAACCAGGTAAAATTGACCTGGGTACCGGGTCATCACAACATAACAGGAAATGAGGAGGCCGATGCACTGGCTAAGAGAGGGTCAAGTATACAGTTTACAGGGCCCGAACCAGTGCTGGGGCTTCCGCCTCTAGTTATGTAACAAGGTCCATTGGAAACTGGATCAAGGTAAGATCAAAGGAAGAATGGTCAAACGGGACTGGGCTGCGACAAGCCAGGCTCTTAATTGAAGGGCCTTGGTCGAACGCAACTTGATCAATACTTGCGCTAAGTCGTAACAGCATAAGGATTGTCACAGGACTGTTGACAGGTCACGGACATCTTAACAAGCACCTTAACACTATCGGTCTTAGTGACACTAGAAGGTGCAGATTTTGCGGACACGATGACGAGGACTCCATTCACATCCTCTGTCGCTGTGCCTGCCTCATGTTCAAGAGACACAAACACCTGGGCGTAGCATTTCTCCTGCCTCAGGACATTAGGGAGCTTCCCCTACAACGGGTGTTGGCCTATGCGCATAGCAGGGGTCTCTTCCAATAGGTCCCAACTAACGGCAGGCACAATGGGTCGAAAGTCCTGAATGCTGCGGGCAACCGCGCCGCCTATCAACAACAACAACATCTTGTAAATGGTAAGTAGCAAACCTCACGATACACTTATAAAGTATATCGTGGCAAACCCCTAATATATGGGATACCATTGTACTGGGAAAAAAGTGGGGATTTCATGTCTGTTTAAAATGTAGGGTGTTGCAATTTAAAATAGTGTATGGTGACGTCACCACTCTAAAAGAAAAGCAGATAAAACAAAATTTTTCATGTCAGCACGTGTCTTTTTAAAAAACAAAATCGACCTGTCACGGCGTTTTTATAAAATCACTCTGTATAAAAGTTATTAATTTTATGCGTTACTTTATCACCACACTGTATATGGAAGTATGGAATGATAGAATAATTAATTACATTTATGTACCGTGCCTACTGCCAACTGCTCTTAATTTTTACTTTTTATTTACAATTCAAATCGTAATCTGCGTAATCTTTTTAAGATAACTAGACTCGGATAGAAATAAAATCTGTAAAAAAGCCGCATACTTTATCATGTTGATCGATCAGTATTATGAGGAGTTATCAAAAACTGAAACCGTACCTTTAATCTTGTGGTTCACCGTTACCCCTATCAATATATATATATATATATATATATATATATATAATTTTGTTATGGCTATAATGTTTAAATATTTCGTAGAATATTTATCTATTTCATAATATATAATTATATCTAGAGCTGAAACAAGCTAACCGGTTCAAAGGGGCGCATTCGGGGAAACATAGCACTCCAGCGCTTTACCGCTTCACGTTCGCTGAATCGACATTTTAAACCCAAGCTTAAAGTGACATAATTTTCAGTAATTCATATTTTGTAATTAATATTATCCATAGATATTTTGTGCAGACCCGCACAGAGATGCCGCAGAGATGTGCCGGAAAATTATCCGTTTATAATTAACCGGATAATTATCGATAATTATCCGTCGGCTAAAAATCCTTTCAAAATTAGCAGGCTAAATATTATAGTGCCAGTGGTAATAATGGCCTCATAGGGAGATATATCGAAACTTTTATTTATTTTTTTAATTTAATTAAGTTTGTTTTATTTTATAGTTTTTAATTTGTATTATTATTTTTATTTTTGATGTACTTAATTAAATGAAGAGGTTTACGGTATTATAAAATAAAACACAAAATAAGCGCTACCTCTAAATTTAAACTCCTTATATCTATGACTTATAATACGCATGACCTAATAATACCAATTATGCACCTATGATACAACTACAAACCTAGTAGTAGGTAGGTATATGCAGATATTT
Source organism: Pogonocherus hispidulus (assembly GCA_963924545.1). Classification (NCBI taxonomy): domain Eukaryota; kingdom Metazoa; phylum Arthropoda; class Insecta; order Coleoptera; family Cerambycidae; genus Pogonocherus; species Pogonocherus hispidulus. Next base: position 31,351,439 of record OZ004698.1, read on the forward strand.
TATGGGCAATAGCGAAAAAGTTATTCTGATGTGACAAAAATTAAAAAACAATGTAGGTATATTCGGGGGGCCGTTCGGATATAACGCCCGGGCGACGTCCAGATGAAACTTTTCGCCCAAAAGTCGTTCGGTTTTAACAGGCGTTTTGTACGAGCGTGCCGTTCGGTTATTTGAGGAGAATCGTTAGGACAACAACTTTTCGCCCTTGTTAAAACTGGGACGATAATCACACGACATGCGCATGCAGATGTGAGTAAATTGAATTTTGACATTTTATCAGTTATTAACATTGTCAGAGATTTTGTATAATTAGATATTTTGTGTATTTGTGTGTATAATAAACATCACTACAAGGACAGAGAAGTTGCTCTTTTCATACGAAAATTGCTTTGAAATTCATTTGCACTGCAATTTGCAATTGTAACTTCAACAAAAATTGTTTTATTCTTGAAGACACTTCATACTCCACTAACAATCTAACAAACAGTTCCGTAATCTATCCAAATGAGGCCGTGATCGAAATAAAATTGTACCTGTTCATCATCATCTTCACTTGAACTACTGTCTTCCATCATAAAGTTATTCATATAAATAGTGCATGTTGAAACAACAGCCTGGTAAATATGAATACGATTTTGATCCATTGACGATAAAACAGATAAAATCTTATTGTACCTACTCAAAAATCACTCGAAGTAAACTACACATAACCTGGATTACATTTGCTTGAATTTAAAGTTTGCCGCCATATTATACTTACCACAATCGTTCGTATTTTATGAGTAACATTTCTGTGACGTCATTCAGCTGGGTAAAACAACTTCATCCGAACGCACTCCAGTTAACGGCTAATGATTATATTTTTAACCGGCTAAATGCTAGTTATATAATTAACATTGGCTAAATATATAATTAGCGGCTAAAAACCCATCACTGGTATCATGCCAAATTGTATTATTTCTTTGTGAGGAATTCAGTTGGAATTCAATCAGTGTTGAAGTTGGCAACACTGATTTAACCAATGTAATAAAAACGTTTGGGGATTTTGTTAATTATTCTTTTAATTGTTCTGTGGTGATTACTATGTTATGGTCAAGGATTTTTAAAAATCCTTGTGTTATGGTCACAGAGGACCTAGGTCCTCTGTATTATGGTTACTTTATGGTGGAGATTTGGACAATTGTACCTATTCTGTGTTTTAAACCATAGAAAATTAATGGTTTTGAACATAGATTTATAAGACAAGGGAGATGTAATTGTTTACATTTTAAAGCAATCAGAGAACCCCTTGTTTACTCTTTATCTGGTCAACTGCAAGGTCTACTTTACGATTGTACGAAAAACTGTTGCCAAACTGTCAATTGTGTAATTTATATTTTCACATTTAAACTACCATGATTATGGGTTAATGTTAAAATATTACATAAAAATATTTTTCCGTTTCCTAGTTAAGTAGATAAATCATATTTTGTTAAAAACGTTGCGATAAAAACTAACTTCATAACGCACAAATGGAATGAACAGGCATCATTGCTCCCTACTCAAATCCGCATGTTCATTGATACCGGTAACAAGCACGTGAATCGTAGTATTTTATACAGTATATATATATTTTATCTATGATTTTATAGTATTTCTTTTGTGTGGTGTTGCTGGCAGTCGGAATTTTGGTTTTGTGAATTTTTCAGTGTTTTTCGTAAGGATTTTATTACTATTCTTCAGAAAATGGTGCGTCAGTGTCAAGTGTATGGAAAAGTGAATTCTTTATATTCAAAACTGTCTTTCCACAGGTAAATTTTGCCATGTTTTGTTTTGTTATTCGGTCGCTATATTTGTCACGCCATATTTACGGATTTTCAGGGGCGTGCTGGCTGGCTTCCTTATCATTTTACGGAATATAGTATGTGTACAAATATATATATATATATATATATATATATATATACTATATTATATTATGGAATTGCTTTTGTTATTTTTTAAAATATGGCTGATGTGTTAGTTTTTGAGTTACCTACACACATACTTAAATATGGTCAAAACAAGAATCCAAGCAAGAAGCTAAGACATCATTCAGCACTTTGCTGCATAACAAATTAAAAAACCTATAATGTTTGGTAAGTGTGAAGCCAACATGCAACGTTTGCACACAAAAATTAAAATCAGTTGCATAACCAAGGTAATTTTTAAAGGTATCCTTTATACTAATCTAAGAGAAAATCACCATTATCAGGCTTTTAAAGAGTTATTTTGAAAACAGTAAGTCAAATAACTTGAAACAAAAAGTTGAATTAAAAACTAACACCATGTACATCTTTCTTATTTTAAATTATATTTCACTTTTAAATGTAATTGAACCCTGTATACAGAGTTTGGGTATCTTTGAAAAACTGAAAAATACTTTTTTACACTACTGTATATATAAGTTTTTGTAATGTAGTAGGTGTACCACCTTTACTTAATTCAGAATTTTAAGTGTTCAAGTTTCAATTCATATTCCCTACATTAAAACTCCGATACTAATTTAATTTCTAATCTCACAAGCTTTTGCTGTTGTAATGTATAGTACTGATTTTCTTAAAATTCCTTTTTTGATGTTTTATTATCATACTCAACCCTTCCAAAAACAGTACGCCTTTGGCGTCGTAAGCAAGTTCTCCCAAAACTTTTGCAACGCCGCACGGAGTCGGAATTTTGCCGTTCTTTCTCTCGGTATTCTTTGTCATACACATTGCCAATGATTGATACAAAACAAAAGGTTATTTATGAATGAACCGTGAGGTCTCCTCTTAAGTCTATGGTTTTGAATATGGAGTATAAATAAGATCGATGGTTTTGAACCAATGTTGTCAGGCAACAAGGATTGTTAACTGTTTACAGGATTGCTCGATCGCTCAATTTTGTCATCCGCCTTTCTGACGTCATCGAAGATCTATGTAATCGAATTGTCGAAATATACCTATTTTGTGTTTGTTATATTTCACATTAGAGCTGGGTCGCTCATGAACAGCTCGCACAAATGTGTGGCACATATCAGTGTGCCGTGAGCGAACGACTCGCAACGAAAGAGCTCATCGCTCATTCCGCCATTTACACTTTACACAGCACAAGCACACAAACATGAGCTTTTTACACGATACACATGCAATGCTTGATTGTGCGAGTTCTTATGCATGGTTGATTGAACAATAATTTAGGAATAAACGAGTCGATACAAATAATGTAAAAGTAAAAATTCTTAAATGTTTACTTACATTTATATTTTCGCTTTAATATAACTATATAAACAAGGCTGAAACTAACAATTCTGATAAAAACTAAACATCAAAAGTTTGCAAATTACAAGTTTAAAACTCGGCCATCCTCTTGTGTACAACGTATATCATCCTTGAATGCCGGCAGCCTTTAAAGAGCGGCAAGAGCGAGCGACTTGAACGACACGATGAACCAAACTTATGACATGACCACGTCGCTCAAATGAACAACTCACTCTGAGCGCTCATTTGAATGAGCTGTGCCGCACGTGCCGGCACACCGAAAATGAACGAGCGACCCAGCTCTATTTCACATTTGCAAAAGAATTTTCGTATTTGAATGATTATTAATATTATTATTTATTAAAGTTTGTAATAACAGTATAAAGTGTACCTATTTCTACAAGTTCGAGATCTTTGGATCTTTGACGACGTCACAATTATGGATTACATTGTAGTATAGGGATCGAGCAATCCTGTAAACAGTTAACAATCCTTGGTCAGGCAAGAACCCTAAACAAAGAAGGACTGATCAATCAGTAACAGCCAATCACATTTGTTTATCACTTATGTGACGTCAGTGGATTCCCTTTAGCGGGAGATTTGAAATTAATTATCCTCTTTGTTTTAATTTGACAACTTTTAACTTCTCTTAATTAATCTATGCTTTTAACCTTTTAACATAACCTATATATGTCACATTGTCATGTAGAATGTCTCGGTTGTCTTTGGAATGTCATCACTGTCATCCACCGCCTTCTAGATTTACTCCGTTTAACTCCGTTAAACAGCCTCTCGCGTCAGCTACTTTTCTTGATTCTGAAGAAACAATTGCTGCGTCCGTAGTGTGGCGGCTCCTCATGGTCGGTTACAAAGGTTGTGTTCCGATATTATCCGCGACCAACCAGGATTTCGGTTAACCGAAATATTGGTAAACCTGAAAAATGTGTAATTAAGGAACTGGCTGGTTAATCAACATGGATGATGAATTGTTTTTATTGGGATTCATTCAACCTTAAATACCTTCATATTCCGTGCTTAACTATTACTCTAGTCTTCAGTCAAAAAATAAATGAAACAGCAGATAATTTGGTATATTATAGTAAGATATAAGTAGTTTATAAGTAGATATAAGTGTAGCTTTCAGTCGACTTGGTCAAGTGGACTACAGAATACAATACAGAAAAGTAGAATTTATAAATATTTATTAGGTATAACTCTTAACGCAAGAACACCACCCCATCTGCCTTCACCATCTAAACAAAATATAATTAAAATCGTTGAGAGAATTGATATTTCTTCTCTCAACGCTAAAACCTAACCTGCTAACTCTTCGGTTGACCAATGTACCGCTCCCAGAGCACGGTCAATATTTTGACGTTTGGTTAACCTTTTTCAGGTGACCACAGTTCCAAAATTAAACAATTTTCAGGAATTTTTATTTAATGGAACGCTTAACCGGGATTTTGGTTAACCAAGTTTAATATCGGAACACAACCAAAATAATCAACTTTGAAGTTGTCAAATGTTAAAAATATAGGTTATGTTACTTTTTAATGTTTTTCCAAGTCAACAAAGATTTTTCTTATATGTTTTATTGGTTTTCTCACGCTTATCTGTGATCGCCGAGTGAGTACCGGTACTAAGGATTTTGTGAAATAAGGTAGGTATTTCAGTTAGTTTTTGAACTAGTGAAAAAGTGCTGTGCCAGGAACTATAAAGACAAAAAACATCTCCGATTTTTAATTATCGGCGTTTATTATGGTTAAAAATTGTGAATTTGCAGGTAAAACATCATACTAGGCAAGTAGATGGTAGATACCTGCATCAGGCAATATTTATGAAAGATCAGATCTAACTGCAAAATTTATTTTTACTCAGTACCTACCTAGTTTTAAATATTTTTATTTGATTGAGTATTTTGCCACCACTGAACAGAAATATTAAATTGTCTCATGTTTTGGGTTTTGTTAAAAACTCTGCCTAATGAAAATAACACGCTTAAGCCATCGATAAAGTTATTAGTTCTGTAAATAATTTAGCCAATGCTTAAGCTTAATTGAAACTTTACTTAAATTGTTGGAAAGGGATTTTACAAGATTTTTTTAAAATGTTGGAAAGTAATATCTGCACCTGTGCATGATCCTAAATATTGTGCTGCCAGTATATTGGTTTCCACTAAGCATTGACATATTTAGGTAACTCTAATGCACCGTACCAACTGTTCATGAGCACAATTATTACTCTGTTCTAGCAGCAAGGTGGCCGTTGGTCGGCACACATACTTGTATGGATGATCATGTACCGAATATTTACGATGCCTGCCCACCACCTAGTGGCTGATATGCCAGTGAATTATCAAGAGCTGAACTTTAGCGATTTGTTTTTAGAAGATGTACCATCGAGGATGTAAAATCATATCCGCAATAGGTAGGTACATACAATGTTTGGTGTAACTAGTTATTTTTGAAAAATTATTTGTTTTATTTCTCATATATTTAGCATTTCGTTTTTTCATGTCATTATCCCAATAGTTACCTCATCATATAATCAGACATTGGTCCATTGACTTGTACTTTATTACCTATTTAATATTGTCTAGTATAGTGTAACCTTAAAACTATGGAAGTGATACCGATATTGTAATACAACAAGACTCATTTGTCTACTTAAATGACCAAATAACACAAGTATGTGGAACTTTCCTTAAATTGTTGGAAAGGATGTTACAAGATTTAGTAAAATATTGGGAATTAGTATCTGCAGCTCTATGATTGCAAGTGTTGTGCTGCCAGTATATTGGTTCCCACTCAGCAATGACATGTTTAGGCTCTAATGCAATTTACCAATTGTTCAAAAGCATAATTATTACTCTTTTCTAGCAAGGATCCTCCATATAACAATATAAGCTACTTCATAAAGTTGGTACGAACCACATGAAAGTAAGCCATTTTCCGGCATACATACTTGGATGGATGACCACATGTAGAGGATACCAACAATGCCTGCCCACCACATAATGGCTTGAATGCCAGTGAATTATCAAAAGCTATACGAAATTAAGCGATTTGTTTACAGAAGAGGTACTATCGACGATGTAAAATCGAGGTCCCTTGTATATACGATGATAGGCAATTGAAAATACTTACCCCATGATAAAGTGGGGCTTTGCCAAAAAATTTCCAAGATCATGATTATGCCCATGTGCCGGAGGCGGTGATTGGCTTAGTCCTTTAATGATTAATTAAACATTGTTTTGTATGTATCTTTGTTTATTGAATGTGTTATGCGAGGTGTAATTTTAATTAAACATTGTTTTGTAGGTTTCTTTGTTTATTGAATGTGTAATGCGAGGTGTAATGTTTTCTACTTATTTTATAATTCTTAATTGTAAAATTCGTTACGACCTTCTGACTTGCCACATACCATTGTATTCTTTGTGGCCGATAAAATTATGTATCTATCTAAATGTATTTATTGTTATTAAAATATTTTAAGGTGAACTTTCAGCCGCACAGTAATACTTAACAATTGTTTATATATAATTGTAATTTTATTGATGGGTTTGATTACCTTGCCAGTAAAAAATTATCCAATTTCAAAAAATTGCAGTTATAATTGTCTGAAATACAGTATATCCGATATTATATCTATAAAATTCAAAAAACTATCTGTTTTATTTCCCTAATTGGAAATAATTAACTTATTAAAACCAAATAGGATATATATAGATGTTCCTTTACACAAAAATATAAGATAACACTACTGCTGCATTAAGTACCTATAGGTATTTCCAATATTTTTCGCCAATGTAAAATTATTTAAAGTAAAGTCAAAGAGTTCATTCAAATCTAATTAAGTATTTAGGTAATATCCAATACAATAACGAGATGTAGACACAAATTCTACTACTTGGCAGATGGAATGTACATAACACATAACTATGAATAGTAAGAATCTACTTTATATCCACCTATACCAATCTACTTTATATATATTGTAGTAATGTGTTATATAAATCATATATGTCAAGTAGTAGAACTTGTTTTTACATCTCGTTATTGTATTCGATTCTCATACAATTAGTTTGATTTGAATTGTGTTGCGAGAACTACCAAAAGGTGGCAATATGGTATAGGGTATACGTATGCAAAACGTACCTACTGTGTTAAGCACTTGGGTCTTCACATCTTTAGGTATGATCACTTATATTGCACTGATGAGACCATAAAAGACCAGTTTGCAGTTATTAACATCCCACGATGTAGAGGTTCAAGTTAGTGTTGGGCGATCTAGCACATTTTACTGTATCGATACATTAGATACGATACAGTGAAGTGCATCGAAACACTGTTTCGATACTCAACAGACTTGTTCATGTGGGTTGCCTGCTTGAACATTGTATCATTGAATATATGTTTGTATGGTGTATTACCCACCGACATTTTTAGTGCCAAAGCTGAGGATTCAACACAAACCATAATAGGCAGTATGATAATGAGATCCCACTATTAAAAATACGAAAGTTCGAGATATTCTGGTTGATCTATAACTAATTATTTATTAAAATTCATTGAATTAATATAATATAAACATCGAAAGAACTTATGTTTTTTACTACGCTGTATTTTTTTCATCTTTCACTTTGAGTTAAATACTGCTACTATTACGTTACATCATTACAAACACAACAATTTTCGTTAGATTTTCAAGCTTTTTTAAAAAGAGTAATGAATACGGCCAGTTAAAAAATATTTTCGATTGTTGATGCTTATACGGTATAGGTATATGGCCTAAATGCTAAAATTATGCCCTTAAAGTTAAATATATTGAAAATGGTTTGAGGAGTAACAAAATTAGAATTATTCCACTTCTTACCTAGTACAAATACATTCCGTTCACGTAAACTGTTATATTTTTGCTACTGTACTAACGTAAATAATAATAATTTCCTAATATTGTTGTTTAGCCTAATGGCTAAATATCCTGGTAATTATAAAATGCCACAAAAAAAACATCTATAAATATTTAGGTAAGTGGTCTCAGAGGGTATTTACTTAAAACATACCCAGCAGTTGATATTCATGCATTACACAATTAGTACAGATATTTTCCAAAAAGATTTAATGAATCTGTGATAATGGCTGAGTTTTCTTTAGTGCTAGAAATATTTCACTATATCTACCTATACTCAATGAGTTCTGCTTTTTGCTAGGCATCATTAACGAGAATACCTTAAACCTGGTGACGAATATATATTAAAAATATATCTTTCATATATTTTTAGCAACTACTTATGTCTTTATATGTAAGTGCTGCTATTTTCCTATTGTAGGCATTGCACATGAAAATTGGAGATCATGGTTTTTGTAATTTATTTTAACCAAGCCTAAAATATCATCTGTTCTTCAAAAATAAGTATATTATTATAACCTACCTAATAATTTATTTGTGGCACAGTTCTAAAATTCATCAAACACTTTTGCGAATATCTCATTTGCAAATAAAAAACTACAAACTTTTCAAAATTACAACTGCAACATCGAGGCTAACTATAAGTTTGAAAAACCCCTGTACGAAATGTAATATGTAATGATTGCAGTTCTAACACTTAATAAAGCTAAACCTTATCAGTATACCTTAATACAAATAGAATACTTAAACTTCAATTAAAAAAGTGTTCTCGTTTTCATTTTGCAAATAATTCCTCCAACTTAGGATCCAACACATTTTGATAGATCACCATGTTTCAATGGGAAATAAAAATTCCACTGGCACCATATTCATAATCATATATAGTATTAATGACAAAATCCAGATTAATATCATATATCATTCTTACACAAATAAAACATACATAGGTTATTAGAGGTTATGGTCAACTTTGACACTTTTCATTGCATTTTATACGTCGTCTATTTTAACCGGAACACAAGTAAAAGTTGGTTAGGCGCGGAAAGATTTAATATCTAATAAACCTTATTAATATTCATAAAAGATAATTAAAATGATATGAACTTTACGTTTTAAGAGTTTTTACTTTGATTGCAAGTTAATTTGATGATTTAAGCTAAAATCGTTTTAATGATGTCACTAACGTATTTAACTGCTCTCAGAAGGCCCGTTCAGTGTTGCGAGCAGGTCCCTTTTTTTCGTACTAGATGTCGTTGTAATTTAGTAATAGATTTCAACTTTTCGTAATAGGTTAATTTTTGCAGTTTATATATTATTATAATCATTATAATCAAGAATAAAAACATTGTCTACTCTCTAGCAAACAGTCAAAGCAGTGAAAATTGAATATATTTTAATTACAGTACCTAGGCACTAATTTTAATCTGCTTTAGTGGCTCCATCTGTCTTTGAATAGCAAAAATTCTTATTACAAGAAGGATTTATTCGCGACCGTCACGACGTCATTTTAAATTCAATGGTCACGACCGTTTGACAAATCTACACTGTTTGAAATTTTACAAATGGGTGAGATTTCTTGCAAATGGCAAGCAATATCGTTTCATTTTTGGTAGAGGTTGTGTTGGTAGCATTCATCGGTAAAAATAACGTCATATCGAAAAAAGTAATAGATGTTCGTTGCGGCGTAATAGCGTAATAGGGAGCTTTCAATGGTAATAGATCTATTACAAAAGTAATAGTGCTCGCAACACTGGGCCCGTTGCTAAAACATGCTAGCGTCCGTAAAGTAGCGCTCGGTGGGAATCAGCCAAACCCTCTATATGAGGGCACCGCCTTCTAGATTTACTCCGTTTAACTCCGTTAAATAGCCTCTCGCGTCAGCTACTTTTCTTGATTCTGAAGAAACAATTGCTGCGTCCGTAGTGTGGCGGCTCCTCACGGTCGGTTACAAAATAATCAACTTTGAAGTTGTCAAATGTTAAAAATATAGGTTATGTTACTTTTTAATGTTTTTCCAAGTCAACAAAGATTTTTCTTATATGTTTTATTGGTTTTCTCACGCTTTTCTGTGATCGCCGAGTGAGTACCGGTACTAAGGATTTTGTGAAATAAGGTAGGTATTTCAGTTAGTTTTTGAACTAGTGAAAAAGTGCGGTGCCAGGAACTATAAAGACAAAAAACATCTCCGATTTTTAATTATCGGCGTTTATTATGGTTAAAAATTGTGAATTTGCAGGTAAAACATCAAATTAGGTAGGTAGATGGTAGATACCTGCATCAGGCAATATTTATGAAAGATCAGATCTAACTGCAAAATTTATTTTTACTCAGTACCTACCTAGTTTTAAATATTTTTATTTGATTGAGTATTTTGCCACCACTGAACAGAAATATTAAATTGTCTCATGTTTTGGGTTTTGTTAAAAACTCTGCCTAATGAAAATAACACACTTAAGCCATCGATAAAGTTATTAGTTCTGTAAATAATTTAGCCAATGCTTAAGCTTAATTTATGCAGTGTGAATAGTACTTACTAGCAATGGTATTAAAAACAAGATAATTCTTATAAAATACTTCAAGTTTTACAGTAACTATTCAATTCTCTAAAAAAACACACAAAATACCCAATAAATAATGTTATTGAATGTATAGAGACATCATTTATATTTCGTTTTGTGGGCATGATATTGTGATTCGTCAAAAACACTTTCAAAATAACTGGAAGAATAAATAAAAAGAAAATGATAGTCATCACATCAGCAATAGGTGGATAGATACATACAATATTGTTTTAATCTCAGATAAATCATTGTTTATTTGTCTGAGTTTTTTATTATGTATTTTTGAAAATTTATTTATTTTATTTCTCATATAAACTATACTTCGTACTTCAATATTTTTATAGTTACCTAGTTATAGCATGCAAGTGATACCGACATTGTGATAAAACGAAAGACCAATTTGATGATTAAATAACACAAGTACGTGAAACTTTCCTTAAATTGTTGGAAAGGGATTTTACATTTTTTTAAAATGTTGGAAAGTAATATCTGCACCTCTGCATGATCCTAAATATTGTGCTGCCAGTATATTGGTTTCCACTAAGCATTGACGTGTTTAGGTAACTAATGCACCGTACCAACTGTTCATGAGCACAATTATTACTCTGTTCTAGCAGCAAGGTATATATAAGCTACTTCGTAAAGTTGGTATATGAACCACATGAAAACTTGGCCGTTGGTCGGCACACATACTTGTATGGATGATCATGTACCGAATATTTACGATGCCTGCCCACCACCTAGTGGCTGATATGCCAGTGAATTATCAAGAGCTGAACTTTAGCGATTTGTTTTTAGAAGATGTACCATCGAGGATGTAAAATCATATCCGCAATAGGTAGGTACATACAATGTTTGTTTTAACTAGTTATTTTTGAAAAATTATTTGTTTTATTTCTCATATATTTAGCATTTCGTTTTTTCGTGTCATTATCCCAATAGTTACCTCATCATATAATCAGACATTGGTCCATTGACTTGTACTCTATTACCTATTTGATATTGTCTAGTATAGTGTAACCTTAAAACTATGGAAGTGATACCGATATTGTAATACAACAAGACTCATTTGTCTACTTAAATGACCAAATATACAAGTATGTGGAACTTTCCTTAAATTGTTGGAAAGGATTTTACAAGATTTAGTAAAATGTTGGGACTTAGTATCTGCAGCTCTATGATTGCAAGTGTTGTGCTGCCAGTATATTGGTTCCCACTGAGCAATGACATGTCTAGGCTCTAATGCAATTTACCAATTGTTCAAAAGCATAATTATTACTCTTTTCTAGCAAGGATCCTCCATATAACAATATAAGCTACTTCATAAAGTTGGTATTAACCACTTGAAAGTAAGCCATTTTCTGGCATACATACTTGGATGGATGACCACATGTAGAGGATACCAACAATGCCTGCCCACCACATAATGGCTTAAATGCCAGTGAATTATCAAAAGCTATACGAAATTAAGCGATTTGTTTACAGAAGATGTACTATCGACGATGTAAAATCGAGGTCCCTTGTATATACGATGATAATCCATTGAAAATACTTACCCCATGATAAAGTGGGGCTTTGCCAAAAAAATTCCAAGATCATGATTATGCCCATGTGCCGGAGGCGGTGATTGGCTTAGTCCTTTAATGATTAATTAAACATTGTTTTGTATGTATCTTTGTGTATTGAATGTGTTATGCGAGGTGTAATTTTAATTAAACATTGTTTTGTATGTTTCTTTGTTTATTGAATGTGTAATGCGAGGTGTAATGTTTTATACTTATTTTTAGTGTTGAGACCGCTCGAGCGAAAAAGTACTCGAGCACTTGATTATTGAAATAACCGACGGCACTCGATTATTGGCGCATGATTCGAGTTATAAATGCAAGCGATGAAAAATTGGTTTTTCATCTACTGAACTGAGCACTGAACAGGGAGCACTTGGTGACATTATGTAGGTACTCGGTACTCGGCACTCGGCTCTCTTATGTGTCGTTACTTTTAGGGTCAAAATTAGAGACCCTTTACTAAAATGGCCCATATTGGCGTTATTTCTCACATTTAACTATTGACACCTATTTTTATGCAACTACAATCAATTAACACAATCGATCTATAAATAAACATTGTTTAAATATGTTGAGATAATAAAAAAATGTTATTACAAATACTTTTTAATTGAATTTTACTGTAGGAAGAAGTAAACGTTATTGGGATCAATGAAAAAAAATATTTCAATCGTTAAATATTTATAATATAATTAGAACGTTTGAAATACCTACATTCCTTATTCCTTGGTGTCAGTATGCCAAGAGGCATTAAGGTTCACTATTAACTGGGAATAGAAACATTAAGGTGAGAATGAAACGTCACCCTTTTGGAGTCTATTACGAGTCCGAGCGCTGCAAGCCGTAAGTAAGTACCGACAAGGGGCCATAAAACCGTTATTTGAATTCGAGCGAAATTTAACTTGAGCGATCGCTCGATTATTGATATCGCTCAAGTAGTGAGTACTCTATTATTAAATCAATCGGTTTTTCCCAACACTACTTATTTTATAATTCTTAATTGTAAATTCGTTACGACCTTCTGACTTGCCACATACCATTGTATTCTTTGTGACTAATACTTAACAATTGTTTATATATAATTGTAATTTTATTGACGGGTCTTATTACTTTGCCAGTAAAAAATTATCCAATTTCAAAAAATTGCAATTATAATTGTCTGAAATACAGTATATCCGATATTATATCTATAAAATTCAAAAAACTATCTGTTTTATTTCTCTAATTGGAAATAATTAGCTTATTAAAACCAAATAGAATATATATAGATGTTCCTTTACACAAAAATATAAGATAACACTACTGCTGCATTAAGTATTTATAGGTATTTCCAATATTTTTCGCCAATGTAAAATTATTTAAAGTAAAGTCAAAGAGTTCATTCAAATCTAATTAAGTATTTAGGTAATATCCAGTACAATAACGAGATGTAGAAACAAATTCTACTACTTGACAGATGGAAGGTACATAACACATAACTACGAATAGTATGAATCTACTTTATATCCACCTATACCAATCTACTTTATATATATTGTAGTAATGTGTTATATACATCATATATGTCAAGTAGTAGAGCTTGTTTTTACATCTCGTTATTGTATTCGATTCTCATACAATTAGTTTGATTTGGATTGTGTTGCGAGAACTACCAAAAGGTGGCAATATGGTATAGGGTATACGTATGCAAAACGTACCTACTGTGTTAAGCACTTGGGTCTTCACATCTTTAGGTATGATCACCTATATTGCACTGATGAGACCATAAAAGACCAGTTTGCAGTTATTAACATCCCACGATATAGAGGTTCAAGTTAGTGTTGGGCGATCTAGCACATTTTACTGTGTCGATACATTAGATACGATACAGTGAAGTGCATCGAAACACTGTTTCGATACTCAACAGACTTGTTTTTGTGGGTTGCCTGCTTGAACATTGTATCATTGAATATATGTTTGTATGGTGTATTACCCACCGACATTTTTAGTGCCAAAGCTGGGGATTCAACACAAACCATAATAGGCAGTATGATAATGAGATCCCACTATTAAAAATACGAAAGTTAGAGATATTCTGGTTGATCTATAACTAATTATTTATTAAAATTCATTAAATTAATATAATATAAACATCCAAAGAACTTATGTTTTTTTACTACGCTGTATTTTTTTCATCTTTCACTTTGAGCTAAATACTGCTACTATTACGTTATATCATTACAAACACAACAATTTTCGTTAGATTTTCAAGCTTTTTTAATAAGAGTAATGAATACGGCCTGTTGAAAAATACTTTTGATTGTTGATGCTTATACGGTATAGGTATATGGCCTAAATGATAAAATTATGTCCTTAAAGTTAAATATATTGAAAATGGTTTGAGGAGTAACAAAATTAGAATTATTCCACTTCTTGCCTAGTACAAATACATTCCATTCACGTAAACTGTTATATTTTTGCATAAGGAAGGTACTAACGTAAATAATAATAATTTCCTAATATTGTTGTTTACCCTAATGGCTAAATATCCTGGTAATTATAAAATGCCACAAAAAAAAAACATCTATAAATATTTAGGTAAGTGTTCTCAGAGGGTATTTACTTAAAACATACCCAGCAGTTGATATTCATGCATTACACAACTAGTACAGATATTTTCCAAAAAGATTTAATGAATCTGTGATAATTGCTGACTTTTCTTTAGTGCTAGAAATATTTCACTATACCTACCTATACTCAATGGCATCATATATACATCATAGGCATCATTAACGAGAATACCTTAAACCTGGTGATGAATATATATTAAAAATATATCTTTCATATATTTTTAGCAACTAAAAATCACCTGTTCTTCAAAAATATAAGTAGATTATTATAACCTACCTAATAATTTATTTGTGGCACAGTTCTAAAATTCATCAAACACTTTTGCGAATATCTCATTTGCAAATAAAAAACTACAAACTTTTGAAAATTAGGTACAACTGCAACATCGAGGCTAACTATAAGTTTGAAAAACCCCTGTACGAAATGTAATATGTAATGATTGCAGTTCTAACACTTAATAAAGCTAAACATTATCAGTATACCTTAATACAAATAGAATACTTAAACTTCAATTAAAAAAGTGTTCTCGTTTTTATTTTGCAAATAATTCCTCAAACTTAGGATCCAACACATTTTGATAGATCACCTCTTAATATTTATTTCTATACAGAGGAAGCATGTTTCATTGGGAAATAAAAATTCCACTGGCACCATATTCATAATCATATATTAGTATTATTAATGACAAAATCCAGATTAATATCATATATCATTCTTACACAAACAAAACATACATAGGTTATTAGAGGTTATGGACAACTTTGACACTTTTCATCGCATTTTATACGTCGTCTATTTTAACCGGAACACAAGTAAAAGATGGTTAGGCGCGGAAAGATTTAATTTCTAATAAACCTTATTAATATTCATAAAAGATAATTAAAATGATATGAACTTTACGTTTTAACAGTTTTTACTTTGATTGCAACAAGTTAATTTGATGATTTAAGCTAAAATCGTTTTAATGATGTCACTTAATATATTTAACCGGTCTCAGAGGCCCGTTGCTAAAACATGCTAGCGTCCGTAAAGTAGCGCTCGGTGGGAATCAGCCAAACCCTCTATTTCAGGTATGTTCTGGGTGACGCGAGAGGCTTGTTAACCAAGATAATCGCGGAGGCGCTGATGAGGGTGACGCGAGAGGCTTGATAACCAAGATAATCGCGGAGGCGCTGCTGTCATCAGTCATGTCATCATATCAAAGTATTTCTGTATCATATCATAGTAATCTGTGCACTGATTAACAAAACACAAGTTATCACAGTTGTCAAATGGACAACGATTTTTGCACAACGCACTTCAAATCGTAAGATATATATCGTAAAACACATATATAAGTACTTTAAAATCACATTTGATTGCATTAATACAGTCTCTGAAATAATATTGGGTTGGATATTTTGACTGAAAATTTTTGTAAATGCAATTAGAGGCAAATTTGGCAATAGGGGATCCACTGACGTGTTACGAGAAATCTGTTGAAAATGACCTTCAAATTTTTATGAATGAATTGATCAGTCCTTCTTTGTTTAGGGTTCTTGGTTGTCAGGTGGGTGCGAAATTCCCGTTTTGGCGGAAATTTACGGCGGTGGTGGGAAAACGGGAAAATTATCTGAAATAGCGGGAATTATGTATGTATGTATGTATGTATGCACTTTAAAGAGAAATTATACGTAACTTTACAAACAAATTTACTTTAGAAATGTTAACTCATGTCAACAGCGTATTTATTGCGAACATGTCCCCTGTTCAATGATCTAAAGTTCGTCCAACACAAGGATTGTTAACTGTTTACAGGATTGCTCGATCCCTATACTACAATGTAATCCATAATTGTGACGTCATCAAAGATCCCATAAAGCAATCTGTCAAAGTCAAACTGCAAACGCGAAAGGGGAATTTAAATTTAAAATTATCAAATCATTAGTTAATACCTTTGTTGTTTGTATTTGTGGGTAATAGCAAAGAGGAATTAGTTTATCTTCTTTGATAATAGTTTCTGTGCATACCTATAATAAGTAATTGCATAATATTTTCCTTGTTTTCGTTATGTTCTTTAATTCTGTGTCTACCAACAAATTGAAATTATATGCACATTTTGATACAAACTATCCGAGTATATTATTAAAATAGGTAAGCATATGCATATACTTTTTTAATTATGAACATATTCGGAAGCAGAAATTCTGTAGAGAAATATGAACGGAAAAAGTGTGATGTTGGGTTATGCTGTACCTAAGATGTTCAAGATATATTTTGCTGTTTTAAGTGTATATTTACGTAAATTTGTTAGTGCTTATCTTTACCATCTTCTTAATAGTTAAAAGATACTTACATACAAGGATGATTAGTTTTATATATAATTAATAATGTTAACTGCTTTTTTTTACAATAAGCAACATGTATACTGTTCGCAGGTATACTATATAATGCACAGAGGCCAATTTGTGATCTCGTAATTGTAGAAATAGGTACAATTTATACTGTTATTACAAACTTTAATAAATAATAATCATTCAAATACGAAAATTCTCTTTCAAATGTGAAATATAACAACAAACACAAAATATATTTTGACAGTTCGATTACAAGTATCTTCGACGACGTCACAAAGGCGGATGACAAAATTGAGCGATCGAGCAATCCTGTAAACAGTTAACAATCCTTGCGTCCAACAGTGCTCCGTGTTTTTGAATTGTTGTGTCGTCACCTCACAGCAATGATGAAACAGAGAATTTTTTTCAATTCTGAATATAAAAACTAAAAAAAGAAACAAAATTGGGGATGAAACCTTAAATTCAATTTGTGACATTCGATCTCCATTTGCTGCTAGCAATATAAATTGCACAAATTTTGTTCCTAAAGATGAAGATTTTTAAAAAATGTTTAATCAGGAAATATATAACTTAAAATAAAAATAATAAAATACTTTGATGAAAATATGTGTTTAGAATAATTTATAGCTTATTTTATGTTTTATAGGTATATATTATTATATATGTACGCATATATGTTGTAAAAAAGATCTATTTCGAATTAAGTACTTCCCTAAGATACAAATGCTTTTTCTTACACTTCAACTTTTCCAAATTTGGCAGGAATTTGGTACTAAAAGCGGGCATTTTTTAAATACATTGTGGGATATTTACCTTTACTAACCTGGCAACACTGTTTTGAACCCTTAAATTAAATTATTTCTTGTTTATAAACTTGATATTTGAGTTTCTTCGATTTTGTTGTTTCTTTTATATAAAAGAAAGAAGTATAAATATTTTGTCGGTTCGATTTTGTATTTTGTGGAAAGAAGTATGAGTGTTAACACGAAAAGGACTGTCTATGTTGGAGGATTAGCAGAAGAAGTTGATGAAAAAGTGTTAAATGCAGCTTTTATTCCTTTTGGAGACATAGTTGATGTACAAATACCGCTGGATTATGAATCTGAAAAGCATAGGGGCTTTGCTTTTATTGAATTTGAAAGTGCTGAGGATGCTGCAGCTGCTATAGATAATATGAACGATTCAGAACTTTTTGGTCGAACAATTCGAGTAAATTTAGCTAAGCCACAAAGAATTAAGGAAGGTTCTACAAGACCTGTTTGGTCTGAAGATTCTTGGTTACAACAACATGCTGGTGAAACAATAAATAAGAAAGTTGAAGAAGAAACAACAGAGCCTAACGAAGAAACAGAAAGTGAACCTAAAACAAAAAAAGTTAAGATTAAAAATCCACAAGTTTATTTTGATATTAAAATAGGAAAAACAGAAATTGGTAGAATAACAATGATGCTTCGAGCTGACGTTGTTCCACGTACAGCAGAAAACTTTCGATGTTTATGTACACATGAAAAGGGCTATGGGTTCCAAGGAAGCATTTTCCATAGAATCATTCCAGATTTTATGTGCCAGGGTGGCGATTTTACTAATAATAATGGTACAGGTGGTAAGGCAATTTATGGACGAAAGTTTGCAGATGAAAATTTTGAACTAAAGCATGTAGGACCAGGTACATTATCTATGGCTAATTCAGGACCAAATACAAATGGCTCCCAGTTCTTTATATGTACTGCAAAAACAGATTGGTTAGATGGGAAACATGTGGTTTTCGGGCACGTAATTAGTGGTATGGATGTTGTAAAAAGAATGGAAAAATGTGGTACAAAAAGTGGGAAATCAACAGAAAAAGTCTCTATATCGGCATGTGGTGAAATACAGTGAATTTTTATAAAAATATTAGGTTTAAAATATCTCTTATAGAAATGACTGATCATTTTATTATAGAAATCAACATAGAAAATAAATAATTTAGTTTACATATAAATACCTATTTTATACATAGGTGCCGTGTAGATAGGTACCATAAATACATAGTACCCTGTTGTAAATTTATCTTAATAACATTTTGATTGATATAACTTTATTTTCAAAGGTATTAAAACAAACCTAAAACCAAATTGTGGGGTTGCTTATCAGGTTTTTTTAAGACAATTTTAAAAGATACACATAACTTGTGGTTTTTTTCTTATAGAAATTTTTTATTTTTTTTTACAAAATAACACCCTGTAACTCGTTAGGCGTGGATCAGAAAAATTTGTTTTATAAGAGTTTTATTCTTATTTTGGTCTGGTCCACCCCCTGGTAAATTTTTGTACACTCACACTGGGACACCCTGTATTGTGGAATTCACGCAATGTAATGATATACATGTTCACATTTCTGTAAATACTTATATCTGAAAATATTAATACAAAATATAATGTGTGCTATAGCATTGAAATCAGAACAAAATATCTTACCGAGTGGTAAACTGCTGGGGTAATTTGGTGTACACCTATAGGGAAATACCTTCGGAAATACCTCGGTAATGCGAGGTAATACAAGAAGTATGGGAAGTACCGGAAAATTCACGGGAATTACAAGGTAATACATCAAGTATTACCCAAGGTATACTATCCATTCCAAGCCAAACAAATAATGTGCTAACACACAAATAGAGGTGCTGATTGTTCAAATTCATGTCTGAAAAGGAGAAAAAGTGATCATTAACTTTTTTGTAGAAATGTGCAACCTGTAAAACCATCAAAACAGGGAAGACCGTACGTATTTAATACAAAATCATAAAATAAATGAAATTATAACATAACAAACTTTTTGAAATCTTGTGTCTATTAGGTAATTTATAGATTTCTTGGGATAAACTTTAAAACTGCACCTATGATATTACTTTGAATTACTTTTTTTTTCAGTTTTTTGTAGTTTTCCAGTAATTTTGCTTTCTTTACAGTTTTCCAGGTTTTACATGACAATCAAAGGTATTTGTATCTCTTATAGTTTTCGAGATCTCTATGCAGTTCATTCTTATATGGGACATATATATATATATAATTTTCAGATTTCAATTCTGACTACTTTTTGAGATAATCCTAAGGTCCTCTTCGTGACACACCCGGTAGTATATATATATATATATATATATACTACCGAAAAATATTTTTTAAAAAAATTATTATTATACCGGGAATCCAAAATATTTGTTTACATTTCTTGATATTTAATTAATTTTTTTCTCAATTTTTTTAAATGGAACACCCTGTATATTTTTACATGGGTGAATAAAGCATACAATTCCCCACATTTTGATACCCACTTTATTTTTATTTCAATTTCTTTATTGAGATATGATTATTTCAAATAATTTTTGCGTAAATTAAGGTGCTCTTTATTTTAGCATTAAAATCTAATATGGCTTTGGTCTTTTGTTTCTCGTCTGCTTTTCACTTTGACATTTCTGTAAGGTGTTTAAGATTATCGTAAATTGAATTAATATTGTAAAGTAATATTTTAAGTAAATATGAATTATAATTATTGTCAACAAGATTTGATATCCATGGTGTATGTTATTGGTGAATCTGATGGAAATTGTTTATTGGCATCAAAACTGTATCGTCAAAAATATCCCGATAGAAGGTGTCATGATGTGAGGTGTTTAAAAAATTTGAAAGAATGTTTTGAACGTACTGGAAGTGTTGCATATGAAAAGTAGATGAGTCGACGAAACGTATTAAGTGAAGAAAATGAGCTGGCTATAACTTTAGCGGTTACCGAAAGTCCTACAGCAAGTGTTCGGGAATTAAGTAGGGATTTAGAGGTCAGTAAATCCAGTGTTTCCCTATGTCTTCGTAAAAATAAGTTTCACCCCTATCGAGTACAGCTGCATCAAGAGCTTTTGGATGTGGATTTAAATCGTAGATTAAATTTTTGCCAGTGGGCTCAAAACCAAATTGGAGAAAATGAAGAATTTTTCAAATTTGTGTTGTTTGTGTGTTGTGATATTCACGGAATAGGCACAATCTCCATTATTATGACAGAGGAAACCCTCATGTTGTACAGATAAATCATTACCAGCACAACTGGAGTTTAAATGTTTGGGGAGGAATTGTACATGATTATGTTATTGGTCCTCACTTTTTTGAGGTAAATGTGAATGAAGCAGTCTTCTTGGATTTTATGCAAAATACGTTTCCGCAAATGATCGAGCATATTCCTGATTATGTTACAAATAACATGTGGTTACAACTTGACGGTGCACCACCACATTTTAGTAGAAATGTTCGTCGGGCTATTAGTAACCAGTTTCCTGAAAGGTGGATAGGAAGCGGAGGTCAGATATTTTAATAAACTGTTAAATTATATCTAATTCATTATTTTATTAAATTATGTTAGGTCCCACTGCATGGCCGCCTAGATCACCCGACCTGACTTCAATGGACTTTTTCCTTTGGGGATTTGTGAAGTCAGACGTTTACAAAGTAGAACCAACTACTCGAGAAGATATGATGGAAAGGATTTCCTCAATGTTTCAATCGTATAAACGTTGATATGTTATACAATGTAAGGCGTTCATATATCAAGAGACTTCAGTGTTGCATGAATCAAAATGGTGGACATTTTGAGCAATTGTTAAGCTAGTTTTAATATAATGAAAAAAATTATTTCCAAAAACCGTTCATAATAATTATTAAAATAAAGTGTATGATATCAAAATGTGGGGAATTGTATGCTTTATTCACCCATGTAAAAATATACAGGGTGTTCCATTTAAAAAAATTGAGAAAAATATTAATTAAATATCAAGAAATGTAAACAAATATTTTGGATTCCCGGAATAATAATAATTTATTTAAAAAATGTTTTTCGGTAAATACATCCTTATCAAATAACGTCCCACATTTTTAGAAAAAACAATTAATAAATAGCGGAGATATGGCAGTCAAAAAAATGTTTGTAAATTGCCAAAAAAAACAGAAAAAAATCATAACTTGGCAACGCGGCATCCGATTTGCGAAATATTTTAGGGTGTAACACAGGACCGTTGTAGGCATAACTGGCGCTAAAAATATACAGGGTATTTAGTATTTATTTAATTAGATTGGGAATTAAGGTCTTAAGACCTATATAATCCTACAACAAAGGTGAAAAATAGAAAATTAATTAAAAAATCAAAATTGACATCCACAGTTATACAATAACTAAAAGGCAAACTATATCCTATAGCCAGAATTGGTGCACTACAGTCATAAAATAGAGCATAAGAACACATATTGTCCTTTCCACGCATCATAGTTTTTCTTGAAACTGTTCACTGAGGTGGAGTTGACAACCGCGGCAGGTAACGCGTTCCACTGAGAGAAAATTCTGTTGGAAAGAAAATTTTGCCGTGCTCTGCAATGAAACCTCTCTTTGGTCAGTTTCCAGGGATGTCCACATAGTCGTTCATTGTGATTTAACGAAAAGATATTCCCGAGTTCCACCCCAAAATTATTATTCAGCGCACGATATGTAATGATAAGATCTCCTCGTGAGCTTCTTTCACTAAACGATGTCATGTTAAGTTCTACCAATCGTTGCTCATAAGAAGGTCTTGTGGGTCCATACATTGAACGGGTGGCCTGACGTTGCACAGATTCGAGAAGTGTTTTGTCTCGAATCCAGTCCACACTCCAAACGGGTCCTGCGTATTCCAAGATAGGTCTCACGTATATATAAAATAATCTTATGAATTGCTAAGGAGATAATTCCGTAAATGTTTTGGTGAACATGAATAGTGTTGATTTAGCTTTGTTGCATAATTTGAAAATGTGTGGAGACCAACAAAGCTCTTCTGAAATTGTAACACCAAGGTCATTATGTGAAGACACTACTGCGATTCTATTTCCATCTATAAAATAGGGCAATCGAGGATTATCTTTTCCGACATGCAGAACCACACATTTTTGGGCATTTAAAGGCAATAACCATATCTTACTCCATGATACGATACAATCGAGATCCCTCTGTATTTGCATGTAGTTGCATTCTGGATTGTCATAAATTTTAGAGTCATCAGCAAAAAAGGACACTATAGACTTAAGAGGATGACAGATATCAGATGTATACAGCAGAAAAAGCAACGGGCCTAGCACAAACCCCTGAGGCACTCCACTAATAACATTGTATTCAGAGGAAAGCTGATTACCGACACGAACACAGTAAGTCCTGTCTTTTAGGAAACAGCAAATCCATTCCAGTAGTAAACCACGTATTCCCAAATGTTCAAGCTTAAAAATGAGGCGGTTGAAAGGAACACGGTCGAATGCACGAGAAAAACCAAGATATATAATGTCTATAGAGGTTTTATTATCTAAGGCTACGGTCCAATCATTTACACATCTCAGTAAATTAGTTACAACTGAGCGTCCAGGTACAAAGCCATGCTGATTAGTTGAAATCAAATTATTCTCTAATGCAAAGCTTAGCATTTTCTTCGAAATTATAGATTCCATTAGCTTTGCAGGAACGGATTTTAGGTTTATAGGCCTGTAATTACTTGGATCGGTCTTGTCATCTTTCTTAAAAATGGGGGTCACTGAAGATTTGAGCCAAATATCAGGTACCGTGCTGCTGCTGAACGATTTGTTCATAATAAGTGACAATGGTGTACAGATTGTGGTGGCACATGCTTTTAGCAGAAAAGATGAGATTCCGTCAAGACCAGGCGAAGTATTTACTTTAAGTTTGATTAAGAATTCCTTCACGGTATCTATATCAAAGAAAATATTTGACAATGATGAAGCTATTCGAGGAGAGTTAATTTGAGGGATGTTAGTATTATTGGGTGAATCTTGAGTGAATGATTCCTGAAACTTTAGTGCAAACATCTGAGACACTTGGAATTTGTCGTAACAAATATTACCACCATTATCCTTAAGTATAGGAGTGGATACTTTAGAACACAAAGACGAACGTACATATTTGAAAAGTCGTTTAGAGTTGGAATTAGAAACAATGTGGTTTTCATAGTTACGTTTGGACAGCTTGATGGCTAGTGAAAGTCTGTTTGAAAAAGCTCTCAGCGCTGCAATATCTCCATCGGATTTGGATCGCTGAAATCGCCTCCAGAGGCTTTTTTTAATTTTAATCATTTCCAGGATTCGATGATCAATCCACGGCTTCAGAGGATTGACGGTGTTCTGTATATACGTAGAGTTTCTGCTAACTGAATGGTTTAGAAAATCATTGAAGAATGTCCATTGCTCCTGGACGTTTTTATCAGCGAGCGCATTATCCCAATTTAATTCTCGAATATCCTCATTAACTCGTACATAGTCAGTTTTCTTGCGTAAAACCAATTTCTTACTCAAAACTTCCTCTTGAATGTACTGAATATTGGTGAGAATCACAGAGTGGTCCGATTTGCCGATGGGGGGGAAGATATTTTGGAGGTGTGAGGAGATCTGCGTCGCTTGTAAGAAGCAAATCTAATGTGGATGGTAGTTGGTTTAACCTAAATCTTGTGGGTTCAGTGACAAGTTGGGACAGATTAAGATCCTGCAATTGGTCCAGGAAGTTTAGAGAACTTGCGTCTCCAGGTAACCTAATAATAGGCCAGGTAATATTGGGGAAATTAAAATCACCAAGTATAATACAATTTTTCTTAGTGCTAAGGATATTATGTATTTGTGACAGAAACAGAGTGTCATTTTCAATAGAACAGTAACCAGGTCTGTACACACATACTACTGTAAAAGTAATTTGCCTCGACGAAAAATTTGCCGTTATAGCATCTATATTTTGACATGTTATAATATCAGTTGTGATCGAGAAATCCGAATGTAAAGATTCCTCGACATAAATACATACTCCACCACCTTTTCGATCAGGTCGATCAGCTCTGTAAAGAGAATAACCAGTGGTGTTCCATTAAAAAAAATTATACTTTCTTGTGTAACTCGTTTTTGTGACACCTTGTATAATTCTAAATAATTTTACGTTGTAGTAAAGATGAAATATTAAAAGTGTTGTTAAGAAAGTTTTTTTATAAAGTTAGCCGTTTTTGTACAATCTTCCGAGGGAACACTAACTGGACACCCTGTATATGTGTGTGTATAATTTGGAGGAACGGTTGGTGATTGTACAACAGCAAAATGGCCGACATATCCAACATTTACGTTAACCACAGTTGGACATAAGAAATCTCATTGTTTTAAGCAATCGAATTTCTTTCACATCCTGTTATAAGCTGAATTTGTTAAAAATACATAATAAGCTGAAATATATCCCTTACTTTATAACCTTGTATATGGTGGTCACTATCAAGGTGTACAACATTGCAATTTCGCGAGTCGGAAGAGATCCCGAGTTGTTTAAAAAAAAATTGCACATTTTCATGTCATTTATAAAAATATGAAAACTAATTGGCGATATATCACATTATTTTTTTATTACTGAAACAAATGCAGTGAAACATGGTATGTAGACATAAATTGATACTATACAGAATCTGTTGGAAGTTTCAAAAACTTTCCAGACCTACTAGGTCTCCATGTTTTTGTAGACAACTTCCGATTTTCTTACAGGTGCTATATTGGATGTTTAAGATTATTGTAGATCGTTGAAAATTTAAATATCTTTCTATAAAAGGGTTTTATTAAATAAGTTACAATTTGAAATTATAATATCCTAAAAAAGTAGAAAACAAATAAAGAAAGAAAAACTTAAAATACAGCTTTTTGATTTTTTATATATTCAACAATTAAATATTAATAAACAGAGTAACAGGGCAATGATCTGATCCCAAAACCTCCGATCTTATGACACTGTCACAAACTTTGCCCATTATTCGTTCCGAAACAATGAAGTAGTCCAATCGCCTAAAAAATAAATAAAGTAAACAATAAAAAATTTATTATACGCCCATATTACCATCCAACATTTTTAGCTCTTGCATTTCCGATGTAAGTCCAGAAAGTATACATATCTGTTTTTTCTGGATACAGTTTTCTAAATGTATCTATATATCCATCTTGAAGAAATTCTGTCAGCCCCTCTCTTTCCTGTCTAGTAAATCCTGCATTTTTAGTATTATTGGCAGGTCTCGCTAAATCAATTTCATTATGTGCAACATTCATATCTCCACATATTATAATGGGTTTATTATCATCTAACAACCTTACATAATCTTGAAATGCTTTGTTCCATTCTAAGCGTTTTGGAAGAGTTACCAGTTTACGACCTAAGTATAAAAATTATATAAGTATAATTAAATATCATATATATCACTGTATTCTTAACTTACCTGCGTTAGGCACATACACACAAATAATATAATAATCCTCGTATTCGGCTGTAATACATCTCGCATCTTCATCTAGTTCAGAAATATTAATGCCATAATTTAGTTTTAACGGTTCTTGTTTAGTAAGTAAGCCTACACCAGCATAACCTTCCTTACTACTAGCACACCAATACTGCTTATAATCTTTTAACTCTTTTATTTCTTCTGGCAACTTCTCTTTACTACATTTTGTTTCTTGAAGGCACAATATATCTGGATCTTCATAGTCCAAAAATTTTAAGCAATCCTTTTTTACCCAACTTTTTAAACCACCTATATTCCAACAACTAATTTTTAAATTATATTTTTGCCCCTCTTCATTTTTCTTTGTACATGTAAAATCTATTTTATCCCATTTAGTTACAGTGCTGTTGCTTGGGCCAGGTTTCTCAACTTTTTCTTCATGATCTTTTTTCCTTCCCTTAATTTTTGGAACTTCAGCTGGTGGGTCTATAATAAAGAATTTTTGCTTGAAATTGATATTGAAAATATTTTAATTTTAAATAGTTTTATATTTTCACTATTTAAATTTGGGGCCAATATATTTTATTGCATCTAAATTTATTTATTTATTTATTGATTTGTGTTCTGTGATACTTTTAAATTTAAATATTTTTCAATCAAAAGTATTTAAATAATACATAACAAAAGTAAATAGGTATTTTAAGTTTGGTATTTAAATAAGTAGTTACGTTATATTTATTTATATAATCTTGAAATATTTACATACTTCAGTTAAAAATAACTGTTGCTGTGAACTTGAAATATTGTTTTAATGTACTTAGCTTTCATCAAAATAATTCCAATATCATACGAATGACAATCTCATATAACTGAATGATGTGGTATTATTGATTAACTGCATATAATTCATTTCTACTCATGTCTCCGCAAGTTCGGAATCTGCTAAATGTATTTGATTATGTTTGGAGTATTTATTAAATACCTAGACACGAATTAAAATATATACATATAAAATTATTATAATAATACATCAACACTTACCGGCTTTCTTCTGGCGTGTCACCTTTTCTTGTGAAGTACCATTTGTATTATCTCCTTTTCTACCTCTACGTTTAGTGACATTAATATCACTCTCATCAATTATATCAGATTTTTCACCATTCGCTTCGGCAGTTTTCTTTCCGCGACCATATTTTTTCTTTTCTGTTATATTTTCTGTCTCACCACCACCTATCTCTGTAACTATTAAAATAAATTTTTACAGTATTAGAGTACCTATACAATTCATTGCAATACCTTTGGCAGCCACCAGCTTTTTTTGACCAGCAGTTTTTCTTTCTTTCTCTTCAACTTTTCCCTGCTTTTCTTTATCATCAATTTTTCTCTTTCGCAGTTTAGGTGCTGAAGATTCTGACTGATCTCCAGCAACTAAATCTACCTCTGCTTCAGCCTTCACCTAGGTATATAACATAAGTTGGATTAAACTATTTTTCTACTATTGATTTCTTCCTCACCTTAGATGTGGCAGCCTTTCTTTTTGGTGGCATTATTGTGGTAATAATATAAAACGAACTAATACAATTATCGTACACGTACCTTAAACTATTTTTCTGAACAATTTTATAATTATAATGCCTACTCCTACTGAAATGTCTCAAGAAAACTAGAACGGCTAGAACATCCGTTTTTTGCCGCGCAATTGTCAACATTTGTCAAATTTCAAATTGCCAATATGCGAGGTTGCCAATATAAAAATAACTTATGTACCACTCACTGAACTATTTCTAATAGGTTTGTTCCTACAATGCAGTTTCTGATAGTTTGCAGCACTGGTTTAATGCGCAAGTACGATTCATGCATCAGTTGGAAACTAATTTGAAATATTGTTGTTGGAACACAATCTATACGCGATTCATTTTAAGATCGAAGCGCCAAAATGGCAGTAACCTATACTAACCTACGTTCCCTGACACTGACGTTTGAAATTGTATTCATCACAGATTTGTTGTCGAGAACTTTTAAACCAGGTAAAAAGCTTGTAAAACTATTTTGAAAGGGGTAAGTAGTGATATAAAATTAAAATAGATTTCAATATTTTTCGAGCGTTCAATCTGAAAATGAAACAACCTCAAAATATGTCAAATTCTTTATTGGGCATACGGCATACATACCTTTATGGAAATAGTCATCCTTAGAGAAAGGTAAACAGCACACTCTCTACTCTGCGTTCTTTAGCTTCTTTATCCGTACTTGTCTCCTGTAACTCTGTAATGCTCAACTTATAGTTTCCGCGATAGCTCCAGATTTTCCCGCTTTTGGAAACGTATGAAACTGATCTCGGGGTTTTTCTTTGTCCAAGAGGGACAATGACGCTCACAACAATAATGATTCATATCTAATCAAAGTAATTAACTAATATAACAATTCACAATAGACTAGGGATGGGAATACCGGTTCCTCTTCTGTCGCGTTACTTTCGCGACAGCTCCAGAAAAATACCGCGACAGAATACCGCGATAAAATACCGCGCAGTGGCATATTAGTTCCCTTTTTTTGTTCCTTGCCAGTCACGGATTTCTTAAAGTAAACAAGAAATCACAAGAAATCCGTGTTTTCAGTAGAGCACAATCGTTACTCAGTAACCGGTTATTTCGTCAATGTGGAACGCGATGGAACGGTTCCATTAAAATACCGCTCCAAAATCGCGGTATTCAAATACCCACACATCTCTACAATAGACATACATACGTAAAACTGAATCAATACCACATGCGTTAGTTGTGCGTGCCGTGAGTAGGTAGCGTATTGTTTAGCAAGAATCGCGTATAGTTCACATAATATCCGGTAGAATCGCTAGAAGCGTTGTTTTATATTGTTGATTTCGATTTTCGACGAGTTAACCTTAAAAAATGCCAGGTAACAGATAATAAAAGGTAATAAGTTTGAACATTTACTCTAATGTGTTATTTAGATTTCATGGATTTACAAAAATGATTAATTCTCAGTTCGACACTCCGTACCAGCAATGTTAGAACTACAGCAAATGCCGCTCATGCACAGAATAACAGAGTGCAGAGTACCCTTGTGCAGAGACAAATGAGGCACAGTGGACACATATTACACTTTTATTGATATATTTGTATTAAAAATACCGGAATAAAGTTAAAAGCCTGCATATTCCAAATCTGAAAAAAATGTGATAAATAATTTCAGAATATATTGAGGTTACTTTTGCTTTCACTTGAAATATCACACATAATAAGAATAAAATTATAACACTTCAAACAATATTTAAATAATCGACTTTCTCTAAAAATTTAGGTTACTTTAGTTAAGATTTGCCATTTTCATCTTATCCAATATTCACTACGCATGCGTCTGACTAGTAGTTTCTAAATATTCTTCAAATCGATTTGACAGTCACCAAACTGTTTGAAACTTAGTTACTTTTTTGTTGGAACGGTGAAATATTACCACTAGTTTGAGAGTGATTGTGTTGGAACGGGTAAATATGTTCTGCGCAGACTCCTGACAGTTTGCTGATAATTTGGCCATATATATAATAGGTTTGTTCCTACACAGCAGTTTCTGATAGTTTGCAGCACTGGTTTAATGCGCAAGTGCGGTTCATGCATCAGTTGGAAACTAATTTGAAATATTGTGGTTGGAACACAATTTTTAGTTCACATAATATCCGGTAGAATCGCTAGAAGCGTTGTTTTATTTTGTTGATTTCGATTTTCGACGAGTTAACCTTAAAAAATGCCAGGTAACAGATAATAAAAAGTAAAAGTTTGAACATTTACTCTAATATGTTATTTAGATTTCATGGATTTACAACAATGGTTAATTCTCAGTTCCATACACTAATAACATGGAGACTCACTTCGACACTCTGTAGCACTTGTAGCAGCAGTGTTGGAACTACAGCAAATGCAAGTCGGAGGTCGGGTAACCGCTGGTGTGGAGACACAGAATAACACCCCTTGTGCAGAGACAAATGAGACACAGTGGACACAGGTTACACTTTTATTGATAGATTTATATAAGAAATACCGGAATAAAGTTAGAGCCCTGCAAATTCCAAATCTGAAAAAAATGTGGCAAATAATTTCGGAATATATTGATGAGATTACTCTCGCCTTCACTTGTAATATCACGCATAATAAAAATAAAATTATAACACTTCGAACAATATTTAAATAATTGACTTTCTCTAAAAATTTAGGTTAGTTAAGTTAAGATTTGCCATTTTCATTTTATCCAATATCCACTACGCATGCGTCTGACTAGTAGTTTCTAAATAATCTTCAAATCGATTTGACAGTCACCAAACCGTTTGAACCTAATCACTTTTTTGTTGGAACGGTAAAATATTACCACTAGTTTGAGAATGATTGTGTTGGAACGGGTAAATATGTTCTGCGCAGACTCCTGACAGTTTGCTGATAATTTGGCGCTGTGTAGGAACAAACCTACTACTACTATATCGCGGATAGAGGCCCAAAAATTCCGAAAACATCACGGCGCTGACATACATGTATAATTAGCGGCTAAAAACCATATATATAATACTACTATATCGCGTATTTCCTATGTTAGCCCATAAGCGGTTTCTCCGAAAACATTAAAGGACAAAAGATATAGTGCTATATTGTTCCAGAGACCCTTTGTTCGATTTGCGCATGCGCAATCTCCATGGTTACGGAAGCTGACACACTGTTTATAGGCTGACAGACTTCCCAACTTTCAACTTTTTTTAAAAGAAGTCGGTAGACAGAGATGCAGTATTTATGCTGCATGCTTATTGGATGTCGCGAAATTCGTGCGCATGCGCATATTTGACTAAGGTACTCTCGATAAGGATAGAGATTGTATGTCGGCGCCGTGTTGTTTTCGGAATTTTTGGGCCTCTACCCGCGATATAGTAGTATTATATATATGCTAAAAACCCATCACTGTACTGCCTCTCTGTCTACCGACTTCTTTTAAAAAAAAGTTGAAAATTGGAAAGTCTGTCAACCTATAAACAATGTGTCAGCTTTCGTAACCATGGATATCGACAAAATCTGCGCATGCGCAAATCAAACAAAGGGTCTCTGGAACAGTATAGCACTATATCTTTTGTCCTTTAATGTTTTCGGAGAAACCGCTTATGGGCTAACATAGGAAATACGCGATATAGTAGTATTATATACAGATTAATTAAAAAATTTTTAGCCGAAATCTAAAGAGGAACGAAGCGATTTAGGTAACAATGTGTTAAACAGAGAGTCCTCAGCGAATGGGTGAAAGGCATGCATGTTGTGGTAGAGGTAGAGTCATCGCCCAGCAAAGTGCAAGGATACGCTCGCTCTCTTGACAGGAACGGTTTGCGCCGATCCACGCGCGCCACTTCTTAGGCCCGCCTTTGAGAAGAGAACCACAGTGGCGAGCGTTTCGAACCAAAACAGGGAAACCACTTCGTGTTGATTATCGATTTTAAGCCAGCAACGTAGTTATTCTTGCGAATTTATTTTGAGTGTAATGTTTTTGTGTTTATTTATTGTGCTTTTTTATTATTTTGTTTTCTATAGTGTTCCTTTTTTCATTAGTGATAATAAGTAATAGAAAAACAGGAAACGTATGTGCAACTAAAAACTGCAATAATAAAAGCTATAATTGTAATAAGAGCTTTTTTACCTTTCCTAAACAACCCGATCGGTAAGTAGATAAAAATGTGTTATACATAAATGTAATTTAGTATCTAAGTTACGTTAATTTAGGAAATTCATTCATAGACAGCCAATAATATGGTTTATACAATCACTCAATTTAAGATTTAATGAATTTCGTTTAAAAGTTGGCCAGCTGTTATATTTTAGTTTTAGGAAAAACAAAATTATAGAACAGTACTGCGCAAGTAGTCGAGTGTAAATTTTTTTTGCTATAGTTTTCGGTGTGTTTAAAAATACCTTTTGGACAAATTGGACATACTTCATAAAAGCCAAGCCAAGCTTCAATTTTGAAAATTTATATAGGCGGAATGGAAGAACGGCAATGCCGAATTTTTACCGTTTGTGTTTCTTTCTTTTTTCGTTAAGAACACAATAAAGATTTTTTATTATTATTTATTATATGTACCTACCTCATTGTAAAGTATTGTCTATTTTTATTTTTGTAAATAATGAATGTGTAATAAACATAATATGTACATAATTACCGTTTTATTCATGTCTATTTCAAAAGTTATTTATAAAATGTTTCAAGAGTTTTTAATACGGCACTGTTATCGCGCATTTGCGATAACTACAAATATTATACGTCCAACTCTGACTTCTTTTCTCAGTGCGAGAGCGATAGCGAATGTCGGTCAAGCTGTGGTTGTAATAGCTACCCGCTGGCTTCCGCGCCCACCGGAGGGAACAGAAGACAAAGGCGTGGCCTGGGCCGACCGTACTTTGCCCACCACCGTCGCTGTGCTTGTTTACATCGCTTCGTCTTTCTTTAGATTTGGGCTACAGATTTTCTAATTAATGTGTATATGAATTTGGCGCTGTGTATGAACAAACCTAAATAACTATAGTTCAGTGGTACCACTTGCATTTAAATTTTAAATTCCCCACGATTCATCTGTAAACTTCTACCGTACCCCACAACGTTGGCTACGCTTCTACCTGTTTAATTGCTAAATATAAGTATCCCTATATATATTCTTTGATAAGGTCCTACCTTATAAATACATACAATAGTGCTTCTAATAAATATAAATAAAATTGAAAGAGAAAATAAAAACCAAATCTGACATTTACTTGGGCAAGGAATTTATAAGTAGAAATTATATAAAGTCAAGACCAGAATTAAGCAAAGTGGAATGACCTCGCCGATATCTGGTAAAATGCGGTGATATGGGCGTGCGTATTCTGTTTTACCATTGGACACATTTCAGTTAATATATACTATAGAATACTTCTAGTATATATTAACTGAAATATGACCAGTGGTAAAAAAATACAAATCTAAAAATGTCTACTTAATATATAGACATTTTAGATTTGTCATTAGGTGAAAAATTATTTGCTTTAGCGTAAAATTCTCAAATTGTCCTGAAATTTTGCCTATCCTCCTATTTTCGGGTATGCTGAATACAAATCTAAAGTTATTTTTTGTGGACGAATGTAGTTTTTGAGGAAAAAACTACAGCATTTACGAAAATGGTGGTAGAAAAAATTTCAGAAAATTTTTATAGTTTTACGCTAAAGTAAATAATTACCGAAAAATTTCAGTGGAAAAAACTGCAAAAAACTAATGTATACATGTAAAAATGTAATATAGGTAGGTACCTATTATCAATTTATATACAATTTTTACCGTTAAGAAACGCGCGCGAAATAACCCAAGATCACGCCACTGTTTCTCTACCTCAAGCGCAGTCGCTTATTGGTTCCTAATTTGACCATTCAACGTCGTTGAAGGTCAGAGAAAAGAAAGCGTAAATGCAAGAATATGCATGTTAAATAAGGATGAACAGCTTGTCGTCAACTTTACGACTTTCGCAGTTGCCACATATTCCTTGATATTATCACAAGTATAAAGATATATCTTTATAGTTGTGATATTATTAAGTAAAAGACAAATTAAACATTGTGTTTGCTTTAATAAAGTACAATAGGGATAAGGGACGTTAAATACAAGTAAAAAAATGGGTAAATAAGGTAATTAATACGTTTCCTGTTTTAAATAAGAATACTTTAGAAATAAATGTGACAACACAGATCTACGCTTTTTCCGGTCATTCCACTTTGCTTAATTCTGATCTTGACTTTAGGTATATATTTTAATCGCTAGGAAAAGAACCAAAATAATGTCCATAATGTTACCAGAGGATCCAAAGTTTGGATAGTTGGGTTTGGATTCCAAACCTAACTATGTTGGAAAGCAATAAAGGCGAGTACCGGTAAGGGTTATTAGTGAAATAGGTATATATAAGGGTAATTTTAAAACATTTTTGATGTTCTTGTAGTGTGTTCTTTTCTAATTATGATTAGATTTAAACCATATATGTTACTACTATATCGCGTTTAGAGGCCCAAAAATTCCGAAAACACCACGGCGCCGACATATAATCTATCCTTATCGAGAGTACCTTAGTCAAATAGCGCATGCGCACGAATATCGCAAAATCCAATAAGCATGCAGCACAAATACTGCATCTCTGTCTACCGACTTCTTTTAAAAAAAAGTTGAAAGTTGGAAAATCTGTCAACCTATAAAACAATGGCTGCATTCAGGGAAGCATAGCACTCCAGCGCTTAAGAGCTTTACCGCTTCACGTTCGCTGAATCGAAGTTTAAACTTGCTTTAAACTCAAGATTAAAGTGACTTCATTTTCAGTAATTAATATTTTGTAATTAATATTATCCATAGATATTTTGTGCGTAAACCTAACCTATATTAATTTTATCGCTTGATGAAACTATTCAGCGGTCCAGCGGAAAAAATACATGCTTTACCGCTTTAATAAAGCGCTGCAGCTATTTTAATACAGCGCTGAAGCGTTGCGGTTCCCTCAATGTGTCAGCTTATCTATAATCTGTGGTCAGCTTTCAGCTTCCGTAACTATGGAAATCGACAAAATCTGCGCATGCGCAAATCGAACAAAGGGTTTCTGGAAGAGTATGGCACACGGATTTCTTAAAATAAACTGGATCGCTAATACATACTGGTGGGGGTAGCTAAAAATAGCAACTGATAGGCGGCCGCCATACTGTGCTAACTTCTAGGTATTTTATGAACTAAATGATGGTAACACTGTTGAATTACCATCACTGCTTTTATATTTTCTTTTTGTTTTGTGGTTTATAAATGAAGTTATGTGTGCAAGGTGCAAGTTATTTATTTCTTAATCTGAAGAAAAAACATGCAATTTCATCATTTCATCCATTTGGTCGAAGTATTCAATGTTGAAGGTTGCGATAAAAGTCTAAAAACGTAGATATCTGTTACCTGAAGAGTCAATCATAGATTACATAGAGAGTCAATCGAAAAGATACAAGGTGAAAAAGGCTGCAGTTTTGGAAAGTGCAAATTGAAGAATTTTTTTTTGACTGAATCTTGTGATAAAGAATATTTTATGATTAAGGTAATAACTCTTAACTTTTTAGACAATATGTATTAATAATACTTTGAATCATTTTAGGTTGCGCTAGTAATAGGAGTCTCTGGTGCTTGTCGATGCTACGAATTGACGAATTTGAAAATCACTAATGTATAGGACACTGGCGCGTATCTAGTTGTTTCGATACTAGATACCAAGACCGGCATTTCACGAAAGTTTAAAATTATAAATGAAGGATTTTCTATCAACGACGTAGAGATGTGTAGAAAATGTGTATTTCCCTAAGACCAAAGAACTTATCACAAAACAGATTCTTTTTACATTATAAGAATCAAAAATGTACTTCTCAGCCTGTTGGAATCAACACATTGGCAAAAGTTCCATCAAAAGTTGCATCGTTTCTGAACTTGGCAAACGCGGAAGCTTATATTGGCCACTATATGAGGATGCACTCAATAACTTTATTGGGAAATAAAGGTGCCGACTTTACACCCATCAAGCGGCATGGTGGGTGGAAGAGCCCTGCTGTGGCAGAGAGCTATATTGAAGACTCCATATCTAACAAACTTGGTATTGCAAGGAAAATCCAAGGTTCTTCTCGTTCAAGTCATTCCTCAGGAGAAGGAGACATCCAAAATTTGTTGTAAGAAGCAACTACAAGCTTTCTATTAACGGAAACGAAGTGAAATATGAAAAAGCGAAGAACGAAATGTCTATTAATATAAATGTTAATGTTAATTTTAATAAGTAAATTAAATTTGGTTGATTTAAGTCTTTATTTTTTTATTATTTCAGTAGTGGATAATAGGTTACTTTATATGCTTTATAAGTGTGGATAAAACTCCTATTATAATGTGATTGTGTGTATAAATTATATTTTAAATGTGTTTTTATTAAATTCCTACCATAATCATAATGATTTTGAGTTTTGAAGTTGTTAATGTTATCTTCTAGAAAAGCAGTTATTACCATATTGTGTATTATAAACTTCATGTAATTTTATAACAAAATAACTGATTAACCTATCCCAATTCATTCACAATATTTAATATATCTTAACAGTGTAAAGTATAAATTTGATTAATAACTACTTGACATTACTAATTGTATGATGTCATTCAGTTACAAAATACTTTTTTAGTGCCGTTTTTACTGATAAGACGTGCAGCTACTTTCATCGTGGCTTTTTATATATGCAGCTCCTGCCGCAATTAAAATAACTACAAACATATGTCTAATTCTTCGATAAATACCTACCTTATATTGATACCTTTTTGCCAAACTATCGTAAGTGACATTTTCCATGAAAATGACTATGGATCTATCGTAAGTATAATATGCAAATACACATCTTGGCAGAGGTAGATAGATTCATAAATATGTAAGCGTATTTAAATGTTTCACGGTTAAATAACTGCATACATTTTATCGTAAGTAACAGAACTGTAATAGGCAGAGTGGCAGAATTGTCGTAAGTAGCCTAAGGTAAAATTTAGTGAGTGACTTACGATATTTTGGCAAAAAGGTATCGATATTAGAATTCCTCAAAACAATATACAAAACTGATCCTAACTAATTTTTATACTGCAATCAGACAAGGTTCAAATACTTGGTTGACAAACCATGTTACTTTAAAGTTTTTTGGGTTAGTTAGTAAATTATGTTTAGACAAGTAACTATTATGAACCAGTTATAATTCCGGCTAATGTAAAATTTATTTAAAAAATGAAGTTGTAACAGGAGAAATAAAGAGTGTCGTCAATGAATTTAATATACATTGGTACCTACCAGACATACCATTGGAAGATTTGTACATGTAGGGAGTGTCTTTACAAGCACATAAATTTCGACTTTGTCAAAAATCATTTCAAGTCAAATTAAAAAGAGATGATTCCAATTATTCGAAATGCACTATAAATATAAAAAAATTATGTGTAGGTACCTTTGCTGCACAAATATAACTCTTGAGTCCAGTCCTGTCAATTACTCGTCATATCTAATGCACAAATAATACAATTTAATCTTTGATATAACCCTATATTAAGTTAACTTTTTAGACCCGCTGCTAAAGTATTTTTATTACAATAGTGTACATATTTTATACCCATATCCATCCATATAAGTAATATTTAGTTAGTCATATGCCCATATCTCACCAAACTATTTTCAAAATTTCCCTCTGTAAATACCTCAACATCATTAGCTGAAAACTAGCCAATGGAATGTTAGCACAGTGTGGCGACCACCTTACAACTGACAAAATGATAGTTAGGAATCAGCGATCCAGTTTATTTTAAGAAATCCGTGGTATGGCATTATCTTTTGTCCTTTGGTGTTTTCGGAGAAACCGCTTATGGGCTAACAGTATGTGTAATCTGTAGGAAATACGCGATACAAACGCCGGTGCTAGCCGCATCTCTCACCGAATGGCGATTGACAAAAATGTTGCAGAGGTTTTTTGAAAAGGCGTAGGAAACGGGACGAAAATGCGCCTATGCATAGGAGAAAGGCTCGAAAGGTCATTGCCTTCGGTCATCCGCTAGGATCGTTTCGCAACCCCCGCTCGCAGGCGGAAGAGATTAGAAACCTTGTCGATTCGGCGACGGAATTTTAGAGCGAGACAGAATCGACGCGTTTTAATATAATACTAGAAATAGGAGAAAATCGCTCTTGCGATTTTCGTTTCCGATTTATAGCCCTACCGGGGATCACCTTTCCGGTGACAAAAGCATCTAGAATAATATTATTTTTAAGAAAATACATTTTAAAGAAATTTTGTATCTGGAATGATGATGTAATTATACGAAACGATTTTTCTTAATATTTTCATGAATTGTAAGGGTACTCTATTCTTGATGGTAAAGCGTCATAATTTTTAAGTGCCGAAAGGAGAATTTATTTTTCAGTATACATTTTTATCAATGGGACCCTCCGTTCCGGTCCGGAACACCGGTTGCAGTTCGGAGCCCCGCCCGCCCTTCGAAAAGATGTAACGGCGGCGTTAAAAAGTATATTGCTGTTATATAATCGTTGCAGCAAATTTATATTGTAGATATTTACTTTTGTAAGCCAAAATGATGAATTTTACAGACTGTCAAACTGAACGAGTTAATTCCAAACTTTACCTGCAGAAAGAATAAAAACTACGGACAAATGAAACAGAATAACTAAACACTAATACTAATAAATAATTGGAATGAAACGTAAAAAAAAATTGCCTCTAGCGTGATTCGAACTCGCGAAATCAGCTATACGATGTTTGAAATCCTACGACTAATACCATTGCGCTACCGCGTCACTCGCCTATATCTGACGCTAAGACAGTTAAGTTGGTAAATTGTACGTGTTAAGTTGAACAATTCATTTTTAACCGATATTCTGATTGGAAAGCATTTTACTTCAGTATTTTGGTAATTAGAAGTGTTTGACAGTTGATATTATCCATTCCGTTAGCAATATTTCTCATAGGAAAATAACCTATCTGAAGTTTAATTAATTGGACAGTTTTCGTGAAGGTGCTTATCTCGTTAGTGCAAATCTCACATCGGCAGATAAAATGAGAAAGAAGTTGAGACGGATGCGACTGGAGATTTTCGAAGACGAAATAGACGTAGACAGACCATAGATAAATTTATCTATGAGGACTCGACGTACGGTCTCGAAAAAAAAAATCTCAAAGGATTAAAGGACGGAAGTTTCGCGTGAAGCGGTTTTTGAAACCTTAAAAATTAGAAAAAGGGTCTAGGGTGTCCCGCGAAAAGTCGGGATTTCGACAGGCGTGCCGGGGCTATTAGGTGCGAGGACAAACGCCGGGTGCTAGCCGCATCTCTTTCGCCGAACGGCGATATCGAAAATTTGGTTTTTTGGCGATATTAGAAGTCGCCAAATTATAAATTTATAGTCGCCCAAAACGCCCAATTTTTTCTACAATTATGATGATAAAGCATGTAGTTTATTATTCGTCAGACTTAAAAAATAAAACTGTACCTCATTAATTTTAATGTAGGTACGCATTATATACTGTTATTAATATTAAGAAGATAGGAATTATTTTATGGACTGGGAAGTTAAAATTTACCTATATATATATAATATAGCTACAGATATTTATTGAAAATTTATAAAAAGGATTGTATTGCAGTAAAAAAAACTAAAAAAAGTTAAATATTCTATTTATTGCACACAAATTTTAACACTAATCTATAATAATGAATGAAAATTAGTTTAAAACGTTTATTCAGTTTTAGGTTACATTTTCCAAGTCATTATATAAATACCTCAAATACTTCTTGAACATTTACATTATCTAATTCATTATTATCATATCTGTTGCTTTCTTTAAATTGATCATACATATTAACTGAACAATAATTCATACATGTGGTTTGTTGGTACCATATATATATATATGGTACCAACAAACCGTAGTATTATATATATGGTTGGTACAGTTTCCAGTGGATACAGTTACAGTCACAGTTCCTATAATAGAGTGCACAACATGATGTGTAGGTGTATCATGAGTGCACAACACATAGAACTCATAGAAGTCACATATCTGATTTCTGTGACATAACAGTAGGTCTTAAAAAACTAGTCGCCCAATTCATCGCATCGTAATTT
The DNA here is from genome assembly GCA_963924545.1 of Pogonocherus hispidulus. Taxonomy (NCBI): domain Eukaryota; kingdom Metazoa; phylum Arthropoda; class Insecta; order Coleoptera; family Cerambycidae; genus Pogonocherus; species Pogonocherus hispidulus. Next base: position 31,391,676 of record OZ004698.1, read on the forward strand.
TATATATCGCCCATTTTATAGCCTGTCACAAAACGCAAAAATTTCTATCGCAAAATGGAATTTTATGTCACCCAAATCGTGAATATATCACCCAACTTGGCAACCCTTAGCAACTCTACGCATAGGAGAAAGGCTCGGGGCGACCTCCGGGGACGCTCGCGGGGATCAATCCGTCCGCGATCCCCGCTCTGAGCTTAGAAACAGAAACTTTGTCGATTCGGCGACGAAGTTTAGAGCGAGACAGAATCGACGCGTTTTAATATACAGGGTGACCCATTAAGAATGGAAACACTCGCGTACAAAATTTGTTTATGGACCGATTTGAACCGGATTTTTTTCAAAAGATAGATCTCCAAAAGCTCTATGTTGATGCAAAATTTGAAGACGAAATTTTGATTTTCAAGGCCAACTACGAATTTTTTTTATGTGAAAAATAGGAAAATTTTGTTAGCGATTTTTTTTATAAAAAATTTGACTACACCACTGGAATTAGGAGCCACTCGAATGCATTTGTACCAATTTTTGCGAAAAAAAGTTTGTTCCTAAAAAGTTATGACAGTATCGGCATCACCAGTGTTTGCCTTTGTCGGTGAACCTATTCCTTTATAAAAATCGAATAGAACCCAAAGAGAAACAAAATTAAACAACTTAAACACTGGTGTAATTATTAATATGAACCATAAAAACCAGTACCTATACACAAAACAACCAACAATTACTCTAATATAAACAATAATTGAAAAAAAAAGTAATGATTAGAAAATTACATTTTTCAAAATGAAAAAGGAGTCTGTCAAATTGATTCACACTTTTTGAATAAAAAATTATAATGTAGTTATTTTTGATCTAAGAAGGTAATATTATAAGTTTTGGCATATGTAATAACCACGAAATAATAATAATTTGACGAACTCACCTATCAATAATTGTTGTTTATATTAGAGTAATTGTTGGTTATTTTGTGTAGACTGGTTTTTATGGTTCTTATTAATAATTACACCAGTGTATAACTTATTTAATTTTGTTTCTCTTTGGGTTCTATTCGCTTTTTATATAAGAATAGGTTGACCGACAAAGGCAAACATTGGTGATGCCGTATATTGTCATAACTTTTTTAGGAACAAACTTTTTTTCGCAAAAATTGGTATAAATGCATTCAAGGGGTTCCTAAATCCAGTGGTGTAGTCAGATTTTTTATAAAAAAATCGCTAACAAAATGTTGCTATTTTTCATATAAAAAAAAATTCGTAGTAGGCCTTGAAAATCAAAATTTCGTCTTCAAATTTTGCATCAACATAGAGCTTTTGGAGATCTATCTTTTGAAAAAAATCCGGTTCAAATCGGTCCATAAACAAATTTTGTACGCGAGTGTTTCCATTATTAATGGGTTACCCTGTTTATGGAATAGGTATGAATTTATTCTGTGATTTATACCTAAAAAAATAATAGTAGCTTGCTGTGTGTTACATAAAATTTATGTAGAAAAACAAGATAGTGCAATTTCTGAAATTGAAGAGGAAGAGGATATAGTTTTGAAGAAATAAGTTACTGTGAAAAGAAAACGTTGCTTGTCAAAAAATAAATAATATTGCAAAATAAACTATTTATTGAGTACCTAGCTTGAATCTTTATTTAACAAATCTAGAACTTTATTTTTATCTTATATTTAAATCTAGAACTATATTTTTTCTTTTGTCTCTGCTGCTTGTCAAAAAACTTTCATCCAGCAGGCTCCTCTCCTGAGGATCTTCTACCTCTTTTTCGTGTAGTTGGAGTGCCAATAGTACTATTATCAGGAAACTATAATAGAGATATACCTATTAGAAAATTAAATTGCTAAACATTTATTTATATATTTCGCCTAGAGTACCTATTAACCACCACAACTAGCCTGATATTAGTCAATGTTAATATTTATATTCTTTTTCATTGTATGTGGATGATTTAGGTCAGTTTATTGTCCACTGACAGAAATGGATAATAATTAACTTTGTACACTCTAAACCAGTTTGGTTACCGATATAACTAGCTCTAAAATATTTTTTATGGCGGTGGGGAAGGTAGTGAACTTTGCTAGCGCGGCACACAGAGACCATGGGGCATGGTGCATGACAGCGCTGGTAGACGTTAAAAATGCCTTTAACACCGCCAGCTGGGCCAGGATAGTGGAGGCGTTGGAAAGGAAAAATATTGCTAGCTATTTAACCAACATTATAATGGGATACCTCTCAGAAAGATATATTGTGACGGACAATAAGGGAACCAGAAGGCGGGTAAATGTAGGCGTTCCGCAGGGGTCGGTTCTTGGCCCGACTCTGTGGAACGTCATGTATGATTGAATTTTCGACCTACAGCTCACTGAAGGTGTGAGACCGCTGGGATACGCGGACGACGTTGCACTTATAGGGGAAGACAAACACATAAACGCACTTGTTCGGAAAATGGATGAATCCTTAGACCGCGTGAAGGAATGGCTATCAGAGAACGGCCTGGAGCTAGCCCCAGAGAAAACGGAGGCAATTTTACTCAAATTTGGAAGGAGAAGGCAAGAGGTGACGCTACAGGTCGGGACGCAGAACGTGTCCATGGCGGACAGTGTGAAGTACTTGGGAATAATGCTAGATACGAGAGTTAGCTTCGGGCCGCATGTAAAGGTCACTGCGAGGAAGGCCGAGGCATCTATAAAGGCACTTATGAGATTAATGCCAAACATAGGAGGTCCAGGACAAGCCAAAAGGAAAGTTCTGGGGGGAGTGGCGCAGTCTATAATGTTGTATGGGGCGCCGATCTGGGCCAGGGCTATGGATGTGGCGGCCTATAGGCGCACGTTGTAAAGCGTCCAACGAAAGTTGGCGCTTAGAATATGTAGGGCTTATAGGACGGTCTCGTTCGATGCAGCAATGGTGCTCTCCTCCATGATCCCCATTCATCTGCTGGTGTATGAGAGACGACACATCTGGGAGAGCGATCTAGAGAATCCGGAGGCGGCTAGAGCGGAGAGGCAGAGCACTCTACAGGAATGGCAGAGGGAATGGATGGAGGGATACAAGGGGCAGTGGACTAGGACGTTGATTCCTACCCTGGCACCCTGGGTAAATAGAAGGCACGGAGCGATGACGTTCTATCTGGCTCAAGCTCTCACAGGCCACGGATGCTTCCGGGCGTATATACACTCGATTGGCAAGGCTATGGACGAGTTATGCGAAGACTGCGGTGAGGTTGACACTGCTGAGCACGCCCTGTTTGAGTGCGGATATGGGGAGAACGTTAGAAGTAACTGGAGAGCGGCAATGGGGGTAACAGTGACGAAACATAATATGGTAAACCTGATGCTAGAGTCCCAAGCGAACTGGACGGAAATAGAAAATAGCATCACGGAATTAGTTAAGAGAAGGGAGGTGCGTGGGAGAGAGATGGAGAGAGGTGGTGGAGATAACTAAAGGAAGGAAAAGAATAGCTACCTCGGGTCTTGATGCCAGGTCCCACGACAGTCCCGAGTCCGAGGTAGAGAAGAAAAGGAGGGGTTTTAGTGGGAGTTGCGCCCCACACTCCCCGGTGCCGATAGAAACTAAGGCCCGGGAGTCATGCGATTTCCTCTCGGAAAAAAAAAAAGCTCTAATAAATATACACCTACCTCTTTATTATTTGTTGACACTTCGGATAAAGGCAAACTGCAAACTTCTGAAAAACTACTGCTACTGGTTGGTGTAGAAATAGGCACAATATCAGCATTTTTACCAAAAATGGCATTAAACTTCTCAAAATTGGGCCACCATATGGAACCATTTCCTGTTCCCTTGCTATTGTCAACAATTCTTTTATGTTTTTTTTTAGATTTCTGAATTTAATATTCCACTGCTCCCCTGAAAAGTTATAGCCATTTGAAACCATGGCTTTTACAATCAAAGCTTTTCCCATTTTTTTGCCATACTTGAAACATTTTCAAATGGTCTTCGTATGTTCTTAAAAGCAATAAGATGGATCATATCCTATATGTCTAAACCATAGACTTAGTAACTATAGACCCCGTTTATCCTATTAACACCATTATGTCGATCGGTCCGAGCAGTAGAAAGAGAAACTAGATCTAACCAGTAATTCCCTCTTTCTCCCACATAATAGGAGAAGGGTGTTGGTGTTATTTTGTTTTTGTTTTTATATTCTCTTCAATCTTTTCTCTTTTCCCTCTCGAGAATATGGCGCCGTCTCAAATTGAGGTTTGTTGTCATTTGAATAATTTTCAATGATTAAAATTATTTAAAATACTTAAAATAGTTTTTGTACCTTTACTGGACAAAGTGTAATTGTGTAGATTCTATTGGTTGTGTACAAACATCAAAATTATTACAGTACAATCAAAAATGGAATTATTTTTATGTTACTTAACAGTTCACCTATAATTTCAAAATGTGCCTGTTAGCAAAATACTAGGAATTTGGATATATCTACTTATCAGGATTATCTCTGAGTTATAGGGTTGCATATAAGAAATGTGTTACTTTTATTGACTTGCATTCTATAATCTGTGATATTGCCAATCAATGAAGGGATGTTAGTGGTCAAGATAAAACGAAACATCATCAGTACATGAAGGTTGCAAAGAAAGAATTTAACTGTGTTTATGATTAATCTTTGGGTACAAAGTTATTCTTTTCGGTGCCTACAGTATAGCGCAAAGGAGGAAATTGTGTTGATCTATGGAAAAACCAGTAGGCATTTAAAATTAATTATGATGAATGGAGATTGGGGGTTAACATTTATTTTAAGCCCAATTAAAAATCCTAATAATGATCATTCTGTTATTTTAACCCCACATTTAAGAAGACAATTATGAACTCAATAATTATAAACACTCTTGTGATGTGTTCATTCTCCTTTTAGAGCAACACGGTAAAAAATCAGACTGCTTTGAATGAAAGCTGAATAGACACTGTTCCTAAGTGAAAACTGATTTGATTGATTTTTGGGAAAGTAAAGCTTTAAAGTTTTCCGGTTAATCAGTTCCACGTTAAGCACGAGTCCGATTCCTATACAATAGAATAATAGTCTCAGAATGTTCATCTACCTACTTAGGTATTATATGAACAATATTTTGAGGAATATTCGTCAGTACATGGTTCGGACTGCAATGATTTTTAGCTATTGTTGACAAGATCATCACAGATATTACTACAATAATATTTGATTCAATGCATATAGAGTAGTAATTGTAGTACCTCAAGTAAGTATAATTGAACATTGATATAGATCATTCAAATTTTTTTAGGGATTCATACTCTAATTGTCTATAAAAGTATTATTAACAGAACAGTACCGAGTTTTATTGAAGTATGTAATATTTTGTTAGTGGCATTATTTGATTATAGCCTCAGTCCATGTTCTGAATCCAGTGTTCACTGCAAAAGTTACTATCTAATCCATATAAAATGTCAATACAGTTTTATATGGACCTCCAAAACTATATTTTTCGTAAAGAAAACAAATTGTAAAATTAAAACCAGTTTTTATAAAATTTTCACTTTAATTTGTTAATACAATTGTTTCGCCACACAGTGGCTTCTTCTAATATAACTTCAGTATTACAACTGTACAGTTAGTGAGGTATAAAGAAAATGTTATTCAGCAGAATTAAGTGTATACAATAACCTTTCTTACTATGTAACATTAAATACACTGACAATAAAAAACCACCTTGTTATGGATCATAAATTTCTCATATTTGGGATCAGCATCCCTTGAATAAAGTTTATATGAAAGTCTATCTTGGAGATAATTATTGGGAGCACCACCGCCTGGATGGATAATGAGGTAGTCCATCTAGGCAACGGTGATTGGGAACATGCAGCTCTCGAGACTATACTATAGAGGGCAGCTAATTTATTCATGTTAAATAGATAATAAAAAATATGCATTCAAACTACTTCAGTTGAATTCTTGTAAATCGTTAATAATGACTGTATGATTGTTAGGTATAGGTATCTATTTTCAGAGTAATTTATATAAATTTAGGTAATTTTTAAAAAATTGGCTTTGTGTTGTTTAGTCAGTTTTGTTCTATTGTTTAAAACACTTAAATTAAGGTAAATATTGGTAGATCAATTGGCAAAGCGTTAATTTTCCAAAAATATATTTAGCTTATTACTCTTATGTCTTCTACTTTTAGGGAATGGAAATTAAATACCAGCACATTAATTCAAACAGCATTTATTATAAATACATAAAAAGGAATTATTAGCAACTCTTATCAATCTAAATACTAGATTAAAACCCTTCACTGAAATTTTCTAAGATGGATATTTCATAATACATCCATTAATACATAGTTGTTTTCTGTATGGTCGATTCTTTTATGATTTTTTATAATATTTACACAATCTCCATTTAGGTATGTTGCTAGATAGATACCTACATTTTAATTAAGTACATAAAATGAAAACAAAACATTTCAAAGCTTAATAACAAATGAATATATAATTTTTATAGTTCAAATGAATTCATAATGTGTATGTAACCATTACAGATTAACTGTTCGTGTGTTTACATGTGATTTCAAAATACTTCACAGGCAGTCAATAGCACATGTCAAAATAAATTGCCATCAAGTGCACATGAAATGCACAAGGGGCAACAAAGAATGGTTTAATAGCAGAAACGGTAATGTTTTTGAAATACAAATTATTGGAAATGTGTCTATTTGTTTATTTATTTAATTTTTTTTATAGCAAAGGTTAAAGTATGCTTTGTCCAACTCAAAACAACAGATCAAGTACCATTTTAACCGGAAGGGTAGATAAAATTAACCTTTAACAGCAAGGATAGATAAATAAGTTTTTCCTGTTGCACCTCATTTTCACACATTTTTATCGCCTTGCGCCGAACACAGTCTAAGACTGGCACTGCACAGATATTTGTGCCTAGGGCCTAGGGCCATATATGTGTGTGTCTTCACTTTTCTTTATAAAGAATCATCTGCTGAGTTCAATTACTTCTAATAATGTGGATGGTATTGCAGTAGTTGAACCTTGCTGAACTAAAAAGCAAAATGAAACTATAGTTTAGGTGCCTATATCTATTTTATTACACTTTACTGTATAAAGTAGAATAATGTGCCCTCAACACGCATATTAACCCATAAAAATGAAACAAGTAATTTTAAACTTGTTTTGGTTAATTATCGCTTATGACTTATTTGTATATAGCACAGTTGTATATAATTCATCAAAAATTGTTCTGAGAATATGAATATGCCACATATAATCTAAGAAAACAAAAATTATCCAAAAATCCAAGTGCAGTATAAAAGCATATTTTTAATGTTCACTCCAAAATACACTTGGAAATAATGAATTAATGCTATCATTAGAAGAAGGGTAAAATATGACTAGGTTCCGAGAAGCCAGCCTCGTTACTAAAGAGCCCTAGCCTAAAGCAATCCAATGAATAACTACGATGAGTAGAGTTTTAAGATCGTTGGACTTGATTGGATCACAGGAATGTTAACAGACCATGGATATCTCAATAAATCCCTTATGGTGCTAAGTGCCACCAAAAGCAACCTGCATTAAGAAGTGCAGGTTGTACAAACACAATGACGAGGGCTCTGTCATATATACTGTGCACTCTATGTGTCTGTCCGATAGTTGAGATACAAATACCTGCCGGTAGCCTTTTAGCATCTTGAGAAAACGGAACTGTTTCAATGGAACTGGTATTTGCTTCCGCACTTCGCACAAGTCTGTTTAAAACATCCATTAGTGGAAAGTATAATAGGTCGAAAACCATGAGTGCTATGGATATCCACTTTGCTAAATACAACATCTAAATGCTATTAGTGATTTTGAGAAGTGATAGAAATGAAACTGTGATTTAAAAAATGAATTAAATTATAACTTTAAACTTTTCTTGTTGTCTTCCCTTCTCATCTTTTTCTTTCTTTATTTTAAAATATAAGTTTGACACTCTAACTTTTTAATTTTGAAATATTAGTTTGTATTTTTATCAGTGAATAAAATCAAAAAACCATTTACCGATGAAGAATCTCATACATAGGTAATCACTTTAAATAGAGAAATTAAAAGAAAAAGGCATGGCTATTGGTTTAATTAATGTGTAAATATTTTATTTGTGTTTCACCACTGGTGGCATTAGTTATAGTTAATTTATTAAATAATTGCTCACCCTCATTTCACTAAATACATTTCATGCTGTGATTTTTTGGGTCAACAATTTTCCTTGACACCACGATTGGGGGCCTTTGAATACTTTGTTTTTATTTCACACCTGACATATTCCCAAAGAAAATTTATTTTGCTAGAATAATCTTTTATAATATAATAATATTTTATTAAATAAAAGAAATAGTATAATAATCTATGCATTTACTTTAAAATAAAAATTATTTAATAAAGTTCATAAACAGGATATTCGAAAGCTCACAATCACTGACAACATAATATAAAAAATACATACACTTGTTTTGTCAGTGTTCTTGACATTCCTTTTATTATATTGTCATCCATCCTTAAATGATTAATTGTGCATTACATATTACAATTTCCAATGTAGGTTCCATCTTTAAAATTTCATATTTCATTTTTCAAAACGTAACCATCTGTTACTTGGGTTGAATTAGGTATAAATTCTACAAGATTTCTTGCAAGAAATATTTACAAACGTCTCTTTTATCGTACATTACAAACATCGTTATCTTTTTAGTGGATAACAAGTTTTTTTGTTTAATTTCTAATCTTATCAATCATTCACGTGAATTAACCGTTACAGTTACTTTGTGGGTGCCCTTTTCCACTTCTTTTTAATACAGGTTTCTCTATGGGTTTTTTAATCGCCAATTAATTTAAGAACATTTGAGTAGTTAGGTAAACTAAAACAATAAGAAACAAAATTAAACCACCTTTAAAATTGAATTACTCTTTATGATTTTAAACTGACCAAGTCATTTTAATTATAATTATTTTTGCTACTTCCTTGCTTAAAATTTCTGATATCCAGACTTAAAATAGAGAATCGTTTATTAAACAAAATCTTACATAAACTATTATCAAGCTTGCAAGAATTTCCGAAGATATATCTTGATCTATTTTGAATCATTGTTATAATTTCCAGTTAAAATGTGCTTTGCATGTGAAAATGCCCTCCCACAGTTCATTCTGGCAAACATTTTTTGTGCCTTGTCCTATTTATTTATAATAATGCTTCTATATAACGCCCTTCAAAATGCACTGTCATGTGTTAACTTTAGATGCATTATAGGGATGTAAATTTGGATGTTGTTTCAAAAATGTTAACAGATGTCTCTTTTGATATGATTTTCTGGTGAAAAGCAATAATCTGAGTTTTGTATAAATTACGATCAAAAGCCTTCTTGCTGCTAGACATAAGTAGCTATAAGGTTTGATAGTTCATCAATATTAGTAATTAAATCCTATAATAGAAAATATCTACTTATTAACATCACTATTTCCATATAAAAAAAAGGATAAAAACAATAATAAACCACTAGCTTTATACTGTCATTCCGGTGCTAACCATAGGGGTAATAAAAATGTAGTTATGGTCTGAAGTTGATCCATGTGCAACTTTTATAAATTACTAAATTAGATAGGTAATCTACCTGACAAAACTTAGGTCAAATATTAATTTTTTAATAGACCTATTCATATAAACTATACTACCAAAGAGAATTAGTAATTCTCTTGATACTACTTACCATACTACTTACCTAGAGGCAAAGTTTTAGATTTAATTACAAGATGTAATGTAATTTACGAGATTATTCAGGTCGATTACGACTATCATGAGACTAAGATATTTCCAGTATGCATCATAAAACATTCGGAAATTTATAGTGTATGAACTTTGGGTGTATTGGTGTTAATTTACAATTTATTTAGTTCATATTTGATGATATAGGGGAATATATAGGTATATTATGGTATATAAACTTTTGGCATCCCCAGTAGTACATATATGCAACTGCTTTGTTTTCTAATACCCTAGTGTTAGCCAGAAAAAATCCTGCAAAACAAGTATAATAAAAAGTACAGAATACATAATAAGTATAATAAAGAGTAGATTTGAATCTATACATTTTTGTTTAATTTTATAATTTAAAATCAATATACTTAAAAATAAATTACCTGATTTACTATCTATCCACTTTTAATTTAGTAAAAACGTACCAGTTTTCATACAACTAATCAGATTATCTTGTTAAATATTGTATTTGTATTTCTTGATGTAACATGATTGACATGTAACCTCAAAATATATTTTTATGCTTAAATTGTCATATCTGGTTGCCATAGAGACCAAAAGGGGAAGGTAAGCGTTAAGGGGAATATCTCCCACTGCTCGCTGAAAAACTGCGATGGAAAGTCCATTTAGATATATCCATCTCTTACCTTTGCTCGGTCAACAATTGATTCATGGCTGCCGTCTAGGGTTACTAAGTCTATGGTCTAAACCACCTTTGCCAACTCTGCAGCTAAAAATAAATTATTGATATTAATTCAATTGGAACTATGAGTAATTAAAAGGTGCATGTATCGTTCATGGTTTGACGGGTATTACAGTGCTGATGAATGTTCTTCATTCATCAACACGGTAAAACCTGGGAATCCACTCTAAAAGTAATTTTATTTTATATTTACTTGCACTTACCATTTTCAGTCTCATAATTTTCAAATGTAAATTCAGTAAAATCCTGTTTTCATAGGGTTGGCTTATTTCATTTCAAAAAATAACGGACATCCCTCCTTCCCAACTCAACCTCCTGGCACAAAATTTTTTTTCGTAAAATAAATAAGTACATATACCTATTATTATTATTACCAAAGTCTACATATATGTAAACTTTGTTATTACCTATCCATCCCAAAAAGAAATGTTTTTTTCTGGAAAATATATATATATATATATATATTACCATTATTTTAAATCAACACAGGAACGATAACGATTGATAACAAGATAGAACTGAAACAAAATATTCTTAAACAATATTTTACAAAAACATTTTTGAAAATAGGTATCGATAATAGAGTTTGAATAGACCTATCGTTATTAATGGTCTAAACAACCGGTGCACAGGCGGTATTTATTATTTACATTTTGATAAATGTCAAAATGTCAAGCTATTAAGTTCAGTCATGAGGATTGAATTTAATTTTTATGGCAAATGTTAAAAATAACGGACGCAGGAATATAACGGACCGGACAAACGGACGCCCTGAAAAGAACGGACTGTCCGTTGAAGAAACGGACGTATGGCAAGCCTATGTTTTCAGGAGTATCTTGCTTAGGTATATCCTGTTGTGTTATCTAAAAATCAATAAAAAAAAAAAACTAAATAGAAGAGGTTCAAAAACATATTTGTTTTTAACTAAGTAAATAGTCCCATATAAAAGTGAAACTTTACTTTATGGTGAAAAGAATCATCTATACCTACAACAAGTAAGTTCCTAATACTTAAAGTACCTAACTAAGTAGGTACTTGTGTTTTACTTGTATCTAACATTTATGTATTGCATATTTAGGTACAAGTATAGATATTTAGGTATACCTACTTACTTAATTTTATAGTTGAAGGAAGGGGTACAGTATTAAAGCATAAGCATTACAGGTATATCTAGCCATATCTTTTTGTAAAAAACGTCCATTTCAGGCATCAAGTGGAAAGATTTATAAAACAACAAAAAAACCAAATTTCATAAATTGCTTAGCTCATTGTTCTGACGGAGAATGAAACCCTTTGAAATAATTTGAAACAATTAATAAACAAATTATAAACAGAACAGAGAGAACAGTCTACGAATATCTTTGAAATTAACGTAGCATACTAATTACTGCCTGAATATAAAAATTGAAGAGCCAATTACAGCCTCCAAAGGAACAAGCATAAATAATTCATACCAAGATGATAAATTAGAAAAAAATATTGATTATTCCTACTGAGTTCAAATCATATTTACAAGACAAATTTAAAAAATGTTTAAAAGACTTTCTTTGTACTAATCAATATTTTTTTATATTTAAATACCTACATTATTATAATTATTTTTATGTATTTATATTATTGTATCTTTACAGCTCTCACGGTACAACCCAATATTTGTTTTCACATTATTTTTATTACCAGACAAAAAAAAACGTATTTTTTATTTAGCAAGAGGTAAGTGATAGAGCACAAATCTGGTGAAATTCCTCTTGCGGTTTTCAATGATTACCTAATATTTTGTTTGTTTACAATATGTAATATCGAACTTATTTAATCTTTGATTGAAAATGTTTGTTTATTATTGAAAATAATGGCATATTATTATTATAATCATATAAGATATTCGCAAGTACCTTCCCGTTTTCTTGAAGACATAAATGAAGTTGTGCAGCAAAAGACCGTTTCACACTGTGTAAAGTTAGTTCACTAATATCACAGTATAATGCTAAAGAAATTAGCATTATACTGTGCTAATATTGTGATGCTTTCTATATTTTCAGTTTTAGTATTGGGCGCCACCATTCAAATTTAAGCTGGTGAATGGTCCACATGAACTCTACTGGCTGATGAGTAGAAGCTGGGAACTTCAGTGTAGAAGGTACAACAAATGCACATGATATAGAGGTCAGTTTTCCTTAACCTAAATACTGAAATTCAAGCAATTCCAAATACTAAAATATTTATTTATACTTTAAATAAATCGGTCGGTTTAATAGACAAGTAGCAGCATAAGCAGAAATATATAAACAGTAATAATTGGTGTTAAGTAGGTAATAATAAAAGTGTAGGTGAATAGGCTAGCAACAAAATAAAACAAGCGGTGAGTAAAATAAGATACTCAGGTAAAATAAGGTGAATCAGCAACAACAACCAGGAGAAGCTCAAACACTGAGGTATATTACTAACAGAAAATAGTTTAGTATCGGCTGGCGGGTCATTGTATCACTCTACAAATGTACACTATTGAACAATTTCCCCCTAGTCAACCGCTCATAGAGGAATCGTTACTAAGGCACTTTTAGTGTAACACAAATTCACCACTTTTTCCATCCGAATTCTGGAAGTGTTAAACTGGTGCACAACATTGAGCAAATTTGCCCAAGTCAACCACACATAGAGGAACCATTATTAAGGTATGTCTAGCACAGTGCACACCAGAAACAGTATTGTTAGACAGCAACTCCAAGCCTTTTGCACTAAGCTTAAACGCAAAATAAAATGCAGCTTTCCGCAAAGCGTGAATCCTCAAGTCAACCGCTCATAGAAGAGACGTACTAGCATCCAACTACAAGTTATTTCTATCCAAATAAGTTATAAGTTACCTCGAGTTTGTTTCATGGTAGCCGGTTAATGTTAGAACGGAGTTGTCAGGATTAAACACGCAGAATCGGGATTAGGTGGGAATAAAATATCCAAAGGTCTAAGAACTGCTTACTCCTACTGCTGACGGACAAAAAAGATAGTTTTTAGGCAACTACAGGGCTTTAAATGAGAAATCGGAGACACTATGTGACTGTAAATCAGGTGGGAGGATCATCGCGTATTGCGTGTGAGGATATTTTAATTTTTGTCAAATTTGGTCGGTTTAGTGGTACGTGGTACTAACATTGTCAATTAATTATTGCAGGTCTAATCACAGCGGTAAATAATCTGCATTTTAGTATTTTAACAATTAACTTGTTAATTATTTATGATTAGTTAATTAAATGTTATAGATCAATGATTCTTAACCACTGTGCCACGAGATTATTGAAGTGTGCTACCACTGCGAATACCTACACACATAAGCGACGTCAGACAAATAGTTCAATCGGTTCTACATTCCTAGCGGGGTCTGGCTGAACCAATGCGCATGACTAGTAGGTACAGTACTAAAGAATTGTTCATTACTTCATAAGTTTAAAAATGAAAATTGATTGGATTTGAAATTCATTTGTGATAAACGGCACGTCAGTGTCTAACCGAAATTTTATTTCAAAACATTCAGAAGAATCCATTAATTCACTCTGGATTAATCTTAGATACGATTATCCGACAATATCACAAAAAGTTATTAGTTTTCCACAACTTGTTTGTGCAAATTCGGATTTTTGGCTTTGACCAACACCAACATAAAAACGAAAAAGATCTAGACTTTTAAATCTGGATCATGAAATGAAAATAGCATTATTATATTTACGTCCAAATATAAATGCAGGTCTCAAAAATGAAAAACATTAAGCTAAAATTACGTATGAAATGTAATGTGTAAGTTATAGCTAAATAAACCTTTTGTTTACTTTGTAATGCAATTTCATTTTATATTTCATTAAAAATTATTATATGCTATTTTTACAAAATATATTAAAGCTACATCAATCAATTAACCAAGAAAAATTCTTTTTAATTTATCTTATTGTTAGACCGGATTTCATAATAAAAATAAAGGAGATTAAACTAAAGTTGCTTTTAAATACCTTGGATTAACTAAAAGTAACATTAACTAAAGCTACATTAAATTTGATTATGAAATTGGCCCTTAGTGTGTCGGCAAATTTTTAAATTATCCAAAGTGCACCGTGATGAAGAAAGGTTGGAAACCATTATTATAGATAATGGCAGTGATATAAAAAACCTTACCTTACCGAGGGATTGATCTCTAGTTGAGCTAGTAAGTTATCACTAATAATCATAAATCATACTCAAATTCTATTACTGTTAGGTAGTAATGAAAACCACTTTAAACTTACATAAGGGTCTATTCTGTATCATGTCTGTTAATTTTAACGGCACTGTTAAAACTCTTACCCAATCAGAGATTATCTTTTCTAAAAATACTCTTTTCCGATTCGCTTTAAATTTTAACAGCACGGTTAATTTTAACAGATGTGATACAGAATCGACACCATAAACTGCTAAAGCTTTAACAATGATTAGGAAAACCTATAAACATTTAATAACTAAAACTATATGTTTAAACACCAGGAATACAATGTTACCAAATAAGCAAAGCTTTAGAAGTTTTTTTGATCAAGTTCATCGGAGTCTATTCCCTCTTCCCCCACCCCAAGTAAATACATACAAAAGGATATAGCCAAGTAAAGGTAATAAAATTTCCCAAATATACATGAGAAAATTAAGAAAATAATAAATTTCAAAAGTTTGTAATACATTTATTTCAAATTAATTACTTAATATGTTAAATATATAATTTCAGTACTGTACAATTAGAAATTTATGCTGCTACATCAAAGAATCTATCGATAATTGCAGATACTTCGTCTGGTTTATGTTTAATATATTTTTCAGGATTCTTAGTAAACTGCACGCCTGCATACCTAAATATTAATATATTCTTAGTTGAAAATCATAAAAAGATTCTCTATACTTACATATTGTAAAACGCATTGTATCTTGGAATAATTAACTCCTTGTTATCTCTTTTTATACTTTCACGTAACTCTATATCTGGTATTGAATATCCTCGTTGCACCTTGCCGATTTCATCTATTTCTTTATTAAAGCCCTAAAATATTGCATAGTGAATTTGAATGCTTAATTAAAATTAGTGTTAGCACTTACAGCAAATTTTTCCTTAAGAATTGCTCGTTCTTTATCTCTTAATTTATCACCATGTAAATTTATGGAAGGATCATCACAACAAATATAATTTAGTAATTTAGTCCAGCTACAATATAATCAACGGATAATCAAGATTTATTCTCTAATGATAAAAAAAACATAGTGCAATTTGTAGTATATGTAATATGTAGTAATGTATGTGTGTGTAACAAATGTAATTGTGTTGTATATATTCAGAATTAAATACAAAAGAACACAACACCAATATGATGTACATAGGTTGATGACGTATATGCCAACATTCTTGATAAGAACTTTAGCAACTGACTATTATGATATGATTGATATGTAAATTATTACATAAAGATATAATGTAATCATACTTTGTTACCACAGGTGGGTTTCTTCTAAAGCAGCTAAAGATGCCTCTTTATTGGAAAATTATAGGGCGATATCTGTTTCTAAAAGTTTCTCTTAAATCTTTCCATATGGTTTCCTAAATTGTCTACATATCTAAATTTTTTATATCATAACAATATACTCGCTGGTCATCAACATAGATTTTGTCCACATAATTCCACTAGTACAGCCATTTTCTGTTTTTATAATGAATTAATCAAACATGTTCATGCAGGGACTCCAGTTGGAAGTATTTTGCAATTCAAGTAGGGCTTTGAACTGTGTCAACCATGAAAAATTGTCGGAAATCCTAGATCATTAGAGGAATAACACTGGATTGGTTACCTTAATTTTGAAAGAACCACCAACAATTTGTTGCCTTCTCAATGAAAAAATTAATAAGAATATGACATTTCAGTCCAATGGTCTAAATAAGTACAGTAAGTTGAGAGTACTACAGGGCTCTATTCTATTTATTTTGTATATTAATCAAATAAACTCAATTGCGACTGGCTGCCCTTACCAGTTCTTTTTCACCCTTTTAAAAAAATATGGCAATATTGATATCCTTATACATTTTTGAAATGTATGCTTATATTTACAACAATGAACGAATATTTTACTTAAAGAAGGATATTCTCTTTTATAATACATGACAAAGATATCAGTTTTACCTTCCTTTGGCTAAACTGAAAATTTCTCCTAATTATGTTGGCCAAAAATATTTAACCAATTACCTGATTATATAAACATGAGTCAAAACGTCAAACAATTCAAGGATTCCTTGAAATACTACTTAAGTGATGAGGTTTGTTATTCTCTCTGAATCCATGCAATTTACGCATTTTTAGTTTAGTTTTTTTTTTGTATACATAAGTATTTTAAATGTTCTACTGTGTTCTTTGTATTGTATTAAATTAATAGAGATATTTTTGTTAACATTAAAGATAATTTGCTTATATATATATATATATATATATACCTTTGAGAATATGCTTTCTTGTTTTCTTGGATAGATGTATAGTAATAATCCTCACAATTTGGTTCAGAAATTAAATATAATTCCATAAGATTGCTTCTTTGTAATGATTTGAGAACATAGTTGTTGTTATTTAACCGAAAAAGAGCTTTTAATGCAGAATCACTGTACAGTTCACTTTTACTTATTAATGTGTGATTTAATTGGACCAACACCTTTTCTAAAACGGTAGATATAAATTAATCAAATGGTTAAAAATAAAGTTAATCAATGCATTTACTTATGTAAAGTCCCAGTAAAGCTTTGTTTTGGTCATTAGACTTTAATTTGCTTAACTGTCTCGAATAATTGGGATCTTGTTCAAGCACTATACCGATTGTATCAGTATAATCCAATAACTGTTCTAAAAACATGATAACATTACTAGTCATTTCATGTACAGTGCCATCAGTTGGTAATTGAGTAATTGAATCAGAACGTATGCTTTCAATGAAATCTTCCAAAGCCTTTGACCCCTAAAACGAAAATTGTATTAGTTCTATAAAGTTATGTACAATAGAAAAGTGAACATACTGTCAGATTTAACATTTGTAATATTTGATCAAACTTCACTTTAACATTTAAGTCATATTGCTCCACCGTTCTTTCAAAGTCTGGTTTCAGGGAACGTAATTGTTTGAATATGGGAAAAATTACGAGAACTGTAGCAAAATCATGTTTTGCTATGCATTTTCTTGCTCTTGCTACTATATTCTGAAAATAGTTATATTATAAGCACAATTTATTAGTTCTAAACTCTGTTCTAAGGATATGTTTATAACTGATATAAGTACTTTTTTTCTATATATTTACCTCACCATCTTGGACAATAGTATCCATAGCCTCCCTTACAATTAATTCAAAAACCCTTGGCTGATGGGCAGGTACAATAACGTCTTTCATTAAAATCTGTTCAATTTGCATTAACCTGTGTAAAGCTATAACACACACCAAATAATTTTCCATTTCTTGTTCATTATCAAATTCCTCTCCAGAATATGATGTATCTAAAATCATACAATTAATGGTATTTATATTTTACAGTTATTTTGAAAACTTATGATTTTGTTCCTTAAATGGTAAATGGTTAATGGCTTAAATGTTCCGGTAAAGCAAAATGCTTAACAAATCTCAAAAGCATGGAGCACATGATCCCCAAATGGG
Source organism: Pogonocherus hispidulus (assembly GCA_963924545.1). Lineage (NCBI taxonomy): Eukaryota > Metazoa > Arthropoda > Insecta > Coleoptera > Cerambycidae > Pogonocherus > Pogonocherus hispidulus. The sequence continues at coordinate 31,409,834 of OZ004698.1, forward strand.
CTACAAAGTTATAAAGTTTTAATATGTTTTTGAGCAGTTTAGTAACACGTGGGCATTTAACAATATACAACTAGATCAATCAAATGTGCCTCAATCACCTCACTTGTCAAACAGTATGATTATTGTATATGTAACTGCTTTGCGTTCACTTGTACAGAGCTCACAGCAAAATGAAGGCAAACTTACGTACACGCAGATGCGCACATTAAAAAATTGGATTTCTCAATCATAAGTATACCTGCGCGTACTTAAGAATACTTTAGAAAGTTGTGAATGGTCAAAAATTGGTGCCCAGTAATTTCTCCAATTTCTTGCTTTAGCAATATATCAAATTAATCTTCAGTCAGGATTAAATCAGTTAATATCAATAGAAAAAAAATGTGACACACCACTGTTTTTTTAATAAGTTGGATATTATTTATTAAAATACAACTTTTTTGTATCTCGACTGTTTTGTATTTTAATTTTTAAGAATGTATTTTTAAATTTAAATCCAATGGATTTAAATCTGGAAAATCCGGAGGTCACCTCTTCAAGATATCCTACCTTGACGCCAGTGAAAGGCCTTGCTTACATCGTTGAGTCAGAAGTCAATGCCGGAAGTAGCTCTGCAACCGGTAGGATCTCACATGCGGGACAGGCTTCTAACGAAATGTCAGACTACAGGATACACAACTACCTAAGTCAAGGTCGAAATGTATTGTGCCGAAGACCAAATGATGAAGGGGTAATGTTGCACTGTGAACAATTTCTTTGGGAAACCAGGCAAAACCCCATGGTATTTAGCCTTCTGTTGGGATGGATCGAAATAATTACAGCAATATACGCGAGGAACTCAAAATGGGTACTCTAAATCCTGTCGAAGGACCACTAAGTGAAAACCGGACAGAGACGATATCAATCAGTGTAAACCGACTGGAAACCAAAAAGTCACTGGAAAAGGAACACCGGTGAATACTATTTCAAAGAAAGCGAAAGAGGTACCTTGGAGGTAGAAAGCAACTATCAGGAATGCAGAGGCGCAAACTGAAAGTGATAAAGAGGGAGTCAGAAACAGGTAAGGCACAAAGGCCCACAATGAAACCTGGACCAGATGGTTCCTCAAAAAAGAGAGAGCAACCAGATGGAAGCGTGCTGACACCTGACCGACCTCTTTCTAAGAGATCAAGGGGGGGGGGAGCAACAACAAAAGATCAAAAGACCTAGTGTGACTTGTACTTCGACTTGCAGATACGAAGTGTCACTTTGATGCCTGAGTATTTGTTTCTCTTTTGATTTGCCTCGGGCGCCAGTTCCTGTTTATAGTGCAGGAACACCACTACTCAAGTAGCTACAGGATATGGTATGCCAGGCAGTTGTTACGGAAAATTAGACTTTACACACAGCTATGAAAAATACACCAGTAAACTTTAGGTACATTTATTTACATGAACCTACTATGTACAAAATTAAAGAGAATCCTTAACTCTTAAAAAGTCTTAGTTAAAGAATCTTGGTTAAAGAAGGCACAAGCGGGGTTAATTTACAAACGGGGTGGCAACAAGCTAAATGGAGGGCACTTCTGTGGGTAACAAGCAACTGGGTCAGCTACGGGACGGTGGTTGTGCACGAATATCAGGTGAGGAAGCAATGATTAAGCAAATATTAAGCAAAATTTTAAGCAAACTATTACTCCTCTTGGCTATAGTCTACAAGTTATATCTGTTGTAATAAAAGCTCATGCTGAAAATGGAAGATATGATTAGCTACAACACCTAGTTCCGACATGAAGGACGGGCCTTGGCGTGTCTTCCCTAAGCTTGTAGACTGGCGACAGTAAAGCTGAAAAGAGAAATATGATTAGCCATGACACCTAGTTTCGATACGAAGGATGGGACTCGACATGTCTTCCCTAAGTTTGTAGACTGACAACAGTAAAGCTGAAAAGAGAAGGTATGATTAGCTACATCTAGTTCCGACATGAAGGACGGGACTCGACGTGTCTTCCCTAAGTTTGTAGTCCGGCGACAGTAAAGCTGAAAGAGAAGGTATAGTTAGCTACAAAACCTAGTTTCGACTCGAAGGATGAGACTCAACGTGTCTTCCCTAAGCTTGTAAACCAGTGACAGTAAAGCTGAAAGAAGAAGGTATGATTAACACAATAGCCAAGGTTCGATTCCCCCTTTGAAGTTTTTTCCTCAAGCTCACTTCCTTAGCGGTTCTGGGCACTCCTATGTCTGGTTAATGGTAGGGCGGTACTGCTGGGCTTTTTCGATAGTTCTCAAGAACTCTTCTGAGTGGTGGTGGGGAACTAATGGTACCTGCATAATAGTTCGAATTCTTGACAGAACTATTTCTTACTTCTTAATCCTTCGGACAAGTAACAGCTGTGGCGACAGGCAGGACTAGTCTCATTGCTGGTCGGCGATCGACTAAATGTTCGAGTTCGTCTATTGACTTGAGGACCAGCTGAACCTCAGACATGCCCAGTGTCGAAATCGGACTTAGAATAATTGCTCATTAGTAGACAGTAGTCTTCGAAATTTTCCCAAGTACCCAATATCTGGACTTAAAAGTATTTACTTACTATTTCTTACACTTGTAGCAGCTGCAGGATGGGGCAGTACTGGTCGTGGCGATGGACGGCAATTGACTCAATGTTCTTCGTGGCTACGGCTGGCAAGAGGTTCTATTAAGACCTCGGACATGCGCAAAGGCTAAATCGGACTTTATAGATTCTTAAACTCAACTGGTCGTGAATGGTGAAAATTTTTCCAAGTGGCATTTTTGTGGACTTTGATTTTGTGGAACGATTCAATGTGACAATTTGTTTTGATACTTTTCACTTGAGTCGCTTTTATGGACTTGGCAAATTTTACTTACTATTTCCTGATAGCATTTTTGAACATAACCTAATCTTCCCTAGTCAAGCAAAAGGCTTTGAACTCAAATAAATTTTGGGTACCGAGTTATATACTCAATCCGGACAAGACAGTTGTGGTCCTCTTCCCTAAAAGAACAAATTTGAACAGGTTTGGAGGAACCATCTTAGATTGGGAAAACTATCCAGTTTTCTAGGGAGGTTAAGTATTTAGGGGTAACACCGGATATGAAACTTACCTGAAACCCACATCTGTAAAAAACAATTGATAAAGCAAGACAGACACTTTGCGTATGTAGGCGCTTGATAGGGAACATTTCAGGACTGAAACCAGGAATGTTACATTGGATACCCACCTAACTTGTACTTCAGTTTGACGGAAAATTCAAAGAGGGGTTATATACGTAAACTGATCTACATATTTGTTGATAGTAAAGCCGTTATAAAGGCTTTGAGTTCAAACAATGTTTGGGTGACAGATCATAAAGGAATTTAATCAAATGAACGGTCAGATGAACTTGCTAGGAAGGGATCTGAAATGGCTTTTCATAGGACTGGAGCCAGCTTGTGAATGTTGAGCTACGTTCATATGAGGTTAACACTCCTGGATACACAATTCTTGTAGATTTGTGACCAAAGGGAATTTCAGTGGGATACACAATAAGGTTTTGCTGTGGTCGCAGTACTTTGAGACTGCCTCACCTGAAGAATATATGGAGATCAGGGTTATATACTTTCCAAACCTATTCAACGATTTTGATACAGCAAACACTGACATGTTTTCCACGTAACACCAAAACCACTATACTGCATTCGACGCGCAATTCGCCAACCAAGTTGGCATCATCTGAAGATGATTAAAACTAAACCTATGCTAACATTGTGCCCTATTTATACCAAAACTAGTTCTACGGTTCAGTGAACCGTCGCGACAGCTAAGCGAACAGCTAGATTCAAGGAACATATGGCTCATCTCAAGTCTAGTGTCGCTCAACATGCGTGCAACAAGAAACTTTTTAATAAAAAAAAATACAAAATTCGTACAAATCTTGAATCAGCACAATATTGGGGACATAAATTTAACAAAAAAAAAAAAAACGGTTGGTGATTTAGAAAAAAATATATGGAGGGTTTATTTTTTAAACCACCATACATAAACGCAAAACAACTACCAACCAAGTCAAAACTAAAAAATGAAAAAATTTGTCTTTATTTTTCAATCATTAGTACTCCACCTCATTCGAAACTATTTTCTATGGAAAGACTGGAAGCAGGACTTCGATTTCCCTAAACATAAGGGGACTTGGCATACACTACATTGCCAATTAGTTCTAATATCTTTCTTTTTTCGTGCTACAATAGGCACATCTTCTACGACCAGTCCTTATTGGTTGATATGTGCTTTCAGTTAACCTTACCGTCTTTGATACTGAAGGTTTATGGTCTTTAATTGTTGTAGCAAGTTCTAGGGGTAGATATCATTTTCCACAAATATTTTTGCAAAGAGACCTTCAGAGATCTGTTTTTGAAAATCTTTTAGATAAATTATTAGTTGTGAATTAATTTGGATGAATTATTATGCAATTTAAAAACAACAAACGTGATTTAGAATATCGTCAGTTAATAGCAAATTAAATGCTTCATAAGGATTCAGGTTTTCATGATCATGATAAAAGTGAGGAGGTAGTCCAACATCGCTCTAGTAAATTGCTTCGGTGCATTGATATTACTTAGAAGATTATTCCAAGTTATTGAGTTTTGGTTTCTATATTTTTGTGCCAATACCACTAATGGCACTATATCACCTGGATGTCATTCTCCTTCACCTCCAACAGGTTTGGAGGCGTACTTTGTACTAGCAATTCTTCGTTTTCTTCTTCGAACAGGATCTCCTTCAGGAACCGCTAGAAGGAATTGAGGCACACTCATTTTCAATTCTGCTTATTTCATAAAATAATTTATCTTCTGTAAGCCCAATTAACTTAAAAGTCCGTGGTTCTCGCCTTCAACACTAATTTTCAAATAAACTTTTCACACTAATAACAGAAAAAATGCCCATTTATTACTAGTAGTAACCTGTACAGATACCACATGGCACAAAAATGCAGATAAATGTCAGAAAGTTTCAACTGCAACCACTCATACCAACACAAATCGCGTCATCAGATTCTTAAAGCTCCAATGGGACACCTGCATATGTGGTACAATGTGTTATCCCGCATGCCTGTTTGAAAACGATATTAGTTTTAGTGGTATATACTTTACACCACCATATCTCTGAGGTGTACAAAAGTGGTTTAATCTGTACCGCACTTAAAAGAGTTATCCAAGCCAAATATCAAACTCACTAAAATATAGTGGCATGCCACATCGCATGCAATAACCAATCATTCTAACAATCCAATGACTTTAAAACAATAAAAAGTATATTTTTCGTTCATAACTAGTGCATCTTTCTTGTAATAGTATTTAAACTGTCTTTACTAACATGCAGCATTTTTTAGTATTTTAAATAACAGTACCTACTCACTAAATGCCGCACTAATTATGAACAGAAAAGATGCTTTTATTGTTGTACTGTCAAAATTTCAAAGCCTACTTTGTAAATATTAAAAATATTGATATTGTAAATATTCATATTAACATTTTGTTGAATAATAGGTCACTTAAAATGCTATAACTTCTAAACTAAACCTCTTGGAAGATCATAGCCGCCGTTAAGTTTTTGTAAAAAATATAACAAATCAAAGTCGCGTATCTGCGACTTATATATTAAAAGATATACGACATCAAGTTTGACACAAATTTTCCGTGGACCACTTCATATGTCAATCAGTTTAGATTGAAATAAAATACTTGCTGAATGATGCCGAACCCCCCCCATGTGTTTCTGAGAGAAAAAAAAATGTGGGGTGGAGGAAGACCAGGTGAGAGGGACTTGAGAGAGGGAGAGGAGGGGGTCTTGAGGGGGAGGACGGATCAAACAATAATCAGTTTCATACACCATGTTAAATGTGAGTGACATCAGGGCATCAGGCTGGCATACCAGTACAGTTACCTGGAATGCTGTGATATGACTCATTTGAAAAAGTGTATTACTATGATGCCACTCGACAATAATTACAGCCAAGAGTGCTTAATGGCCTGATGTTAAATATAAAACAATGTGATTTTGTTTATCTATAAGCTTTTAAATTGTTCCATATACTTACTTCGTGTACCAATTATACAAGACTGAATCAAGCGAGTTTTAAAAACCAGTCTTGACAGCTATTTTTATTATGCTATTAAGTATAAGTTTTTTTTTTTTAGTTTTCTTATATAATTGAATTATATTAATTAATCTGCTGCAGTTGTTAACATTTAAACCTAAATATCAATGAAGGAATGAAGGAAGCAACATTATTGAATTAAAGCAAATATGTCATTTATCATTACTTACCTAAATGAGATGCCCTTCTGGCTCCTAAGGTTAATCCTGTAGAATGTTCCAGAGTTTGAGATGCTTTCAAAAACATTCTATTTGCCTTTTTTTCAAAAACATGTTGTAATCGACGAGTGGAAGGCCTTCGAGTAGCTTCATGTCGATTTTGAAATTTCGATTTCTAAAAATACTCAATTTTTAACGATTTGTGTTGGAAAATATTGGGTTGGAACTTTCTAATAAGTTTTCATTCAAAATAAAATTTAATACAAGGGTAATTCAGATATAAACATTTCAAGATTTTTATTACAATTTCTCATTTTCATTTTATTTCATGAAGACTAACTGCAAAGTTGAATAATATGTTCCTATTTCTATTTGGTTCTGTAAAGCACTAAAGGAAACTCATTAATCGGAATAATATTAATTTAGATAGCTCTTCTTTCAAAATTGGGAATTTTCAAACCATTTAGTAGCATTAGTACCATTTTAGTAGACACTCAAGTGATGTAGTAAATGTGTATCATGTTCTAAAGTAGTGCAGATAAAGGATTATAAAACATATTTAATTTAGTATGCTATGTATAGGATTCTCCATAATCTATATGTTTATATGGGAACTTTTGTTTTTAGAGATAATTTCTTCATTTTTTTTTCAAGTAAATTAATATAATCATACAGGGTGAGTTTTTGACTTGTACATATATTTTAATGAGGGATATATTTCGACATGAATAACACTGATTCATAGTTTCTTTTGGGATTACACCAACTGTAAAATAACAAAAAGCAGAAAACCAGAAGCATACAAATTAAATATTCAAAGTGCAGTATCAGGGCAAACTTCTAAAGTTTGCCCCAAAAACCACTATATAATATGCAATAAAATAATATTTGATAAATTAACTAAATTTCATCAGTGGTTTTTCAGTTTTATACAAAATTCTGTAATGTTACATGTCATATTTTGAAATATGTCTAAATAAAATAATTATTATAATAAAATTTAAAAGAAATTAAACACCTAACTAGCTTTTTCCTAAATGTTTCGAGTTGATCCTCAACTCTTCATAGAACGTTTGTATGCTAAGAATTTTTAAATCCACCACTCATCAATTTCTGTGATCTTAAATCCATCATTAAATCTTGTGATGTGATCTTAAATCAATAGAAGATATTTTTATTAGTAAATTTGAGGAATTAGTTTGCCACAAAAACATTGGGAAAACACTAAAAAATCATTTTGCAAATATAACTGTTAGTCATCCTTGTAAAAACTTTCCTTTGGACTGTTTTATTAATTTTTATATCAGAGTCCGTACTTATTTTACATTAAAATTAGTTAATCAAAATATAAAAACTGAGAGCGCATCCAACAAAGTTAATACAAAACTTTCAATATTGCAGCATTTGTGATTTTTGTAAATATAATAGTATAGATTATAAATGATATTATTTGTTATTTTTGTTTTAAAATAATGTATCTTTTTGTTTTTTGAAATATTTAAATAAACACTTTATTGGCAATGTTGTTTTTGATTTACTTGTAGATCTATATAGATACCAGTTTCGAAAATTTTTACATAAGGCCAAATTTAAAAGTAATTACATGATGTATTTTTGAACATGGTCAACTACCTATCCATTGCATAATTTTAATTTATACAATTTGCTGCACTCTTGGAAAATGCCAAGTAATAAAATATTCTAACAGGAAAATCAAACTACTTTTGTAACGTCCCTCAGAACGAGGAGGTAGTTTCATGGAGAGTGGAGTAACTGATATAGACATATTCTGTAAACTTTGGTTAAATTCAGAATAAATGGAATTCTATCTAACCATGTACAAATCCAATATGGCATCCATAAGAAAAACACATAAATTTCCGAAACGGTGAATTATAAAAAAATTGCTCTTATAATGTTCCAATACTCAAATCATAAATACAATAATAAATAAAATGTTCAGAGGAAAAGAAAATCCAAATATTTCAGTTCAGTATCCAGAAAATCTCCAAATGTTAATAATTAATATTGAAGATATAAAACATATTTAATTTCTGACTACAAATAAGCCTAAATTACATTTAGCCTAATTTAAATGAACTCCTATCATTTGTAGTAAGCAAGAACCTAATGATGAGCTTTCAAATTTTGACACTGGATAATTACAAAATAACAACTTCCCTTGGAAGTTGTTATTTTAGTACTAGTAAATTAAGTCAAACAAGTATGATACTTTGAACTATTTCTAAACTGACAAAGTTTAGGTACTGCATATCAGTCTTATTAATCTGTTAATGTTTGACACCCTGACAGCAATTTATGTACATTATACACATGAAATTTGCTTTACGGGAACAGGTTTGGTAGTTATTAAACCAACCAAATAAGTATATAGGTAGTATCCAAGCTATATAAGAACTATACATAAGGTTATAGAATATTTTCAGAACCACTTGCCGCTTGAATTTTTAATCCTGATCCTAAATACTACCTTTACCCTTAGCTATTTTGTCCATTTAAATTGAACTATATTATCTTACCAACATGGGTGAACTAGTTGTTCCATGTACACTTCCTCCACTAACAGACTTCTGATGATTTCTTAGCATTGTAAGTGACCTTTGCAAAACACCACCACGTACCTTTCCATATACAGTTAAATATTCATCACGACCATGATTTAATAGCCACAAAGCTATTTGGATCAACTGAGATTTTGCTTCGTCAGGTATTTGCTTAGGAATCACTTTGACATCTTTATTATTAGTAGGATCTAATAATCAGAAATTAATAAAAATCACACGAATATTTAAATAAAACTTCTTACCATCAAAATTAATCAAATCTAACAGAACCACTGGCAATATAGGAGTATTATATCTGCCCAATATAGTTTTAAACTCGGCATTCAATTTATCACTACCTTTGTGGAAGAAAGAAGACTAAAAAAAATAAATATATTTTGAAAACATCTGAACAGATCTCTTTGCTACTTACGACATTAATCAATTCAACACTTTGAGGAATATTTTTCTCAAAATATTTCTGAGCACTTGCCAATCTGTTAAGAGCATCTATATAAGCATACAAGTCAATTCCACCTTCTCCTGGTCCTCTTTCTATGACATTTTCTACCTCACTAGAAACTTCATAATAGCTTATAACATTGTCCAGCAGTTGTAGAGTACGATCAATGTCTTAATTCACAAATTAATGAAAAATATTTTTTCACGGAACAGAAAAATAATTTTAACTTTATTTAATATAAATAATAAATGCTGATGCAAGAAAGTGGTGCAAGTATTTGTTGTGTATTTGTTTTCGATTATTACCTAATTTTATCATATAGGTACTTATTCTATAAACTGAATTTAATTAGACACAATTTTAAGTAGGATGTAGATGACAATGATAAAATAAAATATTTACAGTGATCTTGGTGATTTTGATTGAGGAGAGTAAATTGCAAAGGCATTTTAATAAGTATAGTTTTAAAACAATTACATACAATTATATTTCACATAGTTTAAGAATGTTCTGAAATTAGAGAAGTCACCACTGAATATCTTACATCACCACTGCATCTATATATAGGTATGAGTGCCTGCACAAAACATACAAGTATCTAGTGGTGAGAAACATACCATAGTGCCCTCTTTGGGACTTTGCTACTATCTGTCTGACAATAATTATTGTCTAATTAATAGAAGATAGCGACCTCCTTTTCCACAGGTGCCATTATAGCAGTGACCTCTATTGTCTTTGAGAAAGACAGTCCTACTCATTTATTTGAAGGAGATGCCAAAAACAACTACTCCACGGACAATGTGCCTCTACTGCCATTCCATTACTCGGGCATCTTCATGGAATTTGCTACACCCTTCATTAAGACCAACCATCAAACACTGACCGGTTTGGCATTTATTATGCGCTAATCCGAGTGTCATAGGTAGTGGAATCAATGAACGATGTTGTGACATGATTGCTTAAAGGGCATCGTGAATGTTAGTTAGTAGTGGTGATAAACACACCTGAAGGATCAGAATAGTTGTCAGAGTTAATATATGCACCCCACCTCAGACAATCATTCTATTTCTTCGAAAAATAGTTTAAAATGTGATCCTAAAATTACAAAAACTGACTCTGATGAATTATCTAATTTGTAATGTGAAGGCATTTTTATGTATTATCTAGTGGATATAGAAATTTCTTTTTTAATTAATCCATGGATCTTCGATTACTTATACATCATTATTTATTCTGTTAAGTTTTCTTCAAAATTAGTATTAATAACCTGACAAGTCTTAAACAGTTGATACCTATGATTTACGAGTTAGCTCCCTAATTTTATAGCGTTTATCTTGGATTGCTTATAGATGTCCAAAGCGTTGTAACTTTCAAAGTCAAAATGGCCGCTGAGCACAGGAACCAGAATTAGCAAAAAACCATTGAATATTGAATTTACTAACAGTGAATTTTAGTATTTACTTACTGATGTTGCATTAATATAAAAAGTTTTAGGAGTTTTATTAATACATACAAATTTTAGGTTCAATATAGCATTTTCTGCAGATATTGCAATTTTTTAGACTCAAAAATCAGTATAACCATGTAGCAGCGATTTTTTTATTTAAAATGACACAGTGGTGTTAATCATAAACCCTCAAAACCCCCATATGAAAAATTAAAAAAAATATATATACAGGGTATTTCTTTCTATGCAATCTCAAAGTTAAGTAAAATACCGAATTTCAAAGGCACTAGATGAGTCAAGTGTGCTATGGAAATATGTCAAAACCATTGAATGTTATATAGTTGACATGGATTGGACACAGTTTTCTAATTTATAATTATGTAGTACTCATTGGAAAATAGGTCCATTCAAAAACTATTATTTTGGAAACATAATTGTATTAGACTAGATGAAATATAATGAGTTTTGCTATGGGTCTTTCACATATGTTTTGCATATACCTAACTTTTTTTCAAAACTCGAATCTCGGAAATGGAAAGATATAAATTCGGTTAAATGGAAAAAAGTTGCGTAAATAGAGGGCCAATAAAATTACACTTACAAATTTTCGATTTGAATTTTGAATTTTTAACTATTTTGAAAAACTGAAATTTTTGGATTTTCAAATATATATTTTTTTCTGGTAATATTAATATTGGAATAAAAAGAAGTATACTTGTTCGTTACAACCTTTAACACGACATAACCAGTTTTCTATTGTTTCGTCTCCTTGCCATTGACCATCAGTGCTTAGTTTTTTTAAATACAGCCCCGATTATTTGGAAACAGATTTTAAGAGATTTTTTCATTGCAAATAAAAATTTATCACATTTGATAGTTTCCAAAGTTTAAAGGTTTATGGCCAATATATAAAAATTTATATGGAGCTGCACTTTGAACATTACCTCTTTTTATAATTGTTACAATAGTTTTTAAATATTCATTTATGAGGCTGCCTTCCATACATTGTGTCTCACCGGGAAGGGCCACGATCGATATATAAAAAAGTATGTAGGTACAGGACGATTTTGAAAATTTGGTTATTTACAAAGGTCAGTGGGCCTACCTTTTTAAAATATTTTCACGTTTCTGGCACTTCCGGTGTAATCGGTAGTCGACACCAACTTGCTTATTTTAAATGGAACACCCTTTATATTATATCATTTCCAGACTCCACATAATATTCTAAACACATTTCATGTAGGATGTCCTATACATATCTTCAACTGTTTTTAAAATATTAACAGGTGAATATTGACATTTTGCAACTTGGACACCCTGTATAATATAAACGGTTTGAGATCAAGCAAAATGGTTTGCACATTCCTATCTTAACCTTTCATAAGCTATCGTTTGACACTAATTTCAGATGTAGTCAAAAATTAAAAATTTTCAATCAAATTTAATCTCTTGATTAAACCTGAAATTAGTGTCAAACGATCGCTTATGAAAAGTGAAGATAGGAATGTGCAAACCGTTTTGCTTAATCTCAAACAATTTAGATTTTACAGGGTGTCAAAGTTTTGCAATATTTCAAAAACAGTTGAAGATAGGTATAGGACATCCTACAAGAAATGTGTTTAGAATTTTACGTAGAATTAGTCACTGGTAGAATCCAGAAATGATATAATATATAGGGTGCTCTATTTAAGAAAAAAGCAAGTTGATGTTGACTTCCAGTTATACCGGAAGGGCCAGAAACGTGAAAATATTTTAAAAGGCTAGTCCCCACTGACCTGTAAATAACCAAATTTTCAAAAATCACCCTGTACGTACTTTTCCATATATCGATTGCAGTCCTTCACGTGGAACAACGTGTACAGATATCGATTCAAATACATTGGTTTGGCTTCATTACAATTCCGTTGGTACAAAATATAATACAAACTTTTCTTCATTTGAAAATCGTTTTATATTTCTGAGTCAACAATCAACATTAGTAAAACCACATAGGTAAAAATACATTATAATAGGAATAATAATTTAACTTATTTTCAAAGCCAACCTATTTAAAAAAATTGAGAACACATAGGATTTATAAAGGTGTGATTTTACAAATCTTTAACAGTTATCCTATCAATAAAATTTAGTTTTTTGAAATGGTTTAAATCATATATTACATATGTGACATTAAAAAATTATAATTTTCTAAAATAAAATTTTATACTTTTTAATTATTAGGGATGCCGACGGGTACCTTTTAACAACTCGCTACCCAGTTCCCATTTTTGTATCCGATAACCCTCTAAGCACCTGCACTCAGTAGACCTCTGTGTGCCTCATATGACAAGTTGTTTTTCGCGGTTTTGCCTTGCCGGTGTTGTTAACAGGTTTGGCGATATAAAATATGATCTGAATGAGGGGGGTAGGTTCAAAAGTGAGTGGGCCGAAAACCAGACCCTCCACCGCGACCATGTGGTTTATTGTGGTCTATTGTAACAGGGAACATTGAGCTTGAGCAGTTCATAAGCTACATGGGTTGATATCGCGTAATAGGTAAATAGCGGGTAACAGGTAATTATCGGGTATACCAGGTTATTAACGGGTACCGGATTATTAATGGGTACCGGGTAATTAACGGGTAATGGGTAAATACCGGACATTAAAAACAGGTACCCGGGTAGTAAAATTTATGGGTATTGCTATCCCTATTTTCAATATGTATTAATTGTTTTAATTTGCTCTTATTATTGCTTATCCTTTGAAATTAAATATTGACACATTATCACAAATAATGAAGTTCTAAAGTTATTATAGTATATTGTATCTAACGATTATAAAAAAAATGCCTCAAAATGCAGGTCCATATTCCATTTCTTGTATTGGCCATAAAAACCTTATAATTTTATTAATCCAACAAGGTGATGCAGCGCATATTTTTTAATTTTGCTGTGGTGGATTCTGTAGGACCAGTCAGAATGCAGAATGTTTCAAATCAACCGACATGCCGGCATTGTTGAATTTCTAATGAAAACATATTTAAAAATCTATTGACTTAAAATAAGGTACGTGTTTAAAAAAATTAAATTGATCCAATAGGTATTTCATAAGGAGACGAATCGTTTGAAAGAAAAACTTGCTATGATAAATTAAAGTTGCAATGAATAAGTGTTCCTCTTTTTGCTATACTTACTATCGATAGTAACACTAGAAAAAAATTAATTCGAAAATCCAAGTTTCATTTGTTCAAAATAGTTAATTCAAAAATTGTATTGAATATTTTTATTGATTTATTTATTTTCCCTCTATGTACCGGGTTTTCCAACGAAATGACTCACCCCCTATATCTTTTTTTATTTGTGGTGCTAATAAAAACAGTGTTATACAAAAGTTTTATCATTTTTTTCGAGCTTTCCAGATATGTAGTTGAACAGCCAAAATAAATGAAGCTTAAAGAAATATGAGCCTAGGTTCAATTTTTTTAAATGGAATACCTTGTATATTTTTTAATTATTGCATTCTATGGGTTTTTCCGATTTCAAAAAAAAAAAAAAAAATATATATATATATATATATATATATATATATATATATATATATATATATATATATATATATATATGTGCTATAATCGATGCAACAGTTGTCATTTTATGGAGCTTTTTTTATAACATAGAAGCTGCAGCTGCCTTAGACATTGTTCATTTATCAAATTAGCCTTGGATAGAAACAAGGCCTCAAATAGGAGTAAATGCTTAAAAAACGTGTTATAAAAAAGCTCCATAAAATGACAACCGTTGCAGCGATTATAGCATATATATATATATTTTTGAAATCAGAAAAATCCGTAGAATGCAGTAATCAAAAAATATACAGGGTATTCCATTTAAAAAAATTGGACCTAGGTTCATATTTCTTTAAGCTGCACTAATTTTGGCTATTCAACTACATATCTGGAAAGCTCGTAAAAAATGATAAAACTTTTTTTATTAGCACCACAAATAAAAAAGATATAGGGGGTGAGTCATTTCGTTGGAAAACCCTGTACACAACTTTTTTTACATTCAACCAAATTTGTATTACAATTTTGGAGAGTGGCCCTCCTTATCTTTAAAAGGGTGTATATTTAGTTACAAACTTTTTGATTGTACATATGTAGCAATTTAAAAAAAATAATATGCAAAACATATGAGAAAGACCGATTACATAACTCATAGTAATGGATAAGTCGCTGTTACTCGTGATCCAACTTTCATATTCACTTAGCAATCCCTTTTTGCACTTGCATTATAACATATATATTGCGATGTTATGTTATAGGGACACACTTAATACAAGACAAAATTTCATTTTTTAAACATCATCTAATTCTTATTTTACATTGATTCCGGTGAGGAAAAATGTTAAAAACCATACCTATTCCTACATCACTATAAAATAAAATAATTTATTTCATTTCATGACATATAACACAACTGCCGTACATTTCTATATGTTCATGTAAAGAAATAACATCATTGTAGACAATCGTCGATCTTCATTTAATTTCGACTGCCACTACCATCATTATATTTCACATTCACGATCTATACATTCCACTTTTATTCTATAGAATTGTTTTCCGTGCTGTTCTAAATTATGCAATTTTCAAATTTCAGTCTACATTTTTGCAGCTCATGAGTGCTTTCATAATATAATTAATCATAATTACAGAAAAATATACGTTTTGAACATATACACACTTTATTTACATCCTTCTCTTTACATTTCCTTACATTAAATAACATTACATCACTTCATTTCTAATTTACAAATTTCTGGTAAATCTAATTTTTCTTCATTTCACACTGGCCTTTTAATACTGTGGAAGCTAGCTCAAGGTGTATTTAAGATTTTTTTTTTAATTTTTCATTTTGCACTGCCTGTTCTATATACTTTGGATGTTAGGTCTGCACGAATCGCATGTTAAGACGTTCTTTTTCATTTTACCTTATTCTTTTTTATTTTAACCAAAATAAATATCATGTCTATTTTTCTATAATTTTACATACATTCCCCCACCCTGCACCACAATTCACTCTCCGAACCCGAAACTTTCAAAAATTTATTCTACCAAAAACCTCATCTTCCGCAAATTTTCTTTTTCCAAATACTTAACTATTTTAGCATCAAATAACCAATTTCTCTTTGGAAAAATTTGCAATTTCTGTGTCCCTATATCATACCAGACCCTAAAATATATCATATTGACACAGAATATTTAATTTTAACACTTTTAGAGTAAGTGCTTGCAACAGTTTTAAATACTTATTATAGGTAATATTTATATTTGAGTTTGCTTTCAAAGTAATGAGTTCATAAAAAATTTGAACCGATTACTTGGAGGCTTTCACCCTTACTTTTAGGCCACAATGACAAAAATTCCACTCACGTAGAATATGCCACATTCTATATAATATGTACTATGTACCTCAATATTCATAGTACCCTGCAAAAAAATAAAAAAACATTCCCACTTCCCACTTAAATTTAAGAAAACATATCAAAAGGATACTGTACTGGGCTTTCTGCAGATTTTCGGTATCATTATAAACCGGTAAAATAGTATCTTCCAATCGAGACAATCTTTGTTCAAAAGTATTTAAAATAGTACCTATTCCCTTTGTCAGTTGAGCACTTTTTGCTAGTCTTTCTTGCAACAGCGCAAGGTTGGATTGCTCCTACAAATAGAAAGCTAAGGTATATATTTGTGTTTTCATAATTGAAATTAATTTCTACTTTTTCTAGTTTGTTGGAGATCTCCAATTTCTTATCTTCTATTGTGTTCATTGTTTATTTATCACTATCCAATATTCAACATTTGCTGTGTTCTAAACCTAGCTATAATATTCCTCCTAGTATAATATTCCTTTAGGCGATATAAATTATCAAGAGTATTGGTCAATATTCTCAGACATTATCAAAGAGACTTAAATAATTTCAGACACGGTTATCTCAGTTGTATCATGGTTATCTCCATAAATTAATTACAAATTACAAGGGAGTCGTTGTCTCTGCTAATTTATTATTGTTTTTGACGTTTTTGACATTACTCACAGATTATAGAGAGACATTACCACAGAATATGAAATTACTGTCTAGTGATGGGTTGCTAAATAGCAGTCTGCTATTTTTTAACTGCTAAATGGTAGTAGCAGTAACAACTGCTATCAGCTTAAGAAAAATAGCTGCTAATTATTTAGCAGTTTGTGGTTGTATGTTATTCACTTTGCTGCTGCTAAATGTCCAAGCGCTACGACCGGTCGCCAACCGAAGACTGCGATTGCAGAGCAAGTAAGGTAAGTAGCAGTGTGGCAGTGTAGCGTAAAGTTCACGCTACACTGCCACACTGCTAATTTACCTTACTTGCTACTTGCTCTGCAATCGCAGTTGATCGCAGTCTTCGGTTGGCGACCGGGCGTAACGCTTGGCTTGGATATTTAGCAGCAGCGTGAAGCAGTTTAGTTTAGCAGTTAGATGTTAGGTTAGCAGTAGCAGTTAGGTCTGGCGGCCAGTCTCGGTAAGGCAGCAGCCCAGCATTTAATTTAACAATCAACATTAGTAAAGCGGCAGACGGAGTTAAATTTAGGGAGGGAATATGTACCTAATTCCTACAACATTATTTTTTAACATAATTTTTTGTTCGTTCTGCTTGTTTATTTCAGCGGCATAATTTAAGAGGCTATACAAAGATTTGTACCTATCACACAGCTTAATAAATGGTTATACATGCAAATTATTTATTACATTTATAAATTATTATAAAAGTTGTTTATATAAATCACGTAAACAAAAATGTCTAATACAAAAAACGAAAATGTAATTCTGTATTCAAATTGATTTAAACTTTGAATTAAATTCGCTTTTATTAAAATTAAAAATAGAAAAACACACTCACTCTCACTACCCACTCTACAAAATTTTATTTGAAATATTTTAATATTTAATAGCAGGAACTTACTATTACAACTGAACCTGTCAATAAACAGTAAACTGAGACCGTCCTACTGTCTTATGAAATTGGGAGAGGGTGTTTGTTTACATTGATGTTTAATAAATATGTAAAAAATACTTGGTATTATAGAAAAAGTGTTTTTATTACCTTTAGCAAAAGACATTTTAGGTGTGATCGGAGTACTTACTGAATAATAAATAGAACGTATAAAAATTATTTTATACATAAGTCATTTGAGAGGAAGGGCATACTTTTCATACACGAAATAATATTTTTGTTATAATTTATAAATCAAAAACCTTCTCTGAACTTGAAATGTAAAAAGACACCGAGAAATTAAGACTTATTAGTTTCAATTCTTAAGAAGTATTGCTCAACTTGCCCTTAAACTTATGTGCACGTGGCCGTACAGACATGCTGTTTTTGTTTTATTTTTTGTCAATTAACTGCCCGCTCCATAATCGGAATACCAAATACCTACCGCCATTGATCGGGAAACGGTACTTACAAAAAAAGAGTAATAAATCACATTTATTTTCATCCAAAACATGAAATATAAATGTCAAATTATATTTATGGCTATCGGCCACAGCGAATATGTTCATTTTTTTGAGCCAGGGTAAAATGTCAACTGTTAGCTGCTAATACAGCTCCGTTTAACCAAACAGACAACTACGCAAACGTACTAAAAAATAAATAGCTGTTAAAAAATAGCAGCTATTTTTAACTGCTAAATAAGATTAGCAGTAGCAGGAGTAGCTGCTATTTAAAAATAGCGGGTTCGACACATCACTATTACTGTCACAAATCACTGATTATATTACTGCCATATATATAGTAGTATTATATATATGATTACTGCACAGATTTCTTAAAATAGACTGGATGGCTAATTCCTAAAACTATCATTGGGCGCATTCAGGGAACTGCAGCGCTTTATTCAAATAGCTGCAGCGCTGTATTAAAGCGCTGCAACGCTTTATTAAAGCGGTAAAGCATATATTTTTCCCGCTGGATCGCTGAATAGTTCCATCAAGTGATAAAATTAATATAGTTTAGGTTTACGTCTATAGGTTTACGCACAAAATATCTATGGATAATATTAATTATTATTATGGCCATTTGTACCGACTGTCACTTAAGTAAGGCTTAGCTAAACGGAGCTTAAAATTTAAGAAGCCCTTAAATTACTTCAGCTTGCACCACACAATCATATGTTTGGCTTTGTTAAGCCAAAGCAGAGACAATCATCTCTGGCCAAAGGCCCCTTGTACAGAGGCTACTTTATTTAGGAAATTTTAACTTTTAAGGTTATTATACCTAGTGTCTTTTACTTTTATTAACCACCAGTCTTCTTACCGACGTAACGTAACCTATATTTTTTTTTAATTTTACCTATAATTTTCTGCATCTAATTCGCTTTTGTATTTTTGGTTTTTCAAAGAAATATTTTTGTTCGAACTAGGGCTTCATACTTGGGAACTATTGCAACAAAAAACGATGTAGGATAATAAAAAAGCAAAACGAGTAAGATCCGCCAATTTTTCTGAAGAAGAAAAATCTTTGCTTTTAAGCATAATTTCGAAATATAAAGATGTAATTAAATACCAAAAAAACTGATGGCGTTTCGTAAAAAGGCTTTTAAGGCACAATTATAGAACTAAATTTATAAATGCTGTATACTGTAGATGTTTTGGCATTAACAATGTATATTTTGTATAAGTATAGGTAGGTACTTACTTGTCAGTAGCATACTCCAAATCTTCTTTAATTACGTCCGATAACTGAATAACAGTTTGTTTAAACAGTCGGAACCTTCTGAAAAACGTTATAAATGGTCTAAATCTTCAAAAGGACATGCCCGTAGATATACTTTTCTAGGAAAACCATAATCGATTATTTCTAATACGAGTATATCCATATCATCTTCAAAAATTTCCATGTCCATGTTTCAATTTACAAATTTATTGAAAATTTTAGAATATATTCATAGAATTTATAGGTTAGGTTACATCACTTAAATTTAAGTTTACTTTAAGCCTGCAAATTTGGGGGCTTAGTTAAGTAGAATTTAAGGAACCGATAAGCCTTGCTTAAATATTGGTGGAAAAGAAATTTCATTTTTAAGTAGACCTTAGGCCTAAGCTCTCCATAAAATCGTCGATGCAAACGGGCATTAATATTATGCATAGACTTAGTAACTATAGACCCCGTTTATCCTATTTTACACCATTATGTCGATCGGTCCGAGCAGTAGAAAGAGAAACTAGATCTAACCAGTAATTCCCTCTTTCTCCCACATAATAGGAGAAGGGTGTTGGTGTTATTTTGTTTTTGTTTTTATATTCTCTTCAATCTTTTCTCTTTTCCCTCTCGAGAATATGGCGCCGTCTCAAATTGAGGTTTGTTGTCATTTGAATAATTTTCAATGATTAAAATTATTTAAAATACTTAAAATAGTTTTTGTACCTTTACTGGACAAAGTGTAATTGTGTAGATTCTATTGGTTGTGTACAAACATCAAAATTATTACAGTACAATCAAAAATGGAATTATTTTTATGTTACTTAACAGTTCACCTATAATTTCAAAATGTGCCTGTTAGCAAAATACTAGGAATTTGGATATATCTACTTATCAGGATTATCTCTGAGTTATAGGGTTGCATATAAGAAATGTGTTACTTTTATTGACTTGCATTCTATAATCTGTGATATTGCCAATCAATGAAGGGATGTTAGTGGTCAAGATAAAACGAAACATCATCAGTACATGAAGGTTGCAAAGAAAGAATTTAACTGTGTTTATGATTAATCTTTGGGTACAAAGTTATTCTTTTCGGTGCCTACAGTATAGCGCAAAGGAGGAAATTGTGTTGATCTATGGAAAAACCAGTAGGCATTTCAAATTAATTATGATGAATGGAGATTGGGGGTTAACATTTATTTTAAGCCCAATTAAAAATCCTAATAATGATCATTCTGTTATTTTAACCCCACATTTAAGAAGACAATTATGAACTCAATAATTATAAACACTCTTGTGATGTGTTCATTCTCCTTTTAGAGCAACACGGTAAAAAATCAGACTGCTTTGAATGAAAGCTGAATAGACACTGTTCCTAAGTGAAAACTGATTTGATTGATTTTTGGGAAAGTAAAGCTTTAAAGTTTTCCGGTTAATCAGTTCCACGTTAAGCACGAGTCCGATTCCTATACAATAGAATAATAGTCTCAGAATGTTCATCTACCTACTTAGGTATTATATGAACAATATTTTGAGGAATATTCGTCAGTACATGGTTCGGACTGCAATGATTTTTAGCTATTGTTGACAAGATCATCACAGATATTACTACAATAATATTTGATTCAATGCATATAGAGTAGTAATTGTAGTACCTCAAGTAAGTATAATTGAACATTGATATAGATCATTCAAATTTTTTTAGGGATTCATACTCTAATTGTCTATAAAAGTATTATTAACAGAACAGTACCGAGTTTTATTGAAGTATGTAATATTTTGTTAGTGGCATTATTTGATTATAGCCTCAGTCCATGTTCTGAATCCAGTGTTCACTGCAAAAGTTACTATCTAATCCATATAAAATGTCAATACAGTTTTATATGGACCTCCAAAACTATATTTTTCGTAAAGAAAACAAATTGTAAAATTAAAACCAGTTTTTATAAAATTTTCACTTTAATTTGTTAATACAATTGTTTCGCCACACAGTGGCTTCTTCTAATGTAACTTCAGTATTACAACTGTACAGTTAGTGAGGTATAAAGAAAATGTTATTCAGCAGAATTAAGTGTATACAATAACCTTTCTTACTATGTAACATTAAATACACTGACAATAAAAAACCACCTTGTTATGGATCATAAATTTCTCATATTTGGGATCAGCATCCCTTGAATAAAGTTTATATGAAAGTCTATCTTGGAGATAATTATTGGGAGCACCACCGCCTGGATGGATAATGAGGTAGTCCATCTAGGCAACGGTGATTGGGAACATGCAGCTCTCGAGACTATACTATAGAGGGCAGCTAATTTATTCATGTTAAATAGATAATAAAAAATATGCATTCAAACTACTTCAGTTGAATTCTTGTAAATCGTTAATAATGACTGTATGATTGTTAGGTATAGGTATCTATTTTCAGAGTAATTTATATAAATTTAGGTAATTTTTAAAAAATTGGCTTTGTGTTGTTTAGTCAGTTTTGTTCTATTGTTTAAAACACTTAAATTAAGGTAAATATTGGTAGATCAATTGGCAAAGCGTTAATTTTCCAAAAATATATTTAGCTTATTACTCTTATGTCTTCTACTTTTAGGGAATGGAAATTAAATACCAGCACATTAATTCAAACAGCATTTATTATAAATACATAAAAAGGAATTATTAGCAACTCTTATCAATCTAAATACTAGATTAAAACCCTTCACTGAAATTTTCTAAGATGGATATTTCATATTTCTAATACATCCATTAATACATAGTTGTTTTCTGTATGGTCGATTCTTTTATGATTTTTTATAATATTTACACAATCTCCATTTAGGTATGTTGCTAGATAGATACCTACATTTTAATTAAGTACATAAAATGAAAACAAAACATTTCAAAGCTTAATAACAAATGAATATATAATTTTTATAGTTCAAATGAATTCATAATGTGTATGTAACCATTACAGATTAACTGTTCGTGTGTTTACATGTGATTTCAAAATACTTCACAGGCAGTCAATAGCACATGTCAAAATAAATTGCCATCAAGTGCACATGAAATGCACAAGGGGCAACAAAGAATGGTTTAATAGCAGAAACGGTAATGTTTTTGAAATACAAATTATTGGAAATGTGTCTATTTGTTTATTTATTTAATTTTTTTTTATAGCAAAGGTTAAAGTATGCTTTGTCCAACTCAAAACAACAGATCAAGTACCATTTTAACCGGAAGGGTAGATAAAATTAACCTTTAACAGCAAGGATAGATAAATAAGTTTTTCCTGTTGCACCTCATTTTCACACATTTTTATCGCCTTGCGCCGAACACAGTCTAAGACTGGCACTGCACAGATATTTGTGCCTAGGGCCTAGGGCCATATATGTGTGTGTCTTCACTTTTCTTTATAAAGAATCATCTGCTGAGTTCAATTACTTCTAATAATTTGGATGGTATTGCAGTAGTTGAACCTTGCTGAACTAAAAAGCAAAATGAAACTATAGTTTAGGTGCCTATATCTATTTTATTACACTTTACTGTATAAAGTAGAATAATGTGCCCTCAACACGCATATTAACCCATAAAAATGAAACAAGTAATTTTAAACTTGTTTTGGTTAATTATCGCTTATGACTTATTTGTATATAGCACAGTTGTATATAATTCATCAAAAATTGTTCTGAGAATATGAATATGCCACATATAATCTAAGAAAACAAAAATTATCCAAAAATCCAAGTGCAGTATAAAAGCATATTTTTAATGTTCACTCCAAAATACACTTGGAAATAATGAATTAATGCTATCATTAGAAGAAGGGTAAAATATGACTAGGTTCCGAGAAGCCAGCCTCGTTACTAAAGAGCCCTAGCCTAAAGCAATCCAATGAATAACTACGATGAGTAGAGTTTTAAGATCGTTGGACTTGATTGGATCACAGGAATGTTAACAGACCATGGATATCTCAATAAATCCCTTATGGTGCTAAGTGCCACCAAAAGCAACCTGCATTAAGAAGTGCAGGTTGTACAAACACAATGACGAGGGCTCTGTCATATATACTGTGCACTCTATGTGTCTGTCCGATAGTTGAGATACAAATACCTGCCGGTAGCCTTTTAGCATCTTGAGAAAACGGAACTGTTTCAATGGAACTGGTATTTGCTTCCGCACTTCGCACAAGTCTGTTTAAAACATCCATTAGTGGAAAGTATAATAGGTCGAAAACCATGAGTGCTGTGGATATCCACTTTGCTAAATACAACATCTAAATGCTATTAGTGATTTTGAGAAGTGATAGAAATGAAACTGTGATTTAAAAAATGAATTAAATTATAACTTTAAACTTTTCATGTTGTCTTCCCTTCTCATCTTTTTCTTTCTTTATTTTAAAATATAAGTTTGACACTCTAACTTTTTAATTTTGAAATATTAGTTTGTATTTTTATCAGTGAATAAAATCAAAAAACCATTTATCGATGAAGAATCTCATACATAGGTAATCACTTTAAATAGAGAAATTAAAAGAAAAAGGCATGGCTATTGGTTTAATTAATGTGTAAATATTTTATTTGTGTTTCACCACTGGTGGCATTATTTATAGTTAATTTATTAAATAATTGCTCACCCTCATTTCACTAAATACATTTCATGCTGTGATTTTTTGGGTCAACAATTTTCCTTGACACCACGATTGGGGGCCTTTGAATACTTTGTTTTTATTTCACACCTGACATATTCCCAAAGAAAATTTATTTTGCTAGAATAATCTTTTATAATATAATAATGTTTTATTAAATAAAAGAAATAGTATAATAATCTATGCGTTTACTTTAAAATAAAAATTATTTAATAAAGTTCATAAACAGGATATTCGAAAGCTCACAATCACTGACAACATAATATAAAAAATACATACACTTGTTTTGTCAGTGTTCTTGACATTCCTTTTATTATATTGTCATCCATCCTTAAATGATTAATTGTGCATTACATGTTACAATTTCCAATGTAGGTTCCATCTTTAAAATTTCATATTTCATTTTTCAAAACGTAACCATCTGTTTTTTAACTTGGGTTGAATTAGGTATAAATTCTACAAGATTTCTTGCAAGAAATATTTACAAACGTCTCTTTTATCGTACATTACAAACATCGTTATCTTTTTAGTGGATAACAAGTTTTTTGTTTAATTTCTAATCTTATCAATCATTCACGTGAATTAACCGTTACAGTTACTTTGTGGGTGCCCTTTTCCACTTCTTTTTAATACAGGTTTCTCTATGGGTTTTTTAATCGCCAATTAATTTAAGAACATTTGAGTAGTTAGGTAAACTAAAACAATAAGAAACAAAATTAAACCACCTTTAAAATTGAATTACTCTTTATGATTTTAAACTGACCAAGTCATTTTAATTATAATTATTTTTGCTACTTCCTTGCTTAAAATTTCTGATATCCAGACTTAAAATAGAGAATCGTTTATTAAAAAAAATCTTACATAAACTATTATCGAGCTTGCAAGAATTTCCGAAGATATATCTTGATCTATTTTGAATCATTGTTATAATTTCCAGTTAAAATGTGCTTTGCATGTGAAAATGCCCTCCCACAGTTCATTCTGGCAAACATTTTTTGTGCCTTGTCCTATTTATTTATAATAATGCTTCTATATAACACCCTTCAAAATGCACTGTCATGTGTTAACTTTAGATGCATTATAGGGATGTAAATTTGGATGTTGTTTCAAAAATGTTAACAGATGTCTCTTTTGATATGATTTTCTGGTGAAAAGCAATAATCTGAGTTTTGTATAAATTACGATCAAAAGCCTTCTTGCTGCTAGACATAAGTAGCTATAAGGTTTGATAGTTCATCAATATTAGTAATTAAATCCTATAATAGAAAATATCTACTTATTAACATCACTATTTCCATATAAAAAAAAGGATAAAAACAATAATAAACCACTAGCTTTATACTGTCATTCCGGTGCTAACCATAGGGGTAATAAAAATGTAGTTATGGTCTGAAGTTGATCCATGTGCAACTTTTATAAATTACTAAATTAGATAGGTAATCTACCTGACAAAACTTAGGTCAAATATTAATTTTTTAATAGACCTATTCATATAAACTATACTACCAAAGAGAATTAGTAATTCTCTTGATACTACTTACCATACTACTTACCTAGAGGCAAAGTTTTAGATTTAATTACAAGATGTAATGTAATTTACGAGATTATTCAGGTCGATTACGACTATCATGAGACTAAGATATTTCCAGTATGCATCATAAAACATTCGGAAATTTATAGTGTATGAACTTTGGGTGTATTGGTGTTAATTTACAATTTATTTAGTTCATATTTGATGATATAGGGGAATATATAGGTATATTATGGTATATAAACTTTTGGCATCCCCAGTAGTACATATATGCAACTGCTTTGTTTTCTAATACCCTAGTGTTAGCCAGAAAAAATCCTGCAAAACAAGTATAATAAAAAGTACAGAATACATAATAAGTATAATAAAGAGTAGATTTGAATCTATACATTTTTGTTTAATTTTATAATTTAAAATCAATATACTCAAAAATAAATTACCTGATTTACTATCTATCCACTTTTAATTTAGTAAAAACGTACCAGTTTTCATACAACTAATCAGATTATCTTGTTAAATATTGTATTTGTTTCTTGATGTAACATGATTGACATGTAACCTCAAAATATATTTTTATGCTTAAATTGTCATATCTGGTTGCCATAGAGACCAAAAGGGGAAGGTAAGCGTTAAGGGGAATATCTCCCACTGCTCGCTGAAAAACTGCGATGGAAAGTCCATTTAGATATATCCATCTCTTACCTTTGCTCGGTCAACAATTGATTCATGGCTGCCGTCTAGGGTTACTAAGTCTATGATGTTATGTCACTTTAAGATTGCGTTTAAAATGTCGATTCAGCGAACGTGAAGCGGTAAAGCGCTAGAGAGAGTGCTATGTTATGTCAACTCTAAGGTGGTCCCCATACTGTGCTAACATTCCATTGGCTAGTTTTCAGCTAATGATGTTGAGAGTATTTACAGAGGGAAATTTTGAAAATAGTTTGATGAGATATGGGTATAAAATATGTACACTGTTGTAATAAAAATACTTTAGCGGGTCTAAAAAGTTAACTTAATATAGGTAGGGTTATATCAAAGATTAAATTGTATTATTTGTGCATTAGATATGACGAGTAATTGACAGGACTGGACCCTAGAGTTATATTTGTGCAACAAAGGTACACATCATTTTTTTCTATTTATAGTGCATTTCAAATAATTGGAATCATATCTTTTTAATTTGACTTGAAATGATTTTCTTGCGTACACAAAGTCGAAATTTATGTGCTTGTAAAGACACTCCCTACATGTACAAATCTTCCAATGGTATGTCTGGAAGGTACCTATGTATATTAAATTTATTGACACTCTTTATTTCTCCTACTACAATTATATATTAAATATATAGATAGTTCCAACTTTATTTTTTAAATAAATTATACATTAGTCGGAATTATAACTGGTTCATAATAGTTACTTGTCTAAACATAATTTAGTAACTAACCCAAAAAAACTTTAAAGTAACATGGTTTGTCAACCAATATTTGAACCTTGTCTGATTGCAATATAAAAATTAGTTTAGGATCAGTTTTGTATATTGTTTTGAGGAATTCTAATATAAGGTAGGTATTTATCGAAGAATTAGACATATGTTTGTAGTTATTTTAACTGTGGCAGGAGCTCTATATACCTATATAAAAGCTACGATGAAAGTAGCTGCACATCTTATCAGTAAAAACGGCACTAAAAATATTTTTTCCCAAATTTCCAGTATTACTTTAGGATTATTCTTACAGGAAATTTCATTATATTCTGATTTTTCCAGTTAAAATCCCTATAATTTATCAAAGAATTAAAGAAAACTTAACTTTTAGTGTTTTTTTTCCAAATGTAACGATTTATGTCTCCCATTAATTCGTTTTAAATTAACCGTAACGAAGGTGAAGTGACTAATGTTTAGAAAAAATAATAAGTTACAATGAATTTTTTTATTTTCGTGTTATGGAAATCGTTGTTTTAAAGGATATGGGTATAACTATTGTAATTAAGTAAAATGGTAGCAATTATGATCAATCACCGTCATTTTTGCTATCATTTAATTATTTTTTAATGTGTTAAAATAAATACGTATTGTATGCAATAAGTACGTTTCTCACTAACATAAAAAAAGATAAAATAAAGCTAAATTCTATCAAGCATAAATATGAGACTAGAAATAAAGAATATAAAGTACAAATCCCAAAGTGTGAAAAATCAGTTGGACAACGAAATTGCGACTACATAGCAGCAAAACTTTATAACATACTACCTGAAGATATTAAAATTGAACAAAATGTTAATAAATATAAGTCAAAAATAAAGTCATGGATTTTAAACAATAGTCGGAATATGTTTGATAACATGTTCATCTAAAGCTTTGTATTGGGTGGTTTGGAAATGGCATTCCTATTATAAATGTATACTATTTGGTTCTGTAATAAGAGATTGCATAAGTTTGCGTGGATACCTACCCAATATTGTATGATAACTGATCTAGACAAATTGAAAATAATTGTAAACAATTACACTACTTACCATAAATTTTGTTACATACCTACCTTTACTAATACTAATACATATACACCAAGGAATTTATATACATGGAACGATTATAGACGACTGCGCATCCAATTTTGTGTGGAAACATGGGAGCCGCCATTTTGATGTCACACTGCTCCCAACTTCCACATTTTGTATTGGTACACCTGACCAAGACCCTAGTGTCTTTTTCTTTCTAATCTAAAAATTCAATGGTTCAAATCTTCGTAACACGGCAACATTGGTATGGGTAAATTTGGTAAATAGTGTTTGTTTTGTATTTTTGGCGTCTTGTTGGTTTATTTTATTGTGATTCTCTCGGTTTGATTCTGTTTGTGTGTTT
The DNA here is from genome assembly GCA_963924545.1 of Pogonocherus hispidulus. Lineage (NCBI taxonomy): Eukaryota > Metazoa > Arthropoda > Insecta > Coleoptera > Cerambycidae > Pogonocherus > Pogonocherus hispidulus. The sequence continues at coordinate 31,438,344 of OZ004698.1, forward strand.
ATTATTGTGTTCCTTTGATTTATAGACTTTGAGTGACAATATTTGAGTATTGGACTTTCGTAATTATTCCAGGTAAATTCGGATTTTATAACAAGAATTGAAAGTCTTAAGAGACATGCAATCATAGTTCCTAGCTAATATAATAGTAAATTATGAAAACTGCGAATATAAACTCATAAACAATACAAAAAATAGTTAAAGTAAGGTAAAAGATAGTTAAATTTTATATGCATAATGCATTTTAAATATTTATTTTTCCAAACGGCTAATGGTGTATTTTACATAAATTAATAATGTGAACAAGAGATACATAGGTAGGTACACAAAATATTTCGTTTGTACCTTCATTAATTTTACAAGAAGGTTTGGTGACGATATATTTAATAAATAATATAATAAATATAATAAATATAATATATATAATTATAAATAATATAAATAATTGTAATTAAACTATAAAATATTGAACATTTCTTATACCTATTTAGAATTTTTCTTACTCAAAAGTTTTACTTGCTGCTTTCTGTGGTTTTTATTTGTTATTGTTATCTAATTGAAGAGGCTAGGTTAATACTGTTAAATTTCCCACCAATTTTCAGACATCAAAATGGCGGATTCAAAATTGGAATACTCGCGCAGCTTTGATAATCGTTCCATGTATATAAATTCCTTGATATACACCAGATAATGTCTCTCTCAATTTTGACTACACTACTCGATAATGACACAATTTTACCAGATTTGGCCGTTTATATAATATATATTTTGATTATATGTATATATACAATATCACAAACAAGCAGCAATTTTCGCTGCTGCTTCTGTGATGTTCTGTTTATTTACAATGTACACTAATTATAAGTATTATTGTCTATTGTTAAAATATAATTTTTGTAAATAAACATTATTATTATTATTAGTAAATGCAGAACTGTATTTCTCTGATACACTTTTGTTATGGCATTTTCAATAATTACTAGAAATGGAAGAAAATCGCTGTCGCGATTTTCGTTCCCATTTCTAGCCCTACCGGGGGTCCAGGCCTGCGGCCTGGGGTCACCCTTCGGGTGACAAAAGCATCTGGAATAATATTATTTTAAAGAAAATTCATATTAAAGAAATTTTGTATCTGGAATGATGATGTAATTATATCTACTAAACGAATTTTTTTTTATAATTTGATGAATTGTAAGGGTTTAAGGGTAGGTACTCTATTGTTGATGGTAAAACATCATATTTTTTTAAGTACGACTGAAAGTAGAATTTATTTTTAAGTAAACATTATTATCAATTTTATCAATGGCACCAAAAATATTGTAGATACCTATTTACTTTTGTAAGCTAAAATGATGAATTTAACAGACTGCCTTAATGAACGAATTAATTCCAAACTTTACGTGCAGAAAGAATAAAAGCTACGGATAATGAAACAGAATAACTAAATACTAATACTAATAAATAATTGGAATTAAAAAGTAAAAAAAAAAGTTTGCCTCGACCGTGACTCGAACTCGCGAAATCAACATTATCAAGTTTTGAATCGTATACGACTTTCCCGTTGCGCTACCAAGCCTGTTGTCAAATGTTTATCTTGAGACGTTTAAGTATGTAAACTGTACGTGTCAACCTGAAAAAACTAATTTTACCGATTTTCTAATTGGAAAAGCATTTCGCTTCAATATTTTGGTAATCAGAAGTATTTCGCAGTCAGTACTATTGATTCCGTTACCAATATTTCTCGTAGGAAAATAACCTATCTGAAGTTTAATTAATTTGACAGTTTTCATGGGAGGTGCTTGTCTCGTTAGTGTAATCTCAGATCGGCATATAAAATGAAAAAGAAGTTGAGACGGATGCGACTCGAAATTTTCGAAGACGAAATAGACGTTGAAGGAGTCGACGTACGGTCTCGAAAAAAAAATTTCAAAGGATTAGAGGAAGGACTGAACTTTCGCGTGAAGCCTTTCTCGAAGCCGTAAAAATTAGAAGAGGGGCGAGGGAGTCCCGCGAAAAGTCGGTATTTCGGCGGGCGTGACCATTAGGCGCGAGGACAAACGCCGGTGCTAGCCGCATCTTTCTCGCCGAACGTCGATCGACGAAAATTTTGCAGAGGTTTTTTGAAAAGGCGTTTAAATTGGGAAAACGTGTAGGAAACGGGACGAAAATACCCCTACGCATTGGAGAAAGGCCGGGGGCGACCTCCGGTGGTCCGCGGAAATCGTTCCGAGATCGCCCCTCGGAGGAGATAGCTTTGAAACTTTGTGGATTTGGGGACGGAATTTAGAGCGAGACAGAATCGACGCGTTTTAATATACAGGGTGTCCACCTAGTGCGCGTAAGTCCAATATCTGGGTTAATAAAAGAGATAACTTAATTTTTTTTTCTACAGGGTTGTCTAATATCCCGAGCTGCACAAAATGAAAATATATTTACATATTCAGGGTGTTCAGTTTTTCCTGGACAGGTACCAACTTCGTTTTTCTAAATGGAAATATATATTTTTTATTGCTTTTTCGAACTAAACCCTTGATTTTAGTAGGACTTTCATCAGCCTTCCCTATACCTAACTTAAACTGTTTTTGAAATATTGACGGGTGAATATTGACATTTTTGCAACTTTGACACCCTGTAAAATCTAAACGGTTTGAGATCAAGCAAAACGGTTTGCACATTCCTATCTTAACTTTTCATAAGCTATCGTTTGGTACTAATTTCAGAATTATCCAAAAATTTAAAATTTTCTGAAAATTTTGAAAATTTTTAATTCCTGGATAAATTTGAAATTAGTACCAAACGATAGCTTATGAAAAGTTAAGATAGGAATGTGCAAACCGTTTTGCTTGATCTCAAACCGTTTAGATTTTACAGGGTGTCAAAGTTGCAAAAATGTCAATATTCACCCGTCAATATTTCAAAAACAGTTTAAGTTAGGTATAGGGAAGGCTGATGAAAGTCCTACTAAAATCAAGGGTTTAGTTCGAAAAAGCAATAAAAAATATATATTTCCATTTAGAAAAACGAAGTTGGTACCTGTCCAGGAAAAACTGAACACCCTGAATATGTAAATATATTTTCATTTTGTGCAGCTCGGGATATTAGACAACCCTGTAGAAAAAAAAATTAAGTTATCTCTTTTATTAACCCAGATATTGGACTTACGCGCACTAGGTGGACACCCTGTATATGGATTGCTACAGCACGGAAATTAAAAAATTGACATCTATAGGTATTTTCTATTAGTTTCACTTCTTATTTCCTTCAAAGTGTTTGTCACTGTCCCCTCCGATTTGCTTGAACTAGATAATTTTACAATATTCATTCGAATGATTCAATTAATAACGTTACTTACATTAATTGTAAAAATTACTTTGCGTTAATGGAATTTATAGTAATAATTGAACTCATTAATTCGTTGTGTAGAAGTAAATAATATGAATGTTTATTTACTGAAATCATTTATCTCGCATAGTTTCCGAGATAATAGATTGGGGAGTAAGAGAAAACAATGTTATTGTATAATATACCTAATATGTAGAAATGATTGGGGCATAGGTAGGTATTTACAATGGAAGAATTATTTATTTAATAATTGGGTACGTAAGTTGTTTTAATTAGTAATTAGTAATTTTTAATTTAACCTATGTTAAATTAAATCAAAAGTTACTTACTTTCTGCTTTTTATAATTTTTTTAAACCATTCCTGTTTTTTCCTGTCAATAATACTAAGTGAACGTCGACTAGTCTTTCCCATTTTTATGTACCTACTAGGTACTAAAATTGTATTATTTACTGCGTGTATTAATACTCGTATTAGGTATTATATTACCTAATAGATTTATAATCGCTTCAACACCAAGCAAATTCATATAAAAGTGAATTCAATTTTGACATGTACTTACATACGCATCTCAGAATCTCAGCTTTGTCGCCAGTCCTGCTCAAGCAGTTGATAGAGGCAACGTGCATATATCACAACGTTGATAGAGGGTAAAGGTATGTTTTCGGTTTTCGCTTGTGCATTTGGCGGTTGCGTCGGGCGGCAACCTACTGACTCAATTTCAATATACTTTTATCATAATCGTTTTCATTTGTGCGTCTCAGCGGTACCGCCAGACATCCGACCGCATGTGTCTTAGAGTTGGGATTTTAGGCCAGAAGTGTCGGGCCTGGCCGAGCCGGGCTGCAATTGAATTGGCCAGGCCCGACTAGCCGAGTCGGGCCTTCGGGCCTGGCTGGTTCGGGCAACTTCGGGCCAATTCGGACCGGTTCAGACCTGACCTGAGCTAACCAGTTTGCCGTATAACTTAATAAATTGAAAATACTATATCTTGTTCCTCGTATGAGGAATTTGATTTCATAATAACGTGAGGTGTTTCACTCACCACTTACAGCCAATCTCACTGATACTACTTAAAATTTAAGGTGCCCTTAAATGGAAAAATTATACTTAACAGATAACTATTATAAGTATAACTGTGCTATTTAAGCACATCTAAATTTTTTATTAATGTAGGTGGGATAGGCCATTAGATATGTATCTTTTCCAATATAAGCATCAATATTTACTATAGAAAAATTAGCCGCAAAATTTTTCATACAATCAACATAATTCATTTATTTTAAATTTAGTATCAAAAATGATTATTGGTAATGTTAACAAAAGTGTAGTATCGCCTTACGAAATATTTTATTATGAATATTATAAAAGTCACCAGTGGCGATAATATGTCATTATTTTTCATTTCCGTGCGTTATCCTGGACCCGCCTCCCTTATTTTGTCATCTACGACTTATCATATCTCTAATGGAAAGTGATCTGTGATCAAATAAAATGTTATTGTAATTTTCCCATTGTTGTTCCCGACTTCAATCTGGTTTGATCGGTTCTGGCCGGGCCTGGCCTGTCCTGGCCGGTCCTGGCCTGGCCGGGCCATTACCGTCAAGGGGTCTGGCTTTAATTGTGCCAAACGTTCGGTGAGTTTATCTGGCCTGGCCTGGCCTGGCCTATACTCTGTCGGGCTGGGCCTGGCCTGGCCTGAATTTTTTTAAAAAGTCGCAACTCTAGTGTCTGCGTTTCGACTGACTCGTGTCTCAGTCTGGCGGCAGAAGCTCTGCGTTAAGTGTTTAGTTTCTTTTTTAAGGTCTTCATTAATGAGGCTTAATACAAATTGAAATTGCGCAAAATTTAGTCTGAAGAAACTCCGAAACATAGTTTCATCAGAAATTAGGTGGTTTCCAATTAAAATTTTATGAAAACCTTCGTCGGGCGGCAGCTGACGGCTGCCGCCCGACGCAAGCGCCAGACGCACAAGCAAAAACATACCTTTAGGCAGTTGCGGTTTTGGACCTACCTTTGTGCCACAACTCCGAAAGGCAAACACTATTAAGATTTTTAAGGGGGTACCTCCCGCTAGCTTGGGGTAAAAGGGAGCGCGTCAATTTTTGAATGAAAAGTTGTCCACCTCGATAAAATTTTTCACGTCTTTCGGGATTTTTCACCAGGACACAGATTTTTCGGGACACAGGTATCGAGAAAATGAGGGTGGGAAGTTTTGAAATGAACACCCTGTGTATATAACCCTGTATCATATATACATATATATATATATATATATATATATATATATATATATATATATATAGCTATATTGACTAAATATAATTTTCGTCCCATTATTTAATTAAGTAGTCCATATGTCTCGGACATAGTTTGTTTAAATTTTAATGTGTTCCGGACTCTAAAATACGAAATTTTAAATTTATTAATAAAATGCTCGTGAGATTCGCTAATTAGGAAAGATAGCTCGTCTCTCACTGGGACTCAATCAGAGTGTGAACTGTTAACTTTTAAAAAACGGTTATATGCCGGTTTATTTTATGGTCAGCTAAATGCAATCTGTAATCTACATGCAAACTTGAATAAAATATATATCTGCTGTGCATTACAAGAGCTGATTAAACTGGTGTAGTGGTAAAAACAGAACTGACTTACAATTATTCGCACTTGATATAAAAATAATTAACACACATGTCTTGGACTTCCGGGCTCATCACCAATATGAGAATGGGTGAGAGAGATATTATTATTATTATTAAAACAGGTACTCTGAGATCTGAGTCTAAAACATCAACTGAGATACCTGTAGAAGTTATTTCAAAGGGGAATTATATCACATTATTCATGATTATAAATAAAAATACAAACACACCAACACACACATGCAAATTAGTTCAATGTCATATAAACCCTATATAAATGTATTCATGCATGTAAACTCTATATAAATGTATTCGTGAGAAGATGTTTTATCTAAATCTGTACAAATATAGAGGGTGTTCCATTTAAAAAAACAAGTTAGATATTTTTCCAGAAAATAGGTAGGCTTTGGAGAAAAAATATATGCGCTGTTTTGTACATCAGGTTTGTTTTGAGTCCTATTTAACTTTTTTTTGTATCTTTAATATTTCAGAAGATATTAGCTGGACAATGAAGAATCAGCCACACTGTATATTAATTAAGCAACTTTGCTAGATGTTGTAACTAGTGCCTAATATTTCATTCTACATACTACTACTAGAAAAACAGATTGCAAGGATACCAGCTCGTCTTCTTGGCGCTCCTCATCAGCCGATGGAGCACCAAGAGGAAGAGCATTTCTTCGATTTGTTTTTCTGGAGAACGGATACTCAAGGAATAACATTGAGAGGGCAATCAGACCTCGACGTGATCCAGTTACAGGATGAAACTTCCAGAGGGAATAAAAGCGTGAGGACTACTTGTTCTCACCAACGCACAAGATAAGCCAGCAACTTTGTAACCTTAAACATTAGCTGAATCCACTGCAAACTTCAGGAGTGTATTTGGTGCTATGCAGCGATTGTGATAAGGTTTATATGGGGATGACAAAACAAATAGTGGGAGCCAGAAATAAGGAACAAGAGAGAAGTCTATGGCTTCGCCAACCTGAGAAGTCCGCCATTGTTGAACACGCGTGGGAAAACTGTCACAAGATCGCGTTCGAGGTCACCAGGGTTTTGATACCCACCAATGGGTATTACAATTCAACATCCAAATAACATCAATAGGGATGAAGGATTAAGAATTAGTAACACATGGAAGCCTCTACTCAGGAACAAGCAGCAGCACGGGAGAGGTAGCCGTGGGGAACAACGGATTCAGCGAAATGCAATGTGCCGCAATGAAACAACCGCGACGTACCAATGGGTATAAAATCGAGACATAGGAACCACTCAGCCGCCGATAAGGATACGAGAAGCACTGAAGATGCCATTTGCCAAGAAAGGCGAAACGTCTGCAATTAAGCATCGACCACGGCAGAACAGCCCAGAAGTTCTACATATTTCATCTGATATCGGCCCGTATCGACCATACTGTGATTTTATGGCCGAAGGGATAAACTATACGAGTTGCCGCGTTGTACAATATCGTTTCTCAAATATAAACATTACACCCAATGTAACGTACAAATAAAAAAACGTCACTATGATCTCAAACATCCGCCTGTAAGAACTCAAACCTAAGAATATTTGAGTGAAAAGTATTGCTTTTGGAAAGTTATGTCGTACCTCTTGTAAATGTCCAAAATTTAACATGTCATACCTATGTTAGAATATCATTATGTTAATGCATATAAATAATACTAATATAGTAATAAATAAATTCTTGTTTTTTTCACAAAAAAATCCTCAGATAAGACAGAACAGAACCGTAGTTGATCTGATATTAATGTTTAATATTGATTATTATATGTTCACCTAGTATTATAATATATTATATTATCTACTTCTGCCATATTATGTATCATAGCTTTTATAATTTACACAAGTGTTATGTCAAAAAAATTGCATATAAATGTCCTTTTAGAGTTAAGAAAGCTGACGACCGTCTGCGAAACATCCACAAAATAAAGTAGGTAAATGTAAAATCAGCAGTGTTTTGAACATAATCTACATCCCAACAACATGTATAATCCCAAGAACAGCTAAATAAACCGATAGTAGATACATTAGTGTCAATGACAAGAACATAGAACATATAGATTTAGAAAATATATGTAGGTATACATAAAAAATGTGTCAGAGTTGAAAATATTTTAAGTCTTAATTTTGGATTAATGACCAGGTTAGTTTTCTTCAAATGCTTCGAAAAAAAAAATTAATATTTTTTAAAATCTGTATTTCGGACAAAATAATTATTATTTTACAAATCCTTTTGCATTTGGCAGCAACAATCTGTTATCATCATATCTTGCTGAAATAGCTGAAACGAGTAGAATATTAAACACTTAATATTAATTCAGAAAGGTAGCAAGGTTTTACCTGTTTCAGGTTTTGTACAAGGGCCATCGTGGTTGCCTCTCTGACATAATAAATTCTTGGAGCATGGAAAATGGGATACTTTCTTGTGGCACTTTCCAGATTTGTTACATTCCTTGTATTCTGTATGACAGTTCATTGAAATAGCGGGTTGAATATGAAAATTTTGATTCCTGGTATATTTTGTTAACGGGACCCTTTTTACATTTTTCAATAGATGTTCCATTGCGTTTCGAGTTTCTTTTGGAAATCGCACTTCAGTATCCGGATTTATATGATTATCAGACCAATCATGATTTTCTAAAATATGATAGATAAAATCAAATTGCAAAATTCAGAATTGGATCCATCAATGTATATAAAATGCCATCAGAGTTATTCGTAAATTACTGTTGATTTTCAGCTTAATGGAAAAAGTGATGAGAAATCCAGCAAGGTCTATATCTGAACATTCAACGGTTTTTGAAGGTCGATGGATTCAAATTGAGGTTACGTGGATTATTTATTTGGATAAAATTAATAAAGAAGTATTTCAAATGGAAATGACTCCGTCATTTCCAACTAAAAAAAATATTAGCAGCTACCATTATTTTCATTAGTCATAAATTTACTGAGACCAATAGATCAATCAACCTATGTCACAATTTAGTGCATTAACTGTAATTTTCATAGTAAATTATCCATCCATCTGCCGAATACTAACAAATTTCTGGAACTGGCTAGAAGGTATTTCAAGCTTATCGCACAATTTTGTAACTGCGAAAGTTAACAAACTTCGATCGAGTGAGTTCTTCCATATTTATTATTAATTTATTTTTATATCAATCAAATAAGCGAGTTGCCGCCTACAACCATAATGGATTCTATGTCAGATTTTTTCTTAGTAGGTACAGGGTCATTGGTTATATTTTAGCCACCCACCTAGGGATTCTCCCTTTAATCTGAGGAAAAAAAGTTAAATACAAAAGTTGTAGAAAATCAAGTGTAGTTTATTATAGAATGTAAAATTTTTATATAGGGTGTATACAAAACGCGTGACATGCCAAACTTGCATTTTTTTTTAATGGAATGTATATTATTAAGTTTTTCGATTCCACGCAAAATTCTACGACTTTTTCATATACTATACCCTACATCTAAAGTTAACCGTTTTTTCATAAATAATGGTTAAAGATATACCTACCACAATTTTTTAATAATTTAATTGATCTGAGGGACGCGTGCTTACTATTCCTAGTTAGCCATGAAAACAAAAAACCGATACCCGTCATATGCATTGTCAAACATTTTGGTTTTCCGATATCGAATTATTTTATTATCATTTCCTTTATCTTTATGTACCTATATTTTATATCTTTAACCATTATTTATGAAAAAACGGTTAACTTTAGATATAGGATATGGCATATGAAAAAGTCGTAGAATTTTGCGTGGAATCGGAAAACTTAATAATATACAGGGTATTCCATTTAAGAAAATGCAAGTTTGACATGTCACGCGTTTTTGAACCACCCAGTATAAAGATTTCACATTCTGGAATAGACTACACTTGATATCCTACAACTTTTGTATTTAACTTTTTTTCTTCAGATTAAAGGGAGAACCTCTAGGTGGGTGGCTAAAATATAACCAATGACCCTGTACATTTGAATAATTCGCAATCCCTTCTGATATGTTAAATACCAGCCATTTTCAAATATGAATGAACACATATATTTTTACGTATTTGGTTGTTTCTTGCAAATTCCTCGATGTATGTTGTGTAAGACAATAAGCACGTCAATAGATTCTCGATTAAGGGATGTACAGAAACAATAAAAAAAAGAAGAGTTATTGCATCCCTATTTCTCTACAATGCAACATTATTTTTAGAAAGGGTGCTACGTTTATTTAGCAGTCACAGTCTACATTTTTTTATATGAACGATCCTGTATTTTAAATAACATATATGTAGAATTTAAACATTCTCTATAAATTGATGCTTGTCATTTTCGTGTAATTCTTCTATATCTTCTAAACTATTATATTTAGAGAAAAACTCTAAAAAACTAATGCAAAAGGTTCTTGGTTGCTAGTGGTGCATATTTTAAAAATATTCGCAACTATACAGTACGTGTCGCAAAAGCAGCACAACTTAAATTTTACCTCTTTTAAATGAGGCACCTTATATTTTTTTACCCGAAATCGATTCATGTGTTTGATGGTTTCCAGCCCTAAAATTTTTTCTCAATCCATTGCATTGCCATGTTATAATTTATTCTCATAAATTCTGTACTTTTGTAGGGTCTTTGTAAATACGTCACAGTTTAATCACTATTTTGAATTTGACAAATATCTTTTGTAGGCAGTAGTATCAGGGTCCTACAAGCACTGTTCAAATGTTTTTGAGATATATATTTATGTGCAGGGTACTTAACATTTAATTTGAACTTTTCATAAGTTTAAATGACATTTATTCGATTTTTTTAAATGGAACACCCTGTATGTTATATCGAAAATTAAATCTTCAAGCAAAACCCCTTACAATCCTAAAATACTTTTGACTCCTTTGCAATGTTGCCAAATTGTAAATATATTTTCTAAATGTTCATTATTTTTTACAAAAATTTTAGATATGAATCTAAATTGCCCTGATCATTGCAATATTATATATTTAATTGTACTTTGAAGTGTAGACTTTAAAATAAAATATTTAATATATTAAAGAGTTAGTTATCAGCAGCATTTATCAAATGGGTTCCTTTTTAACTTTAAAATTTCATACAACTCTGTGCGACCAAGAAATCTTTGTTAACTATAAATAATAAATGAATACTTTTTTATTATATTGGGCATATATTCGCACAAAAATCGTAAAACAATGCCGCAGTCTAATGTTATACAGGGTGAATCACGAGTCCTGCTATGCATTGGTACCTTTGTTATTTGAAGAGATACAAAGTTGGTTAAATTAGAGAAACGTTGTGTAATTATCTTTGTTTTAATGAAACCAGAATTTTTTTCGTCTACTAAATTCTGACATATGAATATCATCTTTTGTTTTTCTTATGGACGCCATATTAGAATTTGACGTGGTTAGATAGAGAAAAAATCAAGAAATCCGGCGATGTATCACACTTAGAGTTTTGAATGCAATTAATGTCTACAATTAGTTGTTTAATTTTTATTAATCATAACATTGAGACAACTGTTCCAGCAGCTGGAAACACCATCAACAGCCTTCCTAATTTGTCTCAGTGGCAATGATGTAATTTCCCAACGAACTGTCTCTTCCAATTTCTCTATTGTCTCGTAAACTGTGTTGTAGATTTTTCTTTTAGATATCCCCACAGGAAAAAATTGAGAGGTGTGAGGTCGGCTCATCTTTCTGGTCACGACACTGGACCATTGTTGCCTATCCATCTCCATGAAACTCTTTGGTTTAGATGTTCTCTTACAACCTGAGTGTTGTGGGCGAGAGCACCATCTTGTTGGAACCATTGTATCTTTCTCAGTTTTGTTACAGGTAACTCGTCAAGTGCATAATATTCAATGTCATTTTGAAGGAGGTGTAAATATCCCTGTCCGTTTAAATTATGATTAAAAATAATTGGACCAATAAATTCATTAGCAATTAGACGGCACCACACATTAAAACCGAATTTAATTTGGAATCGGACTTGTAGAAGATTCTCCTGACGCCATAGTACCACATTGTGCCTATTGAAAATTCCACAATTGGTAAATATGGACACATCTATCCAAAGAATTGACCGCGGGAAGTTTCTGTCAATTGAGAAATTTTCAATAAGCACAATACCATAGTACCTCTATGGCGTCAGGAGAATCCCCGTCTTCTTCAAGTTCATCAGCCTTAAATTCGGTTTTATGTGTGGTATGGTCAAATTGATAGTAACTTAAGTGGTTATTATCAATTTTTACCCATAATCTGAACGGACAGAGATATGTACACATCCTCCAAAATAACATTGAAGAAGGTGCATTTGACGAGTTACCTCTAGCACAACTGAGAAAGATACGATGGTTCCAACAAGATGGTGCTCCCGCCCACAACATTCAGGTTGTAAGAGAACATCTAAACCAAAGATTTCCAGGGAGATGGATGTCAGTGTTGTGGTCAGCAGAATCACCCGACCTCACACTTATCGATTTTTTTCCTGTGGGGGCATCTAAAAGAAAAAACCTACAACACAGCTTACGAGACAATAGAGGACCTGAAAGAGGCAGCTCGTTGGGAAATTACATCATTGTCACTGAGACAAATTACGCTGTTGATGGTACCTCCAGCCGCTGCAACAGCTGTCTACAAAATAATGGTAAACAATTTGAATGTTTAAATTAATTTAAAGTTATTTGTCAGTTTGTTACATTCTATTCAATTGTTTTATTCACTTATGTTATTTTGTTTATTGTTGTACAATGTTATGATTAATAAAAATTAAACAACTAATTGTGGACCTTAATTACATTCAAAACCCTAAGTATGACACAACGCCGGATTCCTTGATTTTTTTCTCTATCTAACCACGTCAAATTCTAATATGGCGTCCATAAGAAAAACAAAGATGATATTCATATATTAGAATATGGTAGGCGAAACAAAATCCGGTTGCATTAAAATAAAGATAATTGTGCATGTATTTACGAAATAAATTATTATTTAAAAGTTTCTATAACTAACGGAGCTAGAGGTAAGTTAAGTTTTTTGGAAATTTAATGTTTTGCTAAATATTTTGAGAACCGCTGGTTCTTTCAATACTTTTCCGGGACCATTATTTAGTGCTAGTAATTGCTCAACTTTTCTCTAATTTAACCAACGTATCTCTTCAAATAACAAAGATACCAATATAATAATAATAATAATAATATCTCTACCCCTCATTCTAATCACAAGGATTAGCCCGAAAGTCTAAGACTTGTGTGGGAGAGGGGGCGGCATATTATTATTTCGCGGGCCGCATTTGCGCCTCAGGAGCGACTTACGTTGGTAGGCCCTAACCACCATTCAGTGCTGGAATGAGGGAAACCTGGAAAACCTCATTAGTTAGGGGGACAAGTCAAACATCAACTGATTTTAATCTCTCACATTAACACCAAGTTGACATTCTTCCCATCCTAGGCCATCGCCAGGATGATTGCCAAGCCATCCCTGCGAATAAGCCTTGATCTACGGGCAAACAATTTAATTAAAAATTGTTGGCGGAGTGGGAATTAGAACCCACGACCTCTGGGTTGAGCGATCGAGACGCTAAGCCCTGAGCCACCGGCCCGATGATTACATAGCAGGATTCGTGATTCACCTGTATACTGTCAAGTTATACACCAACTTTATTAATAATTATTCATCTCGGGAATATTATTTTTATATTCAAATCACCAAATACTTTCATAAGTAGGTACCTACTTACCTACTAACTACTGATCATGTATTTTTCACAATCAACCCTGACCCCTTGATTTTGGATGCACAGAATTATGAAAATTAAATGTTTAGAATATCAACATGTCATCAATTTGATATCTGATGTGGATAATTAAGTCTTCATGATATTAAATATTTTGTATAAAGTCTTAAACTATATACCTAGTGCAATCAAATACAAGGTATTGCAATGGTCAGACCAATTTAGATTCATATTAAAAATGGCTTAAAGTTTAAGTAGCCTGTACCCAAGGATTGTTAACTGTAAACAGTTAAAAATCCTTGGCCTGTACCTGCTTTCCTGTTTAAATTTTCTTTAATCTTAGCACCTTTGTCACCCTAGGTGGCCATTTTTGCTATATGTCTCAAAAACATTTGAACCGCACTTTCAGGACTCTGATACTACTTCCTACAAAAGATATTTGTCAAATTTGAAATAGTGATTAAATTGTGACGTATTTGCAAAGACCCTACAAAAGTACAAAATTTAAGAAAGAATACTAGAAATGGGAACCCTATTTCATGGGGTTCCCATTTCATTTCTAACCCCACCGGGGGTCCAGACCTGCGGCCTAGGGCCACCCTTCGGGTGACAAAAGCATCTAGAATCATATTATTTTTAAGAAAACACATATTTAAGAAATTTTGTATCTGGAATGATGATGTAATTATACTAAACGATTTTTCTTAATATTTTGATGAATTGTAAGTGTACTCTATTCTTGACGGTAAAACATCATCATTTTTTAAGTGCTGGAAGTAGAATTTATTTTTCAGTAGGTAAACATTTTCATCAATTTTATCAATGGGACCAAATATATATTGCTGCTGTCATAATTGTTGCAGCACTTGATACAATTATATCATGGTTGCAGCAAATTAATATTGTAGATATTTTTTAGTTTAGTAAGCTAAAATGATGAGTTTGCCAAAATGAACGAATTAATTCCAATACGGACAATGAAACAGAATAACTAAACGCTAATACTATTAAATAATTGGAATTAAAAAGTAAAAAAAAAATTTGCCTCAAGCCTGATTCAGAGAAATGGAGATAGAGAATGCTCTTGAAACATGCGCGTTTGACTAATACAGGACAGTGCCATTTTGCACCATATTTTCATTATTCATTTCTGGTCTTAGTCATTAAAAATTCTATTTTTAATGCACTGAACAAACTGGATTCTTAAAGATAGGTAATGGAAATAAAATATATAGTAATTCTTTTGTGGATTTTTTTTTTAATTTAAATATAAATAAAAAATAATTTACAATGCTTGGATGACACTCGTCTATATTTGCACACCACTTTCTTATCACCGATTGATGTGGTAACGCTAACGCAAATGTCCTACGAACATATTCATAAGCTTTTCCTGAATAAAACTGTAAGGTGCAAGCAAAGTTTCGTAACTTCTCGGGATAGTTCTAGATGTTGTAGCGTTTCTTGTGTTTTTTATACAATCGGCTCATTAAAACATGTGGAATATCTTCATAGCATTTCTCCAAATGAGAAATAGCACCTTCTGAGAAAGTTCCTCTATCTTTCAGATTCTTCACTACAGCTTTTTAATGTAGTAATTTCCTGTTTCAAAGATGTCACTTTTTTTGTCGCAGCATATATTTTTTTTCTGGACATGAACTGAGCTTTCCTTAATTCAGCATATTTACTTTTATATTTATTTGGGTAAGAGCTAAATAAAAAATATACAATTCAATACAACTACTTGGGAGTAGCAAGTATTAAAGTTTGCCTATAATGAATTGTCTTCATATGTTTGCCAGAGTACTCCTTGACGTCTCATGGCTTAATGACTCCTTGAAATGATAGGATTATTGAATTTCAAATCTGTTACTTTTTACATAAAAATCAGCGTTTTACCCAATTCCCCTCTTCGATGTTATTTTCACTTTTCCTCTTTTTAACACTTTTCCTGATGAAGACTTTTCTGAACTCAAGGAAGACGACTCTTGTAAATTTTGAGTCGGCCCTTCTCCAGTATCCTGCATAGTAGAGAAAGCTGGAGGCACAAATGACAGTTTGGACGTTTCCCCTAGAGCTTTTTTAAGATGTAAACTATAGGCACTGCATTTACTTTAGACGCCTTTTTTGTGGGCCTTTTATAAAATCACACTAATCAAAATTAGTCCCAAACACTGTTCAGATAGTCATATAATCATAAAATATAACCACACTGATAACAAAACAAAACTGACAGTGACAATCTATAGTGCAAAATGGCGGCACTTTATGTCCTCGCAAAATAGGATGCGCACAAGTTAAAACGCATTCTCTCCTCTCTAGAGAATCTCTGGCCTGATTCGAACCCGCGAAATCAGCATTACCACATTTTGAATCCTACGACTTTCGCATTGTTCTACCACGCTTGTTGTCAAAAGTTTACCCTGAGTCGTTAAAGTATGTAAACTCTACGTGTCAACCTGAAATAATAATTTTTACCGATTTTCTCATTGGAAAAGCATTTCGCTTCAGCATTTTGGTAATCAGAAATGTTTGGCAGTCAGTACTATCGATTCCCTTAGCAATATTTCTCGTAAGAAAATAACCTATCTGAAGTTTAATTAATTTGACAGTTTTCGTGGGAGGTACTCGTCGCGTTAGTGCAATCTCACGTCGGCAGATAAAATGAATAAGAAGTTGAGACGGACGCGACTCGAGATTTTCAAAGACGAAATAGACGTGGAAGGAGTCGACGTACGGTCTCGAAAGAAAATCTCAAAGGATTAGAGAAAGGACGGAAGTTTCGCGTGAAGCGGTTCTCGAAGCCGTAAAAATTCGAAAAGGGGCGAGGGGGTCCCGCGGAAAGTCGGGATTTCGGCGGGCGTGACGGGATCATTAGGCGCAAGAACAAACGCCGGTGCTAGCCGCACCTTTCTCGCCGAACGGCGATCGACGAAAATTTTGCAGAGGTTTTTTGAAAAGGCGTTTAAATTGGTAAAAAACGCGTAGAAAAAAAGCCGGGGGCGACCTTAGGTCGCCCCACGGAGAAGATCTTTTGAAAAAAATAGATCTCCAAAAGCTCTATGTTGATGCAAAATTTGAAAACGAAATTTTGATTTTCAAGGCCTACTACGAATTTTTTCTTATGTGAAAAATAGCAAAATTTTGTTAGCGATTTTTTTTATAAAAAATTTGACAATAAACAATTGATAGGTGAGTTCGTCAAATTATTATTATTTCGTGGCTATTACGCCAAAACTTATAATATTACCTTCTAAATAACTACAATATAATCTTTTATTCAAAAAGTGTGTATCAATTTGATAGACTCCTTTTTCATTTTGAAAAATGTAATTTTCTATTCATTACTTTTTTTTACCAATTGTTGTTTATATTAGAGTAATTGTTGGTTATTTTGTGTATACTGGTTTTTATGGTTCTTATTAATAATTACACCAGAGTTTAAGTTGTTTAATTTTGTTTCTCTTTGGGTTCTATTCGATTTTTATAAAGGAATAGATTCACCGTCAAAGGCAAACACTGGTGATGCCGATATTGTCATAACTTTTTTAGGAACAAACTTTTTTTCGCAAAAATTGGTACAAATGCATTCGAGTGGCTCCTAAATCCAGTGGTGTAGTCAGATTTTTTATAAAAAAATCGCTAACAATATTTTGCTATTTTTCACATAAAAAAAAATTTCGTAGGCCTTGAAAATCAAAATTTCGTCTTCAAATTTTGCATCAACATAGAGCTTTTGGAGATCTATCATTTGAAAAAAATCCGCTTCAAATCGGTCCATAAACAAATTTTGTACGCTAGTGTTTCCATTCTTAATGGGTCACCCTGTATATATAAGGTGAGAATTCAGCAAGGCCGTTCTTTCATTCTACCTATAAAAATTTAAATTAACAGTCAAATATAGGGTGAACCAGTAGTGTCATAAAACGATAAATCTACTGCCATAAGAAATTTTCTATTTTCCTTTTTTAAACAAATGCTCGTTTCAGCCATTTCTCAATAACATGAAAACTGATGCTTGGACCAAAAAAACTAAATTAACCTGTCTACAAAAAAGATATAATAGATGCAATAAAAATGAAGAATGTAGGTAGACAAAAAACGTTTCTATTTAATTTTTTTCTTTAACTTTTGTACTTTCTGAGATAATGGGGTCGAGGATGTTATTTATTTTAGACACCCTGTATTTGCTGAAAATTTGCTGCATCTGAATAAATTACACTTACCACTCACAGAGTCCCCAGCTGACTTTCCTTCAATTTTGGGTAAAGTTTCCCTTACGGAAGTCATAAGAGAGATATAATGTAAATTCATGTTTTTCTTATTGTTTTCAAAATCTTTGGTTTTCGTATTTCTATTTGAACATCGACCTCTATGATGAATATTTTTATTGTTATTCTTTTTATTAAATTTTTCAACTTGTAGTTGTACGAAACTTTTCTCTTTTAATCGGATTTCCATTTGGCCGTTACTATTTCTTGGTTTAGTCGCGTGTACAACATATGTGTTTTCTTTTCTAAACCCATCATATTTTGCATTGTATTTATATTTCGGAAATTCTTTATCTATAAGTATTTTGTTTGCATTGTTCACTATTTGATATGTGTGTTTAGGAATTTTTGATACTAGATCTGCTTTTTTAAAAGGATTTTCTTTAGTAGGAAAATATTCAAGATCTGAGCTGCCACTGGATGTTTTACCGTCATTAATAACGTTTAACAGATTAAGATTTATGGATTTGTGACAATCATTCTGATTTAATTCAGTTTTATAGTCTTTTCTTTGAGGAATTTTTGATTTCAATTTTGTTGAGTTATTTATTGTTTTACAGTTTTTGGAATGCTCTAAATTTTCTTGAAAGTTCACTTGTTCATTTAAAAGTATAGGCCATTGTAATCCAGTAGTGCTAGTTTTTTTGTCAATTCTGACTGTGAGATACTTTTCAGAGGTACTTTGCACTTCTGGAGGATATATGCTGATATCTTTACTAGGTATCATATCCATCAGCTGATATTCCTCGGTTCCTGCATTTTCCCCATCAAAATTTTTTAACAAATCTTTCATTAGTCTGTGGTTTGGTAAGGTTTTCCCAAAAGTAGAGCTTTTATTTCTGAAGATAGTTTCTAAGGATTCAGACTTTTTTCTACATTTGACTTTCTGAGATGTTATTGGAGTTACTCTTTGGAAACTTTCTATAATTTTTGGAATAATATTTTTCTTTTTATTTTTGGCACAATTTTGATATTTGTCGCTGAAATGTTCCAAATATTTTACTACATTTAAATATGACTTTGCGGCGGTATTTACATATCTCATCTCGCATTTATTACATAAAGAAGGATTTTGTTCTTTGTTTTCTGTAGAGGTAGCATCATCCATTTTCTTTATATCAAATGGTGGACGATTATTGAACTTATCTATAGAAGTCTTTCTATAATAATTACATTGGTTCATATCATTTAAATTTTATCTAAAAAAAATAATAGAAATATATACTTTTCATTTCTTCTTTTTCAAATTGTCGCTTTGCATTAAATGAATTTGCAAAAAATATTGAAAGGTTCAATAAACTTTTTTCAATAAATTTTTATACTATCCTAAGGGGTTGTAATTTAGTTAATGCAGGTCAATGAATGAGCAGCTAAAAATAATTGCAAGTCGTTTGTGTTGATGAATATGTGAGTAAATTGTAAATCACACTTGTGAGTCACTGCATCTTGTTTTGTACTTGTTCACAAGATAATTTATCAAATTGCAGTTATTTTCAGGATACCGAATCTATAAGAAAAGCAGCAAATTCAAATTCTAATTGTCATTGGTTGTGAAACCTTCACTTTGGGTACAATATTTCGAAGATTACATCCTATTTGAATTTTGGGGCTGGGTTATTAGAGCTTAGATGGTTGACGATGGAGAAGTTGAAAACATTCCCTACAGGTGTTGTTTTCAAAGTTTCTCGAAAAAAAAAAAAACGTTCATTTTATTTAAATGAATAAATTAATTTGATATTGCATTTTATATAAACTTTAGGGACAAAGCTCTTATAGCATACATTTTAAAAATATACCCCTTATTATTAAAACCTTCAACCCTCTGACCAAATATGTAGGTATAGATGAATAATAGGTTATTTTTCCACATATAAAATGTTTGTTTTTTACAATAATAAAGAGATAACCGCAATTTCATGAAATGTTCTGTTACAGTGCCCAACGTCATAGGCAGGAATGTTTTAAGGGGTGAAAATTATTAAGAAAACTAAAAATAGATAAAATATTTTATTGTAGTTAACAAAAAGTATGAGATTGGCATATTTCAATGACTAGAATTTGTACTGTTAAAAAAATAAGTATTTTGCGTTTCTTAATAGAATGTTAAGTGACTAGAGAAGAGTGGCAGCAGAAAGTCTGGGTATATTGAACAACGAACCTTCAGCAACTTATTCTTGAAAAACATTCTTTGCTTATATTGATAGGAACTTTTTTTATCTTTTAACAGTATTATAAAATATTAACTTTGACCATTTATTGTTGGACAGACTGAAGAACAGGCCACATAGCAAATTTCATTAAAAAGCTTTAATTTTGTGACTAAATGATTTATACTTTATACCCACCAGATACCAGAGAAACTATCAAAACAATTGTAAATCATGACCTCTTATGTAATCCCAGATTCTACGCCTATGTTAGGTTTCTTATTACAATGTGGAAACCTGATGACAGTCACAAAATCCCTGAAAATGTAGGCGGTAAATTAAAATAGATATTCTTTCAAATCCTTGAGTACCAATATGTAAACAAACAGCTTGTTTTGAATAATATAGGAAAATCAAACTTTTTGCTACAATTTGCCTATATAATATTTGGTCGCAGGATCAACACCTATATCACTATATTCATGTGAGAACGCCTAAAAAACACAAGGTGTTTCATTTGAAATAAGAAAGTTAACATATGCTTCAAATAGACCTATGAATAAAATAATGCCATTTTAGTTATGTATCAACATTAGTTTCAGAGTTATAGTTGCAGAACTAATAACAATAACTATCTATGGTTACGTGCACCGTCAACTCGTCTGGACACACTTTGCACATTTTGATAATAAGTAGGTATATACATAGATATATGTCAGCATTTGGATTGGGACTCGTAGGACGCGAAATGTCCTAAATTTCAGACATTTTATTGAATTTATTATTAATTTTACATTAATCACTTTACAAATTTATAATATATCTAATATACTGTTTTAAAGAGGTTTAACTTCCAGTTTGAGCAAAAGTAACTTTGACTTTGGCAAAAGTAAAGAGAACAATATTTTCGTACCTACTTAATAATACACATTGAATGATTTAAAACAATTTAATTTTAAATAACTGGAACAATGCTATAAAATCAAAAACAACTGCTATGTAAAATTCATGAACACCTGAAATTTTGGTCACACTGTATATCTTCGGTTACAATTAATCGATCGGGCCGAAATTGGTATGGTCATTGGTACCTAATTTATATGGGGGCTACCTACTAATGACTAAATAATTATTTGAAGTTATTGTTAAGTTACGGTAAAATCAATAATGAATTTATTACGTAGCTATTTTATTACATGGTATACCTATGCGCTATAAAATAGTTATGTAATAAATTTATTATTGATTTTACCGTAACTTAACAATAACCTCAAATAATTTCAATAATGGTTTTGAAAAAAATAATATTTGAAATAGAATAAAATTATAAAGAAATACATTCTCATTCTACATAAACTCTTAGACAACAACTCTTGAACTAGAGAGATATCAAAAAAATAAGCCCCTTTGTAGACCTCTTTTTCTCTTTTTCTGAGACAAACTTAATATCGAAATCCAAAATGATCCATTTTAAATTATGACCGACTATGAATTTCATTTAAAAAACGAAAAACTCGATAGTTTACCAATCGAGAAAGGGGGGGGGGGTTAATTTTTTGTATCCACTTTAGCTCAAGAGTTGTTCTATAAAGAAGTGCTGTCTAATTTTACAGCTAAGACACTGTACAGTGGAGATTCAAGTTATTTTTCAATATTTCTAAAAGTTAGAAATATTTTCCTTGCATCTTCTAGAAAACTGGGAAAAATGGTTAATTAACATTTTACAGGTTAAACTGTTTTGTCGTTTACAATATTTACAGTTTAATTAGCTAGGTTGACTGGACTCGCACTTATAATTATCCGATATATTATTACCACATCCTTTGGATTCAAGAATGTTTAAAATAATTTCAATGTTTTAATAATGTATGTAGCGTGTATTTATTATTAGTATAACTGATTGGTAGTTAATAATGCCATAGTTTACAGTTATCTGGCATAATTGTAATAAGCAGAATACAATGGCAGATGATACTTGTAGTAGGAAAAATGTAATTGAATCAAAATATTAAATCAAACCTAAAAAACTTGATATCAGTACGGCTAATACACAACGGGCATGTTATTTAAAACAAATAAGAAGTATCAACTAGACGGTTTTTCATTAAATAATACAAAACCACCTATAAATAATTATGAAACAATGCACATCTTTGAATAATAATTATTGTATTGTAATTTATAAATGCTTGCAACAATATTTTGTTTTCGACTACTAAAATATTTGTATCTGTACATGTTTTAAAGAAAATACAAGTGAATTTAACATATTTGGAAACTAGATATTTATATCGACGATCAAATGAGATTTTTCCACAGACAAAATTATGTAATTTATGATAAGTAATAACGTTGGCTGATGATAGATAGGTATGGGTACTCTTCAATCCACAATAAAAGTAGGTTCTGGTTCATTGCAATGATAACACATTTGATCCGTTCCTTAGAGGTTACATTTTTCATATTCTGTAAAGTTAGAAAGACCATAAAGGGAAGTAAGTGCAAGGGATGTAAATGGAATAAAGTAGTAGTGATTTATTGATGGTTGGATGGGATTAATGGTGGTAGTTATTGGTAGTTTTCGGAATTAGTTGTATTATTATTATTAGTTTCGGAATATTAGTTCTAAAGTACCTATATTGAGTTTATGTTTGAGTGAATAAATAGTGGTGAAATGCTGTTTTATGTGGAAGAAATATATATATATATATATAATATATCTAGGTACAGTATTTGTGTATACACAAATTTATTGCAAAAAACAATAAATATTAGGTCTCATGATTTAATTTTTTTCTTGAGTTTAAACCCTTCCGTTTAGTTCACGCACTGGTAGTAGTAGCACAGTTAAATGAATTACATGTCAGTTGCCGCAGTGGATTAAAAGTTCAAAACATCATCCGGGTGGACTGGTAGCAGTTAGCAATCCGTCACCGGCTGTATAGAGTGGGTCAGTTACATTGCCTGTGTCGTTGAGAGCGCAACATACACGGTGTCTCGGGAAAGCGTTCAATTAGTACTTTATTAATTTTGTAATAAAATGGGCGGTAATAAAATTTGTTCTGTGGACGGTTGCGAACGTAGGTATGTATCTGACCATTTTAGCACTTTTTCGGAGATAAAAAGTACTTATTTTATTATTCATTGCTCTCCAAGTGGTAAATTACTTAATGAAATAATAAGCCCTTTGTTTACATAATATTTATTTTTTCCCAAATAAAATAAAGATGTTTTATAGGTGCCAAATTTGGAAGAATGTTCTAGGCTTTACAGGATCACATAAGTACTCTGATTTTACGCCAGAACAATGTTACACGTCTATTAGAATTGTGCTTTGCATTTTGATGAAGATAGTTTTACCAACTCTTCTAGAAGTCGTATTCATAATTATGCTGTCCCATCTTTGAGGTTAACGATCAAATCCGTTGAAAAAGGTAGATTTTAAAATTCATATTAATAATTTTTACGGAATTATTTATCTGTCTTTATTTATAGACGACATTCACACAAGTAGGTACAACAGACTATGACAAGTTTTTGTTTAACACTTTTAATACTTTGGCCTTTGGGGAAGAAATTGGCACAAAGCTCAAAAATGAATTCTGTAAAGTTATTTATTCGTACATTCATCCTTGTAAAAACTTTCCCTTCGATTATTTTTTGAGTTTATACACACGAGTTCGTATTTATTATACCTTAAAATTCATAAATGTTGACATTAAAACGAGAAAATTAAATAAGGATAAAGATAAAAGTCTCACAAAATTAACAATATTAAAAAACTTGTAAACATTATGTAATAAAAAATATAAATGTTTCATTTTTCAATAAATATTGTTTATTTAAATTTGTTTTATTTTCTGCTCCATCTTAAAACAAACAAAAAATTTCGATATAAAATAAATAACAGAAACGTAAACCAGATTAACGTTGTTGGGAACTGCCACTATTAAATTGATTATTTTATTATATTATGTAAACAAGTTTATTCTATTATACCTAAACAAGGTTCTTATTTGGGTGAATTTCTAAAACTACAGATTAAATATTTTTTATTAATATAATAACTCTCTTTATATATTACTTTTACGAAACCCCTCGTACACTAATATTCGCCGGGCGAAACTCAACTACTACTTGGTAGCCCCTCGTAAAGACGCCGATTTACCTTCGAGGACAGGTGTCCGCGGCACGCTTTTGATCTGGAAATGTCAAAGGGCCGACAGCCAGTGCGTCAACTGATATGTAATTCATTTAACTGTGGTAGTAGTCCCTGCACTGCACTGCACCGCACTGCATGTCACTGGTAGTGATGAGTATCTGTAAACAAATACCGCCAGCTTCATCATTGTACAATGAAAGGTCAGCTCGTTATTACCCAACTTAAAATAATTCTTTTATAAAGCATACGATTGCCAATAAAGTTATTAATAAGTTAGTCAATGATATGACATTACTTATCTTATTAGTTCTGATGTCTGTGGCCGCCATTGTCTAGGCGATCGACACTGTTTACTACGCAAAAAACGAAAAAACTTTTGCACCATCCTAATATTAATTTCTATATAAAAAGTTTTTTACGAAATAAATCAGACACATTTACCATGTACTTATTTCTCTACACATTGAATGGTATATTTGTAAAAAAAAACGATGTAGGTAGGTACTTAAAAAAATTTTGTACCTACATACATTTCCAAAGATCAACATCACAAGAATCATCGTAATAGCCATTTATGATAGCAGCAAATAACATAGTGGCGATGAGAAACACACTCGGAAACACAGTAATGCCCTCTCTTGGTACTTGCTACTATCCGTGTGACAAATATTGTCTAATTGACAGACAGATAGCGACCTGCTTTTTCGCAGGTGCCATTACAGCAGTAATAAAAATTACAGCATTTCCATCCATGGAGATGCCGGAGTAATACAATGCCAGTCGGGATACATAGTAGTTGTTTTCGACATCTCCTTCAAATAACCAAATAACATGTTTAACAAAAATTTGTTGGTATTTTGGTTATGCTTCCGGTAAAAAAACGTTACAATTTTCTCCGCTACTAATAAAGTAAGATCCTACCTTTAATCTTTTATGCCGGCGTTGCCCATGCCGTCGATTCCCAATTTTAATTTAAATTTTAATATAAACTTAAACAACTGATATTTTTATAAGTTGATAGTTTTATAAGTATAAATATTACTAAGTAGGTACTTACGATGAATAAATATTATGTGGTATGATAATATATCAAATTTATGGAAACTAAATATTCCTAATAATAACTTAATACAAGATTGAATAATAATATGTGTACTTACTTGAAAAACTAATCTCAACATCTAAAACTGTTAGGGATTAAAAATAATTACACCAACATTCAAATTTTTGACATAGCTTATACAGTATGTCACTGATGACAAACACAGATTAGAGATTTACATGTTGATTTGGAAAATAGTCGCCACAGTAGGTATATTGTACTAACATACAATCATAGCTTAAATTTAAACTAGGGCACTAGTAAATTGAGTAGGTACTTAATACCTAAACATATGGGTAAAATAATCATGTATTTGTTTTTATTTATTTATTTATTTATTTAGTTATGTATTTATTTATTATATACAACCATTCTACAGGTTTGCTCAATTATAAAATGGGGAACTAACGTAATGTAATTTACAAACAGGATAATACGTACAATAATGGACAAAAAATATAAGCAACATAAAAACCAAGAGAAAAAGTTTAAAATTTTGAATTTTTTGAAAAAGTCTTTTCTAAAGATTTTCTTTTGTGAATCTGGTTTCCATTATGACATTAGAATGTAGAAGTTTGATATCACCGTCTACCAAGTGTATTTTAAAAATAATCTCTGAAAACTTCCTACATTATCTACGTAAATATTGTAAAAAGGACACCATATTATTACCTACTGCCCTATTGTATCAATGATTGAGGCATTGCTTTAAGAAGTTGTCATAAAAATAATATAATTTTTACAGTTCAGTTTACAGTACAGCATCTCTGTACTTTTTACGTGCTCAGCTCAGAAAACCTACCGCAAATTGTAACTGAGTAAAATAAGATCTCGATCGTATTACAAATAGTGAACTGAAAAAGATGCAAAAATGTTTCAAACTTTTTTTTAAGGTACAACGACATAAAAACTTTATAATACGATAAAGTACAACCTTGGTCATCTGAAATGGGCATTCAGAACGTGATAATGCTGATTTTGGGAGCTCAAGTCACGCTGGAGGCACTTTTCTTTTTTACTTTTTAATTCCAATTATTTATTAGTATTAGTGTTTAGTTATTCTGTTTCATTATCCGTAGCTTTTATTCTTTCTGCACGTAAAGTTTGGAATTAATTTGTTCATTTTGGCAGTCTGTTAAATTCATCATTTTATCTTACAAAAGTTAATACTTATCTACAATAATTTTGGTCCCATTGATAAAAGGATAAAAATGTTTACTAAAAAATAAATTCTAGTTTCAGCACTTAAAAAATTAAGATGTTTTACCATCAAGATTAGAGTACCCTTACAATTCATCAAAATATTAAGAAAAATATCTTTAATACATATACACATATAAATTTTTTTAATATGTGTTTTCTTTAAATATATATAAAAATAATATTATTTTAGATGCTTTTGTCACCCGAAGGGTGACCCCAGGCCGCAGGCCTAGACCCCTGGTAGGGCTAGAAATGGGAACGAAAATCGCGATAGCGATTTTCTCCCATTTCTAGTTTAATTGCTTAAACTAGAAATGGGCTAACTAATGGGCTAATGCAACTAACTGCGGGAATACTAATATCGCGATTTCTCAGTCTTCGTTCAATACAAGCATGCATGCTGTCCACTTCCATTTGTGTATGGATGTCCCTTTTCCAAGAATTTTTGTACTAAACAATTTTTTTTTCGATTGACAAATTTCATAGGGCGCTGGACAAAATAGAGTTTGTGTTTTGATAACTGCAATTATCGCTGTAGATGATTATTTCTTCCACGTCTTCTATTTCTTGATCTGTCACAAAGGTACAGTTTATGCTGGAAAATTCATTCGCTGTTTTATCTCCTTCTCCTTCATGCCATACGATCCGAACTCCTGATTACCTTGCAGGCTCCATTAAATACCATTCTGCTGTACAGGCACTTCAAACTCAAGAGTCCACGGTCTCCCCGATGTCTTGGGAAGTACAACCGTGGAACGGACGACCTATTATGCAAACTCCTATTGAGATGCATCATTCTGCATTGTCCTATGTCGAGTTGTCGCAGCTCATCTTGCGTCCGTTGGACGCAAGGAGTGGAGGAGGATCGGAACGGTAAGGATATTAGTAGCACCCGCCTTATTCTTACCCGACAGTTCGGAAGACTAGATCTGCCAGAGGTGGTGTGTCTCTACTTGCCGCGGTGAGCGTTTTTTACAGCAGCAGCCTCTTGGGTGGAGCGTTGGTCGACGCCCAAGTAGGCATACGTTCTCTGACATCCAGATGATGTAAATACCTCTCTCCTGAGGCATTAAGTTTAAGGTCATTCATATAAAAAAAAATGGGTGACCTTATGTCTCCCGTTTGGTTGGGGTACCGCAGTTGTATCAACGAGTTTTGCGGAGTTCAATGGACAATGGCAGTAGCGAGATGCGGAACAGAGAGGGCTGAGGCAATCTCCCTGGAAAACTCCTCTCCTGAACGATACCAGCTCGGTCTGGACCTTGACATTACCAGATGTTATGATAAAGCGGGTTTCTCAGACCTGCATCTGTTCTTCGCATCTTGCTATATAGGATCTGACATGGCAAGGCGTTGGAGCAAGTAGACAATAAGCTCATGAGACGTCATATCAAACGCCTTGCGGTAGTCTATCCAGGTCATAGAGAGGCTCCGCTTATACTGCACGGAGTTCTGCGTGACACATCAGTCAATCAGCAGGTTGTCCTTGCAGCCAGCTACACCCCTATTGGACCCACGCTGCTCATATATCCTTTCATAAACCGGGTCAACTGCGTGGAGCACCCGCATGTACAAGATGCGTGTAAACAACTTGTAATATGTATTCAGGCAGGTCTATTATTATTATTATTATTTGTTATCCAGTCGACCGATTCCCTGGCTCCGATTCTCAGGGTCGGACGCTGCTGGTTATCAGTAGCTATTCCCCACGTCTGTGGGGTGGATAACTACTGAGTTCGGGAATCGTGTGTCCTGAGTAGCCGTAGTGAATCCAGAATGACCGCCTTCTGAATTCTTCCGGTTAGAAGTTCTGCCAATTTCAGTATGATCTACTGTTCTGAAAGCAGTGTATCTCTTGCTCCACCGAGGGCTCCTATAATTAGTACCACAAGGATCGTAGTAGGTATGTTCTGGATGGAGTCTGCAGAGTTCGAAGAGAAGGTCTCGAATCTCGGTCTTTATTATTATTATTATCATTAATATTTCTTCTTAATTCATAGTCACTTGACATATGGTGTTGCACTATGGGATAACTCCAGTGCAGCAGTTCGCTTTATTGATGCTGCACAAAATCGTACTCATTAGGGATATTTTCCTAAAATCTAAGATTCTACCCTTGGCGTGCTGGTACATGTTGTTGTTGTTGTTGTTGTTGGAAGGCGGTGCGGTTACCCGCAATACTCAGGTCTTTCGACCCATTGCGCCTGGCGCTAGTCGAGAGTTATTGGAAGAGACCCGTGCTATGCGCATAGGACAACACCCGTTCTAGGGGAAGCTTTCTAATGTCCTGGGGCAGGAGAAATCCTTCACCCAGATGTTTGTGTCTCTTGGCCATGAGGCAGGCACAGCAACAGAGGTTGTGAATGGAGTCCTCGTCATTATGTTGCAAAGCCTGCACCTTCTGGTGTCACTAAGGTCAGTGTTGAGATGTCCGTGATCTGTCAGCAGACCTGTGAGAATCCGTGCTTGTACATACTTGAATCACTTATTTAGTACACAATAATCTGTAGAATTTGCAAACTTATTCTAATATAGTTGTTACGTGATTTCTATATATTAGATTATTTTGAAGGACCACCCCGGGGGAAAAGAAATATTATATTATAATAAGACGAGTTGTTACAATATCGAGAAATATATTACGTGATAATACAAATTTGTAGAATTTATTTGCTTATTTTTAAATTACGGTTTCTAAGGAACTTAACCTCCTATGATAATATTATATAAATTCAGTATCTATGGTGATGGATTACATTGTTAAGTACTGAACAATAGTAGATAGTAATAATAGTAGACCTTTCTCTAAATTAGTATAACAGTTAGTCTATGGTATAAGTAAAATAATAAATTGGAAATAAACATGTATAATAAATTTGATAATTATGCTAATCATAAGGTACCTAATTAAGTGCATGTCTATTAAATTATTTCGCATATATGTTAAATCTTTTTTGTTGTTTTAATGGTTTTACTTCTATAAATTAATTTGTAATGTATGAATGAGAATGTACAATGCTATATTAAAAAATGTAATAAACTCTATTCTATTATTATTATTATTATTATTATTATTATTATTATTATTATTATTATTATTGTTTTGTTGAGATCCTGTCGACCGGTTCTCCGGGGCGGACGCCTGGTGGTGGTTATCAGTAGCTATCCCCCACGTCCGTGGGGTGAGTAACTAGTGAGTCCGGGAATCGTGTGCCCTGAGTAGACGTAATGAGCCGAGAATTGTCTTGAGTTGGTGGTCGAGGAGGACTACATCAGGCTTATTGGCTCGAATCTGCCTGAGCGTGGGAAATGAGTAGTTGCAATAAATTCGGCACTTCTCATTCCCCACAACGGACTCAATATCCCCCAGAGCGCATGGCAGCACTGGTGTTTCGTCTATTTCATACGAATGCAGTAGAAAGTAGCAACGCACTCGTAAAGCCGCATTATGTGTATGGATATAGGCCGAGACTGCATATGCCGCACAAGCGGAGAGCAGATGCATGATTGTCTTAGAGGCTCTATGGCAGGCCCTGCAGTTGACATCAGGGACCTTCATACCCATGACACAGCTTCGATAGACGAGGGTATTAAATACACCATCCTGGCAAGCCATCCTCGGTCTCTAACTTAACCTCCGCTGCCCTTAAAAAAGCAAAGGTCAGCCTTTCGGATAAGCCATGTCTTCAAGGCTCTTACAGAAGACACCGTGCAATGGCTTATTCTTATGCAGCTGCAGAAGATTGCGGCCTTCTGCAACTTTAACTTGGGCTTTCAACTTAACGGGTCTCAACTCGGTGACAGAGTCTTAGTTTCTCCTTTCAGCGTGGAAGATTAGACCAAGTTCATCAGGTGCTGCTGTGTAGAAATGCTTCAACCCCTGCATTTTTATGGTCTTGGACCATGCAGAGGAGGGAATCCGAACTCCTGATTACCTTGCAGGCTCCATCCAGCACCGTTCTGCTGTGCAGACACTCCAAAATTAAGAGTCCACGGCCTCCCCGATGTCTTGGGAAGTACAACCGTGGAGCGGATGACCTAGGATGCAAACTCCTATTGAGATGCATCATTTTGCGTGTTCCTATGTCGAGTTGTCGCAGCTCTTCTTGTGTCCATTTCATTACCTACTCCGAAAGAGTAAAGGAAAATCGGAACGGCAAGCATATTAGTAGCATTCACCTTATTCTTACCTGACAGTTCTGAAGATGAGATCTGGCGGAGGCGGTGTCTATACCTGCCGCGGAGAGCGTTTTTTACGGCAGTAGCCTCTTGGGTGGAGCGTTGGTCGACGCCCACGTAGGCATACGTTCTCCGACATCCAGATGATGTTGGATGCTTCCATTCACGAGCTGCGCATCTTCGCCATAGTCACCACATCGTCCTCTCTTGAGATGGAGCACTGCACGTTTGTCCAACCCAAACTCCATCCCGGCCGTCTGCGTGTACTCCTGTAGAACTCTGAGAGATTGATGTAAATCCCTCTCTCCGGAGGTATAAAATTTAAGATCATCCATATAAATAACCTTTTGACTCCTGTTGCCGAGTGTACCGCAGTTGTATCCACAAGTTTTGCGGAGTTCAATTGACAATGGCAGTAGCGAGATGCAGAACAGGAGAGGGCTGAGGGATCCTCCCTGGAAAACTCCTCTCCTGAACGATACCAGCTCTGTCTGGACCCTGACATTACCAGATGTTATGGTTTTCCAGAGCTGCATCAGTCCTTCAATGCATCTCAGTAATCTCACTATAGGATTTGACACGGGAAGGCGTTGGAGCAAGTAGACAATAAGCTTATGAGATGTCATATCAAACGCCTTGTGTTCCAGTCGATCCAGGCCATAGAGAGGATCCGGTTATTCTGCACGGAGTCCTGGGTAACACATCTGTCAATCAGCAGATTCTTCTTGCAGTCAGCTACACCTCTCTTGAACCCACGCTGCTTATATATCCTTTCATAAACCGGGTCAACTGCATGGAGCACCCGCAAGTACAAGATGCGTGTAAACACTTGTAACATGCGTTCAGGCAGGTTATTCTGGTTTCAACAAGATGGTGTCGTCGCACTTTGCACGTCCTGTTCGCGAGTATTTAGACAACTGTTTCCTAGGAGGTGGATTTGTAGACGAGGACCGATAGAATGGCCACCTCGAAGTCCAGATCTTACACCCCTTGATTTTTTCTTGTGGGGTTACAAGAAGAATGTGTTCATAGATTTGCTTATTGCCAAGAGACTGATGGATGGCATTTCCAACATTTGGTTTAAATGAATATGTAATTTTGTTTGTTGAATACTATTTAATTTAATTTACAACTGTTAGTCGTTTGTTCTTAATGTAATAAACTTTTTCCCTAGCATTCTGTTCATTCAGCGCTCTTAGTTATATCTCAGTTATTATTTAAGATAGACCCATCATCCCATCAATATCTATATTACTGTATTCGTGAGACAACGGTCTATCCAAATCTGTAGAAATATACAGGGTGTTCTATTATAAAAAAATATTTCGAGACCCTATTTAGAACAACCCTGTATAAAATCAGATGCACGCGAAAAACGGCCAAAACAAAATAAAACTGACCTGTCTCAGCGTTTTTACAAAAAATAAATTTGTTTTAAAAAAATAAAATAAATTTATAATAAAAAAAAATAAAAAAACTAGTTTTATTGAATTTATACGCGGCTAAATTATGGAACAAATTCAATAAAACTAGTTTTTTTATTTTTTTTTATTATAAAATAAATTTATAATAAAAAAAAATAAAAAAACTAGTTTTATTGAATTTGTTCCATAATTTAGCCGCTCACTGTATATATAAATTATATCTACGGAGTAGATAGATATATCTATTCCTACTTAAGTTATTTTTCATTTCGTTTCAAGTTGATAATGAAAGTATAATACCTAAGTAAGTTTTATTAACGCTGTAGGTGATCTATAAGCTTCTAAAGTCGAATAATTCCCATTACAGCAAAATACATGAACCATCCACTCCACATCAACAATCTGTGCAAATTTAACCCTCGGTTAATGTTTCCCATTGTAAATTGGACTTCTTCAATCTCCCCCACCCCATGTATATAATCAAGAAATCCTCTGCTAGGCGCAGTTCAGTTCAGCGCGCTCTTGTATTGTCGAGCCATCAATCGTAGTAGATGAGAGTGCGCGTTGTTACCGGAAGTAGGTATCTTACAATCGAACGTTGTTGACCGGTCAGCGGTGTGTAAGTACTGTAAGTGGTTGGTTATTGAACAGTTTGTATAATTCGCAGGCGAAGATTTCCAGGGAATAAAGCTAGATACATTATTCCCTATACAATAACTTTATTGATTTTTATATACATTCAAGGTAAGTCATTGCCATTTCTAAAAGGCTATTGGTCTCGTTTATCAGATATTGGCACTTTATTTACTTGTTTTTTTTTTGGATGCCTTCTTTCCTAAATATTTGAAGAACCTCTTAATTATACAACAAAACCAATAATTTATCTTAAGTTGATTATACTTGGAACTGTTATGTTATATCTAACTAATCATACTAATGATTAATAAATGCAGTTAATACCTAAGTTTCTAGTTGTTTTTTTCGAATTTTCTTTTTTCGAGATTAAAACAAAATTTTCCAATGTTATAACATATATTTTTTATACCTAAATATTTTAAACTCTTCACTATTGTCGGTATGGTTAATAAAAATACAAATGGATCATTCTAAACACACTATTATTCAGAACACGTTGGCGACTGAAGAGAATCGAAAAAATGAAAGAGTGAATTGAATAAGCTATTGTTTTTATGTTAATTTACTTGTTTCCCGTCTCAAGAAGTACATACTTGTAGCCCCAAACAAGTTAGTTTATCATCTTTTGTGGGATAATTTCCGTAGCTACTAATGTAACGAATTTGTTGTTAAACTATTAGGTACCTACACAAAATAACAATTGTGGATGTGTATAAAGTATTATTGGTCACTCGACAGTATTGGTAATAATTTATCATTTATCCATAAATTACCTACCAATTTAATATTAGTAAGCAATACGGGAATTCTTCTGAAACTATCTGGTTTGAACTTATATATTTTCCATTATTCTATCCAGACAGTAGATAGAATATTCATTCGTTTTCAAGAGCTCTGCAAAAATATTTTTGTATTGTACGATAGTTGTGCAAAAATCTATAAATACCTACTTACCCACTTATGGCCTAAGAGTTAAGCTGTGGTAACTAAGTTAAATATTACCTATGTCAAAATGTTTTGATTATTTATGGACTTGTAAATATAGGTAAATTATAGTTACATATAATCCTTACTTACTTTATTCTTCCTTAGTTTAAGTATTTATATTTTGACCCGTATATTTTTTATGATATACCTAATTAATAGTTATTTCAAACGCAAATAAACGCCAATGATTTAGTAAGCCTTAATTTGTTTGGGAAAATTTCATGACTCTCTACCCAAGCCAAAGATTGGAGACTCCCACAATACTCTGATTTAGTATCAGTTTTCTCAGTCAACGACATCAGTAGAATAAGTTGCTTCGCTACATAATGCTTTGTGATTTGATTAAATAATTATTATTATTTTCAATAGCCGCTTATGATTTGCAAATTGTAAAATGTTAATAATATTAAAATATTGTAACTTACTTAGGTATATTAAAATATAGGTTTTGTTTAGCCTTTACACAAAAAATACTGGGAGTTTGAGTTGAAAAATACAAAACTGACCAAGAAACTAACCAAGACACTAAGAAATGCAGTGTTAACCCTGTTCCTGCAGGAATCGGAGTCAGAACTAGTCAGATCCAATCAAATCATTCCAAACTAGTCATCAAATTGTTTTCAACTAATCACAATCCTTATAGACTAGTAGGGTTGTTGCAGGAACAGGCGTGTGTATGTTTAGTAGATAACCTGGTCTCTTTTACACCATTTGAATCCTATTTGTACATTTTTTCAATAATTCGTAATAGGTATGCCTAATATTTATTAATCAAATTTCGTCTGGAAATATGTTCCCTGAAATAAAAACAAGAAAACAGCTTTTTCTAAAGATCACAAGTAGGTATAATACGTGCAAATTTTTGACGTAACGCATTAGTAAAAAAATAATCCTCAGAAGACGAACCGATTACCAATTTGAAACTTGCCAATAAGAAAATCTAGAAAAGTTAAAATTATTAATATTATTTTATTATTTGTATTGTGTTAAACTAAAAAACCTGTCAGAAAATTTTGCTGATTATTAAATAAATGCTATGTTTGCTTGCATTGCAAGTTTGCCTTCATACTATACTTAGTTGTGCTTAGAATATTGTTTTCTGGATTTTATTTTACAGATGGAATACCTACCTATTATCAGACGAATTTTTGATGAGTCCGATGATGAATCGTGGAGCTGTGCCACAAATACGTTATATAGATAAATAGGCAATATGCCTAATATTTGACTTAATAAAATAACATGATAACAATAGTTAATCCCTTATGACATGACATATCTAATACTGATATTAGCTTATATTATTACATACTATCTTCTGATTTTTTAGACCCTCTAATTTACATTCAAGCTTCTCAGTTACACGAATACAAATATTATACAAATACGTTTAGAAACGTATATGATGCAGCAACTATTAAAGTGATGTAGGTACATATAATTTACTTGAAATACGAAATAAACGAAAATAGACCTGAATCTCCCTCATATTAGATTAGTCACATACTCCCTCCCCTCACTATTAGAGCTATATCCATCAAACCTAGATCAATATATTCGTGAGAGGATGTTCTATCCAAATCTGTAAAAATACACAGAGTTCTACATGTTATGGTTAAACGTCTCCTTTTTGGGATATCCTGTATAAATGTCAATAATATAAGAATGTATTTGAAGTAGATGCCGAAAACATCTACTCCACGGCCAATGTGCCCCGACTGGCGTTGCATTATTCCGGCATCTCCGTGGCTGGCATCTCCGTGGAAACTGACCGGGTTCGCGGTTATTATGTGCTCATCAGAGTGCCATAGATAGTGGAATCGATGAACGATGTTGCAACATGATTGCCTAAAGGGTATCGTGAATGTTAGTGGTGGTGAGAAACACACCAACTCTCCTTTTTGGGTCTTTGCTACTATCAGTCTGACAATTATTGTCTGATTGATAAACACATAGCGACGTGCTTTTCCGCAGGTGCCATTATAGCAGTGATCTCTACTATCTTTGAGGAAGACAATTCTACTTATTTATTTGAAGGAGATGCCGAAAACAAAAATATTAACCGTGGAGTAGTTGTTTTCGGCATCTCCTTCAAATAAATAGGTAGGATTGGCTTCCTCAAAGACAATAGGACAATAGAGGTCACTGCTATAATAGCACCTACGGAAAAGCAGGTCGCTATTGTCTGTCAATTAGACAATAATTGTCAGACGGATAGTAGCAAAGACTCACTACGGTGCGTTTCTTGCTCGGTTTCTCACCACCACTAATATAAAAATGTGTCCTTCAAATAAAAATCGACTTGTCCAAGCATTTTCCATGAAAACAGCTCCTTTGACAGATAATCAAGGATGAAACTTTTCGTTGACTCACCCTGTATATAAAATAAAATAGATCCCGTGCAAAATATAAAGATCTCTTGAAAAAAATAAAATTCAAATATGAGGAAAATGCACCCCTATACTTCTAAGAGGACACACTTTTAGATAAGAAAGGACATCTAAAAGTAAACTAAAACTTGTTTACCTACTATATATACTCGTATGCAGGTAGGTATATTATGTATAATTATTGAAAAACATTTAGCTGTTATACCTTTTGCTGTTTGGTCTCTAAAAATTTCTAAAATTTAGGACTTGTATATTAAAATTACACTTTTAGGAATACAAAATATACATTTTCCAAAATGGTTATATAGTTCTCTTCGAAGCATTTATGTGAACCGGTTGACTCAAGATTACAGATTTTGACCGTTGATTTTTATTTTGTATTCATTGTTCAGATTAAAAAGAGAGAAAACGAAAATATCTTAAAAAAATATTTTAATGCAAGATATATGTCTAACCCTAGAGAGGAGTGCATTTACTATTTTGATCATAATAAAGAACGTTCAAAAGTTGACATTACTTCTGGTCAAACACACATTTGGAAGCTAAGAAGTCCAGACCAGTTTTGGCAGTTTTTGGTCCTGTATGCAGTAAAGCAAATCCCAAATGAAATTGACATCTAAAAGAAAATAAGCGGAAGTGTTACTAGCAGTGACCATCTGGTATGATAGCTACTTCTTATATGTCTTTCAAAAATAAAGTTTTACAATATCGAGACTACGATTCTGCATACCACATGCTGTTCATCAAAGAATAAAAGTTCTTTTGTGTATTCCTAATTGCACGTCTCTTTAAGAATAGCATTATTATTGCTCTGTAGCCGAAACGCTGAAAAATACGTAAAAGGAAATGAATGCCAAGAATTGCGAACTCGAGGTAGCGGAGAAAGCAAGTTCAGGGTCGAGCGACTCTAAATATATCGGATTCATGTGCAAAATACAAAACCGATATAATTATATCTTCGCGTTTGAAATATTTCCCGTTCGCAGACAACTAAGCC
Organism: Pogonocherus hispidulus; assembly: GCA_963924545.1. Taxonomy (NCBI): domain Eukaryota; kingdom Metazoa; phylum Arthropoda; class Insecta; order Coleoptera; family Cerambycidae; genus Pogonocherus; species Pogonocherus hispidulus. Next base: position 31,475,584 of record OZ004698.1, read on the forward strand.
TTTTTAAATTATCCGATTTAGGGTTGTTTTACAAGTCGCTATTGTCTTCAATAGCGATTTTTCATATTGTATTTTTTTATTACAAAAAGCATCCTTAAAAAAGTGTTGACGAAACACATTTCAAATATCATCCGAATATTCATACCATGTACTTCATTGATAAAATTTTTATGTTCCGACAATAATAAGCCGCTATGTAATTTACAACAATGTATTAATATAGTATATATTATTATACAGGGTTTTTCAACGAAAAGTAGCCACCCTTAATAACTCAGAAACGGAAGGTAGCAGAAAAAATTCCAAAAACAGGTAGATTTTTAATTCAAGGGAGACAACTTTTGGCGTCAAGTTCTTGATGACATCGCTTCCCCCCTTCCCCCCACTCCAACTACCTCAAAAAATTTAAATGGCAATATGGGCCAAATAATACTTCATTTGACAGATATTTTAAATCTCTATTCAGTGATGTGCTACATTTGAAATTCGGGCTATTAGTGTTTTAGAAATAATCGATTAACGTTTAAGAATAAACTTAGGAAGTTTACCGTGGTGGAACAAACTTTGTAAACATTTTCTTGATCATCATAATTTTTTGGTAATTTTTTGTTGCAGTTATGGCTTTTCAGTAATAGAAACACGTATCTTGCAATAAATTCATGAAATTGTATTTATTTTAAGCATTTATAATAATTATAAATAATGACAGTTAGCGTTAAGTAAGTTTTCAAAGTGACCTCCGTTAATTTCCATACAATAATACAGACGACTTTGAAAGAGTTCACGAACATTTGCGAGAACTTGTGGTGTCAGTTGTCGGCATTCTTCTATTATTCTTTGCCTAAGATCTTCAATGTCGGCTGGCTGTGTTGCATACACCTTGGATTTCAAATGCCCCCATAAGAAATAATCCAACGGAGACAGGTCTGGTGATCTAGCCGGCCATTCGATTGGACCACGTCTGCCAATCCATCGCCCAGGAAAGCGATCGTTCAAATATTCTTGAACAGGAACCGCATAGTGGGGCGGTGCCCCATCTTGCTGGAAAACTAATTCATTTTCAAGCAAATTTTCATCATTTTCCAGTAGTTCTGTTATGCGCGGATCAATGGTGGTATCAAGAAGTTCAAGATAAGTAGCGCCAGTCAAATTACCGTCAATGAAATACGGGCCAACGATGTGATCACCTAGAATACCTGCCCAAACATTCAGTCTCTGGGGATATTGGGTATGGGTTTTCCTAAACCAATGCGGATTCCTATCTGACCAATACCTACAGTTATGCCTGTTGACTTGTCCATTCAAAAAAAACATACACTCATCACTGAAGCAAATATTGTACAACAACTGCACGGTATTCAATAGATTATTAGACATAACTTCGCAAAACTGTAGTCTTCGATCATTGTCGTCTTCGTTTAGTTCTTGAAGAAGTTTTATCTTGTAAGGGTGAAATTTGTGCTTTTTTAAAATTCTCCATAATATACTGCTTGTTGAAATCCCTGATGCCCGGGAAAGTTGATTTAAAGACTGATTGTTATCCATTGCGACGTGTCCCAAAACAGCAATTTCAACACGTTCATTAATAATTCGTCCTTCTGGTTGATGTTTTTTGTTTGCCACTGATCCAGTTTCCATAAATTTTTGCATCAACTTTAAAACATATTGATGACCAATGAATTTAACGGGATGCATTTCATTGAAAACACGCGCTGTAGCTTGTGCGTAGTCGTTATTTCTGAAATACAAACGCAAAATCTCAATTCTTTCGGCAGTCGTGTAAACCATCTTGACACTTTTAATTCAAAATGAAGTGAACCTCAACTGACAGGTATTTCATTGACGGTAATTTTACTGGCGCTACCTATCTTATCACTGCGACAAAAAATTACCAAAAAACTATGATGATCAAGAAAATGTTTACAAAGTTTGTTCCACCACGGTAAACTTCCTAAGTTTATTCTTAAACGTTAATCGACTATTTCTAAAACACTAATAGCCCGAATTTCAAATGTAGCACATCACTGAATAGAGATTTAAAATATCTGTCAAATGAAGTATTATTTGGCCCATATTGCCATTTAAATTTTTTGAGGTAGTTGGAGTGGGGGGAAGGGGGGAAGCGATGTCATCAAGAACTTGATGCCAAAAGTTGTCCCCCTTGAATTAAAAATCGACCTGTTTTTGGAAATTTTTCTGCTACCCTCCGTTTCTGAGTTATTAAGGGTGGCTACTTTTCGTTGAAAAACCAGGTAGGTACATATATATTTATTATAACCAATATTAAACATGTATTTGATACTCTATATTTAAAATTGGTTATCCCGTTACTTGATAATGCTAATGTTTTTAATATAATGTGTTGATAATGTTTCGTTGACCCAACCTGCTTCCCGGGAGTAGTTTTTGGATAAAAAATTATTTGTTTTTTCGTTCGACATCAAAGTTTCTAATCCAATATCAGAATTTGACTGCAAGAGTGGTTGTTCATTTAGTAATCATAAATTAGTCTAAACACGTGATATAGACTATAGACATCTGACAGCGAATGTGGCTTACGAAGCATCGTTTAAATAGAATCGAGTATCATCATCAGTATCGAACTCAAAATCCAGATGAGTTTTTAACTTTGATGAGTTTAATTATCATCATCATCATTATCATTTTCATCGTTATCATTAGCATCATCGTTATCATTATCATTATCGTCATTATCAATATCATTATTGTTATTAATTATTATTATGACATAACACCAAAACCACCAAAGTTGGCATCATCTGGAGATGATTAAAACTAAACCTATGAACATTGTCTCCTATTTATACCTAAACTATTTCTACGGTTCAGTGAACCGTCGCGACTGCTCAGTGAACCGCCGTGGTGAATCAGTGAACCATGATTTACTAACCAATAAAGCGGGCTATATGGAATTGGCCCTCCCTCTGTCACCATTCATACTATTGTTACATTTAGCAATTTCCAAACTCAAAAACATCCAGCTGTTTGGAATTTATTATATTCCTAATTAGTCTTAAATTGATACTATCTATTTTATGGTTGTTCTCAAACGCATGTTGGGGGACACTAGACTTATCTGTTCTACCATATTTGAGCTGAGCCATATGTCTCTTAAATGTAGTTTGAATAGACCTTCTAGTTTGTCCAACATACTTTTGATTACAGTCTTTACAGCTAATTTCGTAAATCCCCGTCTTTTCCTTAGTTTCGATTTTGTCTTTTGGATTGCCTAAAAGTTGATGTAGTTTATTTCCCGATGAATAAACCACTGACATACCCATATCTTTAAAAATCTTACCAAAATTTTCACTTAGATAAAAAATTATTTGTTTTTTCGTTCGACATCAAAGTTTCTAATCCATTATCAGAACTTGACTGCAAGAGTGGCGGTTCATTTATTAATAATCATAGATTGGCCCAAACACGTGATATAGACTATAGACGTTGGACAGCGAATGCGGCGAAGCATCGTTTCAATAGAATCGAGCATCATCATCAGTATAGAACTCAAAACTCAGATGAGTTTTTAACTTGTGTTAACATTAATTTAATTTTAGTATTTATCATATTGATTTTTCTGTTTCTTATTATTATTATTATTATTATTATTATCATTGTTATCATCATCATCATTATCATTATCATCCCGAAATTTCCGGAGAAACGCGAACATCCATAGACGTACGTGAATTGGGTACAACAAGCAGAAAATAACATAGTTGTAATTTATTCTTTAAACATGTATAATGTCGGTATAAACTGAAAAGAGTTTAATTCGTGTAAATAAACCATTTTATTTAAATTAAAATACCAGAGGCATTAACATAACCTCAATTCCTAAGTGCTCCTTAAATTCTTTGTAAAACACACCGCATCCTTAGTTCTTATTATTTGGTACACGAGAATTCTCTACAAAAGTAGAGTATATAACTCAGTACAAACATTTGGAAATAGAAAAGGGGGCTCAAGCGGTGACAACGAGATAGCAACCAAAACAGAATACATTTTTTTTCGGAAAAAATGAGAAGTCTTAACTTCTCTCATTCGGTACACGAAATATTATTTTTATATAGACTGCTTGGTATGAAAATGAACGACTTCAAATGGGCACCACGAGGTGGAAAACAGATAGCATCAAAAACATACAATCTCAATTTTATCGAAAATATTCTGCGTCCTAACTTCTCCTTTGGTACACGTAATCCCCATCCCATATAGACTACTCTGTATAAAAATAAACAACTTGAAATGGGTTCCAAGGTGAAAACTAGATAGCATCCAATACATACAATCTCAATTTTCTCGAGAAATATGCCCCAACCCTTTGATAGACGGAATCCCCATCTCTTATAGATTACTCACTATAAAAATAAACGATTTGAAAAATGTGTCCCAGGGGGTGAAAACTAGATAGCACCCAAAACATACAATATCAATTTTTTCGGAAAAGCCCCATCTCATTTAGACTACTCAGAATACAAATAAACGACTTGAAATGGGTCCCAGGGGGTGAAAAACAAAAGCACCCAAAACATACATTCTTAATTTTCTTCTAAAATACTGTGCGTCTGACACATGCTGACAAGAACAATTTTGTTTTATCTGCTTTTGTTTTGGAATTGTGATGTCATCATACATTTTTTTAAATTGCAACGCCCTGATTTTAAACAGAAATGGAATCCCCACTTTTTTCCCAGTTCAATGGTACCCCATATTAGGGGTTTGCTACTTACCGTTTACAAGATAATGTGTCTGTAGAAGTGTCTAGACTTTGTTAATATTACAATACTGACTAATTTGTTTAATACAAAATGGCGCGTAAATTCCAATATTCGAATTTGTTTAATTTTTTAATTTTGAAATTATTTTAAATAAAAACAAAATGTGTATGCTTAACGTGTATTCTTTAAAAAAACACCCTGTATCTTGTAAACGGTAAGTAGCAAACCCCTAATATGGGTTCCATTGTGCTGGGAAAAAAGTGGGAATTCCATTTCTGTTTAAAATATAGGGCGTTGCAATTTAAAAAATGTATGATGTCGTCACCATTCTAAAACAAAAGCATGTAAAACAAAATTTTTCATGTCAGCACGTGTCTTTTTAAAAACAAAATCGACCTGTCACGGCGTTTTTTTTTTTAAATCACTATATAAAAGTTATGAATTTTGTTTGTTACTTTATCGCCCCACTGTACAATACTAGTGTACTAGGTATATTGGTATATCAACTATATGCACATAGCACATTATGATATGTACGATTAGTATACTTAGCTAGTTTTATAATGGTCCGTAAATAGTTGTAATAGTCCGTAATAGTTGTAAATGCACTTAAATATCAAAGTTCATTAATCCATTTAGAATTTTTAAATAAACAAAAAGAAAACAGCAAGCTGTAACTTCTCCCAAATATTGTGACAGTAGTTAAATCTGAATGTTAATTTATTTTTCTAACGTGATAACAGTAGATTGCGACACTAAATGTTTTCTAATTAAATGTAACAATTTAACAAGCTTTTAATTGCATGCATTAGCGATTTCTCTTAAGTTAGAAATGGAATAAAAGTATGAATGAAAATTCGCGAACAAGTTCGTGAAAAAAATCAGAGCATAACGTTGCAGGAATTGCCTTGCATTACTATAGTCATTTTATTGGCTAATACAGTAATGGAAGAAATACCGTAAACCTAATTGCACTGCGATTTAGAAATAATACATTGTAGTAGTACAAGGAACAAATTAAATCAGTGAAACAAATGGTCGACGTATTATTTTTTAAAACATTCCTACAGTTACCAGTGAATTTTTAGCGTTTCTCTATTGTGTTGCTATGAACTGAGGCAGTTGAGAATACTTTCAACGAGTATACTTCTGTCTCAATGAGAGAATTTTTTTCTGTTTACACGAATGTTCTCTTTATATCTTCTCACTTACCAACTTATGGGTTATGATGGCTACAAGGTGAATATGGTTTTCTTTTAGTAACTCTTTGTCCACCATTCGAAATTTACCCAAATTTTGATTTACACGTAATTATACAACATAGGATCCGCCATTAGTGTGGGAATGAAAGCATAGCTCCTACATTTGAAGAGATATCGAAATAAAATTTGGTACAGTGGTGGGTACCGAAGGGAGGAATATTTTAAAATTATTTTCGCTTTTTACCGATAGTACATGTACAAGGTGGTGAAAAAAACTTTTATTTTTTTAAATGGAACACCCCTAATATTTTTTTTACATATTTGGATAGCCCTACCGAAATACTAGGAAATGATACCACGTCTATGGAGGTTTCACAAGTAGTTTTCGGTGTAGAGGCTCTATCGTCAAAAAATATCCTCTACTTTGAGAGCCTGTAGAGAGCCTGAGAGCCTGAGAGCCTTGTATATTAAAATCCCAGCCATTTTTCTATAGTAACTAAAAATTATTATCTTCTAGTTTCCAAAACCAATATCATATTTGCCAAGTTTTTATGTGCTGTACAGAGTAGGGTTGCGACTTTTTAAAAAAATGTAGGCCAGGCCAGGCCAGATAAACCCACCGAACGTTTGGCCCAATTAAAGCCAGACCTCTTGACAATTATGGGCCGATTTCGGGCCGGGCCTGGCCTGGCCGGGCTTCTGGCCTCAAATCCCAACTCTAGTACAGAGTGACCGTACTACGCGCATCCAAAGCTTACTCTATAATATTTAATGGAACATCCCATTTTCGATAGCGATATTTTTTTTAATTTCGTGGTTATCTCCTACTTATTTCAATTTTACCACATTTATCCTTCTATACCCAGATATTGTATCAGATTGAAGAAATTATTTTTTTCATAGTAAATACATTTTAAAATGATGGCTATAATTTTTGAATGTCGTAGGTGACTATACCTCCCATATACATGTATTGTAATAAATATTTTGAATTCAAATATCTTGAAGAATATAGAAATATCTTTTATCTATACTTCTGACAGATTAAACAAATGTTAACTCCATAAAAAGAAAATTAAAATAGCTTCCAAGGTAATAAAACACAAGCAATAAATCAAACAATGTGAAGTAAGACACTTGGTAACATTATAACACTTGGCTTCATGTCTTCCTCAGTAGTTGCTGACTGCTGGTACACTAGGGCTTTCACGTGATACAAAAAAATAAAATAGATAGACCCCCATAGAGTCATATCGGGCGATCTAGCTGGCCAATCAACTACTCCTCCTCTTCCAGTCCAGCGCTCAGGGAATTGTTGGTTCAAGAAATTTCGCACATTCGCAGCATAATGTGCAGAAGCGCCATCATGTTGGTACCACATTTCATTTAAAATATACCGTGGTATGGCCTGGATTAATTCAAACAAATTGTCCCTTAGAAATGTTTCATACTTGTCTCCATTAAAACAGCCTTCAATAACGGAAGGACCGATAGGTAATTAATTGTAGTATTTATTATACCACATACAAATACTAATCGACCATTTATGCTGGCTCCGGTACGAAACAAGTGGAGATTTATATCCGAATAATGTTGATTTGATTATTATCCGGTGGAGTGAATATATTGTTAAAAAAAACCAACATTTTAACAATATTTTGCTTGTTTACGTATTCATTACTATCGAGAAACATTTTACCAGGAATTCTTGATTTTATTTTTTTAGAAATTATATATGATCAAAAAGTTCTTGAATCTGAAATTATAGATGACTGTTTCGTATGCAGCTTTAATTTTAGAGTTACTTAATGATCTTAAAAATGTTTACATTGTTCTAAATCAACGTTATCTTTTGTTTGTTTGTACTTTTTATAATAATTAAACTTTCTTCCTATATCCGATATTATTTCCGGCGTATACCATGTAGGATATTTTTGTTTCCTTTCTTATATAGCGGGACATAATGGGCGTCCAATATTTCATACAATTTAACCACACTTTCAACTAAGATGAACAGTGCGGGATGGTATGTATTTTCTGTAACTACTGGAATACTATCGCGCAAAATCTCACAATTCATATTCCATAAAACAAGATCAATCAATCTGGCATTAGAATTGGGTATGTTGTTTAGCTGATTTAAGTAAAAGGAGTTTTAAGTTAAAGAAGAAGTAATTCATAGTTTCTTTTAGGATTCCTATGTTATAAGAAGGTAAGAAAAATATTAATAAGTATTGTTTCTCTGTTGTTGTCTCTAATACTATAATCCGAATTATTAAAATCCCCCAACATTGACAATTTTTCATTATACAATAAATCTAACAGCTCGAAGGCCTCTAAAAATTGCTCACAATACTCCAAAGTAGTTGATGGAGGTATATGTGCAACTAATACAAACAATGAAATAAAACCAATCGTACACTTACAGCCAATTATATCAATAAAAAGAAAATTGTAGATAAGATAGATCTAGTCTCTCACTTTTTAACTGATTTCTGCATGCCAATAACTATTAAGTTATTTGTACTGTTGGGCATTTTTAGTTTAATGTGAACATTATTTTGGGAACTCCGTTGTAATATTTTATCCTCGAATCATTTTCACCTTGACTTCGGCGATCATCCAGCTCTTTCTTGATGGTTTTATAATATTCAATTTGCCTTCTGGTACCTAACGATCATAATGTGATACCGAAATACTAGTATATTGCCTGACTGCGCAAATTTTTAGCATTTCTTATTATTGAGTGAACCTGCTTCTCGTTGCTAAGAACTACCTACTTTAATCGGACACGCTCTTGCACCATCATGTCTACCAATTCGAGCATTTTCAATAACTTCCACTGGTTAATTTGGATATGCGGAATTCATTATATTATTAATTACGCCTCTGTCTGTTTCCTTAGGAGAATCCCTGAAGCTTGATTCTGTTCTACACCAAATATTATCAAATTACACTTACGACTATTTTTATATCATTAATTTCGGCTACAAATTCCTCAAAATTTATATTGCTGTTTATCGAACCACCTACTTTAGAATTTTCATCTTTCAATGATTGAATTTCATTTCTCAAACCAGTTATTAGCGCTTTTGAATCTTTGAGATCGTTGCCAATTTCGCGACAGTTTTACATGTCCAATAACCTTTATTGGCATTTAAAATACGGACTTCTGTGGACGTGATGTCAACACATGTATTTTTATAAATATTCTTACAAATTGAACATCCTATAATTAGATGTTCAAAAGCCTTAATACAACATGAACACACATTAGTTGGTTTCAAAGTGAATTAAACCGAATAAATTTTTTATGACACACCACTGGAACAATCATCAAACTCAAAATAAGGTTATTATAAAATGTAAGTTATCACAAAATACTATAAACTTGCACAAATTTGCACTAGTTAACTCTTGGATAAACCATAGTGTTGACTGTTGACTCCTGCTTTTTTGGAACTTTTTCTAAATGTATATCAGTAGGTTTTAACTCGCATTCTACTCACACTGTACGACGACCAAACGAATATTTGGCATAAATTGCATTGTGACGTAATCATCGATTACCAATCAGCGAAAAGCACTTTGACCGAATTGTATAAGATGGCAACAGTGTTCAACTGTAGGTCCATAGGCGGTTCTAGGTGGGGGCTTGGGGGGCTAAGCTCCCCCAAATCTTGAATTAGCCCCCCAAATTTACCCACTCCGTCCCTGAATAAAAAAATTATAACTACATAATTTCAGTAATTTCACTAATTTATTAGTTTTATTTAAGTATATCATAAAAAGCTTTCTTTTCTTCGCTACCAAACCGCTATTAACACAACTTAGAACGATTATTATATTTAATGTAGCACCCAATATGATTTACCTATTTAAATATTGTTTTAAACAATTTTTGTCGAGATTTCCGTCAATCGTATTAAAAAGGAAGACATTAATTTGTCCAGCAAAAGTTATTTTTTCAGGCAAATATTTTTGCTCTGCGAATTTCTAATTTATAATTTTAAGGGGTTTGACCTTAAAATATGCAAAATTTTCGCCTGCGGCGCATTTTTTTATTCCCTCCATATCCAAATCTCACCAACAGCCACTACTATTCAGTACACTGTATATAGGAGGGAGCATCTGCTATATATGAGTTTTTATATGCTATATCTGCCAAGGGCTTAAGCCCCTCCAAAACAAAAGGTCTAGAACCGCCTATGTGTAGGTCAAAGTAGTATTCTATATATGAGGTCAAATAGCCCGTTTGTATTGACAATTTTGACATTTTATCACCAACAAATAACACAAATACAGTCAGTCCATAAAGTCCCGCATAAATTCATTATTTTGAAAATGGTAACGGTGATTTGTACATCCTTATTTTTACATTTTAAAATGGCATTCAAGACAAACCAGCACAACACTGATGTAGTTTTCCACATAACCCCAACACACTATACTACACTCAACGCGCGTTTCACTAACCAAGTTGGCATCATCTGGAGATGATTAAAATTGATCATATCTAGATGATGACAACTTGGTTGGCGAACCGCGTGTCGGGTGCACTATAGTGTTTTGGTGTAATGTAGAAAACTACGTTAGTGTTATCTTCACACCAAACGTTCCAACCCCTTTCAAGAACCAGCATAACATACTGCTGTGTTTATGGGGTCAATCCATAAAATGTGTAAATAGAAGTGTTTAAGATAGAAGTTTGATCCTAGTATAAGAAACAGTTCCTTCTCCTAAAGGCATGTAACAACTAACAATTTAATTACAGCAGGGAACACGTTTATTTATACAACATAACCAATATGTTGCAGTATTTTTCTTTTAATAATTTTATAAAAACGGAATATGTTTTAATTTAAACATAACCATTATTTAACAAAAAAAACACAAGCACTAATATGATATCATATACACTTTTTCTACCATTTGTACACTTATTTTACCCCAAAATATAAGTAAACAAAAACTAAGATACTTGTTTCAACCTAAAAAATTCATATGATAATTATAATTAGTAATAAATATAAGTCTGATATAAAAGTTAGTTAGTGTCAGTAGAGTTCCCCGAAGGAAATCAGTGTGAGTGAAGTGAGTTTTTGTATCCCTTGTTTAATTCCAGCTCAGTGTCGCTGCCATAACTCCATAACTGTAATAAATGTGTATCATTTCATTAAAAATAGTCGATGTCGATATAGCTAATTCCGGTATAACCGAATGTACAACAATCTTGAAATTATTATTATTAAGTTTATAAGTGATAATCTAAATAGGTAGCCAAATTTTCAAAAAAAATATCACTCTAACTCTCTAAAGGTGTAATAAACCAGTGCCTAAAAGTCCCTGTATGTATATAATAGGATGACTTATACCACCTGGGAAAAAAGGCATACACCTACTTCAGCAATCTAAGCAAATTATGAGACGTAACTAAAAATGGGTAGTAAATCACTTGATTAAGAGTCAATTCACTGATCAGAAATAAGCCCAAAATCGGCGTTCGTCTCGTGTCTAATTATAAAAAAACTATAAAAGATAGCGACTTTTAGTAAAAAAGTATTGAAGTTGATAAGACTTTAATCTAAATCCCTATAGTAGTAATTTTTTGTAATTCTTTTTATTTTTAAAATTCCAGGCAAACAATCTTGTACTAAAATAGCGTATTTTCAAAAATTATTTTCTTTAAAATACATGCATTAAACAAAAATTTGCTACTATAGGGATCTAGTTTATCTTTTGATCTTTTCGGTGATATATAATTTATAACATTAAAAAGAAATGTTGCAATTATTAGACAAATCCGGTACCCTTTGTTGTATAACTTTGTTTCCATGTGCCTTTTTACTTCGGCTTTACGTGCACCTCCGAAATCTAAATAATTCGGTAGTGGAAATATGTAAGTCTTCACCCATCGGCTACCCAACCTCTCAACGCGACCCCGAATTCATGTCTGTCAAGTCTACAGTGAATGGACCCTTAACAGATGTGAATGAAGACCTGAAAGGCTAAATAATTATATGATTAAATAGGTATAATTCCGGCTTGTGTTTTCTGTACCTCTGAAGTTTGGTCAAGGTCTGAAGACTTTGGTTTGGTGTAAAACTCGAAAATTCCGAGTTCAAGTCGGAAATACCAAAAAAAATTATAACATTGGCCCTAATACGCCTCCCCTTCGACTATGGTTTAGGTTAGAGTCCCTTAAGACTTAAGGGACTCTAGTTTAGGTATGCTACATGCATAGCAAGTTTTTATGCTGTACAGGGTGACCGTACTACGCGTATCCAAAGCTTACTCGATAATATTTAATGGAACATCCCATTTTCGATAGCCATATTTTTTACGTGCCATACGTGCTGCAAAATTATTTGGAGTGCAAAAAATATCTTGTTTTTAAACAATAGCAAAAGGGATAAGGGAAGTTAACAATTTTTTGTATTAAATATTGTTAGGTATCTGATCTGTCTCAAGAAATAACGGGACTATAAAATATATTCTCATTAAAATCCCATCCAGAAACATTAACATTAAAACCATAATACGGAGTCAGTTATTGAAGATTCAGTATTAATTCAATGTGAAATTATCTACCCTATAGTTACCTATTATTAGCATAATATTTGCAAACAAGTCTTTTAAAGTAGGTATGACATTATTTTTATCTTTATTTATGTAAAAGCTAAATTGTGATCAATGTGTCGTTTATTTGATGATAAAGAAAGTTAATTTACATTTTCAAAACATGACCTTCATGAACTTGAATTCATGAGAGGTCATTGTCATGCAATGTACCATTATTCTAAATTTTAATATGTAAATGAAGATAGGTACCTACCTATCTGCATGAAACTATGCTGCATTTTGCTTTCGACTATTTAAAATTTCACATAACACTTGTATTGCCAAATAGGTATCAGGATTAGGAAGGTATATTAGAACTGAGAATAAAACCTATTTAAATATTGGGTACATACCCATGCATTGAATCGCTTCTATAGCAACGAGGCTGCTCAGCTCAGCAGACGGAAAGTATTGACCTATCCCAGACGCAGACTATTCAGAGCCATATTTACACAGCTAAAAATTCTTGAAATTGTATGGAATAAATGGAGAAATACTCTGAAATCAAATATTTTTGTGTTTACTCTACTAGGTTAATATGTAAAGTTTTGGTAATTTATGTACTGGTGGAAACTCACTGATCATTGATGTAGTTACCGAGTTAGTATAATGTGAACATAATTTATAAATTCAGTAAAATAAACAGAAAAACAGACTTAATATACTTCAGACCGGTAAGAATCACATAGTGTGACATACCTGCTCATTTTTATATTAAATTGGTTATGGACACTTGGGCAAGGTATATGCATGTATAATGGTTTGATATAATATACTTTTTTAGATTACTTGTCAGATAGTCGGAAATTATATCCTAATTAGAAGATTCTTAGATCCGTGAAAATTAGCATTCTGAAAACATTATTTCTGTGAAAAAATAATGACTTATTACATTTCATATAGGTATATGTACCTATGTGCCATTTGAATTAAAAATATTTGCTACAGTAAACTCTGATACTTTATATCTGTTAATAATTAATATGATAAATATGTAATAAAGCAGCCTCGTATTTTACAGAACGAAAATATTATAGGTACCTACTGTTTTTACTTCATGCTCTGAGTTTCGTAAGTACCTATATTCAGATCCGGATTTAAAATTTTTTCGGACCGAGTTACACTTAGACCGGCTCGCGGCTCGGTTCTATAGTCTATCAAATATAAGTCCAATATAGGGAGTAAGTTGCCGGGTCAATCCAGGTCTTTGAGTAGGTACTTTTATACCTAATCTATTATTTTTTTTATTTCAATTATAGGTAGAACCTAAGTACTCTTACCAATATTAGATATATTAAATATTTTATTTAGTAATTTATTGGTTTAATATTCAGGGTGTCCCAGCGAAAACTTTTATCCGAGATATTTTTATGCTTTTTGCCGTTTGCACATGTACTGTATTTTTATCATGTGGATTTTTTATGAGGACCTACTTTTTTATCCATCAACAAAACAAAGTCGATGGATAAAAGCAATCGGTTTACTTTTATAAGTTATTTGCTTTATCGTGGTTTATACGGTGAAAAGCACGGAAATACATTGAACATTGTATAAAAATTGATTTTTCCATATGTCTTACCTTTAGCTTTACCTTTACCATAACAGTGAACAAAAAGAGATGTTCCTTTAGGCGAAGCAAGAGACATTGCATTGTTGGGTCATGTGTATTTAGATCCTATTTAGATACATAAATTATATGCTTATACAACTACACCAAGCACTGTTTGAAATAGATTAGAATTCTGTGAAATTATGTATCAACGTTACGAAAACAATCCAAATTGGTTACTGCACATTTGTTCGTCACTGATGAATCTCACTTTTCATTGAATGGCATTGCAAATAATCATAAAAAGTATCTTAATGTTTACGGACAACGTACGATGTTCTAAAATGTTTCAGATATTGTAGTGAACAAAATCTACATTGGATGAGATAGGGACACACTCAATACCCTCAAAAACTTAATGTCTGGGCTGGAATTGTAAATTTATATCATCGGTTAAATTTTATGAAACTAATCTATCTGGTGAGATAATCTTGATATTTTGGAAAATGTCATAGATCCTCCCGTAATGGAAACTGGAGAGAATGATGACTTAAACCTCCAAGAAATATTTTTCCAACAAGACAGAGCTCCCTCTCACTATTATAGGTCAGTTAGAAGAATAGCTAGATCGTGTATTCCCCAGTCATGGATTGGAAGACGAAGCATTGAATGGCCAGCAAGATCACCCGACCTTACTCCAATGTATTTGTTTTTGTGGGGTCATTTAGAATCAGTTGTATTTCGCACAGAACTAGCTAATCTACAGGAACTACGCCAAGTAATATTGTAGAATGAGTTCACTTAACATCCCAAGTATTTCATAATGATAGAGAAGAGTTTTAACGACTTTATTATTGTCAGGAGTACACTCACTGACTTTCCCTTTAAGCACCACATTTAATTCCTCCAGTTAGCACCGACTTATTGTTTGAAAATTGTAAGAGATTTCAAGTAATTTTACTCGTAATTTTAGTTTAATAAAAGACTAGAATGGGAAAAGCGTCCCATTCTAGTCTTTTATGTTGCGTTCAACATAAAAAATAAGTTTGTATAAAAATAGATTTTTCTCTATTTCTTACCTTTAGTTTTACCTTTACCATAAATTTCCTTTAGTTTGAGGTGTCACAAATCTACCATTTAAAATTTTAGGGGTACAGTGGTTAGGGCTGAAAGGGTGAGAGCTACATTGCTGCTTAGTATTGCCAATCTATGTCCGCCATTAATCTACCTAAACAGGTTTTTCCGAATTTTCGTATTTCTTTTACTTTAAAATTATTCCGGGTAACAGTTTTCGTTGGGACACATTGTATCGTTGTAACTTATGAACCTACTTTTATTGTGGCAAACTAAATGCATCTGGATATCAAATATCGTCGCTCAGACTTCCGCTTCAAGTATTTACATATCAATATACTGGCTGCATTTTGTAGCGTGATTTTATTTGACCTATAAAAGACTAGAATAAAATCATTAGTGAGTACCTAAAAAGTTGAATTACTAATTGTGCTCAGTAATTTCCATATGAATTTTGACGCATTGAAATTTAAGAAAAATATTTTGTTTTCCCTGTGAAGATTTCATTTACCCCGGTTTAATTTATCAGTGCTTGTATGGGCTAGTAGCAAAGGTTGATGAGGTATTTTAAAAGCAAGAACTGATGAGGGAGAGAGGTATGTTTATAATGGTTTACCATAAAACTAATATTCCTATTTCAACTATTTCTGCACTTAGTACTATTAAAAATGAACGACGAACAATAAACTGTCAGTTATTAAACAGTTTATTAAACAGTAAGTTGTCTGGTGTAAAGTATAACTAAAACAATTTTAAAACTCAATCACATTTCTCAATAATGAAAAATAAACCTCCAATTTTGAAAAAAATCACACACAATATGCTTGTCCAATTGATCTTATAATGCAGAATAAAATGCTATCAATTTCGTTGTCCGTGCCTTGTTTGAGCGAAACATCGATGATTGTGGGTGTTTGTAAATGATAAATGTTTTAAAAGAACCCATAAAACCCAATAAGTTAAATCATTTTGATTTAATTTAAACCCCGTATCAATGTATTCGTAACAAAAACCGCATCGCAATCTGTAATAATATACAGGTGTACCGTTTAAAATACGCAAATAAGAGAATAAAATATGGCTGAGATCAAAATTAACATAAATTTTAAACAATAAAATTAAAGATGTTTAGAGTTATTGTTTCTTAACTGTTTTACATATTACTGTCGTTTAGACATAGTGTAAACTATGCTATACTATGTTATAGATGTTAGATTTGGTGATATTCCCCCATTGAAATTATTATCATTAAATTTTCGGGGTATTCTCCCCGATCAATGATCAATTATGATCAATTATATAAGAAATAATCAAATACTATTTATTCCAAGTAGATCTTTCTGCATATATGTATATATGGTGGGCCAATAAAAATGTTTCGTACATACAAAAGGCACACAGGGTGTGCTTTTTTTGGGTTTAAAAAGATATTATTTGATTCTATGCCAAAAAATTTGTCTTGAATATCGACTTATATGGGAATATGTTATTAATAGTTTTTTTAACTCTGAGAGCTGAAATGTCCATTGAATATGGAATAGCGTATACTGTGATAACATTCTGAAACTATAGTTAATAATTACTTCCATGGTAATTAATTCAGTAAATATAAGGTTCACGCATATGTTATGTAATTAATCCATATTAACATTATCGCAGTGCATGTATGCCATTTCTATGATAATGAATAAAAATCATACACCGTGGGGAAACGGTCAGTTGGGAATTAAATCTAAATTTAATTAACATGGGGTAAAATATTCTGAATATATAACAGAAATTACCCGTTATAGTTATACCATGTTATACTATATACAATATGAATTTTTAAATGAAATATAATTTTTTAATAATCATCTTACGAAGGCGTAGAAGGGCCACGATCTAAAAAAATATTTTCTTCTTTAATTTCCGAGTTTAAACTCGGAATTTTGTTAATTTCCGACTTTAAACTCGGAATTTTGTTAATTTCCGACTTTAAACTCGGAATTTTGTTAAATTCCGACTTTAAACTCGGAATTTTGTTAAATTCCGATTTTAAACTCGGAATTATAATTAATATTAATAATGTTAAAAAATAAATTCCGAATTTAAAGTCGGAATTTAACAAAATTCCGAGTTTAAAGTCGGAATTTAACAAAATTCTGAGTTTAAAGTCGGAAATTAACAAAATTCCGAGTTTAAACTTAGAAATTAAAGAAAAAAATTTTTTTTTAAATCGTGGCCCTTCTACGCCTTCGTATCATCTTGATTCTAAGTAAAAAATATATGTTTTTGGGAGATCAAATTTTATAGATATTAATAAAATTTATAGATATTAACAAGATATAAGAAATATCAAATTTTTTTGTTAATTAACCCATTTATTAATGGAGGAAATAATAACGATTATAAGGAAAGAAAAAAATAAGGAAACATTTAAAATTTTGTTAGTAGTCTTTTCTGTAATAGTTTGACTTTCTACGTTGCCACTCATACTTTAAAGGTCTTGAGTATTTTCTTCAAGAGGCAATATAAAATTTTTATTGCTTTTCTCTCATCCTACAGTATCATAGAAATAATGTTAATTCATTTGAACTATTTTCGTCCATTCCATTGTCCATTAGATGAAATTAACTCTTATTTTCATAGTACAAATTAGAATCGAACTAGATTGATAGCTAGGTACCTTACCCGGAAAAAAACAACAAGAAGTCATATAGTCGTAGATTAATATCTGGCCACATTTTACCTGCTACTTTTATAACGCTCAAGAGTTACATTAGGTACGTGAAAAACAGATGTTTGTGACAGGAAATCAAGAAAATATTAGAGGAAGTGTATGAACGTCCTTTCTGCATAGACAATGTGAAATTGACAAATCTCTACTCAACAGTTGCCACCTATTATCATCGTTCATTATTCACCTTAATTAGCTATGAGGCAAGCAGACCGTTATGTTGAACTTGTTATTCATTCAGTATACATATTTTTTACAAATCTTGTTGGCTTATTTTATATCAATTTTGTTCAAAAATCAAAATTAAATTACCAAAAGTAAAAGTAAGTTGATTAAGTTAACTTATTTGATTCAACAGTTAAATTTAATTAAAATGTTCAAAATATCATTATAATGATATTTTTTTAATACGTATACATATTGATGTTCAGTTATTGCATTTTTATTAAATAATCCGTGTGATTGAGGTATTGTACTTTAAATATAATCAATTGCTATTTAAACACCTAGAAGCGACTGCCTATCTTCAAAGATAACTGGTATTAATGTGTACTATAACAATTGGTGTAATAATGTTTTTTTTTCATTGGTTTGCTTTACTATTTTATGTATATTCGTTTTTACAGTACTTTCAAGGTTCAGTTCGCAATTACAAAATTAATTTGAGGTATTTTATGTGAATGTATGAAACTTTATTTAAAACTATGTACATGAGTGTTCATTGTGTTCATTTAAATTGAGAATAAAGGATATACTTTAATACATGTAGTAACATTTCATATTGATATATAATAATGTAAAAATGTAATCAAATAATCTTAATTTTTCATTTGATATAAAAGTAATAGGTTATCATTATTATTAAACCCGTGGTAGTAACTATTGACTGACAGCTACTTATGGTAAACGATTAAAAAATTACCTTTGTCTATTAATTTAGAAGTTGGTAAAAAACACTACTATTTATGTGGAATAAATATATGAGTATTAGGTTATCTATAGCTCACTATTGTTGATATATTGATAATAACTATTATAATTATTTTTAACTAATTCTTACTTTAATTTTGACTTCTTATATCGATGTATAATTTGCTACAATATGCAGGGTCATTCACGGTGACCACCTGTTAGACGTATCTCCAAAACTAATACGAATATAATTTTGAAATTTTGACATATGTCATTTTGGCAGGAGATCTGTTTTTTAAAACTTTTTCGATTGTTTTCTACTTCCGGTTATATCGGAAGTCTATGTCAACTTCATTATTTTAAATGAAACATCCTATATATATATTTGAATTTCCGAAAATAGCAGAAAATTTTGAGTAAAAAAATGTGTAACATAGGTACCCTATAGTACCTATATATATCCAGTTCTTTCGGAGTTATTTGACATTTTATAAAAAAATGACAGGTGCAAGGGTTCGCGAGAACCTTTAAACATTTTTTCGTTTAGCAAGGGTTTATTCGGTTTTTGGCCAAAGGAAAGAGCCTAAGTTATGCTACATTTTAGAGTAAAGACAAATTCAATAGTGCTATACCAAAGAGTAGATATATATACTCTTTGGCTATACCAAATATTCTATATCTCCCTTTATATTTTGGAAAATTCAAGTAGCGAAAACTTTTTCAAGTCAAATGAAACATCCTGTATTTTTTACATCATGTTATTTAAAATTATATTCTCTCTCTTACAGTATATTCATTGTAGGGGTTTTTTGAGATATCTCTATTTTCTTCAATTTTATAAAATTGTTCATGGAAATTGATACTGAATTAGCCACGATTACAAAGTAACTTAGGCTTTTTCCCTTTGCCAAGAATCAAATAAATCCATACTAAACGAAAAAAATTACAAAGGTTCTTGCGAACCCTTGCACCTGTCAATGTTTTTTACAAAATGTCAATTATCCGAAACGGCTGGGTTAGGGAATGTTATATATTTTTGTCTCAGAATGTTATGCTATTATGCCAGGTAATAAATGTAGATACAGATTTCTGGTATAATCGGAAGTATGAAACAACAGAAAATATATATAAAAAAAATAGATTGTCTGTCAAAATTTCAAATTAATATCCCTATTAGTTTTGGAGACACGTCTTAACAGGAGGTAACCGTGAATGATCCTGTATGTACAGGAGATCATTGGTTATATTTTAGCCACCCACCTAGAGGTTCTCCCTTTAATCTGAGGAAAAAAAGTTAAATACAAAAGTTGTAGAAAATCAAGTGTAGTTTATTCCAGAATATAAAATCTTTATATAGGGTGTTTCAAAAACGCGTACAAGCCAAACTTGCGTTTTTTTAAATGGAATACCCTGTGTATTATTAAGTTTTTCGATTCCACGCAAAATTCTACGACTTTTTCATATACCATACCCTATATCTAAAGTTAACCGTTTTTTCATAAATAATGGTTAAAGATATACCTACCGTAATTTTGTAATAATTTAATTGATCTGAGGGACGCGTGCTTTATAATACTATTCCTAGTTAGCCATGAAAACAAAAAACAACCGATACATATGCATGCATTGCTCCAGCGCTTGAGCGCTTTACCGCTTCACGTTCGCTGAATCGACATTTTAAACGCAAGCTTAAAGTGACATAATTTTCAGTAATTCATAGTTTTAATTAATATTAATAATAATTAATATTATCGATAGATATTTTGTGCGTAAACCCATAGACGCCCATGATGGAACTATTCAGCGATCCAGCGGGAAAAATATATGCTTTACCGCTTTAATAAAGCGCTGCAGCACTTTAATACAGCGCTGCAGCTATTTGAATAAAGCGCTGCGGTTCCCTGAATTCGACCATTGTCAAACATTTTGGTTTTCCGATTCCGAATTATTTTATTATCATTTCCTGTATCTTTAGGTACCTATATTTAACCATAATTTATTAGAAAACGGTTAAATTTAGTATAGGAAAAAGTCGTAGAATTTTGCGTGGAATCGGAAAACTTAATAATATACAGGGTATTCTATTTAAAAAAAATGCAAGTTTAGCATGTCACGCGTTTTTGAAACACCCTATATAAATATTTTACATTAGGGAATAAACTACACTTGATTTCCTACAACTTTTGTATTTAACTTTTATTCCTCAGATTAAAGGGAGAACCTCTAGGTGGGTGGCTAAAATATAACCAATGACCCTGTACATATTATTTGGGTTATATTCGAACTATTGTCAACTCTTATCTAGCAGCCATAAACATGGCTCGCGTTTCTAGGGAACTTCTCTTTTGAGATATTTGTTTTTTTAACCATCCGCAAAACTCAAAAAAATCTTAAATATTTAAAAAACTTGCCACATTGCCTCGATATTGTTGAACAGTTTGCACCGATAATTAGAGTTGTGATTTCAAATATAAAACACCTTTGTCATTTTTATTAGAACATCTATATTGTATTTATATATATTTTTTCTTCGTGCTACTTCAGTTGCGTGCACTTAGAAATTAGATGAAAAAACCTCGACATTGGAAATGCAACTGTTAGGTACACATTTGGAAAGGCAATGGAAATAAGAAATAAAATACTAGGTGGCCCAACGAAATGTTTCCACCTTGAATAGGTTGGTATAAAAGTGTTTTAACAAATTCCAAAGACAGGTTGAGTTTTATTTCAAGGGGGACACATTTTCATGTAATTGACTTTTATAGAGCGTGTTCCAAAAAATAGATTCTTTAAATGGAACACCCTGTGCATTTTTACTGATTTAGATGGAAAGTCCTTTCACAAACATATTGTTATAGGGTTGATAGATCTAGCTCTAATAGTGAGGGTATACCTAAATAGACATACCTTAAAGAGTGTCCCAAAGCATAATGGGTTAGAAAGCGAATATCGAGTCGTTGCTAGGCTACAAATGGTAGGTGCAATCTTTTACCAATCTATTGCTCTTATAGTAATTATTTATGGTCATAGCTACCTTACTATTAAAGTGAGAGTTAGAGTAGAGTAGATTATCCAAATATATTCATGAAAGGACCTTTTATAAAAATACACACAAGCGTGTACCATTTAAAAAATGTAAGTTGTAGTAAACCGCTCTTTTTTTGGACACCCTGTACAAATGTCAATAATATGAAAATTTGTCCCCCTTGAAAAAAAAATCGACCTGTCTCTGGAATTGGTTTGAAAAAACTTTTATACCAAACTATTTATGGCGGAAATTTCTCGTTGGGCCATCCAGTATAAAGGTGGACAGAATTAAAAATGATAACTGTAAATGTTTCTTTTTTCTAAATCACTCGAAAATAAATGAATTTAATCTGAATTTTTTGGTGGGATATTATTGTTCATAAAATGGCACAACTTGCCCTAGTTTAACCAACTCTGTCTCATTTCGTTTTCGCCTGTTACTCTGTATTTGACTAACCCTATGCACAAGGAGACTTTTAAGTCTAATGTTGTCATTCCTGAATTGTGTGTATGATAAAAACAAGTAACAAGGTATGTCTAAAAGAAGTAATAGCACTCATTACATCCCATACAAGTTGTAATGTCCGCAGTTGGGCTAGTAAATTTCAGGTAATTATAGCGACATGCGCAGCTACAATTAAAAAGAAAAAACTTTAAATCAAGTTGTTAATCTATGCTTTTATTTTTTTTCACAAATTAGGAACGGGTAATAAAAGTAAAGTGCGTAAACTAGATAGTAGCCATATCTGACGGTTTTCAATAAATCTTTAAGGAAAAAGTGAATCATTGGGCATCAATAATGAAATTGTAAATACTGTTGGAAGCACTGGTTAGAAATAATATAATATTTCTAGTAAGATTTATTTTTAGAATTTAAAAATACATAATAAAATGTTTATTAAAAAGAATTACAGTAACAATAATGTAACAGTGTAATGTAACAATACCGTAATACCTCTCTATAAAGCAATATTGTTTTAAAATAAATGTGTAGCTTTGACAGTGGTTTATTTTTGCAATTAGTGATTGCTGAAGTGGAATAATTTTTCTATAATTTTCGGTACTTATAATGTATTTTAATATAATTATGTAGCATGGAAATATCTACATATTTTAAAGTATAATTCATTGTCGTTTCTTTTGGGATCGCACCACCTGTAAATTAATAAAAAACAGGCAATCAGAAGGATTCAAAATAAATATTGAAAGTATAGTACCTATCAAGGCAAACTTCTAAATTTGGGGGAAACTCGTCGAAAACTATATTCTTGGAACAAACGTCTCCACTTCTCCAGAAGGATGTTACCAGTGGAAAATTAATAATAACAAGTGATCAGTGCATGTGTTAATTTTTTAATTAAAAATGTCAATCTGACAATTTTTGATCATAATATAAACTTCTACTGAAGACGACTCGATGATTGACTTGAAATGTTTAAAACAAAGCAAGTTAAGTTAATGGTGGCGAGAAACACCGCAGTGTCTTCCTTTGGTCTTTGCTACTGTCTGTCTGACAATTATTGTCTAATTGACAGGTAGATAGCGACCAGCTTTTGCACAGGTACCATTACAAGAGTAACCTCTATTGTCTTTGAGGAAGACAATCCTACTTATTTATTTGAAGGAGATGCCGAAAACAACTACTCCACGGACTATATGCTCGACTGGCCTTGTATTACTCCGGCATTTCCATGGTAGTCGCCACATCTTTCATCGAGACCGACCAACAGACACTGGCCGGTTTCGCACTTAATTATGTGTCGTCAGAGTGCCATAGGGAGTAAAATCGATGGAGACCACGGGGCACGGTCCGAAGAATAAATTTATTATCCTTGTGGCACGGTCCTGTCGGAAGTTTACGATTTTTTTACTTAAAACAATAAGTCCGTTTTGTTATTTGTTTGTTTCTTAGCCGCGACGATGTCTCAGTCTTTTAGGTGCTGGGTGGTAGCTTGTGACTAACAGAATGGTATATCACGGCGCAGGTTCGAATCACGCCATGGAAGAAATGGCACCTCTACCAGTAAATGGTTGTGTGTCTACGTGTTTTTCATGTGTCCTCCCCCCCACACGAACCTGAGGCTTTCAGAAGGGAGGTTGTTCAATTCTGTGGTCTGTTTTTTATGTTCCGGTAAAAATAGTTATTTGTTTAACTAGTACAAAAAATACACGTTTTCGGGACGAGGGAAAGCGGAGTCCGACAATTTTACGAGTCTCGAAAACGTATTTTTTGTACGAGTTTAACATAATATTTTTTTTCCAACCGCTTCTTATTAGCACCTCCAGTTTACCGATTCATCGGAGTCACTATCTGTTTCTATTTTTCTATTTCATTAAACTTCAATATATTATGTGACAAGCAATGTCAATGTCAAATTACTTTTCGATACTGTACAACTGTACAATAATCTCTTTTTTGTACAGTTGCTATGGCGATCTCAAACAGTCTCGAAATGGCCCTCTTTTTATACAAAATAATTTAATGTTAGTGTCTTATTCGTATGGTTGGAAAAAAAAATGTTTTTTTTTCCAACCATACGAATAAGACTTCTTTACTAATCTAGGCCTCGGATTCAGAAGTAAAGTACAATTTAAAAATAGACTTCCTCGAAAAACAGCAGACCTGATTGTGAGTGAGTCTGTCTAACGACTCCCTTCACATCGCCAGCTCGCTGGTTCAATGGGGGAGTTTTTATATAGAGCCGCGGAGACCACCGACTCTGCGAAAAACGCTTGACCCCGGAGTTGATATATACCAATTAAATTAAGAAACGCGGATTCATAGTAGGTAAGTGAGTAGTCTAGGATGGTCATCTAACTGGCCAGTCATTAGGTTAGGCTGATCTTGAATTGTTCTGACGTTCGCTCACCTACTAGGTAACTCTATCAGGCACCACTTAGAATATTCGTGGCCGAGTATTTGGACGAAGGATTCCCCAAATAATAACGGCCGCATTATAACTTGATGACAGCACAAATATGTAAGTTAAACAAAAATCTATAATTGTTTGGAGGATCAATCACCGGTCACCCCACACTCCATGTTTATATAAAGAAAATAAGATATGATGACCGCATGGTGTGCGGGACCAACTGCTTCTGCATGACGTGTACTAAAGCGTGATGCCAATCAAATTTTATGACACCGCCCCATCTCAGCTAATCTTTCTCAGTGCGCTAAGTCCGAGCCTGTTATGATCCTCTCTTTCGCGATGTCCGCTAATGAGAATGTTTTGAAAGGAAAATACGAATTAGTTGCTAAGAGGTAAAGCCTAACATTACCCTTATGATTTGATCTTTTACATATATTTCGCCACAGATAAGGTTGATTAATCTGTGATTTCGCTTACCACAGAGTAGAACGACTTGTAAAACAACGCTTTATATTTCTATTTAAGAACAACATTTTTGTTTTAACTCTATATTTAATAAGACATTCTAAATTTCTTGAGATATACTGATTCGTCGCAGCTTTATTTCATTAGTTATTTATGCACCAAGGGACTAAAGTTAGTGTTTTAGTCCCGGCGTGAGGTATGTTTCCCGAACGAAGCGAGGAAAATACTCAAACAAGGGACTAAAATAAGCTTTAGTCCCGCGGTCCATAACATTTCTTGTACGAACGAGTACAACCCTAATTATAAAGAATAACGTAGAAATTAAAACTGAAGTAGGTATTATAATTTTGTAATTTATTCTAGTAGGTACCGTATAGGTAGCTTTGTATGGAATTGTCAGTTTGACGTTACTTTTTGTTTACTGTTGTTTGACATTTAGCAGATTGTTTAACACAAAGTTGCTCGCAATAATCAAGAAATTGTTTATGTACATGAAGAAGTATTATCTAATTCAAGAGACATGTAGATCAAGTATGGGCAACCTTTGCTTAGCTGAGGGCGTAATTTCGGGACTTAGTTAGGTCGCGAACCGTAGGCAAGAAATAAGTAGGTATAGTAGTGAATAAAAAAATGCACACATTTTTTTATTTATTAATTATAATAGCATAATCAAACATATAAAAAGCAAATCAATAAAAAAAGATAGAAAAATCAAATGAAAATTAATGAGATACTTGAGTTTGAAGCTGAGAAACAAGATGATCAATATCGGGGTCAATATCAGTAGTACATAGGCGCAAAGTGTTTTCTAAATTAACATCTGTAAGCCGAGTACGATGCTTATTTTTATTAATTTTCATGATTGAAAAAAGCTGCTCACATTTATACGTGCTTCCGAATGTGTAAATTATTTTTCGTGCGAAAACTCTCAGCTGTGGATACCTTTCTTCGGAAAGACATGTTCTGTAAAATTCGCTTAGTTCCACATCATCAAATTTAGACTTCAAATATGAGTCTTCTTGAAGCTCGATCAACTCCATTTGTAGGTGAAGTGGAGCATCTTCCACATTACACTTACAAGGATTTGCAAAAATATTAAAAGTGCTATCCATATTCGTAAAATCGGAAAATCGAGCAGTGAATTGCTCTGACAGTAGTTCCAGTTCTTCAGCATAGCGACCGTATTCAATGTTTTCGAGACTGGATTAAAGCAGTTTTTACTTCTCATTTGTGTTTCCCACAATCGAATTTTGTTTTGAAAAGCTTTAAGTTGACTATTTATCGATTTGAATTGATATCGTTATTTGAATTTTCTGAATCTCTCGCGGGCCGGATTGAAGCTGGTAGAGGGCCGGATCCGGCCCGGGGGCCGGGATTTGCCCATATATGATGTAGATGAACAAGCAGTTGAGACACTTTCAAATTTAATACCTGCAAAATCCCCTAGAATTTATGAAAAAACCTATGAAGATACTGCAAAATTGTGGATTATACGGAAAACGTTTTACTAATAATTCTCCAGTCAATATTAAATTTAATTTGAAATAATTAAGTTACATTACGGCTTATGTTTGATTCATTTTTTGTTCTTTCTAGCATAGTTTGATATATCGAATAAAAATTTTGACATTGCGTTATGTTTATATTACTGTTTCAGTTTCCATGACGACTTTATGTCCCAAGGGAATAAACATCCGTTTTACTCAATGTTTTGAGGCCGTAAAATAGTATTTTATTCCCGTTGGTGCAAAAAATATTTTTTTCCACGGTCGGGAGTAGAAATCAGTTTCTATGACATCAAAATTGAAACAGAAGTAGTCGATTATTCCCAAGGGAGTATAATGCTCCCAAGGGAGTTTACATTATGGAGAACGTTTTTCATGCAAAAAAAGAGGTAACATTGAAATTATTTATTGACATTTAAATTAAATGTAACATTTGTACAATTTTCAAAATTAATATTAGAAGGAATATTACTTTCGCTTACATTTAAAGTTTTTGTGATTGCGCTAGTGGTGGTACCTACTAAAACGTGATTAGCAATTTTGGTCTTATTTTCAATGGAGTTCTCGACATAACCCTCAGCGACTGTCGTTGATTTCCAACCAGCATGACGCTTTATTGTCGTGATATCCACACCAGCACCTGCCAGTAATGTCGCTGAAGATCTTCGTAAGCAGTGACCAGTATAACATGCAGCATCAGGTAATTTTAAATACGAAGCTACTACACTAGGAATTTTTCCGATGGTATTCTTGCCAACTGGCTGCGAACTACATTTTCCTGCTTTGTAGTACAAAAAAAGGCGCTTATGCTTGACGTGGGGAGAACGAAGGGACAGGTATTTTCTATACAATTCAAGCATATTTCCCACATCGGTAACCACAAAGGTTCGTGGAATCTTTGTCTTAGTGTTTGGAATTTTTACAATCAAGGATGAGCCTACATCCTCAATATCATCTACAGTTAAATTGACTAGTTCATCAGTTCGACAAGCTCCGGCAATCCCCAGAATTAATACAACCTATAAAAAATCAAAATACTAAACAATTGAAATACCTAACAACAAAAGTAATCTTACCGTCATCATTAAGAATTCTTTGTCATCTGCAGTTGATAGAAAACGGTCGATTTCACCCTTTGTCAATATTTTCGATTTTTTCGCTTGATATCCGTCACCGGTTCTTTTCAAAAATGCGATCAGTTTGGGGAATTTGCTTATATCTATGTTGTCGTAAATTATCAAGCATGACTTAACCATAGAATATTGCGCCCATAATGTGGAAGACTTGTAATTCTTTGCATTTTCACTGAAGTATGCCAACAAAACATTCTCGCTGTATACTTGAATATTTTTCTCGGCGCACCACGTTTTGAACCGATTGTAAGCTATATCGTATAAAGATCTTGACTTCGTAGGTAACAAATTGCTTTTATTGCAATATTTGCAGCCTCCACAATCTCTTCCGACTCACAATAATTATTCATTGTGCACTAAACAAACTGTAAACTAAACCAAACTAACATCTTAATTTGACAATTCTTTTTGTTTGTTTATTTTGTAGTTATGACAATAACTCAACGACTACTAAATAAATGCTCAAATCCGAATACAATAATTCTGGTGCTACTTACTTCATAATAACAAAATATGTGTTTTTAAGTTAATGAGACCGTGGAAAAAATAGTATATACCATTCGGGAGAAATGCTATTTTGTCCTCGGTGCATTGTAGCCCTCTGGCTTCGCCCTCGGGCTTCAAATTGCACCTCTGCCAAAATAACGCATTTCTGTCTCTTATAGTATAATATACTATTTTCTACGGGCGTGTGGAAAGTTACAATTTTCTGCACGCATTTAAGTGTAGAAAATTGCACTTTTCCGCACTAGTGCGGAAAATAAATACCTATGTATTACTTGCAATGTGATCATAATATTATCTTAATTCCAAAAAATCATGTTGTCACTGTTCAGATTTTGACATAAAGAAAAAGGAATGCTTGACACTTCTAATTATTAGACAGCATTGTGTGCAAATATTTATTTTTCTTATGTCAATTTTCTTCACGCCCGTAGAAAAAACGTTGTTCCTAACACATGTGGAAGGTGATACTTTTCCGCACTCACTGCTTGTCCGAACTCCGCTTCGCGTCGTTCGGACAACTGCAGTCACTTGCGGAAAAGTATCACCTTCCACACTTGTTAGGAAAATAACTACTTTTACTACTAACATGAGAAAACCTTATTATTTACCTCATTTGTGTAATGAGAAGTAATTCATTATTAACCTAGGTAAATAATGATTTCATTATTTACCTAGGTTAATAATAAATTGTATTGAAACTCATTTGTTTTGACATTTCACGCATCAGTTTGATATTTCACCTACTTGATATTTCGATATGTTTGAGTAATAGGGGAAATGTCTGATTTTAAAATGAAAATAAGATCTTCTGGTGTTAATTCGGCTATTAGTAGTAAAAAAATACTATATATACTTCGGTTGAGAAGGCCATTATTTACCTCGAAAATTATATCCTTCGGCGCTACGCGCCTCAGGATATAAAATTTCTCGGTCAATAATAGCTCACTTCTCAACCTAGGTATATAATATACTATTAAATCGGAATAGATACAGGGTTGCTTAAATTACAAAAATGTTATGCATTTTTATGCCCTTTTATGCCTGTACGTGTACGCAGGCAGCTCTTCAAAGTCACCATGCTTGTATCCTATGCTATTATTTTCTTTGGAGATTTGCAGAAATTAGAATTAATTAGAAAACGTGAGCAATTAATAATACAAACAAAAACTATTTCAGTCAGTTTTACCTGAAAACATTCTAAATGTACCACAGAACATGTCTGCGCAGAACACAGAGGGGGACATTTTTAACAATTTGTGTAGTTGAATTCATATGAACTACGACTTTATCAATCAATTTTGTAACCAACATTTTAAATCACTTTAAACATTCCGATCACCCTAGTATGGTACCTACATGTTGAAATTGTAATGTACTCAATGTAATTGTAATGTACTCAATGGTGTAAAAATCCATTATGGCGCTTATAAGAAAATCAAAATTGCCTGCAAAAGCTTGAAGATCAAGAAGGTCTGAATTTTTTTCTAAAGATGTAGCGCATCGATTTATGTAACCATGCCAAATTTAAGTGCATTCATTTCAGGAATAAACGGTATGAAAGAAAACAAGTTTTCAGTTTTTTAGAATATTTCACCAACTTGTTATAATGGCACCAACATAATTTTAAATGGCATGAAAATACACCATCTTTTTATATTTTTAATAACCGTGTCTAATCTCTACTGATATAAGACATCCCAATCGTGAAGGTACACCTTAAAAGTGACGACCCTAGGATACGAAGTTTTCTCAATTTTTGTCATTTTACTAGAATACTGATACAGCGTTCTTTGTCAGTTTGTTTAGATATATCTGTCAAACCAGAAACCCGATGCGTTTTTGAGTTATAAGTTATAAGGCAACTTTCAATTTTTTTAAATTTTCGTACAGAGAACCAATGGTAATATCCATTTTCCTTATTTACTAACTCATTATCGAGTTCTAAATTTAAAAAATAGTTTTTTTTGTATGTTTTGGCAGTTACCATTAATTATTTTTGTGCTTCCTACAAATATATAGTTTGATATAATTATTTCTGAAACTGGTTAAGGAAAAGGCGTTATAGCCATTTACTAAGGGAAATACATATAAATATTCTGTAGTAGATAATAGTTGACTCTGACATCATAATATAAAAATAAGTTGTCGCATAAAATAGTACCTACTTTGTGTACCCAGGCGGGAAAGTAAACGTTTTCCGGGCTGACAAGATATGGACAGGTGAGGCGATGCCGAGCCTGCCCAATTCTGGAAGCCTGACTTAAACTCGGAATTTGCAGAACTCGCAAGAACTGCGTCCCTGTATCTTTAATAGTAAGCGAGATATTTTTGAAGAACATCCAAAATTGTAATATCTGTAGTACAGTTTTTATAGTGTTATTTAATATATTCTTTGAAATGCGTCTGCCTAAACGGTAGACTAATTCGCCATTAAAATAAGAAATGTTGTAAATTATAAATACAATAAATATGATTGGTTCCGAATCTTTATGAAGAGCGAATGAACATAGTTCTAGCACAGTTAAAAGAATTACATACAGGGTTATTCAGAACCTATCCATAATAAAATTTGGGGATGTTCAACATACATGTAGAAATGTGGTAGTGCAAAAAGAAATTTTTTTGGCGGGGTCTGAAAACTATTTAAAAATTTTTCATTGCACGCCGCTGGATACTGGTCCACTGTAATGGAGTGATCTTGGGACTGACAATGCAAACAGGCTAGCACAAAAAAACTTCGGAAGATCTGAGAGAATACCGACACCCGGCGCAAAAAAGATTTGCAGCGTTTTTACTTTAAAATAAACTTAAAGATAGATAGATCTGACCAAAGTCACGTGTCTTTAAAATGAATAAAATTTTGTTACACTAGTTTTTAAGAATTGCGCTACTTGATTACTAGGTATTAGAAACATGAAATTTATAAAAAATTTGCACATACCTTGTTACAAAAGCTGTTCGAAATAATATTCCTGGACTTGTACACAATTTTGGGCACGCCTTATCCAATTTTGCCGCACTAAACCGAATGTTCCTCCTGGTTGCTGATCTTGTAAACGCAAATTATTAAGTAAATTGGGGATTTTCAGCATTTTGCTGCAACAACCACTCACAAAATCTAACTCGTAATCGATAATCCGTTGGTAACAGTGCTTGGACATGCTGGAAGCTGGATATGATACGGATAAAACTGAGCTTCGTGTAGTAAGCGCCACACCGTTGATTGAGACACCCCAAGCATCTGCCTAGCGATCTGATTTGTACTTATTCGTGGATTTTCACGGACCAGATTCAACACTTGTTCTTCAGCTGCTAAAATACGTTGTGGTCGTCTCGGGCCACCATCTCGTCCTGGATTTGCACGTAAATTACCAGTATCACGGCCACGTTGTACCACTGCCGTAAAAGTTGTATAATTTGGCGTGTGTCGATTGGGAAATCGTTCCGCATACAAGCGCGAAGCTCCCAATGAATTTTGTCCAACTTCGCCATAAATAAGAATCATGTCCATTAACTCAGCATTACTGTACACATAAGCCATTTTGAAAATTTACACACTCAACACTTTACGCACTTTACAACACCCGCGACAGCGACACTACTAGACTGACGACTCACGACTCACAGACAATACATATATTATCCCCACTCCACCATTATTCGGTCGGTTTTAACTTCCAGACAAAAACGTGTCTACTTTTTTATCACATTCTTAGGAATGTGGTAGGTATATCAAATGTTGAAGTACAGTTGCCCAGCTACGTAGTACTTTATAATGGTATAACTTTAAACATTGTTTACGGGAAATCCTAATTACTTTTATTACAATTTTTTTGGTGATATCGATTTCTTATTTAAGGATGCACATATCCTCAAAGTTTTAGAGATGAGTTCTGAATAACCCTGTATATTTAACTGTGCTAATTCATTTAACTGTGGTTCTAGATATGTCGAGCGTAATGTTGGTGACTTGTAGTCTGAGTCAACCGAGACAGCTCATCAACTTTTCAATGTCTTATTTGTATTTTAGAAAAAAATTAACATATGGGTACGAAATGGTTTGTTATTGGCTAAAATTTAGACACATTATATTATGTACAGAGTGTTCTAATTTCTGGTAAAATTAATGTCGGCATTTTTTTTAAATGGAAATATATAGTTTTTTTTATTTTTTGCACAAAGAGTGCAAACAAATATTTCTCATGGTTTTGCTTGATTATCTTTGCATATTTATATTGAAAAATTTTCGTCACCCTGTATATATACTGAAACTTGGTAATTTTGAATAAGTACCTATAATATTTTAAAAAATTAGAAAAGGCTGAGTTTACATTGCCACCTTATAGATACATGTCTATACAGGTCTAAAAGATATTCCCGTGGAAAATTTTCAAATAAATACTTACAAAGTACATTAAACTTCATAATTAATTATTCAGGAAGAGTCATAATTAGTCATAATGTTAAAGACATTTAATTTTAATAATGTATTTCCTTTACTGAATTATTTATGAGATTTTTGTATCCTGTTAGGTCTCAAGATTTCAATATTAAGCACGATATAGCTTGATTATTCGTTGCTAAATACATGGAAACAAACTTATATTTATTAGTTGGGCCTTATATTTTATTAGTGGACATGGACATATTGGCCATTTCGAAAATATGGTACCTTTTTTACCAGAAATAGCCTTTGTTTTAGAGTAAACGGAATAGAAATATTATTGTGATGATTTCAATTAAATTCAATATCAAATGAAATGCAATAGTAAACACTATTAAATTAAATATAAAAATAAACACTCAGTTTGACACTTGGTGAATTTTAAAAACTTTAGTAGATGTTTTACTTAGAAGCTATAAAGGGCTTTTTATTCAGACTCGCCCGTGACTAAAAGAATTTTTGATCACCCCGTACTTGTTCTAGTAAATCATGTCATCCGGTAATGTGACTCGGGTCCATCTGAATTTTAATAAATTTCGTTCAATTTGTTCTAAATTTGCAGCCATCTTGACACAGGATTTTTTTTTATCATTCTACTACAAAAATCTGTTCACTAATATTAAAGCTGGCGTCAACCGTAACTGCCAATTTTTTACATGATGTACGCTTTGAATATATCTTACAATTACTGAAACTTCAACATACTAAATTCGTTTCGTTCCTCCTTTATTGATGATACACCTAATGATGGTCAATAAATAGCCTAGCTGTTATGCCAAATTTTATTTGAATCAAATGAACCGTTCCAAAGCTTTAAATCAAATGTGTTTTCAAAGATATTAGAAAGTGCCAACCTATAAAACAGATACGTTAAAAGTTATACTTTTAACACCCAGAAACTCAATATTTTCAAACTAATGTTCATAAGAACCCTTTTCTCACTTTCAAATTTTGAGTGCCCGCAAGTTTTTAACTTTTTTAAACACGCTCCATTATAGTTAAGCGCTTCTTTTCAGGGTGCATTTAAAACATTATGCTATTCATTTTAATTATGTTATTATTATTCATTATCGTCAACTTCTGACTGATTTTATTATTTTTTTATTTCAGGTCGCACAATACATTATGAATGGATTAACTGAGCACACCAATGGCAGCGAGCTCAACGGCTGCGGTGATATAATCACTCAAAACCAACAAAAAGGATGTTGGACAATCGGCCTGATAAATTCGAAATATCGTTATCTCACCGCAGAAACTTTCGGTTTCAAAATCAATGCCAACGGCACTTCTCTCAAAAAGAAACAGATCTGGACTTTGGAACCAGAGAATAGTAACTTGGGGGATAGTAAGTAAAGTATATTTTAATTTATTATTATATTTCATTATCGTATCGTGCAACTCGAAGAAGCCAAAACTGAGGGGGACCGAAAAGGGTTTATCCAAAAAGCCTAAAATGGGACCGGCCCGAAAAATCCCAAAATCTGAGCAGACTAATAAAGTCTGACATTTAAAAACCCGTGACTCACACTAATGTCGCGTATGGTGTTTAATAGATTGTGCCCTCTTAATCCAATTTTTACTGGATACTTCTATTTTGATATTAAAAAATATGTATATTCAGGACAAATTGTGACGAATATACCTACAGTAATCCTATATCAATATAAAGTCAAACATTTATGGGTGAATTTAAATCAAAAATAGCCCAATTCACACTTTTGTCGCTAAAGGCGGAATGTTTAGAAACTTTTTAATTTAATTTCGTTATTATCCTGCATTATTT
Organism: Pogonocherus hispidulus; assembly: GCA_963924545.1. NCBI lineage: Eukaryota > Metazoa > Arthropoda > Insecta > Coleoptera > Cerambycidae > Pogonocherus > Pogonocherus hispidulus. Next base: position 31,510,143 of record OZ004698.1, read on the forward strand.
ATTTATTTATGCACTAGTTTACAAGTACTAAATTCAACTACACAACAAAGGAGCAAGTGGAATACACAATATAACAAAAAATATGTATAGACTAAAAGAAAGTAAAACATTGAATTTTAAAGAAATTTAATACGCAAGTTATATAATTGTCCACTATGTAATTATCAACGGATGGATAAGCTTTTATCTTAAGTTATATTTATGTATCAGCATTAATGAAAAATTAAAGCCAAAACCCTTCAAACTAAATTAAATTGTGTATCGAAAAAACCTAAATACACGTTTAAAAGATAAAAACAAATTTATCGGACCTTATAAAATTATAGAATTATTGGAAAACCATAAAGCAAAACACAAAATTTTAAATCAAACAATAATATAGGAATATTTCATTCCAAAGAGTTAATGACACGTGGACAACTCATTGCAGAAGGCAAATTCTCCAACTAACGATAAATATGCCTAGTTATTATCTATATAAAAACAATCCTGGAATTCTACTCATCACTCTTGGCACTGCCAAATGTTACTCAGACCACTGGACATTTACACAGACATTTGACCTCCAACCAATACTGGAAGAGTTCGTTGTATTAAAAGATACATTTCATGTAATTAAACATTCTTTAAAGACAATACCTACTAGTCATAAAAATGAATATTTTTTTCCAACCATACGAATAAGACACTCTAACGTTAAATTATTTTGTATAACAAGAGGCCCATTTCGGTACTGTTTGAGATCGCCATAGCAACTGTACAAAAAAGAGTAAATAAAGAACCGAATTGATAATGATTTAAACTGTGAATTAGAAATCATTTAACTCTAAAATAAGTTCATCTTGTAATAATAGGCACTCAAATTAATGTGAAATCAATAATCTATAAAATAAATAATACTAAACTATATAACAATAATATCTGAGACACTAATCTTCGTCTAAAATTGTAATAATAGGGAGATTTGAAGCTCTTAAATTTTACTTTATCGTTATCGCAATCGTTATACTGAGCATGGGCAGTCCCAAAAATGATGAAATGATGAAAATGCGCAATTTTGGCATTGCGCATACTCAGAATAACGATAACGACGTGCTAAAATTTAAGGGGTTTAAAAACTAATATAAAAACCAATAAAAACTTATATCCAGGTAGAGAAAAAACTTCATTCACGTTACGTTTAAAGTGACGTTTTTAAGTTTTAAGTTAAGGGTCCATTCTCTGTAGATTTGACAGGCATGAATGTTTGGTCGGATTGAGAGGATGGGTGGCCGATGGGTGGAGACTTGTATATTCCAACTATCGAATTATTAAGTTTTCGAAAGTGCACGTAAAGCCGAAGTAAAAAAGCACATGGAAATAAAGTTAGCCCTCATTGCAAGGGTACCGGATTTGTCTCATAATTGCAACAAAATTTCTTTTTAATGTTATAAATTATATATCACCGGAAAGATCAAAAGATAAACTAGATCTCTATAGTAGCAAATTTTTGTTTAATACATGTATTTTAGAGAAAATAATTTTTGAAAATACGCTATTTTAGTACAAGATTGTTTGTCTGAAATTTTAAAAATAAAAAGAAATACCAAAAATTACTACTATAGGGACTTAGATTAAAGTCTTATCTTTCAATACTTTTTTACTAAAAGTCGCTATCTTTTATAGTTTTTTTATAATTAGACACGAGACAAACGCCGATTTAGGGCTTATTTCGACCTAGTGAATGGACTCTTAAGCTTATATAAATAAATAAAAACTTGACAACGCAGAGAAGGGTTGCCAGATATAAAACTCTTTGTAAGTGGCAAATGCTATGCTAATTTATTGGTCATTTGTTTATAATCGAATATTGAAAACAATTAATTACTGAAAATGACGTCACTTTAAACTTAACATGACTGAACTTTAGTTATCTAATTCAACTTGATAAGGAATGTTATATCCAACTAAAGAACTACAAATTAAAAAGTAGGAAAGCAAGCCCAATATTGACAAATAATATCGATATCCTTAATATGGACAAATTCAAATTTGAGCAATACTGATATTAAATTTAACGATTTAATCTAAACCAGATAAAATACTAATAAATGAAGTGATCTAGAATCAAAACTAGATATACAAAAAATCAGATCAGAAGAAATCACTGTTCAAACAATCACAGAGCATTAGTATAGGTACTATAATCCTGTAGGTATTTAATTTTAAATGCATTAGCTATACATTTCATACTAATAAAAATTGTGAATCCTTGGATAATTAAAAAGAAACTGAAAAATTAAAGAAAACAAATACAGCTTTCGAAAAGGAAATCAAAACTTAAATTTTGCTAATTTTGAAAAGAAAAATTGAAATTTCTCTCTCATTGATAAATGAGTTAATCGCCCACTATGTAATTGTCAGAGAGTGGATAGCATATAGGCTAATCCAGCACTTTTGTATTTGCAATTGCATTCGAATTATATATTCAGTCTTAGCTTTGTATCTAACAACGGTTATATACAACTCAATTTTGCAGAAATAAATCTTTTTTTAAAATCTTGTTTTTTTTGTTAAAAGCAAATTTCACGCAGAGATTTAATATCAGTATACTTTAACCGTATACGAGTATACTTCCAGTTAAAACTATTAATAGTTTTTAGGATTTTTTTAGGTTTATGAATTTTTGTATGAATTTTATGTGTTTTATGAGTGCGCGGTGTAACAGTCATTGTTTCTAAATTCCAGAAATATCTTAAAATCCACAAAATCAACTTATTATGGGATGGGATCAAGGAATTTATATTAAAATTTGCAATTTTTTATCGTATATTTTACGATGAAAACAGTATGGATGAGATAGGATTTTTTATCGTGTATCATACGATAAAAATGTTTATCCATAATCACATTATAATAAGGAGTTTTATCCACACTTATAAAGGATATAAAGTAACCTATTATCCACTAGTGGAATAAAGTAACTTTATTACTTTATTCCAGTAGTGAAATAATAAAAAATATATACCATAACAACCATGCAGTAAGTATGACAGCCTGCCACGCTTCATTTTATGAATACGAATATTTTTTAATTCAATTTCAAATAATTCCATTCCATTAATGTTGTGATTATTGATGGATAAAACGTTGTATTTATTATTGTAAGCGTGTTTTAGATACATTTTGAAAATTAAACGCTCGAACTGGCGTTCTCGCGTTTAAACATTCTTGCGTGGATAAAATGTTATCTAAAAACACTTATAAAATAAATAATTGTTTATTATTCATGTTTGTTTATTCATTCAACAATTTACTTCCTATTAATATTAATAAGGACCACTATTAGGTAATGCAAATAGTGTTGAGATATGCAGACTAATTAATCATAAAATCAACATATTTTATTGTGGAATTTGCCTAATTTGATAATTAATTATCAAAAATGTGATAAACTTATCTAGAAACCTACCTCAATACATATAAACAATCTTTTATCATTATAACGAAGTATGGGTTTTTTAATTCTTCGTTCCTTGTTACGACGTGGTTAATTAACACTATAAACTTAACACCTGTACTATTACGGATTAGAAAATCTAGTACTAACTTTTTAGTTCTGTACTTCCTAGGATACGTATCCTTTTTTTATTTGTAATTTGCATTATCATTATAAATTAAAAGTTTTTGGTTTTCAATGATACTAATATTTTTTAACTAAAACTTTTTTTATTACTCGACTAATTACTTTTACCCTTAAGAGCATACCTTTAGTAACAATTAATAGTATTAGTTCATCATGAATGTCATACATACTATAACATGATCTTCATTTTACGATTTTATAAATCTAGTCTTTATAAGTTAGTTGTTAGGCACAGAAATAGTCAAATCACCGATGATCAGGAAAAATATACTTTTGTGTTTGTATAAATTTGGTGACAATTTTCTTTTAAATACCTATCTTATAAAAAGTACCTTATTCTAGTTTACGTTGATATATAATATTTGAATTTGCCAATGGAATTAATCAATTATTATATTCTTTATTTGAAATTGGTTGGCTATTTGATTAATTTTATTTTTTCTCTTGCAGGCTTGATCTACCTTAGATCTCACCTAGACAAATATTTAGCAGTAGACTCATTTGGAAACGTAACTTGTGAAAGTGAAGAAAAGGAGCCTGGTAGCAAGTTCCAAATTAGCGTAGCTGAAGATGGGACTGGCCGATGGGCCCTCCGAAACGTCGTTCGTGGTTACTTCTTGGGGGCCTCGGCGGATAAGTTGACTTGTACAGCCAAAGTGCCTGGAGATGCCGAATTTTGGCATGTCCACCTAGCTGCCAGGCCACAAATGAATCTCAGATCAGTGGGTAGAAAAAGATTCGCACATTTGTCGGAAAATCTTGATGAAATTCATGTTGATGCTAATATTCCTTGGGGCGAAGATACGCTTTTCACTTTAGAATTCAGGCATGATGAGTCTGGAAAATATGCCATCCATACGTGCAATAACAAATATCTTTCATTAGGAGGTAAGATTTAAGATTTCTAAAAGCACCGTCTAAAAGTTTTAGCTTTTGGCTAAATTGGTTTTAAAAGTATTTTATTTTTGGTTTAATGGTTTGTGATATTACCTATTTAAATGTAAAATTTACCAAGAAATAATAATTAATTATAATCAATTAAAGTTGAAGTTTCGAGCGACTCGCTTCGGACCAGTAGTGAATTGCATTGGGCAAGTACGACATGCGTTGGCAGATTGCCGGCCACTGACAACAGCCGGCAGCTTTCAGTTCTTGATTTGCAAATCAACCACGCCAATTAAATTCTCTATTTTAATAACGAATAATAATTAACGATTTGTTAATAATGAATAGTCAGTTATGTTGGTTAAAATATGACCTAGGTGGCCAGACAGTATCTAAACGACTAAAACATCACATTCCTATGGGGTCATTCATATTCCTTATATGAGAAACATGATAATCGCCGATTCGTATGTATTTATATATTCACTATTGACATTGCTTTGTGAATAGGAATGTATCTAAATAATGTTTAACACAATATTTACACAGTTGCATGTTTAGGGTGTCCAAAATAAAAACCCTTATCCCGTTATCTCCGTAAGTATAAGAGGTAGAGAGAAAAAATAAATAGAAGCGTTTATTATTATCTAAATTTTTCATTTTTATCACTTTCTTGTAGGTATGTTTAATTTTTCTGATCCAGGCGTTAACCTTTTTTTAATAGGACACCCTGTATCTGATTATATTTTGAACTCCCCTTAAATTTCTATATCAACATTGTTAAGGATCCATTCTCTATAGATTTGAGAGGCATGAATGTTGGGTCGCAATGAGAGGATGGGTGGCTGATGGGTGGAGATTTATATATTCCAACTATCGAATTATTAAGATTTCGGAGGTTCACGTAAAGCCGAAGTAAAAAGGCACATGGAAATAAAGTTAGCACTCATTGCAAGGGTACCGGATTTGTCTTATAATTGCAACAAAATTTCTTTTTAATGTTATAAATTATATATCAACGGAAAGATCAAAAGATAAACTAGATCCCTATAGTAGGAAATTTTTGTTTAATACATGTATTTTAGAGAAAATAATTTTTGAAAATACGCTATTTTAGTACAAGATTGTTTGCCTGGAATTTTAAAAATAAAAAGAAATACTAAAAATTACTACTATAGGAACTTAGATTAAAGTCTTATCTTTCAATACTTTTTTACTAAAAGTCGCTTTTATAGTTTTCTTATAATTAGACACGAGACGAACGCCGATTTAGGGCTTATTTCGACCTAGTGAATGAACTCTTAAGGGTACCCTTAATATTTTACTGTTTTGAAGATATTAGCATGTAAAGAAAACCATCTTAAAAAACGTTTAAAATCTCGGAAAAACAATTGAGATAACTAAAAAAGTGTAAACCGAGTTTATTTTGTAAACGATTATCCTTTTTTTTATAAATAACCATTCCTGTTCTCGTGATTTGATGATGGCTTGAATTAATTGTCCTATGTTATAAAGTTATGAAAGGAAAGTATATTCACGGAAATGTTAGAAACCCCTTCCCTTGAAAATACGAATTTAATAATATGTGTCTACAACATTCATATCATATATACATCTAAATCATTTAGTAATGCATGTTTTGAGTATTTTTTTTTGGGATAATATAGTATACATGCACAAATAACTTATCTGCTGGGAGATTATTTAGATATGATTTATTAATTTCTGTATTCAAAAAGGCAAACAATTGGAACCCATTATTATTACTTAAAAAATTCAACCAATATTTCTGAATTATTAGACTATTGAACTAATTATCACCGTTATTTTTAGCTTTCACTGAGCTGTAGCAAAGTTATATTTTTAGATATTTTTAATCAATTTTAATCATTGTATGTTGTGAGGAATTAATCTTTGGCATTACTGGAATAAAGCTTTTAAACACCATTTCTATCAGAGTAGTAGAGATATGTTTATTCTGTACTACATTGATCGATAACATGGATTATTTGATATGTAAAAGTAGGAATGATAGTTCTTTTCATTGTTTTACTCAATAGTGCAATAAAAGGTACTTTTTTAGGAATACCAAAGGAGGCGTAGATTTTGAATAGCAACTTGGCCTTGATGAATATTTTTCCTAAGACTTGATACCTTAAAAGACACTTAAGTAAAAGAATAATAAAACTAATTTCTCCAATTTATTTGAAAAAAATGTGTAATTTTTACACATTTTTTATACTGGCTTCATAAATATAATATAGATTTTAAAAATTATTCTATGAAAAAATAAGTAAAGTAAAAATAAAAAATAGTAAAGTAAGGGTTTTTATATATTTGCAAAGATGAAAGATGAAATTTCCTAAAACTTATTATAGAGATGAGACCAGTGTGGAGTGATGTGACTACTTCAAAGAGCGCATCCAACGTAATTAATTGAATATGTTGAAGTATGCAAGTTTATTAAAATCGAGTGACAAATTTCGGGAAGTTAAACATGTGCCAGTAATCTTCAATATTGCAAGGTGCTTCTCACAGTGAGTATTTGACATTTAAAAGAGCTATGTCACGCCGAATCTGCCGCTAACTGCTGCCCTGGGATCCTTAGTCCACACCTAACCGAAAAGGCAACTAATAAAGTGCTAGTTTTATTCTATACAGCAGTTCTTGAATCAATATGTACCTACAAAGTATCATGTCAGAAATATCTGCAAAATATTTAGTTTAGAGGAAATTTAGTGCAGAGAAACGACGCAGCTATAGATATTAATGTTTCGGATTTTTTGCTCCTCTTCATTATCGGAGCATGCTACACATGCAGCATGTGTAGTGTTATAATTCATGAACAGCGTAAACTGGAGTACTGTATTCAGATTTTCATTTAGTGTTGTCCCAGAATCTTACCATTGTAGATCATTTCCATTAACTATATTACACTAGAAGATTTTGAAAAACTCCGACACATAGGAGTCGGTTTAGTCGTTGTTTCCTCTGGGGCCTCAACACGATTTCGTTTACTGTTTTGATTTGTTGGTTGTAAATTCCATCATGGTATTTTTTAATTATATTATTATAAAATATTAGGTACACGGTGATCCGGAAAATCACAAAAATACAACTACAAAAAAAGATGGTAAGCTTGGTAAGTACCATCTACTGATATTTAGATAAAATTGTAGATTCAATTTCAGATCTTCATTATGATAACTCTGTTGTGATCATCAGTCACGATTGTAAAGTTCTAATGCTATTAAATATAGCGGTGAAAACGCTCGTATGGGCTCCCCTAACTTCAGTATATACGGAACTTCTTTAACTGCGCTATAATGAGCAAGTCTTTCACTGGAACGTCAGATCGCTCGCTACAGTCGGCCAAACGTAACTACTGATAGCCACGGTCGGACGCTCCAGCCAAGATACACCTTTAATGAGTGTTAGTTCTTTACGGGGCATCTTTTTATATTTCAATATACAGTGTGTTTCACTTCTCACCTTCACAACTTTGTACAATTTTACTGAGTAGCACAATTTGGATGATTAGTTTTTTATAAATATTGTACCTGAGATATACAGGGTGCCCATTATCTATCTCCTTACATGGCTAACTTTGTTAATAGTGGAGATAGAGAATTGGTTAAATTAGCAAAATTTGGCAGAATTACAAGAGGAATGCAGTGCCTCCTTCAGATTTAATTTTAATTTTCAACTTTTCGAGATATTTTGAAAAAACTGAAAATCGGCAAAATTTTTAAACTCTAATATATCGAAAACTATAAAAGATACAAATAATATAAAAAATACTGTGTGATAGTGTTTTTAACATGGAATTAAGCGGTTATATTAAAAATTTCACGGGCATCTTAGTTTTTGAGAAAAAAATAAAGTTGTGTTTTTTTTAAATGGTAACCATAGTTGGCTATGGTATCAATAAAAAGCTTATTTTTCTTTGATTTCAAAAATATAATATTTAATAAATCGTTTTTTTCTTCGTTTGTGTACATTTCACAATAACGATTTAACATGAACGTTTAATTTTGACGTGTATAATATGACTTAGTGTGTCTGACATTTGTATTTTATTGTTGTTTACTGATCTACGTTTGTTTTTCATAGCTTACTATCTTAATAAATTATTTGTTGATTACAGTAAACGATTTTTTGTTCAAAATATAATTAAATATTATATTTTTGATGTCATAGCCAACTATGGTTGCCATTTAAAAAAACATAACTTTATTTTTTTCTCAAAAACTAAGATGTCTGTGAAATTTTGAATATCACCGCTCAATTCCACGTAAACAACACTATTACACAGTATTATTATATTATTTCTATCTTTTATAGTTTTCGAGAATTCGAGTTTAAAAATTTTGGCGATTTTCAGTTTTTTCAAAATATCTCGAAAAGTTGAAAATTAAAATTAAATCTAAAGGAGGCAACTGAATTCTTCTTGTAATTCTGCCCAATTTTACTAATTTAACAAATTTTCTATCTCCACTATTAATAAAGTTAACCATAACCATGTAAGGAGATTGATAATGGACACCTAAATAGTTCTCCAATCTAGTATGACGGTTACGTTCTCATTCCATTGCCTGCTATGATTTTTTTTCTATGAGGTTTTTTAAGAAAATATATTTTTACCGAAAATATTACAACGTATCATTTTCAACGCTCTTTTAAAACTCACATATTCCGAGTTATGCGAAACTCAAATATAATAATTAATTCATAAAGCATTCATTTTTAAAAATTGGGAAATTATTGTCTTAATTTATACCTTTATTTATCTCCTTTTGCACTTAATTATCCAGTTTTCATTTATTTCAAAAGTCTTCTGCATGTTTATTTAAACAAAAACAATGATTTCCCAATTTTGAAAAATGAAGACTATAGAAAATATATTCTATTTAAGAATTTCATGTAACTCAGAATATGTGAATTTTAAAGGGCACGGAATTGCTACCCTGTTTAAATAATAATCGACTAATATGTCGATTTTCTAATATGATATCTTGAAAAACCGTACTGAAAAAAAATCATAGCAGGTCCTGCAATGGTAATGTTACCATCATACAATATTGTGAAAGTAGGTACATCTCGGGCACTCCTATTTATAAAAAGATAATCATCTAAGTTATGCCGCTCAGTACAATGTTATAAGGGTGTGAAGATGAGAAGTGAAAGACTGTAATTAGAACTAAATGTAACTTGGTTGGTGAAATGCGGCGTCGAGAAAACTGTAGTTGGCTAGTGCTTATTAGTAGAACCATTAGGTATACTTCTCCGTAAGTGGTGTGATTGTCGTGTGAAACATTACCCAATACTCTTAGGAAATCTAATACGAATCGTCGGATCATTTGGATACATAGTCATAGTATGCCTCTGACCCGTGATATTAGAAACTATTTAAAACAATTTACTGAAGCATTTGAAATACAAAACTCAGTGCCGTATTTGAGGAAAATGAGAATTCCAAGTTCTTTAGGAATCGTGTTTTTGTATCAGTCTTATATTTTTATTTAATTGATTATAATTTATAATACTATCACTTTTTCTCTGCAACTTCTTGATGGGACGTCTCCAATCTATTACACAAACATTCCAACAAATAGTCGATTATAATGTTATTTTTGAATGAAAAACAAGTTAGTAAATAGACCATATGAAATTTTTAGGAATATATAAAGTTCCTATCAAATAACAAATTATGTCGTGAATTGTCTTTATTAAAAAGCTACAGAAATTGGCCAAAAATTGAAATACCTATTGTGGCTAGCTAAATAACTTGTGGCTAGAGATCGTACTATGAATTAAAGGTAGGTATATTATGAGGAAAAAGTTCTGATAAAAATCAAATATTAAACAAAAAATGAATATTTGTCGCATCGTTGTTAATTATTACATTATAAAAAAATATAAAAACCGTTATTATCTGCATTAATCTAGGTATTATAATTTTTATGCTCTTTAAGTGTGCGTGGAATTTTAGATAGTTTCCAGTGATTTAGGAATATAGAGCGTATTTAATTGAAACAATTGATTAATTAATTAGCAAATATCTAGGGTTGAGGAAACAGTAACAGTTTTTCTGAAAAAAAGTTTTTTAACTGACGTAACTAATGGGTCAATTCTGCGCGCGTCTGTAAGCACATCCATAAGATTCTGTAAATTTACAGGACATTTGGTATTCTGCGCACATTTGTATTCTACAGAAACTCGTAAATTCTTTACAGATTTGTAAATATTTACGAGTGGGTTCAATGTTGCCGTAGTGGATTTACAAGGAGCTTTGTGAGGTTATAAAAGTAAATAACAATCAGCTCCCAACTTACATTTATTGTAATTTTATCGAAGATGACTGACCATATGTATTAGAAGTAATGTAGGTAATTAAAATTAAATATACTATGTGACGTTGTAAAATATAACCCTGTCATTTTAGAAAATTTGTGAGGAGAATGCAAACGAAACATGAATAATGTACGTAATCTATGACATGAATAAGCACATGAACCATGAACTGTACCCTGTACCCTTTTGAGGTGCTCAATAAACTTTAAAGATTAAAAGTTTTTAAAAACTTTTAGGCCTTCTATTACCTTACTCTCAGTTTCGTTGTAATGTACCTAGAATTCACAGTACCTATCTATCGCTAAATCTTAATAAGACATATCACTTTCTATAGCCTGTTATTCTGTTTTGTGGCCTGTTATATAGATATAGTTGATATGTGGTTTGAGAAGTTATGCTTTTCAAGCGTTTTTGTTTTTTTCGTATAAAACGTATTCATTTTTTGTAATAAATAATTGAATAATAATGTAAGGAATGCAGTAAAATATTTAGTACCTATATCAGGAATTGTTATATTTATTTCAATATTATTACCATTAGGTACTATTCTAAAAATAAAAGTAAACGTCGAGTAAATAAATGCATATATGACACCTCATACTCTGATTACTATAACCAGCCAGCCACTACTTTTTCTGAAGTTTGTTGGCACTAACTATATATCTTGTAAATTAAAAATGATTAAATGATGGTAAAGGTATAAATATCAAGAAAAATAATCTTCTGAGGTATAAATAATTTACAAGTTGGGTTAGGTTAAAACGTAAATATGATCAATCTGAAGTAGCAGTAGTTCATTTGTACATCTGTAAAGTATTCTTTTACAGGAAAGAACGCAGAATCGTTAAAATCTAGTTTCTGTAAAATGGTTGGCTACAGAATTATCATAAACTACAGATCTGTACATTTACAGAAAATTGGTGTATAACGCAGAATCGACCCATTAGTTTACTACATACGACATTAATGAAAGAACTTGGCCACTTCTGTAAGAAGTTAAGCAGTATAATAATATTATATAACATTACACCAGAGGCGAGAGATTGAACTATCTAGAGACAGGTGTTGGTTGGAATAATTGCATATGCAGTTGGCAAGTTTTTGTGTTTGTTATTCATGCCTATGGGTACTGGTATATTTAACATTACCACCACAAATAAAACTACCGAATCTCTTACATGAGGTTAAAATTTACATAGTAATTTTCCATTAATTATTTACTTTCCTCTTGTTCGATTTATTATAAGTTAGAATTTCAATAGTATACATTGTGTGCCTACATTGAATTATTCCTCTTACATTTTGAACATCAAAGCAATGTCAACTTTCTTTCTACCTTCCTGGTGGTGAAGAGGGATGTGGGGGGATTTTCGCAGGGAATTTCTGTTCTAAGTCTTTAAGTTCTTTAAACCTTTACTGTGCTTAATTATTTTGTTTCTTTTTTGGAGGTGACCAATGAAAAGTGTTTCTTTTCATTGCTATTTATTATGTTGGCAACGAGCAATACTAGCCAAATCCCATGGCTTTTCGAGTGGCTTTGATCGTTTAATCTTAAGGTTAATGTACGTATGATAAGTTAGGTTTAGGATAACATTTTTAACATATCTTGTAAAGCAATATAAATATATAGTAAATCGAAAAATGAACAAATGTAACTTAGAGAGCAGAGTAACGTATAAATAGTGAAAATAATAACCTTAATTATCTGTTCGATGAAATTATCTACATTGGAAATAAATATAAATTTTATTAAAGTTATGTTTTATACAAGCAATAATAATTATCATCATTAGCTTTATAATACTCTAGTCTATATTAGCGGTTACATATAAAAAACAATTGTCCAATTTGTACAAGGTGGCCCGTTTAATATGTGCCTATACCTTATCTCAGAAACTACAAGTCCCATGGAAAAAAATTATATGAAATTGTTTTTTTCAAAGTTATCTTCAATTTTTTAATATATTCAAATTTATAACCTGTTTATATACAGGGCGATTAACTAAAGTTCCTTTTTTTTTTTAAATGGCACACCCTATATATTATTACATTTTCAGAAAGCCCTTATAAAGACAAGTTCAATGATATATGACATGATGGGTCTGACGCCCACCGTTTCGGAGTTATTGAGAATTATCTTCAGGAAATAGCCAATATTAAAATCGTGCTAGAAAAGTTAATAATAGAAGTTTTTGAGCATCAACTTGCGCCAAGAGAATTCTAATTTTATTTACTTTATTATGTAATTACTCAATATTCAGTTTATAAAAATTTTTTTACCGTGTTGCCACATTTCGAAAACCATAAATTCTCACGATTTTTTTAAATGGAACACCATGTATATTGTTACATTTCTAGAAAGACCTTCTATCGACAACTTCAGAGATATATAATATGATGGGTTTGTATCCCATCGTTTCTGAATGATTACCCTCAGAATATGGGATTTTATACTGGCTATTTCCCGAAGATAATACTTTTTTTTAAATAGCACACCTTATATATTATTATATTTTCAGAAAGCCCTTCTAAAGACAAGTTCAATGATATATAATATGATAGGTCTGATGCTCACCGTTTCGGAGTTATTGAGTATTATCTTCGGGAAATAGCCAATATTAAAATCCCATATTCTGAGGATAATCATTTAGAATAGAGTTGCGACTTTTTAAAAAAATTCAGGCCAGGCCAGGCCCGGCCCGACAGAGTATAGGCCAGGCCAGGCCAGGCCAGATAAACCCACCGAACGTTTGGCCCAATTAAAGCCAGACCTCTTGACAATTATGGCCCGGCCAGGCCAAATTTGAGCCAGGCCCGACCAAGCCAGATTGAATTCGGCCCGGCCTGGCCAGGCCAGACCAGGCCTGACCAGGCCAGGCCAGGCCAGGCCAGACCCGGCCCGGCCAGACCCCGCCGGCCAGACCTGGCCAGACCCGGCCCGGCCAGACCAGACCAGACCCGGCCAGGCCAGACCAGGCCAGGCGCGACTCGACTACGTCAGACCATCGTTCAAATGTCTCACAAAATAGAACAAAACAACCTTAATAGAATAATTTTTTATTTCATTATCAAATAAAATACAAACTCGGATACAAATTTGTTCAACAACTTAAACACAAACATAATGTTTTACATTCAACACTTGTAATATATATATATATATAGTATTATAAGATATTATATGTATGTACAGTGAGTCCCAGAAGTGATGTCTAAATTCATTTAAAATTCAGCGGTGTGTTTTTTGGAAAAACACTCGGACTTATGGATTTTTATTTTTTAATGCGATTTTTTTATGCTCAATTCATGTATACAGGGCAGTCCAAAAAGAAGTTACGACCATCAACTTTATTTTTTCAAATATTTCATTTTTAAATTCTGCATCGAATTCGAAGTCTGTGTAAGAATTTTTAGATGTGCTTAAATATCAGAGTAATACTTATTGCTAAGTATAATTTTTCCATTTTAGGACACCTTAAATTTTAAGTAGTATGAGTGAGATTGGCCGTAAGTGGTCAGATAAATGGGTGAAACACCTCAAGTTATTATGAAATCAAATTCCTCATAGGAAGAATAAGATATAGTGTTTTAAAATTGTTATACAGCAAACCGGTTATCCTAGGTTAGGTCGAAATCGGTCCGATCCGGCCCGAAACGGACAGGCCAGCCCAGGCCCGATTCGGCCAGGCCAAGCCCGATCCGGCCAGGCCAAGCCCGATCCGGCCAGGCTAGACCCGAACCGGCCCGAACCGGCCCGGCCAGGACTGGCCCGACTCGGCCAGTCGGGCCTGGCCAATTCAATTTCAGCCCGGCCCGGCCAGGTATTACAAAGCATCCGGCCAGGTCCAGCCCGGCCAGTAAAATATGCAGATTTTCCCGGCCCGGCCAGGCCCGATTCCGGGCTTCTGGCCTCAATTCCCAACTCTAATTTAGAAACGATGGGATACGAACACATCATATCATATATGTCTGAATTTGACGATAGAAGGGCTTTCTAGAAATGTAACAATATACAGGGTGTTCCATTTGAAAAAATCGTGAGAATTTATGGTTTTCGAAATGTGGCAACACGGTAAAATTTTTTTATAAACTGAATATTGAGTAGGTAATTACATAATAAAGTAAATAAAATTAGAATTCTCTTGGCGCAAGTTGATGATCAAAAACTTAATTATTAACTTTTCTAGCACACTTTTAATATTGGCTTTTTCTTGAAGATAATTCTCAATAAATCCGTTTCGGTAGGCGTCAGACCCATCATATCATATATCATTGAACTTGTGTTTAGAAGGGCTTTCTGAAAATGTAATAATATATAGAGTGTGCTATTTAAAAAAAAAAGGAACTTTAGTATATCGCCCTGTATATAAACAGGTTATAAATTTGAAAATATTCAAAAATTGAAAATAACTGAAAAAACAATTCCATATAATTTTTTTTCCATGGGAGCTGTAGTTTCTAAGATAAGGTATAGGCCCATATTAAACGGGCCACCTTGTACATATTTAAGGAGCAGCTGAAATCCTATATGATGTGTCTAAAACTGCTGTTATTTTTAATTGTCTTACCATTTTTTTATAATAACCTGATTATTATGTAATACTTCAATAGTATCTTGGCAAAACATATATTTCTCATCCCTTATTTCTATAACTTCTAAAACCATTATAATTATAATCGAAGAGCAATAAGAAAAGAGAAGTTGTGTAAGTAACTTTCTTATTAGTAATGCTATTCATATCAATATTCTTACAAACTGCATAAACCTAGAATTTTCATTCACTTCAGAAGTGTCATTTAATTTTCCATATTTAAGTACCTAACAGAAACGGAAATTTTATAGATAAGGGATTCCTAAGAGTACAATCAAAAAATTACTGATTTACTCCTGACCAGTAATTTACATGATTTAAAGGGTAGTATCTCAAATAACTAGAATTTTCAAATTGCTAGTAATTTTCCGAAAATCACTCAACCGTTTAAACCAACATTATAAGTCGATATAATCATACAGTCGAAGTTCCCCAAGTTCCAATGTTTCAGAATATTTAATTTGGACCACAGTACATATTGTATCACATTCATATAATTATAAATAATATTATTATTGGCAAAAAAGCTAAATTCAATTATAATATTGTTACAGGTAAATTGGTGGACACATGCAACAAAGACTGTTTATTTACTGCAGAGTATCACAGTGGGCAGTTGGCGCTGAGAGATAGAAACGGAGCATACCTGAGTCCAATTGGTTCAAAAGCCGTCCTGAAAACTCGTTCCAACACTGTCACAAAAGATGAACTTTTCTCTTTGGAAGACTCTCTTCCACAAGCCAGTTTTGTAGCCGCATTGAATGCCAGATTTGTGTCCGTTAAACAAGGTAGGATTGTTATTAAAAGTTTTCTCTCAAGTAAAGCAATTGGGCGTCACATATTAAGAAGTATCCATGGGTCATTCTGTACATATTTTTCTGTCAACACTTTCTTTTGCTAGATATAGAGTGTGCCAACTTTTTTGTTGTCGGACGAAGTGGAATAAATTAGCAAAGTTGTGCTGCTTTTTGTATATAAATATGCTAGGTATAATCTTAATAACCACTCATATCGGTGAAGTCAACCCAGTTTGTATTAAAAAATAACAAACAATAGTAGGTATATTACATATTCAACGAACATATAATGATGGATAATATTATTTACGAGGGTGATGAAATCACCCGAGTGAATAATAGCCATTATATCCGAGTAGAATATTATACTTTATCCACGGCTATAAATAATGTATACATTTTTTGTCGTTTTATAAAATGACGCGTCGCACAAATTTTGACGTTTCAAATCAGTAACAAAATTATGTTTTCTCAAATCGTCATGGCTTACTAATAAAATGTTTTTAGCCCCGTAGGTAAATATTTTGTAAATTTTCCAATTATTCACTACAGTGAATAATAAAATCATTATTCACTACAGTGAATAATGATTGGTTTTATATTAAAATGACTTAATTAAGAGTAGCTACTTTATTGAAACATTATGATTTGTTACATAAATACCGTCTATTTTAATTTTGTGTAAAAAAATAATATATTATATACCTAGGTTGAGAAGTGAGCTATTATTTGAAATTATAATATAATATATAATACATATAATTTTCGCAGTAAATAATGGCCTTCTCAACCGAAGTATATCGGGTTATTCAGAACTCATCTCTCAAACTTTGAGGATATGTGCATCCTTAAATAAGAAATCGAAATCACCAAAAAAATTTTAATAAAAGTAATTAGGATTTCCCGTAAACAATGTTTAAAGTTATACCATTATAAAGGACTACGTAGCTGGGCAACTGTACTTCAACGACATCGGATATACCACATTCCGACAAAAAACAGTAAACAAGTTTTTTGTACCTGGAACGCGCCTACTACTTTAAGTTTATTTTAAAGTAAAAACGCTGCAAATCATTTTTGCGCCGGGTACGCCGGTTTTTTTCGTGCTAGCTAGTTTGCATTGTCAGTCCCAAGGTCACTCCATTACAGTGGACCAGTATCCAGCGGCGTGCAATGAAAAATTTTTAAATAGTTTTCAGACCCCGCCAAAAAAATTTTTTTTTGCACTATCACATTTCTACATGTATGTTGAACATCCCCAAATTTTATTATGGATAAGTTCAGAATAACCCTATATATATAGTATTTTTTTACTACTAATAGCCGAACTAACTCCAAAAGATCTTATTTTTATTTTAAAATCAGCCATTTCCCCTATTACTCAAACATATATAAAATTTCTCGGTCAATAATAGCTAATATAATATACTAAGGAGGAGACCTTGGTCTTTTCCTGCTCCAATGTAACAAATAAAGACTAAAACACACACCCTTACTTACAATAGCGCTCCGGTATTCTCCCCGCATGCGACTCGGTACCGCCATTGCAAGCGCATCAATGATGAATTAGCATTGAAAAGAATGTGAATTGATTCCTGAGTTTTTAAAAAAATTCCTTCAATTTAATTCATGAATTAATTCACTGAATTAAATCAAATCAATTAATTCATGCCAACCCTGATTATTAGTAAACGAATGTATAAGGATTAAAAGAAACTGTGACGATGATTTTATCGGGAATTTTAATAAGACAATAATTACTTAATTAACTAGACATTCTTTACTAGTTTTCCTTACTAAAATTTTATATGGCTTGGAAATACATACATGTATGTCGCGAGGTATGTCGTGTTCTACCTTCTGAACATTATTTGTTACCTTATTAGTGGTCAAATTCTTAGTACATAACTGAATCTGATTAGGTATATACTGATCTGATCAATTTAATGAGGGTAATTAGAGATAATTAAAAATAAATTCTCACAATATAATAATAATTAAACATAAACCAAACTGTTTAGATATAAAAATGTATCTACCTATCCGTTATCCTCAATTCTATAAAAAAGCCCAAAACATACCGTTTACCGATTGACCTTAACACACATAGCTGTTATCCAAAAATGCCAGTGGTACGTTAAACCATCAAATTGAGACGCTCCAAGCTAAGGAAGCATTCAAGTGGTTTAAACAGCCGTTGAAAAACGAGCAGACTAGGTATGCCTCGCTGTGCAGATGTTGCATTTAGAAAGCCCGCAGCTCTACACACCTTGACCTTCACCAGCTCAGCCATGTTAAAAAACGAAACTGGATACATTTACAGATTATAGTAAAATGTAAATGGTGTATCCGAGAATAACGTAAACCTAGAACTGCCTTAAGTTATTACGGTCAAAATAAGATTAGGTACCTATTTGCCCATTGTATGATTTGAATGCAATTTACATGAAAATACATACTCCCGTTAAAATTCCACAACTTCGAATCCAGTGGCGTGGCTAAGTAAAAGTGGAGCTAGAGGGGCGTAAGCCCCTAGCCCCTACCTATTCCAGCCCCTAGCTTCACAAACACTTCGTGAACATTCCTTTCGACTGAAAATTTTAAAGTTTCAACATTTACTTATTTAATGTTTCATTACCTCAAATTCAAGTAAAAAGCTATATATTGTTGGTATTTATTAATAACGTAATCTCTTTCTTATCTCTGGCAACAAGATTATGCGCAGGTTATACCGCTTGTTTGCCCCCCGACCGCAAGCCGGCCACACACTTTCTACTCCTAGTAGAAGTTTGTTTTTGCAAGATTTGCGGTTGTTTTAGTAGCTAGTATGTTTTTATTTCAGCGATAGTAAAGAATATTAAATATAAGAAAGAGCATGTTACATTTGAATAGACTATCAAATGCTATTTGCGCCCCCTAAAAAAGCTATACCACCTTAAAAGGTTCGGTACGCCACTCCTAAGGTCATCTTTCTTACTTTTTATACATATATACTTTATATACTGGTATACTTTTTTCGGCATATCTTTTTTATTATTAGAGATATACCCATCATATATACATCACACAATGATATATGAAATATATCATTGTGTTCGAAAAAACTGTTTCATTTAAACATATCAAAACATACAGGATTTGACATTATTAAAATAATAAAGTTTATACAGTGCGTCCATGATGAATGGAACAAATTCCTTTAAAATTTAGGTAATTATTTTTGGAAAACCGTTCGGACACGTCGATTAGTATTTTTAGTTGCGGATTTTTTGACATAAGAAAATTGTATATGTACAGGGTGTCTCAAGAAGAACATATGCAGTCATCATTGATTTTTTTAATGGAACATCTTGTTATTTTGCCATTTTTGAATTGTACGGTAAATTCTGAACACTTTTTGTGTAACATACCATATCTCTAAAATCAGCGGTTTTTGTAATAATGACGTTTGAAAATTGATATTTTTAAATACACACAAGTAATTAAATAAAATGTTTAAATTGAACAACCTTGAACATTTTTTTAAAAGCCAACAAAACTACCTGCTATGTGGCTATATCAAATTTTATCATAAAGAAACAATTTCTTGGTATTAATCGTTTTTCATTCCTTGACCCCTAGACCATTTTGAAGTAGTAGGTATTTTGTGACAATAAAAACCAATCTATCACCCAAGATCCCTAGGGATCTTGTCTATCACCGGCGTTTAGTTTGTCTGTGTCATTTTGTCAGTTCTACGTTTCATTTTAAAACAAAACATTGCACAATTATTATACACATAGATATAAAGCAATAATTGTTATTTAAATAAATGATTGATTAAACATTAATTTTTTTCCATTCATCAATTTTCAAACGTCATTAGTTATTACGAAGACCGCCGATTTTAGAGATATGGTATGTTATTCAAAAAAGTGTTCAGAATTTGCCGTACAATTCAAAAGTGGCATAATATACAGGGTGTTCCATTAAAAAAATCAATGATGACTGCATAATATATTCTTCTTGAGATACCCTGTGTACAATTTTCTTGTCAAAAAATCCGCAACTAAAAATTGTAATCGACGTATCCGAGCCTTTTTCGACAAAATAATTACCTAAATTTTAAACGAATTTGTTCCTTTCAACATGGGCGCATTGTATAGGTACGTGCAGCTTTATTAAGCCATTCTGTAAAAAAGTAAATATATGTAAAATAAAAAATCGAGTGGCCAGGGCGACATTTAAAAAAAATTCTGCATTTATAAAATAATAGATTTACGCCTTATTTTTGCCGCTCGTAATATAGACAGATTATGAAGCTGTAGTGAAATATGGAGAATACGTTGTTTTAGTCTTTGTATACGTAAAACCATTATTGTATTATCATGAACCTATAGTGTATTTAAATTATGTTTGACTTGTCTCCGGTGATACATATATATGGTATTCATAATATTTTATCAAAACAGTTATTACAATATTATCTATTGGATTTATTGATCATACTTATTGTTGACACTAACATGCCTTACCTACTGCAAGCTTTGTATTGATAAAACTATTGGTTACTGGCTTATTTATACGGCACTAATCAGCTTAAAAGTCACCACAGTTCGAATGGCTCTCTATTGTGCAGGCCTCTCTTCACATATAGCGAGAAAGGGAGCACCTGCAATAAAATCTTTTTATGTCGACCAATATTTGTATTGATATAGAATTAAAACCTAGGTGCATAGTACCTATATCTAAATGAAGTGTTCAACATTTTTTATCTACAGAGGTTGGATTAGCCAAGATTTGTTATTTTTTATGTCAATTTTAATGATAGGATGTTTTCAAAATGCTAGTTTAATTAGTAATTACTATTTATAACTAATTCTTATTTTTAAATATTTATATACATTTTTATTTGAACTTGTTTGAACGACTGACGAAAAGATTAAATTTACATAATTTTTTTAGTTCATTTAATTAAACATAGACTTTGTTAAAAATTATTTTTCAGTAGTAATAGTGTTGTTTCTGTCAAGTAAAACATTTTCACAACTAAAGTTCACTTCAAATGCGCAGATGTAAAAGCAAAACGCTACGCGGTACGATACTTTCTTCTTGGTCTATGTCGTTATGCTGGACGCGACATAAACCTGACGCCACTACCCTGCGATGACTTAATCATTATCGTATATGGTGGGATGAATGAGTTACCCCTTGTCTGTGCTGCGTGTTTGGAAGTAATATCGATAATGTAAACAAACTTTTAAATGTTTAAAACTTGAAGTCTGAGAATGACTACCTTAGAGTAAGATCAATATGGATAGATATAATGTTCCTGTGAGGAGTTTATGGGATAGTACTCTATCCTGGTTGTAACACCCAGTAATTTCTATGTTAGTAGTAATAGTCAACCCATTTTCCCAGATAGTACTTACCACCTGTGTACTGGGTTCTCTGGACATAGAGATCACATTTATAAAAATAAACCGTGTATTACTGTATTACAATCTTAATATATTGACAATTTGTCAGTTTATTTATACATTGGAGGTAATTCAAAACAAGCCTCGTACTAAGCTTGTTTGATTTCAAATTCTTTATGACGAAGTATGAAAATGATCACCTTAGAGTAAGATCAATTTGGGTAGATATAGTGGCCCTCTGAGGAGTTTAGAAGGTGGTAGTACCGTAAAACGGGGTGAATAGGAACGTTTTCTAACTTCTGCTTATTATATCTTGCTTGCCGGATAAAACTGACACAATTATTATTTCATATTATGAGTAAACCTCCAAAATAACGATTTTTGACATTGTTTTCAAGGACACTTTCCTCAAAAAGTTTTATTATTTTTTTTTCTGTTTGTTTCTATTCACCTCCAGAGGGGGGTGAATAGGAACACTCATATATTTTAAGGTATGTTTCTATACTGTCTGCTTAGGGGGTCAATAGGAACTAAATTAACATTTTTTAAAATGTTTCAATGATATTTAGTGCCTGCATTTGCCGAGTTAGCATCATTTTAGAGCAGTAGAGCAGGTTTAAAAGCAACAGGTAAGATTTCAAAATCATTTATTTCTGACACTTTTTAAGAGTCAAATAACAAAAATAAAGGGTTTAAGTCTCTAATATTCTGGCACATACGCTCTGCCAATTCTGTCCGATTTCTTCTGAGGAATGATTTAGCCCAGTCTGTGCCCGGCAAATTATTTCTGAATGTCTCAACTCCGGATTTGTCAAGATACGATTTTACAATCATTCGTAGGTCGTAGATGCCCATTGGATACCCCCACGAAGAGGTCAAAATCAACTTTTAAACTAACAGTTTTTCTAGTACGTCTGGTAAAGCAGTCTGCCCTCCTTGTTTTAACATTTTTTTCCCATATTTTACATGCCTGAAATTACGAGTACAGTTTTTGGAATTTGGAATTTTTTGACGGCCTTTCTATACGTCATTCCTCTCTTCACAGCATCTACAGCACATTGCAACTGGTCCGGATCATGTTTTTTATAACGTTTAGAATGCGGATCTGGTCGGTAGGTCCTCATTATTGCGCGTTCCTATTCACCCCTTTAAAAAATTACAGATCATAGTTTTATTTATCTATCCATCTGATTTAAACGTACTAGACTTTATAAAAATGTGTAAATAATCGATAAAAAATTGTTTCAAAACCCACCTGAATAAGGAAAAGCACTTTGCAACTGAAGTTTTGACGACCACCCAAAACAACTAAATTTTGACAGCGCGGGAAATAGACTTGACAACTGTCAAAATTGTTAGTGGAAAAGGGTTGACACCTTAAAACAGAATCTGCCTAGATTTCCCTATGTAAAGCCGTTTTTTATTTTTGTTTTAAATTATTATGAGGGTCACAAGAAAATTATTTAACTTTTTCCGTCTGTCTGTTCCTATTCACCCCGCAGTTCCTATTCACCCCGTTTTACGGTAGCAGTAATATTGGGGCGCTGCAGTTTGGCAAGTAGGGCACTAGCAGGTCTTTTTTGCCTACCCCTTACCGACCCCCTACCTCCTACTCCTATGTCCAAATTTCTATTCATATGAGGAACTCCACCTTCTCTTTCTGCTACTTCCTGGTACCGAAGTCATCCCATAATTTCTCTAGGATCGCATATTGCTTTATCAAGCGAAAGCACGTTTCTCAATTCTCTCCATATTCTGAAATCATAGGATCTTCCTCAATTCCTAACACGAACAGGTAGATACTTTTTAAAAACACGTAAAAATATTTACTAAAAACAAATATAGAAATACTTCTACCAATTTGGGCAACACAATCATAACAATACTTAAGTTAAGTCAGACAAAACAAAAATAGTTTTATTTGTTATAGGTACCTACATTAATAATAATTTTCTAACACAAATTTTATACGAATCATAAAACTTTCTAATAATTATCAGTCAGATGAGCAAATTAATTATCTCTTCCATATCTGAAACTAGTTGAAAAATTTAATAAATACCGTTTAACATAAATTTCTTGTGGTAATTATATTAAAGAGGATAATAGTTTTTATAAAACGCTAATTAAATCGGATGCTCATTACGAAATGCATTAGACTGTAGATAATATTCTTAGAATTAAAAATGTGTTAGTCCACTAATTAATCAGATGCAATTACTACCAGAGAACATTTTTTAAAAGTGGAATCCACAGTTATTATCTGTAGAAATTTAATATTTAGTCCATATTCACAAATAAAAAGAAGAAACCAGTCAAAAGTGTAACTAAAGATTATTCCAATTTTTAACACATCATGCGTTCATATCAGAGTTTAAATTACTTTCTCACTGCTCCGCTTCGCGTCGTTCGGACAAGCAGTGAGTGCGGAAAAGACACTTTCCACATGTGTTAGGAACAACGTTTTTTCTACGGGCGTGAAGAAAATTGACATAAGAAAAATAAATATTTTAATTGAACAGAAACAATTATACAGAAATAGGTCAACGTTTTTTTCTACGGGCATGAAGAAAAGTAACATAAGAAAAATAAATATTTTAACTGAACAGAAACAATTATACAGAAATATGTATTACTTGTTATTTATGCTTATATTAAAAGTACAGGTGGTAGCATTCTGTACATTAATAGCAGATGCTAACTGATTTGCTCCTGGGAAACTGGAAGTAGAAGAGCTGGGTCCCGCTAAGATAGATTCATAGCATGGATCTGCCGCTGAATTATCCAATTCAGATATGGACAAGATTTTATTTGTAATTACTTTTTTATGCCCAATTGACTCGTCTAAATATCCTTCGGCTACACTTGTTGATTTCCAACCACGTAGGTAATCTTTTTATACTGGTTATGCCTTCACCAGTATCAGCCAAAATTGATGCGGAGGATCTACGGAAACTGTGGCCTGTATACAACTGGGGATTAGGGAGCTGTAAATAAGCGGCTATTTCAGATGGACTTTTTCCAAACGTATTTACTCCAACGCACTGAACAGTACATTTGCCTCTTTTATATGCTACAAAAAATCGCTTGTGCGGCGTTTCCGGCTTTCTCAAATTTTTGTATTTTTTATACAGAGACATTACATTTCCATCGTTTATTTTATTGCAAATCACAAAACATCTAGATGTGTGATTCTTGCTGTCAGGGATATTTATTATTACTATATCTTCCTTTTCTTCAATATCATCAAGAGTAATTTTTGCTAATTCATCGCGGCGGCAGGCACCAGCTAGGCCAAATATTGCAACGATTTTTATCATTAAATATACATCATTTGGTGCTTCGTGTAAGAATTTTGCTATTTCTTGTTTGTTAAAAACTTTTGATTTCTTTGGTTTGAATCCTAAACTTTGTTTCTTAAGATATGCAGTTAATTTGAAAAATTTACTTATGTCTATGTTGTTTTTTATTTTTGTAACACTTTTGAGCATCGAATATCTTGACCATAATGTGTTTGGCTTACATACCTTATTTAGTTGAAAGAAATATGCTAGAAATATTTTTTCTTTTAAATTTTTGACACTCTTTTCGGTGCACCAATTCATAAATTGAGCGTATTCCTTTTCGTATCGTCCTTGAGATTTTGCCGGTAATAAACTCATGTTTGCCATTTTCGCTTCATTTAGAACAAATTCTGGGACATCATCGTCTGAAGAGTCAGAACAATTATGCATTTTTGACTTTACTTTAAAAAATATTTCGTTTTATATTGAAATAAATTGTGAGATGTCAAGTGCACACAATGCTGTCTAATAATTAGAAGTGTCAAGCATTCCTTTTTCTTTATGTCAAAATCGGAACAGTGACAACATGATTTTTTGGAATTAAGATAATATTATGATCACATTGCAAGTAATACATAGGTATTTATTTTCCGCACTAGTGCGGAAAAATGCAATTTTCTACACTCAAATGCGTGCAGAAAATTGTAACTTTCCACACGCCCATAGAAAAACTTTTTTTTCTACGGGCTTTTTCTACTCCCGTAGAAAAAGCTTTATAGACTTGCGTAGAACAGTTTATTGGGTATTCATGAGGTTTTTGAACTCGCATTGCTCTATCAAAAAATTCCTCTTGACTTTTTCTTGACTAAGTAGTTATCTATCTATAAAAATTCAAGAGTATTTTTTTTAGTAAATTGAATGGGTGGTTCAGTAAAGCGAGGTTTTTAATTTAGCCAACATTTTTTATTTCGAAAAGGGCATCACGTAATACCGGTTGCACGCCACTGGAAATACATATTAAACTAAAATTTTGTATTATAGTGCCACAGAGTAAACATATAATATTTAATCTGCTAGAGCACTATGCTGTGGTATGCAGTACCAATTTGAAAGGAATATATTTATTAGATTCAGAAACAGAAAAAATACCTTTGTTTTCAACTTGAACACCCTGTAACTTGGAAAAGAGGAACTTTTGGCAAGTCAAGTTTAAATAGATACGGTTAGCAACTTGACCTAACAAATCCCTTATCTTCGACATCTAAAGAATACATAGACAGTTGATTCGTTAGATTCGTTTCATCATCAATAAATTGCGCAACCCGCAGAAATTCCAGCCAACTGTTGCCAGAAAGGCCAGAAAAATAAAACCCGCAGTACCCTACCTCAACTACTTGAATGCAGCAAAAAGTTTATAAAAGCTTATCGAAAAAGTTAAAAAAACAATAGAAACTTGTTTATAACTTATAACATTCAAATACTGTCATCAGATATAATTTGCTATCTGTGTGTATATTTACTAAATTTATTTACGACATTTTGCCAAATCTGACAGTTGCAATTATACCGAGATATCAAAAGTGGTCTTGGTCAAAGGTGATCCTGAAATGGAAAATTGCCTTATAGCTTAGCTGTCTTGTTTGTCTAGCTGACAAACAAAACAAATTTGAAAATAATTATAATGAAAGATTAATAACGTAGATAATGTCTGTAACTTATTTGTGGTGTTGTGAGTGTATGACTCATGTATTATATTTACTAAGCCGGATTTAATAATAAAAAATCAAGACGATTTAGCTAAAGTTGCCTATAAAACCCTTTGATACTATTATTGATATAATTGAAACCAAGGTATTAAAAAGTAACACTAACAAAGCTCCTTTCAATTTTATTATGAAATAGGCCTTTAATACTAATAACGTTTTTATTGACAAAAAACACAAATTAATCTTGCTTTATCTCAAACCTTGTTTAATGCATAAGTTTACACCTTTCCTCGTTTATCTAAAGTATTCTGTAGAGTTTCTGGTGTTATGGTTACACATTCTACAACAATTCTTTTTTCAACTCAACTTGGTAGGTATATGCAAACTTATCAGTTAGTTCTCGTGTTGTATATGCTACATGTACACCAATGTACAGGGTGGTTCAAATTGGTCTGTTTTCAAGGGTTACTGCGAATCTGTCATAGATAGAGCAAATCTGATGTCTACAGCTCTTTTTTCTAGAAAATAACAATGGCGCAAACCGCATCGCTTTATCTCTTACCGTTTTCCGACTGGTGCCCTTTTCTCATGTCCCTTTCAAGATATCTTAAAACGGTTTGAACATTCTACTTTTTAGACATACATTCGATGGCATAAAAATAAATGTGATCATATTTTTAGTTTTCGCGATATGACCACAACAACTTGTGTTTTTTATATGGAACGCCCTGTATTATATTTCAAAAACGGAAAGAGATTTGTGTAGATTTGCGTAAAATATGAAATTTTTAAGATACTCGTACCAACGATATTTAAGTTTTCTGACTGAGAAGGCTTTAAAAACAAACAAGTTTGATGTTTAATATTATTAGAAGCGTGAAAACCGACCAATTTGAACCCCCTACACCGTCCCGTTGGAAAAGCCATGCTGAAGAGTTTATCATCATATAGTTGAATATACGTAACCAACCTAACATAGTCAATGTCTTGTCCATGATGTAGTTGTTAAACAGAAATTTCACAAGTTTATCAGACAAGTTTGTCAAAATGTAATTTCTGCACCTCTCTGCATTGACAGTGAAATAGAAAAAAGGGAACAATTTATTGTTTTGCGAGAAACTGCCCCATATGTGGATTTTCAAAGGTCCTCATTCGTATATTTTAAAAATTAATGTACCCCGGAAGATAAAACATGCGGTTCGTCAGAAAAAAATTGCATTAAATTATCGATAAACCACTGGCAATACGCAAGTCGCCTGGGGTGGTATACTGACAAAAGGGTTTAATATGATTGCATCTTAGAGACCCTAGCAAAATTTAATCGGGAGGATGTATACACTATAATAATATTAATAATCATAATAATTGTGGTACTGATAATAGGAGCCCTCGGTGGAGCAAGAGATACACTGCATTCGGAACTGAAGATCATACCAGCATGCCGCAAATCGGCAGGTCTTCTAGCCGGAAGAATGTAGAAGGCGGTCATTCTGGGCTCATTACGTTTACTCAGGGCACACGATTCCCGGACTCAGTAGTTACTCTTATCGACGGGCGTGAGGAGTAGCTACTGTTAACCACCAGCAGCCGACCCTGAGAATCGGAGCCAGGGAACCGGTTGACTGAATTTCAATAAAAAAAAAAATAATAATAATAATTCTGCGCCACTCGTACGAGATAGACGAAATACCAGTGCTGCTATTCGCTCCGGCGGATATTGAGTCCGTTGTGGGGAATGAGAGGTGCCAAATTTATTGGAACTACTCATTTCTCATGCTGAGGCAGATTCGAGCTAATAAGCCTGATGTAGTCCTCCTCGACCACCAGCTCGAGACAATGTTTGTCATCGAGTTCTCGGCTCCTGCCGAGACCAATATTGGAGGAGGAGAAACGGACGAAATTTCGAGACTTTCTCTTCGAACTCCGCAGACTCCATCCAGAACATACTGTGAAGCTTGTGGTACTAATAATAGGAGCCCTCGGTGGAGCAAGAGATACACTGTTATCGGAACTGAAGATCATACGGGCATGCCGGAAGGCTCACGTCTACTCACGGCACACGATTCCCGGACTCAGTAGTTACTCACCCCACGGGCGTGGGGAGTAGCTACTTTTAACTGGATTTAAAAAAAAAAACAAAATAATTTTAAATTATCACCGAAAAGTTTTTCTGCTCGGTAGATTTGTCCATATTGCAAAAGTATAAATCCGCCTCTGGTACGTATAAAGTCTGCATATTAGTTTCTTAAGGCGCAATTCCATTGGGGCAACATTAGGCAACATGTAGTATGCTACACGTCGTCTGGTGTTTCCTGATTTGTAGATATGCGGCTATGCCACAGCCTTTAAACAATGTCGCACGAGCAACGTGTCGCCTAGTATGACATGCGGTTTGTAGCATATGTTTGTAGCGTGCTTCTATAATCAATTCAATAGAGGCAACTTTAATTTGCAGCATCATGTCTTTACAAACGCTCGCAGCGGCTGCATATTTGGTTATAGCATTGAATAGAAAAAAAAGAAGAAAGCCAAGGTGGTGGAGGAGAGAGTTATATGTTGGAGGTGAAGAAGCTCGGAATAATTTTTTTAACAAATTGATTGCTGACGATGAAGCTTTATTTCGAAATTTTACGCGAATGAGCAGAGAAGATTTTGAATACTTACTAGGGAAGATCTCGCCGATTATAAAAAAATGTGACACCAACTTTCGTGAGGCAAAACCAGTTCATGTGAGGTTATTAGTAACATTAAGGTATTTAGCTACCGGTGATAGCTATCCCTCACTTATGTATCTGTTCCGGATCTCAGAACCAAGCATTTCGCGAATTATTCCAGAGGTATGCAGAGCTCTGATCGACGTCTTACATGATTTTGTCAAGGTAAGTAAAATTATTATTACATTATGTTAAATATTTTATTGTCCATAAAAAATATATTATTACAAGATTTCAAATATCTTATTCTGATAAAGGGTTACTAACTAGGAATTCAGAGAGTATTGGAAAAGCTGATAAGTCTTCTCGTTGTGTCTTGTTTCGAAAGTTATCGAGTGGCTGTACATAGCTATTGGTGGACCCAGAAAACGTTGATTGATGCGAACAAGCAGATGCCACGGAGGGTGGTCCACTGTAACTATTTTCATAGTTTTCAAGAGGTGTGGAAGTGCGAGTACTAGCGTTGGTATCATATTTGCCCATACCTGCTTCAAATAAGATATTATTCATCAAGTGCTTTACAATTGTTCGTGCTCTAGGAGTTTGATTTCGCAGCTCATTAGCTACATGCTCTCCGTACGTTGAACACTCATCTCTTTGACATGCACTTTTTAAAATCCTATATGCTTCTTCTTCGCGATCCGAAGGAGATTTGGAGCGCTTCTTTTTTCCTGTGTTTTTCTTCGGGGCAATGCCTATGTCACTTCCCTCTTCACAGCTTTTGCCTTCGCGTTTATCACTGACTTCTGTTTGACTATCTTGCGTATCTGAGGCCGAAAAATCATCCCCATTCTGCAACAACAAAAATACAAATAAAATAAAATATTAATTAATAATAATAATTAATTCTTATAATATAAAATATAATACACTCAAAGCACCTCAGTAAATGTGAACAGCGCACGTGAACAACCATAATTAGCGTTCGTCGCATTCAAACACTATATATGATTGATTGGCCAGCGTGTTGCAGATTTCAATTATCACGTTCTGACCGTTGTTTGCATTTACTGACTCTAGTTTCAGTATAATTTAGATGTATCAACTGAATTATAATTTATTTTTCCAGATTCCAAGCACTGAAGATGGATGGAGAAAGATAGCAAGAGATTTTGAAGTTTCCTGGAATTACCCACATTGTGTTGGAGCTTGTGACGGAAAACACATCGTTATGCAAAATCCTAAAAACAGTGGTAGTCTGTTCTACAACTACAAAGAAACTTTCAGCATTGTTTTGATGGCAGTTGCAGACGCCGACTATAATTTTATATATGCTAATATTGGTTGTCAAGGCAGAATATCGGACGGAGGTGTTTTTCGAGAAACAACATTTTACAAAAAGTTGGCAAATAATAACCTAACATTACCACCTCCGCAGTCACTTCCTGGCAGCAATAAGTGTTCTCCCTATGTTATATTGACGGATGATGCGTTTCCTCTCCAGGAACACATCATGAAACCGTTTAGCGGCTACCATGACAAAGGTTCTTCTGAAAGACTATACAACTATAGACATTCACGCGCTCGCAGTGTAGTAGAAAATACCTTTGGGTTGCTAGCGTCAGTGTTTCGTGTCTTTAGGAAACCACTAATGCTAAATGTGGAGAATGCTGAAATAATTACAACAACATGCATTTATCTTCATAACTTTTTGAGAAGAAGTAAAACATCGAGACCAGTGTACTCTCCTCAAGGAATATTTGACAATGAAACACGAGATGGAAACATTATTCCAGGATCATGGAGGGTAATTACCCAAGGCGACACTGGTATACAGGATTTACAACATAGAGCACGGAGGTCAACCTTTGAAGCCAAAGAAGTTAGGAACGAATTTATGAGATATTTTACATCAGATGAAGGACGTGTACCTTGGCAAGATCTTTATGCCTAAGTTTAAAAGTATTATTCTACAATAATTGAAGTGGATATCTCTAATTATACTTAAATTTGTATGTTGTTATGTGTTCTCGATTCGTTGACTTTCATTTTAATTATTCACTTTATCGACTGAATGCTCTAGTAATACATCTAGTTAAGTATATAATAATATTCCGTTGTAAAATATTGTTCTTATATGTATCCACTTCAATGGTTGACCAGTATATATACATAAAGTTTAAGTAGATGTATTCTCGAAAACATTGAATAAATTGAAGATTCTAGTATTTGTAAGTTTACATATTTTAATATAAAAAAAACTCACCACAGAGTCCTCTCCGTCGTCACTTGCCGTGGACGTTGTTGGTCTAGGTTGATCGACGTCTAGTAAAAAACTTAACAGGTCAAATGCAAACCATTTTGCTTTCTTAGAAGGAGATGAACCACTCTTCTTTTTTGATTGTTGTAGCTTTTTTCGTTCCCGATGGAAAGCTGAACGCAAATTCTTGATTTTCTTTTTCAACTCAATCACAGTGCATTCGTATTTACTAGCTAACTGTTTCAACTTATCATTTTTAAGTCTGTTGTCTTTATAATCAGCAATTTTATTATTCCACAATTCCGGAGAATTATGATAATCTTCAATAAATAATGTAGTTTTCTCATTATTCCATTCCATGTTGCCGGATACAAGTCGCACCGATCCGCTGACTGTTGGATAATGACGACATCGTTCGACACGCTGAATCTTGTCGAAAATTGACGAATGCGTCTAGGCAACAACGGTAGACATGTGGCATGCGGCAAATATACATGCTACATGTCGCTTGATGTTGCTTCAGTTGAAAAACTGAGTGTAGCATGTGTCATTGTCGCATGCTACATGTTGCCTAAATGTTGCTCCAATGGAATTGCGCCTTTAGATGTTGTTAGAGGTAAGCTGAACGAAGCGCCATATTTAAGCCGACACGACGTCTATATTTTGTTTTATATATTTCTGTGGTAGTATGCTTTGAGACATGTGTTATATTTGACATTGATAAGCAAAACAATTCAATGGTTTTGTTTTAAATTTGGCGGATGGTCATCGTTGACTCTAAATATTTAACCGAAGAATGTTAATGTATTGTAATCTAAGAGGTTTGCATTGTCAAAAAAAATATATCTATAGGTGTTAAATCGAGGAGATGTGTTGGTTTTCAATCATTTTAATATTTGAAAGGTAGGTCAACTGTATGTAGCGTTAACTTCAATTTCCAAACAAAAATTGACAATTCTCTTTGACATCTACGTATGTGATTTGCAAATTTATTTTCTTATGATTGGTATAGGTATGCTCAATTTTTTGTGTGAAACACAAACTCTTTTATTTGAAACCTGCATGTGACTAGTGAAATGTATGTGTGTTATGTATTGAAACTAATGTAATTTATCTACTCATAATCTTCTAGATCACAGTCGAGTTGGCCGTGTTATACTTGTTTATCGAATGGTTTGAATTTGCACAGTTGTTTATAATTATTTATCTCGTTGGCTCGGTAAGTGGTGCCACTGCCTTAACTGGTGGTTCTTAAAAACTAATTTAAATTTCTAATGTCAAAATTGTCAAAGGACAAAAAAGATAAAAAGAGGGATAGAGATAAAGAAAGAGATGGAACTTGTCGTTTGTGACATCAATTGGTTTTATATTATGGGGATATTATTTATTGTAGTTATCTAGTGGATAAGATTTGTTACAAATGTATGCCAGATGCTTCAAAATAATTGAAATCGTAGGCGGTTTTTATTGTAGTTTTAAGTAGGTATATTGTTTGCATATAAAAGCAGGTAACAAACTAACTATAAAAACGATAACAATAGAAAACTTACATGCAATGAACTCTATACTAAGTACTTATAGAGTTCATTGCTTACATGAAACATAAATACTGTTGACAGTTGTCACTTCTCTGGATAAGTGCTGCCAATGTCGGTAATTTCCGATAATGGTTTAGTCCAGTTAACAATCCTTGGGTTTAAATAACTCCCATTGGAAGTTTTATTTTTAAAGCCATATTTTACATAAAAATTGAAGAGTGTTAAAAGATCCATATGTTTCATGGTATTTTGCCACGGTTATCAAGTTGTATGGCAGACAAGTATAATAAAAAGTATTTTGATTTGAATTTAGATGTATATCAAGATATTGTCTTTAGCGCAGTTTGCATTCCATTTAGTATTTATTTTTAATGAGTGAAAAATTAAATTAAATATTGGGTGTTATTTTCCAAGATGAGGGCAATAGCACCGAGAAAACAATATGCACATGGACATGCACATCCACATGAAACAATGCATATGTATAAATAGCCACCATTTTTCACCAACATGCACGAATGTTGATTTTTGGTATGTTGTTACTGAGCACTAGTAAGTACTATGCATACTATGCAAATTTTCCAGTTTAGGGGAATTATTTTCAGGTAAAACCCTAATATGATTGGACTATTATGCGGATGAGGTGATTTGCCAAACTCGCGCGAAGGACAGAGATAATTTGTATATATGTTTGTGCATGCCGTCAGAATCGGATTTTTCTTAGTTTTATAAGTTCTATATTAAGACATCTAACACATGTCTGCAACGAGTTTTTATAGCAAAAACTCTTGGGAACGAACCTAATCTTTGGAGGGGCCAGCCTTGATATAACCAGAGACTATATAACTCATAAATAAAGCGCACTGATGAAAACACAGTATGGAGAGACGAGGCAATATAGTAAAATTGTTTTACCTATATAGATATAGTTTTCTTTCTTATTGCTTATCTTTGTCCACACACAAAAACTTCATTTAATCATTGTACAACAATAAGTCAATAGCCTCAGTGGCATAAACTAAAGGGATAGGCTGAATCTTGATTTGCATTTAGTAGTTGAACAGTTGTGTATAGGCAGTGTATAGGTGCATTGTACAGGTGCATTTTGTAACAATATTTCTTTGGTTAGTTCAATTTAGTTCAAAGGCTCAAATGCACATCAGAATAAGGTAAAAAAATACGAAATGTCTTGTCTTCTTTTATATACTTCAACTGAATTTTATGTTCAACTCAAGGTCATTGTTTTAAAATATACAATAAGGGTCCCTTAAAAAAGCTCTATTGATATTTTAATAGCTTGCGTGGGAGTAGAGTGTGAAGTGCCATATGGTTCTGCCCTGATATATAATCTTTATTTAGATGCTCGTTTTCTTTTTATGTACAGACAAGGCCACTCTTTTTAGTTGATGTGATTCAGTATTTGATCAGTGAAAAAGCTAATTGTAGCGCTTGTGACTACAAAATCACATGCCCTATCACTGTTTTTTTAGGTTTCCAGATCCTGTATAAAAATATATAAGTAACAAAATGATAGCGTTATTTTTGTATAAATACCTATAGAGGTGAATTAATTAAGAATGATATGGATGTATTTTTGGAAACAAAATAATAAATGACAATATTATCAAAACAAAACACGTTGAAAAAATGCTGAAATGTGTTTAATATAATCCAATAATTAATAATAATGCTATCGTTTTGCCCAATAGACGATACCTATATACCGACATAATTATTACTCCTCTAAAACAGTGATGACGAACCTTTTGAGAAGTAGGTCGAATTTTGTTCATTATTTTTTTTAATAATAGCCCGGGGTCACTAAGTCAGTAGCGTCTCTTGGAAAAAGGGGGAGGGTGTCGTAAAAAGGGTGCCTATAATTTGGAAACATCGAAAATTTGTTAACAGAAAAACTTGATGGGTGACTATTTTTTGGTTCTCGCTTTGAAAATCCTCTCTTTTTGTTTCAAAACTTTTACTTTTGCAACTGAAGAGTTGAAAATAATGGTCGACGTCAAAAAAATTATATCAATGGGGGGATTCGATAATTGTATTCGATAATTCGTTTATGATAATAAAAATAAATTTATAAAAATAAACGAGTGGGTCATTTAAAAAGCTTTCGTAGGTCAGTGTCTGACCCGCGGGTCATGTTCGCCACCACTGTTCTAGAAGGTGAAATAAAATAAAACTTTTATTAATGATTTAAAAATAGCTGGGTAGATCACGAACGGTGGAGATTTTTCAGTGAAAATGTGACACTGATGAAATATTCGATTTATCAATTTAAAATTATTTTTAACTTAATCTTAATGTATTACGGAAAATTTAAGTAGCTGATATAAACACATGAAAGAATTTCCAGATTTCAATGGTTTATTTTAATTTCAACAGGCTAAAATTTATTACGGGATTTCTGTTGACTATAGACTTAATATATACAAACACAGTAATATTAACTGTTTCCCACAGTAAAGTTTTCACTGGTGTACGTACTAAATATTACCTATAATATACTTATTTCCTAAAAAATCCCTAGTTTATGTTAACCCGTCCAATATGAATATATACAGGGTGTCCACCTAGTGCGCGGAAGTCCAATATCTAGGTTAGCAAAGATATTTTAAATTTTTTTTCTACAGCGTTGCCTAATTTCTGGAACACCACAAAATAAAAATAAATTCGGATGTACAGGGTGTTCAGTTTATTCTGTACAGGCACTCACTTTGTTATTTTAAATAGCAACCTATGTTTTTTATTATTTTATCGAATTCTACGTGATAAATTAAGGACAGTTTGTCTAATGCACGCCTATCAAAATATTGATAGTATCCAGATATCTAACTTGATTTTTTTTTCTTAAAATTAGTCACTTTTTATACATGATATAACATTTTGGTTGTGTGAGCAGCTAGAAAGAATTTTTTTGGCATACTGTATAGGGAGGGGCTCTTTCGAAAGAGGTATCAAAAGTTGAACTGCAATATACAGTGTGCAAAAAAATTGTGTCAAATATGACAAACGAAAATTTCCAAAATCTCCGCTAATTCAAATGGAACATCCTGTATTTTATTAAACCATGAAATGCACTTCGACAGACCCTACAATTTTGCAATAGCTTTGTGACCTAAGTTGTGTACAGTTATTGCAAAAAACGCATTTTTATGGAAAACATCGGAATTGCCCGCGTTTCTTTATCGAAATAAATCTAGTAAGCGCATTTCCTTAAAATTTATAGATATTTAGATTTTTAGGGTACAAATTTTTAAAATAGCGAAAATTAAATATTTTAATAAATAAGAGGCTATGAAAATTAATACTTTATTTACAAAGAAAAAAAACTACATACTTACTTATTACACTTGATGAAGAATTAGTAAATTATAGTTCCAGACTATTATAAGTTACAGCTTCTTTTTTCAAGGATATCATCCAGATCTAGATTTACAAATATTCCCTCGTATTGACTGCTTTGTAGGCTTGAAGGAAAGATTTGAAAGAAAAGCAAATGAGGATTATAACTTCAAGTTAGTAAAGAGGATAATCAATTGAATATTGTGCTAACTAGAGATGGGAATACCGGTTCCTCTTCTGTCGCGTTACTTTGGCGACAGCTCCAGAAAAATACCGCGATAAAATACCGCGCAGTGGCATATTAGTTTCCTTTTTTTGTTCCTTTCCAGTCACGGATCTCTTAAAATAAACAAGAAATCCGTTTTTATAGTACAGCACAATCGTTACTCAGTAACCGGTTATTTCGTCAATCTGGAACGCGATGGAACGGTTCTATTAAAATACCGCTCCAAAATCGTGGTATTCAAATACCGACACATCTCTAGTGCTAACTAAAGTGGATGAAATAAATATCAGTTCATTCACTTTTTAATTTATCTTAAATTAAATGTTCAAAATGTCCGCCATTGTTTTCTACACAAAGGACAATTCTACGTTGAAAATTTATTTGAATATTGCTCAACATTAAGGGAGTTATAGCTCCACAACAAATACGTTTCTAATTTTTCGTTTTAAATCTTCAATATCCGTTGTTGATACTTCATATACGCGTTCTTTAATATCCCCAGAGGAAAAAATCCAGGCTATTCAAGTTTGGCGAACGTGCGGACCAAGGAACTGGACCTCCATGACCTATCCACATTTCGATATATTTGATTTAAGTTTTCTCTAATCTGAAAAAGTAAATAGTAGGAAACATATAATCGAATAAAATAATCAAATTACCATCAAACTGGAATGTAGAGGGGCACATTCAACCACCGTTGAATGAAATCATTGGGAGCCATATTATGTCTCAGGAGAATGGGAAGTTAATTTTGCAAAAAATGTAAGTACACGTTTGTGTTTAAATTGCCCTCAAAAAAGTATGGTCCAACAATATGTTCTTCACATATTCCAGCCCACACGTTCACTTTGAAACGATGCAGATGGTCTACCACTCGCAATAACCTGGGATTACTGTCAGCGTAGTGATGAAAATTACGATGATTGGGTATACAACTATTTGAAAATTTGGATTCATCAGTGAACAAGACATTCATAAAAAAGTTTGGATTTTCTTGAACTTTTTGCTGCGCCCAACGGCAAAACTGTAAAGGGTTTTGGAAATCCTGATGCATCAATTCGTTGCGGGTATTCACTGTGATAGGGACGAAACTTAATTTTTTTCAATATTTTATTTGTTAAACTTTGGGAAACTCCGATGTCATTACTAATTTTCCTGACACTAATATTTGATTTTTGGATATATATACACACGTAGTAACCCGCGGTTACTATACGTTAATCGGATGCGTCCACTTCTTTCTTTCTTTCACTTTGACAGTTAGATAACTTTGATAATTGTGACATTGGAAAATTGAATTTGTAGTTTCCAATGTCAGAACATGGTGGAACCGGTGGAACTATTTACCGGCTTTCCAAGGCAACGAGGTAAACCACTAACCTAATGTATGGCGGTAAGTATATTCCTCCTTCGAAGTCGATCCCTTTCGAAACTCAAAATGTTTTTAGACAACACGCTTTTATGTTAGTTATCGGTAATTTCGATGTAGGTACTTGTGTAATAATTATTACCGATAATAATGTGCAGTCAAACTTTTTTGGTTGACAATTATCGAGATATTTTTGCGACATAATCTATGTGACTACGTTCACAATCTCCTAAATCACAGTGCAGTTTGTTCTGCGGATAGCGTGTTTTAGTCGATAATGTTATGTTAATCGAGAAATGTCACAAAAGAACTTAAAAAATGTTTTCCTTTAAAGTATTTTTATGAAGACGTTGGATTTCCAACAACTGCGATCAGACGTATGGGATCCTTAATCGCCTGCTTCTCGACCAGTCTTGACGTGCATCTCATAGAGTCCCGATTGCATCAGAAACATACCAATTCATACCATGACTACGAAACTGAATTTTAACACGCCGTAAAGGGCTGAAATTATATAAATTTGTTGTCACATTTCTCTTTTTTCTTGACATTAATAATAACAAGATACCATCATCATCGTGTTCTTTTAAGACTAAGAATGACACCATACTCATTTCGGATAGCTACCTATTCCCCCATGAATCGCAGTGTATACTGATGTGTGACATTGTGACTCACATGTTCGTCGCATGTGGGAAAACATTGCAATTTATAATCACGGCTTTCAGACGCATGCGTCTAGTCGCAGGCGTCAATCGCAATCGCAGACGCAGATAGAGAAAATTTCACCTTTAAAAGGATTATAAGTGGTCAAATATTTATAAGTAAATAACTACGAAACTAGTAATGTGAATCGTATTGTGTTGTAGCATTGAACGCTATTCAAAAAAGATGATTATGGTAATTAGGAGTAAAAGCTGTAAAGTTGATGACAGTCATTAAAAAGAAATAATGAAATTAAAGTGGAAGAAAAGTTGTTTAAAATAGATAGATAGCTCAATGCAATGCATACAACTTAATAAGTCAGAACATGGTTTAGAAATGTGAAAGGTATGAAGTCATTTTCTAAGGAATGTTTTAAAGCTTACCGCTCGTGTCTATGGTAGACGAGTGATTGATAAGGTATAATGACCTTAACATAAACTAGTGGATTATAAGAACCATAGACATATAATACTAGGGGAGACAGAACATTCCATTAGAAAAACACCATTTGTTTACAATCATACACACTTTCACACTTGTACATAAGTTGGAAGGAGATGGGTTTATAAAATGGCAATACTGTAACCTAGGCGTCCACGTCCGATGTTATCTTTACCAGTGGTGTGCAGTTTTTTTTAGGGATCATTACAATAAGTTTTAATTTAAAAGTTTATTTATGTTAGAACTGAGATTTGTGTGGGAGCAAATAAGACATATATGGTGTTTCATTAATTGTCCTTGGTCTTGACACAGCTGGTCCTAATATTCGGCCTTCCTGTGTTTCTATTGCACCGAAGAAAGTTTTGCCCATGCCTAAACGGATGCTACCTGTAACATTTTAAAAGACATAGGTATGAATGATTTTTGAGAAACTATTCTGCATAGTAGAGCGCTATAAACGCATTTCTCTACTGCAGGTTTTCCTTTTGAATATTGTATGGCAGTCAAGCGCTATTCACACCTTTCTCGACTGCAAACCTTATAAATGCAAATCATTCATTATCAATATAATTTATTATTTAATTTCCTTATTATTATTATTCAACAGCTTTAAATTTCCAAGCTTATAAACACTAATATTTATACACTATTGCCTCAGTCGTTCCACAAAAATATAGTTGGATGTTTATACAACTATAAAAAAATATTTATTTTTGTGGGCGCTATTCACGAATTTCCTCTTGTATCTATTTTTATAAACTTTTACCTAATACATATCCTTAAACATTTAAAGGAACACATCGGCATTATCCAGCTTTGAATTATTATAATAAACAATTAAATAAATGTTTTTCTATGGCATGTCCAATTAATTGTAATAATAGCAGAAAAATTGAATAATTAATTAATAAACGGGTTAATTTTCACATAAAATAATAGTTTCAACACTCTAGCAAATCAATCAATTCATCTGTGCTATTTAAGTCACTATCAGAACTAACGTCTAAATTATTTATCTATTTTTTTTTTTTAAACTATCTGCTGCTACTTACAAACATACACCTTTTGTAACCTTTAATACCTTTTTACGGAATAATTTCCTAACTATTATTTCCCAGTAGCTGTAGTTACCTTGTACAGCCCGCCATATTTTAATTTTCCAGTTACCTCTTTGCCGTCTGTAACAGCACTAGCTCAAAGACAAGATCACTTTTTGTAAGTAACACTTCTTTTTCTTATCAAACCTTTTCTTCATTTCTCGACTGAAAAGCTTATGAATGCAAATCATTCATTATCAATATCATCAATGATCAAGTTTTCTCTTTACTTTATCTCTCATAGCTTGAATTTCTGTATTATCTTATTGGATTTGTTTAAACATTTACATTGACAGTATTATTTATACCCCAAACTCCATCAGGAAGCTTTTCCAACCACTAAAAAATCCACATTTGTCTGCTTTCAGGATTAACAGCAAAGCTACAACAATAATATTCTGTATTAAAATATAACAAACATCTAATAGGTTTATTTTTCTGCATTTCAAATAGTTGCAACAAAATTATTTACTGTTTAAATACTGGAAATCCAGCCTGGAATTGGACAATAATTTTATTACAACGCTACTACATCATTTTTCGGTCTAAAATGCTTTAATTCCAAAAATTTGATACAAAACAGATAAATATTTTTTGCAATAATTTACTTAAAATTTAGTTAACAACACCACTGCTTACGCTAAAAAAACATAACCTTACTTACCGCCGAAATACCAGTCCGGGGTTAGAATAGTCGACTTTTTTACAAACCACGCACTGTTGAACTATTGTAAATTAATTATAAAAGGCTCTAAATACCTCTACTGCCAAAAAAACACTGCAAATAAATAAAAAATCCCAAAAGATCACAAACACAGCACAGCAACATTGTAACGTCATCTTTTGACATAAGAGCGTCATTTGATAGCAAAACAGCCGTACAGCATTGCCATAGTGTTTCCCTAACACGATAATAATTTTATGTTATTAGGAAATTATAAATAATTTTAAAAGTATAGATTATGTATTTTAATTAAAAAACACAGATAAAGATTTAGTATATTATTTTTTCTTAAGTACACATAAAAAATTCAGATAAATATAATTAATATACTCTTCGTTTTCAAACACCGGCGGTAGATCTAGGGCAATCCGCATAGATTTTACATCATTGATTTTTGTTGAAAACGATGTCTGATCGGCATAAAATGTAAACAATTCTGTCTCCCCCTTCTTATGTCTATGATAAGAACAGGCTTTTCACATGAAGCCTACAAGAAATTATTTTGACAGTCTAAAATGGCTTATAGTCACTTAGAAAACGATAAGACGTTGGATAAGAAGCTGATTTTTGCACATATAAAATTGTAAAATATTCTGCATGAAGTAACTGCTTTTTAATAGTACTTACCTGCTATTTACCTTATACATAAAAAAGATAGATGCAGGATTTTAAAATATACATACCACTTATATGAGGTAAAACTGATATGGGCTGATAAAAATCGTTCTATAACTGATCGTGTTTATGTGAATTCCCCTACAACACCAGATATGGAAAATAGGATACGAGATACCTGCAGGACAATAACACCCTTTATGCTAAGGAACGTACAAGAAAATATAGTAAAAAGACTAAACATGTGTATCTAAGTAGACGGGCATATTTTTGATCATTGATTACTCCATAATAATTAAAAATAAGTTAGTTAGTAGGGATTTTATTATTATTTATATTAGTTTATGTTTCCACAATAGCGTAAGTAAGTGTAAAAAAGAATAAAATCAAAATAACTCGCAAATTATTAAAACTAGGTATATCACATACTCAATAAAAGTTGAAGGGTTTTGTAAAATCTATCAGAAAAAATAATAATGTACAAGGTGTGCCATATAAAAAAGTCGAAATTTTTTAAGGTAAAATAGTCGAAATGTATAAATTTATTTTGAAGGCGCTGTAGCATCTAACTCAAATTTATTTACATATACCTTTTTTGTCATCCTTATAGAACGTTTGTACCAAATTTGAGTATTCCACCTTCAGAAACAATAGCGGTACTGTCAATTTTTTATAAGACTAAAAACTAATATTTTTCCAAAAAAATTGAAGTATTAGAAAAATTACTGGGTTTAGGTATATGACATTGTTAACAAAAAAGTTATAGAATTTCATGTAAAATCTAAAAATAAATTAAAAAATAGGGTGTTCCATTTAAAAAAACTTATGTTATATTCGCCACGCTTTTTTGAACTTTACTCTATGGTTGACTCGCCCTGTACAACGTCAGATTTAATTTTTATGTTATTTTCCATATTAACGAAAAGGGGTAGTTTTCGCTTTCCATCTCTCTTTCAGTTATTTTCATGTGCAGGGCACATCTTCGAGTGTGTTCTAGGTATGGCTATTCCACCTAAAATTTTGTACTACGTCAAATTTAATTTTTATATATAACTTTCCATATACTTAAAAGGGGTGATTTCGGCTTTTCATCTATTATTTTTTCTAATATTTTCTGGTCAGGGTACCTATGTCTTCGAGGATGTTTTTAGATGTGATAATGCTATTCAAACGTTATAGAAAATCATATTAAACTTACATATTCTTATACGTAACTTATCTATTCCACTGTAGAATTTTAAGTCTTAAATCTAAATCTGACTTCAGCAACGTACGTCTTCTGATGTGACAATATCCAAACGATGTTTTAATTACTTTTAGAGGTACATTAATTCAATTCAGATATCTACCAAAAAAACATTCTACAAGTAACATTCAGCAAAAAAACTACCACAACAATTTGACTAATATCCAAGATACACTTACGTAAGAAGTTATAATCTACTTATTACTGTCCAGATGCCCCCACATATTATCAGGCTTTAGATTCAGACATATTAGGTAATTTTTAGAAAATTTGCCTAGGTTTGAATTAATTGAAGACCAATTTTTCTGTGCTCAGTTAAGTGTATTTAACTGGTAGTCAGTTAACTGGAAGTTTAGAAATAAGAAGTAGATAAAATGTTCAAGGAACATCACATTTTAAAGATATGGTTAACGTAGGTAAAACTACGTTAACTTGTGTAATTCAACGACTCGATTTTACAAATGCAAATACGATCGTACAATACTTAATCTTAACAATAATTTTATTCTTATTCAAACTTAACCATGAATAAAATCTTCATACCCATTCACAATACAACTCATAATATACATACAATATAACAATATCGTTCCTAAATCATAAAATTATTTCTTAATATAGACTTGATACTAACCCGCTTACAATACACTTAAATCAACGAGGAACATAATGCATAATGAGAGAGAGAGAGAGAGAAGTGCATAATGCTCAAAAATACCAATAATAATAAAATTATTATTATAACTGCACAACTTATGTTTTACATTTTTATGTCGGATGATTACTTTTACCTTTGATTTGATGACCAGTCGAACTACCTTTTATAGACATTGGTAAACTTGTGTAAATGTTCCATATAATCGGGGAAATGTCTGTTGAAATGGGCCACTGTTGTCGTGCCAGTGGTGTACTATGTAATGGTAATGGTTAAGTGATGTCAACCATATCATTGTCAATTAAAACAATAGATTCGTTAAAGATAACGAAATATACAGGGGTTTTACGTATAACCTTATACTTATACATATCTACCTGGAATGGTAAATCATTTCTTAATTATTTATTCTCCTATGCCATGTCACGCAACACATTTATAAATAATTCATATTGTAGTTATCCATGGAAAGTAAATAACACGGTAGGATCTTCGCCACATCCGCAGGAAGTATTATCGTAATGGTTATTGTTATGGAAAAAATGCCCTGAGACAAGAACTAGATGTATATATATCGGATCTCCCATTGCATATAACACAGGTTAATACAATCGTATCATTGAATGTTACCTTCCCTAAGCACACCACGATAAATATTGTAAACAGGCCAATAGAAGTAGTGTTTATCACTTCTGAGCTTCAAAAGTATGAAACTAGTACTTGTTTAATTAAAATATTTATAGTAATTCATTAGAGGCTACAACAGTTATTTTAAATACGGAGTGTCCCATCGAAAAGTATCACATTTCGCCGCCTTATATCTCGAAAACTAAAAGAGATATCGGGACGCGGTTTGGACAGAACGACTTAAGATTTTTGTAAGTTTTTTTTTTGCACTGTTGCCAAATCTCCAAAT
This sequence comes from Pogonocherus hispidulus, assembly GCA_963924545.1. NCBI lineage: Eukaryota > Metazoa > Arthropoda > Insecta > Coleoptera > Cerambycidae > Pogonocherus > Pogonocherus hispidulus. The sequence continues at coordinate 31,554,585 of OZ004698.1, forward strand.
ATATTGGTAAATTTTTTATTGAATACGCTCGTCTTTGGAGTAAAATTACTTGCTTATATTAAGTGGAACACCCTGTATATTTTGCCATAATCAGAAAGCCTAATCACTTTTCTTATCAAAAAGGTATACATTGTTTACATTATCTTGAGAATTGGAGCCACAAAATTCAGTTTAATGGGAGCACCTCTTACTTGAACAGTTTGTGAAGCTGATCTTCGTTTTCACAGTACCCATGAAAAACAAAAGTACAATAATAAATTGTATTGTCAGTTGTGTCAAAAATTTGAAGTGTAGATATAAAAATGTTCACATTAGAAGGATCATACATTTTTGATCATTTTACTACTAAGGATGCACAAATGTATATTGGAGTAAATGGTGGGCAGTTAAAACAAATTGTTTTCTAACTTATTCAAGTAGTTTTTATTTATACAGTTGTTTTGATTATTTTATCTGTTATTTTTATTACTGTCATTGTGCTTTGTTGTTATTGTTAACAAAACTCGTTCCTACCGATTATTAAAGAATTATTCTTTTCTCCCTATTTTTTTTTCCTTTAAAAAGCAAATGCAGTCAAGTTCTACATCAAGTTTGATCAGAGATTTTAAAATTTTAAAATATATAGGGTATTTTATTTAAAATAAGTGTACAAAAACTTAAAAATAACTTTACAAAGAAGAAGGTATTTTTTTCATTCGTAATAACCCAAATAAGAGTACTTCTAACAAATTTAATTTTGTGGCTCCAATTGTCAAGATAATGTAAACAATGCATACCTTTTTGAATAGTAGAGTGATTAGGCTGTCTGATTATGTGATTATGGCAAAATACACAGGGTGTTCCATTTAATATAAGCAAGTAATTTTACTCCAAAGGGGAGCGTATTCCATAAAAAAATTACTAATATATTTGGAGATTTGGCAACAGTGCCAAAAAAACTTACAAAAATCCTAAGTCGATCTGTCTAAACCGCATCCCGATATCTCTTTTAGTTTTCGAGATATAAGGCGACAAAATGTGATACTTTTCGATGGGACACCCAGTATAATAGTATAAGGAACAAAAAACCTTAAAAACCACTATAGAAGTGGTTTAATGATTAAATACGTGAGACATACAAACATTAATCACCACAGATGCTCATTTTCTTATTTAACTTAGCCGATCATAGGTTTTTGATTAAGTGGCACCAATTTAGCTATCAACTAAAAAGTTAAAAAAAATAACCGCAGAAGGGTTAGAAGCGTGGTCGCGTGTTAATCACTACGACTTTAAACGGTTTCATTTGTTCCCCATACTATTTTAAAAATCATTAAACATTACTTATAAAGTTCTTATAAGCTCTATAGCTATTTACAGAACATTTCAATGAAAACGAGCCACCCTGAATAACTCCGTTACTGTTTTGTTTCCAGAGAAATCCCGAGACAGGCCGATTGTTGCTTGGGGGGGCATATTTTGCTACCAAATTTGACGTGGCAACATGTACCCCTTCCCCGTCTTAGCACGAATGTCAAAATTTTAAATAGGGAATATTGATCAAGTGATCCCCATATGAAAGGTCTTTCGATTCTCTTTTCAACCATGTAAATATGTTTGATATTCATTTGTCATTTCGCTACAAAATCATCAATAACTTCTTTTTAATGTACTTGAGACCACAGTATTTTAGAATGATTCGACACAAAACTCTTGAACTTCAAATAAGAGACGTCCAAATGATATTTTATTATTTAAATTATTTTATAGCGTAATTGGTACACCAGTAGATGTTGATTTGTTGATTGTTAATTATTAATGTATTTAAAAGATAAAGTTAAAATAAAAACACAAAAATTACTAAATAAGATGTTGAAAATAATGGCCACCATTAATTTCCATACAATGATAAAAACGAGATTCCGCTGCTCTCTATACAGTGTGAGTCAATAAGAACTAATTCTTTAGTAGCTCCTTAAATAAAGGAGATAGAGCAAAATATTGAAAAGAAGACTTGTTCTATCACTTTTTTTTTTACAATCCAAAATTATTTTTAGATATACAGAGTGCACCGTTGAGCATTTAACATTTGTTTTTTATATGGAACACCCTGTATTTTATACGAGATTTTGATTAAGCTTAAATTTCCCTATACAATGGTGTTCCGCTTGCTGGTCTTGTATGCGGGGTTGCCAAGTTATTACGGTTTTTCTAAAAATTTGGAGAAAAACATACCCTTGTAAAAAAAATCATAGTAGCCTTGTTTCCGATAATTAAAGGTTGAGATTCGGTATTTAGATAATCAAACCATTATACTATAAGCTGATATCATCGTAAAATTATTTGCTTGTACAGGGTGTTTTTTCTAAGCAACTGAAATGGTCTGAACATATTGTGTAAAAACTCGTTTTTCTTTTATGGAACCCCCTGTATATTATAACACCAGACAAACTAGTATTAAATAGGCTCAAACAAATTAAATGTAATTAACTATTTCAAGAAAAAACCACATTTTCTATATTCTTTTGTTCAAAACTCTAGTTTTTTTTAACTTTTCTTACTGCCATGACTTATATTTTATATCTTTTAAACAGCCACCGGTATTTCCGTAATTTCAAAATCACATCTGTTAGAAAAGTTTATAGGAACCTGATAAACATTGAAAAATATTTTTTAATTAAATCAAAGAAACAAAATACTAATAAAAAATAATGAGGGATGAAACAACATAATTTTACACGCCCACAAACTGAATTCATCAATTTATAATATAACATTATAAGTACTTCTCGAAATGTCCTCCACCTTGAGCAATGCATAGTGTAACACGTGTCACAATGGAGTCTCCAATGTTTGTGGGCATTTGCCTGTAAACAGGCAAATGCCCACGTGCAAACGAGTTTCTTATTCTTTCTTTCATATCTTGAAGTGTTGTGGGTGGGGTCTGATAGACCATATCTTTTATAAAACCCCAAAGAAAAAATATAGTGATCAAAACCCTCATGTGATCAGAGAAATTGATTTTCAGCACAACTGGACTGTGACTGTTTGGGGTTGGGATTGTTGGTAACCATTTAGTGGGCCCATACTTTTTTGACGGACACGTAAATGGGCAAAATTATTTAAATTTTCTAGAAAATGATTTCCAAGATCTTATACTTATAATGTTATATTAGAAATTGATGAATTCAGTTTGTGGGCATCTCAAATTATGTTGTTTCATCCCTCATTATTTTTTGTTAGTATTTTATTGTTTCTTTGATTTAATTAAAAAATATATTTTTCATTGTTTATCAGGTTCCTATAAAATTTTTTAACTGATGTGTTTTTGAAATTACGGAAATACCGGTGGCTGTTTAAGAGATATAAAATATAGTTCATGGTAGTAAGAAAAGTTAAAAAAAACTACAGTTTTGAACAAAACAAGAAAAATTTTAGAAAATGTGTTTTTTTCTTGAAATAGATAATTACATAAATAAATAAATAATTAAATGACAAAGAAGTCACTGCCATATTTGTATAAATTTGAATATCTTGAAAACTATTAGAGTTAGATACAGCAAACCATACCTATATCATTTGAGAGCCTATGTAATACTCGTTTGTCTGGTGTTATAATATACAGAGGGTTCCATAAAAGAAAAACGAGTTTTTACACAATATATTCAGACCACTTCAGTTGCTTAGAAAAAACACCTACAAGCAAATAATTTTACGATGATATCAGCTTATAGTATAATGGTTTGATTATCTAAATACCCCAAATAGCTTGACAACCCCGCATACAAGACCAGCAAGCGGGGCACCAATGTATAGGGAATTTTAAGCTTAATCAAAATCTCTTATAAAATATAGGGTGTTCCATATAAAAAACAAATGTTGAATGTTGTAACCGCTCAACGATGCACCCTGTATATCTCAAAATAATTTTGGATTGTAGAAAAAAAGTGATAGAACAAGTCTCCTTTTCAATGTTTTGCTCTATCTCCTTTATTGAAGGAGCTACTAAAGATTCGTTCTTATTGACTCACACTGTATATTGTGCAGAACTTCAGGTGTTATTATTATTGGTTATTACATTCAGGTATTATTACTGGCTGTTTGTTGTTATGTAAACAGAAAAAAAATTGCGAATCCTTTTAAAAAAAAAGTTATTGATGAATTTTGTCGCGAAATGACAAATAAATATCAAACATATTTACATGGTTGAAAAGATAATTGAAAAATCTTTCATATGAGGGGTCACTTGGACCCCTATTCCCTACTTAAAATTTTGACATTTGTGTTGAGGGAGGAGGGGGTACATGTTGTCACATCAAATTTAGTAAAGTCTGGAACATTATTGTTATTTCGTAATTCGCAAATATTTTGAGAATTCCTCGGACAGGTCGATTTTTAATTTTAATTGCGCATCTTTTGACTTTGTTTCTTTGGAAATGACGTCATCACTGCTTGGGTTATGATGTCATCTGCTGGTTTTTTAAATGGAATATCCTATATATTTTTTCATTTTTGGATAGGGCGTTATCTCACGAATACATTAATATAGGATTTGATGGATCTATCTATAATAATAAGAAAGTTGTAACCAAAAGAGTGTGCTATAAGAGTAGTGTGCTAGAAAAAGACTTGTAACGCCTGTAGCCTAGCAACCAATTTATGTTCTCTTTCCATCACACTCTCTCTTTACCGCTCTGAAATTTTAACCACATATTCACAAAACCTAAGCGCTTCTAATGGTATAAACTAATGATGGATCTAAGCTAATCTGTAACTGCATATAGTCATCTTCTGAACAAATATAACGAAAAATTTTAACATTGTCCGCATAAAGCAAATAATGAACGTCCAAATTGTCAACAATATCATTTACGAAGAGTACAAATAGAAGCGGTCCAAGTACTGACCCCTGAGGAACACCCGACGTTGCGCATATCTCAAACGATTTAAACCACGATGTTCAACATACTGAATTATTTCACTAAGGTGCGATTCAAATAATTCAATAAGGGAGGGAGATATTCCAGAAGGCTAAGTTTCCATAAAAGTTTATTATAATCTGTGTATATTACATCGACTTGCATATTGAGATCAACGTGTTCGGCAATATACTGTTTTATATTAAGAAGGTTGGAAATAGTTGATCTGTTTTTTATAAAACCATGTTGGTACAAGGTTATCTATTCCTGAAGATGAAAATAAAGAATATCATGCAGCGCTATTTGAAAAACTTTGCCGAAGTTACATATAATCGTAATTTGTCTATAGTTTTCTACATTATTATTGTCACCTTTTTTAAAGACAGTGCATACACGTTACTTCTTCCAGATCGTCAGAAATGTTGCAGAACTTAGTGAAAGGTTGAAAATCAATAAAAGGGCTCTAGCAAAACTGTACGCAATCTCGAACTAAAAATGCTGTTATTTGATCAGGTCCTAAGTTTTAATTTTTTCAAGCCACAGATAACATCATCTAAGGTAAAATTACTAAAGTATTATGCAAAGCAGAAACTAAATTATGGTCACCAGCTGTATAATTAGGTGTCGTAAATGATGTTTCAAAAAACCTTGCAAATGTGTTAACGATATCTGGTGATGTATCCTACTGTAGATCACCATAGGTTTATTTTTGTGGAATACTGGACAAACCTTTTTTATGATTGACATAGGTCCAAAACGATTTGACATTATTTGTAATATTGTGCTAAATGTTATTTAAATATGCCTGAGCGTGATCTATATCTTTCTTAATTATGCCTCTTAACATTTTAAACTCATTATGCGCGTTCTCATCTCTTGTTTGTAAAATTTCCACAATCTAGATTTCTCTTTCATGTTTTTTATAATAATAGTGTTAAACCAAGGGGATATTGCCTCTTCAACGTATGGTGCCTATATTTAGGAACTCAGGTATCAAAAATTTCATATAATGCAGCATATATAGAAGTATTCACATCACGAGCCATATTCTTACATCTTTGTACTGGTACAAGTTATCCCAATTATAGTTTCTAATATTCTCATAAAGTAGAACATAATTTACCTTGCGAAAATTGTAGCAAGCTGAGTCATTGTAAGTGAAGTAATTTTTCTCAACCCTCTGGTACACATGAAAGAAAATATCAAGTGTAGGATGCTGTAAATCTTCCCTAATTAAAACATCTTCAGGTTTAATAACATCGCTATTATGGTTGGAGATGATCAAATCTAGTAAGCGGCCTTTAGAATTAAACACTCTTTTATATTGAGTGAACGAAATACTGCAAAGCCGCTACATGCCCTGTAGTGGGACTATTATCAGAAGTTACATTATACTTCGGAATGTTACAATCTCCCAATAAAATAAACTATGCCTTCATTTAAGTGTTTTAATAAAATGACTCAAGAGCTTCAAAAAATTGGTTGTAATACATACTACTTAACGAGGGTTTGATATAAACTACAAAAATATATACATATTGGTACTTTAATTCAATTCGTACTCCAACGATATAAATACTAATAAAACTCCACCACCTCTAGTTACATCAAAGATCTATCAAAGTTCTATCAAAGACATTGAAATTTTTACATAGAATTTCGGAACTGTTAATAGAGTCGCTAAGTCATGTTTCCGTAAATGCAATAGTGTCATAATGACAAGCTAAGCTAAGCATTCAACATAAGAGTTTTTGTGTCTAGCCCACGCACATTCTGATAGTAAATTCAAAGTTTTTTATTTCATAATTATTGCTCAGCTTAGTACTTGCTAGATTTTGTAACTTATTAGCTTCAGACTCACTACTGCAATTAATTACAACACCTCCATTGTGAATATTCTTTATGGTTGAAATGTTCAGTGACTCTTCTTTAGGATCAATCTTGTAATAAATCCACCTTTGTCCGGTAGTTTTTTATGTTACTTCTTTTAGTTTTATAACGACAGCTGACTTATTTTCTAGCACTCCTGAATATGTTTTTAAAGTTTCACCCGAAACTGAAACCATTACCTTGCTTTCCTTGATCTGTCTCATCTCTTTCTTCACTTGTTCATTAATTTCCTCTCATTTTAAGGTGGCGAGTTGCGTAATGTCACTTTTAACTGCACAAAGTGATTTACCATTTCTCCGAATAACTTACTGATATTCACACTAAATAATTGTTGAAATATTCCATTTGAGATCGCTGAGCGGTTGGAGAACATTTTGCACAGAACCACCTGAAACCATCTACTTTTCAAGAATTTTTAAAGTTTCAACAAGTACAGGGTGATTCACTTTCGAGTGTGTAACATGGGTATCTCGCTTATTATAAAAGATAGACTGTAGGTTTAAATTCGGCAAAGTTGCGGAATTTTGTGCTCAATAAGTTGGCGCAAAGAAAACCCCCACATCTGCTTTTGTTTTTGAGTAAGAGGCAAAAAACAATTTTTTCCGGTTTTCGTTTTCTGGCCATAACTTCTATATTTTTGGAAATATTGGCGTATCGTTTTCACATTATTAGGACACTTTCTTGAGACAAATACGATGCCGTAAACCGTTTTTTAAAAAAATGTCACTTCTATTGTAAATCATCGTCAACTTTATTTTTTCTTATGGGCGCCATATTAATTTTTCTCATATTTGAATAAACCGATTTTTTCTGAATACAACAATATAATATATGTTAATATTTGCCTAAAAAATAAGGGCATTATGAAGGAAAATAAGTATTTTTTTTTAAAATGTCTAGTTAACCATGGCCATGACAGTCAATTCTTGACAAACCACAAATGTCACTTATAATTGTTATAAACTGCATCTGTGGAGTACTTTTTACATTGACTAACGATGTATACAACCGAAGAGAAACAAGATATTATAGATATTTATTACAGATGTAACAAAAATTTAAACAGAACAGTTGGAGTAACAAATAATAAACACATATCCTGAAAGACGACAACCAGGCAAGAGATATATTACTAAACTGCACTGTAATTTAAGAAATTATACGTCCATACCTATTTCATGGTTTAGAAAAACTGCCATAATTTCTTAAATTACAGTGCAGTTTATTAATATATCTCTTGCATGGTTGTCGTCTTTCAGGATATGTGTTTAAATATTCTTCAACTGTTCTGTTTAGATTTTTGTTACATCTGTAATAAATATCTATAATATCTTATTTCTCTTCGGTTGTATACATCGTTAGTCAATGTAAAAAGTACTCAACAGATGCAGTTTATAAAAATTATAAGTGACATTTGTGTTTTGTCAAGAATTGACTGTCATGGCCATGGCTAACTAGACATTTAAAAAAAAATACTTATTTTCCTTCATAATGTCCTTATTTTTTAGGCAAATATTAACATATATTATATTGTTGTATTCAGAAAAAATCGGTTTATTCAAATATGAGAAAAATTAATATGGCGCCCATAAGAAAAAATAAAGTTGACGATGATTTACAATAGAAGTGACATTTTTTTAAAAAACGGTTTACGGCGACGTATTTGTCTCAAGAAAGTGTCCTAATAATGTGAAAACGATACGCCAATATTTTCAAAAATATAGAAGTTATGGCCAGAAAACGAAAACCGGAAAAAATTGGTTTTTGCCTCTTACTCAAAACAAAAGCAGATATGGGGGTTTTCTTTGCGCCAACTTATTGAGCACAAAATTCCGCAACTTTGCCGAATTTAAACCTACAGTCTATCTTTTATAATAAGCGAGATACCCATGTTACACACTCGAAAGTGAATCACCCGTACACCACAAGTTATGTGAAACTGCCCATCAAAGAAACCGTCGCAGGAAACAGTTTGAACCCGACTTGTTAGCTTAACTTTACTTAACTTTCAATCAGATGTTGCTAAAATCTAGCATCGCATCACATTCATCAATTCCAAGATTGATTAAACACATTAATATACTCTTGCTTTAGAGTGACACTTTTTGTATTTAAAAAAGTATTCATACACACATAAATTAATACTTTTCCAAGGGGAGACATGTAGCACGACAAACAATTTGGTATGTGCCAATAACACAAGTTATGATGAACTTATGACGAACTCTTGGACTTGTTGGTTGGTTGGTTTATACTTGTCATTATCATTAAGTTGTAGTTGATTGTAAGATATTGCATGCAGCACTTTTTTAAAAACATGCAAAGAAATTTACCTACTCATAACAAAAAACATATTTATTTGACACAAAGTCCATACTCATGTTTATAATTCATAATGTCTATCATAGGACTCGATTTAGTTCCTGGTTCTAATTAAATAGCTATTAGCCGTAGCAGATTGTCGATGATAATCAACGAATAATAAATTATGCAGGGTTCTTTATTACGGTATATATTTATTATCTGAACCAGACAATGCACTAGTCGTTGTCGTAGAGATAGTCTATCTGCGGTCGAAGGAAGTTCTTGAACTATATATTTACGTACTGATAAATAATCAAAACAAAAGGACAATGTTCTATCGCAATTAATATATTTGTTCATATTAATTATTATTTTAATTATTAATTATCCCACAAAATATTTTTTTATAGTTATTTGTAGCTATAACTATAACTTGATTTTGTATTGCAAGTATAAAACCCTTTGTTTCTGGGTATAATTAGCATGTTTGTAAAAACTTAATGAAAGTTATTTTTTTATGTGCTCTTACGTGCATATACAGGGTAATTTTTTTGGCCGTCTGTTAGAAGTAACCCGAGAACGGAAAATTACTTTGATCTGAAAGTTTTTTTGCTTGATCTCAAACAGTTTAGATTTTACAGGGTGTCATATCATTCGTTATCATTTACAGAGGATATTATTCGGCTTCCTATTTATTTTTTGCTTATATTTTGCTTTGCATCTTTTTAGATGAATTTGGATGCAGCCTTCTATTCTGTAGTAATAGTGTTCCTGTTAGAATATTTATGTTTTCTTATCCTCTGTGTTATATTTTCTTATCTATATTATTATTCGCCCAATTATTCGAAAGAACAAAACAATTCATTGTATTGTAAAAAAATAGTTAATGGTTTTGTGATTGAAGGAATCTAAGTTAGGTACAGTTTTTATAGCACGTGTTGATGCTTCTGGTAACTGATGTTGTTGTATGTTGCTATATTTGAACTTCCATCAATAACAAGATTTACAGTTTTCTTTTATGATGGCTTGGCCGTGAGACAGTGGCAGAAAATTTTAAAAGTATTAAGTTACATGAATCATGGATAGTGAATTGGTATACATTCTGCTAGTTGCCATATGGTCTTCATTACAGATGGCACAACTTGAAAATAAAGTACCTACTGTGTAAAAACTAGTATTGATCTTAAACTTGTATGAGTGTATGGTTCTACGTACATCTTAAAAAAGTAATATTTATTTAAATTTGTTTAAACAATGCGCTGTGGCATAAATGAATCGTACTATTATCGTAGTTTTTCTTTAATTTATAAGGTACATTGACTAAATTAATAATTAGAAAGAAGATTATTGAGTAAGTGTTTTATTATGCAATTAAATTAGTTTTTAGTAGTGGCAATCCAAAGAAAGATACTAACAAAAAAATAATTACAACCATTACACGGTCATTGACACTGTCTGACTGTCGATGAGTATCAAAAAATATTAACAGTGTAGAGTTCAATTCGTAATTGTATCATCATCATCATGTGGACATTTTAAGATTAAAACAGCTATTATTACCTATCGGAAATAAAAGCTTATTTCCAAAGTACAGAAGTCTTCTATCCAAATTCATCAAAAAATGTTGTTTGCATAATCGCACCATCAAAATTTTTTTAGTTATGCATATATGGGCTTTATTTAGCTGATTTTCAAAATGATTTCTGTGGTCATTTAGCAGTGAGAAACTAGGACATTTTTGAAAAGCATTCAGCGATCCGTTTGTTGGTTTAATTATGCTCCATATTAAATGATTTTATGTTTACATTTTGATATTTCTTTATTAATTACTTAATTTTAATTATTTTAAAATGTTTATTATGCTTTGAATATATTACACTATATAAAAAAAGTACAAACAATATTTGAAAGTCATTGAAGACATGCAATTAAATATAAATATTTGAATGTACCTATGTACAGGGTGTCCAAAATAAGATCCTCTATCCCCTTATCTCAGAAAGTATAAAAGGTAGAGAAAAAAGTTAAATACGAAAGTTTTTTGTTTTTACCTGAATTTTTCATTTTTATAACTTTCTTGAATACAGGTTGTTCGGTTTCCCTGATCCACGCATCAACTTTCTTTTTTTAAATGGGACACCCTATATTCAATTACATTTTTGAACTCTCTTTTAAATTCTAGGTCGACATTGTTAAGAGTACCCTATACCTATCATTTACCGTTATGAAGATATTAGCATTTAAAGAAAAAAATTTGTAAAAAACACCTGCTCAAAAAATCTCTGCAAAACAAATAAGACATCCAAAAAAAGGTAAATAGGGTTTATTTCGTAGACAATTAGACTCAGAAATTACTTCTATGAATCGATATTACCTGATTAATATACAGGGTGTTTTTGACAGAAGGCTCAAACATGTATATGTTAAAACTCCAGAAAATCGAAAATCTCTTATGGAACACCCTGTGTATTATTATATTTTTGGATTCTCTATTAAATTTTAACCTTATTCTATATAACGTTCCCTATTCTTATTTTGCTTAGTTTTCAAGATATTATATATACTTATAACTGCAATAGCAGGTCAATCTCAGATGCCCAATTGTGTTCTTGATAGCATAAACTGAATCTTTAAAAGACCGTAATCCCTTGCACTGAACCTCGGGAATTATTAGCTTCTTCCCTAAAGGTTCAGGGACATCGCTCCGGTTAGCTCTGGGCTCAAGGCGTGGAATGGATTTTACTGTTAAGCTTAATTTATAAAAATTTGGGCACCAGGTAATTTAGACAAGAAAAAAAGAATCTGAAGTTGTGAATGCGTGAATGTAAGAACAAACAAATTAAGTTAAGATAAAAGTATATTACATAAAATTTATTTAAACGTTAGCAAATTTAAATTCAATTAAATGACTACAGCCTGATGGGCGTTCAACAAATTTTACAAAAAAATAAATTTACTGGGCTGGGTTCACCAGTGTTCGGGCCTACTTATGGAGTTGTCTCACCACCAGCCTCTCCTAGGTTAAGCAGGAACTCCTGTCCAAATCCACGTCTAGCTAGACTTGCTGTGGATGGATGGATCGAGGTAATTATCCCACGGTGCTCTTGAATCGGAGGACTACAATGATCTAATGTAGCTATGGTGCAGGTAGTGGCTCCAAAGTGAAAGTAGGTACATGAAAAAATATGGTAGGATTAGCCCAATCCCAGAGGTGTACAAAAATGATCCAGGAATTCTAATTTTGTCAACGATCAGACGGTAGAGATTAACTATGTCTGAAGGACGGTATATAAAAATTTTAATATAAAACAGTAACTTACTAACGTTACTATCTACCACAATAAAAATTACCAAAATTGCAGTAACAAAGTCGGTAACTGTGCTACACAAAAACTAGTGAGCATAAAATGTGAAAATTTTGAATTAATACATGAGATCGTTTAATTGCAATAACAACAATATTAAGTATAATGAAATAATGAAAAAAAATGAAGGTGAGTCGGTCTAGAATACCAGCAAGTAATCAAAAATAAAATTTCTGCATATAATAGGTTCCGTAATCATCAGCCAACGCTATAGTATATCAAAAAAATAACCCCATGGTTATATATGCACCATCTCAAATCAACCCAGGCTTCTCAGAGAGAACCGAATTTTGCATACAGGGTACAATTTTCTTTAAACAGATTCAATTTATGAAGAAAATTAAATGTACTCACCTGTATACAAACTTCATTTCCAACCTCGTGAATCCACCCCAAAGGTGTCGTAAGACGTTCCGCAAAATCCGATGGTTCACGAAGATAGTAGAGACCAGAGGAAGATTAGGCCAGCGTCTCAGCAACTCTGCAAAAATAAAATTTCGGTAGAAATCTACACCACGTGTAAAATAAACTTATAATCACGTATCTCGTGACAACAACAAAAATATACTTAAATATCGACTGACACGATAATCACAGATAATAATCTATTATATAAAACCCCGACCACTAACAATAGTGATGATAATTGATAATTCAAGATTCAAATTAAATTAAAAATTTAGAACATGTGCTTTCAATAAGCGTAAAAATTGTCAACTTGCTCGCATTCTATTTGAAACCAGACTGTCGATTTTTCGTTAAAAATGTCTAATCTTCCTGTTTGCGGCATCCCTACCTTTACATAAAAGTGACCAATCAAAAACACTTTAGAGGTAGACAACACATTACAAGGTGGAGCATTATGGGTTGCTGGTATTCAGGGATAAAATGTAAGAATTTTTGATACAAAATGATAAAAATTTTGTTACACCCTAAAATCCGAATTAACAGTTTGTTTTTTTTTTTTTGTAAAATCAATGGCCAAGGAGTTAAAAGTTAGTTCAAAATATATGTTAAGATCCCGTATTTATTTATTTATTTATTTATTTACTGCTATAAAATATCCAAGGAGACAGGCCCAATAATAGGATAAGTAAGACACATATTCATAAAACCAGATAATAAAATGGTAATAACAATAACAAATGTATAAAACTGCAAAAACATATAGTATAAAGTAAGATATAAAAAATATATAGGTATACACAGTATAAAAACAAAGAATAATACAAAACAATGTATGTAAATAAAATATAAAACAAACATTGGCTTCAACGGAGAAGAAAATACAAAAATATAACCAGTTATTGAAAATAATAATATTTGATTTCATTTAGGCTACACGATAAAATATCTATATTTTTCCATATTGTTCCTATATTTATCAGTTTTTTCGAGAACTAGGCAACATAAATAAGGCATTGTGCCTGCTGTTGATTTGGCAAGAATATTACCGATTGTATAGTCCGTCTAGTGGCGAAAGTTTGAAAATTAAAAAGAGAAAACAGTTGATTTTGTGGAATGTCGCGCTCAGGGTTACACCTTACAACAAGAAAGTAGTAGATTTACGTTGAATTCTTTCAATCATTGACTTATATGTGATATATATAGGACTTCATATGATTGATCCATATTCTAGTTTGGACCTCACAAAAGTAGTAAATAGCAAACGAAGAGTGGATTGATTCTTAAAATCAGTAGTGGTTCGTAAAACAAAACCAAGAATTTTATAAGCATCAGATACTGATGATTGAATATGCCGTGAGAAATTCAATTCCGGATCAAAGAGAATACTTAAATCTTTGATATAATCAGGCCTATTGAGACTAGTACTATTTATCTTATAATCAAAGTATTGGGACTTTCTACGATGAAGAGACATTACAGTGCATTTGCTAATATTAAGAGGAACTTTGCTGTTGTAACACTAGTTCTTTAGTGAAACGAGGTTACTTTGAAGATCCTCACAATCAGCAACGGAATTGACACAACAAAAGATTTTAACATCATCGGCATATAGAAGATAACGCACATTGAGGTAATCCGCAATATCATTGATGAAAATCACAAAGAGGAGTGGTCCGAGTATTGACCCTTGGAGAACGCTTGAGTTTTGAAAAAGTATTAGATTTAAATCCCCGGTACTGCACAAATTGGTAACGATCTTCAAGGTGGGTCCTGGCGTCAACAGCAGAAGATATAAATTTGTTTTGAATATTAAGTTAACAAACTGTAGACGGTCCTTGCATAAAACCGTGTTGTTCGGGGATAATAATACCGGAGACGTGAAAAGAAACGAATCTGTACAAAATAATTTCAAGAACTTTACAAACATTATTTAAGATGGCTATGGATGTATAATTCTTAAAGTCGCTTTTAAGTGCAGTATGTACGTTTTCTAGAAGATATGACACCGGACTATATAGGGATCCTGGGCTTCGAAGATTTTTTAATTTTATTGTGTTATGTTATTACGTATTATGTGTTTATTGTGTTATGTGTGTGGTAGTGTTGGAGCACTAAAGAGAATATATTTTCCGTCATAGAATTTTCTACTCTACTTCTACTGAAAATCGTTCGGGTGAGACTTATTCTTAATTATTTTCAAGTTTTATGTTTTGTCTTATCAAAGATGTCCAAAAACACTTTGAAACACAATAACTTATATAGTATATAGAAGAGTCTTATGTAACGAAGGTACCTGTAACCTGTAAGATTTTAAAGAAATTACATATTTTCGATGAAGTAGGTACTTACTGCAATTAATAATTTGAATCAATTTTCATACACAATAGAAAAAATAATATGATAATATTCAAAGCATTCTTGTGTTCAAAGTATGTATGTATATGTATTTTTAAATACATATATGAAAATTTATCGGTATGCATGGTGCAGAAACGAGAAACAGTAATAGAAACCCAAAAATTCAATTATAGATTACATATTAATCGGAAAAAGAAAATTCCAGTATAATCAAGGAGTTAAGATATTAGAGTAAAAGAGGAGAAATCTATACTGACCATGATTATTAAGCGAGTGGTAGATAAGATAAAGGCAGTAGGAAATACAATCAAAGCAGTTCGAGTAAAGAAATAAATTAAAGAAAATTTGAAATTTTCAGTCTATAAAATGAAAGAAGAAATTTAATGGAAATGGAAACAAAAAAATAGAGATGCATAGATGGGCAGAGTCTGTAACATACCTGAACGGTTTTAAAGGATTATTATAATGAGATCAGCTAGGAAAGTGAGTGATATAATAAATAAATAAGAGCAGAAAATATATTAGAAAAAAAGAAATCAAAGTATTCACGGCTGATTGCAAAATGGCAATCAGCTGTTAGCTGGTCTTTGTCTATCTGGATTCTGGATATCCTTCTGCAAATAGATGTTCTAATTAATTAAATTACATTTTCCATAAATGATAATCAATTTCAAAACAAACAACATAATTACAACTAGAATCCTTATAATAATGACATCTAATAAATAGCTGTTGTCTATATTTAAGTACATTTACACAGCCTACGTTTCGTTAATTGACAGTCATTTCCGTCGCCGAAGTAAATCTTGAAATATCTTCTCTCTTGATCTCTCAGTTTTCAACACCCTGTATATGTCTATGGTATAGACTTACACCCATATTAATAATAATCACAATAACATCAAGTTAACTAATGACAACTAACTGCATTCTTAAATCAATCTAAGTAGTTCATATTAATAATTAAATATTTATAGACAAATAACTAACAGCATGCTAAATAAGAAGTTAATTTGACAACATCTCATTCTATACATAGAGCTAATTTCACTGCAATAAATCTAACCTGCATTTACAAACATTTACGCAAAGTGACAAGACTGACAAGTGTCTTGTGTCAATACTGTTTTGTGTTAATACGCAATCAAGGGCGGATTTAGCTTTTCAACGTGGGAGAGTCTCTCAAAAAACCACATTTTTAAAAAATGTTGTGAAATTAGAAATTATCTGTGTATTTAAATAGGTACGTTTTTCTTTGGACAAACATGAAATAGCAAATAGAAGTGTTTAATAAAATATTCTTAAGTGAAGTACGCTTATATTTTTTTTACCTAATTACGTTTTTGCTTTTTGCTAATGTAAAATTTTAATTCATGGTAAATCCGCCCTTGATAAGCATTAACTTTGCTTTTATAATAGGGAGATTTTGAACACCTTAAATTTTTACCTTATCTTTATCGCAATTCGCAATCGTTGTACTGAGCACGCGCAGTGCCAAAAATGATACTCTTTTTGGAATTGCACATGCTCAGAATAACGATAACGACGTGCTAAAATTTAAGGGGTTCAAAAACTCCCTAATGAATTCGATAAGTAACCATACCATAATAAAATTTTATAATGATTATTGAGGTTACTGACATATAAATACGGAAAATTTCGCATTAAATTATTTAATATTTCAGAAAAACGTTCTTGATTTGTTAATTGGGAGGGAAAAGAAAAACTGCTGCCATTTTTGTCAAACTTTTAGGTTAACTTTAACTTATTGTAAAACATACCCAAACTGATAACCAGTATCTATTTATTAAGCATCACCTAAAGTTTCACGTAGAATCCGAAAATGAAATAAGAAATATAACAGTCCATTTGAAATAAGCGAGTTGATATTAGTGATGTGCAGTTCATGACCGAATAGTTCGCATGAATTATTCACTTGAGGTGAACTGAACGAACTGTTTCATATAGTTGCCACTGAATAGTTCATTTTGAACTGTGTGTGAAATTGTACCATTCATTCACGTTTTCGTTCCCTCGTTCGAGTCAGTTTAGTTCTTTAGTACTTCATGATTCAACATGTCGGACATGAAACATGAAACTTAAAACCGAAAAAGAAAACTTTTCAATTTAGTAATTTAAATGAATTATTGCTCTGAATCGATACATTTAGCGTTTTTGTTATCTGAAATTCTGAACCATTTATGTATATTTTATGAACTAATAAAATAATTTACTTCAAAAGTTGATAATAAACGTAAAATATATTTCTATGTAAAAAAATAATACGAACAAAAAAAAGAAAGTTCAACATAGTAAAATTATAGTAGGTACTGTACTACTGTACATAATTTTATATAGATACAAAATTTATAGATTATAGTTTAAAAGTATTACTTGTGACAATTTCTAATGTTTTATATACCATTATTTGGTTGTCATTTGTCATGAAGAGTATAGGTACCTACTACCTACTACTGCAAATATATTCGGTCCGCAAGGAAATCAAATACGAGACGAACTGTAGTTCGTTTTGAACTGTAAAAAAGAACTATTCACTTAGGTGAACTGTTTCGGTCCGAACTATTCACCAAAGTGAACTGGAATGCCCATCACTAGTTGATATATACGTTCGGTATAACCAGACGTATCATACCGATGCCAATATTTTTATCGAAAAGATAATTTAGGTATTTTGAAATTTTCAGAATTCAAATAGAACTAGTTTCTCAAATAAACTTAGCTGAAATTATTCGCAGCACACCTTCTATACAGGGTGTGGCATTACTGCGTCTTTATTCCATAGCGTCGTTATCTATGAAGATAGAAAAAACCATTTAAATACCAAAGTTTATTTTTATTTGCTCCTGCATTGCCTAAAAATATTGGGCAATATACAGGGTGTTCATGTTACTCTGTACGGGAATTAACTATCTTATTTTAAATACGACTTAATGAGAATATATTCTAACATTTTTGGAAAAACCGTGAAATTTTAGGTCGAAAACATGTAGCATACCCTATACCTAAACCCAGCCGTTTCGGAGTTATTTGACATTTTATGAAAATTTTGACAGTTGCAATATGTAAGACACTGTGTAACTTTTCTCATATAGGAGATTTTCATTCGGATTTTGCCATCTTGAAAGATCATAAAGAGGAGTACTTTCCACAATTAAAATAAACACAAAATAATATACTACGTGTTCCATTTTCACGTTACATTTTGAGACTTCCAAGCCTTTTTTAATTCAAATGGAATACCCTGTATTTTTTCACTTCATATTATGTAAAATTAAATTCTCTTTTTCTTAATGTAGGGATTGTAAGGGTTAAAGATACAACTTTTTGAGATATTACAGTTTTGTCAAATTTCCTAGTATTTTTCGAAAAATTACCTACTTAATCTAAAAGTAAAGTCGTTAAAAGTTCGATGGAAAATATTTTTTATACAGTAATATTATTACTGTATAAAATATATAATACAAGTTTTGTATAATGCAGTAATATGCAGTGTGCCGAAATAACACAAATGTATTTTCAGACACGACCTTGCAATTTTTGCTAATACTAAGAAACTTTGGTTATTTGGAACATCGCTCGAACATTTTTTATATTATTTTGCCTATTTGCACAGGGCAATTTGCTGAAGAATTATTATTCAATGAAAAGGATTTAAGGTAGCATTATCTTTCATTTCCAACAGGTGTCAGTTTTTAGTCTTCAAACGCCCTCATTTTTTAGCAACTTTTTGTAGCTTATATATACCTATGTCATAATATTCGTTCGATCTGTCGAACGAATCATTGCCTTCACTATTTATTTAGACATGGACCAAGACATTTATAACAATATAAAATAAAATAATTGTTTATAATGGTGCCCTATGCTTAAACGCACTTCAGCCAATAAATTTAGGTGGTGGATTTGGTCACTGTTTTTTAGTGAAATATTATCCATATTATATCTTCTAATTTTTTTCTTTGGAAAATTTTCTAATTGGAAAAGCATTTCGCTTCAATATTTTGGTAATCAGAAGTATTTCGCAGTCAGTACTATTGATTCCGTTACCAATATTTCTCGTAGGAAAATAACCTATCTGAAGTTTAATTAATTTGACAGTTTTCATGGGAGGTGCTTGTCTCGTTAGTGTAATCTCAGATCGGCATATAAAATGAGAAAGAAGTTGAGACGGATGCGACTCGAAATTTTCGAAGACGAAATAGACGTTGAAGGAGTCGACGTACGGTCTCGAAAAAAAAATTTCAAAGGATTAGAGGAAGGACTGAACTTTCGCGTGAAGCCTTTCTCGAAGCCGTAAAAATTAGAAGAGGGGCGAGGGAGTCCCGCGAAAAGTCGGTATTTCGGCGGGCGTGACCATTAGGCGCGAGGACAAACGCCGGTGCTAGCCGCATCTTTCTCGCCGAACGTCGATCGACGAAAATTTTGCAGAGGTTTTTTGAAAAGGCGTTTAAATTGGGAAAACGTGTAGGAAACGGGACGAAAATACCCCTACGCATTGGAGAAAGGCCGGGGGCGACCTCCGGTGGTCCGCGGAAATCGTTCCGAGATCGCCCCTCGGAGGAGATAGCTTTGAAACTTTGTGGATTTGGGGACGGAATTTAGAGCGAGACAGAATCGACGCGTTTTAATATATATGGATTGCTACAGCACGGAAATTAAAAAATTGACATCTATAGGTATTTTCTATTAATTTCACTTCTTATTTCCTTCAAAGTGTTTGTCACTGTCCCCTCCGATTTGCTTGAACTAGATAATTTTACAATATTCATTCGAATGATTCAATTAATAACGTTACTTACATTAATTGTAAAAATTACTTTGCGTTAATGGAATTTATAGTAATAATTGAACTCATTAATTCGTTGTGTAGAAGTAAATATGAATGTTTATTTACTGAAATCATTTATCTCGCATAGTTTCCGAGATAATAGATTGGGGAGTAAGAGAAAACAATGTTATTGTATAATATACCTAATATGTAGAAATGATTGGGGCATAGGTAGGTATTTACAATGGAAGAATTATTTATTTAATAATTGGGTACGTAAGTTGTTTTAATTAGTAATTAGTAATTTTTAATTTAACCTATGTTAAATTAAATCAAAAGTTACTTACTTTCTGCTTTTTATAATTTTTTTAAACCATTCCTGTTTTTTCCTGTCAATAATACTAAGTGAACGTCGACTAGTCTTTCCCATTTTTATGTACCTAACTAGGTACTAAAATTGTATTATTTACTGCGTGTATTAATACTCGTATTAGGTATTATATTACCTAATAGATTTATAATCGCTTCAACACCAAGCAAATTCATATAAAAGTGAATTCAATTTTGACATGTACTTACATACGCATCTCAGAATCTCAGCTTTGTCGCCAGTCCTGCTCAAGCAGTTGATAGAGGCAACGTGCATATATCACAACGTTGATAGAGGGTAAAGGTATGTTTTCGGTTTTCGCTTGTGCATTTGGCGGTTGCGTCGGGCGGCAGCCGCCGGCGGCAACCTACTGACTCAATTTCAATATACTTTTATCATAATCGTTTTCATTTGTGCGTCTCAGCGGTACCGCCAGACATCCGACCGCATGTGTCTTAGAGTTGGGATTTTAGGCCAGAAGTGTCGGGCCTGGCCGGGCCGGGCTGCAATTGAATTGGCCAGGCCCGACTAGCCGAGTCGGGCCTTCGGGCCTGGCTGGTTCGGGCAACTTCGGGCCAATTCGGACCGGTTCAGACCTGACCTGAGCTAACCAGTTTGCCGTATAACTTAACAAATTGAAAATACTATATCTTGTTCCTCGTATGAGGAATTTGATTTCATAATAACGTGAGGTGTTTCACTCACCACTTACAGCCAATCTCACTGATACTACTTAAAATTTAAGGTGCCCTTAAATGGAAAAATTATACTTAACAGATAACTATTATAAGTATAACTGTGCTATTTAAGCACATCTAAATTTTTTATTAATGTAGGTGGGATAGGCCATTAGATATGTATCTTTTCCAATATAAGCATCAATATTTACTATAGAAAAATTAGCCGCAAAATTTTTCATACAATCAACATAATTCATTTATTTTAAATTTAGTATCAAAAATGATTATTGGTAATGTTAATAAAAGTGTAGTATCGCCTTACGAAATATTTTATTATGAATATTATAAAAGTCACCAGTGGCGATAATATGTCATTATTTTTCATTTCCGTGCGTTATCCTGGACCCGCCTCCCTTATTTTGTCATCTACGACTTATCATATCTCTAATGGAAAGTGATCTGTGATCAAATAAAATGTTATTGTAATTTTCCCATTGTTGTTCCCGACTTCAATCTGTATAGTATACATAATATTATTCATTATTTGGGCATATTATCGTTGGGTTGCGTTTTTAAAACCATCTTCAGAATATCCTCTCTTCTTGAGTTATTTGCCCTCATGCCGTTTAGAAATTTTAACTTACTATTAGTTAAATAGAAATTAAAATAGCATTTGCTTTTAATTTTTACCCTGATACTTTCTTAACTAGAGAGAGAGAATTAACTTTTTTAAATTAACAATGATGAACTTGAAGGGTATTATATGGTTTGCGAAATTTATTTTTATTATTTTGACGCAAGCGGTGAATTGATGTTATATATACAAGGTTATTCAGAACTTATCCATAATAAAATTTGGGGATGTTCAACATACGTGTACAAATGTGGTAGTGCAAAAAAAATTTTTTGGCGGGGTCTTAAAACTATTTAAAAATGTTTCATTGCACGCCGCTGGATACTGGTCCACTGTAATGAAGTGACCGTGGGACTGACAATGCAAACTGGCTAGCACAAAAAAAACTTCGGAAGTTCTTTATTCGGTCGGTTTTAACCAGGCGTTCCAGACAAAAACGTGTTTACTTTTTTTATCAAATTCTTAGGAATGTGGTAGAAAAGTATCAGATGTGTTGAAGTACAGTTGCCCAGCTACGTAGTCCTTTATTATGGTATAACTTTAAACATTGTTTACGGGAAATCCTAAGCCTTTTATTATAAATTTTTTTGGTGATATCGATTTCTTATTTAAGGATGCACATATTCTCAAAGTTTTAGAGATAAGTTCTGAATAAGGCTGTATAGTTTTAGAAGTAATGACGTTGCCATGCTTTTTAAAAAATATGTTTATTAAAAATTGCAGGTGTCGATGTCACTGCCAATCAAGAAGAAATATCAGACCATGAAACTTTCCAGTTAGAATTTGATTGGAGTACTAAGAGATGGTACATCCGCACTATGCAAGATAAATACTGGACTCTTGAGACAGGAGGTGGCATTCAAGCTGCGGGAGAAAAAAGGTAGATAACTAGCTATTTGAAAATCATAAGTTTATCTGTAATTTCAGTTTGTAAATATATCATATTATTAAGATGAAGGAGAAACTACTTATTTATTTATTGTAGATTAAAATATTTAGATTACAGTTATTGTTATTATACGTCTAGATATAAGAGCTTGGTATTGACAATAGAGTCCATTTGGATTATCCAATTACTTCCGAAGTTATCCGAAAAAAACTGAAAATTGAGGGGGAAACTAAAAACACATTTTCGTTGCCACTTTTTACCCCAACATAATAACGCTTTCCAATTTGCCATCTGATGTTTCGTCTTTCGGCCACTATCATCAACTTTATTTTTCTTATGGGCCTTCCACCCTCAATTTTCAGTTTTTTTTCCGATATTTTCGGAAGTAATTGGAAAATTCAAATTCCGGAAAGTTCAAAGCGGCATTTGATTAAGCACCAAATTACGCAACTTTGTCTCAATGTAACCATCTTCATATCTCCTGTAGTTTTCGAGATCCCAATGGTGGGGGTCGAATTTGAATTGCCCTGAATATATAATTTGTTTTACCTAATATTTATAAAAAATAATTTTGTATATTTTATCCTAACATTATTATATGTTGTGTTAAACAAATAAGTAGATATCCCAAAAAAGAGTCAAATAAAATTCTTACCTCCATTTGTGTTATTTTTAAAGCTTTCTTGCTTTAAAAAATCTTTCATCTCTTAAACATCTAACACAGAATTTAGTTGCATAAAAATATCGGTAAAAGATACGGTGAACTACAGTTTATTTACATTAATTTTCATTGTTTTTTTTTTTATTTCAAACTGAGAAATTAGTTACAGTTGAATTTCATATTGGATTCCCATAAAGTTATATAACACTGACTTAGTTTTCCACATAACACCAAAACACTATACTGCACTCGATGCGCGTTTCGCCAACCAAGTTGGCATATCTGGAAATGATCAAACTAAACCTATGCTAACACTGTGTCCTATTTACACCGAAACACCTCAGTGAACCATTGCAACGACTCAGTGAACCTTAGCGATGGATCAGTAAACCGTGATTTATTAACCAATAAAGGGTGTTGTATGGGATTGGCTCTCTGTCACTATTCATACTATTTTTACACTTTGCAATTTCCAAACTTTCAAATGCATCCAGCTGTCTGGAATTTGTTACATTCCCAATTAGTCTTAAATTGCTACTATCTATTTCATGGTTGTTCTTAAACGCATGCTGGATGACACTAGACTTATCTGTTCTACCATATATAAGATGTTCTTTGAATCTAGTTTGAATTGACCTTCTAGTTTGTCCAACATACTTTTGGTTGCAGTTTTTACAACTAGTTAGCTGTAAAGACTGCAATCAAAAGTATGTTGGTCAATGAATATAACAAAACTGACTTCTTTCATTTAAGTAAAATAACTGCCAGATCTCAACTAATGTAAATGAAACAAAATAAAAGATTGTTTTAATCAATTATGGTGACTTTTGATAGATTAGTGGGATAAAAGTATCTAGTCAAAGTATTGTTTAAATTATTGCGTTGCATCGGACATTGGACCAGCGCATTGAATTGCCATTATTATTTAATTTTGAAAATTATTTTTGTAAGGCATTGAGGTTTTAATCAATAAAATACAAATTAAATAATAGATTAAGCATTAAAAGTAATCTCTTAATAAAAAATAATTCTTGGTTGAAAATACATCTTTAAATTTTAATTGATTCTATCTTAGATAGATGTAAAAGATTCTAATGAGGCTATATTACGCCTCTTTCTAAATTTACTTATCTAGTTTGTATTGTTTCAGATCTTCTAATGCTCTCTTTGATCTAGTATGGCAAACGGATGGTTCAGTAGCTTTTAGAGCTAATAATGGTCGTTATGTAATCACAAAACGTTCAGGTCATTTGTATGCAACCTCAGATGTAATAGATGAAACTTGCAAATACTTTTTCTACCTCGTAAATAGACCCATTCTTGTACTTAAATCAGAACAGGGTTTTGTTGGATATAAATCTGCATCAAGTCCAAAATTAGAATGTAATAAGGCTACATATGAAACCATTCAAGTGGAGAGAGGTGAAAAGGGCATAGTTTACTTCAAAGGTAAGTAGTACTAAAATTCAAGTTTTTTATATATTATACATAATTACAATATACATATATAACATAGTCGTGATATAAATGTACTATAATTTTTCAGGCCAAAACAGCAAGTACTGGCATGTGGACAGTGAGGGAGTCACTGCTGATTCTGATACACCTGAAGGTTTCTATTTGGAATTACGAGAACCTACCCGTTTATGTATAAAGACTGCCAGCGGTAATTACTTAACAGCCAACAAGAATGGGTGCTTCCGCTTGGGAGACACAAATGTTGAAAATGCTACCCAGTGGGAATATTAATTACTCAAGTCTTATATTTATTTATATAGGGTGTTTTTAATACATGTGAATATTTGTTTCATTTGTATTGACCCTGTACATTGGCAAAATATTGTTATATTTTTTTATATTTTTTTGTTATTCGTGCATGCTATTTTGTCAAATTCTATTTATTATGCTTTTATTTAATCTAGTTCCATGATAATTTTTTTTATATTTAATTTTTAATAATTTGTAAGTATTTAATGTGAAATAATGTGATGAGAAAATGTTTTTCATGTATTTTTTTAAATGCAACACTAGCCAAAAATATTTTAAACTGCCAAACACATATGGCCTTTTTTCTACATTACCAAATGACTTGTAATAATGTAATAATCTAATTACTTACTAATAACAATAGAAATAATTATACAATTTTATATGAATATATTTTTTGGCAATACATAAAAATGTATGTATGTACACTCATAGAGAACATTAAATGGCACATTTAGGTTTAAGAACTTGCATTTGATGCTAGTAAAGAAAGTAAATTTTATCATTTTGAAATGTTGCTAGTGAGTGTACTATTATTATATGTCTGTAGTATAGTGTTTGTTACTTAAGTCATTTTTACCAGGCAATGCATTTATTAATATATTTATTTGAAGCTCAATGGTATACTGATTATTTTTTACATATCTTTAGGTATAAGAGCTTGTGCAGTTTTAAGGATTCTTATTCGTATTTTTATAGCTTTTAGCAATATAAGTGGGTATATCCCCATCTATATTCTTTTGTATGATAAATGTAACCATGATGATTAAATATAATATACATATATATGTCTTGGTCCACTTTTATAATTTTTTTATGTAGCACACAATGTGCTCATTTTATACAATCCTTTTCATTTTTATGGAAGCTACATGTAGGTACCATATTGATTGTCAATTTAATGGTGGAATCTAAACACGATTTTCTTTTTATTATTCTATAATCAAGATAGTGTACCTTGTTATTCCATAGTGACAAACAAAATAAGAATAAGGATATTCTTATTTTGTTATCCACGACACGTGATAAGATACAAAATAATTTCTAGGCTAACAGGATTTGAACTTACAAATGTTATGTCCTTTCTAGTCTAAGGGTGTATATGGGTGGACTACTGGGCGTAGTTAAATAACACAACTATTACAAAAAGTAATAATGGTCATACAACATATTCCAGCTTGCACATACCCTCATCATAGTATAATTGAAATCCAACATGTGTGTTCATGTGTGTAATTTACAACTATAGTAGAGTCAGGATTTCAAGTCCTACATGTCATGACTTTTTGTAAATAAATTGTAAGAATAATGAAAATATATAAAGACGAATCCACTTTTAAACACTGTTACTTAATTGGGTACTTATCTGTAGATAATGTCTGCTTTTAATCCATTAAATAATTTAAAATTAAGTTCGCACCGGCAAGGGTTCACTTATGATGTGTAGGACTTGAAATCTTGACTGAGCCATAGTAAAGGTATCACTTCAATTATTTATTAACTTTAAGGGAAAAAGTTAAAATAAATGTTTTAAGGTACATTTATATATATCTAGCCAGGTAAGGCAAGATATATACAAAACATTTCCATATAAATTGTTCCATATAGATTATGCTTGCCTTTAAATCTTTTATATAAGTAAGTTAACTCTCATTATTTCTGCTACAAGCATACAGGTCCAAAAGAGTTTATTGTTAAAAATAATTTAAGAGCTTTCATTAGAAATAAGAGTTATAATGAAACTCTTAAACAGGTCAGGAAAAACTAATTTACTGGGAACTATTAGCAACAGAAAAGAAATTAATAAACTAAGTGGCACTAAGTCGAAAGTGTGATGAGGTCATGAATGAATTTGCAAAACATGAAATTTGAATTTTAAATAGTACCTACTACTACAGTCTTTATATTGAACTTTATTTTGTATTCAATTTTGTAACGGTAATAATAATCATTTATTCATTTCTACTGTTATTAACAATGAAATTTCACATTTTAGAAAATTAATTTTGACTGCAAAAATGCCAATCTAGAAATTGTTTGAATATTTATTTAGATATTTAGCAAAAAATTAAATGAAGATAATATTAATGAAATTATTAAAGTACCTATCCTGAAATTATGTTGTCATTTCTCTTCTGTATGTTTCTTTTTAATAGAGTTTTATAATTTTAATGAACATGTTAGGTTTCAAATTTATTAGGTACCAGTAATATGTTTCGAAATTTAGTAGGATAGTTTATAGTTTACAGAGATACAGTATTATATTGGTAAATTTTATTCCAAGTAATCAGAAAAAAAAACCTATAAAATTTGACAGTAAATGTATTTCACTTATTGTTGTAATTTAGCATCTTTTGGATAATAATACCATAGATAATACCTGCCACACATAATATGTCTGAAGGCATCAAAAGTGGAAACTCGTATCATACATTAGGCTAAAGAAGACTGGTATTTCAAATTTGTCAGTAATCAAGTGAAAAATAGAAATAAAATAGGAGTTAGAATAGATAGAATAATTCATTTAAAAATTTCAGTACAAAGGGTAACTTTAGATATGTAACTTATAATTCAAGTAAAAATAGATATATAAATAATATTTTCATATTTATAAATTATATGAAACATGAAAAAGAAAAATATAGAAAATACATGACTGAAGGTTATTTCAGAATATGCCAATGTAATTCAATGCCGGGAGGGGCAAATAGTTCACAGTAGCACGAGTAGCTAGTTTTGACATTTTTCTAAATAATGAGTTTATTTCCTTTGTATACCTTTGTATTTCCTACACATAAAGTATATCATAATATTTCTAAACATATTTTTTTATTAATAATAAATATTGAAAAGAGTGAGTCCGTTGTTTTTGGGTAATCTTTCATGCATGTAATACAAGATTTAAAAATTACCTACATAAACCATTTTCTAGGCTGTCTACTTAGTAAAGACTGAATAGTATTAATAGCTTCAACGATCAGTAATTATTCTTCATGGAACCCCAAAATTTTCTATGATGCTGTCTAAAAATGTTATTAGTGGTTGAGTTTTGGTG
The DNA here is from genome assembly GCA_963924545.1 of Pogonocherus hispidulus. Lineage (NCBI taxonomy): Eukaryota > Metazoa > Arthropoda > Insecta > Coleoptera > Cerambycidae > Pogonocherus > Pogonocherus hispidulus. Next base: position 31,582,653 of record OZ004698.1, read on the forward strand.
AACGGTTTTTGCCCCTCAAGAATACAAACTTGATAAAGGTATTAAATACTGTTTTTTCCTTTTTGATTTAATAAATCGAGTAAAAGGTCTGGAAACGATTTTTTCCTTGAGGGTCTCAATCGTTTTACGTTGGTCTAATTGCCAGCAATATTTGACATCCTTTTTCGTTAGTAATAGTAAAGAGTCTTGTTATAGTTGCAAAGTCTTTAATATACTTCTGACAATATCCTGACAAACCAAGAAATTGCCTCACCTTATGTACGTCTGTGGGTTCTGGATAACTTTTAATGCCTTCCATTTTTCTATTCCCTGGTTGAACTCGTTCCCAGATTATCTTATGCCCAAAGTACTTAAGTTTTTTCATAAAAAATTGACATTTAGAAAGCCTTAGTGTGAATCCAGCAGTTGCTGGGGAATAAAGAACTTGTTTTAAATACTTTTGTTGCGTTTTAAATACTTTTGTTGCGTTTTAAATACTTTCAATATTTGCTTTGAAATACCACCGGAGCATTGCATAGGCCAAAGGGTACCCGAAAGTATTCGTAATACACGTCTGGTGTTACGAATGACGTCCTTGGTATCGATCATTCCTCTATGACTATCTAATGGTAAGCTGACGCAAGGTCCAAACTCGAAGAAACCATTATGGTTTTCAGCAGAGTGGAGCAAATAGCCTAGTTGAATTTCGGGTTTAAACAAACCTTTTAAAAACTGAAATTTTTATTTTACAACGCACATTTTATTCATGCGTACAAGCGAGAGTTGATACGTACAACTACTAGATTCTAGAAGTAGATTGCTGAGAGTTGTTAAATGCCACAATCTGATTTTTGAAGGGGTTGGCGACACTCCTTTTCTAAATGGTCCAATCTTTTACATCGTGTCCATTCTAGTTACGGCTTTGAACAACTATTGGAATAATGCCCCTTTGCTTTGCCCGTTTGGTGTTGCTTTTGGCTTTCTTTGGTGGGGGCTCCAAATTATTATGTCGGTCGTTCGGGTAAAAATTTTGCAGGTCCAGTATTGGAAATACCCTAGGCACATGCTCTTACTTTGGAGACAAAACAATTTTGCATAAAGAGCATTAGGTGTTTTATACCATCCGCTTCGTGCTCCTACTTGGATCGTCGGATCACCGCAATTCCATCTATAATGCAGGAAACCGCATTTTTACAATTCATTTCACAAGCATTTATTAAATCCATTTTGTCGAAATAATACTCGTCCCAGCTCTCCGTGGGTAACTTCCGTTTATTTAGCAGCTATCTAAGTGACGTGAAATTTAATCTTCGGGAATGATTTTAGAAGCAAACTTTTCCACTCAGTCCAGTTCAAATCGTACGCACATAAATTACTATACCATTTTTGAGCTAAGCTAGCTAGACGGCTCTGCACTCTGCACGTGAAAAACTTTCGTGTGTTCGTCCCAATGCATGACCCGGGTGCATATTGAGAGGCAGGCGACGCAGGTGAAGCAGTGTAGGGCAGGACAGTTTTTTGTGTTTTGTGGAATTTAGTAGGCGCGCAAATTAAGACACAACGTGAAGCCTGTACAGCGCAGTGTCTAGAACACAGTTTTCTGCTCCACGTACGATAGTGTGGTGACAGTGACGGCTAATGGTGATACGAGATGGCTTGTGCCAACTGTGTTCTAATATGCGTTTTGGCTGCAACACGTACCGATTTTCCTGCACTGCGCCAGCCTGCTACTTTTGCCCTGCATTGCTGCGCCTGCCTCTAAATGTGCACCCCGGGTTTATCTTTCTCAATTCCTCCATCTTCTCACCCCACTTCGCACAGCTTAGGTTCCCGGTTTAAAATCCGGTATGCTCTCTGGTTTCACAAAAGTTTTACGTCTTAAGTCCGATGACGTTTACGATTCTATCGCTAAATATTATGCTTGAACTTCTTGAACGTGATTCTGACCTCTTCACCTATTTTATTTATTTATTTATTTTTTAAACTATTTTATAAACTGTGTAACTAATATCGCAAGGACAAAATAAGCAATAAACTAGCTCTAAAATAATAAAAGTGCTTATAGTTTATCGGTACAAATTAGCAATACTGAGAGCATCAGCGAAAAGCCTAAGAATCCATTTATTCATAATGTGATCATTTCAGGTTTCAGTGTAAAATAAAAAAAATTAAATTAAATTGAAATATCTAAAAAATGATTGAATTTAAGAATACGAAAAGTTGCTGAAAAGTCCCCTAAAATATGTAAGAAAATCGGAGTATGAAATACACCATTTTATTTAAAATAACGAAGTTAGTAGGTATCGACTTCCGGTATAACCGGAAATGGTAGCCATTTAGCTATTGTGTTTATTCTGAAATTTATCAATCACCCTGTAAGAGTAGAGCGTGAAGTGAAAGTAGAACTGAAACAACCGTGAGAAGTACCTAAGTTTTTTAGTTTTATTTAATATTTTAATCTATAGGACTTAATTTGCTTCTTTAGGTACTTAGTAAAAGTTTGTATTCCGCTGTTCTGAGAAAGGAGGCAGGTAGGTACTGGTTTTCCCTCATTGCATTGTTCAAGATACCACCCAAGTGCGAAGAGGGAGGTATTATATCTACTTGTACGTTCTACTAATGCAATAAACAAAAATTATGCACATTCAGGTACCTACTGATGCCTGGTCATAGCTACCAAATTCTGGGTGTTAGACCCACTCCTAGTAGTCCCAGTACTAAGTAATAGGAATCGAAACACATATTACACGCTCAGCCTTTGATGTATTACTGTATAGATACTATTGGCAAAATGTCCACCGTATCGATGTTAATAAGAGTTGTACCTCCGATCAAATATGTATAGATAAGTAATTGCCTATTTGTCAGTATATAAAATAATGTGACCAAGAATAACAAAAAACATAACCTCAATTTCATGAAATTACCTGTCACAGTGCCCAACGGCATGGGCGGCTATGTTTTAAGGGGTGAAAATAATAATTATAAAACTAAAAGTACAAATTAGAATATTTTATTTTAGTAAATACAAACTTTAAGATTTACATATTCAAGAACAACAATTTATACACATATGTGTATAATATTTACTACACTATTTATAATAGTATTTAATATTTACTATTAAAAAACAATTGTAAAATCATTGACGATCCCTCTCGCGATCGCCGATTCTACGTTTATGCATGGCTGCTTACCTGTGTAAACCACGCCCATTGGTGACAGTCATAAAATCCCTAACAATTTAGGCGGTAAATTAAAATGGCATTTTTTTATTGGACCAAATGCTTGGGCACTAATGTAAACAAAAAGCCATTGTTTTAAATATTGTTGGTCACAAAACTGTGTTGCTATTATTTGTCTATATAATATTTGGTCGGATAGTTGTACACATAGATATGCCTAACCACAATATCTAATTAACAAAATTGAAAAACCAGTTGGGGATATGGGAGCACGGAGAGTATATTCACAGTAAGGACCAAACTGCCGAGATCCACCGCGTTCTTCTAGACATGTCAGAGGCTCTTTGGAAAAATGTAAATGTGGGAACTCAATCCAAGAGCCACTTTATGGCTCTACACCTCTGTTATTAAACCCTCCATTCTATATGCGCCGATTGGTGGCCAGCCGTCGGCAAGCTACCATCAAGCAACTTCTAAATCAACTTCAACGCTTGGCATATATAAGAGTATGCACGACAGGAGCGATGTGCACGGCTTCCACAGAGGCATCGTTTTCATAAATTCCAAATTATTTTGAATTCTTGCAATAAATTATTGCAGATCATTAATGCATGAGTTTGACGTAATAACACAAAATGACAAATATTTTCTTGTTTTTGTTGAATTTATGCCAGAGTTAAGATAATTAACCCTGTATAATATACCCAGAACTGTTAAACAGAAGGTAAGCACCATAATGCTCAAAGAATGTATGTTTCGCATCAAAATTAAGTGCATATTTTAGTCTAATTTAGCACCTAAAAGACACATTATACCGGCGAAAGGAGACACTGAGACTGCGGATAATATACAAAATAATTTTCAAATACTTCACAGAAAACTTGTAAATGGTGGCATTCTATGATATCATTTTTGGCGTAAATGGCGGCATTTTTAAATATCATGCCGTAGATATAACTAATCACAATAATCGATATACCTGAATAAAGAATCGTTCTGTAAATGTTAGAGTAGTTATTTTATATTTTTCAACTAAAAATATAGTGATGACAACTGATTAATATTATCTGTGACATAAATAGGCTATTTGACAGTCTAAGTATTTTTTTCAACTCAACTTCAACAACAATATTCCTCAAATTTCCAAAATTTTTCTAATCAAAATTATGCAAGAACACATTTTCAATCAAATCAAACAAATCAACCATATCAAAGACCACCTTTTAATCAAAATGGCCTAAGACCTCAAACTAATTCTCAACAAAATGGTTTTCGAAACAGACCATCTGCTATAAGACCTAATCCAAACTTTAATTAACAAAGACCTTCTATAATACGACCCAATCCTAACTTTCAGCAACCAAGAGCCGACCATGTCAATGGAACAATTAATAACAATAAATATCAATATGATTTTTCCTATGAACAAGAAAATTATGTAGATGATACTGCTCATCAAAATCAAGGTTCCTTTAGTAATAATCACAATTATGAATTCGATAATAATTATAATATCGATAAATTTGACACAAATTACATTAATAATTATCAGGATTTTCGGCTACACACCCAACCAATTAGATGATCCACCCAATAGAAAATTAACCCAAATTCAAACAGTGAATATAAACGAAATGAGTTCGTTCAACGAACAGAGTTTATTATGATTCCATCATTAATAGTAAATTCAAAAAACTTATATTAATTAAGGACACTAGTAACACATTTAGATTATTAATAGATACAGGCGCAAGTTTATCAATTTTCAAACCCAAAACTTGTGAAAAATTATCAAATCGTTTTAGACATAATGGCAAAATTCAAGGAATCACAAATCAAAAAATTTCTGTTACTGAATTCACTCTTTATTCCATTTAATATTGACGATTCTCATGAAGTTTATGTAAACGACATCGACATAGAATTTGACGGACTACTAGGTTCAGACTATTTAGAACACTATGAATGTACCTATTATTGACTTGTTTATTGAAAAATAAACTACTAATAATAACAAATTTTAAAACTATTCCTCTATTCATAGTTATTGATGACTTACAGGCACCACATAAAATAACTCAAAACCAAACAATTTTAAAAAAATCCGAAAGAACAAAAACTCTATTGACCCTCATACCGACCAAATTTATAAATTTACTTGTAATTTAACCAATAAGCCGTACTATCAGGAGAAGAAATAGAAAAGGTTCATTTACCAATTGCTCTTGTCAATATTAATAACAAAGGAGAATTTTTAACATCTCTCGTTAACGCTAACGTTATAACAAAGACAACTGACTTGAACTCCAAACTTTGACTCCAAATATTGAACTAGAACAAAATTTTTCTTCATTTAATTATAACAGCCAGGAATTTGATACGATACCCAACGATAGGATTTCAGAAATAAAAAATCAACTTGGTCTAGAACACTTGAACGACGAAGAATATGAATACGAAAGACAGACTCGTCAAAATTAATAAAAACGCAAATTTTCTCTCTAGAATTAAAATCAACCACTTTCAAAAATGTTCAGAATCTCAAAAAAAAAAATTTATCATCAAAAAGTGATAATGAATCAATAAATTCTGAAAAAACCGAAATCACACCTGAAACAATAGTTCAGGAATTTGAAACATTTTCTACAGGGTATTTAGTCAAAAAATGTCTCACTAAACATACTTGCGATGTTTGTAAACAATATTCTCCACCAAGATTTGAATGAATTGACTTTCTTTTGCTACTATAAAGCTTACGAATATGTTATGTGATGTTATGTGATTATGTGTTATTAAAAGTTCTGAAAATATTTGTAAACACGTTAAATTTGTACACCCATGGAAAAATTTTTCTCAAAATTCTTTAATAATATAATAATTGTTTGGTAGAGTGAAACTATATTTAAAGAAAAACTTTATTAACAACAAAAAACAAAATACTTATATAATTTGGAAAATTAATAAATGTTATTCTTTATTTAAATAAGTATTTGTTTTAACTCATCTAAAAAATTGTGATTGTTATAATATTAAAACGTTTTTTCAAAACAAAACCATAAAAATATAAATTAATTAGGTACATCTATGAAAAGAAATAAAATATCCTTGAAAATACAAATCCTTTTTGGAATACGTACATACGAATAGGTACATAAAAATATATCTCGACATTTTAAGAATCCCGCTACAAGAGTAACCTCGTATTACTACGATTCAGATGTTTCCATATTTTATGCTACATTTATTTTACATTTCATTTCAAAACAGTTTTGTTTTATATTTTACAGGAATATGAAAAATTTATTTCAAATTAGGCCAAATTCAAATTTATAATTTAATAATTATACACTACACAATGGATTTTCATTTCAAGCATAAACAGTTTGAAGTAAAAGGTGTTTGTTTAAAGATGATAGAACTTTAAACTTTAAAAAAATATTAATGAAAATATTTTGTGATTAAAAAAGTAATGTTATTTAAAAAAAACAATCTATTACAGTAACATTTAAAAATTATTTGCGGCATGTGGCCACCGCGGCTGTCCGCAAGATAGCGTATTCTTTTGATCCAATTTTTGGTGATTTTTTCGAGCACTTCTGGTCGTATGTCGTGAGTAACACGAATAATGTTGGCTTCTAAGGCATCAATTGCTGTTGGTTTATCAGCATAAACTAATGACTTGACATAGCCCCATAGGAAATAATCTAGGTGCGTCACATCACAGGACCGGGATGGATAGTTAACAGGTTCATTTCTCCAAATTAATTTGTCACTAAACCTTATTTGCAACAAGGCGATAGTTTCGTTCGCCGTATGATACTTTGCTCCATCCTGTTGCATCCACATCTCGTCTAAATCAATATATATTATCCATATTTTGAAACAAATATTCATTAATCATGGTCTGGTAATGTTCTCCATTGACTGTAACGTTATCTCCAGCCTCGTTTTTAAAGAAATAAGGTCCGATGATGCCACCAACATGTAAACTGCACCAGACGGTCACTTTTCTGAATGTAATGGAGTCTGCTGAATTTCCTGCGGATTGGCATCACACCATATCCGGCAATTCTGTTTATTCACAAATCCACAAAGCCAAAAATGAGCCTCATCGCTAAACAGAATTTAACGGTAAAACAACGGGTCAACTTCCAACTGTGCTAACTCCCAATTAGCGAAATGACGACGCAAGCCATGATCTTGCGGCCTTAATTCTTGCACCAGCTGGATCTTATATGGGTATAGATTAAGATATTTCCACAAAATTTTCCAGGTAGTCGACGGGCAGAGTCCAACTTGTTGCGACTGACGACGAATGGATAACTTTGGATTTTCTTCCACACTTTCACGTACAGCGGCAATATTCCTTTCATTACGCACATTCCTTCGACGCATTGGTGTTTTCACATCATGTAGAGAGTATGTGGTACGAAATCTATCTACAGTACGACGAATAAATAGCTTAGATGGACGATCATGTGGGCCATAAAATTCACGAAGTCTTCTATACGTTTGGCGAACCAACGACTGATTTTCAAAGTAAATTTGAAGAATTTGGTAGCGTTGTTCAAACTTAAATCTATTCATGATGATTTGCCAAAGTATAGGTACTCAAAATAAATTTTATAAGCAGCGTCAGACTGACACTTCAGTCTGACAATAGTTGTCATGTAAAGTTCTATCAAACCTAAAAAAATACCCTTTAGAAGTGAAATTGACCTAGACGGAACAGTGGGTGTTTTTATAGCGTATTCTTTCAGCTGTGTCATCCCCTGTTATTGCTCTTCTGCCTCTACTTATAGTGAGCAAATAATATCTTGATGGACATTAATTTTGTCACATTTTTGTTGACTATACGCGATTCATTTTAAGTTCGTAGCGCCAAAACGGCAGTAACCTATACTAACTTATGGGCCACTGACACTAACGTTTAAAATTGTATTCATCAAAGATTTGTTGTCGAGAACTTTAAACCAGGTAAAAAGCTTGTAAAACTATTTTGAAAGGGGTAAGTAGTGATATAAAGTTAAAATAGATTTCAATATTTTTCGAGCGTTCAATCTGAAAATTAAACTTAACCTCAAAATATGTCAAATTCTTTATTGGGTAAGTATACGGCATACATACCTTTATGGAAATAGTCATTCTTAGAGGAAGGTAAAGAGCACACTCTCTACTCTGCGTTCTTTAGCTTCTTTATCCATACTAGTTTCCTGTAACTATTTAATGCCCAACTTATAGTTTCCACGAAACCTCCAGATTTTCCCGCTTTTGGAAAAGTATGAAACTGATCTCGGGGTTTTCCTTTGTCCAAGAGGAACAATGACGCTCACAACAATAATGATTCATATCATTATGATAATCAAAGCAATTAACTAATATAACGACGGATATTTCAAAATTCATTCACAATAGAAATACATACACAAAACTGAACCAATGGCCCATGCGTTAGTTATGCGTGCCGCCAGTAAGAGGCGCATTACTTAGCAAAAATCGCCTATTAAAAAGTAATTTATTAATTATTATGTATGTATATAAACTATAGTAAGTAGGTATAAGAGATTATCACAAAATAAATTAAAATTTTATTTTTTTCTTCCTTCCCTTAGCATGACTTGAATTTCAAGGAACGTCCTCCCTCTAGTTTCAGGTAAAAAATAACATATGAAGACAAGAGAAAAAGCAGTGAAGAAGGCAAATATCCATATAGACCAAGCCATCCCTAAAACTATTGAGAGCGATGGAAAGAACATAGCCGTTATAAAACCAAACGAGATATTAAAAAATGTAGTAATACCGTTTAAATGTGTTTTGAGATTTGATGGAAAGATTTCTCCAGCAATTGTCCACGGTAAAGGACCGACACCAAAATTAAAACAAATAATAAAAAATATGACACTTGTTATTGGTAACCAAAAGATTGAGCTGATATTGAATTGACGAAACTGTAGAAAGAAAAACGTCCCCAAAGAAATTATGGATACTATAATGCCAACATTGGATACTAAAAGTAATTTTTTTCTGTCAATTATATCAATTATCCTTGAAGTTATGGCTGTGGTGATAAATTGTACCAATCCCACAATCATTACCGATATATCACCAGGAATAGAAGTTTTGGTAGCATCGAAAATAGTTTGTAAGTAAGGAACAATTGCTAAGATGCCCGTAAGTTGTTGAAATAGCATAAGTCCTATAATAATAAACATAGATTTACCCACAACTTTTGATTTGAAAAGTCTCCGTAACGATGTTTTTTCAGTGTTTGATTGTTCAACGCTTTTAATAATTTCAGCTAGCTCTTTCTGAACATAAACTTCCGAAGTTTGTCGTAATTTTGCCAAGGACTTTTCAGCTTCAGAATAATTGCAGGTTAATATCAGAAAATAAGGACTTTCTGGTATAAACAAACCAAATACAATAATGAAAAGTATCAAAGGTATGAGAGATACTATAGCAAGAGTTTTTATAGAAGAGTATGGACCTATTATGTATACAATTAATTGAGCGAAAGTAATCATAAGTCCTAAAAACATACTAGTAAATCCTCTATTACTTACTTCTGAAATTTCTGCGACATATAAGGGAATCACTGAAAAAACGCATCCTGTCCCTAATCCCACAAGAAACCTTGCAAGGTAGAAAAGCATGACAGTATTGGCGAAAATAAGTATTATATTTGAGAAAATCATCGGTAGTGAAAAAACTAAAAGAGTTTTTTTCCTCCCATATTTATTTGCTGCTATACCAATAAAAAGAGGACAACACCCTGCTCCCAGACTATGTAAAGACGTGATCCAAGATTCCTCTAAAACTGTAGTAGGTCGATTTAAAGGGTTATCTTGAGGATCTATGCTGCCATTTAATTTTGGAAGGCACGGAGATGTCCAAGCAAATCCAACAGCAGAGCCCATTGACATCAAATTGACTAGAAAAGAAATAAAAATAAGTAAATAGATTTCAAATAAAATGTAATAATACCAAAAACCAGAGTAATAAATTAGAAATAATGATAGTGATATTAATAATGATAGTGAGAATGATAATGATAATGGTCATGGTTATGGGAATGATTATGGTAGTGGTAATGGTTCTAACAATGCTAACATTAATGATACCGATAATGATAATGAAATCAATAATCACAGAAATAAACCTTATTAAATGGAAAGGTACTTATATCAGAGACTTATACATCTACATATAAGTTTCTGCTTATATGAATAATATAAAAAGATAATGTTAGACACTAGATACATAATACTGTAATAAAACGTTGCTCTTTTTCATATGGCGTTACTTATGTCCCACGCTTATAGCGCAAACTGTAGTGGATGCACAATTTCCAAACCACCATGAGTGGTCTTCACTCTACTCTGAGATCTGTAATAGAACTGAGAAAATCTAGTAAATCAAAACAGCTGTCTGTAGTCTGATATTAGGAGTTATAGACACCTCCTGTATGGTGTTGGCTGTGGTTTCATATTTGTAGTTTTTGTACCGCATCACACATTGTCGATTTTAATACGTCTAATGGACGGTTTAAATTCATCCCGTATACTATCTTACAGAATTAGGTATCTTACAGAATTAATACCTTTATCGATGGTTGTACTATGTGCTAAGGAATCACTAAGAGTCACTAGGTTGTAGTGCCATAAACAGTGCCACGCCAACCAGCTGCTCTACCTTTAACACACATTATTATTAAGCTACAATTCTTATGCACATTCATTCAATTCGTTGTTTATCAATTTTGAAATAAATTCCTTCTTTTTTATTTGGGAAAAATTACCTCAATAAATGTCTTTAAATTAACCTCTTCATTTTGTTGGTTCACTTTAAAATATGTTTCGGTTTTATCTTCCCAGTGCCCAATCTTTTGTTTGCCATTTCCAGAATGAATTCGTACGTACCCGCGAAATTTAACAAACCATTTGCTTTTAATTTTTTTTAACAGCTGTTGAAAATTGTTTTGAAATTTATATATGTAGAACGTAGACAATTATCACAGTACAAACCAAAATAGGTACTTTATTTCATACAAACAAATACATATTAAATTAGACGTTAGTATCTAAATAGCTGCATTTATAATTTCAATTATTCTTCTAAATTCAGTGTAATTGACTTCACATTTCATTGGCAACATCATAAAGTAAGTATTTGTTACAAAATTATTCATCTTTTAAAGATTTTTAAATGAAAATTTAATATAAAATAAATAGGATATTTGAACAACAAATCAAAAACTATAAAAATATCGATGAAGTTCATACCTGAAGCGGCAGTTACGTATAAAAATGTTTTGTTTGCCCGTTCCATTATATATGTCAAACCATTCCGAAATTACAAAATATAAAACCATTTAAAAAAATAAATAAAATATGTTTTAACGTTATTGAACTTCACATTTGATCTTTTAAATTGCAAACTTTTACATATACTTTTTTATAAAATTAGGCATATGACGTATGACGTGACAGCACATAAACCTCAATCACATGAATTATTAACAAAATAGAGTGACAAACTAATACCATTTTCCAAGTTTAGTTACATGAACTTTTTATAAATAACTTAAAATCATATTATATTTTTGTTTCTTATTAACTTTGATCTACTAATATTGGCGGAACATCATTTAATTTTGAAAATATTACTTAAATTCGAACATAGGAAATGTATTCATTCTTTTCGCCGAGAGAATGACGGCTATGGAATAATAAAAGGTGACAAGATAGTAATGGCTGCCGGACTTACAGACGTCAATTATTATTGTTTAATATTATTACTAGAAATGGGAGAAAATCGCTGTCGCGATTTTGGTTCACATTTCTAGCCCTACCGGGGGTACAGGCCAGCGGCCTGGGGTCACCGTTCGGGTGACAAAAGCATTTAGAATAGGTAATATTATTTTTAAGAAGTAATTATACTAAACTTTTCTTAATATTTTGATGAATTGTAAGGGTACTCTATTCTTGCTGGTAAAAGATCATAATTTTTTAAGTGCTGAAAGTAGAATTTATTTTTCTGTAAACATTTTTATCAATTTTATCAATAGGACCAAAAATATATTGCTGTCATAATTGTAGCAGCAAATTAATATTGTAGATATTTACTTTTGTAAGCTAAAATGATGAATTTTACAGACTGCCAAAATGAAGGAAATAATTCCATCCAAACTAATACTAATAAATAATTGGAATTAACAAGTAAAAAAAGAAGTTAGCCTCCAGCGTGACTCGAACTCGCGAAATCAGTATTACGATTTTTGGAATCTTACAACTATCCCATTGTGCTACCCAGCCTGTTGTCAAAAATTTACCTTGACATGTTTAAGTATGTAAACTATACGTGTTATCCCAAAAAAATAATTTATACCGATTTTTTAATTGGAAAAGCATTTCGCTTCAGTATTTTGGTAATCAGAAGTGTTTGGCAGTCATTACTATCGATTCCGTTAGCAATATCTCATAGGAAAATAATGAAAATAACCTTTCTGAAGTTTAATTAATTTGACAGTTTTCGTGGGAGGTGCTCGTCTCGTTAATACAATCTCACATAGGCAGATAAAATGAGAAAGAAGTTTCGGAATGAGAGTACGGTCTCGAAAAAAAATCTCGAAGGATTAGAGAAAGGACTGAACTTTCGCGTGAAGCCCTTCTCGAAGCCGTAAAAATTAGAAGAGCGGCGAGGGGGTACCGCGAAAAGTCGAGATTTCGGCGGGCGTGGCGGGACCATTAGGCGCGAGGACAAACGCCAGTGCTAGCCGCATCTCTCTCGCCGAACGGCTATCGACGAAAATTTTGCAGAGGTTTTTAGAAAAGGCATTTAAATTGGGAAAACGCGTAGGAAACGGAACGAAAATACTCCTACGCATTGAGAAAGGCCGGGGGCGTCCACTGATTAATTTCACACAACGTTAAATATTTCCGGAAATTTTTTGGGTTGGCATGGTAACTGAACAAAAAACAAACCTCTGATTGTTTAAAAAATGGCGGTATGAAATTTTCAGTTATAATATCACAAGAGCATAGAAAATAATCGATTATACTTCCGTGGTGTTTTAAGGAAATACGTCGAGTGAAGAGGTCAGTATAACGATTATTTTCGTTTGCTCGAGGTGGTATTCGTTACGATTATATAACAAATAAACAAATATTATATTTTTTTATTGATTAATTATTAAAATTAAAGGTACAATTATGATTGCACTGTACCTTCTTTATATTCTGTGCCGTCTGCGCGCTTCATGTTAAACGCCCAATCCTTTAGGATATCTGCTAATTGCTCAGTTGAAATATCAACGTAAAGTTTGTAATTTCGATGTTCACAAAACTCCGTAAACCGTAAATTGTTTCCAAACATACTTATGCGTTTTTGTGGTATTTTCTGGTGTCAAATTTTCAATTCCTTGATCTATTTCACTGCCAGAACTACAACCAAAGGGTTGCATATTGAATTATTAAACATTGAGTTCGGCGAAATTTGCAGATTGTGGGTTACTCGTTTGAAACGTTTCGTTGGAAACGTTTAGGAAATGTATCGATGATAAGTGTTGTAAATGAGGGAACGTTCTCGATTGTGCTTGGAGAACATTCGCGAAGCTTCAAATGAATTTGCGCGCACTTTCCCGGCCGAGCATTTTGGAGCACATATTGAGAACTTTCCCTTGAATATGCTCGAAAATTCTCGGCAAAATGCTCAATATGTGCTCAAAAATGTTCGGCCAGGAAAGTGCGCCCAAATTTATTTGAAACTTCGCGAAAAATTAGAAACATTGACAAAAAACGTTAAATAGCCTAATTCGGCTATGCTCATAATAAATTCTCGGGAATTTCTATTTTATGCTCATTTATGCTCGTATTTTCTCGTTTATTCTGGTTTGTGCTCAATTTGCGTTCTCCAAAAATAAATGCTCGAGCATTTTCCATCACCCGATGATGTAAGAGATTTTACTTTTTAGTATTTTTAATACTTTGTTATCTACTGTTTCTTTTGTTATTTTTTGTGATTAAATTTGTTGTTAGCTGTTTTGCTGTATATTTTTGCGTATACCAATGATAAATTTAAAAAATAATATGAACAAGAAAACACGCATAAACATAAACATAAACACACCTCAATTACAGAAAATAAAAACATCCCACTGATTTTTTCAGTACATAATTTATAAATATGGTTTTAGAGCGAATCTAACATTGCAGAAAAACGGAGGGTGTTCCATTTAAGAAAATAGAAGTTTGACTCACTCTTACGTAATGGAGACTAGTAGTAGTATAGTAGTGTATTAGGTATAAGTTTGCAAATGATTTTCAAAGAAAACATAAATACCTATATAATACTACAAAATGATAACCGGTGTGAAGCCAGTCATATCCACACTTTCTAGTAGGACTATAATCGATAAAGTCGTGGTCACAAAATGCGGTCGACATTTAAATACAACTATAACCAGTCGGCTAAAATAATAGGCAGTGACTCATGGTCTAATTCGATACAGAATAGAGACGAAGTGTAAATACTTAATACATAGCGGCACAAACGTTTGCACATAGAAAAGTGATGCCGCTTACGCATTACTATTGAACAGAACTATAAATTGTCTGTTCCATGGTGGTTCCATGCTTCTCTATTCGATGCTACCACAATTCTTTACGTCGGATATAGTTCCGTCTTTGTTTAACGGATTAAAAAACGAAGAGCGAGATATGCAACCTATGCAACAAAAGTCAAGAGTGTGTAGAAGATCGGACATGCGCATTTCACACACATCCAAGTAATTCATCGCAGCCTGACATAAGCGTAGTACGCGGGAAATGCTGTAATTTGTGTCTGGACTGCATATATTAATTGGTGAACTTGGTGATGTGTTCCTTAGTTTATTTAGTGTTCGAAGAAAAGGATTTTATTATGAAAGCGATCGCGGGGAGCAGTGGATTAGAAACGCGTAAACGATCTCATCTGACAAGCGAGGAAATTCGTATGATAAAAAATTTCTTTGCGATTTTAATGCGATTAAAAGCGCGTGATAAAAATTTAAGTGTAGTGGATGCGGCGGAACTGTGTAGTGAATTAACAAAAGTCTCCGTTCGTAATGTATTTCGTGCAATAAAATATGGAGACACAGACTCCATTGTTCTGGCAGAAGACAGCGATTTGCCCAAACTCTCGTATAAATTGCTTATAAGGACAATGCATGAAATGAATTTCAAATATTGCAAACGAAATCGGAAGAGTAGGTATGCTTTTAGAGAAAAATGAGATTGTGACATGGAGACGAGAATATTTGGAGAAAATAAGAGAATTTCGTGCTTTAAATAGAAAAATATATTATATGGTGAGACATGGTTAAATGAAGGATGTGTAGACATGTGTTGTGTAGTGTAGTGTAGTGAAATGAAGTGAAGTGAAGTGTTAAATAGTAAACTTGCTCCGGAATGTGATTAATCGCGTTTTCGGTGGCGGCTGTGGGTTGGTGGTGGGCCATCAACACTTAAAAGCGTTCTTTTAATATCTGTGGCAATATTCATCAATTTCGTTCGATGTACAACTAATCTGTAAGGTGAGTTTGAAAAACAATTCACAATTTCTATAACACCGTTCATGTTGATATTTTTTATATTTATTTGACATTATTAGCACCTTTCCAACGATTTTTGCGTACGCCTATGGAATTACAGTCCCCACCCCAAATTATTACGTCACGCGGTAATACGTCACTGCCTATTATTTTAACCCACGGGTGTAAGAAGTAAGAATACTGTTAATTTCAAGGTATATACCAATAAGCCTTTTTGCTAAAATGAACTGACAACGATTTGCGAGTGCCAATACCGTCCAAGGGGGTAAGGGGGTAACACCACACCAGAAATAATTGCGGTCAAAATCACATTTTCAAAATTTCGAATATTTTAATATTCTTACGAAAGAATAATTAATTTTCACCCCCTCCGACGGCACTGACATTTGAAAAATGCGGTCCAATTTAGTTGTCTAATGTTCCCGAACAACACCCCACAAGAAATAATTGCGGTCAAACTAGCAGTTTCAAATTTTAAATATCTTTCTATTTTTCAGTTGTAATCAACACCCCATTACCCCCTTGGACGGTATTGGCACTCGCAAATCGTTGTCAGTTTATTTTACCAAAAAGGCTTATTGGTGTATACCTTGAAATTAACAGTATTCTTACTTCTTAGTTGTATTTAAATGTCGACCGCATTTTGTGACCACGACTTTATCGATTATAGTCCTACTTGAAAGTGTGCATGTGGCTGGCTTCACACCGGTAAACTAATATTCTGTAAAAAATCACCGCATCTAAATTGACTCACTCTATAATTTGCCATCCATTTGTCTTATAATCCTAAATAAATAAGGAATTTGAATAACGTTGATTACGTTAAATAGTAAACCTAAAACTAATAGCAACTCACTAATAATGAATAATAAATAATGCAATTATTTTAACACATTTCTGTGACAAAGAACACGACAAATCCTCCTAGTCAAAATATTTTTAAAGTAATACAACAATTGGCAATAAATCACACCTGATTTTGATATAATATTAATAATGAAGATTTACAACATTCTGCTTTAAAACTACAAATAATATTTTATCTAGAAAACAATTATAGATAAATGTTTTTATTTCAGGTCAAGGAGAATATTGTAGGTAGGTAGGTAGGTACCTGTCTTATTTTAGTGTTTTTGTTAAAAAAACATATTTACTGAATTTTAATTAGTTTAATTATATGTTACTTAAAATTAATATTATCTTACATTATTAATAATAATTATAAAATTAATAATATGTAGTTATTTAAATATAACTGTACCAGAAGGTGTATATAAGCCTTATTAGACTTATAAATTTCAAATTTCAAAGGGTTGAGGGTAGGACAAAAATGTATATTTTTCTACGTGCGCCTTTGCATATTTATGATGTTTTTTTAATAGTGACAAATGTCGATTCGTATCAATTAATAACACAAACAACCACCTGAATGTCACTTGAGTGCCTTTAATTTGACATAGTCCGGGATATTGCATTTTTGTAGTTTTACAATGGTCACCGTGTTCCATATAAAACGACCCACTATACTATCTGGAAATCTATAAAAGATGTGAAAAAAAGTTAAATACAAAAGTTTTTTAGATTTTCGAGTTCTTTTAAAATATAATACTTTCATGCATACAGGGTGTCCCAATTTTGCTGGGACGACATCAACTCTAAAAATTTAAATGGAACACCCTGTATTTTTGTCGATTTTTCGTTTCTTTGTCAAAAATAAACTCGACTTACCTATTTAAACTATAGCCGAATTTTGCGTAGTTTTCCAGATATTTGAGGTCATGTGTGCGTTTTTGAAAAATCAAGGTATTCTTCAACACGATATAAAAAAATTATCAAAAACTAAAATTAAGCGTTTGGGTGGTAATTTCCACTTACAAAGCGTCAATGCAGATACAGAATACAACATTTTTGTTAACACTTAGACAGGGTGGACATACTACGAAATCAATCTGGCAACTTTATAATCTGAAAAAAGTCGA
Organism: Pogonocherus hispidulus; assembly: GCA_963924545.1. Lineage (NCBI taxonomy): Eukaryota > Metazoa > Arthropoda > Insecta > Coleoptera > Cerambycidae > Pogonocherus > Pogonocherus hispidulus. The sequence continues at coordinate 31,600,385 of OZ004698.1, forward strand.
TTTTTTTAAATGAAACACCCATTATATAATTACTCTATGTTAAAGACAATGAAAATACCTATCATTTCATATATATATATGTCCTATACATAAATTCAATGGTTACAGAGAAAATCGCATTTTTATAGAAATTTACAATGATTTCTAGGATAATGATATTGTAATGCTGCATGCTCTCAAAAAACTAGAAGGCTATGGAATTAATAATATTGAAATTTGTTTTAATTTGACAGTTCTGCAATTTATTTGTGTTTATACGGATTAACATAAAGTCCGTCCCCTCTCTCTAATTTTTGAACCGCTGAGTATATTGTGATGAAATTTGGAACGATAATATATGACTAAACTCTGCAATTTTTGACACATCAATGACAGCTCTGAATGTCAAAGTGACAGCTGGGCGCGCAATACGAATATTTTTTTAAATGGAAATTTAATGGAAAAATGGAATAATTTTTTAAATGGGCTAGAGTGATAACTCGGTAATAGTAATATCAGTTTGTAACATAATCTTGCTACCTATTAGGTGTCATTGTTGATTGTTGCTGTCATGTTTGACAGTAAATTTTTGCTCGAAATTGTCTAGAATGGCTCGTTCCTTACAAGATAAATTTGAAGCGGTTATTATTTTTGGCGAAGCTAACCGAAATTACCATGCTGTTTGTATGTTCAATGAATGCTATCCGGAACGTCAAATATGCAGAAAATGTTTACGAAAGTTAATTTCAAAATTTAAAACTGATATAACTTGGAAACCGATATTACTGGTTTTTATTTGGAAATTACTGAACCAAATGTTCTCAAAATTGGGGAATATTTTGAGCAGAAAAATAGTTTCAAAATAAGTTATTACTCGACTCCCATTTCCATTTTAAAAAATATTCGTATTGCGCGCCCAGCTGTCACTTTGACATTCAGAGCTGTCATTAATGTGTCAAAAAATGCAGAATTGAGTAGTCATATATTATCGTTCCAAATTTCATTACAATATACCCAGCGGTTCAAAAATTGGAGAGAGGGGGACGGACTTTATGTTAATCCGTATAAACACAAATAAATTGCAGAACTGTCAAATTAAAACAAATTTCAATATTATTCATTCCATAGCCTCCTAGTTTTTTGAGAGCATGCAGCATTACAATATCATTATACTAGAAATCATTGTAAATTTCTATAACATTGCGATTTTCTCTGTAACCATTGAATTTATGTATAGGACATATATATATATGAAATGATAGGTATTTTCATTGTCTTTAACATAGAGTAATTATATAATGGGTGTTTCATTTAAAAAAATCGACCTTTTTCAGATTATAAAGTTGCCAGATTGATTTCGTAGTATGTCCACCCTGTATAAGTGTTAACAAAAATTTTGTATTCTGTATCTGCATTGACGCTTTGTAAGTGAAAATTACCACTCAAACGCTTAATTTTAGTTTTTGATAATTTTTTTATATCGTGTTGAAAAATACCTTGATTTTTCAAAAACGCACACATTACCTCAAATATATCGAAAACTACGCAAAATTCGACTATAGTTTAAATAGGTAAGTCGAGTTTATTTTTGACAAAGAATCGAAAAATCGACAAAAATACAGGGTGTCCCATTTAAATTTTTAGAGTTGATGTCGTCCCAGCAAAATTGGGACACCCTGTATACATGGAAGTATTATATTTTAAAAGAACTCGAAAATCTGAAAAACTTTTGTATTTAACTTTTTTTCACATCTTTTATAGATTTCCAGATAGTATAGTGGGTCGTTTTATGTGGAACACGGTGGTCATATAACGTGTCATACAACATCATACGTGCCTCAGGTTAGCTTCACATTTAGATTTACTTTTACCAGAAATTCATTTATTTACAATAAACCCGATCAATGGTCATCGAAAAATTTAATTAAAAGCTTCTAGCAAAATCAAGAAAAAAAACGAAAAATTGACGCAAATACCTACTGCCTCAGCAGATACAGTCATTTGCAAGAGATTCGATAGTTTTGTACGAAAGCACATTTTCAAAGGATGAAAAGCTAAAGTTTAAAATTGCATGATTCTCTGATGTAATTTTTAAAACAGCTTTATCAGCAAAGATGCTTTATTTAAAGCATCTTTTTTTTTTTAGATATAATCAATTATAACAAAGTTGAATCATTATGCTTGGTGTTATCATATTGTAATATGTATCTCTACTCCCGGGATAAACGAACATATTCCAAATAAACGTAAAGAAATATATGAGTCACCTAAATGCAAAACTCGGTATTTGACGAAATTTTGAAAAGTGATGTTTTCACGCCATTCAATTGCTTATTATAAACTGTACAGAGCAGTCCATTTTTGATGGGAATCCAGGGTATCTCGGAAACTACAAGATGCATAACAAAACCGCTTGCACATCCTCGAGCTACTTTTTCCAGTTTGACTTAATGGTGAAATCAGATCGGGTCTACTTTGTTTAGGTTTTGAGATACAGGGCATTTCTGAAATTTTGCCTTTTTCGTCAGGGCCCTGTAACTTTTTTATTTTCAGACCTACCAAAAAAGTTTAAAGAGGAAAGTTTTAGATATTTTTAAGTGGAATCCATTGGCGTAGCAAATTTTTTTTTATTGCGTCCCGTTTTTTAGATACAGACCAAACTTGTGTTTTTTTAAATGCAACACCCTGTATATTTCTAGTTAATTCGAAAGAACTTTCAATTCTGGTTACAGTAATATATAATAAATAGGGGTTTATTTGAATTTAAGTACCTTTATTAAACATTTTTATGGTTAAATGGGGGGGAAACGCGTATTTCCATTGATTTATTTCCTTATAAACTACATTGAACTCCTGTTTAATGTTATACTTAATATCTTAATAGTAATATAACCAAATACGGTTATATATAATTTATATTTGTAAAAATATTCGACATTTTTATGTTTCCATAATTAATTATTATCTAGTATTCGGAAATATTTAAATCTTTATATAAAATAGTGTGTTTAATTAAATCAAGAGTTTAATATAGTTTATAAGGAAATAAATCAATGGAAATACGCGTTTCCCTCCATTTAACCATAAAAATGTTTAATAAAGGGACTTAAATTCAAATAAACCCCTATATAATATATATTACTGTAACCAGAATTGAAAGTTATTTCAAATTAACCAGAAATATACAGGGTGTTGCATTTAAAAAAACACAAGTTTGGTCTGTATCTAAAAAACGGGACGCAATAAAAAATAATTTGCTACGCCAATGGATTCCACTTAAAAATATCTAAAACTTTCCTCTTTAAACTTTTTTGGTAGGTCTGAAAATAAAAAAGTTACAGGGCACTGACGAAAATGGCAAAATTTGAGAAATGCCCTGTATCTCAAAACCTAAACAAAGTAGACCCGATCTGATTTCACCATTAAGTCAAACTAAAAAAAGTAGCTCGAGGATGTGCAAGCGGTTTTGTTGCGCATCTTGTAGTTTTCGAGATACCCTGGATTCCCATCAAAAATGGACTGCTCTGTACTTTATTTTCTAGTAAATAAGATGCAAAACTGCCTGATTATACATTAAAATCGCATTTGAAAACGGAGTTAGATGCAAAACTCTGTATTTGCCTTCACTTGTCAGATGCAAAACTACGTAATTGCGTAGCCGGCCAATGGCGTTGCGCCTTATAGTCACGTGAAAATGCACGTAGACAGATCAGGATCAGATTAATATTTATTTTTGGTTGTCTGAATTTGGTGGCCGTATTAATTTACATCCCTCGTTATTGCCAGTTTTTTAATTTAAATAATTTCAATAATAACTATATTTTGTAACTATAAAGAATTGGGTATTTGGAGTTTTGAGTTGTAAAACTGGGTACTTTTAAAACATAAGTGCAAAACTCGGTATTTTAATTTTAAAAGTATCTTTTTTAGTTTTTGGTAGGATTTCGAATTAAATATCATAGTTATTCCAAAACAAAATTGCTAGAGCTAACTAAAAACAAAATTTTAAACAAATCCATACGTATTTTATTTACTGACAGTTTTTTCTACTTCCTGAAAAATTGTGTCACTAGCAAATACCGAGTTTTGCATATAGGTGACTCATATAAGCAATAAGATAATCTTAAGAATTCTGCTCCAAAAAAAATGTGCGTTTCGTTGTGTATCATTCTGTTTGATATTACTACGTTGTAATATTTATCTGCAATCCCATTATAACGGGACATATCCCAAATAACCGTAGGAAGAAAGATATAAGCCATAATATAATTTTCAAATAGTGTCCCAAAAAAATGTGTGTTTCGATGTCCATCATTCTGCTTGGTATTACTACATTGTAATACGTGTCTGTAATCCCAGTATAATGGGACATCCCAAATAACCGTAGGAAGAAAGATTTTCTATATACCCATTATATAATTTTCAATTCGTGTTCAGTTCAGAATTAGAAAGTATTGCACCGTCGCTATTTCCGCCATAGGAACCAACAGTAATTACAATAAACTTGTAATTTGCATCTACAAGAGCAAGAAGAACAATGGAGTACTTTCCTTTATAATAATTATAGTAATATCAGTCTGTTATTTATCGGACACCGAATATTGATATGTGTCCATCAATCGCCCCTATACAGTTTGGAAAATTCCACAAATTCTTGTAAGTACTTTTTTGACACGTTTTTCCATAATTCTTTAGAAGGCGGTGGCATCACAATTGGAGATAATATTCCTGTTATAGCTTTAAATCCTATTTTGTAGCTAAATCCAAGAGAACGAAATGAATTCCGCGTAGCTTAAAACCTGTAAGTAACCAATAAGTAATTAAAATTAAAACTGAATAAGCATTTTAAATTGTAAACTGCTAAATTCTTAAAATTGAAGAGTTAAAAATCATTTTTCTAAAACTGTTATTTAAATTTTTTTAAGTATTTTTAAGTGGGAGCAGTAAAGGCAGAATGGATAAAATCATGGAATGCTTTTGTTCCTGCTAAAAAAAGAAGAAAAACAAAAAATAGTCAGGGGGCGGAAAAAATTCTGCTTGGAAATATGAGAAAGAAATGGCGTTTTTGGTACTTTTTTTGGATATGAGACAAACTCAGTAATCTTGGTGAAAAGAGGTCAAATAAATCAAAGGTAACCAGAAGGAGAACGAGGCGGATGAGCAAACAGTTAGGCCTTTAGAAGATGAAGAAACACAGCAGTCGCCTAAGCCCCAGCAGCAGCCTGAAGAAACGGTACCTGTGAAACCACCTCAGGATCCCTTAAATAAACGGTTTCGGAAAAGTCAGATGCCTGCACACTAAATGGTGCAAATTATGAAACAGAACGCTGAAGTACGCGAAAGATGCGTTACAATGAAAGATCAAAATCCAAAGAATTAGACGAGATAGACATGTTTTACTTAAGCATGGTAAAAACGGTAAAGCCCCTTCACTGTGAAGAACAAGCTAAAATACGCATGCAGCTATGTCAATTCATGTCGGAAACAGAAATTCGGAATATAGAAGGCAATCGTGACTTTTCCTTTCTTTCAATATTTTGTTAATTTATAAAGTCTTATATGTAAATGTTTTGTTTATTTAGTATAAAGGAAAAATTTAAATACATAGCAAAAAAGACATGCACAAAAGTAGTTTATAATAATTATGCATGACTAAGCTTCGGTTTCCTATAGAAAGCGGTGCCGTCTTTTAACTGCCGTCAAAATATGGTAGGTGACGTCGCAAAAAACGGTGTCCTGTATAATAAGCGTAGTGTTTTCCAAGAGAGCGGTAGCGCACACCGTAACGTAACAGAGCGGTGCAGTCTCATTTGAAGCGGTGGGTCATACGATACGAATCAGCTCATCAATGTTTTTTGCGGTGTCTTTTGTATAGTTTTATAATTTTAAAACTATTTTATTTATCATAAAACCGTTTTTGTGATCATCCACCGTATTTTGACGGCCGTTAAAAGACGGCACCGCTTCCTAGGAAACTGAAGCTTTATACTACCTACCAACTTACCTTAAACAAATGGCTAGTCGCTGTTTGGTACTAATTGCTTAGCTGAATGTGGTATCAGTTTTTTTATTCCTTCTTTTAATAAGTCATGGAGATATTCAAACTATTCTTCTTCTATGTGTATTTTTCTCATCCGGAAGTACATGTGAAATTCATTAAAGAAGCCGCTAGCAATTAATCATACGTTATTTGCATTAACAGACAGATTTATTAGTTTCTTATCTTCAAAAGACACCCGCAGAACAGGACAGAAGTACCAATCCATATTTAGTTACTTTTTAGTTACTTTTCATACCAACTTCCCTCCTGATGATGATCATGAACATTTGAGTGAAATTCTCGTCAAGTGGTCTCGTGGCAGTGTTGCTTACCTACTATTTTCAGCAGGGATTTCATTGAAAATTACCCAAAGTGGTAATAATTTGAATGGCGACGGTCCAAAGAATTCAAGTCTTTTCCCTGGTTACACCTCAAATACTTATAAAATTTGGATGTATCTGAAGTAATTCTGCTAAAAAATTCGCAGGACAGATACTACAAGTGAGCAAGCTATTCAAACAGTTCATGACCTGTCAATTCGTTAGGTACATAATAGCTAATTTCAACAAAATCCTTGTTGATTCCAATTTTTTTTTTATTTCATTAAAGTGTTCATAACGTTCATTTACCAGACTCTAAGGTACACTAGTGAGTAAGACCTTAGCTCTAAAATTTTCAACTTTAGTTAAATTTGGATAGAACCAAATTACTCATTGATCTCCCTTTGATCAGATTGTAATAGCAGCAAAATACCCTTCAAGGGGTATTTTCTATTTATTATAAAAAAAAAATTAAAGTGTTCAAATTGACTTAATTTTATTCATTTGTGTGTTTAGTCATAATTCAACGCGATAATCTGAACAACGGATAACTTGATTCCATTTTTCTAGAGAATTGAAATATCTTTCAAATTATATGACAGCAGCATGCTTTCCCTTCACTTTTTACAAAAATTGAGTTGGTAGCGCTCATGGCACCACAATTGACTTAAAAAATCCAGTTTATAATGAAAAAGTAGTAGTAAGAGCAAGAGCGGGAAGAGGTCGAGTTTTAGACGCGCCCCGTATTAATCTTTATGGTGTTAATCCATACCCATCTTGGTGTCCCAACTAAGCGATAAAGCTTACCTTACTACTGAAACTTTGTACCTTAATACTGAGAGATAGAAAAAAATGATTATATATGAGGTAAAGGACTCTAACAGTGCCATCTTTCAAAATTAGGTACACCAACCAAAGTAACGCAGTAAATAAATATGAAACGAAAATAAAATTAAAATAGATGTACAAATAAACCCCCTAGCTCTTATATACAATAACCAAGTATTTTTGGTAGTGGGGATGAAAATTCAAGTGATAGACAACTTCCTTGAACCCCAAAGAAAGCAGTCCGTCCATTGGGATTAAATCGGGAGATCTTGCAGGAAGTTCTATAGAACCTCTTCTCGTCAAATCCATCGATCGCCTAATGCCCTATTTAAATATCTATACGCACTTCTCTGTGATAGTGAGCTGAGCTCCATTCTGTAACAACCACATAAAATGACGTATATGGAGTGGTATGTTTTTTAACAAAAGTGGAAGTTCATTTTCCAAGAAATGTAAATAATTTTCCCCAGTTATCCGACCATTAAAAGAATATGAACCAATTACATGGTTATTAACAATACCGCCTCATACATTCAACGACCATATATGCTCATTGACAACTTGTCAAACCCAGTGAGGATTTTTTGTTACATAATAATGTACCTATATTATGTCGATTTATAGTCAATTACTTTTAAACACTGATTCATCAGTAAATAAAACATGATAAAAAATCATTTTGCTGATTGATTTTCTCTTGCATTATGTGAAAAAACGTAATCCTACACTGAAAATTATTCTCAAGCAATTCCTGATGTAAAGAGGGATAGTGAAGTATAGGGATGATACTTGTGTTGCTTAATAATGCGATTTATCGATAATTTGTTTGTTCCACTATGCTTAAATTACGCACACTTCATGGGGATTTTCTTGTAATGATAGTTAACATGTAGTACAGGGTGTCCAAAATAAGATCCTCTATCCCCTTATCTCAGAAAGTATATATAAAAGGTAGAGAAAAAAGTTAAATACGAAAGCTTCTTGTTTTTACCTGAATTTTTCATTTTTATAACTTTCTTGAATACAGGTTGTTCAGTTTTTCTGATAAAAATCTGAATCTGAATCTGAAAATCTTTTTTTAAATGGGACACCCTATATTCAATAACGTTTTTGAACTCTCCTTAAAATTCTAGGTCGACATTGTTAAGAGTACCCTATACCTATCATTTACCGTTACGAAGATATTAGCATTTAAAGAAAAAAATCTTTAAAAAACACCTGTTCAAACAATCTCGGCAAAACAAATAAGACATCCAAAAAAAAGGTAAATAGGGTTTATTTCGTAGACAATTAGACTCAGAAATTACTTCTATTAATCGATATTACCTGATTAATATACAGGGTGTTTTTGACAGATGGCTCAAACATGTATATGTTAAAACTTCAGAAAATCGAAAAGCTCTTATGGAACACCCTGTGTATTATTATATTATTATTATATGGCTCAAAAATTCTCTATTAAATTTTAACCTTACTTTATATAACGTTCCCTATTCTTATTTTGCTTAGTTTTCAAGATATTGACGAAAATGTTTGGTGCGCTATTTATAAGAGACACATTTTAGGCCTTGTCTTTCTTGGCCAATATTTAAATGGTCCCAGGTACCTTAGGTAAAATATCAGGAAATGGCATTCATTACAAACTTGCATGTTACCTTTATTGGATGTCCAATGAGATCATCTATCAGATGGATGGAGTTCCATGCCACAATACTGCAGTTGTAAAGAATTTTATTAAGAACTATTTTGTGAAATGGATAGGGCCAAACGGGAATATCCCATGGCCGCCAAGGATCCCAGATTTAACTCCACTTGATAACTTTTTATGGGGTACATTGAAAACCTGAGTTTATCAAATTCAGATAATGTTGATTTAAAGATTAAAATCAGGATGGAAATTGAAGCGCTCAATCAATGTAATTGCGCTGTAAGAAAACTAGCAGTTATATACACAACATGCATAGCTGAAAATTGAGAACATATAGGACACTTGATTTAATTTATTATTTTTATTGTTATTTGTTGATTATTGTTAGTTATTTGTGGTTCAAGTTACAAACAGATTTGTTTATATTAGTTAATTAATAAAATTATTTAAAAAAAATATTAGTTTTTAATAAAATAATATATTCTTAATCAGTATTAAGGCGCACTTACTATAATATACCAAATAATAGTAGATATATTTTTAATAATAGCCGATAATGATTAATAGCTGACATTTTTTCCACATTTTCGTCAATATCTTGAAAACTAAGCAAAATAAGAATAGGGAAAGTTATATAGAGTATGGTTAAAATTTAATAGAGAATCCAAAAATATAATAATACACAGGGTGTTCCATAAGAGATTTTCGATTTTCTGAAGTTTTAACATATACATGTTTGAACCATCTGTCAAAAACACCCTGTATATTGATCAGGTAATATCGATCCATAGAAGTAATTTCTGAGTCTAATTGTCTACGAAATAAACCCTATTTACCTTTTTTTTGGATGTCTTATTTGTTTTGCCGAGATTTTTTGAGTGGGTGTTTTTTACAGATTTTTTTCTTTAAATGCTAATATCTTCGTAACGGTAAATGATAGGTATAGGGTACTCTTAACAATGTCGACCTAGAATTTTAAGGAGAGTTCAAAAACGTAAGAATATAGGATGTCCCATTTAAAAAAAGATAGTTGATGCCTGGATCAGAGAAACTAAACAACCTGTATTCAAGAAAGTTATAAAAATGAAAAATTCAGGTAAAAACAAAAAACTTTCGTATTTAACATTTTTCTCTACCTTTTATACTTTCTGAGATAAGGGGATAGAGGATCTTATTTTGGACACCCTGTACATTATGTGGTACATAACGGGATTATTATTGCAACGTCTTTTTTATATTCAGCACTACCACTGTCTTTTAATCGTCTTTTTACTTATCGAATACATAAATTGGAGGTTGTCGGGTATCTAGATATTGTTTATTGTAAGAGTCTAGGAGGCAGAACAGGATTTTTCTGACTTTCTCCCAATCTATAATATACCATATTAATTAATAATTCCTCTTTAGTGTAATTCATTGGTAATAATGAAAATAAAACTAAATATTAGCCAACAATATACAAAAAAAAAAAACAAAAACTAAATAGTGGCCTTAGTAAAAATGACAGTTCAGGTAACATAATGTAACAACTGCCACTTATGGTAAAATACAAGTTTTAACTAATATACTAGACCAAGAAAATTTTATGTGAAATATACTCGTTGGCGTATACAATATAGAACTATGAGAATTTTTTATATTTAATTCGTATTGCTTCTTTTCTCATTTTTTGTTCTATATAAGTTGTATTACAGTTCGTTGATTTATATCCTTATCTCATTATTATAGTTCATAAATAATAATTTAATAATATAAAAATTTACTTTGAATACCATGTAAAGTAACACCCTGTAAATTAAAGATGTGTTTTAATAACAACGTAACATCCTTCAACATAACTTTCATCTCACTTTCAAGTTTCATTTCCATATTGATATTGTTACAAAATAACTGACACAGTGCCCCAATGCGGCGTTGCCAAATCTACAGCCTTAAGGAAATGGTGAACAATCTGGCAACATTCTGCCAGGGACAACCCCCCCCCCCCAAGGGCGAAGTTACAAATCTCTAGGCTTTCAAATAAGGGAGATAGGGTCTTTTGTCCACATTTCCTGGATATCACCAGAGGTACTTATCGAATACCTATCCCTCATATAACTTGGCTATCGATTATTTATTGAACTGCCTTAGTATGTGGATTATTCGTGAGTATTCGATGGAAATTTCTACGAAGATTTAGAAACCTAAATCAAGAGTAAAATAAGCAATTTTTAAGTGAAATAACTGCGATTTTCGAAGTGTTTTCGGTGTGTATTAATTTAGATATTGTACACGAAGTGTTGTATTGTGTCTGAAGTGTTAAATAAAGATTTCTTTATTGTTGATAAAAGTCTCACTTATTTTTAGAACCCCGGACAGAGTAATAATATAACTTGGGTAACTACCTATTTTCCAAAAGGGTAGTGTTTTCCTCATTTAAAAAAAAATTGTAAAGGTCGCAACGGTTAATTGAATTTTCAAAACTAAAACACCCTTGAATAGACAATTTTATTCGTAACTAGAAATTTAAAAAAGGTGCTCTATTTAAAGTTGATTGCGGCCATGTCGAAAAGGAACACCCTATATGGGTGCACATAATCTTGAAACATTCTTTTACCTTGTATTTAAACATTTTTTTCTATCCCTCAGTATTTAAGGTACTAAGAGCTTTATCGCTTGGTGGGGACATCCTGTACCTATTTGTAGTATTTACTAGTACCTACATTAACTACAATATTTCCTCTTACTATTAGAGACTCACTTTTCTTCGATGGATCTATCAAGTAGGTATATAAAAATATACAAGTATTCCATTTAAGTTAAATAAAATTTAATAATCTTTTAAATTCAGATTCAGTATTTTATTTTATTTATTTATTTTAGTGCTCCTTTAAAAAAGTAATAATTATATATTAAGTATTATACATTAATATATGCGACGTTCAATTATCTTTCACTTAATGTAGGTACCTACTACAAAAGTTCACAGAATACTATACAATCGCTGTATGTCCAATTTTCTGTAAAATATTGTAGGTACCATGATACCAACTGAAATGTAAAATAAATTTTCACATTGTTTTACAAATATTTATTTAAGAAAGTTATTTAAAAAAATTATCATATAAGTACGTTTAAATAATTATTACAAATAAAATAATTTAATCTTGCCGTAATTCCTAACAACTGGAAACAGTAAAGCACTAGTAAGTACCTATATAAAATTTATTTTATTTTTCCCTCCCGTAACATGCACTGAATTTCAAGAAATGTTTTACCTCTAGTTTCTGGCACAAATAAGGCTATGAAAATGATTGAAAAAGCCGTACAAATTGCGAAAATCCATACAGACCATGCCATTCCCAACATTACAGAGACGTTTGGAAATAACATGGAAATAATGAAACCGCACATAATATTGGAAAATGTAGCAATTCCATTTAGATGCGTTTTAAGATTTGGTGGGAATATTTCTCCTGCTATAGTCCAAATTACAGGACCTATACCGAAATTAAAACAAATAATGTAAAATATAATGCTAGATATAGGCAACCAATATAATTTAGTGACATTGAAATCATGAGACTGGAGGTAAAAATAAGTTCCTAATGAAATTAGAGACAGAAAGACGCCCATATTTGAAACAATAAGAAGTTTTTTTCTGTCGACTATATCAACAATTTTTGATGTTAAAGCTGTAGTGATGAATTGTACTAAACCTACTACCATTACGGATATATCTCCTGGTATAGAAGTATTGGTAGCATCAAAAATTGTTTGTAAATAAGGTATTATTGCTAAAATTCCTGTGAACTGTTGAAAAAACATTAATCCAACAGATATGTACAAACATTTAAATACAATTTTTGAATTAATCACATCTTTTAGAGATGTTTTTGTTTTAGATTGCTCAACGCTATTTATCATATCCAAAATTTCTTTTTCTGCGTAACTTCTTGAAATCTGCCTTAACCGTACTAAAGAATTTACTGCTTCATCCCTCTTATTTGCTAGTATCAAATAATATGGACTTTCTGGTACGAATAAACCGAAAAAAATTAAAAATAAAATAGAAGGGATAAGAGATACTACGGCAAGAATCCGTATTGTAACATAAGGGCCTATAATATATACTAAAAGTTGTTGAAACGTTATCATAACACTTAAAAACATACTTGTAAACCCTCTGATTTCTACACTTGAAATTTCTGCAACGTACAAAGGTATCACTGAAAAAACACATCCAGTTCCCATTCCCATAAGAAATCTTGCAATGTAAAAATGAGCAACTGTGTTTGCGAACATTAGTAATATATTTGAGGCCATCATCGGTAAAGAAAATATAATGAGTGTATTTTTTCTTCCGTATTTATTAGCGACTAGTCCAACAAACAGTGGGCAAAAGGCAGCTCCTAGGCTATGTAAAGATGTGATCCAGGAATTTTCTAATACCGTCGTTGGTCGTTGTAATGGGTTATTCTCGGGTCCCAAATTACCGCCTAATTTTGGAAGAGCTGGAGATGTCCAAGCGTAGCCTATGGCGCAGACCATCGACATAAGATTTACTAAAAAATAATTAATATTGTAGTAGACGGCTATGTTAAATCCAGTTTAAAAATTTTGAAGGACACATATTCTTCATAATATCTATATATATAAAATTAAAGTCAACTTTGTATAAGGTCTATTCAAAAAATTTGTAGATTTCGAAATATTGGCAATTTAACATTTTTCTATTGCAAAAATGGTTTTTAAGTTCAGTTACTCTTAGTTGGCCGTGGTAGCGTTAGAAAGCAATCAAATGATAAATAAATGTTGTTGTCGCCTACCTACTTGCTAAAAATGATCAACAATCATGCAGGAAATTATTATTAAATTGCCAATATTTCGAACACTTTTTGGATTTTTGTTCTTAGAAAATTAGATTTTAATTATGTTATATTTCTGTTAGAAACCAATACATTATTTTTGTACTTTCGGTCACATCCATTTGAGAGTATTCTAAATACTTGCGCCAGTGGCGCCATCAGATTAGAAATAAAAAATTGCTAACCTTTTTTTTTGGCCTTGAAAAAAAGTAGGTCTTGAAACTTTAAATTTTATTCTTAAATTTGGCGCCATAGTAGAGTTATTGAAGAACTATAATTAAAAAAAACTTCGTTTCGCGTAACCCCATATTTCTGGTGTCCAAAAATCAGTAAATATCTGTTTTCTGCGCATTTGAAAATTTTGTAGAGGTATTATAATGTAGAGCACGTAACCCAAATATGGACAAGCTACTCGATAATTTGAATTTTACTAAATGGGCATATGATTTTAGTTAATACTGAATTTTAATTAGATTAGACCCAAAATAAATTTATCAAATTTGACTAATGCTGCATGATTAACTTCATGAAAAATAATAAAATAATCAATCAAACTTCGAAAAAATTACTATTTTATATTGTCCAGCAGCAGTGTTGAGATCCAGTATTGTAAATTGTAAACTACTTGTAAATTTGTATATATGTATATTAAAAATAAGTATGTGTACTCGTATGTATAAAACAAAAGTTCTAATATATAAATTAACAAAAATGTTACCTGACGCTGCAGCGAAGTATATAAAATAATTTTTTTTAAACTCCATGTTGTATTTTACAGAAAATATATAAACGTTTACTTATTAAACTTAAATCAGACTTATTTTTTGGAAATAAGCCTAAAGACTATTTAAAATATTATATTATTTTTACTTTATATACCTGCATCTATCGCAAAATTAGAGAATGTAAAACAGATTAATATTTCTCAGACCATCATAAATAATGTCTGAGCCGGGTCTTTGTTGTATAAAGCAAAAATAATATAACAAATAGAAAATCTTTGTTTGATTTCATATTCAACATATATAGATAGCAAATATTTTAGATAAACAGTCTGAATAATTCATAAACGATAATGATGCTTGTATAAAATGACGCGTGAAAAACTAACATGGGAGTCTCATGAATGACACAAAACATGAAGAAAAAGTAAAAAATAACAAATCGTAATATTATAAAGGGTATAACTTTCTGGATATAAATTTCATATGAATGTATTAAATACCATTTTTTTAATTTCGCAAAAATACGTTACCTATTTTTTATTTAATAGCTATTACCTAGTTAAAAATCGTAGCGTCACACGCTACTGGCTTTTTAGCTTTATGCAAGGTAAAGGAAGGGTACTCGAAGTGAGTCCGCGACCGCTGTCGGCAGTTGCGGCTTCGATGGGAAGTCTGAGGGTCGTTTTTTAGTCGCTTCGTAGCCCTCTACGCTTGTTTCGGGTGGAATCTGAAACATAAGAAAATCTTACTCTCATCCAATTGGAGTCTTGGCCGCTTGTGTACAGCGGCCGCATCGGGCTCGTACTCCACGGCTTCCCGGATTAGCGGGTTGCTGTGCATCTCGGCACGCGCGAAAAACTTGACTCCGCGCCTCCTGATGACTTCTAGGACTGGACGTAATCGAGGTCCCGGTATATATCGACTGTTTTCAGGTACCAGGGTGCACCTACCGCGGTTCTTAGCGCGATATTTTCGACGGCCTGGATCTTCTTCATATACATCTTTGCAGTAATCGCCCATGGTTCTGACACATATGTCAACTGGGGTTGGATGACTGTCTTGATCAGGGTTCGCTTGTTCCTTAAGCTGATCTCGCTGGTGCGGCACAAAATCGGGTATAGCTTGGCCCTGACCAGCTTCGCCTTCGCTACGACTTTCTCTATGTAGTGTTTCCACCTCAGCTTCTTATCCAGATGTACCCCTAGATAAGTGACAGTGTCTCTCCACTCGATGTCGGACCCGTTCATATTGACGTGTCCAGCTGGCGTCTGTCTGTATCTGCGAGAAAAGAGAATAGCATTAGAGTTGTCGGGATTTATACTTACCTTCCAGTAGTTGCACCAGTCCTCAAGAAGGAACACCGCTTGTTGGAGATACCTCGTTACCATTCTGGCCTCGGCAGACCATGCAATGAATGCCGTGTCGTCTGCGTACAGGCCGAGCAAAGTATTGTGCGTCCTAGGCAGGTCCGAAAAAATATACCGACGTAAAAATGGCGAATAAGTGGGGTGAAAATACGGAGCCTTGGGGGCTCCGGCCTGTATCGGACGATACGCCTATAGGGCACCTTCTACCTTCGTGCTAAGCTCTCTTTCTCGAAAGTACGTCTGGATGAGCTTCACCATCGCAGCAGGGTAGCCCGCGTCGATCATCTTGACCAACAGGCCGTCGTATATACCCTTTTAAACGCTTTAGCGACATCCAAGAAAATCGCGTCTGTGACCTGTTTTCGGGTGAATCCTTCGATCACGTGTTCTACCAACCTCACGACTTGTTGTTTGATGGAGTGTTCTCTCCTGAGGGCGAACTGCTCGTCAGGGATGACTCGTAGTTCGTCGGAGCACTCTTGGAGTCTGGCGAAAATTTTCCTTTCCACCACTTTGCTAATTTCCGGAAGTAAGCTGATGGGTCTGTAACTTACGGTAAAGGTTAGGTTCTTACCTGGTTTCGGGGTGAGTATCACGTCGGCTTTTTTCCACCTGGCAGGGAAATAGCAGAGCCTCAGGATTGCGTTAGTAATGTTTACCAACGCTGCTACGCCCTTGCCGTGCAGCTTCCGAAGCGTCCTGTTCCCTATCTGGTCTCTCTCCGGCGCCTTGCGGGTCTTAATTCGGTGCAGGATGTCCTTGACTTCCTCCGCGGTGGCGGGGCGGAAGTCTGTCCGTGGTCTGGCATCTGTGAAATCCTTTCAGCTCGTCGCTTCACATCGTCGGCGTGATCCTCGTCCTCGTTCGGCGCGTTCTTCTCCCTACACTGCAGTTCCAGGCTGGCAGCGAATGCTTCGGCCTTTTCCTATCTCGTGTATACGAGCCGGTTTTCGCCTTGGATCGGGGGAGTCGTTCGTCGGTTGGTCTTCAGAGCTCTCTGGACATTCCACAGACTTCGATCCTCGGTGTTTAACGACTCTAGGAGTTGTTGCCATCTGGCCTGATGATGCTCGTACAATGCGGGTTTAACTCTCCGGTCCAGCTGGTTTAGCGCCTGCCTATCCAGGGAAGCCCTCATCCTCTGAGCGCGTCTCTTGGCACTGCGTTGTTCCCTAATTAACTCCTGCACCTGCAACGGTAATTTACCTGTTGGTTTAGTAAGAACGGAAACACAGGGAGATCCATGTGTTTCCGTTGTGCTGGCTCCCATGGCAGCGCGGATATCTTTCTCAAGGTTTTCGACGGCGGCTTCGAGCTCCCTCCTCGTGTCGATGACGCCATAGGGTGTACAGATCCTTTGCATTTCTGCTCGAAACTGTTCCCAATCGGTGCGCCTCTTCGTGAAGAATATCTCGGTGGGTTGCAAATGTACCTAAACAGCAACTTTCCCCATGCCAAACTCTCATAGCAGAACCATTGCTAAGGCGCATACGATAAAACATTTAAGACACTAAAATATAGGTAGGGTCTTATGTATACGGATTCTGGGTATGTAAAACTGATGTACTCTAGCAAGAAACTTTCCACGAGATACACTTAGTGAAACGCACGCCCAGAAACAGAATAGGTACAAACCAAAATGATCGAGATTCGAAGTAACACTACTGTAATATTTAGTACACTCGGTGGCCGGCAACACTCAAGTGATGCACTCGAGAAGGCAACTTTCCCCATGTCAAACACTCATAGAGGAACTATTACCAAGAGGTACACCTAGTGAAGTATATACCAGAAACCAGAAACATAGTACAGCCGGACAGCGTCTCCAAGCCCACACAATGCTGCTTCGGCCATGTCAAACGCTCATCGAATGATCACAGCTAAGTGAACCAGGAGCTAGCTTTGCGTTGGCGGACGGGTAGTGTCAGCTCGAAGTCGGAACGACTTACTGAGGGTTACATATTCCTGCTGCTACTGGCGGAAGCAAATGATACAAAATATGTCTTTTTTGCAGCTACAATGCTTTACATAGGAAGTCGGAGATACCACGTGACTGTAAATCATGTGGGAGAATCATCGTGCATTAAGTGCGCGGATATTTTAATTTTTTATCCAAATTCAGTAAGCTTAGTGGTACATGATGCTAACATTGCCGATTAATTAAAAGTCAAAGAAATATCGAAACTCACAATTTAAAACATCTTAAATATGTTAAATCTATTTTACCATGTCAAAGAATAATAAATAAATAATATCAATTCATTTAATTTGTTTGAAAAAATATAAAAAATGTTTCTAAGCTCTGCAAAACAATATAGGGATCTGAAATTAACTAAAACTAAAGTTTAAACAATTTTATATATTAATAAAAATGGAATAGACGGAATACTTTTAAGTGACTTTATTATTAAAAACCATAAATTGCATTTTTACTGTTTTAACAATTAACTACGGTATTAATTAAGAAATTAAGTATTATAAATAACTGCTATTAGAAAACCTTACCCGGCTGAGAGATCGAACTCGAACTCGAATTCGCTACGGTCCTCAATATACATTATTTTGCGACGGAAACTAACTCAATATCCATAGGTATATATTAAAACGCGTTGATTCTGTCTCGCTCTAAATTCCGTCGCAGATCCATCGACGAAGTTCCTAAGCTATCTCCTCCAAGCGGGGTCGCCCCGAGCCTTTATCCTATGCGTAGGCGCATTTTCGTCCAGTTTCCTACGCCTCGCCTTTTCAAGAAACCTCTGCAAAATTTTCGTCGATCGCCGTTTGACGAGAGAGATGCGGCTAGCATCGGCGTTTGTTCTCGCGCCTAATGGCCCCGTCACGCGAAACTTCCGTCCTTTCTCTAATCCTTTAAGATTTTTTTTCGAGACCGTACGTCGAGTCCTTCTACGTCTATTTCGTCTTGGAAAATCTCGAATCGCCTTCCTTTCAACTTCTTACTCATTTCATCTGCCAATGTGAGATTGAACTAATAACAAGCTCCTCCTACAAAAACTGTCAAAATTAATTAAACTTCAGATAGGTTATTTTTCTATGAGAAATATTGCTAACGGAATCGATAGTACTAACTGCCAAACACTTCTAATTACCAAAATGCTGAAACGAAATGCTTTTCCAATTAGAATATTGGTAAAAATTAATTGTTCAGGTTAACACATACAGTTTACGTACTTAACTGTCTCAGGATTAACTTATCTCGAGTCGCGCGGTGAGCTAATGGTGTTTAGTCCAAGGATTTCAAACGCCGTAATGCTGATTTCGTGAGTTCGAATTACGCTGGAGTCCAGCGTAATTCGAACTCACGAAATCAGCATTACGGCTGGAGGCAAATTTTGTTTTACTTTTTAATTCCAATTATATCCGTAGTTGTTATTCTTTCTGCAGGTAAAGTTTGGAATGAATTCGTTCATTTTGTCAGTCTGTAAAATTCATCATTTTAGCTTACAAAAGTAAATATCTACAATATTAATTTGCTGCAACAATTATGATGACAGCAATATATTTTTGGTCCCATTAATAAAATTGATAAAAATGTTTACTGTAAAAATAAATTCTACTTTCAGCACTTAAAAAATTATCATGTTTTACCATCAAGAATAGAGTACCCTTATAATTCATCAAAATTTTAAGAAAAATCGTTTAGTAACTATAATTATATCATCATTCCAGATACTAAATTTCTTTAATATGTATTTTCTTAAAAATAATACAGATTGTTTTCTTGGGTATATCGGTCACTTAACTAATATAATATAATATAAAAAAAGGTTACATTTTTTTATAATGTAGTTAAGTGACCGATATACCCAAGAAAAACAATCTGTGTTAAATCTCTAACGGTCAAGAAAAGAAAAGTTAACTTAAAAATAATATTATTCTAGATAGTTTTGTCACCCGAAGGGTGACCCCAGGGCGCAGGCATCTTGAAAGCATCTTGACTAATATTATTCAAGATGCTTTTGTAACCCCCGGTAGGGCTAGAAATGGGAACGAAAATCGCAACAGCGATTTTCTTCCATTTCTAGTATTATATTAAATAATAAATCATACTCGAATACTATTTCAAAATAAAGAATTACTGTTCAAATTTACTACCAACAAAAGTAACTTTGTTACACCTGTGATTTACCTCTATGGATTTACCATACCCTACCGCAATTACACGAGGTAATCCGGCCGCGCTCGAAACACTAAGGGCGTGGGAGGGAGCTATAATAATAATAATAATAATAATAATAATAATAATAATAATAATAATAATAATAATACTTTACTTTACTTTACTTTATTTAACGACCACATTACATACAATTAAAAGTACATTTGAAGTCACTGATACATTAGACATTAGAATTTGACCAATTAAAATAATCATTCACACTATAAAAGCATTTGTCTATCAGAAGAGTTTTACACAACTTATAAAACCTATTAAAACTCAATCTAGTAACATCAACATTATTAAAACAGTTCACAAAGTGATTATACAACCCAACATCCAATTTGTTTATTTGTGTAGTGCGAATCCTAGAATATGACTGGATCAAATTGGTTGCATTTCTAGTATTATAGGAATGCACATCACAATGCTTTTGAAATTTTTCAAATCCACGGTGTATTTGCAATAGAGACTGAAATATATAAATACAAGGTAGGGGCATAATTTGAAATTTTTTGAAAAGAGGTAAGCAAGAGGTACCATAAGAAGCACCCTCTATGGAGCGGACGGCAGCCTTTTGCAAAATGAATACCCTATGTGCAGCACTTGAGTTTCCCCATAACGTGATGCCATATGTTAAATGGCTGTGAAAAATTGCGAAATACACCGTGCGTAGTACATTAGATGGAAGCGAACGTCTTAATTGTTTCAAACAAAATATCTGCGATGACAGCTTTAAGCAAAGATGATCAACTTGGGGTGACCATTCCAATCTGGTGTCTAGTGTTAGCCCAAGAACTTTGGACTCGGACTTGGGAGCCCATTTGTCAGTGGTGAAATGAATGTGTTGAGTCTTGGACTCATTGAGTTTCAGCTTATTTGACGAAAACCAATTCTTCACCAGCTGTAAACTACCCAAATTAGAACTATCACCCCTTGCGATTAGCGTGGTGTCATCAGCAAATATTATACAAGATAAGTGATCGACCGAGTAAGGCAAGTCATTGACGTATAAAAGAAACAAAATGGGTCCCAGGACAGAACCCTGAGGAACACCGTTTTCAACTTGTAGTAGGCCGGACTCGATTCCATTAAGACTCACATACTGTTGCCTGTTAGAAAGGTAGGAAGAAAACAGTTTCAGCACATTTTCTCTTATCCCATAATATTCCAATTTATGCAACAAAATTTGTGTATTAACACAATCGAAAGCTTTTGAGAGGTCACACATCGTGGCATTTGAATGGAGACCCTCATCAAAACCCTCTACAATAATCTCAACCATAAACAATAAGGCCTTAAGGGTAGAACGATTTTTCCTAAAACCAAACTGAGAATCGGAGAAAATGTGCTTACTTTCACAATAACTGGTTAAATTATGTTTCATAACAATTTCAAAAATTTTGCCAATAATAGGAACAGTTGCTATGGGTCTAAAATTATCTGGACAATTATGATCGCCTTTTTTATGCAAGGGAAAAACCTTTGTAACTTTAAATGTGTCCGGAGAGAATAGTCAATGGTTCAATTAACGACTCCAGAGATGCCTTGATCATAGAACTATTTAGGCAATAATAATCTAGCCCAGCTGTCTCTTTTAAGCTAAAAATTGCCTCCTTTACTTCCTGTACGGTAATTGGGGGCATAAAAAATGAAAAGGGCGGTTTTGGTGCCCTAACCAAAAGATCATATGGATCAACAGAACTATCATCAATTGTTTGAAGAACTGTGTTAGAAATATTGGAGAAGTGCAAATTAAAATCATCGGATGATATAAGATATAGCTTATGTACTGATTTTTTAGAATTCCTTTCAGTATTCACTATATTCCAAACCGTTTTCACTCTATTAGTAGAGTTATAAATTTTATTTGCATATGCGTTACGTTTTTCAAATTTGATAGCTTTCTTATATTCCCTCCTGATGTCGCAATATGCTCTCCAGTTTTCAACGGTTTTAACTTTATCAAAGACAACCTTAGAGTGATGTAATAATAATAATAATAATAATAATAATAATAATAATAATAATAATAATAATAATTGTCTTTATTTACCACATAAAATAATAATATATAAATTAAATGTAAATGGATAGGGCGAAGTGTCAGTACAACTGCTTTTCAACTTAACCCTAATTAAGAACACAAATATTAACACTGTAACAAGTGTAACCAGTAGCTATATTATACAACAGCAACAAGACTAGCAAGGATATTAATATACGATATAAGAAAGAGAAATGCCACAGACCTTAGACATGCTGCGACGAAGTGATAGAAATTAGTGATACTTAATAATAATAATATGCAAAGAGAAAGAAAAATACCAGAATGAAAACATATAAATCAAGGCATAAGGATCAAGACTTTGCTAATACCGCTATCAAATTTTCTTATTCCAACCGCGAATCTAAAACAGGAATTTTGAATCCTTTGCAATCGGTCTGAATCCGTTTTGAGAAGAGCAGTACCGTAGATGCAGTGACAGTAGGAAATTTTTGAGATTATAAGAGCATTACAGAGGCTAAGTTTTAACTTTGATGTCATAATATCTCTATGAGGAAAAAGTTGTTTTAAAATAATATACGAGGACTGACATAAATAATTTACATGTTTGGAAAACCTTAAGTTTTCGTCGAACCAAACACCCAAGTTTTTACATTCTGTAACAGCATTTATAGTCTTACCTCCAATTTTAATGTCGAGGGATAACTTTACAAGATCTCTTTTCTTTCTGGGACCGAATATAATGATGTTAGATTTACTAGCATTTAGATTTAACTTATGAGCAGCTGAAACATTTAAAAAAGAGGTCAAGTGATTGTTAACTGACTCATTAGCAAATTTAACATCTTCAATTTTAAAACTATAATATACTTGGGAGTCATCGACGTAATGATGAATGTTGCACGTATCTAAAACTTGACTAAAATCAGAGATATAAATGGAGAAAAGCAGAGGCCCGAGAATGGAACCCTGTGGAACACCATATTTTACAAACAATGTATTAGACCTCATGGAGGAAACAATTACTGTCTGTGTACGGTCAGCTAAATAATTGCGAATTAATAAGTCAGAAGAATTATCGAAACCATAAAACAAAAGCTTATTGTAGAGTATATCATGATCCAATGTGTCGAAGGCCTTGCTATAATCAAGTAAAATAAGACACGTGATCTCACCGGCGTCAGTGGCTTTCATCAAATCGTCTGTGATATGTAAGAGAGCCGTAGTGGTACTATGCTGAGGCCTGAACCCAGATTGAGTAGTAGGTATGATATCATTATTAAATTCATATTCGGAAATCTGCTTTTTCAATACAGATTCCAACACTTTTGAAAGAGTAGGCAAGAATACTAATCGGTCTTAAATGACTTCACTCAGTAGGGTAGACTTTTTAGCTAGAGGAATAATATTAGCCGACTTCCAGGCGTCGGGAAAAATGGATGTTAGAATAGACCTATTAATTATATACGTAATATGGCTTAACAAGAACTCACTAATTAAATTAATCATAGTTAATGAAATCATGTCACTCCCACAGGAATAACTTTTTATTAAATTTAAATGTTTTGCAACGTCTTGAGCAGTGACTTCAGTGAAAGAAAAAGAATTATTATACGTAAACCTTGAAGTGGCATATTTATTCACTAACTTCAACTGGGCATTAGTAGAAACAAGGAGTTTTATGTTATTAAAGTACTCATTTATGGCATTAATATTGCTTAAATTTTCAGGTAAGTCACCACAGTTATTATTACCAATGATATCCAAAGATCTTAATGAATTCCAAATAGATTTACTGTTTTTGTTTTGAAGAGTGAAGTTTAGATATGCTTTTTTTTCATTGCGAATTGCACCAGTTACATAGTTTCTCAGACCTTTGTAATATTCCCAATTGTTATTTGAACGCGTGTTTCTGTATTTTAGAAAAGCCTCATTTCTTAACTCAATCATTTCTCTCAAAGTATCAGTTAGCCAAGGAGCACGCGTCTTAGTTACCCTAACAGTACGTAAAGGAGCATGTCGATTGAACACTTGAACCAGTTCATAATTAAAGTATTCCACCATATCATTCACAGTTTGCAAATTATAAATATAGTCCCAGTTCACCAAATATAGATCATGGTAAAATACGTCTTTATCGAAGTTTTTAAAATCCCTGTATGTCACGAGTATTACAGGTTTCTTTAATTTTATGGAGGTAATAGTACAAGATACCAAAAAATGATCTGACACCCCAACATCAAATACATTCAAAGAATCTATTACGTCTATATCATAAATAACAAGTATGTCCAGTGAAGTAGCGGAGTGAGAAGTGACCCTGGTGGGCTCATTGACAACTTGTATTAGGTTATATGACTCGAGAAAATTGTTAAAATGGACAATGCCCGGACTGTCGGGTTGTAATAAATTAAGATTAAAGTCTCCAGCAAAAATTAAATTTTGCGATTGAGGTAAAATATACGACATAGCATCATCTAATGAATCTAGGCTAAGTAACACATTAGCTTTAAGTGGACGATACAATACTCCAATGACAGTACGCGAACCTCCATCATTTTACGAGATCCACATTTGCTCAAGTACCTGACATACATCTGAGAATAAAACATTATAGTGAAGTGCGTAGAAACTTTTTATGTAGAAACCCACCCCACCACCAATGCCTTGCCGATCAGTCCTTAAGAGTACATAATGAGGTATATTATAGTTATCAATATTTTGTCAATATCAATATTTGTTATATCAATAGCTATAATCCGTCGGATGGAGCACAAAAAGCCTTTTAGTTGCGGAGCTAAAAAAACTGAGGTATAACCAAATGGGACTTTCACCAGTTGAAAAGGCATGTTTTCTTACATAAAAAATCGAAATTGACGACTCTCTCGAAATATTTTTTTTTAACTTTGAACACTCATAAATAACTTTTTTCTAAAGAGTGTGGCATGTGTCTTTTTTTAAATATTACTGTTTTGTTAATATAGTTTATAATTTTATTTTAATGAAATATATACCAAAAGAAAGGAAATTGAATGAGCAATAAAACTTCAAAGTTATGAGTCTTCAAAGTTAAAAAAATATATTTCCCTATTTTTCCAGTTTTTTGTCTATATCGTTTCTCTCGACCAATGGAGAAAGTCGTCAATTTCCATTTTCTATGTAAGAAAACATGCTTTTCCAAATGGTGAAGGTCCCACGTATAACCAAATAGTGAAGGTCCCATTTGGTTATACCTCGGTTTTTTTTTCTGTGCATCCTAGACCGGACTTTCCGACGGACTATTATCGCCAGCAAAATACGAATATGATTTAACAGGAGACCGTCCCAGCAGCAAGTACGACTAGTCCATCCAGCCGTCTACCAGTCCAGCCACCGCCAAAAGAGGTAAATATATTTTTTTTAAGTTCGTAAATTGCGCTAGCAAGGATTTTTCAGATCATAAAATCTTCATATCGAATATTGTCTAAATCTACAATTGCGCTGTTGAAGATTCTTCTAAGTCGCAAAATCAACATTCAACTATTTGACAAGTTTGTTCGTTCTGTTCAGTGCGTAATTGTCAGGATTTCGAGTACCACCAGCTCAAGGTAGTCACGGAGAGAATTCACTCGACCACCGCACACAAGAGAAACCAGTCCAGCCAACTCCAACTTAAGACATCGCCGAGACGTTAATCAACGATCGGTGGAAATAGTACAAGTTGAGAAATAGTGTCCTGCGTAGATGCCAACTTTTCCCCGACTACCAACATTCTGAGGTAAGTAAAACTGAGAGATAAGTCAGACAGTACCGCTCGACCATCCACCCAGAATAGAAGTGCTCAGGACCACTTAGAAACTAAACCAAGATTCAAAAACGGAACTACGAGTTGGCTATTGTACTTTCATTCCAGCTTGGCCCGTTTGTTGTCACCGCCCTATGACACTAGTAAAGTCACGCCGCGCTACTCCAGCGTATCGGAACTAAGTGCGTCGCCCTATTCATCCATGGGTAGCGAACGTACGTCGTAACTAATCATATAAACTTATTATTATTATTATTATTAAGTATTATTATTTTTTTTTAAATCCAGTCGGCCGGTTCCCTGGCTCCGATTCTCAGGGTCAGCCGCTGGTGGTAATCAGTAGCTACTCCTCACGTCCGTGAGGTAAGTAACTACTGAGTCCGGGAATCGTGTGCCCTTAGTAGACGTAATGAACCCAGAATGACCGCCTTCTGCATTCTTCCGGCTAAAAGATCTGCCGAGTTTCGGCATGCCGGTATGATCTTCAGTTCCGAAAGCAGTGTATCTCTTGCTCCACCGAGGGCTCCTATTATCAGCACCACAAGCTTCACAGTATGTTCTGGATGGAGTCTGCGGAGTTCGAAGAGAAGGTCTCGATATTTCGTCCGTTTCTCCTCCCCTTTCAAGACAACGTTGTTCTCGGCAGGAGCCGAGAACTCGATGACAAACATTGTCTTGAGATGGTCGAGGAGGACTACATCAGGCTCATTGGCTCGAATCTGCCTGAGCGTGGGAAATGAGTAGTTTCAATTAAATTCGGCACTTCTCATTCTCCACAACGGACTCAATATCCCCCGGAGCGTATGGCAGCACTGGTGTTTCGTCTATCTCGTACGAGTGCCGTAGAAAGTAGTAAAGCCGCATTATGTCTATGGATATAGGTCGAGACTGCATATGCCGGACAAGCGGAGAGCAGATGCATGATTGTCTCGGGCGCCCTATGGCAGGCCCTGCAGTTGACATCAAAAACCTCCATACCCATGACAAGGCTTCGATAGACGAGGGTGTTAAATACACCATCCTGGCAAGCCATTATGAATCCCTCGGTCTCTGACTTAATCCCCGCTGACCTTAAAAGTCAGATAAGCTATGGTCTTCAAGGCTCTTATAGAAGACACCGTGCAATGGCTTATCCTTATGCAGCTGCAGAAGATTACGGCCTTATGCAGCTGCAGAAGATTACGGCCTTCTGCAGCTTTAACTTGGAGTTTCAGCTGAACGGGTCCCAGCTCGGTGACAGAGTCTGGGTTTCTCCGTTCAGCGTCGAAGATGAGACCGAGTTCATCAGCTGCTCTTCGTGCTGCCTTAAATAGAAATGCTCCGACCCCTGCATTTTCATGGTCTTGGACCATGCAGAGGAGGGATCCGAACTCCTGATTACCTTGCAGGCTCCATCCAGTATCATTCTGATGTGCAAACACTCCAAACTCAAGAGTCCACGGCCTCTCCGATGTCTTGGGAAGTACAACCGCGGAACGGACGACCTAGAATGCAAACTCCTATTGAGATGCATCATTTTTCGTGCTCCTACGTCGAGTTGTCGCAGCTCTTCTTGTGTCCATTTCACTACTCCGAAGGAGTAGAGGAGCATCGGAACGGCAAGCATGTTAGTAGCACTCACCTTATTCTTACCCGACAGTTCTGAAGACCAGATCTGCCGGAGGCGGTGTCTGTACTTGCCGCGGAGAGCGTTTTTTATAGTAGCAGCCTCTTTGGTGGAGCGTTGCTCGACACCCAAGTAGGTATACGTCTCTCCGACATCCAGATGATGTAGGATGCTTCCATCCACGAACTGCGCATCTTCGCCATAGTCACCCCATCGTCCTCTCTTGAGATGAACCAGTGCACATTTGTCTAACCCAAATTGCATCCCGACCGCCTGCGTGTACTCCTGTACCACCCTGATAGATTGATGTAGGTCCCTCTCTCCGGAGTCATAAAGTTTAAGGTCATCCATATAAAATAAATGGGTGACCTTATGCCTCGTGTTGCCGAGGGTACCGCAGTTGTATCCACGAGTTTTGCGTATTTCCATGGACAATGGCAGTAGCGAGATGCAGAACAGGAGAGGGCTGAGGGAGTCTCTCTGGAAAACTCCTCTCCTAAATGATACCAGCTCTGTCTGGACCCTGACATTACCAGATGTTATGGTAAAGCGGGTTTTCCAGAGCTGCATCAGTTCTTCGATGCATCTCACTATAGGATCTGACACGGCAAGGCGTTGGAGCAAGTAGACAATAAGCTCATGAGATGTCATATCAAACGCCTTGAGGTAGTCGATCCAGGCCATAGAGAGGCTTCGCTTATACTGCATGGAGTCCTGCGTGACACATCTGTCAATCAGCAGATTCTCCTTGCAGCCAGCTTACACCCCTCTTGGACCCACGCTGCTCATATATCCTTTCATAAACCGGGTCAACTGCGTGGAGCACCCGCATGTACAAGATGCGTGTAAACAACTTGTAACATGCATTCAAGCAGGTTATTGGTCGGTAGTTCTTTGGGCTAGACAAATCTCCGTTCTTAGGGATTAACACTGTCCTCCCCTCGACAAACCATGCCGGAACTTGCTGCTCTCCATTAAGCCAGGAGGTGAATATTCTGGCCAAATGGTGGTGGGTACTCGGTAGTTTTTTCCACCAAAAGTTGTTGATCCCATCGGGACCAGGAGCAGCAAAGTTCTTAGAGCCTTTGACGGCCCTTTGTACTTCTTCCGGGGTTATCGGTGGGCACACTTGTTGAGGCTGCTGAAGCCTTCGGCAGAAAACGTCAAAGTGTGCCAGGGCTGGAGTGTCTTTATTGAGCGGTAGCTTCTCCTCGTAGAGAGTTTTCCAGAAGGTCTCTACCTCATCAATAGTCGGCGGGTTCTCAACAACACGCTTAGGCAGCTGGAACAGACGAGAAGGTTTTTGACGGAATTGTTCATTCTCCGTCAGTCCTCTCGTCCGCTTCACTAGTGACTTTTTTGCAGTCACTAGCATCCGTATCCTATCGACACAGTGCTGTTGGATGGTTTGCAGCACCATTCAATTAAGCGTGTGATGCGTCTTAGCGTAGCGGCTATGCGACGCACTTTATGCGTAAAGGGCCTATTGGCCTCGATTTAGTCCATCACACATTGGATATGGGATGCGTGTTGTCTCGCCGACCGGATCTTAGCTTCCATCTTGTGTAGACGCCGCTGTGCTCCCTCATGTGGTGAGGAAACGTTCTCACGTCGCCTCTCCAGCCAGATTATGTGGCTTTGGGGGTTTCTTACGGTGTAACCCCCGTCGGGTACTGAGGCCCTCTGGTGCCGGTGGAGCGATGATCACCTCCTCCATCACCGGTTCATTCAGAGGCCTTTCAATCTCGTTATTCACCAGCTGAGGAGGAGCTCCCACATATCCTCTGCGACGGAGGTGGGATACATAATCACGAAGATGTTGTTTTGTGAAGGCACGATGCTCTGGATGCATTTCACACCACAGGGCATGCATCCGTGCCATGTATCCTCTCCGCGTGGGTTCACTACTTTCGTGACACTGCAGAAGGTGGTCCCTTTTATTATTATTATTACTATTATTATTATTATTAACAAGCAATTACAATTATTAGCAAACTTCTGGAAATAATTATCTATGATAATATATACAGTTCCATTAAACATCAAATTTCACCGTTCCAACATGGGTTTATGGAGGGTAGATCGACGGTCACGAATCTAACGTGTTTCACCCAGTATGTAGTAGATATTATTGATGAACATGGACAGGTTGACGTCATATATACCGACATACAAAAAGCATTTGATCGAATTGACCATTTCCTGTTACTGACTTAATGTCGTCGTATTTGCTTGACAGGCGGCAATTCGTGGAATATGGTGGTTACAGATCCAAAGAGTACCTTGCGACCTCAGGGGTCCCACAAGTATCGAATCTGGGCCCTCTCTTATTCCTGATATTCATTAACGATCTGTCTATTAAATCATATCACTTATTTTTTGCAGATGATCTAAAAATTTGGTTTGAAATAAAAACTGAATATGATTGTATAGCTTTATTACAACATGTTTTAAATACAGTTAATGACTGATGTGCTGAAATTTTTTTAAACCTTAATGTTTCAAAGTGTAAGTATACTTCTTTACATAGAAAACAAAATCCTATCTTACATAGCTATTCTATTGGTGACAGAGTTCTGGAAAGAGTTGAAAATATAAAAGATCTGGGTGTAATATTTGACACTAAACTTACATTTCACGAGCACATCTCACAAGCTGTTAACTCTGCGTCTAAGGTTTTGGGTTATTGCGTTAGAAACTGGAATAGCTTTTCCGATATTCATGTTATGAGGCTACTTTATATAATTTTTGTTAGAAGTAAACTAGTAAATATGCATCGGTTATATGGGCACCTATTTATGTGAATTATAAAAGCTCTTTAGAGTCTGTTCAGCGTAAATGTTTAAAATATATGTTTTATAGATGTTATGGGTACTATCCTGAAAGAGGGTTTGACCACAACATGCTTCTCTGTGCATTTAATTTGGATCTATTAGATGTTAGACGGGATTGTACTGCATTGAAATTTTTATTCAAGCTGTTACACGGCGATATCGATTGTTCTTCGTTGCTTAATAAAATAACGTTCCTTGTGCCAAGGCTACACTCTCGTCAGGATATTACTTTTTATAATAGGGCATGTAGAAGTAACCTGCAGCTTAAATCTCCTATTTTTAATATGTGTAAATTGTTCAATGAATTATCTAGTACATGTGATATAAACTCGGATAGTATAAACTTTATTGTAACAAAATATAAACAAAAATTTGTATCTTAATGTAAGCCACACGGTTTTGTTGATATTATTTACTTTAGTGAGTTATTGTAACTATATTTTTATTTTACTTTTTCTTTGTTTCTGTAATTGGGTATATAATCCTGTTGAAATAAATGAGTATATTATTATTATTATTATTACTATTTTTTTTGTTGAAATCCAGTCGACCGGTTTCCCTGGCTCCGATTCCAAGGGTCGGCCGCTGGTGGTAATCAGTAGCTACTCCCCACGTCCGTGAGGTAAGTAACTTCTAAGTCCGGGAATCGTGTGCCCTAAGTAGACGTAATGAGCCCAGAATGACCGTCTTCTGCATTCTTCCGGCTAAAAGATCTGCCGAGTTTCGGCATGCCGGTATGATCTTCAGTTTCGAAAGCAGTGTATCTCTTGCTCCACCGAAGGCTCCTATTATCAGCACCACATGCTTATTATTATTATTAATATTATTATTATTATTATTATTATTATTATTATTATTATTATTATTATTATTATTATTATTATTATTATTATTATTATTATTATTATTATTATTATTATTTTTTTTTTTTTTAAGAGGGCGGTGGAAAAACCTTCATAAAGGCATCCAGCAGGGTCATCCCTCTTTGTTCGTAGCAGCCTCTGCACGTAGGCAGCCACTCTTCCACCAGTTCTCGTTGTCAAGCATCAACTCGACGATGCTCCGCGGAGTGATTTGACCGATCAGCGTCTCCAGGAGTCTTCTTTCGTCGATCCATCGACTGCATACGAAAAACGTATGCTCTGCGTCGTCTCTTTCATGTCCACAGTATTTGCACTCCGGTGTCCTGACCTTGCCCATTTTCCACAAATAACGTCGGAAGTAACCGAGCCCGCTAAGGAACCGGGTCAAGTAGAAATCCACCTCTCCGAATTTCCTATTCATCCAGGGTCCGATGAGTAGGTACGTCCACCTACCTCTTGGGTCGTTCGTCCATCTTTCCTGCCATTCCGTCAGGGTTCGAGCTCTCTCTTCTTCTACTGCCCGTTCTCTGCCCACTTCCACGCTGGCGTCGTAGATTCGCTTCCGTTCGATAGCGAGCAGGTCGATGGGTGGCACGCCCGCTATCACCAGGATTGCGGCCTCCGAGACTGTACGATAAGAGCACGCGATCCGTAGTGCTCCCCTTCGCTGCACGGTGCTCATACGCTTTCTGTATATCTTCACTCTCATAGCGTCGGCCCAGATCTCTGCCCCGTAGAGCAAGATCGAATGCGTGGTGGCCATCAACAGTCTACGCTGGCTTGGCCTCGGGCCGCCCACGTTCGCCATGAGTCCGCTCAGTGCAGCGGTTTTCATCACGGCTCGGTCGGCCGAGCTCTGTATGTGTGGCCAGTAGGTGAGCTTCGTATCCAAGATCACTCCTAGATACTTCGCCGATACCTTTGTCTGGACCCGTTCTGTACCGATTACCATGGGTACGATCTTGGGGATTCTCTTCCTCGTGAGCAACACGATCTCGGTCTTTGCCAGGGCCAGTTGCAGTCCATGTTGGCTCATCCAGTTGTTGACTCGCCTCATTACTTGGTCGAGTTTCAGTTGCGCCATTTCGGTGTTTTGGGAAACAATAACCGCTGCAACGTCGTCCGCATACCCGACGAGGAAAGCGTCTCGGGGCATGTCCGCTCGGAGCAAGCCGTCGTACAGCGCGTTCCAGAGGTCCGGTCCCAGTATTGAGCCTTGTGCCACTCCAGCCGTGATTTCTCTTGTCTTCGTTCCTTCGGTCGTTTCGTATTTTATTGTACGGTCTCTCAGGTAGTCCCTGAATATGCGAAGGAGATAAGTCGGAATGCCGAATGTACCCCGCAGCGCTTCAAGCATATCTATCCATCTCGCCGAATTGAAGGCGTTTTTCACATCCAGGGTGACAAGAACCACTATCGGCCGGGCCGGGTGGCTCGCCGTCTGAGTCTCACGCACCGTCTCCACGACTTCTCGTATGGCGCCGATTGTGGAGCGGCGCTGTCTAAAGCCGTACTGTTTGTCGGAGAAATCTCCCGCCGTTCGGATGGCATCCAGCAGTCGGGGTTTCAGCAACAGTTCCAGTGTCTTGCCGCCCGTATCCAGCAGACTCAGGGGTCGGAGCGACGACGGCGAATTCGGGTCACCTTTTCCTTTACTGATAAGTACAAGTCTTGCTTGCTTCCAGCGAGCACTAAATACCCCTTCTTCGATGCAAGCGTTCATCATTTCCAACACTATATTCGGTGTCGTGTGTGCTACGATCTTAAGGATCTGTGCTGGTATGCCGTCCGGTCAAGGGGCCTTTCCGCTTTTTAGGGCGGCGATGGCTGTCATCAACTCCTCCATGCTGAAGACAGGAACTTCGTCGATCTCCTCTTCGCCATTTTCTTCATTCCTCAGAGGGTGTCTTGGGAAGAGTTCGTCGACTATACCGTCCATCGTTTCTGCTGGCAAAGCTCCGACCGGTCCTAGAGACTTCAGTTTTTTGGTTACGATCTTGTAGCCCAGTCCCCATGGGTCCCTGTCTACCTCTTCGCACAGTTCCCTCCAGCACTGTCGTTTGCTGTTCTTGATTGCGTTGCGGAGGTTTTTCCTTGCCGTTTTATATTCATTTGTACGGGCCTCAGCTTCTACGACGTTACGCTCCCGTTGTGCCCTTCTTCTCAGTCTCAGACATGTTCTTCTCAGTTCGGCTATCTCTCCCGTCCACCAGTACACCGATTTTCTGCTGCCTCGCTGTCTTTTCGCTGGCATAGAGGCATCACAGGCGCTCTTGATTAAGCTCATGGTGGAATCCACGAGGGCTTCCGCCCTCTGTCTACCGCTTAGTCCCCTGGGAAGCTCCGAGGAGGGATCCAAAGCGTTTTATAGAAACTCCACCAGTCTCGTCCTGTCCAACCTTGCTAAATTCCAGCGGTGTGGTCTTTCGGCGTTATTTCTCGCAGTTTCCCTTCTTCCTCTGATGTCGAAGGTTATGTATTGGTGATCGCTTCCAGTATAGTCTTCGATCACCCGCCACCCTTCCACCCGAGGTGCCACTCCAGTCGATGCCAGTGTGACGTCTGGGATGGAGTTGCCGAACCCCGGTCGCCTGTAGGTCGGTGTTGTGCCCCTGTTTAGTACTTCCAGGTCGAGTCTGGCCGCCATTTCCAGCAGCAACCGGCCTCTTGCGTTTGTCTGTGGCATGCCCCACTCCAGTGCTCTGGCATTGAAGTCTCCGGCGACCACCAATTCGCCTGTGACCGTCCTCAGAGCGTCTTCGATGGACTCTAGCTTTTCTCGGTACTCCAGAGCGGTGGTGTTAGGCGAAAGGTAGACACTTACATAAGTAATGTTGCCTGCTCTCACCCACGCGTAATCCTCGCCGGCGCCGTGTGCCTCTGTTCGCAATTTCTGGGTATTTGCTACCCACATTGCTGCTGTGTTAGTAGTGCTGGTGAACCACGTTGGGCTGTCTATGTTTCGGTACTGCTCGCTGATGATTAGTACGTCTGCCTCCAGCTCAACCACGAGTTGGGACAGGAGGTCTTGAGCATCACTGCACCGTTTCAGATTGCACTGAAGGATGCGGATCATCGGGCGGCGTTCTTTTTCTTTTTCAGCTCGAGGGCATGTCGAAATACTTCACATGCGCCTGAGCCCGGGACGTGCTCGGTTTCTTTAGCCGTCTTTTTCCTCTCTTCGCAGAGGACGCACCTGGGGTTGCTGGTGCATTTCGCCGCTTTGTTTATTATTATTATTATTATTATAGTTTTTCAAGAATTAAAATATCACATTCTAATAAACTTGATGTCAACTTATACAATAAATTCTTGAATTATCATAGTCATGCTGACATAAAGTCCATGAATTGTAGATCATTTTATAGGTTGGCAAAGGATTTTCTTTTTGATCATTTGTTTTACAGTGTCAAAGAATACAATAGTTTTTTTAAATGAATTATATTTAGAGCACATAATTTTTATTCAATTGACTCACAAGTATTTTGTCTTATGTTCTTTTATAGTGTACTGTTGTGACCTAAATGTACTGTTGTATATATGGTCAATAAATCTATCTATCTATCTATATTATTATTATTATTATTATTATTATTATTATTATTATTATTATTATTATTAATATTATTATTATTATTATTATTATTATTATTATTATTATTATTATTATTATTATTATTATTATTATTATTTTGGTTGAGATCCAGTAGACCGGTTCCCTAGCTCCGATTCTCAGGGTCGGTCGCTGGTGGTGGTTGTCAGTAGCTAGTCCCCACGTCTGTGGGGTGAGTAACAACTGAGTCTGGGAATCGTGTGCCCTGAGTAGACGTAATGAACCGAGAATGACCGCCTTCTGTATTCTTCCGGCTAGAAGATCTGCCGAATTTCGGCATGCCGGTATGATCTTCAGTTCCGAAAGCAGTGTATCTCTTGCTGCACCGAGGGCTCCTATTATCTGTACCACAAGCTTCACAGTAGGTTCTGGATGGAGTCTGGGAAGTTCGAAGAGGTCTCGATATTTTGTCCGTTTCTCCTCCTTTATCAAGACAATGTTGGTCTCGGCAGGAGCCGAGAACTCGATGACAAACAT
Source organism: Pogonocherus hispidulus (assembly GCA_963924545.1). NCBI lineage: Eukaryota > Metazoa > Arthropoda > Insecta > Coleoptera > Cerambycidae > Pogonocherus > Pogonocherus hispidulus. The sequence continues at coordinate 31,635,501 of OZ004698.1, forward strand.
TGTCTTGAGATGGTCGAGGAGGACTACATCAGGCTCATTGGCTCGAATCTGCCTGAGCATGGGAAATGAGTAGTTTCAATTAAATTCGGCACTTCTCATTCTCCACAACGGACTCAATATCCCCCGGAGCGTATGGCAGCACTGGTGTTTCGTCTATCTCGTACGAGTGACGTAGAAAGTAGTAAAGCCGCATTATGTCTATGGATATAGGCCGAGACTGCATATGCCGGACAAGCGGAGAGCAGATGCATGATTGTCTCGGGCGCCCTATGGCAGGCCCTGCAGTTGACATCAAAGACCTCCATACCCATGACATGGCTTCGATAGACGAGGGTGTTAAATACACCATCCTGGCAAGCCATTATGAATCCCTCGGTCTCTGACTTAATCCCCCCTGACCTTAAAAGTCAGATAAGCTATGGTATTCAAGGCTCTTATAGAAGACACCGTGCAATGGCTTATCCTTATGCAGTTGCAGAAGATTGTGGCCTTCTGCAGCTTTAACTCAGGCTTTTAACTGAACGGGTCCCAACTCGGTGACAGAGTCTGGGTTTCTCCATTCAGCGTCGAAGATCAGACCAAGTTCATCAGTTGCTATTCGTGCTGCCTTAGATAAAAATGCTCCAACCCCTGCATTTTTATGGTCTTGGACCATGTAGAGGAGGGGATCCGAACTCCTGATTATCTTGCAGGCTCCATCCAGTGCCATTCCGCCGTGCAGACACTCCAAACTCAAGAGTCCACGGTCTCCCTGATGTCTTGGTAAGAACAATCGTGGAACTGACGACCTAGGATGGAAACTCCTATTGAGATGCATCATTTTACATGTTCCTATGTCGAGTTGTCGCAGCTCTTCTTGTGTCCATTTCACTACTCCGAACGAGTAGAGGAGGATCGGAACGGCAAGCATATTAGTAGCACTCACCTTATTCTTACCAGATACTTCTGAAGACCAGATCTGCCGGAGGCGGTGTATATACCTGCCGCGGAGAGCGTTTTTTACGGCAGCAGCCTCTTGGGTGAAGCGTTGCTCGACACTCAAGTAGGCATACGTCTCTCCAATATCCAGATGATGTAGGATGCTTGCATCAACGAACTGCGCAACTTCGCCATAGTTACCACATCGTCCTCTCTTGAGATGGCACATTTGTCCAACCCAAATTCCATCCCGACCACCTGCGTGTACTCCCTGTGTACCACCCTGAGTGTGTACTCCCTGTGTACCACCCTGAGTGTGTACACCTGTGTATGTACCACCTTAAGAGATTGATGTAGATCCCTCTCTCCGGAAGCATAAGTTTAAGGTCGTCCATATAAAATAAATGAGTGACGTTATACCTCCTGTTGCCGGGGGTACCGCAATTGTATCCACGAGTTTTGCTGAGTTCAATGGACAATGGCAGTGGCGAGATGCAGAACAGGAGAGGACGGAGGGAATTTCCCTGGAAAAATCCTCTCCTGAATGATACCAGCTCTGTCTGGACCCTGACATTACCAGATGTTATGGTAAAGCGGGTTTTCCAGAGCTGCATCAGTTCTTCGATGCATCTCACTATAGGATCTGACACGGCAAGGCGTTGGAGCAAATAGACAATAAACTCATGAGATGTCATATCAAACGGTAGTCCGATCCAGGTCATAGAGAGGCTTTGTTTATAATGCACGGAGTCCTGCGTGACACATCTGTCAATCAGTAGATTCTCCTTGCAGCCAGCTACACCCCTCTTGGACCCACACTGCTCATATATCCTTTCATTAACCGGGTCAACTGGGTGGAGCACCCGCATGTACGAGATGCGTGTGAACAACTTGTAACATGCGTTAAGGCAGGTTATTGGTCGGTAGTTTTTCGGGCTAGACAAATCTCCGTTCTTAGGGATTAGCACTGTCCTCCCCTTGACAAACCATGCCGGTCTCCATTAACCCAGAAGGTGAATATTCTGGCCAAATGGGGGTGGGTACTCGGTAGTTTTTTCCAACAAAAGTTGTTGATCCCATCAGGTCCAGGAGCAGCAAAGGTCTTAGAGCCTTTGACCTTCTTCCGGGGTTATCGGTGGGCACATCTCTTGAGGTTGCTGAAGCGTTCGGCAGAACGCTTCAAAGTGTGTCAGGGCTGGAGTGTCTTTATTGAGCGGTAGCTACTTCTCGTAGAGAGTTTTCCAGAAGGTATCTACCTCATCAACAGTCGGCGGGTTCTTAACAACACGCTGAGGCGGCTGGAACAGACGGGAAGGCTTTTGACGGGATTGTTCATTCTCCGTTACTCCTCTCGCCCGCTTCAATAGTGACTTTTTTGCAGTCACTAGCATCCGTTCCTATCGACACAGTGCTGTTGGATGGTTTGCAGCACCATTTGATTAAGCGTGTGATGAGTACGTCTTAGCGTAACGGCTATGCGACGCACTTTAGACGTAAAGGGCCTATTGGCCTCGATGTAGTCCATCGCACATTGGATACGGGATGCGTGTTCTCGCCGACTGGATCTTAGCCTCCATCTTGTTATGCCACTGTGCCCTTTCATGTGGAGAGGAAACGTTCTCACGTCGCCTCTCCACCCGAGAGAACCATTAAACGGCATCATACACGGCACAGTTCATGTGCCAGATGTCGGCCTCTTCTGGTAGTCCTCCACGAAGCTCTGCATCCGCTCCAGCCATTTTTTGTGGCTTGGGGGGGTTTCTGACCGTGTAACCCCCGTCGGGTACTGAGCCCCTCTGGTGCCGGTGAAGCGATGACCACCTCCTCCATCACCGGTTCATTCCTAGGCCTTTTGGCCTCGTTATTATCCAGCTGAGGAGGGGCTCTCACATATCCTCTGCGACGGAGGTGGGATACATAATCACGAAAATGTTGTTTTGTAAAGGCACGATGGTCTGGATGCATTTCACACCACAGGGCATGCATCCGTGCCATGTATCCTCTCCGCTCATCTGTCCACTCAAAGCGTCCGTGTACGTGGCCATTTTCGTTAATAGACTATTCGTCCGTTTGGACCCCACCACCTTGCCCATGACCCCTCATCCGACGGGGTCGATTGTGGGGGCCCTCTCCTTGGTTGTTAGGAACCAGAGGGGCAACTTGCTGGGGGATTACCCCAGCAAGCCGACGGCCGACATCAGAAGGAAAGTTGCTTTCCCTGATCCGATTTGGTACCCTTAGCTCAGGTAAGTGATGTTGTTGCTCACCAAAGTCTTATATGTTAGATAACCCCCTGCTTATTTTTATTTTTATTATTATTATTATTATTATTATTATTATTATTATTATTATTATTATTATTATACCTTTATTCCAGCTTAGGTCTGTTAGTACAACAGCTTTGTTTAGGGTACACAAATAGCGAAGTGTGTTCATGCTTAGTAGTATTTTACTTAACAATAACCGACCGTTCCATAATTAACTGGTTTGCTTGTTACCATTTAATAGTTACTATTCCCCCCCCTATAGCTTGCCACGCTTAGCTTGATGCCAACCCAGGTTGTAGATTAACCTTGGGACTGCTTCTACCACACCGCATGGTGCTGTTTTAGTTTATAGTGTTAGATCAGTACCTAGTAGGTTTTAGTCAATAAATGTATATATACTATTCCTGTTTCTTTTTCCATGGATGTGTGTGAAGTCTAATTTGCCCTAAGTCCACCTGGCGTACCGTATCTTCACTGTAGCTACCTGAGTAGTGGTATTCTGTACTGTAAACACTGTCTACAATTACTAGCGGATTTTATATTTGCAGTATACTTACCTGTACTTCTACAGAACATTAGATCTTTTTCGTTCTCCACCAATTATTTTTTATATCTAACATACCTATACACTGATATACATGGACCAGTTATTGACTTACAATAATTATTGAGTCAGGAAAAATAAATTTATTGTGTATCGTTTAGGTACGTCAATTACGTCCATTCTACATGAAAAATTATGGAAAAAGTCCTAATATACAAGGTGTAACTTTAAGTGGAGGCCATATTTACAGGGGTAATAGTCTTAGTCGCCAAGAATGCTAATATGAATTTATTTTTTTGATTTTGCGGAAAATGGCCGAGTTATAAATGTTGTAAAATTTTGCAGGTAAAATCTTATTTCGGCGCCGCTGGCCGAAACCAACATTCGACTTCAACCTTGAGTCGGTTAGTTGTGTCGATGCGCTGAGCAGTGTTGCCTTTTATCGCATCGACAACGACTGAGAAAATGGAGTCGTGATAATAATTAATTTATTAATTGAGAGGTAGCACTGAGGTTAAATGTACAATAAATTGTATAATCACAATAAATAAAAAACCCATTTTTAATAATTAATTGGCAATGTATAAAAGTAATGAGGTTATGTTATAATGTACACCTAGTTATAAATAAAGAGCAGCCCACTTTCTCAAATTATTTTTAGTATTTTATTGCTCTTTTTTACGCAAAATTATCTTTTCGTCATACCTTCCTTGCAAGTAGACCGTTGTAACATGGTTTTTTGAAATGTAAGTGGCACATATCTGATCACAAATGCTTGCAAACTGTATTTTCGACCATAAAATTGTACTTACGACCCTAGATACATAAATAACTATTTTCTGCATTAGACCGTTAATTAATAGAATACTATAACGTAGCTTTACCGCAAAACATTTGATCTGGAGGCCGCCTTACGCCTTACAATGTGCGGGGTAATACAAACCAAAAGAAGCTTTGCACCGAAAAGCACGCTACTTTACATTTAAAAGTACTAAAAGTAGGCTTTCTCGTTTTTTCTTTTATTCAGTTCTACAGGCAACAATTAAATGTAATGAATTAATGAATGACTTACTGTTTCTGTGTTTAGAGACAGGTAGGTACCTACCTACCTACCGTGATGAACAAGGGAGATAGGTTAACCTTCTAACAACGCGTTTTTTAAGCACACACACTAAATAAAACTTTAAACACATGAGGTAGCTACTAACTCACTTTTTATAACTCTGCATTTTGAGTGGCACTAATATTTACCATTGACCTAGTCTCTTATTCACGAAGGACACACGACAAAGTCACTGTCACTGTTTGGGCATTAATTTGAATCTGAATGAATTAAATTAGATGTTGCAAAGTCACAGCATAAACTGTGGCAAGACTGTTGCGTTACAGGTTGCATAGTCGCATCTTTATAGCGTTCCCCGTGTTCTTTATTTGTTGACATAGGTCAGGGATTAAGGTAGGTCCAGATTTTAAACAAAATTATAGTATGTCATATCGTAATCGTTATTCTAAGCATGCGCAATGCGCCTGCTCCGTATAACGATTGCTATAACGCGAATATGCGAAGAAGTATTTGAATTGAAAATGAAAATTTAATATGAAATAACGGGATCTGGTGCTGGTGTCATTTTTTAGTGACTGCGAAGATACGTGCGAGACGGTAGCTTTGCGATTGTGTTCGATTAATAGTTTTACTTTTCAGTGAAATTTAAAAAGCTTTATTTTGTGTAATTTAGTGATACGTTCGGTTTGGTGTCATTTTTAGTGAAAACGAAAGATACCTACGTGCGGGACGGTAGTTTTGCGGTTGTGTTCGATTAATAATTTTACTTTTCAGTGAAATCTAAAAAGCTTTAGGTATTTTGTGTAATTTTTAATGATACGTTCGGTTAGGTGTGTTCTGTGTTTGAAATAGTGTTTGGTGGTGTTTAGTGTTCAAGGTAAGTGTTTATATTATAGTTGCAGTGTCTGTGTGTGATATTAAAAGTATGTATACCAATCAAGAAAAAGTGGATATGCTTCGAGCTTATTTTTTGTCAGGAGAAAGCGCAAGGGCTGCAAGAAGACAGTATGAAGAAGAATATCCTAACCGACGAACGCCAAACAGAAAAACATTTGTTAAATTAGTTCAACATTTGAGAGATTATGGAAGCTTCGAACCTCACTATAATAATGTCGGACGAGAACAAACAAGAAGAGTAAGGGATTTAGAGCCACAAATTCTTGATGCCGTAGAAGAAAATCCTGGAACTAGCTCACGAAGGTTAGCTTTAGCACATGAAGTATCACACATGACTGTGCAACGAATATTAAAGGAACATGGATTGCATCCCTATCACGTTCAAAAGGTACAGTCGTTGAATCCAGAAGATTTTCTGAGACGTGTCGAGTTCTGCCAGTGGTATAGGACAAAATGTAATGAAGAAGAAAATTTTTCAAGATGCGTTTTATGGACTGATGAGGCGGGATTTACCAGAGAGGGCATATTCAATATGCATAATAGTCATGTTTGGTGTGATGAAAACCCGCACGCAACGAAAGAAAACAATTTTCAAGAAAAATTTTCGATTAATATTTGGGCTGGTATTGTAAATAATACATTGGTTGGACCTTACAGAATGCCTGAAAGATTAAATGGCGAAAGGTACTTAGATTTTTTAAGGAACACACTGGATGACCTACTTGAAGATGTACCTTTGAATGTAAGAAGAAATTTATGGTACCAGCATGACGGGGCACCACCCCACAGTGCACGGATTGTTACAGAATGGCTCAATGAACATCAAGAAGACAAATGGATTGGTCGTTTCGGGCCAGTAGCTTGGCCGCCGAGATCCCCAGATTTAAATCCATGCGATTTTTATCTGTGGGGCCACATGAAAAGTTTGGTGTACACGTCTCCTATTAATAATGTTGAAGAATTACGTGCAAGAGTGGAAAACGCGGCCAACTACATAAGGGATAATATGGATCTAGAAAAAGTAAGACAGTCTATGATGCGACGAGTTGACGCATGTTTAGATAATCATGGAGGACATTTCCAGCACCTGCTATGAAGGAAGAAAGAAGTTTAGGTAAGTAAGAATTAGAGATTATTTTATTAATTTTTATTATTAGAGCAAATATTTTATTGTCTGTTATAGTTAAAGAAAATATATTTTTATTTGTTATTATTGAATGTTACATTTTGTTATAGTTGGATATTTTATGTTGTTTTGGAAAATAAAAAAAAATTTAAAATTTATTTTGTGTTTATGTGGGAAAATATGGTTACTGGCGAACACCCACTAAAAAAAGTAACGCTCCAATAGCAATACCTCACGGGTGGTGTGGAAATTTGCTTTGTTGAATAAAATTCCTCATGTTTCAGTTGAATTACGACATTTGGCAACTATGTATTTCACCGTCCGTGGCGCGCGCGATCCTTGCGGTACGGAGTAGCGCCTTCCAGTGGCGGGGTACCCAATTTAATAGAAAACCATTTTAATAAATAATTATTTTTCATGGCGGAATTTCGAAAAAAAAACTTTAGATATGTGTTCCTACAATCGAAAGCTACCACCACTACAAATATGGCCCCCACTTAAAGTTACACCCTGTATAGCATACCTATTACCTCACTTACTTTAGGAGATGCAGATGATTTGTGATAAGAACAGCTAAGACTTAAACATGCAGTTTGCTATAAAATTCATTGTATAGTTTCTTTTGGGATTACACCACCTATAAAATAATAAAAAACAGGAAACCAGAAGTATTCAACAATAAAGATTGAAAATATAGTACTTACTTAAAAAATGTATTATTACATACATATTACATACATTCAATCTTTATTTTGAATACTTCTGGTTTCTTGTTTTTTATTATTTTACAAGTGGTGTAATCCTAAAAGAAACTACAATGAATAATTTTAAGGAGTTAAGAACTACCTAATGATTAACCCAGTTTTAAGCTAAACTAAACTTTCAAATAAGCTAATAATAATTATGATTAGCTGTTTGCTATTCTATTTGAAGTGACATTACAAACTGATGACCATTACGAAAATAAGATTCCAACCTAAATACCTTTTGTTCTTGCTTTACCATTATTACAGAAATATTATTGTTATCGTTTGAATCATATGAAATGCCAAAATTAACACTATTATTAAATGTAAAAATAAACATTTCAGTATAACACTTCTTTGACAAATTTCACAAATTAGGTACAGTAATTGTCAAACAACATCCGCCGTGTTGGAGGTATTTTTTAATTCAATTTGAGCCACCCCAGTACACGTCATTATTTTCTAATGCCAAATTATCATAATAGTTACTAAAATTTGTTTTATTTATCTTTATTCTGAGACATTTGAAAACTCCACTAATAAATCCTATATGAAACTTATTTATTTATTTGTATTACAAGTTATATGAGTAGTACCTACTTGATGACATAGGCCTGGTATTAGTTCGAGGAGGAATAGGTATTAGAGGAAAAATTTCACACCGCCATATTTTAACTAATCGGAGGCTTGTTTTTTGTTCAGTTACCATGCCAACCCAAAAAATTTCCGGAAATTTTTAACGTGTCAAATTAATAAGTGGAATTTTTTCTGTCATTTAAAATGTCAAAATAAAGACGCGGGAGTTGAATGAATCTATACATTTCCTATGCTCGAATTTAAGTAATATTCTCAAAATTAAATTATGTTCCACCACTATTAGTAGATCAAATAAAAATATTATATGTTTTTAAGTTATTTATAAAAAGTTCATGTAACTAAACTTGGAAAATGGTATGTTATTTCACTAAGAGATTTCGCATTTTATTAAACATATAAATTTTGAAGTAGATACTTCAGAATAATTATCAAAAATAAATGATGTTCCACCAATATTAGTAGATCAAAGTTAATAAGAAACAAAAATATAATATGTTTTTAAGTTATTTGTAAAATATGTATGTAACTAATGTTAGAAAATGACATTTTATTTCAATAAGAAAACTCACATTTTATTAAGCATAATATTTGCAATGTTCGAAGTACTGCAGAATAATTATCAGAAATAAATGATGTTTCCTTTCCAAAGCGGAACATTTTCAAAAACACAATCTAATAAATCAGCAAATTGCACAAACACAATGACACGATGACAAGTAGTGGAACTTGACCAAGGTACCGTACTTGACAGTCGTAAAAAATGTTTAGTGGCGTTCGGTAATTACCTCAGATTGATCTTTTTAGTCCGTATCGTTCATTAATTACATCTAGAGGTAGGGGAGGTAAATCTTGATCGTTCAGAAATTAAATCAGATCGATCAGAGCAAGATCTGTTTGCTCGAAGGATTTTGGTCGAGGAGAAAGATTAATCTGAATTTGTGAGGTTGTGGTTGGTCATGGTTGTCAGTTGTCATTGACTTTTTGAAGTTGTAGTTGGTTGTAGTTAAGTTGAGTTGTCATTTTTTGGAAATGGAGAAGTAGATTTACAATTATTATTTGATTTGCAAAATACAATTACATTAAATTTACAATTTACAAAAATTTGCCACTGTTTCATAAGCGAAGTTTTCATTTTTTTCCAAACAATTTGTACATTCTTCATCTTCATCTTCAAAAATTATTTCATATCCTTGGACTGCATTTAAAATGGTTGATTTTACAATATTCGTTATTTAAATAAATCGAAATAGAATATAAACAAACCGTCAACAAAGTCAAAACAGAAAAGGTGAGGTTATATTATGCCTTATGCAATCGATTTCGTTCATTTATTTTCTATTTGTCCGTCTCATCTGGAATCACTTTTGGCTCGGTTCGCATTCAAGTCTTAATCTGCCTAAACTTGAAATTAAGCTAATCTAGACTTCGATCCTTGGTGGAAGTGCTGCCTGATGTAACATGTAGATTCGGATGTTAAATTAATCGTTGAAACGGTCGCTGATCAATATGTGATTGCTTTTAACATCCTACCGTTGTGGCAATAATATTCTGATTGAAAAATTATCTTTTTAAAAAGTATTGAAAGAATATCTCAACTGCGCGTTCTCCAGGAATCCTAATGTGCGCTGCACCAGCAGAGCACATAGATTACAGAGGGTTGTCTATCCGTCCAGCCACCGCCAAGAAAAGTAAATGTCTTCCGTAAGAAGTCGCAAAATCCGCACATCGAATATATTTCAAGTTACGCTATTCTAAGTCTACAATTATTGCGCTATTGAAGATTTTGCGAAGTCGCAAAATCAACACTCCAACTATTTGACAAGTCAAGGACTTTGTTGACTATTATTCTTGAAATGTCAATAAATCAATTTTACCCAAATGGTTATGTTCTAAATATGGTTATAATTTTACGTCCAATTTCCGTTATCAACAGATTTGTATACGTCACAAGTATGACATTCAATTAACGATATAATTTGTGACATGTTTTGACTCTAATTTTGTACAAGTCTCTAGCAAAAATTGCTCTATAGCAGTAATATTTAAAGGCCGTAAAACAACTGTACAAACCTATAAAAATATCTGGATAATATGTCGTATTTCCAGTGCCAATCAGATAGGAGTAAGGTAAAATTTAAGAAAATACGAGTCACTATAAACAAGGTGCAGCCCTTTGTTACGATTTATACTTTTCATTGATTTAGGATATAAACTTAATAGACGGAGAGCTGGCGGTCGCGGAGGTACTACGACATTACCTCCGGCTGGAATTTTGTGAAGTGGTTGAGGGGACCATGAGGAAGTGCCATCTGCAAGGATTTTGCTCAAAACCCCTGCAAAGGACACGTCAGACGACTCAAAAATGAAAAAATTCTTGCTCAAAAGATAATAATAATATCTCTACCCCTCATTCTAATCACAAGGATTAGCCCAAAAGTCTGAGACTTGTGTGGGAGAGGGGGCGGCATATTATTATTTCGCGGGCCGCATATGCGCCTCAGGAACGACTTACGTTGGTAGGCCCTAACCACCATTCAGTGGTGGAATGAGGGAAACCTGGAAAACTTCATTAGTTAGGGGGACAAGTCAAACATCAACTGATTTTAATCTCTCACATTAACACCAAGTTGACATTCTTCCCATCCTAGGCCATCGCCAGGATGGTTGGCAAGCCATCCCTGCGAATGAGCCTTGATCTACGAGTAAACAATTTAATTAAAAATTGTTTGGTGGAATGGGAATTAGAACCCACGACCTCTGGGTTGAGCGATCGAGACGCTAGCCCTGACCCACCGGCTCGCCAAATGATCATACCTCCGGCTGAAAATTTGCACATTACCTGTTAAGTAATTAAAAGTCACAGATAACGTATGTAAATCGTCAGACGTCTCGGTCGCTGCCAAAGGGGTGTCAGACGCCCTCAGTTGTAATTTTTTTTACAAAAAAAAAAAAATGTTTCTTACCTCCGTCTGACGTTTTAACATATTGCAACAGAGACCATTTTAAGCATATTTTAAAATCGTCAGACGCCCGCTGCGAGGCCCTCTTACAATCTTCACAAAGTTCCGACCCACATGGAACGTATATCTTTTTTTCGAAAAATTATTTTCATTACCTCCGTCTGACGTTTTTACATATTATCGTAGAGACAATTTTAAGCATATATATAAATCGTCAGACGAAAATACAACTGTGGAATTCCTCTGCAATGCCGCGAAAATCCAGCCTACATTACTACATATTGGGGGATTTCAAAATAAAGTAATTTGCTATTTCTGACTTGGGACATCTTAAAGATGAGCGCCCTAGGTGATGTGAAGCATCATCCGCAATTGTTTTTTGATGAAAAATCACAAAATTACGTAAAATTTTTGTGACAAATAGGTCAAAAAGAAAATTTTTCAGACGAGATGGTATGTTTAAAGTTTTTTGAGTCATTTTGAAACGAAAAACTCTCTTGATATTATTTAATAAAATCAACCGTTTAGCCAGAAAAAAATCAAACATCTTTTTGAGAGATCTTTTCTTTTCCGAATGGGCCAATTTATAACAATTTTCACTTTTTATTGTACAACAAATTACAGCTATTACAAAATAATTTGTGTTCCTCCACAAAAAAAGAGTTAAAGTTTGGAGACTACTCACTTTTTCAATTTGTTTGAATTTTTTCTAGCTAAACGAATCATTTTGTCGAAAAAATGTCAAGAGAGTTTTCTGTTTCAAAATCACTCAAAAAACTTTAAAAATACTACGCCGCACGTTAAAATTTTATTTTTGACTTATTTGCCACAAAAATTATTTTTTATTTTGTGATTTTCGATAAAAAGTTGGATTGCGCTGAATCTTTCACTGTACGGAAAATTCTCATATTTTGGCAGAATATTTTAGTTCACTTAAACTAACAATTTCAGCTACAGCTCGTTGAGAAATCGATTCTTTTTATTTTTTGAAACACCATAAAATGAATACCGTATATTGTTTCAATATTTTTTTTGATTTATTGAAATGCGTGTTGAGGTAATAAAAGGAAGTCAATTTAAGGGAAAAATTTTGTGAAGATGTAATTTTCCTATTACTTAATTAATATACCTAATGTTAATTTATATAGTATTTTAAAGTTCTGAAAGTGAACCTGACTGTTCGTCCTCTTCGATGTTGGTGTCCTACTGATCTTCCTCATCAGATTGCAGAGGCATTGCAGAGGAATTCCACAGTTGTATTTTCGTCTGACGATTTATATATATGCTTAAAATTGCCTCTACGATAATATGTAAAAACGTCAGACGGAGGTAAGAATTTTTTTGAAAAAAAATTACAACTTTGAGGGCGTCTGACACCCCTTTGGTAGCGACCGAGACGTCTGACGATTTACATACGTTATCTGTGACTTGTAAACAGGTAATGTGCAAATTTTCAGCCGGAGGTATGATCATTTTTTGAGCAAGGATTTTTCATTTTTGAGTCGTCTGACGTGTCCTTTGCAGGGGTTTTGAGCAAAATCCTTGCAGATGGCACTTCCTCATGGTCCCCTCAACCACTTCACAAAATTCCAGCCGGAGTCGTAGTACCTCCGCGGCCGCCAGCTCTTAGTCTATAACAGAAGCACCAAATATTGTAGTTAAAGAATAGTCAACTAAATATTTTGACCTATTTGCTCCGTCATTTTTATGATTGCGTGAAGAAGGAAGGAATTGAGAAATTTTATGATAGCTTATTGAACAGCATATTTTATCTTAGTAGGTTTAACAACGATTAGAATTCATGTTAAAATAAGCCAATAAAATCCGTGAATTTTGCATAGTTACCGCGTATTGATATGTGAAAATACCCATGACGACGTTGTATAAAGGTATGATTCCGCTGGCGACGGCAGACCGCAGACGGCAGCGGCAGACAGCGAGGGCATGTGCCGCGACGGTAGACGGCATAACTTTACAGCATTAATTTGTATGAGACCGATTCCGACCTACGACTGCAACTTCGCGCAGCAGTTGCAGTGGTATGTCGGAATCGGTATAACTGAATATAATATTCACCGAAGAAGTCAAGTCAAAGATAAAGTTTGCAATGAACTTCAGATAAGCTAGGGATGTGCAATTCCACTAGCTTAAGTTCACTAACATTAGCTCCGGTAGCTCAGGGAGATTTATGATATTAGGGCGTAGTATTCGTAGGACTGCTTTGAAGGTTGACAATTTATTTGGGCACCAGGATAATTTTTAGATATAAGAGACAAAAAAACTCTATAAAATGTAGTTGAATACACTATAATCAAATAAGTAAAAGTATTACAATTTAATAATGAAGTTACTATTGAACACTATTATGTATATGTTACTATTATGTATAGTTACTAGAAATAAAAAAAAATTATGTGAAATTGAAATTTTAAACTGGGCTCACTTTACAAAAATTTTATGAGGTTCGGGGTCACTCTGACAATCTCGTTCCTTCTCTATGAGGTCAGTACTCTCACCCTTAACCTGTTGCTGATGATTGGAGCCAGGTGGACTTGCCATGGCAAAGTGGGGAAGCTAGAGCTCTAGTCCAGATGACGGTCACGTACTGGCTAAGTCCAATCCTCTTATCTAGGGATCTGCAGGTGGTAAGCGTCCAGAGTTCTTCAGCAGGTTATAGATCTTGCAGTCAGGTTACAGCAGCCTCGTCTCAGAAGAGTACATACAAAGAATTGTTTGTGTTTGTGTTTGTGCCCCAAAATTTACAAATATATAGATGAACGATGACGGCTAGCGTAGCCAAGATTAAAAATTATAAATAAGTTCCTGAAGGGAATGTACCAGCAACTCTGGTTTGGTAAAATCCTCTGTGAATTCTCACAGGGAAAGTAATTAACAAATGAAAACAAAACCTGGAAGGTGTCAACCATTAGTGACCCTACCCAGAATGAAGCAAATAAAATTATCCAAAAATTTGCATTCAAATGAACTGACTACAGTTCAGCCACTCGACAATTATTCTTAATAAAAAACTCTAATCGTTAATATTTAAACATACTATAGTTCAGAAGGAACAAAAATAAATTAAATAAAAAAAACCCTTTATCATCTGACCCAAAATTCCAAAAACAACGGTTTCATAACCGGTGAAACAAGGAAATATTACCACTCTAATTAGGTAAAAGAGAAAAATTATTTCATTAATATTTCAAAGACAGAGTGACAAGTTATAAAAATTCGTATTGATTTATTGTACAAATTTGTTGCCAAAGAACAATAATCAATGAATTTACAAATATTAGGAAACTGTTCCAGTCTTCTAATCGGCATGCATGTGAGTTATTAAAATCTCTACAAAGTAACACATTACTTAACCTAGTGCAGAAATTACGATATTAGCAATTTTCTATAGCTCACTATCATATATTATAACTATGAGATAAGAAAAGATAAGATAAAGATAAGATAAAGGAACTTAATTCCCAAACAGCACGTGGTATTATAATCGCAATCCGATTCAAACAAAATGGAGGCAAGAAAAATCAAATTTATTGGTTTCAAAAACATATATTTTCTATAATCTCCTGACTAGAGCACAGCTTCACAAATTTATAATGTAATATGGAAACAGTATTCTAATGTTCTGAATCGTATTCCTGATCACCATATAGGGTGACAAAAAAAATCTCACTGACCACGCCTAAATAATTTACCTAAAATCCAAGTAAATCCTGATTATATATGAAATATAATTACTTAATAATAACAACAAATTGCTATGATCGTATTTCTGTACTAATAATGATAATCTCAAACAATAATGAAAGTGAATAAATTATATTTATCAAATAGGTAAAATAACTCACATCTGCACACTCTCGAAGCCTGGAAACGTCTCCCTGTTCATTCCTAAATCACACCGGCGTTCTCGCTCTCGTTTGAGGCCACCGTTTACTAGCCAATCAGCGTCCTCCATCGCAGTAGGTTCTTTAAAAATTGAGAACTCGGCAACCAAAAATTAGGTTGGGTGTTGTACGGGGTGCATACACCCCGTAGTTGCAAGTTTTATTAAACAAATACTGTTTTTGGAATAAAATTAAAAACGATTATACATTATATACCAAAATTTCAGGAACAACCTATCTTGATTAATATTAGGTTTAAGACTTAAGATAAAATACAGTTAATTCACATATGCCAGAAAGACCACCACGTCAATTTTGTCGCTTAAAATTACGACTTAAAATTTTGTTTTTTTTTTAATAGATAATGAAGTAAACATGAAGATAACGATAAACGAATATGTGCTAATTCACTTATACACGTTTTGACAATATTCTAATTCAGAAAAATACTGGTATTCTACTAAAACTTTCATTTTATTTATAAATGAGTTGAGATTCATTCATATTGTACTAAATTATCTCTTACATCTTACAAACAACCAAATCTTGCATACAAACCTGCTTTATTTGTGATAAATTTGCATCTTAAGAAGAAATCCATCAGGATATAACCATTTTTCGTTAGTGGCTTTGAACGATGCGGTAGTATATGCTTTCAGCTTCAGTAATTGAAACTGGTAGCTGAACCATTGCCGAAGTAAGTGTTATGCTTATAGAAGCGTTGAGTGACGAAGTTTTTACTTCGTCACTCTACGTTAGAAGTAAACATTTTATTAAAATTTTAACGAACTGTATAGTAAGTAAGCGTACTTTATAAAAATTAATTTTCACATACTCGTATAATAAGATACTGTCGTAAAAGTAATACACAATATTTGACTGTATACCACGTACCTGCAAGAGTCGATGCTCAACATGTATATCTCGGCAATTACAATAATAGATAAAGTTTATAAAATAGGAATTAATTTAACCAAGTCTATATCTGTAATAGTTTGCTTATGAGTGTGTTTAAATAAAATGCATTTCTATTTTTTTTTTCTGTACTTCATACTCTATTTTCGATACTCACAAGTTTATCGGTTTACTTATTATTTTTACAGCAAAAAGTATAATATCTTTTATTTATAACTAACTAATTCATTTTACATAATTACTAGATAAATATAGTAACTATCCATTTGTTTAATTGAATAAGTAAATATAATTACACTGTAAATATCACAATTTGCTGATAAAACGTTATCATTGTAAATTTCATAGTTGTAGTAGTAGTACCACGTATGTATTTAAGATTTCTTACTTGCATTGTTCTGATACTTTTCAATTTAAATTGTTTATTATGATGTATAAATAGAGTTGGGTTGATGATTATAATTTGAAGCATTTTGTATTATAATTAGTTTTTTGTTAATTGATTGTAAATTCTTTCAAGCAATAATGTCTGTAACTTATTTGTGGTGCATTTTCATTATTCATTGTAGTCTTTTTTTGAATAACACCACCTGTAAAATAATAAAAAAACAGTAAACCAGAAGTATTCAAATTAAAAATTCAAAGTATAGTATCAAGGCAAATTTCTAAAAAACCACTGTATAATATGCAAATAAATTAAATATTTGGTTCATCAGTGGTTTTTCAGTTTTATACAGAATTATGTAATATTGCAAAACAATTGTCTAAATAAAATAATTATTACAATGAAATTTAAAATAAATTAAACACTTTTTTTTCAAACATGTCAAGTCGATCTTTCAACAAATATCCTAATGATTTTATTGAAGAAACATTTATAAAAATTGAAAATGGACAAAATATTAATATTCCCAGAATAAATAGGGAAAATCCAATAACAACAAAAGATATCTGAAAGACTTAAAAAACTTGGTAATAATTTTAACATAAGAACGACATTTAAAACGAAATACTTTTAAACACGTAATAATGATCCAAATTCACAAAATTGTACTTATCAAATTCCTTGTGAATATGATAAATATTATATGTATTAGTGAGACATCTAGGCCATTACAAATAAGGGTTCGCGAACATAAAAATTATGTTAAGGATTACCATTACGAAGTTGATAAGTCTACATTAGTAAAGCAAGCATGACACAATGGTCACCGGGTTGATTGGACACAGACTATTTTACAAAAAAAGAGAAATCAGTTAAAATAAAATTAAAAGAAGATACTTTTATTAAACGTAATGTTGATAACTCTATCACGTCAGAAACAATATTCTTGGATCAAACGTGGCTTTGGTGACTTCCTCTACTCCAGAAGAATGTTACCAATGGAAAATTAATAATAACATAGTGATCAGTCCATGTGATGACAATTTCAATTAAAAATGTCAATCTGACAATTTTTGATCGACTTGAAACGTTTGAAAAAAAGCTAGTTAAGTGTTTAATTTCTTTTAAATTTAAATTTAGACAATTCCAAATATGATTTGTAATGTTACACAATGTTGTATAAAATTGCAAAACCGCTGTTGAAATTTAGTTAATTTATTAAGTACTTATTTTATGGCATATACAGTGATTTTTTTAGGCAAACTTTAGAAGTTTTCCTTGATACTTGAATACTTCTGGTTTCCCATTTTTTATTATTTTATAGGTGGTGCAATCCCAAAAAATACTACAATTAATCTTTCAAGCAATATTAAATTAATTCAATTTATTCGGTTTATTTAAGGCTATATTAATTACTTTGAATTAATTGAATTACTTTTAATGTAATTTAAAGCATTTATGGTATAGCTTCAAGCAGTTTATTCGTTATTTGAAGTAGTTTTTACCGCAAATAGAGCAATGTCCAGATGTATGCACCATGCACCCATTTGTCAGAATACCACTGGAAACTGTTTAGCCATTGCCACAATGAAATAGATCACATGCACAGTTTATCTGCAATTCATTCAGTACGCGTGCGCAGACCCTTACAGAAATGTAATTGAAAATAATTATTTTGCTTCAAGCAACTTTATTGCAAGTAATTGAATTAATGCATTAATATAATTAATTAATTGTTGCTTTGTGCTTGATTTTGTCAAGCACTTTCACAACTGATTTGTATTTGAAAGCAATTTGTAAAAAATATAAGTTGCTTGTCACTTTGTGCTTTCAAACAATTTTACAAAATTAATTTGTGCTTTGTGCTTGTGCAAAAAATTCATTAGGCTTGCGCAGAGCATCGATTTAGTAAGGTATTTTGATAGGATCGGTTATTAGGACAGTTAGGGCGTTTAATGTAAATGCAGCATGGACTTCTTAATCACTAGAAGTAAATCTTATATACCAAAGAGCAGCTAATTATAATATAGAAGTTCATAAAACTAATATTAGTTACTTCAGGAAAGCAACGATTTAAGGTTGTAAGGGCGCGCTAGCAGAATTAGGTATTTGTTTTGTAGCTGATGCCCATTCAACATTATTCATTTCAGAGAACATTTTTTATCATAATTCAGATCATCTTAGCAAGTCTTTCTATTTGGCCGGTTTCTCCCAATTATAGTTTTCCTATAATCATGGGGGGGGGGGGGGGATCGATGGAGTTCCCGGTGAGACACCTTGTATATATCTAATACGTATTTTAAATGTTGGATTCAATATTTAAAATACATACCTATATAATAATAGCAAAAAGTTTATCTGAAGATTGTTATAAATAAACCCAAAAAGTTAGAAAAAAGCTTTAAATAAACTGACTAACGAATTTTGTTTGCTAAGATTTAATGAAAAACTAAAGTCTTATTTTATTTTTATACACATTTGTTTTTTTAAACCGGCAATGAAGATCAAAATCTGAAAGGTATTCACATATTTCTGACAGTAAGGTTTAGGTAGGTACATTATGTACACAGTACGTAATAAGAACGAGTATAATTTTAGGTAGTTAAAAACCTATACGAATATAATGTCATTAATGTCAATGTCGTTAATTTATTACTAACAAGGAAACAAAAGAATTGGATGACAAAATGTTAAACAAACCTAAATCTTTCAATGTGTACTAAAGATTTGTGTTTCTTTTTAAAACAATAGCAAGATGCTAAAGAGGTTAGTCGTCATTTTGGTTTTGTTTGATTAATATTTCACTACTCAGTGCCTAGAATGGATACTGAATCTAGCAGTGAGAAGTATAATGAAAATCTTAAAGAGGTTATTTATGTTCCAACTAAGGACACAAAGAGTGAATCACAACTTTTACAATTAGAAAATGAAGGATCAAGCGATAGTTGTTTTTTATATATGTCTGCTTTTACAGGTAAGTTAATTTCTATTTGAGATAAAAATTCAAATTGTACTGGAGTATATACGTACTTTCGTAAATCCATCATTTCTCGAAAAGATGGAATCATTTCTATCACCAAACAGAGTTTTGTGATAGAAATGATTCCATCTTTTTGAGAAATGATGGATTTACGAAAGTGGGTTATTACTACACAAAAAGTAAACAAGAATAACCAAAAATACCCTGGTGCGGCTGGTCAGAGGACTGAGCCCGCCGCGTTTCCTATCCCTTCACGGGAAACGCTCATTTAGTAGAAAAATTGTATGTACAAATATGAATTTACTCAAAACTTGCAAACAGGTTTTCACATTTGAGCGCTAATTATACTAAAGGTACACGTCCACTAGGCGGAACGGTTGAGTCGGATCGCGTCGCAAAAATCCGCATACTATAGATTCAAATGGGACTGCCTCCATTGGCATACTGCTTGCACGAAGCGCAACGGGCGGCCGTTAAATTGGTCGCAGGCGGATGTTCAACTGCGACTGTTTCGACTTTTGTTTTGGTAATATACATTTTTAATTAATTATTTAGAAAATGAAGGAGGAATTATTATAATTGTTTGGAAAAAAACATAGATCGCATTGAGATGTTTCAAGAAATATATAGAAAGCACTCTATATACTAGTATTTCGGCTTATTAGGCCTTTTTCAATAGAGTAAATGTCTATTACTGACACTGACAATGTCTATTACTGACACAGAGTAAATGTATATTACTAAGTAATAGACATTTACTCTATTGAAAAATAGACCTAATCGGCCTAATAAGCCGAAATGGTAGTATATAGAGTGTTTTCTATATATTTCTTGAAACATCTAAATGAGATCTATGTATTTTTCAAGACAATTATTTTTACGATGTTTCATAAAGAACCATCCGTTTCTAGTATCCACTTTATTACGAGGAATTATTAATTTCATTTTAATAAATTAATATCAATAATCAATAAAAATAAAAATTTTAAAATTTAAAACTCTGAATTTTATCTCAGAATTTAGACTTACTCAGGATTCTGACGTTCTGACTTTTATCTCAAAATTCTGCATTTTATCTCAGAATTCTGACTTCTCTCAGAATTCTGACTTTTATCTCCGAATTCTGGCTTTTATCTCAGAATTCTGACTTATCTCAGAATTCTGACTTTTATCTCAAAATTATGACTTTTATCTCAGAATTCTGACTTTTATCTCAGATTTCTGACTTTTATCTCAAAATTCTGACTTATAACTCAGAATTCTGATAAGTTAATGTAGAAACGTAAGTCAATGTAGAGTTATTGATTGATTTATTTCAACCTAAAAAAATCTCGCTCTTTTAATTAAAATCTCTCTCGTTTTGACAGAACCGCTCGCTCGAAAAAATATATGTACAGTGTGTCCGCGTTAAGGACCACCCTTGTAACTTTTTTAAATTTTGGCGGATTTTGAAATTTTTGTTTGTTATGTTGGTGTTGGTATTCAAAATCTGCATTCAAAGGGTAGGTAACTTTATTTTTTGGTTGTAATCATGGCCACTACCACTTTTATTGGCTCAAATTCCACCAAGTATTATTAGGGATTTTTTTTGGGGAAAAACTGATGACGGATTCTTATTTAATTTAGAATTACTTAAAACCTACTTGTACCCATGATACAACTACACTGATATGCTCATAACTTGACCAAATTTCGTTTGTTCTGCGCACGACGTCATTCTTGATACAAAAATGGCGAAAATTCAAATACCTTACTGTCAGCATGACTGTCAGTGATATAATTATTTTCGTGTTTGTCAATTGTATTCCCGTATTATTATAATTGTGAGGCCCGAGGGTTATCAAGTTGTCATTTTTATATTATAGGGTGTATTTATTTACAGTAGTGCTTCTTATTATCTCTTCAAATTGTAAAGTTTAGGTTAGAATTATATTCGGTAGGTAGATCGGTACAAAGAATGCGGTTTGAATTTAAAATAAGAAAGATTGATATTAATCAACTATTATTTTAGTTTTCCTGTATGAATCGTGTATTATAATTCCATAATCGAGGTTTATTTTATTTTGTTATCTTTGTTTACAAGTATTTTATTTAATTTTGTATCAAAACTGACGTCACGCTCATCGATAGACCACGCCCCCCATGCGCATAGGCATATCAGTGTAGTTGTATCATGCTTGTACCGATTTTCAGTGTTCCAAGATACAGGGTGTCCAAGAAAAGAAAATGTACTTTTATTGAATTAAATTTTAGAAAGTATTATATTATTAGGGATTTTTTAGAGAAAAACGGATAACGGAATCTTATATAGGATACTTAAAACCTACCTGTACCAATTGTCTGTGTTCTAAAATACAGGGTGTCCAAGGAAAAAAATATAATTTTTGACACTAATACAAATTAAGCACTAACAATTTTATCGTAAAATTAACAATAAAAAATCGGTATATACCGGGTGACCCATTAAGAATTGAAACACTCGTGTACAAAATTTGTTAATGGACCAATCTGAATCGGATTTTTTTCAAAAGATAGATCTCCAAAAGCTCTATGTTGATGCAAAATTTGACGACGAAATTTTGATTTTCAAAGACTACTACGAATATTTTTTTTTATGTGAAAAAGAGCAAAATTTTGTTACCGATTTTTTTATAAAAAATCTGACAATACCACTGGATTTAGGAACCCCTCGAATGCATATGTTCCTAAAAAAGTTATGACAATATCGGCATCACCAGTGTTTGCCTTTGTCGGTGAACCTATTCTTATATAAAAATCAAATAGAACCCAAAGAGAAACAAAATTAAATAACTTAAACACTGGTGTAATTATTAATAAGAACCATAAAAACCAGTATACACAAAATAACCAACAATTACTCTAATATAAACAACAATTATTGATAGGTGAGTTCGTCAAATTATTATTTTTTCGTGGTTATTATGCCAAAACTTATAATATTACCTACTTAAATAAAAAATAACTACATTATAATTTTTTATTCACAAGGTGTGAATCAATTTGACAGACTCGTTTTTCATTTTTAAAAATGTAATTTTCTAATCATTACTTTTTTATCAATTGTTATTTATATTAGAGTATTTGCGTTGGTTATTTTGTGTATACTGGTTGTTATGGTTCTTATTAATAATTACACCAGCGATTAAGTTGTTTAATTTTGTTTCTCTTTGGGTTCTATTCGATTTTTATAAAGAAATAGGTTCACCGACAAAGGCAAACACTGGTGATGCCGATACTGTCATAACTTTTTTTAGGAACATATGCATTCGAGAGGTTCCTAAAAATCCGGTTCACATCGGTCCATAAACAAATTTTGTACGCGAGTGTTATTCTAAACAAGAACCCTTCTCTAAAAAAAATCCCTAATAATACTGTCTGTAATTTAATTCAATAAAAGTACATTTTCTTTTCTTTGACTCCCTATATTTTAGAACACTGAAAATCGGTACAGGTAGGTTTTAATTATCCTAAAGAAGAATCCGTCATCCGTTTTTCTCTAAAAAATCCTTAATAATACTTGGTGAAATTTGAGCCAATAAAAGTGATCGTAGCTGGCCATGATTACAGCCCAAAACTGAAGTTACCCACTAGTTTAATGCAAATTTTGAATACCCACCTAACAAAAAAAGTTTAACAAAATCCGTAAAACATAAAAAAGTTACTAGGGTGGTAAGTCCTTAACGTGGACACATTGTAGGTCTATGGCAACACTGTGTGAAGTTACGAAGGCGTAGAAGGCCCACACTATAAACTTTTTTCAAATTCTGACTTACTCGGAATTCCGACTTTAAACTCGTAATTCTGACTTTAAACTCGTAATTCTGACTTTAAACTCGGAATCCAATTTATTGCACAGGATGTGATTGTTTTAAGGGGCATAGGAGTGATACTTGTATGATAATAATAATAATACCCAGTTCATAGATATGAAATCGTTTCGATGTACAAGTCACCAACACCCCTTACGCTAGAGAAATCTAGAGCTATGTTTATTCGCTCTTCATAACTATTCGGAACAAATCATATTTAGTGTATTTATAGCATTTCTTATTTTGATGATGAATGAATCTACCGTTTAGGCAGACACATTTCGAAGAATATATTAAATAACATAATCTATAAAAATTGTAGAGAGATTACACCTTTTGTTGTATTAGCAAAATATCTCGCTTACTGTTAAAGATACACGGACGCAGTTTTTGCAATATTGTGCTACTTTTTTGAGGAACGCATTTTGCCAGATCACTCACTACAGAAAGAGTTTGAAAGTCCTATAGCAATTTTATTTAATTTTAACAAATACATATAAGTTGATTAAAGAAAATATCTAACCATTAAATTAGTTAAAGTGGTCTTTTAAACGAAAAAACTCACATTTTCTTTCAGGGAACGTTATATAGATTGTAGGTAAAATTTAATAGAGAATCCAAAAATATAATGATACACAGGGTGTTCCATAAGCAATTTTCGATTTTCTGTAGTTTTAACATATTCATATTTGAGCCATCTTTCAAAAACACCCTGTATATTAATATGGACTCATTGAAGTAATTTCTGAGTCTAATTGTCTACGAAATAAACCCTGTTTAATTTTTTTAGATGTATTATTTTTGTTTTGCCAAGATTTTTTGAGCAGATGTTTTTTAAAGATTTTTTTCTTTAAATGCTAATATCTTCGTAACGGTAAATGATAAGTATAGGGTACTTTTAACAATGTCGACCTAGAATTTTAAGGAAAGTTCAAAAACGTTATTGAATATAGGGTGTCCCATTTAAAAAAAGAGAGCTGATGCCTGGATCAGAGAATCTGAACAACCTGTATTCAATAAAACTATAAAAATGTAAAATTTAGGTAAAAACAAAAAACTTTCGTATTTAACTTTTATCTGTGCCTTTTATACTTTCTGAGATAAGAGGATAGAGGATCTTATATTAGACACCCTGTACATAAGCAAATAAAATAAAATAAAAAATCTCTGGTGTTTAGATATTATTCAAATATGCTGTAATGAAGTCTTAATTTTCTTTGAAGACGCCAAAGCAGAAGAACAATTAATTTAAGAACAATTTCAAATTTGTCATTAAAAAATGGAAAGTTATTCTTAACTGACTGCGGTGTATATTCTGTATCATATCTGTTAAAATTTACGGCGCTGTTAAAATTTGTAGCGAATCGGAAAAGAGTATTTTTGGTAAAGATAATCTCTGATTGGGTAAGAATTTTAACAGTGCCGTTAAAATTAACACACATGATACAGAATATACCCTTTAATATCCAAAAAATAACCACAGGGGCATCCATATTTAGAATAAGTTTTAGTTATTGTGATATTGAAACTATTAATTAATAATCAGTGATATTACGAAAACCTAACTTTATTTAACTATATTAATTGTTAAAACTATTTAATAGTTTAAAAATTGTAAAAACTATTTAATCACATTGATGGATTTATTTCAATAAATTAATAAATTTCAATTAATGCGTATATAAGTACAAATATATTTATTAACCTACTTTTTGTAAATTGACCATAACTGGAATTGTGCTTTATTGGGAATATATGGACCAGATCAGAATGACCACCTTCTGAATTATCATTATCATTATCATTATCATTATCATTATCATTATCATTATCATTATCATTATCATTATCATTATCATTATCATTATCATTTTAATTTTAATTTTAATTTTTATTTTTATTTTTATTTTTATTTTTATTTTTATTTTTATTTTTTCAGCCGACTTGATAGCGTTCGCTGGCGGGAGTAGTATAGCATGGAGCTCTCCAGCTTTCGCAAAATTGAAAGAAGCTGATCCAAATATCAATCCATTAGGAAAACCCTTAACTTCAATGGAAGAGTCATGGATAGCCGCTTTATTATGCCTAGGTGCTGCTATAGGGCCACTACTTGCAGCAAAGTCAGCGGACAGTCTCGGAAGAAAGAAAACACTAATTTTATTGTCATTACCTATGATTGCCGGTTATGTTATATTAACGTTTGCGAGAAACATTACCCTCTTCTATATAGCAAGGTTTGTTTTGGGGCTAGGCGTCGGTAGTACATTTGCAATTTTACCCATGTATTTAGGGGAGATAACAGAAGACCACAACAGGGGAAAATTTGGATGTATAATGGCTGTGTTTGTTACACTAGGAATATTATATCCATTTTTAATTGGACCTATGTTATCTTTAAAACTGTTTTCATTTTCATGTGCATTACCGCTTATGTTGTTTCTAATATTTTTTTCTTTGTTTATCCCTGATTCTCCTGTATTTTTGGTATCTACTGGTAAGAAAAAGGAAGCAAAAGAGGCTCTAAAACTACTTAGAAACAAAAGTTACAGCCGAGTGGAAAAAGAACTCTTACAAATGTCTGAAGAAATTGAAAAGGATAAAACTAAGCAAGGGGGCATTGCAGATCTTTTTATAGCACCTAATCTGAGAAGAGCATTAACAATAAGTCTTGGATTGATAGTCGTTCAACAATTTTCAGGAATAAATGCTGTTATGGGTTTTATGGAACAAATTTTCACCGCATCAGGAAGCGGAATGTCAGAATATATATCTACCGTGTTAGTTAGTATTATACAAGTTATTGCTACTATTTTAACTTCAGCCACCGTAGAAAAATTAGGACGTAAATTTTTAGTTTTAATATCTTCTATTGGATCTTGCTCATCTATTTTAATTCTTGGTTTATATTTTTACTTAAAGAAAAGCAAAATCTATGATGTCGATAACTTATTTTGGTTACCGGTAGCTTGTTTAATTATTTATATTATTAGTTTCAACATGGGCTTGGGACCTATACCATGGACAGTTATGGGAGAAATATTTCCACCTAACGTTAAATCTGTAGCTGCGGCTTTAACATCATCTATTTGTTTCTTTGCCGGTTTTGGAGTAACTTTAGGGTTTCCTATTCTAGCTGAAAGTGTTGGTATGGCACAGTGCTTTTGGTTATTTGGATTTTGCTGTGTCTTGGGAATTATTTTTATCTATTGGGTAGTTCCTGAGACGAAAGGCAAAACTTTGATAGAAATTCAAAACATGTTAAGTGATAAGCGACGCTGAAATAAACATATATTTGTTTACTTAGATGCTCACTATAATTTATTTCTTTGTTATTATTGCAATTTATTTTATAAAGAAATAATGACAAAACAAAACTGTTATATTTATTTCTGATATGTTGTACTTCTACTGTTAATAAAACATTACTTCAAAGTTAGAAAAATACTTAATTTATTCTTTTGTCATTTAATAGTGATAACCTTGAGGAACCTATATAATCTTTGGAACCGAAATCTACAAGAACTACAAAATATATAAATATTCCTTGTTATCCTGATTATCTGTTTAAAAACGTTCATATTTTGAAAAGAATAATAACCACATAAGAAATGAATGATAGATAATGAGAGGAAATAAAAAATATTATAATAAACCTAAACAAATAAATAAACCTAATATATTACATTTGTCCTAAGGTTGGGTTGGAACCTCTGGAGTGAAGTATAAAAAACGACCGAGTTTTCTACACAAACCCTAAAAATTGCACTTCTTTCGATACTTGTTTCACTAATTACGATAAACCTTAGGAGATAATGTTAAATTTTTTAACAAAATAAGCGTAGAGATATGTGCACTATGTTGGTGTTTAACAGAAGCTCATGACTCGGTTTTTATAACATATTACAGACTGATATGTTAAAACATAAATGTATAAAGTTTTGTGGGGACAATTTTAAATGCACTTTCTTGCACACAACATACAAGTAAGTTTAAAGCTGGATATTAAACAATTACTATAATTTCTTTAATGACTCTAATATAACAATAACAATAAAAATTATTAATACTGAAAGACCGTTCCGTCCGAAGGTTGCCTTGAATAGCCTGCATTTGTTTGGGGGCTGTGATGGGACGAATTCATTAATTTAATATTGCTTGGGTGCTTCTTTTCTGTTATACCTCCTATCAAGACCTTATGTGCCTGAAAATTAATAATACCTAATAATATAAAGCAACATAATCTTTCAGTAGATGCCTAATTAAAATAACATAATTATTGAGTTAATAGAGAGGGGTAAAGAATTACTTATTGTAGGTTTGTGTATTTAAATGTATTATACAATGGCTTTTATAATATCAGAAAAAGTAAAACATACTTTAATAAGTAATTGGTCCTGCATGCTTTTTGATTCCTAAATAAATTATTTAGTATACAGAAAAATTATATGTATACAGTATGAACATGGGGGTAAAAATTATACATGTCGGCATTTATTATTAATTGCACTTCTTCTGTTTCATTTATTTAGTCGTCACGACATCTTTATTCTGAATATACAGTAACTTTTTAACTGACTGGGTTAGGGACTCCGGACAAAATACAGGGTGAATCATGTAAAATGTATTATTTTTTGACGATAAATTCATTTTTGTAAAATGAAAGATGGTGCCATAGGCGCTGTCAAATAAAAATTTTTTAAACGATGGGGTGGGGTGTATTGGATATCATTTAAAAGGTCTCTCAATTCTCTCCAGACTAGTCTTTGAAAAATTGAAATCGGTCCATCCGTCTCAAGTTATAAACGTTTCCTATGAGTAAGGTTATAAATTAATAAAAAGCAGTCAAATTTCAACATTTTAATAAAGAAAACCATACTTTAATAGAAATAACTAAAAATGTTGTCAAAATGAGCACCTTGGACCTCCTGACAGTAGAAGAACCTATCAAAAATTTCCTGGCGCAGGTTGTAAAATGTTTGCGTGGGGATATACGCACACACGTTGGTGATTCTCTGCCGCAATTCGAAAATATTGTCTGGGGTTCGATTCTCGAATCGTGCGAATACATTCGTATGCGAAAATTACGTAAAAATGACGTAGGCGCAGAGTTCCTTACAGTAAGAGAACTGTCAAAGTACATCATATTGACGTGATTTTCTCATCATACGAATCATTTTGTATGAGTCGAGAATCGGGCCCCTGGTCGGGCAATGAACACCTTAGATTTAAGGTATTCAGCCTGCGATAGCTGAAATAGTCCACAAGAATGTCCATGAGTCCATGTCAAGGGCTTAACATAACGTATCAGCAGGACAGTGCGCCATTATATTATTTTAGGGAAGTCAGGAATTTCCGTGATAACTTTTATCCTTACAGGTGGATTGGACATCGACGACCTCTTAAGTGGCCTGCTCGTTCACCGCATTTGAGTTCATTGGATTTTTTCTCTATGAGGTTACCTTAAATTTAAGGTGTTTATTACCCAACCAGACAATCTTTTGGATTTTCGGCAGAGAATCATCAACGAGTGTGCATCTATCCCCAGGCAAACATTTTACAACGTACACCAGGAAATGTCTGATAGATTCTTCTACTGTCAGGAAGTCCAAGGTGCTCATTTTGAACAAAATATCTAGTTATTCCTATTAAAATATTGTTTTTCTTTATTAAATTGTTGACTGACTGCTTTTTATTCATTTATATCCTTACTCACAGACACGCTTATAACTTGAGAGCGGATGGACTGATTTTAATTTTTCAAAGACAGTTATACAGAGAATTGAGAGACCTATTAAATGATATGCAACACGTCCCACCTTATTATTAAAGAAAAATTATTTGTGAGCGCCTTTGGAGCCATCTTTCATTTTAGGAAAATTAGTTTATCGTTATAAAATAATACATTTTACATTATTCATCCTGTATTTTGTCCGGAGTCCCTAACATAATAGTTCAAGAGTAAGCAGGGAGACGGGTGGACTTCAGACGAGCACTGTATAATAGTATTTGATAATATTCTTAACTGGAACACCCTGTATAGATTTTTCTGGTGAGTTCTTTGATATATCGGGTTTGATGCTTCAAATAATAACAGAATATAAATAATAATATTTTGGAATATATCTCTGTTAGTTTTGGAGATAGGTTCATTAAACCCTATATCAATATTCTTCGTTTTATTGGGTTTTTAACCACACCTCTGATTATATTATATGAAGATATTTAAAAAATAAAACTATAAAATAAATCTAAGCATCGAATGAATCAGGAATTTGTTTTCTGAAAGTAAACAAAGGGTTTTTTTATCTCACTAAAACCAAATACTCAAACTGGAAAAAGCATATAAATATTCTTAAATAAAACTTATCTCAAAATGTGATAAAATACCCAATGAAACAATATCTTATAGCCATAATTTAAATAACAACTACAATATCCAACTAGCACTAACTAGTTTTCCCAGTGGCCTTCAGTATTTACAAAATTTGGCAAAATCATTATTTATTCCAAGATGTTCACAGAAACACTTCAATTTGAGTCATCCTGTATACATACTACTACATTTTTATAAGATTTGTTTTAAGGTGTTCACATTTGTAAATACGTAATTTCAACAAAAATAAAATATGGTGGTCACTTACAAAATTATATCTATATGGTATCACAAGTTCTTTTGATTTGCCCCAGCTTCCCACATTATGATCCTGCGCCGCCAACTCGCGTTCTCTTTCCATTTCCACGGACTTTTTAGCATCCTCCACCGGATCGAGAGACACATTTCGAGTATTTCTTAGCTTTCTCCAAGTAGCCAAATCCTCTGTATCGGGTTGTAAGTAGACATCGACAGGTTCGGGAAATATTTCTTCTGTATGGTTGTAGCAAGACGATAGTACAAAATCTAAATCGTCGTTCGGGATAAGTCCTCTATCAATATAAAATATATTAAATTATGTATTGAGTATTATCTACAACTTATGGCATAGTTTTAGGATAGATCAAATCTTCTATATGCAAATGTATCATCGTAAACTTCCAGTTTGCAAAGTATAAGACTTGAAGGGAGTTGGAACTTTTGGTGTGAAGATAACGGTGACATAGTTTTCCACATAACACCAAAACACTATACTACACTCGACGCGCTTTTCGCCAACCAAGTTGGCATCATCTGGAGATGATTAAAACTAAATCTATACTAACACTGTGTCTTATTTACACCTAAATTATTGCTACGGTTCAGTGAACCGTTGCAATACACAGAAAAGATACCATTACCTTAAGATATATTCCTAAGGACTCTCACCAATGTGCTCAACACAAAATACCGAGTTTCAATTTTCTAATTCATTGCCTATTAAGCTTTCCCCTAAATAAGGAGAGGTATGAAAAAAAGGCATTGATTGGGAATATAGATGCGAGTAATGGATATTCTTTAAGTTTAATAGATAAAATAATTAGGAAACGTAAATTTAAAGAGACAATTCGAAATTCCTCGACTTTTTAGAGGAGAAGAGAAGAGAAAATCCAAAATTCATATCAATTCCATACGATCCTCGTTTCATCCGTGGTTTTGGTAAGGTTTTTAAAAATATAGATAGGTATGTCAGTGGTTTATTCATCGGGAAATGAACTACAACAACTTTTAGGCAATCCAAAAGATAAAATAGAAACTAAGGAAAAGTTGGGAATTTACGATATTAGCTGTAAAGACTGTAATCAAAAGTATGTTGGACAAACTAGAAGGTCAATTCAAACTAGATTCAAGGAACATATGGCTCATCTCAAATATGGTAGAACAGATAAGTCTAGTGTCACCCAACATGCGGTTGAAAACAACCATAAAATAGATAGTAGTAATTTAAGACTAATTAGGGATGTAACAAATTTCAGACAGCTGGATGTATTTGAGAGTTTGGAAATTGCGAAGTGTAAAAATAGTGTTACTCCTTCCGGGGTTCTAAAGATAAGTCACACTTTTATACAACAGAAAAATCTTTATTTAACACTTCAAACCCAACACAACACTTCTTGTACAATATCTAATTAAATACACGCCGAAAACATTTCGAAAATTAGTTATTTCACTTAAGTATTGTTCCTTCTCTAGATGGCTGCCCTATTAAGACTGATTAACTCCTAGATAAAAATACAATAGATAACTATCTTAATATTGACATTTGAAGAATTAAAACTGCGCCCTCAGACGGTTTGGAAGGAAGTAGGTGTATAACTGGTTGCATCAGATATTTTCAATGAAAATGGAAGTAACGTTTAACTGGTTGCATAAGAAATATTTGCTTGCAGGATCCTTGACCTTCTCTACCAATACATTTTTTACTGTTACAAATAAAATAAAAATATGAGACATTATATATATTTATCACGAATTAATAAAAAGCTCTACAAACACTTTTACATTAATATAATCTAAAACTTACGTTGCGAAAACTTTATAAATTATCAAATTATTAAGGTTATAAAGTAATTGTGTTTCCATAAGGAATAATAAGTACAATATTTTCTTGCAGCACCTCTTCTGAAACGTCTATCATGCACCTTCTTGCATCTTTTCTTTTAAACCTAAAACATAATAATCTAATAACTGAACACTAATTACTAAAACTGATTATTATTACATTACCTGTATTATTACATCTTCCCAGAATATTCTTCTAGAATGATAATAATGGACTAAAGTTTATCAGCTACTGAGGAAACAAATCAAACACGGAGCAGTTAGTGCATTTTTTTCATAGGAAATTCTTTAAAAAACTGCGGCGAAAACTTCAATGTTTGAATGTCAGGTTATATTTCAACGAAAAACGACGCTGCAAAATGGCGACGGAAAGTAAATATTTTAGACTACTAGATGTGTACGATTTTGTTTATCTCATTAGCTACAGCACCATCTATCGATTTGGAAGAAACTAAAATTGCATCTCGGGCGTGTTCTATGTAAGAAAAACATCTATTTCTTTTCATTTAGGGATTAACTCGCCGGCAAGCCGCAGCCTTTATATAGGTACACTAGGCTTCTAGATCTTTGTAGAAATTTCCATCGAATACTCACGAATAATCGGTAAACCAGGGCAGTTCAATAACTAATCGATAGCCAAGTTATACGACGGATATTCGCTGAGTACCGCTGGTGACATCCAGAAAATCTCCCTTATTTGAAGGCCTATAAGGTTGAGACTTCGCCTTTGAGGGGTTATCCCTGGCATCCCCAGAGGCGGTGTTGCCAGTTTGTACACAATTTCCGTGAGGCTGGGGAAAACGTAGATTTGGCAACGCCGCACTCGGGAACTGTGTTGGCGATTTTGTAACAATGGTATGAATAGTGATAGAGGACCAATTTTATACAGTCCGCTTTAGTGGTGAGTAAGCCACGGGTCATGCACTGATCCGTTGCAATGGTTCACTAAGCCGTCGCAACTATCCACTGAACCGTAGAAATAGTTTAGGTGTAAATAAGACACAGTGTTAGCGTAGGTTTAGCTTTAATCATCTCCAGATGATGCCAACTTAGTTGACGAAACGCGCGAGTGCAATATAATAATGTGTTGATGTTATGTAGAAAACTACGTCAGTGTTAACGTATAAAAGCATAATTATCTATCATTTCGGGTGACTCAAGAAGAAAAACTGGGATGCAGAGATTTGCTTTTTTCTTTTGTTTACTAATTTTATTATTTTAGAGATTTGACGTATTTTTTGATCAAATGTATTTTTATTTTTAATATTAAGTATTACTCTCAGTTTTTAAAATAAAACAAATCTAAAAGCATTTCTATTCTATTCATTTGTAAGTAAAGAGATGGATGGAAAAAAATTTAATTTTGTACGGTAATATTTTGATAGCTTTGTAATTTTGCCAAAAGTCATAAGATTATAATAAAAAAATATTCTATATAAATCGTGCGGTTTTTCTTTATTCCAAAATCAGCAAAAGCATTACACTTCATCCATATCTCATTTTACGGTATTCATTATAACAATAAATTTTATACAAAAATTATAAAGATGAAGTAGATAGACCTAAGAAACAAGTTAATATATATTTTGCAGAAACAAATAGGTAAAAACTAATTAAAATCAAATACAATCATGAAGTTGACCCAGCATTGGCCATAAACCTGAGAATTCAATAAGACACGCAACTGAGTGGAATACAATTTTTTCTATAGCCGTGCGGAAAACCCGATTTTCCGCACTGATTTTCGTGCGGAAAATTGATTTTCCCGCACGTATTTTCGCACTAGTGCAGAAATATTTTTCCGCACGTAATATTGAAAATTACTATACACGCATCGTTGTTTGTCGCGATACACATATCAATGCATATCTCAACGTGAATGGAGATAACAGGAAATTATAACAATATTTTGTACCAACATGGACTGCAGCAACAATAATTATTTATTATTTATTAATTCATTAATTGACCGTCTCTGATATGTATCTCAGAGTGTGTAACAGGCTTAATGCATTTCGTCTTGCTTAGCTACCAGGTTTCCAAGTTACTAAGGACGCTTAAACAATCATTAGAAATCAACAAACTGACATTTCGATATTATTATTATTTATTTGTGATTAATTGCTTTTTAAAAGTGTGTATTTTTCGTAATTCTGCATTATTAGAATGATTGAAGGTGAATTTGACAATCTGGCCATGGAAGACGGGGTTCCAGAATATATTTTGAGCGCAGCAAAAGAAGTAGATATGAATTTGCTTCCAGAAAAATCCAAAGTCAGGTACATTCAAGAATACGAAAAGTTCGTCAAATGGTGCATCAACAAGAAAATAACGAACATCAGTAAAGAAGAGGTACTTTTAGTTTACTTTCAAGAAATTTCAAAGAATTTTCAACCTTCTACAATGTGGTCCAAGTACTCAATGGTGAAATCTATACTAAAAATTAAGAAAAACGTTGATATTAGCAGGCATTTTAAATTGATTGCTTTTTTAAAAAAGAAAATGATAGGTTTTAGACCAAAAAAGTCTAAAGTGTTAAATCAGGAACATATTGAAAAATTTTTAAGCGTTGCGCCTGACGATACTTATTTACTAATCAAAGTCGCAACTATCATTGGAATCGCTGGAGCCTGTAGGCGCGAAGAATTGACTTATCTGTTGTGTGAAAACGTAGTCGAACAAGGAGATTTATTTTTGGTGAAAATACCGGATAGCAAGACTCACCAGAGTAGAAGCTTTGTAATAACTGAAGAAAAATATCTTAATTTAATCAAGAAGTACATGTCTCTGCATCCCAAAAGTACACCGCATCAAAGGTTTTTTGTTAATTTCCAAAAAGGTACAGGTACTATTCAAACTGTTGGCATTAATAAGTTTGGTAAGATGCCATCCGATGTGGCTGCTTTTTTGAAACTTCCAAATCCAGAGAGCTTTACTGGACATTGTTATAGACGCTCTTCGGCTACCATGTTGGCTGACGCTGGAGTGGATATTACTAATTTGAAACGTCTCGGGGGATGGCAATCGACGAAAGTTGCAGAATCATATGTGGACGAATCCATGGGGAACAAAAAACGAATAGCCAACCAAATTCTATATTCTAAAGGAGAAAATTTCGAGGAAAGTGTACCTCCGCCTTCGCCCTTACCTTCTACAAGTTTCGCGTGTGAAATTGATGCTATTGCTGACAACAATGAACTAGTGAAACAGCACCAGCATGACAAGTTGAGAAGAAAAAGTGTCAACATTATTGCTAACGAAGCTCACCATCAAAATGCTCCCAGTTTAATTAATAATGCTTATAATTGCCAGTTTTCGGTTACCTACCATGTTAATTATAACAAAGAATAATTTTATTCTTTGTTGTTTACTATGTATTGTTAATGTTTGCCATAGTTATTAAAAGTTATTAAATTATTACGAATTATATATACTTATTTCCGCACGTCTGTAGAAAAACTATTGTACCTAACATTTGCGGAAAATGTATTTCTCTGCACTCGTCTGCTTCACCGAACTCCGCTACGCGTCGTTCGGTGAACGGCAGACTCGTGCGGAAAAATTTATTTTCCGCACTTGTTAGGTAAATAGCTATTTTGTACATATATTGTATTTATTTTTTAGATACAATTTTCAAATTTCGCAAGGCGGAAGTATGTACTCATTAAAGGTCACTTTTCTACATAAAAATTTCCTTTTTTCCCCTTCCCGTTGCCCCGGAAGTAATATCAACTCTCGATTTTTATATGCATGGAACACCCTTTATATTATTGTATTTTTGGAATCCACGTCATTTTCTGAATATAACGATATAACATAAGTGACATTTCAGCTGTCAAATTACATTTTGGACTCTATTTTATTTTTGAATTTACAGCGTCTTCTCTCAACTGTAATTTCAGTTCTGTTGGTTCCACAGATAAAATAAGCATATTAGTAGATTGCTTATTAATTTTACATTCTAAGGGTACCTTAGTACCATTACGGTACTATTTAAAAAAACTAGTTTCGGTTCTATAACCACTTTGAAGCACTTTTAACGCCCTGAAAATAGAGAAATATAATATTTTTAACTCTATTTTCTTATGGTTGGTATAGTCCATTAGAATTAATCGGGGATGGTCAAGGCCCTCTAAATTCGAAAGTAAAATAAAGTCCAAAAAGTAATTTGACAGCTGAAATGTCACTTATGCTATATCGTTATATTCATAAAATGAAGTAGATTCCAAAAATATACCTAATAATATATAGGATGTTCTATATAAAAATCGAGAGTTGGTATTACTTATGGTAACACCGGAAGTGGCAAAAAGGTAATTTTTATGTCAAAAAGTTACCTTTAATAAGTATTTCCGCTATGCCAAATTTGAAAATTGTATCCAAAAAATAAGGGGAAAAAAGGGGTATACCATGAATCATCTGCTGTGTCACTATATAATAATTTGTAACATACAAATATAAAATTTACAGAATATGCAAATAACACGAGGGATCAATACCTAGTACAAAACAGTTGCTTTAGTTATGTTATGATATTATGATCATACATAATAGTATGTTTTTAGTACCTCATTAATTATAATTACGTACGTACATAGTATTTACTATTACTTGTTAATTATTAATTACTATCCCAATAATTATAATTATATTTGTTTATCTACAATTAGAATTTGTAGCTCTATAATAGTACCCTGACTACATGAATTTATCTGGTATAAGTGGAAAAAGTCGATATAAATATAAATCATCAAAAATACCTAATGATTTATACATATATAGAAAAGAAAGACAGACATCTAGAAAAGTTATTGTATCTGGTTTCAAACATTGGATCCGAACAAGCAGTGGTCAAAGAATATCAGTGTGATAAAACACTTCACCCAAGTCAAATTTCAACCTACTGTCTTGATCTTCTCTATCCTAAATGGCGTAAGTTATATCCAGCCACCAGCCACTTATATTAAAAAGGACAATATAAATTAGACAACCGCCAAATCTGAAGCCAAATGCGGTCCGGAAGCACCCCATATCCACCGACATTGCCAGTCCCAGCTGGGATCGAAGCCAGATCATAGGTAATAGCATGGACTAACTGTTTCTTCTATGGTAATAGGGAATATGACCGAAAAATGCTGCCATAATACGCTCTAGTCCATTGTGCCACCATGATGGTTAAATAAATAAAAGAATGCCCTCTCGGAAACCCAGTAAATTGTCTGCACTCTAAAACCTGTACTACGCTATCAACCTGTAAAGCTAGAAGACCTAATAGATTGAAACAACTTTCTGTCGTTTAGTGTTAAGAGGATTTTCACAATCACGTGATGACAATGTATACACTTCTGCCTATATAAGTACTGAGTGATTCTAATTACCTATAATTTATAGTTTGATCGGTATTATTATCCGTGGCTGTAATCTATTTTATTGAACCGATCAATTTGATCATTAAAAATTAGATACATCTAAATACAACAAATATTGTATTTCTGTCAAATATTTCATATACCTACCTACAACTGGCGGACACAGTCCTTTAGAAAACATATGTACAATTTTGAGTTATTTGAATATTTGTGTTGATAAAAATACGTATAACCGTCCCTAAAATAATTATGTATTCGAATTTAACCCACTTCCCCTATTTGTAACAAGTCATATAATAAGTGATATTAAATTTACTGGCTGATATATTGATTAAAGTTACACAAAAGGTAGCAACGGAAATTACATTAATATACATATAGTGAATTCACAGTGATTAATCAAAAATATAGACACAAAATAGTAAAATTCTTCGTTACAATAATTTGCAATAAATTAAATGCGTTTAATGCATATCACAGTATGTACGGAAGCACGTACCTACATACTAACACCGCTCATAGTTAATCGTAATGAGATTTTTGAGTGGTTACAGTTTCCTCCAGATCATAAAGCAACCAGATTACACTATGGTCCAGATACATTATGTTTAGGAATTTAACATTACCGCAGCCAAATTGAGTATGAGAAGGTGAAAAATCAAAAATATACGGAGTAGAATTTTTATTATAAATATTTTTTAGTGGCACTCTTACATTAATTTGTCATACATTTCCTCGTAGCTATAGCTTAATTTTTCCGGTAATAAGTTCAATG
This sequence comes from Pogonocherus hispidulus, assembly GCA_963924545.1. Taxonomy (NCBI): domain Eukaryota; kingdom Metazoa; phylum Arthropoda; class Insecta; order Coleoptera; family Cerambycidae; genus Pogonocherus; species Pogonocherus hispidulus. The sequence continues at coordinate 31,673,248 of OZ004698.1, forward strand.
TTACCCGGTCAGCAACTGCTTGAGCATCTTCGGGAACTTAGTTAGATCATCCAATGCTGTCTCATTTTCACTGATATTAATTTTATTTTTACAATTCATAGATGCAATAGTCGTTTGCAAATCTATTTATTGTTTACCTATTTAATGTTTGCTTGACGTTTTTGTGACATAAATTCTCGTTTTAAAAACATACCATAGACAAATTAACCACAAAGTTTACGACGATTCCTAACATTTGTAGAAAAAAACTTCATAACAGGCGCGGAAAGAGCGATTCTGAAACTCATGTCGGTATAGAAACTTGATTGCTGCATTCCTTGAGAAATCGCTATCTCCCCACACTTATGAAAATAATTATTACATACAATCCATCACTGTGCTTTTGGAGTTTTGGAGTACGCGTGAACATGCCTACAGGACACCTATTCCATATTAGAGTCACTTAAAATCTCGGAAACAGGAGTTAATACCATATTCGGTTAAATGATGGCAAAGTGGTTTATTCATCAAGCAAATAAAATGACGCAAGCATATTAATAGTTTTTGTGAATATATTAACAATCGTTATAACAATCGTTATAAACAATTATATAACATATATAATGAAGATATTAACAATCGTCGATTTGTCGTGCTACGACAAATATTTATTTATTTATTTATTTATTTATTTATTTATTTATTTATTTATTTATTTATTTAGTGGTACGCTGTCCAACAGGAAAACCCAATTACAGGACAGGAAAATTACAAGAAATATATAAACACATCCTTACATATACACATAATAAAGTACAATCTTATAGTAGACATGTAACAAATAGGTAAATATGTAACATATTACACAAATAAAAAGAAAATAAAGTCAACACATTATCAGTGCTTAGGGTTTCATATAATTAATACAGATTTAAGCTCCTTAAAACTACAATTAAATAAATCTATATTATTGAAAAGTGAATTCGTATTTGAACACATATCATGCAAAGGGGAGTGTTTGAGTAAATTAGTACGTGGAGTGCTTAAGTAAAACAGAGTGGAAGACCGAGTATGTAGTACAGGTGCATGGAATTTTACCATTTCCAATATTTTTGGACAATCAATCTTATTATTTAGCACTTTATATAAAAATACACCTGAGTGATATTTTCTTCTTTGCTCCAGATCTGATAAAAACCTTCTCTGAATACCCTCAATGTCGTCTTTATGTAGGTCATAGACTGGATTCCAAATAATGGAAGCGTATTCTAATTTTGAACGTACAAATGTATTAAATAACAATAACATGGTATTAATATCTGAGAAACTTTTAGAGTTCCTTATAATGAAGCCTAGCTTTGTATAGCAAGCTGATGTTAGTTCAGATATATGTTCAATAAAAGAGAGTTTGGAATCAAAAATTACACCTAAATCCTTCAGTTTGTCACACCTTTCAACAATTTCATTGTTTAAAACGTAATGAGTTAATAGCGGATTATGCTGTCGGGTAAATGTAAGCGTGTTACACTTACTTACATTGAGAGGTAAATCATTCTTTTTACACCACCGAGACAAACAGTCTAAATCATTTTGAAGATTAGTAGAATCTAAAGCGTTAAAAATGCATGTAAATATCTTTAAGTCATCTGCATATAACAAAGCCTCACATTTTAACCTGGATGTAATGTCATTAATATATATATTAAAAAGAAGCGAATATCTCGACGTCGGAGCGCCACTATCTCGAAACCAACCAGACCAGAGTGTACGCTCAGAAATATCCCCAAAGGGGATATCCCAAAGCTGACTGTTTTGAAAAAGTAGCAGAAAGGTTCAATACTACCGGTTCCGCAAGTTATATGAAACATAAAAGATCAGCCTCTGTACTAACACAAGATAATGAAGAATGTATGTTAAAATAATAGACGTTTCTTGACTTGAAAGAATGTATACAATCTAAGCCCACTGGTCAGCAGATATCAAATTTTGCGATTTTTTTTATGGGCATCTGTAAAAGATAAAGTTTATGCCGAACCTTCAACTACAAAAGAAAATATGAAAATAAGAATAAGGGAGACTTTTGTCTCCATTACGCCAGACATGTTAAAAGTACGAAATTCAGTAACTGGTCGAGCACGAAAATGCATCAACAAAGATGGTAGGCATTTTGAACACCTTTTAAAATAAAATATATTAAAAATAAAAAATATTAGTGACTAGTTGTTTGTTGTTTTGTCAATTTAAGTTGGTGTCAATAAAAATCTAAGTAAAATCGCATGTACTTATGATTTTCATTATTTTAACCAATAATATTCATATTAGAATTATGGTATTATTGGAAAGCCTATTAAATAGGCTTTCAAATTATGCCATCACATACAGAGTGTTCCATTTAAAAAAAATGAGTTTTAACCATTTAAGAATGGCAAAATCGGGTGGTTGATTCTGAACACCCCGTATATTTTAAACTATTGCTAATACTATGCAAATTTTCGTACATGCCTTAGATACTTGCGTACTTAACTTTTTTAATAGATGATTCTTCACTGATTTTCCTTGAAAGTCGAATAACTTGGCAACGTCGCATCTGACGCTTAAAAGCGAAATATCCTTGTAAAGCCCTCATAGGGCAGATTCTAAAAATGAAAAAATATAGGGGGTGGTCCATTTAAAAAATTACCCGAAATCGTGACCTCGGATATATGGTACACCCTGTAGACTTAAAAATAATTTTAAAGTGTGGCTCATTATAGACAAAACTACTTCTAAGAATGTTTTGCCTTAATCTCTATTGGTCTAGTAGCTACGGTCCGAGCGGAGAAAGGTGGGCCCCCCTGTATATCACTTAACAGCATTCTTTCAGTCGTCATTATTTCTAAAAAGTTATTTGTAAAAAAGTTATGGCAAAAATTTTATCTAACATGGAAAGTCATAATGATTTTGAATTTCCAAATACTCCATTCGTTGTAATGAAACAATACAATAAATTCATATAGTGTGGTGCAAAGTTAAAAATATTGAAAATTATACAGATAATGTGTTGTTTGCTTATTTGTTGGAGAAGCCAAAATCTGCAAAAGCTTGGACAACTTGGGAAATTTACTCTATGAGTGAAAGCTACCAGGTAAAAAAATTACATAGATTAGAAAATCGGTGGTTTGTTAAAAAGAAAAATGATTACTGAAGCTTCTCATGATCAATATCTCATGTTGAAGGTAATTTCCCATTTTAATATATTTTTTAATATATTTTAATAAAATATTTGTATTAGATTGCACTTACTGTTGTTTGTTTTTGTGGTATGCCAATTGATTGCCACAGTAACGAAGATTCCCTTACTTTTTATCGCAAATTTTGCATTGCCCTGATAGCAGTAATGAATAGGTACCGTATAGGAAGAATACCCTATCACATAGCAGAGTATTTGAGTTTAACCAATCTTTTACTGGTTATTGTTTTCAGAGAACTTTCGCAACACTGGTAGCAGACTCAGATGCTGATGTAATAAATCTGAATCCTTCTACGATCGCAGAAGGAAATTTCGATGATTCCATTAACAACAAAAATGCGGTTGCTTAAAAAATATAAGCTTATGATGTGACAAGGACAAAGTGTTAATTGTTTTAAAATTTGATTTCAAATAACGTCAGAAAAAATAAAAAAGATCTTATGAAATTTCGCAACTCTGCCATAACCTAACCGACCCTGTATCTCTTACGGTTTCCGAGATCGTAATGGTGTGGATCAAATCTGGACCACCCCGCACGTGAAGGTCACTACCCATCCGTGATAGTGTACGGCTCAATAGTTTCGTGAACCCCAGGACTACAACAAATGAGCAAAACCAAACTTTTGGTTTATACAGGCAAGAATGCCTAGACATAGCTGGAGCAATAGCTCTACCGAACCGCCGTTCCAGAGCAAGGATTTTTAACTTATATAGGATTGCTCGATCCCTATTCCTCAATATTGTCAGATTTTAGTGACGTCACTGCGAGACCCAATACTCTTTCTCTCTCTGTATTGTGCGATTCCTTATCTATGACGCATTGACAAGTCACTGTCACTATCTAACTCATATATTAGTGGCGTTCGGTAATTACCTCAGATTGATCTTTTTAGTCCGTATCGTTCATTAATTACATCTAGAGGTAGGGGAGGTAAATCTTGATCGTTCAGAAATTAAATCAGATCGATCAGAGCAAGATCTGTTTGCTCGAAGCATTTTGGTCGAGGAGAAAGATTAATCTGAATTTGTGAGGTTGTGGTGGTCATGGTTGTCAGTTGTCATTGACTTTTTGAAGTTGTAGTTGGTTATAGTTAAGTTGAGTTGTCATTTTTTGGAAATGGAGAAGTAGATTTACAATTATTATTTGATTTACAAAATACAATTACATTAAATTTACAATTTACAAAAATTTGGCACTGTTTCATAAGCGAAGTTTTCATTTTTTTCCAAACAATTTGTAGGTACATTCTTCATCTTCATCTTCAAAAATTATTTCATATCCTTGGACTGCATTTAAAATGGTTGATTTTACAATATTCGTTATTTAAATAATTCGAAATAGAATATAAACAAACCGTCAACAAAGTCAAAACAGAAAAGGTGAGGTTATATTATGTCTTATGCAATCGATTTCGTTCATTTATTTTCTATTTGTCCGTCTCATCTGGAATCACGTGACTGTAATCTCGTCGCATCCGTGAGCATATTACCGAACGCAACTATTATGTATATCAATCCGATGACGTAGCCGCAAGACCCAATCACGTGATACGGCGGGATCGACCAATCCTATATAAGTTAAAAATCCTTGGTTCCAGAGCACTGTCATCTGGTCTGGAAATCCTGATGATGATTTCAGATATTATGCAACTATCAATTAAACCTGCCCTTTAACATTACATTTCCAAGAGAACAATGGAATAGGAACAAAGCACGGATTTCTTCAAAGCCAACTTATTGAAAACGCAAAAATAGGTATAATACATTTGACATAGCTGACATAACGCCATTGCCAAAAATAAAAATAGCTCTCATTTGTAGCTCACACCATGCCAAAAAGCTTCTCGCCCATTCCTGCATGCAAAACAGTATAGTCTATTGGTCGACTATGTTAATATTTGTTAGGTAAACTGTAAACAAATATGTAAAAAATTATGTAGAAGACAAAATTATGTAGATGCTAAATCAACATTCAATCAATAGGAAGTTTTTGAACCCCTTAAATTTTAGCACGTCGTTATCGTTATCTTTATTCTGAGCATACGCAGTGCCAAAAAGAGTATCATTTTTGGCACTGCGCATGCTCAATATAACGATTACGATAACGATAAAGTAACATTTAAGGTGTTCAAAAACTTCCTATTACATATATTAAAAAAAAACAATATAATAAGTATGTGTTCAGTTCAAATACTTATAATAAAAGCTATTCATAGAAGTAAGTAGTAATAAATGTAAAAATCAAGTTGAATATGTTATAAAAAATAATAATGTATGAAAGTATTTATTTGTGGTATTGTTTTATTACTCATATTTATTTGGTTATTATGCCACCACTGAAAAATACAAAAAAATTAATAATCAACCTTTGCGCCGACGGATCAGTCAAAGGTTGTTTTTTTTTAAAAAATAGTTTTGCATAATCAAGAAAGCTCACACTAAAAAGCAGATTAACAATACTTATAGAATATTGTCCAATGAAACACATGACTTTAGTGGCATAATACTAAAATAAATAAGAGTAATAAAATATAATAGTTAAAATATTCAGTAGTTTAGTAAAATAGGGTATTATAAATAATATCGAAATAAAGATCCCTAGAATCTCAGCAAGGAGTAACAACAATCTAAATCTTCCTACTGCACGTACCAATATTCTAGTAGCATCTCCTTTGTATCAAATGATTTGGCACTATTGTAAAATAGAACATAGGGTTGATACTTTCTTTAGTTCCATCGCTACAGATTAAAAACGCTTTTGTATAAGCCAATCATATCTATGCTAGCATGTTAGTGTTATTGTAATCTATAAATTGTATGTCTACTTTGTTGGTTTATATTTTTCTATTGTAGTTCTATTGTTGTTATACATATTTATTGTTATAATATTCTGTTTTATATTATAAATCTGTTGTTCCGTATCTTGTAATTGGGCTTGTGTCTGTTGAATACGTATCTACTATAAATAAATAAATAAATAAATAAATAAAATTTGTTTGCTCGGGAGTATAGGTTTGCAACCAACTATGCAGGCAAGCTAGGATAGAAAATAACTACCACGTGTTATTCTGAGGGAATTAACATATAGTTGTGAAACGTTTAAAGTAGTAGACAATAATTTTGAAATAGTATTTTGCTGATTAACGGAGCTTTAGTAAAATTAAGATAACAATTTTTTCTCTAAAACTTTCAATAATCGGTATATGGAAGTTGAATTTATGCGAATTTATGTAGGTAATTATTTTAATAGGTACCGAAAGTACCTACTGCAACTTCCACTTCATATACTTCTTATAGAATAGACCATATCCTATATTTATGGGACATCATATATCATATTACAAATACCGTTACTTACGGATGTGGTCTAAAACATGCGTATCTTCTGGAGCTTGCAAGAGTATGATGTAAATGCATCCTTTCACAAGGAGAAAGTCCTTCGTACCAATCATCTCTCCTGAACTTGTTTTCTGTGAGCGGCTTCAAGAAAACCCCTTCGCTCGAAATGTCCGGCACGCAGCCCCTATTCCTCACCCGTGTCATCATGACTGCTCTAGGACGGAGCCACACTACATTTGGAAGATTTTATCATGCTACTAGGAAATGTCAATGGTAACAATTTGTCAAGTTGCCATGGATACAAACAAATAATTTAGTAAATTTATTTGATGGGCATTATGTCATTAATATTGATTTGTGACACAACCTGACATGAAATAAAAATTTTAGTGAAAAATGGAAGACAATAAACCTCAAGTTGATGTTTACGATGAAGAGTTCTATAACAACCTTCAACTCGCGAAAAAAATGGTGACTGAAATTCGGAACAGACGAGGTAAAGTTTATGACTTTTCTGATTATTATTAATAATAGAAATTAAAAAAGCATAAACTTTAGTTTAATTTTAGCTTTTCTTTTCCTTTTTTTTTTTTTCGTTTTTTTAATTATTAGGATGACGCGAAGAACGTACCAAGAACTGAAAATTTTGATGAAGTATTATGCTTTTTATCATATACCTAGCCGATTTTTATTAATTCTTATAATTTTATTTTTCATAAGAAAAGTACCTGTTTCATTTGTCATGTAAGTAGGTGGTTTTTTGCTTTAAAATTATAAATTATATTATATTATAAATGCAAAATTTATAGAGGAACAGATGTTTTTCATTTCTAATAAATTTTGAATATTTTTTTTATCTACATGAGGCATGAGAGATAGACATTTAATATACAGTGAGGATAAAAAAAGTCTCCCCCTTCATAACTTTTGAACCGCTTCATTAATTGAAATTTGGTAGACGTAAACAAACTGTTTGTTTTTTGACACCAAAATAACATCTCTAACTGTCAAAATGACAGATTGCCGTTTGAATATTTTTTTGTTATAGAAAGGGGAGCCGTTTGATACCTCATTTTGCAGGTGTTTTTCGGCTTACTTCATTTCCCGGTTTTGAGAATATTTCATTCAACGATGTGCAAATAGTGGCTAATTCAATTTTCCTTTTTTTTATGTTAGTATATTCATTCTTCAAATATTAAAATAACAATTTGTCGTTCTTTCGTGTCTGTTAAATATGTTTTTTTATTTTTGCGTTTATTCTTATTGTTTTGATAAAAATAACAATGATTCATCTGAAAAATGAAATTTTGCGGAACGTAAAACGGCAAATTGAATTAGCCGCCATTTGCAAATGGCTGAATGAAGTGTTTTCAAAATCGGGAGACCAAGGAGGCCTAAAAATACCTTCAAAATCAATTATCAAAGGACCTCCTTTCCAATGAAAGAAAAATTTAAAACGATGGCAATATGTCATTTTGACGGTTAGAGATGTCATTTAAATGTCAAAAAATAGACATTTTACTATTATTGTTTACGTCTTTCAAATTTCAATGCAACATCTAGAGCGATTCAAAAGTTATGGAGAGGGCGGCTGACTTTATGTCCTCACTGTATATATTGTATCATATCGTTTTATATATATACAAGGTCTTTTGTTAATCGAATAAATACATAAATAAAAAAATTCAAATTATATAAATTTATTATACAACTACTTTCGCCTTACATCATTTTAACCTTCCACTACTAAAAACTAAAACTACTTCATTTAGGTAATACCCATTCTCCTTAATGACCATTGTTTATATTTTTTACTACAGTGCACATCAATAACAAATACCAAATTAAAAAATTAGCTCAGTACCAAAGATCAATAACATCCAAAATAATACAGCTAAAAAAAGTGAATAGTGCCAATGCAGGAAATCCTGACAGGTTTGTGCATCGGTAGGTATGAGCTAAACTCACCGCATTTAATGCAATCAAAGTTAATTATTTACAAAATTTGTAATTAGTCGTACAAAAACTGAAGGATATAGATAAACAATACCTACCTCCACTCGTATTCGGATTCGCATTTAACCACTTATGTTCTCAATTATGGAATATACTTGTCTAGTGGTTATGTTACAAATAAGATCTAGCAACACCGTGGACTGTCATAAATAAACTCTCGATTTGTTGTTTGCTCTAATCTTGTTTGAACCTTATGCGTAGCCATTGTTACGTGGCTACGCCTTATGTAGTCTGTCCATTAATGTCAAAAACAAAATTGTGCTTAGCAGTTGTAGGTATCCATGTGCTACAAGCCTTTGAATTTGATTTAATTTTTCTGGTATTTGAGTTATTTAAGAATGATAAATAAATAAACCAAATAAAGTAGACATGACAGGATCTTTCTGTCTAGAAAATATTGGATGATGGTAACACGTTTTTAAATATGTATAGGTACCGTAGACGAAAAACACCTATCTACTTGTATAATCATCACATATGCACGCGTTTAAGTTCTAGCAACTAGCAACCTATATGTAATGTAAATATAGGTATGTAGCAACCGTTGTTTGTATAATATACAAAAAACGTAGCAACGTAACCACCATATTATGCTCTCGGAACAGAACCTACGTGAATGTTTAAACAAAGCGCACTGAATCATGTGTTCTTTTGTTTTTTTTTTTAGGTATAATAAATCTTATTACGGCATTTATTTTATAACTTCCTGGACAATTTTATATTGTAATTTTAAGGTTTATTCATAAACTTTTAAGAAACAGATTCAACTTTATACATAGTTTATTTCGACCATGAAGTATCACTCATACTCATAATATATTGACTCGTAGCTCTGTAGTTAATATGAGTTATGAGTGCAATATTTAGTTTTTTCGGAAAAAGTATATTCTCTGAATTTGTCAATAAAATGCTGTACGATAATAATATTTCTGTGGTCCGAGATGTACAGGCTATAGTATGAAACATATTCTTTTAAAAAAAGTTAAGTACCTAATCACACACAAAATATCTTTCATACGACCTCAAAATACAGAATTAATAACGAATAATGCCGACATAGGTTAACTTGTACTTTATTCCAAATATGCGTCATACGATTCAAATGTATGCCCTCATTAATATCTCTTTTTTAATATCGGTAATACCTTCCCATTAGTTGCCTACCTATTTGTATTTATGAGTACCATAGGTATTATTTAATGATTTAACTATGCAAATTTAATACCTACTTTCTTCTATTAAATCTGTTGGTTGGGTAAGTATCTAATAAAAAAATAATATTTGGAGAGATGTTTATAGTTATTTTTGTAAACCATAATTACCTTGAACCTCTTCAATCAACAATCCGACAGCTCTTAAATCATACAAAACGGGTTTTTTTAAGGATGATAGAACTTTAAACTTTAAAAAATATTAAAGAAAATATTTTGTGATTAAAAAAGTAGGTAATGTTATTTAAAAAAACAATCTAATACATTAACATTTAAAAATTATTTGCGGCATGTGGCCACCGCGGCTGTCCGCAAGATAGCGTATTCTTTTGATCGAATTTTGGGTGATTTTTTCGAGTACTTCTAGTCGTATGTCGTGAATAACACAAACAATGTTGGCTTCTAAAGGTGAAGTGCCAATCAGGCGACTGCAGCGGCTACAGCCGCGCTGCTGGAGACGCGTGTCTCCAGCAGTACGACGTAGCGGCCTATACGAGTGTCAATTGCGCGATTTTGGCCGCTTTTTCTTTATAAAGGTTCAGTTTGCAATAGACTATCATGGAGAAAGCAGTGGCTTTGTGGTGCGATTTAGAAAATGAAGAAGAAGAGGAAGAACTTTTGTTATTATTACTTGCGGATTCTTTACGAAGCAGTCCTCATGATAGTTTTTGTACCCGTTGAGAAGAGGGTTTCGATTTCGAAAATATGTTGGTTAGGAGACACCTATTACAAGACCAAAGCAAAGACTGATTGCTTTATAATGTCTGCAATTTCCTTCCACACGTTGCCTTTTATATTTTGATTTTTATAATGTTTGTTCTTTGGGTCATATAAACTGGGATGTTGCCCTACAAGTTCACTTAATAAAGAATCATCCATTTCTCTTCAAAAATTTTACCAAAACACGTGGTTATTAGTAAATTTGATATAACCTCCACGGCGACTGAAGCGGCTAGACTGCTATTTTGGAAGACGCGCCGCCACAGTCGCTGCAGACGCTTCTGTCGTCACGCTGATGTCGCGTAATTGACAACGCGTTCATATATTTACACGTAAACCAGTGACCGATGCAAAGTCGCCAGAGTCGCGCGGCTGTAGCCGCTACAGTCGCCTGATTGGCACTCCACCTTAAGGCTTCAATTGTTGCTGCTTTATCAGTGTAAACTAGTGACTTGACATAGCCCCACAAGAAATAATCTAGGACCGTCACATCACAGGACCTGGGTGGATAATTTAACAGGTCCATTTCTCGAAATTAATTTGTCACCAAACCTTGTTTGCAACAAGGCGATAGTTTCGTTCGCCGTGTGACACGTAGCGCCATCCTGTTGCATCCACATCTCGTCTGAATCAATATCATCCATATTTTGAAACAAATATTCATTAATCATTATCCGGCAACGTTCTCCATTGACTGTAACGTTATCCCCAGCCTCATTTTTAAAGAAATAAGGTCCGATGATGCCACCAACATGTAAACTGCACCAGACGGTCACTTTTCTGAATGTAATGGAGTCTGTTGAATTTCCTGTGGATTGGCATCACACCATATCCGGCAATTCTGTTTATTCACAAATCTACAAAGCCAAAAATGAGCCTCGTCGCTAAACAGAATTTTACGGTAAAACAACGGGTCAACTTCCAACTGTGCTAACGACCAATTAGCGCGAAATGACGACGCAAGCCATGATCTTGCGGCTTTAATTCTTGCACCAGCTGGATCTTATATGGGTATAGATTAAGATCTTTCCGCAAAATTTTCCAGGTAGTCGACGGGCAGAGTCCAACTTGCTGCGACCAACGACGAATGATAACTTTGGAGTTTCTTCCCCGCTTTCACGTACAGCGGCAATTTTCCTTTCATTACGCACATTCCTTCGACGCATTGGTGTTATCACGTCATATAGAGAGTATGTGGTTCGAAATCTATCCACAGTACGACGAATAAATAGCTCAGATGGACGATCATGTAGGCCACAAAATTCAGGAAGTCTTCTTTCTATTAGGACTCTACTTTCTATACGTTTGGCGAACCGACGACTAATTTTCAAAGTAAATTTGAAGAATTTGATAGCTTTGTTCAAACGTACATCTATTCATGATGATTTGCCAAAGTATACTGAAAATACATTTTATAAGCAGCGTCAGACTGATAGTTTCAATGAAATTTTGTCTCAAATTTACAAGATCTTGATTTAAACAATTTTCGTCTCTCTGATCACCGAAATTTTGTAACAAAACATTTTTTATTTCATCTCAATTATTCGCACCATTTATAGCAACTACTTCTTCTGCCCTACCTTCTAATTTATTTAATATACCATTTATTAGTAAGGTATTCTGAAAATTATTTTGATTTTGCCTATCATAATAATGGGTCAAAATTGATTCAGAAGCACTAATAAATCTGTACGCAGTTTATTTGGATTCCCATTAAAATTAGGAATAATAGATAAATTCTTAATATCTAAAGCTGGTACTGGTTGTGGTTGTACTTCTGGTTGTGGTAATTGGGTAAGAGGCATTATCGGATTTTTACTGGTATCCGCTCTACTAACACTAGATTTATTTAATGAATTCGCAAGTTTTAAATTACTGAAAAATCTTACTAAATCTAACTCTAAATCCTGATTGTTTTCGCTAAAGGAATCGGCGGATATAGAGGAGTCTGACATGAACAGACAAAATCTACTCAGATAATCAGTGCAATAAGTTTCGCTGCGCTGGCTCTGCTAGTCCTGAAGTTTTCCACGATGGAGTCCCCTTGATTAGCACTGGTATTCCTTTGAAGGTTCAATTTTTCGTTGAAGAGTTAAAACTCACAGGATTATCCCAAATTAATTGATTTTCCACGAATAAATATCCTACCTACTGCGCCAATTATAATACCGGAGCCAACTTCCGAATTTTTAAAACAAATTATTTTAAAACAAAATGTTTCGTTTATTAAAATTTTACATGTAGTTGTTTCTGCAAGATCAAAGTCTGAACTAATTCTATTCTAACAGGCCAGAGTTAACATAAAAATACAGAGTAAACAGTTTTACACTAAAGAGATAAGTTAAGGTATGCGTTAAATTATAATGTCTTTACAGGGGTGGCTCATCATATAACTTGTATCATCATTTTAAAATGCCTGCAGAGCAGACGAATACATTTTTTATAGTTATATACTCACATTAGACTCTCAGTATATTGTCAAAAGAAGATCATAGTTTTAATGTGAATGTGTAGCATTTGCTATATTTTCAAATATCTTTTTCACGTTTTCACACCACTCATTGAAGTTAATTGAAATCGCAAATCTAGATGATTTGCTATGTACAAGTTGCCAATAAATAGAAGATTATAATAAATAATAAATTTTATTCATTCAACAACAGTAATATATTTATATAATTTAAATTTGAGTGTGGCATTAGTCTTTCTTCAATAGCGTCGTTATCTGTGAAGATAGAAAAAAAAATTATACCAAAATAATTTTTATTTGCTCCTACATTACCTAAAAAATATTGGGCAATATACAGGGTGTTCAGATTACTCTGTACGGCAACTAACTTTCTTATTTTAAATGAAACCCCTGTATATTTTTACACTTTTTGAAAAACCGTGAGATTTTAGGTTGAAAACATGGAACATATCCTAATCTAGAAATATTTGACATTTTATAAAAATTTTGACAGCTCCAAACATATGTTTAACTTTGTAACTTTTTTCGTATAGGATATTTTCATTCGCCCTTTGCCGTGTTGAAAGAACATAAGGTGGAATAGCTTCCACAATTAAAATAAATACAAAGATAATATTCCATTTCACGTGTGTTCCATTTTTCACGTTGCATTTTGACTTTCAAACCGCGAAACTTATTTAACTCAAATGAAGCACCCATGCAGTATTTTTTCACTCCAAGTTAACTAAAATTAAATTCTCTTTCTCCTGAGGTAATCGTTGTATGGGTTAGAATTACAACTTTTTGAAATATTACAGATTTTGTAAGATTATCAAGAATTTTTTGAAAAAGTTGCAGATCAGATTAGCCGTGAACGGACATGGTCAACTTAATAATTTGTCAGTTATGGAGAATTATAATATCTTTCATTTGATGTAGGATTCGTCATACTCGAATTATTTTGGTGGTCATAACTGTTGTACAAAACGTCTATTTGTAGACGTAATTTCAAAGTTCAGAAACTTCAACGTGTTGTCCAAAACATTGATTTGTAGACGTAATTTCAAAATTCAGAAACTTCAACTTAGATAGTACTAGTATTTATATTGCAAAAAGTCGATAATTACATTGCTAAAGAAATGATCGAACATGGCCTTTATATAGGATTCCAACGCCGATACATTCAACAATAAATTTTTCAAATTTACAACGAAAAATACGGAAAATGAATAGGTACCTAAGTATAAGCTTTACCTCATGAATATAAGTTCAGTCCTCAGAGGAATAACTTATTCCTCTGAGGTTCAGTCTTTATCGATATCTCACTACAATTAAATGTTGTGTTAGATGTTTTATTGCAAAGAAAGATTTGGCCCTTGAACATGGGATTCCTTGATTCCTCCAACAAATAAATAAAAAGTGAAAAAAAAAAGACATTTATTTAGATATAATAATAATAAAAACTATTCTACCTGGGAATATCGATCGGTCCCCGACGAAATAAGGAGATAGCAAAAAACTCATAAACCGTTTTTACTTAGGTACAACCTACGTTTTATACCGACTTTAACAGGACCGTGCCAAGGGTAGCTGCCGCCGGGGGTGCGGAACTTTTTTCGCCGCCATAGCAGCATTCTAGGTTAATCACGAAATAATGGAGCGATAATTCGATAAAATAAATATGGAAATATAAATAAACATTAATAATAATAAAAATAAATGTATTTTTCGTCAACAAGTAACAAAAAACAAACAATATTAAAAACAACAACAAAAATTAACAAAAAACCAACAATATTTAAAAAACAAAAAAGAGACAGGAACTTAAATAGTCTTTTTATTCAGATACTTCGTTTCTTAACTCATTTTTCAAAAAATAATTTTTCGAGTATTCCTTCTTGCAAATTCCTCAACCAAATCAGACATATCTAGGTTTTTGAATTTTTTTTTTACTCAGCCTAGTCAACTGAGTGACTCCCCATCCCGGTCAGTCGCGCGCGGGCCGCCCTCTTTAATCGAGTAGGAAAAACGGTGTTTCGTTGCTACTCGCGACAAAAAATGTGATGACCGGCGATAGACCGTGAAGAAAACCTTTTAACTTGGCTAAATCTGTAAATTATAACAAAAGCCAACTGAGATCTTAGAAAGTACCTACTTATTTACTAAGGGGGTCTGATCTAACTAACGGACAAAAATAAAATGTAAAAAAGGGAAAAGGATATATTTAACAGGGAGAGTGCAGTTTAGCTTGACTGACGTCTGCTACTAACCAACGGTGTCTTTTGTCGCCCCCTGGAACGTGGCGCCCAGGTGCCAGGCACCCCTTGCACCCCCGGCTTGGTGCGGCCCTGGACTTTAAGGCCCACCGTCCACGGTGCGACTGTTTTGAGACAAAGGTTGCAAATCAGTTGAGCTAGCAACTGTTTTCTAACCGCGGCAGCGTATAGTAGTGTTGAGCCGCACACGAGTCGATTCGAATGAAACTAGTTTGCAATCAGTCCCAAATCGGTTGTACGCCACCATTTTCCGCGGTCGCAGTTGCGTTGCAGTTTAAAGTTGCCCGGTGCTTACCACGTGTTATTTGTTTATTTCAAAATGAGTGATCAAGAACTGAACTTAAAATTTGTCGGAGAGGTGGAGAAACGCGAAGAACTGTACAGTTATAACAGTCAACAACTTTCTATCTGTCTGAGACAGTTCTTTTGCTGCTACGAAGAGCCTAAAATTCAAATTTTCCCTTATGTATGGATGGACTCACTACTCCCTCTGTGTCCTGTTCAGTCTGCGGTATTGATAATAATCAATGATGTCTTCCTCATCTGTTTCTGAATATTCAGAATTTGACATGGTAAAAATTGTCTGCACTGCTACACCAACTGATTCAAACTGATTCACAATGAGTCGCATCCGTGTGCGTGCCAGAGTTTCATTTTGGTTGTAAACTGGTTCTAGAGTAAACTATTTTGCAAACCTTTGCCTTTGGCGGTCGGCCTAAAAGCGGCATACACACGTACAGTTTGGCACGCGTGCTTACCTGAACGCTCCCAGGCTCGCGTGCAAGTGCGACGTGTGTATGCTAAAACTGAAGGCGCGTTCAGTCCAAGGCATGGCTCGACAGAAATCAGGTACAGCTTGATTTTTCGTGTAGTCTTAAAACTAGTGTTAACGCCAGCTGCTGTGTGTATGCAACACCACGCCGCACCACGCGCCAAGTCGACTGTGCTTGTAATTATATTGTGTTCGCTTGTTAATAAAATGGCGAAGCCAAAGAAAAACAGGCAAATTGAAATGGAAACGACCGAATTTATTGAATTATATAGGCAACACGAATGCTTATGGAAGATAAAGACAGTGTCTTTTTTTATAATTATCGGAGTTACTGCATTTAATAACTCAACATAGGTATTTTCGTCCATACGAAGATAGTTGCGAAAGTCATCCGGTTCCACTTTCAATTGTGCTATTAAATTCACATGAGTTAAAGTGCTTCTTTGTAATAACCAAGACTTTACCCATTTCGAACGATTAATTTGTTTCTTTTGCTTTTTTTGCGCATTCTTTTTAACTATACACGCAATATGGCTATTGCTATCAAACTAAGGTCTTCGCCAGACAGAGACATTTTGCAAATAAATTATTGCCGTCATCTCTCAGTTTGGTCAGCGTGCAAACTCGCATGCAAGTGTGAACATGTGTATCCAAATTCGCTCTTCGCACTTGCACGCGAACCTGGGAGCGTTCAGGTTAAGCACCCGTGCTAAACTGTACGTGTGTATACCGCTTTAGACTCAATTGCCAAATCAATTATTATAAATATTTTTGTTACCTTCAGTTGTAGGTACCCTTATAATTTTTATACATAAAATTACTAATAAAATCAGATTTATAATTTTATAAATAAAATTAAAGGTGCGTAAATAAATACTTATGCTGTCAATAGAGAACATAATTTATTAAAAGGCATATCAGTGAAATATCTAGATCATGTTCCATTATAATATTTCAAGAATGTCTGTAATTTTACAGTATCGAACTCAGTAGGAAATATAATTAAATATTTTTCCAATATCGATATCAAACGCCTGCCAACGTTGCATTACTCATTATTAGTCTAATCTAATCTACTTAATACATTACTTTGGTATTTTTGGCCACCGGTGTCGGCAAAACGTTTTAAAACGAATTTACATTTATTTGGTAGGGAAGAACTTCTCATCTATCTAATAATATTAATAAAATAATACCTCTGACCAGAGAATAAAGTCACCGTAACCAGAGACAATTTGCATCTCCATCCATAGAAAAAAGATATAAATATGATCCATATGATCCTTTTTCTAGGATCTCCATCTGACTCTGTGATCTGATCTGACTGGACAGGAATCTACCATGATATAATTAATATTGTATCCTGGGAATCTACGGTCGAGCGAAGGGCGGCAGATGAACTTGTTGACGGTAGCTCTCATTAGGGTTCTATAAACACTGCAATCCAATAAGATTAGGTTGACCTATTTACCGCTAGATACCAGCATCTATCAAATCAAGGGTGTAAAATCTTTCTCTCTGGATGGGGCGGTTTGGGGTATTCTCTCACCAGGAATGGCGATCTTAATGCCTTTTAATAACCATATTTAAATGTTTCTCAAGTGAGCTTTGACCAAATTATGGATTTAAAAAAAATTGGGATTTCTTGTGGGGATATGTGGAAGATACTGTTTAGATCATGAGCATTCACAATTTTAAGTTCAATATATGCTTATTGGATGCCCCATAAGATTAAGTAGTATTTAGGTTCCCTTATTGACATTTAAGCATGCTTACTCAAAAACTCAAGGCATTTGTAGAGACCCAAAATGTCATCCTATATTATGCCGGGTCCAGACCAAGCAGACAAAAAGTGAACACGATTTTGAGACAAAAACACGACAAAATTGCGACAAAATTTTAGGTATTCAGACAAGACAAAATTGAGACAAACTGTCCACACCAAAGGACAAATGTGTAACAAAATTCAGTTGTTGTGTTTCCACCAGGAAGAGAATTTAAAAAATGAAGATTTATTGCTAGCCGCCAGTTGTTACATCTTTCTCTCCTCTTCATCCAATGTTGGAAAAATGAAACGCAAACGTTTTTGGATGAGACCAAGCTTAAAAGATTGAGAAAGTTATTCCATAAATAAATTGTTAGTTCAGGTACGTGAGGATGATATTGGACTAACTGGTGAGATTCATTCAAGCTTTAAGAATTTTCTAAGAATGTCCACCGAAGATTTCAAGAATCTGATATGCCTTGTTGGTCCTGCAGTTGCCAAAAGACATACTAACTACAGAAATGCTATAAGTGTAACAGAAAGGTTAGCAATAACTTTAAGATTTCTATCGACAGGCGATTCCTACCATAGCCTAATGTATCTTTCAAAAGTATCAAAGCAGTCAATATCTGTAAAGAAATCGCCGAGCACCAGATATCTCGATTGTGTTACTTTTTGTGTTACACAATCTATACGAGATATTCTCGTATAGATTGTGCGATATGGATTTTAGCTTAGAAATAAAAAACGTAAAAAATGTAGGGTATTCTATTTAAAATAAGAAAGTTGATAGCCATTTCCGGTATACCGGAAGTGCCAGAAAAACGGAAATACTTCCACAACCGTCCACACTGCGCCGACAACTTGTCGTAAAATATGCAGACAAAACAGAGACCCTTTGATCTTTACCGACTCGGAGACGGGACTTGCAACTGTCTCCGAATTTGGAAACAGAACAAAAATAAGACAAAAATATTGCAGAAATGTATCGGATTTGTCGCCACTTTGTCGCGAAACATGAATGTCTTTGTCTTGTCGTTGTTTTGTCTGCTTGGTTTGGACCCGGCATTAGGTTGAACAGGTGTTCAATAGGGTTCAAAAAGTAGCGACTTGTGCTTCTTTTGAGCGAGGAGGCTTAAATTGACTAGATTTGTATGGGTACAGTGAAGTCAAAACAAAAAAATGTAAAAGATATATTTTCAAATCTCAGACCTCATGAAGCTAATGCCCATTTAATATACTACAGTATAGCAAATAAATAAAAGTAAATAAGTATGAAAAATGAAAACCGTATGAAAACATTTAAAGGAAAATTAAACTGAGATAAATTAAAATCAAATTTAAAAAGTACAATGGCATGTAAGACGTAAATAATAACTATTGTGAAGAAGAAATTAAAACAAATTAATGTTACTTTCAGTGCTAGGCTCCACCACGTCTATCCCCCTAATACCTTCAAATTTTTCATCTCAATAAAAATAATCCTAATACTAAACTAAAATTAAAATTCAACATTCAAATAATACTTAATAAAATAATTTGAATAATAAAACCCAAAATAAAATACGTGGCAGATGACATGAAACAAATTAAACTTTATAGAAATAATAAAACAAAATAAGCAAATTTTATTTCTTAAAAATCAATAAATTTCAAAACTTTAAAAATCAAATATTTTAATAAAGATTTTAAAACAATGGTAACAGTGAGAGGGTATTAGTACCAATGTGAGACAATGTTAGTAGTGGTGAGAAACACACCGTAGTGTCCTCTTTGGGTCTTTGCTACTATCTGTCTGGCAAATATTGTCAAATTAACAGATTATAATATTATAATGGCCCTTGCAGAAAAGCATAGGTCGTTATCTGTCTGTCAATTTGACAATAATTGTCAGACAGATAATAGCAAAGACCCAAAGAGGGAACTACGCTGTGTTTTTCGCTACTACTAATATTAACGATGCCCATTAGGCAATCATGTCGTAACATCATTCATCGATTCCACTACCTATGGCACTCTGGCAAACACATAATAAGCGCGAAACCGGTCAGTGTCTGGTGATTATAACAATCTTATAAAATAAAATTAATGCATACAGTTTTCTCATTTATTATCGAAAATATATTTTAAAATTTCAGACAGTGTACTATTACCCCCGAGAAGACGACCATCTACATATCACATAATTCATTTTTCAAATTGTCGTGGTAAAAACATTTTTGTATTATGATACTTACGGCCAAATCGCTTAAACAGACTGGTATCCAGTGCTCATACTTTAACTGTCTCGCACTCATATAAAACATGCTACACTACGAGACGGACTGAACTATGTGATTCTTATTACGATAAGATGGCATTGTTTTGATTGGCGGAGGCTAAGCCTCCTGTGTGATGTATGATTATCTGATTACAGATATTAAATAATAATGTAAAAGCCAAATAGATATTTTTAAAGGCAGTTTAGAAATATTGTCAAAACATTATTAAAAATAGTAATAGATATACATTTATCGTTAGATAATTCAATTTTAATTCCTGGAGACAATATAGAATTTAAATACATGAGGACAAACAGCAAAACGGAAACTCCTTGGAGAATAGCCTCCTTTAACATTTGCGCACTAACACTCGAGTTGGATGTACTGGGCTGGGAAGGATTGTTTGCTTCCGCTTGTAAGCATATCTGCTTTGATTACATTGTTGAATTTTAATACATATGATAAAAATTCCCATTTAGAGAGATGTAATTTAAATGAATAAAAAATGGAAAGTTTTTCTTGAATTCTTAACTATCGGACGAAAAATTCTTGAGCCTTTGCCTCCCTTGCCTCCTCTAAGAAGTCGCCACTGGGTTTAGTCTGGGTTTCTTCCAGACCAAACCATTGGAATTTCGACTTATGGTTGTGTGTTATCGAGCATTAATAACAAATTGTCCCCTATAAATGAGGCAAATGGTATAACATGGAGCTTCAAAATGTTTGTGATGTACTTATGTGACAGCCATCAGATCCCCTTCCTGAACTACCACCAACTCACCCCCATACCATAACAGACCCTTTGCCGTAGTTAACTGTTCCTTCAGTATTACTTTAAGCATATTGCTCTTTTGCATTCATGACTCTTTTTGACTAAAACCAAATAAATACAGGAAAAATTTTCTCATTAATTCTTAGGAAATTGCGGATTATGTTATTCTGAACTGTTGTGCCACTTGTTTACCCTTTTTCGATAAAAGCTATAGTAGCAGCATATTCTTCTTGAGAAAATTTCTTGCTTACTATTGCCGCACGTTCATTTTCTATCAGTTTCACTTATAAAATAAATATTCGGAAACTTATATTTCCGAACTCACTTTGAAAACATACAAAACGTAATAAACAATGATACAATATTGAAAAAATTTTATCGAAATCTCTACTTTTCCAATATGTAAACATCTGTGGTCTGTGGCGTCAGATGAAAGCATAAAAAAAATTATTTAAAAACAGCCGATAACATGCATATACATTTATATACAATAGGCGTTCCTTAGTAAAACTAATAAGCAGCATATATCAACAACAGGTATTGTTCTAGTACCAAGTGATTGATTGTAGTACTTTGTACCCAAGGATTGTTAACTGTTTACAGGATTGCTCGATCCCTATACTACAATGTAATCCATAATTGTGATGTCATCAAAGATCCAATAAAGCAATCTGTCAAAGTCAAACTACAAGCGCGAAAGCAGAATTTGAATTTAAAACTCTCAAATCAATAGTTAATTATTCATATATAATACCTTTGTTGTTTGTGTTTGTGGGTAATAGCAGAGGAATTAGTTTATCCTCTGGTAATAGTTTCTGTACATACCTATAATAAGTAATTGCATAATATTTTCCTTGGTTTCTTTATGTTCTTTAATTCTGTGTCTACCAACAAATTGAAATTATATGCACATTTTGATACAAACTATCCGAGTATATTATTAAAATAGGTAAGCATATGCATACTTTTTTAATTATGAACATATTCGGAAACAGAGATTCTGTAGAGAAATATGAACGGAAAAAGTGTGATGTTGGGTTATGCTGTAATGTTCAAGATATATTTTGCGGTTTTAAGTGTATATTTACGTAAATTTGTTAGTGCTTATCTTTACCATCTTCTTAATAGTTAAAATAAGATACTTAAATACAAGGATGATTAGTTTTATATATAATTAATAATGTTAACTGCTTTTTTACAATAAGCAACGTGTATACTGTTCGCAGCTATACTATATAATGCACAGGACAGGGCTGGACAGAGTGCTCTAAATAGGTTGGGAGTGCCACAATAGATCTTCTAGGTCGCGGTGGACCAGGCCAGGGGGTCGACTCCTATATAAATCTAATCTAATCTAGCCAAAATTAAATTGAAATTCCTATATAATTTGCCAATAAGGCTAAAATAATTAAAACAAATTTTAAGCTTAGTGTAGCAAAAAATCATAGGCATCAGTGCATCAGTAGTAAAGTTAATATCAAAAATTGGGTTAAGATTTCCAGCAAAGATATTTTGTTAATAAATATATTGGATACACAATCCTTACCTGTTAAATTTGGGAAATATGTTTATTAGCTATTAAATCTTACAATTTATACTGGTATTACAAACTTTAATAAATAATAATCATTCAAATAAGAAAATTCTCTTGCAAATGTGAAATATATATATTTGAAATATATAAAATATTTTGACAGTTCGATTACCCGGATCTTCGATGACGTCACAAAAGCGGATGGCAAAATTGAGCGATCGAGCAATCCTGTAAACAGTTAACAATCCTTGCTTTGTACCGGGATATCAAAAATTATCTTGGTCAAGGGTGGTTGTGGAATGTAAAACGTGAGTCTTACTTTAAATTTGAAATAATTATGT
Source organism: Pogonocherus hispidulus (assembly GCA_963924545.1). Taxonomy (NCBI): domain Eukaryota; kingdom Metazoa; phylum Arthropoda; class Insecta; order Coleoptera; family Cerambycidae; genus Pogonocherus; species Pogonocherus hispidulus. The sequence goes on from OZ004698.1 coordinate 31,695,909, forward strand.
CACTGTCACACTGACATCATTAATAACCTATAAATTTCATACCTATTTATTTCAGTTGTAAAACAATAATGAACTACAAATTATGAAATAACGGTTTTAGTAACAAGAAAAACTAAATTACAGTAATTGTTGGAAATGTCCCCCATTTTGTTCGATGCACAAGTTGACGCGCCTCCTCATGTTGTGAAAAGCGTTTTGCAGCATTTCTGGCGTTATGGTTGCACATTGCTGAACAATTCTTTGTTGCAGTTCTTGCAAATTATTTAGCGGAGTTGCGAAAATCTTGTTTTTTAAGTAAGGAAATATAAAATAGTCCATAATGGTCAAACAAGGTGATCTCGGAGGAAACTCAACTTCTGTATGCAAACTTATCAGCCGGTCATCAAAAAACTCGCGGAGGAAAGCAATATTTTCTCGTGTAGTATGTACTGTTGCACCGTCATGCTGGAAATAACCATACCGAAGTTCATCATCGTTTAACTGTTGCACAAATTCAGCCAAAAAGTTGTGTCTATACCTTTCTGCGTTGACAGTGAAATCGAAAAAAATTGGCCCAATTATTCTTCTGCGAGAAACTGTCATCCAAACACCAATTTTTTGAGATTGTAGTGGCGATTCAGTAAAAACATGAGGGTTATCATTGCTCTACATTCGCACATTTTGAGAATTGATGTATCCCGAAAGGTGGAACCACGCTTCGTCAGAAAAAAAAGTTAAGTCCAGAAGATCGTCATTCATTAAATTATTGACAAACCAATGGCAGTAAGCAAGGCGTCTGGGGTGGTCTGCGGGCAGAAGAGCTTGATATGCTTGCATCTTATATGGATGCATGTTCAAGTCTTTCTTTAAAATCTTATGACATGTTCCATAAGAAAGTCCAATTTCCTGAGAAAGACGTTTCAAAGGTTTTGCAGGCTCCTCTTCCATACGTTGACGAACGTCATTGACAACTTCTTCTGTACGAACTCTTGGTCTACCAGCACCTTTTTTATGAGTCACACAACCAGTTTCGTGAAACACTTCAACGCAATTTGTAAGGCACGCATAAAAATTGTCCGGTAATATTGCCACGTTTGGGAAGTGCTCTCGAAAATTGTCCAAACACAAACGTTGACTGTATTGCCAATTTCCATTAACTAGCGCACCCGTTCGAAAATAGGCTTCAATCATGAAAATTTTGTGCTGTGTGGTAAGAGGCATGATTCAAAAACTGGATTAGAAAATTTCAGCACAATGACTTGACAGATTCTGACACAACAAAACATATTCAAAAATTTAAAGTAAGACACACGTTTTACATTCCACAACCACCCTTGACCAAGATAATTTTTGATTTCCCGGTATTATATGGTAAATTTTTTATATTTTACCTGTTTTCTTGCTATCAGTCTATAGTTTTATCTTCTAATATTATGTGTCTGCTATCCTCTGATTTTTCTTAATGTAAATCAAATCCATAACTTTTTCTGCAACATCTAATATTCCAGGGATAAGACAAATTTAGTTGCCAACAATCATTACAATAATTTGGTGATTGGCCAATAATTCGATCAGCACATTGATTATACAGTCAACTCTGTAACGTATCACCAATACAACTTTTTGCACTTGCTGTATAAACAGCTATTATGTTTTATATTAACACCAAATCTATGAGGGAATACCATATGAAACTGTCATATAAGTTTAGTGTTATTGTTCCATCATAACCCCGATTAAAGTTTAAAAACACAATTTAATAGAAAAAATAATAATAAATGACAGATCATACCTACATGTTATGCAAAAAATATATCAATAAGAAAATGGACATATGCAAATGAAAAGTAAATAAACCTTAGAATTCAAACATAAAATAAAAAAAAAAATACAATAAAAATGAGTTCTTTTATTGAAAACCTATATAATACATTACAACTTGAACAGAACATTTTTGATATCTGGACCTTTAAAACAAAAAGATTATTAAGTTCTTAATAAAGTTTTGTTTATTTAAGTCAGCATTCTTGACTCATTAAAAAATAAAAAAGTATTTATTTTCAAGAGTCAATTAAAATATTTTAATTGCCATGAAAAGTAGATATTTAGCTATTATCATTATTAAACACGTCTCCATCTATATTCGTACGTTTTCTATGTAAATACTGAAAACATGCACCTAAAGTATGCAAATATATTTTGCTGTATGACCTTTTCTCTGCTCCAGAAGTTTAAACTGTTAATAGTCTCGGAATGCTCTTTACAAGCATTTTTAAATTAGTTTTGTATCGAAACTTTACGTGTATGTAAATTTATGTACTTTTATTAATGTAAAAATTAATATAAATATAATTAGTGTAAAATAAAAATTTTATCAGGTGTTAAATCATATGACCGGATATAGCTTTCAAGTACAGTTTAGAGTGTTCATACATTTTAATAAACCCGAAACAAGAATCCAAGCGGTGCATGCCATAAAGGATGTACAACGTTATTTGCGAGAAATATAAAAAATATATACAATTTTGATGTACTTCAGCATGGTTTACACTAGTGTGATTTACTGTGATTACACAATTACTAGGAAACAAATGTTTTTGACCCTTTAATGTCATGTAACCAATTTTATCTCTGATGACGTGCAACCACTTGGATTCTTCTTTCGAGTATATAACATCTTTACAACTGTTCGCTTGTATTTAGTTTTGAATAGTATATCACAGTATTTTCCTAGCATTATCTCTCAAACTACATACTATACTGAACACCCAAAAAGATGAATAGTGTGCAGTCAAAATAAAAAAGAAAGGATTAGGCTAAAGGCTATACATATATGCACAGAACATCAAATTCCCGTTTGTGTTTCTATAAAATAAATTTGCGTTCTAAATGTAAAAATTTCATTTTAATTTTTCAATATTTAGTTGAATTATTTTTCATTACAATAGAACTTGTGAGCATTGTAGATCAAGAGCATTGTGAAAAAATATTACTTTTCAAAAAATCACATGGGTGTGACTGCCATCTTTGGGGTCAGTAGTTTTGTAAGCACATGTCACAGTGAAAGAGTTAAACAGATTTAGCATAAAACAAGTTAAATTAACAAAGGCTTCAATTGTCAGTATTTACATAATAACTTTCTCTCGGTTTTCATGTAGCTGAATATCTACTCTGTGTTCTGTCATTTAAATAATCTAACATAATCATATATCTAATAAGATTTACAAGAATTTTATTAAAATTAAACCTACCTAAATACTAAATAATTATGTACAGGAAATATATAATGGGATACATATCTATTTTAGATAAAGACATATGCCGAAAGTGGATTGGAAAATTACTAAGCTTAAAATCAGATGATCCTGTTGTTAAGAAAAATCGAAATAGTTTTTTTAGATACATGCTTCAAATGTTGGACAAAGCAGCCAAAGAAGCATCGGCCACTCCACAGTATGATGACAGGGTAGGTAGATATTTAACCTGAAGTTAAAATAAATATGAATTAAGAATAGTAATTTAAAAGCGGAGTGCACTCTATGTGTTAAAACCAAACATGTATTATAACAAAGTTATACAACTTGTTAGAGAAATGAGAGGAAAAATATTATATATCACAGTGTTGTACAACATTTTTCTTGTTATATAGCAAGTTTTATGTTATCCATCAGATGTTGGTAAGGATCAAAGGAAGTTATAAAACTTTGTTGTAAAACACGCCCTGACTTGTCTACACTTAAAAAATGTTATTGAAACAACGCCGCGTTTGGCGTAGTATTGCGAGAACCGTCGCACGGCTTGGAACACTGTAGTGATTTTGTTTTGCTCTGTTCACATGGAGTTATTTACATGATGGAATGGTCAAAAGAACTGACCACTCATTTAATTGAACTATTTCGTGAGCAACGAGTATTATGGGATCCTACATTTATGGATTTTAAAACGTTTGACGCCATTTCACGTACTACCTTCCTACAGCTACCAAAATTATGCACACCATTTTGTTTGGTTATACAATACAATATATTTTTAAACGAGTTCAAGTTGTAGATTTCTGAATGTCACCAGTCTCTATGCCAACAATGTTATTAACTGGTTACTTAAGCCTGTTGTCTGCAAATATGGAACTACAATTTATTTAGAAATGTCTCTATTTCAAGACTTTGGCTTAGATTTATTTTACTGTCAAACATCCAATACTTATTACTATCATCAAAAACTATTGAGATAAAACAAAAGTAGGAAATGATTACTTCTCATGACTAATGGAAATAAAAATTTATATTTTTCATGTACATAAACATGTATTTTTATAAATATACAAGCTGATATAAAAGATCAGCTTGTGGAATGTCGGTTAACAAGTCCATCTTCACTGTTCGATTGCTGTTTAGGTCACACATTTTTTTATTAATTAGTAAATGTACCATTTCCCCTGTTCTTATTTCATTGGGTGCACTGTGTATAGGTATCTCACAATGATCGGGATAACTGTAGTGCCGTTAAAAAATATGATGGTTTATTGTATACTATGGCTATCAACTAAAATTATTCAGCATCACAGAAGGTGTGGATATTTGTGCATTTTTGAAATCATGAACATGAAAACATATATACAAAAACTCAGTAATTTCAAAAATATTTGACATTTTATAAAGCATCTAAATATATTTTTGGAATATGAAATGAGGTTTTAATAAATATTTAATATATTATTCGTCACAGATAAAATAAAATGAAACATTATCCTGTGTTCTGTACTGCGTCATCGTATTGTGTTCCATTTTTAGTACTGTATTTTAAATACTCAAATTCGCTATCAACAAAATCAAATAGGATTCATAAATTTGCAATCAATTACTATTCTCAATTTATTATTATAGTCATATTTGAAGACTATTGTACAGGGTGCCCATTTAAGCTAGGATAACATGAGTAACTTTATTACTTTTTAAACTACATTTTAATTCTGGAGTTTCACAAAATGTTTAAACATTTATTTAAGTACAGGCCTACTTTTTTAGTTAAACAACAGACTGAGATATTTAATATAATGTGGAACTGAGTGGAATTGAGATTTTTTTAACACACGGTATTTTTGAAGAAAAAATATGAGTCTTGTTGCATATGGAAGAGGTTATCAAGTGGTCAGATAATACCAAATTTTATTCAACAATCTGGAGTATTATTGAAGAAATTCACATGATCAAAATCTTGAGACCACTTCTAATTATGCGTAAATCTAATATGGTTTCCATAAAAAAAGGTGAACTTGAAAATGTTTTTTGGGTGTGAAACATTTGAAAATTTGAAGAACAAAATTTTAAAAATTTGACAACACAAATGCATAAAAAGTGACATAAGAAAGTACTTTCTGGTTTATCATTCGATATGTACCTAATTCTAGAAGCCAAATATAAATTTGCTCTAAAATAAACTAAATTAATTAGTGACATTTTAGTATATATTTTGTTAATATTACCTAAGCACCATCAAGGCCAAACCTGTTCCCATTTAACCAAAATTCTATCTTTGATAATAACAAAGTTACTCATGCTATCCTACCAAGTGGGACATACCGGGTTTCCCATTTCATTTGACTAATGGCAATTAACATGGGTTATTACATTTCATTGAATTTTATATTCCCAGGGCACACTATGAGAAATATTGCTAACGGAATCGATAGTACTGACTGTCAAACACTTTTGATTACCAAAATACTAAAGCGAAATGCTTTTTTAATTAATATATCAATAAAAATTCGTTTTAAGTTAATAGATGTAGTTTACATAAGTGTTTTAAGCGATGTCATCTTATGTCATCTGGTGGAGTAGTTGGTTAAGCGGCAGTCTTTTAAACTGAACATTTTGCAGGTTCAAATCCCGTCAGAGACAACTTTTTTTATTTTACTTTTTCATTAATTACAAATTATTAATGTTTACTTATTCGAATAAATATGGTTCATTGTTAGTACCTAGTTATTATTTTTGAAAGTCACAATATTTACTTATCAAAAAATAAAACATGTTTTAATTGGTTCGTTTCCTTTATCTTTAGCTAAAGCTACTATCTTATAAAATAAGTAATCAACAAGCAACATATTTTTTATTTATTACATGCACTGTGCTTTTACTAATAGTGTACTTATCTCTGCTAATAGTTACTACATATTATACCTCAATCTGGATATTGAGTTAAACAGTTATAGAGGAACTGTTTCCGTGTGTCCGTGTAATGTCGTGAATTAGTAATAGGTTTTTTTTTTAATAAAAAACTATAATTCTAAAATTATGAGTTTTTTAAAATTTGAACATATTTTAAAAAACTCAACATATTTTAAAAAAACTCATAATTTTAGAATTATAGTTTTTCATTAAAAATAAAATCTATTACTAATTCACGACAGTTCCTCTGTAACTGTTTAACTCAATATCCAGATTGAGGTATAATATGTAGCTAGATTCTAGAACTATTAGCAGAGATAAGTACACTGTTAGTAAAAGCACAGTGCATGTAATAAATAAAAAATATGTTGCTTGTCGATTACTTATTTTATAAGATAGTAGCTTTGGCTAAAGATAAAGGAAACAAACTAATTAAAACATGTTTCATTTTTTTTTTTTTTGAGAAGTAAATATTGTGACTTTCAAAAATAATAACTAGGTGCTCACAATGAACCATATTTATTCGAATAAGTAAACACTAATAATTTGTAATTAATGAAAAAGTAAAATAAAAAAAAAAGTTGTCTCTGGCGGGATTTGAACCTGCAAAATTTTCCGGCTCAGTTTGAAAGACTGCCGCTTAACCAATTAGTCCACCAGATGACATTGCTTAAAACGCTTATGTAACTGCATATGCATGTTAACTTAAAACGAATTTTTATTGATATTTTAATTAAAAAAGCATTTCGCTTTAGTATTTTGGTAATCAGAAGTGTTTGAGAGTCAGTACTATCGATTCCGTTAGCAATATTTCTCATAGTGTGCCCCGGGAATATAAAATTCAATGAAATGTAATAGCCCTTGTTAATTGCCATTAGTCAAATGAAATGGGAAACCCGGTATTTCTTATAAAACTAGTCATCACACAAATAGTTGATTATCAAAAGTTACATAACATATCAAATATTACTGATTAAATTTGTATAAATGATTCAATCATTAAAAAAGTTATGAAGCAAAGAAAGTTATGAATTTGTTAAAATTAAAATGTATCTATAAAAATATAAACATCCCATATGTTAAATGATTTGGATCACACTATAATAGGAACAAAAATCAAAAAAACTAATGTGTTCAGTAAGCAATAACAACTACCGCTAAATAAGTTTTGTCTATAACCATATTTTTAATTCATGTTTCTGAACAACACTACAGTCCATCTTAAACACTTCTGAGGCATGTGGTATAACAAAGATTATTTAATATATCTAGATATGATAAACTAAATGCCTATGCTTTATTCCTAAACAAATTATTGATATTTTTTTATCAATAATAATAATTATTAATAGCAAATGTTTATAGAGTCGTACATCAGGAAAGAAGAAGGGAACACCTGCAGAAGAATCTGAGTTTATGAGCAAATGGTCTGGAGACAATCGTACTTATATTGCTGCTAAACCGCTGCCTGGACAAGGAGCTCTTATATACATGGCGGTTTCATCAGATCCTTCTTTAGGGTGGGACCATTTATAACAGTGAATGTATAGTTTGATACTATATGATCGTTGCCATGTATAGTTCTATACTATAATTCGGGAATAAGAAGTTATCAGTATTTTACTGCATATTTTGTATACCAATAAACTTGCAAATAAACTTTATTTATAAGTCATAAAAAATGTATATATTTTATATCTTTAAATCAATTATAATGCTTATAAACTAATACTATTTTTATAAATATGAACTTCAAACTGAGAATATTACACTAGTCTACTACAGTCATTCAAAATATTATTAGAGTAATCACTAACTTATCTCTTTTATAATTTTAATTTTTAAGCACGTAACACTGAATTTAAAAGAAAAACTCCAAATTTAAAAAGATATATCTTATATAAAGCCAGTACAGCAATTGAAGCATTACATTCAAATATGGCATTGGGAAAGCTAAAGTGGCTAATATCAAGAAAAACAAAAACCAAATCAATATATCTCCATTATGTCGGTCCTTCAAACAGAAAAAGTGTGAAGTTTATACCCAGAAGGAGCTGACTGCTATGGTCAAAAAAGTTTTATTCACATGGTTTAATCAGGAAAGAACAAAAGGCAGGTTCTTGTTTTATTTATACAGGTTATAAGAATGTATGAACTAGAAAAAACATAAGAAACAACGTAATTTTCCAAAAAAAAAAATATATAAGTATGACAAACACGAGCTACCTGTGTAGATAAATAACATAATACAAAATTCTACATTTTCCTGTTTTTGTAGGTTCCCCTCTCTGGGGAATTTCTATGTGAGAACGCTTAGTTTTTCTACAAAGAAATAACACAAAAAGAAGATTTCCAGGCAAGTTCGGGGGGACCTCATACATTCAAGACAAGATTTGGTATTGCCAGTTAATAGTTTGCGGAGAATCACTATCTAGCGACTATGATGCAGTTTTGCCATTTCTTGAAAAACTTACACAATTAATGAAAGAAAAAATCTAAGTTTATAATGCTGTTGAAAACGAGCTTTTTTGGAGAGATCTACCAAATAAAATCTTAGCTCATTCAGAGGAATAATCTGCTCCAGGACGCAAAGTAAACCAAGAACATCCGAGCAAATATTATGTAGAAAAATTATAGCAACACAGTTTTGTGACCAACAATATTTAAAACAATAGCTTTTTGTTTACATTGGTGCCCAAGCATTTGGTCCAATAAAAAAATGCCATGCATAAACGTAGAATCGACGATCGCGAGAGGGATCGTCAATGATTTTACAATTGTTTTTTAATAGTAAATATTAAATACTATTATAAATAGTGTAGTAAATATTATACACATATGTGTATAAATTTTTGTTCTTGAATATGCAAATCTTAAAACTGTATTTACTAAAATAAAATATTCTAATTTGTACTTTTAGTTTTATAATTATTATTTTCACCCCTTAAAACATAGCCGCCCATGCCGTTGGGCACTGTGACAGGAAACTTCATGAAATTGAGATTGTGTTTTTTGTTATTCTTGGAAACGACTATTTTATATACTGACAAATAGGCAATTACTTATCTATACATATTTGATCGGAGCCAAGAACAAACCACTTTTATGCCATGTTCTATTTACTTTTGGATTCCACAAATTAAAATTGTCAGTCCTAAGTAAGAGTGCAAAACTGTATGCTTTTAGAAACATTCCCATTTCGTTTTTTAATCAAGGGACCCACTGCCGATATTTTCTTTGCTAGTAAAATAAAAATTTTTATATTATATTAATTAAAACATGCAACACCATTTTTAATGTGAATAATGTTGAAAAGTGGCCAGGTGGCGAATATTTTGAAAATTATCCTCAGTCAAAGATGAGGAATAATTTTCTAAAAGTATTCGCCACTGTGAACAAATTTTCGGCAATTAATTTGTGCACTTTGCACTTGCACTTTGTGTGAAATTAATTTAGAATTCCAATGTCATTATGTTTTTGTTATGAAAATATGAAACTAACACTACGAAGGAGGCTTATGTCACAATTTATTTATTGGATTTTGAGTTTAACGCATGCAGGTCTAACCTTTAGAAAAACTTATGGTGTTTTCACGTTTAAATTGTGATTATAATTTACAATGTTTTGTTACGGAATAGAGAATCCTTCAGAAATTCGAGATAAAATTCAACACATGATTCTGGTGATAAGTTTCTATATTATAATGTCAATTACCTACTCATCTCTTAAACATCAAAAAATATTCACTATAATTTTGTTTTATCGACCTAAATTTACAGATAATGTTAGGCACACTTTCAAAATTTGAAGAAACCATGTAAATTTCGAGATATTTCAAATATAAACGGAAAATACTTCTTCAAATGATCTGAAAATTGCGTGTCATGCGTAGGATCACGTTCCGAATTGGATAGTGTTGTTAGAAGCCAACTTTAGAGAGTTAGACCAACTAGTTGCTAACCACGTTTGATGACATACTTTCTTTATTTCTGGTCCATTTGAGAAATTAAAAAAAAAAAACTGTTGAATTCATAATATGGGCATACACTGCACAAAACAATGTGTATAAGAAAAAAAGTTGAATATCAATTAATGAAACAAAACGTCGCATGAAAGTTCTAATGCCGATGTTCAATTTGGAACATACCCCTATGTAAGACACTCAAATTTTCAATCATTTAAAGAAGACCGTGTTATTCAACAAAAAAGAAAATGAGTATTTTTCGTTTTTTTTTTAAATATCTCAAAATCTCAACGGTTTCTTCAAACTCTGAAAGTATAACTGGTTATTATGCAGGGCAACTTTTGTGACATTTGACTGAATTCATATCTTTTACAGTTTCCGAGATCCCAATGGTGAGAACAGTAAAGTGGGACAGCTTGTCTATCGTTAAGATTAAAAAAAAAAATAGAAGATTTTAGTTATTGGTACACCCTGTATATTTATAAGTAATTTTTAAATCTGAATTAAATTATACAGGAATATTACGAGTTTGGCTTTTGAGACCAAAATATATGTTGATTAATTAAGAGAATAAGGGGGAATCAGTTTTACATTAACCACACTGTACAAAGACAGGTCTTGGGAATACAAACGCAAGACATGGCAATACTAAGCCTAGATAGTATTGGAAGCAGCCAACACGGTTAACCACGGCAGCTTTGAAAAAGGGCAAAATTTTGAGATTTTAATATTCCTCTCAATATCAATATTAAATAGAACATCAAGTTTAAATAAACATATTTGTTCAATAATGCTTTATCCAAATACATGTAAAAATACACAGCATGTTTCATTTAATTTTCCAAAGTAGTCATAGTCATAAAGTAAGTCATTTTCTGTTTACATACAAGTAACCAAGGTAAGTAAACCAAAACTGTAGAAATAAATCTTACCTACACAATGTAAATGATCGATCAATCTTAACGCCGCTTTCTCCCACCACCGGTTTTTCCTTTTCTTTGACCTTTCCCACTTTTCGGCTTCTTAGCATTTCCTGCACCTTTATTCTTGGGACCTCTTTTATGCACACTTCCATTTTGCTTATTTTGTGAAACTCTAAAAACAAATAATTATCAATAGAAACAAATAAATTAGATATACCAACTATACTATATTATACTATACTATAATATACTATACTATACTAAAAATAGAAAGTTAATACTTGTTTTTATCAAACCAGATATGAAGGTTTTCCAAAGATATCAACGAATGCTTAGAAATATATGTTAATTACATAAACACATTAGATCTTGATCTACAGGATATTGAAGACTAGTGAAAAAGAAAAATTACAATATTTAGAAAAACTGTATTTGATATTTCTATAAAATAACACCATTTTGTATTTGTAAACTTATGACAACAATTTTCCTTTTCATAGCTATGACTGTGCGCTCTCATCAGTGGTGAAGGAGTTTTGAGATAAATAATAATAATAATAATAATAATAATAATATTTATTTATAAATTTCCAAAATTCAACACAAAAGATACAGCTTTTAACTTATAAATAAATGTACTCAATAAGTGCTAGATGCACTTGTTTCGAGAAAACAGGTAATTACAGAGAAGAACATAATAATAATGACAAAATTAAAACGAATAAAAATCTACAAAACAGAATAAATAGATTGATTATTCAACAAGATCAGTAAAATCTACAGAAGCCTTTTAGTAATCAGAGTTTAGAACTGTATATTTTCTATAGCACAGAGAATTGCAAATGAGTTATTTTTTTTTTTATTCTTTTCTTTTTTTTTAAATAAGTGCGAGTACAAGTTTCGTCTACTCTCCAATATGAAAAATTTTACTTTCTTTTTTAAAATATTCGCATTATGAATATTTTTTATTTCTATAGGAATGGAGTTGTAAATTTTAGGGCCTAGATATTCGATTGATCTCTGACCAATCGATTTTGTCATTAACGGTGTGACATAATGATGTTTTTGTCTAGTACTATAAGGACACTCTGGCAAATTTAAGGTATATCTAGCAAGATGGAATTTCGTGCATATATTATAACAGTATAGCTGCCTTATGTCCAACAGTCGAGCTTCTTTATACAACAAACCACTAGAATATCCGGAATCCTTGGATAATATTAGTTTTTGAAAATCTACGTTGCAGAATTTCAAGTAATATTAAATGAGTTTTGTATGCACAGCCCCAAGCTAAAATTCCATAATTAAGGTGGCTTTCTACCAAAGCATGGTGTAGTATTTTCATTTGAGGAAAACCAAGCATGTTCTGTAAGTACTTGAATCTATATAATATTGTTTGTAATTTTTTGATCACATAACCTATATCCCATCCTATATCCCTATATCCCATCTCAAGTGCGTATCAATAGTAATACCCAAATATTTTATTTCCGTTTTAGGCGTAATCATGATACAACTATACTGATATGCCTATGCGCATGGGGGCGTGGTCTATCGATGAGCGTGACGTCAGTTTTGATACAAAATTAAATAAAATACTTGTAAACAAAGATAACAAAATAAAATAAACGTCGATTATGGAATTATAATACACGATTCATACAGGAAAACTAAAATAATAGTTGATTAATATCAATCTTTCTTATTTTAATTCAAACCGCATTCTTTGTACCGATCTACCTACCGAATATAATTCTAACCTAAACTTTACAATTTGAAGAGATAATAAGAAGCACTACTGTAAATAAATACACCCTATAATATAAAATTGACAACTTGATAACCCTCGGGCCTCACAATTATAATAATACGGGAATACAATTGACAAACACGAAAATAATTATATCACTGACAGTCATGCTGACAGTAAGGTATTTGAATTTTCGCCATTTTTGTATCAAGAATGACGTCGTGCGCAGAACAAACGAAATTTGGTCAAGTTATAAGCATATCAGTGTAGTTGTATCATGGGCGTAATGATGTTTTGATTCTGATGAGAACTGACCATGATCTCCTAAAAAAGTGGGAGACTATTTTTCTTGCAGGCAAACGGTAAGTAGTGTGTTTCATCAAAATTTATCGTTAATAGTTTGTGATCGAACCAATTTTTTATATTATTTAAATCTTTTTCAGCAAGAATTTTTACTTCTTCCCATGAGTTGGCTTCAAAGAAAACCGCAGTGTCGTCAGCGAAACCAATAATGTCTCCTCTATCCAAAGCTAAACAAAACAAATCGTTTACATAGATTGAAAATAATAATGGACCTAAAACTGTGCCTTGGGGTACTCCAAACTCAACAAGTAGATTATGACAAAGTGTATTATTTAGTATTTGACTTTTATTTGAAATATAGCTTTGGAACAATTTTAAGTTACTACCTCTGATACCAATATCTTCCAAAGATTCCAACAGCATTTTATGGCTCACTGTATCAAATGCCTTTGATAAATCAATGAATGCACACAGACAAGGTTTTTTTCATCTAATGCTAATGAGATTTTTTATGTTAATGTTACTATTGCGTCCTGTGTTGATACAGCTTCTTTGAACCCAAATTGTCTGGTTGATAATAAATTATATTTGTTAATATAAGTTAATCTTTTTTTTATGATCTTTTCAAATACCTTGTATATATTTGATATAAGAGATATAGGCCTGTAATTTGCAGGGATATCTTTGTTACCTTTTTTATATATTGGAACTATTACAGAATTTTTAATAGCTGATGGCCAGTGCCCGTACTCCATACACTTGTTAAATATAAATACCAAGGGTTCTACAAGATATTCTGAAATTGTTTTCAAGGTTTCAGGTTTAATGTTATCCAATGTAGCAGACTTTTTATTTTTTAATTCATTAAGTACATTCTTTACTTCATTAACGTCAGTTGGAATGAGAGCAAAAGAATTAGATGACAATTGTCTTCGTAATTTATAATTTGGACTTTTCTTAATTTTCTTGGCTAAAGATGTACCTATATTTACAAAAAAATTGTTAAATTCATTTGAAATATCTGTAGCCGTAGTTAGTAGTTCACCATTCTCATTTATAACAGTTTGTATATTGTGTGATTTATTTCTAGTTTTAGTAAGTTCTTGAACGACGTTCCACAATAATTGTTTAGAATCTGACTGATTTGTATTATATTAGTGATCTATAGTAGTCAAATTTCGTTTTCTTTATTAAATTTGTCAATCTATTTTTATAATTTATATAGTTAGCTTTCAACCTTGAATCATTTGGATTTCTCTTTAATAACTTATACATATGATTTTTTCCTATGAATTGATGTCACTAGTGCATTTGATATCCAAGGACGTTTCTTGGTGTATTTTCTTTTCAAATCTTTTATTGTAGTACATTTCTTAACAACATCAACAACAGTATTAATAAATATATTTGTTGCAGAATCAATGTCTGGGTCAGTATAAACTGGTTCCCAAGAAACATAACGAAACTGTTGGCGTAACTTATTTTGATCGATAATTTTAATGGGATTTTTATATTGGTTCTGTTTTGCTTCTTTTAGAAATATTTGTAATATACATGAAAAGTGATCAGTAATATCCGACTCTATTACTAATGGCATCATAAGATCTAAATTGGTAAGCTCCGATTTAACAAATATATGATCAAGACAAGACCTTTGACTTCCCTGTACTCTTATAGGTTTATTAATGGTAGAGAGATAGCCAAATTCATTAAGGATGTTTGTATACTCAGTTACATATTCAGTATTTTGCAATAAATTAATATTTATGTCATCACTAAATATATTATACTTTTCTATATCAGAGTGGTTTGCTTCTAGGTAATTTTGAAGGTGTATATTAAAAACATTCGGATCAGACCCTGGTGATCAGTAAAGAGCGGTTACAATAATGCTATTGTTATGATTTATCTTAATTTTAATTTTTAGTGCTTTTATATCGTCTATGGTTATAATGGAAGAGGAGTATTGCAAATTTGATTTAATATATGCAATGAAACCATCGTTTTGATTTACCTCCCCATAGTTATACCACATATCGTAACCATCAATGTTATATATATTTAGGTCCTTTATTTTCCATGTTTCCGTTAACACGATACAATCAAATCTCAATTCAAGACTTTCTAGAAATATTTTAAACTCATCAAGAGTTTTGTTTAAACTACGTATGTTAGTATTTATTATCTTAAAATTTTCTAACTCATTGTTACTTTTTAATACTCGTATTTCCCTTCCTTCACGGAAGTCTTTTAAACTAAAGGCTTCCATAAAATTAACAGTAAAATCTCTAACATACTGATTCATTACAATTTAATCTTATTAATAGTATACTAAAATACGAACAATAATAACAATATAATAATACAATATAAGAATACAATACAACAATATAATATAATATAATTATTTTTCCGTAATAGAGTAAGACCAAGTTTTTTTAGGGGATAATTCGCTTGTAATTTGTGCCATGTACGGCGATATATTTTTGTTTATATTTTTATTATTTTTGGTAGATCTAGGTTTTATTCCTTCTTGTGTTGGTTGTTTTTCTTTTTGCAGACCAAGCTCTTCTAACAACTTACTTTCTCTCAGCTGGGGATTGGGAGTTGTGGGAGCACTGTTGGTTAATGCAATGGTTTGAGTTTCCAATGTTTCTGTGTCGTTTTGAGCAACAAGGTCTTTTAATTTGTATAAATCACCATTCACTATAAGGTTGCTCCCTTTAATATGTGCTTGGTTACCCCGTTCTCTAGCAAGTTTTAAGTGTTTGCTAAGAATCTTATTTGCTAGCTTGTCTTCAACACATTGATCGTGTGCAATAGAAATGTTCTTCCCCTTAAGCTTCTTGCAGTTATTTAATATTGTTAATTTTTTCTGATACGAAAGAAATTCAACTATGACGGGAGAGCTTGCATCATTGGTATTTATTTTGTAAATGTCATTAATATCTGTATGTATGATATCTACTGTAGTTCATGGTTAAATACATTTAGTATTTCTTCTACTAAATTCTTTTTTTGTGAATTGATGTCAAAGATGATATCATTATTCTTCCTCACCTTCCTTTGTATTTGTAGTAATTGTTTCTGTAATATTTGGTTATCCTCCTCCAATTTTTTTAACTTATGTTCGTAATTATTTATCGATTTATTTATTTCAAGCTTGAAATCCTCTAATTGTGAATTAAAATGATTTTTAATTTCCTTGATTTTATCATCAAATTTTTTACTTAAGATTAAACAGACCATTCATATATTCCTTTTGGGCACTGTTGAAGTCGGACATTATTTTAACTTACAGCTGATATAAAATCTAAGCATATATGGAATGTCTATTCTCGCTATTTTTATGTAGAAGATAAGGCGATAGTTTTTTTGAGCAATATAAGAACTATCATTCATTCAGTTAAATTAAATGCACGCTGTTTATCTTATTTATTAAGCCTCCTGAACTAAATTTTGTTAAAAAACAATGTAAACTATTTACTTCCAGTATAAGGATGCGTCTTTGATAGTTCCCTTTTTTAAAGAAAACATCACTAATAAATACATATCAAAATTATATCTATAAAAAATACAAGAGTTGCACTATAAAAACTATAACATTTCTTACAACTGTAGGAGAATGCAAAATGTTTCGATGCAGCCGGGATCGAACCCGGGATCTTCGGCTTTCCGGGCCAATGCTCTTCCAACTGAGCTACCGCGTTTCCACACTTCCATTCTACTATTGAGGATACCGTTTTTAAAATAATTTACTACATTTCGGCCATATCCGACAACAGAGCCGTCTTCAGCTTGGTAACATTCGTTGGTAAACATAATGAACATAAGCAAAACTGTACTGTCAGATAGATTCCCTTTCCCACTTCTAAAGCTGTAGTAGAATAAAAAATGTTTCGACACAGCCGAGGATCGAATCTGGGACCTTCGGCTTTCCGGGCCAATGCTCTTCTAACTGAGCTACCGTGCTTCCACACTTCCATTCTACTAATCAAGATACCGTTCTTAACATGACATCATAATTTACTACACAACATGATTTTGAGGATATACTAGAAGATTTAAATTTGGCGACTCTTATACTCGTAATCATAACTTCCATCCAAACCCGTGCATAGGAATGGACCGATTGCATGATCCTGAAGATTATCCACATCGATTAGCTTTTTGCCAATGGTTTTTGGGTCACAACTTAATAGAACCTCACTTCGGGAGAATAGTATTGTTTTCTGATGAGGCATGTTTCAGGTGCGATGGTTATTTTATTGGTAGAAACAGCCACATTCAGCATGATGAAAATCCTCACGCTGTGGTCTCTAAAAGACACCAGCAACAATTTTCTGTAAACATGTGGGCTGATATTGTTGGAAAGAATCTAATAGTTCACTTGCTGCCTGCTCGTTTGAATACAGATATTTATCTTCATTTTCTGCAAAATGTTTTACCTCTAGAAAATGTCCCTTTAGACATTAGAAATAACATGTAGTTTCAACATGACGGGACATCTCCACATTTTGATTTGAACGTGCGCCAATATCTGGACCAGCAATTTCCCCGCCGATGAATTGGAAGAGGAGGTCCCGTGGCCTGGCCTGCGCGTTCTCCCGATCTCGTCCCTTAGATTTTTTTCTTTTAAGGTCATCTGAAATCTTTAGTCTGCAAAACGCCTATTCGTAATGAGGAAGATATCTTAGCAAGAGTCAGCTGTACACATGTAGAAGACGTTGGTGCAATCTTTGTATTGAAGCAACAGGTCAACATTTTGAACACTTATTCATTATGCAACACCATCATTTATTTATCAAAGAAACAAATTCCAATACGAACAAAAAGTAATTTATTAATGTTCTCCTGAACATTTTTTATAAATGAATATAATTATTTATCACTGAAATAAACAAAACTTGCCAAAAACGGCTCATTTGTGGACATATGTTAATAGTTTGTCGGTATGTTCAAGAAATTCAACTAAAATATTTTTAAGTTGATAAAATGGCCAGTAGGGGGCGTAATACCAATTGAAAATTAATAACTTGAAAAATCAAATACAAACATAAGAATTTTTTAATGTATTCTGCATCTGCTAGTCAATGCCTAAAACTTTTTGTTCTACTCTTCAAAACAACAAAAATAAAAACAAAAGAATAACGTTACATATAAATCACAATAACTCTGGTTTGGATTATCCAAATTATATAAATTTGGATTCATTTGAAACGTAATTTATAGTAGAACAAGAAATGATGTAAAATATTTTCACAAGTTCTTCACTAAGCCACCAGATGGCTCTCTTCCTAAATTCTCACAATTATTGATGTTTTCTTGTAAACATTAAATAGAATGACATATTTTTTCTTAGGGTGGTCTATTGTACAACTGATTTGAAGAAGAATGGCGTTAACCGGAAGTCTCTATCATTTTTCTAACAAAAGTTATGAATTAAATGTGTTTATTAGGCATTGACATCATTGGACATCAAGCATGGACAGCTTTAGATTTTGATAGGAGAGTGGAATTCTCTGAATGGTATGTTGGGAGAAAATCCAGGTCCTTTGTCCAGAATTTTATGGCCGATGAGGCAACGTTTACCAGCACGGAAAACGTGAATTTGCATAACAGTCATTACTGGGCAGACAATAAACCACACTGGATAATTGAAATTGATTGTCAACATAAATTCTCAGTGAATGTTTGGTGCAGTATTCTTGAGGGAAAAATTATTACGTCCATTTTTGAACAAAATTTAAATGGGGCAAGATATTTGGACTTTTTAATAAACTACTTACCAGTTCTGTTAGAGAATATTTCATTAGAGACGCGCAGGAACATGTGGTTTCAGCATGACGGCTGCCCGGCACATTAAGTTTGTGATGTAAGGGAGTATTTGGACAATCAGTTTCCAGCTAGGTGGATTGGAAGGGGTGGTCCATTTACTTGGCCTGCCAGGTCCCCCGATTTAACAGTTTTAGATTTTATGGGGAAGAGTGAAAGATATAGTTTACACGACTAGACCAACAACGCGGGAAGATATGATTTTGCGCATACAAAACGCAATACAGTTACTTTCTGTAGCAGAAGTAGAAATTGCTATATCGGCGAATGATTGATAATTTGTGTATTCAAAATAATGGCGGTCATTTTGAACATTTCAAATAAAAAAATTACCTTAAACAGTTAAGTATTTATGTAACGACTTTTATTTTATTTTCAATAATTATTTTTTTACTAGTTAGAGCAGATATCATATATTAAAGCACAGGGCTGGCATTATCCTACTGGGCGCCCTGGTGTGATTTTTCTGAAAAGCGCCCTTTATGACTTGTAAAAATTACCGAGTCCAATATGAGAGTAAACTCGGCGGCCTATTGTCATGGCGCCACTGTGCCGAAATCGTAACTAGATGTTGATAATATTTAAATTTCTCACCGAATTTTTTTGTATTTATTTATGTATTAAACACATTTTAATTCATAACTTTCGTTAGAAAAAAGATAGAGGCTTCCGGTTAGTGCCATTCTTCCTCAAATCAATTGTCCACCCCAATCAAAAATATATCATTCCATTTAAAATTTACAAGAAAACATAAATAATTATGAGAATTTAGGAAGACAGCCATCTGATGGTTTACCGAAGAATTTGCGAACATATTAGAAATCATATTCTTGATCTACTATAAATAACCTATCAAACAAATCCAAATTTATTTAATTTGGATAATCCAACCCAAAGTTATTGTGATTTATAGGTAAGATTATTCTTTTGTTTTTATTTTTGTTGTTTGAAGAGTTAGAACAAAAAGTTGTATTGACTAGCAGATGCAGAATATATTAAAAAATTCTTACGTTTGTATTTGACTTTTTCAAGTTAACAAATTGCTCAACTTGTTGACTGCCGCTGATCGAACATGAATTTACTATCAGCTGATCGACTTTGCCTAGCAGAGAACTAAGCAGTGTTGCCAATTCTAATATGTCAGAAAGATTACTTATTAAAGATTGTCTACTATTACTTAACATTTGCATCCAAAATATTCGGTTCAATATTTCTTATTTCTCTCGTTTGTTCACGTCCATTATCTTGGTCATGGGGCCTAAACCTTCCGAAGTCCAGCAATCATAATACTCTTACAAACGTTCGTTCATTTGGGAGCTGCCTATTTGGATACCGCTTGGCATACAGTCTCCTTGCTACATGAGCACTTTCATTTGATAAAACGTAGGCTTTTAACATATCTAACATCTCTGCGTATTACAAGCACAAAATAACGTATTCGCATACATCATTTTATGCTTGTAATCCGATTTTATTCTGATTTCACTAACAAATAAAAGCTCTTAACCACTAACACTAAATGAGTCACTTCACAATACATTTTTATCAACCGCTCTTCTAAAACAATATTTTCAAACACTAGGTATCACATGTAAACTATGTACATATTAGCTAAAACTAGGTAAAAAGTAGGTGTCAGTCGCACTTCTAAAACCCTTTCTTAGGTTTAACAAAATGATACAAAATAATTAATATCAACTTTTGGGTGCAAAAAAATTATCCAAATAACAAAATTAGGTAAATTTTATGTTAGCTCATAAAGCTAACACCTACATTATTTTAATGAAAATTTTAGCGCTTATGAAATGAATTTAAAAAATTTATATTTTAAAATTAGGTTTAAAAAACGACTCTTTGACTGAATTTGTGATCTTAAGGCACAGAGGTTGTTTCTCTATTATTTTTTTTAGTACAGTAATGAAGTGGAAAATGCCACAGTTAACTCAAACAATTTTTGTGTAATGGCTAATA
Organism: Pogonocherus hispidulus; assembly: GCA_963924545.1. Lineage (NCBI taxonomy): Eukaryota > Metazoa > Arthropoda > Insecta > Coleoptera > Cerambycidae > Pogonocherus > Pogonocherus hispidulus. The sequence goes on from OZ004698.1 coordinate 31,716,801, forward strand.
GCATTCTTAAAATGCCTCTAGAATGATGTTTATAAGGCCATTAAAATTAATTAATTAAATAGTATTATTTCACAGTGTTTAATGAATAAGAAATAACAACAAATAATTTTACTTTGAGGTAAAATGAATAAATATCATACTTAAATGTAGTAGAGAAAATTCCGCTATTTCAGTTATGCTGAATTAAGTACTTAATTTATAAGAAAAAATGAAAAAGTATACTTGCTTTTTCGTTTTTTTCTTACAATGAATAATTAATGAATTGTTTTTTGTAGTTAGGTATTTAACTTTATGTGGTGATTACTGATGAAGTTATTCTGTATCAGCGTACTAAGACGATTAATGTGGCAACATAGTCAAGCCACCAAAACAAATCATAAATCAAGTGCTGCCTGTTGTCTTTGTCGCTGTCGATGTTACTTGGGATTACAATAAGTATGACAAGTTTACAAATATCCATATTTTATTTATGACCTACATATGATTTACTATCAATAACCCCATTAAAATAATACAGGATATACAGGGTCTACTTTTATTTATGTGCAAATCCATAAAAACTTTATTTTTCAAGATAATCAACTGCACTTTTTTTGTTTGAAGGGCATTAAAAACCACCGCTTTTAAGACAAACATGCAGGGCATGCCGCAATTTTTTTTATACCACCGACATTCAATAGAACCATGTAGGGATTTTTTAATTTAGAACCTCTCAAAACCCCTGTATGCAAAATCTGAACAAAAAATATACAGGGCATTTTTTTTGACATGATATCAAAGTTAAAAAAATATCGAATTTGAAAGGCACTAAACGAGTCAAGTGTGCCACGAACTTATGTTAAAACAGTTGAATGTTATATGATATCACTTAAATTTAATTTTCTGTCCAATATTTTTCTCATAATTTTTATTATCTTGATGATGCGCATTAATATTTTTCTATCTACTAAATGTAGGGCAAAATTAAATTTAAGTGAGTTCATATAACATTCAACTGTTTTGACATAATTCCGTGGCACACTCGACTAATGCTTTTCAAATTCATATTTTGCTTATCTTTGATATCCTGTAGAAAGAATCGCCTTGTATATGCTATCGTGTCAGATTTTAAATTAAAAAATCCCTAGTTATATCGAATTTGGGTGGTATAAAAAAAAATTACAACAGCCCCTGCATGTCTGAAAAGTGGTAGTAGGGTCAAAAGAAGTGCAGTTTTTAATGCCCTTTGAAACAAAAAAAGTGCAGTCGTTTATCTTGAAAAATAAAGGTTTTATGGGTTTGTACATAAATAAAAGTAGACACTCTGTATGTGACCCGTACCGCATGTCATGATAAATTCGTTACTGAGTGCGAGACGGGGTCCACCGAGTTGGTCAATCAGACACAACGGTAATCGTCCTATTTCTTGCGTGGGATGATTGTGTTTATGTTATATTGCAAGGAATGTGAAAGAAAACCGACTTACTATTTGGCGTGTTTCAATGCTACCCATGAGAAATATTGAAATTTTTTCTAATTTTCCTTACCCGACAATAAATTTATTATATATATTTATTACTACATATTAAAGGTTATTAATTTCTTACATATACATTTCATTTATGTTGTCATGTGTATTTGTGTAAGCTAACTTAGCTAAATTCTCAAGACGAACTACTACCGTTGTTCACAAGAGTGTCAAAGGTGTAATTTGTGTTGGAATATGAAAACTCGAAAAATATATTTGAGAATTTCACAGAGCCTAAGAGGATGTACATTTGAAAAATATGTATAGTCATACAGAATGCTTTATAAAATGGGTCCACATCAAACTTATGTTTTTTAAATGGAATGGCATATTTTTTATTTCATATTTGAATTCGGATCGTAACAGGTATAAGAAATGCTTCTTAGAATAGAAAGAGTCATGAGAGACCTTAACCCTTTCCGTACCATTCCCGTATATTTTAGTCAATACCTAAATGGTCCCTCAGAACCACTGCCGTATATATGTGTTCAGGGTTATATGGCATATTTAGACCATTGTTGTATATATTTGACATTAAGTTTATACCCTTTAGTAGGACTACAGCGACATAATTGTGTCACTTCATGTTGTGTCTGTTGGCCCAATGCCGAAGAAATACAGTACCTAAGACAAGACCACCTGGTTCACTGCGGTATAAATATGGCCAATTTGTTCGATGTCATGAATCTCGTTATTCTGATTGAAATAAGTGGGGGTATTCATGCTCGATTAAAACATGCTTTTAGTGTGGTGGTATTATGTAAATTCCTGTATAAATAAGACCGGTGTACGCTAGGCTTCGAGTGCGGAAAGTTTTACAATGTCTACAGGTGGTTCTAGACGTAAAAGGAAATATGATGATGATGCAAACCTTTGCGAAATGACAAGAGATGAATATGAAAGTATTTTAGTGTGCTTAGATTCCGATGAAGAGCCCTACATTGATAGGGTCTACACCACAGTCTAACCTAAGCCGCGTAAAACCTATGACCGACAGTACCTAGGCCGACATTTTCCTACCCTGGTACCCAATAATAAGGTTCGCCGATATACTATTTGTAGCCAAAGAAAGCTTCAGGAAAAAAAAAAGAAGCGAGTCTAGGTACATGTGTGCAAAGTGTAATGTTGGTGTGTGTACAGCAGTTTTGAAGTGTACCATACAAAACCAACCTTTTAAATATATACTTTTGAACTTAATACATTACAAATACTTATAATAAAATATTATTATAAATAAATAAATAAATTTTTTGCATGTTCTATTTTTTACACCTGGCGCATACATTCGGCAGTGGTCCCGGTAGCATGAAAAAACCCAGCCCTAGTAACATGCATCCCCATTTCATGTCCGGTACAAAAAGGGTTAATGAAAATGATACAAAATATAGGGTGTTTCATTGCGAGTTTTAATTCACCCTCTATACAAGTAAGGCTATTTTGCAAGAAATTCTATAGAAAGTAAAACGAGACCATATAGCCTAGCTATTGATGGAGCCAAAAATTATCTAGCATTTACTTTTTTTAAAATGATACAGGGTGCTCAATTCATTGCGATTAAGATACAAAAATGCCCATATCTTCTGAACTATATATAATTCAAATTTGAAATAAAAAATATATCATTTCATTTAAAAAATCATAAGTTTGATACACCCTCAGTTTATAGAGCACCCTATATACTTATACATATTTTTAAAATATGCTTCCTTTTAGGCTCTATGAGATCTTCATTTTTTTTTATTACCGCGTGGGAGTTATGGAACATTGCCACACTATTGGGCCACCCTGTATATGAAGTTTTAGATGCATAGACTTCGTCGAAATGTCTAGTCAGCAAACCTACTAGTTGGTCAGCAAACCTACTAGTTGGTCAGCAAATTAGGCTCACCCTTAATAACATACTTGGGACATATTTAATTTCAACAATGCATGTAAGCAAAATTGATCAATTTAGTTAATCACATTTATAAAATATGTACTTATTACAATTTCTCCACAAAAAAAATTAAATATATCTATAGTTTATTGTAATTAATTAATATGCAATCCACCACATCATAGATTTGATTAACTTTACTGAATGTACTATTATTTATATTTCAAGACTTAACTAGGAAATTTTACTTGCAACCTATAGTATTTGGTCAAAATTAAACAGTAACTTATTCACAGCATATGAAGCTGTTCGATGGGTGCAGTGACAAGGTATCGCAATGCCAATGCCAAGTCTGGGAAGATACGAGACGAATTTTAAAAAACAACTAAAATATTTCTTTAAATAGGTTAAATTAGGTCTTTTACGAATACTAGAAAGCCCAATAGGGCTTCTAGTCTAAAGATCTCACAATTCGCCGTCAAACATAAATTGCTTGCAAAAAACGCGATTTCTACACTACTTACGCGAAAAGTGGGATGTTGTCAACATATAAGTGCACATGCTCCAGTTTTTGACATTGATGTTTCGATATTAGTCAATTACGTTGCTTATATCACTGCCCCCCCCCCCCCCCCCCCCGTAGGGAACAACAGATTTAGTTCCTGTACACAATCATTTTATCAGGTAAAGATTTTACGCAGAGAATAGTAATACCACTCTGATACTACTAATGAGTCACTTACTATCATTTTGGTCACACTATAGATCAGTTTACTAGACCTAGGTCACATTGGGTCTAGTTAGAAATATTCACAAATTAAAAAAAATTGACTTGGTCACTGGGTTTTTATGCAGTCCTTCTACATGTTATCTCCACCAGTTCAAGCATTAGGTTCTGGATTTAGAGAATTCTTTACTATGGGATGTGTATATATGAACTAAATATAGCAATTACTTACTCTAATTGGTCATTGTTTATATGCCTTGCTACTGCCTTCTCAATATCCAATTTTGGCTTTTTATTAAGTATAGTTTCAACTATCGCAAGGTTTTCATTCTTTTCAATATCAGCTGATACTGGTGGAAGTTTTCTTTTTCTTGTAGCTCCTGGAGTAATAGCAGCCACACCCCTTGCTTCTTTTTCTTTTGGTAATTTATTTTGAAATTTACCCAAACTAGCTGTTGAAGCTTTGGCCACTGTTACAGCTGTTTGTAACTAAACAAATAAAGGAGTTATGTAAACTTTAGAATATTGTTTTTAATTTGAATATAGATTACTTACATCTTTAGCAGTGGATGTATCTGGGTTTGTAATTCCAACCCTAGGAACTTTAACTTTTCTTGCTCTTGCAATATTTCTTAACCGTTGTAATTCATTCTTTGCAATCTTTTCACCTTTGGATTCAATTCTCTTAGCAAATTGGTCTTCCATTGGATCTCCATTTTGTGGTACTTCCAGGAGCCAATCTTTCTCCTTTTGTGCTTTGGCTCTTTTAAATCCATATAAAGGCACCCACTTCTGCAACTGTTCATCCCACGATAATTTAGATTTCTTTTTATTTTGTATACCTTTCTCTTTAGCAAATTGTTGCCACTTAGTTAATGGTTTAGGTCTGGGGACAGGCTTCATTCTAGGTAAAACCGTCCTTGCTGGTGGAAGTTTCACTACAATCGTTTCCTCAACTCGTTCAGTAGGAAGCTCCCAAATTTTATTCAACAGTAATTGGGCGTTGTCTCTTGTTAAATTTAGTAGATAATCATTTTTATTCCGACTAAAATAGTAAAGATATTATAACATGCATGCAAAAAAAACTGAAAATAACACACCTTAGAAGCTGCTGGTCAAATGCATTACTATCTACTGCCAAAAGTGTTCCTAAGTCGTAATCTAATTCTAAGTGTTTATTAACTGTTATAGGTTTATATTTTTCAGCCTCTTTGGCTGATTTTCCTAAAATATCACTCACAACGTCCATGTTGTCATCCAAAAATGTACAAAAGTGAAGAACTTAACCTTACATTAGGAAACCACACGTGTCTGTTACTTTAATTTGAGTCTATGGTCAAGAAATTCACGAAAAACCTAACCAAAACATTTACCAAAAATCCCTAAATAACAATCTAAATACGCATTGCAGAAAGAGCATGCGCCTTATTCAGTGGATTTTAATTTTATAATTGGTGAAACTGAAATTCTGCAACGCAACAAGGAACAAGACAAGAAGCAGGTTTATAATTTGCGTTTTGCGTTTTTGAGTCGCCATATTGCTTCCGTGGACGTATTAAATAACAAATAGAATTAATATTGTAGTGTTGAATTTTTCGATTTTCTGTTAATTAAAAGCAACAAACCATCAAAATGACGGCCCACGATCAAATGAGGGCTATGTTAGATCAACTTATGGGTACTGGAAGAAATGGTAAATTTACTTGCCAAAATTAGACTCAATTGATTTTTAACCAATTCGAAATTTTTTTCTAGGTGAAAATAATAAGTTTCATGTGAAATTCAACGATCCTAAGGTGTGTAAATCATTTTTGCTGAGTTGCTGTCCCCATGAGATATTGTCTTCAACGGTAAGTATTTGAAAATGAGATTTTTATTTTCTTTAATCATTACCTCGAAATTGAAATTGTTTCTATTTGGGAAATAGACTTAATTTCAGACTAATTATTTGTATTCAGTCTGATTTTAATACATTTTTTAATAACGGTAACTAATAACGCAATGTATTTTCAGAAACTTCAATTATCTAATATAAGATGAGGAATAGGTGTTTGTTTTGTATGTAAGTACAACGACGTACGTATAAAAATTTGAAATATTAGGTATAAATGTTGATAATAGGATATCAGCAAGAATAATTTTTATTTTATACAGCGCCAACGTGAAACAGATAAGAAATTAATGAAACAATTTTTTATTATTGTGTTACAGTTACATGAAATTGATTATGTTTCTGTTAATTTCTTCTCTGTTTTTTCTTATTCTGTATTGCCACTCTGGAAGGTATGGTAAAATGAAATTTGTAGTTGTAAATATTTAATCTGGTGTTTTCTTGGTAAGTAATAAGAAAAGTTAAAATTGAGAACAAATCTGCATGTACTACATACAAAATAACAATTAAAATAGAACACAGGACTGTTGTGAGTATAAATCATTAAATTAAAGCCCAAAGTCCGTCCATACAGGCCTTTTTGTGAGTATAAAAGTTATTCCTGATCTAAGCAAGTAAAGCCATCAACATTTGATGTGTTTTAATTATATTAACGACATAACATTTATACGATACGTCATTTCTAATGAAAAATCAATCCGCCTTAGGATTTTACAAGTCCATTTTTTCTCTGTGGAATTTGCCATAATTGTAAGTCACTTATTATATTATTTTTTTTACCATAACTGTATTTCATTTTTAGGAAAATTTGAAAATATAAACACAGTGTATTCAATTATTTTGACAATTAAACTTATTTTAAAATATGTCACAGAAACTATTTATAAAATGTGCTAAAATTAATTATTTTTATATTATTTTTTTAGATTTTTGGAAACTGTGTTTATATAACATATATGTGTAGGAGTTTATTCTCAGACTATTAGCTGTTTTCACTTACGCTATCGTCAAAATTAATTTTGGATAATTCTTTTATATTATTCAGATTTATAATGGTGGTTTTCACGAGTATTGAATATTGCATATTGATGCAATAACAATAACGGTGGTAATAGTTATAAAAATGAAAAGTCAAAATTTAATGTAAACACCACTACATCTAAATAAAATAAACTATACAGTAGACACTCGATTATCCGAAATAATGTGGGCCGGACCGATTTCGGATAATGCGGAGATTGATTAAAATCATTAACATGATGTACATATTATGTTTGTTTAAGGAGCATTTATTCAATTTCAATTTAAATACATGCATATTAAATACTAAAACAAATATATAAATATGTATTTAAATATGTCCATACATAGGAAAAAGTAACTACATACACTTTTATAGATGTATGTAATAAATCCTGACCTAACAATACATCATATCTAATACATACATAATATGGGATAAATAATACATAATCTGCATTCATAAATTTCGAATAATGCGGAGGCATAGCGAGAATCATTTCAGATAATGCGAAGTTCGCATAATCGGGTTTCGGTCGGGAGTCTACTGTACATGATAAATCTTGTATGCATGTATATAATGAAATTTAAAAAAAATCACAATATGTAGGTAGTGATGTGAATCTAGCAAAGGTCATTCATAACCAGCAACACTAATAGTTGATCACTTTCAATAGATATGCAGCAAGGATAATACAGGTTTTATTAAACACAATGGGTCCAATTATAACTGCTAAAGTTGCACAGTCATAAGCTGAAAAATTTTACAACGGCATCTAAAGTAATCCAATGTAAGTTGAAACTAATGAACTTGACTTCACAATAATGCACAAAAAATTCATGTTTGTGTCACGAGCTGAATAAGGAACTGTCTAGTCATCCCGTTGTAACCCATAAATAGATAAAAAATCAGTAACTAGAAAATAACTACCCCATATCTTTGGGCTCAAAACACAGAAATTAGATTTAAGGGTTGCTGTCATTCACATTTATAGCTAATGTTATATAGAACAGTAAATGTAATTAATGACAGTGTGAATTTAAAATTCAAAACATGAGTATGGAATCAAATATCTTCGTTTTGCAAATAATTCGTAACTCACTTGCGAGCAAGTACATGAATGAAAGGAATGAGTAAATACTTATATGTGAAACGTCTTTCTTTGGCTAGGTTAGAGAAAAAAATTACTTATTTCATTCTGGAAAACTAATTATTCATAATTATTTTGAATATATAGGTACTTTTAAATAATGCAATTTTAATATACCTAATATATTGAACTTTAAGATATAAGTAGCACATATTCAAAAGAAACTGTTTTAACTATGGTATTATTTTTGCAATTGTTTTTCGTCTTGTATATTAAAATATTTCTATTTAAAAACCCATTATATATCTGTATCCAAAAAAAAGATACCATTAAGTTAATTCTATAAAAGAATTATCCTTAAATTTCTTTTCAAAATGATCTTTTAAGAAAGTAAAATGTATAATCATATTTTTTAATAGCGCATGGACTTAGGAGAATGTCCAAAAATCCACGATTTGGCACTGAGAGCAGATTTTGAAAAGGCACAACAAACCAAAGATTACTTCTATGATCTTGATGTAAGTATATGATTTTTTTTGTTACTGTACTAATTTATATGCTACTATACTACAGTCTGTCCATAAAGTAACCCCCCCCCTGCTAACTTTTGAACGAATCGAGTTAGCGAGTTTTAACAAAATACAGGGTGAATCACGTAAAATGAAGTTGATTCTGACGATAAATTCGATTCTTTAAATTCAAAGATGGCGCCACGGGCGCTGTCAACTCAATTTTTTTAAATGGCAAAGTGTGCCGTGTTGCACTTCATTTAAAAGATAATTGAATTCTCTACTTTCTCGTTTTTGAAAAATGACAATCGAGTTATCCGTTCTCTAGTTACAAGCGTTTCTGTTTCTAATCTGATCCATGAATAAAATGTTAATTAATATTTTAATACAACAAATTTTGAACAAATATTTATTAAAACTAAAAATAAAAGAGTTAAAAAGTTGTTCAAAATGTTGTCCATTGACTTCTTGGCACATAAAAAGTCTACTTTGAAATTCTTGGCTGCATTTCCTAAAATTTCTGCAGGGATATTTCTACACATATGTGTTAGACGTTGCTGTAGTTCGTCGATATTTACTGGAGGAGTTCTGTAGACTTTTGACTTCAAATATCCCCATAAGAAAAAATCAAGAGGAGTTAAATCCGGGGAACGAGCCGGCCATTCTATCGGACCCCTTCTGCTAATCCATCTGCCCGGGAAATGGTTATTTAAAAAATCGTTAACAGGTCCATAGAAATGAGGCGGAGCCCCATTTTGTTGAAATACAATACTTTGAATGTGATTGCCTGGTATTCTTTCTATCTTTGGAAAAATTTCCTCCCGCAGCATTCTTAAGTACCACTCTCCTCTTAAATTTTCTCTTAAATCTATCAAATCGAATAACTTACAAAAATAAGAAAAACACCTGTAGGAACTTTCAAACACTCTTAAATTGAACGCTAAACTACTTTCTCGAACCTTATTGACGTTTCAGTGATAGTGGCAAGCAAAGGCAAGGAGACTTTGATATAAAAGCAAAATTTTTAAATATCGTTAATACAAACGCTTGTAACTAGAGAACGGATAACATGATTGTCATTTTTCAAAAACGAGAATGTAGACAATTGAATTACCTTTTAAATGAGGTGCAACATGGCACACTTTCCCATTTAAAAAAATTGAGTTGACAGCGCCCGTGGCGCCATCTTTGAATTTGAAGAATTGAATTTATCGTCAGAATCAACTTCATTTTACATGATTCACCCTGTATTTTGTTAAAACTCTCTAACTCGATTCGTTCAAAAGTTAGCAGGGGGGGGTTACTTTATGGACAGACTGTATATTACTTTCATTATTTTTCCTTTTAACATATTCTCTTCTGTTAAAAATTTTATATAATGTCAAATATCTGATATTTTAGGCTATGGAACATCTTCAAGCTTTTATAAGTGATTGCGATAGACGGACAGAAGCTGCAAAACAACGTCTTGCTGAGACTCAAGAGGAATTATCTGCAGAAGTAGCTGTTAAAGCTAATAGTGTTCATGAACTTGCTGAGCAAATTGGGCAAAAATTGGCTAAAGCAGAACAGCTGGGAGAGGAGGGATTTGTTGAAGAAAGTATGAAACTCATGGAGGAGGTAAATATTAAATGTATATAAATAAATTATTCTATTACTCTTAATATAAATGATATAATCTTTGTATATCTAAATCTACTAAGTTTCTCTATCAAATTAAAATATACTCAAAGGTAGTCCATTATAGCGAAGGATGGCATTATCTTTCTTATTGATGGAATTCCGTTGGTTGGTTCCGTGGATGGAATAAAACGTTCTCTCACATGTACAGTGCTCTAGGATTTGATGTATCTATCTCTCATAATAATAGCCAAAGGGAGTTAATAGCCAAAAACAATGTACCATAAGAGTAATTAATGTGTTACAAAGATAACATTATTTGTTCATTGCTCCAATACAGTGCTACTACGAACACTTTTGTCCAACACAATGCTTTTATGGCACACTTTTTTGGGTATTATTAAAAATAAATACTTAGATTTTTTAGATTATTTAGAGATCTAGCTATACAATAATATACAGGAGAGTTCTATTTAAAATAAAAAAGATTGTTGAACTTTTGATAAAACCAGACATATCTTTTTATTTGATAGAGAAATTTTTAAGCGACACTTTTTAAGTATTAAAACTTCATTTATATTAAAAGCATTATATAAGAATCCATGTTAAGCGAGTTGACAACAAAGTTTAATTTTAACAGAAAATATCAGTCTTTAAGGGGACATTATTTTGTATCCACCATATTGCTAAATAATGGATATACGGTTTTTAACTTTCTGGAAACATTAAATCAAATACAAAACTTTCGAAAGCAAATATGAGTATCAAATTGTTGCAGCTACAAGTTATTTCCCTTGTAAAGCCACAAAAACCAAAACAAAAAAAATAAATATATTTGTATGATTATATAAATTATTTGTAAATTTAAAAACATATTTATCAAACAAAAAATAGAAATAAACTGTAGCTATTACCATAACTTTTTATAATAATAATAAATAAACGCCTGAAATTACTTTATTTTTTATAAAAGTTCGAAATACGTTTTGCTTAGTTGCTTACATTGATTGTGTCAGTGTGTGAGCATTGTGAGCACCTCCTGGCGGGTAGATGTGTTAACATAAACTTGGGCATCTGTCCGATAGATTGCGCCGCATGATAACCTCTTCTTCTACTTCTAAACATTGATCAAAAACCACAATGAAGGGGAGGCGCGCAGTTACTTTGTCTCACGCAGCTATTTCGTGAAAGACTGCAGCGGTGTGCGCCGTTATTTTTAAGAGTGCATTTATGGCCCTCAGTTTTCGTAACAAGAATTAAATTAATTTTATGCAACTAAATACATATACAGTTTGTTATACAGGGTTATTCAGAACATCCATAATAAAATTTGGGGATGTTCAACATACACGTACAAATGTGATAGTGAAAAAAAAAATTATTGGCGGGGTCTTCAAACTATTTAAAAATTTTTCATTGCACGCCGCTCGATACTGGTCCACTGTAATGGAATGACCTTGGGACTGACAATGCAAACTGGCTAGCACAAAAAAAACTTTTTTTATTCGGTCGGTTTTAACCAGACGTCCCAGACAAAAACGTGTTTACTTTTTTTATCACAATCTTAGGAATGTGGTAGAAAAGTATCAAATGTGTTGAAGTACAGTTGCCCAGCTACGTAGTCCTTTATAATGGTATCACTTTAAACATTGTTTACGGGAAATCCTAAGCTTTTATTATAAATTTTTTTGGTGATATCGATTTCTTATTTAAGGATGCACATTTTGCACATATCCTCAAAGTTTTAGGGATAAGTTCTGAATAAGGCTGTATAAGAAAGTAACAGATGTCTCTGGCTGTATCAGAAGCAATAAAATATTCAGAATAGTAAACCAGATAAATATTGTCTGTGAAGCTTTTAAATTTTGTATAAAAAATAAGCGGTCGACTTTGTGGCCAAGTGGCCGCTTTTTTTGCGGCTGATTTAAAAAAAAGGGTTTGCCAATTTATGGCAATGCTACAGTCTGCTAGTCTTCGGTAATTTCAGTTTCAGTTTCAGTTTGTTGTTCTGCGACCGCGACTGTGTTCTTTTCTTGTGATTTGTTTTTTGTTTGTGTATTCTTTATAACTTTTTCGTTGTGTGTGATAAATACTGATAATTATTATTGTGTTCTATAATAAACTAGACCATGTATTTGTGTTGTTTGTTAATTTTCCTACTGGTAAGTATTGAATGCTTTATTATACCTACACATGTAGAATACCGAATACCTTACGAGTTGCGTTTCGCCAGTTCGAACGTCCAACGTAATTGAGTTTAGAACTGACTAATGAATAACCAGGGCAGGACGCTGTTTTTTTTATTTAGAACTTTATTCATTCATGTTTATGATTATTTGGCTAATCAAATGATTCCGTCAAAGGACCATTAACTTCATAAATAGTATTATATCGGTAGATAGAAATATATGTTCTACGATTTATCACTTATCAGGAATAAATGAACTAAGTCTCTGTCTCTACAAACTTTTGTTATACAGGATATAAATTTTTTAAAAAAGGGCCCCAAGAATGCAGATTGCACGACACTGGCTAGCCCTATTGAGCTAAATTTTTTTGTGGAAGTAAAGATTCACGGTAGTATTTACCAATTATAATTTGAAAACAATTGGTTTATTACTGTCAGAGATATAAATAAAAAAAAATTTTTTTTTTCAACTTCAACACCCTGTATCTCAGAAACGGTACGGATTTGAAAATAAGTTTATATAACAAAGTCCCATTATTTTTACCGGTTCTACATGTTCCCGAATTTTTTCAGCTTAAAAATGGGACACCCTGTATAAACACGATAGGTATATTTTATTTCATGACAAAATATTACAACAAAAGTTTGTAGAGACAGCGACTTAGTTCATTATTTATTCCTGATAAGTGATAAATCGTAAAACATATATATTTCTATCTACTGATATAATACTATTTATGAAGTTAATGGTCCTTTGACGGAATCATTTGATTAGCCAAATAATCATAAACATGAATGCATAAAGTTTTAAATAAAAAAAAAACAGCGTCCTGCCCTGGTTATTCATTAGTCAGTTCTAAACTCAATTACGTTGGACGTTCGAACTGGCGAAACGGCGAAGGCGAAACGCAACTCGTAAGGTATTCGGTATTCTACATGTGTAGGTATAATAAAGCATTCAAGACTTACCAGTAGGAAAATTGACAAACAACACAAATAAATGGTCTAGTTTATTATAGAATCATATAATTTAAATCAGCCGCAAAAAAAGCGGCCACTTGGCCACAAAGTCGACCGCTTACTTTTTATACAAAATTTAGAAGCTTCACAGACAATATTTATCTGGTTTACTATTCAGAATATTTTATTGCTTCTGATACAGCCAGAGACATCTGTTACTTTCTTATATAATAAAATGTATATTTAGTTCCATAAAATTAATTTAGTTCTTGTTACGAAAACTGAGGGCCATAAATGCCCTCTTAATAAGCATGCTTGTATAAGAATGGTTTACACTACAAAACCCTAAGGACAATTTAAATTATGATATAAATTATAAAAAAAATTATTTAAAAATTTATAGCTACTAGACTGCCAGCTGACTGAACATTAGAAAGCATTACGTAATTATACCCACAGGTGCAATCCATAGAGAGAAACGGGCCTATTTAAATTTCATTTCTAGAAATAATATAAGATATACACGGTTGCTCATTAATGCGGTAAAGTTCTATATGGGCCCTTTTAAGGGTACTGCAAAAAAACTATAGGAGTGGGATATAGTGTCAAAAGGCGCACATTTTAAAAATATTGTGAAATATACAGGATGACTCACTACAGAGGATAATTCAACGTAATTTTTTTAAATAGATTACTATAAATATTTAAATATTTTGGAATCGGGGAAAATTCTCTTTTCAACGATGTGTCCATTTTCAATTTTTGAGCCGGCGTTGCCAAGTTATTCAAGAAAATGTGAACATTTTTTCAGTATGTTCCTTGGGTACATAATTACAAAATATTTATTCTTAATTGTTCGTAAGTATCATACAGTGGGTTTATTTGTTAAACCTTGTCACGGCCAAAATTGTAACATTTTTCCTATTAACTCGGCAACGCCGCATCAAAAATCTAAAATGGGCACATCATTGAAATATTTATAGCAATCCATTTAAAAATGACCTTGAAGGTGCTCCTCTGTAGTAAGTCACCTGGTATATTTCAGAATATTTTTAAAGTGTGCGTCTTTTGACACTATACCTCACTCCTATGAAAGTTTTTCTTCTAGTACCCTTAATAGGGCCGATGTTGAACTTTACCGCACTAATAAGTAACCCTGTATATGGAAACTCTTTAAAACTTTTTAAAGTTACCCTCAATAAAGCATTTGAAGTTCCCACTAATATATCCGTAGACTTTAATGGTATAAATGACAATGGTCAATAGCTTCTACAATGAATGAAGATTGCTCTGAAATTTTTAACTTTCACAATTTTCAGTTTTATGGTGCAGATATTAATTTTAGTTTTTACCCCGTACCTCAATTATGGTCAAATGTCTCTAGCTATGACGATACTTCTCACAACATGATTAATTACTATTTACCTGTTATTTTGCCGCGTATTACCCATATAGTAAATGTGTACCTGGTAAATGGTTACTTTCCGACCTGCTTGAAAGAGACAGTTTTGCGAGCCCTTCCTAAAATTTCCAACCCTACCAGCTTTACTGCATAAGCGTTTTACCTTTTCTCTGTAAGATTCTCAAAAAGGTGGTATATGTACAACTTGATAAAGGTCATTCATGCTAAGTTTAAAGTGACGTCATTTTCATTAATTAATTGTTGTCAATATTCGATAAACAAATGACCAATAAGTTAGCATACCATTTGGCATTTACAAAGAGTTTTATATTTGGCAACCCTTCTCTACGTTGTCAAGTTGTTATTTATTTATATTGCCTCTCTATTGTTTGCTGGTTTTTTGGTGTTAGGTTTTGCTCTTAAATTTTGCTCGTGTATTTTCTATTTACGTTTTCTAGTTATTCACTTTATTTACACTAAAAGCAGTTCTGCTCAGAACTAAAACCGTTGTGATTCTGTGACATTTTTCAAACTACTGCCCGCAAAAAAGTTCATCTGTCAACGGCGTATTTTTTGACAAGGTGACGACACTTTAAACTTAACGTGAATGACCTTTATCAACAAATTAGCTAGCAAAATTTGATAACAAGTATTTGGAGAATGTATCAATTTTACCGGTACAGCAGTAAGGATTCAGGGGGATTACCGTGCAGTCACTGCACTTTTAGAGGTATGGGATGATATATTACAATGCAATAAAAGTTATCTAACGGCATTAATATCGCTTGATTTCTCGTAATCCCAACCAACTCTTAACTCTGTAAATTAAAATACCAAGGTTTTAGCAATACATCTATAGGTTTTCCATAATTTCTATGTAACCGCAGTTAAATGTGTTGTGAAAAATAAGTGGAAGTTGTGAACTTTGCAAAACTAGTGTAGTATAGCTTTTAGCATTTGTTTCATATTTTTTGTTGTTGTATCGTATCACCACCTTCATGCACGAAGGCGAAGACCGAAATCTATTGTTTTGTCTATCCATGTTCTGACACTACAATATGTTTAGTTAGTTAAGTTTTTGAACTTGAGGCGACCGTATTGTTTGTTCTCTTTTTATTGTACTAATACCTATTTGATTACAAATATACACTGCAGAAATAATAGTCATCTAAGTTACTTTTTTATCTGCTCCTGGCGAGATAATTTCTCACAAAATGGTAATAATCAGCAGTAAACAGTCTAATGCCTGTAATCTGAACAGTGGATCCCTCAAGGGTCTATATCTGCTTGGACCTGGACCATTACATTTTTAATTTACAAGCCCGATGTGCATAAATCCTTATATCACTGTAAAAGTTATTTTTATGCTGATGATATTCAAGTTTAGTTTAGTTACCATCCAGACCAGTTTAATATAATTAGTTGCATAATTAATTCAAATTTAGACTCAATTATATGCCGCACAAAGAATATAACATACATATTAATGTTCATAGTTCTTTAACAATTTTTGGTAACTCAAATAACAGATCTAGAATTGAAAGTTCTATCAGCATAAAAATACTAGAAACACAATACAAAAATCTCGGATTATTAATGGATAGTCGATTCAAATTTTCAGATCATGTCAGCTGCTTTTTGCAGAAGGATTATTGTGACTTAATTTTAGGGATGCACCCAAGCTTCGGTATTCGGCAGAAGCGGATGCTGCAGCGAATTATAGAAAATTTACTTGTTTAAAAATTTCACGTTATGCATTTTCTTCGTTTGCTCGCTTGCTTTATAGTTTTAGTTAAAATTAGTGGCCAGCAAAAATGAGTAGTAAAAAAAATTGTCTTTTTGGAGCGTTACAGCGTTTACTCAGAGATACTATTTTCCGAAATGGGAAATATTTATAAAGAAACTACAAATAGTTTCTATAGTTTTCAAGTTTTTTCTTTAACTTTGTTATATTTTACATCTCACCTAGTGGTTTTTAATTAATGACAATTAGCATGGGCTATCACATTTCATTGAATTTTATATTCCGAAGGCGCACAGTGAGAAATATTGGTAACGGAATCAATAATACTGATTGCCAAACACTTCTGATTACCAAAATACTGAAATGAATTGCTTTTTTAGTTAAAATAGCGGTAAAAATTCATTTCTGGTTAATAGGTACAGTTTACATAGTTGTCGTAGTGCACCCATTAGAAATGTAATAGCCCATGCTAATTCTCATTAGTCAGATGATATGGGAAATCCGGTATACGAGTCCAAAAAACTAAAAGTACATAATTAAGTATGAGTTTTTCCTATGTTATATGCTTAGCCCGTAGCACCGAAACTTCGGTCTAACCGATGACCGAATATTCCTTATTCTGTTATTTGGGAAAACACCGCTTCGGTGCATCCCTAGTTAATTTATCCAAACCGCGATATTCTAAATCAAAATTTAAAGCAAATGTGCAAACAGCTTGTTCTCTCAGTTTTGAATTACCTACTGCAATGGGGTGTTTTCCTATTTTTTTTTTACATCGGCAATGGAAAGTAGTTGGAAAAAGAAGAGATACGTATTTCTGGAATTTTAATATTGGGGTTCATTTAAGTCCATAAAGTATTTTTTTATTATGCGCGATATCTGTGATGTCACTAAGTGAAAATTCAAAATTTGCGCCATTTTTTAGTGATTTCTAGGATATTTTCATTTATCTGGTTGGTGTCACTTCGTGACAACTTTACTTTTGTTTATGTTTGAATTGTTTGGTTAAGGTAAACATCATGGTCATGGTAAACATGAGACATTGTTTTTAGTTTATATTTTTACTTGTGAATTGTTGTCTCTGCCTGTGACTGATTACAAGTGTATTAGTAATAGAAAAACATCGTAATTTGTAAAGGTAATTTTTGAATATATTTAATCGACTTTGCAGTAATACTGTTAAGTTAAATACTAACCTTACATTTTTCATCCCTTTTATTTCTGAAAGGATCTACAGGATCTTATCATAAAAAGATCTATAACCGGTAAATTGTCGGACTTAGCGTCTACAAAACCTTGCTCCATGTTTAATAAAAGTTTACTTCACAAGAAAACAACAATACAACAAGCCAAGTTGTCAAACCAAACACAAACAGGAAATTTCAAATGTCAATTATCGAAATGTCAACTGTCGTTTGTGGTCGTTACAAACTGAAACTAGCCACATATTATCAGTGTGGCCTCTTTATAGATACATATTCCCTAGTTTTCGCTTAGTGACGTCACAAATATAGAATAAAATTTCAAAATTGAATTAAAATTTTTTTACCAATTAAATCTTAATAATTTTTATCCTAATAAATATAAAAAAATAATATATTTTATAAAAATACAGGTTTCCACTTTCATTTTGATAGAAGGAAAATACCCCACTGTTTTCGTATTGTTTTAAATCTGCATAAGTACGATCATGTGTCAATAGCAATAAATAATTTAAACGGGCTATGTCCAATCGTATGCTACATTCAGCCACTGTTTCATAAATTCATCATAACCAACTGTCCTTTGTATCTGTCCAGGAAAATTGAATTTCGCAAAGACTTGCATATAGCCAACACAACACTGGTCATTCTCATACCAAGTTTCAATCATTTATGCGATAATATTAATGATAACTTGAAGTCTACATCTATTAATTCATTGAAGCATGATTTCAAAAATATGTTGAAGAACTAATTTACATATTTTTTACATTGTTCTTGAAAAATGTTCGTTAAATTATTATCTATTTTTGTACACTTATTCTTCTTTTTAAAACATGTTCCCTAATATTTGTTATTTTGTTTATTTATAAATTAATTTAGTTTAACTTAATATAGGTTAAAGTATAAAAATAGTTTATAACTATACTTTTGCCTAATACTATTATTATTATTATTATTAAGTACCACACTCAATATATAATTTTTAAAGAATTTGACAATAGCATATTTTTAATGAAATATGTGAAACATGCTTTTATCATTGAAATATTTTTTTAATTGATTTTTTCCTTAGGTTGATGAACTAAGAAAGAAAAAATTAGAAGCTGAACAAGAATATCGTAATTCTATGCCTGCTAGCAGTTATCAGCAGCAAAAATTGAGGGTTTGTGAAGTATGCTCTGCTTATCTGGGTATACATGACAATGACAGACGTTTAGCAGATCACTTTGGAGGTAAATTGCATCTTGGATTCATAAAGATACGTGAGAAATTGGCAGAATTAGAGGTAATAACGTTTGAACTACATGGTTTTACCGCAGAAAGTTTTCTCTTGATTATAATTTTTCTTTTGTAATTTCTAGAAAACTTCAGAAAAACGTAAAGAAGAAAAGAGGAAATCTGGTAAAGACAGAGACCGTGATGATAGAGATGACCGCTATGAAAGACGGTACCGTGAACATTATGTAGGAGGTAGAGAATTGGATAGAAGGTCAAAACGTCATAGATCCAGGTCCAGAGACCGTAAAGATAAAGAAAAAGACAGCAGGGAAAGTCGGAGTAGCCGTTCTTATAAATCCAGGTAATTAAGTAACATAATATTGAAGCAAAGTTAACTGTCCATATCCCGTTATCCATATGTAGCCAATAAGAGCAATTTCCACCAACCTCCATTCCAATATTTGAAAAATGTCTGGGAAAAGTCAAGGATTTTTTTCCCAATCACCTGTGTACACAGCTATAATGGCTTTAGTATTTAGTATTTGATGTATGCACGAGGGAGCATGTAAGGCACAGAATTATATGTTTTACTATGTTTTGCGAAGGAAAATTAATACTTATATAACAACAAATGTCTTCCCATTAAGGAAAACTATTTTGAATTCCGATTAAGGCAGGGTTAAAAACAATTGAGTACTTTTAAAAAATACCAGGTAATTTTTGCGTGACTCCCAGTACTTTCACATATAACGGCCATATTTGTGAAAGTAGAATAGACTTAGAATGTTCTAAGACCTGACTAGAATGTAATTAGTGAAAATTGCATTAATAATACCATTTGAATGCATTTTAACTCTAGAATGATGTTAAATCACTAGTTATCACTTTGGGTATGTTTTACAATAAGTTAAAATTAACCTAAAAGTTTGATAAAAATGGCAGCAGTTTTTCTTTTCCCTCCCAATTTACAGATCGAGAATGTTTTTCTGAAATCTTAAATAATTTAATGGGAATTTTTTCGTATTTATGTCAGTAACCTCAATAATTATATAAAATTTAATTATGGCATGGTTACTTACCAAATTCATTAGGGAGTTTTTAAACCCCTTAAAATTTAGCACGTCGTTATCATTATCGTTATTCTGAGCATATGCAGTTCCAAAAAGAGTATAATTTTTGGCACTGCGCGTGCTCAATATAACGATTGCGATAGCGATAAGGTAAAAATTTAAGGTGTTCAAAATCTCCCTATTATAAAAGGCAAAGTTAATGCTTATCAAGGGCGGATTTACCACGAATTGAAATTTTACATTAGCAAAAACGTAATTAAAAAAATATATAAACGTACTTCACTTAAGGATGTTTTATTAAACGCTTGTATTTGCTATTTCATGTTTGTCCAAAGAAAAACATACCTATCTAAATGCACAGATAATTTCTAATTTCACAAAATTTTTTAAAAATGTGGTTCTTTGAGATACTCCCCCATGTTGAAAAGCTAAATCTGCCCTTGATTGCTGATTAACACAAGACACTTGTCAGTCTTGTCACTTTGCGTAAATGTTTGTAAATGCAGGTTAGATTTATTGCAGTGAAATTAGCTCTTTATGTATAGAATGAGATGTCACATTAACTTGTTATTTAGCATGCTGTTAGTTATTTGTCTATAAATATTTAATTATTATTAATATGAACTACTTCCATTGATTTAAGAATGCGGTTTGTGGTCATTAGTAAACTTGATGTTATTGTGATTATTATTAATATGGGTGATGCTATTTTGGAAGTGACTATTAAAAACAAAAAACTAACATAGCAATAAAGGCTATGCTATCCTATTTTAAAGCATCGTCATTGTTTGAAGTACTCATAAAAGCTTTGTTCGCCCCTGGTACCATGTACCTGTGAAATGTCAACAATTTTTTTGATAATAATTTCCACAAACTAAACACAGTTTGGGCATTTTTACTTAACAAACTCGAAAAAAAACATGTCATCTCCAAATTAAGCAGGCAATGAATAAGTGATGTAATTATGTAAAATCGGAACACATAATTCTAACCTTAAAACTGTACACACTGAAACACCATAATTATTGTTTATAAACATTTTGAACAGTGCACAATTTACATATAAAAACTAATATAAAGTAACACACAACTTTAAGAGAAAACTTCATATAAACAAACGACGAATTGCTTTATAATCACCAAGTGGTGGTGACCCTAATACCGAATTTTCTTCCGAAAACTGAAATATTATCTGGAAAAATTGTGACCTTGTGCTAAAATCATTATTTCACTCAGTAGCATATCTTATTAAATCATTAAATCAAATTATAAAATTACAGGTCGAGAAGCCGTGATCGTGATCGTCGTTCTCATTCCCGTCATTCGAGTTCCAGTGATAAAAGAAGGGATCGTGACAGAGATTAACTTGCATTAATGTTTCTTTGATATAGTTAAGAAGTCATTTTGGTTACATATGCAAAATTAATATATGTTTATTTTTCAAAATGTAAAATGAAGTTAATTAATTTGTATTCTAGATAAGACAATTTTGTTAAGTATTTTCTGTTTTTGTATGTATAAATTTACTTCTGAATTTAAATATATTGTGTAAACGTAAATTATCTACATTTAATGTAATCACTTAGCGCAAATACTATTTTCAAGTAGAAATCATTAAGGATTTGCTCTTCATTTGATGGAACATTACAGTTATGTTAAACTCTTAGATGCGTAATTCAAAATGTTTTTTTATTCAAAGATAATTATTTTAAGCAACTGTAGATATTTATTTCAGATTTATATATATATTATATATATCAGTGTAACATAAAAGCTTTGTTTGAATATAATAAATGTAATAAGTTTATGAGTTTTTTACAATTGCAATAAGACCTTTATAATAAAAATAAATAAAATATAGATCAGTAGTGATGTAGACAATTTTCTACATTCAAAAAGTTTATCTAATATGAAATTATTTTTATAAAATCTATATGAAATAGTTGAAGTGATTGTGATTGCACATTTTCTTGAGAAAATATACAGGCTGATTCAAATTCGAGTCTATGCATGGGAATCTCGGAAATGGTATGAGAGAAGATGTTGGTAACTAGAGGCAAAGTTGCATAATCAGGGAAACAACATAATGGCTGAAAAATGTCAAGGCTAACTTGATTGGTTTTTGAAATATTTGAAAAATATTAAAATTTTGGAAATTCATTTTTATTTTATTCCAACTTTATTTGAGTAGATATTGAAAAAAGAACATTTCTTCACAACAACTTTTTGTGTTCTATCGAATGGCATAATCGGATTTTTCATAAAAGTTTGATTTTTCCAGGGCCATAATTAATTCAATTTTTTTTTTAAATACGGCCCTGGAAGTTTTATTACATTTTTTTAAATCTGTCTCCTGACACTATGCTGTCATTGCCCAAAGCAAATTCAATGTTCTGTCTCGAAAAATCCACCTTCAATGTTTCCATTTTGATACATCAGTTTTTTTATTCAGACTGGTAAGAATAGCTCCAGTTAGGCAGAGGGGGAATAGGCTTGAGCGTCTATTAATAAATTTAACAAATTAATATATCGACCAAGGAGGGCAGCAATTTGAAGATCTATTATAAGTTTTTTTGTTGCTTTTATTGTTATTTACCTACTTACATTAAATTTTGTTCAATTTAAAATGCATTTTTAATTTGCTATAAAAATGTAGCATGAAAATTATTTGTTTTTGTTTTTTTTTTTTTGTTCTTGATAATCTTTTTTGGGCAAAACAACGTATTGAAGGAACGAAAACCCCGAAAAGCGAGAGTGAATAAAAATCGAAATGAAAATATTTAAGGTGAATTTTTCAGGACAAAACATCTGAATTTGCTTTGGGCGCCGACAGCATAATGTTACGGGAGACAGAGATTTCAAAAAATGTAATGAAACTTCAAATATCGCAAAAAAAATGTTTTTCCAAATATTTCGAAATCAAAAAAGATAACTTATTTTTGCAAAGTCCATGTAAAAGGTATCAAACTGCTCAACTTTTTCATAATTTAACCAACTTTGTATCTCTTACCGTTTCCAAGATCCCAATGCTATCCCATCTTTATCTTGAACACACTGTATACATAATTACATATCTATGGAATTGAAATGATACAAACAAGAATTAGGGTTATTAATTCTATACAATCATGACTATAGGCCAACATGTGATATGTCGACACGTTTATATGGAGTAGCAGCACAATTTTCAAAATTGCTCAATTTCTATAATCACATCTAATTTCATGAAATGTAAAATTGAAGAATCTCATAAGTACCAAAACAAATGAACAAAATTAAAATGTGATACTTTTTAGATTTAAACAATTTATTATTATTCACTTCCACTTGTAGCAAAAATAACTTATGCTGTTTAATTTTTTTTCACATTTGTATTATATGTATGAATTTATTTCATCCATATTTCAAAGTAGCACAGCATAGCACAACGGCCACCAACAGTTTCAAATTGTTTGAAGAACCAGTAGGTTAAGATTAAAGAATTCAAAGCCAGATTTTTTTTAGATAATTTGTAATTAACCTCTGAATATAAAAATTTACAATTTTTAAGAAATAAAGTAAATTAAATAGGTAAGTCCTATGTTTAATTTTCTAGGTGAATAAGAAAACATTTTAGAGATGCAGGAAATTAGAATATTTATAGGCAGCTATAAATAAATAAGTTACATAGCCAAGATTTATAGCATAAATGTCCATGGAAAGAAATCCACCATGCATTGCAAAAGTAGTTAAAAGTATTTTCCATTTATTTTTGAACAATATTGAACACTTATAACTCACATATTTGTACCTTTTTTTAAATTACTCTGGTATGTAGTTATTACATATTGAATAATTATTAATTATCATTATTATTATATATGAACTGATTGATAACTGTATTTAATTGCTACGACGTATTTTCATAATCATGTTTTTGCATGTTATTATTATTTTAGTACTTATTAATTGTGATTCTAGTTGATTTTTTAGAATTTATAATTCCAATGCACTTTCCGTGAATAAATAGTAAATTTAAAATATCAGAATTTACGTACATATTTTTCATTTTTTAAAAACACTTAATTAAATGGTCGCTATAGTAGACTAACAAAAAGTAATGGATGAGATGATGTTGGTTTTGTTGTTCTGCCAACAATTTCATATCTACCCTCACAAAAAGTGGAATATAGGTACTTATTTTGTAATAAAACCATCAATAACAAAAAAAGTAAGAGACAGGTATAGGCATAATATGTAATACTGACTGGATAAAGAATAAGATTCTGCATCACAATTTGAACATAATATACAGGGAGTTCTATTTATTGCCATGTTTAGCAATTTGACATTAAATTTTTACACATAAATCGTCCTATAAATAATTTATTTTAATAAAGTATCCATATTTTTGGGCGTAGAGTTCATT
Source organism: Pogonocherus hispidulus (assembly GCA_963924545.1). Lineage (NCBI taxonomy): Eukaryota > Metazoa > Arthropoda > Insecta > Coleoptera > Cerambycidae > Pogonocherus > Pogonocherus hispidulus. The sequence continues at coordinate 31,741,237 of OZ004698.1, forward strand.
AAAATAAACAAAATTGGTGTTTCCTTTTGATAAATTAAAGATATTTGATTTTTTTAGTTGGATATTTCCATTGCCAATGTACTCACCCTGTATACAACTAAATATTTTTAACCGTTAAGTTAAGTACCTACTGGCTTGCTTATAACGCCCTTAGTCAAATATTTTCAATTTAGTCGACGGGTCATTTACAGAGAAATTTTCTTTGCAAGTCTGGATCTGTCAAATTTTTATTGAAAAAATGTATCTCTTGAAAATAACATTTTAGGAATTGGATTTTACACAAAGTGGCCCTAAAATTGAATGTAGAATTCAAATATGGAGAAACATACAAGGTGTTCCATTACCAATAATGGGCAGTTATCTTAATATGTAATTCAATCAGAAAGTATATCTGAATATTTATTATAGTTACTGTTTTGTTGAAATATTTTGTAGTAGAGTTTAATTTAATTGTATAATGTTTTTAGTTTAATCAAAGTTTATTTTGTACTGAAAGTTTACCGTTGACTTTTGCGTATATTTATACCCGGTGAGTTTTAGATATAGTTCTAGAAAAAAATAAATATTTGTTTTTTAAAAAGGTTGCTTGCAATTTAAAATAATCAAATAATCGAAATAGATACCACACACTTCTGATACTAACTTGTCAGGGGGAGGGATCTCCAATAAAAATTTATTGTGTAACTATATTTTTTCATCAGATTTGAAATATATTTGATTTGATTTTTTCATATTGTCATGGAAAAAATAATAGAATACCTATTGGAAAGATACACCTGTTTTATAAAGCACGTTAAAAAATTAGTTAAGAAATATCTGTCCTCTGCATGCCTAGTCTTATGTAGTTATCCATATTGTCAATTATATTTTCATCTACCATTTCATGATTGTTTTCAAAATCCACTTGCTCCAAATTAACATCGGGATCTCACAAAAATTTAGCTGTATTATGTAGAACAATACAACACACTATTATTTCGGAGACTTTCTGAAGTCTTAGACGAACTTTCTACTGTAATATTGGAAATCATTGTTTTAATTGCCCAAAACAACATCCAATATGTACAGGGTATCCCATTTTCGGCACTTTTGCGGGGTATCTCCCTTACTTTTAAAGATACAGTGTTGCGGTTTTCGCGACAGTGTTCTACTTTTTGTGAAATTAAAGATGACGTCAGCAGAATTTTCATAGCCCGTTTGGTTTTGGAGATACAGTGCGTTTTTGAAACTGTTGCATTTTCAGGTACCCCTCGTATCCAAGCTATCTGATTACTTATGAAAAAGGCAAAAACTGTTCCTTATATAACTTTTTCCGTAGAATTCAGTGCCGCTTTCATAATAAGTATACGGGGTCAGGTCAAAAAGTTATCGGACCCTACTTTATTTTTCTAAATAGGACACCCTGTATATTATCCTTTATGTTTATTAGGAATAATGTGGGCTTTCCAAAAATATATACATGTATGCAGTTCTTTTGAAAACCAAGCTCAAAATTCGAGATTTTATAAAATTTTCTTTTGTGTCCAAGTAGTCGGTAGTGGGCTATGGCTAATTTGTTTGGAACAAAAAGCAAAATGTCAATAACTTCGTGGTTTTGTCAGTTTTTGATTATTAATGTAATAGTTTTGTTGTGTTGGTGTTTCTATTTAACTATAATATACAATATTTAATTTAATTTTTTTGCAATAATGGCCATCTACGAAAATTATGAAAAGTATGATATGTTGGTTTGTTTCATACAATCTAATGAAAATCCCCAAGAAGCTTCGGAATTATATTTCCAAAGGTAACGTATTGTGAGCGCTATGGTTAGGTTGATATCTTAAGAGTTCTTTTTTGTTTATATTAGATATCCAGAGAGAAGGCAACCTTTCCGAGACATATTTGCCCGTCTTAAATCAAATTTAGTAGAGCACGGATCATTTATCCAGCCCCATCCTAAAACATACACCAAACAAAACAAAGAGATAAAAGAAATAAACGTATTGGCTTATGTAGAAGCAACGCCTTCATCTTCTTGCAAGCAAATAGAGGAAGCAACTGGTGTATTCAAGTCTGATGGTCAAAGAATTTTGAAAAAATATAAGTATCACCCATATAAATTCCACATAGTTCAGTATTTACAACCCGGCGATGCCGAGCGCCGAAAGTTGTTTTGCCAATAATATTTACAACAAATTGATACTGATGAATCTTTTGGCAGACTCGTTATCTGGTCCGATGAATCTTATTTTTCAAGTGCGGGAATTTTCAATCGTCATAATATAATAAACTGGTCCACAGAAAATCACCATTTAATTTTTGAGAGGGCACAACAAGGACGCTTTGGGGTTGGGGTCTCGTGTTTCATTTTTGGAAGACGCATAGTCTATAGAATTTTTGAGGGAGGTCTCTCAGCGCGTCGTCACCTAGAAATCCTTGAGGAAGTTATTCCAGAACTGATGGAAAATGTTCCATTGGCACTTTATAATTCCGTTTATTTTCAACAAGACGGTGCCCCAAGTCACAACTCTGCCCTTGTAAGAGCTTTTTTAGAGGATAACTTTCCTCAAAGATGGATTGGTACCCACGGACCTGTAAGATGGCCCCCCCAATCTCCGGACCTTTCGATTTTAGATTTTTTCTTGTGGGGTTTCATGAAAAATCACATATATAAAACACAATATCAGTCTGTAGCGGAGCTTCGTGCTGCAATAGATTTAACTTTCCGAAATTTGCAAAGAAGGCCTATGATTCTTTTGAACGCTATTAGAAGAATAACGAAAGTGTGCCAATTTTGTATACGGGAAAATGGCCGTCATAGTGAAAACCACCTTTGAAGTCTTTGATTTTTCAAATTTTTTTTGTTTTTCCTAACCTTTTCCTAACATGTAAATATTGTTTTGTAAAATTCAATAATTTTATTATAAATAAGTTAAAATGCTGTAATAAATAATTAAGAGTTGAGAAATAAAAAAGATTACATCTTTAATATAATAATTAGCTACATGAATTGTGTTTTTGCTACATTTTAGCCATAGCCCACTACCAACTACTTGGACACAAAAGAAAATTTTATTTATAAAATCTCGAATTTTGAGCTTGGTTTTCAAAAGAACTGCATACATGTATATATTTTTGGAAAGCCCACATTATTCCTAATAAACATAAAGAATAATATACAGGGTGTCCCATTTAGAAAAATAAAGTAGGGTCCGATAACTTTTTGACCTGACCCCGTATACTTATTATGAAAGCGGCACTGAATTCTACGGAAAAAGTTATATAAGGAAGAGTTTTTGCCTTTTTCATAAGTAATCAGATAGCTTGGATACGAGGGTACCTGAAAATGCAACATTTTCAAAAACGCACTGTATCTCTAAAACCAAAAGGGCTATAAAAATTCTGCTGACGTCATCTTTAATTTCACAAAAAAGTAGCACACTGTCGCGAAAACCGCAACACTGTATCTTTGAAAGTAAGGGAGATACCCCGCAAAAGTGCCGAAAATGGGATACCCTGTACACATTCTTATTATATAAAATTTCTTGTGGTGTATTGGGATTTTTGTAAATAGTCATTAAACATTGTTCTATGCCGAATCCCTCATCTGATAAAAGTACAGCATTTTGTGTATTGCGTTGCATGACTGAACATATGTTGGAATTTTTCCATATTCTGCTGTCATGAGTGGATCCAGGCCACTGCACAGCTACACTTATAAATATATCTAATGCATCATAAGTTGCCAGGACATTTAAGCTTGCAAAGCCTTTTCAGTTTATATATTCATCTCCATAGTCCAAAGGTCTCCTATTCCACTAGGAAAATTATATTTTTCTTGCCAAAGTTACTTCACTTCTGTAATTTCTCCCGCGGAATAAGGAAATTTAATCCATAAATTTGACTTGCCCATTATTTTATGTCACTTCAGTAATTGTTTTTGACACAGTGCTTTGTCTTATTTCAAGGGCTTCACAAACACTATTTTGGTAACCAGGATCAGAAATGTACCTTAAGAAAACTTTTATTTTTTGGGGCAGGTGTCAGAGCACCTCCTCGTTTTTCATACTGTTCCCCAATAAAATAATTAGCTAACCCATGTACATTTTTTTCATTAAAATGGAAGAGCTTGTTATAACCACCTGATAATATTTCTACTCGTTTTTTGTAATATTTTTCTGCTCTAATTTGATTTAAAAACATAATTCACAATTAGATGCTTACACATGAAGTCTACTACTGAGGTACCTTCAGTTTTATTAAAGCAAATGCTAAACTAATGGTAAACACGGTAGTTTTATTCATATAAATAGTTTTACTCCGGAAATATTAATCATGTATATCGAAGGTTTTGCTTCAAAAATATGTAGTAGAAGCAATTTACTACCTTGCCCAGGTATTCATCATACTCATTATGTAGTAATACCAACTGCTACCATTAATAAATTTTAGTTTTATTATTATTAATAATGAGAATAATTTTAATTAACAATAGATTGACATTAGGACTTACATAATATAATTAAACAAAAATTTACAAAAGATCAACTGGCGTTCTCCTATCATTTTTTACAAAGGATCTTTGCCTCTTAAGTATTAAACGCTCTCTTGCTGCCTTTTCTACTTTTCTTCTAATTCTTTCCTCTGTCTCTAAAGTAGGTTCTGGCTTTTCTACTAAGGCTTCATATATAGTATTTCTTATCTTCTCCAAACAGTCGGCCAAATTTAACTGTTGTGATCTTGTAAGATCCGACTTGTAAATTAAACAGCCATCTTTGGTTATCTTTGATTTTAACTGAAATTAAAAATGGAACATAAGATATTATTTCCAAGTATACCTGTATTAAGTATAGATACACCAAAATAATGTTGGGGACTAAATTTTATATTTTTATACTATTATGTAGGTACTCTGTACACAGTGTTCCTCAAAAAAATTATTTACCACCCCTATCTTATTAACTTATTATCTTATCCTCATCAAGTCAATACCTCAAGATCTAGTCTTGGTCTTTAGTTTTAAATAGTTTTAATTCCACGCAGACCCAAACCTGACAACTTACAATCCAAATGGTTTGCTTGGAAAGAAAAATTGGCAGCCAACTCTGCACACAAGCTAGAATAAAATAATAGCTACCAGAACTTAATATGAAAGATTAAAATTAGTGTATGTTAATAGATGAGGTCTTCTAAATTATTATCTTATACAGCTTTTCCACAATTTTCAAATACGCAAATCAAATGTTTTAGTGTCAATAGTATGCAGTGTGAACAAGAGAATGCATTTCTTTCTTTAAGAACCTATTTCATACTTTCACATATTTGAATAGAGCATTATCTCACAAATATATATTGATATGAGACTATCTCTAATAATAAGGAAGATATGATGGAAACAAAGTAGGTACGGTGAAAGTATTGTATCTAATGAAGTTAAATATAGGCTAATATATATATGTTAGTCTGTGAAGTAATATGAATTACTTAAAATATATTAGCCTATATTTCACTTCACTTTCGTATGTAGCTATCAAGCTACATATAAAAAAACCCTTGACAAGGGCTGAGAGTTAACCCCTCTAAGGTCGATCTAGTCCTCTTCACTAAGAAAAGGATGTTGGATGGTTTTAAAGCAAAAACCATTTTCAATAAGACCATCCAGCGTTCAAAGATGGTCAAATTTCTGGGAGTTATCCTAGACGAAAAGTTGTCATGGGTACCCCACATAGACAGACAAATACAGAGAGCCACCGCGTCCTTCTGGACATGTAAGAGGCTCTTTGGAAAAATGTGGGGGCTTAATCCGAGAGCCACCTTATGGCTCTATACCTCGGTTATTAGACCCTCCTTTCTATACGCGTCGATTGTATGGTGGCCAGCCGTCCGGCGGGTTACCATCAAGCAACGGCTAAATCAACTACAACGCCTGGCGTGTGTAAGCACGACAGGAGCGATACGCACGGCTCCCACAGAGGCTCTGGAGGCTCTCCTGTCTCTCCCTAAACTGCATATAGTGGTTGAGGGGGAGGCAAGGAGGGCCTCTTATAGGGTCAAGCAGTGGGGGCGGTGGCTAGGTAAAAGCCACGATAGTGGACACACAAGTATTCTTGGGGAACTTGTGGGAGGGGACAGTCTACTGGACGCACTCAGTGACAGGATATCTCCCACTTATGTGTTTCTCAAACCTTACATAGTAGAGATACCGAACAGGGACGCTTGGCTCGAAAATCCTGATGCTCAGGTCTCGAATGGGCTCGTCTGGTTTACGGATGGGTCCAAGACAGACCAGGGCTCAGGGGCGGGAGTCCGGGGCGTGCGCCCGAGGGCGAGACTATCCTTCTCCTTGGGAAAGTATGCCACGGTCTTTCAGGCGGAAGTGTTTGCTATCTCTGCATGTGTTCAGGAAAATCTCAAAAGGAGATATTCTAATCAGCATATCCAGATATGCACTGACAGTCAGGCAGCTTTACGTGCCTTGATCTCTTACAGGATCACCTCCAGGGCGGTCCTAGAGTGTGTTAATGGTCTGACCCAATTGGGACAGAACAACCAGGTAAAATTGACCTGGGTACCGGGTCATCATAATATAACAGGAAATGAGGAGGCCGATGCACTGGCTAAGAGAGGCTCAAGTATACAGTTTACAGGGCCCGAACCAGTGCTGAGGCTTCCGCCTAGTTATGTAGCAAGGTCCATTGGAAACTGGATCAAGGTAAGATCAAAGGAAGAATGGTCAAACGTGACTGGGCTGCGACAAGCCAGGCTCTTAATTGAAGGGCCTTGGTCGAACGCAACTCGATCAATACTTGCGCTAAGTCATAACAGCATAAGGATTGTCACAGGACTGTTGACAGGTCACGGACATCTTAACAAGCACCTTAACACTATCGGTCTTAGTGACACTAGAAGGTGCATGTTTTGTGGACACGATGACGAGGACTCCATTCACATCCTCTGTCGCTGTGCCTGCCTCATGGTCAAGAGACACAAACACCTGGGCGCAGCATTTCTTCTGCCTCAGGACATTAGGGAGCTTCCCCTACAACGGGTGTTGGCCTATGCGCACAGCACGGGTCTCTTCCAATAGCTCCCAACTAGCGGCAGGCACAATGGGTCGAAAGACCTGAGTGCTGCGGGTAACCGCGCCGCCTATCAACAACAACAACAAATATATTAGCCTATATTTCACATCACTTTCGTATGTAGCTATCAAGCTACATATAAAAAAACCCTTGCGTTCGCCATCACAGTGTTATCCCCAGTCAAATTAATTTTGTATTGCTTTTTAGATATTTAATAATTATTCTTGTGTACATAATGATACGAAATTAAATGTCTACCCGTCACATTTGTAATCCTTTAGATTACTATTCAATTTTCAATAGCACAAGGCCTAGGGCTGCCAATTGTTCCGCTTTTCGAATCCCAAATAAAAAAGACTTAATTACCCTGAACAAATTTCTACCATTTACTAATATAATCATTTTATACAGTGTGACACAGATTCGTGGCATACCCCTTTTATTTTATTTTTTTAGATACATTTTCCAGATTTGACATAGGGGAAGTACTTATGACACTTTTAACTTTTTTTTTCATATCCAGTTTGGATGGAAATAATGCCAACTATTGCTTTTCAAAGCCAAAAAATTTTCTACTAGCATTTTTCTAATTGCTGAATCTAGCAGTACCTACATATAACATTATTTTTGAATTTAGAACTCTATTATACGGAAGTGTAGAAGGGTCAGTCACATAAATTTTTATTTTTTTTATACCATGACATACGATAACATACGTTACAAATTCGCTTCTCACTACAGGGATCTCGGAAACGGTAAGAGATACGAACTAGCTTAAATAGGGGCAATGTTGCGTAATCAGGGGATCAACATTGTGCCTCTAAAAAATCAAGGCTAACATGATTAGTTTTCGAAATATTTGAGAAAAACCGAAATTTTGGATATCCGTTTTTGTTCCATTTCAGCCTTGTTTGAAGTGATATTGGAAAAAAGAACACTTTCTCATGGCAACAAAACTAATATAGACCTGTTCAGGAAAATAAAATTTATTTGATTTTTCTTTCTTTCTTAAGAACTGAATTTGGAATTCTTAAGATGAGACCACAGATTCTATTCTACCTATAAAATCTAGAACCGATTTCTTGAAACAAAATCGTTCACTGAATACGAAACATTATTCAACCAATCAACTTCTTCCTACGAAGTTCCGGAACTTCGTCTGATAGGTTCATTACACTGTCGCTGTTTTGAATGCTTTCTGAACTTGCCTTGTTACTTTCAGAATCGGATTGTTTTTTTTTTTTGTCTTAGTGAACTTTTTACTTTCTCAATGTTGATTACTTCAGGATTCAATTTATAGATTTTTTTTCTTAACCTTTCAGCAACTTCCATTTTAATCGCCTCTTTTTCTGAGGTGTCTGAGTATTTTTGTCCTGCCTTTCATTCTTCCACTATTCAAAAGTTTTCTTGGAGGTGTCTTAGGTAGAAGGGGATGAGGTGTAACAGTAGAGACTTCTGAGGTTGAACATATCTGATTAGAAGCTTGTGGGCAGAAAGTGATCATCGTGAAGAATATTGTAATATTTGTAAGTGGCGAAAGACTTTCTGCTGTAGGATATAGTTGCTTTCTCAACAAGGGGTTCTGGTCGATCAGTAACAGATGACATTAAATAGTCTTCATCTGAAAAAGGATAATTGTTGAACGAAAATATTCCTAGTTATTAAAAACCAGATGTAATATGTTTTAGGTTAGCTATAGCGTTATAAGCTCCACCAACAAGTTCTGCAATGTAGTATATGTCCACCAAACCGAACAAGCAACCAAATTTGGTCTAAATACAATGTCGTCATTATTATTTTCTAATTTGTACTTTTTAAGGAGTCGAGCTAAAATTGACTTCGATATTCTTTTATTTTCACTTCATACCGTCTGCATGGCTCGCAAAATAGTTGCATTAGACATAGTACTTTTTGAGTGTTCAGATTTGTATGTTCTGGGCATGTTGAAGAATTTTTATTTACCTGTAAAATAATGGTTAAAAGTTAAATTACTTAGTACATTCTGTTACAATTTTCCGTAAATCAGACCAAAAAGAAATATATGCTAGTAATTATTTAAAAAGAATATGTGAAATAATAAATATGCAAGTACGAGATCGTATATTAGGAGGAATGGGACATGTCCCATTTCTCCCTACCATAATGTACCATCCTCACTCATGTGACATTTTATTGAAGAAACTCCTTGTTTCATAGCCATACTAAGATTTAGTATAAATCAACCATGGTGAAATATAGTTTACATGCACTATTTTACTTAGCAAACATGGCAGATTTCAGGTAAAAATCAGGTAATGAATTTGTGTATACATAGCTACTTACTTTTTCAGTTGCAAAACTAATTTTTTTTGTAGAACACACTGCACTGAATACACATAAAGCTTCCATTACAGTTATTAGACTTCCGAGGACTAGAACTCAATTCCAGAGATGGATTTTGTGCACATAATATATTATATTATATTCAGATATATAACATTAACTATTACAATTAATAGTAAGTTCTAACATTGTACTTACCTATAATTAATTTCTACGTTTGTTCTACGAGATCTATGTTAGTCGGTGTGGCACCAGTGACAATAAGTCGTCTACGTCTACCGCTCAGAATTTTACATGTTACAAGTACAAAGTGACATTGTATATACAAAAATATATTATAATGAAGCCAGTTTCTTCCCAGAAACACCCTGCTATGTTTAGGAAATTTATTTAAAATTGCAGGTGATTCTTTACGGTGATTACGTGAATCTTTTATAAAAGAAACATAGGCATTCAATGTATACTAGCCTATTAGGGTGTTTTGTTTTTTCAAAAACTTGTCCCTGTCCCTACAAATTGAGATTAATAGTTGGCAATCTCACCAAGGTCCAATACTCCACTTGTCCACTTCAGCTGACATAGACAAATATAGTAAACTTCTGTGTAAAAAAAAGTATTATGTAAAAACAACTTACCTTTTCAAATAGTTTATCTTTAATTTCATGACTAAGCCATTTAGCTGATTGTAAGTGGAATCTTACATCAACTTTTGTATTAACTTTATTAACATTTTGCCCTCCTGGACCAGAACTTCTGCTATAAGTAATATTAAGTTCATCTATAGGAATATAACCACTGAATTTATCGTGTCTTTTATAAGTGGGCTTAAAAAAATTAAATGTTAATTATTTATAAATAAATAATAAATATACTTATTACCACATTTAAAGTAGTAAGTTTTAAACTACTGGTTGGATACAAATTATCTAATGAAATTGCACTTTTATAAGAAATTGCTTTTTTTAACATATCTTTACTATTTCCACGAATAAATATTTGCAGCAAACTTCTACTACAAATATTCATTTTCACTGTTTTTTATCGTTATTTCTTCTCTGATTTAAGACTAAAAATATTTTTGGTTATGTTGGGTCATAAAAGTTAGGTTACGTTTTAATTTAAGTTAAATTATCAGAGTAATAAATAAAGGGGAGACCACATTCCCTATTTCAAAGCACAATGTAAACATGTAACCTCAACCTTCTGAATGTTGATAAACAAATGGTCCCTGATACAGTGGCGTATCAAGCTGTATCACGGAAATGCTTACAATATACATATTATACTTTGATAAATTAGTGTCACATTCAAATTTTAGCCACACTGCTCTTATCTCAGGATCTTGGGGATATTCTATAAACACAAAACTAGTACTAGTATTCAGATAAACATAACAATTTAACAAATACGACACGATACACCCTTGCTGTAAGAACACCCATGGAAACAATGTCAAACTTACTTGTGAAAAGAAATAGCACTTATTTGGCCCTTTTCTTGAAATATCTGGCATATTATACACCACTTCAGCAGTTTTATTAAAAGTTAAGTTCAAAAACACAGTTTAAGAACACATAAAACACTCGGCTTGACCAATTTTGATTTCAAAATTATGGCGTCACTTGCTATATTAGGTTAATACTAGGCAATGTTGCCACTTCCGGCGCTTAATATCGCCAGAAATTTCAATAATGTATTGATAGATATGGACAGCCTATAATTATAACATAAGTCATAAAAAAATAGTGTCGTAGCCTTAAACATATTGCAATGTAACTAATTTGTAAATTGATTAAGGTCAAGAATGTGGTAGATCTTTGCAAGTTAATCAATGAAAATGACGGCTGTACCTAGCTATAAAGATAAAAATGTAACTTCGGCATCAATGTCAAGGACGTTTCAGGGACCAGATGTTTGTAAATACATTTACATCAAGGCTTCACTTTAGAATGTAAATAACGGTCTCCCCTTTATTTATTACTCTGATGTTAAATTCCAACCCTCTTCTTTGGGCGCATTCAGGGAAATATAGCACTCCAGCGCTTCAGCGCTTTACCCGCTATTCATAATTTTCAGTAATTCATATTTTGTAATTAATATTAATAATAATTAATATTATCCATAGATATTTTCATAGATAAAGTTGGATATTTTGTGCGTGAACCCATAGACGTAAACCTAACCCAAATTAATTTTATCGCTTGATGGCTTGATGGAACTATTCAGCGATCCAGCGGGAATAATATATGCTTTACCGCTTTAATAAAGCGCTGCAGCGCTTTAGGCTTTAATACAGCTCTGCAGCTATTTGAGTAAAGCGCTGAAGCGCTGCGGTTCTCTGAATGCGACCAATAATGGGCGCGCATTCAGGGAACCGCAGCGCTTCAGCACTTTATTCAAATAGCTGCAGCGCTGCAGCGCTTTATTAAAGCGGTAAAGCATATATTTTTCCAGTGATGGGTTTTTAGCCGCTAATTATATATTTAGCCAATGCTAATTATATAATTAGCATTTGGCCGGCTAAAAATATTATAATTAGCCGTTAGCAGAATAAATAGTTTTTTTAATTTTTCACACATCAGAATAACTTTTTCGCAATTACCAATAAAATATCTATTTATTCTTACCTACTAGGTAGGTAAGCATAATAGGTATTATTAGGTCATCATATTATAAGTCATAGATAAGGAGAAATTAAATCTAGAGATAGGGATTATTATGTATTTTATTTTATAATATCGCAATCCTCATCATTTATTTAAGTCTCCGAATTAAGTACATCAAAAATAAAAATAATCGTACAAATTAAAAAATAAAAATATAAAACAAACTAAATTAAATTAAAAAATAAATCAAAGTTCCAATATACCTCCCTATGATGCCATTTTTAACACTGGCACTATAATAATTAGCCTGCTAATTTTGAAACGATTTTTAGCCGACGGATAATTAATGATAATTATCCGGCTAATTATAAATGGATAATTATCCGGCACATCACTGTCAGTGATGGGTTTTTAGCCGCTAATTATATATTTAGCCAATGCTAATTATATACTTAGCATTTAGCCGGCTAAAAATATTATAATTAGCCGTTAGCTAATCTCATCATTTAATTAAGTGGATCAAAAATAAAAATAATCGTACAAATTAAAAAATAAAAATATAAAACAAACTAAATTAAATTAATAAATAAATAAAAGTTCCAATATATCTCCCTATGAGGCCATTTTTTCCACTGGCACTATAATATTTAGCATGCTAATTTTGAAAGGATTTTTAGCCGACGGATAATTATCGATAATTAGCCGGTTAATTATAAATGGATAATTATCCGCATTGATGTGCCGGATAATTATCCGTTTATAATTAACCGGATAATTATCAATAATTATCCGCCGGCTAAAAATCCTTTCAAAATTAGCAGGCTAAATATTATAGTGCCTGTGGTAATAATGCCCTCATAGGGAGATATATTCAAACTTTTATTTATTTTTTTAATTGAATTTACCTAGTTTGTTTTATTTTTTAATTTGTATGATTATTTTTATTTTTGATGTTTGGGGTATTATAAAAAAAACACAAAATAATCGCTATCTCTATATTTAATTGCTCCTTATCTATGACTTATAATATGATGTAATACCTATTACATATGCTTACCTACCTAGTAGACAGGTAGATACATGAAGAGATATTTTATTGGTAATTGCGAAAAAGTTATTCTGATGTGTTAAAAATTAAAAAAAATGTATATTCTGTTATCGGCTAATTATAATATTTTTAGCCAGCTAAATGCTAGTTATATGTACAGGTTCCGGCAGGGAGGTATGGTGTTTTTGAAACAACTGTTACGCGCGGCAGTGTCGAGCGAATGTTTTCAGGATGGCTGATATCTACTCGTCCTGCAATCCATTTTAGTAGCCATGGAGCCGTGGTCTGTGGCACATCGTGTGTTTATTTAGGTTGTGTTCCGATATTATCCGCGACCAACCAGGATTTCGGTTAACCGAAATATTGGTAAACCTGAAAAATGTGTAATTAAGGAACTAGCTGGTTAATCAACATGGATGATGAATTGTTTTTATTGGGATTCATTCAACCTTAAATACCTTCATATTCCGTGCTTAACTATTACTCTAGTCTTCAGTCAAAAAATAAATGAAACAGCAGATAATTTGGTATATTATAGTAAGATATAAGTAGTTTATAAGTAGATATAAGTGTAGCTTTCAGTCGACTTGGTCAAGTGGACTACAGAATACAATACAGAAAAGTAGAATTTATAAATATTTATTATAACACTTAACGCAAGAACACCACCCCATCTGCCTTCACCATATAAACAAAATATAATTAAAATCGTTGAGAGAATTGATTTTTCTTCTCTCAACGCTAAAACCTAACCTGCTAACTCTTCGGTTGATCAATGTACCGCTCCCAGAGCACGGTCAATATTTTGACGTTTGGTTAACCTTTTTCAGGTGACCACAGTTCCAAAATTAAACAATTTTCAGGAATTTTTATTTAATGGAACGCTTAACCGGGATTTTGGTTAACCAAGTTTAATATCGGAACACAACCTTACAATAGAGACTTAAAGCAAAGACACAAAAGTATACGTTACGCTTTGACGTAAACGCAAAAATCATGCAACGTTATAGAATTAAAAAACCGTCTTAAAGCCATATATATATATAATACTACTATATCGCGTATTTCCTATGTTAGCCCATAAGCGGTGTCTCCGAAAACATTAAAGGACAAAAGATATAGTGCTATACTGTTCCAGAGACCCTTTGTTCGATTTGCGCATGCGCAATCTCCATGGTTACGGAAGCTGACACACTGTTTATAGGCTGACAGACTTCCCAACTTTCAACTTTTTTTAAAAGAAGTCGGTAGACAGAGATGCAGTATTTATGCTGCATGCTTATTGGATGTCGCGAAATTCGTGCGCATGCGCATATTTGACTAAGGTACTCTCGATAAGGATAGAGATTGTATGTCAGCGCCGTGATGTTTTCGGAATTTTTGGGCCTCTATCTGCGATATAGTAGTAGTAGGTTTGTTCCTACACAGCGCCAAATTATCAGCAAACTGTCAGGAGTCTGCGCAGAACATATTTACCCGTTCCAACACAATCATTCTCAGGTAATATTTTACCGTTCCAACAAAAAAGTGACTAGGTTTCAAACGGTTTGGTGACTGTCAAATCGATTTGAAGATTATTTAGAAACTACTAGTCAGACGCATGCGTAGTGGATATTGGATAAAATGAAAATGGCAAATCTTAACTTAACTAACCTAAATTTTTAGAGAAAGTCGATTATTTAAATAGTGTTCGAAGTGTTATAATTTTATTTTTATTATGTGTGATATTACAAGTGAAGGCGAGAGTAATCTCATCAATATATTCCGAAATTATTTGCCACATTTTTTTCAGATTTGGAATTTGCAGGGCTCTAACTTTATTCCGGTATTTCTTATATAAATGTCGCGAAATTTGTGCGCATGCGCATATTTGACTAAGGTAGTCTCGATAAGGATAGGGATTGTATGTCGGCGCCGTGTTGTTTTCGGAATTTTTGGGCCTCTACCCGCGATATAGTAGTATTATATATATGCTTAAAGCATCCTTCAAGACGTAAACGTACGTAGAGATATTTTTTCCTGTTACTTGCATCATATTAATTTGTATCAAATTCCATCTTCCTGTATCTTCATAGAGGTTGTGACCTACGACTTCTCTCGCAAGATGTAAATTGCCCTCTGTAGTAAAACGAATTATTTTTTGTGAATCCATCCAAAGGTAAACAGTAAACACTTAAAATCTATTAAAAATGTTGTAAACTGTAACACCCCGACAAAAATCAAAAAAAGATATATGTTGTATGAAAAACTAACCAAAACCACAGCTTGTGCCAAAACGCAACAGAAAATCGAAAATTATATTTGACAACACCATTCGTGACTAATCGTGTATTTTCGACGTCGACCTCGGCTCAATACGACTGCGTTCACTAGGTACGTACGTGCCCGTAAGTATACGTCACACGTAAACGTAAACGTACACAAAATTACCACTGCGCGTGAGTACATGTCAATTTCTGCGTTTACGTATACGTTCATGGCACTGCTATAAGTCTCTATCAGGTAAGTTTATTGAAACAGCGTTCTGTTGTGCTCACGCAGCGACGATTTCGAAACCATTTTAACATTGGTCGGCATGGTCGCGTTCCAAAACGCGATACCATTTTGAAGTGGGTGAATAAATTTCAAACAACAGGATCGTTGAGACCTGGGACGACTGCACGGGGAGGAGATCGAACAGTGCGAACCCCCGAAAACATTGAAAGGGTATATCGTCGCTGTCTGAGCACAATAGAACGACTAGTTTCAATAAACGTATTGTAAATAAACACGTGATGTGCCACAGACCACGGCTCCATGGCTACTAAAATGGCATTGCGGAACATGATTCCATATATATAATACTACTATATCGCGGGTAGAGGCCCAAAAATTCCGAAAACAACACGGTGCCGACATACAATCTCTATCCTTCTCGAGAGTACCTTAGTCAAATATGCGCATGCGCACGAATTTCGTGACTTCCAATAAGCATGCAGCATAAGTACTGCATCTCTGTCTACCGACTTCTTTTAAAAAAAAGTTAAAAGTTGGAAAGTCTGTCAACCTATAAGCAATGTGTCAGTTTCCGTAACCATGGATATCGACAAAATCTGCGCATGCGCAAATCGAACAAAGGGTCTCTGAAACAATATAGCACTATATCTTTTGTCCTTTGATGTTTTCGGAGAAACCGCTTATGGGCTAACATAGGAAATACGCGATATAGTAGTATTATATATATGCATGATTCATGATACATGGAACATGATTGCGGAACGAGTAGATATCAGCCATACTGAAAACATTCGCTCGACACTGCCGCGCGTAACAGTTGTTTCAAAAACACCATACCTTCCTGCCGGACCCTGTATAATTAGCCAGTGATGTGCCGGATAATTATCCGTTTATAATTAACCGTATAATTATCGATATATAACCGTCGGCTAAAAATCCTGTCAAAATTATAGAAGGCTGATAATGGCCTCCAATAGACCATTTGTATGATTATTTTTATTTTTGATGCTTGCGATATTATAAAATAAAACAGAAAATAATCGCTACCCTAGATTTAATTGCTCCTTATCTGCTATGACTTATAATATGATGACTTAATAATACCTATTATGCTTTCTTACCTATAGGTAAGGTATATGAATAGAGATTTTATTGGTAATTGCAAAAAAAAATTTCTGAAGTGTCAAAAATTAATAAAACAATGTATGTATATTCTGTTACGGCTAATTATAATATTTTTAGCCGGCTAAATGCTAGTTATATAATTAGCGGCTAAAAACCTATCACTGTTATCCGGCTCATCACTGGTTAGTACCAAGCTTATCGCTGGTATCAAGAAGTAGTTCGCGCCAACTACTTTGTTTTAGATCAGCGAACTAGTTCGTTTAGTTCCCTACAAAGAATCGTTCGTCTTAACTCGTTCGTTCGCGAACTAAAATACTACCCATCACTAATAGATAATAGATATTCTGTGATCACTACTGTAGCCTGTAACCTGTAGCCAGCGTTGCCAGGTCTGGGACTTTCGTACCAGATCTGGCACTTTTGAATCTGGGACGCGGTACGAGAGCACTGATTTCTGGGACGTTTTGCTTAATTTCTATAAGTGAAAATCTGGTGTTCCTTTAACCGTATACAACCAACGCTTTAACCTTGCCCATGGTCGTATTTCGTTCTTTGTCTGTGGTGATATTTCTGTTATCAATAAATAATGAATGACTGATTTCTGTCCTTCTGTGATCTATGATACTATTGATTCTCATTCGTGTTCGAAATTCAACGAAATATAAAATATAAAGCCATTTTACCTTTTTTAATTTAAGTAGGATAGGGAAAATATAGAGATAGGTATTTTCTGAATATTACAGCAATATAAAAAAGAATTCAATAATGAAACCTGGCTACTTATAATTTTCTTTCAAATTTACCCCCCACCTGTTCGCAGTTGGTATGATGAAACAAAAATCTGGGACCTTTTCATGACCTGATCTGAAAAAATTAGTAATTCTAGCAACACTGCCTGTAGCTAATTTCAAACATGTTTGGTTTGAGCAAGAGCAAGGATTTGATGACTTCAAACTTCAAGTGTTCAAGAAGACGAAAATTGTGAAAGATGTGATTATTCTTTGAATACCAATTTATTAAAAAAGAAAACATCCAAAATTAAGTTTAATCTTTTTTATCGAAATGTGAATAAAAATCTTTTTATTATTTTTTTTTATAAAAATGTATTCATCCGAAAATTTTACGCAAGAATCTAGTGACGATTCTCATTATAGAGAATCAATTTTTTCTGACTGTACGGGCATAACACCCAAATTTAAATTTCCGCCTCCTCCCAGACTAATAAAAAGTGCAAACAATTCATATTGCTCAACAGCTTCAGACAGCTCAAATAATGAAATATTCAGTAGAAGTTTTAACATTGTGAGAAAGAAACGCCACAGACTAGACTTTGCAAAGAAATTACCACCTCTAGGAATTTACTGGGACATAGAAAATTGTCATGTGCCTAAAGGCAAAAGCGCTTCAGATGTTGTACAAAGAATTAGGGATGTTTTTTTAGAAAACTACCGAGAATCAGAATTTATAGTGGTTTGTGACGTAAAAAAGGAAAATCCACAAATAATACAAGAATTACATGATTCACAAGTACTTACCTTAATTAATAGTGTTATAACTAAGTTTGTAAATAATTTAATTTTAGGTAAATTTAATTCATGTATCTTCAATTTCTAAAAATGCTGCGGATGAAAAGTTACGTCAATCATTAAGAAGATTTGCTGAAATACATTCGGCTCCATCAGGAATTGTTTTAATTTCTGGAGATATTAATTTTGCTGCTGATTTATCTGATCTCAGACATCGAAAGAAAATAAGAGTGATATTAGTACATAATGTAAACGTAGCTGAGGCTTTGATCTTATGTGCAAATGAGCATCATTCTTTCACAGAGTTAATGAAAAATTTACCAATAAGTAGGACAAAAGTAAGTAAGATTTACAGATGCTTAATGCTCTAAGGGGATAGCTACCCTTACAATACCTACATGCACACAATTTTGGACATTATATTGCATTATGGTACCTACATTACACTGTTTTATGATACGTTACCTTACATTATTATTCCATTACGTTAAATTACAGTAAGTTGTGTGTTATAACGGGTAGACATCTCCTAAGCGGATAATTAAGATTCAAATTACTTTTATTTTTTTTTGTAAGACTGTGTTATGAGACTAGGGGGTAGAGGTAGATTATGCAATATGATTTTTAACACTCATATTACAGTTTCATCTTCCGGCGATGGTTCTAGACCATCTAGGCGAAGAGCCGAAATACCTACTTTACTTCATATAGGTTTATACTCTAATTTAAATGAATTTAATTGAAAAATTCTACATGCACAACCCAGCGTCGTTATTTATTATCCGATTTTAAAAATCAAAAAAACAGATAAAATCGCCTAAAAAACACTATAATTTGGCATAAAAAATATTTTAAAAAAACTTCAAAATACTTTGCGGCAGTCAATTTTTTTTTAAATCGCAAGGTATATATTTTTTCACTAATATTTGTAAAGATTTTTTTTCTGAATCCAATGGTATATATGACAACGATATAGGTATTTGGACGTAAGAAAACATGATAAATTGGAAAATACTGTCTATAAATTTAAAATTAATAATTCAAATTAACATCAAAAGTCATGGGAAAGAAAACAATCGACGATCATAAGTCAACAACTGTGGCATCTGTCAACTTGTAAGTACATAAGAGGCTTGTGTTAGTTGTGTGAAAGTTTAAAATCGTACTTTTATTTACAAAATGAATAATAGTGAGCTTACTGATATGTTACAAGTATATTTTGAAAATGGGAAAAATAGCTATCAAGCAGTGCCACATATCAGCAATGTTTTCCTATGAAAAAAGCCCCAAGCCACCAAAAATTCCGTAGATTAGAACAAAATTTAAGGATGTTCGATTCATTTAAGAAGCCGAAAAGAGTGGAGCGAAGATTTCGGGATGAAAATCTACAATTAAATGTCCTACTCTGTGTTGAAGAAAACTCAAATACATCTACACGTGAAATTGCACATAATATTGGATCATGTCAAAAAACAGTACACAGTATTTTAAGAAAATATAAATTTAAGCCCTACATATCGCAAAAGGTACACTCTTTAGAAGAGAATGATTATAATAGAAGGTTGCAGTTTTACCATTTTTATTTAAATACGTTGAGAGCAAATCCAGATTTTTATAGAGAAATAATTTGGTCAGATGAATGTACATTTACAAATAGTGAAGTTTTCAATAGATATAATCACCGGATATGGAGCCAAGAAAACCCAAGAGCCATAGTGAAAGTTGAAACTAATTATCAAAGAAAATTTTCTTTAAACGTATGGTGCGGAATATTAGGAGACACACTTGTAGGTCCAATTTTTATTGGTGAAATTCTCGACCAAGGAAAATATTTGCGGTTGCTAACAAATCATCTGCAGATTTTTTAGAAGATTTACCGCTTGCCCAAGTGAATAGGACATTTTCAGCAAGATGGAGCTCCTGCCCATAATGCTCGTACTAATGTTAATTTTTTAAATGAACAATTTGGGGAACATTGGATTGGAACGCACGGGCCAATACGGTGGCACGCTCGATTCCACGATATTACACCCTTAGACTTTTTTCTGTGGGGTTATATTTAATTTAATTTAATTTAATTTATGTAGCACATTGCTATTCCTTTACAGTTACAATATTATTCTTTACAATATAGAAATAATCCATTCAAACACATTTAGTACATACCCTTAATATACAACAAAAAGAGCACCTAATATTCTACACCGACTATACAAAAATTCATGCATAAGTTCCTTTCAACATTCTCTTAAATGTACTTATATTTTGAATTAACTTAAATTCTTCACTAAGACTATTATATTTCTTAATTCCCCTGCAGAAAATTGAGTTCTGCCCTGCACTTGTTCGATTCCTATGCAAAATGAAATCTTGCCTCCCTCTCGTATTGTAATCATGCACGTTTTGAAATGTTTCCAACAAATTTTGTAAATACTTAGGTTCTTTCCCTAATTTAATTTTGTGAATAAAAACCAACACATTGAATTCCAGTAACCTTTGTACATTTATCCAACCCAAAGCAGCCAACATGTCCCCAATCCCTGTGTATCTATTGCTACCCAGTATTATTCGCATTGCCCGATTCTGCAATTTCTGTAAACGACCAATACCCCCTTGGCTAGCTAAATATAAAACAGTGCTACAATAACAAAAATGAGGCAATATTATAGTATTGTAAACCAGTTTACGAGATTTTATAGTTAAAAACCAACTAACCCTTCTGAGAACTCCAATTTTTTTAGCTATTTTTTTGCATACATAATCAATTTGTTTATTAAATTTTAAATCTGCGTCAATTATAACTCCTAGATATTTAATTTCGTGAACTACTTCTACAGTTTCCATACCTATTTTAAATTCTAGTTGATTTGTGAAAAATATATCTATATGATTTCTTACCAATAATCATGCCCTTTGTTTTACAAACATTCAGTTTTAATTTATTTACTTGCATCCACTCATTTACCGTTTCTAATAATTCGTTTAATTTAACAACAAGACTCAGTATGCATGTATCCGATAAATATATCACTGTATCGTCTGCAAATAAATGGTATTGAGCATTCTCCAAAATCATCGATATATCATTTATATATAAAATGAATAACAAGGGTCCTAGTATACTACCCTGTGGTATTCCGATGTTAATATTTAACTCTCCAGACACATATTCTTCATACTTAACTTTTTGTCTTCTATTGTTCATATAATCCTTCAACCAGTTTAAAACCCTCCCCTTAAAACCTAATGCTTCCAGCTTTTGAAGCAGCTTACTTCTATCAATAGTTTCGAAAGCCCGTTTTAAGTCCAAAAAATCACAGCTGTTACTCTCCCTTCATCAAGGGCTTCTTTCCAATCATTTATAACATATTGTAGGGCACTTTCACAGCTATGATTATCCCTGAATCCAGATTGAAAGTCACATATTAACCGGTTATCTGAAATGTATTCTAATATTTGTAAGTAAACAATTTTCTCTAATATTTTCTCAAATGCAGGTAACATATTAATTGGTCTGAATATTCAAGATAAACTTTAACACATCTAGAGAACATTAATATTCAAAGAGAAAGCATTGTCAATACTTGCAATACAATACCTTCTCAAATGCTATTAAAATCGACTCAAGCTATAAAAAGACGTTGTCAGTTGTGTATTGAACATAATGGAAGGCAGTTTGAGCAATACATTTAATCCTTATTTTTCTCTTTAATTAATGTTTATATTTTTTTGCTATAAGAATAATATTGTAATATTTTTTTTTATTAAAACATTAAACATTTTTAAACAATTAACATTGCGTTTTCTGTTTTAATATTTTTATTAAAAAATAATTTTAAATAGAGAATAATATTGAGATACCACTCAATTGTTACATAGTTAAAAACGATGTTCAAGAAATTTTAAGAATGAAAATAGGTACCTACCTAATAAGTAACATAAGAAATTAATTTAATACATGCCACTGTTGTTGACTTATGATCGTCGATTGTTTTGTTTCTCATGACTTTTGATGTTAATTTGAAATTATTAACAATTTTAATTTTATAGACAGTTTTTTCCAATTTATCATGTTTTCTTACGTCCAAATATATCGTTGTTATACAGCCTTATACAGAACCCATATAAAAAACTTTGAGGATATGTGCATCTTTAAATAAGAAATTGATATCACCAAAAAAATTGTAATAAAAGTAATTAGGTAATTAGTAATATTAATAATTAAAGTTATACCATTATAAAGGACTAAGTAGATGGGCAACTGTACTTCAACAAGATTGGATATACCACATTCCGACAAAAAACAGTAAACAAGTTTTTTGTACCTGGAACGTCTATCTATCTTTAAGTTTATTTTAAAGTAAAAACGCTGCAAATCTTTTTTGCGCCGGGCGCGCCGGTTTCTTTCGTGCTAGCTAGTTTGCATTGTCAGTCCCAAGGTCACTCCATTACAGTGGACCAGTATCCAGCGGCGTGCAATAAAAATTTTTTAAATAGTTTGCAGACCCCGCCAAAAAAATTTCTTTTTGCACTACCACATTTCTACATGTATGTTGAACATCCCCAAATTTTATTTTCGATAGGTTCTGAATAACCCTGTATATCATTGGATTCGGAAAAAAAATTTCTACAAATATTGGTGAAAAAATATATAACTTGCCATTTAAAAAAAAATTGCCATTGCCTGTCGTCATGAAGTAATTTAAATTTTTTTCAATATTCTTTATGTCAAATTATATTGTTTTTGATGCGATTTCATTTGTTTTTTTGATTTTTAAAATCTGATAATAAATAACGACGCTATAGCATTAGCCGTTTTTTGTGCATCACCCTGTATATTAGGAATACCGATACTCGTTAATTTTACTACCCACTATCCATTAATTACCCGGTACCCGTTAATAACCCGGTATACCCGTTATCCGTTATTTACTCGTTACCCGTTATTTACCTATTACGGCGATATCAACCTATAGAGCTCATGAACTGCTCAAGAGCTCAAGCTCAGTGCTCACGTTCTCTGCTCCCTCCCCAAATTAGAATATCGCCAAACCTGTTAACAGCGCCGGCAACACAAAACAGCAAAAGACAGGTTGTCATATGAGTCACACGGAGGTTGACCGAGTGCAGATGCTTAGAAAGTTATCGGGTATTTAACGGCTTATCGGGAACTAAAACGGGAACCGGGTAGCGAGTTGTTACCGGGTACCCGTAATATAAATTCCTTGGTACCCGTCGGCATCCCTAATGTGTATATATATATACAGGGTTATTCAGAACCCATATAAAAAATTTTGAAAATATGTGCGTCCTTAAATAAGAAATCGATATCACCAAAAAAATTGTAATAAAAGTAATTAGGATTTCCCGTAAACAATGTTTAAAGTTATACCATTATAAAGGACTACGTAGCTGGGCAACTGTACTTCAACGAGATCGGATATACCACATTCCGACAAAAACATCTAAAAGATGTAAACTACATCTTTTAACTTATAACGAATTTTTATTGATATTTTAATTAAAAAAGCATTTCGCTTTAGTATTTTGGTAATCAGAAGGGTTTGACAGTCAGTACTATCGATTCCGGTTAGCAATACTTCTCATAGTGTGCCCTGGGAATATAAAATTCAATGAAATGTAATAGCCCATGTTAATTGCCATTAGTCAAATGAAATGGGAAATTTCTACTAAACAGTTCGCGCAACAAATTCAGGAATAGACCAACAAATTAGCACATAATTACCACCAAATTATGAGATAAATTATTATGAAATTACCAGTTGGTCATTAGTGTGACAGATTCGAGACAGTGTATCTACAAAGCAACTTAATCTTCTGTTTTTTCACAATTTTTTTACAATCCCTATTTTTCCTCAAGATTTTACGAATTTTAAAGTTCACCATATTCAGGGTGATTGATTGAAACCGTCCATTAGAAGTATTAGGAGAACCACTCGTTATTTTTTTCTGAAAATTTGCACACGAACATAGTCGGCTATGCTCTATTCAGTGAAAATATTTTCAAAATGTTGCACTTTCGGTTAATGCGGAAGTGGCTGTCAACTTCATTCATTTAAATAGAATGGTATATTTTTTATTGAATTTTTAGATTGTACGGGATATTTTAGGGGTAGTTTTATCAAATTTCCCTGTACCTAAATTCAGCCATTTTTGAGATACTTCAATTTTTTTTTAAATTTTGGGTTTTGCACCACGACAGGTTGAATTATCTCCTGCGGTTCTTTTTGAATTCAAGAAAATGATATTAACAGTACATTGATGCTTTCCATATTTGCCAATTATTGGCAGGGTGTTCAGAGTTCATTTCCTTTTAGCACAAATTCGACCTATCAAAACTTCATTATTTTAAATACAATGGCCCGATTTTTTTCCCATATTCTGATGCATAATTAAATTCTGCATCGATCTGTATTAGCATTCCGTATACCTTTATAGTGATGTAAAATTCTCGAGCACGTATTTTTGGAGAACGTTCTCCGAGCACGAACGAACATGAACGAGAATAAACGAGCACAAACGAAAAAACCCCTAGAATTTATATTTGGGGTGTAGTGAAGTATTTAGAAACTTCTTCTGAAAATGCTTAAAATTCTCAAAATGCTGAAAGTGCTCAAATTGCTCCTAATGCTTTATATGAAAATAAGAGTGTATTCATATTCTGTGTTAAATAATACAGTCTAAATAATGCAGCCTAACATCAAAAAAAAAAAAAAATATTAAGTAAAAAAAATAGCAAAACTTAAATAACATGCATGTAGAAACATAGTGTAAGATAAATATAGTTTTGACATAGTAGCTTATAACTTAAATATAAAATATTTTTTTATTTAAAAAAACTTTATATAAGAAAAATCAAATTGCAATCTCAATATGCCGTTGACATTTCATTTGCATTTTCCTGGCAAACTGATGACCACAATTTGTAAAAATGTCCCGGTCAAGTTTCTGAAACTTTTAAATTATTTTTTTATCTTCTAAAATGTATAGGTAATTCCGTTTTAGTTTGTTTTAAATGTTATATACAATCCACTATTCAATTTAAGCGCCACATTGAATTTTCCCGTTTAACGTTGACCAATATATATCCTTATCTTGGACACAATTTATAAATTAAATTTGTAAAATTTAATATTTTGTTGCACTACGTAATAAAATATTTATAAAATACAGGTACTTACTTATTGTTATTAATTGACCTCTTACGGATTTGGCACATTTCACATTTTATTAAATGATTTCCAACCGTGTGGCATACCAGCTATATTCATTATTACAAAATTTGCACGAATAAACGTCTTTACCATTTCGTTTTTTACAAAAAAGAAATCAAATGGCTCGCATTTTCTTCTGAGCATATTAATTAAAGTATATTCAACTCTATATTCAATCACACTGAAGTACCTAAATATCTGCTAAATATATGTATAAAAAAATTTAACACTAATCTAACCTAACAACACTCGCTGAACTTTATGCAAATAATCGAATGTTTAACTAAATCAAATAACAAAATAAAACAAGGGGATCCACAGAGGCAGCATGATGCAATGCACGCAGATGAAGCGCGCTGATTGACCGGGATTGTGCTGAAAATTCTCTTTTGTGCTAAGTGAGAGCGATCTATCGTGCGCGAACGTTCGCGAATGTTCTCCACAGCACGAAGGGAACGTTCTCCCCTTTACATCACTATACCTTTATATCCGTATACTCCGTATATCTTTAACAGTTTTACTATTACAAAAGGATTTTGTTAGATTTGTGCAAAATTAATTTTAAATTATTACTATCATTAGTAGTTAGCTATGAAAATTATAGTTAACTTCATAATTATTCATAATTAGCTAGTAGTAGTAGTAGCAGTGGGGCGGCCAAGACCTGGCAAGTAGGCCGCAAGCGGGCCCTTTTTACCTACCCCTGTCGTCCCTACCTAGCTTCATCACCTCTTCCCTCGTCGAACCTACCCGACCTTCTAATGTAGGTCAGAATGTCGGTCCATTCAAGGGAACTAACCTCTTCCCCTTGCAACTCCCCAGCCCCCCAGACGTCGTGTCTCAGTCTGCCAAAAGCCGCGCACTCTGCCAAGAAGTGGGAAGGCGTTTCATCGCCCTCCCCACACTTTGGGCAGATAGGGTCTCCCTCAACACCCATCAATGATAGATGTCTTCTAAGCCTGCAATGACCCGTTAAAACTCCCACCAACTGGTTTAGAGCCTTGCGGCTACGACTTAACAACCAGGGCATCGGCCCTTTCGTTCCCCGGGATTCCACTATGACCTGGTACCCATACCAATTTCACCTCTTTTCCTCTGGCCAGCTTCTCCAGGGTATCTCCGCACTCTTGGACAAGGGCGGATCTTGTCCTTGGAGATGCTAAAGCCTTTAAGGCTGCCTGACTGTCGGAGCAGAAGTAAATATTTTGCTCCGGACAGTTCCTTCATAATTACCTATATTTGCCATTATTGTTGTGTCAATTGTGATTGTTAATCGAATTGTGTCATCAAAAAAATGGAAAACCTGCATTATTCAAACACGGATATTTTGAACTTATTTTATATTCATGAAGAAAATTATATGATTATTTCAAGAACTTGTCGCGTATTCAACGAGAGGTATCCACATCTCCCTCTAATGAATAGTAGAAATTTAAGAATGTTACCTAAAATTCATAAATAATGATTTGGTCTAATAATTTTTAATAAAATTTATAAATATTCAATGTGTTCTGCATTTTGTTGCAACCATTTTAATATTCTTTTGTGGGTTTCTTCATCTCTCGTTGAATACGCAACATATTTTCTGAAACTTCTTTTAAAGTAACAAATTCTGACACCTTTTCCATTGTCATATGTGCATTAAGCGCAGAGAAATCTCTGAGACTACTAACTTGAGGTTCAAAGCAGCAGAGTGCAGATTTCTCATAAATTGGTGGAGGTACAAAATGTATTTCAGTGTAACAAATTATTATCAACAAAGGTAACAAAATCTTCTACTGTTTTTTTCACAATTTTTTTACTCAACATAGTTTTCTACAATGATTACAAATTTTAAAGTTAGAAACAGTTCAAATTAAAAATATCTGGAATACCATGGATTCTGAAAGTAATATTAAAATAACAGATTCTGACACCTTTTTCATTGCCGAACGTGAATTAGGCACCGAGATATCGTGGAGTCTGTTAACTTGAACTTAAGTATGCACACTGTAGATTTTTCGGAAATGGGTTAAAAAAGTAACAAACTCCAATAGTTTTTTTACAGTCTGCTAAAAATGGTTTGATAACTTGATGTACATACTTACTTTATATTGATGGAGAATGTCATAAAATAATTACAAGAATCTGTAGAACTTTCAACCAGCATTTTCCTCTGCTGCTACCCATGACGGAAAAAACTTTAAAAGAATGGAATCCAATTTTTTGAATTTTGGAAACAAATGCTGTCAAGGAAATAATCAGTCCAGTAACTTCGGATGAAAATAACATGACTACCTAAAAAAAAATATTATTAAATGGAAGATCGATGGATTCGATCATTGTCTGTGGCCATCATGATCAATGGACTTTTACATCACTTGATTTTTATTTATGGGGTTGCATAGAACCAGTAGTTTATATTAGTTCCGTATTTTTGGTACATAGTTGAGTTATATTTTCAATTTTGTTTTCTTTATTCATAATGTTTGTTTATATTGTAGTCTTGTTGTTTTTTAGTTTCATCATAGTTTCTTTGATGAAGTTGTACTATAATCGTGGCTAATTTAGTATCAATTTCTATGAACAATCTTCTAAAATTGAAGAAAATAGAGATATCTCAAAAAGTTTAGTTTTAACCTCTACAAGGGTGTCTTATTTGACTTTAAAAAGTTTTCGCTACTTGAATTTTCTAAAATGTAACTAGACATATAGAACATTTGGTATAGCATTATTAAATGACATCTGTCAAAATTTTAGCCTTTAACCCTTTATTTTTTTTAGGTAAATTTCCATACCCCTACATTATTAATGATATCTAATCTTCCATTAAATTTTGAGAAAAAAAGGATAAGGAATAGATTGCGCATGCTCATTGAAAACTGTGGTGGAAAAATTTTGGATATTGCCTGTGAAGATGGACTTGCCACAATTAAATTTGGAAATATGGATGCGGCCCTAAGGTTTGTAATATATTAAATATTGAACATTAAAACACCACATAGATTAGATTACTCCTAAAGGGCTTCGCAAACCAAAGCGGTAAACGGTAGCGGTAGAGGTACCGGTAAAAACGCGGTAGCGGGATATCGCTCTGTTAGTCAAACCAGAGCGGTTCCTTGGACAGTCTTTTGGGTGGTATTATTGTATTAACTAAATATTGTTAGGAGACAGTGGGTTGAAGATTTACTATTGCTGGCGATAATAGAAGATAATGTATGAGGTAGAAAAATGAATTACATTTAGCTTATGTAAATAAAAAATAAATAATATTAATAGCAAGAAAACGAGAAAATGGCTAATTGCAAAAGCGTCAAGTGTTTTGCATAATTATTTAAGAAACAAAAAATTTGATGCCCAATCTACCTACTAAGTTTCTAGAACCGCCTGACACTGAAATCACAGCATTTAATCCTATGCGAAATTACCCCAGAAGAGCAGTACAAATGGCATTTCAAATAAGAGATGACTTGGTTAACTTTTATTTAGTACTTACTGTCTTCATTTAAAGCTTCTCCTATCTCTTGCCAGATTTTATCCTTTTTCCTAATATTCTTATATTCAGGGTGGCTTAAATCAAATAAAATAGGATGTATTTTGACGAATTCAATTAATTTTTTGATTGGTATTTTTATGTACGGTACGCGGTACACGGCGGTCAACTGTGTCTACAGCGATACACAATTGTATCGCTGTAATACCGCAGCGTCTTCGCGGTATATCGCTGCCGGTTTGAACACGTACATTTACCGCCGTGTAAACACCGACCGCTGTACCTCTACCGCTGCCGCGTACCGCTCTGGTTTGCAAAGACCTTCAATCGAAAGCCAAAGGCTGTTTAGGAGGGGGTTATTATATAGACAAATTATAGCAACACAATTTTGTTTCCAACAATATTTAAAACAATAGCTTTTGATTACATTAGTGCCCAAGCATTTGGTCCAATCAAAAAATGCCATTTTAATTTACCGCCTAAATTGTTAGGGATTTTGTGACCGTCACCAATTTTTAGGTTGCCTTCTCTACTTTTTAAAATTTGAAATCATTTAATTGTTATTACATATTATATTACATTTATATTTTCAACGTAAAAATATAACTTTTAAAAGTGATTTTATATTGTGTTTGAGTGACCATGGTGTGTAGTGTGCAAAAATATTGGCAATTCAAAGGATGGGTGCGGTTTACACAGGTAAATAACCATGCATAAACATAGAATCGACGATAACGAGAGGGATTGTCAATGATTTTACAATTTTTTTTTAATAGTAAATATTAAATTCTATTATAAATAGTGTAGTAAATATTATACACATAATATGTGTATAAATTGTTCTTGAATATGTAAATATTAACTTTGTATTTACTAAAATAAAATATTCTAATTTGTACTTTTAGTTTTATAATTAGTATTTTCACCCCTTAAAACATAGTCGCTCATGCCCTTGGGCACTGACAGAAAATTCCATGAAATTGAGGTTATGTCTTTTGTTATTCTTGGAAACGACCGTTTTATATACTGAGAAATAGGCAATTACTTATCTATACATATTTGATCGGTGGGTTATACATTGAACAAATGCAGGCAAATACCCCATATCCACAGACATTGCCAGTGCCGGTAATCGAACCCAGACCATAATAGTCAGTATGACCGATAAATGCTGCCACAACATGCTCTAATCCATTGTGCTACCGAGGTGGTCTGGTCTGGCCTGATATACAGGGTGGTCTGTGTTTAAATGATGAAATTTTGAGAAACAATAGATGAGGTGAAAATAGTTGGATTTTGCTATATAGACTTATTTAGAAAAATTGACTATTTCCAAGGTACAGGGTGTTCAAGTTGATTGAAAATAAATAATTTTTGGCTAATTCTCGGAAACCAACAATTGAATTATTTTCAAACATGACATAACGTATAGTAGCAACAACCTCTAATCAGCCCATCACTTATGTTACCGTAACGTGATGTTAAAGTTTGTCTGGGAGAATCTGTTGTTATATTCAAATTTCATATATGTATCGTCAGAAAAACAGACATTTGTTTAACATGCATGTTATTATCTATACGTTATGTTATGATAACAGGTGACAAATTTCAATTGCTTGTGAGGTGTGGCTCACGTGCATAATGTGTCCGATCTGACACGATCTTTTGATGCGATATTAAATTTAGTTTTGATGCAAGAAATTCATGAGTGGCAACAAAGATATTGCAATATACAGCACCTTTCGTATTTTTTAATGGGAGTAAAAACATTTTCTTTTTCCTTCCATAATTTGAACTATAATCTATTGACACAAATACACAAATTAGGCCTTAATTTGATTAAACGTCAAATATGTTGTCACTCTAACTCTAAACTTTACTCTGTTATGGTTCTGTAACATCTTGGCGGATTATCCTTGTCTTGCACAAGAAGCACGTATTAAGCTATTTCACTTCACACGAACATACACGACTTTATACCTGTTATGAAAAAGTCATAACATGTAGTAGGACGGCCCACGCTATTTGGAGATACCCTGTAGGACTTTTGCGCTTCCACATTATGAAACATGTTATTTTTATGTGTTATCACAACATAACAGCCGTACGTTAAATTTATTGAATATGATACGCGGTTGGGCTCAATTTTGGGTTCAATACGAATCACCAGTGCCGTGCAAGTACTATTGTGTAATACCATTGTTTAAAAGAAATGTGTTACATCACCGCCTAAAATTAAAAAAAGAACTTTTTCCAATCTCTATGATTAATTTACTGCAAAAAATTACCCTTTCGAATTTTTCTTAAATCGCTTAGTTTCTAAATAAATTTTTATTCTTTAAAATCATGTTCTCTAGAGTTTAGAATACCTCTGACAAATTTCAGTTTTCATAAAAATTATGAAAGAAGTATGACATTCCATTAGGAATGTAATGTGCCGCTTATTTTATAATTTTTAAGAAAACTGAAATTTGTCAGTACTCTTACATATAACATGATTTTAAAAAAATGTTAATTTAATCAGAAACTATGCGATTTATGAAAAATTGAGAAGAGTAATTTCCACAGTTTTATGAACAAGTATAATTAATAATCCTGGCAAATTAACAATGTAATAAATACTAAAGATATATATGTTTAATAATAATTCGGGCGAATAAACAATTTAATATTGGGATACGTTTTAGGACTATGTATAACCAAAGTTTCATTTATAATTCTGGCAAATTCCATCTACATATATATTATTATATTTATATCAGTTCCATTTTCTTCCAACGCCTTAGTATAATAGTACAAGAACTGGCAGACAGGATGGTGAATGGTAATGATGGTGATGAATGATTTTCACATAAAAATCAATTCCTTAATCTTTGGTAACGCCAAAAAGTTTTAAGGTTTTGGTGAACAATATTTATCAAAAAAAAAAAAAATTGTTATGGGTCATTAATATAATTAGTCTAGATATTATGTATTTTCACTTATGTAGACTATTTTTTTGGTGGTCTATGTATGGCAGTCACCTGTCAAAATGGGAAAACTATGTTTAACAAAAACAATTTTTGCACCAATCGGTCAGTCTTGTTATGATAAGAACAATAATAATAATAATAATAATGAATTTATTTCCTTTGACACATTACAAATGTATGGAAAACGTGAATACATTACAATACAATAGTATTTGAAAGGTGCTTATAAAGTACCCAATAAAAGTCCACAAAATAAAAATATACGTAACAATTACAGATTAAAAATTGCAGCTGAAATACTCCTGTAGATTATAAAATGAATAAGGCAATAAGACCTCCTTGACATTACACTTAAAAAGTTTAATATTATTGATCAGTTTAATACTATAAGGAAGATGGTTAAATATTTTTGGAGCTAATACAAATGGACTATTAGCTGATTTGCTGCTGAAAATGCATTGACAGACAAAAAAGTTGGTAATAGTTTGGACGACATTTATCACAACATTTTTTATAAAAGGTGATTAACATAACTAGTCTAGATGGCATTTCTTCCTTGGCAGATGACGTTATTTCATTTTATGTATGACACCTGTCAAAATGGCAAAACCACTTTTTGGTGAACTACGAGTATATTTATCGAAAACATTTTTTTCTTAAGTCGATTGCTATGGTTATGACGATATTATGAACGCACCAGCAGACAAAAAAATCGATAGCAGTTTCCGAGAAGACGCTGGCAGGGTGACATGTCAATTTTGATAGATGATATTTATCCAAAAAATATGTCACGTGTAATAAAATCAATCACTTTACATGATATTTTCTTCCAAAACGATAATTTTTCATTTTGTCTGACAAAATTTGACATTAATGCGAGACATTTGGTAACGCTACATTCCCTGATATCATTTACCAAGTACACAACCTGTCAAAAACTAGTATTATTTTTGGGCAGTTGTAGGAGATGCTAACATACATATTGGATCCATCACATAAAATTATTAGCGGGTAATTAACGGGTAGTGGGTAAATACCGGATATTGAAAACGGGTACGCGGGTAGTAAAATTAACGGGTATTGGTATCCCTAGTTAAAATGGTAAGTGTTAAAATAATTGTCATGTAGGTTGAAACAACAATAAAATACAGAAGTTTTTCGAAAAAAATTACACAATCAGGTAAAGAAAAAGTTCTGTTTCGTAGTGTTATAATAAACAGACATAAGGAAAAGGGATTATTTACTACCTAATTTTTTAAAATGCATTAGACACTTTTTAATTGAGTATAGGGATGACAATAATTAGCTTAACGAGATAGTGTTTTTTAATTTATATTAAAAATCTCGCTAGCGCTAACTTGACATCAATTTAGCTTGAAATGAATCTAAAACTTTTACATTGTGGTGTAAACACAGCCTAAACATGGTAAAAGTTAATTTAAAAATTACAAGAGTCGATTCAAAATTCCTTCTATTACAGAAAATTGAGAGAGATTACAGTATGTATCGCTTCCTGAATTAGAAAAAAAGGCAATGTATTATTTATGTTCATGAAAAAGTATCAAAAAAAAAAAAAAAGAATGCAAAAATTTCAACATAACAAACTGTTGATATATGCAAGCTTATTTTTTGTGTATCTTCCATGTGATCTTTCCATGTTCCACATATTCCAGACTAAGTCCACGGATATCATTTTTCTTATTGTCGAATTTACACAGGTAGCTACACGCAAAAAGATGGCATTATTTCTTGTATTAACATTTGAAATGACCAAAAAGTGTATGTGAAAGTGGGTGATATTGATTTTATTTCTAAAGAAGTTAAATACCATCAGATATGTCGTACCCTCGCACCTGTCGTAGCAGAACAAAACAAGGAGGAAACGAGGTAGAACAAGAAATGGAAAAACTGCAATATGGAAACAAAACAGAAAAGTGCATAAAGAAAGTTTTCACCAACTCAAACAATATGTCTCAGGGAAAATAGATGAAAACAAAATTTTTTATGTATATTTTTCAAATATTTGCAACTTTTAGCCCACTAAAACCGACTTGTCAGTTTAACGGCATCTTCTTGAAGACTGCTACTGATTTTTTTGTCAGCCGATCCTTTTATAATTTCGCCATAAGCAGAGCAATTGATTGGAGAAAAATTTTTTTTTGTTAAATACAATTTACCAAAGAATGGACATTCTATTTTGACGGGCATCTATCATACATAAAATGACCACTAAAATTGTCTGCCAATGAAGAAATGCAATCTTATGATATTTTTAGCAAAAACTAGATAAATAAACTAAAACTCGCTTTGTTTTTCTTCATAAAATGAATCAAGTACAACAAATCTTGAAATTAGGAAATTTACAAATATCTTTAATTTGTAAGTTTCCTAATTTCTATATATTCTATACAGGGTGGTCCACCAGGAACCAACTCGATCTATATATGGAAAACTATTCATAGGAAAATTTTGAAAATTTGACAGTATACTAATGTCGGTGGGGGCAACTCGCCTAAAATATTCTCAAGATGGTGGCACTTCCGGTTATACCGGAAGTAGGTGCCAACTTGCTTATTTTAAATGGAACACCCTATATATTACCTCATTTTTAGATTCTACGTAAAATTCAAGGTAGATTTCATGGATCATGTCCTATACCTAAGTCTAAGCGTTTTTACATTATTTAAGTTTTTATGAGAGAAATGACGTTTGCAGGCCCGAAAGCAGTTATCCATTTTTCTTAAAAGGAAGCCTTTATTATTTAATTTGGGGTGGGTTCCTTGTTGGAAGAGCCTATTTTAATAGAATTTTTATAATATTTCAATAACTATGAATACAGGGTGTTCAAAAAAATAGGTTAAAAAGAAAATTGGGAAAACTGCAAAAAATCAATTTTTTCAAATGGGAACCCCCAAATTTTATGGTTTTATCTTATTTAGCATTAAAAATAAGGGTAAGTTTGTGTATAGTTGTCTATCCCGAAAATTCTTAGTTTTCGAAATATTGCCCGTTTAATATTTTTATTTGGTAATTTTGCTTCGTATTTTAAGTTCAGTTACTCTTAGTTGGCTGTGACAGCGCTAAAACACAATCAAAATAAATGCTAAACAATGTATTAAGTTGTCATTCCCCATTTGCAAATTATTAATAATCATGCCGGGGCGCTTAAATTATACAAATGAAGATTATTTAAACTTATTTATTATTTATGTACCTTGCGCCTCTCATCTTGCGCCCAAGTTATCATAAATTCACAGAATGCCACTCGTCTTTGAAAATCAGTATCTCTCAGATGTTGAACTATGGAAAGTGCGTATGGATGGAATTTATGTTTTTGTAATATTCTATGAACTGTTGATTTGGCTAATCCTGACTCTAACGCAGCTTGTCTTAGAGACATTGTCGGATTAGCGGCGAAATATCCCAAAATAGCTATTTCAATATTCTCATTATTAAGGAGAGGTTTATTTCTTTCCACTATTTTCTTGACGGATCCAAAGTTCTTGAAATTTTCTATAATTTGTTTAACAGCAAATCGTGATGGTTTCTGTTTTTGTGGATATCGAAGGGCAAATGTGTCACATGTTCTTGATATAACTTTATCACATTCTCCATAAATAATAAATAAGTTTAAATAATCTTCATTTGTATAATTTAAGCACCCCGGCATGATTATTAATAATTTGCAAATGGCGAATGACAGCTTAATACATTGTTTAGCATTTATTTTGATTGTGTTTTAACGCTGTCACAGCCAACTAAGAGTAACTGAACTTAAAATACGAAGCAAAATTACCAAATAAAAATATTAAACGGGCAATATTTCGAAAACTAAGAATTTTCAGGATAGACAACTATACACAAACTTACCCTTATTTTTAATGCTAAATAAGATAAAACCATAGAATTTGGGGGTTCCCATTTGAAAAAATTGATTTTTTGCAATTTTCCCAATTTTCTTTTTAACCTATTTTTTTGAACACCCTGTATTCATAGTTATTGAAATATTATAAAAATTCTACTAAAATAGGCTCTTTCCAACAAGGAACCCACCCCAAATTAAATAATAAAGGCTTCCTTTTAAGAAAAATGGATAACTGCTTTCGGGCCTGCAAACGTCATTTCTCTCATAAAAACTTAAATAATGTAAAAACGCTTAGACTTAGGTATAGGACATGATACATGAAATCTACCTAGAATTTTACGTAGAATCTAAAAATGAGGTAATATATAGGGTGTCCCATTTTAAATAAGCAAGTTGGCACCTACTTCCGGTATAACCGGAAGTGCCACCATCTTGAGAATATTTTAGGCGAGTTGCCCCCACCGACATTAGTATACTGTCAAATTTTCAAAATTTTCCTATGAATAGTTTTCCATATATAGATCGAGTTGGTTCCCGGTGGACCACCCGTATATATTTACAATAGATATAGTAAATCTATGCCTATTTAGATCTGAATACGATATTGTTTCTCAAAACTACAATGAAAATAATAAATCAATGTTCGTTATATAGCTTTCCCATTTTTATACTTTATTTAAGTATTAATTTGATGACTTTCACTTGCCTAATTATTATTATTAATAATAATAATAATAAATTTATTGGCCCAACAGACATATGTTCATATAAAGGATATACATTACAATATTACACAATAAAAATTAACAATAGTAAAAAAGATAAAAGTACATGTAATATAAAAAATATGTTATCCCAGAGACAATAAAAAGACTCTTCAATGATATAGGCAGAATGGAAATTTCTCATCTTCCAACTTGGAGGGCGCTGGAAGCATGGATACCGTGCAGTCCTATATAAAGATACCGGATTTTGAGTGTATTCTGTGGTATTGTGGTGCCGTGCCATGATACGTGTAGTTTGTAGTTTTATTTTTTATGGTCCTGTTTATAATCACTATTCGATACGACCTACTTTTCTGCAAGT
Organism: Pogonocherus hispidulus; assembly: GCA_963924545.1. Classification (NCBI taxonomy): domain Eukaryota; kingdom Metazoa; phylum Arthropoda; class Insecta; order Coleoptera; family Cerambycidae; genus Pogonocherus; species Pogonocherus hispidulus. The sequence continues at coordinate 31,778,054 of OZ004698.1, forward strand.
GCTGCATTCACTCAATTATTTCTTTACATTTTTAAAAAGTAAATAATATAGAATATAAGTATAACCTAATAAGTGTGCTAATAAGTATTGTATATTTCAGTTGATTTTTAAACGTTCCATTTAAATCGAGGGAATATACCCTTGATTTTAATTCGTTTTTTAATTGTGTAATATGGTTTTGCAACTATTATTTTTTTATTTAAGGAATGTTTCATGTAATCTATATGCAGGATAATAGGTCTCATTGAATACATATTTTCTGAAATCGATCCAATGGTCATCGAATCAACCAACCGACCAACCAATCGTCGCATTAGAATAACAAAGTTCTATCTGAACATTCAACCATATTGAGAAATCAAAGTTTGAATAACTTATATTATAAGATATTCAAACTTTAGCCTTTGATTTCTCAATATGGTTGAATGTTCAGATAGAACTTTGTTAACTTATATTATAAGATATTCAAACTTTAGCCTTTGATTTCTCAATATGGTTGAATGTTCAGATAGAACTTTGTTATTCTAATGCGACGCAATACGAATCATTAAATAAAAGTAAATAAATCTCAAAACTCCCGCGGTTTTTAATATTTCGGGGTTCTAGCTTGGAGGGCGCCACAGAGCTTCTTATTGCCAACCGTATAACAGGGTTTTGACTGGTCTTTTTATTGTCTATGTGTTATCTTAATACACAGTAAAGTAAATTTATATAATTAGTAATGCAACCCCAGTCGGGGCATATTGCTCGTGGAGTAGTTGTTTTCGGCATCTGCTTCAAATAAATTATAGTATTATTCAGTGGCAGCTTCTCCTTAAGGCCGCATAGCCGCGCGCCCCTCCTCCAAAAATACCAAAGAAATCCTTATTATTATCATTATTGTAAATTAAATGCAAATGTTAAAACATGTTTATTGTGGTACAAAACTATTATTAGGAAGGGCTCGAGCGCTTGAGATATCGTACTCATAATGCCACAGTCCACATTACTGGATCACCACAGCACACTTCACAGTGAGCAAAGCATCACAGCTTCGTGACCGCACTTTGAGTCGCGGCCTGGGTAACTATGGCAACCGACCCGATCTCCTTTTCGACTAGACTCGTTAGATACTTTCCATATGCTTATATTATGCAGATTTGGCCGCATTTATTTCGCGGCCTTACGCGAACATTATTAAACATTATAACATATTGTTAACACATTACATATTTCTAACATTATTAAATTACTTATTAAATTTTTGTGAAAAGACAATTTTATGTTACTTAACATGAATACTGTTAGTAGTATAATTAGAGCTAATTTTGCAAATCTTCCACTGGAAGATAAAATTTAAATAAAAGAATTGGGCGTTGCCTGCCCAATAAATAATTTCGATGAAAAAGTTATGGAAAAATTTGTTTCTATGAAAGACCGTAGAGCAGATTTCAATTTTAGAAAGTGAGTGTACCCGTGTATAAATAACTATGAAGTTTTGTTTACCTACGTAATAATTTAATGTGTCTTTTGATAACTATAAATTGAACCAAACCATAATACTTTTGAGTTTGTAATTGTGCCATATCGTTTTTAATTAACAGATATCTAAAAACTAAAAATAGTTATGTTCCTGCTTCCTGAATTCTCGTTTTCAGCTGCTTGAAGCAGATAACGTCGTATATGTAAATTGTTGATATCTAAATATTAATTACCTATTTAAATATTGTTTTAAACAATTTTTGTCGAGATTTCCGTCAATCGTATTAAAAAAGAGGATATTTGTGTAACGAAAGTTATTTTTTCAAGCAAATATTTTTGCTTTGCGAATTTCTAATTTATAATTTTAAGGGGTTTGACCTTGAAATATGCAAAATTTTCGCCTGCGGCGCATTTTTTATTTCTGCGCCCCTCCATATCCAAATCTCACCAGCCGTCACTGGTATTATTATACAGAATATAACTTTAATCATACAATTAACCTTTCCAGATATTTCTGTTCTTGGAACAGAACTCTTTTCATGTAACAAACTTACTGAGATAGAACTGCAAGAATTTTCTATTTCACCACTGAGTATTTTCTTTGATAATTCAACCTTTCTTGCTACTGAGTTTTTTTATATAAGCTTTGGTCACTCCGACACATAAGTCGGAAAATGACTTCTATCCCCCCTATATGCTCAACTGATATCAGGACAACACCAGAATTTGCCAGCATTGTGGCTAAAAAATTCGACAATTTTCTTAAGAATATTATACAAGCTATTTATTGCTACAGGTTGGATGGTACACTTTTTCTGTCGATAGTTGATTAGGAACTTCTGGTGAGGCGCATTTTTAAGACCCAAATTGACATGTTTTCTGACAATACCCAAAACATTCATTCCACATTTTTTGCCGATAATACAAACAACCGATTTTGCTTAGTTTTGATGTCAAGGGAGGCGATTATAACTGTTTTCGATCATGAACATTAGACATTTCTAACTTGTATAATTCTTTGGATCGGCATGCCCCAAACAAACCCATTATTGTTTGGGGCATATAACCTGTAATCTAAAATCTAAATAACTAAAATTATTTAAAAAAATATTTCTAAAAGTCTCACCTTCAGTCTTTGTCTAAAGCATTTCTTAAAAATCTCTTAATGTCATCCGATTCTAAGAGTTTCTATTTTTTGGATTTGTAACCATCAGTTAGTTAATTTCCTTAGCAATGTAATCAGTTTGCTGTATCTCAAAACATTATGAAGCATTACTTGATGGAGCGGACTCATCAGACATATTACTTACTTTGAAATGTCACAATTTTCATTTACCAGCAACATTGACGCTAGCATGGAGCAATAGGACTATAATGTTGGCGGCTTAACTTTCTTTTACTTCTCCAAAAACTATGCCAAAAGTAGCTTTTCACTCACACTATTGATATTATTTGGATCTTTACACTTTTGAAAGCACATATATTTTTTTTCATATATAAGCTGCGATTTTTGGAGCAATAGTTTCCCCATGACCTCTAATGAATCTTTTTCCACATCTGAAGGAAGTTTATCTTCTTCAAATTGATTTTCACATATTTTTATTCTTAGTTTGTGCAGAACAAACAAGGCAAAACTGGCAGAGCAGAATGAACAATAGTTGAAATTTATTCTGTTGTCATGCATTCTCCCTAGTAAACTCAACTACCCACTGTTATTGTTTTTCTTTTAAAATTTTCTGTATAAAAAATTGAATAAATATTTAATTATCGACTCTTGAAATTAATTCACTCACAACTTTGTCGCTCGTGAATTAAAACTTTTCACTCATTGATAAAATATTATTATATTGTATAGTATAATAAATAATTTTATTTAATATGTGGTTTGAGCAACATTTTATAGAAAATAAACAGGAATACTATTCTTCTACAAAATTACTACCACTATGACTGTTGCAAAATATGGTTATTTAGACATTAACCTGTACTAGTATTAATAAAGGTGTATAATGCAACATATAATTGCTATTCTTACTTTTTGAAGTTTGATCAACTTTAGATCACCTAGTTAAAATATTAAAATTTATTTTATAATAGGGAAATCGAAAATAATATCTTTGTTTAAATACATTATTTAAACTAAGTTAATACATATATAATATTATGTATAGCAATCCAAAAAATATTCTTGTTATATTGAAATATTCAGTTACATCCAATTTGAATTCACCTTTTGAAATAAAGATTGAAGATAACAAAACTGAATATTTTTTTGTAGAGCCATTATTCTTGACATTAAAAAACTTAACAAAAAACACAAATGTTTTTAGTGAGATTCCAGTATGGTGAAATCCTTTCTACAATAATGTTACATTTTATTTTAATGAAGTGATTGTTCATTTTTATTTAATTTACTAAGAAATGGCACATTTCAGGCCCTATGAAAAAGACTATAGGTACTATTATTATTGTTTTATCATATAGTGTTTTTTTTTTCAAGCTTTATTCGATTTATATGTATGTGATTATAGGGCACAAAGGAGGATTCAAGGAGAGGATGTTTTTGGCAGTAAAATTAAAGTATTATCACCTGTGAGAAATTTTTCAGGTAAGATTATTCTTTCTTAAATTAAATTATTAATTCTAGTTAAATATCTTAAATCTATTATATCTTTACTGAATATAATTATTAGTGTTTTTAATTACAAAAAATATATCAATCTAAATATTTTTTAGAAAATAAAATAAATACTTAATCATTTTTTGACAAAAGATTATACAATAAATAATATCTTATTCCTAGAGTAGAAGAAACATTTAGAATGCTCTGTTACATAGGGACCGTTATTAACAGAATTTTAGATGAACCGTTTGCTACTAGATGTCACTGAAATTTAGTTTTTAGTTCGTAATTTTGTAAAACATCATAACATCATCAAATGCTACATTGTTGCCGATATATGAATATGATTTGCACTGTGATGTAGCAGTAGCTGTTCTGTTGTACTCCAACTATCAATTGCGGGATACTCGTGATCTACGTACAATGTAAATTCATTGTAACATTAATTAACAGAAATAAAATAAATCATAAATATCACATTCATATGAGTGAAGTGCTAGCTAACTTTCTCAGTTTTTTTTTTTCAATATGTGGAATGATTTTTACTCATACTGTATTTAATTTTTACTTCCTATTTTTATTTGAAGTACATGTTAAAATAAACTATAGTACGACTAAATACGTAATTTCCGAACATTCGAATCTGTTTGACGTAAATTTGATTTATTAATTTTTAAATAAAAATTGAAAGAAATTACTATACAGGGTGTTCCACGTAGACCTTCCATTAGAAGTTTCTAGAATACTACGCCAACTAGAATTCTGAAAATGTATATACAGGGGTTTTTCACAATTTTCTATCGATTAAAAATATTGCCAGTGACGTCACACTTCCGATTCTAATGGAAGTAAACATCAACTCGTTTATTTCAAATGGAATGTACTATTTTTTATTTCATTTTTGGATTTTACGTCAAATTTAAAGGTAAGTTTCATAAGAATACCCTATCCCTAAACTTAATCGTTTCTGAAATATTTCGACTTTTTAAAAAATTTTGGAAAAAACATACTTACGCTTAATCGGTTCTATCTCTTCTAGTTCAAATACTAAAACGTATCCAAACATCCGTAGTGTTTGAAAGTTGATGCAAGTTACACAGGGCGTCGAAAAAACACCGACCAATTGTGTCAAATTGAAAGTTCAATAACTCGCTTATTTTAAATACAACACCCTATGTTTTATAATGCTAATGGATGTAGCTTTTAATTCTCTTTCGATTGGTATTAGCATTCCCTATACCTAAATTGCACCGATTTGAAGATATTTGGACATTATTGCTGCAACGAAAAGAATCCGACAGTTAGCTGCAGTCATTATTGAACTTTCATTTGACACAATTGGTCGGTGTTGTTTCAACGCCCTGTGAATCTTGGATCAACTTTCGAATACTTCAGATGTTTGGATACCTTTTAGTATTTCTCTATCATAAAATTTTAGCTCTTTAGATTAAAAACTAGAAGAGATAAAATCAATTAAGCGTAAGTATGTTTTTTCCAAAATTTTTTAATAAGTCGAAATATCTCAGAAATGATTGAGTTTAGGGATAGGGAATTCTTATGAAACTTACCTTTAAATTTGAAGTAGAATCCAAAAATGAAATATAAAATAGTTCATTCCATTTCAAAGAAGCGAGTTGATGTCTACTTCCGTTAGAACCGGAAGTGTGACTTCATCGGCAATATTTTTAATCGATAGAAAATTGTGGGAAACCCCCGTATATAAATTTTCAGAATTCCACTATGCGTAGTATTCTAGTAACGCCTAATGGAACGTCTACGTGGAACACCCTGTACATTAGACATAGATATTAGACAAACAGATATATTATTATGTATAAGTATATTATCTAAACATTTGCCCTTTAATTTGCTTTTTAACTTCCAACTGAATTATCATACACTAAAATTGGAAATTTTTGTATAGAAAGTATATTACATTTCCAATAAATATATATTTTTTAATATTGTAGCCTCTCTTTAATTTTTCTATTTTACGCAAAATAAGAATTTATTAGATCAAGAAATCCACCACGAAGAAACACCAAGAAGGTGTTTAACTGGCTTTCCTTGCCAATCGATAACAAGCATTTCAATAAGATACCATAAAATCTTTTTTCTAAAAAAATTAAATACCTATTTAAAAAACTATTAATTTCTCGTATAGGTTGTGCCACATTAAATAACGTAGATTTTAGCGTAGAAATCAAAAATGTAAAAAAATTTAGGGTATTTCATTTAAAATAAGAAATTTGATGGCCATTTCCGGTATACCCGGAAGTTCCAGAAAAACGGAAATAGGTACTTCAGATGAATAGAACTTTTTCAAAAACCCCCGTATCTAAATTTTTAAAAAATATTCCAATGGGAAGTCCATAAACTTTTAATGAACGGGTTAGCTGAATCAACCTGTATTTTATATAATATATTATATTAAATAATATGTTATATATGTTATTATGTTAAATAATATTTGTTAGGGCCAGTTTTTTAATGTGCAGTTAAAACTGTTTGCTAAGTAACTAGCAGTTAATGCTAACTGGCAGTCAAAGTGCCTGTTAATTCTAGAATCGTTTTTCCAATCCAAATTTATCTGGTAGCTAAGTAACTGTCTGTTAGCAAAATATTGTGTAGGGTTGGTAAGAGTGACTTTTTAAATATGTTGCTTTTATTGGCTAATTTTCTTCTGACTTTTACCTCTATACGAAAATTATTCAATTGTCATTCATTATCAACAATCTGGAACTTAGCTTATATTATTAATTATAGTATTTTATGCATGTACTCTGACTAAATTTTAATGCCAATGTTTAATTTTACCAACGTTTTATGATCATAGTATCATATAATAAGTGGAGCAAATAGGTATGCACATATGTAAAATATATATGGTGTCAATTTGGTTCTCAATTTCTTCCAAAATTTGGAGAACTGTTTCTTTTTTCAAGTGAAATCAAATAAAGAAATCCAAGTCATCGTATTTTTCCAAAGGATTCCTTCTTTCTCTAAAAGTGGGAACGCACGGAGAGCTATACTATAATATATTATAGTAATAGTAATAAAATATAATATTATAGTAGGAGACATGCAGACGAGAAGATATTGTAATATAGTTGTTAGCGACTGCACTTGCAAAATGGCGGTTCTTAACAATTTTCTGTTTGATACATTTGACAGCTCATGCAGAACATGATACAACGTATCGTTATGCAGAAGATGATTTTGATGCAGAAATTGATGCGAATATATCTATTCTAGCTATGAAACGTAAAAAAATAAAGGTTTTGGTTAGCAAACCATATAAAATTTAGAAAAGAACGTGGTGAATTACGTCGTGAATTACGTGGTGAATGCACTTTTTAATGAGCTGAATGATGAAAAATTTCAAAATTATTATCGAATGAAGAGACACTTTTTATAACATTCCCCCAAGCTGTATCTTTCAGTTCATTATTTTTATAAACTTCTTCATCAACTTTCCAGAGACACGTGTATTTTCTCACGCTTTCAATAAAATGTTCCATTTTTAATTGCAATCCATGAAGTGAATAACGAAAAGACCGAGAATTCAACAAAACGAATCAGAATTAAGCAAGGCAAACCGACATAAATGAAAAACTAACCTCACTTTGTGCATTACGTGTAAGTTATGGATACCTGCGGGCAACGAGACGAAAGTGGGATGTAAATATATTAGGCTATGTAAAAATATATCGCTCAGATATAGCTATATATTATAATTCAGTACATTGTGTCCCAATCATAATGTTGAGTGATATTTTTGTAATATATGAGATATAATATATATTATATATATTATGTAGGGTCTTCTTTCACAATTTAAGAACTCCACCATAAATTTATCCTCATCTCCCATAAGATTAAAAACTTTCATTTTCAAATTGAATATTATCTTAATATTATACATAACAAAATTTGTAGTAATTACAAATCACTGTCACTTTTGACAATAAATAATTAGGTTATTATTCTCTTAATGGGAAGTTACTATGCAAACAAACACTTTGAAGTATTTGTTAAATTGACAGACACTTTGACTGGCAGTAATAAGTTCTCAGTACTTTGAAAAAGGCTTTAACTGTCGGCTAGTTCTAAACTGATAGTTAACAATCCTTAACAGTGCTTTGAGAAACCAGCCCTTAGCATTACTAAAATCTACAGGAAAAGATGCAGAAGGCAGATATTTCTGAAGTAAAAAATACTTTAAAAATTAAGGGATAAATATACTAAAAATTAAGGACAAAGCATTTTAAAAATATTTTTGCAAATTAAAGGTAAGAAAATAAAGTTACTTTGTAAGCTACTCACTGAAATATATTTTAATTCACTAACGTTCACAAAAAGCTTACCAAAAAGTGAAATTCTCTTCCTTCCAGGAAAACTCCTGTTTTGGAATTTATTTGGGATTTTCATATAACTATCACTATCACTCAGATTTAAAATTGTGCATTTAAAATATCACAATATAGATAATCCAAATCCTTTGTATTTTTAAACTTAACTATTTCTATCATTGTAATCTCAAAGTAAAAAAAAAGAAATGAGTTATAAGTAAGTTTATTGGAGAATTTTGTTACTCAGAATTGTACTAGGATTATAGCTTGAAATAAATATGTGTTAAATTTTATATAAATTGTGTATCATAAACATTAATATGGAATATAAACATTTTAGGACGTAAACTTAAAAATGGGGATGCATCTCATCAATCTGTTGGGTCATATGTTGGGCCACCACCCCCTGGTTTTAGCAATCAAGATTATGGTAAAAATTATTTATATTTTAATCAACTCGGTGCAAGAGATATTAGAAGACAAGCTCAGGTAATATTTCCATATTTAAATCCAAAGAACTAAGGTATTTTTCTTTCACCTCCACTATTTACACTTTTATCACCATGTATTTACTATACTACATTTGCAAAATAATTGAAAGTGAAATTACATTTTCTGTACTTCACTATTTCTTTCAATGGTTATTGCATTTAGTATTACTATTTGCACCAACTATCTTGCTGTTGTATAAATGATGAAAAAAAGAAACACATCTTTAACGAAAATGAATATTATACAAATACTGCCAAACATTACCGATCTGCTAAATCCTCATCTAAAATGTTTTCCTTTCAAATTATGGTTATTCAGGAAATAAACTCATTTTTAAATATAGTAGTAAGTATTTGATATGGTATCTTATACATTTTTGCATATTCGGAAAGCTTGATCTATCTGCTTTCTAAAAATCTATTATATATTATCATGCCCTTAAAAATGTTTAACAGATTTGATTGAAACTATTGTATTTTGTAAGAAAAATACACCTAAAAACTGATGTTGACTATAGAAATTAAGTTGCTCTAAAAACTTTTGATTTTTATGGACAGTAAATTGGTTTGTGCTATATACCTATTAAAATGTTTTCTAGAAATATGTTAAATAAAGGTCAGTGATCCAGTGTCATTTCCATATTCTGTTTTCCACTAAATATAAGTTCCGTTCATAATTTTTTTCTGAAAATTTCAGCATAAATACAATAGGCCATGCCCTATTCAATAAAAATATTTTTAAAACTTCTAATTATTTTAAGAGGAAGTTTCTGTGTACTAGATTTTACCATTTTTGAGATATTATTTACTCTGTTTAACTTTGAATTATCTGATGTGCCCATTTTGAAAATGGAAACGGTGATGGTTTTGCCGCACTTACCTAAAATTAATCATAAATTGTCATGACTTTTCAATAGCCAGCTATGGGCGTAGCTATTAGTCATAATTAAATAGACAGATTTTAATCAAGGCTGTAACTTCTATATCCATAGCTGGCTATAGAGAACTCATGACGATTTATAACTAATTTTTGGTAGAATGCAACAAGAACCTTCATAACTGCAAAACAGTTGAAGATAGGCATAGGGAATGCTATTACAAGTCAACGCAGAATTGATTTCTTCATTGTATAAAAATAAATAGAGGACATAATATTTACAAAAAATTGAGTTGTGATGGTGTAAATTTTTACAGTAGAGGATACACAATTCAATTTCGATTCGCTCGCTGGTAGCTGACTGTGTAGCTGTGTGTATTGTTGCTCCTCAAAATTTCAAAATTTATTGGTTTTCGTAATATTTGAAGTGTTATTGAATTGGTTAATCCAAGCTTGTTGTGGAAGTTACGTGGTTTTACAGGAACAATAGTGTCTGAAAGGATCAGTGTATTATATAGGAAATAGATTGTCAGGTTAAGATACCCTGGTAAGAAATTCCTATCTATTTTACATTGTTTTAAATAGTTTTTTGCTAACTTGGATATCGCGTATCCCACCACTAAAAATGTCCGAGACCTGTGTCAACTGCTCAGGCCCGCTAGGCTCCACTCAGACCGTCAAGTGCGACGGCTGCGGTAAGAAGATTCATGGGGACTGTACTGATATGGGTGCCGATTTCTTACGCATTACCAGGCAACAAAAGCATAAAATGCGGAGTATTAAAGTACTATGTAATAATTGCGGTAATAAATTGGAGCAGTTTCCTAATATTAAAACTTATTTTTACACATTAAAAACTGAAATATTAGACAAGATCGAGAGTAAATTTCAAACATTGTTTGCACACAAAGTTGAGCCAAAGTTATTTGAAGAAATCACAAACGAGGCTGTAGAGCAACGAGCTAAAAATATAATTATACGTGGTCTTCCAGAACCCGTAGGGTCACATGAAGAGCGCGTACAAAGCGATACTTCCAAGGTGGTTGATATTATCAGAACTGTTGGCGGTGACGATAGGCAACCTACTTTAGTACATAGACTAGGTAAATACAATAATGATCGCGCCAGAGCAATAAAAGTTGTATTGAGAGATGAGGTTTCAGCAAGACAAATCTTAAAAAACAAAGCTAAATTAAATAACTCTCAATATAAACCAGTCAAAATATCTGATGATAAAACACCATCTCAATTAAATTATTTAAACAGTGTTCGGGATGATTTGAAATTGAGGCAGGAAAATGGAGAAGCCAACCTGACCATAAAATATGTCACAAATCCCACAATTGTTTCTTCTTCAAAAAACTAAATCACATGCTAAATTGGCCCGTTCTATATACTAACCTGGACTCATTGATGGCTAAATTCGACAATTTTGTTACTGTAATTGAATGTAAAAGGCCTAAAATAATATTAATTTCAGAATCTTGGTTGCATGCAGATATTCCGGACTCTCTAGTACATTTGCCCGAATATCATTTATATAGATCCGATAGGACAATGAGAAAAGGAGGTGGCGTTTGCGCTTATTTACACGATGACTTAGTAAATGCTGTTGGTGTCGAGCCGCTTCCATTTGAAAGTGATAATATACAATCCCTCTCTCTAAAGTTAATATCTCCGTACTTCTCCATAACAATAATTTGCGTCTATAGACCTCCTGATAGCACTATTGAAAATGATATCTCACTGTACGATCACATGTCTGACATCTCTCATCGTGAAAAAAAAAATGTCATATTTGTTGGTGACTTCAACTTTCCAAATATTAAATGGCCTCTTATGCAACTACCCAATCCTAATTCGGCATCTGCACACTTCGTAGATATGATGATAAATAATAACCTCACACAACTTATTACTGAGCCTACTCGCTATAGAAATAATGATAACCCCTCCATCCTTGATTTAATTCTCACGGATGATCCCTTGCTACTCACAGAACCGGAATATTTGCCACCAGTTGGTATATCGGATCATACAACTTTAAAATTTTCGGTGCAGATTGTGTATTCCAACAAAAACCGTTTAGGCAACAAACTTCTAAATATCACAAACTATAATAGAGTCAACGAATGTTTGTCTAACATAAACTGGAATGACATATTTGGTAATCATAGCACTGATACTATGTGGAACAATTTTAGCAAAACGGTGGATGATATAATCACTCATAACACGTATGTTAAAACAGTTAAATGTAACCAACTGAAACCGTGGATTGATCAAGACGTTCTAGCACATATTAAACACAAAAAGCGCCTATGGACCATGTTTCGAAACAGTAAGGACCAGGAGGATTATATTGTACACAGGCGTTTCTCAAACAGACTGTCCCAAATCATAAAAAATGCTAAAGACCAATACGTTTCTACTCTCGCTACAAATGAAAACTCCAAACGGTTGCATAAATACGTTAGGTCACATCTTAACTCCACTGTTGGCGTACCATTATTGAAAAAGGAAAATGTATCGATCTGTCAAAGTAATTTACAAGCGGCGAGTGTTCTGGCTGACACTTTTACGAAAGTGTATACCATTGAGCCACCTATCCCAAATGCCCTTCAAATTTTAACCCAAGAAAATCCAAATTATATAACATCGATTTATTTCTCGCCTGAAGATATTGAACAGCAAGTAATTAACTTAAAAAACTCATCCTCACCTGGTCCTGATGGATATAACGTTATCTTCCTCAAAAAATGTAAAAATAACTTACTGACTCCTCTTTCAAATATTATGAATAGCTCTTTTCAAAACTCTACCCTCCCGGACGCTTGGAAGTTGGCCTCTGTTATCCCTATATTATATAAAAAAGGAGATAAACTATGCTCGTCTAATTATCGACCGATTAGTTTAACATCAATCATTGGCAAAATTATGGAAGGCATAATATCAAAGAAACTTATAAATTTCCTTGTATCTGAAAAGATAATACCTAATGAACAACATGGTTTTATCCCTAATCGGTCAGTACTAACAAACCTTCTTATCTCAACTAATGACTGGAGTTCTTCCTTTGATAACAAGATACCAATTGTTATAGTATACTTAGATTTTTCCAAAGCATTTGATCGTGTCCCACTACAGAGGCTTATTCTTAAATTGCGTCATTTTGGTGTGCGAGGATTGCTATTGGACTGGATACAAGATTTTCTCTCTAATAGACAGTTTTCTGTTCGGGTTGGTGACGCACATTCGCCTAAATATCCTGTTTTAAGTGGTGTCCCGCAAGGTTTTGTCTTGGGACCTATTCTCTTCCTGGCATATACTTCTGACTTGGCAGTATCGATGAAATCTAAATTTGCAAGCTACGCGGATGACACAAAACTTTACGGCAACCCATTGCAATCATATCAACAGCTTCAAGAAGATTTAGATAGGACACATAAATGGTGCAACGAATGGCTACTTCCCCTTAATATAGACAAGTGCGTTGTTTTACACATGGGTAGAAAAAACCCAAATTTAAGGTATCACATTAATAATATAGAACTCGTGTCTGTCGAAAGTCATGTTGATTTAGGCGTGACAATAACAAAGGATCTGACATGGTCTCAGCATATAACAAATGTTACAAGGCGAGCAAACAGATCAAATTTCTTGCTTCATAAAGTTTTTACCAACGTATCTCTAGAAATGTTTTCAAAACTTTTCACAATTTATACAAGACCCCATGGAATATTGTGGACAGGTGTGGCACCCTACCCTTATGCGCGATGTGCAACAACTGGAATCAGTGCAACGACGGGCAACCCGTTTACCATTTGGCCGTGTGAGACCATCGTACGAACAAAGACTACAAATCGCTAATTTGCCTGTTTTTGAAAGTCGTAAGACTCGTGGAGACCTAATTCTGACCTATCGAATACATCATGAAAGGATCCCAGAATTAAGCAATATTCTTAAATTAAACAACAATGAACATCTCCGTGGTCACCATTACAAACTCAAGAAAGAGAACTTTAAGACAACTGTGCGTCAGTGCTTCTTTTCTAACCGTGTGTTCGATACTTGGAATAGCCTCCCGGAAAATGTTGTTAGTGCTCCGTCCGTATCTTGTTTTAAAAACAGACTCGACCAATGGCTGAGAAACAGTTATTCCGCTACAACCTCCAAATTATCTCATTTATTGTTTATTTTTCTCTATGTTTCATAATCGTTTTTCTTGTGGTATATGTGGTTTTTATGTTGATTATGTATGTATTTGTATTTACTGCTATTGTTATACTTCTGCAATTATAAGACGTTATTTTGTAATATGGGCTTTACAGGTTCGTCCTCTGCCCATTTCACTATGTAATAAATAAATAAATAAATAAATACTGGAGGATACCTATGGTAGAGGATACCGATTATTGTGAACATAGCTATAATGACTTTTTCAGATGAGTTAATTTGCTGTGGGTCCAGACAAAATTCTTGCCTTAGTATTATGGGATCGGGTCCCAGTTTTTGCAGAGCTTCTTACATGCTTATTTAATTTGTCAATTAAATCTAACATATTTCCTGTGATATTCGTATGAAGTCCTCAAAAATTATTCTTGTATACAAAAAAGGCGAGAGAAATAATGTTAAAAATTATAGACCTTTTACTTTGATTAACAGTTTTTCTAAAAATTTTGAAATGCTTCTTCATGAACATACATTTGTCTACGTCAAAAATGGAATAATCGAATCGAACCATAGATTCTTGAGACTGAGCATTTCAAATTCTATCATCTTGCCAACAACTAGTCACAGTCTAAGTGTTGAATGTTTACATTGACCTTGCCAAGTTTATCCCAAGTATTTAAACTCCCGACTCCCGACTAATTCCTTATAAATAGGGTTATGGGGAGTGTTTTAGTTCTTATTCAAATTAACATTGATATACGCTGAATTGCTTGATATACATGAAATTAATACATTATTTAACTATATTTATTAGGAGATTATTTTATAGTAATTTTTTCTGTCGGCATATTAATCTATCTTACTGATCGCTCAACATGTAGCAACGTCTTGTAAATACATTTCATATTATTCCCATTTGTTTACCTGTGCTGTAAAGTGTTCCTATTTTCATTACTGAGGTGTGCGAGTGTAATTTAAGTAGATTAGTGACAATTTTAAGATTTAGTTTATTGAAATAATGGTGCTATATGGGCAAAAAATGAAAACACCTAATCTAACTGCACAGGTAATTTAACACCGCCATAAGCGTTGAATGGATTAGATTGAACATTTTCCTGTCCGATTTAAAATCAAAATGTATAGTGAATAGAATACGTATATACAGTTGTGAAGTTTTTACTATATTATCATTATAGTATTTATTAGTTGTCCTTGACATAATTTTTTTCTCAACTTTTACGGGTTGTATCTCTTTGTGGTGTGGACTCTAGTGACTAATCAAAATTTTGATGAATAGCTTACCTAGATGCTGGCTGTTCATATACCATTCTTGTCCTCATTTTAAATATTTTATAAATAATTATAAAACTATTTATTTACATACAATTTTACCTTAATCCAATGTAATTTTGTATGTACACAGTGTCCTGAAATAGGTAATGTGGCAAAAAAATATATCTAATATTATAAATATTAGAATTTATTTCTATAGCCATCATAGGTTTTAAGTGATATGTTTTTACGAAATATAGTAGTTTGTTTATTCGAAGACTGTAACTTTGGCATTTTTAAAGGAAATGGTTTTATATTATAGGTTTTTAGAAAGGTGATAGGCAAAGCTTTCTGAAAATGAAAATAACAAAGTAACTAGTACCAAATAGTAGTAGCAGTAGTAGTAATAGTAGTCCTATTCCTGAAAGTGGACATATCTCCTTCCAGTTTAACAGGTTTAATAAAAAAACATTATCGGTAAATTTCAAGTCTAAAAAATAGTAATTTTTTAGTTTTGCTTGTGTAAATCATTTAATTTTAAATGATTTTATAATAATATAAACTATATAAGAAAGTGTCACTCTAAAATATATACTTAATTACCCAGGTTTTTTTTTTGAGTTAAATGAACTTGACCATATAAGTTCATCAAACTTATACAGGATGTTTCAGTCATTAGTACATTAATTTTAAGAGAAGGGGAAAAATAATATAATGCGAATAGGCGATTATGAAATTTTTAAGGGCATGTTTAGGTTGAAAACAAATATTTAATAATAACGTGTATTTCGTCTAACCAAATAGGATTGTTATGACTACAAAAAAAAAACTAGCTCTGTTTAACAGTTTAAAAAATATAATTTAATGTGGAAGTTATACATAAAGATCCAATGGATCAAATATTAAACCACATACATTTCATTGCAGAAATAGTGCAGATAAAAAACCAACACTCTATTGGTAAATTATTAAGAGAGACTGAAAAGTTTTTCTTCTTTAAATTACTTACTGTTTTTGTGTTTTTATATCTGAGATAGTCGATGTATAAAATAGTATATTATATACCTAGGTTGAGAAGTGAGCGTTGACCGAGAAATTTATATCCTTCGGCGCTACGCGCCTCAGGATATAATTTTCGAGATAAATAATGGCCTTCTCAACCGAAGTATATATAGTATTTTTTTTACTACTAATAGCCGAATTAACGCCATAAGATCTTATTTTTATTTTAAAATCAGAAATTTCCCCTATTACTCAAACATATCGAAATATCAAGTAGGTGAAATGTCAAACTGATGCGTGAAATGTCAAACAGATGAGTTTCAATACAATTTATTATTAACCTAGGTAAATAATGAATTATTATTTACCTAGGTCAATAATGAACTACTTCTCATTACACAAATGAGGTAAATAATAAGGTTTTCTCATGTTAGTAGTAAAAAATAAATTTAAAACCTCCTAGGTACTATGTAACATGCAAAAATCTATTATTGTAATCAAAAGCAAAAATGTCAGGCCATTGAACTTATTTCCAAGCTGGTTTTTACTACATATTTTATGTTCACTCTAACCAAGAACCCTAAACAAAGAAGGACTGATCAATTCATTCATAAAAATTTGAAGGTCATTTTCAACAGATTTCTCATAACACGTCAGTGGATCCCCTATTGCCAAATTTGCCTCTAATTGCAATTTCAAAAATTTTCACTCAAAATATCCAACCCAACATTATTTCAGAGACTGTATTAATGCAATCAAATGTGATTTGAAAGTACTTATATATGTGTTTTACGATATATATCTTACGATTTGAAATGCGTTGTGCAAAAATCGTTGTCGATTTGACAACTGTGATAACTTGTGTTTTGTTAATCAGTGCACAGATTACTATGATATGATACAGAAATACTTTGATATGATGACATGACTGATGACAGTGATGACATTCCAAAGACAACCGATACATTCTACATGACAATGTGACATATATAGGTTATGTTAAAAGGTTAAAGCTGTCAAATTAAAACAGAGGATATTTAAATTTCAAATCTCCCGCTAAAGGGAATCCACTGACGTCACATAAGTGATCAACAAATGTGATTGGCTGTTACTGATTGATCAGTCCTTCTTTGTTTAGGGTTCTTGCACTCTAACCACTTAAGAACAGAAAAAAAAGGAGTAAACAGGTACCTAGATTTTTACATTTATGATTTAAAATTTGCTTCAATTCTTATTAAATTTATGACAACTACATACATAAATAGATATTTTACTTTTAATATTAAAAAGTACAATTTATTTATTACAATTCATTTTATTTTTATTGTTCACATTTACACATGTATTATGTTGGTTAACAGATGAAAAATATGCATTTTTGTATTCATAAATAAATATGTACAAGATACTCTTGATAGTTACTTTTATAAATCGATATGTAAGGTAATAAAATGGTGTTAGGGAAAGTGGCAAGTGTAATTTATTAATTCCTTAATTATTAATTAAGAAATAGAACATGGAGCAGTTTTCCTAGTTGTTTTTCAATTGAAATTTAATTTTTAAACAAAATTAGATTTTATTAAACTCGTAAACTCAAATCTTACAAAATAGAATGAAAACATCCATTTGTTTATAAGGTAATTATTAAATGGAAATAGGAAACACTTGAAGGGTTGAACCATATTATAATTTTTTAAATATTTTCTAGTTATTAGGTGTGCCTACATGTCGCAGATATGGAATTTAGCTCAGATATCTGATCTATCTTGACATGGCAACGCCGTTGGATTGGAGCGATAGTTATGCGTGCTATGCTTCGTGGCCGGAACTTATTCCAATTTATTGCACTTCAGAGGCGCTGTGTTACTGGGAGTTATGGGTTAATTTGCTTTACAATTAAAAGGTCGAGAAAAAAATATTTTTAAATATTCTGTCTTTATTAGACTTTCCGAATACCTGGTTAAAATTAATGTACTAATGACTGAATCACCTAATCATTTCATGCATTTTGGTTTTTAGTTTTTCATGCTCGATGTACAACAATTCTCTGACAACAATTTTTTGTGGACACCCAAAGTCCTCTACAATTTCATGCCTGCAGATTTTTATTAACATTTTGTACCTTTTAAACAAGATTATAAATTATTGTACATAATTCCTCGAGCTCTAGATCGATGCTAGAATATAATTCAGAGTTCAGGCTCTCAACATATGTCAATGACCCTAAGCTGTTATTAGTATCTGTTAAGACAAACAGATCTCGATTAAGATTAATGAGTGATATCATAGCTTATATCCAAATATTCAATATTACGAAGTCCAGCAGTTCCATAACAATGTTACGTACAATGTTATGTAACTAGTTTATAATTCTTGCATTTTGAATACTTCTGTAATACTTTGTAGTGTAGGTACCATAATCTAAACTAATAAGAAAGGTATAACATATTCATATAACATATAATTCTTCCATGTGATGAATACAAAGGCCGAGTTTGAATATTTAGAAGTAGAGGTCCATGTTTTCTTTGAGAACTCCTTCTCAATATTAATGATAATAATCTGCTCAAGCGAATTCTGAAATTTAAATAACATTTAAGGGGTTCAAATGCATACTGTTGAAGGGTTACATTTTGGAGTCATTTTAGGATTTAAACAGGCAGCAAGTTCCGGAAAGTGTATTTCGACCTATAAGAGGAATGGGTATGTCAAATATATCACCAATGGATATTAGTTACGATCACAGCTGGGGAGGTAGGCGCAATACTGATAGGAGCCCTCTTACATCCCAAGAACAAATTAATGCAGCTATGTGTGGAGTTCCTCCACGGATACACAAAATTAGTGGCAGCTCAGAATATAGTGATGATGGAAAGGTATTAGTACAATATTAGTAAAGTAACTAAATAATTAACTCTAATAATTATTTAAATTCACATTAAAATCAATTGCATGGATGATAATTCCAGATGTGCTACTCGAGTGAAAGTGATGGGAAAAGTACTCACGCCAACCAACCAGTAGATTTAATTATATCTAATCTGGATCCGACCATAGATATCAAAGAACTCAGAAGACTACTTACTAATATGCTTAAGGAATATGCAATGGTAACGATTTCTGGTTATTGCGTTTTTATCCATTCTAACCAAAAATCTATTTTAGATTTTAAGTCTTAATGTAAACACACAAGCAGATGGTACGCCAGTAGCGAATATCAGAGTAAACAGTCAACAAGAAGCTCAATTTGCTATATCACAGTTACATAGACAAAAATTAGGTCACAAGCGAATTGTAATATCATGTGCTCAAAACAATTCCCCAGATCCAGAACAACTTCGAGCTATGGTAATCGCACTTTTGCAGGTATGTTTAAATTTGTTTAAAAACTATTCTTGACATTATGGACTAAATGCCCTCTTTTAGTGGTGTTTTCGTTACAGCAGGATTTTGGGGAGTAATTGTTTAATTTTTATTTTATCTATCGCAGATATTGTAAATCTTATATCTAATAGAGTAAATCGTAAAAATTTGATTTTCAAACCATTTTATTCATTCTTCTAATATATTTATGAAGTGATAATTTCCTTTCGGTAGCATTTGCAGACCAGTGTTCAACTTATTCAGCTTCAAGTAAATCTTTTTATACTTTGAATAATTAATTGAATACATGTTTTGTTGCTGAATACATGAAACATTTATATTTTTAGGAAGTTCCAGATAAATGTATGCCACTATTTAAATTCATTGAACTTCTTGAATCACGTTACCATTGTACTGTATCTGTGTCAGAAGTAAACAAATTAAAAGATGTTTGTAAAATAACAGATGATCTTGGATCAAGGATTATATCTCTAACCCAAGAAGTTAAGTCATCTCCACCGCCCAATTTAAGTAGGGTAAGTATTCATTTTTCACGTGATTTTATGAAATTCTTAAAAATACAACACAGTATTTCAAACATATACTGTAATGCACTAGATATAACTACTAATTATTTATAGTATTTTCAATATTTATAATGTGATTTAATTATGAATAGACTTGACCATAGACCTTGCCACTCCCTATGGACTACCATGGCCATATGAAATATGAGTACCTTAAATTAAAAGAACTTATATAATAAAATTTTTTAAAATTCTTTGGTATAAAAAATTATAATGGCATTCCACAATTCATTAATATCACATCACATAGATCACAACAATCACACATAACAATAAACTTGAACATGAAGTAATAAATATATTTGTCTGAATGGCAACAATGTACACATTTTCAGGATGAAACAGTTAAGCGTTGAAACAGATAGATTGAAAAATCCATTTTTTCACTTATTTCTGACAAATTTAAGAATTGGCAACAATGGTAGGAAAAACTTTAGGGGAATCTAAGAAGTGCAGTGAAGATTGCATGTCAATAGATCTTTTCGTTCTCAAGTTTGCAATGAACTTTCGATAAGCTAGGGATGTGCAATCCCACTAGCTTAAATTCACTGACATTACTCCGGTAGCTCAGGAAGATTTAAGGGACTAGGGCGTAGTTTTCGCAGCAATGCTTTAACTGTTGACAATTTATTAGGGTGCCAGGATAATTTTTAGCTAGTTTGACGCAAAAAGAAACAACTATATAAAATTTAGTAGAATACAATATAATAAACTGAATCAAGAGATGATTACATGTGAATAAGTACTAATGAAATGTTTGAAAATAATACAAAAATAATTTATTTATGATTTAAATTAGACTTGCTAAAATTTAAAATGAAGTTTAAAAATTGGCTAACTTTACAAGCTTTTAGTGAGGTTCTGTAACAGTATGACAATCTCGTTCCTTCGGTATGACGTCAGTACTCTCGCCCTTAACCTGTTGCTATGATTGGAGACCGTGTCATGTTGTTAAGAGTGGAGACGGCAAGTCCACCCAGGTGTACTTGCCGTGGACTAGGACTTCAATGTATTCCTTGATCTCAAGTTGGGAAGCTAGAACTCTAGTCCTGATGACGGTCACGTAGAGGCTAAGTCCAATCCTTTTATCTAGGGATCTGCAGATGGTAGGCTTCCAGGGTTCTTTAGCAGGGTACAGATCTTGAAGTATCAGCAGGCTCATCTCAACAGAGTACATACAAAGAATTGTTCGTGTTAAGATTGCCCTACAATTTAGAAATACATATAGGTGAGAATGATAGCTGTCCAATCTCACCTAGCCAATTTTAAAAATTATAAATTTTCCTGAAGGGAATGTACCCGCAAATCTGGTTCCAGTGAAATATTCTGTGAATTATTACAGGGAAAGTTATTAACAAATGAAACAAACCTGGAAGGTGTCAACCTTTAGTGACCCTGCCCAGAATGAAGCAAATAAAATTATCCAAAAATTTGCATTCAAATTGAACTGATTACAGTTCAGCCACTCGACAATTATTCATAATTCAAAAAAAATTCTTTAGTCGTTAATATTTAAATATATAATAGTTCAGATGTTCAGAAGGAACAAAAGAAAAATTTATAAAAAAGCCCTCTATCATCGGCAGTTTCAGAACCTGGTAAGGTAATAATATATTACTACTCTTATTAAAAGAGAAAATTTATTCCATTACTATATGAAAAGACAGAGTGACCAGTTCTAAAAAAAATTTTTATTGATTTATTGTGCAAATTTGTTGCCAAAGAGCAATAATCAATGAATTTCTACAATATTAAAATTGTTAAGAAACAGGTTTCAGTCTCCCAATCGGCGTTTATGTGAGTTATTTATTAAAATATCTACTCAGGTAGGCAAAGCAATACCACACTAGCTCTGAACAAATCGTAGATAAATGTAAAGAATAGTTATTTGTTTAACTAGTACAAAAAATACACGTTTTCGGGACGAGGGAAAAGGTTGCCGGACAACGCGTAGCGGAGTTAAACAGCGTGTCTATCACGACTAGGGAGGACCTAACGTCGGCGTAGAACCACTTATGTAGGTTCTTCCGCCTGAGATGGGCTGCTCGTATGCAAACACCTAGTATCTGCGACGTCTGTCCCCGTTGGCGGTTACCAGTCTTCCTTCCTGGCCCACACTTCATTTGCTTCGCCGCTGGTGGCGCTAAGATGACCAAATTGCCCACTAAGCAGTACAATGCCTTTCAACTTGTCTAGAAACCCTACCACTTCTTATCTTTGCAGTCTTGTCCAGCGGTGGAAGTTTTATATTTATTTCGCCACCTCAGAGTTAGCAATGATAATTGCTCCCAAAGAGTACCTCGTAGTAGCGAGTACCAATTAGTTATGCAATGTAACGATTTTCCTTCTTCAAACCAATTTGTGGAAACAGTGCCCCAGCAAATTAGCCCTATACTGTTATTAAAACACCCGAAGTGAATGAGTACCAAAACAATTAAATTTAAATTTAATTTAAATGTATAAAATGATTTTTGAAGTAACGTAAACATACAAAATGTAAATATTAAAGCTTAAAGTGGACTCAACGTGTGTAAAATGAATTATTCAAGTTATCGAAAAACGTGGTGAATAAATAAATGCCTTTAGTACATACCTATATAAACACAGGCACTCACAAAAATCACAACTTCATGCCACGAGGGCCAAGAATCAAAGAGAAAGATTTTTGCAAGCCGGGTTTCTCGGCAGTGTTTATTATGGGTATGGCCCGCAGATGTCTGGCTGTGCACATCACCTAAATGTATACAGGGGGTAGGTAAAATGACCGCTCCGGCGACAACATGTAAAGATTTATAGTGAAAGTGATTCCAACCATCACATGGAAGTATATGGCAAAAAGAAAATATACAAAACATCATACTGCACTGGAGGTTTTTAAAAGACTTTATATATAATTTAAGTAGTTGTGTAATATTTCACAAACCGTTGTGAAAAATGCCACCTTTAAGGTGTTTTGAGAAAAGTCCGTACCGAATTGGAAATTACCAAGTAGAAGATAGCTGAGCATATATTTATTGCAAGTGAAACATCTTGCAAAAAAATTATATACACAGTGAGACAAAAAATAATAAATTATGGATATCTTTGGACAAAATGACAGATTAAAAAACAGTATAATGTATATGGTGGTGAATCTTCAGGTCCTTTGCTTGTATGCAGTAAACGCCTTCCAAAGATCAATGCAAAAGTGATACTGAAAGTGATAACTGACACTTGAGCGCAGGCTTTGATATATAACATCAGCTTGCTATGCTGGTTACTGATGAAGCCACGACCATGGTTGGCAAAGCTGGAAAATACTTATTATATTAAAAAATATTTTCCAGATCTCCCTCATATCACTTGTTTACTATAGCAGTTCATCTGGTAGAAGATACTATCACAAAGGCAACCAACATAAAGAAAGTTTTTTGTCAAATTCCCTAAACAGATCCGGCCATTCCAAATATGTTGTCCAACACTTCCATTACCACCTGAACCAATATTAATCAGATGGGCTATATGGCTTAATGCAGTCGAATATTATACACTCATGGACAAAATTATCGAATATTTTTAATTTTTGCACTTTTTCTTTTGTATTTAAATTTTAATGAAAGAGCAACATTAGACAAGAAAAACTGTTTTATTTTACACATTTTAAGTGAACGATACTAAGTTTTCATTGGCAGAAAGTCATAAAAAAAGAACGAATACTAAATGCTATGAAATTTGGAAAATTATTTTAACCTTAAATACTACTGGAATAATCAAATCTTAAGTCTATTGGTCGAAATAAGAACATAGTTCATAATGACTATTCCCACCTCGAGCTCTAATTACTGCTTGCATTCTCTCAACATGCTACTAATTAGACTTTGAATATATTCTTGAGGAATTGCGTTCCATTTGTGGAGTGCTGCAAATCGAAGTTCTTCTCTAGTAGTTGGAACAGGATTTCTTTGTCGTATGCGGCGTTTTAGTTGATCCCACATGTGCTCAATGGAATTCAAGTCTGGGCTATACGGTGGCCAATCCAATCTTTGAATATGGGCTGCATCAAGGTAATTAGTCACTGTGTGAGCAGCGTGTGGACGAGCGTTGTCGTGCATAAACACAAATCTGTCGTGTCCAATACGGTCTACATATGGCAAAACATGTTCTTGGAGGATATTTTCGATATACCAGTCACTAGTCATACGTCCAATGATTTCCACAAGTTCGGTACATCCTTCCAAACTAATGCCTCCCCAAAGCATTATTCCACCACCTCCAAAACTAACAGTCTGTATGAGATTACAGTTCGAGTATCGTTCCCCAACTCTCTTATAGACATAATTTCGTCCATCTGGCTTCCATAGTTGAATTCTAGTCTCATCGGTGAATAGAATATTTTTCCAATTGTTGATATTCCACTGAGCATGTGTTCTGGCAAATTCTAATCGACGAGTTTTGTGATTTTAGAGAAGACGTGGAACTTTGGCAGGCCGTCTTGGCCTTAAACCTACTTCTTTTAATCTACGTCTAACCGTTTTCGAGCTAACATTAACCTGTCTTACATTTAGCAACTCAATTTTTAAATGTGTGGATGTCAATGCGCGATTTCGCCTAGAGTTTAATACCAAAAAATGGTCATCAATTGCTGTCGTACATCTTTTGCGCCCTTGACCAGGTCTTCTTACTAAACTTCCATTGTCTTGATACCGTTTTATAATCTTAGACACTGTAGATTGTCCCCGTCTGACATGTTGTGCGATCTCTTTTTGTTTATACCCAGCATCATACAGAGTTACAATTCGTGACGCTTCAGCTTCACTACAGTGTCTAACTGGTGGCATGATATGTATTCTTAAGAAGAAACAAGAAATGAAAATCACTAGCACTTACTTACTTTCACTATAAATAATTTAATTCGCTATAACTTTTAAATTAATGCAAAAAACGCGCGATAGACAATAATCGCCCTTGAAATGAATTAAACGCATTAAACGTCAAAATTTTAAAACAAATGAATATATTCACCTACTAGACAAATAACATCATCATATACATAACTTTACGGCGATAATTTAAAATTATGTTTGAGAGTAATGGTGATAAAAAAAATATTCGATAATTTTGTCCATGAGTGTAGTAAGAATTTTCAGGATTTAAATCCTTCATTATGAAATTGAGGTCATGCCAGTCTGAAGCAATTAATTAAAGACAAGAACTATTTCTGGATCCTCAAGGTGTTGCAGGTATCGCAGAGATTTATATCACAAGTTCTGTGGTTACAGCATATATTCAACAATAATTACAAAACAGTGCATTATCTTTAGCAGAATCACTTAACAATTGTTGATAATCTACAAATGTCCCTGACCAACTTAACAGATAGTATAGGTAGGAATTGCTGTATGTATTTCAGAAATTGACTACCATCTTAAAAATCCAGAGTTACAGAAACTGTAGTACTTACAGAACAGTTGCAGTTACAGAAACTGCAGAAACGTATAAACTTGTGTTTAAATAATCAACAACCTGATGCTAAGGTATATTTTAAATTTGCAAATATTACAAGGTTAGATATACAGCAGTTCTCTTACTACATTCAAGTATTTTCACTATCTCGCAGAAGTTGAAAACAGAAGTTGAAAGGAATTGTCAATGGAAGAGATATTTATGCTACACAGTGTATGTCCCTACGTTACAATGTGATTTACCTTCGTTAACATCCACACCTCAGTTCTAAAAGATTATCTTATCTGTCCATGTATGAATGTTGTATGCTACTGACCCGCAATGATACATGTAGAAGTCTAATTATGTGATTTGTAGAACAGTATATATTCATTAAATTTTAATTAATGTATTAGAAAATTAAAACTTCCATAAACTTCCATACAATAATATAAACAATAAAAAGAAATAATAGAGAGTTTTTGAACCCCTTAAATTTCAGCACGTCGTTATCGTTATCGTTATTCTGCGCATGCGCAGTGCGAAAAATAGTATCATTTTCAGCACTGCGCATGCTCAGAATAACCATAACCATAACGATAACGTAAATTTTAAGGGGTTCAAAAACTCTCTAATGTCGTTTAATATTTTGCAAAATCCTTCAAACAAAGATATTCATTCTAAATTGCATTGATGCGCTAAATAAGGTTTTCTAGGTTTCTCTTATTCTCATACTAAATGTTAGTTATAACATCATAAGCTAGTCCTTGATGCGTTCATGGCCCGTGAAATATTAACATGTCGTTTCTTCTCCCACAAAAATATCTGAACTTCCAGACTCGTCATTGTGGTGAGAATGAAACATAAAGATATTATTATGCCAAACTAAATAACTGCCTTAGTGCTTGGCGATTTTTTCCAAAAATGGAAATCTGTTTCAATTCTGTTTTATTTGTTTCAGACGTTTGTACCTTATTGTACTATTCATTGTCCTAATGGTCTACAAAGCAGAGGATGGTGTGAACTTAATACTATCCATACACCTAATATTATGATGTCCTTAAAGTTGTTTGTTAATAAATTGACAGGTTTACTCAAAATACATATGGGATGTATGCCTCTTTTAAGGTAAAGTAAAAATTTATTGTTTGTTTTTATATAATTTAGTGATAGTATATTCATATTCTCTGGTTAATTTGAGGTCTGGTCACCATGAAATTAAAGAGAAGCTTCTTTCTACCAGTCAAATACTTTCTCAAATAAATGTCTTGGTTAACTGCTCAAATAAAAACTGCCTATGTACAAAGCTTTTATATAACAACTATTTGTTTACTACAATGGTAATATATTTCAGTTCTGAAATGCGTGGAATACAAACGTAATTCTATAACAATCTAAATTTTAATTAATAAAATTCTATAACTATGAATATTCTAAATATTAATAATTCTGAATTAAACAACTACATACTTGTAAGTAATTATAATCATTTATAATTATTAAAATAAAGCACTTTAGTGATAAATCAGATTGAAGTGAAGTTTGGCCTACACTCACTTTAGGATTTTACTTCTTTCAATAAGCTGTGTAAACTACTTGTCAACTTAAAGTTGCCACCATACGTGTTGTACCTAGTGCTCTATTTTTTGTTTGTCCGACTACAAAACATAACTTCGTCTATATTGCGGTGAAGTACGCGACATTGTCGCTTTGTTGGGTTATGTATAAAGATTTATAAATCTTAACATAGATTCAAGATATATCTACCTACCTATGAGTTATTTAATTTAAAATTTCATTATATATGTATACAGGGTGGCCCAATAGTGTGACCAAGTTCCATAACTCCTATGCCATAATAAACAGAAAAAAAATTTGTATCTCACCTAACCAAAAAAGACGCACATTTTAAAAATATGTATAGTCATATAGGGTGCTCTATAAACCAGGGCCGTATCAAACTTATGTTTTTTTTAAATGGAACAGCATACCTTTATGTTATATTTGAATTTAGATCATTTTTCTGAATTTGCCAATATAGGGTTTACTAGTATTATACAGAGTAGTTCAAAATATATGTGCGTTTTTGTATCTTAGTCGCAATGAATTGAGCACCCTGTATCTTTTTTAAGAAAATAAATACTAGATAATTTTTGCCTCCATTAATTATGATATATGGTCTAGTTTTAATTCGACGGTACAAAGTTTTTATTCATTTGGTGATTTTATATTCTGATGGTATATAAAATGATGTTTTCGCTGTTTAAAAATGTATCAGGCGTTTCTCTATCTCAATCCCGAGAAGAGTATAGGAGGATATTCTCGGCGAAAACGTAAAGAAAATTCGGATATTTCGCATATCGCTCCCTTATTTGCCCTGTAAGGTCCGTATTGGATGGTTCTCGTAATCGTGGATTTTTTTCTTAATAATAGACGAATTTGTCTTTCGAATGAATGAAATTAAGATACAAGTTTGTAACCAATAGAAATGTAAGACGATTACAACATTAAATATTGCCATGATCATGACAGAACTGAAATTTATTCATTTTGACGTTCGTAGTTGACATACATACGTGATAGAAATTTTGAAAATAAAGTTCTTATTTTTCATTATTATGACTGGTCGTAGAAAAAATAGTGTATGCAACTCACATTTAATGGCTGTTAAGACACTCTTATTCTTTATGACACTCACCTACTGCTCGTGTCGTAATTCTCATACTCGTGTCTTAATAGCTATCATTAAATGATCGCATAATATACTATTACGTTCCAGTTTTCAAGTTTGTTATGAACAAGAATATCACGAACCATTACCCGTTGATGATTCAGGAGTACCCTTAGAACACCTAATTTCTTGTGTGCCCAATATGGAAATTAAATATATAGGACCCAATAAGAACATTAAAGTTGTTAAATACGATGAAATGAAAAATATAGAAAGTGACGAAGGTAATAAAAAACTCATGTTTAAAATATAAAAAAGTTTGTTTTGTTTTCATTATTATAGATGCAGTTTTGAAAACTGTTTCTTCACCTTTGGCACCAAATATAAGTTTACTGTGCAGAGAGCTAGTAGATCTATTAAAAACAACAGATAGATGTCAACTATTATTAAGTAAATTCATACCAGCTTACCATCATCATTTTGGACGACAATGTCGAGTAGCAGACTACGGTTATACCAAGCTTTTAGATCTTTTTGAATCCATATGTCATATAGTTCAAGTAAGTTCTTTCATCTTAGAAATTAAATTATTGTAGTGTCTAATTTGAAGGGAAGAAAATATTGACCATCGCTATTTCAGATTATGGGTGATGGTACACGTCGTGTTGTAACACTGTCGCACAACGCACAAATGAGACGTTTCACCTCAGATCTACTCAGGGTTTTAAAAGTGCAACCGTCCAAACAAATTAGTATAACAGATTTTCCATCAGCTTATGAGAAAGTAATGAACAAACCATTTAATGCAGTTGAATATGGATTGTGTACGTTTGAGGATCTCTTGCAAGAAGTACCTGAGAATACAATTGTTGTTGGTAGAAATGATGAGGGGATAAATATTGCTGTACCGAAAAGGGAGCAAACTGCAGAAGAAATCATGAGAACAAAACAGTTTGCATCAGAGGTAATTTCATAAACTTTTTATGCCGGGTATACTAGCTAAAAAGCCGTATATCAAATATTTGGATAAAGCAGAAGAACTTGTTTATAGGTATTTTTTAATCCTTCTTTAAAAATGTTGTAGTTGGCAGCAGAATAATAGATAAAACAAAGATCAAAACATTGGTAGAACTAAATGAGTGAACTGTAAAATTAGATATCAGTTTAAAATGAAATTTGAAACATTAATAATATCTGAATATATGAGATAAGAAATGCGGTATTTTAGTTGATACATAGTTTGAGGTTTTATGATATGTGTCTCATTCTGTAGGATAATCAATTTTCAAAATAATTGAAATCATTTATTAACTAACTACAGGTTTGTTGACAATGAAAATTCTTCATGATCCTACCTTCGAGAGTGTCAAGGGATTGCTACAATAGGTTGCAACTTCAGGTGCCCGAAAATATACCATGACAGATTAGAAATTTTCATTTGTTGCCAAGATTGTAATTTTGGCATATTATTAATAAAAATTTCTTGCGCAGTTTCTTAAGATATAAAAAAATTTATCCATTGAATATTTCTTTTTTTTTTTTGGCCTAACTACTTTTAGAGTTTCAAAATGACGGAGTTATTATAATCAATTGAATTCTGTTAATTAAGGGCCTGGATTTATATTACTATTTGTTCAAAATAAAGTACACATCATTAAATACAAAAATTATATCTAAAATACAAAGGTATCCCATACTTCAATGATTTTTAACATTTCAAACTATTAAAATGCAGCTGTATAGAAAAACAATGCCAATTTATGTTGTTCTAGACTTATTTTTGTGTGACATTGTGTATTTTTGTGACATGACATTGACTTTTTAGACTAAAATTAAATAGAAGCCAGTTCCTCATCCGAAAACATTGTCCCTTAAAAGTAACGGGATCTATCATTTTCCAAATTGTTTTAATGCAATATATAAAGTGTAGCTTTATTGGATTACTAATGGATTAAAATTCTAAAGTTTTAATTATCTCCAGATGATGCCAACTTGGTTGGCGAAACGCGCATTGAGTGCAGTATAGTGTTTTGATGTTATGTGGAAAACTGTCAGTGATAGTAAACTATATGATTTGTAATATTTGTGTAAAGTAAACTTAGTGGGCTATGGTAATGCGCGACTAAAAAATTCAATGGCAGTCTGTCAAAACTTGCTGGAGGGCCACATGTGGCCTGCTGGCGTAGAATTATTCATGCCTACGTTAATATATTGTTTTTAAAATTATTTTACGTACGAAAAATAATACAATTTAAAGCCTCACTACACACAAAAATTGAAAGTCTGATCTTGTATTCCTAGAAAGATACATCAGTTATTGGAAACCCTTGCATCTGTCAACATTTTTATCTAAAATATAGATATTAATTAATATTTCAAAAACGTGGGGATTGAGGTATAGGATATATTAGGTACATATTTTTGACTCTGAATGTTATATTCTTACCAAAAATGCAAAATAAATAAATTTCATAAAAAATAACGAAAGGAAAGTATGATCATTATTCGGTTTAAATTTTTCGGTTACGTCATGGTCATGAGACCATGAGGAAGGTATTATTAAGAGCAAAAATTGAATTATTAGGCATTGATTTGGCCTTCTGTAAAATCAGTAGTAATAAATAATACACAGTACATAATATTTTTAGAAGCCCATTCAATATTTTTTCCAGTGAAGAGTGTTTTACAGCTCTGAAACATTAAGATGCTTTTATTTACTAATAAAGTCGATCACTTAGAGTTTAGAGTATTAATCTTTGAACCCAGATGCAACAGGTGTGTTTCCACATGAAATTGTGATATGAAGGTTGACAATCAACTCTACAATAACCTACGATGGAAAGAATACCTACAACGTGTTAATGTGAAAAATTAACATGAGTGGGTGTGTGACTGTCTCCCTAACTAATAAGGTTTTCTAGGTTTGCTTAATTTCCGGTTCAATGATTGTTGAGGTTTACCGATATAAGTATTTCCTGGATAAAGCGGCCTACGGAATAATAATATGCTGGTGCCTCTCTCATCTCCCACATAGGCCTTACTTTTTGTCTAATCTTTATGATTTGAATGAAGAGCATATAGATCATTTAGAATGTCACATAAAAAATATGTTAGGACCGTTTTAAATTTTTTCTGTGAAGATAGTTCCTAGAGGTTCGAAAAGTTGAAAACCAGAAATATGGAATGTACTCATTAGGACACAATCGAATTACTGAAACTGTAGTTAGAAAATTTGTTTATTGGTTATTTTCATATCAGGTGTTGAAACTATAGAAACTATTAAAATTATACTTTCCAACAAGTAATCAGCAATATTTTTCAGAGAATTGAACAAAATAATGTACCTTAATAACAAGTGATCGCAATTGTTCCAGGCAAGTTAATCTATCATTTTGTTTTATATCATTTATCAACAAATGGTACTGTACTATTAAAATATGACCAACTTTCATATGCAATCGTCTGAAAACGCTGTTTTTATATAATTTTATTTATAAGAATAACTTTACTATCTTTTAAAATTCCCAGAGCGAATGTTTTCTTCATGTACATGTATTTATTTATTTAAAAATTTTTTTTCTGTATTTATTTCTTTATATTTAATGAAATTTTATTACTTCAGGTAATCGATTTATTAAGGCACTCTCCATATTACACTATGTTATTCAATAAATTTGTACCTGCGTATCATCACCACTTTGGGCATCAGTGTAAAGTTTCTGATTATGGATTTACAAAATTAATAGAACTGTTTGAAGCAATTCCTGATATTGTTAAGGTAAGCTATGTAACATTTATTTTTACAAAATTCTAAACAGTATTTGAAAGGTGTAAGAAAATCAAAAAATAACAAGACTGGAATACTGCTCTCTTGAAAAGGTAAATAGAAAGATAAATGTTGTTAGGATATTTAAAGATAGATACGGTTACCTCAAGGCTGATTTTGACTTTATAAGATTTATATAATGGTAAGAGAATTACTTGGGTTGCTCATTAATGTATTAGCATGCACATTTTGTCATCTTGGAGTATTCTCTGAAGCCTCAATCTGCCTACTTAGAGAGAACTGTCTAGTGCAAGGCCGCAATGCGGTATTTATTGAAATGATAGGTCAGGTGGGGGAAGAGGAAGATGCTGTGATGTGGTCAGTGTGATCACTGTGAATGCAGCTTGAGTATGACTATTGAAGAATTATTAGTAGGGTGAATTATTAGTGAATTATTAGAATGACCACACAGTGAGGAACTGCATACGGTAATGAAATTGTGTAATCAATGCTGGAAATCTACAATATATCTTGGTCAGAGATTAAATATTAGACATATAAGACGAGGAACCTCAAATTAGAGAGAGTTGCATACAATATCCATTTTAAAAACCTTCGTGAGTCCACGAAGAAAACGTACATGATCGCTCATCTTCGGCCGGTTGAATTTAGTTATCGAATTCGATCGCATTGTCAACTCTTACCCTGACCACAACCGTAATTTTATTGTTCATTTACGTTTTTTGTTTACAGAGGCGACAGCAGCTTAAAATTCTTTGATATTAGCCGCCTTGGCTCCAGTGGCCTCGTCCTTTTAAATTGAATATTGGTGTTGTTGCCACGTTTCACTGAATTAGCTATTTAACGAAACGCGCTGTTGTCTTTTACTGTACAATATGTTATGTATAACTTTTTAGCCTTATTTAACAAGAAGTCACAATAAAAAAATAATGAAATTATGTAAGATAAGAGGGAACTTTATAAATCTCGCCCATTTGTCTAACTATTAAATAAATCCAAAGACTTTTATAGTTAGGAATTTAGTATTTATTGAAAATAAAGAATATGTATAGTCAACGGTAATAGGTACTACTGACAATGGTAATACGGTTTTTTTTTTTACAAATTATACGTACAAAAACAATATGGTTATAAAACAAAACACCTTATTTTAAACTGTTGGAATTATATAACACTGACGTTTTCCACAGGACACCGAAACACTATACTGCACTCAACGTGCGTTTCGCCAACCAAGCTGGCATCATCTGGAGATGATTAAACTGTGATGATTTGTGATGATTTAATCATCTCCAGATAATGCCAACTTGGTTGGCGAAACACGCGTCGAGTGCAGTATAGTGTTTTGGTGTTCTGTGGAAAACTACGTCAGTGTTATAATTCCAACAGTTTTAAATAAGGTGTTTTGTTTCATCTCCATATTATTTCTGTACGTATAATTTGTAAAAAAAAAACAGTTACCATTGTCTCATACTATACATATGCTTAATTTTCAATAAATACTAAATTCCTAACTATAAAAGTTTGGATTTATTCAGGGCCGCGACAAGGGTAGCTGCTGCCGAGGTGCGGAACGGGTTTCTAGGTTAATCACCAAATAATGGAGCGATAACTCGATAAAATAAATATGAAAATATAAATAAACATTAATAATAATAAAAATAAATATATTTTTCTTCAACAATTAACAAAAAACAAACAATAATAAAAACAACAACAATTAACAAAAAACCAACAATATTAAAAAAAACAAAAAAGAGCAAAGAACAGGAACTTAAATACTTAGTTTCTTAAGTCATTATTCAAAAAAAAATTTTTCGGGCCTTTCTTCTTGCAAATTCCTCAACCAAATCAGGCATATCTAGGTTTTTTGAAATTTGACTTTCGATACTTATTACAGATAAATGAGACAGTCTATCTTGTGCTATGCAAGAACGCAGGTAATTTTTAAGGTAATAGCAAGTTAACAGAGATCTTAGAAAGTACTTATTTACTAAGGGGATCTGATCTAACTAACGGACATAAATAAAATGTAAAAAAAGGAGAAGAGATTTATCTTGACTGACGTCTGCTACTAACCAACGGTGTCTTTTACCGCCTCCTGGAACGTGGCATCCAGGTGCCACGCACCCCCGGGTTGGCGCGGCCCTGGATTTATTTAATATATAAATAAATGGGTGAGATTTATAAAGTTCCCTCTTATCTTACATAATTTCATTATTTTTTGTTGTGACTTCTTGTTAAATAAGATTGAAAAATTATACATAACATATTGTACGGTAAAAGACAACTGCGCGTTTCGTTAAATAGCTAATTTGGTGAAACCTGGCAACAATGCCAATATACAATTTAAAACCACGAGGTCACTGAGCCGCGGTGGCAAATATGAAAGGATTTTGAGCTGCTGGCACCTCTGTCATATGTTTACTCTGTGTCTTGGTACTGACACACTTTGGTAGGGAAAAAGAAAATAGTAAATATAATTAATAATCATATATATTTATACATTGAAATATATAAATTTATAATACTTTATTTATACATTATTTGTTAAATCTATATAACCAAAAAAGAAATTATTTTTTCTCACATAGAAACTGTTTCACCAAGGCAGTTTCTGTGGTTCTGTGTTTTATCTGACTTTGTAAGATACGGTAAATTTAGATTATTTAATTCTAATTGTATATTGGGTTGTTATTATTATTATTTATAATTTTATAGTATTCTGTCACTTACAATAAATTTGGCAGAAAATTTCATTGATTTTCTCGATATTTTGAATAAATAATTTGTTATGACACTGTGTCTATTGTTCGTCTATTGAAATCATATTAGATCATATGCATAGATGGCGTGGCTCTAACAACGCTAAGCTAGACTTTACATTCAATTTCATACTTATTTATAATACTTTACCTGCTAAAACCAATACTAATTTTTATAAAATTGAAAGCATTGTTTAAATAATTTTCACCATTCAATTTAAATATAAATTGTATGATTCTTCTAATCATATATATTTCACAATTTAATGATTTAGAGTGAATTACATACATATCTTTATAACATAAAACCCGGACAAATATTTTGTTTTTAAAATTCTACGCTAATAAATTTTTCTGATATTGACATCAATGACGTCATGGAAAAGAACATTTATAGCACTATTCAACCGTAAAAACCCAATATAAGGATCTTAAAAAATGTCCTAATAATGTACTTGTTAAAATGTCACATGACATTAAATTGAAAAGATACAAAGCATTATTTCAGTGTTATTAAATTATCTGGAAAGGAGAAATTTGTGCAGATTTTTAAATTTGAAAATGCCATTGAGCAAGTGTGCAATTAGTAAAAATTGCACAAAGAGAAAAAGGCCAATACATTAAATATGTTGTGGATGAAATGCCAAAGATAGAAAATGAGGTAGCACAACATAACGCCATTTTTAAATTAAGTAACGCGAAATTACTGCTACAAAAGGATATTAATCGTGTTAATGCAAAAACATGGGGTAAATGCATTATATGTGTACAAAAAGAGGAACAGCATATGTGGACCTCGACAGCTGATTTCGATTTTTCTAGGAGAAAGTAGTTCCAGTGATAGTGATCATTATAGTGAAATCGACAGTGATTAGTTATAGCTGTAATCATAGTGGCTGTTGAGAATTATCATGACGGCTTTGATTTTGCAACTTCTGTGTTTCTAATATTTTAATAATAATGATATATATTATATTTATAGTGTTCAGTGTTTACAGTTTTTAGCGTTTACATTGTTTAGTGTTTATAGTATTTAATGTTTATATTCTTTAACATTTATAGTGTTTAGTATTTACAAATTAATATAAAAGATAAAATTAATTTAATTATAAATGTAGATAATTAGTAAACTGGAAAAATTGTATTAAAACTAAAATAATAATATAATAATAAATAGCTTTATTATTGAGATTAAATAAGGTTAAAATGAGGTTTGCACAGCAAGTACCTACCAGTTTAGGAAGAAAATAAATGTATATATCAACTAAATACAGTTAACTTTGATAACAATACTGAGGCTTATAATTTTCAACTGAGCATTGCATTCCATTAATATTATTCTGGTTTTAGATTGATGAATTATCTGATGGAGAAAGAACAGTAAGTCTGACTCTTCAGCAGTCTCTAAAAATACTGGGTTCTCAAGTAGTACAAATTATCAAAGCTTCCAAACAATCTTCAGTACCTTTAGAGGATTTACCTCGAATATATTTACGGGAATATGGATATCCACTCAAACCACAACTTTACGAATGTGATACGTTAGCAGAAGTATTAAAAAAACTTTCAGATTATGTTCAGGTAAAGGTCCTATCAGGAATTTTTTTCAGTTTGATTTGAGTTAGAAAATAACATGGTGAAATTTTGTTTTTGAATTACTATTTCAGTTAATCAATGGTAATGCTGGTTCATTACTCATTGCAATAGACGTGGACACAGTACCCAATACTTTGAGCCTGAGAAGTTGGGCTCTTTTATTGAACCCACCCCATTGTAAAGATATGGCTACTTTCCGTTATGAATATCAACATTGCTATAACTGCAATTTTTCAACTGATAGTTTTCATCAGATTGGGAATGTTATTTCGGTGAGATTTGCAGGCAGTTTTATAATTTTCAGCAAATAATGAAATGTTTCTATTTTTCAGTTATCAACTGATACAAATATCATATCCTTAACTGTTTTGTATATGTTGGCAGCTGAAATATATCACATTATTTACAACAATGGTGGAAGTGTGTTATACAACAATTTGGAAAAATTATATTTTGAAACATTTGGAAAGCCATTGAAGCTAAGTAGTTATCACATATATTCTGTGGATGAGTTTTACAACAATTTCAGCTTATTGTTCTTTATAAGAGGTAGCAAAAAGAAGAGTGTTATTGTTCTGAATCATAATTTAGCAGGTACTGTGAATATTTTTTTGATGCATGAAATTAATATATTTAACTTTGGTACAAGTAAGAACATGTAAAGTTTAGTGTAAGGATATACAGGGGTTTTCTCATAATTCTCAATATTTACTATCGTTCAAAAAATAGCAACCTTCAAAATTCCTAGTGACCGGGATGTTATCTTCATCAATTAATTTAAATGCACCTTATAGGAATACTCAGCCATAGAATATATTTAAATATGCATTTGGTTATATCCACGACTTATGTCACATTGCATAAGTGTAGTAGTAAAAAATGCTTGCAAAATTTCTGGTGGAAATAGGATATTTTTTTACCTCAAAGAATATTTGTTTGAATATTTTGCCATGGGTACGATTTTACCAATAATATTTATTCCATATTTTTTCTTTCATTTGTACATTACCACCTTTATGGATAAGTATATAAAAAATTAGGAAATAAACATTTGTAGCAAAATATCTAATAAAAGGAGAATATCTAGTTAAAAACTACATATACACGGTGCCCATTATCTATCTCCTTACATGGCTAACTTTGTTAATAGTGGAGATAGAGAGTTGGTTAAATTAGCAAAATTGGGCAGATTTACAAGAGGAATTCAGTGCCTCCTTCAGATTTAATTTTAATTTTCAACTTTTCGATATATTTTGAAAAAACTGAAAATCGCCAAAATTTTTATACTCGAATATCTCGAAAACTATTAAAGATACAAATAATATAAAAATACTGTGTGATAGTGATTTTCACGTGGAATTAAGCGGTGATATTGAAAATTTCACGGGCATCTTAGTTTTTGAGAGAAAAAATAAAGTTATGTTTTTTTAAATGGCAACCATAGTATGGTATCAATGAAAAGCTTATTTTTTTCTGATTTCAAAAATATAATATGTAATATACCTTTCTCTTTAGTTTTACTTACTGTAATGAACAAATAATTTATTAACATAGTAAGCTATGAAAAACACATAAAATAAATAAAGTCACATTATACACGTCAAAATTAAGCGTTCATGTTAAAATAGTTATTGTGAAATGTACACAAACGAAGAAAAAGCGATTTATTAAATATTATATTTTTGAAATCAGAAAAAAATAAGCTTTTCATTGATACCATAGCCAACTATGGTTGCCATTTAAAAAAACAACTTTATTTTTTTTATCAAAAACTAAGATTCCCATGGAAAATTCAATATCACCACTCAATTCCACGTAAAAACTCCTATCATACAGTATTATTATATTATTTGTATCTTTTATAGTTTTCGGGATATTCGAGTTTAAAAATTTTGCCGATTTTCAGTTTTTTTAAAATATCTCGAAAAGTTGAAACTTAAAATTAAATCTGAAGGAGGCACTGAATTCCTCTTGTAATTCTGCCCAATTTTGCTAATTTAATCAATTCTCTATCTCCCCTATTAACAAAGTTAGCCATGTGAAGAGATAGATAATGGGCACCCTGTATAAAGCAGCTAGCAATGCCATATAAATATAGCAAAATATATATAATAGAAAAGAGAAAATAAAATGTATTCTACTCATGAACAGCTAACTTTCTCAATAACTTTTTTTTTTTTTTTTTTTTTCAGAACATTTAGTGCCTTTACCCTCATCTATGTACAAGTTGAATTATTCCATGGTTAACAAGAAAGAAGCAACTAACTGGCCTCCACCGCCACCCGAAATGGTCCAAAGCACTGTTAAAAAAGTGTCACCACCTAAACCTGACACCCCACCTACCCCTGTACGTATAAATAATTTTACATAAAAACTTAATTAATTTATTCAGAAGTCAATACAAAATATATTACACAGTTTGTTATATATCTTGGAATTTATCGGTCACTAATAAATAATTTATATGGAAATCTAACATTTAAGCTTTATTAGGCCATCTTTCGAAATATTGCAGATTAAAAATAGTGTACATTTAAGTATTACAATATCATGGGTAAAAGCGAGCAAATCAAGTCTTTGGACCTAACAATTGACAATATTTGATCATGATCATTGTTAACGTTCGAAGCTGGCTTGTTTTTGTTTTCTTTTTCATAATTTCAAACAGGTTATTGCTATAGATCACTTGCTGTGTGTCCACTATGCCCAATTTTATTTAAGATTAAAATATAGTATTTTTGGGGTTTATCCATGATGGCATCTGATGTGTTTATTTGTCAAAAATTAATTATCAAAGATTAAATATATTAACACTTGCTTAGTCTATATTTGCTGGAAACATGCATTACGTTTTATGATTTGAATCTAGTAGGGTTAGGTTAGGTTCAAAAGTGAGTGGGCCGAAAACCAGACCCTCCACCGCGACCATGTGGTCTATTGTGGCTCACACCTACTTATATTTCACCCAACAGGTCCAGCTTCTTAATGTAGCTGATCACCTTATTGGGTGAGAATTTGTTCAGATCCTCTGGCAGAAGTTGTCCTTTGCCAAATAATGAGTATCTGATCCTTTCTCCAGCGGGGCAGGTGCACAATATGTGTTCTGCCGTTTCATCATCTTCTAAGCATAGGCGGCACTCAGCATCTTCTGCTAGGCCGAATTTGCACATATGATATTTTAAACGGCAGTGGCCCGTATATAGGCCAATTAGAGTTCGTAGGTGAAACCTGCTTAACTCTAGAAGTTTTTTAGTTCTTGTTTTTGAAGGGTTTATTATAAACGCCTTCGAATGAACTAATCGTGGTAGTTCCTGCCAGTACTGGAGGATTTGCTCCTCAGCCCGGGTCAAGAGCGTTGCTTTGGCAGTACTCGAGGATATGCCAAGCACCGGTTCTGGTCCGACAAATTCAGAAGCAGCACCCTCCCTAGCTAGAGAGTCGGCTGCCTCATTCCCCTCATGGCCAGAATGGCCTGGGACCCAGACCAGAGTTATTCTATTTTTTCTGCTCAATTGAGCAAGTGCCTGCTGGCAGCTCCATACCGTTTTTGAGTTGCAACGGTAGGAACCAAGAGCTTTAAGAGCTGCTTGGCTGTCTGAGAAGATTTTTATCGATTTGCGTGTAAGTTGCCTTTGTTCCAGCCTCTGTACACACAATTCGATGGCATAAATTTCTGCCTGAAATATAGTTGCATAACTGCCAAGGGATGAAGATATTTTCACCGTTGGGTTGCAACTATATACTCCGGCTCCAACTCCCATGGGTGTTTTGGATCCGTCTGTAAACCAACAACTATCTGCCCTTAATAGGTCAGCCTTATTCCGATCCCACTCATCTCTTCCTGGGAAGAGAATGTGAAAGAGCAGTTCAAGGTTGGTCTTTGCAGGCATGACATCTGAAATCATCTCCAGGATACTGTGACTTTCCATGTCATCCAGCAGCCTATTGCGCTCCATGGTGTCAGACTGCGGCATGTTAAAAGCTGCCTGCTTTAGTCTGTATGTTGCCCATCTGGCCTCTCTCTCCAAATATATATGAAGAGGAGGTAGGTCCAGTAGGATTTCCAGAGCTGCTGACGGTGTGGAGCTAATTGCTCCAGTTATGGCCAGGCAGGCTTGTCTCTGTAAACCAGAGAGTTTGAGTTTGGTCCTTTGTTGTAGTCCTTTGGACCACCAAACTATGGAGCCGTATGCGATCATGGGTCGTATGACCGTCACATACAGCCAATATATTTGTTTGGGTCCAGTGCCCCAAGATTTCCCACAAATTCTTCGACAAGTCCATAAGGACAGTCGTGCCTTGTGGATCATTTTTTCCAGATGGGAGTTCCAATTAAGCGACTTATCCAGTACTACACCCAGATACTTCGCTTCCTCCGCAAATGGAATTATTTCACCAAGTAAGGAGGGAGGTCTTAAGTTGTCCAGCTTCCTTTTCTTGGTAAACGGTACAATTACCGTTTTGTGAGGGTTTACAGACATCTGCTCCCTCTTACACCAACTCAGTACTGTCTCTAGTACCTCTTGGAGGGTGAGGGAAATTCCCTCTTCAGAGTTTCCTCTGATTAAAATGACTAGATCGTCCGCATATGCTTGAACCTCAACCTCCCACACAGAAAGTATGGCCAGCAGGTCATCCACAAGCAGTGACCAAAGTAGGGGGGAAAGAACCCCCCCTTGTGGACACCCTCTTGCGGCCCTAAATCTGACCGTTTCTTCCTGAAGGGACGTCGTTATAGTTCTATTTTCTAACATAGCCCGAATCCAGCCACTTATGGTTGGGTCGACTCCCCTAGCAGTGACAGCTGTATATAGGGAGTCAGGCAGTGCATTGTTAAACGCTCCCTCAATGTCAAGAAAGGCCGCCACTGCAATTTGCCTACTCTGCAGAGATTGGGTGATTTTAGCGACTAAGTTGTTGAGGGCTAGTTCTGTTGACTTGCCGGTTTGATAGGCATACTGGTGGGTATTAAGAGGATGAATGCTTAACACACTCGTCCTAATGTGTCCGTCCAGTACCTTTTCCAGACTTTTCAACAGAAATGATGTCAGGCTAATGGGTCTGAGCGATTTGGGGCATAGGTCTATTCGACCTATTTTAGGTATGTATACCACCCTCACTGCGGACCAACTGGATGGTATATAGCTCCATGCCAGACTAGCTCTGAATAGTCTAATAAGAAACGGTATGATGATTTCCAGTCCGTTTTGGAGCAGAGCCGGAAACACACCATCCTCACCGGGTGATTTGAATGGCTGAAAAGATTTGATAGCCCACTCAATAGCTGGTCTTGTGATAACCTTCCTGGCCACCATCCAGTCATTTTGGTTAGGTCGTTTAAATCGGCCTTCTGGTAGTGGTAGTTGCTGGTTATCCAAAATCGAACTACCTGGGAAGTGGTTTTGTAACAAAAGCTCCAAGGTTTCCCTTCCAGAGTTCGTGAAGGTTCCATCAGGTCGTTTTATCGACCCAAATTCCCTTGCCGGATCTCTAGAAAGGATCTTGTGGATTCTCGTACTGCTAGGTAAATCAGATATACTCTCGCAGAACTTCCTCCAAGATTCCCTTTTTGCCCTTCTTATTTCTTTATTATAGTCTGTTAATGCAGATCTATATGGAGCCCAGGCGCCCGAAACTTTAGCTCGATTAAAGAGGCGTCGAACTTCTTGAATCTAGTAAGTTTTAATTTATAAAAAACAATATTTTAACATTTCCTTTTATTTATATTTATAAATGTATATAAATATATAAAAAGTTGTTAAGAATACTAGCCATTTTGTAAGAAATGTTGACATTCACAGCTATCAAACTACACATGATGATCTACTAAGAATAACACAGTGTAAAACATCTTTATTTGAGAAAGCAACATCTTAAGTTATTTAATAAAAAAAATGTTATAGTATTATAGAATTTATATGTTATGTACCCGATACCCGTTAAATACCCGATAACCCTCTAAGCACCTGCATTCAATCGGCCTCTGTGTGATTCATATGACAACTTGTTTTTTGTGG
Organism: Pogonocherus hispidulus; assembly: GCA_963924545.1. Lineage (NCBI taxonomy): Eukaryota > Metazoa > Arthropoda > Insecta > Coleoptera > Cerambycidae > Pogonocherus > Pogonocherus hispidulus. The sequence continues at coordinate 31,820,512 of OZ004698.1, forward strand.
TTTTGTATTTGGCGACGTTGTTAACAGGTTTGGCGATATAAAATATGATTTAAGTGGGGGAGGAAGTAGGGAACATGACATAACTATTCTACTAATGTATTATGTACACTTATCACGAGAACCCAAACTTCAATATAGGTTATTTTTTTATTAATCCGATTCATTAGTTACCAATTAATTCAGTTATTGTTATTAATATTGGTTAATACTAATTATTACCCTAAAATAATACTATTTGCTATTAGGTGATATACACCTATTATTTATTTAATTATTTAATACTAATCTCTAACAGGCAGTAATGCCTAAGACTTATATTTAAACAGATTCATATTACATTACAAAACTCATTGTTCATTCTATGTAGAAATGATATGAAATTCTCTGTACGTAGCAATTTGTTCTGCACTTTTTTTATTCGTCTAGTATATGTCACTGGCTGCTCGAATCATATGAGAGATAGTTTATTTTGGTCGCACTAGGGCAAAATAAAGTTTAAATTAAGGAATGATACAACTGGATTTTTTCGTGTAAATAATATTTACTTATTAAACAGCTTGACTTGATTTTAGAAAATTGCATTTCTTGTTTCATTCGCTGTGACTTATGTTCAAGGTCAAAAAAAAAAATACACAGCACAACCGTAATTATTACAACAAAATTGTCTTATACTGTAATATAAATATATTGTAATTTACCGTTTTATTAATCTACCTTTATTTTCCTCTAGGGAATCAACTTCTGGAATCACTGGAGTACACCTTCCACTTTTGATAACAGCTTGGTAAGACTTTTTTCTAATTTTAAATATGAATTATATTATGATTAATAGGAGAATATTTTTGTGTGACATTCGCTAATCCCAGTGGCTCGATTAGGGAAGAAGTTAGGAAAACACAGCTTCCCTAACTTCAAACCTCATAGAAAAATAAAGTCTATTTTTAAAACTTCCCAAGCTCATGCTGTTGTTTGTATAGTGTAGTAATTATAGAGTGTACTTGAAATATCTGTATATGGGGTGCAATGTATTGATGGAAGGATTTTCAACTTTTATTTAAACTTAAACAACCTATTACTTTGAAAGATGTTAAATTTTAATGCTTTACAACGCATTCGTTCTTATGTCCTTTATGTATTTACTCAAATTAATTAATAACTACAGTACACCGCACCGTTACAATAATTGTTATCACTTAAAACAGAAACTTGAAATCTTAAGTGAATAAATTGTTCTTGGGGATGTATACAGGGTGTAAAAAAATAGTGTACTGGACTTTGTGAGGTGATACATCTAAAAATAAAAATAAAAGTTCCTATGAGCATATTATGCCCTAAAATGGTTCCTAAGAGAGTTATAACCCTTTAAACGGTGGATAAAAAGAATGGTTTTTACTTATTTCAGAAAATTTGTGAGCATTTAAAGTATATAACGTGTCGAAAACTGTCAGTTGATTTCGCATAAAAACAATTGACTGAAACTGTCAAACCTAGATATGCCACCTTTAACATGAACAATGTAAATGCATTTTAAAGTTTAAATACAAATATTGAAAACCGTTTAGTGTAGCGAGTTAAACGAAGAGTATCTTTAAGGCGTAAAAAGTCGTTATTTTTCACATCTAATGTTAAAATTACTCTTTTCACTTGGATACATTTTTTTTTGTGAAAAACAATACTACCCTTATGAAAACTACTCTTTAGGAACTGTCACGGCTGTTTTTACTATTACCATTTGCTTTGGCATAAAAATTTATGCCAGAACCTAATTTGTCAGATTTCTAAATATAAACAAAAACCATTCTTTTTATCCACTGTATAAAGGGCTGTAACTCGCTTAAGAACCCATGTTAGAGCTTATGTTCATAGGAACTTAATTTTTATTTTTAGTTCTAGCATCATCCCTCGAAGTTCGGTACACTACTATTTTTTTACACCCTGTATTTTGCAAAAAAAAAACGAATTGTGTCACTGCCGGTTTTTCCAGATGTAGTTAAAAAATTTTGTATTTTAAATAGCAGTCTATAGTCCTGTTCCTGCAGAAATCACAAACTAGTCAGATCCAATCAAATCATTCCAAACCAGTCAGCAAATTGTTTTCAACCAATCACAATCCTTCTGACTAGTTGCTGATTACTGCAGGAACAGGCCTTTTATATGTTTTCAATCAATTTATCATGCTATTTTTTCAAATAGCATGATAAATTAATTGAAGAAGGGGTTTATTTTTAGTTTATTAAGTAAATATTATACAATTTTGTTAAATAATTTGAATAAACAATTAAAAAATAAAATTAACTTTAAAATATGTAAATACATATTTGTAGCTAATAAATCATATCATGTGATATATTTTAAGATGGCTAATTAAACATACTGTATTATGTCTTATTTTAAATTTAGTACTTTCCATTTACAATTTTAGTGAAAAATTGTGAGAAAAAGTAAAAATGTGAAATAAAAAAAATGGTATTCGCCGTACAAATTATTTAATGAACATTTTACAAAATTTATCTAATAAATTAAAAAATGTGAAGATCTATCTAGGTAACTGTCTAAAAAATACACAGGTTACATAAAATGCATAACTTGGAACTACGCGGACTACTGTGAACTACCATACAATTAATTTTTATTGTAAAATATACATTTCTATGAAATGAGCAATTTATTTCCTCAAAATTTTCAAGTTTGAGTCTTGAGCTATAATAATATAACTTCGTGTATAATGAATTGTTGTCATCCAGTAGGTACAATGGAACAAATTTGTTTCTCATCATTGGGATTTTCCCAAAGCTAAGAGATAAAGAATAACTTAAATTATGTCTTAGATCAATAATAATTCCTGAAACATTTTTAACCTCAAAATACAGTTTAAGAAAGCACACACTGCGGTATGACGACATAGTGCGTTGGATTTTGCCGTCCAAAAAATTCTGTTTATCATAATCAATGTATTTTTTCTAGTGATGTAAATTTGCCAGCTAGAAATGGCAAAAGTATTTAATTTTAATGATTATTATAGAATTCGTTACATTCTGCTAACTAATTTGCTACTAAATAGGTATATAGGAATAGGTTCAAGCTATTAGTCAAGTTTTGATAAATAATTATTTCCTCATGAAAATTTTCAAGTTTAAGTTTTACTTTTGACTTGCTTGAATGTTTGCATTTATCACATATTGAATATATCCACAAATTTTAAAAAAACAATACTGAATTTAGTGATGTCATAAGATTGAAACTTATTGAGAATGTTGCCCAATGTTGCGTTTTGATGGGAATTTTTTGACTAAAAACATCACAATTTTTTTATGAGGAATTTGAATTCACAGCTGGAATATATAGGGTATTAATTTTAACTTGAAAATAAAAAGAATTCATTTTTCATTATGGGACAATATTAAGTGAGAAATTGTTTATTGCTATATAGGGTATTGGTAAGGTATAGGTATATAGGGTGATTTTTTTTGGGTGCCTATTAGAAGTATCTCGAGAACAAAAAATTATTTTGATTTGAAAATTTGACAACATGCATTCTGTGATAAGATCTATTTATGGAAAATATTTTCCAAGCGAAAGTACTTCTTCTAAAATACCGCAAGTTAACCCTAACTTAGTTATTTTAAATGATATACCCAAGTTTTTATTACTATTTTGGAATCAGGACTTAATTTTAGGTTACATTATTTGTTAAAGGTTTCCCTATGGCTAAATTTAATATTTTTCGATATTAATTTTTTTCCAAAAAATTTGACAGAAAAGCTTATCTACAAAAAATGTTTTTTCTCTGTAATTATAATTAGCAGGAAAGCAGGATGTCGACATTTTTATGGCAGCAAGAGAAGACATTGGGGCTGCGGGTAATATGAAAACATCTTTCCAAATATTTCACAGGAAAGTGGTAGGTAATTGGCTGTAGACAAAAACACCAAAATGCCGATTTTTTTAAATATGCCCCTATAACTAATTACATTGATCGATAGGAAATAAAATTCCCTATCTATTCATGTATGATGTTCCTATACCTAAAAAGCTCAGTTTTTCAGTTATTTACAGTTCTTCTTTACAGTACAGTAATAGCTTTATACTTGCTATTCTAAGCAAACAATTCGGTTTTGGAATCGATAGTAGTCTGTCCATTTGACAGATAATAATTATTAACAAGTCGTCATCAGTGTTTATTATTTTTATTGTTCAATAATAGCAAATAATAATATTGATTACTCAACCTCAGATATTTTCAATTTATTCCGCATTCATGGGCAATGCCAAGGTATTATCAGCAGAACCTGCAGAATGTTTAATTCAATGTATCCGCATTTACCAACAATGAATGAACAGAAATTTAGAAGATTCAAATCCAATTTTATTACCTTTGGTCACATACATGCAAAGCGAACATTGCGTAGAACCAATTAACCACTTGTTGGTACCAACTAGATGGTGCTTCAGCATATTGCAGCACAGCAGTGAGTCAAGAACTTGGCCTAATGTTCCAGGACAGATGGATCAGACGTTTGGGTCCATGCAGTTGGCCTGCGAGATCTCCGAATTTAACGCCAATAGATTTTTATGGTTCATTAATTGTTGGTAAATGCGATACATTTGATTAAACATTGATGACAACTGAATAGTAATTATTATTATCTGTCAAATGGGCAGACTACTATGGATTCCAAAACCGAATTGTTTGCTTAGAATAGCAAGTATAAAGAGAATTGTAAATAACTGAAAAACTGTGCATTTTGGGTATAGGAACATCATACATGAATAGATAGGGAATTTTATTTTCTATCGACCAATGTAATTAGTTATAGGGGTATGATATTGTAACGTTTGTCTAACCTCCAAACTGATTAAACCAGCTTGTTCGACAAAACAACGCAAATCTTTATTGTCACTAGATACAAACTTCAACTCTTTTTCACAACTGTCAACACAAATTCCTTAGTTTGACGTTTCGACTTAACGCGCTCACGCTTTCGACTAAAAAACTCCCCGTCCTCTTGAAATCGCGAGTATTTATATATTTTTCAAGCTTCTGGAATATTCGGGAGCTTCTTTTTGGATTCCGGAACATAATGGAACGATTCTATGACTTAAATGAAAATTCTAGATTAGAAACGTCAACCTAAAGATTTTACAAATATTAATTTATAAACAATAAGAAATGAATTAACAAAACAGACATTCACTAGCAAGGTAGGTGAGCTTCCGTAACACTGCTCCCCTCTCAGAACTGATCGTCTCGATCAGGTTACTCCATTGTCCGCATGGTGTTCTTGATAAGGCGTCAGTCGATCTATGTGAACAATCTTCATTTTGGATTGAGGATTTCTTTGGATCCTATACACGACATCGTTTAACCTGGTCACAATCGAATAAGGGCCTTCCCAAGACCTCTGTAATTTAGGTGATTTGCCCTTAGTCCTCTTTGGGTTGTACAGCCAAACTTTATCATTTTCATGAAACCCACTACTGTTGGCACGTAAGTCGTAACGGGTCTTCATTCTGTCACTTTCTATTCTCAGCTTTTCTCGTACCTCCTCATGTACCAACTTTATTCGATCTTTCAGGTGGCGGAGATAGTCACTGATATTTTCCTGATGTTCTGGTCTATTTGCAATGAGGTCTATTGGTAGACGTAATTCGTTGCCAAAAATCACACTGGCTGGTGTTTTACCAGTGGTTTCGTGAACTGCCGCTCTATATGCTAAGAGAAATGGAGGAAGGCAGGTGTCCCAGTTGGTCTGCTTTTCATTCACGGCAGTTTTCAGGAAATTTTCAATGGTTCGATTGAATCTCTCGACCATTCCATCTGATTGTGGATGAAGAGGTGTTGTTCTAGTTTTCGAGATACCTAGTAGTTGGCAAACATTCTGAAATACCTCAGATTCGAAGTTCCGTCCTTGGTCAGAATGGATTTCCCTCGGAACTCCATAACGGCATATCCAGTTTTCAAATAGGACCTCTGCTACGGTGACTGCTTCCTGATTAGGTATAGGATATATTTCTGGCCACTTGCTAAAGTAGTCCATAGCTACCAAGATATAACGATTGCCAGAGTCACTTCGAGGAAATGGGCCAGCTATGTCAATAGCTATTCTTTCAAATGGAGCACCGACATTGTACTGCTTCATCTGTCCGCGACTTCGAGTCATTGGTCCCTTACTAGAGGCGCAGGTTTCACAACGCCGGCACCATTCTTCCACATCGGAACGACTCCCAAGTCAGTAGAATCGCTCTCTGACTTTGTTCAAAGTCTTATTGATTCCAAAATGTCCACCACCAACGCCACTATGAACCGCTTGGAGAACTTCTGGAACTCTTGTCCTGGGTAATACAGTCTGGTAGTTTCTTTCTTTGCCGTCCGGACTCTCCCATACTCTTTTTAGTAGGCCATTTTCTACAACTAGGGAGTCCCATAATGCCCAGTAACTTTTCAGAGATGGAGATTTATTGGAAATATCCTGCCAATCAGGTCTATCCATTTTATTTATTTTCCATTGGAAAATTGGGCCAAACTCTGGATCTTCACTCTGTTCTTTAGCAAGGCTTCCACTATCCCAATGTTCTGGGCCTTGGATGCTAATTCTTCGGCAATGAAAATTGTCCTGTTCCCTTGCTTCCTGTCGCAAGCAATATCTACAATCAGGAAGGCATGGCCTTCTGGATAAAGCGTCAGCGTTGCGATGGCTCTGTCCTCTTCGGTGTTCAATTTTGAAGTCGTACTCTTGCAAACGTTGAAGCCATCTCGCCACTTGGCCTTCCGGGTTCTTGAATTGCAAGAGCCACTTCAATGAAGCATGGTCGGTTCTCAAAATGAACGGCTGACCATAGAGATACTTGTGAAAATGCTCCACTGTTTTGACAATGGCAAGTAACTCTCTCCTAGTCACACAGTAGTTCATCTCTTGCTTGGAAAGGACTTTGCTAAAGTAGGCAATCACTTTCTCTTGTCCTTCCTCTACTTGCGATAGTACCCCTCCAATTCCAGTATTGCTGGCGTCAGTGTCTACGATGAACTTCTTTCCAGGAATTGGATATGACAGGATCGGGGGAGAACACAGGGCGCCTTTAAGCTTCTGAAAAGCTTCCTGACACTGTTCCGTCCACATAAATGGTTGGCTGTTTTCGGTAAGTCGATGCAGAGGTTTGGCGATATCGGCAAAATTTTTCACAAACTTCCGATAGTATGTGCAAAGTCCCAGAAAACTCCTTAATTCATGTTTGTCTCTCGGCACTGGCCATTTCCAAATGGTTTCAGTTTTCTCCGGATCAGTCTTGACTCCATCTGTAGAAATAATGTGTCCTAAATACCGGACTTTCTTTTGGAAGAGCATGCATTTCTTGGGACTTAGCTTCAGTTGGGCTTCTCTTAACTTTTGCAAGACTTCCTGGACATTCTTTAAATGATCTTCAAAGTTTTTGCCAAGTATTATCACATCGTCAAGATAGACTAGACAGGTTTTCCACGTCATTCCACGGAGAATTGTTTCCATCAGTCTTTCAAACGTGGCTGGCGCATTACAAAGCCCAAACGGCATAACGTTGAATTGCCACAAACCTGTCCCAATGGAAAAAGCTGTCTTTTCTTTGTCGTCCGCATGAAGTTGGACTTGCCAGTAGCCACTTTTCAGGTCTAAAGTAGAAAACCATTGAGATCCAGATAGTGTGTCCAGAGTGTCGTCTATTCTTGGCAACGGATAACTGTCCTTCTTGGTGACATCATTTAATCTTCGGTAGTCAACACAAAATCTAGTAGAGCCGTCTTTCTTCCTCACCAAAACTACTGGAGAGGTCCATGGACTTTGCGATGGTTCAATGACTCCCTGTTGTTGCATCTCGCTCAACAATTTCGATACTTCTTCTTGTTTGGCCAATGGAATTCTTCGTGGGGCTTGCTTAATTGGAGCGGTGCCGCCGGTATTTATGCGGTGTTGAACTAGGTCAGTTCTTCCTACATCGTTCTCAGTTAGTGAGAATACATCTTGGTACTGTCTTAATAATTCTTCTACTTTATGAACGTCCTCCGATGGCAATGATGACGTGGATCGGTTAACAAGGTTTTGCAGAATGTCCGGCAGTATTCGAGGATCACAGCGTGCTGTTGATGATTCTACATTCTTGAAAACCACATCGACTATCTGACAAACTCCCAAGGATTCTCCTTTCTTCACTTCTTGTGGGTAGTCTTTCAGATTTAATATTCTCACCAACACTGAGTCGTTCTTCTTTTGTGTTAGAGTCTTTCCTATTAAAATCCCACTTCTGACACCAAATGTAACGTTTGTCTAACCTCCAAACTGATTAAACCAGCTTGTTCGACAAAACAACGCAAATCTTTATTGTCACTAGATACAAACTTCAACTCTTTTTCACAACTGTCAACACAAATTCCTTAGTTTGACGTTTCGACTTAACGCGCTCACGCTTTCGACTAAAAAACTCCCCGTCCTCTTGAAATCGCGAGTATTTATATATTTTTCAAGCTTCTGGAATATTCGGGAGCTTCTTTTTGGATTCCGGAACATAATGGAACGATTCTATGACTTAAATGAAAATTCTAGATTAGAAACGTCAACCTAAAGATTTTACAAATATTAATTTATAAACAATAAGAAATGAATTAACAAAACAGACATTCACTAGCAAGGTAGGTGAGCTTCCGTAACAATATTTAAAAAAATCGACATTTTGATGTTTTTGTCAAGTCATAGAATGTGACCAATTACCACTTTCTTGTGAAATATTTGGAAAGATGTTTTTATACTTTTATACAACTTTCATCTAGTTGTTATTGTCTTAGGGCTATGGTAAATAAAGGGTTAGATCTGAGTACTATTAAAGTAGTTTTTTTCGCGTGTTTTATGTCAAAGTTATCATATGGAATACGGATATGGGGAAATTGTGTAGATGCTTATTCATGTTTTAATATACAGAAAAGGGCTCTTCGTATTATGGTTGGAATAAATAAATATCATTCTTGCAAACATTATTTCGTTAAGTTAGGAATTCTAACGATGCCATCTTTGTTTATTTTTGAAACACTGCTGTTTGTTTTTAAAAATAAGCAGTTGTACACTTTTTCAAATTCAGTTACACGAAATTGTGGTAATTTAATAATCCTCCCGCAACACAACACAACAGCTTATCAAAAGAGTAATTTTTACAATGGGGCAAAATTTTATAATAAGATTCCGAGTTCCTTAAAGAACTTATCGTTTATAAAGTTTAAAAAGAAAATTAAAACATTCCTAATAAATAAGGCATACTACACAGTAAATGAGTTTTTAAGTGATGAAATAATGTAAAGCATGTAGGTACCTATTTTAAGAAATGTTATATAGATTATGTTTGTTTACTCGAAAATGTATTAAATATTAAATTGTAAATGTTAACTAGTTTCGCAATTACTTTTCTACACATGTATATGTTTGTGAAAATAAATCTATCTATCTATCTATCTATCTATATTACCGGAGCCCCCATGTCTTCTCTTGGTCCCATAAAAATGTCGACATCCTGCTAATGATAATTACCGAGAAAAAAATTTATTTGTTGATAAGCTTCTTCTGTCAAATTTTTTGGAAAAAAATTAATATCTCGAATAATATTAAATTTAGCCATAGGGTACCTGTCACAAATGTAACAGGTACTGATTCTAGTTCAGAAATTAAGTTCTGATTCTAAAACAATAATAAAAACTTGGGCATTCCATTTCAAATAACAAAGTTAGGAGCAACTTTCGGTATTTCCGGAAGTACTTTCGGCTGGAAAATATTTTCCATAAATAGATCTTATCGCAGAATGCACGTTGCCAAATTTTCAGATCAAAAATGTTTCCGTTCTCAAGGTACTTCTAACAGATGCCTAAAAAAATCACCCTGTATTGGGTATTGGTGATTGTTTATTGGTATAGACTATATAGAATGATATTTTTCGACTCGACAGAAAAGAGTTAGAAAACGACAAAAAAAGGCAAAGCAAGATAAAAAAGTAAATGCAGATCGTAATAGTCAGATAGTAGGTATTCCACGGGACAAATAAATATTTCACACAAAAAAAAGTACTTGCCCGAATAAATAAGAACTTTGCATTACAGAAAAGTACATCGCTACGGAATAGTTTTATAAATGTCAGAATAACCACTTGGGGAAATGTTTTATGCACAACAAAAAAGTATACATCAAGTCAACTCATGAGCAATGGAAAATGTAGCGTTAACCTCAAAATAGGTATTGTGTGAATGAAAAATTCTGCATGCCAATGCACATTTCTGGTGGGTAAACTTTATAATGATGTTGAATATTATTTTTCTGTCGCTACACCGACCTATTCGTCTTAAGTTGTGATAAACAATATTTAATTGCGGGAATAATGTTTTAGTAGTTGATCACATTATGCGTTGTTGAATATTTATTTTACTCTTGTTAAAGAAATTTGCTTTACAGCGAATTTACCAAATTTTTTCGTGCGGGAAGTAGAATAATTCCTTATGTACAAATTCATAACTGCACGATTTTGTGTAATGGTTCCCCAAACAAAATTGGTATACTTATAACTAGTAATGAGTGGGCTGATAATCCACTCAGACAGTTAGCTATAATTAGCGTTAAAAACCACTGGCTAATAACATTAATCGGATAATATTCTAATTTTTAAATTTGGCTCGAAATTTTAACTTTGTTATATATATATTAATATTATCCTTATAATTATTAGAATGAAGAAGCCTGCGAGGAACCATGGTGGTCTGTGCCTTTTTTCGCATCGCATGTTATGATGTCGCACGTGCAGTGTAGCTGATAGAACTGTTCACATACGCTCATATTTCATGTTTCTATATATCAGTAAATATTTATCTTTTATGTCTGAAATTTTTATTAAGTTATTATGAAGTAAAACAGCTGTGGACAAATTGATCAATAATTGAATTTTACTCAATGAGCCCATTACTAATAATTATAATTCCTAATCATATAATATCAATAACCTGAACATGGTTAATTATTTTTGTTAAACATGCCCTAGCCCTATGTTTGACGGAATAAGAAAAAATTACTAATAAAAAGTCTTTACTTACTACTATCAATTCAAATACTGCCATGAATTAAAAATCTAACCTACAAAAAAATTCTGTTTTCTGCAGTATCTCTAGAAGTAATTATAATTTTCAAATGTTTCATATACAGGGTGATTCAATCATTAGTGCATTAATTTTAAGAGAAGATAGAGAAAAATGAGTATAATACAAACACGCGATTTAAAAAATTTTTAAAGGCATATTAACGTTGAAAAAATATTTTCAAATCATTATTTAAGCCCCTTATTCAGACCGTTACTAACCACTTATTGCCTCGATTCATACGCAGCTGAGTAACTTGGTAGCAGGCCTAGGCGCATCGTTGCCAAATTTAAATATTTTCGCAGAATATCGCCAGCAAAATCATAATTAGAATTCTACTGTATAAGTAGATGTCATAATTCAAACGATTTTCTTAGCTAATTTAGAAACTCTTGTTTTTCTTACTCACTTCAGCCAATAATAACTTAAAAATTTCAAATTATTAAAAATTCAAAGTAACGCAGTCTATTCTAATGTTCCGGTAGAAAATGTGATCCAATTGATTGATTTTCGTACACTTTTCATACATTGACAACAAATGTCATCAGAAAGCTAAACCGGCGAGTAGCGTGAAAAATTTTTATTATAAAATTACTATAGGTACTTAATTTTGTGTTTTTATATCACTAATATGTGATGTAAAAAATAAATTTAATACCAATAATTTAATACGTACTACGTAACAAGCAAAAATCTACTTACTGTCGGGCCATTGACCTTGATCTAAGGTTTTTACTGGGTTTTTTATGTGCACTTTAACTGTAAACAGGTACCTATATGTTTACATTTTTTATTTAAAATTTGCTTTAATTCTTACTAAATTTATGATGAATAGATATTTTGCTTATTATTAGAGTTGTGATTGTTGTTTTTTTTAACTTTCTTGAGGGTTTAGTTTTGTTTCATAAGCAGGTAGTATACCAAAAAAGTTTTTTTCTCACTCAAAATAACGCTGCAAAAAAGTATATGTGAAGTTTTACCTAGTTTTACAAAAAAAACTAACTTCCATCACAACTAAATTAACACAGTAATCTTCGCCTATATATTCTTTATCAATTAAAAAAGAAAATGTGTGTGTGTCTTTATCTGGATTAGTTCCGGAGATATCGCGAAGTATGTGTGAAAAAATAAGAAAATTTAATTTTGACAGATTAATGACATTTTTCACAATTAAAAATGTTGGATCTACCAAAACATGTAATTGGCGATTCCAGATAGCCAGGGACCTACTCTATCATTTTGTAAAGATCGCATGTGATGTGGTTGTACCCTCAAAAAATGTTTAAAAACATTTTTGCCGCGTTTTCAGTCTACTGTTAATTAATAATTAAGGAATGGAACATGGAGAAGTTGTACTGGTTTTTTTTTCCAAATAAAACTTAATTCTTAAACCAAATTAGATTTTATTAGACTCTATAAATTAAATCTTCCAAAATTTAATAAAAACACCTATTTGTTTATAACGTTTATAAGGTAATTATTAAATGGAAATAGGAAACACTTAAGTGTTGAACAATATTATAATTTTTTAAATATTCTCTAGGTATTCGATTATGCTTATTATGTATGTTTATTGTTAGAACACAATTAGGTGTATTCATATGTTACCGATACGAAACTTTGCTCGGAGATATTTCTTCTGATGGGGCAATGCTGTTGGATTAGTGATAGGCTATGCGTGCTATGCTTTGCGGCCGGGACTTATTCTAATTTGCTGTGATTCAGGGGCGCCGTATTACCGGGCATTATGGGTTAATTTGCTTTACATTTAAAAGGTTGAGAAAAAAAAAAATTTTCGATTTCCTGTTTTTATTAGATCTTCCGAATACCTGGTTAAAATTAATGTACTTATGATTGAATCACCCTGTATAGTAGGCATTGATGAATGTAAAACAGTGCAAAACAAATCCTGGGGAATTTTATTTTAAGTAATCAATGTAGGCTTTATCTTAAACTTTATTTTGTAGTTGATTTTGTTACAACTTTCTCTTGTATGAAAGACGACAGACCACTGGCTAATTCTTATATTATATGAGTGTTTATTTTTTGTAAAAATTCATTCACAAATCATCAATTTTAATAATAAATTGTTATTTACAGAATTTGTCAATTCAAATGCCAATCGCGCACAATCCAAAGCTGTTAGGTAATCCAGAATCTTTAATTTCTCCGGCCCGTCATTTACTACCTGCAAACAGAAACCCATGGGCTCCAATAGAACCTATAACAGTACCACCTGATCCTTCAGAGTTACCCATGCCAGATAAATTGATATCTAAAGGTAAGTTTATATACCTACTCACAGAAGAATGGATCATAATTTTATTATGAGTATCATAAATAGTCGTAGTAAAACTTTTAATAGAATTTGCAATCATCAAATTTAATCCCGCAGTTTAGCAAACTAAATCTCTGATACATATCTATTTATTTTTATAGTTTCGTTCATTATTCACGGTTTCTAACTGTTGAAATGATATTTTTTTCACATAGTCCATTGATTTGAATGTGTATGTTACTATACAGGGTGGGCGAAATTCGAGGCTCACTATTGGGATCTCGGAAACGTTAAGAGATACGAAAACGGTTAAATTGGGGCAAAGTTGCGTAATTTTGTGACCAATAATATCCCGTCAAGAAATCCAGAATATCTACATTCGTTTTTGAGTTATTTCAAAAAAACCAAAATTTTAAGTTTTCGTTTTTAATTCTTTTTAGCTTTATGTGAGACGATATTGAAAACCTGACATGACTTTTTCATTGCCACTTTTTATGCTCTATAACGTGGCAGTACAAAATTTCCGTTACGGCGTTTCGTCCGATCAGGACCATCTTCAACTTTATTTTTTTAAATAGGGACCTATTTTTTATTCTGATTCCAATGATGTATGATACTTTATAGTTTTAATTATTCTTTTTGCTCAAATACTAGGAATAACTTTTAAGACGATCGAATCTAGTATGCTTTGGGCTGATGACATTTGTTTTATAAAACAATTTTAATTGTCAATACAATTTGACGTTGACGTAAAGAGCTTCGCTTTAAATAATAAGTAATAATACCGTTTACAAATCAAGAAAATGTGATATGATTGAAATTTATTATAAATGTTACAAAAATTCAACCAGATCTGAACAAACATATTTTGAAACATACCCAGAAAGGCCACATAGAACGACATTTTCGAAACTGCACAGACAATTGACAGAAAAAGGTAGCTTTGAACATAACAGTATAATTTTCTTAAATTAAAGTGTATGTTCAAACAGGCCACCATTAAAGCGAAGCTTTTTAAGCGTCAAATTGTATTGACAATTAAAATTGTTTTATAACAAATGTCATCAGCCCAAAGCATACTAGATTCGATCGTCTTAAAAGTTATTCCTAGTATTTGAGCAAAAAGAATAATTGAAACTATAAAGTATCATACATCATTGCAATCAGAATAAAAAATTCTATCGTTTTTCGGAAGAAACATTATGGGTCCCTATTTAAAAAAATTAAGTTGAAGATGGTCCTGATCGGACGAAACGCCGTAACGGAAATTTTGTACTGCTACGTTATAGAGCATAAAAAGTGGCAATGAAAAAAGTCTTGTCAGTTTTTTGATATCGTCTCAAATAAAGCTAAAACAAATTAAAAACGAAAACTCAAAATTTTGTTTTTTTTTGAAATAACTCAAAAACGAATGTAGATATTCTGGATTTCTTGACGGCATATTATTGGTCACAATATTTCGCAACTTTGCCTCAATTTAACCGTTTTCGTATCTCTTACCGTTTCCGAGATCCCAATAGTGAGCCTCGAATTTCGCCCACCCTGTATAGTTTCACCATTATATAGAATTACTGCAAATAAATTGATATCTGTAAATTATCTGTATTTACTGATTTTCTGAGAATTTCAAATGAAAATATGTTTTGATTTCTTTGTTGAGCAACTAGAGTAAAATATACCAGACAGAACATTGAGATGGTTCACCCATAAGTTATTAAAATTTGCTAGTACCCGTGAAACAAAAAACTGCATCAAAGACACTGTGAGTCACTCTTGACTACCCTTTGTTTGATTTAAAATTCCTTCAGCTTTTGACAATTAAATGGAATACTCTTGTTTATATACAGGGTGTGCTATAAAAATGGGTGGATTTGAGAAATTTATAAAAAGACTGCACCATCGCGTCGCAAATACTATTCTAATTTAAACCTCAAATTTGGGAAAACTGCTGGCACATGTTGCGTGGAATATCACCATTTCTTTGGAATATTCAGCCCTGTTCTCTAACTTCGGTCGAAATATGTCCGTCGAATCGAAATCTTTTCAAATCGAAATTTCCAACGTTAATTGCGTTATTTTTTGGTATTCTGTAACTCACATCGACATCAGGGTAAATCCAAAATCAGGCTACTTGATTTGACGCGCCTAAAACAAACTGGCAACAATGTTGTGCTAAGCGAATACCGGCTTTAATAACCAACTGACGTTTCTTTGCGAACCAAGACAACTTAACTCAACCTTATAAATCTTATAGATATTCTGTGCTTATAAATTTATAAAGCAATAAAAATAGGGAAAATAGGGATAGGGATATTCAGAAATACCTATTACAATTATTGTGGTATAATTATGCTGTGGTATAATTATATTATGCGATTTGATACATTTCGACTCGATTTGCACTTATAGAATAGGGCTGATTGTCTTTTAAAATCATTTCTTAAAAACAAGATCATCCAGGTGTGCCCCATCCGGCAAATACTAATCAAATTTGGACCTTAAATTTATGAAAACTGCTGGCACATCTCGTGTGGAATAGTAACCATTTCTTCTCGAATATTGTTTTTAAACTGGGTTATCGTTTGTTGCTGTAAATCCGACTTTTTAAATATCCCAAGAGAAAAAAGTCAAGTCAGAACTTCTGGGAGGCCATAGAATATCAGCTCTAATATACAGGGTGTCCCACGATGACCACTCACTACAATATTTAGGCTACTTCGATTGAATTTTGAAAATTTGGAATATCGGGTTTTCGGGCATGTCCTCAAATAAAATAATGGCGCTCATATAGCACTTCCGGTTATACGGGAAATTGACTTCATCTTTGTTATTTTAAATGGAACACTCTATATATTATTTCATTTCTGGATCCTATGTAAAATTCTAAACACATTTCATGTAGGATGTCCTATACCTATCTTCAAAGGTTTTTGAAATATTGACAGGTGAATATTAACATTTTGCAACTTTGACACCATGCAAAATCTAAACGGTTTGAGATCAAGCCAAACGATTTGCATATTCCTATCTTAACTTTTCACAAGCTATCGTTTGACACTAATTTCAGATTAAGCTAGAAATTAAAAATGTTCCATTAAATTTAGTCTCTTAGTCAAATCTGAAATTAGTGTCAAAATTTAGCTTATGAAAAGTTAAAGTGGAAATGTGCAAACCGTTTAGATTTTACAGGGTCTTTAAAGTTTCAAAATTCACCAATATTTCAAAAACAGTTGAAGATAGGCATAGGACATCCTACATGAAATGTGTTTAGAATTTTACGTAGAATCCAGAAATGGAATAATAAATAGAACATTACATTTAAAATAAGCAAGTTCATGAAGCACTTCCGGTGTAACTGAAAGTGCTATGTGGACGTCATTATTTTATTTGAGGAGGACATACCCGAAAACCCAATATGCCAAATTTTCCAAATTCAAATCGAATGGTCATCGTGGGACACCCTGTCATAGAGGTAGACATAGATGTGACATAGAGATAGATAGATAGATAGATAGATAGATAGATAGATAAGATCTTTTAACAAAGAGCTTGACTTCCTGATATTATCTTTTATCCATGTTTTGTCTTTATTGTTAATATAAACTTTTCTTTTAGGGAACTTTTGTTCAAAGTGGTAAATTAAAGTTTAATAGAAGACATTGAAAGGTACAGCCCAGGTCGGACGGGCTGTAAATGTCAAACTAGTGTTCTGCTTTCAATGAACTTTCAAAATTTAATATATTTAATGTGTTGAAGGATCTTTTGCGTACTCTTTTACTTGTAGAAACCTTTTTGTCAGAGAAAATGTCAATCTGAATATATAGAGTTCATTGGTCTGATATCACATTATCAAAGACTTAACAAATGCCACAATATTGGCACAATATTTTATAAATATTTGATTGATTAATGTATAGCTAGTAGCGGTAACTCTGGTGGGCCTACTCACCATAGAGCAACAAGCAAAACAAGACATGACAGTATACAAATAATTAAATTTTACATTTTTATACAGGACCTCCATAAATGTCCCCAAGTCAACTTCTAATTCGATATTATGCACTGCAGTCTTAAAAACGTTATTCATTATTAGTCTAAAAACTCTTCAAAAAACTGAATTGTCATTCTTACAGTATGTGCAGTTGCCTCATCTTCAGCCCAACCGCGTATCATATTCAATAAATTTAACGTACGCCTGTTATGTTATGATAACATATGAAAATAACATGTTTCATAACGTGGAAGTGCAAAAGTCGTACCTGGTATCTCCCAATAACGTGGGCCGTTATCCTGTATGTTATGACTTTTTCATAACAGGCACAAAGTCGTGTATGTTCGTGTAAAGTGAAATAGCTTAATATGTGCTTCTTGTGCAAGACAAGGATAATCCGCCGAGATGTTACAGAACCATAACAGATTAGATTTTAGAGTTAGAGTGACATATTTGACGTTTAATCAGATTAAGGCCTAATTTGTATATTTGTGTGAATATAGTTCAATTTATGGAAGGAAAAAGGCAAAAGAAAACAACAATGGCCCAATATGAACAACTGCTACAATTTATTCAAGAAAATAAGTTACTGATCAGCGGTAAAACAAACCCGTCTGAGAGGGGGAATATAAAAGTTCTGTGGAAGAAATTCTTTAGACAATCGAAATAACTTATAAAAAATACCTCTCTGTACTTTTTGATTGTACCTTAAATAAACCTTAAAAATACGAAAGGTGCTGTATATTGCAATACCTTTGTTACCACTCATGTATTTCTTGCATCAAAACTAAATTTAATATCCCATCAAAAGCCATTTGTCAGATCGCATTTGACAGATCACACACGTTATGCATTTAGCCACACCTTACAAGCAATTGAAATTTGTCACTGTTATCATAACATAACGTATAGATAATAACATGCATGTTAAACAAATGTCTGTTTTTCTAACGTTACGTAGTATGAAATTTGAATATAACAACAGATTCTCCCAGACGAACTTTAACATGCACGTTACGGTAACATAAGTGATACGCGGTTGGGCTGCTTGTTGATAGTAACTGACTTGCAAGTCATCATGTAATTGTGCTAAAAAAGGCTTTAAAATAACTCTTCGATATCTTTCATTATTTATTGTCTCGTAGAAAAATATAGAACCTACTATACGTCTTCTTGACATCGCCTAACCAAACGCCAACTTTTAAAAAATTATTATTCATGTTTTCAAGAAACCATTTACAATAACCATCTTCCCTAATCAAGGGAAGGCAACTCCTGTACAATGGTTATGTTGTAGGGTTTTAAAATAAACTTGTGAATTTTGGGACAAACATAATATGAAAAGTTACCTGTCTGAGCAGACAACTTTGACACAGGCTTTGGACTTTGATTTATTCGTTGCTGAATTTCATCAATAACATTTCCTCTGAAAACAGTAGGCCTGTCAGTCTATTTACCTTTGCAAATGCAATGTTTGGTTTGAAATCTCTTTACAATAATTATACATTTGCGGTTTAAGAAGATTTTTATCTGGAAATTGGGTCATAAATTGCTCAATGCAGGAATGGAAGGAGTATATCTACGATCCATTTTCATTTATAGTAAAACTCCAAAAATGAGCCATTAAAATAAAGGCGTCTTGTTCTGCAGTAAAGGCATAATGCGTCGAACTGAAATATGAAATGTTTTTAGTTAACCTCAAATATTGTTTTTGCTAACACTCACTACAAAATTGAAGCGCAATATGTAATTTTACTCTGATGGATTTCAAATAGAGATGGGAAAAGACCGGGTCTTTTGATTTCAATAGTTTAAACCTATTTGAAAAGACCCAGTTTAAACCCAAACCCTCTTTTTAACCGTTTTGTATAAAAAATGGTTAGTTAGTTATGTTGAGACGTTAAATTTGATACCAAACACTTGTTGTTTTTCCACAAAAACTTGCCAAAACTTAAAAGAAATGTTAAATTAGATAAAAAATTCAGATATTTTCATTTTTACTCAATCAATTTACTTGTACATACTATATTACAAGAAAACCATCAGTATAAATTATAAAAAAAAGATTCTTATATAAGGTAAGACACTTGAACACAGCCCACGTTTTGCAAAATATCAAAATAAATAAATTATTCTCTTAAATTTGCTCCATCAGTAATTTCAACTTCATCTTGGTTATTCAAATTAAGAGGCATATTTGTCATCTGCATCTCATTCTCATATTCATAATTGTAAACATTATCACCAACTTCTTTTTCACTAGTCATGTCAACACTGCTATTCGAAAGGACATCATCATCGATGTCATATGCCTCTTCAGTTTCGGTTTGTTCCTCTTCTAAATCTGAACATTGCGTTTCAGTCATACTAAGACATTCTTTGTTAGTTTCAGTGTGCTTTTCCTCTTCTCGATCTGCTATTTCCAGTTTTTCTGTTATATATATTTTGTATTATATTTTATAAAATCTAATTTTTCAGTATGTTCTACAAGTAAGTACAAAAGTAAGAAACAATTTGTTTCTTACTTTTGTTTTTTATAATAGAGAATGTTTTAATGTTACATACACAACTTTCAGTACCGGCCGAAAACGATAAAATTCGGTTTGCTATTTCAATCAAGAGTTTATTCACAAAGAAACCTTTCCACCAAACCATTGAGTTCATCTTTATCCCAGCAAGCCATAATGCTTTCTTTATCCCATTCTGTCTTAGTCCGATATTCTGATATTTCTCTTAAAATATCTACTCGATCAAATTCCAAACCCGCATTTTCTCCGTATTTTTCTATAAAATTCATGGCTACTTGAATTTCTTCTTCGCTCAAACCCGCCATATGTAAAGAAGTATTGAGAAAGTGGGCTGCTAACTGACATTCATGAAATATGAATTCTTTTCTTTCATTTAAGGATCCGTTCACTGTAGACTTGACAGACATGAATTCGGAGTCAGGTTGAGAGTTTGGGTAGCCGATGGGTGAAGACTTACATATTCCCACTACCGAATTATTTAGATTTCGGAGGGGCACGTAAAGCCGAAGTAAAAAGGCACATAGAAATAAAGTTAGCCCTTATTGCAAGGGTACCGGATTTGTTTTATAATTGCAACAAAATTTCTTTTTAATGTTATAAATTATATGTATATCACCGGAAAGATCAAAAGATAAACTAGATCCCTATAGTAGCAAATTTTTGTTTAATACATGTATTTTAGAGAAAATAATTTTTGAAAATATGCTATTTTAGTACAAGATGTTTGCCTGGAATTTTAAAAATAAAAAGAATTACCAAAAATTACTACTATAGGGATTTAGATTAAAGTCTTATTTTTCAATACTTTTTTACTAAAAGTCGCTATCTTTTATAGTTTTTTTTATAATTAGACATGATACAAACGCCGATTTTGGGCTTATTTCGGACTAGTGAATGGACCCTTAAGGCCTTTAGAATATTTTTTTTCCACTAGCAGGGTATTTACTCTAAAATATATTCAATGTAATATTTTAAACTAGAACAATGAATAAACTGTGGCTCTTAAAGATGAAAGGAGGCTACTTTTCATTCATTGCATCACAGTTTTCTTATTGCAGATGAAGACTCTAACACGGAAGGAATATATTACACACAACATCAAAAGTCTTGGACTCTCTGTATATAAAATATTTCTCTCTGTATATTTTTATGTATTTCAAAGATCAGTTGAAACAGGCCCTCAATGCTGACTGAAAACTA
This sequence comes from Pogonocherus hispidulus, assembly GCA_963924545.1. NCBI lineage: Eukaryota > Metazoa > Arthropoda > Insecta > Coleoptera > Cerambycidae > Pogonocherus > Pogonocherus hispidulus. The sequence goes on from OZ004698.1 coordinate 31,841,637, forward strand.
GATATTATTGGCCGATAACCGGTCAAACATTGGGAAAATTTAGGGACAAATATATACCTATTTTGATTTTGTATGTGTAAAACTTATCACTAATTATGTAAGAAGGAGCAATGACGAGTTAATTATTGTAATATTCAAAAAACTTTTTGTTTTATGGATTTTTCAAATCTGAAAATTAGTTAGGTGGTCAAGAATGAGTAAAGTTACTCTTTGCTAATACAACTTGTGTTTGCTAAAAACATTAGAGCAAATATACGAGTATTGTGTAATTAAATAAGAACAATAAAATAATATAGGTACCTACTAATAATATATTTATAATATCTATATTAGGTACCTATATTTATAATATAGGTACCTACCTAATGTAATTTGAAAACCATAATGTATTTGGTCTTTTTAGATACCTCGCAATGTATAAAGTAAGATACCAAATAAAGAAATAAAGACATTTTGGAAATTTTCTCTTTCCAGAAAAAAATCTCGAATTCTCTGATCACAGATTATATATATGTTAGAAATAGATTACTATTAATTTAGGAACTCTGATGTGACACATTACTTTTATAATAATAACTTATGTAATTTTGATTTGATTTTGGTAATATTTCCCTTACAATTAGAGGACTATTCAATCCATATATCAATGTAACAACGAACAGTGTATCCAAATATGTAAAGATATAAAGGATGTTTCAATTAATTTGTAAAAGTGATAATTTCTGATTTGACCAGAAGTGATCTAGTTACCATATAATCACCGCAGAAGAGTATTTTATAGCATCTTTAAATGCAGTTTTTGGTCCCATAAGTACTTTCCAAATTTAGTTTTGAAGCATCTTCCTAAATGATCCTTTTATGACTGCCTTCCTTCTTCCACTCGGTATGATAAAATCTTTTTTTTTCTAGGAGGTGGTATGTCTGATGATTCAGCAGATTCGGGAGTAAATACCAAATTAGATAATTCTCCATCGGATAATGAAAATGATGTATCTAGTGAAAATCAGCTATATGGTAAGATATACATTGGCACTTTTATGGTGGAGTAATATCTAGACATAATTACATAATTAGTTATTATTATGTAATCACTATAATAATTATTTTTTTAGGAGGTGCTAAAAAACCAGCATTTGCAACATTTTTAAATTTCAATAATTAGACCAGATAAATCGATATAAATTTTTGAGTAATTACAAAACTCAAAAATAATTTAGAATATGACTGTTTTAAGGACTCTATGATATAGCTGATATTTGAATAAAAAAAGAGTTTAGAAAAATATATTTTTATATATCAATGTCCTTAAATAATTGTAATTGGTAATTTTGAATAATACAAGGCAGTCCTGAAAATAGTCTTATCTAGTTTATTTAAATTTCACTTTATGTTAAATAATGAATGTTGTGGTATTTTAGAAAACCTTCATGTTTTAACGTACAAAAAAAAAGACCAAATTTTATAACATTCCTGTTATTTATTTAATGTCTGTGATTGTATAATTTTAAATTAGAATTAAGTATATTTTATTGTTAAAAGTTGGTAACATTGTCTCCATATACCAATATTTTATGATAAAATCTATTATATTTTTAATATATGGGCAAAGATTAACATTCAATAATGTTACCAACTTTAAAAATATATTTTGTATTAATATTATTATTGTCCTGTGTATTGTTGAATAATTTGTTTTTTGTGAAAACAATTTAATGATTTTTTTGCAATATTTATGCAATACCAGCTGTTACTTTTTACAATTTAATTATTTTTATGATATCTGTGACTATTTTCTGTAAGTATAAAATTTAAGAATAGTATTTTATCTGTACTTAAATAGTTTTTAAAATATTTTTTCCAAGTGTACCGAATGAATTTGTTGATTAAATAAATAAATTTGTACTTTTTCATTCTAGTGTTTCATTAACAATTTACCCAATTTTCTAATTTTTATTGATGAATACTATCCATGCATTATAACAATTTTTGAAATTTTGAAAGTATAATTTATGAATATTTTGAATTTGTTGTTTTGGAAATTTTTTAAAATTTCCAAAAATTTCAGGAAGTATTTGAAGTTTCCATCCAAAATCTTTCAAATGTTTCAATATAATTAACTTCTTTTTTGCAATTCAATTTTTTTTTTATTATTTTATGCAGTTTAAATATATTACACTAGATTTTAATTTGATTCACATTAAGCTTGTAGACATATGGGGTTTGGTTCACATTAAGCTTATATAGACATGCAGGAGAAAATTACAAAGAGTAAAGGAACTTGTTTTAAAACCACTTGTATAAATTGCATATGTATTTGACTATTTTTCTCCTAAAAAAATATTTTTGTCTCTAACCGTCACAAAACTATGACATTTATTGCCCGTCAGGAGTCTTCCTTACTGAAAAAAAAAAATGATATCTTAGTAACGAAAGTAGTCACTTTTAATCCTAGGAGCAGTGGCGGCTCGCCAAGGGGACACAAGTGACGCACTGCTTCACCTAAAATTTCTGTTTGGTTGTTGTATCATTTAAAATTAATTTTAATTTCATATAAATTTTGTAATTTAGATATATTTTGACACTGAAAATGTGTTGTTTGTTTTATCCACAGAAATAAAGAATAATTATTATAAAACGTTGCGTGCTGAACGCCTCCTAAAAACATTAAACCCTGTACCGTTCCGTTCTTATAATAAGCAAGTGACGCATATCCCTATCAGGTCGTATTTCCACGACAGTCGTGATGGCGGTTGACAGCAACAGGACGGGCGATATGTGACTAAACTGCCCTGTGGGCGAATAAGTGTCGCGGATTTCGATAGCCACATCACTCCTATCGTCTTGCCAATTTTGCCTCTATACGCGACGCCGCGCCGGTTAAAAAACAATTCTTAATAATAAATAATCCTTGTTTTCTATCAACTGTAAAAATGTTTCGTATGCATGATCCAGTTTGTGTTTTATTAGAAACACCATTTGCTAGATGGAAAAATTAGAACAAAAAAGATTTTTTAAATTGCGAGAGACCTGTGTCTTCTCTCTATGTCCTATGTCGAAAAAAAGGAACAGTCAAAAGACAAAGTGTTCGTTCAACAGCTTCAGAATGAGTGGTATTCGGAGTAAAAGTGGTTGTGGTGGTGGAAGAGTTTATTTAAAAAAACTTTTGTATGCCATATTTAATTGTAGGTGTAAAAAAATTGGGCATGTGGCATGTGGAATAAGGAGGGATTTAGCAATTTTGGGAATGTTACGCAAGGCTGTCGTAAAAACGATGCTTTTTTAGAACACATACGCTGTGCATTAATGTTCGCAGAATTAAGAAAAAACCTCGATACATTTGAAGACGCTTTGAGGGAAAATTCCAGACTATATATCTGCCTGCTTTAGTCTGTATGTTGCCATCTGGCCTCTCTCTTCAAATATATGTGAAGAGGAGGTAGGTCCCGTAGGATTTCCAGAGCTGCTGACGATGTAGAGCTAATTACTCCAGTTATGGCCAGGTAGGCTTGTCTCTATAAACCTGAAAGTTTGATTTTGATCCTTTGTTGTAGTTCTTTGGACCACCAAACTATGGAGCTGTACGCTATCATAGGTCGTATGACCGTCACGTACAGCCAATATATTTGTTTGGGAGCAATGCCCCAAGATTTCCCACAGAAGGGACAGTCGTGCCTTCTGTGGGAAATTATCCAACATTTTCTCCAAATGGGAGTTCCAATTAAGCGACTTATCCAGTACTACACCCAGATACTTACCTCTCACACAGAAAGTATGGCCAGCAGGTCATCCACAAGCAGTGACAAAAGTAGGGGGAAAAGAACCCCACTTTGTGGACACCCACCCTCTTGCGGCCCTAAATCTGACCGTTTCTTACTGAAGGAACGTCGTTATAGTTCTGTTTTCTAACATAGCCCGAATCCGGTCACTTATGGTTGGGTCGGCTCCCCTAGCAGCAGCAGCTGTGTAAAGGGAGTCAGGTAGTGTATTGTTAAACGCTCTTTCAATGTCAAGGAAAGCCGCCACTGCAATTTCCCTACTCTGCAGGGATTGGGTGATTTTCCTGACTAGGTTACTGAGCGCTAGTTTTGTTGATTTGCCAGTTTGATAGGCATACTGGTGTGTATTAAGAAGGTGAATGCTTAACACCCTCCTCTTAATGTATCCGTCCAGTACCTTTTCCAGACTTTTCAACACAAATAATGTCAGGCTAACAGCTCTAAGTGATTTGGGCATAGGTCTATTCAACCTATTTTAGGTATGTATACCACCCTAACTGCTGACCAACTGATTGGTATATAACTCCATGCCAGACTAGCTCTGAATAATTTGATGAGAAACGGTATGATAATTTTCAGTCCTTTCTGAAGCAGAGCTGGAAACACCATCCTCACCAGACGATTTGAATGGCTAAAAAGATTTAATAGCACGCTCAATGACTAGTTTTGTAATAACCTTTCTAGCCACCAAGCAGTCGTTTTTATTATCGTTTAGATCAGCCTCCTGGTAGTAGTAGTTGTTGGTTATCCAAAATCGAACTGCCTGGGAAGTGGTTTTGTAACAAAAGCTTCAAGGTTTCCTTTCCAGAATCTGTAAAAGTGCCATCAGGTGCCACACATCCGGTCCTTGCCGGATCTCTAGAAAAAATCTTGTGGATTCTAGTGCTGCTAGGTAAATCATACCTCATATTTTTTCCAGTTTTTTGTTCCACCAAGACGTGCCTCTATTATCTTTTTGGGTCTTAACTCTACAATTTTCATGATAAGCTACTATAAGAGCGTTCCAAATTTGTTCCTTCGCAATCCATCACGATCCATTTTCTCATCACGATTATTTATAGTGGTAATGGTGCATTGAAGTTGCAACTGGACCGATCGTTTTGTACCCGCTCTAGTCCGTGCTTCTCGGGTCCCTATATTTCACCATAGGTCTAAGCCCGGTTTCTATATTAATAGAATACGTTTATGCTCTGAACATAATGGCTCAGAAGATACCATCCAGTCAGTTATCTTATTGTTCAAAAGGTTTGAGCTGATGGTAAGATCTAGTACCTCTCTCCTATTTCTAGTGATAAAGGTTGGTTCTAAACCAATGTTGTTCACAATTATTCCTTCACCTAATATATAATCAAATAGTGCCTCACCTTCTTTGGTTAATGTCTGTGCTACCCCAAGCCATATGGTGGGAATTCACATCACATCCAATAACCAGGTGAACATTGTTTCTCTTACTGAAGGGGACTAAATCCCTTCCCTCCTCCACTGCAGATGGAGGAGGTTGACCAGCATTCTTATCACCCGGAAAGTAAGCCGAGCAGATGATTATATTCAGTCTGCTCTCCCCCATTCGGATAGATAGTTGGATAGCTACGACATCCGGGGTGCAGTAATCTGTGAGTACAAAGTAGTTAATATTGTTCTGATCCAGATACAAGCTCTGAGTCTTACTTGAAAAAGTATTTCCTAGTCCGGTTACTACTCGGCCTGTATTATTAGTCCAGGGTTCTTGAATGAGTGCAATCTCAATTTGCTCTTCCTGGAATCTTTTGCCAGAACATAAGTTGCAGCCTTGGCATGTTGAATGTTCGCCTGTAGGCACCTGATGTATGTGGACATCAGGTGGAGGGGATGGGTTATTAAAAGGAAGGAGGGTTATATAGAGAAGGGTGGTTTATCCTTCTTTCCAGAAGGCGGTTTTGATCTGCTATTCCGAAGAGGAGGTTTGTTTGGAAAGTATTTTCCTTTCCCAAGTGGATTAGTTCAGGGCAGTTTTCCCCGAGTCGAGGGAGTTTTGGATTTGCCCATCGAGGTTGGTGGTTTAGCCTCCGACAGTTGTTGGAGCAGGTTCTTTCCCCTTTGATATTTAGGCCTAATTGCACCCGAAACCCAAGTAAGGCCGACTGTTCAGCCCCTCCAGAGCCGCCTTAGACACCTTGTCAAAATAGAGAATGTCCAGACCTGCCCTGGGCCAGACTCTTACCAGTGTAGTACTTTCCATGCCCGGGTATTCAAGCCGTAGTTCATTTTTCTCAGCAGTATACAGGGCGCCCTATTTCTTGACCCGTTGCATGGGTAACTTTTTTATTAGTAGAGATACAAAAACGCTTAAATGAGCAAATTAGTGCAGTTTCGTATTAGTAATTCTACGGTAAGGCGAAAAATTATATACGGGGGAAGGTTGAAAAGTTATTGACAAAAAACGAAAAATCCAACTTTTCTATTATCCCTCGTAGCTCGTTCATTTGAAGAGTTAGAGAAAAATGCTTCACATGTTTTTTGCAGTATTTTTCATGTAAAATGACATGCACTTGCTACTTTTTATATATCTCTTAAAATGGTTGAGAATCACAGTAAAATATATTTTTTTTAAATGTAATGGATAGGTGGCTGTGACATTAACCGAAAGTCCCCTTTTTTCTCTTTCAGATGATATAACATAGTCCATATTTTATCCTTACAAAAGTAATAATAATCGTTGTTTTTAAAGAAAGTTTATTGTCACATCAAGAATGCTATGGATTATGGAACAAAAGAATGTTTTGAGAACATAAATTATTAATTAATTAATTATATTGAAGTAAATGTTCGAAATGACCACCATCCTGTTGGATACATAGTAAGCAACGTTTCTGGATACTTCTTAAAACATTATTTATTGTATGTCTATGTATGCTTCTAATTGCATCTTGAATCCTGACTTTTAGATCCTCTATATCTAGAGGAGCTGTCACATAAACTTTATCTTTCAATAACCCCCAAAGAAAGAAATCTAAGGGGGTCAAATCAGGTGTTCGCGCTGGCCAGTCGATATCCATTCTATTTCCTATAACATTATCAAACTGTTCATGTAAATATTGTTTTACCTCGCGGGAATTATGCGCAGGTAGCTCCATCGTGTTGGAAATATTTAAGATTTCTAAAAATATGAAGTGGTAATTCATTTAAATATTCCTCTGTTAGAGTATTCCTTAGAAAATGAAGTAATTATTCGCATTCAAATTATCTTCGTAAAAATATGGGCCAATAATTTTGCCACAAAAAATTCCACACCATACATTTATCCCAAATTGACGTTGATTTCTTCTTTCAGAAACAAAATGTGGATTTTCTCGGCACCACATTATGTTATTATGGCGGTTAAAAATACCATTGTTGGTAAATCTACTTTCATCACTGAATAAAATCTTTTTCCAGAAGTCTAGATCCTCTTCGCATTTTGAAATGTACCATCGACAAAATGTCATCCTTCTTTGATTATCAGCTGGATATAAAGTATTGCATATGGAATAATGATAAGGCTTTAAATTGTTACCTTTTAAAATAGCTCTTACAGTTTCCTTGGAAGTGTTGCAGTGATGTGCAATTTCTGCAGTTGAAGAATCAGGTTTAAAATTTACATAAGCCAAAACATTTATTTCAGTGTCTTCATTGAAGTTTCTTTCATCCTTAGGCTTTGAAAAAGAACCGTATAATCGTATATTATTTTCCAGCTGTCTAAATATTCTATGATGGGGTTGTCTTCGTTCCATGTAAGTTTCAAAATAAAGATTCGCTGCAGCTTGTGCATCTCGATTTTGGTTATAATAACAAAATAGCATATCATTTTTCTCTTCGTTGGTGTACATATTTGCAACACTATTATTTTGTATGCAGTATTAATAATAAACAATAAACTACTTAACAAAAACTAAAAATGTCACTTATGATCTGTCAATAATTAAATGCCAACTAGACGTTTTTAAAAATATCAGGAATCTTATTTTTTGTTTTATTTTAAACTTTCTTTAAAAACAACGATTATTATTACTTTTGTAAGGATAAAATATGGACTATGTTATATCATCTGAAAGAGAAAAAAGGGGACTTTCGGTTAATGTCACAGCCACCTATCCATTACATTTAAAAAAATATATTTTACTGTGATTCTCAACCATTTTAAGAGATATATAAAAAGTAGCAAGTGCATGTCATTTTACATGAAAAATACTGCAAAAAACATGTGAAGCATTTTTCTCTAACTCTTCAAATGAACGAGCTACGAGGGATAATAGAAAAGTTGGATTTTTCGTTTTTTGTCAATAACTTTTCAACCTTCCCCCGTATATAATTTTTCGCCTTACCGTAGAATTACTAATACGAAACTGCACTAATTTGCTCATTTAAGCGTTTTTGTATCTCAACTAATAAAAAAGTTACCCATGCAACGGGTCAAGAAATAGGGCGCCCTGTATACATTTACAACAATCTCTGTTGAACAGCAGGTATAGAATGGCTGTCAATTGTTTGATACATAGTGCATAGGTGGGTAATTCTTTTGGTTAAAAAAAATGTATATTTACCTTTTCAGTTTTTTTCCATTTGGTACAATTTTTATTTGATTAATACAGTATGTACTATTTAAATTACCTCTGTATCACTCCTTTTGTTCACACTGTTATTTACCTTTGTTAACCATTTCCTGTGTAAGTCTTTTTTTGTAGTTTGGCTGATGTCCGACAATAATAATTGCGATCGTTGAAGGAAAAATAATGTCCCTGTTGAGTATGGGTTTTAGTGGGCTTTGCAAGTTTTAATTTTTTTTTTTTACTTATGTACGTATGCAAACTGTTTCAACATAGAATGTATTAAGAGCTCTACAAGTACCTCCAGCAAACTTGAAGGAGCTGTAATTATTAAGACTTATAGAGGAACGGAACTAAATTGAGTAAGACAGTCAGAAACCGAATTTTAAGTCTGTTATTAGCCATTTTTTGCAGTTTTATGTATAACTGAAATTTCATAAGAATAAAGTAAATATCTTATGTTTTTCACGAAATTTACTGAAGGTTTCGATAATTTCCAAAAAATTATTTATCGGCAATTTAAAATTTTCCGGAATTTACCTATCTCTGTAGCACCTGCTGCAGTATTTATATAGCAGTATTTATAATGCAATGTTATATAGAAAATAAAATAGAGGATAAATACAAATTAAATTTGATTTTAAATATTAAATAGATAAATACTCTCATACAAAAAAAATATATGCTTTTTAATAAAATTATTGTGGTTTTCTAATAGTTCATTCTCACATATCTCGTGATATGAATATATTTTTGTTATACCGTTTTATTTTTTAAATACTAGTATTTACATTAGTTGCTGCATCATTTAACACAAATAATTTAATGTCTGAACTACTAACTAATATTTCTTGACTGCATTTTATTAACTCTTTTAAAACTCACAGTAGATCCCCGATTATCTGGAAAAGTTGTATTTGTTTTGGTAAACACCATTAACTACATTAGGTACCTACTTAATAAATTGTATTCTCAATAGACTACTGATCTCAATTAGTCCAGATAATCAGGGATTTACATAATACATTACATTACTACAATATGTAAAAGTAGAACTATTGCCTTTGTAGTTACTCAGAAACATCGCTTTTAATTCCACTGCCAACTGGTCCATGTCTACGTTCCCAAACTAAACGATGCTTCTGTTTCATATAACAAGTTTTTGCATTGTGATATGCTCCCAAATCACCATCTGAAGAAAAGACAAATGGTTAGTGGATATTTGTATGACATAGTTATTTGTTTCGTACATTTAATAAACCAATTAGTAGTTGCTTCTTCATACTGCCGAAGGAGAGGAGTACATTTTTCTAGATGATCTGGCGCTTCATACATTGTGCAATCTTCAAAACGTTGACGTAAAACAATCAATATTTCAGAATCAACTTGTCTAAAATGATTACATAACAGTTAATAATGTTGATAAAATTTGCAGTACAAATGTATTACTTGTCACGTTTATATTGATGATTTGCTTCAAACTGACAAACTACATCATCGGTGTAACATTCATCTATGGTAGGCACCCTACGAAATTTTTGATGATACCATGGGTAACTTTTTTGATTTGGTTCCACAATTTTTTCTAAAATGAAAATATGTTAAATGTTTCTCAGTTCATATTTATTTTAATTATCTTGTTAGTTCAGCTACGTAAAGCAAACGAAAATTTCTATAAATTTAGAATTTGAGGTTATTAAATTTTACCTCGAACCCAAACAGTTGGTGCTTCTAAAATGTATCCAACAGATTGAAAAAACTTTTCTATAACATTTCTGGGTTGAGTTTCTGGCATTGTGATTATTTAAAAAGAAAATTTATAAAATTCATAAATAACAAAATAATAAGTCTTCTAGTCTTCTAAGCACAGAATATCTATCACAGAATATCTATTATCTATCATGATACAATTATATCATGATTATCTATCTATAAGACTTCTAAGACATAGACAGACAGAGAAAATAATAGTACTAATTTTCTGTGGGCATGACAGTTATATACTGCATTCTTTTCAATGGCTTGGGCAGCTTGGAGAAACTCGGAGCTGTTCCGCAGCCACGGATTTCTTAAAATAAACTGGATAGTTAATACATACTGGTGGGGGTCAAGGATTTTTAACTAAGTTAAAATAATTGGGTGGGGGTAGCTAAAAATCATATATATACGCGATTGATTTTAAGATCGAAGCGCCAAAATGGCAGTAACCTATACTAACTTATACGGTCCCTGACACTGACGTTTGAAATTTTATTCATCAAAGATTTGTTGTCGAGAACTTTAAACTAGGTAAAAAGCTTGTAAAACTATTTTGAAAGGGGTAAGTAGTGATATAAAATTAAAATATATTTCAATATTTTTCGAGCGTTCAATCTGAAAATGAAACTTAACCTCAAAATATGTCAAATTCTTTATTGGACATACGGCATACATACCTTTATGTAAATAGTCATTCTTGGAGAAAGGTAAAGAGCACACACTCTACTTTGCGTTCTTTAGCTTCTTTATCCATACTTGTCTCCTGTAACTCTTTAATGCCCAACTTATAATTTCCGCGATAGTTTCAGATTTTCCCACTTTTGATCTCGGATCTCGTTTGAAACTGATCTCGGGGTTTTTCTTTGTACAAAAGGAACAATGACGCTCACAACAATAATGATTCATATCTAATCAAAGCAATTAACTAATATAACAACGGATATATTCAAAATTCACAATAGACATACATACGCAAAACTGAACCAAAACCCCTTTCGTTAGTTGTGGGTACCGCCAGTAGGTAGCGTATTGCTTAGCAAGAATCGCGTATAATACTACTATATCGCGTATTTCCTATGTTAGCCCATAAGCGGTTTCTCCGAAAACATCAAAGGACAAAAGATATAGTACTATACTATTCCAGAGACCTTTTGTTCGATTTGCGCATGCGCAGATTTTGTCGATATCCATGGTTACGGAAACTGACACATTGCTTATAGGTTGACAGACTTTACAACTTTCAACTTTTTTTAAAAGAACTCGGTAGACAGAGATGCAGTATTTATGCTGCATGCTTATTGGAAGTCGCGAAATTCGTGCGCATGCGCATATTATTTGACTAAGGTACTCTCGATAAGAATAGAGAATGTATGTCGGCGCCGTGTTGTTTTCGGAATTTTTGGGCCTCTACCCGCGATATAGTAGTATTATATATATGGTTACCAGAAATCTGTTGAAAATGACCTTCAAATTTTTATGAATGAATTGATCAGCCCTTCTTTGTTTAGGGTTCTTGATTAACATGGGCTATTACATTTCATTGAATTTTATATTCCCAGGGCACATTATGAGAAATATTGCTAACGGAATCGATAGTACTGACTGTCAAACACTTCTGATTACCAAAATACTAAAGCAAAATGCTTTTTTAATTAAAATATTGTAACGTTTGTCTAACCTCCAAACAAATTAAACCAGCTTGTTCGACAAAACAACACAAATATTTATTGTCACTAGATACAAACTTCAACTCTTTTTTTCACAACTGCATGTCAACACAAATTCCTTAGTTTGACGTTTCGGTTGAACGCGCTCACGCTTTCGACTAAAAACTCGCCGTCCTCTTGAAATCACGAATATTTATATATTTTTCAAGCTTCTGGAATATTCGGGAGCCTCGTTTTGGATTCCGGAACATAATGGAACGATTCTATGACTTAAACGAAAATTCTAGATTAGAAACGTCAACTCAAAGATTTTACAAATGTTAATTTATAAACAATAAGAAATTAATTAACAAAACAGGCAGATTCACTAGCAAGGTAGGTGAGCTTCCGTAACACTGCTCCCCTCTCAGAACTGATCGTCTCGATCAGGTTACTCCATTGTCCGCATGGTGTTCTTGATAAGGCGTCAGTCGATCTATGTGAACAATCTTCATTTTGGATTGAGGATTTCTTTGGATCCTATACACGACATCGTTTAACCTGCTCACAATCGAATAAGGGCCTTCCCAAGATCTCTGTAATTTAGGTGATTTGCCCTTAGTCCTCTTTGGGTTGTACCGGGTGGCCAAATTTGCTTGCTATTATAGGACAACTCGAGAACTAAGAGAGATACAAAAAAATTAACCCTCCTTTCTCGAGCTCTTTTTCTGAGACAAACTTAATGCCCAAATGCAAAATGACCCATCTTCTTTTGTTTTTGAGATATTAGCGAATATTCGATTTTTCAAATTTTCGATGTCTGCGCATATCTCGGTTATTTTAGATATTAGAAAAAAACAACTTATATGTTCTTCAGACACTTTTTTAAAAGGAATGCAGTGGCGTAGACAATATTTTAATAAGTTGATAAAATTTCGAGTTATGACATAAACTTGTATTTTTTTAAATGAAACTCATAGTCGGCTATGATTTAGTTAGAAAGATAATTTTTTTCTCTTTTCAGTGATATATAATATGTGTGATTAATTTATTAGGCTTGACTATTTTTTAAGGAATCTTAGAATTTTTAAGGTTATTAATAGCTGCCATTTTGTTTTGGCATAGCGGCCGTAACTTCACAGTAATAATTGTTTCTTATATAATATTTGATAATATTCCAGCATGTCGAATTTTTCATAATTTTGAAATGCCATTCTTGAAATTTAAAGGTAGGTATTCTAAACTTTCTAGGAAACAACTATTCGCAGATCAATTATTATAAGCGGTATAAATTACAGACACAAAGTAATAAATGCAGTTAGAACTGTCAATACTTAAATTTCAAACAGAAGATATACGTCTACTACGCGAAAACGAAATTGGAGCTATTATTAACCTTAAAAAGTCAAAGATTCTATAAAAAATAGTTAAGTCGAATAAATTAACCACACATATTACATATCGCTGAAAAGAGAAAAAAATTATCTTTCTAATTAAATCATAGCCGACTATGATTTTCATTTAAAAAAATACAAGTTTATGTCATAACTCGAAATTTTATCAACTTATTAAAATAATGTCTACGCCACTGCATTCCTTTTAAAAAAGTGTCTGAAGAACATATAAGTTGCTTTTTTCTAATATCTAAAATAACCGAGATATGCGCAGGCACCGAAAATTTGAAAAATCGAATATTCGCTAATATCTCAAAAACAAAAGAAGATAGGCTATTTTGCATTTCGGCATTAAGTTTGTCTCAGAAAAAGAGCTCGAGAAAGGGGGGTTAATTTTTTGTATCTCTCTTAGTTCTCGAGTTGTCCTATAATAGCAAGCAAATTTGGCCACCCGGTACAGCCAAAATTTATCATTTTCATGAAACCCACTACTGTTGGCACGTAAGTCGTAACGGGTCTTCATTCTGTCACTTTCTATTCTCAGCTTTTCTCGTACCTCCTCATGTACCAACTTTATTCGATCTTTCAGGTAGCGGAGATAGTCACTGATATTTTCCTGATGTTCTGGTCTATTTGCAATGAGGTCTGTCGGTAGACGTAATTCGTTGCCAAAAATCACACTGGCTGGTGTTTTACCAGTGGTTTCGTGAACTGCCGCTCTATATGCTAAGAGAAATGGAGGAAGGCAGGTGTCCCAGTTGGTCTGCTTTTCATTCACGGCAGTTTTCAGGAAATTTTCAATGGTTCGATTGAATCTCTCGACCATTCCATCTGATTGTGGATGAAGAGGTGTTGTTCTAGTTTTCGAGATACCTATAGTAGTTGGCAAACATTCTGAAGTACCTCAGATTCGAAGTTCCGTCCTGGGTCAGAATGGATTTCCCTCGAAACTCCATAACGCCATATCCAGTTTTCAAATAGGACCTCTGCTACGGTGACTGCTTCCTGATTAGGTATAGGATATATTTCTGGCCACTTGCTGAAGTAGTCCATAGCTACCAAGATATAACGATTGCCAGAGTCACTTCGAGGAAATGGGCCAGCTATGTCAATAGCTATTCTTTCAAATGGAGCACCGACATTGTACTGCTTCATCTGCCCGCGACTTCGAGTCATTGGTCCCTTACTAGAGGCGCAGGTTTCACAACGCCGGCACCATACTTCCACAGTCTGGTAGTTCCTTTCTTTGCCGTCCGGACTCTCCCATACTCTTTTTAGTAGGCCATTTTCTACAACTAGGGAGTCCCATAATGCCCAGTAACTTTTCAGAGATGGAGATTTATTGGAAATATCCTGCCAATCAGGTCTATCCATTTTATTTATTTTCCATTGGAAAATTGGGCCAAACTCTGGATCTTCACTCTGTTCTTTAGCAAGGCTTCTACTATCCCAATGTTCTGAGCCTTGGATGCTAATTCTTCGGCAATGAAAATCGTCCTGTTCCCTTGCTTCCTGTCGCAAGCAATATCTACAATCAGGAAGGCATGGCCTTCTGGATAAAGCGTCAGGGTTGCGATGGCTCTGTCCTCTTCGGTGTTCAATTTTGAGGTCGTACTCTTGCAAACGTTGAAGCCATCTTGCCACTTGGCCTTCCGGGTTCTTGAATTGCAGGAGCCACTTCAAAGAAGCATGGTCGGTTCTCAAAATGAACGGCTGACCATAGAGATACTTGTGAAAATGCTCCACTGTTTTGACAATGGCAAGTAACTCTCTCCTAGTCACACAGTAGTTCATCTCTTGCTTGGAAAGGACTATGCTAAAGTAGGCAATCACTTTCTCTTGTCCTCTCTCTACTTGCGATAGTACCCCTCCAATTCCAGTATTGCTGGCGTCAGTGTCTACGATGAACTTCTTTCCAGGAATTGGATATGACAGGATCGTGGGAGAACACAGGGCGCCTTTAAGCTTCTGAAAAGCTTCCTGACATTGTTCCGTCCACATGAATGGTTGGCTGTTTTCGGTAAGTCGATGCAGAGGTTTGGCGATATCTGCAAAATTTTTCACAAACTTCCGATAGTATGTGCAAAGTCCCAGAAAACTCCTTAATTCATGTTTGTCTCTCGGCACTGGCCATTTCCAAATGGTTTCAGTTTTCTCCGGATCAGTCTTGACTCCATCTGTAGAAATAATGTGTCCTAAATACCTGACTTCTTTCTGGAAGAGCATTCATTTCTTGGGACTTAGCTTCAGTTGGGCTTCTCTTAACTTTTGCAAGACTTCCTGGACATTCTTTAAATGATCTTCAAAGTTTTTGCCAAGTATTATCACATCGTCAAGATAGACTAGACACGTTTTCCACGTCATTCCACGGATAATTGTTTCCATCAGTCGTTCAAACGTGGCTGGCGCGTTACAAAGCCCAAACGTCATAACGTTGAATTGCCACAAACCTGTCCCAATGGAAAAAGCTGTCTTTTCTTTGTCGTCCGCATGAAGTTGGACTTGCCAGTAGCCATTTTTCAGGTCTAAAGTAGAAAACTATTGAGATCCAGATAGTGTGTCCAGAGTGTCGTCTATTCTTGGCAACGGATAACTCTTCTTGGTGACATCATTTAATCTTCGGTAGTCAACACAAAATCTAGTAGAGCCGTCTTTCTTCTTCACCAAAACTACTGGAGAGGTCCATGGACTTTGCGATGGTTCAATGACTCCCTGTTGTTGCATCTCGCTCAACAATTTCGATACTTCTTCTTGTTTGGCCAATGGAATTCTTCGTGGGGCTTGCTTAATTGGAGCGGTGCCGCTGGTATTTATGCGGTGTTGAACTAGGTCAGTTCTTCCTACATCGTTCTCAGTTAGTGAGAATACATCTTGGTACTGTCTTAATAATTCTTCTACTTTATGAACGTCCTCCGATTGCAATGATAACGTGGATCGGTTAACAAGGTTTTGCAGAATTTCCGGCAGTATTCGATGATCACAGCGTGCTGTTGATGATTCTACATTCTTGAAAACCACATCGACTATCTGACAAACTCCCAAGGATTCTCCTTTCTTCACTTCCTGTGGGTAGTCTTTCAGATTTAACATTCTCACCAACACTGAGTCGTTCTTCTTTTGTGTTAGAGTCTTTCCTATTAAAATTCCTCTTTTGAAAAGATTGCTCTCCGGTTCTGGTTCCACAATTACTGTTTCTTCAAAAGCCGCCGAACTGTTACAAATTGCCTCAATAGTTACTTCTGATGCCGCCGGTAGAATAATGTCTTCTAATGCTTTAACGGTTTTAATCGGTAGATTTCTCACTTCAGGATAATGCATTAAAATTTCTTCGCCTTTGGTCTTTAGTAGTCTCTGAGGAAGAGCCAGGATAAAATTATGCTCAGTCGTGATATTCAGACCAAGAATGACGTCATCGGTGATGTCGGCTACAAGGATGTCTTGTTGGAATGTATTTGTTCCTAAACAGATGTTTGCCACTGGATGCCTTTTACTGGTATGACTTCCTTATTTGCTGTTTCCAAAATGAAGTTTCTGTCTGGCTTCTGAATTCTACAATGGGCTACGATGTCTGGCCTTACTATGGTGTGACTTGAGCCAGTATCAAGGATCATTTCGCATTCCCGGCCGCATATTATTCGCCCTGGTACTACCAAGCTGTTCCTGTTGTTGTGCAGCCGGGTGTTGCTATTGTTGTGCAACCGGGTAACCTTGATCTTCATGGTTGGTGGGGCTTGGTAGCACCTCACCAGCTTTCGCCCCTCAAAGCTAGCTAATCCTGTTTCCCTGTTAATCCTGGCTTGTCCCTGATCCTGTTCCGATGTGTTTTTAGAGCATCGATTCCTGAGATGCCCTTCGTCCCCGCAATTCCAGCATCGTATATGGGTCTACGTCTGCTAAATGTAGCAGAGTCGGTATGATTCCGTTCGGTTTGGAAATTGTTCAATAAATCTTGAACATTTTTCAGCAATACCTCCACATTTTTGTCATTACTTCGATAGTCGGCTGGCTGATATTTAATTAGCCTTGCTCTGCCTTGACCCCGTCTGGATGCTTGTTGAGCAGCTTCAATTTCTAACGCCTGCGCCAAAGCTTCGGAAATGGTTTTGTTTCTGGCTAACCTCAACGCCTGACTGATTTTAGGGTCCCGCAGTCCATCTATGAAGCTACTTACAGCTAATTGCTCTTGGAACTCTACAGGGACAGTGGGGTAAGCTAGCTTCACCATCCGGGCTATATCGGTCTCATATTGCTGAATATTTTCTTCGAATCGTTGTCTTCTACCCTTTAATTGAGCCTGGTAAACATGTTGCAAGTGGGCTTCACCATACCTAATTTCGAGAGCACTTTTCAGCATTTCATAATCGGTTTTGTTCTGCTCAGGCATCGTTCTTAAGATTTCCATAGCCTCACCTCTTAGAGCTACAGTTAACGATATCGCCTTTTCACCTTCGGACCAGTTATTTGCCATGGCAGCCGCCTCAAATTGCTTTAAGTATGTGCTCCATGGTACCTTTCCATCAAATGTTGGTGGCTTGACCCTCGAAGATGTAGAATTACCTTCAACTTTAATAACTCCTGTCGTGGACAGCTGTGTGAATTTTCGGTTGACTTCTTTCTGCATCTCTTCGACTTCACACTTCAACGTACTGTTGACTTTCTGCATTTCGTTTACTCTCTCTTCGACTTCATACCTCAGCGTACTCACACTTTCTTTTACAATTTGGACTTCGTCTTGCATACTATTCCTCAATTGATTTATTTCTTCTTCTACAGTTTCTTCAAAATCTTTGAATTTTTCTTTCATTAGCTCTTCTAACTTTTTATTACTTTCTTCTAAACTGTTCTTTAGTTCTTCTTGGCTGTTCTTCAGTTCTTCTTGACTATTCTTCAGTTCTTCTTGGTTATTCTTCATTTCGTTTTTTAATTCATCTTGACTGTTCTTCATTTCAACTTTTAATTCTTCTTGGCTGTTCTTCACTTCATTCTTGATCTCCTTCATCATTTCCATTAATTGTGTCAAGGTCTCATCCATTTTTATCGATTTCGATCTGGTAACTGGCATACACTTACTATTTGATCCCTTTTTTTTAATCCTCGAACGTTTCACGTCGTGGAACGTCGCACTTCTGACACCAAATGTACCGTTTGTCTAACCCAAGGATTGTTAACTGTTTACAGGATTGCTCGATCACTCAATTTTGCCATCCGCCTTTGTGACGTCATCGAAGATCCATGTAATCGAACTGTCAAAATATTTTATATATTTCAAATATGTATTTCACATTTGCAAGAGAATTTTCGTATTTGAATGATTATTATTTATTAAAGTTTGTAATACCAGTATAAATTGTAAGATTTAATAACTAATAAACATATTTCCCAAATTTAACAGGTAAGGATTGTGTATGCAATATATTTATTAACAAATTATCTTTGCTGGAAATCTTAACCCAATTTTTGATATTAACTTTACTACTGATGCCTATGTTTTTTTTGCTACAGTAAGCTTAAAATTTATTTTAATTATTTTAGCCTTATTGGCAAATTATATAGGAATTTCAATTTAATTTTGGCTAGATTAGATTAGGATTAGATTAGATTTATATAGGAGTCGACCCCCTGGCCTGGTCCACCGCTACCTAGAAGATCTATATTGTGGCACTCCCAACCTATTTAGAGCACTCTGTCCAGCCCTGTCCTGTGCATTATATAGTATAGCTGCGAACAGTATATACATGTTGCTTATTGTAAAAAAGCAGTTAACATTATTAATTATATATAAAACTAATCATCCTTGTATATAAGTATCTTATTTTAACTATTAAGAAGATGGTAAAGATAAGGACTAACAAATTTACGTAAATATACACTTAAAACCACAAAATATATCTTGAACATTACAGCATAACCCAACATCACACTTTTTCCGTTCATATTTCTCTACAGAATCTCTGTTTCCGAATATGTTCATAATTAAAAAAGTATATGTATATGCTTACCTATTTTAATAATATACTCGGATAGTTTATATCAAAATGTGCATATAATTTCAATTTGTTGGTAGACACAGAATTAAAGAACATAAAGAAACCAAGGAAAATATTATGCAATTACTTATTATAGGTATGTACAGAAACTATTACCATAGAGGATAAACTAATTCCTTTGCTATTACCCACAAACGCAAACAACAAAGGTATTATATAAGAATAATTAACTATTGATTTGAGAATTTTAAATTCAAATTCCGCTTTCGCGCTTGCAGTTTGACTTTGACATATTGCTTTATTGGATCTTTGATGACATCACAATTATGGATTACATTGTAGTATAGGGATCGAGCAATCCTGTAAACAGTTAACAATCCTTGTGTCTAACCTCCAAACAGATTAAACCGTAAACAGTTAACAATCCTTGGATTAAACCAGCTTGTACAACAAAACAACACAAATCTTTATTTTCACTAGATACAAACTTTAACTCTTTTTTTGACAACTGTCAACACAAATTCCTTAGTTTGACGTTTCGGTTGACCGCGCTCACGCTTTCGACTAAAAACTTCCCGTCCTCTTGAAATCGCGAGTATTTATATATTTTTCAAGCTTCTGGAATATTCGGGAGCCTCGTTTTGGATTCCGGAACATAATGAAACGATTCTATGACTTAAACGAAAATTCTAGATTAGAAACGTCAACCTAAAGATTTTACAAATGTTAATTTATAAACAAGAAATTAATTAACAAAACAGGCAGATTCACTAGCAAGGTAGGTGAGCTTCTGTAATAATATCAATAAAAATTCGTTTTAAGTTAATAGATGTAATTTACATTAGCGTTTGAACCATATATATAATACTACTATCACAAGTATAAAGATATATTCAGTAGTTTCACTCTTTAAATTTTTTGTACAAAAGTTTTTAATGCGCATGTCTGCCCCTGGGTAGTATGCGCTTTGGTAGATATGTAGAAGGGGAAGAATGGGCCGGCGTATGCTATTTTATGGGCGCAGGGCGCACATTTGCTTTACAGGTAATCAGCATACGTTTGTGTGTCTAGGCGTTTGTGTTTGTGATTTTGATAAGTGTTTTGTATTGTGTGTAACATGGCTACAAAATATTGTTTCATTTGTAAACGAAATTCTGATAGGCCACCTTTTTGACTTCAAAAAATAATAGTCCGGACCTGAGCGTATCTACCAAAAACGGTCACTAATGCGCATGACCGTGCCTGGGTAGTATGCGCACTGGTCTTTTTGGGGGGTTAAAAAAACAAAACTTAAGGACACCAACATCAAAGAGATTTTGCCGAGTGAAATTACTGTATATATCTTTATACTTGTGCTACTATATCGCGGGTAGAGGCATACACAAGAGAACACCATAGACCGGAATCTCTAGGAGTGGGGGAACATCGAGCGATTGTAGCGCTGAAACAATTTTAGGATGAACCATGATACAACTACACTGATATGCCTATGCGCATGGGGGCGTGGTCTATCGATGAGCGTGACGTCAGTTTTGATGCAAAATTAAATAAAATACTTGTAAACAAAGATAACAATATAAAAGAAACGTCGATAATGGAATTATAATACACGATTCATACAGGGAAACTAAAATAATAGTTGATTAATATCAATCTTTCTTATTTTAATTCAAACCGCATTCTGTGTACCGATCTACCTACCGAATATAATTCTAACCTAAATTTTATAATTTGAAGAGATAATAAGAAGCACTACTGTAAATAAACACCACCCTATAATATAAAAATGACAACTTGATAACCCTCGGACCTCACAATTATAATAATACGGGAATACAATTGACAAACACGAAAATAATTATATCACTGACAGTCACGTTGACAGTAACGCATTTGAATTTTAGCCATTTTAGCATCAAGAATGACGTCGTGCGCAGAACAAACGAAATTTGGTCAAGTTATGAGCATATCAGTGTAGTTGTATCATGGGATGAACTAGTATTAGCTGGAATTAAGTAACATTATCTAGGAGGTCATAAGCAGGGAACAAAAGGTAGTGGGCGGGAACGTTCTGTAGGCGGGAATTTCAAAAATGGTTGAAAATTAGTTTACAGAGTGTAACATAAATGATGACTAATTTCAGGAAGTGATTCCTTCTAATTTTTATGGAAAAATGTTCATAAAAATGTGTCTGAAATTGCTTTGTTTTCAACAAACAGGGTCTCAAAATTTTAATTAAAAAAATTGTTTTTTATTAATCAGTAATACCTTTTTTCGCCGACTTTGATGAAAGTCTATTTGTTAGCACCAATAAAGTGTTGCTTTTGATAAAATTAGATTTAGAATAATAATTCCACAGGAAGTTTTGTGCGTGTGCGGCAGTCCATCAGGAGAAAACTTGATGCTTTTATCTCAAGTCGAGCTTCTCACTTCTTTTTCGAAAACTAAGGGAGATACAAGAAAATGTAATGTAATGTAAGTAATGGACAAGAAAGCTGTATGTTTAATCTGATTAAAATATCAAATTTAGAAAGAAACAGTACCATGATTATTATTATTTTAAATCTAATTACATCAAAAGAAGCTCCTTGTTACTGCTAACACACCAAAAAAATCCGACTTTTTGTTAAAACTCCTGACATCCTGTTTCTGGATAACAAAGCAAGTTAAGACATGTTTACCTATTTGAACATTTTTTTGTAAAATATGACAAGGAATCACCCTCTAAAATGAAAGTCATCATTTATGTTACACCCATCGGTAGGCGTTTGGAAAAAAAAGGTATAGGTACCTACTTAAATCATATTTTTTAATGAAGCTATTTAGTATCTCTTTTGTCAAAACACTATCCATGTAATATATTGTCTATAAGACAAAAGCATGAAATAAGACAATATTTTCTAATTTTAGTGCTGTTTATTAAAACATCAAGGTATTTATTTACACAACACATTCTTTATTGTATCAATTGATTGCATTTTCCGGTTTAACTAAACAATGTAAATCACATTCGGCAAAGTTGAGTAAACCAAAACAACAAATAAGATAGAATTTTATTTAAGTTGTGTAAAACCTCTACAGTCAGAAATGGCAATATGTGGTCACATAAACCAAACCAAACTAATACGTGTACATACATAACTTGTGATGCACAAAAAATGCACACATAAAATTGACAAAACAATAATATCTACTGAATACAATGTTTACAAAGTACTTATTAAAGTATTTCTGCAAAATATGCATCACATACTTTCCACGTATTATAGGCTTTTCTAAGGTCTTTGCAATGTTTAAGTTGAGGGTGTCCAATTCTGTCAACCCAAATTCGATAAATCTAAAATATTTAATATTAAAAACTACTATATATTAGTTACAACATCAGAGTAATAAATAAAGGGGAGACCGCATTCCCTATTTCAAAGCATAATGTAAACATGTAACCTCAACCTACTGGATGTTGATAAACAAACAATACATAATGAACACACGATGGTCCCTGATCGTATCAGCGTAGTGGCGTATCAAGCTATATCACGGAAATGCTTACAATATACATAATTATATACAAAAGTTAAGTTCAAAAAGACAGTTTAAGAACACATAAAACACTCGGCTTCACCAATTTTTGATTTCAAAATAATGGCGTTACTTGCTATATTAGGTTAATACCAGGCAATGTTGCCACTTCCGG
Organism: Pogonocherus hispidulus; assembly: GCA_963924545.1. Classification (NCBI taxonomy): domain Eukaryota; kingdom Metazoa; phylum Arthropoda; class Insecta; order Coleoptera; family Cerambycidae; genus Pogonocherus; species Pogonocherus hispidulus. The sequence goes on from OZ004698.1 coordinate 31,864,454, forward strand.
CGCTTAATATCGCTAGAAATTTCAATAATGTATTGATGGATATGGAGAGCCTATAATTATAACACAAGTCACAAAAAAATAGTGGGTAGCCTTAAACATATTACAATGTAACTAATTTGTAAATTGATTGAGGTCAAGAATGTGGTAGATCTTTACATGTTAATCAATGAAAATGATGACGGCTGTACCTAGCTATAAAAATAAAAAAGTAACTTCGGCATCAATGTCAAGGACGTTGCAGGGACCGATGTTTGTAAACACATTTACCTCAAGGCTTCACTTTAGAATGTAAATAACGGTCTCCCCTTTATTTATTACTCTGATGTTACAACACAAATCTTACTAACCTCCGTGTAATGAATTGGTAGAGAACGAAGAATTGCACCTTTCTGCTTGTGCTTACAATGAGGCACACAGCAGTAAAACATTTTAATATTTTTAACAAAAAACAGAATTTTTAACACACAAATAGTCAACAAGAAATTAAAATTGACACAGAAAGTCAAGTAAAATCACTTTCGCTACCAATTGGTAGCGTGCTTATTCCAATAAGCATGCAGCATAAATACTGCATCTCTGTCTACCGACTTCTTTTAAAAAAAAGTTGAAAGTTGGAAAGTCTGTCAACCTATAAGCAATGTGTCAGTTTCCGTAACCATGGATATCGACAAAATCTGCGCATGCGCAAATCGAATAAAGGGTCTCTGGAACAGTATAGCACTCTATATCTTTTGTCCTTTGATGTTTTCGGAGAAACCGCTTATGGGCTAACATAGGAAATACGCGATATAGTAGTATTATATATATGGTTTGAACATAGAAAATTTAAGTTAGTACTATATTTTCTATGGCGTTTGAAGCAATGTCATGTTACGTCATCTGGTGGACTAGTTGGTTAAACGGTAGTGTTTAAAACTGAACCGCAAAATTTTGTAGGTTCAAATCCCGCCAGAGAAAACTTTTTTTTATTTTACTTTTTCATTAATTACAAATTATTAGTGTTTACTTATTCGAATAAATATGGTTCATTGTCAGTAGCTAGTTATTATTTCTGAAAGTCACAATATTTACCTACTTATAAAAAAAAACATGTTTTAATTGGTTCGTTTCCTTTATCTTTAGCTAAAGCTACTATCTCATAAGATAAGTAATCAACAAGCAATATATTTTTTATTTATTACATGCACTGTGCTTTTACTAATACCACGGATTTACATATATCTCTGCTAATAGTTACTACATATTATATCTCAATCTGAATATTGAGTTAAACTGTTAAACAGTTACAGAGGAACTGTTTCCGTGTGTCCGTGTAATGTCGTGAATTAGTAATAGGTGTTTTTTTTTAATAAAAAACTATAATTCTAAAATTATGTGTTTTTTAAAATATGAACATATTTAAAAAACTCAACATATTTTGAAAAACTCATAATTTTAGAATTATAGTTTTTCATTAAAAAAAAACCTATTACTAATTCACGAGTTCCTGTAACTGTTTAACGCAACATTCAGATTGAGGTATAATATGTATAGTAACTATTGGCAGAGATAAGTACACTATTAGTAAAAGCACAGTGCATGTAATAAATAAAAAATATGTTGCTTGTTGATTACTTATCTTATAATATACTAGATTTAGCTAAAAATAAAGGAAACGAAACAATTAAAACATGTTTTATTTTTATTTTTTTTTTGATAAGTAAATATTGTGGGATTTCAAAAATAATAACTTGGTACTGACAATGAACCATATTTATTCTAATAAGTAAACACTAATAATTTGTAATTAATAAAAAGTAAAATAAAAAAAAGTTGTCTTTGGCGGAATTTGAACCTGCAAAATTTTGCGGTTCAGTTTGAAACATTGTCGCTTAACCAACTAGTCCACCAGATGACATAACGTGACATTGCTTAAAACGCTAATATAAACTACATCTATTAACTTAAAACGATTTTTTATTGATATTTTAATTAAAGAAGCATTTCGCTTTAGTATTTTGGTAATCAGAAGTGTTCGACAGTCAGTACTATCGATTCCGTTAGCAATATTTGTCATAGTGTGCCCTGGGAATATAAAATTCAATGAAATGTAATAGCCCATGTTAACTGCCATTAGTCAAATGAAATGGGAAACCCGGTATATTTTAATACTACTATATGGCGGGTAGAGGCCCAAAATTTCAGAAAACACCACAGCGCCGACATACCTACTATTTATTTATCCTTATCCTTATCCAAATATCATAATCATATATGCGCACCATCCAATCCAATATCGCAACATCCAATAAGCATGCAGCATAAATACTACATCTCTGTCTACCGTCTACCCGCTTCTTAAAATAAAAATTGAAAGTTGACAACACAGAATATCTATGTTGACAAGTCGGTCAGCCGTTTTCTTTTGCAAGTGATTTCGAGATCATGATATTTGATGTCAGCCAATCACGCTCCTTTATTTTTTAAATCCACGAATAACATTGCAGATATTGTAATCATGATTCAGAAATCAGGTGCAAAAGAAAACGGCTAATGTATCAATTTCAGTTTCCGTAACCATGGAGATCGACGGTATCTGCGCGTGCGCATATCGAACAAAGGGTCTCTGGAAGCGTGTAGCACTTCTTAGCACTATATCTTTTGTTCTTCAGTGTTTTCGAAGAAACCGCTTATGGGCTAACATAGGAAATACGCGATATTAGTAGGTAGTATTAAGAACAGGCTGGGGGTTAATTTTTTGCATCCATCGAATATACCTAATTAACCTACTTGTCTATGTACTTATCAGTCTATCTTTCTGTTCCAGAGTTGTCCTATTCCAAGTATTTCGTGTAAAATCCTTGGTTCTATCATACGAAGAGAGTTTTACTCTCTTATATCATATCTAACAAAGTTGGCCACCCGGTACAACGCAACATAATATTGTTATTCAATTAAATATTTGAAATTAGCTGTATTTTGTTGAAATACATGGAATTATGTACTTTTCGAATATGTATGAATTTTACAGGCAAATTCTTGAAAATCATAGATAAAGTATTAGAGAGTTTTTGAACCCCTTAAATTTCAGCACGTCGTTATCGTTATTCTGCGCATGCGCAGTGCCAAAAATAGTATCATTTTCGGCACTGCGCATGCTCAGAATAACTATAACCATAACGATAACGTAAATTTTAAGGGGTTCAAAAACTCTCTATTTATCTGTTGAAATTACATTTCATTTCATAGATAGTAATTTTTAGATCTTTGGACTGGCAGCACTGTTTATGAGTAGAAAGAAATAACATTACGTTTTTAGAAAAGAAATAAAGAAAACCAGTTGTTGTGCATGGGGACGAATGGAATAATAATTTTCTATTTCTATTTAAGCAGGGTTTACAATTTTCAGATACCTGTATGTATAGATTTTGGTTATGGACATTTTAATACAATATTGTTTTTTGTATAAAATATTTCGAGTTAGTGGTTATGGTGCTTAATAATAAAATAATAATTATTATTAAACCATATAGTTAGATGTTGCGGATATCGTGTGCCGTGATTTTAAAGTGAAATTGTTTTGGTTTGTGCGTCAATTTGATAGATTTTCAGTGAAATTTTCGAATGACATGACATTTTAGTAATTACAATGGCCTCAGCATCCAGTTTTGAGGCGAAAGTGTTGATGTCTAAGGGCAAAAGAGCCACTGCAGCTTATATTCATGCTGACTGCTCCAACGAAAGGAGCCCCCAACACCTTAATGAGGTATTGGACAACCTTTTGAACCCTGCAAAAGCAATAGATGAATGGGAAACTATAGATTGGTGCAAATGGCTTATGGCTGGGGGCAGAACTCCAGATGAATTTTCCAGTACAGGTACTGTAACCAACAGATGACATTATTTTACCTTGCCAATGGCCTTGCAATTTTTTTATTCGCCAAACTTGATGAAAATGAGTCATTTTTTAAATTATAAATAGAATTTATAGATTCAAGAATAGGTAGATTTACCCGAGAATATACCCAATTTTTTCTGGGATAGGCATTGGCATAAAAGACCCCATTACATCATCTTTAATTTTGATTATTGGTTATATCTCCTTCACTATTTACTATTTTTGATATTGTTCTAAACGAGGTTCTAACAACTGAAAAAAATCTGGAAGTATAGGTATTTAAGTAAGTAACTTATTTTATTATTTATTGCTACCTATATCACGATTATATACATAACACAATATTGTACTGAGTCAATGCCCTCACCAATACCTACCTATCTTGTAAACATCAAATTCTGTAGCACATATAATTTTAATTATACCTTTAGGTAGTTGAAAAAAAATTGAAAAGATTATACCTATCTCTTTTATATTTTTTAAAAATATTGATAAATATACAACTGTCGGATTATGTGCTGCAACTAAGTACATACTTCTGTATGTTAAATAAATTTCAAATCCCAAACAGAATACCTACAACCAAAATGCCTCGTAAAATCCGTTAGCTGTCAGTTTTTTTAACATCTACCTTTATTTTCATCGTTTCTCTATTGTTATTCTTCTGTTTCTTATTGTTGTTCAGCTATTGTCTTTCCTGTTGCTTTTGCTAAATATCAAAATTGAGTTTTAACTCGAGTTATATAACTTAGAATTGACAGAATTTACCCAGAATTAAGCTCCTTTATGATACAGATATGTGATTAAAGCCCTGAAATAGATAAGTAAATACCTAGTATCTTCATAAAAAACTAGCCTATTTTTCAGTTTTGATCTAGGTATACAAAAAAGAGATAATTTAATTTTACATTGGTAAAATTTTTGCCTGTTTTCGCTGTTTGCAGTTACTAAAATATGTCATCAAAATTGGAACACTTGGTAGGTAGGTACATTATTTTTTAATACATAGGTAACAAGAAAAATGAAAACTTCATTAAATCATAAAGTTTGGAATATTTAAATTAATAACATAATAACATATCTCAGTAAACTTTTTTGACTAAAGGTAAATATATAATAGATAGGTAAATATCTTTTTAACATTCATTGTAGTCTTTTTTAGGATTACACCGCCTGCAAAATAATAAAAATTACGAAAACAGAAGAATTCAAATTAAATAGTCAAAGTGTAAAATATCAAGGCAAAACTTCAGTTTTATACAAAATTCTGTATTATAACAAATGATATTTTGTCTAAATAAAAAAATTATAACAAAATTTAAGAGAAATTAAACACTTAACTAAAGAGTAGAATCTACTCTGACTTAACTTATGTAGGTACCTATTTTTTTTCTAAACATTTCAAGTCGATCCTTGACTCGTCAGTAGAAAGTTTGTACCTATGATAAAAAATTGTCAGACTGACATTTTTAATTTAAAATATTATTACATGCACTGATCACTATGTCATTATTATGATTTTTCTTCTTTTTGTAAAATTTTAGCCTGTGTCCAATCAACCCGATAACCGTTATCACATACATGTTTTAGGTACTAATGTAGACTTATCAACTTGGTAATCCTTAACATAATTTTTATGTTTGCTTACCCTTATTTCTAATGGTCTAGATGTCTACCAATATAATATTTTAGTACCACATTCACAAGGACTTTGGTAAATACAATTTTTTGAATTGTGATCATTATTAAATAATTTTTGTTTTTGTAAGTATTGACCTTAAAGTGTTTTTTGTTTTAAATGTTTTTCTTATGTTAAAATTATGTTAATTAAAAAAAAAGAAGAAAACTCAGTTAAAATAAAATTAAAAGAAAGTGCTTTTATCAAACTTAATGGGGATACCTAACTGTATCTCATCAGAAACCATATTCTTGGATCAAACGTGGCTTCCTCTACTCCAGAAGGATGTTACCAGTGGAAAATTAACAATAACATAGTGATCAGTACATGTGATGACGTTTTGAATTAAGAATGTGACAATTCTTTATCATACAAACTTTCTACTACTGACAACGAGTCGACAATCAACTTGAAACGTTTAGAAAAAGCTAGTCAGTGTTTAATTTCTTTTAAATTTTATTATAATTTTTTATCATTTTTTATTTAGACATAACCGAGGGGTAGGTAAACCGCGGCAATAATTTGTACAACAGATTTCCTCCTCACAAGAGAATTCCTCTGATTTCCTCCTAGTTCCTTTGACTTCCCTGAGTTTCTCAGAATTCCTCAGCATTCCTTTTGAATTCCTCTGAATTCCTTTGAGTGCCCCTTGAACGCCCCTGACTTCCTCTTGAATGGCATTGCCTCTTCTGAATTCCCCAGAAGTATTAAATATTAAATAAGGTAAATAAATACTCAAGTAAATAGTTAAATAATTTACGAAAAATAATATATTGGTGCTGAATTCGTATCTGATAATTCAGATCGAATATGACAGTATTTCTCTTCAAACATGGTTGATTACTAGTATCATAATTCAAATATATTAAAATTTAAAAACGGTGCTTCAATCTTAATTTAGATATTAATATTTTTTGTGGAACCACTTTTTTTTTACCCGAGTTCCGTTTTTACCAGTTCGTTAGACATATATAGGAAACTATATGTATCTGAATTCTGAAATTTCCAGTTCACTGAAAATATTGACATCATATGTAGCACTTCTTGTTATAGTAAGTAGACATCAACTCGCTTATTTCAAATGGAATGCTATATTTTTTATTTCATTTTCGGATTCTACATCAAATTTCGGGTTAGTTTTCATGAAATCATAATTACTGTACCCGGAGTATGCCATAATTAATTGTGGCATTAATATAAAAATATGCTATAGGTATTATTAAAAATCGCAAATAGTGGTTATCTCAGTCGTCATGTGACACTTAATAAATAAATTGTGGCTGTATTGTTTTTCTCGGTCTACATCTTGCTAACAGAGCTATTAGTTGTCATCTTTGTAATAAAACTTTAAATATCTGGTAAAGGTAAACTGAATCGGGAATGTTAATCGAAGAAGAATGAGAAGACCGATTGAATGCCATAATAAAACACAGGGTGTTCTATTGGAAATAAGTGAGTTAGTCGGATTTGAATTTGACATAATTGGTCGCTTAATATTAGACGCCCTGTATAGGTTACAGACATTTTTTCCAATAAGGGGTACTTTGCCGCATGGAGGGAGCACTCGTGAAATTTGAATATTTTAGTTTAAAAGCTGCCAGAGGTAACGTGAATTATTGGGTACCGGAAGATTTTTTAAGAATGTTCGAAAAATAGGAAATAACTCGTAAATGAGTGAATTTCGATATAGGCACTGTTTATGAAAGCTAACCTAAAATTTGAGGTAGAGTTCGAAAATGAAATAAAAAAAAATATAGCATTCCGTTTGAAATAAGTGAGTTGATATCTACTTCCGGTATAACTGGGAAGTGCTACATCGAATATTTCCAGTGAACTGCAAATTTCGACTAATTTACACCATATACAAATTTTCAGAATTCGGATACATTTAGTTTTCTGTAGATGTCTAACGAAAGGTCTTCGTCCCACAACCTGTATATATACTACTTCACTAGTACTTACCTCCTTCAGGCTGGGGTCCTACTCTGAGTCCACCGAGGTTTTCAAGGTAGATATTATTAGTGTTTTTTATATTTTATTTATAATTCGGCTTATAAGCAAATGAAAATTAGAAGTATTTTTCCAGTATTATGTTATATAGGTATCTTTATTTAACTATCATGCAATTATCATCTTTTGTCATTGTTTCCAACTTGAATATATTTTTATTTGGGAATCGGTATATTGAACATTATTATTACTTAGTATTAAGTTTACTACTAAACTCGAAACAAGAATTCAAGCGGTGCACGTTGTAATATATCCACAACTTTATTTGCCAGAATTATGTACAATTTTGATGTAACTCAGCATAGATTGCACTAGTATACTAGTGTGATGTCTATCATTATATAATTACAAGGAAATAAATGTTTTTGGCCTTTTAACATCTTGTAAATAATTTTATAACTGATGACGTGCATCACTTGGATTTTTGTTTTGACCATTTCTCAAAATGTCCACACATGTCGCCAAAGGCACACTGATGCGAGTGATGCGTCTGCCAAAGCACCTGCCAGTTGTAACGCATTTCTAACCCCGAACTTACTAACTACATCACAGCTAGTTTCTCGAATAATTCGATTTAGCTACAAGATCAGCATTTGACATCTTCCAACATACCCTTGAATTCCCCACAGACTGAATCCTCTCACACAGAGTTCCTTCACAGTTCGTCTGAATTCCTCGGACTTCCTCTGAATTCCCAGTTCCCCTGAATTCCTTTAAATTTCTCAGTTCCTCCCAGAATTCCTGATTCATGTACACCAGAATTCCCCCACGGTTTATCCTTCAGACATAATTCAAAATATCATTTGTTATATTACAGAATTTTGTATAAAACTGAAAAACCACTGATGAAATTTAGTTAATGTATCAAATATTTATTTTATTGCATATTATACAGTGATTTTTTGGGGCAAACTATAGATGTTTGCCTTGATTCTACACTTTGATTGTTTAATTTTAATTCTTCTGTTTTCCTGTTTTTTATTATTTTGCAGATGGTATAATCCCAAAAAAAGACTGCAAGGAATCATGAAAATGCACCACAAATAAGTTACTTACAGACATTATTTTTGTAATATATTTTAATTGTAGAAGTTAGCAGAGCCTTATGGCGTATTTATTTACACCAAACCGACAAAACAGAATTTTTTTGTAAATTTTACCGGAGCGAAGTTAGCCACAGTTTTCCCGCCACACTTTTGCTATGTGGCAACAGCGCATTGCTCCGGCTTCAAATCGATGTAAAAAACCCATCCACGGTCTTTCTAGCCACGGTTACGGTATGATAATCTATGAATGTGGACCTCAAGAAACATTAGCCACAGTGGTACCTAGTGTGGCAAATTCAGAATTACATGTTAAAAAATGCTATTTTCGCGTTTATTAATTTCTACCAGTAAATCAAAACAAGAGTGTTGTAGATATGAATAACAGAGGAGCGATAGTATGGAACTAGTGAATATTAAAAATTCCTCAAGCTAGTCAATCTCAATAATAATTATTAATACTTTAGATTGTGAGACCACAGACCACATTAATACGATCTCATTTTATATATAGTTCTAAGTTTTAACAGCGAATATTTTTGAATACCCGTCGATTTCAGTTCCTATAAATCGAATTTTGTACCTGAACATAACATATCTTACCATGAGCCGTCGCACCAAATGAATGAAAAAAAATCTCCAAAACCAGAAATAAACTGTCTCTTAAATTTTGAGGCGTAAATCCAAACACAAAGGTCCACTGAAGTCGACCTATATGGGGAAATGGTGAAAACATTTATCGGCCTGTACCAGTGGCGTAACTAAGAGAAATTCAAAATCAATGAAAAACTCACCAAAGCCACAGTTGAGCTTGTCGGTTATATTTTCAAGCGTTAAATCCAACCGCAATGGTCCACTGCAGTCGACGTATATGGTGAAAACATTTGTCGGTCTGTACCAGTGGCGTAATTAAGAGAAATTCAAAATAAATGAGAAAAATCACAGTTGAGCTTGTCGGTAAAATTTTCAAGAGTAAATTCAACCGCAAAGGTCCACTGAAGTCAACCTATACGGTGAAAACCTCCGATCAAGTATGCATAGATAAGTAATTGCCTATTTGTCAGTATATAAAATGGTCGTTTCCAAGAATAACAAAAGACATAACCTCAATTTCATGAAATTTCCTGTCTCGGTGCCAAAGGGCATGGGCGGCTATGTTTTAAGGGGTGAAAATAATAATTATAAAACTAAGGGCCGATTGTACAAACATGGTTTATCTTCAAATTGCTTCAAAGCAACTGAACCGAGTTCTGATGTCTAGGAAACAATTATTGAAACAATGGTTTCAATGAAAACAATGGTAGGTATGTTTCAAAAATACTCGCTGTTAAAACTTAGAACTACATATAAAATGAGATAGTATTAATGTGGCCTCACAATCCATAGTATTAATAATTACTGAGATTGGCTAGCTTGAGGAATTTGAGATATTAACTAGTTCCATACTATCGCTCCTCTGTTATTGATATCTATAACACTCTGTTTTGATTTACTGGTAGAAATTAATAAACGCGAAAATAACAGATTTTTCTACACGTAATTCTGAATTTACCACACTACCGCTGTGGCTGATGTTTGTTGAGGGTTCACATTCATTGATAGATTAGCATACCGTAACCGTGGCTAGAACGACCGTGGATGGCTTTTACATCGATTTGAAGTCGGAGCAATGCGACGTTGCCACTTAGCAAAAGTGTGGCTGGAGAACTGTGGCTAACTTCACAACGGTGCAAATTTTTTGAAGATTTTTCGGCAACTCCTAGTGTTTCAACAGTTGCTGTTGTGTTTTTCGTTTCCCGATCCAAGTCGGTAACTTCAAACAATTGCTGCGTGTTTTGCAACTCAGTTGGCTTAGTGTAAACAGTGAGTTGTGTTTTAGTTACATTTAATCCTATGTCGTCCTTTTGTAATTCCATCAACGTCTTTGTGGCACCAACGCAATCCCCTCTGATCTAACCCAACACCTGCGTGTATGTGTTTTTCTCCTTTTTTTCAAACCAAGGATCAACAGACAACCACACACGAGAATAAAATAAGTTCCTCACGAAACATACTTATTTATTTTATAAACAAATAATAGAAAGAAAACGACCTACTTCCTTCTTTGACTGGCAAAGAATTGAACTAAAAAAAAACACAATTGCAACTTATTGTTGTCTGTTTAGTCTAAACAGTTTTTTCATGTTAAAGGAGTTGAGTTTTTGTTTTTGAAAACAGCAACAAAACTGCAATTCAAAACTCAACTAGTCTGTTTGGTGGAAATCCGCCATTATGCTCGTTCTTTCATATCTAGGCAGTGGTGCGATGTTCAAACAATTAAAATGATGATAAATTAAAAAAAATAGAGGAAACTACAAAATGGTTCCAAATGATATCATTTGACTGGAAAGGGTTAAGACTAATTAGGAACGTCACAAGTTCCAGACAGGTATATCCACTTGAGAGTTTGTAAATTGCGAAGTGTAAAAATAGTATGAATAATGACAAAGGGTCAATCCCATACAGCCCGCTTTATTGGTTAGTAAATCACGGTTCACTGAACCGTAGCAGTAGTTTAGGTGTAAATAGGACACAGTGTTTGCAAAGGTTTATGCACACATAAGTTTAGTTTTAATCATCTCCAGATGATGCCCAGATGATGATCTGCTGATATAGAATTGATACATGCACAGTACTTTAAGTGATCCATGTATTGATAACATAACACTGCTTACAGACAATTAACATCATGTCTATTGTAGAATATCCATATCAAAATGTCTATACAAGGTGTCCACCTAGTGCGCGTAAGTCCAATATCTGGGTTAATAAAAGAGATAACTTAATTTTTTTTTCTACAGGGTTGTCTAATATCCCGAGCTGCACAAAATGAAAATATATTTACATATTCAGGGTGTTCAGTTTTTCCTGGACAGGTACCAACTTCGTTTTTCTAAATGGAAATATATATTTTTTATTGCTTTTTCGAACTAAACCCTTGATTTTAGTAGGACTTTCATCAGCCTTCCCTATACCTAACTTAAACTGTTTTTGAAATAGTGACGGGTGAATATTGACATTTTTGCAACTTTGACACCCTGTAAAATCTAAACGGTTTGCGATCAAGCAAAACGGTTTGCACATTCCTATCTTAACTTTTTATAAGCTATCGTTTGATACTAATTTCAAATTTATCCAAGAATTAAAAATTTTCAAAATTTTCGGAAAATTTTTAATTCCTGGATACATTTCAAATTAGTATCAAACGATAGCTTATAAAAAGTTAAGATAGGAATGTGCAAACCGTTTTGCTTGATCTCAAACCGTTTAGATTTTACAGGGTGTCAAAGTTGCAAAAATGTCAATATTCACCAGTCAATATTTCAAAAACAGTTTAAGTTAGGTATAGGGAAGGCTGATGAAAGTCCTACTAAAATCAAGGGTTTAGTTCGAAAAAGCAATAAAAAATATATATTTCCATTTAGAAAAACGAAGTTGGTACCTGTCCAGGAAAAACTGAACACCCCGAATATGTAAATATATTTTCATTTTGTGCAGCTCGGGATATTAGACAACCCTGTAGAAAAAAAAATTAAGTTATCTCTTTTATTAACCCAGATATTGGACTTACGCGCACTAGGTGGACACCCTGTATATCATCGATATACATTGTGGACGTACTGATGACTGGTGGTGACGTGGCGGACATTTGGTAGTATCGGCGAGGAATTCATAATATGTTTGGTCTATAAAATTGTACATCGCAGTAAAGCTCGCGATGTACCATATTATGCTACTGAGATGTAATTGTGTTTACTGGGAATGTTAGCATAGGTTTAGTTATAATAATAATAATAATAATAATAATAATAATAATAATAATAATAAATGCCTTTATTTTCAACAACAGACCACACTACATTACAAAACTAAATAAGTATGTTAATCATGTCATGTCATGTCATCATGATGTTAATCATCTCCAGATCATTGCCAACAGGTTGGCGAAACGTGCGTCAAGTGCAGAATAGTGTTTTGGTGTTATGTGTAAAACTGCGTAAGTGTTATCTTCACACCACAGGTTCCAACCCTCTTCAGTAAAAAAATATTTAGGTATATTATTATCTCTATTATAATTATCTACTTACCTTTTCACACACGAGTTTGAACAACTAGCACCTTTACTTGTGTGTTAGTGCATTATTTGCTTGTTTGCTTGACGCGGAATGGGTAATATACTGTGCGTTTCACGAAGTTGTATCCCGGATTGGAATGTTAGTATATATCTCCAACGTATGGAGCGTCGTCATGTTATTAGTTAAAATCAATGCATTGGCACATCTCGGTTACGGACCGCTACAAATTGAGGTGGTGTGATTTAAGCGCACGTGCCAGTCTCGTACAGGATTTGCCAGCGAATCCTGACAATCCGAACATTCCAATCCGGGATACAACTTCGTGAAACGCACAGTACCTCGGGTAATACTTGATGTATTACCTTGTAATTCCCGTGAATTCCCCGGTACTTTCCGTATTTCTCTTGTATTACCCAAATTTCCCCAAAAAATTAGGGATTACCTTGTATTACCTCTCATAGGCGAGGTATTTCCCTATAGGTATACCCTAAATTACCTCAGCGGAAAATGACATATAGAGAACACATACCGTCACAACACACATAAGAAATTATCTATAACTCTAATATGCAAGCCAATAAATATGTATATGGTTCACAATGTATTTTTTTTGTACACAGTGGCACCAATCTAGAGGTAATCCTAAAAGCAATTCGGAGTAATGTCTAAGCATAATTGGGGTATTATGTGATAATATGATAGTTTCGAGGCGATATAAGGTTAAATTTAGAGTAATATATAGGTATACTTACATATATATAAAAAGGTATGTTTCCTAAAAAAAATGTCTCGTTACAGACCCCTCGGCATGTTCTTATCAAGGTATAAGGGAAAAACACAAATACACAACACCACAAACTTACCAACAATCTAAGCAACAACCCCAAGTAATGGAAAATTATATGAAAGAAATTTAATTTTTATTGTTAAATCCTAAAGTACAACTCATTATTTATTATAATAATAATAATTTTATTTGTCCAACAGTGTAAACACCAATTACAGAACAAAATATAATATAAATAAATAGATGAAAAGATCTAAAGTGAAAAAAATGTATAAACATACAAATAATACAAATGAATTAGTATTACATTACAAGTATTAATTAGTATTACTTATTTTCTTTGTACTTCCCCTTTATTTTTTTGGCGTTGATTGGCATTTCCATACTCTATTCAGACAATTTGTGGCTGTTATGCCTCCAAATGATTGAACATGATAGTATTAGCGGTTAAATAACCGGCTTATATTAAATGACTGTTAATTGTGAAGGTAATGAACTGCTATTGGTTGGGCTATTCCTTACACTTAGTGATCTGATAACTTGTGAGTGGTAAAATAAATAACCGATTCATAATATGATGTCATAAGGTAACCAAATTTGGGTACTCATGACTATGTCATTGATGTCTAATGATGGGGGGGGGGGGTTATTTTATAATTTTATTACTTTGAGAAACTGTCCATATTTTTTATTAATAAATTAGGTACTGTTATAACTCGCGATATAAGTTATAAATATTTTTATTGCTGAATTATCTTTTACAAAAATTAAGTATATATGTACGCCTAACTTTATTTTTGTGGTGAATACGTTCGCATGGTAAAATTTTCATTTAATTTGTTTTTGGAGATAATCTTTTTCCTTTAGAACATCTTATTTTTATACGATGTTCTATGGCGAATGTTAAGAAAACTTATACTATTTGCTTTTGTATTGATTTTTTTAATTATTGAGATCTCATATTTTCAATTCATAATTCATATATATATTTTTTTTGTAATAGTTTCCGATTAGTTTCGAAAGGCTAATAACCTTAAACGGCCTTAAAAACGAAATTCTGACGCAGTACGTACCTACCCATCATGATACATATTATATCATGCGTACCTATACCCATCTGTAAAAATTTTACACGCTTGAATTAGGCAAACATTTGTTTATCAATTTCAAATTTTCCCATTAATCTTGTTTCCATCTCGCAGAAGAAGGTGCCCAATAATTTTTGTGAACCGAATTCCTTGCGAGACGATGTCTCAGGCAGGCTAGAATTTCGGTAGGGTCATTGACTCGCGTCGCGCCGGGCCCAGATAGGATAATCGAAAGTATTATTCGTCTAAAACAAGTCATCTAGACACCAATTATTGGTTTTCTCCTCGGGTTTCACTATTTTATGATAGATACCTGCTAATTTCCTACAATTAATTACAAATGTGTATAAACACTAATATAAAAGCTATTTTTTTAATAAGGTAAAGAATATACCTACTATTTCCATATGATTAGGTGGTAGCCTCGGTGGTAGCTACTTACTACAAGTTTAAAAATGCTATTTTAAATTTCCACTTTCAGTAGGTACAGTATACATTTTCATAATTAAAACTGACAAGTTAAATATTTTAAAACAAGTTAAAATTTTCAAAATAAATGGTAGGTTTTTTCCGTATTATTGACATTTATACAGTGTCCCAAAAACGATAAGTTTACCACAACTTATATTTTTTAAATGGAACAGTATATGTATTTTTACTAGATTTGGATAGAACTTCTTCTCACGAAAGGTTATTACATTGATATAGGGTTTGATGGATCTAGCTGTAATAGTGAGAGAGATATTATGTTAAAGAGTGTTCCATAAGCAATGTCCACAATGCGTTAGAAAGAGAACATCGATTCGTTACTATACCACAAACGCTACAAAAAAAGTCTTTCTCCAAAAACACTCTTTAATGGTAATCTCCCTCACTATTAGAGCTAGATCCATCAAACCCTATATCAATGTATTTGTGAAAAGACGTTTAATACAAATCTAGAAAATATGTAGGGTGTTCCATTTAAAACATATACTTGTGGTATATGTGTATACATATACCTAAACTACGAGATGTAAGTCACAATTAATACTCATGGCTCGTAATTTGTCACAAGTCGATTTTTTTTGAAAAGAAATATAATTTTTCAATTTACAATTTTTTTTATATAAAACGAGATATAAGACTTTCAACTTGCAAATATAAATTATGCACGTCACTGGAACTATAGCTCTAGGACAGTGATGGATAAATTACAGAGAAAAAATACTTCCTTGTTTGAGGCAGTAGAAGTATGGAAGTAATTAGAAAAAAATTTGGGCAAGCATTAAAATCATCGTTGTCTCAACTAAATATTTTTAAAAAACTATATCATTAGGCACTTCCGCCCTATTATTTTGTAGCTTACATTTTGAATGTAACTAAAAATAGTAAAACCAAATTTAAATTGAGTATCCCAAAAAAAGATCAAGCATTAAATACGGTACAAAAAATGTACGAAAATAGTGGATTTTTTTCCTCCGTTCTTCGAGGAGGGCTCCCACCACCGCACTGCAGCCTCTGGGGCTTAGTGTGCTTCCCTCCTTGACATTCACAAACAACCATGGTGAAAGCGGGAATTGAACCCGCGATATCGGATGGATCACCCATCAAAACGCTAGCCGCGACCGGCGATACTGCACTCAGATCTGATTGTACGGACTCAGTCAGACAGGTGACGCTACTCTGCTCATTACTCCCACTCATTATAAAACTTAAAACAAAAATTGAATCTTTTTCAGCAGTTATGTTTTCAGAAGAGGTATTATTAAGCAGTGTTAGTAGAATGGTGGGTTTAGGAAACATAGGAATATTGAAAAAGTTCTCCCTATACTGAAACAATTTTTATGCGCTGTTGTTGCTTCATCGACTTCGGTAGAAAGCCTTTTCAACATTTGAGCTCGTTTACTCTAATTTACGAAATAAATTAGGGTGGTGAAAGTAGGAAAATTAGTGATCCTTTACAAATAGAAATATTACAATGAAAATTAATGTTAATTGTTTTAGTAACGTTTGTAATTTTTTTTTACTTTTTCAAGAATATGCTTGCTTTATTTATATTTTGTAAAAAATAGAAATTTTATTTTCAGAGGTTTCTTTCTTTTATTAAAATAAACAAATTACTTGTTTGAAATCATGGATTTAAATCGCGATTAAAATCGACTGTTTTAAATCGGGCGAGCCTTGACTACTAATATCAAATATGAGTCGGTATTACCGGTGATCAAAAATTGCAAAATCCAATAGGCATATAGCATTAACATTACATCTCTGAGAGAAATCTTTTTTAGAGAAATATTGAATTTTAAGTTAGGTAGGGAATTTTACAAGTATTTTTTAAAAAATTGATTTTTTCAAAAGCGGCTGGTAATTCCTATAGGGAAGTTTTATGAAAATCCTAAAATAACGCTTGGAATCCAAATATGCAATAATATATGGGGTGTTTTATTTAAAATAAGAGAGTTAACAGCAACTTTCGGTATAACCGGAAGTGTTACGAAGACACCATTATTTTATTTGAGGAGACCATACTCATAAACCCCAGTGACCGAATTTTCACCTGGTGGTTAGATTTAAACCTTTCAGTTTAAATCTAAGTAGTTTTTGAAATATTCTAATGGGTGGTCACCATGAAACAGCCTGTATATCGTGAAAACTTTCTGCCGTTGCTTCACCACACTAATAGTGACAAAAAAATCACCAAAACCGCAATTATTGAACTTGGCTATTAAATTGGAATTGTAAATCCAATCGCAAAGACCCACTGACGTCGACCTATATGGTGAAAATATTTGTGGATCCGTACCAGTGGCGTAGCTTAGCCAAACTCAAAATAGAAGAAAAAAATCACCAGAACTACAATTGAACTTGTCTGTTAAATTTTTAAGCGTAAATTCAAGCGTAAGGATGTAAGTAGATATATGTGATGAAAACATTTGGACCAACAAATAAAACAACATATGTCCACTTTAGTACACCCTTACGGTTGCATTTACGCTTAAAAAATTGTTAAATAAGTTCATTTGTGATTTTGGTGATTTTTTTCATTAATTTTGAGTTTTACTTAGCTACACCGCTGGTATGGACCGATGAATGTTTTGACCATATAGCTCGAGTTCAGTGAACACTTGCGGTTGGTTTAACGCTTAAAAATTTAAGACAAGTTTAGTTGTGGGTGTGATGATTTTTTCATTTAATTTGAGTTTCGATTATCCACACCACTGGCACAGACCGACAAATGTTTTAACTATATTATGTCTACTTCAGTGGACCCGTCCGGTTGAATTTACGTTGAAAAATTTTACAGACAAGTACAGTTGTGGTTTTGGTGATTTTTTAATTAATTTTGAGTTTGAGTGAAGCTCAAGTATGGAGCGACAAATGTTTTGATTATAAATTTCTACTTCAGTACACCCTTTCAGTTGGATTTACGCTTAAACATATAACAGACAAGTTCAATTGTAGTTTTGGTGATTTCTTTTTTATTTTGAGTTTGGCTAAGCCACACCACTGGTACGGACGACAAATGTTTTAACCATATAGGTCGATTTAAGTAGACCATTGCGGTTGGATTTACGATAAAAAATTTAATAGACAAATTCAGTTGTGGTTTTGGTGATTTTTAAAATTTATTTTGAATTTCTCTAAACTACGGCACTGAAACGAACCGACAAATGGCTTCACCATATAGGTCAACTTCAGTGGACTCTTACGGTTGGATTTATGGTTCAAAATTTAACAGACAAGTTTAATTGTGGTTTTGGTGATTATTTTAAGCCACTTTGAGTTTGGCGAACCTACTCCACTGGTACGAACCGATAAATGTTTTCACTATTATAGGTCGACTTTAGTGAGGCTTTGCGGTTGGGTTTACGCTTAGAAATTTATCAGACCAGTTCAATTGTGGTGTTTGTGATTTTTTTCTTTTATATTGAGTTTGCTTAAGCTATGCCAGTGGTAGGTATGGACCGAGAAATGTTGGTACCACATCAGTGTTGGTCTTCACTGGACCTTTGCGATTGGAAGGCAAGCTAAATGGTTATTTTGGTATTTTTTTATTCGCTTATTCGAAGTATGACGTTGGTTTGCAAATGATATGGACTGATGAATGTTTTGACTATTTATGTCAATTGTAGTAGGTTCTAACAATCGATTTATTTATTTGAAAGTTTTCCCTTGCCGTTGCAATGCCACTGATAAGGACTAACAAATTCAGTTTTTGTTTTAGGTACAAAATTCAATTTATATGCATGAAATAGGCGGGTATTTCTTATATTTAAAAAATTCTTACTGACAAAACTTAGAAAAACATTTAAAACAAAATCATCGTAATGTAGTCTCACAGTCCATAGTATTCCTAATTGAGATTGATTAGATTGTGGAATTTTAGATATTAACTATTTTCATACTATGGTTTCTCCGTTATTGCCATTTACAAAGCTCTTTTGATTTTCTGATAGAAATTTATGAACGCTAAAATTGCAGATTTTTCTACATGTAATTGTGTATTTATCGCACTACCACTGTGGCTGATCGTTAATTAGGTTTACATTGATACAACAAAAGATATGCACGTCCTACTCCTGTTAAAGTTTTTCTTTTTCAACATAATTGAGTTATAGAAGAAATAAAAACTCAGCTTGTATTTAAATCGGTGTCCTTCGTGCATTTTTACCGTTTTTAGACAAATGTTATTTCATCAAAATTTTTCAAATTAGGAGTCCTATAATTTCATATCACATATGTACTCTTAACTAAAGTTTATGGGAATTTTAATTGTCATTTAATTGATTTTATTCATTTCCAGTTCGAGCGTATGACAATGCAACTACTTGTGGCCTGGTATGGACTCCAAATTTTGTAGCATATAGATGCCGGACATGTGGAATATCTCCATGTATGTCATTATGTACTGAATGTTTCAAAAAAGGCAATCATGCCAGACATGACTTCAATATGTTTCTTAGTCAAGCAGGAGGAGCATGTGACTGTGGAGACACATCAGTTATGAAAGAAACAGGGTAAGATAAGTAATAGCAACTTCCTTTCAATTTAAAAAAACCTGATCCTTAATTTAAATTCTTAATTGTTACAATTTTTTTGTTGTTTAGGTTTTGCGACAGACATGGTCCAAATAAGGCAGCTAGTAAGGGTAAAGCCCCTACTGATCTAATGTGTGTTGCTGAGGCTATGATGCCTAGAATTATTTTAAGATTAATTCAACACCTTAGAGAAAACAGTAAAACGGGATCTCCCGATGCCTACAAAGGTGCAATACAGGATGCTGATGCCTTTATTACAATGCTATTAGATTTTAATAATATGGGAGGATTAATGAGAAGAGTTATGACTTCTGCTCTCACTAATCCACAGGTAAGTTGCTTTAGTTACAGTTTTATTTTATCTTTGACTTACGACCGGTTTCATAATGTATTTTAACCATCAATTTACTGACTAAAAGTTTAAATTTTGAATTTCTTTAATATTTTATCTATAACTATTCACATTCTTAACTTATAATTAGGATCAGACTTATAGTTAGTTAACTATGGATTAAGTAACTGTAACCAGGTATTTTGAAACCGCTCCTTAAAGGTGCAACCTCCGATCAAAAATGTATAGATAAGTAATTGCCTATTTGTTAGTATATAAAATAATCGTTTCCAAGAATAACAAAAAACACAACCTCAATTTCATGAAATTTCCTGTCACAGTGCCCAACGCCATGGGCGGCTATGTTTTAAGGGGTAAAATTAATAATTATAAAACTAAAAGTAGGTACAAATTAGATTATTTTATTTTAGTAAATACGAAGTTTAAGATTTTCATATTTAAGAACGACAATTTATACACATATGTGTATAATATTTACTACACTATTTATAATAGTATTTAATATTTACCATTAAAAAACAATTGTAAAATCATTGACGATCCCTCTCGCCATCGCCGATTCTACGTTTATGCATGGTTACTTACCTGTGTAAACCACGCCCATTGGTGACAGTCACAAAATCCCTAACAATTTAGGCGGTAAATTAAAATGGCATTTTTTGATTGGACCAAATGCTTGGGCACCAATGTAAACAAAAAGCTATTGTTTTAAATATTGTTGGTCACAAAACTGTGTTGCTATAATTTGTCTATATAATATTTGGTCGGATGGTGCAACTTATACAATAAGCGCAGTGGGAGCATACCTAAGGACTCTACCCCGGACCCCACCTCTTCACTTAAATTTGTAATTAATAAGGTTATTTTACATAAGATCATATGGTCACAGTGGAGGTTCTGGTTTTCTGATGCAGTACCTAGCACTAGAGTAATTCATTGAGGCGTTTTAAGAAAATTTTCATCTACTATCGACATCTATTTTCTTCTACCTATTTTTAACTAGGTTACTATGCTTATTTCAAACTTTTTTGAAAGTATGTACATAAATTTGTCAATTAAATTACTGTAATCAAAGATTGAATATATTTTAAAGAAAGCGTTAAAAAGTGAAAAAATTCTATTTGAGTAAAAATATAGTTATAGTATCGTATTAAAGAACAACCAATTGAAAAAAATTATCTACAACGGAGTTACCTAATTCACAATTCAAAATTAGTAGTGACATACATTAGTAGTGAGTTAAAACATTTGGATAGGAGATTTGTCAATGAGGTTAGTTGTCTTTATTCTTGTTAACGAATGCCACTAGATATTGTATACAAACGAGCAATTAGCCATACCGAATCTGTTCTGCTCCCAAAAATTCAGGAAAATAGCTACATAGAACGAGGGTTCCAAAAACTGAATGTATGATACTTCTCTAACGAGCATAATCATTTGATTTGTGACAGACATTGTTTGATATACAGGGTGTTCCGTGAGTAACTGTACATAGTATAATGGGAGATAGAGGACATCGAGCTGATTCCAAAATACCACCATATGTAGCCCCTAGAGCCGTCCGCTAATGATATACAGGGGATTTTAAAATTTTTGCAAAATTTTTGAGCGGCCATATATTTTTAATTGTTTATCAAATACATTCAAATTTAGCATACATGTATGTAGTTGAAAGATCAATGCATAGCGTACTTGGTTCTCAAAAAATACAGCGTCGGACTGGGAAAAAATATGTTTTCCGTTAAGTGATCAAAAATCGCCCTGTATAAAAAAAATATCTTTTTTTAATGGAGACATAAACTACATAAGTCAATAACAAATAACAAACAAAAACATTTTTGGGCACCATTACTTTTTTACAACAAAGCTTTCTTTTTTAACAAGTATCAAAATGTTGAGCAAAATCAAGAAAGATTGCACACTTTTATTTTAAACCAGTAATGTTAATAATTGGGTTAAATGTCTTTAACCCATTGCATACCTACAAGTTACTCAATTTAAAAATTATTTGGTTTACATTATTATTTCAAATCAGAAGTTTTTCATGACAATGGGTTATAGTCAAAAGTACAATACGAGGGGTGATCAAAAAGTTCCAGGACTAATGCTTAAAAACTTTATTCAAAAATATTATAAATCATTGAACATTGTCCCCTTCAAAGTATGTACTCCCCTTGGTAACGTATACACTTCTCCCAATGTCGTTTCCACTGCTGAAACGACCTTGAGAACTGTTCTTGTGGAATGTTGTTCAGCTCCTCCAGCGATTTTTCCCTAATGTTTACAATTGAGTCAAATCTCTTGCCATTTGAAAGGTCTTTTGAGTTTGGGAAACAAGAAAAAGTCCGCAGGGGCTAGGTCTGGTGAGTTGGGGGGCTGGGGGATGACAATCATGCAGTTTTTGTGCAGAAATCGCGAATGAACAACGCAGAATGAACCGGTGCGTTGTCATGATGCAGCACCCAGTCCCCACTTGGTGACAGCACCGGTCTCTTCCTTCGCACAGCCTCACGCAAATTTCTCAGGGTTTCGAGGTGGCAAAATGATTCATTGTTTCACCTCATGGAAGGAATTCGTAATACACCATACTCTTCCAGTGGAAAAAAACAGTGACCATGACTTTGACGTTGGATTTCATCTGCCGTGCTTTTTTGGGTGTCGGGAAGGTTCTTGACTTCCATTGAGATGATTGAACCTTTGTTTCCACATCGTAGCCGTAAACCTACGTCTCCTCCCCAGTGATGATGCGTTTCAAAAAGTTTTCATCATCATTTGCCATTTCTAGAAGTTCCTGACAAGCCTGAACTCGGTGTTGTTTTTGCTCATCGGTCAACAGCCTCGAAATAAACTTTGTAGCCACATGGTGCATGTTCAGTTTTTGGGTTAAAATTTCTTAGCATGAACCAAATGAAATGTTGCATCCTCAGCCATCTCACGAATAGTTAGACGACGATTTGACCGCACGAGACTCTTCACTCTTTCAACATGCCCTTCATCAATCGAAGTCCATGGCCGTCCTGAACGTGGATTGTCTGCTGACGACGTCCGGTCTTCTTTGAACCTCCTGAATCACTCATAAGACCATGACCGACTCAAACATTCATCCCCAAACGCCTCTTACAACATTTGAAAAGTTTCGGTAAAAGTTTTACCCAGTTTAACACAAAACTTGACACAAACACGTTGCTCTTCGCTTAAATTCATCTTGAGAAATATCGAAAAATCGCCAAACTCGCAAAACTTGTTCTACACAAACAGCTGTAACTTCGCGAAAACTAAAGCAATTGCGCATTGAAAACAGCAGTGCTTGGGCTGAGTCACACTAAACAATGCTGCCAATTGCACTGCGCTCTGTTGCGATGTTGCCAAGCAATTCAAAAAGTCGTGGAACTTAATGATCAGTCCTCGTACACTCGATTTAATAAATTTCTAATTTAACTAACAAAACATATCTTTAAGTTTAATATCTCCTGTTCAGTTCAGATTTTTATTTAATTATTTATGTTTCATATATTCAGTTGGTCAAAGTAAACAAGTTCTTTAAAATAAACATTATGTTTTTTTATTTTCAGAAATATAGGGTATTAAATGAAGTACCAGAAAATTTAGATACTGAATATACCCAATATCAATATGAGTCTAAAAGAATTTATGAAGATGCATTAAAATCTCTACCCAATCCAAAACCGATAGAAGACTACAAAGATTGCCCTTCACTGCAAGAAAATTTGGTTCATAAAACTTTCTTAGAAGAATTAGTATTTTGGACAGTAAAATTTGAATTTCCTCAAAAAGTAGTATGTCTCCTTTTGAACATGCTTCCAGATCCTGATTATAAAGAGGCATTGACTAGAGCCTTTGTCCTTCATTATAGTAGAATATCCATGATGCTGGAACGATCAGCAGATCCAGATACGCTGAGCAATAGAGTTGTGCATGTCAGCGTACAATTATTTTCAAATGAGAGTTTAGCCTTAAGAATGACGGAGCAGTTAAATCTATTACATGTTATGGTTGTTAGTTTGAAATATATGATGAGTAAAATTCTAATAAAGAACACCTTACATGGTAAGAATTTTAAAATTACAAATCTTATAACAAAAATAAACTATAATATATAATTTTCAGATCAAGAAGAAAATTTTCATTATGTTGTTGATTGTGGTAAACCAGTTATGAAAGATCACTGTTATTGGCCTCTAGTTTCTGACTTAAATAATGTACTTTCTCACAGGCCAGTGGCTTTAAAGTTTATGTCGGACGACTCTTTGTTGGAGATGTGGTTCACATTTCTAGCCATGTTTCAAGGTAACTAAACTCAATCAATAAAATCTTACTAATAAGTTGACTGCTAAGTAAAATATGGTGTAGTAATTTATTTTTTAAAAATTTTACAAATATAATTAAATGATCGAATACACCCATTAAACATAAGCGGCAGTATACCTTACTACCAGGTATACCACCACCGTTTTCTGACTATCAGACGTTTTCATAATAGCAGTTGCTTGATGCAAGACAAGTTATATCAAATTTGATGTTTGGAATCGAGAATAAGTGTACATAGAACGTGTAGGTTGTTTATGGAAAAAGTTCTTCATAAAATCAAACTTTAGACACATTGACAGATTTAAAAGACATCTTGGGGGCATTAGCTAGCTTTTTGTCACCATAAGGCCCATGATAACCTAGAGCTCCATAGTGACAGTTTACAGGTACAAAAATGCCTGGCTATAACAGCAGCTCTACACTTAACTGCTTTGAAAATTATCGGACATTTGCTTTTGTTGAATTTGTTTGTAGTATTAGTATATTCATAATTACTTTTCCAAAGCAATTGGAAACTCTTGAGGAAATGCATGTTTTTTCATTTTTGATATATAGTAAATACAACAAAGTATCGAAATGTATACGATGTTTGCCACAATTTGCAGATAAGATTTTTGGTACCAGAATTATTATTCTACAGGTTTTCTACAGTATTCTTCATTTTATATTTTATTTCCATAATATATACTTTGAGACAAACTAGGTGGACAACATACTACATTCTACAACTATTATGCTAGTAGTGTGCCACAGGCTGACATCAGATGGGATAAAACACATTTTAAAATGATCCTGACATCTACAGAGTACTATATATTTTGTTGACAGAATTTAACCCATCTTTTTTTAAATACGACACCCTGTATATTATAACATTTTTTAATTCCTCATTAAATTCTGAATTCAAGCATTAGTATGTGTCTAAAATGTATGCATCTTGAGTTATTCAACTATTTTGAGTTATTTAATAGTTATTTATGCAACAAGTGCAAAAAGTAAGTGTTGATTGCACGTGACGTGAAATTGTCCAACGAGGCCGTCAGGCCGAGTTGGACAACACGTCAAGTTGAATAAACACTTTTGTACGAGTTGCATACAATATTTTTTCAGCGTTCATTCAAAAACCAAAAAATGTTTTATTTAGGTGGCACCAAGTGCCACATCGATTTGACGTTTATGTTTGTCATGATCACAAAACGCTGTAGTAGAATGACAGATGAGTGCAATAAAATTTTTATTGCACTAGTGCAATAAAGAACCAGTTTTTTCACTAAATATAGTTCAATAGTTTTGTTTTTTGCATGAACGTAGAAAAAAAAATTATGCTGTTGTAATATTAGCTGTTTCAATTAAGTATGTTTGTCTTGCAAGTATTATAGTTTGTTTATATTATCCAACTACTTTAAAATTTTATACAAGGTGATATTTGACATGATTGTTGTTTCAACCCACTCGTCAAGGCACTCTGAAGTAAGTAATTAAAAACCACCTACAGGACAGAAAATATCAGTTTTAGGTATAGGAAAACTAATATCTATGACCATAGAAGAAAGGTTTAGAATGCTTCGTTATATAGGGATAGTTATTAACAGAATTTTAGATGAACCGTTTGATACTAGATGTCACCGAGAGTTAGTTTTCAGTACGTAATTTTGTAAAACTTCCATCGCAAACGCTACATTGTTGCCGATATATGAATATGATTCGCGATGCGATATAGCAGTAGCTGTCCTGTTGTGTCCTCCGGGTGTCGATTGTGGGCTACTCATCATCTACGTATCATGTAAATTCAACGTAACAATGAATAGAAATTTAATAAATCATAAATATCACATTCATATGAGTGAAGTAGTAGCTAACTTTCTTAGTTTTCTGTCAATCATGTGGAATGATTTTTACTCATACTGAATTTAATTTTTATATACTGTTTTTTATTTGAAGTACACGTTAAAGTCAAATACATTCAGTATAACTAAAGTATGAAGTAAATTTATTTTGACTAAAAATTGAAACTATTAATGACTATACATTAGACGTAGAGATTAGACAAATAGATATATTATTATTATGTGGAAGTAGGTATATTATCTAAAATTTGCCCTTTAATTTGCTTTTTAACTTTCAACTGAATTATCATAGGTTCTACACCAAAATGGGAAATTTTTGTGTGGAAAGTAAATTACACTTACAATAAATATATTTCTTTTAATATTGTAGCCTCTATTTAATTTTTCTAATTTACGCAAAATAAGAATTTATTAGATCAAGAAATCTTAAAATTCTATTTAAATAACATAATTAAAAACAAATTATCTATTTAAAGTTTTTATCGTATTAACAAAAAAATAAATATAAATACAAGTCTCTAAAGAAAAGTAGGTATATAAAAGTCTCCGATAGTTTTCAAATCTGTCCAAATTAACACCTATTGTTTTCGAGATTATTCCAAAAAACTAAAATTACCTTATATCACTTTTAATTCGATGATCAGAGACATTTTAATAAATACATTGTTAGGGCACTTCATTGACGTTAACTTTAGCAAAACTTGAGAAGTAAAAAAAATTGGTGATTACACCAATTTTTGTACCACCAATGAGAAGTAAAAAAAAATGTTTACAAAGTTTATAATAAAAAAGAGAATTTAGTTTAATTTGGAGTAAAATAAGGCAGTGAATTATTTTTAACTGTACATTCCCAAAAAAACAAATGAAAACCTCATATACGACATTCGGATAAATATATCAAATTTTTTGTCAAATATCCGAAAATATGTGTTTTAAGATGTAGGTAGAACCCAAACTACCTACATATTTTAAACTTATAATTATGAAGAATTCACATAAACTGAGGGACAGAGGGGCACCATTTTCTTGAAGATGCAGTATATTTTTTCCTTACTCAAACTGTTTAACGCTATTGACGAAAATGCTCACAAATGGGATACCGTGTATAATTTCGGTATATTAATAATTTTTCAAATTGCCATTGAGCTTGCTTCATTTTACACTTTTTTATTTTTCTGAATCGATCTAACAACCAGTGATACCAGAATTGTACTGAAAAATAACAAAAATAAACGTGTTTTATACATAGGTATTGTATTAGATGATCGTGATGAAAAGCTGACAACGGAAATTAGGTATTAAAGCATTTTACATATTCGTCCGTCTTGGATAATTAATATTTTAAATATTAGTGTATTTATTTTCTAATAAATTCAATTAATTAAATAGTTTTATAAGTCAGTCTACCTGAATTTAATAATCCATATTGCTTTAAAATAGCAGCCTATTTGATTGGAAATGAGTACATTTCCAAATCTGGATTGTTTTTTGATTAGTGATGGGCATTCCAGTTCACTTTGGAGAATAGTACGGACCGAAACAGTTCACCTAAGTGAATAGTTCTTTTTTACAGTTCAAAACGAACTACAGTTCGTCTCGTATTTGATTTCCTTGCGGACCGAATATAATAATTGCAGTAGTAGGTAGTAGGTATACTCTTCACGACAATCAAATAATGGTATATAAAATATTAGAAATTGTCCCAAGTAATATTTTTAAACTATAATCTATAAATTTTTTATCTATATAAAAGTATGTACAGTACCCTACTATAATTTTACTGATATGTTGAACTTTCTTTTTTTTGTTCGTATTATTTTTTTACATAGAAATATATTTTACGTTTATTATCAGCTTTTGAAGTAAATGATTTTATTAGTTCATAAAATATACCTACATAAATGGTTCAGAATTTCAGATAACAAAAACGCTAAATGTATTTCAGTGCAATAATTCATTTAAATTACTAAACTAAAAAGTTTTCTTTTTCGGTTTTAAGTTTCATGTTTCATGTCCGACATGTTGAATCACGAAGTACTAAGAACTAAACTGACTCGAACGCGGGAACGAAAACGAGAATGAACAGTACAATTTCACACACAGTTCAAAATAAACTATTCAGTGGCAACTATATGAAACAGTTCGTTCAGTTCACATCAAGTGAATAGTTCATGCGAACTATTCGGTCTTGAACTGCACATCACTATTTTTGATAAACAAACCTGCAAGACGTACTTAATTGAAAGTGCTAATAATGCTCAGTTCAGAATATGTATATAATATGTATAATAAAATAAATAAAATTAATTCAAATCAAATAAAATTTTTCAATAACCTTAGATGTGTACATTTTAGACCCATACGAGCCTATATGTTTGAATTCAGAATTTAATGAAGATTTCAAAATAAAATACAGGGTGTTGTATTTAAAAATATGAGTTAACTTCTGTCAGCAAAATATGAGTACGTACCCTATAGATGTCACGATAATTTTAAAATGTGTGTTTGTGCTTCACAAATATACTCTTATAAAATATTTTTCATCAAATTAAGCATGAGCGATATACCGAACTTTGACTGAGGTATCAATCACTTTGTATAAGGCAATTTAAAATATGGACTTTAAATAATAGTCATTTAATTTATCAATTGGAAATTATTTGCATGAAATATATAGAAAGTTGAAATTTTATAAAAAGTTACATATAGTTTTTTGTCCTGTATTGGATGGGAATTTAGTGTATATTTGAAACATCTCGTATTCGTCTTGTTCATGTAAAATATTTAAGTTTTGCTCCATAGCTTTGTAATCTTAAGATTTAGGAAACACCTAAGGGCACCAATCCAAAGGACAATAAAACATTTGTCTATAGATTGTTTTTAATTAATTAGAAAATTAGTTTTTATTTTAGGACTAAAAATACAGAGGTAGTCAAAAATGGCAAAAAAATATTGCTACATATCAAAAAACAAAAGTTTTAAATTTATTAGATGACAGATAATTTTCTGTTGAAAATTGAGTTTAAACGTGTTATTAATTTTTTCCTAAACATTTTTATCAATTTTATCAATGGGGTCCCTCCGCTATAGTTCGGAGCCCCACCTGCCCTTCGGAAATGTATAACGGTGGCGTTGAAAAATATATTGCTGTCATAATTGTTGCAGCAAATTAATATTGTAGATATTTACTTTTGTAAGCTAAAATGATGAATTTTACCGACTGCCAAAATGAACGAATTAATTCCAAATTTTACCTGCAGAAAGAATAGAATAACTAAACACTATACTATAAATAATTGAAATTAAAAAGTAAAATAAAAAAAAAGTTGGATTCAGCAGCATTTCAACTTACCAAATTCTGCACTTCGATGTTTGAAATCCTGCAATTTATACCATTACGCCATCGCATCACTCTTGTTTGACGGTGAGACAACTATTTAAACTGTACGTGTTAATTAACCTGAAATTAATTGTCACCGATGCTCTAATTGGAAAAGCATTTTGCTTCAGTATTTTGCTAATCAGAAGTGTTTGGCAGTCAGTACTATTGATTCCGTTAGCAATATTTCTCATAGGAAAATAACCTCTCTGAAGTTTAATTGATTTAACAGTTTTCGTAGAAGGTGCTTGTCGTTGGTGCAATCTCACATCGACAGATAAAATTAGAAAAAAGTTGAGATGGATACGTATCGAGATTTTCAAAAACTAAATAGACGTAGAAGGAGTGGTCGTACGGACTCGAAAAAATCCCAAAGGATTAGAGAAGCGGTTCTCGAGGCCGTAAAAATTAGAAAAAGGGTCGAGGGGCTCCGGGAAAAATCGGGATTTCGGCAGGTGTGACGGGGCCATTAGGCGCGAGAACAAACGCAGGTGCTAGCCACATCTATCTCGCCGAACGACGAAAATTTTGCGGAGGTTTTTTGAAAAGCTGTTTAAATTGGAAAAACGCGTAGGACGCAGGACGAAAATATGCCTAAGCATAGGAGAAAGGCTTGGGGCGACCTTCATTCGCTCGCGATCCCCACTCGGAGGAGATAGCTTAGAAACATTGTCGATTTGGCTACAGAATTTAGAGCGAGACAAAATCGACACGTTTTAATATTGATCATTATTATGATGTTTAAAGAAATATTTTATTTAAACCTCTGCGATCATAAAAATTAGTAAACATAAATTTATATAAAGTAGTTAATTCACAGTAGTCTATTAGTCTACTATATTATATGAAGAGGAAACTGTGATGCAATCAATTATGAACACAACGGGTGACATATAAAACACTAAAGAATTGCCACTGATTTGTTATTTCTTTAATTGTTAATTTACTTCTAGGTATGAACGTCAACCAAAGAGAACTAAATCAGCATATAGAATTTGAGCCCAATACTTACTATGCAGCATTTAGCGCTGAATTGGAGGCGAGTGCGTATCCAATGTGGGCTCTTGTTTCACACCTAACTGATGCTACAACTGCGTCATTAACTCGAAGGGTATTAGCTTCCTGTTTAAATGAGCTGAAAGATTGGCTAGATGCTATTAATTTTACTAGTCCAACTGTGGTAAGTGCAGAATCATTAATTTCTTAAATTAATAGGGGAATATTAACCACAACTTTCAATTATTTAATGTTATTCTATATTCATAGAGGCTTTCAGATTGTACATTCATTGTGGTTTTTTAAAATGTTTAGTTTCCTATAATGTGAGAATTGTCAGAAGTCAGAGGAGTCTTTTTTTGCCACTCAGCGAAAAGTCAGGGTTGGTCTAGGAATCCACATATCAAAATATTAATATCAGTATATTTAATAGCAACAGTTTGAGAAGAACCAGATTGTATTATAATAACCACTGTTTTATACTGGCATATACTTATTTAAATGTAGAACCAAAGAAATTAGTATGAGTTTCCCTAGGAGTTTCTGGTAAAATCGAAAGTGCATCAGAGTTATTATATAATATAGAAAAAGATTTCTAGATTTTTCTTAAACTTTACTAGAATATAGTAAATTAAGTTTTCCTTCAAAACAATCAATTGGTGAAAGAAATTATTGTGTGAATAATTGTTTCGTAACAGCCATGATAGGGTTTTCTGTCATTGTTGAATTTTTTTTTTAGAATGACAGCCTTCAGGTGTCCTTCCATCTTCCACTGCACAGATATCTTGCAGTATTTCTGTGTCAAGCAGTGGCAAAGCAAGGAATAAATCTTAATGAAGTACTACCATCCACAGATAGTTTTTTGAACCTTCTTATGATGCATCCACTTCGTGTACAGGTAAGTGTTTCCTGTTTTTTATACTACTCGTATATTGTAGACAGGCACATGATCACTCAGTTGAAATCTTTCTTTTATAAATTATATTATATTACAATATTTAAAGATTTTAATTATGTAAAGTGTTTTTTACTAAATATTTATAGAGCAAGAATGTTTCTTACTTGTGGTTAATATGAAATTACCAAAGTGGGCCCTCATGTTAAAAACAATCCAGTGTTGCATTCGTTCGTATGCTAGATGTTTCCTTTTAATTGATATGAAAGGATCTACAGTGAGTTCACACACGTCCTGCATAAATGCATTATTTTAGAAATGGTAAATTTTTTGTAAAATCACTCATTGATCGACCCATCGATTTTGTTTTCTTTTTACACTTGTTTTCCATATATTAAATTTTTTACAAGGCGACTTAATGAAGCGAGGTCGATATACACTTTAATATTTTAAATAGAACTCTAGTCTATCTCTAATAATATGGTAGATATGACCAAAAAATTGTCTTAAAAACGATGTGTTGGAGAAAGACTGTGCCTAGCAGCGAATCGATATTCTCTCTCTAGCACATTGGTCTTATAACACTTTAGCTTTTTTGGGCATAGCTCCCTTATTATTAGAGATATTCCCATAAAACCTTATATGACCGTATTCGTAAAACAGAGTTCTTTCCAAATATGTACAGTACCTACTGGGTGTTCCATTTAAAATATTAAAGTTTATATCGACGTAGCTCCATTGAGTCGCCCTGTACAAAATTTAATATATTTAAAACAAGTATAAAAAGAAAAAATCGACGGGTCCAAGCGATTTTTCAAAAACTTTACCATTTTCAAAATAATGAATTTATGCGGGACTTTATGGACTCGCTGTATACATTTTTCTAATGGAGTCATTATCAGGCTCATAAGGGTTCCAGAAAAAAAGGGTATGTTGAACAGAATAAATGCTTACACAAATTTAAAAAAATAATAAGACGCCCTTTGAAAGATTAATATTTGAGTATCATAAATTAACATATTTGACATTAGTTATTAATTATTATATAAGGGGATTAACAAGCCTTTAATCCACGAGAAAAAATTGGCACTAGAGCGCCGCTGAGAGTTACATTTTTTCGAAAGAATTAAAGGCTGTTAATATCTGAATGTAATTCAACGTTTTATCCACGACCACGGCCAAAACTGGTGAGTGAAAGCCATGTGAGTGCAGGTGAAAAATTCTGGTTTTGAAAAACCTCAGATTTGAGACATTTATTTTGACTGAGAATATTGATTTTGAGCTGAAAACTAGTCTTGGAGTCGTTTCTATGACATGCGTTCGTTTATTTGTCAAGAAGACCTCGAAGCGTGGTATTATGAATTTTAATCCACTAGTCTATTAGAAGGCCTCTAATCTACAGAAAACAGACATATTAAAATGAATAGACAGACAGAAATAAATAAACGAACTTATAGAACTAGGAGTCACAATAATTTGGACAAAACAAAATACTATGAAATACAGAATAAACAGCTAATATTAATTATAAGCTGGTCGTCTGGTGGTAACTTCCGCCATCTTCAGGACTAGACAATATGAGAAAGGTACTTATAGACATT
Organism: Pogonocherus hispidulus; assembly: GCA_963924545.1. Taxonomy (NCBI): domain Eukaryota; kingdom Metazoa; phylum Arthropoda; class Insecta; order Coleoptera; family Cerambycidae; genus Pogonocherus; species Pogonocherus hispidulus. Next base: position 31,897,472 of record OZ004698.1, read on the forward strand.
ACTGAAGTACAATCAATTACTATGAAAGTGAAAAATGTTTATCATTATTAGGTTAGTTAATAGTAAATTTGTATTATAGTTATAGTTATTAAAATTTCCATAAAGATATATTGCTAATTCCAAAATTGGAGATATACACTTGTAAGATTTTTAAGTAAAATCAATTATAAAAGGTAGTGAATAGTGGAAAAAGTTAACTTTTTTCCGCCTAGTATCCTCCTTCTTTTCTCACTTCTGGTTCAACCTCAAGTGAAGTGACAGTGTATTTTTGGGGATAGTGCAACTTTGTTATTTCAAATAGAACACCCTGTATATTTTTTCACAGTTAAGTCCATTGTTTCCCCTTTCAGAAAATGCCACAGTTGTCATGGAATTTATACAGAGTGACAATTATAAGCTTTTAAAGTGAATATCGCATTTTATTCTGACGTGACTGATTACCACACATACTTAATTAGTGACATAGGAGTACATCAGACACAAAATAGCTAAGTTAAACTGAATCTAGGATTCATTGGTTACATACTAATTTCAACCACAAGTGACAATGCCACATCTAGAGTGGATTGTAACTACAATAATTATTTTTCGTACCAATATCAACTTATTAGAAACATTGATATAGTTACCTATAATACCTTGATATTTGTAATATTTTTCCCTGCCAAGTTGCAAAGTTGTGGTATTTGCTATATTTCTTAATTATATTTTTCAGTAATATTGATAAAATATCACTAAAAATCAATTACCAATATCAAATTTGGTTTGTATTGGTAATTTTAATTAAAATATGTGGGTTATGGTGAACAACAGTAAATATAACATTAAATCGACTCAAATCTAAATAAATTTTAATAAGAAATTCCAATAAGATGTACCGTTGAACTGTCAAAGTTTTTATTTCTTTACTATTGCACGAGTTAAACTTCTAAAAAATCCTTACTTCACATAGGTAGCTCATATCGCCAAAGCTTTAATTTACTGAATAAACCTGAAATTATTATTTATATATCTAGAAATTTGGATATACCATGTGAATTAAATTTACATGGATGGAAAATCAAAATGAATAGTATTTAAAAACGTATAATTATCACTAAAATGGTTACATGAAGTTTACAAAAATATATTTTTTTTAAGCGACAATTGGAAATTCATCCTCTCTCTCTTCTCGTGGTAATATTTTAGGAAAATCTAACTGTATGTGTTTACTAAAATCATATGTTGTTATTTTTGGTGCTACAAATCCGCCATACCCTTCTTTTCCTTTATAATAAATCCCCGCTCCTCTTAATGGTAATGCAGGATATGCAGCCACTGGTTGTATATCAAAGAATGGCACTGTAGTTTGTGCAACATCTTTATCGAAGCTTGAATGTGTAAATTCAATATAAGTATTTGCTTCAAAGTTTGGTTGAGATGGTGGGGATGCAGTCGGTACATCAGAGTTATATATATTTATTTTTTGCCTGAAATATATAAATTACTCATAAAAATATTTTGTACTATAAAGCTGTATTACCTATTTTGACCTCCATATACATAATAAGAATCATCTGAAAGAGTACCATTTTCAAAATTAAAACCTCTTATATTTATTTCAAACCGAAGATGGTTATCAATAAATTCCCATCTTACACCTAAAATGCGTTAATATTAAATATGTTAGTTCTTTTATCATTCTTACATTTATTACCAGTAATTATATGATCAGCTTCATTTGATATTAAGTCATCTAAAAACATTGACCTATCTAGATAATTCATAGTGTGGAAATCAATACCATTTTGCACTCCTTTATCTGTAATTTTATAATCATCAACAGGAACCCATCTGATTGTAGAATTGTCTATATATCCGTAAGGTAATAACTTTCCTTCTTGAATTTGTAAGTGAACTATGCGATTCCGCTTTACAATTCTTAAGCCTGTTACTACCCTAAAACAAAAAAATAGTGACATTGATATTTTTTCTAGTCAAAAGTATTCTTAGAATATTATTTTTATTTTCCGTATCACGCAAGTGTTTTATATTCTTTTGAAGGCATTATCAATCAAATATAATGGCTTTTAAGATATTAACTACCAAATTTTTAAATTTACAAGTTTTATCTACTAATAATAGTAAGAATATTTTTTAGATAGCTAAAATTTTTTAGCTAACATCAGATAGTGTATCTAAATAGATGCACTATCTGTTGTTTACTTATTATCATGTTCAGGCACATATGTGGCAGAAGGTTTAATTTTTCAATCAAAAAATATGTAACACAGATTAATCAACCTTTACAGATGAACCGATAGATAAACTTACACAAAAATTCAGTGTTACATGTCTTTTCATTTTCATAGTCGGAAAATAAAATAATGCATTTTTTCAAAAATTTTTCATCATTGGAAGCTAGCTTAGACCATAAAGAAACAATTCTGCCTATTTCGTTCACCTTCACAGTAAAAAAATCAAATAGTTGGCATCATTTTGATTCTTCCAAATATAACAATGTATCAGTCCATCTGTATAGCTATTTTATCTGTGGTAACAGTTAATATTATATGAAATAAATTAAATTCAATGTCAAAATTGTCAGTTTCTAAATCACTTTGATGATTTTTATCGTGATCTTTCTTTTTTTACTTATAGTATTTAAAAAGAGAAAATGTGCCCAGGTAATCCAGCTAATATTATTTATTGGTTTATTTAACTGTTGATAAATAATTTATGAAATTATCAAAATATGATTTAATAGAGCTAAAATGATTCATGTTTTATCTATAACCTAGGTATGCAAAGGAATAATGCATTCAAATATTATTCAGTAACAGATACACACTTATCGATTTGTAAAACTTCACTTTGATATTTCGGTAACATAATCAGTGTTATACACCTAGTGACTAAACTAGGCCTTTTTAAACAGAGTTCACTAAATCCTATTCTATAAAAATTCTAAGATGAGTATGTCAGATATGATAGACAATATTAATATATAGTCATGATACCCAGTTTTTTTGTTTACATAGAGGGTATACCACGTAGACCTTCAATTAGCCGTTTCTAGAATACTACAGCCTACTGGAATTCTGAAAATTTGCATATCGGGGTTTCTCACAATTTTCTATTAATTTAAAATATTGGTGTTGAGCTGCGATTTCCAGTTCCACCAGAAGTTGATGTCAACTCGCTTATTTCAAATGGAATATGCTATTTTTTATTCGTTTTTGAATTCCACGTCGAATTTTAAGATAAATTGCCGATTTAGTGTCAGTAAAAGCGTTAGTAAAGTTTGTAATAATAATGGCTGACTCTGGTTAGTCTGGTTACATAAACGACGACTTATTAAATTTAATTATCATTAACATTTGCAGATAGATATCTGGAAAAACACAGAGCAACTCACGACTTGATCAGAAGGCTATTAAATAATTGCTTTGAGAATGGAAAGTTTCGCCTGAAAATTGATAAAAGTAAGCCATTAATAGACAACGAAAAAAATGAAATAAATGTTTTGGCATTTTTCACCGCTTATCAACATGCGTCAATTAGAGAGTGCAAAAGAAATTTTCATCTATCAGTAGGAAGTATTCACAGAATTCTGAAGATCTCTCTGCAAACACATGACATGTCTGCTCACAATTCAATTACACCCCTTGTAAATTATTATTAAATTTAAAAAAGCATCACCAGTTACTATTATTTTGATTCTTTGAACTTATTTCTATTAACTTGCTTTCGCTGATAAACTTTCGTATTTTAAGTATAAAATGCACAATTTTTTTTAAATTTAGAATGGCGCAGGACATGTGAATATCTCTCAAATTTAATGTATTGAATGTTGTCCTCGAAGACAATTATTGTCTGCAATAATTGCATCCGAACCATCTGAAGACATTCAAATGTTTCGTTTCATAGCCAACCTGACTGCTAACTGACCGATTATTCTTGTTCCAGCAATAATATCCAAATATCTTCAAATCGGTGGTATTTAGGTAGGGAATGTTAATACAAATCGAAAGATAACTAAAAAGTACATAGGTTAGCATTATAAAACCCAGGGTGTTCCATTTATAATAAGTGAGTTATTGGGTTTTGAATTTATTGGTCAGCTCTTTTTGGATACTCATTGTAACGGCTAATTGAAGGTCTATGTGGTACATCCTGCATATATTTCTATATACATATACAGTGTTATTCAGAACTTATCCATAATAAAATTTGGGGATGTTCAACATACATGTAGAAATGTGATAGTGCAAAAAAAATTTTTTGGCGGCTTCTGAAAACTATTTAAAAATTTTTCATTGCACGCCGCTGGATACTGGTCCACTGTAATGGAGTGACCTTGGGACTGACAATGCAAACTGGCTAGCACGAAAAAAACTTCGGAAGTTCTGAGAGTATACCGACACCCGGCGCAAAAAAGATTTGCAGCGTTTTTACTTTAAAATAAACTTAAAGATAGATAGATGTGACCAAAGTGACGTGTCTTTAAAATGAACAAAATTTTGTTACACTAATTTTGAAGAATTGGGGTACTTGATTACTAGGTATTAGAAACATGAAATTTATAAAAAATTTGCACATACCTTGTTCCAAAAGCTGTTCGAAATTTTGTCCCTAAAGCTATCCAATTTTGCTGCACTAAAGCGAATGTTCCTCCTGGTTGCTGATCTTGTAAACGCAAATTATTAAGTAAATTGGGGATTTTCAGCATTTTGCTGCAACAACGACTCACAAAACCTAACTCGTAATTGATAATCCACTGGTAACAGTCCATTAACTCAGCATTACTGTACACATGAGCCATTTTGAAAATTTTACAGTTTAACACTCCTATGATAAATAAAACACCGGCATTGAGAGAAGACACAGATAGACTGATGACTGAATAGACAATAGAGATATTATCCCCGCTCCAACTCTATTCGTTCGGTCGTCGTTCGAGGTACAAAAACGTGTTTACTTTTTTTACCACATTCTTAGGAATGTGGTAGGTATATCAGATGTTGAAGTACAGTTGCCCATCTACGTAGCCCTTTATAATGGTATAACTTTAAACATTGTTTACGGGAAATCCTAAGACTTTTATTATACATTTTTTTGGTGATATCGATTTCTTATTTAAGGATGCACATATCCTCAAAGTTTTAGAGATAAGTTCTGAATAACCCTGTATATAACTAAATTTATTTTTTTTATTTCTTCAATAAAAAAACCAAAAGAAAATCTTTTTATTTTTTTTTTATTATTGGAGGACTTTCAGCTCATTTTTTTTTATATTACATTGATACCTTCTGACGTTTCGTCCGAGTTTTCGGACTTCTTCATAGGTTACTTAAATAGGTACTGAAAATAATGTTTTTACATGAATAATTAAATTAGATTAGTGACAGAATATTTATCCAAAGGAGTGTTTTCTTACCTACTAGAATCTTTCTATTTTAACTACCTACTACATTATGGTTTTATTTTATTTTTATATGTAAATTTGCTCCATGATTTGAGCAGTGATCTGACTGTTTTAGGTGTCGCCGTCGATGTGTTTCTTTTTGAAAGCAGGTACCTAATTAAGTCAAGTTGACTTAATTACTTGACTTAATTAGGTACCTGCTTTCAAAAAGAAACACATCGACGGCGACACCTAAAACAGTCAGATCACTGCTCAAATCATGGAGCAAATTTACATATAAAAATAAAATAAAACCATAATGTAGTAGGTAGTTAAAATAGAAAGATTCTAGTAGGTAAGAAAACACTCCTTTGGATAAATATTCTGTCACTAATCTAATTTAATTATTCATGTAAAAACATTATTTTCAGTACCTATTTAAGTAACCTATGAAGAAGTCCGAAAACTCGGACGAAACGTCAGAAGGTATCAATGTAATATAAAAAAAAATGAGCTGAAAGTCCTCCAATAATAAAAAAAAAATAAAAAGATTTTCTTTTGGTTTTTTTATTGAAGAAATAAATTCAACTATAACAGCCAACAACTTATCTAGTATCATTTATTTTTTTTTTTTTTTAATAAAAACGTACAGTAGAGTGAGCCCTCAATACTCAACCTTGGATGTAATAAATCGGTAATGAATGATGATAATTTTAGTCTTTGTTACCTGTTATTGGCAACATCAGCCATTACTGGTCTCAAATTGAAGTATCTATCAGAATGGGGCCCTTCTTGGTCACAGAGACACAAGCAATAGGAGCAATGTACAAACCACCTGAACCAACTGTTAATATTTTTATTTTCACATTGTTGTTTTTTACCCAACACTTTACCACTTTTATATTCTATATATTCATATCTCCTTGAACTATGTGTCGGCTAAAAAAAAATATTGTAACGTTAGAATATGAGCAATTTGGCAATAATATTTAATGGAGTTAATCAGTATGCTAAGGTTTCAGTTTTTACAAATCATACTCTAATATGCCTGAGAAAAGAAATACCCTGTACCTACATTTTCTTTTTTGTTAAACTCTCAATAAACTCTCTTTAATTAAACTCTGATTAAACTCTCAATAAAAATACAATAATTAAATAGTTATAATAGATTTACCTGACACGAAGGCGAGCCCTATATTAAAATATATAACAGTACATAGCAGATAAAAACTTCTGGGGTTGTCAGCTCTAGAGAACGTTTCAGCTACAATTGGCTCAAACTTGGGTAAAAAAACTTGGTAATGCTAGGTATAAAAAAATTACAAAAAAAAGCATTCCAGAGGCGATAATTATAGTTTGAAGGGTTGCCTATCTTACAGGTAAATTTTAAATAATGAAATGAAATTCCATTTCAACATTGTATACTCTCCAATATGTAAGAATAATCTAAAAAATGTCGCAGAAAGTTATACCAAAAATGTTTTCTATGTGAAAAATAACGAAGTAATAGAAGAAAAATTTGTAAGTACTGTGCAACTATTTTTGACATACAGGGTGTCCACCTAGTGCGCGTAAGTCCAATATCTGGGTTAATAAAAGAGATAACTTAATTTTTTTTTCAACAGGGTTGTCTGATATCCCGAGCTGCACAAAATGAAAATATATTTACATATTCAGGGTGTTCAGTTTTTCCTGGACAGGTACCAACTTCATTTTTTTAAATGGAAACCTATATTTTTTATGGCATTATCGAATTCTACGTAAAAAATTAGTGGGACTTTGTGCATAACACTGCTATTGAAATATTGATAGTTTTCGAGATATTTGACTTTTAATTTTTTTTTCTTATGTTTCGTCACTTCTAATAGTTGACATAATTATGGTTGTATGACAGCTGGAAATTATTTTTTTTCAGAAACTGTAGAGTGAAGATGGCTCTTTCGAAAAACGTATCAAAAGTTGACCTGCGATATACAGGGGGTAACAGAAATCGTGCCAAACCTGATGGTTTAAAATTTAAAAAATCTCGACTTTTTCAAATGGAACACCCTGTGTTTTATGATTTCATTAGATGCCTTTCTCTTGTAGACTCTACAATTTTATAATAGCTTTCCCTATACCTAAGTTGCGTAGTTTTTGCAAAAAACCCACTTTTATGAAAAATACCCGATTTGCGCACTCCTTTGACGGAAAAAATATTGTAAGGCTATTTATTTTTATAAAATGTATTAGTTTACACTTCTTAAAATAAAAATAACTGAAAAATTTAGATAATTTCAGTTTAATAAACAAGTCTTTATGGAAAGTTACCATTTATTTGTAAATAAAAGTAAAAAATCATAAAAGCTCTACATGTAATTAAGAATTAGCAAAACTGGCGTATGCTTTAGAAGAAGTTCATGGGAATTATTTGCTAGCAGCACGTATTTATAGAGATTCCCACGTGCTGATTGTTTTGAAAATGTGAAAGAAAGATTTGAAAGAACAGCAAATGGGAATTATGAGAAAACTACCAGGAGACATGGGAGTAACAACGATAATATTTAGTTTAATGTTGTGGTTTCTGTGGTGAAAATCCAAAAATATTAGTATCAGAAAATCAGTAGAAATCTTGGAGTTTTCAAAAGCTCGACAAATAAGATATTGAAGAAGAAGTTTCATACGTATCATATTGAAAACCAAACGGTGTTACCGTAGTTAGAAAAATTATTAGTGAAATGGATGAATATACATAGAGTATTGAAAAAAGAATACGCAATACTCATACAAGCAAGCTAACCTAAAGTAAATGCTCAAAATGTCCACCGTTGTTTTCAACACAAAGCATTAATCTATGACAAAAATGAATGTGAACATTTCTTAACATTTCGGGCGTTATGGTTAGAAACTCATTTTGGATCTTTTCTTTCAAGTCTTGCATATCCGTTGGTGGTACTTCGTATACTCGCTCCTTGATATAACCCCACAAGAAAACGTCCAGAATATTTAAATCAGGCGAACGTGCAGGCCAAGGAACTGGACCACCACGACCTAACCACTTATTTGGATATACGTGGTTTAGGTGTTCTCTAATCTGAAATATGAATAGATAATAGGAAAAGTACTACAACAATAAAATAATCACAGTACCGCCAAAGTGGAATGTGGAGGGGCACCATCATGCTGAAACCATTGTTGAACCAAATAATCAGCGGGCATATTCTGTAGCTGTAGAAGGGGAAGTTCGTTTTGCAAAAAATGCAAATACACATTGGCATTTAAATTGCCTTCAAAAAAGTACGGTCCAACAATATGTTCTCCACAAATTCCAGCCCACACGTTCACTTTGAAACGATGCTGATTATCTAGTACCCTCAATAATCTTGGATTATTGTCAGCGTAGTGATGAAAGTTGCAACGATTGGGTAAGCATGTGTTTGAAAATGTTGATTCGTCAGTAAACAAGACATTCATAAAAAAGTTTGGACTTTCCTGAATTTTATCCAATGCCCAGTGGCAAAATTGCAGGCGGTTTAGGTGATCTTGAGGTAACAGTGCTTGATGGTTTTCAATATGATACGGATGAAAATTATTCTTCTTCAGTATCTTGTTTGTCAAGCTTTTGGAAACTCCAAGATTATTACTGATTTTCCTGACACTAATATTTGGATTTTCAACAGCAGACGCCACAACATTAAACTGAATATCGTCATTGTTACCGTCATGTCTCCTGGTAGTTTTCTCATAATTCGCATTTGCTGTTCTTTCAAATCTTTCTTTCACATTTTCAAAACAGTCAGCACGTGGAAATCTCTGTAAATCTGGATTATTTGCTTTGTAAATACGTGCTGCTAGCAAACAATTTCCATGAGCTTCTCCTAAGGCATAAACCATTTTCACTAATTCTTCTTTTGAATAGTTCATTGTGTGCACGCTTAGTACTTACTCTAAACTCGTACGTGAATATTCAGTAAAAGAAGAAATGACATGTAAACTGATTGTCACAAATTTTATTGCGTGACAGACGCTCACTGCGTTTTTCCCCAGAAAGGAACGTGCGCAAATCGGGTATTTTTCATAAAAGTGGGTTTTTTGCAAAAACTACGCAACTTAGGTATAGGGAAAGCTATTATAAAATTGTAGAGTCTACAGAAAGGCATCTAATGAAATCATAAAACACAGGGTGTTCCATTTGAAAAAGTCGAGATTTTTTAAATTTTAAACCATCAGGTTTGGCACGATTTCTGTTGCCCCCTGTATATCGCAGGTCAACTTTTGATACGTTTTTCGAAAGAGCCATCTTCACTCTACAGTTTCTGAAAAAAAATAATTTCTAGCTGTCATACAACCATAATTATGTCAACTATTAGAAGTGACGAAACATAAGAAAAAAAAATTAAAAGTCAAATATCTCGAAAACTATCAATATTTCAATAGCAGTGTTAAGCACAAAGTCCCACTAATTTTTTACGTAGAATTCGATAATGCCATAAAAAATATAGGTTTCCATTTAAAAAAATGAAGTTGGTACCTGTCCAGGAAAAACTAAACACCCTGAATATGTAAATATATTTTCATTTTGTGCAGTTCGGGATATTAGACAACCCTGTAGAAAAAAAAATTAAGTTATCTCTTTTATTAACCCAGATATTGAACTTACGCGCACTAGGTGGACACCCTGTATATTTTCTGCCGGAATATGTACATTTGTTCTAGAAGATTTTCAAGGTGCACATTTTAACTATTATGGTTTTATTTTTTGGCCTTGCTGTATACCAGTCGGCAGCAGCCTCTATTTATGACCACCCGTGTGCATCGCACGCGAACGGCCCACATAAAAAATTCAGTGATCAAGGCAGGGCTGAAGTACATTTAGGAGACATCTCAGACTGGATCAGTTAATGCTTAGGGTGCCTTAGTATGGCTTGCTGGACAATAAATCACATAAAGCTGCGGTGTATCGGCGCATTTCTATCTATCGCGCAGATATCTAGTTTTATGGAAAACTATTTATCCTTTGGGCCAAAGATGCAATCTCCGCAAAATGTTTGCCAACACCACAGGAATGTTTTCATTGAGTATTAAATCTACTCTAAAAATACCTACTGAAAAACAAGCCTTCATGTGCGATTCAACAAATTTGCAAGATATAATCTTTCCATTACATGACTTTCTTCTTGTGCAATATGCACTTTGACTATCATAACAACCATAATTTTCAGTGAAAGTATATGCTGCACAATTTTCTCTGCAGGTCCCTTTGGAGTTCATATCAACCTCATTTTCAATGTGACCTTGTATTAATGCTGTTAATTCATCATAAGTTGAACCTAAAAATAAAATATTGATTTATTTTTTAAAAGTCTTGGTGCAATTATAAATATTTATTATTCAAGACCATAAGTAAAAATGAGCTTGAGAATTCGAGCAGTTCAGTTTATCAGTTCAACTGGTATCACTTTGTATATAAAATATAACACTATGACAAAACCTATTGGTTCAGTACTTTTCCGTAGCTACAACATTTTTAATCTATATCATTCTGTAAATTTAAACAACTGAATTATCTAGGTAAGTTTAAAAAATAATAGATATGGTATAATGGTAATGGTATGCTGAAATGTTTCACTTATTTAGAAACTTCATTTAGATAGGGAACATACTGCATTATAAAAGTATTCAGCAAAGACAGTGTCGAACTGGGATATTGAGCAATCGGGCAATTATCCAGTGAGGCAAGCAGATAGTTTGTAGGCATATAAAAATATTAGTAATACAAAAAAAATAAAATATTTGTACACCTCCGGCATTGAAAATTAATATAAATAAAACAAAATTCAAACACAAAATCTCCAATGTAGTATTTAATAGTTGTGATCAAAATATAATATAGTTCAGTTATCAATGTTACTACTGTATGCAAAAACTTATATGATTTGTACAATACTTGGTTTCATTTACATAACATTATAGATTTATGAAAATACTTTAATATTTAATTCTTTAATACTTAGAAATGTGGTGGAATCTGAATTAAATAAGTGTAAAATTGGTTCATATACACGTATGATGATAAGTTGACAGTAGAATTGTCTTTGAATTGTGACTAATTTGAATATGTAATTGAAATTTTGAACACCAAACGACGTTTCCATCTTATTTAAATAGATCAAAATAGCTGTCATTTGGTGTTAGGAGTGAGTGACACTTCTGTGTGGTGATAATACATACACTTATGTTTAAATAGTTGGTATACACATGAGGGATCCATACCTCAGTAACTTGTATATTTTTAATAGTGATAGTGCTACTATATGTGGCTGATATGAAAATTTCAATTATGTAAATTAGTTTATATAAATAATTTTACATAACTATTAAAAAGCAAATGCAAGGTTAGCAACACCCATTAAAAAGTAAATTTTAAAGTAATGTTTTTGGTAAAAAAAAATCCTTTAAAATTCAAGTTATTTAATGGTAATAATTTCATACCTTTGATGTGTCGTTGAGGATCACATTTCCACAGTTTCCCTGGTATTATTTTCATGGCACTTCGTAGAGTTAAGGTTGTATCATTAGTTCTTTTTTCAAATTGTTTTCTAGCTAATAATGACTCATGGGTATAATTTCCTTAAAAATGTTTACAAACTGAGAAATTTTTTCGAATTCTATTTTTTAAATTAAAATTATTGCAAAATAAACGAAAAGCTGCTGATTAACAATTTATAGGTTGATTGAGGAAGCCATTACTATGTGGTGATTAAACATCTTGTAGAACAATGAAACACCTTTCTATGTATTTTACTACTATATTTGTGGTAATTTGTGTATAATATAGTGGTAAAATACATAGACACGTGTTTCATTGTTCTACAATATATAAGTTGTAATATATCAGTTTTATTTAAACAAATATTCAGAGAATCATAATTTAAAATTTGGTTTTTAAATACATTAGATGCCATTGTATTCAAGGTAAATAATTGAAAAATAGTATCCAAGGTACCTATGTAAAGGTAACATTAACTAAAGTTAATTTATTTTGATTTCGAAATTCAGCCTAAAATAAATAATATTTCATTATTTATTGATGTTTAGACTCCAGTATGATAAGTTATGTTGTTAAAAATAGTTGAATATTAATTAAACTTAAAGTGCAACATTTTTTTTACCTTTTTCTTCTAATCTTCGAGCCAAATAAGAAAATTGTACCATGATATACCCTTTTAATTCTGCCAAAGCTATCACATTGTACAAGTTATAGAGGACTTGTTGAGGTGATTGTTTGAAATGTTTGCAGAAATATTCATTGCTTGATATAATCTAAAACACATTTAGTTTTACAAAAGAGGTAAATACAATAAAGCATGGGTTAATTATTGTAAAATAATAACATTCCCAATAATAATAATAATAATAATAATCTCATTAAAGATTTAAGACTGACATTAAAAAATAATTCAAAAATATTCTTGTAACAAACATAATACTTCGAACTATCATATCCAACAAGAATTATATTGAATATCCTATCCATGATTGCTTTAGAATTCTCATAAGAGATGAACTGGTGAATACACCCGGTGAATTCAATGCACTGATTGCATTGATACACTACACCTTTTCCAAATGTATTTCAGTAACAATAAATTTTGTTTCAGAAAGCGTCATTTATATTTCATATTGGTTAATGTAATTTCAGAAAGCATCATTTGTATTTCATATTAGTAAACTTAATTTCAGAAAGTGTCAATTGTATTTTATATTAGTCGATTTAATTTCAGAAAGTGGCATTTGTATTCAGAAAACAACTTAAAAAAGTGTAATCTATGTGGTGAGTGGAACTGACGTAATAAATATTACATAAGTTCCACATATCTCATCAGTATATCGGCTGATTGCCTATGTGAAAAACTATGTATGTATCAGTATTTAACAGAAACAAATACCAAAACATATAACAAAAGAGAAATATATAGGCAGCATAAAATTGAATTACAATAAAATTTAGAGTCAGATAGGCATATCTTTCATCGCTAGGGCAGCTGCATGATGGGTGGCAGTATCCTGTGCTACTCTAGGCATATCCTTCATCGCTAGGGTAGCTGCATGATGGCTGGTAGTATGCCCTGCTACTCTAGCGCAATCTCCACAAACAACTGTATTTTTTGCTTGGTCTGTATTTTTCAAATATAATTAGCCTTTGCTCCCCAATTGCAGGATGTACTACATCAGGAATTTTAAGTTGTTTGACTGATGATTTAATTTTATTTCAAACTATTTCCATCGGATTTAGCATCGGTGAGAAGCATGACAAAGGGTGTTATCAGCTACTATAATAAAATCTCTGTTGATTACCCATGTCTTGCCACCTTTCAAATAATGAGAACCTATTCCTTGGCAGATTCCTTGGCTCAGTCTGCCAAGGCAGACTTAGCTGTAAAAGATCCGCTTCTTTTATCCATTTCTAAAACTCCTGCCGCAGGTATTGCACCAACTTAGTGAATATTTGGTTTTATTGATGCAGGCCAAAGGTGCATAACACAATTTCCAATTCTTGCATGACCATGTGGCCATCTACAAAGCAAATTGAAGTTTGTCTCGTCTATCGATACAATTTATTTTCCTTGCTTTCCACCTCTCCTTGGCTTATTTCCGGGTATATTCGTTATTATGGGTTTGTAATGTAATTGCTTCACTGTAAACATTCTACCTTCAAGATAATTACCGTCTGTTAAAATAGAAACAGGTGGATGGAAGTGATGAATGATTTTTTCTTTAATTTGTAGTAAACTGCGAGGCTTCTACTAGTCAAATATTTGTTCTACTTGCAAATTATTTCAGATTTTTGGCCTTTTTCTTTCTCGTTGTTATTCATTTTCGCTTTCTTAGCGGATCAAATAGTAAGGAATCACCTCTCGATGTTTAATTGTCCCTTTGTATATTTTTTTGTACTTAGTTATATTTACTCCATCCTTGTTAATAACTTCCCTTCTACAAATTGGGCACGTTCCATTCTGAGCAAAGTTTCCTTCAACAAAGCTAAAGTCTACAGCGTTCATGGAACAGGTGCTGCATGGCACCAGTCAGACTTATGACAGTTTTACGTAACATAGACGTATGACATACTCCACAATTATCTTAACTCAAATTCATTTATAAAAATCGATATACTCCAAATTTCAGGAAAATTATACGTACATTATAATAATTATTACTGCAATGCAAACTGTCAAATGATATATCAAATATCAACAATATTAATAAATCAACATGATTGCCATGGCAACCAAATTTGCTAAGATATAAGAGACGTAACATACAGGAGAACTCATAATATGTCTATGACTTAGCCCATAATTTAAATTTTTAATTTAATTGAACAATTGAAGCTTTCTGAAATAAAATTAACTAAACTGATATACAAATGACACTTTCTGAACAATTACATCTAATCTGATATACCTACAAATGATGTTTTCTGATATACCTACACATGGAAAAGGTAGGTGTAGAAGTAATTAATTAAAAATTCTCAAATTTGGCTTTGAGGTTTATTATAGCAAAACTATTTAAGATAACTACCTCATATGGCATATATTTGGAATCAGAAAAGAAAATATTTATCCGAAAATCGTAAAATTTACAGGATGTCTCATTGAAAAAACTGAGGTTATGTCGTCTGCTTGAAAATCGAACGTGATAGGAAAATATCTAAAACTACCATATAAAACTTTAGAAAAAAACATTCAAATTCCTTTTTTAAGGCACCTCTGTCTCAAGAAATAAAGATTTTACAGCCGTTTAAAAGTGGGACAATATACACAGGGTGTCCCACGAAGAACTGCGGCGATCGATCTCTCGAAAAGTAGCCGTTGGAAAATTTTGAAAATTCGGTAGTATACTAATGTCGATGGGGACACTTCGGCTGAAATATTTTCAAAATGGTGGCATTTCCGGTTATACCGGAAGTAGATGTCAACTTGCTTATTTTAAATAGGACACCCTATATATTATTTCATTTCTAGATTTTTCGTCAAATTCTAAACACATTCCATGTATAATATCCTATAGTTAAAGTCTAACTGTTTTTGACATATTTAAAATTTTATGTAAAAAATGACGTTTGCAGACCGAAAAAGAATTACCAATTTTGACTGTACGGGAGCCTTTATTATTTAACTTGGGTGGTTTCTACGTAGAAAGGGATTTACTTTAACAGACTTCGTATAATATTTTGATAATTATTAACACAGGATGCTCAAAAAACGAGAATAAAAATGAAATTGATGAAACTGTCAAAAGTTAATTTTTTCCAATGGGAACACCCTGTTTTTATTATTTTATCTTATTTAGCATCAAAAATAAAGGTAACTTTGTATAAGGGTCATCTATTCCGAAAATTTGTAGTTTTCGAAATATTGGCAATTTAATATTTTTCTATTGCAAAAATGTTACGGCTTTTAAGTTCAATTACTTTTAGTTGGCCATGACGGAATTAGAAAACAATCAAGTGCTAAATAGATGTCACTGTCACCTATTTGTTAAAAAATATTAACAATAATGCCGGAACCCTTAAATTATACAAATGAAGATTGTTTCAATCTATTTATTATTTATGGAGAATGCAATAAAGTAATATCAAGAACGATATCAAGTAATATAATTTGCAGAAAAAAAATTATTTAGAAAAAAAGCAATGAGAATTTGAGAACACTACAGTTTAAAAGATTAGTTTTTCTAGTAAATGTTCAAATTGACATCCTTGAACTTACAGACATTTTTGGCATCTTAACAATAATTATTCATAGGTTGCTGTTCTTATCGATTTAGGATTTAAATTTTCAAACTCATTCCTTGGTGCGATATGGTAAACTCGATTTTTAACTGTAGGGGAGGGCGGGGCACATGGGGTACTTTGGGACAATTTAAATTTCCCACCTATTTTTATTATCCCATGCTTCTGGTCGCGCCAAAAGCTTCAGTTTTAGCTGTTTGTTTTGTGCTTCTAATGCTTCCTACCCTAAATAAAATATCGAGCACTGTTAGATCTGGGGAACAGGATGACCAAAAAAATGACTTATTGTTGGTTATCCATTGGTCACTAAAAGGTTTTGTAAAAAATTGTTGTTTAAGTAGACACTATGTGAAGGTGTGTCATCATGTTGGTAAAATAGGTTTCTGTGATCAGCCAGCGGCAAATTCTGTAAATAATCATGTTTTGGCAGATATGGAGTAGCACATGTATCACACCTTCTTGATATTACTTTATCACATTCTCCAAAAATAAAATAAATAAACAGATTTAAATAATCTTCGTTTGTATAATTTAAGCGTTTTGGAATTATTGTTAATGATTGTTAGAAAGTAGGTGACAGTGACATTAATTTAACACTTGATTGTTTTCTAACGCCGTCATGTCATGGCCAACTGAAAGTAACTGCACTTAAAGGCTGGAGCATTTTTGCAATAGAAAAATGTTAAATAGCCAATATTTCGAAAACTACAAATTTTTGGAATAGATGACCTTATACAAAGTTACCCTTATTTTTAATGCTGAATAGGATAGAATAATAAAAACAGGGCGTTCCCGTTTTAAAAAATTGACTTTTGACAGTTTCTTCAATTTCATTATTATTCTCGTTTTTTGAGCACCCTGTTTTAATAATTATAGAAATATTATAATATTTTAGCCGAATTCCTCCCATCGACATTAGTATGCTACAAATTTTCCAACGGCTACTTTTCGAGAGATCAATCGCCGCAGTTCGTCGTGGGGCACCCTGTATAATGAATATAATGTACATAACATACTAGAATAATTCTTCTAAAAATATGTGTAAAGTATTACTAGTGATTTGGTTGGTACCTACATTAAAAATACTCCACATTATGTTTTCATCTTCATTCTGAACAAAGGTTTGTTGAAAAATATTGGTAACCATTTTATTCACGTTATTATTGGGATCATGCAATACTTCCTCAATAATGTATGACATTTTAGTCTCTCTTTCATCTACCACAGACACTTCATTGTTATCATTAGAAAGACTAGTTGTTAGAAACCTTCTGAATTTATCATACATATCATTAATGACTTTTAAATCAGAAAATAGGAATAAAAACGATGGCGCTTGACGTATTACTTCCATCCCATACAGAATATCTTGTGGCATCTAAAATATGAAATGTTTTTAAAAATTGTTACATCTCAACATCAATACAAATTCAATAAATAATTTTCAAACTTACCAAATAATATAAACAGCGATAAGCTGTCATTCATAATCATAATACTTTAAAATAATATTTTCATTAGAGAATAAAATTATCATTAGCTATATTAATAATATCTCTCATGATAAACCGGAAAGTCAAAGACTTGTATGGGAGAGGGAGCGGTATATTATTATCGCGGGCCGCGAATGTACCCAGGGAGGACGTACGATGTTATAATAACTTTAACTACCATTTATTACGAGAATAAGGGACACCTGGAAAAGTTCATCAATTAAATTAAAGTCAACAGTAGGTTGTCAGTAATTTATAGTGTGGCTTCATTACTAGTTGCATATTAAACAGTTTAATGCTCACTGAATTAATATGGGAGCAATTATAAAAAGCCTGAAACGAAATCTGGACCGTTTTCAAATGCGTTGAACCATTCAAACTTCACGATTTTAACCGTTCGACCACATAGCTCTCTAAAGGTGCTCCCAAGTATTAATATTCTTTTATGTAAATTTTTATAGTGTTATTTGTAAAAGTGAAACATTTGGATTTCTTGCGGACGTTTACCTATGAAATTATTAACAAAGTTAAATATAATTAAACAGACCTACTTATACTGTGCGTTTCACGAAGTTGTATCCCGGATTGGAATGTTAGTATATATCTCCAACGTATGGAGCGTCGTCATGTTATTAGTTAAATTCAATGCATTGGCACATCTCGGTTACGGACCGCTACAAATTGAGGTGGTGTGATTTAAGCGCGCGTGCCAGTCTCGCACAGCGAATCCTGACAATCCGAACATTCCAATCCGGGATACAACTTCGTGAAACGCACAGTACCTACATGTTTTATTTTCTTGAAAGTTAATCTAGACATAAGTAGGGAAATATAATATAATATCTGGATATAACTTTCTATGAAATAGAATATGGTAAGTAAAATTAAAGTATATTTAATTAATACATTACCTATTATATTATACCCCACTAATCCCACTATAATATCTGAATAGTTCCTAAAGTTCAACCTTTAATCATTTAACCCCTTAATTATTTATAATTTTCAATTAACATATCAGATAAATGCATATGCTTGTATACTATGCTGAACATTAATTATCTTTCTCACATCACATGTAGGAGGCGTCTTACTTAAGGGTTGAAAACAATAAACTACTATTACAAAAGTAAAAGACTTTACTACCACTTTTAAATATGTAGGTATATACAGTACAATATCATATCAGAGCAAGCGTCTCACTGCCTGTTGAAACAACGAAACTCAATATCTCCTCTCTTTGAGTATGTTTATCATAAGTAATCATAAAACTGTTCACCTAACCAAAATATCTTAACACAAATATTTCTTTTCAAGGCACTGACGGTGCCAACGAATATCTTATTTCCTACATTCGGCCATCCTGCTCTTCCGGATTGTCCTCAATTCGGTCGTCCTCCCAGACTTAGTGATCACCTGTATCATCGCCAGGCGGATCGTCATCATTCTCCTGTAACAACACCCGTTACTTAGTATGAACCCTTACTAAGGGGAGGAATGCCGACATTATATGTATTATGTTTCGCATTTTTATTTTCTGTCTTGAACGTTCATCAGTATGCCGACATAATTATGTTTCGTACCTGATCCTAGGTTAGGAAATGCCGACGTAAACATGTTTTGCATTTCGTTGTCCGTCAGTGTGCCGACATCAGTATGTTTTGCACCTGAGTTAACGATTCATCGTTCGTCAGCGTGGCGACAAGTATGTTTTGCACCTGAAGTTGGGAATGCCGACATAAACATGTTTTGCATTTCATCGTTCGTCAGCGTGCCGACAAGTATGTTTTGCACCTGATTTAACGATTCATCGTTCGTCAGCGTGCCGACAAGTATGTTTTGCACCTGAAGTTGGGAATGCCGACATAAACATGTTTTGCATTTCATCGTTCGTCAGCGTGCCGACAAGTATGTTTTGCACCTGATTTAACGATTCATCGTTCGTCAGCGTGCCGACAAGTAGGTTTTGCACCTGAAGTTGGGAATGCCTACATAAACATGTTTTGCATTTCATCGTTCGTCAGCGTGCCGACAAGTATGTTTTGCACCCAAGTGTACGGTGTAAGTGATGGACAAAGTGCCTGTGCCGGACAACATGGAAGCCACTGATGCCGTACCCCTGGAACAGAGGTCTGAAACTCCTCCGCTAACTGCAGAGTATGTACGAGAGGTGACAAATGAATTGCAGGTGTTGCGACGTACTGTAAGTACAGGCTCTTTGCATGCAGAAACTCGTTCGAGTTGGCTAATGTTTAAAGATAATCAATTACTATCAGAATTTGATCCAACTAATAATCACTTAGATGTAAATGATTGGCTAAGAAAAATTAATGATTGTGCCAAATTATATAGATGGGATGAGGTTACAACCGTATATTTGGCCTTAAGTAAGACGCCTCCTACACACATAACTTTGTTCCTAAAATGTGTGTCATTTCCGCAAGGTAACTTCTGTAATTAGAAGATATAAGTATTTTTAGAACTTTCATGCTTGCAGAAAAATGCGCTGTGTTTATTAATAATTATCTGCATTTTTCAGTGTGTGAATTTTTATTTTTGGATAGTCACAAGTATATTAGGCAAAGAAAGTATATTCAATTAACATACCCACATATTCATGATGAAAAATGTCATTTTCACATTAGAAATTAACATTTACATATATAAATATTCCATAACCATGAATGACATTTTACTTTCCCCACTTACGATGAAGTAGAGATAGGAAAATTCCGAAATTTTGAACTTTCCCGGAAAGTTTCCTTTGAAAATTCCCAAAACTTAATTTTTTATTTTTCTCTTTAGTAGGTACCTGTGTGTGTACACAGTTTAGTATTGAGGTTTCCAAAATAACCAACTACATCATAATTTTCTAATTAAATTATATACGTCCATTAAATTATAAAATTATAAAAAGTCCATTAATTTAGCTAATTAAGCTAATTTTATACGTAGAAATGACCCTTGTATCACATCTTTATTCAAATATTTCTAGTAACTGTATACTATATGTATGTATGTATGTTTGAGGCTCTCCAGTCTGTTCTAATAATGTTTCTATTTACTTTTTATATTTCAATCAATTTCAAACTTTAAAGCTTAACTAGGTATGGCTTTATGGTTTTTAATTTATTATTTTATGAGAAGCATAGAAAATAATAAAATAAATTAAGAAAACATCAACTACTTTTTATGATTTACTAGAAATTATATAATAAAAATATAAAGTTACCCAACAAAAAGTTTTTTAAATTAGTACGACGATTAACGACGGTAACGATTTTCGAGGTTATGTTGTCAACAAAGTTAGAGCCAAAGTTATAAAATTCTTGGCAGTATTCCCGAAAATTTCCCATATGAATTTTCCAGGAAACTTTGCAGGGAAAGTAACGCTCAAGCATCATATTATTTGAAAAAAATAATTGTCAACCTGCTGTCCGACTGCTTTAGATATGATGACTATTAGGTAAATTGCGAATAATGAAGGATTAATACATTTTTCCGTATGTACTCAGCAATATGTTTTTGGATGAAGTTAGGTGATAAAATACTAATAATTTTATAACATTAACAAAAATAAATAATTATTGTTTCATTACATTACATTTTACTTCAATGATTTTATGATGAATTAAAATAAAAACATATTCACTAATAATAATAAATTTTACCTTTTCCAATTTTTTGTCATAATTACTAAAAACACTAATTAGTGCCACACCAGGATCATCAGTGTCATTAAAGCCATATTTAGATTGGTCTAAAACATATTTCCATAGTTTTTCTTCTAGATTTAAAAAATCCCATCTTAACTGATCAACCATCAAAAATCCATTGGTGTTTGATATCAGAAAAATGTTTACAAAACAAAGTGCACTAACCAAACATATCATTTTTATTTATGCTTCGTTGACAAACAGTTCATACATACTCTTGACAAATTATAAACACAACTGGACTCTTATCTTTTATTTCATTTCCTTTTAAATTGCTGAATATGCCAAAAATCTGTTTTCATGGCTACATCACACCGAAATTTATCACATCACTTGGAATTCTTGGAAAGTAACCTTGGAATTTAATATCATGTAATATTATTAACAAAGTTTTAAATAAGGGGTTAGCTGAATAATGAAAAGAGACATTATCAGGGGTCTATAATGAATGGTAGGTTAGAGTTTATCAGTTATAGGTCTAGAAAGTATAACTAACATATGGTTTAACTCACTATAGATTTTGAGTTACTGTGAAAACAATTGTTTTTTTTGTTATTCGCCAAATTTTATAGTAGGAAAGAAGGTCTATTTAGAACCCAATGTAATTTCCAGAATAATTTAAAATATTGTTCCACATGTGCTTTCAACTTGACTAGTGATTAATTGCTTAACAACTGTCTCTATGTGTTCACTATTAGAAAATCGAAAAATCATATTATCTAAAAGTGTGAATCTCGCGGTACAATCAACATGATTGTTCATTAAATGAAAAAAATTATTGGTATGTACTATGTTAATAATTTAATAAAACTAGGTATGTTGCTTTAAAAAAAAAAAAATTATTGATATTATTGTGATTATTGGTGTGCACTGTGTTGAACTGTGTAGAATGCTAGAAATAGTATAAGACAAATTACAATATTTTTAAGCAGTACAGGAAATATCTGATAGATGAAAAATTACTTTATAGAAAAGTTGAGGAGTATAGGCACTATTTATAAAATACACCTTAAAATATGTTTGGGAATGTAGTCCACTATCAATACCCAAAAAGGTTTTTTATTATTTTTATGCTCCCATGTGACCCATCCCCTGTTATATTCATTTCATCTTCCTGTTTTCAGTCAAAGAAGATATAGCAAGTAGTTACATAATTTTAATGAATTTTATACATACTTTAATATAGTTTTTTCTTTGTAATTTAACATTCCATTTACTTCCAATCAGTGTGACATAACTCTTATGGTTAGGGTTGCCATATTTCATTTAAAAAAATAACGGACATCCCTCCCTCCCAACTCAACCTCCTGGCACAAATTTTTTTTTCGTAAAATAAATAAGTACATATACCTATTATTATTACCAAAGTCTACATATATATGTAGACTTTGTCATTACCTATCCATCCCAAAAAGAAATGTATTTTTCTGGAAAATATATATACATATTGCCATTATTTTAAATCAACACAGGAACGATAACGATTGATAACAAGATAGAATTGAAATAAAATATTCTTAAACAATATTTTACAAAAACATTTTTGAAAATAGGTATCGATAAGAGAGTTTGAATCGACCTATTGATATTAATGGTCTAAACAACCGGTGCACGGGCGGTATTTATTATTTACATTATGATAAATGTCAAAATGTTCAGCTATTAAGTTCAGTCAGGAGTATTGAATTTAATTTTTATGGCAAATGTTAAGAAATAACGGACGCGGGAATATAACGGACCGGACAAACGGACGTCCTGAAAAGAACGGACTGTCCGTTGAAAAAACGGACGTATGGCAAGCCTACTTATGGTACATTTATTCCCAGTACTATTTGATATAGAGCTCTACTAAACTTTCTTATTCATTTGTTTAAAATTTTCCTTTTATCTTTTTTTAGACTTAGGATTCACTAAATTTTATAGTAGGTAAGTAGGTCTATTTAGATCCCAATGTAATTTCCAGAAATTAATGAAATCTCAATATATAACAAAAAATTAATAAACCTAGCTAGTTTCCCTTTAGATGTTTGTTTATAAACAGTAGGCATCCCTGTTTTGACAAATGCCTGAATCATTATTTTATCATTATTGTACATACTATCACAGGATGTTCATATAACATATTTTCCAGTGAGTCATATAAATAATATTTCAGATTTTATACTTCCTATAAATGCAAACATGCAAATTAAATTGTATTCTATATAACAAATAAGTATATCTGTGTTAAACCCCATGTATACAGGGTCATTCACATTTCAAAATTTGTCCACATAGTCCTCTTTAGAACATTTTGCTTCTCAAGAGAGGAGAAACCATATTCCTCCAAAAATAAATGTATAATTTTTTCTATAACTCTAGATTTTCCCTAGATTTTCTCTAGATAACTCTGGAAAGATAATTTTCCATAAACAACAATTCAGTTTTTTTTACCGATTATAGGTAAAAATGTACCACTTTTAAATAATAATTGTTTTATCTTCCTTCAGGAATTAAAATAAATTTACCTATGGGAAAAGAAAGGAGCTTTATTTGAATCATAAACCTAATTTTACAAAAATTTCAAGCAACCAAGCGTTAATTTCATAGATATCGTATATATAATAGATGTAATTGAATAATCTAAATAAATAAGAACACCACAAAGTATATATACGGAGGAAAATGAATGTTTTCATTATATAAAATAGCTGCAGTAAACTTTCCGACAGAAATTTTTTTCTGTTTTTGTTATTTAATATTGGCCAATTTCCGTGACTAACTCCAATCACTGATGCTAGGAGTTGAGCAATCTCAATACTGTAAATTTTTTCGAATCCATACTATGTGCAGGGTAGAGATATTTTACTTACCTATTAGTGCATAAATAGGGGTCTTCAGATTTTTATCCATCCGAAGGATGGTACATCTTCTACATAAACCTCTCTAAAGTTTGTACAGCTTCTTGGAATTTACCAATGTACAGATCACTAGAAGGTGTATAGTCATCACGAGAATGTTGCTTAGCCTTCATTTCGATGATATGAATGATAAGTCGCTACCACTGCTTCTCCTTTAGTAGTGTCATGGAAAAATATATTTATTTGTAAAAATGTATACGACAAACTTGAATTGCCATTTTATTTGAAACCTTTTGGCTGCCTTCACTATTAAGTCTAGGTTATCTTAGTTAACTTTGATGACCAACATAGTTTGAATTTTATTCTATCTAAATAAATTAAAATCATAGGGGCAAAATTTGAATTCTATGCTGAACATCGAAGATCAGTTTCTCTATGTTACAATAATTTATCTTAATTACCTTTCCTCCCCAAGTTTTCAGCAGCAGTTTGAATTCACCGTGTGACACTCAAATACTAGATCAATGTTAGCACTATCTTTGCTTTTTGATTTTGAAATTTGTAACTTGTTCACATTTTTGTCACGAAATAAAATGGTGGACCCTCCTATCTTTTCCAATTGTTACAGTGCAGTTCCAAAATTTATCTGTGTTTTCTCTCTAACATAAACTAGCCGTTTGGAGCAGAGTTGTAAACTGCTACTAAATCTAGTGAATTACACCTAAATTAGAATACTAAAAACCACTTGATCCACCCATCCATTGATGTGTTAGTCAAATTTCTAATTTTCACGATTCTAAAGTACTCTAAAAATACTCTGTTCTAAAAATCCTCGTATAAACAATTCAAATTTAGGTTCTAACAATGCATAATGACAGGTAAACTAGTTTACAAATATTTTTTTATCCTTAAACATCAGATAATTATCACAATTTTGATAAATAATAGAGATATTAATATACAATATTAATAATTAATAATTTGGTAATTTTGAATGGAAGTATAATATCTTTGAAATTCAATTTATTCAATGTGTTTACATTTTTAGGTATGCAACCAATAATTAAAGTAGTAAATAAAAAAATCAATGAATTCGCACTATTCCTAAATACCCCTTGAGGAGGAGTTGCTTTTCTGGAGACCCAAATACAATCTGATACATAAGCAAGTGTGAGGTAAAGTAATGTAAACCTGTTAAATATTTCAAAGTTAAATTTATTTCCTTAAATCAGCCAAGCTATTAGCATGGGCCTGTTTTCTCTAAAGAAGGATAGCAGTCAGCTATTGATATTATCCTAACCTCCAAGGGCATCAAATAGATGATCCAGTGATTTGTTGACTGACACTCCACCGATATAACAATGGTTTCTAGTTTTTTGTAGTATACACTTATGAATAGATGTGTGGTAGTTTTTAGTGGCCTACCTTAATCTATTAATTTGATTCACTCACCCTAACAGTAAATAATAGGTGTAAAGATTTTTGTAATTTTTAAGTAAATTTTCTATCTGCAGAGCACAATAAACAAACAAAAGGTGTTAAACTGCACTAATTCGAATATATGCATATACAGGGTGTTCTACAAGCTCTATGACAAACTTTGACAGACGATAGCTGGGTTAATTCTAAACATTTTTTATTAATGAACATGGCTCAGATTCGTTTTTGTTTAGAAGTTACAAGCATACCGGGCGATTCTCAAATGTCGCTCACTCCTATAACTAAAACCAACAATTACCAATAAAAATAAAAATAACAAAACTTAAGACTATAAAAATTGTTCGAAATGTCCACCCTCGGCTTGAATGCAAGCCTCACTTCGACGAACTAAAGATTCGGTCACTCGACTGATGAGATTTAGATCATTTCTTATTTGGTTAGCTGCATCTTGAATTCTTTCAAGTAACTGCTGATGGGTATTGATTTCAACATGCTAGACCATCTACTTCATAAATAAAAATTGGAAAAAAAAACACTAATTGAAGGGTTATCAAGGACAGTATCTATTACATTTTCTTCATCTTGTACATCTTTAGAGTGGGGTTACCTGCTTCTCGAAGTCTACGAAATGATACACTAAACGTGTGGGCAGGTTGGTGTCTATTTGGATACCTGCGTCGATATTCTGGAGCTGCTTGTCTGGCGTTCCCATTGGAATACCCATATACAAACATATATCCGCAGTTGTGAATAAATGCATTTTTAATTTATAACTTTTACACGAAGTGTCAAATAAATCATTAAAATGACAGTAACAATAATTATTATCATATCAACTGGCATTTTTATTTATCAGCCTACCTACTTTTGATTGAAGTATGAAAATATGATTCTTTAAATGCTTGTAACTTCCAAACAAAAACGAATCGGACCCTAATTCATTAATAAAAAATGTTTAGAATTAACCCAGCTATCTTCTGTCAAAGTTTGTCATAGAGCTTGTAGAACACCCCGTATATGAATATATTTTATGCTTTTGTGTTACATATGTTTAATTTGCATTGTATTATTTTTTTTCAAACTTTGGTCATCTTTCAACCGTGATTACATTTTCTTTTTAATATTTAATATATTAATAAATAACTTGTGCCTTACACATTATTGGCTCTCTATGCCTATTAAATAAATGATAACTTTAGAATGTTGTGGGTCCATTGTTTATGTCCACTAGCACATATAAATCGAACTGCACTTGGACCTACAATTTTTTTACAAAATATATCATGGGGATTTAGGATCCCCTAAAATAGTTTTAAAGTTATTCTTGAATTCCCAAAAATTTTTCATAGTTTGTATCTTTTGGGATTACACCCTGTACACACCTGTAAAATAACAAAAAGCAAAAAACCAGAAGCATACAAATTAAATATTCAAAGTGTAGTAAACAAGGCAAACTTCTAAAGTTTGCCTCAAAAACCCACTGTATAATGTGTGATAAAATAATATTTGATATATTAACTAAATTTCATCAGAGCTTTTTCAATTTTATACAAAATTTATTAGAAAAATCATTAAAAGAAAATTAAAAGAAAGTGCTTTCATTAAACTTAATGGTCATAATTGTATCTCATCAGAAACAATATTCATAGATCAAAATGGGTTCCTCTACTTCAGAAAGATGTTACCAATGGAAAATTAATAATATCATAGTGATCAGTGCATGTGATGACAATTTAAATTAAAAATGTTAATTTGACAAAAAGTACTTCTTTTCATACAAAGAGTCCTTATCGTACAAACATTCTACCGACGAAGAGTTGAGGATCAACTTGAAACGTATAGAAGAAAGCTGCTAGTTAAGTGTTTAATTTCTTTTGACATATTTTTAAAATATGACGTAATATTATAGAATTTTGTATAAAACTGAAAAACCACTGATGAAATTTAGTTAATATATCAAATATTATTTTATCACACATTATACATTGGTTTTAAACTTAGAAGTTTGCCTGGTTACTACACTTTGAATATTTAACTTTTATGCTTCTGGTTTTTTGCTTTTTGTCATTTTACAGGTGGTGTAATCCCAAAAGAAACAAACTATGAATCATGAAAATGCACCACAAATAAGTTACAGACATTACCCAAAAATGCTATTCTATCAAATTCTCAATGGTTCTGCCTGTTATTTTGTTTTGCGCTTTTGCTCCAATTATGTCTTAGGTAGCTCTTTCCAAAAAAAATGGAAAAAATTCAAAAATTATGTTAAAAAAATGAATAGCTTAGAATAAAATAATAAAGAAAAATAAATTAAGATAATTAATCTAGAACTTGGTAGGAAGAATACATTTTCAAAAAAATGTTAGTTGGACAAGCAAATGCAATGTGGTTTAATCACAAAAACTCGGTTTCAACTGCATACTTATAGGTACTATTGGCGGAATATTATTACAATAATTAGGTTAGGTTAGGTTAGGTTCAAAAGTGAGTGGGCCGAAAACCAGACCCTCCACCGCGACCATGTGGTCTATTGTGGCTCACACCTACTTATATTTCACCCAACAGGTCCAGCTTCTTAATGTAGCTGATCACCTTATTGGGTGAGAGTTTGTTCAGATCCTCTGGCAGAAGTTGTCCTTTGCCAAATAATGAGTATCTGATCCTTTCCCCAGCAGGGCAGGTGCACAATATGTGTTCTGCCGTTTCATCATCTTCTAGGCATAGGCGGCACTCAGCATCTTCTGCTAGGCCGAATTTGCACAGATGATATTTTAAACGGCAGTGGCCCGTATATAGGCCAATTAAAGTTCGTAGGTGAAACCTGCTTAACTCTAGAAGTTTTTTAGTTCTTGTTTTTGAAGGGTTTATTATAAACGCCTTCGAATGAACTAATCGTGGTAGTTCCTGCCAGTACTGGAGGATTTGCTCCTCAGCCCGGGTCAAGAGCGTTGCTTTGGCAGTACTCGAGGATATGCCAAGCACCGGTTCTGGTCCGACAAATTCAGAAGCAGCACCCTCCCTAGCTAGAGAGTCGGCTGCCTCATTCCCTTCATGGCCAGAATGGCCTGGGACCCAGACCAGAGTTATTCTATTTTTTCTGCTCAATTGAGCAAGTGCCTGCTGGCAGCTCCATACCGTTTTTGAGTTGTAACGGTAGGAACCAAGAGCTTTAAGAGCTGCTTGGCTGTCTGAGAAGATTTTTATCGATTTGCGTGTAAGTTGCCTTTGTTCCAGCCTCTGTACACACAATTCGATGGCATAAATTTCTGCCTGAAATATAGTTGCATAACTGCCAAGGGATGAAGATATTTTCACCGTTGGGTTGCAACTATATACTCCGGCTCCAACTCCCATGGGTGTTTTGGATCCGTCTGTAAACCAACAACTATCTGCCCTTAATAGGTCAGCCTTATTCCGATCCCATTCATCTCTTCCTGGGAAGAGAATGTGAAAGGGCAGTTCAAGGTTGGTCTTTGCAGGCATGACATCTGAAATCATCTCCAGGATACTGTGACTTTCCATGTCATCCAGCAGCCTATTGCGCTCCATGGTGTCAGACTGCGGCATGTTAAAAGCTGCCTGCTTTAGTCTGTATGTTGCCCATCTGGCCTCTCCAAATATATATGAAGAGGAGGTAGGTCCAGTAGGATTTCCAGAGCTGCTGACGGTGTGGAGCTAATTGCTCCAGTTATGGCCAGGCAGGCTTGTCTCTGTAAACCAGAGAGTTTGATTTTGGTCCTTTGTTGTAGTCCTTTGGACCACCAAACTATGGAGCCGTATGCGATCATGGGTCGTATGACCGTCACATACAGCCAATATATTTGTTTGGGTCCAGTGCCCCAAGATTTCCCACAAATTCTTCGACAGGTCCATAAGGACAGTCGTGCCTTGTGGATCATTTTTTCCAGATGGGAGTTCCAATTAAGCGACTTATCCAGTACTACACCCAGATACTTTGCTTCCTCCGCAAATGGAATTATTTCACCAAGTAAGGAGGGAGGTCTTAAGTTGTCCAGCTTCCTTTTCTTGGTAAACGGTACAATTACCGTTTTGTGAGGGTTTACAGACATCTGCTCCCTCTTACACCAACTCAGTACTGTCTCTAGTACCTCTTGGAGGGTGAGAGAAATTCCCTCTTCAGAGTTTCCTCTGATTAAAATGACTAGATCGTCCGCATATGCTTGAACCTCAACCTCCCACAATAATTACATTGCTATGTAGTAAAGAATTTTATAAAATCTCAATCTGTTTGAAATGGCTATATGATTAAACTTCAGCTGATGTTTAAACTATGCTTCCACCCAATCATTAAAATTAAATTAAACAAATCCATACAATGATCAATTTATATTATGGCTAGGTGCAAAGCATCTTGGGTTCTACAAATTCTCTTTGGAATGATCTATGTGTGTAAACTGTTTTTCTATTATTAACTAAAATAATAACAAGAATGGAAACATTTTACAAATTAAAAATGGATACTATTTTAATTTTTCGGATATTGCTTTGATACTAATTACACCATAAAAATTAAATAACACTTAAATATAAGTCATTTGGTGATGGTTACAAAAATATCTTTGAAATGAAAAATCGGTCTGGGAATAAAAGTTCTTTGTAATAGATTTTCACTTTTATTATAAATGTCAACCTAGGTAAAATATAAAAAAAGAAGTCTGATGAGATGGAATACGCATTATTAATGTAATAAAAATTACAATAAAATATTCTTACTCAACTATCTAAATCACAGTAAAAAGAAATTAAACTTAAATATTTATTATTTGCAATTCTTTACTAATTAAACCTAGTAATTAATTACACACATGTCTTTGGACAATTAACATAAATATTATGACACAGATATTAATATTTTATAAAAATGAAATAATTAATTGATCTCTTCCTCGGGGAATGCAGCTTTCAGATGTTTGCTAAAGTCATATGTTATAATTTTGGGAGTAATAAATCCACCAAAATTATTTCTGCCTTTATGGAAAATACCTGCGCCACTTAGCGGGACTGGTAAAAGTGATTCTAATTTCTGAGCATCTAAAAATGGCACAGTCGTTTGTGCCGCATCTCGATCAATATCGGAATTTACAAACTCGATGTACTGATCTGATTTTGAGGTTGGAATTGATGGTGAAGGGGACCTAATTGGTATGTCTGGCTGGCTCAGTCTTACTTTGGTCCTGTAGAAAATAGAAAATTATACATATATTTGAGATTTGTTAGTTTGTTGTTACAATCAATTGTGATTTGTTGTTAAGCTTTTTACTGGTTACATGATGTATGTTAATTTTTTTTTCAACAATATACACATTTTATTAATTGTAATTTCTAGAAAAAATTGGGCTTGAATACATAAATTCACTCCAGTAATTTGTGTTAAATCATTTAGTATCTTTAATCGATAAACCAATAATTAAATCTAGGTTATTTTCTTGTAATTAATATATGTATTATAGATTCTCTTAACAGCATGATTAATTCGATGATTACGAGGTGCTTAACTTTTTACTGAGACAATATTAAAATAACTTATTAGAAAATAATTTTAGTAAATTTTGAACTAATCGTACTAAAAATAAATATTAATATGAATAAATTACTAATAATAAACAAAATTATTCTTGTCATGTAAAGTATATAAAATTACTTACAACCGAACTGGCACATTAAATCCCTGCATACTAAAATAGCTAATAATAGTTTGAATTTAAAAAAATATTACTGAAAACTTACCGTGGATTTTTTATTGAAGAATCTGTATTTGAATTATCTTTCCAAATACTTGTACTAGATGGATTTATTAGTTTTCCACTATCAAAATCAAATTGAGTAACATATATTTCAAAATTCAAATGGGAACCTATTTCTTTAAATCTTACACCTGAAAAAATATTAATGTTCTCAAATATTTCATTTTACTTTTTTTTCTAATGATTTCAAGCTTTACTTATTACAAGGGAATGATTTTTAAATAATAACTATTGTATACCTGTTAAAATATATCCTTCATCGCTTTCTAAATCATCCAAATCTAAAGCTCGTTTTTCCCAACTTAATGTATGGTAATCTTGACCATTAAAAATTTTCTTATCGGTTATCTTATAATTTTCTACGGGTACCCAGTGAACTGTGTCAAGATCTATTTTACCTCTAGGTAATAATTTCCCTTCTTGAATTTGTAGATGTATTATTCGATTTTTCTTAACAAATCGTAACCCGGTGACTACACTAAAATAATTACTATGAATTACTGCCATTGAAAAAATAATGAAATTCTACCGGTTATCGTTCAAATCAGCAATACTAGGCCTCATGTTAAAGTATCTATCGGAATTGCTACCCTGTTCATCGCAAAGACAGAAACAGTATGAGCAGTGCCAAAATAGCCACCTCCACCAACTGTCAACTTTTGTGCTGCCTCTGCTGCAACCCTGTTTTCTTCCAAGTACTCTACCATTTTCATATTCTATATATTCATATCTTCTATTACTGAGAGGATTCTGTAAAAAAGTAGTCGAATCAGAAAATACTAAATAGATTTCAGTTCAACAAATAGTGGATTTGACCACTTACAGCTGGGCAGATCCACATATCAGAATCAAAAAATTGGCAGTTTATAATTTTACCACTACACTTTCTTTGCTGACGACAAAATAAATTTTTAAAACAGCCATGACTTTTTGTGTAAGAGTATTCTACACAATTTTCCCTACATGTACCCTCAGAATTGAGATCAACTTCATTTTGGACGTATCCTTGTAATAATTGGGTAATTTCTTCATAGGTTTCCCCTAAAAATTAAATCTGTTAGTTCTTCCTTGCGCCTACTTTTATAAAGCTGTATAAATAAATACCCTTCTCATGTTTTTTTGGATCACAGTTCCACAGTTCTCTAGAGGCATTTTTCATGGAATTCTTAACTACTTCAATTGCATTATTTGTCCTCTCTTCATATCTGTCTCTTATTAATTGGGCTTCTTTCGTGAAATTTCCTAAAAATAAGAAAAACAATACTTATTGAGTATAAAAATCTTCTGCACAAAATCATTATGATATTGTAAATGTTTTTACCTTGTTCATATAATCTCAATAACATGTAAGAAAACTGAATCATTGTGTAGCCTTTCAGTTCAGTTAAAGCTATAGCATTGTACAAATTATAGAGAACCTGTTGCGGTGATTGTTGGGAATTGCACAACATGTCACCCTCCACTTCCTACAACAGTAATAATAATGACATTGACAAAAATGAAAATGCATCAGAATAAAGAATTGTGTTTATTTTTTATATCATGTACTACTTATTCTACGCCCTTCTTTTATTTTGAGATTTAAGTCAATAAAAAATTTAATTTCCATAAATAAGTACCTTTTTTGCACTTTGAAACATATTTTTCATAACTACTTCATGAACTCTATTCATGGATTGCTCTACATTACTTCGTGAGTCGTACAAGATAGTTTCTGCAAGATCCGTCCAAGCTTGTTTAGGAGACGGAATTCGACCTGGAGCAGTCTGCTGTTTTTGAAATCTCCTGAATGTTTCGTATAATGCATATATTCCCCTAAGATCAGCATATGCTATTTGTAGTGACCACACACTTTCTAGTTGATCCAAACCATAAGTAATGTCATGTGGAAGGACCTTTTTAAATATATACATAGATTTCAGTAAATAATTAAATGCCTCTAAGTACATATATTCATCAAAACATCGACTCGATATCATTAATTCTGCGAAATTAAATGTTTTCATTTTGTTTTAAAAATTTCAAAATGCACTATTTTTTTTACTTGAAAAACGAAAAAAAAATTGTAAAACTCATTTTTGTATTCTAAATTATGGTTAATTTCGGACCGACCAACGAAGACCAACTATTTTAGTAGACGTATTTACCTCATTTACTTTATCTCCAAATTCTTCAAATTTTCTTATTAAGCTCACATGAGGACCACCTTCCGCAGTTTCTTTGTGTTTAATGTTGTTATCTAAGTAGTCCAGAACATCATTCCATAAAGTTTCTTCTAGTGTCAAAAAATCCCAGCGCAGCCTGTCTACAGGTACTAGTTTTGTGGGTTCTCGAGCACATGCCGTGGTAAATAAAATATATACCAATATAATCGTTTTGAGAATCATGTTTAAACTTGATTTCTTTATTTCATTATTTGTAAGTTTGTTACCACTTTGCAAATCTGTGGATATTAAGAGCGAATATGAAATTCGTAAATATGTGTTATTTTTAATTGGTTTATACTCATACTGTATGAAACAAGCCTTAATATGAGGTTACATTTAGGATTATAAAGATATAAAAGTTTTTTTTTTTTTGTATAATGCATATGTAATGGCTGTATAATTTTTGGTAATTTATAAATTTTTATATCTAAAGATTTCCAATGTTCTTTTTAATATTGCTTGCACCTTAGTGCACCACAAACTTAGTGTGAACGTAGTTGATTATAAAATTTCTTATAAAGAAAAAATACGAACCCTAGTTGCATTAGACAAAAATAGTATTTTCTTCTTCTGGTAAAAATATTAATCTTATGGCTAGCAAACAATTGTAAGCTGAAGTTACGAAAATTGTACAATAAAATACAAATTTCAAAATAAAATACCTAATGCTGTTAATATACTGTTTTCTAGAAATGATACTATTTGTGAACTTGTCACATCCTACCTCTCTATTCAAGAAAAATTGTTAACAAAGGATTAAATTATAACACTTAACGCAAGAACACCACCCCATCTGCCTTCACCATCTAAACAAAATATAATTAAAATCGTTGAGAATTGATTTTTCTTCTCTCAACGCTAAAACCTAACCTGCTAAGGTTGTGTTCCGATATTATCCGCGACCAACCAGGATTTCGGTTAACCGAAATATTGGTAAACCTGAAAAATGTGTAATTAAGGAACTGGCTGGTTAATCAACATGGATGATGAATTGTTTTTATTGGGATTCATTCAACCTTAAATACCTTCATATTCCGTGCTTAACTATTACTCTAGTCTTCAGTCAAAAAATAAATGAAACAGCAGATAATTTGGTATATTATAGTAAGATATAAGTAGTTTATAAGTAGATATAAGTGTAGCTTTCAGTCGACTTCGTCAAGTGGACTACAGAATACAATACAGAAAAGTAGAATTTATAAATATTTATTATAATTCTTAACGCAAGAACACCACCCCATCTGCCTTCACCATATAAACAAAATATAATTAAAATCGTTGAGAGAATTGATTTTTCTTCTCTCAACGCTAAAACCTAACCTGCTAACTCTTCGGTTGACCAATGTACCGCTCCCAGAGCACGGTCAATATTTTGACGTTTGGTTAACCTTTTTCAGGTGACCACAGTTCCAAAATTAAACAATTTTCAGGAATTTTTATTTAATGGAACGCTTAACCGGGATTTTGGTTAACCAAGTTTAATATCGGAACACAACCTAACTCTTCGGTTAACCAATGCACCGCTCCCAGAGCACGGTCAATATTTTGACGTGGTTAACCTTTTTCAGGTGACGACAGTTCCAAAATTAAACAATTTTCAGGAATTTTTATTTAATGGAACGCTTAACCGGGATTTTGGTTAACCAAGTTTAATATCGGAACACAACCTTTGTCTCATATGGTTATAAATTACGTTTTCGAAAGTTTCTATTTAATCTCAAATATATCAAAAATAGGTACTGTATAAACATAATTTCTAATATTTGCTTTCAAGGTTGATTGCTACTCAAAATAATGTTCTATCTGTTAACAGTATACTTACAACCTCTTATTCGCCAACCTATTTCGCGTTTTCAGTGAAAATAGGTATGTAGGTAATTATACTTATTTTTAAATAGAACGAATATGTTTTTAAAGTTACATGCGGAACATAGGAATTCATCATCAGTGGTTTTGTTTACTTTCTACTACCTACGTAATTTTATAAACTTGCAGTTTTTATTTATATAACTTTAAACTGTTGTAAGCAGGCTATTAAAATATAATCCGTAATTAATAATATGTGATTATTATAAACATAACCATTGTTATTGGCAGATTATTATCTTATCAACTTGCCTCTAGGCATTTGCAATAATTAAACCAATTGAATAATTTAGTGAAATACCCTCGGTGTGAGACAATAAATTGTAGGTAATTTATCTAAGCCTTTGTCTCAGTTTCTTGATTAAACTAAACTAGATTATCTACCTTTACAATGTGCCATATTTCTTCAAAATAGTGTTAAATTTACCTTATGCAAATATAGTTACACCATATAATGCCTGGTCTTCTGTTTCCCAATGATTTGTTAAATAAAATGTTAGAATATCACCGTGGTGGATATACACGTAGCACGAGACACGGACGTAGACTACCTACTAACAACAACTAACAATACAGAACAGACTTGATTTTTATTGAGGACCCAAGGAAGTGAGAGCGCAGTTGCCTTGGTGTTTTAAATTACCTTTTAAAATGCGCACTGTAGACTAACGGCCGCCATCTGTTAATTTAATATATCATTAATTTATCAAACACAAGATTACTGAAAATTCTCAATGTTTTCCTCAATTATTCCGTCACACGCAAACCGTTTTTCTTTTTTAAGGATAACGGATAACGTTCAAAATCTTTTTGCGTACAAAGTGGTTTCAAATGATAGGTGTAGGTATAAATAAATAAATAAAAGACCGGGATGAAATTCGAACCAATAATTTTCATTTTCCTCTTCCGGGCAAGAAAATACTGTGAAATACAAAATCCAATTATAATCACGTCATAACCCAGATATTTATATCAGGTTCGTTCAAGGTCGACTTTAATTTAAAAAAAAATAAAATAAATAGTTATACTGTTTTATGAAATCAAAGGCCCGGCGTTAAAAAATTTTAGGAACCTACCAATTGTATTAAAAAATAAGATAAAAACTTAATTTCTAATTCGAAAAATAGTAATAGATCATAGGTAACACAATTAAATGAAGAATGAATAAATGTAATTATATATAATTCATTTAAGTGTGATCATAATAATTAGTGATCTAATCACAATTATTTTTCCAAAAGGAACTTAAAAAATAAAATCTTTCGGAACTATCCACCACAGTATGGTTTATCTGACCTGTTCCCGAAAACATTGCAACTTGTTGAACTTATTGTGCTACAATCATTAATCAGTTAGTTGAAAATACTTTTTCATTATAATGTGAAGTGTTCCACCAGGCCAACGTTTTCGTGTTAGGGATTTCTATTGACTCCCTAAACAATAAAGGCAGAACGCAACGTGTTCATCTAATACCAATAGAATCCTTAATAGTTGAAATTCTAAGTTCAAAATACTGCGAAACAACACTATTTAAGACATTAAAATTTCATTATATTTGACATTAACTAAACGAGCCAAATTCCTACATTATGTCGCGTGAAACAGGAAGGTCGTCATCCACTCCGACTTTTATATTCAATACCTATTATGTCAGCTATTTTTTTTTAAATGTCTAAGGACAAAAAACTACATTGAAGAAAACTATGGAGGGCTCAATAATTTTCTGTTTGACTGAAATAAAGTGCGTCACATTGTTGTATACTTTTACATATTTGATAAAGTATTTTTTCACGTATACTTATATTAAAGAGAGTTCATTCATTTACAATTCTTCAGTTGACACATTACTCTTTGGTAGGTACATTATTTTACCTCTTATAATATTTGGCTTACTGGTAGAGCACCTTATCCGAAAATGTAAGTAGGTAGGTACTCGATTTAAATCATTTCAAATGTTGAAATCACGTCCGGTCATACTGGAAGTGTTTAATCGACAGAACATACTTAAATAAGATACCTATCTAAACCTACATAAAGTTAGTTTTAGTTAAGTTAATCTAAAAACTATACTTACAAACTTGATATTGTAAGTATAGTTTTTAGATTAACTTACATTACCTAATGGTGCACTTACATATTTTATGTAAAATATTTAAATAACTATAATATACATATAATAATAAATCATTATTTCCATTTTTCTTTCTCATAAATTATTGGCGCCTTGTTTTCTTAACTTTTTAAAAAAACTTGCATATTATTATTTTTTATTGTTGACCTACATTGACCAGGAGCGTTCACTGTAGAAATTAATTCAATCAACGCTATGAGTGAGTGAGAACAAATAATTGATAGGTATAAGAAGGTATGCTGAATTAACATACAAACTATGACTCACGATAGTTTTAACTGTTGAAAGTAGTGAAATTCTTTTAATTGTGCGTGTCTTCAAATATATAGGTATATTCTTATATATTGTGCATTCGTTTGCTCATAATTATTTATTTATTACGTTATGTTTGTTATTTGAGGTTGTATTTATGTTTGTACAATGAAAATTACTCAGGAAAATAAGTGCGATTTGTTTTTACGTTATTACGTAAGTATTCCAGATTTGTAAACATGGATTAAATGAGTTTTTTGTAGTCAAAAAAAAATAAACACAAATCTTTATCAGAACAAATCCGCATCTTGAAGTAATGTGAAAAGAAAACAACTTACCTCTAAAGATTTTAGCAGTAATTTTATCAAACCGGTATTGGTTATTCCCCTGCTGTTAGGAACAATAAATGCATGAATACGCTCGACCAAGCTGCTTATAGAGCTGCTGTCGTGAGAAACGACGTATTTGGCAAAATCTTCCAATGTTAACCGTTCCAGTTCAGTTTGATCTTTAACATAATTTTGAAAATGGCGGTAGTTTACGTCCATTCTAGTAATGTAGTCCAAAAGATCATTTAGGCGAAGCTCGAGACGTACACGATCAGGAAGAGTCTGTAAAACCATAGCTATCGTAGTAGTACCTAGAAAATAAAATGATATAATAATAACTGACTTTGGCATTCAATGAAATGCATCTATCTCAATATTATCTAGTTAGTTAAATTTTAAGAAAAGTAAAGAAATAGAACCAAACCAACTTCCCTGCTAATCGCCAAGACAGCATGTGACAGTATAGGTGCAGTCTAAGGTATTTTTCCTATTAATAAAATGTTTCACTGAACTTGGGCTTTAAGATAAATAATAAAGAAAGGCCAAAAGACCAAAGTCACTATTTTTGAGACATTTTTAAAACATGAGAACTATGTAAACCATAATTCAAACTAAATGGAACTGAACTTATTCATCATTCATTATCATTATTTATTTAGGTATTAATGTAGGTATCTACAAAATTTAATTGACACATATAAACTTTTTGTAAGTATTAATAGAAAAAATTCAATAAATAAATTAAGCAAATATTTAGTGAAAAGAAAGAGAATGTAGTGTTTTTTTTATTTAAACATACCAACAATTCTATACTTAGTTTCGTTAATTAAATCAACCACATATTTTATAACTTCGTTTACTAGCCTATAGCATTCTTTATATTGGTCGCCAACCTTTCTTTGTAGTGGTTTACTGTTATTTTTTGACACCTGTTTTGTAAATAATAAATCGATGTACTCGAATAGAGGGATATGATTGTCTAGAAATCAAAATAGGATGTTAGGGAGATTACAGCAATGTACCTATATATACTAAAAATTAAAAACAAAGGACGCAGAAATACCCACAAAATATTACTGTTAATAATAGTTTTATATATACTTATAGTCGATTTAAAAGTTCAGGGTCAGTAGTAGAGATCCGAGAGAATCGTTTTATACTACACTACATTATATTAAAACTATTATGTTTATAAATAATGTATCGCCTGACTGGTAATGTACTTACCAACTGCATCAACTTGGCTTCCCAGTTTGTCCAATTTAGCACTAATAACCCCTATCTTTCCAAATAGTTTTGCCTCGGTCTTGTCAAGAATCGGTATCGGTATTTCTGAAAAATCTATATGTTGATCGACTAAATTCCATGTTTTAGCTATTGAGACCACGACATCTTTGGCGAGTTTAATGATATCTAACACTTCACTTAATCCCACCGCACTAGATTGATCCACTAAACACCCCGTGCATAGTATTAAGAAAAAGAAAATATGGTGATAGTCCTTCATCGTCGATTAAAACTTTTTTGTGACAGATACTATTCGAGTTCTATTGTTTGCTTCATTAATTATAATTAATTACAATGTTTATTATAATTAGCACATGCTGTAACTGCTATACTTTTTGTTTCATCACTTTAGAACTGTTCATTGCAGGATACTTCGCCTTCAACAGTTAAGATCAAAATAAGCATAAGCAAGAAAGCAAGCTAATCGGAGATAAAGAACACAATGGATTGCTGATTGCGGGGGAACCGCTTGCTATAGCCAGGCAAATCGCGTACTTCCCCACTACACATCGCGCACATTTCAAGTGGCAGTAGTGGCACTGTGGTACCTACCTAGTCAGTGGTGTAGTGGTAGCAGCTAGCTCAAAATTAGAGATAGGCAAAACCATTATTTTCAAATGACAGATAACGGAAAATAACAAAATAATTTATAAATTTTTGCGAGATTATTCTGTTTGAAATAATATTAATTATCAACTTTATCTACTTGTTTTATAAATGTAGTACCTATCATTATGGACAAGATTCTGAAACGAAAAACATCTGTTCTTATTTAATTTCATTTCATTTCATAACTACCATACAGAATAACTATCGCTAGAATAGACTGTTACGCTATTGATGGCAATTATGTCTTTGTAATGGTTATAAAAGCGATAAGCCTGTTGTCTATACCCTGTACTTAGTTAAGTAGTTAGTAACGATTTATGCGAACTTAAGAATTATAGTTCCGACCCGACTCTTTCTGCTTCGAATAAAACTAAAAAACGCTCACATCTCGCAGCCCTAGAATAAGAATAGTTGTTAATTGAGAATATTGGTTAATTCTACATATGTTGGAAAAAATCTTGTAATTTGTACCAGTTAATAGGGCATTTGCTATTCTCGTACATTTGTTATGTGTTACTTGAATTATTGGTACATTGTTGTATTATTATTTTTTAGAATGAGTGAGACAGACATCCTCTAATATCGGTTGTGGAAGTTCACAAATTAGGTACTAAGCATAATAATACTATGTGAAATTCTTTAATGCGTTTTAGATGTTAGAAAAAAACCTTTTGTATTTAATACTAATTTGTTCGCGCTCGTGTAACTACTTCGAACCATTTCTATCACATCATGAAACATATACCTAAGGCAAATATGTTAAAGCAAAGAGGATATGTGTTATAAATTAAAACAAACGTTTTTGCTTTTTGAGTGATGTAATGGCTTACAGTGAGGTATTAGTAGATAGCTGTTAAGTAAATTTAATTCAACGTTTTTACATAATCTTTACTTACGAGTAAATTTGGCGTCGTTACCTTATTTGATGTTAAAGGCCCAATAAAGCATTTCCCTTTTTTTTTTTGTTTGTTATTTTTCTTGTTTTATATCCACAGTTATTCATGATTTTCTCTCAAATTGTATTCTATGTAATTCTCAATTTATTCCTGTTGCTAGTATTTTTTTTTATTACTCCGACTTTGATTGTTGATTGATGATAGTGAAATGGTCTATCGACTTAGTGACATCCGTCCCATCTACCACGCTGTGGCGTTAATTATTAATAGCTCCGACAAATAGTAATTCAAGTGCTGTGCAGTGTGCAGCATCGTCTCTAAGTGCTTGTTGTTTAATTCAACATTTTGGTGTGATAGATTCTGTAGAACCAAACGTAATGCAGAATGTTTCTAACCAACCAATCAGAACCTGTTACTTAGATTCACTACATCTAAATGTTGAATTAAAGAACACGCTGTACCATCCTCGGTCTTGTACCTGAAACTTGTATCCCAACGTTCCTTATGTCATTAACAACATTACATTATAAAATTTATTATATCCGCCAATATCCATTGACCCTGGTCATGACCTTTGATGGAAATGTATTATATATTTATCTAAAATTAATGTTAACTTTTATATAAAAAGCCGATGAAATAATGATCTAAAATCCAGAAACTAACTTTATTCACAATTATTTATCCACTTAACCGCCGCAACAAGCTTACAAAATTTTACATTCAATTCAAACTTAGTAACTGAATGTAGACTGAAGTAACACTTATGAATATTTATGACATTCGCAAAAAATTGAATTCAAAACTGAAAGATCCAGTGGATAATTAAATCAAACCCATATTATTTATAAGGTTGATTGCTCAGATTGCGATAGATGTTACATTGAACAAACCCAATAATATTTAAAAAACGTATAAATCAATATAAATTATCAATTAGAAATTCCATAGCAACTCCTAATTCATGCGGCACAACATTAACTGAACACGCCGTAAATAAGTTACACAATTTTAAATTTCCGGATATAACTACTATACTACATAAAGAAAGAAATACCAAGAAAACAAATACAAAACAACAAAAAAACAGTAAATTATCAAACAGATATAGAAAATCTAAGTAACACATCGCATCTTATTCAATAGTAATATATATATTTTCTTTTCTTAAACATTGGGGACCTTAAGCCTGAGTTAATATTCAGGGACCTAATCAAAATCCAAAGTTTATTTGGAGGCCTTAAGCCTGAATTGCTATTCAGGTAAGTACCTTTAATAGCCCGATGTTTTCGGAGATCTAATAAGCCTGTAAACATTTACAGGGACCTTGTAAAATAATGGGTTCGTATGTTGCGGTACTAGTCGGACAACAATCAACAAATTTAACATAGATACAAGATATACCTTACTGAGGCCAGTACAGATATTCTGTGGCCAGTACCGTAAATGGTCATGAGCGGAAACAACAGTTGTTCTACGACAACCATCGATATGCTATAATGTATACCTTTCATTTTCCAAACAATGAATCACCTCGAAACGGCCATTTCGGTTTGAGTTTGCCTCCTGAAGCTGACTAAGTATTTTGTACGGCGACCCTGTCGTGTACAGCGTACGGCCACAAGTATAAAGATATATATCTTTATACTTGTGGTACGGCACTGCCGGAACTCTTCATATTAAAACTTGTCGTTGACTGGATGACTGTTGACAGACTGATTTCACCCGTTGAATGACCTTCTCACGTACAACAGCTGTTCAACATTTTAGGGTTTAGGGTGTTTGTAACCGGGCCGTCTAAAGAATTTCTTTTAATTCAGCCCTTATTCGGTCGTCCAATCCTGACATGTCTATTTCATTTTCGTTGCATTTTTGTGTACTTTACTTAGTTCAAGTGTAAGGCAGCCCGCACACCAAGGATGCATCAAACATAAAACATGAAACATGCGGTAAGCGGTAATTACTGCAAGTAGACATGCGCCGCTTAAACGAATGTATATTCATCCCACCCTCGTACACCTATGCGGCAGCGGTATCTATCTCGCCACAGCCTGTAAGCTGTGATCTCGCTACCAATACTGCATGCAATGCAACATTCTATGCGTGTCTGATGGCAGCAGTTGTCGCATGTTTCAAGGAGGTAATTAAATTATATTTTGCAAAATTAATTTTACTATACGAGTTTATTATTATTGAGACCGAAATGTCGTCGGCGGATGATCCAATTTTTAATATTAATTTTGTCCATGCAGTAGTAAGTAAGGGATGAATCCAATATCGACGTAATCTCTTTTTTTCTCTTTTATTACGTTTTCGCAAAAATTGCCATGCTACAATGACATCTTCCTCACTCGAAGAAGACATTGTCTACTGGATATCGCTTAAAACTTTTACTGCTTATATGTGCGCGGTCATACAGCATGCAACATTTACCTCATATCGTATGTTTCATGTTTTATGTTTGATGCGTCCTTGGTGTGCGGGCTGCCTAAGTAGTGGGTCATGAACTATATAAGCTACACCTGCTCCTATTTCTACTCTTAAGTCCTTTTCGTTTTAACACTTCAAGTCCAATAGTATCATCAATAGATGTTACGTCTCCAAAGATAGATTCCACGAAACAACAGTGAAATCAATTTCAATTGTTCCAAAAGGTGTACACTACCCAATGGCTCGGGTTACATCATTTCCCAGTCCAGTTAAAATTTTAGTGCTTGGTTTAATATCCAAATTTAGATATCTCTATACTTGTGTTTAGACTATGCGCTACTGTTTAGTGAGTGCATGAGAAACGTCAAAGCCAGTATCCACTAAATATGGAACCAGAGATAAGTACACTATGTCTGATGGAACTGAAGCAACCGCTTTGTCTTTAGTTATTGCGGCACATGGCACATGGGATTCAAGGTCAGAAGCGAGTTTTTCGCGTCAACAAACCTATTTCGAACTTGAAGCTCCCTGTTTGCGGTAGCAAACATCTTCTGTATGTCCAATTTTTTCATAGAATGTATTGTATATATACACATTTTGCCGGTTGACGGTTTATTAAAGTTGTTTTGCTTTACAGCTGAAGAACCTGAAACTCGATCAACTGAGGTTCCTGTCACTTGTGCTTCACAGTCTGCACAGTCAGCTTGTTTATGTCCATAACGATCACATTCGGGGCACGAATTACATTAAGCGGGGCATTACGGGCATTACATTAACCGAGAATTTCGACGTCGTTTTCGAAAACTTTCACTTGATCGATTTGAAAATGGTTGCTGTTCCGAATGGCACTTTTGCGAGCACTACAAATTGCCAGTAGTTTGAGAATGCCTCACACTTCGGTTCTTGTATACAAATTCTATTCTTGACCTCCATCCTTTACCCTCAAGAAGACTAGTTATTTCTCAATCTCAACGAAAATTGAAGTACAATCGCTTGATGGCAGCAAGTTTAGTGTTACTGTATTCTACTAATGAGACAAAATCTGTCCTTCGAATGGCGAGACAAGCATGTATTCTGGTAGCAGGAGTCCCTTGCTCAAGAAAAGCGACTTCAAAATCCCTGCGAAATGAAACCCAGTCACGTACAAGCGGCTTCCATTGTTTATAATAGCGGGTTGCCCGTCCACGGAGTG
This sequence comes from Pogonocherus hispidulus, assembly GCA_963924545.1. Lineage (NCBI taxonomy): Eukaryota > Metazoa > Arthropoda > Insecta > Coleoptera > Cerambycidae > Pogonocherus > Pogonocherus hispidulus. The sequence goes on from OZ004698.1 coordinate 31,942,088, forward strand.
CATCACCTGTTTTTATTACAATTAGTGTGTCACATATACAAATTTCTTGCTAGATGCTTGTTATGTTATTCTTCCATCCGATCATTGAGAACATGAGAATGAGCATAGATAAGAAAAAGAAAAGTATGGAGTATCATCTGGATCAAAAGACAAAGACGATAGCCGAATGTGCGCCAAAGCGGATCTGACAACATCAAGCGCAGGCGTATACACTGCTGGTAAATTAGTCGAAACGAAAGGGACGGAAATATGCTGAACCGCCATTGTGGACAATACTTGCATCTATTTGTTGTTGAAATTGTGCATTATTTTCTTGCTGCATTTTCCACATGTTTAACATTTGGTAACTCACAGTACTGTCCGGTTGACTAAATCGGATTCACTTTCAGCTTCAGCCCCAACACTTTCGTCCGGCACTTGTTCTTCAAAGTTGGACATTTTATGCCGAACAAAGAAAAATTAAATTCTTTTCTTCTCCGTATTATACAAAGAAGATATCCCACTTCTGATGTTAGCTTTTATGTAAAAAGTCGATGAAATAATGATCCAAAATCCAGAAACCAACTTTATACACAATTATTTATCTACTCAACTGTCGCACAAATCTTACAAAATGATACATTCCATTCAAACTTTGGACGTAGACTAAATTAACACTTATGATATGAATATTTATATACAATAAAAAAACTTATGCTGTCATCACATAATTTTTTTATTTATACATAATTCCCAATATAATTTGTAATATTATAGAATTTTATATTAAACTAAAAAACTACTGTCGAAATTTAGTTATTTGTCATAATATTTATTTTTATTGCATATTATACAGTGGTTGTTCGGGGCAAACTTTAGAGGTTTGTCTTGATACTACACTTTCCATCTTTATTTTGAATACTTCTGGTTTCCTGTTTATTATTTTGTAGGTGGTGTAATCCCAAAATAAACTATAGTAATACAAGTTTCGATATCTACGATCTTTATAATTACTTACAATTACTTACTTAAAAATAATATATAATAAAAAAAGAGAATTTATGTGGCCCATTGGCTTTATAATTCTCAAAAGACAAATATTTTGTTCGGCTGGTTGCAAAATCATTGTCAATCTTTAAAAGCGAACTGATTTATTATTATTATTATTATTATTATTATTATTATTATTATTATTTATATTATATAAGTTTTTTGTTGTTTTGTTTTATTTAATACCCACTGTTTGTTTATTTACATCCATAATGATAAAATCCCCAAATCCTCTTTAAATATATTATTGTATTTGTGTTACCTATCTTAATCTAATTTCAAATTAAATGTAATCTATAGCATTACATGCTTTTATCCTTATCTACAGACATATTTTCTACGAACTTATTTAGACATTGGTTATTGATGAGATAAATTGATAAGGCGATAAGAGTGATAAGTAATCCAGAAAACATTTGGTTTGTTGATAGTGCATGGGTTATTATATATTTTTTTTTAATAATAATCGTACCTAATTGTAACTTTATAATAATTGGAAAGATTTATTTTAGAACCGCTAAAAATCTAATAAATTTTAATGTTAGTTTTGCGTATCTAGCTTGCACAAATATAAATGTGTGTGTTAGTCAAGTCCTTTGCGTTAGAAAAATTGTTGATTTTTTGCTTCGGTCACCTAGTAGCGGGTGTAGCTAACACCATAAAGTAACCAATTTTAGTTACTCTACTAACACCATTTAAAATAAGAAACAAGTTTATCATTTTATTATCGGTAAATGAATAATTGTAATAATACCGATTTAGTCAGTAAACTGTTTTATGATTTTATACTCGAAGATATGCGAAATTGGTGTGAATCAGTACAAAAGTGATTAATAACAGTTATTTTATTTTATATACCTAATTAATATAAATGATTTTAAGAAAATGTACTTATATTCAATTGGTCAACAATAATGACACTCGTTTATTGCTCTACTTGGATTTTTTAATTATTTATTTTTTTGTGTATAATTATTGTATTTCCTTCAATCAAGTGTTTCGAACGGTAGGTATGTCATTCAGAAACATACTGTTAAGTTTAATCCCAGTTCATGAGCTGCAAGGCCTGCTTTTTTCAAGCATTATTTTATCATTTAAATTGGATCCATATTATTTATCCTTGAACTTTTACTTAGTCACCATCAGTGGGTTACCTAACCTACGTTGGAACCTAATACTTTTGTGGGAAATTTGCAAATTGCTTCACATCTACATCTGACATCTGACATCTGACTCTTTGAACCAAGCAAATATACTAAAGTTTAAAGTATATTTATTTGAGGCACCCACACCAAATCTATAGGTATACCTATTTATTTTTACATTAGATTGGGCACTTTCAAATAAACGTAGAAAATCAGATATTTGGCGCGAAACATTTAATTTCTATTATACATTGCGTCCAAAACTCGATGGTAATGTATTGCTACCTCAGTTACTATAAGAGATACAGAAACAATTAACTTAGAGAAGTTTTGTAGAATTTTATGCTGATATCAAATATGTTTGTAATTTTATTCTATCTTTTTTAATTTTCACGATATTTGGAAAAACCAAAATGGCGATTTCTTTTTTCTTCAATAACACAGTTGGCTTCATTTGACAAGTTTTACACTTGCACATTATGAAGGCACTTTTTACAGGGAAACTTTTGTGGGCAATATCAACTCTCGATCTCTTTTGTTTTTCATTTTGTAAGACTATTAAATGTAGAGAATGAAAGGATATTCACTTGTAGAATAACTTTATTAAACGTCTAGTGACAAATCAAGACTGACTCCGTCATTTCTCCCAACACCGTTTTGCACGCCCGTCGCCTTCCGGGTAGACTAAACATTTCCACCTCTAGAAACCTTCACGGGTGACCCCATCAAATTTGCTTACAGTTTATGTGTCAATTTTTGTTTTTCTTATGGCGTCCATTTTGGATTTTTATTTAAAGGACAGTATTTGAGAAAACTAATTTGAATAAAAAGGTAGGCTGTAGGCTGGTAATTTATTCTAATGAAAAGAAAGGAGGAATAAAGTAATTCGTGTAATATTCTTACAAATTAAGTTATCAATTAATAACCAATGGTAGTTGTAAACGATGTAAACAATAGAATGTGATAAGTAATATATTTAGACGATTTTCCCGAAAGGCGTCAGCCAGATGCAAGAATATTTCAAAGATTAGTTTTGAATTTATTGAATACTGGTTTTATCAAATATTTATTTTATTGCATATTATACAATGTTTTTTGGGTCAAACTTAAGAAACTCTAGAAACTTTTGCCTTGATACTGCACTTTGAATATTTAATTCGTATGCTTCTGGTTTCCTCTTTTTTGTTATTTTACAGGTGGTGTAATCCCAAAAGAGATTTCATGAATCATGAAAACACACCACAAATAAGTTACAGACATTATGCGTGTTGAGTTTTGAACAGATTTTAACGCAGGTAAACAGTTATGGTTTACAGAAATATTGAATGAGATAACCAAAAAACTTTCGAATTTATTGAATCCGGTAAAAAATTTGCATATATGTAGGTATGTAGTGTTCCGGAAGGTCCAAAATATGAATATAACAATTTAAGATTTACCCGAGTTGAGAAAACAAAATTAGAACTCAATATAAGATAACCTCAAAAAATTTCCTAATTAACTAATTATCATTCCTCGGAGTTGTGACAGAGACAAAGGTATACCTTGTAAGAAATAAAGTCATATTTATGAAATATAAAAATAACCATTTTTATACTTACATTTGTTAAATGACAACACATTAATAACATGAAAACAACCCTAGCAGAGGACATAGACTAATAAGGTAGAGTAGAGGGGGTGCAGTGCATTAAGAGTATTGGTACTATGAATCACTACTGTCAATAAGTCATTTACTTGAATTCGTCAAAAAGATCAAAGTTTCAAGACTATTTTGATTCAAGAAAATTGGTCATTACATGCATTACATGCATGACTAGTACTGTCATATTTTTAACTTACTCTTATTTGACTGATTGCTGAAAGTTTTTTGGTTTTAGAAACAGTTCTGTTCTTAAGAAAAGCAAAATTTTATTTTATAATTGATACATATTAAGGATAAATATTAATCTTAATGCTAGTGTTTTGTTTGAACATTATAGGTATTAATAGAAGTTGGAACACTATTCGTCAAGGATTCCTTGAATGTAACACAAAACGCTTGATCTTGAACATTATTTGAACTTCCAGTAAGATAATGTAAAGATATTATTTCTGGTGCAGAAAGCTTCCTAATTTCCTTAATACCAACCTTCATTAGTATGTCTATTTTCTTGCCGCTGTATTTGATTAGCAATCGAAATTTTCTTTTGTACATAAAATACACAAGTATTGCGAGTTGATACTGCAGGAACGTGTATCTGAATTAACGATAACAAAAAAGGACAGTCATATAAATTACAAAGAATCTTGTAAAGGAAAATTACACAGTGCATCTCTCTACGTTCCTTTAGACTTGATAGCTTGAAACGTCCCAGTAGTGTATTTACACTACTGGGACTTAGTGGGATACCATAGATTTATAAGACAAATGTGGGATACCTATAGGCGGGTAAGTACCATCTACTCGAAATGACACTAGTTTTAAAAATCGTCTGAACATTCTCAAGATTGTCCACATAAACATTATAATATCCAGGATTCCATACAACACTAGCAAACGCCAGCATCAGAGAATCCACGTGTCATTCTAATTAAAAAACCCAGGCTTTTATATGCTGCCTGAACAATTTTTTGCATGTGAACACGAAAACTTAATTTACTATCAAAAAACACACCCAAGTCTTTAATTATTTCGGGACGATCCAGGACCACTCCATTCAAATCATAACTATATATAATAGGGAAACGCTTTTTTGTAAATGTCATAACAGATGTACAAATAATATAAAGATGTATAAATAAAGATGTTACAGTAGGTTCTCCAAAATGCAACAACTAGAACCGCTTCGTAAGCGCCATTAAGGACCGATTGTACAAATATGGTTCATCTTCAAATCAACTGAATCGAGTTAGTCACAATTAGTTACCAACATAATTCTCTAAAACATTCCCCATTTATCCGTTTTTTTTTTATTTTACTGTTTCCGAAATCTCAATACATTCACCACCAATTTGGGACACACTGGATAGGGAAATGTTGATTCCATTATTTTGTCGTCTCCCGCCTGCTAATTAACTTTTGAATTAATTTAGTTAGGGACTCCGGACAAAATACATGGTAAATCATGTAAAATATATTATTGTTTTACTATAAAATCATTTTCCGAAAGTGAAAGATGGCCCCACAGGCGCTGTCAAATATTTTTTTTTTTTGAATGAGAAGGTGGGACGTGTATATTATTTAAAAGATCTCTTAATTCTGTGCATACTAATTTTTTCTAAATTTAAATCGTTCCATCCGTTCTCATTTTATACCCCCAGTTTCTGCGAGTTAGGTTATAAATGAATAAAAAGCAGTTAAATTCAACAGTTTAATAAAGAAAACAATATTTTAATAGGAATAACTAGGTATTTTGTTACTTCCTGACAGTAGAATAAGCTATCAATCAGACCTGGTACCTGGTGCACCTTGTTAAGTCCGGTGAACGAGCAAGCCACTCGATAGGTCTTCGACCTCCAAAATCCACCTGTAATCCACTGTCCAATCTACAGTCATAGTATGCGGAATTTTGACAATCAAAATGTCTTATTAAACCCATAATTAAAACAATCTCGAAGTAAAGCAATAAACTATAATAAAGAGAAGAAAGTAATAAACTTGGTTGTTACTTCATCTTTATCATTACCATCAGGAATCAGGAATTCCGTATCTGGAGTCTCTAATAAAAATTGATCTGTCATCTCTTGAACATATTTTTAACTTTTTGGGCTGAAACCCCATGTTTTTCTTTTTCAAAAAGGCAATCTCCACCAATAGGGGTCTTACAATTTAGTTGAGTTGCAGAAATTTTATTCTATTACGAGGTTCAATAAAATTTATTTGTAATTTTGTTTGCAGTTTTAATAAGTGATATCATTTAATAGTAATAATTTATTTAAAACTGCCTTTTTGTTTTTAAACTACCAAACATTTTTGCGAAATGATGGCATTTAATTTTAATATAAATTTCAGTAAATGCCTTTACAATTAAATAATATGGTGTACGAGTATTACATATTAGGAAAATTATTTAATTGATGAATTTTTAAATCTTGACCCCTGATAAATCCATATAAATATATTAAAACGCGTCGATTCTGTCTCCCTCTAAATTCCGTTGCCGAATCCGCAAAGTTTCAAAGCTATCTCCTCCGTGGGACAATCTCGGAACGATCTCCGCGGACCACCGGAGGACGCCCGCGGCCTTTCTCCAATGCGTAGGGGTATTTTCGTCCCGTTTCTTACGCGTTTTCCTAATTTAAACGCCTTTTCAAAAAACCTCTGCAAAATTTTCGTCGATCGCCGTTCGGCGAGAGAGATGCGGCTAGCACCGGCGTTTGTCCTCGCGCCTAATGGTCCCGTCACGCCCGCCGAAATACCGACTTTTCGCGGAACTCCCTAGACTCGTTTTCTAATTTTACGGCCTCGAGACCCGCTTCACGCGAAAGTTCCGTCCTTTCTCTAATCCTTTGAGATTTTTTTTCGAGACCGTACGTCCACTCCTTTTACGTCTATTTCGTCTTCGAAAATCTCGAGTCGCATCCGTCTCAACTTCTATCTCATTTTATATCCCCATGTGAGATTACACTAACGAGACAAGCACATCCCACGAAAACTGTCAAATTAATTAAACTTCAGATAGGTTATTTTCCTACGAGAAATATTGCTAACGGAATGAATAGTACTGACTGCCAAACATTTCTGATTACCAAAATACTGAAGCGAAATGCTTGTTCAATGAGAAAATCGGTAAAAATTATTTTTTCAGGTTGACATACAGTACAGTTTACATACTTAAACATCTCAAGGTAAACATTTGACAACAGGCGTGGTAGCGCAATGGGAAAGTAGTAGGATTCAAAACTTTATAATGCTGATTTTGCGAGTTCGAGTCTCGCTGCAAATTTTTTTTTTTACTTTTTAATTCCAATTATTTATTAGTATTAGTATTTACTTATTCTGTTTCATTATCCATAGCTTTTATTCTTTTTGCACGTAAAGTCTGGAATTAATTCGTTCATTTTGGCAGTCTGTTAAATTCTTGATTTTAGCTTACAAAAGTAAATATCTATAATATTTTTGGTCCCATTGCCATTGATAAAATTGACAATAATGTTTACTAAAAAATAAATTCTACTTTCAGTACTTAAAAAATTATGATATTTTACCATCAAGAATAGAGTACCCTTACAATTCATCAAAATATTAAGAAAAATCGTTTAGTATAATTACATCATCACAAAATTTCTTTAATATGTATTTTCTTTAAAATAATATTATTTTAGATGCATTTGTCACCCGAAGGGTGACCCCAGGCCGCAGGCCTGAACCCCCGGTAGGGCTAGAAATGGGAACGAAAATCGCGATAGCGATTTTCTCCCATTTCTAGTATTGTAACTTTAAAATGTCTTTAAAGCACTTTATATAATTTAAATTTTAGTATATCTTTAATACTTTTTTCCGTTTCCTTATATATTTGTAAAACATCGGATGACGGCTAAACCACTGCAATCGTTTACTAATATTAATTCATGAAAATATTCCTTTGTCATTGAAAACAAGCTGTTCATACATTCTTTACATTTAAATAATTTTTATATTGATTTTCCAACAGAACCACTTATAGTATAATCAAACTATAGATTTCAGAAAGATTAAAAAAATATTTGCAGAAACCTGAAATTAGAAGCTTGGCTTCAGGTTCCAAATTCAAGATGTTTTTAATTATTTTAGTATATTACTTAAAAGAGGTATGCTTTATGTGTGATTACGAACAGTTCTCGAAACAATGGAAAAAATGTAAATGTGGAAAACTTTTCGTAGGACCACCACCACCAGCAATTCATCCATCAGAAGTCAATTTCTAATTCCTAAACTTAGTAACTATATTTTCATCTCTATACGTGTTACCTACAAACGTGGTAGTATTTAAATATTGTTCGGCCATAACTAATAATTCAGGAGTAAATATAAAATTGCTGGTGCATAGTAAAAGGTGCTAATCCAAATAATATTCCATCCCTTTTTAGTCAAGTCTTGCTTTTAAGGCATTTATACATCTTAAATAATAAGTGGCTAACGGAAGGTATTTTTCTTCCAAATGCAAATCGCAAAAGCGATATCATTGAAGCATTATCATTAATCATTTTGATATTAAATCATGCAAGAAAACTGATCTGTGAATTGAATAAACTGGTTTATATTAGATGTTTTGAAAACATGGAATCTGATATTACTAGTAGTACTACGTACTACTACACACGAATTGATTTTATGTCAAAACATTTGTTGTCTGATAAATCAGTATGGTTTCTATCAACATCGTTCTACTTTACATAATATTATATCATTTGTGCTTTGTATCTGATAGCATAAACAATAAAATGCATGTCGAACCGTGTACCCTTATTTCTGAAAGACTTTTTATAAGGTTAACCATACGACCTTATCAGTAATAGACTTTGGTGTAGATGGTGACCTTCTAGATTATATCTTATTTGACCAATCGATAATGACTGTCTAGAATAATATAAGATACTAGCAGTATAGCATCAACATTTTAGTAACAGGTAACAGTCTAGTCTAGGATAACAGAAGATGCTAATAGTATAGGGGCAACACTTGTATTAACAATCTTGAATAACAAGGTAATAGAATAGTATCAACTCTTCATCATAAGAACATTAAAGTCACCGGTCCAGATACTATCAAACCAGTTACTACCACCCTTATAAATTAATAAAAAGGCTAATTAGCAGTTAGCACTGCACAGTGCAATTGAGCAGCAAAACACCCTGTACGTGAGAGCACCGTCATAAAATTTACGAAAGCTTAGTTTTTACATACAACTTTTACAATATAATATGTGCATCAGTTTTTCTAGTTTTGTGCCAATTTTGGTGACGTATTATCTGTAATATTATGTCAAAAAGCTGGTACTAAAAGTGGTACAAAAAAATACTAAGCCGCTTCGGCCAGACGAGCTGGAAGAATTAACAGTCGATTTTAGATTTTTATCTGATCATGGGGACAGTAACGAAAGTTGTAATAAGGGCAATGAAAAATGTGATTCACCTTGAAGAAGAGCCATTTGTAGGTTTTGGAAGTGAGTAAGTATACTGTCCGTATGGGAATAGAGGATAAGGAGTTTTTTTCTACCAAAGAAAAAGTCAAATACAGATAATTCAGAAGGGAGTGTGATTTCAGTGACTCAGACTTAATTTAGCGGGAACATATTTAATAAAATATGCTTCTAGCGTTCTAGGATTAAATTAAAGCTAAATAACTAAATAATATTAAATAACTAAATAGCTAAATAACTAAATAAAGATAAGAGATGCCAGACCAACTGAACAGCCGATAAATAGGTTTATTGGTAAATTAATTATCCCACTCCAGTGGCAATATATTTAAAATTCAAATATCAAAACATCAATAGAAATCGGAACGTAAAAAAGGGTAATTGTAATTACCTCGTAATTACAGTAATTACACTATTTTGTATCGGTGACAATTGTGTCACTCAAACAATTAGTAAATCATAATATTAAAACTTGTAATTACTACAAGTCTATTAGGTTCAGATGCTCACTGATGAAAACTCACTGTCTTATGCACAAGGCATACAACATACCACTGTCGCCACTGTCAACTAACTAATAATCTATATAAGTAATATGATAATATGAAGTGGCACTACCTACTGCAAAACTGGTAGGTACATAAAGTGCAGTTCTAAAATTTTTCTATTACGATCTTTTAATAAACCATTATGAGAGAAATAATGGCTCAATTTAACAATTTCCAATTCTATATTACCTTATAAACAAAATTGTCGCCCGTTCTCAGCTTATAAATAGCTCCTATTTTCGTCTTTCGTTCATTTTATTGCTAATGATTTCATCTTACAACTAAATTCCTATTATAGAGTGAGCAAATAAATTATTCCTTATACTTTTGAAATATCTAGAAAAAAGATAGGTAGGGTATTCGTAAGAAATACACTCTGTATATCATTGAATCTGTAGGTACAAATTTAGTTGTCATATTTTATAACTACCGAAAAAGTTGTACAAAATCAAGGTTTTAAAGAGGTATATCTACTTTTTTCGTGAAATACCTTGTACGCAGAAATTATTATTTACGGTATGTGCTTAACTATGTTATGTTGCGTTTGAAACAGCTCTTATGTTTGCAATATTCCTTGTTACTCATTAGTCATTCATTACTACATGTAAGTCGATAGTTATTATTTTGTCTGCCAATTCATTTTCAGTAGAAATTTGTACACTGTACACTGCGGTGGGATCATTAAACTGTTAACACCTACATAACTCTAAATGTCGATATACTGCCCACGTGAACAGTTCCGGATTCAGAATTTTATAGATCCTTTGTAGAAACCGGGCCTGCACGTGAAAATACCAACGTATTTCATAATTTTCAACATTAATTCATTATCATTAAACTTTTTTTTTTCCAAAAAATCTATCTACTTCAATAAATTGTGATTTAATTGAGAATTCAACTATAAGTTGATAATTTAACTCATGGTACTAATATTTAACACTACTGCAACGTGGTTATTTTTTATCATTATTTAAAAATTACCCATGCTTGCTGCATTTTTACAGATAAACACGAACAACAACTGATACATGGGAATAGGCTTTATTTGTTTCTTACGAATAAATTAGCCAAAACATTTCATAATGTTTCTAATATTAAAATCGGAATTCTGCCCGTATAAAAAATATTGCACATAGATACATTTCTGGATAAAGTGAACTAACTGTAAAGTTATGGTTCAATTTGTACTGTTATTTTATACCAGCAGTGGTCTAAACAGGAAATGATTCAATACCTACTACCTGAACTTCTTAGAAAAACAAGCAGATCGCTCTTTGTAATAATAACTGGTTCCACGGTTTTGACATAGAAATACTGTATTATTCATTCATATGTTATTTCCACTTAAAGATTTTAGCGAATATTATTTATTCTAATAATACACTCGGATTTGTTACGGCTGAAACCTTATCATAAAAATAAATCAACCTTCAATGACTTTAAAACGAACATCCCGACTTCCGTGGGCCCATTAAACCCTTATAATCAATAACAATTCCCTTTTTCATGTACTACTCCCGTGTCTTCATACATGGCAATATGAAAGATGCATGAAGATCCAACCATTTCTAAACGTCTAATTTTTCAACCCCACATTTCCTTCTCGGGGTTGAAATTTTAAGTTTCCCTATTTGAATTTGGCAGTCTTGATGAGCCATATGGTCGTACAATAAGGAGATTAACTACTTTTTTAGTTTAATCATATCTTCAAGTGTAATTCTCACTATTGGATCTAATACGTAGTAGGATTATTATTTAACCTTCAGCTGTGCCTATCATTTATTTTTAAAGTAGATAACGTTGAAATTCGTGTATAGGTATCGATTATTGTTTTATTATGTATTTTTAGTTTACATTAAAACAAATACAAAGGGCAACCATAGGTACCATACAATACAATGAAACAATGCTACAATATAATAAAACTACATGGTTTCATTCTTGGTTTTGGGTATCTTCAAATCTACTAATTAAAAACAGAAATTTAGTTTTTGATACAAACCAATATTTTGTTTACACGTTTCAATTTTAATTACTATCTGATCTAATCTGATTCGTTATTATTATAAAATTAAAAAATAATGTAGGTTCAATTATTTCATTTATTTGTATAAGTTTTAACAGTTTTATAATAAAAACAAATATGATAAGCCATTAATTACAATTGCAATATTGTTTAATTATAAATATTTTTTTAAATAGGTATAACAAATATAACTAATTTTTATAATTTGCAGACCGGAAGATGCCCAGAATCAAAGAAGGAACTTGTATAGCCTCTATATAGTGAAATTTATGTTTATTTTGCTCATTGATTAAATTTGATGTAAATTAAGAACAAAAAAAGCACGGGCAAGCTGTGCTCGTTCATATGATTGATATGAAGGCTAAGCAATAGCACAGTATATTTTCTTTAGCATTATACTGTGGCAATAGCCGTTTTCTTTTGCAAGTGATTTCGATATCATGATTTGATATCAGCCAATCACGCTCCTTTATTATTTAAATCCACGAATAACATTGCAGATATTGTAATCATGATTCAGAAATAAGGTGCAAAAGAAAACGGCTATTGTGGTTCCCGGTTAGTAGTTGGATAGGTGACCCTGCGGAAAGACCCGCGATGTGTGCTCGCACCTTCTAGTGGCCTATTCGGTAATTAATCTATGGCCTCTACATCGGTTAATACACAGAAATTTCACAAACTTTGGCGAACTTTGTGTAGAAGATAGAAGATGTACCATCCCTCGGATAGGATGTAAAGTCGGAGGTTCCTGTTGTCTATGAGATTGTACGCAGTACGCAAGTAAAAGACCTACACCACTTCAAAACGTGGGGGTTCGGCAAAATTCCCGGTTTGGGGGTTGCTCGTTGCTCGTCTCTTAACGTCGGTGATTGGCCTTAGTCGCGGAAATAGGCCGACGTTAAATAACGCAAACAAGCAATACAACAAACTTTTGTATCTAATGATGATGAAATAAAATAAAAACTGTTCACAATTTAAAGACTGCAGTCCTAAAAATGGGTACGAACAAAGTATAACGTTCTAGAGATTTATATATATATATATATATACCTATACAATTAAAAAAAGTAACTTAATATGAAATATCTTAATATGCAATATTACATTTATTTATAAAAAATTATAACATGAAATGTATGCCAACCAAATATGAACTGACATAGACATTTAAGTAAATTTTAATTAAACCATTATTTTATTACAGGTTGCTTTCTATGAGATATTAAATGGTTTATGGGTAAGAAATGGTTTACAAATTAAGGGTCAGGCCATGACATACATCCAATGTAATTTTTGCAATTCCATGGTGGATGCTGATCTGTACCTACTTCAAATTTGTTCAACCAGGATAGCAGCTGACAATTTTTTAAATACTGTTATAGAAAAGTAAGTAAAATGAATAAAGTTACTGTAGTGATTTTGATTTGATGAAATAACAAAAAAATTTCTATTTTGTGTCTTTATTAAATAACTTAGTTTAATGTATATTTAATATAATAAGTTTTAAATAAAAAAAATAGATAACATATTAACTTTTAGCGCGTATAAATTAACATTCATTGTGCATATAACGGTAATGGTATTCTTCATAAGTTCTCTTTATACTTCATAATGTTCATAACACCCTTCTTATTGGCAAAATTTGCCAATAAGAAGGGTGTTATGATAGATCCGATAGATAGATAAACGATAGATCTTAAGTGACAGAGTTAAATGTGTGCATAAATCCACCATTAAATGGTGGATTTAATATAAATGTGTGCATAAATCCATCATTAAATGGTAGATTTATGCACACATTTAACTCTGTCAAGTAAGATCTATTGGTTCTGATTTTAGATCTAGATCTGTCAACTTAAGATTTGGTCAACTTTTATCTTTTTAGCTTAAATCATAGTCGAAAATCAATGTGCGCGTCAGCAAATAAAAACTGTAATTTTTCATTTATGTGAAATTTGACTTGTGTTAAACATGTATGATTATAGAAAATTAAATATGTTAGTAGTATTATTTTCTGCGATGTATAATAAAGATAACCAAATTAAAATCTGGCAGAATATATTTGAGCGGATATTTCAATTTAATTGGTTTATTTCTTAAATCGTGGATAATAAATGTGTTTGCTTATGCATGATTTCACCTTTGTAGTCTTTAATGTTTCCTTAAGTGTTCAGTTGATAGATAGATATTAAATTTGTGTGCACAAATCCACCAAAATTGTTATTTATTAAGCTTTACGGAACTGGAATCTCAACAACACGCCATCTCTTCATAACAGGCCCTTAGAGATAACGTAATATGGAAATATGATATTTAGTTGGATTGAACGAGTACTTTTATTTCAATTTAGTTACATTTCATAGATTATTTTGCATAGTTTTTCAATATCATTATTTTCAAATATGAAATATTCTTATGTTTAAAAATTTTGTATACCTAAAGGCACAATGATTTCTTAAAAGAAGGAATCATACATATAAGCGATTTTCTGTGACTACATTTTTTTTGTAGAAAGTAGGTATGTTTACCAAATGCGTTAACTTTTTATAAACAATAGATAATTAATATTTCAATTACTTTTCCTGAAGAATAAGCAATTTGGCTTTTTTTTAATATGGCGCCCTTAAACGAAATTGATCATTACAAATGAAGTATGTGAACAATTACTATGTTCATTTTCTTCAATTTTACTGAATCATTTTCAATGATTCAATAAAACTGATCTGCCAGAACTCAGCTTGAGGCAAGTTCTGCAACTTAGTTTTAATGATTTATTGGAACTGAATAAGTACTAAATCTGACATTATTTCATACAGCTTGATCTGTAAATTCCAACAATTGTTAAAAATGAAAAACAGTTCTACTTTTGGTCATTTTTAATACTCATTTCTAAAATCTGAAAATAATATGCATAATGAGAACAGGAGAATCATTGTGTTAAGTTGATTAATTATATTTGAACATAGAAAAAATCATTCAAAATGTCATCATATTCACTGTCTGGGCTCAGTTTTAGCTGTTCATGAAGTGGCAATGAAGATTGGTTTACAGATTTTCGATATTGTTTCAAATAAGGTTAGAAAAAATAAATTAGATTTTTCAAAATTTCAATTTTTTCCCAATATTTCAAAAACGACTTCAGATATTTTTGACTTCTTGGTACCATATTTTTGGCATCCTAAATACGCAACTATTTTCTAATTTAATCACATTTGTATCTCTTTTAATAGTTTTAATAAGCGAAATACTCAAGTTGAGCCTTTTCAGTGGCCATTAAATCTAGGGGTATAATATTATTAAATTTAAAAATAACAGATAATTTATACTAGCTTCTTAATGTCATGTACAACAAATTTATACTGGGTCTCTCATGTCATCTGACTTAGGAGAATTAACATGGTTTATTACATTTCACTGAATTTTATATTCCCAAGATCCCAAGGCACACTATGAGAAATATTGCTATCGGAACGAATAGAACTGATTCCCTAACACTTTTGGTAACCAAAATACTGAAGTGAAATGATTTTTCAATTAATATATCCATACAATTAGTTTTAATATATTGGGTACAGTTTATATACAGTAATTTCAGAGCACGTGATGACAAATGGTATGCAGTCTAGGGATATGTGTAGGAGCTTCTCAAACTAAAGTATACAATTTTCACTGTCTATGGTTGTGGTTTTTTATATGTAAAAATAAAAGTAAAGTTGCCCTTAGTGAGGCTCTAATTAGCGAAACTTTGTACTTCAGTTTGAAAGGCTGTACTACATGCTCCTACACCAGACGCTACTTGTCGTCATGGACTCTGAAACAACTGTAACTATCTATATTAAACCTGAGACTATGTTTTATTGAAATTTTAATTAAAAAAAAAAAAAAACATTTCGCTGAAATATTTTGGTTATCAGAACTATTAAACAATCAGTTCTATGTTCTATTGATTCCGTAAATTGATATATTAAAGTTATGTATATATCGTAAGAACAATTCATCACCCGAAGACTTTCTTGCTTAGTTACAAACTAGTAATTAATTATTGGGAATCGAAAGTTAATTTTGATAAAATCTTTTATAAATATCAAGTTTACAATTAGTCAAAAATTCAAAAAAAGACAGTACCTAACTAAATATTAAAATAAAAAAAAGGCTATTTATTAATTTGTAACCTACAATTAATATTCTCTGTGTTATCTCCAAATTATATTAAAAGGAAATGTTTTTCATTAGGAATATACCTTTTTATAAAATAAAGCTGTCAGTTCAAAAATTTTATGATTGAGAATTTCTCATTTCTTTCCCTTATTTTAATATTTTGCTTTTAAGGTTTCATGTAAAAGAATGGATGAGCTTAGCACCTTATCAAGCACCTCAAAATGCATATCTAGAAGGAGAACATGATACACCAATGTTAGAGAGTTTTTTAACTTTTTTGGCAACTTTAATCAGTGTTCGAACTAATTTAGGTAGGATTTTTTTATTATACCATTATTTAAGTGTTTAATGAATATCTTCTTAGGTTTATCAGAAACAGCTTTAAATCGTTTAGAAATGGTAACTCTCCTGTGTATGGGTGACAAAACACACTCTCAACTTATGGAACTCATGCCGGAAAGATGTGGTACTTCTCAAAGTCGTGATTTTGAATCTCTTTTAGCGGAAGTTGCTGATTATAGAGCACCGGCTCTGGAAGCCAGTGGTAATATGCAACAAGGGATGTATGTGCCCAAACCATTAATTTGGGAAAATCAGTATGATCCAATACATGTGTTATTAAGGGCAGTACATAGAAGAGATTTTCAAACTTCCATGGATAGATACACAGAATAGTAAGTTAAAATAAAATAAAAGCTAAACATGGTATTACAATAATATATCTCAATACTTTTAATTGAATTTTTCATTTATCATTCATTTTCTAAGTAATACAGGTTGAAGCCCTAAAGGTAACAATGGATTTCTATAACTTATTATTGAGATAAAAACAAAATTGTGTATAAGAAATTTTGTATGCAGGTTCAGGTGAAAGTTCTGAGACTGGCTTGTACTCATTCAAAAATTAAATTAAACAAAATATCGATTTTTTTATATCTAAGATATCATTTATATCTTACAAATTTTACAATAAATGCTGAAATTGCCACCTTTCTTCAATTTCACAATGACCCAACTAGTAAAAATAATTTTGTACACATTTTGAAGCATGCTTCAATTTTCCAATTCATTTAGTTTTTCTTGGTTTTGTTATGTAAACTTGATTTTTGAAAAAAGAAAAATCAAGTATCATAAAGCGTTAAGTCTGGTGATTTTGGTGGCCTTAAGTCAAATAGAACACCCTGTATTTTTCTATATCATGGTATTTAGAATTACATTATCTCTCTTCTAGTACCTATATTCAAAACAGAAATATATTTTATTTACAAAATATGTAGCATGATTAAATGATTATTGTCTTAAACCATTGACTGAAGGATTTAATATTTGCAATACCCAAGTGGAATTAGGATTTTTTGTTGACTGAATAAAAAGAAAAATCTTATTAATTTATTTCTCATGGAAGTGGTTATCAAGTGGGCATATAATTCCAAATTTTGTTTATAAATTTGGACTGTTATTGGAGAAATTCAGATGACTAAATATGGATTCCACTCAGTTGGACATCTTATTAAATTCTTCAGTCAACCCTTAAACACAAGTTGATAAAATGATACCAGGTACAATTATATACAAAAATTATTAAAGACAACAAAGAGTCAACAAATAATTCATAGAAAACTTTGGCTTATAAAAATATTTCGAAATACTTATTAATAAAATAAGCAGTAAAACATGATTCTTACTTGTTAATTATTGTTAGATTATAAATTATTAATATATAATTTCCTGTATACGCTTCTAAAATGAAATGGAGTGCACTAATCCATTTGTAACAAGTGTCCACTTTGTATGTTCCGTCTCATGCATGCTGTATTCCATGTCCTGGAGATACCTATCAAGTTTCCTAAAAGTGGATATTTAAAAGTAAAACAGTTCAGGTTTAAGCATAACAACCATTTAAGCACCATACTTTTGAACCACTATACCAGGTGTCCTAAAGAAAACTTAATTCAAAGTTTGTTTTAATATTGTTTACTTCTGAATACAGGTAAATAACTGCATTTAAGGAGCCGTGGTGACTAAGGTGCTGCATTTCTAATTCTAGATTGTGTCAGTCATTAGTTAAATTGGCAACGGTAATGAGTCATTATTGCTGCATGTTTCAATCCTGCACCTAAGAAACTAAGGATTTTATTTTCCATTACCCCTTTAATAAGGTAAAGAAATCAATTGTGCACACTATGTAGAGTTTCCTGTATTTAATATGACAGTGGGATTAATTATATTTAAATAATCAGTGCAAGGCAAGCAAATAAGCTGAAACCAGGTCTAAGTCCTTGGCCTCCATTCAGGACTCCAGCTGATTGCGCTGAGGCCTATGAGGATCCTCGACAAATCTTAAAATCCAGAGTTTTCCATGCAGCAATTTTAATTATTTTATATAAGGCCGTGAAAGGCCATGTATCGGAGCACGTTATGGCACTTGTGATGTTTCTGTTGGAACAGGCAGTTATTATTTCTCAGCAGGAGGATAATAAGGTACATATTATTTCTTAATTGTTTCTTGCTTGCCATAATATTGATTTATTTCAAAATTACGTATATATATATATATACACACCCCACAAAAATTATCGCAACACTAAAAATTTGCTATTATTTTGATATTCGTTTTCTCTGGAACTAATTGTCCGATTTAATTGATTTTTTTTGTATTGTAGGTTGATTCGTTAGCAATGTGACTGGTTTAGTTACATTCTCGAAAAAAATAATTTTGAATACATACAGGGTGAAACAAGTGTAACATGATTTGTCACAGAAGTTTAGAACACCCTGTGGAGTTAATCAGTTATGGCAACATAGTAAAACTTAATAGGAGTTAAAGCGACTTCTTTTCTTAACATAATCGTCTTGGTTTCACATCGATATCTCAATAATTAAAGGAGATATTTCAAAATAAAGGGTTCAGTGTCATTTTAGTAAAAAAAATCGATTACAAGTGCATCACTAAACAAATTTAATAAAATAGTATACCCTTACAGCAATAAAACACGTCATAAAATTAAAATAACAATTTTCAGTATCGGGTATTTCCTCCCCTAGCCTCAATTACCGCTTGAATACGCTGTGGTAGACTTTCAAACAGACTGTGTATGTAATCTTCCCCTATATCATTCCAAATCTCTTGAAGCTTGATCTGGAGCTCATTTAATGTTCGGCAGGGGATTTGACCCTCCTTGATTTTCTATGACATGTAGTTCCATACATGCTTAATTGGATTTAGGTCTGGACTGCGAGCAGGCCAGTCCATTGTAGCAACATGACTGTTTTCAAGATATTCTCTTACTATACGTGCAACGTGAGGACGTGCGTTATCTTGCATTAAGGTAAAATTATTACCCAACAAGCATCCATATGGAATCACATGAGGAACTAAAATATCCGTTATGTAACGTTGGGCAGTCATGCTGCCATTGTTGACAGGCACCAGTGCCGTACGCCCATTAACAGAAATTCCTCCCCACACCATTACCGATCCACCTCCAAAATTTTCGATCTGTCGAAAATTGCACTGCATATGCCGTTCACCTGGCCTTCTGTATACTGGCATACGTCTATCTGATGAATATAAACAAAATCTTGATTCGTCAGTAAACAATATACTAGACCATTCTTCTAGGCCCCAGTTACTGTGTTCCCTAGCAAATTGGAGACGGGCAACTCGATGTTCCCTGGACAGACGTGGTTCCTTGGCTGGAACCATAGGACGTATATTAACTTCTCTAAGGCGGTTTCTAACAGTTTGTAAAGAAATGTTTGCATGTCTGGCTCCCAAAATTTCTCGTTGAAGCATACGAGCAGTACAATGTCGAGTTCTTAATGCCGAAAGTCTTAGAAATCTATCATCTGCAGCTGTAGTTACCTTTTTACGCCCTTGTCCTTGCCTTCTGGAATGTTGTCCTGTTTCTCTATAACGCCTGATTAATCTGGAAATGGTACTTGGTTGAACACCTATTACATTTGCCACATATCTTTGACTTCGTCCGTCTTCAACGAGTGCAATTGCTCTTACTGACTCTTCATTTGACAAATGTCTGTTTAAACGAAGTTCAGCATTCATTTTTTTTTTAATTTAGCACGCAAATTAAAAGAGTTTTAACAAAACTGTAACAATCGTATTTCTGTAGAAATAATGATTGTAGGAATGACATTTCAAATTTTGTTTTCAGAGCCTGCTAAGTTTTCGTAAAATCTGTAAATGTTTGTTAAGGTTTATTTGATTTTTTTTACTGAAATGACACTGAACCCTTTATTTTGAAATATCTCCTTTAATTATTGAGATATCGATGTGAAACCAAGACGATTATGTTAAGAAAAGAAGTCGCTTTAACTCCTATTAAATTTTACTATGTTGCCATAACTGATTAACTCCACAGGGTGTTCTAAACTTCTGTGACAAATCATGTTACACTTGTTTCACCCTGTATGTATTCAAAATTATTTTTTTTGAGAATGTAACTAAACCAGTCACATTGCTAACGAATCAACCTACAATACAAAAAAAAAATCAATTAAAACGGACAATTAGTTCCAGAGAAAACGAATATCAAAATAATAGCAAATTTTTAGTGTTGCGATAATTTTTGTGGGGTGTGTATATATATAATATTAAATAAAGAAATTCAGTAAAACATTACTTTATACATAGCGTAACTTATATACGTTAAAATATTTCAGGGTTAGACTCCTTATTTAATTTTAAGAAAAAGGTTCATACAAACAGTGTCTAAAAACGTTTTGCTTTCATTATAGGATGTGTTAAATGTGTATCAATGGTTTATATAATTTTTTTTAATTGGCTAAGGAACATAACATCGAATCCCTAAAAGGTTTTAATGCGCTAAAGTTGCATCATGTCTGTATGGCTGATCAGTTCTAGAACTTATTGAAAAAGTCTGCTATCTATGTTGGCGAGTTTATAATTTAATTCGATATGATTATGACAAATAGGAATAATTTTTAGGATACCAAGATGTGTTCTACTGCTCCACAAACCCAAAATCAACTTAGTGATATGGATCTGTCGAATTGGTTCCCCGCTGATTCTTTATTTGACAATATCAGAACAGTTGTTGGACGTGTCATTTTAACTCCAGAACCAGATTTTTCACCTATTACTTATAGTTCAGATAGTAAGTAAACATTTGATCATTACCTACTCCTACTACATTGTAATTAAATGGTTGACTCTCAGATCTAAGTTTAAAAAATCTTTTACTTAATTACTTGTCTTATTACTAGGCTTATTGCTAGGCATTGCGAGTTGACCTTACATTCCAGGATCGCATTTTGTTTGTCATGCCAGGATGATGATTAATTGCAAAAATGCGTTATATTATATACCGTTTTTTCAGTGATCAGTAAAAAGGTTAAATGTATACATGCCGCGACCTCTCCTTCCCATAACCATAATTCTAATGAATATAATTCAATGTTCTGTAATGTTTTTATAAAAACTGGTGTTCAGGTTATTGATTGTTTAGGTTATGGTGTTAATTAGGTTTCATATTTAAAAATAAGATAATTTTTGTCTAGTCGCATTCCTCAAAATTATATCCTGAATTCGATATCGATAGATAGATAGATAGATATATGCAGGATATAGATAGGTGTATGATTATGGTGCTGCTACAAATAAATTTGGAGAAAAATAATAAAGGTTGGTAGACGAGGATTTTTTTTAATTTGAGTAAAAATTTTCATACAAATCTTGAGCACTATATATTCTGTATATCCAATATATAATTTTTTTTTTACTTTTCTCGTTTTAACAATTTTATTTATAAATCCTTATTCCTACTAGATCTTAGTTAACTGAATCAGTTTCTCTTAATATTTAATGTTTTTACAAGGAACGCTTGATCTGATGCTCCATCAGCCGGACATGCGCATAAGGATATATCTGCATAAAAAAATCAGCCAACGCTGTACTACCACTCAGGAACATTTTTATAGCCTCAACAATAATCATAATTTGTCATTCTTATAACGTTACTGATAATCATAATAAAATTAGGGAATTCATTAATAATTTTTATATAAAATAGGCAAAGTTATTAGAGGAGGTTCAATTCCTAAATGTCTCACGCTCATGCCTTAATGTTAATGGAAACTTCTTTTAAATTCGTAAAATAAAAACTACTTTACAACCGCTAAATGTATTTCTATTGAACAATCCTCGTAAGTAGACACTATTATACAATATTTGTTTTATATAATTGTTTAATGTAAATGGTTTCATTTAACTCAAATAAAATTAACATTTTCTATTAAATCATAAAAAACAGTAGATTCCTATGATTATCGTTTGAGAAGTGCGCAAATAACACTAATGACTTGACTACAAACTCATGTAACTCCCGATGACCAGTAAAATCTTCTCTAAGGCATACGCTAGCCTTCTTACCTTAGTCTTAAGTCTTGATTAACACTGATGTGTTATGCAAACTAACTTACTATAACCTATTACCTTGTACCCTTTACTTCAGGTGATCTTGAATGGGAAAATTCTGAGGTAGATACAGAGATGCCAGATATTACTATAGATGATACCAAAATGTTAATGTTGGGCGAAGGTTCTTCCAATTGGAATAGAAATCAAGAGCAGTCTGGTAGCACAGATTTAATGGTGTTTAGAGGCCAACAAGATCAGAATTCACCTGCCATGGAAACCACACCAACAAGCTCCGTTCTTGCCTTGCCTTCATCAACATCCGTCCCAATGGAAGTGGAAAGGATTATGAGTGTGGCACTTCCTGCTTACATTTCTGTTAACCACCATGGTAATTCTTGATTTACTTTTACCTTAAACATCATTTTTAATCAAAATCGGTTTTTTGGCTTAGTTTTGTAAACTTTCGCAAGGCGCGAATGTTTACAGATAATTAATTAAAATGTTATAGCGTAAAGCGCAGCGGCAGCAGCAGTGGCTACCTCTGCGTCCATTTTCCTTGAAAGCGCGAACTACACTGCGAAATTTGCGAGTGTGGAGGGGCACGTTTTTCGTGCAAAAATCGCGACGTGAATGACGTGACGTGTGGAGCCGGCATTATAACTTATTTTCTGACAGTTCTGTTCTGTTCTGACAGTAAAGTTGTAAATTTAAAATTCATAATAATATGATATACCAGTAGATATCTACAAAGTAATCTTGAAAGATTACCTCAAAAAAGGGGATTATACAAGTAAATTTCTGCAGCAGCTACAATTGAAAACTATGTTCTTTGTTAAAACATCTTGGACACATAAGTTCTCATAACATTATATGCAATACTGCAGAATATCTTAGAATTATTAGTATTGTAATGTTCATATTGTCGATAATTTCAAGCATAAAAGCTTGTATGATAATCAGTGTATGGTGACTAACACGCAAATTTTTTGTGGAGCTAGTGTGTACTACCTGTGGTACAGAAAACTATTTATTAAAATAACATAAAAATACATTTTCAAGAGCAAATATTTACACGGAAGCAGTTTTGTATGAACAAATGGAATTTTAGATATGTTCACCCAGCTATATGCTTACTATTCAATAACATCAATGCGAATTAAAATATAAATATCAAAGCAAATTTTAATTTTTATGATTGTATTTTAAAAAATTATTACCTACTGTTGTTTGTACTTTTGTATAAAACACCACACTAATATTTTTGTTAAGTTTTTATTAAAAAACTGTAAGTATTGATAGGTAATTTATGTATTAATAATGGAATGAATGATACGTTGTACGTTCTTCTTGAAGCTATCTTGTGTGTCGTCTTCTCTATGCACGCAGTCGACCCGTCCACCAATAGGAGCGTGGTTGCTTCTTCGAGCGTAGGGTAGGGGAAATATGACAGGGCCGGCGTGTAGGGAGTTTGTTCACAACATAGTCGCCCCCCTTGAAAGCCTCCGGGCTTTTAAGACATCATAAGTCAGGATCTGGAGGCATCGGCAGGATACAGAGTTTGACAGCGGGACGCTTGTAAATTCCATTTGCTATTTGGATATAATAGACGATCAGGTCCATGCCACCACAAAGATGAGGACAATAGTATAGTAGATGAAACACCTCTAGATAAGAGATCAGCTGGGTTTTCATGCGTGGATATATAGTGCCATTGGACAGGATCAGAAAATGATTGTATTTGGGAAACTCTGTTCGCTACAAAGATTTTCCATAAATGTGGTGATGACTTTATCCAAGACAGGGTGATAGTGGAATCAGACCAATAGAATGTCTTATCAATTTTTAATTTTAAAAATTCCTTAACCTTCTCCATTAACTCTGTTAATACTAAAGCAGCACAAAGCTCCAATCGTGCAATAGTCAATACCTTGAGAGGGGACACTCTCGTTTTGGAACAAATCAGATTAGAATGATATTGACCAGTTTCGTCGAGAAATCTTAGGTATATGCAAGCACCATATGCATTTTCTGATGCATCAGCAAACCCATGTATCTCAATTAGTTTTGGTGAGGAACAAAGTATATGTCTAGGTACCTTTATGTTGTTAAGTTTGTCAAGATCTTGCTTAAAAGAATTCCACATAGTGTGAATATGAAGAGGTATAGATTCGTCCCAAGAGACTTGAACTTGCCAAAGCCTTTGCATAATGATTTTTGCTGTGATTATAACAGGGGATAATAATCCTAAAGGATCGAATATTTGGGCTATAGAACTCAATATTGACCTTTTGGTAATACGTTCCTGTGAATCATTAAATTTTATTGAATAAGTCAATATGTCTGATTTTGGGTGCCATAATAGATCCAAAGTTTTTGTCAGGTCATTGTCACCTAAATTGATAAGTTCAGAAGTATTATTTTTGTTGCTTAATATTTCAGCATAGTTTGATAGCCACTTTCTAAGGGGAAATCCATATGAGGAAAGAATAATATCTAAATCTGATTTTATGTTTATAATTTCTTGTGGGGTTGAACCACCAGTTAGTAGGTCATCCACATAGAAATCATGTAAGATAATCGAACTAATGAAAGGATTTTGAGAAGAGATTTGATGACCAATTTCATGTATGCACCTTATTGCTAGGTAGGACGCCGCAGCAGTACCATAGGTAACTGTGTTTAGTTCGTAAGTGGAAAGAGGTTCAGAAGGATTATTGCGCCATAAAATTCTTTGAAGAGGTCTCTGATCTTTAGCGACAAGAACTTGCCTATACATTTTGACTATGTCGGCAGACAATACATAATTGTGCTTCCGAAAGCGCACTAATATTGAAAACGAGTCATCTTGTATGGTTGGATCTACTAGCATCAAATCATTCAATGAATACCCCGACGCTGATTTGGCTGAGCCATCGAAAACGACTCGAAGTTTCGTTGTCAAACTTTCTTGTTTTAATACACAATGGTGTGGTAAGTAGAAATCAGAATTTACTTTAGCATTTGAGACTAGTGTCATGATTTAAAGCAGCATATTCATTTATAAAATTAGTGTATTGCACTTTTAGTTCAGGGTTTTTTAGAAGCTTGTTTTCTAATGAATAGAATCTTTTTTCTGCATAGTGTCTAGAGTCTCCTAATTTAGAAATAGGTTCCTTAAAAGGTAACCGAACTATAAACCTACCAGTGTCATCTCTCTTGGTATTTTTAATAAATTGTTGTTCACAGAATGCTTCGTCTGGAGATAAATGTTTTTTATGAGATAACTCTTCTAACTCCCAGAATTTCTGTAATTGATTTTCCAAAGAGTAAGCAGTATCGTCACTATTCATATTAATATTTAAATTGTAAGTTGTATTTAATTTTGCATGATTATTGTGTAAATACAATGGTCCAGATATAATCCATCCCAAAGATGTTTTCTGTAGCATAGGAGAGTTACGCCCAAGTTTTATTTGCCCCGCACAAAGGAGGTCCCAAAAGGTGTCAGCCCCTATAAGCATATCTATTTTTCTACTAATATTGAAATCAGGATCTGCTAGCATTAAATTTGGCGAAATATCCAGTTTTTCCTTTTCAAAAGTATTACAAGGTATATTACTGGTAATATTCTCTATAATCAAACATGATAGTGTTGTATTGAAGGCGTTTGTTCGAGAATTAATTTTGACATTAACTCGAGAGTTTATATTAGATATGGTATTGTTTAATTCAGATATCAGAGTATGAACTTTGTCTATTTTTAAATTTAATTTAGAACAGAAATCCCTAGTTATAAAATTACTCTGCGATCCACTATCTAATAAAACCCTACAATTGTGTGATTTGCCAAAATTATCTAATATAGTTACTATTGCAGTGGACAGCAAAATACAATTTTTACCCTTTGTAGAGCAATATGAGTTTGATGTTGTTGGTTGAATATTGTTTACTGTGTCGTTTGCGGTTTCTTCAACAGTTTCATTCGTTGTATTATCAAAGTGAAGTAGAGTGTTATGCATTTTGTTGCACTTTCGACATTTACTTGCCCTACAATCTTTAGTCGAGTGATTATTTCTCAAGCAATTGATGCATAGTTTAAGATTTTTGATATGTTGATATCTTGCATTGCTATTGAGTGCTAAAAACTTTGAACAGTTTTCAATGGTATGTTCTTGCTTGCATGAAATACACGAGACCTTATTCGTAGTTGCAAATGATTTAGATTTATTTTTAACCTGTTTGTTATAAGAATGTTGAGAATAAACTTCATTAGTTTCACTAGTTTTTTGCAATCGTTTATATCGATCATTTAAAAATTCTTTTAAGTCATCTAACGACGGTCTTTTAATATTAGCTATTTTAGATTCCCATTTACTCTTAGATCGAGTGTCAAGTTTTGAGGAAACTAAATGTATTACGAGGGTATCCCAAGTCTCAACCGGTTCCCCAAGCTTTTTTAATACGCGTAGATTTCGAGTCATAGCATCATGTAATTGCCTAATGTTAGTGTGAGATTCTTTCGTTAGTGCAGGCAAATTAATTAAAGCCTTTGTATGATAAGATAATAATGCAGCTTCGTCTTCATACCGTTCGAGTAAACCCTTCCATTCGATTTCATAACTATCGTCAGAAATTTCTAAATCGCGAAGTACCTCGGCGGCTTCGCCTTTGAGTGCTAAGCGCAAATAGTGAAATTTGTTTACATCCGATATGTTTGGTTTGTTGTGAATAACTGATTTAAACGTGTCCCTAAAAAACAGCCAATCATGCAAAGAACCATCAAATGAAGGCAGATTTACATCGGGTAATTTTATGTCAACTACAAAGTTTTTGTTTTGAATTTGATTAAAATCGGTTATCTTACTATCACTAGCATTTTCACGCAATGCAGAAGTAATATTAAGAGTATTAGCATTAACAATAGGACAAGATTCTTGCCTGGCAGCAACATTAGCATTTTGTAAAGACTTTTGACTACCACTAATATGTTGTGATATAGCTTGCACACTAGCATTACTGTTAGAATCGTTTGAACCAATGATAGACTCTGTTTCGACATTACGTAAATGTTTTTTAGCATTACTTGTTAGCCTATAATAACATTCTTCAAAGTGTTCACGTTCATCAGATTGTATAATGACATCGTTATCCTCTGATGTGAGAATTTCAATCTCAAATTGAATATTATTAAATTCTTCTAATAAGGGTTGAATGTTTTCTAATCTAGCTTGTAATGAAATAAAATCAGTGCTTTTTTCCAAGACAAATTTCTCAAGGAAGGTCTCGAATCGAGTTAAAGTTGATTTAAGAACTCCTCGTTTAGCTTTTAAAGTTTTAAGTGGATCTGCCATATTGGTTTCTCCAGCTAAATGTATAAATATACAAGTATAAGAATATGCTTGTTTGTGTACTTGATATTTAGCACAAAAAGATATAGGATATGATATAAGGAGTTTTTTAAAAGAATAATAGGAGCGCACCTACCTCGAACTGGATGTTGTATGGTTACAGCACAGCTGATTTTCTTGCGAACGGTGAACTAAACCGGGCCAAGGTCAATGCCGCTTGCTCGTCACTGTCGTGTTTGCAAATTTGTATTTTTGTGTTTTCTTGCTAGTATCACGCTCTGAAGGACCAAATGTTGTGTGTACTTTTGTATAAAACACCACACTAATATTTTTGTTAAGTTTTTATTAAAAAACTGTAAGTATTGATAGGTAATTTATGTATTAATAATGGAATGAATGATACGTTGTACGTTCTTCTCGAAGCTATCTTGTGTGTCGTCTTCTCTATGCACGCAGTCGACCCGTCCACCGATAGGAGCGTGGTTGCTTCTTCGCGCGTAGGGTAGGGGAAATATGACAGGGCCGGCGTGTAGGGAGTTTGTTCACAACACCTACTGTACAATCTATAGCTTCCCAAAGATTAAGCAATTTGCAATTATTATAAAATAATGTTCAAATTTTGGAAGTTTCTCTTTTTTTTGTTTTTGTATATATGGAATTTTATACAGGGTGCTCTAAAAACCACGGCAAATTAAACAAAGTGTATTGTTTAATTTTTTATAGGTCATTCTGTTATGACTATATTGGTTGTAGTGAAATATCTGTCCTGAACTACCTGAACTAATTGTCCTGTTACCTTTTAGATTTAATGCTCTTAATGTTTGTACTAAAATAGTCTAAATTGTTTAAAAAGGTTCATGTACGTTATTACATTTATCTACGAAAATATCAGAACAAAATTAGGTTCTAATTCAATAACAAAATAAAACAATTTCATTAAAAATGCTGCTATTTATAAAATGTATAGAATTTCCAACCATAGGAAGATGTACAGACAAACCAATATCACAAAATACTATAACCTAAATCAATAGATCAAGGGTAACTTCAACACTTTTGATGTTATGAGCTATGTTCAGCGAATGTCGGACGACTGTAGTCTGTTAGATACTTGTATTTAACTAGGAAATAAAATAACTCGGTATAGCATAAATTCTTTAATGGCTGAACGGCACAGCAACTCGTCTAGATTATGAATGCCCTAAAAAAAATCATTCCAATATCGAAGTGTGTCATTCTTTATAAACAATATTTCGGGTCCCTCTGCTGAGACAGGTCCAGAGAAACTCATGGGGCAGGCGTGACTGCCAAGGTTGCTGAATTATAGTCAATATATCAAGTCGAATATTCAAAGTAGAACTGGCTGCGTTGATTACCGAAATATTTGTTGTCTGAACGATTTCGACTGGTCTGACCACGTCACACCAGGCCAACGTCATAATTTTGCATGGAGAATAAACATAACCTATTTTGTATTGTTAAATTGCACTTCTTTTAACTAATTTTAAATGTTTCTTTACTTTGCTGATTATTTTATCTTGTAAGGGATTAAAATATAATCATACTGACATTTGGTACAATTGTGATGGATATGGAACTGTTGGATGAAGGGCTGCCAGACCTCCCGATTTAGGCGAGAGCCTACGATTTCTTACTGTCCCTCCCGCTTTTTAAACTAAGCCAAGATACTCCCGATTTCCATTTAAAGCTCCCGATTCGCCCGACTACTGCAGAATTCATTAAAACTCATATATACAAATTATTTAGGTAGGTATAAAAAATGTCAATGCCGACCGGTACTGGTAAGGTAAACATACCGGCAAAGTCTACATATATTCTATATATGTAGACTTTGATACCAGTACGAACGTGAATGATACGTGTCGCTCTTGGTACTGTTTATGTCTGTGAGAAATGGTGAATGCGCGCTTTTCCCCCTCAAAATTCGACCCTCCCGCTTTTTATTTTTGAAAATCTGGCAACCCTAGTTGGATCAAACCATGAATATAGATCCATTGTTAAGAATCTTCGAAAAATGATGTCAGGTAGGTACTCAAATAAGAAATCTTACAAATAAAATCATGAAATGTGACAGAATTTGTGTTACACACTTCATAATAGGTAGATATGGTTTCATTCAGTATAATTAAAAGTGTGGACATTATAGAGTACCACTAAATTAATAAAAATCATGTTTATGTAGTAGAATGAAAAATGTTTCGACGCAGCCGGGGATCGAACCCGGGACCTTTGGCTTTCCGGGCCAATGCTCTTCCAACTGAGCTACCACGCATCCACGCTTCCATTCCACTAATCAGGATACCGTTCTTAACATAAGTTGACATAATTTACTACATTTAAAAATTTAAATTGTAGAGATAGCTAATTTATTTTGTATTATAAAAGTACAAAATAGTTTTTGTTAAATGTGAATGTTTCAATCTTGCCATAAATGGAACATAATCATTACAGGAGGGTAGGAAAGCAGCTCTTTATTTAAGATCATCCTAGCCGAGTAGTTTCATGAAACTATACTCAAATTCAGAATTAAGCAAAGTGGAATGACCTCGCCAATCTGGTAAAATGCGGTGAAGCATGGGCGTGCGTATTCTGTTTTACCATTGGGCACATTTCAGTTAATATATACTCGTATACTATTCTATAGAATACTTCTAGTATATGCATTTCCACTTTTTTTAACTAACACAAATAAGTATAAACACTGACACAAAGAATAAATACACTGATAATTTTACCACAAATTTTTACCTTTAAGAAACGCGCGCGATATAACCCAATATCACGCCACTGCTTCCCCAGAACTCGAGCGCAGTCGCTTTTTGATTCCCATTGGTTCCTCATTCGACCAATCAAGGTCGTTGAAGCTCAGAAAAAAAGAAAGCGAAAATGCAAGAATATGTATGTTAAATAAGGATGAACAGCTTGTCGTCAACTTTACGGCGTTCGCAGTTGCCAAATACTCGGAAATTCCTTTATATTATCAACGAACATAAACAAAGTCTTTGTTTATGTTCGGTGATATTATTAAGTAAAAGACAAATTAAACATTGTGTTTGCTCTAATAAAGTACAATAGGGATAAGGGACGTTAAAGACAAGTAAAAAAATGGGTAAATAAGGTTATTAATACGTTTCCTGTTTTAAATAAGAATACTTTAGAAATAAATGTGACAACACATATCTACTCTTTTTCCGGTCATTGCACTTTGCTTAATTCTCAATCGCACTATAGTAAGTTTCTAAGGCTGCTCATTTTGGTGTTCTATTTAAATTTATTGCAGTTGACTACTGCAACATCAAATAGTTGAACTAAACTAACTAAATTTGCATGCCTAAAAGAAACAAATTTAGGTAAAGAAAAATTATAAAACATTCTATATTTAACAAAATATAGACTAGAAACAAATAATAGTTCATAGGCTTTTATGGCCAGAGTTATGAAGATCTTCTGGGCTGTTTCAGTGCCTCTCATATTGTGATAGGCGGCTGAATGGTTGCCACGATGCCTAAGTCATGCTTTTAAACATATTTGTAGATCAAGTTTGGTCATTACTGATTACTAGCATCAGCAATGCATCCAACTATTTTGATTATTCACATTCACTTCACTATTATAATGGCATAGATAATTCTAACTGGAAAAATGAGTTTTAAAATGCTAGCCAATGATGTGCCTACATTCGTAGAAATTCCAGAGTAATTCTGGTTGATTTTTATTTTTAAGAATTTCAATAGTTGATGGATAGTGACTGCTTTTTTGATAATACTATATTCCCAACCAGCAAATTTGTTTTATAAATTAAATGTTATACAATTATTATGTTTTATTGATGTTATATTACAATTTCCAAAATATTAATATAGTATATTAGACTAGGAAAAAACACAATTTTGATGTCTGCAACTAAACTGTTTTGTAAATTGATCGTTAAAACGTTTTTGCATCAAGATTATAAAATTGCTTATAAATCAATTAAAAAATTATTTTATAAACGTTTCTGTAACTGAGATATAAAATATTGAAGCTTATAAAATCAAACTGTTTTATAATGCGTAATTTAGTAACATACTATGGCATTTTTAGCACTGTTATAAAAATATATTAAAATTATTTTGTAACTGTTCCCTATTAGCTTACAAAATAATTATGTTAGTAAATTCTTTGAGACAATTTTGCCGTTGAGAGTAAATTGTAGTTTCCGAATACATTATATAATTATTATGTAGTATTACAATTTGCTATAATATGGAAATGGAAAGAAACTTGTTATAAAACAAAATAGTTCCTTTAACTGTGAAAATGCTTAATTTATTGCTACTACTCTTCTAAATTTCATTAAAACTTGCTATATTATTATTTACATGATAATATATTGATAATTCCCTACTGAACAAAAAATTTTTCGTATAAAATCCTAACCTAATGTTACTATTGTTATGTTCTTTACAGCCTCTTCTAGTTCTGCTGCACCCCCTGCATTACCTTCTCCGGCACAATTACCGGCCATTACAGCAGGTAATGAAATTAGTAGAGCGGTTATTTGGTCTCGTCCAGGTACTTCAAGTAAAGAACTAGTACCATCTACATCCCAAAATCATAGGAAATCTTATCCTTACAGAAGAAGACAAACTGTAGAAGTAAGTACAAAATTAAATTGTTCTATGAAACAACAAATTTACTTATTATTTAATATTTACGTATTTATTGTTAATACATGTCCTATATAATAAATTTGTTGTAAAGGCGAAATAAATAATTAAACCAAATTTCCTTATTTGTATATAGGTACTGGAGAATTTCATATTTCCTCAGAACCTTTTCACAGATAGTCTCACAACGCATAGATTTATAAACTATGACATAGATTTTTGTCGGCAATATGAAATTCTCTGGCATATTATTAGACATATTTATATTTTAATTCTAATTTTTTTAAAATCTTGTTTTTAGAGGCCAAATACAAATCCACCATCTGTAAAAGTGAATGAGAGCATAATTTCATTACTTTTAAGATTGCATTCTCAATTATCTGGTGTACCTGATAGTTACAATCCAGAAGAAGATGAAGAAGAAATTAGTTCAAGTGAAGCTCCTATCGGAGATGGTGCTTATTATGTGGGCAAACTTTTAAGAAAAATATCTGCGGCAGATAGCAGTTGCAAAAATTGTATACAGGTAAGTAATTAATATTTATTTTATGTTGCAAATGGTACTCAGATTTTACATAAAATTCCAACAAGAACAACAAAATGAAATAGAGATTGCAAAAGGAACCTTTGTCCAAGATTTTGTTTTCAAACTACTGAATCCACAAATAAATGTTTTTTATTTTTTAGTGGTATTTGTTAAAACAATATTAAAATTTCATTACATTACAGGAAACTCGGATGAAGCTTTGGCCATCTCAAGAAGAACGAGAAGAAGCAAAAAAGCAGAGAGAAAATATGGAACGTGAGGAACGCAGAAGGCGTGCAAAAGAGCGTCAACAAAAACTTATGGCAGAATTTGCAAATAAACAGAAACAGTTCATGGAAAAGGCAATGGAAATAGATGAGAATTCTGATAACATGGAAGAAGAGGTATTTGTTAGTAAACAGGAATATGACTGCGTTATATGCAATCAAAGCACACCCAGCACTGAAGAAAAACCAATGGGTCTTGTTGTTTTGATCCAAGCTACTAGCGTTGTAGGACACAGAAGAAGATATGGGCAACCGGAAAGATCGGTTTTACCAACATGCGAAGAAGAGAGAGAGTTTTTAAGAAGGGATGACACATTAGCAGCTGAATTTGACCGAAGAGTCGAAGAATTGGACAGACATTTTGATCCAGTAAGTGAAATACTTTATTTTTCTTAAGAGGCATAAAACATTGTGACTTGATTTCAGCAATCTTGGTTTCTTTCTGTTAATCTGGGATGGGATGGTGGTGTTCATGTTCAGACTTGTGGCCATCACTTACATTTAGATTGTTTAAATTCTTAC
Source organism: Pogonocherus hispidulus (assembly GCA_963924545.1). Lineage (NCBI taxonomy): Eukaryota > Metazoa > Arthropoda > Insecta > Coleoptera > Cerambycidae > Pogonocherus > Pogonocherus hispidulus. The sequence continues at coordinate 31,975,826 of OZ004698.1, forward strand.
TTACAATCTTTAAGGTCACAACAGCGTCAACCTACCCTATCACCAGAAAAGTGAGTAAATGCATATAAAAAAAGGAAATATTTAAAAAAAATTTTTCAGGGGTGAATACTTGTGTCCATTATGTAGACAACTAGCAAACTCAGTACTGCCTCTGTCCCCCCAATTAGGCGATAAGACACAAATGGTTCGTTCAAGACCTAATGAGAGTATGTCACACATTTTGGAAGAACTCAGTAACTTTTTAAGGGAAAATGACCAAAAGCCTGTAAGTTCCTTAAATCAGTTATACTGAAATAGTTGACAAATATGAATTGCAGATTTGGTAACAAATTTTAAGGAAGTTGTATATAACAAGTTTTTATTTAATCTTGTCTTAACAAGATCCTTTTAACATTTGGATTTTAGAATCATGCTTTCATAGATTTTCTCTCTCAAGAGCTAAAAGAAATAAACAATTATGGTGTGAAAATTAGTACTTACCTAGTTACACTACAATATTCTATTCCTCTATTTCCTAGTTTGCAAAAAAGAGGTTAAATAAACTACCCCTTTTATCTGTGGTATATATCCTGAAACCAAATTATGTTTATCTGGGAGGCGGATATATTTGCTCTCTCTATGTAGGGTCAAGAAAGCACATTCTGATATTCACGTACAGCCAAACAGTCCTTAAAGATCTCTTATCCCTCAGGGTCATCCACAAATAGTTCTGGAGTGTACTGGAGAGTATTTGGCAGAATAGGTAAGCCTTGTGTACGCAAGCCTTAATCCCTATTGCCTTGTCTACGCAAGGCTTACCTATTGTGCCAAATACTCAGGTCTTCACATTCGTAGGTATGCTCACTTATATTGCACTGATGAGACCATAAAAAGTTTGAAACCGGTCTGCAATTAGTGACATCCTACGATGTTTGGTCTCAGTATTTCCTCGTAGTTTTTGTTGCAATTTGAATCCTTGTATTTTGATTCTAACTGTGTTAGAGGAAATACGCCAAATTTTGCTTTCTAATTCACTGCTTGGCGTGGCATATAGCCAGGAGAATAGCTGTTTTGGCTTGATTTGTTTTAGTCCTTATTTAAATAAGGCATTTGCAGATGGATGATCTAAAGATGTCCTTACCATTCGTAGTTATTTGCTATGTACATGCCATCTGTCAAGAAGTAGAACTAGTTTCTACACCCCATTATAGTATTGAATTGGAGACCATAAACACTTTTTTTTTGCACTTTTTCCAAAAACTGCAAAGGGGTACACTGTTCCATTCACAATAAAAAAGTTAGTCGTAGCACACAATTTTCCTCTGTATACAGCCTGCCTGGTATATGGTACTCTCCGATATGTTTAGATAACGTAAAAAGAGCCAATACCAAAAATACTTTCCATGTAAAAGAATATATATTCTCTGCAACTGTTCTTGACATATATATTTTCAGCCAGAATGTATATATTTCTATCAGAACGGATGAAACATTTGAAGCATCTAAGAAAGTAAAAGAATCTGTATCAGCCGCTCATGTGTATTGCACCTTGAACCTGCAACCTTGAAATAATGATATTATTTTGTCATTGGGTTTGTTGTCTTCAAATGTCGCGTGAACCTACAAATTGATAACAGAATGACAGGAGTTTACCACGATAAAAGTGCATAAAACCGTTTTATTATTTGATTAATTAAATATTTTTTTACTTTAAAATTTTTAAGAATTGAAAAGTTCCAATACAGTCAATTAAATGAGTAGTTTATTTAACTACTCGTTGTGAACTAAGAAATCGAAGAACAGTCACTATCTAAGAACTTCTTCCATACTACTAAGCGCCCGGAATAATATAATTTTTGTAAACTATCTGAAAAACATTTTAATTTATTTTCAGAGTACTTCAAATATGGCTGAAGCGATAGGAAAAGTAATGGAGGATATGTCAAGCAGTACACAGCTTAAGCCTATGTTTAAACCAAAAAGTGAAAAACCAATTCCTCAAAGTTTATTTTTATTTGTAACTTCCATTGCTAGGACAAATTTGGAAGTAGAACTGATTCAGAGGGGTGGGTCTCTTGTGATATCGTGTGCAGATCCACCTAATCCCTTATTACCAAAACGGGATTGCATAGGTATGTTATTACTATTTCTATTTCTTTTATTACTTTTATTACAATATTTTTTATATTATAAATGACAATATAAAATAACATGAAAACCATGTTTAATGAGATAGTACCATCTCGATATTATATAGTTAACCTGCCGTTATACGCACTATGAACAAATCCCTCACATTTTAATTATTTTCCCCAAATAATTTTTTTGGTCATGACCATGACCTTGAACGTAAAGGAATGCCCTATGCATTGTTTTTGAGAGGAGGTGGTGCAGAAATATTTAAATTTTGAACCGTTCGTCAATTGCACTTTATCGATTAACAGATAGTGTAGTGTGTATATCCACGGAGAAAAAACCGAAAACACAGACAAAGTGTAGCAGAGAGGATTGGAGTGTATCCGTTTATAAAGAACGTACAAAACCCATATATACTCGTTGGGGAAAAAGAAGATTCAAAATAAGTTTTTCATAACTAATTTTTGTTGATCTGATTATTTTAGAATACATGTTTGATTTACCTTGATAATTAAATAATTTGATTATAATTTATAATGGAAGTTCTTTTCAAATATAAGTCAAGTATAAATACTTATATTTTTTTATTATATATTTGAAATACGTGTAGGTGAGCAAATCACTCACATGAGTGTAAAGGCATTATATTTTTCCCCTACAACGGGTGTTGGCCTATGCGCATAGCACGGGTCTCTTCCAATAGCTCCCAACTAGCGGCAGGCACAATGGGTCGAAAGACCTGAGTGCTGCGGGTAACCGCGCCGCCTATCAACAACAACAACAACAAAGGCATTATAAATAAAAGCACGTGTAACGGCAGGTTAATATTGTTTTTAGTAATTCTAACTGTTAATTTTAAAGTAGTATCTGGGTCTGGTTAAAATAGGTAGAAAAAATAAGACAATTGTTGTGATCAGACTATTCATATTGCATTATGTATTTGAAATCGATAGTTGTATCTTTATCACACTCATTGTTTCTAATTAGTGTTGTTAAATTTTATGAAATTTATAAAATTAAAATATTTCAAATTGTGTAAGAATTTTTTTGAAATTTTGAAAATATAAGAAATGTATGAATGTTTGAATTTCTTATGAAAGTTTCTGATATTTTTGAAAATTGATATTGATATTTTGATAATTTTGAAAAAGTTTCAAATTTTTTGTGAATTTCAATTTTGTTTTTTATTGTATTGTGCAGTAAAGTAATAGTTTAAATATGTTATCACTGTTATCAGGTTAAATTATTTGATTCACATTAAGGCTACCGCAACCGGGCCATACAGCCTGTGAAAAACGGCGTTTTACTTCAATCCCACCGCCTTCATTTTTAATATTTTTTATCCGAATTTTTTTTACCTGAAAATACAACATTCTATCTATAGATCGACTAGAAAACATTTTCAATTTTGTTCGCCAATTTTTCTAAAAAAAATACTAAAGACGGCTCAAAATGGCTTTTTTCAAATGGCTATACCTTCCGTTAGAAAAGGATTTTCGAAAATGTTTTCTAGTCGTTCTCTAGGGAAACCTTTTGTCCATAAACACTCTAAATTTCAATGTTTTTCGTTAAGAAATGTAATAGTTACAATTGAATTACGAAACCAATATTTGGACGTAAATAATCGCCAGAGTTTATTACATAGTGCAGCCGAGCTGTGCCGCGTATTCCCGAGACCAGTACAGTCAGTGGAGCAATCAAACATACTCGTATCGTATACGTATACCTACCTAGGAGTGCAGGTCGGCTGGAGCGTTTTCCCACAATTTAAGAAATTTACTTAACTTTATACAAACATACAAACTGTATACTCCCTGAATTAGTAGATCCCCGTCACACGAGAAACTTACCAATACGGGAACGTGACTATATTCTACAGGTCCAGAAAAGAAAACATGAACAAAAGCAAGAACAACAAGTCAAGAAAAGGAAAGGGAAATCTGTTAGAAGGCAACTTTTTAAGTTATAAGGAGCAAATGAGCAAGTGCATAGTTTTGAATTAAAAGTAAGGTATAATTATATGTATGTGTGTAATTTTATTTATTTTTAGTAGTATATTTCAACTTACTTACTTTAAATTACTTATATCTAAATACCCTCAATGGAGAGTATCATAATTCATAATAAAAATTTATAATTTTACGAATATGCAATATAGCTGTCCTGCAAGCTGAGCACACTTATTTATTTATTTATTTATTTATTTAATACAACTGTCTAATTCAGGGAGTATACAGTTTTTATAAAAGTTTGATAGTTTTGGTTCCATCTTTAACCAAAAATCTTTTCTTCTATTTATATAGGCTATTTTCATTGGCTGGTTATGGCCTGTCCATACTGCAAATATACAACCTTTTCGATCAGTGATTTGCAGTTGCCCTTGAATTAGGTAGTAAACTCCCAATTACAGTACAGGGAAAAACAATATGTTCAAGCTTATGTTCTCTTTATGCTGTGGATATGTTATACTGTATTTCCTTTTACTACTACAAATAAATAAAATTACATAGAAATATATTACTGTTATTTCAAAAGTGTTGCGGGTGTATTTGCTGATTTGCTCCTTATGTGAAGCCGCGGAATATACCGGGTCCCACCGGGAACCAAATCAATGTACAGGGTGACCCATTCGTCTGGGATTCCTTTATTTCTCCACTATTATCAACTTTAGAAAAAAATATCTAATACAAAAGTTTTCAAAAATAATAAGGGCTATAATTTAAAATTAGTTACAGATTTACAGGGTGTTGGCATTCTTCCACACCTATAAAAACTTTCTTATTTTAAACGGAACACCCTGTATATTATTAGCTCATTGAATTCCTCATCGCAAGTGCTTTCACTCCATATAACATTTGTTATAGCTAAACTTTATAGTTTCGAAGATATTTAATATTTTGTGTAAAAAATGACAAATGCAGACTTTGGTGAAAATAATAGTATCTTCCTTAGTTTTTACATTTCGATAATAAATATTGGTATTCGTTTAGTATAAGCCATGGCGAATATTTTGCTGCATATAAATATTTTATAAATTATACAGGGTGTTAATAATCTCGTAGCAAAATTGGAAAACTGTAAGGGCCAATATCTCGTTTATTTTAAATGGAACACCCTGTATATTTTTAATGGATCAGATTCAGAATTGAAAACTCTATCGATCCATATTATTATGTTATATACCCAAAGATAATAGTTTTCGAGTTATTTTGAAATTTAAAATATTTTACTCTTTGGTTACAAGTAAACATAAATTATGAGCCTAGACATTAGTCAAACACAAGTTAGTAAGTGTTTAAAGGATAACAAATTTCATCCCTACAAGATTAAGTTACATCAAGCTCTACGTCCAAATTACTTTGAAAAACGGCTACAATTTTGCGAACAGATGTTGGAAATAATAAACAATGAAGAAATATTTCTAAATTTTGTAATGTTCAGCGATGAAGCAACGTTTCATAAAAATGGAAATGTGAATCGTTGCAATTTTCATTTTTATTCAACAGAACAACCAAATTTTTTGAGAATTGTCAATAATCAAGGCTAATGGACTATAAATTGCTGGGGATCAATTTTAGGAGAGCACATAATAGGTCCATATTTTTTTGAAAATCTACTTACAGGAGAGACATATTTAGATTTTTTACAAAATTACCTTTTGGAATATCTATCTATTGGATGATATTCCCTTAAATATCTTACCAAGACTATGGCTTCAGCAGGATGGTGCCCCCGCGCACTATAGCGTTAATGTAAGGAATTTTTTGAACGGACATTTTCCAAATAGATGGATTGGTCGAAGGGGTCCAGTAAATTGGCCTGCGCGTTCTCTAGACCTTACATGTCTGGATTTCTTCTATGGGGATACGTCAAAGATAGAGTATACAGCATGTCTCCGACAGCGGACGATATGAGAGAAAGAATTAGACATTGCTTCTGGAACATTACACCAGATATCCTAAGAAATGTGCAAGTTTCAGTTCGAACAAGACTTGAACTGTGCATTCAGCAACAGGGTGGACTGTTTGAAATGAAATAAAATAAAATTTAACCAGACTGTTATTGTCTAAGCGTAGGTATCTTTAGAAAGGTTGAGCAAAATCTCATTTATATTAAAAAGATCAAAAATTTATTTTTATTACATTGTACTGATAACTTTTAAAAATATCATGTTACGTTAGTTATTTATTTGAATAAAAAAAATATTACAAGAGTTTGATTTAAATAATGATTTTAATTATGATTTAAATTCACTTGATAAATTTTGTTTTCCAAGGCATCTAGGCTCATAATTTATGTTTACTTGTAACCAAAGAGTAAAATATTTTAAATTTCAAAATAACTCGAAAACTATTATCTTTGGGTATATAACATACTAATATGGATCGATGGAGTTTTCAATTCTGAATCTGATCCATTCAAAATATACAGGGTGTTCCATTTAAAATAAGCGAGATATTGGCCCTTACAGTTTTCCAATTTTGCTACGAGATTATTAACACCCTGTATAATTTATTAAACATTTATATACAGCAAAATATTCGCCATGGCTTATACTAAACGAATACCAATATTTATTATCGAAATGTGAAAACTAAGGAAGATACTATTATTTTCACCAAAGTCTGCATTTGTTATTTTTTACACAAAATATTAAATATCTTCGAAACTATAAAGTTTAGCTATAACAAATGTTATATGGACTGAAAGCACTTGCGATGAGGAATCCAATGAGCTAATAATATACAGGGTGTTCCATTTAAAATAAGAAAATTTTTATAGGTTTGGAAGGATGTGAACACCCTGTATATCTGTAACTAATTTTAAATTGAAGCCATTATTATTTCTAAAAACTTTTGTATTAGATATTTTTTTCTAAAGTTGGTAATAGTGGAGAAATAAAGGAATCCCAGACGAATGGGTCACCCTGTATATATCGAAAACTATTCATAGGAAAATTTTGAAAATTTGACAGTATGTATACTAATGTCGATGGGTGCAACTCGCCTAAGATATTTTCAAGGTGGTGGCACTTCCGGTTATACTGGAAGTAGGTGTCAACTTGCCTATTTTCAATGGAATACACTATACAGGGTGTTACAAAAGTCCGGGCCGCTACTTCAGGAGCATAAGAAAAAAAATAAGAAAATTGTTCAAATACATTTTTTCTCTAAATTATCTCTTGACAATATCTCTGGCAGATATTGTCAAGTACAATTGTTTTCTTTACGATCAGTTTGTATGGCCAACTTATTTTTTCTTATCCAAATTAGTTAGAATTTCGAAGACGGGATAGGATTATTTAAACGCTTTTTTCTCTGAAACGCTTACTTTTAGCGACTTTAAGAAAGAGTACCTTTTTTGTATAAAAAATGTTGCTTTTTACGATTATGGCACTTTCGTGTCGAAACTTTGCAATACAAAAAAGTTACGGCAAAAAATAATTGCGGGCACCCCCCTACACACCACGCTACTGCTTATTTAAAAAAATCTGTTACATGAGAATATGCCTCATCCAATTCTTTAACTGCTTGCCCAATTTCATGACTTTGCGACTAACCGTTAACTTTTTGTAATAAAAAAACCACTTTAGAGGCGCCATCTTCAAATGGTCATATCTCCGTTAGGAGGCAATTTAGAGAAAAAATGTATTTGAACATTTTTCTTATTTTAATGTGTAGAATATGCGCCTCAAGCAGCAGCCCGGACTTTTGTAACACCCTGTATATTATTTTATTTCTGGATGTAAATTTCTAAACATATTTCATGTAGGATGTCCTATACCTATCTTCAACTGTTTTTGAAATATTGACAGGTGAATATTGACATTTTGCAACGTTGACACCCTGTAAAATCCAAACGATTGGAGATCAAGCAAAACAGTTTGCACATTCCTATTTTACCTTTTCATAAACTATCGTCTGACACTAATTTCAGATTTAGCCAGAAATTAAAAATTTCCTTAAAATTTTTAAAATATTTAAGTATAATTTCTATATTTTAGGCGAGTTGCAGCTATCGACGTTAGTATACTGTCAAATTTTCAAAATTTTCCTATGAATAGTTTTCGATATATAGATTGATTTGGTTCCCGGTGGGACACCCTGTATATCGGAATCGGATGGACGCGACGGTATGTAGCGGAAAATAGAAAGTAGGTAAACTCTTTCTAATATCAGCTGACACATTAAAAAAAATTCCGACAAACGACACACGTGCGTAAATAAAGAGGCCGCCATCGAAGTGCAGGTGTTTCCTTTGTCGAAATTTTTTATAATGTTTCAACTGATATTAGAAAACTACATGTATTGTTACACCCAACGCAAATTCACGCGACGGCAATGCAAAAATCCGCTAATAGTCTGGCTGTTCGTCGACTACGTACTGTTCGTCGGATTGCGATATATATGGATTTATTTATAACTGCATGTGTTTTTATGTGATAAGCAAAATTATTATTATTGTTATTATTACTTTTATTATTATTATTATTATTATCTTGGCTACATGCCAAATCAAAAATTTCAAAAATAAATAATATAAATTCTTTATTCTCTTATTTGCCTGCGTACCCCCTTTATAATTTTATAAAAAGGGATTATGTTAAAAAATGCGATTCGCCATCTAAATATCACTTAGGTTCATTCATTAGGTTTCAAAATATCCTGCAAAGTAGAATTCATCACCTATTATTTATTATTAATTATTTATTATTAATTATTTATTATTAGTCATTATTAATAGTAATATCAGTAACAACCAATATCACAGTTATACTGGTTGCAACTCTAGGAGAGCATCGAATTTCCAATGCAGTATTAATTTTTAATTCTCCTATGTATTCAGCCGTTTTGTGCTTGCTATCCGGACTGTACTCGGGAATAGTTATGTGCGTTCTAGTGGTGGGGTATCTGAACGATATGAAACGGCGAAAATCGTACACGTGCTTGCGCTTCCGGTGCTCTTAAGCTTATTTGATACATAATAATAATACATAAGAAAATACAAAAAGTAAAGAACTTGTTTTAAAAACAATTGTGTAAATTAATTGCAAGTGCAACACGCACGTTTCACCTAAACAAATGAACCAAAACCTGTGTTTCCACATACACATCAAAAAATGAATTTATCCTCTGGCTCTTTGATTTTTTGACCCAAGGAAAATTTATTGAAATAGATTCACTGCTTTGTGTTGCTATACAGTCTGTGCTATAATATTGAGAAAAACGTTTTTAAACCAATATTTACAAATAATTTGCTTGTGAAAATATTTCCAAATCACTAGTTTTGTCTTTTAACATTAACTCAAATAGTACCTAATCTATGAATCAAATTCCAGATGATAAGGCTTTCTGAGGATCTTAGGTTAGTAGATGGTCTTTCAAAATTTTACTGGAAACAATAAAAATTTGAAGTTTCTAAATATGTTTTGAAATATTTCATAATTGCATAAATTTAGAAATTTTAGCGAGATTCCGCTAAACCTCAAACTTCAATTTCAAATTTCATTTTAAATTTCACTTGCTTACAACACTATTTTTAATCCTATCCTTTTCTAATCCATCTATTTATGTTGAATCAAGCAATAAAAATCATCTAAATCCACTATTTTGGTTTATAAATTTTGGAAGTTATTTCAAATAGTTGAGAATATTCCTTCTGAGACAAAACTGAGACCTTTCCGGAAATATTATTTACAGAACAATGAGGAGTGTGCTAAAGATGAACTTGTCGGTTTGATATTAAATTATGCATGAAGATCAACCCGCTGATTATATCAATTGTCTTATTTCCTCTAATTTCCACGCTACCAATATCTAAAAATTAAAATAAAACTATTGCTAATATTGTTTATCAATTAATTTTCCTCTATACAGTAAGGCAATGGAAAACGTAATCTCAAATTTGCAGTATTTGATATCTCTGAATCATATAATTACTTCTTTTTTCTGATCCCTAACTAATAAATCATTAACTGGTGTTTTCGATAATTCAACCACGTGACTTTTATATGTGATGTTTTTCCAGTTCCTTTATTACACGTTCTTGCCGTACATGCTAGAGTAGCCAGAGTCTTAGCGATGTGGCCAGCTTGGATGACTTTTCAACAACTCTGCGGACTTCCTGCTAAGATACCCGTTACAGCTCTGGCACCCATTGAAAGGGAAGTACCACTATTACTGAGGGATCCCATTGCCCTACTTTTACAATTTGTATTGCTACTACCTTTACATCTGGATCAAAGTAAGTATAAACAGGAGTTTGTACTATAGTGTGAGACTCTAACAAGGTCCACCAAGCCATCAATCCTTAATTGATGAAGAAAATTTTAGAACAGAAAGCAAAATGTACCTTAAAAACACATATACATTTTTAAATTTTATTTGCAATTGGTAACAAATTTTTTCTACAAATCACTATTTAAAGTTCGTTTTACTACCGTTATAAGATTTTTCTTATTTTCCTAGGAACATTTGCATCCTATAGAAAACAGTAAATAATGCATTTAACGTTACCGAAAGCAACTAAATAAAAATAGATACGAGTTATTTATACGAGTAGTAAAAATAGATACCCCTTTGGTCACTGTTGTTCTCTTTATGATGTAAGAAATAAGACAACACAGTCTAAACTCCCATTTAGCCTATGTTGTACACAGTGAATAAAACAAAAACAGTGCAATACCGATCTAGCTCCTACTTGGTTACTCTTGACGTGAACTCCGGTATCAGTTTCTCATCCCACTCAACGGCACACTGATTTTGGTCAGTGCTGCTCTCACTGGATGATTAATTTAATTTCTATTCCAGCGCAACGAAGAAAGTTGTGTACTCTAGCAAAAATAAATGAACTAGTGTTTTGTCATTCGTGCACCATAAAGAGAGCCTATTCTCAAGTCTCAACGATTTCGGAGTTTGGTCACTGTTGTTCTCAACTGACGATATAAACCATATATATAATTATATATATGATATAAACCAAAAGGGTTAGGTATCGGGACATTCTTTAAATTTTTTTAATTATGTAGCCATGAAAGACTATTAAAAACACAAAACATACAATACTACACTATACATATACATACGAAACATATACTAATATACAAAATGTAAAATTTGTAGAAACAATAATTATGTATAACTTAAAAAGTTACAAATACTTGTATCATTATTATGAACTCTTCTTTTTCAGCTTATTTTACAACGACGGTTCAGATGGTTTACAATTTGCTTTATTATCAAGTAGTTGCTCAAGTTTCTTGTGGTCTTACCAGTGCTGAACGGGCTAGGGCAGCTTTTGGTGCTAACCAAGAACAAATAATGAATCTCTGTGACTCACTAAATCTCATAAATGACTGTCTTGGTCAAACTGATTTGTATATGGAAGATGATAGTGCAAGTAGTGGTAAAACACAAGTCAACATTCTAGCTTTAGAACAACAGGTCAGTTGTTTTAAAATTTGATTTTTATTTTATTAAATGAAATACATAATGAGGACAAGACTTAGTAGACTAATATTAGTTCGAAAGAATTATAACAACTAGAAATTTTTTGTTTTTGTAGAATTTCTAAGGAAAGTAGGTAGCATTTAAGTGGTTTACATTTGTGGAGTTAATAAATACCTTAATTTTTTTATTTTTTAAAGAATTTCATAAACCTTTTATTGTTCATAGGTTCAAAAGTTGTGTTTACCGTTTCTTCGAATAGCGTCGCTTCTTAAATATCATCTTTACCAACAACCTCTTCCGGATATCCGCACCGCCCAGAGTGAATTTGTCCGTCTAGTCTATTATCTCGAATTAGTAACGGAGTCAATGGATTGGGGATGTTTCAATGCCTCGGTCGCTTTAAATTGGCCCTCGGATACTAATATGTTTACTGATTCACCACGGTCTTGGTGCAATCAGTTTGCGTCGTTTGTATCAAAGAGCCAAATAGCTGCTAGGAGTTTCTTAGTAGATCAACATATAGTGTGGCATCCACCCAGATTGTTGCAATTGCCTAGGGAGTATGAGAAGATATTTACGGTAAGTGTATGCCTAAGGTGTACAGTGCCTTACAATGATAAAGAGCAACAGTGAATAACTCCGTCAGTACTTTGTTTTGAATTCAGAGCTATAGTGTATTGAGTACATCATTTTAGAATACCCTGAATACTAAAGTGAACACAAACAACTTATGGGAAATGTTGGCGATAATGTGTCAATAATTCAGTGTCAGTAAAGTTACGTTAATAATTCATATATTTAGATTTTGTATAAAAAATGTAAAATAGACAAATAGATATAAATAAATACCTGTAAGTTTCTACAGTTCATTCATAATTTATATTTTAAAATATGAACGTATGCAAATAGGGTAAAAATCCCCTATTCAACAATTCTGATGAGGTTGTTTACCAAGATCCCTAAACAAGTAGGTTACCTCTGTTTCGAGAAAAAATTCTATTGGTTAAATTGAGGCTACGTCATCTGGCGTCCAGAAAGCCGCGAAATTTTGATATGATTACTGGTAAATATTGCATTTCATGATGCTTAAGAGTATAATTTTACTATAACAGTTTAAAATACATGTATTGCATACATGTATACATAACGTATACATAACAAAACGTTTTGCAGGTAAACATTAAACCGTAAAATCAATAAAAAATACATAACACAACTACAAACTTTTATGCGGACCTCCTAGATATGGTAGGTATATGTGTATATTAACAATGTAGATATGATATGAATGATCTATCAAATTCAGAAATCAATACTAGTAGGTATAAATTAGTGACTAGTGCAAAATACTTATATCATACAATTTCAGAACTTTAAGAAATGACATGAAAATGTATATATAGTTATTTTGTCTTGTACCGATTCTAAATGGTTTGAAAATAATAGAAACGAAAAACCCCAATAACCTATTAAGAATAATACATTTTCTTATTCACTTTTAATTAAGTTTTAGGTATAACTACAGATATTTTATTTTTATTATGTAACTCAAATTATATTTGATCACATGTAACTTATTAGGAGATATTAGGAAATAAATGTAGGTATATCAGCTTTAAAGTTAACAATTTTGTTAAGCATAAACAATACCTCAAACTGAAATACCGAATGGTGAATGCTTTCGATATATCTTCTGTGGTCCATCTTACAATTTTTTTTCTCCTGAGTAGTAAATCCAACTGACTCTTGCTTAATACTTTTCCTATACATTGATTCAATTGATTATTGGCTTTACTTTCAGTTTCAGTTTTTTTAATACTTTTATGTAATGATTTAATTTCAGTTTTGAGCTTCGTTAGTTACTTGTTTTAAACTATCATAAGCCACCATTGTTTCTTCATAATTCTTTAATAAATTATTATGTTTTGTCTGAAGCTCACAATTTTCAGTTTGAGTAGAAACTTCCTGGAACTTTGATTCAATTACCGATGTGTTCATTATTTCTTCAACATTTAATAAATTCTCAACAATAGTCTTGTTTTTTCTTTTTTCTAATCTCTTCTATCTATCAATATTCTTACTATTAGATACTGCACAAAGTTTTGTTTTTGGTAACATCAATGAAGGCACCACTAAAAAATGGTAACAATAATTTTCTGATTTTCATAAAACAAATAATCGTACTAACCTGACTCTTTTAAAAGCTTCTTTGCAGGCACTTTTAACAATTCGGCTTTTAAATCTCCGTTTATAGTCAACAACTGTAAAATGATCAGAGCAGACTAAGCTAGATCGAGAATTCCATTTATCAGCTCGACTACATTTTTGTATCCACATTGCATTCACAACTGGATTTTTCGGAAACCTGTGATATAACACATCTTTGTTCAGAGCTTTGGTAATTTCCAGACTATTATGGCATGTAGCAACAGCACATCGACACCCTGGCATCTTGCTGAATGATCAAATTATTTTATATTTTCATCCTACATAAAACATTACAGCCTCGGTCACTTTAAATAATGAGATAGCCCAAGCATTTGGGGCGGAATAGTTTTTAAATGAAGGACAACGTAATTTGACAGAAATTATTGCTGGTTTACTTACCTAAGTGCTTATTTATTAATCTATTGTAATTCTACACTTGGTTCACAAAACAGGATCAGGATTGACAGATTATTCAGTTCTTGTCAAATGTAAACACATTAGGACATTATGAGAGAGACAATGATGTACATAAAAAGAGTGAGAGGCAAGGTCGCCAGATGACGTCGCTCATCCCGGTGTACACCGCAACACCCTCTCCTACAAACATAGAACTGAGGTAATCTACTTGTTTAGGGATCTTGGTTGTTTACATCTTTTTAGATGACATTTTATAATGGCAATGTAACCTCATTTTTATTGACAGATGATAACAAAATTATTTTCATTTTCAGTTCTATTTTGAGTAAATAAGTTTAAATGTACATTTAAACTTCTATAGTAAACCAAAAATTTGTGTGAGCTTTTGGAAGGGAATATTCACAAGTCCATTACGTATCTTATGAGGCTTTAAATAAAAATCTGACAGTAAAACGTCTTTCTTAATTAATATCCACTAACAAGAAATTGGAACAATATTTTTTTATTGTTCATCCTCTAACTTTGTGTACTTATCTATTTTTTTAAATCTTCTAGTACTACCATGAACGACCGTGCAGTCAGTGCCATTCTGTAGCCCAAGAGACAAGTATATGCTTACTATGTGGAACTATAGTATGCCTTAAGCAAAATTGTTGCAAACAGCAAAATGTATGCGAAGCTGTTGCACATGCTGCGGAGTGTGGAGCAGGGACTGGAGTATTTTTAGTAGTCACTTCGACTTACATAATTGTTATTAGGGGACACAGAGCCTGCCTCTGGGGATCATTATATTTAGATGATTTTGAGGAAGAAGATAGAGACTTAAAGTAAGTAGCTCTATGAATATTTTATTTTTTATTTGGCAGTTTTTAAACACATTTTTATTTATACTTATATACTAATAATTGGTTTAGCGTGTTTCGGCTAAGAAATATCTCGTTATTCATTTGCATGTAATTGCTATAGATGGTGGTATAGATTAACTTTAAAGTTGTTAGTGATTTAATTAGCTTGAATGTTCAAAATTCACATAATTTCAGTGACTGTGAAAGGGTATGTGAGTGTCATACTTCATAGTGGAGTCCACGAGCCTATCAAAGTCTTCTAGAAATGATTTTCATTTGCACTTTCAGATTAAAAGCTAAAACCAATTTTAGATGATTCCCCACCCTTAGAACTATCAAAATCCCGAAGGCGTCAAAAAAAGTCCTGTACGGGGTGGTTGTAGGGGGTGAAATGTGAAAATTACCCTAAAAATGATTTTTGGATATTTGGAACTAGAAAAACAGCTGAATAGTTACACATAAGTACCATTTACCTCAGAACACTGGAAATATAAAAAAAAATTATTGATTATTCCATAAAGCACGTTGTTAAATGGGAGAGCTTAAGACTTAAAGCGCTGTGGTGAAAAGTGTCTAAATATTTTAGTCATGCTCTACATCTAACCTACTGTAACATTTTTATATGTGATCCAATAAAAAAATACCCTTTAATAACATTGTAGAGCAGAGTTTCCAGAGTGTAGGATATTTCACTTTTTCATTTGGATGATTTGCAATTTTTTTACGAATTTTTATTCGAGCGCGCGCATGGGCCTGACTAAGGTCGAATATTGCTTGCGTTATCCACAGTCGCAGATCATTATCGTCGAATATCGCTTATTTCTCTCTTGTGTGGCTGTTTGATTTTTGTTTAGGAATATTGAGCGTTGAAGTGATATTTTGTATGGATAAAAGGACAGGTGATTTTTAAAAATAACCGATGAAATGATGAAATCTGGATAAAAGTTGGGACAACAAACAATGTACGATATATAGCAGTACATGAAATTAATATAAATCGCTCCACAACTGCTAACAAAATAGAATCATCATTTGGTCAAAACATTATAAACTATTGGTCTTTATTTATAAAAATAAACAATTACTTTGTAATTTTGTAATATTCGGCTTAAATTTGTAAAATAAGGGCAGCTTTTCTGGGCTTCTTCAACCATGTTTGTTCCTATCGCCCTCTTTATTCGATTTAAGTTAACAGAAAGAGAAAGAGTTACAATTAGAGGTCTAGGATGAACTTCAAATAATTTATTATTTCCAATTAAGTTGTTTATTGTAACTTGCATTGTTTAGAAATACCTACTTCAGATTTTTAGTATACTTTTTTGTCTGATAAAAAAGAGGATATTTAGCATAAAATGTGTATATATATATATATACCTGATATAAATTTGAACTTTAAAAAGAGGACTTGTCCGGTTAAAAGAGGACGTCTGGTCACCCTAGGTGCGATTTAGGTACCTACAAGTCAATTCGTCGGCCTTCGGAAAAATATGTTGGAAAATGTATTTATGTACCATGATTTGCTAAGTAGGATACTATTGGGGCTTTGAAATTAATTGGAGATATATTCAAACAACATAATATGCTTCAATTTGCTGTCACGTTATATACAACTTCAGATACCAGTTGAATAAGTCATTTACGCAGCATTATGGCTTCTTCAAAACCTATAAACAAACTACTTCCCATCGACGATAGTCTTTATCAGCACTGTAAATACATACATGTATTTACAATTTTTCGAATAAGATGAAAAGAACATTCCCTTTTTATATTTAAATATCATGTCTCAATGTTTCTAATATTTTGGAAAAAATAGACTTATCTTAGATAGATAGACTTAAATAGACTTAAAATAGACTAATTAAAAATGTACTTTTCTCATTAGTTGCATTTCAACTATTTTAAACAAAAATGAAAAATATTTAAAACCCAGACAATTTTTTAATTTTATATTATTTAATATTCATTTAAATAAACAAAAGATAAAATGTATATCAAAGCAAATTTATCATCATCTTCATCAGAAAATATCGGGACATGTGTCATTGTTGGCTGGTAAGGATTTGTAGAATTCCCAAAATATATCTGAAATATAAGGTATTAGTTGCATTAGATTAGCTTTCTTTCTTTTTTTCAGAAATTGGAACTGGACTAACATTAAAATGGATTTCCAGTTTCAGTCTTTTCTTAATTTGAAGTTCATTTTTTAGGGAATGGTGAATTGGTGCATCCGTACGTTTTCTTGTCTTTTCAATAAGTGTATTATAAGTAGTATAAGTGGTATTAAAAACTTGTGATTTATTACTTTAAGTATTGGAATGTGATTTTAAGATAGAAAAATACATTCCTATCAAATGAAAATTTTTATTTTCCTCTGGATTCCATTTACCTATACACACTAATTTTACACACTGTAATATTTAATACTATGTATTAAACGTTATACAAACGTTGTATATGTATATGTAATATGTAATACTACGTTAATATCCGAAAAGTTTTGTGGACGATTTGAGATATGTTATCTTTTTTTGACAATCACAGAAAATTTTTATTTTTATACGAAAGGATAAGGTGAGTTATCTCTACAGGAACATTTTTAAGGGACTATATAGGCTCGAAATGAACCTAAGTTTAGTAACATTTTTTACTTTAAATGCGATATCCCTTTTCACCCGGAAGAAAGATTTGATTGTGTAATGCCGAAATTTCAATATATTCCAATTTGACCAAAATTGGACTTATTTCCTTTTTCCCGGACACCACAGAAGTGTCGACCTTTATACGCCAGAGGACGTATCGGCGGAATTGAAATCCCATTAAATTTTCTAAAGTGCCCCTAATTCTTATTATTTATGATTTTCATGTTACATATATGTATTTATGTATTATAATATATAAATTTAAAAATTATATTTGTGGTACCTGTTAGTTTTTCATATAGTATTTCAACAATTATATACTTAATTTTAATAGATCTGTTCTTGCAATACAAGCAGTCCGGAATGGTGAGAAAGTGTCAAAAACAATCGCCCAACAAAACTGTTCACAGACGTTAAACTGACAGACATTAAAAAATGCACTCTCCGCATGTAAAAAAGTAAAAAACCGTTTTCAACCATCAGAAACTTCTGCAAGAGCAGACCTAATCTTTGCACAAAAGAGAAATAAGCGTCATTCGACCTTAATGAGCTCCAACTCTGGGTAACGCAAGCGATATTCGACCTTAGTCAGGCCCATGCGCGCGCTCGAATAAAAATTCGTAAAAAAATTGCAAATCATCCAAATGAAAAAGTGAAATATCCTACAGACTCGAGAAACTCTGCTCTACAATGTTATTAAAGGGTATTTTTTAATTAGATCACATATAAAAATGTTACAGTAGGTTAGATTTAGAGCATGACTAAAATATTTAGACACTTTTCACCAGAGCGCTTTAAGTCTTAAGCTCTCTTCGGGATTTTGATAGTTCTAAGGGTGTGGAATCATCTAAAATTGGTTTTAGCTTTTAATCTGAAAGTGCAAACGAAAATCACAATTTGAGTTTCCGTGGACTCTACTATCAAGCCATTTTTCTAATATTTATTGTGAGAGTGAAACTTTCTAATGATTCTGTTAAACAATAAATCACAGTTTTCACATTTTTCAAGTTGAAAGTAAATATTTGCCTCCAAGCAAGACTAAATTTACTTACAGGGTCCTAGAAAAATCATTCATACCTATTTGAAGGAAAATGATTTTTCCATCTTGCTAAACTTGAAGTAACAAAGATAGTTTACATACTTTTGGGTGGAACAGTTTACTTTCAACCTTTTCAGTAGATGAACAAATGGCTATACAAAAATAATGACAGCATGACAAATTGATGTAGATCTGAAGTGAAGTAAAATAAAAACAAATCGGGATATGACTATAATTATAAATTATATAATAGGTAGTGTAGGTATTAATTGTTAATAATTGATTATAAAATATTTCGTTTGCTGGAATATCAAATTTATTTAGAAGAGAAAACTAAAAGAAGTTCACTTAGGTTATAAAAGGTTATGTAATGAAAATATATCTAAAGATGATTCATCCTCCATAATGTAAAAGCTTATTCTCTACCAGAAACGTATCTTCTCTACCAGAAACGATTTTATGTGAGTTGCAGACAATCTGAAAAAAATTGTTTTAGTCTGTTTTTTATCAATAAGATAGAGAATTTACATTGTCAATCATATAATATAATAATTTATAGCTTAAAAATATATTTAAAAATGGAAGGTTTCCATAGAAAATATATAGTGAAAAATATTTTTAGTTTTCTTGGCTAATTTTGAGCCGACAAAAAATCCGGCTAAAAATGGAAAAAATAATATTTCTTTTTATTAAATTTGTTGCAATCTTCTGGTTAATTTGATACCAAATAATGTGATGTTCAAGTTATTATTTAAGAATTATTAAATAACAATTTTGTCATGAAAAGGTCAATTTAACCGAGTCGAAAATGGCATTTGTTTGTAATTCATTGTAGTTTCTCTTAGGATTACACCATCTTTAAAATAACAAAAACCAGGAAACCAGAAGTATACAAATTGAATATTCAAAGTGCAGTATCAAGGCAATCTTCTAAAGTTAGCCCCAATAAAACCACTATATAATGTGCAATAAAATAAATATTTGATAAATTAACTAAATTTCATGAGTGTACTGCCAGTACAACCACTGATGAAATTTAGTTAATTTCTAAAAAAAAGTGGCATATTATGCAAAACTAATAATGGCAAAGTGAAAAGACAAGAACTGAACGTAACATAATTTTAATTTTAGTTTGAATTTTTTAATTCTAGTTTTAAGGTTATATGTTTTCTTCAAGTTTTTCAAATATGATCTGAATCCTGTCCCTGTATGTTTTACATGTTTTTTTTTAATTGTTTCTTTCAGTAATTTTTCTTTATTGAAGTTTGTCAATTTTTTTAGACGTGGAAAGCCATTATACCTCAGTAAAGATAGATACCAACTTTTAGAACAGCAGTGGTTGGCACATAGGTTTGATCATACGAAGAAAACATGGGTGCATCATCGAAATGCTCTCTAAAGGTAACACCAATGGATAATACAATGAGATTTTTATTACTTTGTAATAAATATTTTTTAATGATGTATATCTATTACTTTATAAACTGTGATAAGTCAAGAATCCATAACATTATGATATTAGTAGACTATTTTATTCCCTTTATTCTTCTAACCTTTATGTCAGTTTCTGTATATTTTCACATTGTTTACTATTCTAGTCTATTTTATTTGTGACTACACTAACATTATGTCCTATATGAAGATGCGTCACTAGTATATACAATATTTAAAAAATTATATTGATTTTTTTTCTGGGGTGTTTTTATAATTGGGTATGTTTAAGTACATTAGACAGTTTTAATTGTGGGGGAGTGGTTTTTCTATGCCATAGTAATATGACATCAGAATATTTTCATTAGTCTGATTGGTTCATCCTGTATATATTTATAAAAATTTAATAAGTATCAATTTTACATTATTAATTTCTAGAAATCACTCCTTCATAATGTTAATAAGGAATTTTAAAAATTGATGATTGAACACATTTAATACAGTTTAAAAGCTATGTTGTATATAATTTTTACTAGTTTCTAAACTCTTGATACCAAGTGTATTAGAAACTAGGAAGCTTGTGATACGTAATTAACAGTGCTTAGTAAATATAAATATACAAGGCAAAACAATACAGGTTTTTTTTTTGTTGAAGAACTTGTGAATTTGTTTATAAATAGCAAATATTCTTTATTTATTGTATAGATATGGTTAATGATCAAATTAATTGTTAAGAACTTATTTAGTTATGTGGTTAATATTACTGTAAACCAATAAAAATAAATAATAATGTCTTAATCGAGTTCCACAATTTCGTGTTTTTTTTATCATGCTCATATATAGAATGTACAGAATGAGAGTGTGGAGGTTACCCAAGTGCCACAGGTATATTTAGCAAATATAATTCAAATAAATAACTGCAAATTGTATACAATTAATTTTTTAAATATACAGGATTATTCAGAACTCATCTCTAAAACTTTGAGGATATGTGCATCCTTCAATAAGAAATCGATATCACCAAAAAAATTTATAATAAAAGGCTTAGGATTTCCCGTAAACAATGTTTAAAGTTCTACTATTATAAAGGACTACGAAGCTGGGCAACTGTATTTCAACATGTCTGATATATCACATTCCTTCAAAAAACAGTAAACAACAGTTTTTGTACCTGGCGAATACAGTTGGAGTGGGGATAATATCTCTTATTGTCTATGCAGTCATCAGTCTTTCTGTGTCGTCTCTGTGCGGGTGTTTTACTTATCGAGTGTTAACTAAAATTTTCAAAATAGCTCATGTGTACAGTAATGCTGAGTTAATGGACATGATTCTTATTTATGGCGAAGTTGGACAAAATTCATTGGCAGCTTCGCGCTTGTATGCGGAACGATTTCCCAATCGACACATCGACAGTTAGGTTTTGTGAGTGGTTGTTGCAGCAAAATGCTGAAAATCCCCAATTTACTTAATAATTTGCTTTTACAAGATCAGCAACCAGGAGGAACATTCGGTTTAGTGCGGCAAAATTGGATAAGGCGTGCCCAAAATTGTGTACAAGTCGAGGAATATTATTTCGAAAAGCTTTTGTAACAAGGTAGGTATGTGCAAGTTTTTTATTCCTAAATTTCACGTTTCTAATACTTAGTAATCAAGTAGCGCAGTTCTTCAAAATTAGTGTATTAAATTTTATTCATTTTAAAGACACGTCACTTTGGTCAGATCTATCTATCTTTAAGTTTATTTTAAAGTAAAAATGCTGCAAATCTTTTTTGCGCCAGGTGTCGGTATACTCTCAGATCTTCCGAAGTTTTTTGTGCTAGCCTATTTGCATTGTCAGTCCCAAGGTCACTCCATTACAGTGGACCAGTGTCCAGCGGCGTGCAAAATTTTTAAATAGTTTTAAGACCCCGCCAAAAAATTTTTTTTTTGCACTACCACATTTGTACATGTATGTTGAACATCCCCAAATTTTATTATGGATAAGTTCTGAATAACCCTGTATATAAGATATACTATCATTTTGTCAAAAACTACTTTTCTGAGGAGGTTAATACCTCCAGTATTAAATGTGCCAAAGAATGTTTTTCATGTGTAGAGTAGAATTCAATAATCAATAATGCAATAAAAAAGCTGCAATCAAAACAAAGTTCTGGTAAATTTCTGGTATTTACGGAGAGGGTATATGCACTATTATTCAACAGTTAATCCATTCCGGGAAGTTCAAAACCAAAACCATTGGTTGCTTAATGCATGGTGTGGAATAAAAAATCTTAGAGTTGTTGGTCCTTATTTTTTCCATGAACCACTTAACGGGCCTAGATATTTAAAACTTCTTTCTTTAAACAAAATGAATTACCACAGCTTCTTGAAGAAGTTGATAACATTGAAAGGGAACAAATGTGGATTCAACAAGACGGAGCTCCTGCCATTACCATTGGGAAGTTCGGGAATTTTTAAACAATCATTACCCACAAAAATGGATCGGTAGAAATGGATTCATTGGGTGGTCCCCTCGATCATGTGACTTAACACCTTTAGATTTCTTTTTGTGGGGCTACATTAAAGATCATGTTTATGTGAATTCCCCTACAACACCAGAAGATATGGAAAATAGGATACGAGATACCTACAGGACAATAACACCTTTTATGCTAAGGAACATGCAAGAAAATATAGTAAAAAGACTAAACTTTTGTATCCAAGTAGACATAGGCATATTTTTGAACATTTATTGCGCCACAATAATTAAAAATAAGTTAGTAGGGAAATTATTATTTATATTTGTTTATGTTTCCACAATAGCGTAAGTGTAAAAATGAATAAAATCAAAATAACTTGCATATTATTAAAACTAGCTATATGACATCCTCAATAAAAGTTGAAGGGTTTTGTAAAATATATCAGAAAAAATAATAATATACAGGGTGTGCCATTTAAAACATTCGAAATTTTTAAGTTAAAATAGTCGAAATGTATAAATTTATTTTGAAGGCCCTGTAGCATCTAACTCAAATTTATTTACATATACCTTTTTTGTCATCCTTATAGAATGTTTGTACCAAATTTGAGTATTCCACCTTCAGAAACAATGGCGGTACTGTCAATTTTTTATGAGAGTAGTAAAAACTAATATTTTTCTAAAAAAATTAAAGTATTAGAAAAACTACTGGATTTAGGTATATGACATTATTAACAAAAAAGTTATAGAATTTCATGTAAAATCTAAAAACAAATTAAAAAATAGGGTGTTCCCTTTAAAAGAACTTGTGATATTCGCCACGGTTTTTTGAACCACCCTGTTTACTCAAAAATAATTTTAAACTGTGCACCTTAATATTCTATAAAACTTTTGTATTTAATGTTTTTTCATAATTCTCGAAACAAATGAGATAATGAACTTTACTCTATGGTTGACTCACCCTGTACAGGGTGTCAACCATAGAGTAATATTATTAGAGCAAGATATTTAAATTTAAAGAAAAAAAATCTTTAAAAAAACACCTGCTCAAAAAATCTCGGCCAAACAAAAGACAACCAAAAAAATGTAAACTAGGTTTATTTCGTTAACAAATGACTTCACTGAATCGATATTACCTTATTAATATACAGGGTGTTTTTGAGAGATGGCTCAAACATGTATATATTAAATCTCCAGAAAATCGAAAACTTCTTATGGAAACCCTATGTATTATTATATTTTTGGATTCTCTATTAAATTTTAACCATACTCTATAACGTTCCCTATTCTTATTTTGCTTAGTTTTAAAGATATTGACGAAAAAATGGAAAAATGTCAGTTATTAATCATTATCAGCTATTATTAAAAATATCTACTATTATTTGGTATATTATAGTAAGTGTCCCTTAATACTGATTATGAATATATTATTTTATTAAAAACTAATATTTTTTTAAATTATTTCATTAATTAATCAATATAAACAAAACTATATTTGTAACTTGAACCAAACAACTAACAATAATAATAACAAATAACAATAAAAATAATAAATTAAATCAAGTGTCCCATATATCCCTATTTTCAGCTATGCATGTTGTGTATATAACTCCTAGTCCTAGTTCAATTTCCATCCCGATTTTAATCTTTAAATTATCCACATTCACATTATTACTCTGAGTTTGATAAACTTGAGCTTTCAATGTACCCCATGAAGAGTATTCAAGTTAAATCTGGGCTCCTCGGCGACTATGGGATGGTCCCATTTGGCCCTATCCATTCCACAAAATGGTTGTTAATAAAATTCCTTACAACTGCAGTATTGTGGCATAGAGCTCCATCCATCTGATAGATGATCTGATTGGCATCTTGTTCAGCATCCAATAAAGGTAAAATGAAAGTTTGTAATGAATTAAGGTACCTGGGACCATTTAAGTATTGTAGTTTTGCAAATTTATGCCTAATATTTATTAATTTGCATGGACAAGTAAATTATGGATCTGGCCATATTCAAATATCTACTGGTCTCTTGAGATTTTTCAGGGATTTCCTTAAAATATAGCAAGCTCTTTTGTTGCGACTACTATTAAAACATTGCGCAATTTATACCTTTTTTTATATTTCACAATACCGTAATTTCGTAGATCTTGTTCAATTCACTGAAAAATTAGGGATTTTCCGGGATTCTTATTCCAGGAAATGCTTGCTTATAAGTTCTTATTGTAAGAGCAACACTTTTGTTATTTTTAATATAGTACCTACTCATACATATCTAACCTTCAGAATACATTTGTCACAATTTGCATGAATCTGCTAATCTACTTTAAACTGACAACTACAGTTTCACATTTCATTATACATTTTTTTTCTTTTTATGGCACACTCAATAAAATCAGTGACTATAGATTCTTTCTATACTCACTGATAAAATTTAGTTAACGCTAATAGATCAAGTACCTACGTTACGAGCATGAGCTTATGGAGCTCGTAACTTATGGAGTAAAAAAAGTATTAGTAGGGCCACAGAATATAGTGTATAATTCTGTGGTAGGGCGTTTAAATTTTAACAAATATTTAGAGGTGATTAAAGACGAGCTAACCATTAAATTAGTTAAAGTGGTCTTCTAAACAAAAAAACTCACATTTTCGTCAATATCTGGAAAACCAAGCAAAATAAGTATAGGGAACGTTATATAGAGTATGGTTATAAAATTTAATAGAGAATCCAAAAATATAGAATACACATGGTGTTCCATAAGAAATTTTCGATTTTCTGGAGTTTTAATATATAAATGTTTGAGCCATCTCTCAAAAACACCCTTTATATTAATAAGGTAATATCGATTCAGTGAAGTGATTTCAGAGTCTAATTGTCTACGAAATAAACCATGTTTAAATTTTTTTTGGTTGTCTTATTTGTTTTGCAGGGACTTTTTTTTTTAAATGGTAATATTGTCGTAACGGTAAATGGTAGGTATAGGGAGGGTACCCTTAACAATGTCGACCTAGAATTTTAAGGAAAATTCAAAAATGTAATTGAATATAGGGTGTCCCATTTAGAAAAACAAAGCTGATGCTTGGGTCAAAGAAACTGCACAGCCTGTATTCAAGAAAGTTATAAAAATGAAAAATTCAGGTAAAAACAAAAAACTTTCATTTGAACCTTTTATACTTTCTGAGATAAGGAGATAGAAGATCTTATTTTGGACACCCTGTACATTATAAAATCTATTATATGTCGTAAATACATAATATACTCAAAACAAGAATCCAAGTGAAACAGTGTCATCAGTTCTAAAATTAGTTACATAATGTTAAAGGGCCAAAAACATGTTTTCTTGTAATTACAAGAAAACATGTTATACACATTATATAATCAGTAAATTACTCCAGTGTAAGCTATATTGAGGTATCACTTTTTTTTATAAATTATTCAAACTTATATAATACAAAAGTTTTAGCTTATACGGGATGTAACAATTTCGTTTCCTACCGTTGCCATCTCGGAAATGGAACGAAATACGAAATCGGTTAAATTCAGTTATTCAAATTAGATATTTTTTTGATCACTTTATATTGATGTTTGAGAAAAATTCTTGATATTTCCGCAAGAACCTGACTCGGCAGTATTTTATTAAACTGTTTGTCTAAAAAAAATAAATTGACACAACAAAAGTTTATAATTTATAACAGTTTTGTAACTTTATCAATTAAGTTTAGTTTTTTTTAATAATTTTTTTTATTAGAAATATGCCAGTATTACATATTTTTGGAATGCTAAAAGCTACCGTAACCGAAATCGCAGATAATATACAGGGTGTTTCATTAAAAAGAAGTATAAGTTCAACTCAATATCTCTGAAATTTGCATCTTGAAAAAAGTAAGTATGACAATGGCATGTAAAAAACTGTGCACGGACCCATTTTTGTTTTCCTAATACTGTATCAGGTAATTCGAATGAAGTTATCCATAGGTTTCTAGCCACAGCCACATGACGTGATCAAATAAAGAAAAATTAAATATCCGATCGTCTTTATGCTTTCATGATAATCGGAGGATCGGTACAGGATATCATACACATAATTACTGTACAGTGCGTTGTTTGTAATCCCTAAAAGACCGAAAAAACCATTAACTTACATTTACAGTGATTTACTGAAATTTATCAAAATTTTCAGTCTTTCATGGTTATTTATGTACATATTCAAACGAAAAACAAATTGTAAAAAAATTATATCTATCACTTGATGGGGGCCAAATGTCCTCTTATAAGGGAAGTCAAATTAGTTCAAATTTCAAATAAATTCTTTTCTAAAATTGTTTACAAAAAAGTAACGCCAACAAGTTAGATAATCATTAAAGATAGATAATATTTACGATTCAGTTGAAAACTAAACCTGAATAACTGTTTTTATCCTACACTATAAGGTGTATATAGGTCTTTAGTCCTAATAGTAGACTTTGCACAGATAACCACGACAAACAATTAACTTTGTTATCAATAGATGGCACATCAATTATTTGTTATTGCAGTGTCATTTAATTTGATATTATAAAGTAATTTTAAGTGAACACATAATTATTAAACAATGGATGAGATGGGTATCAGACTCAGTTATTCGGTTCATCTAACAAGGTGTATGCCTTTGCTGATTGCACTATTTGTAATCCTGTATTTAATATCAATATTTCAAGAACTAATTTTTTTTGTAAATTAATTATTGTTAACTTTCACTTTCCCGCCTAGGTACACAAAGTACTATTAGTTTATTCGAGCACTGCGAAAACAGCCTTAAAGAAAGATATGGTCGTAGACAAAAATTATTCTAGAAAAGGCTACGCTCAGTAATTTTGTTCACATGCATACTTTTGTAAAAACTTGAATCCTTTATAATAATGTGTCATTATAGAACCTTTGTTTAATCAAATGCAAAGTCCAGGACCAGCCAGGCACTGGATATTAAGGATATTACAAATACTTGATACATGATATCACAATCAGCATCCAAACTTTTCAAATACTTCATTTTAAGTAATTGTCAACTTGAAAGGCATTTGGTAACAGAAACTTTTAGATTTTTTTGCATATAATTCATGCAATCAAGGCTATATGATTAAATTTTCTATGTTTGTTATCAAAAATAAGAAATAAAAAGAACTAATTATAAATCTTAATGTTTAATACTACAAACTTATATTATTCATACTATTTTATATGTAGTATTTTATTTACCACAAAAATATCTCCACTACTAAATAAACATACAAAACATATCTAAGTAGTCACTTAAATTAAAAAAAATTCACATATATTAAAAATACATTTTTACATATTCTAAACTGCGGGAATTTTAACGTTAAAAAAACATTTGTATCTTTCAACAAACGAAAAGAAAATATTTCTAACAACCAAGTTAGTATGGTGCATATCTTCTTGAAGGTGAAGGTCCTCTAAGTCCAGGCCTGAAAAAACAAAACTTGTAAATTGTTTTCATCTAAAAATAACCATTATAAAAATGGGCCAGTAAAGTCAGTAATAATTGAACGAATGAGATGTCAACAAATGCTTATTCACATTCAGTACTCTAGCCAAATTATTCATCACTCTCCATTTGAAATATTATAGGTGTTTGTTCAAAATACAGATGCTATATTTACACATATTTTTTAACAGGGTTCGGAGTTTATAGGGCATCAAAAATTCCATGACTTTTCCAGATTTTCCATGACTTTTATGATTTTTTTCCAGGTTCTTTTATAAACATTATTTGCTTAATTAAGAACAATTTGTTTGGATAGGCAAACCATCAAAACAAATATAATGTGGTATATGAGAATAGTTACATTGATGAAAATATATTGTTGCAAACGTTTTGTTCAAATATGGGCTTGGATGTAGAATTGTGCGAGATATCTCAGCACATTTACAAAAAGACTAAGCAACATAACTAATGTGACATGTAACTTTTATTTAAAAAAAAAACTATAACTTTTTGATGTATTTGAATTCAAATAAGAGGCGCGAAAGCTAGGGGCAACAACTGCAAAAAAAGGACATGTTTAAAATATCCTGAATTTCTAGGTAAAATCTATGCTTTCGTCGTACCTTACAATTTATATTTATATGGTAATCTGTGCATTGTGCAATTTTCAACCAGAGAAACATTTATAAATGTTAAGTCAAGTCAATTCACGGCTCACGGAAAACAATCACAGACACAGATTCATAATCATAATGCAATTTTTGGCAAATAACAATTATCATAACCCCCTCTTTCAGCAATAGGATAAACAAAGATAGGCAACTTAATGTTAAAGTGGTTCGCAAAAAATTGTCTACAATTCTACAATAGTGTTCTGTTATTATGGTTTGCCAATCAGAATCATCTGCGTGACGTTATTTGTAGTTTGAAGAATGTACAGCCGTATTCAAAATAAAATATGTATTTCACAAATATTTTGAGAAAAGCATTCCTAATTTTTTTCCGTGCAAACGATTTATTTCCACTAATTCAAACACATGTTTCCAGGTCGCAAACTAGAATTCCCTGACTAACCACAACTTTTAAAAAATTCCATGACTTTTTGCGTACAAAAAAAAATCCCTGACATTTCCAGGTTTTGCAGGTTTTCCAGGTCGCTCCGAACCCTGTTTAAAGATGTTTGACAATATTAAATGAATGATTTATAAGACGAAGTGAAACCGGGCAAATAAGTTCTCGGAGACAATATTGTTTAAATTTACTTGGTTTCAGTCTTGCCAGTTGAACGATTTATAGCTTTGTTATTTATAGGTTAGTTATAGTCTCCTTTGCATGTACATAATTATTACCTACAATTATGTGAAACACTTCACTTTTATCGACACAAGATATTTATGAAGTTCGGAAAAACTTGGTGATTAACTTGATTCAAAATCTCAACACAAATAAACCCCTATTTCAATTATTTAACAATTTTAAGACGTAGTTTGGGAGCAGCCAAAAATTTTACTACAACCTACTGAAATCTGAAATTCCATTGAATTTGCCTCCCTGTACATACTACTAGGCATCATTTACAGCAATAACAACCATGTTATTAATAACTCAAATTCCTTAGTAAAATTACCGTTAAAAGTCTCAGTGAAAACTGGCAATATTACAAGTTATGGTGGATTTATGCAGCCGAAATAAATTAAAATAACAAATGAAAAAAATTATTGAGGGGGTTTATATATAACTATTTAATTTACTCATGCGCATTATGAATATGACAACTGGCAAGACAACATAAAAACCACGGATCATCCTGATAAGAGCATAAGAACTACCTCTTTAGCCTTAGTCTTGGTACCTTTGTTTGGTTTGTTTGTTGCGAGATGTGTTGCATTAATATTCAATTTTCAATTTTTTTTGACGTTATGTACGACTGTTAGACACCATCAATCGGTTTTTGAATATTTGAATTACACATAAACCCAATAAAAAAATATATAAAAACTCAATTCCCAATTGGTAACTTTATATTTTTAAAAATTTACTATTGCCTACCCTGTCGGCGCATGCGCATTTGACATTTAAAATAAGAAATAAAATAAAAATATAAAATTTAGTTCAAAATTAATTTAATTTATTTCTTCATATGAGTGCATTGTGTTTAAATATTTGTTATTTAATTTATTTCGGCTGCATGAATTCACCATTATATTTTATAATTTGACATTTAGATTTTTTTTCGGCACTTACCGCCTTTCATCAAATGAGTCTCTACTAAAGTCTTCATATATTCTGCTTCTGCTCATGCTCGACATTCCACCAGAAGGAGGAGGAGATCTTCTACTGAACATTCCATAGTCACTTCCACCACGAGAAAATCCTGGATCCCTTATACTGCTACTAAGATTGCTTGAGGGTGGACCACGTAGCCCGATGGATGGCATTGGTGGTAATGGTTCTCGGCGTGGTGGTAATGGAGGCGGCAAAAAGTCTCTTCCTCCTCGCATGCCAATATCACCTCTTGGTGGTAAGCCAGAGTATCTACGTTCATACAAATCACGGGAATCATCAAAGCGCCTGTCATAGTAGCCATCGTAAGCATCCTAAATGTTACATTAAAAAAAAATATTAGTACTTTAATTACTACAGCTCTGGGTAACATGGAAGTTTGATAATTTTTGTAAAAATACGCAGTCTTTTTATAAGCTACTAAATAATTATTTTATAATGAAACTTAACCTCCATATATTTTATTAACATCACTATCCTTAGACTTTGTGTTTTGAAAATTTATGTTGAAATATTTTCTTTTCCATTATTTTAAGATTTCATGTCATCGGCAATGATAACATTTGACATCTCAATACAGAACAAGAGGAATGTAGAAATTTATAATTATAAAAATGTGAATGGGATGAAGTCATAAAATATGACGTTACTTTTTGTGTTAATTTCAATGTAGCAAAGTATGTAGCGAATTATCAAAATATTGTTAATACAACAACCTGCAACCAATAGCCAATGGGAGAGCTAAAAATAGAAAGAAAATGTCTTATACAGGATGGGACAATAGATTTTGAGTAACAGCCACCTAAAAATTTTGTTCATGTTTCCAAGTAGATACTTCACTATTTAATAAAATACAGAAAAATTAAATGCAGATTTTATTAACTTGAGGCATTACAATCTAATGAGGATAAGTTTTCTTTTTATTTATCAATCCGTATCAAGCTATAAACTAAATTTGTTTTAATAGAAACCATAATAGCATTTGATATCATTCTTTGAAAAGCTTTTTTGTGCTTTCTAATTTCTTAGATATAAGACTTGGATATGCTGAATATAATTATTTACCTATATATGAATGAGTATAGTATAATCATTTGATACAAAAGTACATGAAAAATAATTTAAATTTTTGTAATGTTTGTAAAGAAAATTTCTTTTCTGTTTAGGTCAATAAAATGAACAAAAAAAAGGTAAATAAATAAAATTTTGATAAGACAGGGTTAGTGGCTCCAATAATAAAAATAGCATTGTTGAAGCTAATAATACATAAGTAAAACTCCACATATTGTTTGTGGAATTTAATATCTTCTCGAAGCTAAAGCGAGTAAAACTTAAGTTTTAAACATGAAATCAAGAATAATAAAACGAAGAATATAAATTAATTTTTATCAACAGGTACAGGACAATTAATTGAGAAGTGCACCATTTTATACTTCTCATGAAAATAAAAATTGTAGTAATTTTTTAACGTTACAGTTTGAAGTCGTTAAATTCAGCATTTGACTAAAATATACAAGTTAGAAGAAATATTAATGCAGATTTGGATAGTTTTCACACTGAAACATAAGAGTACCAGTATTTAAAAAAAAAGAACAATATTGTCTGTACCGTACCTATATTTTACCATTGGAAATATACATCAGACTCTTATCAGCATATCCACTAGATATGACTTTTCTATCTAAATCTGTCAAATCTGCGTTTTATTTAATAAAAATCATTTTCCTCCTTCAACACCCTGTTAGTATACTGTAATGCTAAATTTAACAAGGGCGTGAAAATAACAAAAGTGAATTATTCTTTCTGATGATCAAATGTTGATGAAATGAAAGACGGTTTCATTTTCAAAAGAATCATCCTGTATAAATTTAATGTTATATGATATATGAACCGAAAGTTAGTTAGTAGGTTGACGACTGAAGAAAAAAAAACAAAAAAAACTATATTCAGCTAAAAGGTACGAGATGTACAGGGTTACCAATTTTAGCTGTCACTCCCCCTTCAACATTTTAATTTTAGGAAAAAAAAATGTTAAAAACACAAAGGTTGTGAAGACTAACCCAAGTTTTTTTATAATGGTATTGAATTTTATACAGAATGCTTTATAGACAACCAAACTTTTATTTCATAAATAGAACACCCGATTTATACATACTTCATTTTTACTAGATAACATTTTCTCACAAATACAAATACATTATATTGGATTTGTTGAATCTGTCTCCAATAATAATATGCAAGACATACCCAAAATAGTGAGCAACGAGTTAAAAAATAATGGTCGATTTGTTGCAAAGCAAAAAATCTTCACGATTCATTCTATTAGACATATCTTCGATATTATTAAAAATTAAGACACAGTAAACCGCTATCCAAATCATCCAAAAATAATATTCAGGTCTCGATTCAGGTTAATGTTCCATTAAGAAAAAATGTAATTTGGTTTGTCTCGATTTTTCAGAACACCCTGTACAAATTTAAATATCAAGATAAAGAACGTGTTAGTTTCCACAATCTGTATTTCAACTTTTTTTTAATTAAAAATAAAAAGTTAAACGGGTGGCATTTATAACCAATAACCCTGTACTTATATGTAGAAATAAAATATAAAATCGCGTACCCCAAATCGACCCATCATGCGGTCGCGCAGGAAAGGTGGAGGCGGCGGTGGTGGATAAGGATCCCTTCCGAACATACGGTCGCGGAATCTGTCTGGTCCCATGCCTTTTGGGCACTCCTTGGACCAGTGGCCGCCGCGCCCACATCGGTAACATTGTTCTGGGTCACCCATGCCAGGCCGTTGACGAACGCGACTCGTTGACACTTGCACCTTCATGGGTTGACCGTCCACCATAGTGCCGTTTAGTTCTTTTATGGCCTCGTTAACGTCGCCCGAAGACTCGAGATGGACGAAACCGTAGTTGCGGACAATGTCGCATTCCACCACGGTGCCGTATTTTTTAAAAAGCTCGCGGATCTGAGGTGCCTTCGTGTTATCCGTCAAGTTTCCAACAAAAATCTTGGTTGTCGGCGTCTGGGGCGCCTTCCGGCTCTTCGCCGCCTCGCACTTCATTGGTTGGCCATTCAACATGTGACCGTTTAGGTTTTGAATCGCCTCGCGGCCTTCCGACTCGTTCTCCATATGGACGAATCCGTAATTCTTGACCACGTCGCATTCCACGACTTTTCCGTACTTTTCAAAAAGTGGACGCAGCTCCGTCACTGCCGTTTTCTCGGCGAGGTTTCCGATAAATATTTTGAAAGTGCCCGCGCTGCTAAAACCCGGCATACTTG
Organism: Pogonocherus hispidulus; assembly: GCA_963924545.1. NCBI lineage: Eukaryota > Metazoa > Arthropoda > Insecta > Coleoptera > Cerambycidae > Pogonocherus > Pogonocherus hispidulus. Next base: position 32,009,490 of record OZ004698.1, read on the forward strand.
CGACTTGTCCGGATCCGGCCTGAAACTCGCCAAAATGAGAACTTGCTTGACAAGACCTCATCGTTACCAAAGATGCTGATGTACCAACAACGCACCATCATGATCTCTATTAAAATATATCAAAACTATCCACAACTTACTGAACAAAACTGAGACATTATTTGATAAATGCTTATTTATATAAATGTTTATTTATGAATAAAAAGAACAATAAATATTGAAACGATCTGATAATCATGCTTTTTTACATCCTCATAACTTGTGTGGTCACTGAGCAGATAAAAATGGTGCAAGCGCATTATTCCTGAAAATCTTGATTTTAAACCTTTTTTTTTACATATAACTCGCATTTAATATGTTACAAATAAATGTAAAATCTATTTGAATAAATGCATACGATATTAATTAATATTCTTTTTCACGAGTGAACACTTCGAAAATTAATTCGTTTTGTCCCTCTAAAGAGTGGATTTTGAAAATTACGAGTACCTATAACAAGATGACAGTGAAAGTTTTGAAACATTTTATGAATAGAAAAATAATTATTATAAAACAAGATTATACTCTAACAACTAGTCAAATTTTATGTAAATATTACTGCACAGTATTTTATAGGGATCCGGATAATACCCTATTCTCACACATTTTCTACATTTTAATGAAATATTATGATATTGAAACTTCTATTATTTTCAAGTGTTTTTTTTATCTACTCCATAGGGTTGTCCCCTTTTTTGGTTTCTGTATAGACAATATAGGTAGGTATCTATTTTTTTACATTTTAAAATTTGTCAAGCTGAAAATTGATTTTAATCAGAAAATGATTAAATCGAAATGTGTAGAAGGATGCGCAATACTGCAATACCAATACCCTCGCGCGTAGACGAGACGCGTGCGTACATCAAGTCCAAGTCAAAACTAACGGACTATTCAGAAAACATGTTTTTAATTGGAAAATAATTTATCATAGCACATTAATAACAACATTTAATCCTGTAGGTCGGTAATCATATTATGCAAATTATAGAAAAACAAACTATATAGGTATATATTGCATTACACCAAACCAAATAATAGAGGAATTACACCACATATTTAGTAAGTGATTTAGGCCTATCTTCAACAAAATGGCGGATCATGATGATGCGTTTAATTCTAATAAAATTTGAAAATGCCTATTTTTTTTTAGTAGAATCTTTTAAACCAAATTATAGAAAAATGACGGCAGCACAGAATTCGAATAAACTGAATAATAAATATGGTTATATAAGCAAATATTTAATTTTTCACATGGCGTCCACGAGATTACAAAACGCATCGATTAATTAATAATTTCAAACTCCGTATTTCATTCTGATGTAATAATAATATAAAAACTAACTTACCTTAACAGGAACTATCGAAAAACTGACTTTTTTTTTTTTGCTGAAATATAATAGCAATTAAGCCTATGCACTACCCTGACACTCCTATACGAACAACTACTGGTTTACAAATGGCGAATATCTGTTTCGTTTCTTGTTTCTTGTGTCTTGTGCGCACAGATTATTAAAGAGATCTTGTGCGTCTATCTTTCAGTGCTGCCAATGACGAACCATGATACAATGAACAGTATATATATATATCATGGACTTAGTTCAGAATCAGAATACCTGGGAAAAACAGTGACTCTCAAATAACCGGTAAACCGGTGAAAGTGATCTAGAAATCACCGCGAATTTTCACGGTGATTTAAATAACAGTGATTGACAACTTTTAAATATGAGGTTTGTTCCTGCATAGAATCTCTGATAAATCCCTGACAGTCAGGGATTGTGATTTAATGCGCATGTCTGATCTTAGATTAGTTTCTGATTTTTGCTGGAACACCGGATTTTTAGAGAACTTAATAGCAGAAGAAGAAAAGTACAATAAACAATAACCAAATAATATTTTAACCTATAAATTATGGAGGAATATCATCCGTTTCTGACAAATAATTATTGTTTGTTGAGTTATAATATTAATAATAGGCAGCGTACAATAATTGAGGTTAAAGTTGGTAAATGGTTTTGGTTAATGCGCATTGCGCATGCACCGGACTATGAGTTTCCGAAGAGTCAGTGAACTTTTCAAACTATCAGCAAACTGCCCTGACTCAAGCTGGAACAGAGGACAAGAAATCCTGGACTGTCGTTCGACTCTTGTTGGAACGCTTAGATTTGTAATGCGCATGCTTCTGACAGTTACTGACAGTTTTGGACTCCTGCAGGAACAAACCTATGTATTTCGATGTTCGATGCCAAGGATTGTTAACTGTTTACAGGATTGCTCGATCCCTATACTACAATGTAATCCATAATTGTGACGTCATCAAAGATCCAATAAAGCAATCTGTCAAAGTCAAACTGCAAGCGCGAAAGGGGAATTTGAATTTAAAATTATCAAATCAATAGTTAATACCTTTGTTGTTTGTGTTAGTGGGTATTAGCAAAGAGGAATTAGTTTATCCTCTTTGGTAATAGTTTCTGTACATACCTATAAAGTAATTGCATAATATTTTCCTTGGTTTCTTTATGTTCTTTAATTCTGTGTCTACCAACAAATTGAAATTGTATGCACATTTTGATACAAACTATCCGAGTATATTATTAAAATAGGTTAAGCATATGCATACTTTTTTAATTATGAACATATTCAGGAAGCAGATTCTGTAGAGAAATATGAACGGAAAAAGTGTGATGTTGGGTTATGCTGATATGCTGTAATGTTCAAGATATATTTTGCGGTTTTAAGTGTATATTTGCGTAAATTTGTTAGTGCTTATCTTTACCATCTTCTTAATAGTTAAAAAGATACTTATATACAAGGTTAACTGCTTTTTTTACAATAAGCAACATGTGTACTGTTCGCAGGTATACTATATTATATAATGCACAGAGGCCAATTTGTGATCTCGTACGTAATTGTAGAAACAGGTACAATTTATATTGTTATTACAAACTTTAATAAATAATAATCATTCAAATACGAAAATTCTCTTACAAATGTGAAATATATAACAAACACAAAATATATTTTGACAGTTCGATTACATATATCTTCGATGACGTCACAAAGGCGGATGACAAAATTGAGCGATCGAGCAATCCTGTAAACAGCTAACAATCCTTGGTTCGATGCATCCATAAAGTAACATATGTCACGGTTTGCTTGAATTTGAAATTTGAATATTTCTTTAGCATCTTTACACCTATATAATACACGTACACATTTTTTTCTAACCTTAAAATTATCTTTAATACCTATATCTATTTGATAATGTTAAAGAAATATAGTGACAATTTTCAGTAAAGTTTATAATGGATGAGAATGATTAGCACAACATTACATAGGTACATTACATGTTGCTGGAAATGTGTATACAAACCCAAAGAAGTAGAGCTTACTGTAAAATTTATGTAGAAAGGTAACAGAAATGTTGCAAAGTGTTTAACATTCTTTCTGTGATATAGACTTTGTAGATATAATTGGTGTAAAATTAAGAATGGGTAATGATTTATTTTATATCTTTAATTTATACATTCCTCCAAGCCTAGGTTCAGCTGAATACGATTGCTTGTTTGACGCTTTTGAATCTTTATACCCTATATTTGGTTGTAAAATACTTATACTTGGAGATTTTAATATGCCCCTATACTCATCTTATATTTCAAGTAACGTATATAACAAAAATATCAACTCTTTACACAACTTTATGAGTTACCTTAATTTGATTCAACATAACTCTGTGTTGAATACTAATAATAGAATTCTTGACTTTGTTTTATGCAATGAATTTTGTGATGTAATTCGAGCACCTGAAATTTTGTTACCAGAAGACAGTCATCATCCAGCCCTTTTTATCGAAATTTTCATCTCTGCTTCCGATTACAATAATGCATTTCCCCTAAGCCAGACCTGTGGCACATCCTCAAAACTCAATTTTAGAAAGGCTGATTTTGAGGCTTTATATCTTGATTTATCATTAGCTGATTGGTCTTGTTTATCATCTGTTTCAGACGTGGAAACTGCGGTCGACTTATTTTATGGTTTCTTGAAGTCTATCTTGATACAGCATGTACCCACCATGAAGATTACAAATTTTAGCAGACAGTTTCCACCGTGGTTTAATAGGGAAATTATTTCTCAATGGAAAATAAAAAATAAAGTCTATAAGAAATATAAATCTTCCAAGCTGCCTCAGGACTTTGATAACTTTCAAACACTTAGGTCTTCTCTTAAGTATCAAATAAAGGAAGCATACAAAAAATTTGTGTCTGACGCAGAAAAATCCGTTAGAACTAATCCTAATACTTTTTGGTCATTTATAAACTCTAAAAAAAGCACGACATCTATTCCATCTTCCATGATGTATAACACCCAAGAGATAGATGATCCTCAAACAATAGTGAATACATTTGCCAGCCACTTCTCCGAGGCATATTTAACTCCCGCTAGTACTGATATTGACGTTAATGAGTTTAATGTGAATTATACAACTGTCTTGCATTTGATGACGGTTTCTGATAGGGATGTCTTACCTGCACTTAAAAGGTGTAAAAATTATATGTGTATGGGTCCGGATGGTATACCTGCTTTTTTGTTAAGGGATTGCTCTATTGTTTTCGTAAAACCACTAGTTATCTTGTTTAATTTAATACTATCTACACAAAATTTTCCTAATATCTTGAAAATATCTAGAATTACACCTATTCACAAAAAAGATGCAAAAAATAACTTTGCTAATTATCGCCCGATTGCCATTTTAAATAACTTTAGTAAAGTGTTCGAATCTGTTATGCATAATATTATATCAAATCATGTATCTGATATTATTGTACCACAACAACATGGATTCATTCAGGGTAGATCCACAGTATCGAATCTCGTGTGTAAGACTGAATTTATTTCAAAGGTCGTAGATGAGGGAGGTCAGGTAGATGTTATCTACACTGACTTCTCCAAGGCCTTTGATAGACTTGACCATTCTCTTCTAGTCAGCAAGCTTAATGATGTTGGACTATGTCCTGCCTTACTTAAGATGTTCAAATCATATCTTACTGATCGTTCACAATTTGTACAGTATCGCGGTTTCAAGTCTGGCACTTTTCATCAATCTTCAGGTGTTCCGCAGGGTTCGATACTGGGACCTCTTCTATTTATAATATTTATTAATGATATCGCCACTGCTCTCGATGTTCAATATTTGCTATACGCAGATGATCTCAAGTTGTACTGTGAAATTTCCTCGAAGTCTGATTGTGACAATCTTCAAAACAACCTCGTGCTACTTAATAACTGGTGTTGTAATAATAAATTGCCACTCAATGCTAAGAAATGTAAGGTCATGTCATTTCATCGTAAAAAAGTACCAATAATTTCTGATTATACAATTGATGGTGATTTGCTAGAAAGACCGGAGATTATGAAAGATCTAGGCCCGAATTTATAGTCGTTCCTTAAATGTTTCCTTAAGGCTTCCTTGGTTAAGGATTTCTTACACTTCTAGGAATGTTCTATTTTATAGCGAAGAAAAGTTAGTTCCTTGACTAAGGATAGGTATATACTTGACAACAGCGCAATACTTGAGTTTATGATTTATGACACGAGGTAAATGGAGGTTGTTCTATGGGTAAATGGGTCCTATTTCTTGTGATTTTTAAATAATTATTTCACATTCATAGTTTTCTCTGAATTCCACACACTTCTATCCAACTTACGATTTTAGAAAAATTGATTGTGGTGGTGGTAAAAAAAACAGTACACACAAAGTGGAAAACTATTGATTCTGTCTTGTGGACAGGTATAAAAGTGTGATTGAGAATAAGAAAACCGATGGGACAAATAATAAACAGTAACCTGGCAAAAAATTACAAATTTGTTTAACGCCTCTTCATCAACGCAAATATCTATCAAGCAGTTAAAAAAATTGTAGGATAATTTGAAACAAATGGGTGCAAATGGGTGCAAGTCGAAGAACTTTGGAGTTTAGATGTAGAACAATTTGAAAATTTAAAGTTAAGATTTTTCTAATTTGTTTATTGTTTCTCAAGTAAAACTTGGCGATATATCTTTTTGGCAGACGTTGATTTTCACCTACTCTTTCAATAGATTCCTCCATTTTTCTTAAATAATAAAATGTGAAATCAGGTATAAAACCCAGTAATTACTAATTTAATATCAATTTCGCCAAATTTAAAATAAGTAGGTACAACAATGGTTTATAACATTAACAACTCTAACCCCAATATATAACAGTAAGGAATTCTTGAAGGGAAGTGAGAAGTTACCTTAGATCTAAGCATCCCTTAAGGTAACCTTGATCGACTATAGAACAAAAACTATATACTAAGGAAGCCTTAAGGATGGAGGGTGCCTTAAGGAACGACTATAAATTTGGCCCCTAGGTATTATTTTTGACCCAGAGCTCAGCTTCACAAACCATATTCAAGCCTGCGTGACTGATGCATATAAAAGTCTAGGGTTCATTTTGCGTAACTCGAAAGATTTTAAAAATATTTCCACACTACGTTTATTGTTTACAACGTTTGTTAGATCGAGGCTGGAGTACGGGTCGATTATATGGAGTCCTATATATAACACGCATATTGTTTTGCTAGAACGTGTTCGTTCAGAGAAGATTCTTTAAGACGGCACTGTTCTTGTTGGATGGGGTCTATCCTGTCAGAGGGACACCACAAGAGTTGTTTTATGAAATATTCTCATTACATAGTTTTTTGTGTAGACGTAAAATGTTATCGGTTGTTTTTCTTTTTAAACTTGTTCACTATATTGCAAGGTGTGAGTCACTTACGGCAAATATTACATATCGGGTACCTATAATGAATAGCCGACATAGCAACTTATTTGTCTTGCCATTTGCGCGCACTAATTTACTGATAAAGTCACCATTATATCAAATGTTAAACAACTACGCTGTAATTGAAGGTTCTTTAGACATCTTATGTTGCAATCTGCAGAATTTAAAAAAAGTGTTTTTAGTGGACTGAGGCATGTTTGGCTCTTTTTGTAATGTTCATATTTTAGGTATTTGTTTTAAATAATTTATCGAATTTTGTACAGGATCAATTTTACTGTTCATTTTATTGTTCATTTTATGCTTGTATGTGATATTTAACTGTTTTTTAATAAGTATTTTTGTTTTTCTTTATGTAAATTCTAAATTATGCTCTGCTACTTATCCTGTAATTGGGCTTCAGCTCGTTGGATATTTTATGTAATAAATAAATAAATAAATAAATAAACATTGGTTAAAACTTTCTACAACATTACTGAACATTTTTTTTTTGTTAAAAGTTACACAATACACAACTATATATGACGCCAGAACACGGATTTCTTAAAATAAATCGCTAATACTGTGACGGATACTTCCCGATTTGCACAGGTAGGAAGTGTCACGTTAGTGCCCGAGGTTCGGTTTCTCTTTTATTTTGCCTCGGGCGCCAGTTCCTGGTTACAGTGTAGGAACACCACTACTCAGGTAGCTACAGTGAAGATACGGTTCGCCAGGTCGGTCGATAGGGAAAATTAGAGTTCACACAACAGATAGTAATAATACACCAGTAAACCTTTTATACATATATTGTCTGAGACCTAAAATATATAAATCTAAATACTATCCTTCTCTAAAGCACACATGGGTCTTGGGCAGGTATAAACAAGCTTAAGCAGGGATCAAGCTACTAACGGGATGGCAACAAGCTACGTGATATTATTTACAGCGGGTGATGAATACTAGTGGTTACGGGCGGTGGTCGTGCGTGGATACCAGGTGAGGAAGCAATTATTACTAAGCAAGCATTAAATAATTAACAAGCAACGTTACAACAAGCTACGGTTATTTAAAAGCACAGGCTATACTTGGCTATTGTCTACAAATACGAATAATACTCTATGGTTAACAATGGCAAGAAATCTGGAATGAAGTTATGATTAATAAGGTTGTGTTCCGATATTAAAATTGGTTAACCAAAATCCCGGTTAAGCGTTCCATTAAATAAAAATTCCTGAAAATTGTTTAATTTTGGAACTGTGGTCACCTGAAAAAGGTTAACCAAACGTCAAAATATTGACCGTGCTCTGGGAGCGGTACATTGGTCAACCGAAGAGTTAGCAGGTTAGGTTTTAGCGTTGAGAGAAGAAAAATCAATTCTCTCAACGATTTTAATTATATTTTGTTTATATGGTGAAGGCAGATGGGGTGGTGTTCTTGCGTTAAGAGTTATAATAAATATTTATAAATTCTACTTTTCTGTATTGTATTCTGTAGTCCACTTGACCAAGTCGACTGAAAGCTACACTTATATCTACTTATAAACTACTTATATCTTACTATAATATACCAAATTATCTGCTGTTTCATTTATTTTTTGACTGAAGACTAGAGTAATAGTTAAGCACGGAATATGAAGGTATTTAAGGTTGAATGAATCCCAATAAAAACAATTCATCATCCATGTTGATTAACCAGCCAGTTCCTTAATTACACATTTTTCAGGTTTACCAATATTTCGGTTAACCGAAATCCTGGTTGGTCGCGGATAATATCGGAACATAACCTAAATCTGGAATGAAGTTATGATTAAAACATACATACAGTAGTAAGGCTTCCGATTCCGATACGACACGATTCAAGTGAGCACGTCTGAAAGAGCAGCTTAGCCCAAATGAACCGATCGTATACCGACGATCCCTGGAAGAGAGCAGAGAATTAGTACACAAATAAATACAGCGGGCTTCGGATACGACACGATTCAGTTCGGCATGTCTGAAAGAGCAGCTTAACCTAGTGAATCGATTGTATCCCGGGAATACCTAGAAGAGAGCAGAGAGTTAGTACACAAATAAATACAGTGGGCTTCGGATACGACACGATTCAGTTCGGCATGTCTGAAAGAGCAGCTTAACCTAGTGAATCGCTTGTATCCCGGGAATACCTAGAAGAGAGCAGAGAATTAGTACACAAATAAATACAGTGGGCTTCCGATACAACACGATTCAATTGAGCATGTCTGAAAGAGCAGCTTAGCCCAATGAACCGATCGTATACCGACGATCCCTAGAAGAGAGAATTAGTACACAAATACAATTATAGCCAAGTAATAGTGCCCTATTCGGTGATTTAGCTCACTTCCACTCAGGTGCCGGCACGTCTGCTCGGTTCGGGCGGTCGACAGCAGTGTTGCCAGAACGTCTTTGACAAATGTAATAGATGTATGGGGCAAATTGTAATAGATTTTGCAGAATTGTAACATTTTTTTATTAATAAAATAAACTGTAAAGTGTTCTGGTATACGGTTTTTTAATAGTATTTACTTCAATAGTTTCAGATTATTCAAAATATATTCAGAACAGAAGCAATAGAACTACAAAACTCATTAAAGAATGAGTTCTATGTTTAGTTATTTATGGTCCTATGGGCAGAAGTGACAGAACACAGTCACAGACTTCAAAAACAGGTAAAGAGAGAGACAACATGTTATTAAGACTTTCTTTCTAAAACGATTTCAAAATTATGATTTGTGATCTGTTTACAAAAAAGGATAATATATTATATTCGAGATAGATCACGGAATTCGGTTTCGTAGTCGAAATTGTAATAGATTTTGTGGATAATGTAATAAATGTATATAAAATGTAACAAATTTGTTACAATTATATTAAACTGGCAACACTGGTCGACAGGTACTACTCTCTGTATCGGCTGTCACTCCCTTTTGATGTCTAACTGGGCTTAGACATGCGCAGAACGGTGGTCAGGGACTTAGTAGATATTTCGAAGTAGTAGACAGCAGGTAGTGAAATTCTACTAAGTGTAAACCTTGTGGACTCTGACAGATTTACTCACTTCTTCTCTGGTAGTAGGAGCGGTAGCAGACAGGACTTCCTCCATAGATAAAATATATATATACTGAAATAGATTGGTAATTCTGACTCCCCCACCACTTTTTCCTGAAATAGTACCTGGATCCTATCACTTGTGGCGCTGATGTTAATTTTTGTTGAGAAGGGAGTTTTAAGTGTGTTAGGCAATTTTTCGCGGTTGCACTACCAAAGCTGGTTTATCGGTCAATTTTGTAGGAATAATAGCAATATTGTTATGATATATATAAAATTTGAAATATATTTAATTGTTTTCCTTATGTTTTACATATTCATCATAATTGGAAGAAAATAAGTAAATATTTGGTCGGATAAGTTAACAATTTCGATTTTTATATATCACGCATATAAAATTCAAACTTTATTCAACTGTTCTACTTATTTTGTTCAAATGAATTTCCATTACAAATAGCTGGACACTTGATTGCTATTTGTAATGGAAATTCATTTGAACAAAATAAGTAGAACAGTTGAATAAAGTTTGAATTTTATATGTGTGATATATAAAAATCGAAATTGTTAACTTATCCGACCAAATATTTGATCGAATGTTTACTTATTTTCTTCAAATTATGATGAATCTGTAAAACATAAGAACAATTAAATATATTTCAAATTTTATATATGCCATAACAATATCGCTATTATAAGATGTAAAAATTTAAGGAAATTAAATAAGAGTATAGTAAGAAAATATTAAATTTATTTAAATCATTATAGTTATGATTCATGTTAAATCATGAAATCATGATGGTTGGATAAGAAGTGTCTATGTTAAAAATTATATAATATAGCAATTTTCAGTTAATGAATCAATTAACGACACACACAACCAGATGCAACTGATATTTTCGTGGCTTGTTTTTTTACCATTACTAATTAATTTATATCTAACTTTCTACCATGAAACTATTTCAGATACTATCTTTCGAGGGTAGAATTTACAACTATAGATATCTTTCCGATATTTACCAACATGAAAAATCTATTATAACCCAGTTGTATGTCTTGTTAATTCGTTAAGACAATGATAACACTTAAAATTTAATGGCATGTATATAAATTTAAGTATGACAAAAATATCTATAATATTACCATTCGAGTATCATAATCTCCAACGTCGAGTTCATATAGAGCAACAATATCATTCCAAGAGGCTATCTCTAACAAAATGAATATTTTATTTATTAACAGATGTTATAAATAACTTTATATATTTGAGCAACTACCTGCTCATTATTTTGCCAAGTGAATTTAACATTTCCCTTGAGCATATTATTACGGAGACCTTTTACTAGATGAGGAGCATCATACATACAGTACATATAGTAGGATGATTTCCTCTCCACCCACGCAGAATCCATACATAACATTTTCTTAATTTCTTGCGCTGAATTCCTCATTGGTCTTAGTCTTTAAATAATTCATAACCGCAGTATTCGTTGAAAGTTGGTCACATATCTACAAAAATAAATGTTACCTTATTAAGAATGTAACTATATTAATCAAACTCACTGCGTGGCAACTACTTTCAATCCAATTTCCTGTAGAGCTTCATTTACTTCCTTTACTATCCGCATGAGTTTTGGTGTGCTTATACCACCCTCCGAAAAGTAATAGCATACTGGCTGCTTCCATTTTCGGCTAATTCCCCCTGTCATAAAGAGCATGATCTGCAAACTTTGAACGCCTTTCACAACCAGTGTCCTCAACTTAAATATGGCACGGCGTGCTTTTTCAAATTGGTCTTATTACGGTCTGCTTAAAATTTCTGATCCTCCGAGAACTGAATATCACATATTCGATAACTTTTTATTTTTTCTAGGCACAGAGCAGAGATCGGTTCTGCAAATTGCCTGTGTCCACATTTTGAACGTCTATACTATATAATAAAAAGTTTTCTGTTTTGTGATAAAAAGTATGAACCTGTGGATAGATATAGCAGAACAAGCAAGCAGCAGTTTTTTTATAATTAATTGAATATGTACATAAGTGGGTATACTTAATGGTGAATATAACTGAAGTTTAGTTCAATTATTAGATGATTTATTAACTTACTATCAAAAAGCAACAGTTTATGCAAAACTAACAGGTTATGATTTTTATTTTCAAAACAAAATTCATTTCATTCTCATTCAATGATACCTCCCATAGAAAAGGATACCAAGTGCTAACATTAATCTATGGTGCTAACAGCGCTGCAGGTGATAGGATCCGCTAACTACAAAAAGAGGGGATAAGAAAAAAGGGCATTTTTCATTAAGTGAATACCCCCTGACTTCCTCGTAGGCTGGACGGCTGCAGACTGAATAACGGAGCAGTGTTGCGAGCAGGTCCCTTTTTTCGTACTAGATGTCGTTGTAAATTAGTAATAGATTTCAACTTTTCGTAATAGGTTAAATTTTTGCAAATTATATAATCAAGAATAAAAACATTGTCTACTCTCTAGCAAACAGTCAGAGCAGTGAAAATTGAATATATTTTAATTACAGTATCTAGGCACTTATTTTAATCTGCTTTGGTGGCTCCATCTGTCTTTGAATGGAAAAAATTCTTACAAAAAGGATTTATTGGTGACCGTCACGACATCGTTTTAAAGTCAATGGTCACGACCGTTTGACAAATCTAGACGGGATGCTTTATAGAATATTGTTAACTATTAATTTATGTTCGTACCATATGTCACAGGGTATTTTACAAATGAGTGAGATTTCTTGCAAATGGTCAAGCAGCATGGTCGTTTCATTTTTGGAACGGATTGTGTTGGTAGCATTCATCGGTATGCATAACGCACGGATTTCTTAAAATAAACTGGATCGCTGATTCCTAACTATCATTTTGTCAGTTGTAAGGTGGTCGCCATACTGTGCTAACATTGCATTGGCTAGTTTTCAGCTAATGATGTTGAGGTATTTACAGAGGGAAATTTTGAAAATAGTTTGGTGAGATATGGGCATATGACTAACTAAATATTACTTATATGGATGAATATGGGTATAAAATATGTACACTGTTGTAATAAAAATACTTTAGCAGCGGGTCTAAAAAGTTAACTTAATATAGGGTTATATCAAAGATTAAATTGTATTATTTGTGCATTAGATATGACGAGTAATTGACAGGGCTGGACTCAAGAGTTATATTTGTGCAGCAAAGGTACACATAATTTTTTTCTATTTATAGTGCATTTCAAATAATTGGAATCATCTCTTTTTAATTTGACTTGAAATGATTTTCGACAAAGTCGAAATTTATGTGCTTGTAAAGACACTCCCTACATGTACAAATCTTCCAATGGTATGTCTGGTAGGTACCTATGTATATTAAATTCATTGACGACACTCTTTATTTCTCCTGTTACAACTTAATTTTTTTAAATAAATTTTACATTAGCCGGAATTATAACTGGTTCATAATAGTTACTTGTCTAAACATAATTTAGTAACTAACCCAAAAAACTTTAAAGTAACATGGTTTGTCAACCAAGTATTTGAACCTTGTCTGATTGCAGTATAAAAATTAGTTAGGATCAGTTTTGTATATTGTTTTGAGGAATTCTAATATCGATACCTTTTTGCCAAAATATCGTAGGCACTCACTAAATTTTACCTTAGGCTACTTACGACAATTCTGCCACTCTGCCTATTACAGTTCTGTTACTTACGATAAAATGTATGCAGTTATTTAACCGTGAAACATTTAAATACGCTTACATATTTATGGATCTATCTACCTCTGCCAAGATGTGTATTTGCATATTATACTTACGATAGATCCATAGTCATTTTCATGGAAAATGTCACGATAGTTTGGCAAAAAGGTATCGATATAAGGTAGGTATTTATCGAAGAATTAGACATATGTTTGTAGTTATTTTAATTGTGGCAGGAGCTGCATATATAAAAAGCTACGATGAAAGTAGCTGCACGTCTTATCAGTAAAAACGGCACTAAAAAAATATTTTTTAACTGAATGACATCATACAATTAGTAATGTCAAGTAGTTATTAGTCAAATTTATACTTTACACTGTTAAGATATATTAAATATTGTGAATGAATTGGGATAGGTTAATCAGTTATTTTGTTATAAAATTACATGAAGTTTATAATACACAATATGGTAATAACTGCTTTTCTAGAAGATAACATTAACAACTTCAAAACTCAAAATCATTATGATTATGGTAGGAATTTAATAAAAACACATTTAAAATATAATTTATACACACAATCACATTATAATAGGAGTTTTATCCACACTTATAAAGCATATAAAGTAACCTATTATCCACTACTGAAATAATAAAAAAATATAAACTTAAATCAACCAAATTTAATTTACTTATTAAAATTAACATTAACATTTATATTAATAGACATTTCATTCTTCGCTTTTTCATATTTCACTTCATTTCCGTTAATAGGAAGCTTGTAGTTGCTTCTTGCAACAAATTTTGGATGTCTCCTCTCCTGAGGAATGACTTGAACGAGAAGAACCTTGGATTTTCCTTGCAATACCAAGTTTGTTAGATATGGAGTCTTCAATATAGCTCTGCCACAGCAGGGCTCTTCCACCCACCATACCGCTTAATGGGTGTAAAGTCGGTACCTTTATTTCCCAATATAGTTATTGAAGTGCACCCTCATATAGTGGCAAATATAAGCTTCCGCGTTTGCCAAGTTCAGAAACGATGCAACTTTTGATGGAACCTTTGCCAACGTGTTGATTCCAACAGGCTGAGAAGTACATTTTTGATTCTTATAATGCAAAAAGAATCTGTTTTGTGATAAGTTCTTTGGTCTTAGGGAAATACATTTTCTACACATCTCTACGTCGTTGATAGAAAATCCTTCATTTATAATTTTAAACTTTCGTGAAATGCCGGTCTTGGTATCTGGTATCGAAACAACTAGATACCCGCCAGTGTCCTATACATTAGTGATTTTCAAATTCGTCAATTCGTAGCATCAACAAGCACCAGAGACTCCTACTACTAGCGCAACCTAAAATGATTCAAAGTATTATTAATACATATTGTCTAAAAAGTTAAGAGTTATTACCTTAATCATAAAATATTCTTTATCACAAGATTTAGTCAAAAATTCTTCAATTTGCACTCTTTCCAAAACTGCAGCCTTTTTCACCTTGTATCCTTTCGATTGACTCTTCAGATAACAGATATCTACGTTTTTAGACTTATCGCAACCTTCAACATTGAATACTTCGGCCAAATGGATGAAATGATGAAATTGCATGTTTTTTCTTCAGATTAAGAAATAAATAACTTGCACCTTGCACACAGAACTTTATTTATAAACCACAAAACAAAAAGAAAATATAAAAGCAGTGCTGGTAACTCAACAGTGTTACCATCATTTAGTTCATAAAATACCTAGAAGTTAGCACAGTATGGCGGCCGCCTATCAGTTGTTATTTTTAGCTACCCCCACCAGTATGTATTAGCGATCCAGTTTATTTTAAGAAATCCGTGGCATAACGTCATATCGAAAAAAGTAATAGATGTTCGTTGCGGCGTAATAGCGTAATAGGGAGCTTTAAATGGTAATAGATCTATTACAAAAGTAATAGTGCTCGCAACACTGTAACGGAGTCGTTCTCAGCTGGGTAAGGTGCCAGAGAAAACTCGGACAGGCGCAGAAGTGAAATTATCTACTTTGAATATATACCAAATTATTCCACTTAGAAAACTTTTAGCTACCTTATTCTAATCGACTTAGAATAATTTTCTATACCTAGACAGCATGTGCTGAATTTTACCAAGTGTCCAGACCTGCGCGGTACTTACTTCTAGCTGGTGCTGGTAGCGGTGGTAGACAGGACTGCTTCGTGTGCTGGACGGCGGTAGACTGAAACTGAATGTTTCTGCTAGCTGGATATGGTTCTATGAAAACCTCGGACATGCGCAGAAGTGAAATTTCGGACTTTGGCTATTTTATGCTTGTACACTACTAAATCTGAAATAATCACAAGTCCCCACGGTCTTGTGGACTCTGAAGAATATTCGGGTTCGTCGACAAAATTTGTTAAAGTATAAAATAATTTTTATACTTAGAAAAATTTCACTTTGTCGAATTTACTGACTTGTAATCTCAGATTAACCATGTACAAGATAAGTAACAACAATACCTAAAGCATTAATATGCCTGTCCATGTAATAAACAGTTATTTGCGGCGGGGGGGATGTTTACTCAACTCTGTTTGTAAACAACTACCAGTGGCGGCTGGTTATTTATCACTTTATTTCTCAAAATAAGAAAAGGGTCTATTGATATTTTTAAAGGTGTTTCTAACCTCAGATTAACCATGTAAAAGATAAGTAACAGCAATACCCAAAGCATTAATATGCCTGTCCATCTAATAAACAACAATTTACGAAAGGGGGGAGTTTTTATTTAACTGTTTGTAAATAGCTACCAGTGGCGGCCAGTATTTCTCAAAATAAGAGGGTTTATTAATGTTTTTAAAGGTGTTTATAACAACGTAAAGTACCTATTGCCTCACGATTAAAAAAAAACCCCGATCATCTACAAAAACTAGGTAGCTAAGTATATAACATAATACGCAATGCATACTTTACTTTATTTAGCTATTTTCCTAAAATTCAGAAAAAACTAATAAAAAAGTAAGAAAATAAACCTCTGCACCGAAGAGTCTGTTAGAGTTTTTTCTTAAATATAGATACATAAATATCATAGAACACAATACATTCTTCTGACAGTGAAGTTTCCGAAATGTTAGTGCTATTTTAACTTAAAGTGTGTACTATGTTTTATGATATTTATACATTTTTCAGTATGAGAACTGATTAGTCAAATTAAAAAAAAACTTTAATGGGTCTTTTAGCGAGGAGTATGTATTGTTTACTCAAAATTTTATTAATTTGTTCAGAATTGTGGCCAAATACCCAAATAAAGTAGCGATATAATATAAAGATATTCATAATACTTTATACCTAAAGTGAAATATACCTAAAAACCTGAAAGTGAAATAAGAAAATAAATTTTTTTCGGTTCGGAATTCACTTCCCATTCTAAATCAAAACTACATCTAATACTCTTATCTATATTTTAAATTATTCGAATTTTTTTTTTCAAAGAGGGGTAAACATTTGAAATTTTCCTTGAACGATGAAAGAAAAATGATAAACATTTCATTGTCTCCAAATAATTTTATGAGGATCAGAAACTATTATCCATAGAAAATATACAATATAAAACTACAATAAATCTATAACAGAGCCTAGATTATTGACTGATGACCACTTATATCACATAAAATACTTAAATAAATTTACGTTCACAAAACTTCAAAACAAATATGAAGTTACGAGTCGTTGTGTCGTGTATTTTCGGCATATCTCGGTCCGTCAAAAACTGTAACGAACCAATGGCATGCAGTGAGATTTGTTTATTTAATTATATTTCATTTCGTGGACATTTTTCTCTGGCTGTTATTTATCTTGTATATGGTTAATCTGAGCTTGTAATTGTTTACTCACTTTCTGGTAGCAGCGGCGCAGGCGGACAGGTCTTACTTCGATGCAGCGTGGTCACAGACTGAATAACGGAATTGCTGTTAACTGGATATGGCTCTACAAACACCTCGGACATGCGCAGAAATGAAATCTCGGACTTTGTATATTTTATACTTATACACTACTAAATTGGAGATAATCACAAGTCCCCAGGTTCTTGTAGACTCTGAAGAATATTCGGTTTAATTGACAAATCGTCTAAGTCACAATTTATTTTTAACCTTATAAGAATTTCACTATTTCCAATTTACGGACTCTGAAAATATTTGATCAGGTAGACAGACGGCGAAAAATACACAAGTCCCAATCTGTTTTGATACTTAGGAACATTTCACTATGTTGATTTTACTGACTTGTAAAATATTTCTTACTTACTGGTGGTACAAATCTGTATACAGGAACTCGTGGTGATGTCTTAGTGCGGCTGGATTCTCGGACGGCGGCTCAGCAACTAAACTCTTAGCGCGTGAAATTTCCTATGTTCGCGTGGACAACAAAAGATGCGTGCGCCTTTGGCTTCTACTTCAGACGTCGAAATAATACATTTTGTGTCGGGTATAGTTCTTTTATTTACGGCGTTGTATGGGTGACTTATATACAGGTAAAATATTATTATAACGGGGAAATATAATGTACTTCATTACAATACATACTGGTGGGGGTATCTAAAAATAACACCTGATAGGCGGCCGCCATACTGTGCTAACTTCTAGGTATTTTATGAACTAAATGATGGTAACGCTGTTGAGTTACCAGCACTGCTTTTATATTTTCTTTTTGTTTTGTGGTTTATAAATGAAGTTCTGTGTGCAAGGTGCAAGTTATTTATTTCTTAATCTGAAAAAAAAACATGCAATTTCATCATTTCATCCATTTGGTCGAAGTATTCAATGTTGAAGGCTGCGATAAAAGTCTAAAGATAGATAACGTAGATATCTGTTATCTGAAGAGTCAATCGAAAGGATACAAGGTGAAAAAGGCTGCAGTTTTGGAAAGAGTGCAAATTGAAGAATTTTTTACTAAATCTTGTGATAAAGAATATTTTATGATTAAGGTAATAACTCTTAACTTTTTAGACAATATGTATTAATAATACTTTGAATCATTTTAGGTTGCGCTAGTAGTAGGAGTCTCTGGTGCTTGTTGATGCTACGAATTGACGAATTTGAAAATCACTAATGTATAGGACACTGGCGGGTATCTAGTTGTTTCGATACCAGATACCAAGACCGGCATTTCACGAAAGTTTAAAATTATAAATGAAGGATTTTCTATCAACGACGTAGAGATGTGTAGAAAATGTATTTCCCTAAGACCAAAGAACTTATCACAAAACAGATTCTTTTTACATTATAAGAATCAAAAATGTACTTCTCAGCCTGTTGGAATCAACACATTGGCAAAAGTTCCATCAAAAGTTGCATCATTTCTGAAGTTGGCAAACGCGGAAGCTTATATTGGCCACTATATGAGGGTGCACTTCAATAACTTTATTGGGAAATAAAGATGCCGACTTTACACCCATCAAGCGGCATGGTGGGTGGAAGAGCCCTGCTGTGGCAGAGAGCTATACTGAAGACTCCGTATCTAACAAACTTGGTATTGCAAGGAAAATCCAAGGTTCTTCTCGTTCAAGTCATTCTTCAGGAGAGGAGACATCCATAATTTGTTGCAAGAAGCAACTACAAGCTTCCTATTAACGGAAACGAAGTGAAATATGAAAAAGCGAAGAACGAAATGTATATTAATATAAATGTTAATTTTAATAAGTAAATTAAATTTGGTTGATTTAAGTTTATATTTTTTTATTATTTCAGTAGTGGATAATAGGTTACTTTATATGCTTTATAAGTGTGGATAAAACTCCTGTTATAATGTGATTGTGTGTATAAATTATATTTTAAATGTGTTTTTATTAAATTCCTACCATAATCATAATGATTTTGAGTTTTGAAGTTGTTAATGTTATCTTCTAGAAAAGCAATTATTACCATATTGTGTATTATAAATGTAATTCATTTCATTTATAATACATTCATGTAATTTTATAACAAAATAACTGATTAACCTATCCCAATTCATTCACAATATTTAATATATCTTAACAGTGTAAAGTATAAATTTGACTAATAACTACTTGACATTACTAATTGTATGATGTCATTCAGTTAAAAAATATTTTTTTAGTGCCGTTTTTACTGATAAGACGTGCAGCTACTTTCATCGTGGCTTTTTATATATGCAGCTCCTGCCACAATTAAAATAACTACAAACATATGTCTAATTCTTCGATAAATACCTACCTTATATCGATACCTTTTTGCCAAACTATTGTAAGTGACATTTTCCATGAAAATGACTATGGATCTATCGTAAGTATAATATGCAAATACACATCTAGGCAGAGGTAGATAGATTCATAAATATGTAAGCGTATTTAAATGTTTAACGGTTAAATAACTGCATACATTTTATCGTAAGTAACAGAACTGTAATAGGCAGAGTGGCAGAACTGTCGTAAGTAGCCTAAGGTAAAATTTAGTGAGTGACTTACGATATTTTGGCAAAAAGGTATTGATATTAGAATTCCTCAAAACAATATATAAAACTGATCCTAACTAATTTTTATACTGCAATCAGACAAGGTTCAAATACTTGGTTGACAAACCATGTTACTTTAAAGTTTTTTGGGTTAGTTACTAAATTATGTTTAGACAAGTAACTATTATGAACCAGTTATAATTCCGGCTAATGTAAAATTTATTTAAAAAATGAAGTTGTAACAGGAGAAATAAAGAGTGTCGTCAATGAATTTAATATACATAGGTACCTACCAGACATACCATTGGAAGATTTGTACATGTAGGGAGTGTCTTTACAAGCACATAAATTTCGACTTTGTCGAAAATCATTTCAAGTCAAATTAAAAAGAGATGATTCCAATTATTTGAAATGCACTATAAATAGAAAAAAATTATGTGTGCCTTTGCTGTATAAATACAACTCTTGAGTCCAGTCCTGTCAATTACTTGTCATATCTAATGCACAAATAATACAATTTAATCTTTGATATAACCCTATATTAAGTTAACTTTTTAGACCCGCTGCTAAAGTATTTTTATTACAACAGTGTACATATTTTATACCCATATCCATCCATATAAGTAATATTTAGTTAGTCATATGCCCATATCTCACCAAACTATTTTCAAAATTTCCCTCTGTAAATACCTCAACATCATTAGCTGAAAACTAGCCAATGGAATGTTGAATGTTAGCACAGTATGGCGACCACCTTACAACTGACAAAATGATAGTTAGGAATCAGCGATCCAGTTTATTTTAAGAAATCCGTGTACTTGTGTCAACTATTTATCTATGACTTGTGCTTATTCTGTGGTTTATTGCACAAAACACAAAACAAAAAAAGAGTTTATTTCTTTTTCATTCATATTCTGTGTTTTTCAGTTTTGTAAGTTTATTGCAAGGTTTCTAAATTTAGAAACCTTGAGTTTATTGTTTATGTTTATTGCACAAAACAGAAAAAGAGTTTATTGATGGTTTATTGTGTCCCTCAAAAAACTGTGTTGCTCTAGCTAGTTAATACCACAAGTACAAAGATATATACAGTAATTTCACTCTTCAAATTTTTTGTACAAAAGTTTTTAATGCGCATGTCTGCTCTTGGGTAGTATGCGCGTTGGTAGATATGTAGAAGGGGAAGAATGGGCCGGTGTACGCTATTTTATGGGCGTACATTTGCTTTACAGGTAATCAGCATACGTTTGTGTGTCTAGGCGTTTGTGTTTGTGATTTTGATAAGTGTTTTGTATCGTGCGTAACATGGCTACAAAATATTGTTTCATTTGTAAACGAAATTCTGACATAACATAACTTTTTGTTATAGGCCACCCTTTGACTCTTCAAAAAATAATAATCCGGACCTGTGCGTGTCTCCCAAAAACGGTCACTAATGCGCATGATTGTGCCTGGGTAGTATGCGCAGTTGTCTTTTTGGGGGGTTAAAAAAACAAAACTTAAGGACACCAACATCAAAGAAATTTTGCCGAGTGAAATTACTGTATATATCTTTATACTTGTGTTAATACTAAGATAAATAGTTTTTGGCCAATAAAACTATTTTGTATACATTTCTGCTTGAAAATGCGGAGGTGTTTGGTGCACACTTGTTTCACGGACCCCAAGAAATCATCTAATTTTACGTTTCATCAGTAAGTACCTAACCACAAAACAGAAAAAGATCTGTACCTAACTACTTAAGCACAAGTATAAAGATATATTATACTTGTGACTTAAGCATGTTAAGCCGCCACATCCTTCTCCCTGTGGCTAAGCATTCACCTAAAAACAGAAAATATGTTTTATTTACATAAATTCAAAGCAGGTTTTCTTGTTTTCTTAATAAAATTTTTTAAATCTATGCACAATTAAATATAAATTAATTAAAACTTTAGGTTGCCAAAGGACAAGCCCTCGAAATTAGCATGGCTGAATGCTATAAAAAGAAAACCCAGTGATGATTTTTCTGGTCGAAATGTGATATGTTCAAAACACTTTTTACCAGAAGATTTCCAGTTAACCAAAGGGAAACGTAGAGTGATCAAGAAAAATGCTGTTCCTTCTCAACACCTTCCAATAGCAGTGCTTCATAAACATAAAGTACGTTATGAAGGACCTTCTATATCACGAAATGAGAGTAATGAAGGTAATTAATCACCAACATTGATTTTTAACTTTCCATTTGTTATGAGTTTAAGCAAATAAACATATGCTATGTTATATTTAGGAAACAGTGAAGCAACTTATGAAAAAACCTACATGCCAAATTATGATGAATTACTAGACTCTAAAAAGGAAAATATACCAGCAGATATGTCCATACAATTAAAACCACTGCCTAGTATTCTTGAAAAGAATATAGTACCAAGTAGCAGTAGTAATGGCGAAAACTTAGACATACTACCAGATCTAGAAGTGGCAAGGTAAATCTTTAATCTTGGTAATTTATATTTTTATTATATTGATATTTTGTTTTAGTTTCCAAACCATACAAAAAACCACGAAAGGTATTTTAAAGCTTAAAAGAAGTTCTTCCTCTGAAAGTGGAATTTCTAACAAAAGCAGGTAACATCTAATTTTTTAGTACGGTGTTGTTATATTTTTTTAATGTGGGAAAGTTTAAAAGTATTGGCGACAATATGTTTTAAAATTTCGTAATTCGTATTATATTTTTAGAAAATACAAAAAAATATTTATTTTCTCTTCTAATAATCATGTGTAAACAATCTACATTTTTCACACACATTCGATGCTATGTGGTTTTCCAGAACATACTATGGGAAATATTGTGAACAAAACCAAAACATCCGAGTGTTTAAATCCTTTTTTAATTAAAATATCAATAGAAATTTATTTGGGCTTACCACGAATTCTAGTGTAGAAAACAAAACCAACGTTTTGCCATGGTGTACTGGTTCAAAGCAGCACAGCTTGTAAACTAAAGTTCAAACTATAAAGTTCATACCTGGTCGAGTTCATATCCCATTATACCAACTTTGTTTTATTTTTTAATTAAACATAGTGTTTGGTGTTTATTTTAATTGTCAATTTTTTGCCTTTTAAATACTTGCTTATCAACAAAGTGAGCATTTTACTAAAAAGTGAAATAAAAAAGTTAGCCGCAGGGGGATTCGGTCATGAGAACCTTTCATTTTTATTTGCAAGCTACAGTGTTTTAAGCGGCCAGATCATGGCAAGATTTTGGGTTTGTTTTCTATACTGTGGTATTCTGAAAGGAATTCTTAGTGATATTTTAATTAAAAAGGCATTTTGGTTATGTACTTTGGTTCTCAGAAGTGTTCGACACTTAGTTCTGTTGATTTCGTTGACAATTTTTCCCATAGTGTTATCCCATTCCCATATATTCCCATTATCATACAAATTATCATTCCGTAGAAGTCAAATGAAATCGGAACATACTAAAATAATCGTACCTTTTACTCATATATGACAATAATTGTAGTAACTTTTAATTGACATTCAGATTGATTAATTGATATTTTCATTTTCTATTACAGGTCCAGCTCTGTAACTTTCAAGAAACCACTTAAATCATGTGCAAGTTCAGCATCATTATCAAGTAATTCATCTGTCAAGAGAAATAGAAAATGGGTTAAAATGTTTCACACATACAGGTATAGTATATTGATAAAACTGTATACCGGGTTTCCCATTTCATTTGACTAATGGCAATTAACATGGGCTATTACATTTCATTGAATTTTATATTCCCAGGGCACACTATGAGAAATATTGCTAACGGAATCGATAGTACTGACGGTCAAACACTTCTGATTACCAAAATACTAAAGCGAAATGCTTTTTTAATTAAAATATCAATAAAAATTCATTTTAAGTTAAAAGATGTAGTTTACATGAGGTTTTAAGGAACGTCATGTTACGTCAACGATTGGACTAGTTGGTTGAGCGTACGTCTTTCAAACTGAGACCCTGCACAATTTTGCAGGTTCAAATCCCGCCAGAGACAACTTTTTTTTTAATTTACTTTTTCATTAATTACAAATTATTAGTGTTTACTTATTCGAATAAATATTGTTCATTGTTAGTACCTAGTTATTATTTTTGAAAGTCACAATATTTACTTATTAGCAAAAAAATAAAACATGTTTTAATTGATTCGTTTCCTTTATCTTTAGCTAAAGCTACTATCTTACAAAATAAGTAATCAATAAGCAACATATGTTTTATTTATTACATGCACTGTGCTTTTACTAATAGTGTACTTATCTCTGCTAATAGTTACTACATATTATACCTCAATCTGGATATTGAGTTAAACAGTTACAGAGGAACTGTCGTGAATTAGTAATAGGTATTTTTTTTAATGAAAAACTATAATTCTAGAATTATGAGTTTTTTCAACATATTTTAAAAAACTCATATTTTTAGAATTATAGTTTTTCATTAAAAAAAAATACCTATTACTAATTCACGACAGTTCCTCTGTAACTGTTTAACTCAATATCCAGATTGAGGTATAATATGTAGTAACTATTTAACTATTAGCAGAGATAAGTACACTATTAGTAAAAGCACAGTGCATGTAATAAATAAAACATATGTTGCTTATTGATTACTTATTTTGTAAGATAGTAGCTTTAGCTAAAGATAAAGGAAACGAATCAATTAAAACATGTTTTATTTTTTTTTGATAAGCAAATATTGTGACTTTCAAAAATAATAACTAGGTACTAACAATGAACCATATTTATTCGAATAAGTAAACACTAATAATTTGTAATTATTAATGAAAAAGTAAAATAAAAAAAAGTTGTCTCTGGCGGGATTTGAACCTGCAAAATTGTGCGGCTCAGTTTGAAAGACGGACGCTCAACCAACTAGTCCAATCGTTGACGTAACATGACGTTTCTTAAAACCTTATGTAAACTACATCTATTAACTTAAAACGAATTTTTATTGATATTTTAATTAAAAAAGCATTTCGCTTTAGTATTTTGGTAATCATAAGTGTTTGACAGTCAGTACTATCGATTCCGTTAGCAATATTTCTCATAGTGTGCCCTGGGAATATAAAATTCAATGAAATGTAATAGCCCATGTTAATTGCCATTAGTCAAATGAAATGGGAAACCCGGTATACTGCTATATACTGCAGGTATATATTATTAATGGTGCAGTTTTTATCAATGACCATAACCACATAGCTGCAAGCTGTAGGTAATCTACACTACATTGTGCTACAGGGTGTGCCACAGTGACGAGACATTAATCAACCATCTTAACTTATTTTTATGGAACACCCTGTATATTTTTGCGCAGGCTGAT
Source organism: Pogonocherus hispidulus (assembly GCA_963924545.1). NCBI lineage: Eukaryota > Metazoa > Arthropoda > Insecta > Coleoptera > Cerambycidae > Pogonocherus > Pogonocherus hispidulus. The sequence continues at coordinate 32,034,861 of OZ004698.1, forward strand.
GAACAATTTTATTCTTTTTCGAATGGTATAATGGTTCCCTATACCTATCTCTTCTGGTTTTTAAGGTATTTACTGTTTTTCATGCAATCAACAGATATTGCATAATTTCTTGCGAGGATGGCCATGAAAGTTTTAGTGGGACTTCAAAACAAGCACCTAATCTGTCACCAGTTTATTGTTGTCAATTTAACTTATACAGTGAATGTTTATTTGAGTATTATTTATTGTTAAAGAATGGAAAACGTTAACATTTATTGAAATGCTGACATTCTAAATTTATTATTTACTCATGGAGAATGTCGCAAGATAATAAATAGGACTTGCAGGGTATCTAATGAGAGATAAATTATCCCTACTGATTGACTACCAATCAGTAGAGAAAAATTAAAAATAATTTTAATAAGATAACAGAATTAAAGTACATAATATGAATAATAATTATTTTCAGAAATCTAATTAATTTGCTGGAAGTGACCGCCATCTACTTGTAAACAGTTATGTATCCTTCTTGTTACCCCATCTGTAACTAGCTGATACTAGCAGTATCAATACTCGTACTATTGAGTACGAGTATCTTCTGCAACTTTACAATTATATTTTATTATTTTAAGTACGGCTAGGACATAGGTATTCACGTGTTTCTCAGTTATTGATGGTATTATCTGAATAATGTACCTAATTAAGTACCTATGAATAGTTTTGTACTTGGATTTTAACTATTAAGAAAATATAAAATAACTTAAAGTGAACACAAGCTTCAAAAAAGATTTTTGAAATTATAAGCCTTTAAATACGTTAAACTAAATATTTTAAGATAAACAAAAGGTACCAACAGAAATATATAAACAAAAATTAAATATAATGCATGTTAGACGAACCTTATAACATAAATTGTCTCTGGGAAACACTGAATACTGAAATACTGGTAAATTCAAATTCCACAGAAAAGCACTCTCCTTTAAGAAGATCGATTTTAGTACAACACCATTGAATATGTACGCGAAGCAAGCCATCTCGTGCACCAATTAGAGCGATTAGGTTTAACTAAAAGTTTCACTAAAAATTTCAGTCATCCTCGCAAGAAATTATGCGATATCCGTTGACTGTACGAAAAACGGTAAATACCTTAAAAACTAGAAGAGATGGGTATAGGGAACCATTATACCATTCGAAAGAGAATAAAATTGATCATCTGGCTGCGCAAAAATATACAGGGTGTTCCATTTAAAAAAAATATATTAAGATGGTTTAAAGTTGACTAAATTCGTCATTAAATTTCTACCACCCTGTATGAAATTAAGTCATTTTGAAATTATGACAGGGAAGCTTAGAGTTTTAGTTAGTTCCCTATAAATTTTACCGCTCTAACTTTATTATTGTAAAATACACATCTTTTTGAATTAGGCAGTGCTTTTATATTTTTTTTTGAAAAAAATTTAATATATCAAAAACGGTTAACTTTAATAATAGGAAACCTTTATGAAAGTTCACCTAAAAATGGACGTAGAGTGTTCCATTTAAAATAACGAAGATGACATCAACTTCCGGTATAACCGGAAGCGTTAGGTGGATGCCATTATTTTAGTTGAGAAGGGCATACCCGAAAACACTATTGCCCAAATTTTCAACATTAAAATCAAAGTAGTCTCTGAAATATGTCTAATGTCTCGTCACCGTGGGACACCCTGTATTTCAAAATAAAATCTAAAACAGAATTTTCAATATGAATTGCTAGTTTGCCTTAGTATCTTAGACTTTTCTTGTAATTACAATTTTACCAATCAGTGAGTTATCATAAAATAAAAGGCATTCGACTTGGACTTCTTGAAGTGAATGAAGTGACGACTTCAACTTAAAAATGTTACCACAAAATAAACCGGGGCACCATTCATTTCATACAAATATCAAATATCAGATCATTGCAGTCACATATCATATATATATACTGAATGGATTAGATATTTCTAGTAAATAGAGGGCAACCCTGATCATGTGGTTCCTGGTCATTTATGAAAACCCGGTATTATTGCGTGGATTCAGTAACTGATTTTAAAAATCTTTACTGGCGAAGGATTGACCTTAAGTTATTTTATTTTCTAAACAGTCTAACCATTTGTTTTCTGTTTTTTTTTTTTAGTCGAAGCCTTTCTTACATAATACAACGAGACTTTAAATTAACAAAAGCGAATAGAACTTTGAAGTCTCAGTGTCGTAATAAGGAAAGACAAATTATACGACTTAAAAATAAAATTGTGCAACTCAAAGATGTCCTTAGAGATTTAAAGAAAAAAATCTTTTGAGTGATAATTAGAGATGGGTCACTGATAAGTTTCTATATTGAAAAGTTTCCAGAATGGGAACTTTCCGGGAAGGGAAGAATCCTGTTCAGGGAACATTTCTAGGAAGTGTTCCCAGGAAGATGTCAGGAAGTTTCCAGGAAATATTTCCGTATTATTTTGAATTTCCCGCCAATTTGTAACTACATAAACATAACCTTCATCTGTTAAAGGCACTTTCGATTTTTGTGCATTATTAGTGTCTTTTCACTGCTTTTGTTATTTGTACATTTTTTTAAGAATTTGTAGTTGGTAAAGTAATCTTACTAAAAAATAATAAGTACAAATAATTGCTGTAAATACACGTTGAAACAATTTCCAGATATCAAGTCAAGTACCTACCTGCAATACCAAAAGATAGGCAATATCTACACATGTTCAAAAAACAAAAACAGTCTGCAAGTGGTGGGAAATATTTCCCTGGAAAGTTTCTAAGGAAATGATCCCTGGGATTATTCACGGGAAACATTTGACAACATTCCCAAAATATATTTTAGGAATATTTCCAAAAAAATATCTTCCCGGGAATTTTCCATCTCTATCTTTCCATATATTTGGAAAAGAGCTATGGAATCACACAAGCTTTAATGAAAAGGTACATAAGGAACCTTAAAAGAGGAAAATTAACAAAGGCAAAATTTCCTGAAGAGTTGTGTAGTTTTGCGTTAACTTTAAATTTTTACTCTACTAAAACAATACGAATATTTTCGCAAAACACTTAACCTGTGCTTACTTTCTCAGTCAGTCATAAGAAGTTGGTAAGCAAACATAGATTGCAACCCTGTACACCCACATTTGATATGCTATAAGATAAAGCTAAAAAAAAACCTCTGTAAGTGAAAGAAAACTATTATGTAGTCTAATAGTTGAAGAAATAGCAATTAAAAAAAAATTGATCTTATTGGTTCCAAGGCGTATGGCTACGTAGATATAGGATGTGACATAGAAAATGACATAGAAGCTACTGAAGCCTGTCATCATGGTTGTTGGCATCAACCCATCATGGAAGATTCCAATTGCATATTTTTTTATAAGAACCCTTATAGGCTCAGAGAGAGCTAACATTATTAAGGAAGCAATTTCACGTTTATATGAAATTAATGTACACATTATTTCATTGACATGTGATGGTCCAAGCAGCAACTTTACAATGCTTAAGGAACTCGGTTGTAATTTAAAGGACATATCTAATCTTCATAGTTGGTTTAGACATCCTTCTAACACTAATAAAAAAATATATGAAATCCTTGACACATGCCATATGCTAAAGCTTATTAGGAACAACTGGTGTAATTTAAAAGTCATGAAAAATCAAAAGGGGGAAGAGATTAAATGTCATTAGGTATATTACAAAGTTATACGACATGCAACAAGAAGTAAACCTTAATATAACAAATAAGTTGAAGGCATCACATATAAATTGGCAATGGCAAAAAATGAAGGTAAATTATATTCACTATCCACTAATTACTAATGACTTTAGCCATAGTTGTTCCATGGTTGTTACCAACTTATTACATCATATAGTGTCATTAAAAAATAAGTAGGTATTATATTACGGGAAAATGTTTAATAATCGATTAGAAATAAATAATTAATTATGGCAGTCTTCCAAAGACCACTTCATCATGCATCTGCATTTGTGACCTTACTTCGGTTCTGGCATACACATTTGACATTTTTTCGAGAAAATACCACAACTTACCGTTCACAAAGATTTAAAAACAGATATTTGAAAAAGCTGTTCAGAATGTTAGTGGGTACACAAATTTTTTTTCCCTTTTCTATAATTTTTTAATTGTTTATTTTAACAACAATAAAGTCTACAATTGATCTATGTGAGACTTATGTCAAATCTGAGGGTGCACCACTTGCATATTTGCTAACATATACATTTAGTCAGGATCAACTCGAAGAGTATTTTTGTTGGTTAAGGTAAGGCAATATATTTATCCTATTGGATCCTTGTTCCTCACTGGTACGAAAAAGGTATATCTCAAAAAAAAATTGAAATGGTGGTTGGCCCATGTCCAAATAGTTGGCACTACTACTACTATTACCAAAATTAATAATAATAAAGTGGATGTGACAGATTTAACTGTAACGTCTTTGATGTTATATTAAGAATACTATATCACTTAAATCAAATTTAAGCTTACTAAGTAGTGGTGGTGCAAATGGACCTTTAATTATATTTTAGGTGAAGGGATCCCATTGATGATGTAAACCACTAGTTTTTAAAATTGTATCGTTACATATTTTTCCACATTATTGCAGTTATTGCTAGCAAAAGTTATTGCATGTTAATTTTTAATTTTTTTTTTTATGAAGTTGTTAAAAAGTAGCTTTTGTAATAATTATAATAAAATATATTTTGTAGGTCTCACATTAGATGAGCCAATAATCCAAATGCATTCTAGTTTATGACTACGGCAGGAAGATTACTTTTACACAATGAAATAAAAAAGTCACTGGATATTATGTACCCATGGACACCTTAGAAATATTAACAGTTCCTAGCAGTTTTAAAAAGAAACCTAATATTGAAAATGTAAATACATCAGATATAAATATTTTACGAAAATTTAATATAGATTTTGAAACTATGAAAGATGTAGAAATTCTGTTGATTCCTCATAATCCCTCATTGTCTGATTTAATTAAGAATGTGGTCTCGTATATCGCAAGATTTGTTGTAAGGATGGCGAAAAAGAAAATATATTACGCTGAATGCTTAGAGAGTTTGGAAGAGACCTGTGTATTGGTGGATGATATACATGAAATTAATTTTAAAAAAGGACAGGCAATACTCTTCTGATACATTTTTCATAATTTATTATGTATTTTTTATTTCATTAGGTTGCAGTCAGTTATTTCTATTACTAGTTTTGCTAACACATTTTTTATTAAGTTCTCATTACAAAGCCAACTCAGTTTTCCAGTAAAACAAAAAATACTGGCTTTTTCGTGACAGGGTATGCCGTGAAGGGTGCAGTGTTTTTGGTGTTAGTGGAGACTGCTATGTATTTTACACCAAAAATTCCAACTCAATCTAGGACTAGTTTTTATTAAACTTTATTCCAGGTGGCCTTTTGAGGCCTTCGATGTCAGTGAGAAAAATATGTAGAGTATGAACTTAACACGTTCACTGCCCATGCTGACACATTGTCGGTGTGGGCATTTCAATAGCAGTGCCCGCTCGCATATGTGTCTTCATTGAGATATCTCTATTAAAGGGTGTGTTGTTCAGCCGGCCCCACAGTTGCTTTGCGTTAGGGCTAGAGGCATTCCGGGACGACTTTAAGGGAGGTTTTTTTTACGTGGCCACGCGCTGAGTTCTACAGTAGTGTGTGTGTGTGTGCATAATGGGGGATAACGTACTTCCAGGGCTGTCCGGTGTAAAAAAATTAAGAATTAGAAATCGTAAGGCTCTTACTGAAGCTGAGATGTTGGCTTTGGCTGACAGTGAATCCGAGGAAGAACCTTTTCAAAGTTCGGGAGTGAATGGAGCGGCGTAGAAGAAAAGGAGGGTGATGCTGTCGAAGATTTGGAGCCAGTGGAAAGTGACTCAGAGAATTTTGAATAACAAGTAGAACCACCAGTAAATATAAGTTTGGTAGGAAACCCTCCTGAAATGAAAAACATTCCGTTTAGTGGGCAACAAGGGCTGAAAGTTGATATACCAGGGAAGGGTCGACCCATAGACTTTTTACTGTTATTAGCGGATGACACATTTTTTGATTTGTTAGTGAATGAAACAAATTCCTATGCTGAGTTGGTATTATTGACTGATCGAAATCCTAGGCCACAATCGCGAATAAGCTGTTGGAAACCAGTGGATAGACATGAAATGAAAGTATTTTTAGGCATTGTTTTTCATATGGGGATTATGCAGTTACCAAGGCTTAGAGATTACTTGAGGAAAGATCGTCTATATAATTTGCCATTTTGATGTTTTCTGGGCACAAATAGATTTCTACTTATAATGCGCCGCCTGCATTTTTCTCAAAATCCAAGAGAAGGAGAACCAATATAGTAGAAAATGATAATAGTACTCCGAGTGTAAGTACAAGCATCAACTGAAAATGGTATAAGTTTTCTTTGAGAATGTCCACCATCGTTTGCTTTTTAGGTACACTTAACTGAAGGGGAACAAAAACTAAGAAATACTTTGTTACTACGTTGTTCGCTTCCTTTTAGGCTACAGCAGTAATTCTTTTGTTAATTTTAACATTTCTTCACTAATCAATCCTTTTTTGTTGAAAGACCTAAACATATACGTTTTTATTTTTTACACTAGTAATATTTCAATTAAGGAAACTAATGATTAATTAATTTACTAATCTATATATCTTTTAAGTTTAAGTAATAAATAAATTAAAAAATTATTGTTTTTTATTTCTACATTATTATTATTATTACACAATATAGAGCTATGTGTGGCTTTAGGCTTTAATTAGTTTTATAATTCAAGAGATTTTTATTTTTATAAAAACAAAATTCTAAAAGTTTCTATTAGTCTCATACATTTTGTTTATGAAATGAATAAATAATATGTTATGAAAATGAAAGGCTTTTGGTTAATTTTATTTAGTTTTTAAAATTTTAGTTGTATCTGAAGGTAATTGAAATACCAGTAAGTATAGAGTTACCTATTTGACAATGTCTGAATAAGATGAAACTCTTAGGAAGAAATTAAGGATAAAGTGAAAATCCGAAGAATTGCTCAAAGTAGACAGAAATTGTATATATATGAAAAAGTTTTACATTATATAAGTTCAAGTCGTTAAAAATGTAAGTATTATTAATAATATCTAATATAACCTATTTTAAATTGTTGGGTTACAGAGAATTAGACTACTTCCACTATTATTTCTGATTACGGCAATTGTACTTATACTTATAATGAATTGATTTTCGTATCATTCGAATTTCCTGCTCAGCCAACCTGAAGGTAGCTGCTAGTGTGATCAATGCTACCAATACTGAAAACTAAAGTTAAAAGAGTTACGTTTTCTCCATAGGATGGTCATTTTCAATCTCCATAAAACCATTCTATATTTTTTATGTCTATGGAATTTTCAGATAAAACATCAAACTAGGTAGGTAGACACCTGCATCAGGCATTATTTATGAAATATAGAAAGATCAGACCTAACTGTAAAATTTTTATTTACCTATTTTAAAGTGAACAAAATTCGCTTGTGTTGGCGAATAACTGTGTCGCAAAAGTTGTTGCTAACTTTTGCGACGTGAATTCGATTGTTTATTGAAATGCAAAAAAATTACTAGGCATAAGTTGGTTGTTTTTTCCATGGTTTAAACATATTAGCCAGTATAGGATGGTTAAGTAATTCTGTAACTCAGTTAAAGTTTCTCAGATTAATATTAAATAGAATACAATGTAGGTATTTTTATATTTTTGGTAAAAACAAATAGCGTCTTCTGCAGTCGTTTGGGATAAATATGTGGACACATGGCTCTAGTAGGCCACTAGTTCCCAAGCTCCTAACAGTACTGATTACCAGTAGATCAATTATGGAACGGCGTTAGCAGCAATAGACCATGCAGTAGCGTTATCAACACTAACTGGCAATTATATCATTATCTATAGGTTCCTTCTAGCAGACAATCCACAACATTTCTAATTGAAAATTTGTTATTCCAACAACAGTTTCTTTCAGTTTCTTACAGTTTCAAACGATTTGAAGAATGAGAGGAGGATTATTATATTATAATCGTTGCTAATTCAGTATCAATTTATATGAACAATTTTATAGAATCGAAGAGAATAGAGATATCTCAAAAACTAGTAGTTTTAACCCTTACAGTGAATACTGAAATCTAAATAGCATGATGTAAAATAATACAGGGTGTTCTATTTGACTTGCCTATAAAAAGTTTTCACTACTTGAATTTCCCAAAATGTAACAGAAGATATAAAACATTAGGTATAGTACTATTCAATTTGTCATTACTCTAAAGTGTAGCTAGGCTCTTTCCTTTCGCCGAGAACCTAATAAACATGTGCTAAACGAAAAATTTTATAAAGGTTCTTGCAAACTCCTGCATCTGTCAACTTTTTTATAAAATGTCAAATATCTCCGAAACGGTTAGGTTTAGTTAGGTTAGGGCATGTTACATATTTTTGACTCAGAATTTTAAACTATTTTCAAAAATGCAAAAATATATAGGGTGTTTTATTTAAAATAAACAAGTTGACATAGGCTTCCGGTATAACCGAAAGTAGAAAGCAATTGAGAATATTTTTTGCAAAATGACATCTGTAAAAATTTCAAATATAAATCCCTATTAGTTTTGGAGATATGCTTAACAGGCAGTCAGCATGAATGATCCTGTATTTATTAGACTACAGTTCATGAACTTTAAAATATATTGACTCCACCATTTAGAGAGTAATGGGGATCATCTGCCACAAAATACGGGATAACCATTCGGGTTATCGAATCATACCTGATTGGAAAATCTACATCATTTAATTCAAACGGCAGTTTAAGTTTATAGGGATACATTTTTAGGATTTTGTGTAAAATTTTCCAAACTGTGGTGGCATTTGCAATCGTTTTGATTTTTTCGAAGAACTTCTGCAACTTGGACATCACTAAGCCTTGGTCTTCCTGATCTTGATAGGTTAGTTACAGATTTTGATTTTCAAATTTACTAATCCAATTACGGTACGCTTTCATTTGACAGGGCCCTGCTCTAAAACTCATTTTCTTACGAAATCTGCGTAATCTAGCAGTGTAATTTCTGCGCTTTCGTAATAACATTGTACTAAACCAATTATTGTTTGTAGATCCATCTTATTAAAGTTTAAATCGTTTCAATTTACGTTTACGTGAGTTATTTTGAGAACAATTCTCAAAATCGCAATGATGAGGTACGTTTGACACTTGTATCAGCAGTTGACACAACTAACTCTTTTGTTTTCCATAAATAAAATCGTAAAATCTAATTATTGAAGCAATTAGATTCCATTTGCTTTTTTCTACTGGCTTGGTTTGTTAAAATTATATAAGACTTAATTCAATAGCATTATTTGAGTAATTTGTGGTCTAGTCCAATGACAAATGCCTCCATTCTCGTTCACATAACCCTTATATTTTTTGGTTTTCCATAAGAATATAAGTCTAGCTAGTCTATGTGCACATCTCACCAATCTGTGGTGCACACGCACACGTTAAAGAGAATAAAACCATTTATTTGTTAGGGGTACGGTATGATGGGTCAATATAGACTAACTCCTCTAGCAATGTGGTCTATTGAGAAAGGAATGATTGAAGATATTCCAAATTTTAATGAATTGGTTAATCAAGTACTCATGTACTCAAGTGCTCATTTAAAAAAAAAGGGCTGACGACTTGTACAATATTAAACATAATTTGTGAATATAAAAAACGGCCGAACTTGGCCCCTTGGGATTTTTTAATCATATAAAAATTTATCATTTAAAGCCGACCTATGAGTACATATACTAGTTACATCCTCCTAGCCAATCCCTTAAGGGGTTGTTGGGGTTGAGGGAGTATTTTATTCAAGATACCTCATTTTTTATGGTTTTTTCGAATTCTACGTCTCCAGTTACATAGAGACCTGGCAATTGACCTACTTTGCTGAAAAATTTGTTCATCCTCTTGTTTACTTGTCGTTTGGCGACGTGATTTGGTGCAACGGGAAACTCTCATATTTTTCTCAAAAATTGTGATATATTTATATATATATTTTTGGTACAAGTATTAAGGGGACAGTGCAGTGGTGCTCACATTGGTGGTACCTGACCCCCACCACCTCAAGTACAATATGTACACCCTCAAGGGATGATACAGAGTAAAGTAATGTTTTTTTAAAATACTTTATTTTTTAAATGTTTTTCCAACTCTACGTTCCTTTTTTCAAAATGTACACTCCCATAACCATCAACTAACGCGTCTCCACTGAAACGAATTAAATTTAATAGTACATTCCACTCAGAAGTCATTTTGAGGTGACCTTTTGTTTGTTATTGACAGACGACTTTTTAATTTGTGGCTGCCTTATGTGCATTACACATGTCACACGATAGGCAGGTGGGCTACTTTTCTGGCAGTTAGGTTTTTCCAAATTAATTGTTAATTGCTATTAATTGTTGTGTGTGAAAATACTGATATACATTACAAATCAGATTCAACTCAAGTTTCCTTATCTTCCTTAACTTACCTTTGATAATGGTCATTGGGTTTAATGTGATTCATATTCTGTCTTTGTTTTTTAAGAAATCATGAGTATTCATTAAAAATACAACTTTTCTATAAACTATTTATTACATTGTTTTATACACAAAAACATTCAACATTCAAAATATCAGTCTTGCAATAATATATTTACTGCACATTCAAACAAATTTTATTTCACAAAAGGTAATAATTAAAAAAGTTAAATGATGTATATTTACAATCGTAAATGCACATTCCAACAGTCACACGGCCTACTAAATACAAAAAAATAATTTAAGATAACATTATGCGAACTAGAATAAAAACTGAATCAAATCAATTGCACTTTAATTGAGTTGAGCAAATTTTATAAAATGTGAAATAAATTTAATTTTTGTGCTGTTTTAACGAGTGAATTACAGAACATTTAAAATTAAATATTTGTTTAGAAAATAACGATTGTCACAGAGCACCGAAATAATTTAGTTTGGGTTTTTATTAGTGTATTAATTATTTGAAATACAGTAACTCAAAAGTGATGGGTAAAAATGGCACTATTATAGGAATTTTTTTTGCATATATGTATATTGTATTATACATGGCAACTTAAATATAAAAATATAAACTAGTAGATAGATGTTTGTAAATCAAAAATAAAGTAGGATATAAACTAATTTTTCATCTTTTGAGAATGTGTTTCACACTATATTTTTAGTGATAAAAATCGAAATCTTATGAGCATTTTTTGCAGGATTATTGAAATTATTAATTAATAATTTTCTTTTTAGTACTGGTCATACAAACTTGTTTTTAAGAGTTTCTTTGTTATATAGCTATTTTCTAATAATATAATCAGTATTAATATGTCAATGGCAATATTTTTTGAGTTACTGTGTTTCCATTAAGATTTATAAATATTGTCGTTTTGACTTTCATATGTGAATGTAGGTACTTTGACTTTTTTATAGATATATCTTCAACTTATAAACAATAATATTTACAACTTACAATTTGTCATATGTACAGCATTTATAATTATGTGTAAAATTGTATATCAACTAACTTTTTATAAACATTAAAGCTTTAAATGGTAATGTTAAAATGTGTAAAAAAAATGAAATTAATTAATCACATTTAAACTAAAAATGGATAATCTTGGTAGGTAATGATAATACACAACAAATAAAAACATTTGTGTGGCAATATACTGAGATGAAAGAGAGAGGAGATATACAACTTTACATTGGAGAATATAAATTTCTAATGTAAAAACAAATAAACACTAGACAATCTTTATACTTGTGTCTGTAACTAATTTAGATAATGTCTTCTTAACTCGTAAAGCTGTTAGTCTGACTGCAGGATTCGAATGCCAGCACTCTTGCATCACTTTAGACAGAGTTTGCAAAATTTCTTCACTGTCCCACCTCAATGGTACTTGAGGTCTTATTTTTTTTACACACACAACTTGTTGCATATCTTCAAATGATGGATCCGAAGGGACACAATCATAGTAAGGTACTGCATAGTCATCTGCTACTTTAAATTTATCCCCTGTGATACATCTTCGGGATATTTCCCATAAAACCAAACTGAAAGCATACATATCAGCCATCTTGTGTGCATCAAAATTATTCATGTTTATGGACTTGTCTAATAATTCAGGAGCCATATAACGTTTTGTCCCTGAACGTATGCTAGGAGGAACATCAATTTCATTAGTATCTGACAGGAATTTGACAGCGAGGCCAAAGTCTGCGATACAACATTCACCATTTCTTTTCACTAAAATGTTTTTGCTTTTAATATCTCTGTGAGCAACAGCAGGCTTACCACTTCTTCCAAATATTTCTGTATGCAAATGTGATAATCCCGATGCTATACTTTGAGCCATTATAAGAAGGCTGTTGACATCAAGGCAGTGGTCTTGAAGGTAGTCATAAAGAGAGCCATTTTCATGAAACTCTGTGATAAGCAACATTTGAGTCCAACCAGCAGTTCCTTTAATATCTGCAGCAATGAAACCCAAAATATTTTCATGCCGCATAAGAACTGTTTGATATATTTCTGTCTCTCGGAACCAACTTTGCTCTTCAGTAGTAAAAAAGACCTTAGCAGCAACTTTTTCACCTCGCCACCTAGCTAACCAGACCTCACCATATCTTCCTTTACCAACAGAGTGTATCATTTGAATTTGTTTGGAAATAGTTCTTTGAACTAACATTGGCAACCCTGATCCAGACCCGCTGGACTGTTCTATCAAATTGGCCAGGGGTCCATGTATTTCCATATTTGGATATTTTTCCGATGGGTATTTTTTTGCATATAGACTAAACTTTCTTTGTACTTCCTTCTTACGATTCTTTAAGTAGAATACTATTGCCACAACTATCAGAATAAGAGTCAAACAAAAGGTTACTAACGTAAGCATTACCATACCCAAAGGAAGGCCGTCTGGAGAACCAAAAATAGGAGCTTCTGGTGTTGGTCTTTCTGGATATGTTGGCTTTAGGTCCAAGTTGCACATATCCTTATCATTGCAGCATTGTATCGATTTACTTGTTTCATGGGGGACCAGATGTCCTTTGCACTAAAAATGAAAACATAGTTTAATGAAAAAAAAATAAAATACTACTACAATAGGTTTTATTCTCATGCACAGATAATTTTGTATCTATTCAGGATAGCTAGTATTTTTCAAGAAAAAAACGTATATGGGTAATGGAACAAAGGAGCAACTACAAAACAATATTAATATTGGAAAAACATCTGAAAATCACTTAAATTGGGAAAAATGAGTACTAAAATGTACTGTAAATGTACATATTGGTACAAATAGAACATCAGTATTTAAAAATTTTAGCAAAATTCTACTGTAACCTGTGAGCATTTTTTATTTAATACAAGCCTGCAGATTTCTCCTTAGTTCTTTTAACTTCATAACAGACTGTTCGAAAGAATCATATCTATACGCGCTTTCGTAAATTCAACATTAAGATGTGATGGATCCAAAAAACGAGTTCTGATTAGTTGATTTGAAAAATTCTGTTTTTTGATTGGTCCTACAGGATCCATCACATCTTAATGTTGAATTTACGAAAGCGCGTTATCTTACTGGACAGAAAGCTTAATTTAAAATGACATTAGATTTTGATGTTTGTGTTTTGTTTTTACACTATATTATATATCACAATGCGTATTACTTTTAAAGCATGGTTCAGTAAAATATGGTAAACTCATATGTAGTATTATACAGGGTGTTCCACGTAGACCTTCCATTAGACGTTTCTAGAATGCTGCGCCTACTAGAATTCTGAAAATTTATATAAGGGGGTTTCTCACAATTTTCTATCGATAGGCTATTGCCGATAACGTCACACTTCCGGTTCTAACGTAAGTAGACATCAACTGGCTTATTTCAAATGGAATGTATTATTTTTTATTTCATTTTTGGATTCTACGTCAAATTGAAAGGTAAGTTTCATAAGAATACTCTATCCCTAAACTCAAACGTTGCTGAGATATTTCGACTTTTTCAAAAATTTTGGAAAAAACATACTTATGCTTAATCGGTTCTATCTTTTATAGTTTTTAATCTAGAGAGCTAAAATTTTAGACGAGAAATACTAAAAGGTATCAAAATATCTGGAGTATTCTAAAGTAGATGTGAATTACACAGGGCGTTGAAAAAACACCGATCAATTGTGTCAAATTGAAAGTTCAATAACTTGCTTATTTTAAATACAACACCCTATGTTTTATAACGCTAATGGATGCACCTTTTAATTCTCTTTCGATTGGTATTAGCATTCCCTATACCTAAATTCCACGGATTTGAAAATATTTGGACATTATTGCTGCAACGAAAATAATCCGACAGCTGCAGGTTGGCTGGGGAAAAACATTAAATGTGAAGAAATTTTTTATCAAGCGTTATTGTCACTGTTTAGATAGTCATGTGGAATTTTTAAATACGCACAAATTAGCATTTTGCGTACGTTTTTTCAATTAGATTTAACTAAGTTTCAATTTTTTATTAAATTTTTAATTAGGTATTGGTTCTGAATTAACGTTACTTAAATATTACTCATTAGAACATTCAAAATGAACTCGCCAGAACTCAAATTGTACTTTTTGAAATAATTTGACACAACTAATACAATATGCATTTACCTATTATAAATATCTACAATATTTAGCATTCACATAATGGTAAAAATAAATTAAAGAATAGAAAAAATATTATTCTTTAATAGTCTTTTTTTTTAATATTCAATTCTCTAATAGTCGTCTGACCATGTCCTTAGTTGGTCTATGTTTATCTGGACTTTGGAAACATATGACATGTTCTAATAACAATTCGATTACATTTCCCATAAACAACAATTAAATTTAAAAAGTCTTCGTTTGTGTAACCGGAGTATGCCATTATTATTAAAAATATTACAACTAAATCGGCAAACTCACTTTACAGCAATGACTGCAACATTGTTAAATAAGTATGCCAAGTGACATTTAAATTTTTTGTTTCACAGCCAACCTGCACCTGACTGTCGAATTATTTTTGTTGCAGCAATAATGTCCAAATATCTTCAAATCGGTGGAATTTAGGTATAGGGAATGCTAATACCAATCGAAAGAGAATTAAAAGTACATCCATTAGCTTAAAAAACATAGGGTGTTGTATTTAAAATAAACGAGTTATTGAACTTTCAATTTGACACAATTGGTCGGTGTTTTTTAACGCCCTGTGTAACTTGGATCAACTTTCGAATACTACAGATGTTTGGATACCTTTTAGTATTTCTCGTCTAAAATTTTAGCCCTCTAGATTAAAAATAGAAGAGATAGAACCGATTAAGCGTAAGTATGTTTTTTCCAAATTTTTTTGAAAAGTCGAAATATCTCGGAAACGATTGAGTTTAGGGATAGGGTATTCTCATGAAACTTACCTTTAAATTTGACGTACAATCCAAAAACGAAATAAAAAATAGTACATTCCCTTTGAAATAAAGGAGTTGATGTCTACTTCCGTCAGAACCGGAAGTGTGACGTCATCGGCAATATTTTTAATCGATACAAAATTGCGAGAAACCCCCGTATATAAATTTTCAGAATTGCACTACGTGTGATATTCTATAAAAATCTAATTGAAGGTCTACGTGGAACACCCTGTATGTGTATGGGTAAACTTATGGGCTGTTTTCTGTGGTGCATCCAGAGGAGAAAGTTATATTTTGCCTTAAGACAGCAAAACTGAATGCAAAGTAGGTATGCAATTATAATACAATATAGGTTTGTGTATTATTTATCCTTAAATTATTGGAAAAAGTGGTTATCAATAAATGCATACAGCTACTAACTGTAAACAAGTGGTTAACAAAATGGAGTTCTCAGTAATTCCTCAAAATAAAATTCCTTGATATTTGCAGATTCACCTTATATTAGGATTGAATTTAGAAGGTAGTGTAAAATATATTAATATGCTTCAATTGTTAGCGTATTTTAACACTAAAAAACCTACCACCTACCAGATATTTCTGGTGCAAGAAACATATCTTTGTTTCTCAAAATATTTCAAGGTGGCAAAATGTTGAACAAATAAAGTACTTACTTATCCAATGTTACAAATAATTAAAGAAATATGAGCTTGTAAAAATGTAGGTAGTTAAAAAAGTTTAATGAAAATATAAAAATTACTCAATAAGCATATAAATAAAAAAAACAAAAAATGTAATATACCTATTGCCAATGACTCATCTGTGGTACAGTTTTATGATTAATTAAAAATTGTTTCGGGCATTTGAGCATTTGACCTATAAAGTTAAAATCTGAAAACAAATTCAAAAAGCAACCTTCTAGTAACTTTTTAAGTTTACCCCAAAAAACACTATGAAATTTAATGAATACAATTATTTGATAAATTAATTAGATTTAGTAATGTAGATAAAGCAAATAATATAAAATGAAAAAGTTAGTTGTCTATTTGATTTAGTGGTGATAATGGTATATCGTCGAAAATGTTTTCGTTGGATTTTTTGTGGTTTATTCTTCTTCAGAGTAGTGAATAATACGAGGACAATAAAAAATTATTCAGAGCAAGAACCGGTGTTCATTTGAAACCTCTGAAGAAAACAAAAAGAAAAGCTAGTTAATGGTAAGTATTTTTTATATTATTAAGTTTATTATTAAAGAGAAAGATAATTCTATTATCTGACAATACTTAAGAGGTTAAAATTTCTGGAGACTTTCTCTGTAAATTCTGAATTCTATGTGATTATGTTAAAGTATATAGCATTTTTTTGTGCAATGGTACAATTGATTTACACTACTAACCTGCATGAAACCGCGTTCATCTGCAGGAAGGCATCCATAGGTATATACAGGCACATCATTTCCTAAATTGTCATCGTAAAATGCTTCCACCGATGTGAAGCACATGCCTCCATGTTGGACTACGCAGGTTCCATTTTGCTGGTTGTCAGGACAATGTCCTTCGCAGTAACATCGTCTCACTAAAACAAATAAAAGGATAAATAAAAATATGTATATTTAACCACGCAAGTTTATTTTATCAAAATATTTTATTAGAAAAATCAGTCACACTGATTTGGTGACAACGTGAATTTTTAATTATCAGTTTTATGGTTATTATTAAGGGATAAAAGTCGATATTCTATTCTATTTGTACACCAGTACAATCATTGCCTGTGAAATCCAGTTACTCGAGGAAAATCACAACCGACATACATAACTGTGGAATCTAGCTTTATAATAAGCATTGCAAACTCTAGTACCTTACTCCTTGGTTGTATGATACACTTTATAATGACTGTAGGTAAATATATCACATGAGAAGTTCATAATATGTTGATTTCATAATCATTTTCTAAGAGTTTCTATTAACTCGATCAATACCCTATTTTGCAGTCACTATGGAATAACTGGATACTTTAACACTTTTAGGGATAACATTAAAAACAGTAAAAATCATATATTGTATATATTCAAATATCTTTCCTTAATTAAAATAATAGAAAGGAAATTTATATATTTTTATTATAAACCCGTTAAAAATGCTGTTCTGACTGGCGCCTGAATATAATTAAGCACCATCGGTAGAAATGAAAGACACTTATCCATTTTATTAGGAAGATATTTACTTGGATTGGAAGAATTCTGAAGAATCTTAGGTTAATGACAGCTTTATATCATCTGGTCTTAGATTAGTGTTGCTGTATCGCTTTGGCAGAAATCTGGTTTTTTGCTTTGTTTTTGAAGGTTTTGCCAAATAATGAAAGATATGCTAATCAGATTTAACGTACAATAATTAGATTAACAAAAGAAGGTTGACTTAAAAATGAATGTACGTATGTATTTATTGGTCAGTTAAGTACACATGCAGCTGCAGCTATCCATAACAGTGTCGTTAATATATTTTACATTTATGATTATCTGAGTGATTATGCTATTGCCCTCTAATTTTTTGTTTATTAAATAATTCTAATTTGAAAAAATATGTTTGGTAGTTACCAATGTTATATAAAGTATCAAGCCGGCTACCAGAAAGACTATACGTACATTTTTGCCGAACATCGTCGCCGCGGTGATATTCGTCGTGCCAAATCATAGTTTGTGGCCTAAATCCGTCGTGCAGAATCGCCAAACAAAATATCTGCAAAAGCCTGAATTTGCGCACGATGAGCCGCTTGTTGTCGTGCAGAAACGCAGTGGTATTTTGAAAACTAAAGATATTCCAGTGCCGCTGTACAACGACCACCATGAGCCAAAACAAACAATTTATTGTCAAGTTTTATATTATCCTATAAATTGACATGGGAAAACGTTTTTCTCTTCAGTAGCCATTCTTTGGCCCAGATTGAATGCGTCTTTTTTGTTTTTCCAGCACCTATCGCGGCCGTTGCCATCAGCTATAACCGTCTCATCGCGAGCACTAACGAGTATAAGGCATATATAATAAAATTTATTTAGAATCTTAAGGAGAATTGAAATATGTACTATATACAGGTAGTTACAACTTACAAAAAATATAACTTTTTGCCCCCTCTGAATATTATTAAATTTTAAACCTTTTATACAGGAAAGAAAAATAGTTTTTATATCTTGCACAGCGCTATTTTTTTGTAGCACGTCAAATAAAGAAGATATGGGTGGGGGGGGGGGCATTATACACGGATCTCCCGGTACATGGTGTTCCATTTAAAAAAGGTTGCTTACTATATTCAACTTACATGAATCACCTTGTATAATTTAAATTTAGTTTAAAAAACATACATTTAGATTAAAAAAAATCGACCTCTCTAAACTTTTTCTTAAATTCCTAAAATATCATCACAAATAATTTTATTCCAAGAGTGGCTTCCACACTGTACCTATATTAAAATAGTTTCCTAATATTAAAAACGGGAAAATTACTATGAATTCATGGACGAACATTATGTAAAAGTCTGACCTTAATGCTTCTATTTATTTTGGCTAGAAAATAAGAAATGTCATGCTCCATTAGCATACAAATAATAGATATTTGTTTTTTTGGCAGGCGCCTATTTAAATAGTGGGTAAATGAAAAATGTAAATAATTAAAATAGAACCGACGGCGATTAACATAAGATTAAAATTTATTAGGTTGTGTCCATTAAAAATCCGCCACACAATGTTGTCTTTACAGATAGATTAAAAGCCAAAAGTACAATCAATTTATTTCTTAACACAAGTCTGTAAAATAAGATCGTGTCTAGAAGTTTATAATTATTATGAATAAATAAATAATATGCAGCTGTTTATTCTTTCCTTTTGATGTTAAAAAAACCGCGCAAAGTATTTGTCGACGTTCATTCAGTGGTGAATCTTGGGAATATGCTATAGATATACCTATAATGTATCAGCCAATTATTGACAACGGACTGAGGAAGAAACCTGAATAATTGACTGGAACGACCTCTAGTTTATAATAAAGTTTATTCGCGGAGCAGCTTGAAACCGAATCGCAGACAGTACTTTACAAAAAAATAAAAAAGTGGTCAAATGTTTTTAACAATTCACAACTAATCCGGGACTAAAACGCGCAACTAAATGCAATTTAGATTTTTTGATACATTGTATTTTTTTCAGAAAAATACGAGTCGCGTTAAATTTTATTCCATATGGAAGTGCTTAGCAATATAACAATCATAATACCAAATTTTGTTTATAAACGAGAGTAAGTAGGTATTATAGGACACATTATTTAATGCCAAAAAAACGCGTCTTATTAAATTCTTCAGTCAACCTTTTGGTACATTGGTAATGAAAGCTTGAAATTTCGATATTCATTAATCTTAGAATAAAAGGTCAGGAATATTTCTCAAGTAAATTACAAAAACAAAATACAATTAAATGATCTCCATACACGTTCCTCGCAGTTTTTGTCACCAATTTTTATGTATTCGGCTTGGAAATGTGTTTGAAGATCGTTGCAATTCCAACTATAACATGCCTGTTACGTACTTTTATATTTTCCATTTCTTCGGTCTTGATCAATCACTATAAAGTTCCGTGAATTATTATTATCACTAAGAAACATTTAAAGTTGGAAACAAGCGTTATAAGTGGTACCTACATAATACACCAACACACAAAGAAACTAATAGTTTTTAAATAAAAAAAAATCACTACTCACGATATATAGTATAACAGACTAGGCACCAGGCAACTCTGCCATTCATAACAGATTTTTAAATACCTAATAATTATTACAAGTTAGTATATGAACACGTGTGTCTTGCTAAGAGCTGCTCGAACGTCCGGGTACACAGTTGGCCACGGCTGCGGCAACCGCCTATCCCATACATAATACACCCACAGTTCAACCGACCTTGGAATGGTCGGTGAAATGCCTTAGAAATTGTCCCATATGTGCCTATGTCGATAATTAATTACACAAAGTAACGGCAACTATGCATCGATTTCGATACTTATAACGCAATCAAGCGAAAAATAAATTAATAAAAAAATTTGAAATGAATCGACAATGATTATAGTTCTCTTGAGCAGTCTATAATTTCCATTCTATGTTAAATTGTTTCTGATGATTTCAAAACCGCTCACGGTGTTTGACCTCACATACAGTGTGGCTCTTTAAGAAGCGAAACAACCCTGATTCTTTTTCATTTATTATGAATACGCTTCAAGTAATGTAAAATGTGACACAAAGTATAGTTTTCTGTGATCTGCATTTTGACACTAAAGGGGTTCTTGAGCAAACCCCTTTGTTTGATACCAGGTGACCTGATTTGGGGACGCTTTTAGAACTCCCGGATTGTTTATAGAACTCCCAGTTCTGATTGGTCGCTTTAAATTTGGAAATGTCAAAATTTTTAAAGCTTACGACCAGTTTATTGTGCATTGTTTATTGTTTTGGACTTTTAGGAGATTGCGCATTTCGAATGATTGCATTTTTTTGTACTTTTAAAACAATGATAATAATGGTTTGGTGGTGTAATTTTTGCAATAATCCCAAGATCAAGGATTCTGGATAATCTCTAATTCATAGATGTAGGTGGTAATAGGGACTTAAGAGAGGAAGAGGAAAAGGGAAAACCGCAGAAAGGACAGGAAGCAGGAGGAAGTAGTAAAAACGAGAAGAGCCGGAAAGAAGACATGGAGATAAAGAAGCAGATAAAGGAAGAAAACATAGACGAAACTGGAGAGGGGAAATTTTTAAAAGACTGCTGGGGACAATGACCGCAAATGTGGCTGGGTTAAGAAAGATAATAACTTAAGAAATAATTAAGGAAGATCGTACTCACTGAGACATTGGAGGATATGATCACAGAAAGTATGATGGAATGGATAGGAAAACGTCTGCTTAAATCTAGAAAGGAAGGAGAAAATGAAACTGGAAACGGAAGAGAAGAGTTATTGACGGAGCTACCCGAGGAATTGGAGGAGACGAACGTGGGAAATATCTTAAAAAAAGAATGGGATGAACCACTTTATGAGGTGACCACGTTTAAAAAGGGAAACCTAAATAAAAAGGGGAGAAACAAACGGACAGTTGGAAGGTACAAGGAAAAAAGAAACGTAGAAGAGAAGAATACAAAACCCTGGAAATTCAGTCAAATATACTTATATACTTATCAATCCGGGTCGCTGTTACAAATGTGCATGGACATGCATTTAAGAAGGGGGAAGCATGAAGGGCAAATGTCTCGGCTGCGGACAAGAAAGCCACATTGTAAAAGAAAAAGCGGTAGCTAACGTGAGAGAAAAAGTCTAAAGGTGGAAAAAATATGGTAGCCATAAAATCGAAAGAAATCGTTATACCTACTCCTCTTACCTGTCGCCGAATATTACATTCAACTCCTTGGAAGAGAGGCTATAATCATAATCAGATGCCTATATACTCCTATGTACTACCACAAGTATAAAGATATATACAGTAGTTTCACTCTTTAAATTTTTTGTACAAAAGTTTTTAATGCGCATGTCTGCTCTTGGGTAGTATGCGCGTTGGTAGAGAGTAGAGATGCAGAAGGGGAAGAATGGGCCGGCGTATGCTATTTTATGGGCGCACATTTGCTTAACAGGTAATCAGCATATGTTTGTGTGCCTAGGCGTTTGTGTTTGTGATTTTGATAAGTGTTTTGTATTATTGTATTGTGTGTAAAATGGGTACAAAATATTGTTTCATTTGTAAACGAAATTCTGATAGGCCACCTTTTTGACTTCAAAAAATAATAGTCCCGACCTGTGCGTATCTACAAAAAACGGTCACTAATGCGCATGACTGTGCCTGGGTAGTATGCGCAGTGGTCTTTTTGGGGGGTTAAAAAAATAAAACTTAAGGACACCAACATCAAAGAGATTTTGCCGAGTGAAATTACTGTATATATCTTTATACTTGTGGTACTACTATGTAGGAGGTACATAATCAGTACTGTGATTTGAAGGACACAGTGGAACGCACAGTATTCGTTTGTAAAAGATGGGGGTAGGAGAGAGAAGTTAATATGGAAGATGAAATTAAGCCTGAAAATATAGTAACCCGGATGTCAGAGGGTGAGGACAATTTGATAAAAATTACCAATCAGATTAGAAAATATTGAAACTAATAAGAAAATAGTTATGAAATAACATAAACCTATGTTTGTGAATAAATTTTTTACAAATAAAATCAACTAGACTCAAGTAATATTTTTCATAATAATATATGACAAGTTTCAAAATCTAGATTTTGCTAATTAATTATTAAAAGTATGTGTTGCCGAGTAAATATTTTTTTCTTATTTTCAATATTTGGATACCACTTTTGACATTTCACTACTTTTAACTTTATAGAATGGATAATGCTTTCTAATACTTTTCAATTCATTAATTTTTCTTCATTTTCTATACCCTTAATTACTAAATAGTCCTTTAACATTCAAACACAGGGATCTAAAAATAAATATTTGTTCTGTTGATCACTAGGATGAATGAAATTTATTTTCAAGTTAACCTGCTATCCTAATAGGAACCTCCTATATCCTAATAGGTGAAGACAAGTTACTGGGGATGAGAATCTATTAAAGGTAGCCCTAGAAATGAAAGACATGCAAAGGATTCAAATATTGACATGTGTAACAAGTGGAAACTTTAATAAAGAATATCATAAAATTTATATTTTTGTCTTTTGTATTATTAACATTTAGGAGCACTGTATTGCTTTTGTTCCTATATGTTAATGATATTAGTTAAAAAGTGTAATAGGTAAACAGTTGATTTGATATAAAAGTAGCTCCCTTTTAAATTTTAATTAGGTAGGTAGGTTCTGTTTCTTTCTCCTTCCACAGTTAAATAAAGGATTATCTAAGCTTCAATTCAAACAGTTCTATACTGTTTAAATCACATACCTAAGAATTAAATAGACATTGAAAATGAGAATGGGCTCTCCAACGTTCTCTTAATTCTATTGGGTTTTTGTAACGAGTGATAGAATATACATATGTATATACTGCTATTGATCCTGTTAAATCTGTTAATCACTCTGAGTACATCTAAACTATCTTTGTTAATTATTAACACCTCTCTAAAGCTAGCATCGCCACATAGTATAATTTCAGAAAAAAAATTATGTGGACATTAAGGGTTAATTTAATGCCATATTTAAAATTTAGGGCTGTTGCCCTTTCCTCAGAATTGGTGCTGCTGCTAACCTTAGCTAAACTTAGCAACACCACAAAGTAAAAACTATTTTTTTATCCGATTTCAAAAAAAAAAAATATTTTAAGGGCTATTGAAAGTCTCTTCAGTAACATATTGTTCCCCTACTAGAGCAAGGAAAAATTTATACCGGCCAATTGTAAATTTAGTTCTGATTTTCTGCATGCCTACTAATCACTTTCTTTATATGATCCACAATATCAACTTTGAATTATACTACGTGAACACCAAGGTCTAATTTAATGTCCATAGTTGAAATTAAGAACTCTTGGCTCTTTACGCAGAATCTCAGTTAATCTTAGCAACACCACAAAATAAAAAAAAATTGTCTTCCAACGTATCCTTAAAAATCGACGCACTATTTAAAGGCTCTTCAGTCCTTAATCTTCACATAGTTTTTACTGAAATTTTATTATGTGGCGGTGCCTAGCTCTAGAGAGGTTGAAAAGTTTAAAGGATTATTGGCAAATTATACTATATCCGTTTGCTTAAACGTGACATCAGATTTTAAAAATCCTACCAAGTGACAAGTATAAAATGGTTAAGGGATTTAATTTTTTTCTGTAGGTCATAGAAACACGTTTTTAAATTACAACAAATTGATCTTTTCAGATAATTGCCTTAATAATCCAAGGAAAAAAAATAATTGCATGGCAAACTAAAAAAAATGTACTTATGATTATAGTGTTATTTATTATAAAATAAAAATTGTTGTCACAACGACGACGGCGATGTGAAGTTTGCAAGGCCACGCCATCACAACATTCTTTAAAACCATAGACTTAATTATAAATCTATGTTTAAAACCAAGTCAAAAGTATTATTTACATATTTTTTAAGAAGATAATATTTTAATATTCGTTAACTAATACAGTAATTAAGTAGGTGTACAAGAATTAAGTGCTTAAAGCCAATTATTAAGATACAAGATATATTATTCATAATAAACTATGATGAAAATTTTACATAAAATATCTCGTATCCATTTACAAATTCCGACATCTGATTAAAGCATAAATATAATTTAAATAATAATTTTAGTAGTATTTCACCTAATCTCATTGACGTCACATAACATGCTTCTGCTATATTTGTGCTACTAAAATTCAGTAGATAAATTTACTTTATAGGTAGTAAAACTTTAGTACTGACGAAAGACGACTGAAAATATAATAATATATTTAAAATCGATTTTAAATAGTCCTTATTTTCTTATTCTATGACAGGTTTGTATGCTATGATTCCAAAACTACCCACAAAGTAACTGATTTGCATTTTCATTAAATAGAATAAAACTTGGTATTTGCTAAAATTACTTCTGTATTTGCCTTATTTTATACGCACACCCTGTCTGGATTTAGGAGGCAGGTAGTTGAAAAATATGTTGAATAATTACATAGAGCAGTTGGAGGGTTGGGGGTGTTAGCGTATACTCAATTAATAGGTAATAAATAATAAATAATAATATCAATCTTGAATTAGCTAAAATTCAGTACTCAAGATTTAAAAACTACATAGGTAATTTACTTTATGACTTCACCCATTGTAACGAAGAAACTATTAATGGATTTGCATTAAAATTAAAGATAGGTATTAATTTGTTATTTAGACTCAAGTTACTATCGCGATCACTTTGCGGTTGAATACCCCCCCAAAGAAACGTACAAAGACTATCCGAACTAGAGAAAAATGGTTTGAAATTATGGTTTTCCTATGAATTAATTATACGGGGAGAAATCACGAAGTGAACACAAATATGCTTACAGTTTCTAACAGTGACGACTATGGACCTTATTATACAGCCTGTCCAGCCAGAAGCTTACACGATCCATATCTCAGAAACTATTGACACGATCTTTCTAAAATTTTGTTTGTGTAGTAAATACAGGATGTTCCCGGCAAGTAAAATATTTTGACAGTTCTGGGACTTCCGGTTGTACCGGTAGTAGATAACAACTTGCTTAATTTCAATGGAACACCCTGTATATTTGTCTATATTTGTGTTCTACATTAAGTCTCACCTCAGGGTCACTTTGCGTAATTAACTTGTTCCTAAAATGTAGTTTTCGAGATGTTAATTTTTTTAACAAACATTTGACGGATGCAGCAAAGAAAATTTATATGTGAATAGCAAGTCGACTGAATTAAAAATAGTTGACTGGGCATTATAAGGAAAACAGTACTTAGTTAAATTAACGGGCGATTAAAAAATAATTAGTTGAATAAATAGAACTGGGATTATCCAACTAAAAGAATCAAATAGCTTTAATTTTTTAAATAGAAACACCAAATATTTTTATTTTAACGAATTATATGCCCCAAAATATAGGTACTTTGTATTCACTTCCCTATACCTAATCATAATGGTTTCTAAGTTATTAACAGAAATTCTATACATTCAACCAGTGACCTTGACTATAATTTTGTGGACTCTATACGAGGTGCAATATACTTGGGCGCATTCAGGGAACCGCAGCGCTTCAGCGCTTTATTAAAGCGGTAAAGCATATATTTTTCCCGCTGGATCGCTGAATAGTTCCATCAAGCGATAAAATTAATATAGTTTAGGTTTACGTCTATGGGTTTACGCACAAAATATCTATGGATAATATTAATTACAAAATATGAATTACTGAAAATTATGTCACTTTCAGCTTGCGTTGTGTCGATTCAGCGAACGTGAAGCGGTAAAGCGCTGGAGTGCTATGTTTCCCTGAATGCGGCCACTGATGGATTTTAAAAAAATAAGCAAATCAAGGTCGAAAACTGGAGCATGCGCACTTACATGTCGACAACAACCCAATTTTCGTGGAAGTGGTCTAAAAAGCGTGTTTTCTGTGAGCAACTTGTATGTTTGGCCATAGATTGCGAGGTCATTTACTTCGTTTTTGCAGGTACGGGAACTATTGAACTTTCTAGTATTCGTAAAAGGCCTGATTTAATTTATTTCAAGAAATATTTTAATTATTTTTTTATATATTTTTTTTAAATTCAGCTCTATCTTACCAGACGGGCCTAGGAATTTCGATCCCTTGCCACTTGACCCGTCGAACACCACCATATTATGGTCTGAATGAGCCCCACTCCCTGTAATTTTGTCCAAACACTATACTGCTTAAGAGACAATCTTCAGTCATCTTATCTAACAATTTGAAATATGGAGGAACAGAATATATTTTTTAAACAGGGAAATAATAGGCAGCAAAATTTATTCGTTGAGTGAAATACTATTTATTCAGTCAACGATTTATTGCTGTGCCCAAATAAAGAAAGATATCAGGAATCACATCTATAAATTGAACATGACAATAATTATATTCGACATTCATTCAATAATATTTTTTCACACATTTTAAAGGCTTATATAGACATGTGGCACAAAAATTTCATAATCTTATAAACCGAAAATGAATTCCTTTGGCGCCAATATTTGATGGAAGACAGTTTAAATCTGAGATTAAATTACACAATAAAGATAGGCAACCTGGAGGTATTTTCATAGTAGTCGAGGTCACATTTAGGTTTACCTACTATCTTTTATTAATATTTCAAATAAACGGCTTTTTAGTATTTAATATATACATTGATAAAGGAATAATAGTGACTGAGGATAAACTTTTTGGAGTTGGTATGATCAGTGTGCATCGAAAATTAGTAGGAACGGAAAATCAAGGCATTTTCCCCAGTGTTATCGACTTTTTCGGCTCTGAATCAATAAATTTAAAGTTTTTAACTTCCTAGTTGCCCTTAAATTTACAATTACAATGTTTTCTAATTTGTTTTATGTGATGGTACTTTGTAGGTATTTTTTCACGATATTGTTGAAATTGTGTTGTACTCAGAATTTATACTTGTTTTGTTAATTTTATTACACATATTTTAAGTCAAAACATTTTGAACCCCCCACCTCTTGACAAATTGTTTAACGACGCCCATGAAACTTGGATATTCAGATTTGAACAATTTAAAAGCAAATTTGATCTTCTTTAGCAATAGCTACAAACTTAGATATATACATACATAATAATGCGATTTGCTGCAAGGGATGGTCTTGGTCTTGGGTCTTGGATGCATAAAAATATAAACTGAGATAAAAATATGTTTACTTAGAGATGTAGAGATTAGACCTTCGATCTAGTTAAATGAGAGTATTTATTGTACTTAATGTAATTATTAGTTTTTCACGACTTTTGCTATATTTTGATTAAAATAGATTTTGAGTAAATTATATTTCTGATGCTCCCCGAAAGAATTTTCAAAACAATTAGTAGGAAGCTTTGGAACTGAACCAAACTAAACTAAATCCAACGGAATGGACTTGCTTTGCGCATTGGCGATTAGAGTGGGAGGAGTGTATAGCGAGTTACACAGGACCGTTATGAAAATAACCGCATATAATTAATTTGGTGAAATATATTTATCAGCGTCATGTAATACAAACTCTCAATATTCGTAAAATAAGATATTTATTATTTAAAAGGTAAGAACATTAAAAAAAGGTAGATATCGGGTAAAGGCAAGGCGCCGGCCCTGGTCAACTGCTCAGAGCCAATTACGATGAGACAGGGGTTGAATAGGCGGGGATCTGACCGAAACAGATTAATTTTCGCCCGAGCGTAAGTCCATTCTCTCATTGGATTTAGAGACTTAAGAATTAAGGCAAGAATACACATGCCATTAAAATAGCATGCCAGTGGGCAGTAACTTGTAATGTAACTACTTATCCTTGGACTACCCAAAATATAAAGTGGATATGCCAGTTTCTGAAATCATCTCTCAGCTTGCTAGGCTATGGTCAGCTGTATCAAAAATATTGAAGTGTGTTAAATTGGTCTTTTCATCACCCCAACATTTTGCCATGTTAAATTTAAAAAAAAATGTTGAAAGTACAGAGCCGTTGGGTCACATGCGAGGTACTGGCAACGACATAGTTCACACCCTACACGATTTGCATGCTTTTTGCCCCCCACCCGCTCGAAGAAATCGCGACTTGCACAGAAAAATCAAACGTCTTGCGATCTTCTAGCGTGCTATCTTCTGGAGTACTTTCTTGGCAGCGAGAGTCACACATGCAAGTACCGCGCATCTTCCAGTGACTGGCCTGGCATGCTTCTTGGCGTGTAACAAGTATGTGTATTCTCGCCTTTATGCCAAGCAACTTCATTTATGTACAGTAGGTTACTCATGAAATATATTACAAAATGGGAATGGGTCACTCAAGCGTTTAAAAATGTAATGTGAGGTAATTCTCATGATCACGATATTTTTTATGGGTACGGATTACTGATACTTTTTAGGGATATGTATACCTGTTATACAGTAAAGCAGGTACGGTCCGATTACAGACAATTATTAATAGAATGAAAACGCCGAGGAAAACACCATTAATGGCTGATATGTTAAAGAGTACACTATGCAGGGTGTACAAGCAACAATTCCTATTATTTTTTCCTATTCCTATTATTTATATTCCTATATCCTATTATTTTTTCCTACCCCCTTTCCGCCATTTATAGATATTGGTAAGTACTAATATATTGCAAGAGGTATGTAAATCTACTTCAATTCCATTAAGAATACACTAAATAAATGAAAAGATAAAAAACGATTATCCTTGCCTGGTTAAGGATTATTTAATTTCCTGCTTGAGTGTTAATTTGGGAGCCAAGTCGGCATAAAATTACAAAATTATAACTAGTTTCTTCTCAGTTCTGATTTTACAGTGTTTTTAATATACAATTGTTTATGCGCAAAATATGTAAAATCACTGCTTTCTTAACTTGAGGAGATAGGTTTTTAGAATTATCTATGGCTCGAGATAATAACGTTCCTTTTGTGACATTTATTTATTTATTTATCCAAGTATTTTAAAATTTAAGCCAAAATCGCCAAAAAAATCGTATTTCGCCAAAATTGGTATTTAATTACCTATATATTCAGTTTCCCATATTGCTTATTTTGAAAGGCCATTTTAGTACCTATGTAATATCTTAGTTCTTCAGTTATTTGTAAAACATTTATTTATTTTTGATAAATCTACTCATAGTAACTCTCAATTGTTATCACAGAAAATAAGTACCCTCAAAAACCCACAACTATCAATTTTTTTTTGAAAATGAAGGAAAATTATATATTTGTCAAAATAAGAAATATAAGCAAATTCAAGCTTCTAGTCAACCTCAACATGAACATGATAAACTAGTAGACTGATAAAACACAGTAAAGGTAGTTTAAAATAATGAAACATCATAACAGAAAAGAAAATTCAACTTGGGAAATTTAAACAATGTTGATGAAACTCGTGTAAACAAATTTCTATAAACTGGAAGTAAAATGTCACAGGAAAATGTTTTTAAAACTAAAATTTACTTACTTAGCTCATTGGCGTCTATAATATTTACATACATTATTCAATTGTTATTCCATGATTTTTTAATACTAAAATAACCACTTTTATTATATACCACTCTTAAAGCACGTTTTTTAACTTGAACGTTAAGAAATCGCGGTTAGTACTGAGAGTAGATCTGAGAAGAGAAGATGGAGCTGGGTTTCTTTAGCAGGTAAGGAAGTTGTACAGTTCAGCAATAAGTTCTGAAACATTGGCGCCTCGGAGTGGTCTTCGTCTATGAACGCCCGCTCGCTACCAAGTGTTTAAAATTAATTAGGTTTTTGGGATAGTTAAATGCCAGACTGTTTTGTCGAAGGACCTATAATGACCTGTATGGATGTACACTGATCGAACAAAAAATAACTCGTCTGTATTTGTGTGTGAATTTATCATACACCTACCAAACTCTTTTCCAATTAAGGATAAAAAGTTTAATTTACGAATTAAAGCAGTTTAAAAGAGTTTGGGAAACGGGAAATTCCAGGAATCAAACTGATTTTTCAAGGAACGAAAAGTAACTGAGAAAACTTTCGTCCAAAATGTTTTCTTTTTCCTGACCGTTGATTTTCAACACTATTTTTATATATTGTTGCGAATTCGGGGTTTTTATTACCATCTTCAGCAATATCACATCCCTTCTTCACTAAATAAATAGTTCTGTAAAGAAGGCTGTCAATATGCCACTATTCAGTTAGAAAATAGTTTACAATCAAGTTTCAGTATTATAATATTACGTCACTCTATGGGAACTAAGGTGCAAATGATTGATTATGAATTTCATTTTTAATTGCAATACCTGCAGTAAGTAAAAATAAATTATTATTTAATCTGGAGAATATCCATGATTCCATTTTTTTAAAGAGATAAGATTTTAAACTACCTCAAACGTGTATATATGGTATTATATAATATTATACGCAAAAACCGTTTACCAATTATTATTACAAAACTATTGTTCTTAATGGCGTAAGGTTAATTATTAGTATCAAGTCCGCGGATCGTGACTTAAACTATTTTTTGCGGTATTACATATTATTTAATAATGTATAATTATATTGCAATTATTACATTGTTTAGAATTAGACCCAGATCTGAACAAAAACTGTTTTCATTAACTTTATAATATAAAACAGGTAAACCACTAAGGTACCTACATAATATAAAGATGTTTCAAGAAATAAACAATTAATCTTGGAATTAAATACATATTGAACTATTAAGTTCAATATAAATCAACCAACTTTTATAATAAGTTAGCATATTTGGGGCAATCAATCGATTTTATATAAACAAAAGTTTTATCCAAATAATGTAAGGTTAATGAAAATGAAATACACCTAGTCAGGACAATATTGCATTTTCCCTAATACGTTTTGGTCTTTTTTTGAAAACACTATTGATTTTCCTGTTTCACACCAAATTTTCTAACCTCGGCTGTAATTTCAGGAAAGCAAATATATTTCTAACAACCTTGATGGTCATCTTTTACAATAATTATAAGAAATAATTAAGTAATGCAATTTTAGATATGGGTAAGTACGTTTTGGCATTCCTTTTCTGTTCTACTAGCCTCAAGATAACTTGAGGTGGTTCAGGAAAAATACCAAGAAGCAATTGTCAAGATATACAGAAATGTTTTTCTTATTCAGCTATATTCTATCTTATATAAATATATAGCCTTAAAATTATTTCATATTATCCAGAAATATTCACCTCTCTAGAACGTAAACACATTTCATAATTTATACAAGTGTTTATAAAATTCATGAAGTTGAATCTCATTTTAATTTAGATTAATTTTTCTATTATATGCTACTACAACATAGAATTATAAATGCAGAATGTTTATATCATACTCAATGCATTTGTGCATTAAAACAGTGGTCTAAGAAAAACCTACGTTCCTGTTCTTTTCTACGTAGCATTATCACGAAATCTTGCATTCACTATTTCTTGGAAGAGCAAGTGTTAAAAAAGTAAATAAGTTAATGCAGTAGGTTTAAAAATTAAGTATGCACAGAAATCACCACGAATAATGACAAGGTCGGTCGGTTGCATATATTTACACAGCATCACACAATTTTTAATAAATTAAATACTTAACGTAAATATTATATTGGTAATCATATAAACAAAAATACACGAGAGTGTAACTTTGTCCTCCTCAAAATAATATTTATTAGTAGTTAGTGGTTACCATTGAATTTCAATTACATGCTTTTTTTTTCTAATGAAATGGGAAAATATTACGTTATAAATGCTGGGAAAGTAAAAAATTACATTAACATTGGACCTGAACTAAAGGTCCACTATAGTGGTCAAACAATGATTGGCAGTCTTGTTCAAATGTTCAGTTTAGGTTAGGTTCAGTGCAAAAATTGGTCACATCTGCGGTACAATTTCTAGAGTATTTAAAAAAATGATAATCCTTTTATTATACTTAAGATTAAAATAATATAATCATATAAACTTCCAGGATGACAATAATTTACATTTCTAACGTTTTCTTAAGAATTTCGGATATGTGCAATAGGCTTATTTGTTTACATAAATTTCTGTTTTCGTTTAGTATACTTGCTAACATACTCGTAATTTAATTACCCCGCTAAATAAAGTCGCAAATACCTACTTCTCAAATACCTCAGACACGAAATCAAAAACCAAAATCAAAGACTAGTGTCTTCTCGGGCAAAGCTACCCCGTTTAGGTTAAAATTAATTACTTGAAAACATATCACATACTAATTTGTATTCACACACCAAATTTCACTTCCAAATGAAAGTGAATGATCAAATATAAATGGAGTCAAAGGGAAAATTAACAAAAAAAATTCCAGCTTAATTAAGAAACAAAATGTTATTCCAGCTTAATTATAAAATAAATATCACGAAAAAATCTCACTGTACTAATCTGTATTAACAAACTAAATTTCATTTAGTTATAGCGTTCTCATTTTACATGATTAATTTTTTTTTACAGGGACTCAAGGCCCTACTTAATCATTATGATATGATCCTAAACGGTCTGTTATTTTGAGTTAGGGTTCCATTAAGAAATCAGCAATAAAATTTAAACAGCTTTTAAATTAGAAAAAGTGCAGTTAGTTATATAATTATAATATGTTGTTAAAAACCAGTATTGTTTACTATTTATACACATAATCGTTGTTATTCTCTCCTCCTCATCATCCTCACAAATCATTGAAAAGTTGCTGTTCGTTTACGCAATTATTCGGGATGATGTCATGAGCAAATTTGAAATAGAATATAAATTAACATGATTGACTTATTAATCACAAATGTATGTATGTATCTGCTTTAAAGCCGTATCTTCATAAAAACATCCCGGCAAGTTGGTAGTAATATTTTTAATTATATACTATGCATAGCATAAATATGTTGTATGCGAAGTTTGTGTGAAGTTATCCACGAAATCTCAGCCACGAATTCTGACGTAGAGACAATCGTCTTTGATGCACGATAGTTCGGATCACTATTTCAACGAGTTGTCTCAATTCGCATTATATCATGGAGTAATAATAACAAATTACTGGATTACATAATAGTTATTATAACTATATACATTTCAAAATTTTCATAGATTTCATTAGTTTTTCGTTGCAAATAAATTACACCTTGTATTTTCCAACCGAAGGGGAATGCGTTGATGAAACACGGACCGTATATTACTAACATAATATGGATTACTACTATGGTACCAAAAGTTTTTTCATCCCCGCCTTTGGGGCTGAAAATGACATACATAGGTAGATAACAGTAAAATAAGTTTATTATTTTTTAAACGAAGAGGGATGCGTTTATCAAATTTGAACCGAACACTACTACTACAATATAAATTGCGACGGTGGTATCAAAACTTTTGTCACCCCCGTCCTTGGGGGGTGAAAATGACAATAATATAAATTTAATACATTTTTCACTTTATTTATAATACGTCCTGTATCTTCCAAACAAAGAGGGATGCGTTGGTCAAATTCGGATCAGACATCACTAATACAATATAGATTACGAAGGTGGTATCAAAAGTTTTGTCACCCCCGTCCTTGGGGGTGAAAATGGCTGAAGGATCACTAATATATATTTAATAAGTATTTCACATTTTTTACAATACAACCTGTATCTTCCAAACAATAAGGGATGCGTTGATCAAATTTGGACTGAACATTACTAATACAATATGGATTACAGCGGTGGTATCAAAAGTTTTGTCACTCCCGTCCTTGGGGGTGAAAGTTACAGAAATAGAACTAATATAAAATTAACAAGTTTTTCACATTATTTATAATACATCCTGTATCTTCCAAACGAAGAGGGATGCGTTGATCAAATTTGCACTGAACATTACTAATACAATATGGATTACAGCGGTGGTATCAAAAGTTTTGTCACCCACGTCCTTGGGTGTGAAAATGACAGAAATAGCACTAATATAAAATTAATAAGTTTTTCACATTATTTATAATACAACCTGTATCTTCCAAACTAAGAGGGATGCGTTGATCAAATTTGGACTGAACATTACTAATATAATATAGATTACGACGGTGGTATCAAAAGTTTTGTCACCACCGTCCTTGGGGGTGAAAATGACAAAAATAGCACTAATATAAAATTAACAAGTTTTTCACATTATTTATAATACATCCTGTATCTTCCAAACTAAGAGGGATGCGTTGATCAAATTTGCACTGAACATTACTAATAAAATATGGATTACAGCAGTGGTATCAAAAGTTTTGTCACCCCCGTCCTTGGGGATGAAAATGACAGAAATAGCACTAATATAAAATTAATAAGTTTTTCACATTATTTATAATACATCCTGTATCTTCCAAACGAAGAGGGATGCGTTGATCAAATTTGGACTGAACATTACTAATATAATATAGATTACGACGGTGGTATCAAAAGTTTTGTCACCCCCGTTCCTGGGGGTGAAAATAACAGAAATAGCACTAATATAAAATTAACAAGGTTTTCACATTATTTATAATACATCCTGTACCTTCCAAACGAAGAGGGATGCGTTGATCAAATTTGCACTGAACATTACTAATAAAATATGGATTACAGCAGTGGTATCAAAAGTTTTGTCACCCCCGTCCTTGGGGATGAAAATGACAGAAATAGCACTAATATAAAATTAATAAGTTTTTCACATTATTTATAATACATCCTGTATCTTCCAAACTAAGAGGGATGCGTTGATCAAATTTGCACTGAACATTACTAATAAAATATGGATTACAGCAGTGGTATCAAAAGTTTTGTCACCCCCGTCCTTGGGGATGAAAATGACAGAAATAGCACTAATATAAAATTAATAAGTTTTTCACATTATTTATAATACATCCTGTATCTTCCAAACGAAGAGGGATGCGTTGATCAAATTTGGACTGAACATTACTAATATAATATAGATTACGACGGTGGTATCAAAAGTTTTGTCACCCCCGTTCCTGGGGGTGAAAATAACAGAAATAGCACTAATATAAAATTAACAAGGTTTTCACATTATTTATAATACATCCTGTACCTTCCAAACGAAGAGGGATGCGTTGATCAAATTTGCACTGAACATTACTAATAAAATATGGATTACAGCAGTGGTATCAAAAGTTTTGTCACCCCCGTCCTTGGGGATGAAAATGACAGAAATAGCACTAATATAAAATTAATAAGTTTTTCACATTATTTATAATACATCCTGTATCTTCCAAACTAAGAGGGATGCGTTGATCAAATTTGCACTGAACATTACTAATAAAATATGGATTACAGCAGTGGTATCAAAAGTTTTGTCACCCCCGTCCTTGGGGATGAAAATGACAGAAATAGCACTAATATAAAATTAATAAGTTTTTCACATTATTTATAATACATCCTGTATCTTCCAAACGAAGAGGGATGCGTTGATCAAATTTGGACTGAACATTACTAATATAATATAGATTACGACGGTGGTATCAAAAGTTTTGTCACCCCCGTCCTTGGGGGTGAAAATGACAAAAATAGCACTAATATAAAATTAACAAGTTTTTCACATTATTTATAATACATCCTGTATCTTCCAAACTAAGAGGGATGCGTTGATCAAATTTGCACTGAACATTACTAATAAAATATGGATTACAGCAGTGGTATCAAAAGTTTTGTCACCCCCGTCCTTGGGGATGAAAATGACAGAAATAGCACTAATATAAAATTAATAAGTTTTTCACATTATTTATAATACATCCTGTATCTTCCAAACGAAGAGGGATGCGTTGATCAAATTTGGACTGAACATTACTAATATAATATAGATTACGACGGTGGTATCAAAAGTTTTGTCACCCCCGTCCCTGGGGGTGAAAATAACAGAAATAGCACTAATATAAAATTAACAAGGTTTTCACATTATTTATAATACATCCTGTACCTTCCAAACGAAGAGGGATGCGTTGATCAAATTTGCACTGAACATTACTAATAAAATATGGATTACAGCAGTGGTATCAAAAGTTTTGTCACCCCCGTCCTTGGGGATGAAAATGACAGAAATAGCACTAATATAAAATTAATAAGTTTTTCACATTATTTATAATACATCCTGTATCTTCCAAACGAAGAGGGATGCGTTGATCAAATTTGGACTGAACATTACTAATATAATATAGATTACGACGGTGGTATCAAAAGTTTTGTCACCCCCGTCCTTGGGGATGAAAATGACAGAAATAGCACTAATATAAAATTAACAAGTTTTTCACATTATTTATAATACATCCTGTATCTTCCAAACGAAGAGGGATGCGTTGATCAAATTTGGACTGAACATTACTAATATAATATAGATTACGACGGTGGTATCAAAAGTTTTGTTACCCCCGTCCCTGGGGGTGAAAATAACAGAAATAGCACTAATATAAAATTAACAAGGTTTTCACATTATTTATAATACATCCTGTACCTTCCAAACGAAGATGGATGCGTTGATCAAATTTGCACTGAACATTACTAATACAATATGGATTACAGCGGTGGTATCAAAAGTTTTGTCACCCACGTCCTTGGGGGTGAAAATGACAGAAATAGCACTAATATAAAATTAATAAGTTTTTCACATTATTTATAATACATCCTGTATCTTCCAAACTAAGAGGGATGCGTTGATCAAATTTGGACTGAACATTGCTAATACAATATGGATTACAGCGGTGGTATCAAAAGTTTTGTCACCCCCGTCTTTGGGGGTGAAAGTTACAGAAATAGAACTAATATAAAATTAACAAGTTTTTCACATTATTTATAATACATCCTGTATCTTCCAAACGAAGAGGGATGCGTTGATCAAATTTGGACTGAACATTACTAATACAATATGGATTACAGCGGTGGTATCAAAAGTTTTGTCACCCCCGTCCTTGGGGATGAAAATGACAGAAATAACACTAATATAAAATTAACAAGTTTTTCACATTTTTTACAATACATCCTGTAATTTATATTAGTGATACTTCAGCCATTTTCACCCCCAAAGATAGGGGTGACAATACTTTTGATACCACCGTCGTAATCTATAATGTACTAGTAATGTTTAGTCCAAATTTGATCAACGCATCCCTCTTCGTTTGGAAGATACAGGATGTATTATAAATAATGTGAAAAACTTATTAATTTTATATTAGTGCTATTTCTGTCATTTTCATCCCCAAGGATGGGGGGTGACAAAACTTTTGATACCACCGCTGTAATCCATATTGTATTAGTAATGTTCAGTCCAAATTTGATCAACGCATCCCTCTTCGTTTGGAAGATACAGGATGTATTATAAATAATGTGAAAACCTTGTTAATTTTATATTAGTGCTATTTCTGTCATTTTCACCCCCAGGGACGGGGGTGACAAAACTTTTGATACCACCGTCGTAATCTATATTATATTAGTAATGTTCAGTCCAAATTTGATCAACGCATCCCTCTTCGTTTGGAAGATACAGGATGTATTATAAATAATGTGAAAAACTTATTAATTTTATATTAGTGCTATTTCTGTCATTTTCATCCCCAAGGATGGGGGTGACAAAACTTTTGATACCACCGCTGTAATCCATATTGTATTAGTAATGTTCAGTCCAAATTTGATCAACGCATCCCTCTTCGTTTGGAAGATACAGGATGTATTATAAATAATGTGAAAACCTTGTTAATTTTATATTAGTGCTATTTCTGTCATTTTCACCCCCAGGGACGGGGGTGACAAAACTTTTGATACCACCGTCGTAATCTATATTATATTAGTAATGTTCAGTCCAAATTTGATCAACGCATCCCTCTTCGTTTGGAAGATACAGGATGTATTATAAATAATGTGAAAAACTTATTAATTTTATATTAGTGCTATTTCTGTCATTTTCATCCCCAAGGATGGGGGTGACAAAACTTTTGATACCACCGCTGTAATCCATATTGTATTAGTAATGTTCAGTCCAAATTTGATCAACGCATCCCTCTTCGTTTGGAAGATACAGGATGTATTATAAATAATGTGAAAACCTTGTTAATTTTATATTAGTGCTATTTCTGTCATTTTCACCCCCAGGGACGGGGGTGACAAAACTTTTGATACCACCGTCGTAATCTATGTTATATTAGTAATGTTCTGTCCAAATTTGATCAACGCATCCCTCTTCGTTTGGAAGATACAGGATGTATTATAAATAATGTGAAAAACTTGTTAATTTTATATTAGTTCTATTTCTGTAACTTTCACCCCCAAGGACGGGGGTGACAAAACTTTTGATACCACCGCTGTAATCCATATTGTATTAGTAATGTTCAGTCCAAATTTGATCAACGCATCCTTCTTCG
Organism: Pogonocherus hispidulus; assembly: GCA_963924545.1. NCBI lineage: Eukaryota > Metazoa > Arthropoda > Insecta > Coleoptera > Cerambycidae > Pogonocherus > Pogonocherus hispidulus. The sequence continues at coordinate 32,073,876 of OZ004698.1, forward strand.
TTTGGAAGATACAGGATGTATTATAAATAATGAGAAAAACTTGTTAATTTTATATTATTTCTATTTCTGTAACTTTCACCCCCAAGGACGGGGGTGACAAAACTTTTGATACCACCGCTGTAATCCATATTGTATTAGTAATGTTCAGTCCAAATTTGATCAACGCATCCCTCTTCGTTTGGAAGATACAGGATGTATTATAAATAATGTGAAAAACTTGTTAATTTTATATTAGTTCTATTTCTGTAACTTTCACCCCCAAGGACGAGGGTGACAAAACTTTTGATACCACCGCTGTAATCCATATTGTATTAGTAATGTTCAGTCCAAATTTGATCAACGCATCCCTCTTTGTTTGGAAGATACAGGACGTATTATAAATAAAGTGAAAAATATATTAAATTTATATTATTGTCATTTTCACCCCCCAAGGACGGGGGTGACAAAAGTTTTGATACCACCGTCGAAATTTATATTGTAGTAGTAGTGTTCGGTTCAAATTTGATAAACGCATCCCTCTTCGTTTAAAAAATACTTAGTGTAAGTCAAATGCACTGAAAAACTAATAAACTTATTTTACTGTTATCTACCTATGTATGTCATTTTCAGCCCCAAAGGCGGGGATGAAAAAACTTTCGGTACCATAGTAGTAATCCATATTATGTTAGTAATATACGGTCCGTGTTTCATCAACGCATTCCCCTTCGTTTGGAAAATACAAGGTGTAATTTATTTGCAACGAAAAACTAATGAAATCTATGAAAATTTTGAAATGTATATAGTTATAATAACAATTATGTAATCCAGTATTTTGTTATTATTACTCCATGATATAATGCGAATTGAGACAACTCGTTGAAATAATGATCCGAACTATCGTGCATCAAAGACGATTGTCTCTATGTCAGAATTCGTGGCTGAGATTTCGTGGATAACTTCACACAAACGTATGCGAACTGATAATATGTACTTGTAATCCACCTGCGGGTATACAAGGCGATTCATAACTAAATGGATACTTTAAAGATTGTCTTCTCATACATTACGTACATGTACTTATACCTTCAGGCTATTGACATTTCTTAATTATGTTGCTAAATTTATAGAATATTGAAACTCGTGTGGATTACCAGAAATTTGCTAACAGTAGTAGTTGTCAATTCAGTATTCAATTCTTCTTTAAATGAGTTCTACTTTCTTCCATTTGTAATTCTAGAACCAGTATAGGTAAAATTTTAAAATTTGTATGGAGGTCTAATTGAAGGCGCCGACATTTTTAAAAATATTTTTAATTTCCTGCCACTTGATATGCCGGAAGTCGTCTATGCATCTTCTTTATTATACAATACATTTTTTACTGCATTTTTCAATTTCTTGGTAAATTTAAGGATTATTTTATTTATGATTGCCTGTACTTAAAATATATAGTTTTTAATTACATATTTAGATTTACTTAAGATTTTTAATTTTTTTGAAAAATTTTGGGACGTATGCTTTTACCATATACCTATTTAAAATTTTCAAAATCAAGTCTCCAAGAAAAAAATGAATTATTATGACCCAAGACATATTATGTCAAGGGAATCTAAAATTGATGAAAATGAATTCATAATGTTACACAGGGTATTTATTATTATTCAAGCACGTTATGGTATATACCACAGGAATGTTTTAGATTACTAAAACCTAAATCTCAAAATAAAGAAAAACTATTGTATAATTAAAAAACGATACATTTTAATATTAAATTCTATTTTATTAATATTAAATTCTGTCTTTTTGAAAATTTTCTTGTTTCCACCGAAATTTTCCATAATCGAACATTAATCTAAACGATTTACTAAAATGTAAATACAGAATGCACTTATAAACGCAATTTTCTCAAAAAACATCCAAATTCACAAAAATGATCGTCATTCAATCATTACAATAATATCGACTAATCTGTTTCAAGTCTACACATCTATAGAGGCATCAGTATTCGCGCCATAAGCCTGAGCGCGCCTTCAATCTGATGAACGCGAGCACTGTTAAAAATTCGATACTTACTTCGAAAACGGTTACAGAATTTAAGAAGTTTTAACTTAACGTTATTTTTTGGTAATATATAGGTGTAGGTACTACCAAAAAAAGGTTTATACCATTTGAAACGTTTAGATTTTGTGCATAAGTGGTTAAAATTTCAGAGCGGTAAGTCTAACCGTTATTTTTGCAATGGCGATATACGCACTCAGAAACACATGTTTTCGAATTGTGCAGATCAGTTGTAGATCACACCACATATGCTCCAAGACATGCTCTACAAGATGGTATAAGTTTCATCTGGTTCTACGCCAAGGGTCACTTACTCATAGAAAGAAGCGAGTAAGACAGGCGATGTTACTCCACTATATTTAAAATAAGGAAGAAAAAGCCAGCGTCTCCCATGCTAATTTTCAAAATTCTACCTCTACTTATGGTCCATATACAGATCGATTCAGCTCATTGTATTACACCCTCCATATTATTATATTTAAAATAAATATGTTGAATATTGTTTACTGTTCACGTTCAGTGATTTGAAATTCCCATTACCTGAAGTAAAGTTCAAACTAGATGTTAAGGCGTCATTAAAAATAACCATTCCAAATGGATTAGGGTTAGGTACACAAATTATATTTAAAGTGTTATAATTGAAATTTCGGGCCTAATAGGCAGGCAGGATTTTATTGGCTTCTTTTCTGCCTTGTGCTACAGATTAAGCACCATTAAAATGGCAATAAAATAATAAATACCTATTGAAATAAATCTGTTGAATTAGACGATTTTAATTATGTTTGTGTAATGCTGGTAGTAAAAACATATTGTTTACTTCCAACTAATTTGTATAGGAAAAATATTAATTTCTTACAAGTTGTGCCTATTTATTTTATATTACCTAATAATAATCTTACCCATACTTTATTTGATGTAGGTACTACGACACAGTGCGATGCGATGTACTCACCTGGAAAAAAATATGGTTATTATTAGGGATATCAGTTATAATGATATAATAAATTACAATGATTGAATTACAAACAAATCTTGATATTATTGATATTAAGAATTTTTAGGGCATTATAACTAAAATTTAAAATACCAATAAGTACTTTCAAAGGCTTTTTAGATGAAGTATATTCTTCTTATAAAAATTATTTTCGTTTGCTTTATTGTATGTATAACAATAATAATAATAATAATAATAATAATAATAATAATAATAATAATAATAATAAATCGGCTTTATTAGGCGAAAGTTTAGTTACAAACTATTCTTACACTTTAACCTAATCTAACCTAATCTATGTATTCAACATATTGTATTTTATTTTTAAAAAATACAAAAATTACTAAAAAAATAATGTCGCAGAATTGTTTTTATCTCAAGTGTTTTGCCGGCGCTTTGTCTTGACCCGATACCTATATTTTTTAACGTTCTTACCTTTTAAATAATAAATGTCTTATTTTATTTTTAGAGTTTATATTACATGGCGTTGATAAATTTATTTCACCTAATTAACTTACTACACTGAAGAAGCGCCTACGGCTAGATTTTATGTATAACGGTCCTGTGTAGCTCGCTATACACTCCTCCCACTCTAATCGCCAATGCGCAAAGCAAGTTCATTCTCTCGTTGGATTTAGATTAGGTAAATCGACTATCGGACAATTTAAAATACCTACGAATCATTCGAATTGAGAAAAATTTCTGATTTCCTAATTATTGAGTATTTAAATTTTTATGTTTAATATTTTTTTGTTCCTTTATATTGTTCCTTTTATTGTAAATGATTTAATTTTTTTGGAATAAAGGCCAGTTATTATTATTACTAATACTATTAGTACATAAACGGTTCCAGTGGTAATGAATATACCTTGAATTGTAGGTAAGTATATTTAGATTACAAAATTAATCTGTGCGAAGATCCACAAAAAACTGACATTATCTTGCTCTGCTGCGAAACTCCTAAAAGCTTAAGGGAACACTGATACTGATATAGGTTTGCTGAGTACTTATATTTTTGACGTAAAAAAAAAATAAAACGCTTAAAATAAAAAAAATCCTACCATTGGGAAGATTAGTCGAGTCTGGCAACGCCGCTTGATGTGACATTATGTAAATGTACTCGCACACCTGTGGGCAGTTGAGCACAGCTGCACTACTTTTGATTTTTATTCACAGGATGTGTGCCAGAATCGATTAAATTATGAGATCTTGATCATCTATTGGACTGACATGATAACTAGAATGAATACCGAATTATTACCAACGAAGTAAGAATAATGTATAACGTACACATTATTACTTTAGTAGATGGTGGAAGCGTAGGCGTAATTACTTACTTGTAATCTATTAGTCAGTAAAATTCCCCTGTGGTTAGATGAGATGAATATAGAACATTCTACGTGTTGTATTTCATTATCATTAATAAATTATTAGAAATACCGATTAATTTTAGATATCGAAATAAAGTGAATCAGAAGCAAAATTATTTTCGATAGCAGGGTGCTAACCATGCTGACAGAAGTATGTGAAGAGGATGATGGTTCTGGTATGAAGATGGTATGGTAGGTGTATCTTTTGAAACTGGTTAATATGTATGTAGGTAGTACTATTATACATGAGCTTCTCAAGAATAATGATACAAGCGAACTGAATTGAGAATAAAGTGCAAGGGTATTTCTTCTCTTGACTATGTTGTAGGTCCACTCCAACATGATAATACAGCTTATTACAGTTACTTTATTGACCTGGTGACATCATTTTTCAGTAAAATGTAGACACTTATATATGAATTTAATATTTGGTAGTTGTAGTTTATAGCATGCAACTGCAAATCAGATAGTTTAAAACTGTTAAATATAACAAACTTTTCTCATAGGACATAAATTTATTTGTATGACAGTATCACTATTATAGTTGTTGCCTTTATCCCATTTGCTAATATTTTCAAATGGTGCGTGCACCACGTCAATAACATGACGAAATGATTTAAAATATTCTGTAATTCTGTTTCTATTTTTCATATCCGAGTATGATGGATTTTTATCCTAATTTATTAATTACAGAAATCCAACGAACACATATAATAATATCTATAATAATTTGTACATATTAATATTGCAATATTTCCGAGAAATTTCTGAGGGACTTGATTAGTGCAACTTGTTATTAATAGGAATATTATAAATGAGAATTAATTTAATTATGGATACAAAGGCGTGGGAATATTTCAGCAAAATTGTACTTTTATGTAATAAAACTGGTACGATAGTAGGGTATAGATCTGAAGTTATTTTAAATAAAAGTACATGGTTCGTACTACCTTTGATATAGGTACATGGGGTGTAACGAGTTGAGGGCATCATGACTTTCAGCTACGTAATTGAAATATCTGTTTAAATTAATTTAAATTATCGACGAAAATAAAATTATATTATAGAATGTCTTGATATTTATGTCAGAGAGAAAGATTTCTGGATATGAAAATTACTGAAGCGTTCTACTTTGTACAGATGAAGTATATTTCAGTGTTTTAAAAAAATATCAGGAAATATCGGAACGCAATAGTACTTCACAAGTAATAATTTAAATATTAAATGAAATAAAACTGGGTGGTACAGATGACGGTGCAATTGAAAATAATTAACTGATCAATGACAATAATGGCATCTATTAAGAACGATAAACGATGAGTAAAGTGGCATTAAAAACGTCAGTGCTCCGTTAAAATATTATAATAATCTAACAAATTACATACCTAATAACGGCTACCGTATGCGGCTGCATTCGAAAACCACCGTAATTCATTAACCTGCACCGCTTCTATCACTATTAATAGACCAAAATTTACATGAGATACTAGTTTATAGTAGAAAACCAACAATTACGTATTATTTATATACTCTGTTATAATTCTCGCTGCCATACAAATCCAACACGAAGTTTTATGTTGTGTTTTAAGTGGATGCCTTAGGGAAAGCAATTTTAAAATTTTAATGTGGAGCTTGGTCTCTTCGGGGCACCAAGACTGGTAGTTTGACCAAATGCCCTTCAAATTTTTTGTCGATAATTATATGTAATCATCCCAACGTTTATGCAAATTAACCGGATATTGAGTAAGAAACGGATCATACTGCATAATTTGTATAAACTGAAACAGGATAAATATGCCAAATCCTGACTGAGGCACTGATCAAATTGACAAAAGAAATACTAAAAATGATTTTACTTTCGTGGTTATTTTCTATATTTGTGTTTACCGCGTTCAAAACAAAATTCACCATTTATAGGTTACATCAGGCTATCTCGTAGGTATACTTGCAAAAATAAATGCAGTGCTTTTGTAAAATAGAAACAACATTATTTTATAAATACTCAATATTTTAAAAATCGCTCGGACCCGTCGATTTTCTTATTTTCGTCCTTATTTTACACATATTTAATTTTTAACAGGAACATACATACAGGGTGGCCCAATAGTGGCCCACAAAATTCCATAACTCGGAGTTATGGAACTTTGTCAGACTATTAACTCCTATGCCGTAATAAACAGAAAAAAATATTTTAGGATCTCATAAATATTTTAATATGTGGGTAAGACGACGCATATATTAAAAATATGTTTAGTCATATAGGGAACTCTACAAACCGGGGCCATATCAAACTTATTTTTTTTTTAATGGAATGACATTTTTTATTTCATATTTGCATTCGGATAATTTTTCTGAATTCGCTAATAGGGTTTACTAGTATTATAGAGTAGTTCAGAAAATATGACCTTTTTTGTGTCTTAATCGTAATGAGTTGAGCACCCTGTATCTTTTTTGAAGAAAATAAATACTAGATAATTTTTGGCTCCGTTAATTATACTATATAGTCTAGTTTTAGTTTATATAGAATTTGCTTCAGAATAGCTTTATTTATATACAGGGCGAACCAAAACTCGCAACTGTAGTTTTCTCAATTTTTATAAATGAAATACCCTATGTTTTATATCATTTTTATTAAGGTCTCTCAGGACTCTTTCTATTCTATGAAGCATTCCCTATACCTAGTTGCAACGGTTTTTGAGATATTTGGGGTAATAATTAATTAATTTTGTATTGCATTCTTCTGCACCAAGAATAATATTAAAAAAAAGTTTTTTTATTGAAGATCTTATTGAAAATTATATAAAATATAGGGTGTTTCATTTATAAAAATTGATAAAACTGCGGTAGCGAATTTTGGTCCGCCCTGTATACAAGTAAAGCTATCTTGAAGGAAATTCTATAGAAACTAAAACTAGTCCATATAACATAATTAATAGAGCCAAAAATTATCTAGTATTTATTTTCTTAAAAAATATACAAGTTGGATACAAAAATGCTCATATCTTCTGAACCACTCTGTATAATACTCGTAAACCCTATATTGGCGAATTCGGAAAAATGAACCGAATTAAAATATGAAATAAAAAATATTTGTTTATTACGACATATGAGTTATTAACTTTGTCACACTATTGGGCCAGCCTGTATATGGAAACAACAATATTTAGGAATAGGCAGATAAATATGAAAACTAATTGGCGATATATCGCAGCGTTCCTTAAATATCCTGAAAAAGAAAAAAAAAAACTGTAAACATGGATTTTCCTATATTTCTTCCGTGCATTCACCCATCATCTTTTTTATTACTGAAACAAATGCAGAGAAATTTGGTATATGTCTACATAAATTTGATACGCTGGATCTATTGGAAGTTTCAAAAATTTTCCAGGTCTGCTGGATGTTTTCGTAGGAAACTTTCGATTGTCAGGCGTTATATTGGTTTTTTACACCATTGGATTTGGATATTGGAGAATAAAATTATGAGTTCACCATGTGTCACACTTGGGTCATCCGATTTGATGAAAATGAAAATGAGCAACTTTTTTATAATTCAAGCAACTCTTCTGGTTCACGATTTCCCAAATATTATTCAGTTCCTCATTTGTTTCCTATCCCGAGTCTGTTGGCAGAAATATGGTACAAATGTCACTTTCTATTTTTGTGCTGCGATAAAACGATGTGTAAAAATCAAATTTTTAAAGTGCCTTAGATAAAAATGTTGAAAATCTAAAGAGCGTCTAGACTTGCAGCACTAAAAATATTTTTAAGAGAGCGACAAGTCCGAGAGTAAAGGCCGAGACCCAGTTTTACATCCGCACATCTGCAGAATTATCTTCGGCTTTCAACACATTTGAGTTGTAACAAATTTGAGCAATTATAGTATTTAAATATTGTTGTTTATTGCATGAGACTGATTCTAATCCCATTCCATGTCACTATTATGTACAGTATTTTGTGTAGATTAATTAATATATCCATAAATAAAAGTAGACTACCTAAAATTCGTATGGCCTGCTGGTGCAGGGCGTACGCTATAGTCTACTTAAAAATGACTCCCTTACTGTTTTAATTCTCAATAATTTTTTTGTTTCAAAAGTCATATCAATGTGGTTTTTCCTATATAATTTAATTCCGATTTTAAAATTTAAATAAAAATATTTACGGGGTGTACAAAAAAATAAAATATTCTATTTTTTCTAAATTCAAGGATATTTAAGGAGTTTTGCAATCGATGGAGTGCGGTAAAACTCAGTTACCACAAGCATTATGCACAATCCTTTATCTACAACCGAGCATTTATTTTATTAATTTTTTACATTACTTACCTTACTGCCACAATAAAAATAGTGCGTGTAACTTTACTTACCGCCACCGCACGGTTGTAGATAAAATATATTACAATAACAAAAGTTTATTACAGAACTTCATATAACAGTGAGCAAAAAGTGATATTAATATTAACAACAAATTAAAGTTAACATTAACAAAATTAAAATTGTATAACCAAATTAATAGATTTTAGTTCATGCAAAATACTTATATAAGATGTTCCATTTAAAAAAATAGTTTATGGTACACCGTACACCCGAGGATACATCTCATATTTTTCATATAATTCAAATTTTGAAATTGTAATTAGACGTTATAGGAAAAATCACATAGGGCTGGCTTTTGAAACAAAATGTTGAAAATTAAGACAATAAGGGGGTAAGCTTTACTTAAACCACACTGTACAGTGTACATACCAGAATTGGATCCACATAAAGTTTTCCTTTTATATAATTATTTTGTTATTCCATGACATTTAATAAATATCATCTTTCAGAATGGATAGGATAATCTGTTTAGAGCATAAAACTTCATTCATACTTCATACAAAGATCTTGAAAAAAATATTAGCTTTACTTAAACCACACTGTACAGTGTACATTTTGTTATTCCATGACATTTAATAAATATCATCTTTCAAAATGGATAGGATAATCTGTTTAGAGCATAAAACTTTTCATTCATACTTCATACAAAGATCTTGAAAAAAATAAAGCTTTACTTAAACCACACTGTACAGTGTACATACCAGAATTGGATCCACATAAAGGTTTCCTTTTATATAATTATTTTGTTATTCCATGACATTTAATAAATATCATCTTTCAGAATGGATAGGATAATCTGTTTAGAGCATAAAACTTCATTCACACTTCATACAAAGATCTTGAAAAAAATATTTGGAGTGTATTGGAAAGTAAAATATACTGTGAATACTATGCAAATAAAAGTAGGTAAACTAAAATCCAAAATACAGACTACTTATACATATTTTTTTAAGTCTAAAACCGAGTATGATAAAATCGAATCATCGAGAGAATCATAGTTTGTGGCTTTTCTTAATGTTTTAATAAAAAAAGTCGGAAAATAGATGTGTGATATCTATCAAAGAAGCTTGGCTGTATTTTTACTTGAAACATAAAGTATTATATCATACTTTACTCACCCGTATCATTGTCTGATCACCTTGTACTTGCCAATTTAAACAAACGAATAAATACAAAGTACAAATGGAAAACTGAACATTTTCAATTACCTACCTACTAGTACAATTACAATTACAATTACAAGTACCTACTGCTAGGTACTACCGCACAATGCATGTCTTCACTTCTAATGGTAAGTAAAGTGTTTATAGTAACCCTGAGTAAAATATGCTTAATTGTTTTTGGGGTATATGGGAGGAGTGACCCACACAAATATATACAAGACTTTTATTCTTGGGTATTCTTTTATTCAAAAGGTAAAGGCGAGAGACGCGGGCAAGTTGTAAAAGGCGCCAGGTATTCAACAGAAGCTGGGACGTGCCGTAAAGTATAAAAAGGGGTCAGTATTTTTCATGGAGAATTTCATGGAAATATTTTTTTTCTATTTTGCGTCTGGAAACAAGTTATTATGAAATGCAATTGCGTAACGAATACAAACCCTTTTCGACACTCAACTTTTTGTTTTTAAATGTTGGTAAATTTACATCCTTTGTTTCGTATAGTGTGCTACGACACACGGGAAAGAAAATTTGATAAATGTCAATGATACCAACTACCTCAGAATATGTATTAAAATCCCTATTCGGGAATAACATTTTCTCCTGATTTTTTTTTTACTTTCAGAGGTGTAAAACATGCAAAAAAATGGAAAAAATAGTATATAAACAACCTGTGTTTATCGCACTTGTCTCTTAGAAAACTCGCCGCTTGGTAGCTGGTTCTCTAAACTTGGACGCGTGTGATAAAAGTACGCCTTATGATACCTACTCGTTTATTAATATTCTATTGTGGTTGCTATCGCATAAAAACTATCGTTAAGCATGTTCAGATATCCAACACAACTGAAAAGGCACGTGTAGGTATAATATTTTAAACTTCATTTTGTATCGCACCACAACTTTGAATGAAATTTCAGATAACTCATAATCTGATAACAACTAGTAAATTATTTTATAAACCGTTTAATAATAGAGATAACGCTGATAATTATTTTTAACGGGAATTTTTGTTTTAATTAAATACATGGTAAGAAAAGTAGAGTAGCAAAAATTGTATAATATTGGTTCTACCATTCATTTTACGAGTAATCACAAGGATTAACCTAAAAGTCAGAAGCTGATATGGCAACGGGACAGCATATATTCTTTAGCCTAGGAACGACTAGTTTGTGAACTCTAAATGCAGAAATGAGAGGAACCTGGAAAGCAATAGTTAAATATACATCTATGTTAGTGTAAGGGTAAGTACACACCTGGGAGGAATCCTACTGTTGCTTGCAAGCAGATTAATTTCAATTTAACAAAGCAGGCACGGCACTGTTAATACCGAGGTTAATAATAACCATTTAAAATTAAATGCTAAAGAATTGTTGAAAATTAATCTAGTTCTAATGTCAAAATTTTTCCCTGACAATTTAAGTGTAAAATCGCTTTTAAATTTAGTAGCAGTTATTTTTTAAGAAACTTGCATTCAATAATTTTTAAATTAATTTTCAATATTTAATTTCAGTAATGATTCAAAAATGGCACGGTTTTTTGTAACTTTGGTTCTTGAATTGAAACACTGAATTGGAGAAAGTAGGAAATGTTTAATTATTTGTGATTCAGATGTGTATTTAACTGATAAATAATGCAGAAAAATGTTGTTTATACTTACAACTAAACAAAGTATACTTACTAGCAAGTAGCCGGCAATCGGGCCCTTATAACCTAGTAATTTACACTACCCTTCACCCTATAATAATCAATTCAGGCCTAACTACCTGAATAATTCATTCCATAATAATAACAATAAATGGAAATACAGAACAACTTTTTATATTTTAATCGTAGTATTTGGCAGCTCTTTATTCAGATTGAGACAAACTGGGCTTTTCTCGTGCCGCCTATGGACATGGGCTCGACTATAACAAATTCAGACTCTGAAAAAGAGATCGTCGACATGATACAGGGGATAACCGGCATATGGAATCTTGATATGAAACTAAGCAGGCTCTAGAGAATGCTGATCGTCTTAAAATTTAACATTTTTTAAGTTTTTTTCTAAAGACATACGTTCTTTCATCCCATTATCAAAAGGTTTCATATTTCGGCCACAACTTCCAACAAAAAATTATTACAAAACAAAGGGCCAAGTTATTCCTTTGTGCATCTCATATTATTATAATACTCGTTCTTTATTTAGACAAAGTAATAATTTGAAGAAAAAAATTGAATACCTACATTTCTTCAAAACAAATAAATAATATCGACATGTTTTACGACTATATAGTAGAATTGCAGAAATCGAAAATGAATTGTAAACTTCTGTTCACAATCTTACAAAAAATCGACGCAGCAAAAGGGGTTTTGTGGTGTAATGTAGCTGCAAAGTTGTGTGATCACCACACGAACATTAGCAACCAAGAAAAAACATGAGAGGTTACATCAACATCAAAGTCTACAGGTGCTGAGTACCCTTAGACAGAAATACACACGATCGCATTCCGATACCATCAAAATATTGGTACACACGAAAGATTACTAGAAACCTGCGCATAGAGAAGATATTGAAGAATCTGCTTTGTAGATCCTTCAATTTCAATATCAAAGTAACCTCAACAGAGATGAAGGACTGAAAGTAAGGCGATACATGTCCGTACAAACAGCAGCATCGGCGGATTAGGGACAGTCACCTGACTGCATCAGATCCAGTCAATCGCAACGTTCCGTAATCAATCAACTTTGACATAAATGGGTAAAAGGCTCGATTTCCCACAAACACCTAGAAGGTATCACCTGTTACAAATGACGAAACATCATCTACGTACATAATTCATTTAAATAGAAACATAGTTTTATAAAATACATGATATTGGAAAAGTTGTTGGCTGTTAAAGTATAGGTAAGTAATTTATTTCTTCAATAAAAAAACAAAAAAATCCTTTTTATTGTTTTTATTTTTAGAGGACAGCAAGATACATGGACAATATCCGATGTTTCGTCCGAGTTTTCGGACTTTTTCAAGGTTAATAGCTTTACCATTTTGTTGCTGATTTTGCTATACAGGGTGTTCTACAAGTTCTATGACAAACTTTGACAGACGATAGCTGAATTAATTCTAAACATTTTTTATTAATGAACATGGTCCGATTAGTTTTTGTTTAGAAGTTACAAGCATTCCAGGTAATTCTCGAATGTCGCTCACCCCCTATAACTAAAACCAACAATTACCAATAAAAATAAAAATAAATAAAAATAACAAAACTTAAGACTATAAAAATTATTCGAAATGTCCACCCTCGTCTTGAATGCAAGCCTCACATCGACGAACTAAAGATTCGGTCACTCGACAGATGAGATTTGGATCATTTCTTATTTGGTTAGCTGCATCTTGAATTCTTTCAAGTAACTGCTGATGGTATTGATTTCAAGATGGTAGATCTGCTTTATGTGGTCCCATAAATAAAAATCTAGAGGATTCAGATCGGCGGAACGTGGTGGCCATGCTATTGGACCTCCTTGACCTCCCAATTTATTCAGGAATTGTTCATTTAAGCAAGCAGTAACTTCTCTTCCTCTATATGGTGGTGCGCCGTCGTGTTGGTGCACCTATTCTTTAAATTTATTACTAGCAACAGTTGTCCAGTTTTTTTGTAATACTTAGGCGCCAACAACTGCCATAAACATATAATTTTGGAATTGCCTTAATTTTATTCATGCATAGCATATACAACTTTTAAATACAATCTTAAGGTAAATTACTAGTTACAAGTGCCTACATACATTAATAATACCTAATAATAATAATATGCAATTTGTATCTGTGCTGGATAGTAATATATGAAAGTGATAAGTTTACTAATACCATCACCATTACCTAGTAATACTAAGCTATTATTTACTCCTATATATAGGTATTAAAGTCAGATATACAGTGTTTTTTCATTTCAAAATGAACCACTTTAAATATCTTTTGAATTTGAGGAAATTCGTAGACTTCGTAATTAGCAACCCTGAAAATCCTCAGATACCTATCAATTTTTAATGAAATCGAAGGATGAATGGTAAAATTTATCCGCCGTCTGAAAGGCAAATCTATAAGTTTGCCAAATTTTAACTCGATAGCTCAAAACAGGAAGTGGGTGAAATTAGCGTTAAAAATTTTGAACCACGCATAAATACAAGTTAAATAAAAGTTTGTAAAATACGTCACTAAAACTCACCATCCTCACTGAAATATATTAAATTTAATTTAATCCATGTGACCATTTTTTCGAATAAAATTTTGTGTTGTAAATTATGTAATTAAGTAAGAATAGATCATCAGTTACAACGGAAATAACAAGGTTACAGACTTGTCAGCGGTTCAATTTTTTATGTAACTTATTTTGCAATGACTGTCCTGTTTTCTTTAGAGATTAATGAATGATATTGCCATAAAACGTTAAAATATATTTCCTGTTTATGCGACACTAAAAAAAATCAATTAACCATTTTAATACAGTAGGCAAAATTAATGTTCAATAACTAACTCCTTTGTATAAAATCACGAAAACTGATACTAAATCACCAAAAACAACTTTTAGGCTACCATACGTATCCAAGTATTTTCATCCTTGCTTATTTTAATAAAAAAAATAGATAGGACATACATCCATTACAGAAGAAATTGCTACAAATGTTTTGACTACAGAATACCATTTAGTCGTTAGAATAGCGATTTTTCGTACAGCGATCTTTGTATGATCTCTAAATCTTCAATTTTTTTCAAGTTCCCTTTCCCTATATATTTCCCATCTATAATGGGGCAAATCATTATTAAGCAATTATCTCAGATCAAATAGATAATTCCCAGGGGATAAGTGTTAAACTTAAAGAACATTAAGGCCCAGAACATTAAGAACATTATCGGTTACCTTTATTTAACCGATAGTTAACTATCTATGGCCCGGTTTTTCAATTGGAAGTTACAGTACGAGTTAAGTAACTCATACCTATGTGTTACCTCTACGGTATATTTGAAAGTGTTTTTCAATAACAGTATCTGCTTGAGTTCATAAATTTCAAGTTTGCGAAAAAATTTATTAAGTCGGAGTTTTTCGGGATTCTGTAGTATTTTCGGTATTCTCTTGTGATTTTTCGGTTTGGCATCTGCCACTTACAGAAAAATGTTAAATTAAAAGCAATATGACATGACTTTCTATTTGAATAAGGTTCAATATTATTGTCTTTGTGTAAGTATTAATAGATACATTTGATATTTAATGAATTGTTACTAAAAATGAATAAGGTAGATAGTTAAAAGAAACGTTGAAAAAAATTTTATGTTTCAAAACAATCAATTAACAAACTATAAGGTATACCTAGGTAGTTGAAAACAAAACTATAGAATGCAAAAAGTGGAATGGTATGCTGGAAACAAAAAGAAACCTGTTTTAATCACGAATTGCAATTATTCACATAAATAAATGTTGATAGTACAATTTTCAACAGTATAAAAGCGTACACAAAATCATATCGAACCCATTCTTCAAAATAGTTTGATATAATATGTTTCAATACTTCCAGTCTTCTAGCATACTCATCACTACTACACTACTGTATGCATTTATTTTATAATTCATTATAAGAATTTTATATAAGAAAATACACAGGCTTACTGAACATAAAATACAAGACCTATTTGGTTATATTTAACTTTGACATTTATATATAACTCTACCTTGATGTGCGGGTTAATTTAACCTCGAATCTAACTCTGAGTTAACTTTATGCTGGCAGGTAACTTGCATTGAAAAAGAGATTTTAATAAATAACCCAGAGTTCACTTCAACTTATAAGTTAACTCTATATTGAAAAACCGGGCCTATAAGTTTAGAACGTGCATAGTTGTATATAAAATGTTAAAGAAATTAACATCTAAACTTAGTCAGTTAAACTGATGGTTAAAATATATTGTGAAACCGGCCGTCAATACATTTAATGTATTGTAACAATACCTACCACTACCAGAAAATAGCATACCGGGTCTCTCATGTCATCTGACTTGTGATGAGAATTAACATTTCATTAAATTTTATATTTCCAAGGCCCATCATTTGAGAAATATTACTAACGGAATCTAATAGAAATGATTGTATAGGTGAATGATGGTATGGTGGAGGTGCATGTGTAGTGAACTTTCAATTTAAATTACAAAGTTTCGCTAGTTCGCGCCCTAATAGAAGAGGTACTGTTTTTACTTTACTTCTTAATTAATTACAATTAGATACCTATTATTGTTTAGTTATTCGAAAAAATATCTTTCATCGTCTACGGTTGTGATTATTTAAACGTAAAAAGTAAAATAAAAAAGTTATTCTAAGTGAGGTTTGAATTAGCAAATTTTTTAACTTCAGTTTGAGTTTGACACATACCCGAGCACACTTAGCACCCTATTCCGCACGCCACTTGTGCTCATACTGTGTTTTGTGAATATAAAATTCAATAAACTAAACTAAACTATGATACTTCTCAGAAAGTTATTTGCAACATATTTGCGGTCAAGATTATGTATGATTATGTAAGATTATGTATCTCATTATTAGATACGTACATATTATCTACAAGATATGTCTTAAAGGGTGGCAGCGGACCGTGTAGAATCGTGCAGGGTAACATCTTTGCCGGCCCAACTCTTGAATTTGCCATGAAGGTCAAGAAATCTTAACAAAACGTGTTACGAAGCTGGGACTATAACAAAGCGTAGAGGCATGGTAAAGAATATAAAAGAGAAAGACAGAGGCGGCCGAAGGAAAAAGCATAAAGCATAACCTTCATTCTATATTGCAGCGCAGCTGTCTAAAGATCGCTGTTCTCTCTTACGAAGTAGAAGACTAATTAATGTCCTTCCTACGTTGAAAAATTATAAATGAGCATTAGATGAGCACTAAAAAACTTTTCAAGATAGAAGTTACCTCAAATATTTCTAACTTATATTTTTAACAATTATTATAGGTAACTTATGGCACAAATATTACACTATATTTGAGTTATTAAATAAAAATACACTCTCAGATTCAACCTGAATCAACATTATCTCTAGGAAATACAATTGACACATGATTTTATCAATTATAGCAGTCTTTGAAGCACAAAAATTACTTGATTTTTTTTAAATGATTAATTAATTATATGGAATTGTTAAATTCCTAGTTTAAAATTGAAGTAAAAGGCAGGAAAGATATCTGGGTATACCAATATTGGTATCATTCGATATTCATACTAATACAAAATGGTCGAGCTTAGATTCACCCTAGACACAGAGCCGACTTTATAGGACTAATTATATGCGATTAAAATCGAGTGAAAAATTATGTGGCTAATTTAAGTAGGTACTCCTATTACTTAAGTATTAAAATTTTATTTGACTGGAAAATAAATTAACCGAATTAGTTTAAAACTACAAAAAAGTGGATACATTTTTTGCTTACCAAAATTATAAGAATAATTATTTCTTGCCCATTATGTCCCTTCTAAAACAATTCCATCATTAGTTCCAGCTATCCACTTTAGAATTTAAATCTGGGGGCAAATTTGCTAGGCCTGGTGGGTGGCAAGCCCGGTTCTGACTGTGGCACAGTCAAAATGGGAAACGAAACCACGGGGTATAAACCTAAATCATTTGTAGCTCTGACACTTAATTAAGTATGAAGCGCTCCACGGCAGCATTATGAAAGAACACAAATAATATTGATGCGTCTTATGGCTCTTTTCGACAATCATTTCTAATTAACTGTCAGGGGAATCAAAAGATATAGGATTCGGGGATTAATTTATTAGATTGAAGGTGTTACTAATGCAACCGCACAATTTCGGTACCTTCATTACTAAAAATATAAATTATACTGGCCTTGATAATGAACTAAGTAATTAGAAAACAAATTAAATCTACAGACTGTCCAAAATTCGAGTCTCTACATAGGGATCTCAGTTATTATAAAAGATAGGCAAACGCTCAAATGGGGAAAGTTTTAGAGAATTTTATGCTGATTTCAAATCTGCATTGAAAGTTACCGTGAGTCAATTGTTTTTCGAGATATTTGAAAAAAAAAACGAAAAACTGAAGAATTTGTTTTTGGCCAATAACTCGGTAATGGTTAATCTGACACTTCTAAAAATTTTACATTATTAAAAGACGAACATTTTGGCATAAACAAAAATTACAAGGCATTCTTTGTTTTTCTGTTATGAACCACAACTTTGCTATTTCTTATGGTCGCCATATTGGATTTTTATATCATATTTTAAAGCCAAAAATTCTCTTTCCAACGATGTATCTTAAGCCTATAAAAGAATTTTTAAAATTTGTGAAATATTGAAAAAATAATTTTTTTACAAGTTTACCTTAGAAGGTGGCTGTGCCATGAAATGTAAATATTTCCCGTTCTGTCACAAGTGTCATACAAAATGACTTATGAATTGCGTTAAATGAAAATATGGGGCAAAAATTGTTTTTATTATACTTAACCTTTAAAATATTTCATCACTTTTGTAAATATCCATACGAGCAATTCCTTTAGATTAATTTTAGAACAACATTTTTGATTTTTATAGTTTTGCAGGAAATTTGTAAAAATTAAAAGTTATGTTAGTTATTCACCTACGAAAAGACATCGCAACATTTTACTTAAAAAAGTTTTAAAATTACACAATGCCAAATTTATTTAATTTATAATTTGTATTATTGGTTGATAAATGAAATACAGATTTGACATTTATTGTGTCAGAGATATTCCAGTGGCCTTACTTATTTGTATATTAAGTTACAATATTTGTTTTAACCAAATAATTATTTACATCAAAAAGTAGTAATTTATGTCTGTGGTGGTGCAGGCGAATCTGGGGACATTTTAGGACATGCTAGAGTAATTCAATGTTGGTTGGGGAGGTACTAGGGGTACTAGATAACGAAACAGTTGTTTTTTTCAATGGGATACCTGTATATCTATAATACATAAAAACCTCGATAAAAACATTATAGGTATAATACGATCAGGTGCCTGAAAACTCATAAATAAAATGAACCCTAGATATATGAAATTAAAAATTATCCCAGTAGGTAATGCGCCTTTTTTAGTTGAGTCAAATCATACCATACCTATGATTATACCATACATGGTTATAATGTAAAATTACGATTTCAACACTTTCCAAAACGCAACAGCTACTGAACTCCGAGTAATTTGGCACAACGATCGCAAGCAACTATGCTACAGTTTGCTACAATTCTGACTAGTAAATTGACGCAAGTCATTGTGCAATGTTAAATTCTCTTGAATTTGAGACTTTTATGTGCGTCTCAAGCGAGTAAATTATCTTCAAAGTTATATTAAGTTACAGGGTGTTGTTATATTAATATTGTACAGGGTGTTCCCTGCGAACATAAATAACTTTACGAACATGAATTATAATCAGCGATATACTGACAAGTCACGGATTACAGAATTGCACTTTGTAATATTGATAATGAAGGATGGTTTGGGATAAGGATTTGTCGGCAGTACTCAATATCTTCCCAGGTAACAGCAAAAGCAAAGAGTTAAAAGATATCGCTTCGTTTAAGCAGTTAGAGCTCCTACCCCAGATCACTTACAAAATATTTTTTGTTTCCGCCCATTTAGTTACTAAGCACTTTGAGACTTTTTGCGGTACTACTACTGGATTTACACATTTATTCCTCAACTCGTTTACTCTTAGTTTTTTTAAAATTCAGCCCCTTTTCTCTACATATACTATTTCTTGACTTTACACTTTAAACAAAGCGTGATAGTATCATCATGATAATGGCTCGACTTTGAACTCGACCGATCAAAAACTCACCCGCATGTTAACCAAAGACAGCATGTTCAACATGTTCTTCAGTCTTATACAATTAGACAATATTGACGTTATAGTTATTCGATCGCTAAAATCATCCGGCTGTGACTGATTTGTCTAGATACGCGTCATATTAAACATTAGACACATTGTATTATAATACGACTATCTTATAATAACTGTATAAATAAATAATGAACAGTAACTTATTTGTCCGGTAATTACAGAGGTATGTACAACTCACAAAAAATGTTAAGAACAATGAAATACCATTTAACATTTTTTTGTAGATACAGTAAGGAAAGTTATTGAATGAAATTGATAAATTTGAATGTTTGAAATTGTTAAACAAACAATAAGCAATACCGAACCGAGCGCAATACACTGTGGCATGCATTTAGATTTCATAAAAAAATTATAGGTGCATTGTGTATGTATAGGTATTAACTGAAAAAATTAGCACTGCTTCTTAGGAATATTATATACAAAAGCAGACAATGCACGCATAGTTCGTAATTTATATAAAATAGAACATACTACTAATTTCCTCAAACACCTATAAAGCCTAAAATACCCACAACACAACAAAATTGGCAGTAGCATTAACAAATGGCACATTATTTACACATTATTGCATTTCCCAGTGAAAATTATCTTCACTGTAATAAAAATAAAAATACCAGTGGTAGAACCAAATATTTAATAAAAAATAAATGTATGTGTCTACCTTTCATTCAGTATACTCGTATTATCTAATAACAAAAATTCCAAATATTAACGTACAACACAAAAATGAATACATTTTTACATTAAAAAAGGAAACCAAATACTCAGCGTTACCAACTTATTGGTGTACAATTATTGGAGTAAATATGACATCCATATTAATCGGGGAATCAGATTGTTTAATATCTAAAAAGTATATTATAAGATCTTGATGGTTTCTTTGCCCAGACTAGTCTCTGTATACAGTAGCAAGATACTTTCATCACCTGATGTACCATTGTTACATGTGTCAGTGTTAGATTAGATACATTCCTCCTAGATACAATGATTCAAACACACGCAATATTTCTGAAATATTTCTTTGTTCTTTATCTGCCGTGTGAGTGTTATCGTTAACTTATGCACTATTAGGCATATTTCGAGAATCGCAGTGCCAGTTTGTCAACGAATAAGTCTGAAGTTCTTTAAAGATTTAAAAATTGATAGGACTTTACAACTTTTTATACAGTCCCCTCCCATTTAAGCAAATCACTTTCTTTTTTAAGTATGTAATTTTATTTTGATAGTTCTTTACCATTCTTAATAGTTCTGAAGTTTTGATTCATTACAAATAAAAATCTCCAGTAAGCAGCCAAATAAATAAAATTCAATATTTCGTTAATTAACCCAGCTAGAACAGAATTAATAATAGAAGTTTTAAAACATGACACAGCACTCTTATCTTTTCTCCAGAATTCCGATTTTTTTCTAAATTGGTAACCAAAACGGAACCAGTTACTATTGGTACCAAATAATAAAATTTAATATTGAAGACTAAAAACAAGTTCTGGGGAAAAATACAAGACTCATGTGATTTTTTCAAAGTGTTCTATTTACGTAAACCAAGTTGAATTAAATGTTTTTTTTTTTATTTACCAATTCCGACAAAATACGATATTAGATCTGTTATTTTTTAAATGTATATGGGTTCAAACCATTTCAAACTATTAAGAATTTATACATTTATTTATAGGTAATTAAGCTAAAAAATTAACTATGAGATATATTATTGACGAAATTATAACACAGTGGCGTTTTAACATTTTTTGTTATAGGACTATTGGGTATTGCTGTTATTCTGGCTTGTTGAACCAAGTACTTATTTTAGATTTTAAAAGAATGCTCTGTAGCTTAAATTTAAATTCTACATGTACTTTTTGAAAAACATGCAAACCCATAGTTGTCAACAGACTGCATATCTTGCTGAAAGTTATCGACGGTAAGTTAAACTTTGAAAAAGGGACTCAACATGCAAAACAAATCAAAGGACTCGATATTACAAAAACTGAGTTGTGTGAAGTAGGAAAATTATTTCTTATATTTTTAAGGTTTCAGTAAAATTACATTACAACAGAAGGTATTCATTAACGGGTTTATCATGAGAAAAACTTTTCGAGGGAAATAATAACTTTTTTCCTCGCTTTTGTCGAAATTATTACCAAGGTCTACATATATTCTAATTATGTAGACTTTGGTATTACCTTCGATATTACCTAATGTCTCAAGGAGACATTATTACCATCATTATTATTATCATCAAGGAGACGATATTTAGGTAATCTGGAAGAGGCGGAGACATTAGGCTACCTAATTATCTTATATTGGGAATTACCTTTGAATTGCTACAGCTGTGCGTATCGAACATTTCTCGGTGAACAACACGTCGGTATTTATGTTTATTATTATATTACTATTAATATATTTCGATATGTGTGGACAAGGAATTATTTTCCATATCGACAAGCAACAAGAAATTTTGCTTTACTTATAGGTACATTAATTATTTCTTACGTAATATGCAATTACTTATTATAAATTAATTATGATGACTATATTAACGTTTCTAAAGAAAATTAATAAATAAATGGCATGACAAAACAATTATTGTCCAGTAATTTGCAAACACATGCTTTGTTTTAAATACACACGTACGCTAACGGTAATCGTACAAAACGACCTTGCCAAGAATTAAATAAAGGATCGTTTAAGGTAAATGGATTTCAGGATGCAATTTTATATAATTATATTTATAATGGCAATGGGTGAGATTTTATACAGATTACATACATTTTAGTAAGTTGCATAATAATCGAATTATAATAATTATTTTGCAAGTCTTCTTGTACGTTTTGTAATTGAATACAAATAATAATTCAATTTATTTAATTGAAAATGAATTACTATATTTATTTTCAAATGGCATAATATTGTATGTTGTGTTACTGAAACAATAATGTTATTAATCCATAGTATTTACTGACATTGAGGATTAAATATATAGATTAAAAGTTTAGGCATATCTGGCGTGTTTTTTTATAGTCGCTTTTATGTTATAGGATTACAATATGCAGTGGCGGCCCCTCAGTTTGACTTAGGCATGCGCAAAAACATAATACATCCTTGTGTCTAGCAAAATTTTCGTGTTTCTTAAACTTGTCTAGAAAATGCTACAGGCCAGAAACTCCTTATTTTATGCATTTTTTTCGTCACAACAAAACGACCACAGTCTTATCATAAACGTTTTTGTCAAATTTGTAGGAAAAAGACAAAGGCTTTCACACTCTTCTTGCATCTGAATTGAACAGCGTCTGTGGAGGTCCATTTTTTAAATCCATTTTTTCCTCTAAACTTAAGTTACTAATAACAATAACAAGGTAACAAGCTTCTTATGTTACAAACCCCCATTTTCTACCTACCTACTTCTAAAACATAAACTCTCTTGCATTGGGAAAAATGCATATAATTCACATAACAAGCGAAAACGAGTTACTGCCCGCCCCATGGACTTAGGAGTTCAAAAAAACTGTGTGGGGGTAATGTTAAATATCCACCTCCACATGACGATTTAGCGCGAGATGTGTTAAAATGTTGACAGTTCGGTAAACTCAGTTTTTTGCGTCCGTTTCATGAAACGCTTAGATTATAGCGTGAGCCCGATGTGGATTTTTAGACGACCTCCTAACATCTAAGGTATATTGAATGATATTACATCGATTTATTTTAGGTTTACGTGGAATAGATAAAAAATAGCAATAAATAAATACCTGCTAATACTTATCAATATATAGTTCATGGAAAATGTATAAATAATACTCTACATTATTCAACAAATGTACCTATTTACTTCATATAAACATACGTCTTTCATTTTTGAAAATTGATGCTCAATGTTTGCACCACCAAAACTAATATACTAAAATATCATAATTTATTACACTTTTGTTACAAATTTATTCCGTCAAAATTAATTTTATTACTCTTGCCGTTAGTTAGTTATAAGCGAACAATCTAGGTTTAATTCAAACTTATACCAGCCACTGGTTAAGTTTCAGAGCCTACCCTAGAGATGAAATCTGACAGAATGACGGCAAGATTTAACTTCCGCAAACCATTTGAGGTTCAAATACTCAGTGACTGGGAAGAAGGTAAATTCTTTGAAGACTTGGAGCCTCTGTGATTCACAGATGGTTCCAAAACAGACAGTGGAACAGGAGCTGGAGTATTTGGACTGAGATCTAGATGGCGTAGAAACTATAGCCTAGGGACTTATCCCACGGTATGTCAAGGATAAATTTTAGTAAATAGCTATAGCATAATAGAAGCAATAATGATGTATTTGGCGGAGAATCTGAGGAGGGGGTACACGCGTAAACTCATCTACATATTCTCCGATAGTCAAGGCGCTATAAAGGCTTTGAACTCAAACAAAATCAGTTCAAGGTTGTTTGGGATTGCCTCCAGTTGCTAATGGAACTGGCAAGCACCAATACAGTGATACTTTGTAGGGTGCCAAGGGATAAGGGCATTGAGGGAAATGAACGTGCAGATTAACTTGCTAGAAAGGGATCTGAAATGGCTTTCATAGGATCGGAACCGGCTTGTGGAGTCGCTTATAGCGCTGTCAGAACGGTACTTTGGTACTTGCTTAGAGAAACCGAACCACATGATGATGAAGAAGAAGAATAAAGCACACAAAAATTTTCTCACCCGGGGGTGAAAACCACTCCATAATTAAAACGACCTCTAACTTATGATTATTAATATAACTAAATTACACCATTTATTAATAGGAATTTTAACAGTTTTACTCCGAGAATAAATAATAATAACGATAATAATAGTAAATCAACCTCTAAATTCAGTTACCTACGACAAACAAATAGTCTGACATATAAAAGAACAGCCGTCTCTGGATCACCCAGAGGCCACCATTCAAAAACACTGGCTGGTGACCAAAAACAACAAATTAATTATTTAAATACAAATAATTACAACAACCGGCGATCGTGTGCTTTTTCTAAGGAATATATTAAAATGCCTAGCCGGTGCATTTGAACGTTTTAGTAAACGAGTTAAAAAGAATACCCCTGGCTTGAACTTTTTTTAGTTTTAGGTCAATTAAAGTTGAAAATAACTCTTTGAGGTTGCTTTCACGCTTTGAATTTCACTGTAGAGTATTTAAACTATGCGGGGTTGAATGTAATTTACTTGTAATTAATTCTAGCGAAAGAACCACTTCATATCTCATCTAGTTCAAAAGGCTCAGGCAGGTTTGAATTAAACCTTGGCTGTTGGAGGATAAATTTGTAATAAAAGTGTAATAATATACCTGGTATATTAGTTTTGGTGGTGCATGTAGCTTCAAAGCACTAATTTTATGTCACTCCTACATCATTTAAGTACCTATAAAATCTAATAACTTTAATTTTCGGTTTCAATGAAAAACTAGTTTTTATTACATTTGTTTCAGCGAAATTAAAAAAATACATGATCCTAACATTAATCGATAACAGATAGTTTGAAGTTTTGTCAAAGTCTACATATATTACCTATATGTAGACTTTGATTTTGTTATCAACTCTTTGGCGGGAGAAAGATCCGGCACTAATTGTTTATTCACTATCTGAAGATGGGATTTTTTTTTTAATTATTTTTACCTACATGCACAAACCCTACAGAATTTACATTCGAGTTAGAGAGCTGGAAAAACAAAAAGAATATTTTAGCGTGGATTATAAGTATGAAAACGGAGTCAATCTAGGCGGCGGTGGGTGAGAACATCAGAAGATTAGTATGAGAGCAATTAGTAAATAAAATAATGACATAAAGTCATGTTGATCTATAGTAAAACTGTAGGATCTCATCTAGCAAATCAATTTTTATTAAGAACTTTCCAAAATAAAAAGTAGGAACACCATGTTATAAATGCTATAAACAATTTTACGGTAAACTAGCAAACATTTTAAGAAAGTTTCCAAAGTGTCAAAAATGCTTCCAAAATCTGAATTTTACAGAATCAACAAACACTGGCAATATATAGTTAGGCTATGTTAGCAATAGTCATACCAAGTCTTGTATTATATGTAAAAATGTATGTAGCAAATTAACAAAGTGAGAAGTAAGTTATTATCAGGAAAAGAGAAACAACTAGTAAATATCAACAGGAGTAAAATCATCTTGATATTCTGAATCGTTTTGGTAATTTGGTATAATCGTTTTGGTAATTCAGATCGTCATCTAACAGAAGATATACCTACCTCGAAAAATACAAAAACAAGTAGGTAATGAAAAGCGTGCCCGCTAACACATTTTTTTGGCAATGAACGAATGACATAGGTCACTACTATATTTATATTAGCTCTTCTAAATTGCCCAACAGAAAATAAAAATAACACACGACCGATACCGTATTTCAATACGAAAATATAATATTTACTACCAGTTATATAAATGACCAATATAAATGTTATCACCCCGTACACATGTGTAGGAGCTTTCAAATTCTTGTTTAGAGGACGAGACATAACAAAACACTAAAGAGTTCATAGTGTTCTATAAATAATACTGTGGCAAATATCGCAGGTGCCTACGATTATTTTAGTTCGTCCAATGCAGATGTGAGTGTTATGTCATCTTTTTAGTCTAAGGCAGACACAAAGTTTACGAAAATAGTATTGCTTGTGGAATTTCACTTATACAGCTAACTAAAAGTTTAAAATAGTAAAAGTCTAAACAAATCTGTAACTTTGAATATTAGAATAGTTTCAATAGTAATATTCAATTGGTCAAGAAAATATTTACACAAGTATACAACAAATTTTATTTGTGACCATTACTATGTGTTATAGTCCTTCCGAAATATGTGGATGTAGATTCTTCACAGAGGTTGGTTTGAATGAAATGTATACGAGAATTTTATTGAGATATATTCATGATCTATTGCATATTATCTATTTGGTCAATTTTGAGACATCCATTCATATAAACAAATATTTTCAATACACTAGCTCTCAATAATAATTATGGCCTTATGGTAGCAAAAGGGTGTGTCACAAGTCAGTTTATTTAGGTGTTAGGTGTAACATCATAAAAGAACATTATTAATATTACTCTCGATTTGTTATCTCTGAATACACTGGTTTTGCTTAGGTATTATCATAATTGCCTTAAATTACCCCTGGAGAACTTACCTCTCGATTATACCTAGGTACAGTGGGTTTCATGAAGTTGTATCCCGGATTGGAATGTTCAGATTGTCAGGATTCGCTGGCAAATCCTGTGCGAGACTGGCACGCGCGCTTAAATCACACCACCTCAATTTGTAGCGGTCCGTAACCAAGATGTGCCAATGCATTGAATTTAACTAATAACATGACGACGCTCCATACGTTGGAGAAATATACTAACATTCCAATCCGGGATACAACTTCGTGAAACGCACAGTATAGCTGATCGTTCATTCAGTTTTATTGTCGTCAGCTCGGTCGTTAGCTAGGTCCTCAACTAAATTCAATGTTTGATACTTTGAAAAAAAGAAGGGTTACCTATTACATGAAAAATTCTCATTTCAATCATTAATATGCCATTGGACCATTGTAAATAACAGTGGGCGCAAATTTTAATCTTGCAGTATCTCTGAGAAAATACCACGCACGGATCTAGGATAGTTTTAACCATTATTTATGACAGAAACATAGAAGACGGTATCTTTTTTGCAATTCTACAAGTTTGTACTCAATTTTCAATTGTACTACAAAATTTTTAACAATTCTACTCTACCCGGAAACAAGTTTAGTTAGATTGCACTTTTACTCTGTTTTCTATTTATCATAATAGAAATAATTAAGAACAGTTTTATACAAAAGCTTCAGTCTACATACATTTTGACCATATTCTCTTCTTTATGTGGTAGTAAAACATCTCTCTACCAAATCAATATACGTAATACGTACTACATACGTAAAATATTACCAAACAAAGCCAAATGGAAAGAACCATTCACGTAAATTGTATTTATATTCGTTATTTACATTTACATACACGACTAAATACTTAAGTCCATTCACTAGGTCGAAATAAGACCTAAATGACGAACGGCGTTCGTCTCGTGTCTAATTATAAAAAACTATAAAAGATAGCGACTTTTAGTAAAAAAGTATTGAAAGATAAGACTTTAATCCAAGTCCCTATAGTAGGTAGTAATTTTTGGTATTTCTTTTTATTTTTAAAATTCCAGGCAAACAATCTTGTACTAAAATAGCGTATTTTCAAAAATTATTTTCTCTAAAATACATGTATTAAACAAAAATTTGCTACTATAGGGATCTAGTTTATCTTTTGATCTTTCCGGTGATATATAATTAATAACACTAAAAAGAAATTTTGTTGCAATTATAAGACAAATCCGGTACCCTTGCAATGAGGGCTAACTTTATTTCCATTTGTCTTTTTACATCGGCTTTACGTGCACCTCCGAAATCTTAATAATTCGATAGTGGAAATATGTAAGTCTTCACCCATCGGCTACCCATCTTCTCAATTCGACCCCACATTCATGCCTATCAAATCTACAGAGAAGGACCCTTAAAGAAGTTTTAAATTTCTTTAGTAAGTAGGAACCGATTTTAAAATTCATGTTTTCATCAAAATAAGAGTGCTTACTAATCCGTATATTATATTTTCTTGAAGAAATTGTGACTTGTGAATTATTAATAAAAATATATTGGTAGAAATATTTTTTATTCTATAAATCTTAGATTACCTACCTCACTTATGTCGTAGGTTTCCTGTTGCCAAATGAAATGTTAAAAGAGCTTTTAAAAGGCCATTCAAACATTAAAAAAAAACTTAAATGTGCAAAACTGATAATAGATAATTCTTCGTTAACGGTTACAGGTAGCTGTTATTTGTTTTATCGTTTTTAATAATGATATAAAGGTTGATAGACATCTGATATGATATACCTAGGTGTATTTTTTCACCGTTGTTGATATTTTATATCTATGAAGGTGAATATTATCCTTCATACATATTAGAAAACGCTATAAAGAACTAGTTAAACTGAAAGGTAATAACAGGTATACTTATAGAACCACATGAGTAGTAGATATACTTAGGTACCTACCTGATGCCCAGAGGGTATTCGCGTTTCAAATTACGTACCTGTGAAATAACACAAGTAATAATTAAGGCCAATTGACCACTATTCATTTATCTATATAACCGTGTTTTCAGAGGTGTTTTCTATTTTAAGTAGAAATATTTATGTAAATAAACAAATTGCAATTTAATTCGATTCCATACAATTTTCCTTATATAGGTGCACATATTGATATTATATTTTTTATACCTTGTACTAGTTAATTATGGGCTATTACCTCCAAGTCATTGGTGACAGACTTATTTAATAACTGCTGTATATTTTCAATATACATATATGAATAAACAGGAAAATTTTTGGTAATTGTTCCTGTAGGAACAATTATAGGTATGTTAATATAGCTCGTTATTAGTTATAGTTTTGTTATAATAATATAAGAAGGAAGATGATAAAAAATATAATTTTGAGATCTTTTTAAGATTAAACAATTTGCCTTTTGCATTCTAGCTTCTATTACTAAAAGTAATAATAATAAATAATCCTATATGCCACATTTTATTTGTAATCAAACGCGCTCATATAAATTACATCATACATTTAACATGTAAACAAATTCGAATCGATAATCCCCTCTTTTTGAGGTCAAAATATAAGTACATCAACAATTTTTAACACACATACCGTTCTGCTTTTTGACTCTTTTCTTGCCATTTCTCTTTCCAGGAGGCATCATATTTGGTAGTTATATCCAAAAATAATATCACAATAAAAATCAGTTGTACTGTTCGAGAGCTGATAATCACTATATATAATATAATGGAGTTTCCAAACACAGCAGTTCACATAATAATTGTTGATTTCAACATTATTAATGAATTAACACATATGCCTCACTTTTCCCGCCTGTTAAAGGAAAATACAATCATGCAAAGCCAACTTTATAAACACTACATATAAAGTTGGCGTTCTCGATGCACATCATCCTCATTCATTTGTTATTCACCTGCGACGTGCGACGTGATAGATCGCGATTCAGGCAGGCTACGCGGCGTGCGCTGATTCTACTTCGATCAGAACGTAACAACTGGTTACCCGTGAGGAGATTACAGGTTGTTATAGCTATGCTGTGAAAAAACAAGCAAGCAAGTAGCGTTTGAGTCAGACACTTTAGTTGGGTGGGGGAAGATGTCTATTGTTACTGCACGGCTAGGATGCTGGGCGGGCGGTCAGTCAGACAACTGGATAACGCTTTTGGTGTGTACGAGGAGGTGTGAAAATATTTAGGCAAAGGCGACGCTTTTGTGCCTATACTGCAAACATTAATTATAAGTTAAGTAATCGTTATACTAATTATTGTCCATTCCCGCTAGATATTTGTTTGCCATTTTTCAATGATTATTTAGTCAGTTTTATTTTAATGAGAATGAGTAATGATTAATATAATAAATAACCTATTTGTATAGATAGGAACAAGGAAACGCAACAAAGAAACACAAAAATTGTCAGTATTTTTTAAAGAAATTAATATACCTACATTCCTACATTTATACTTATTTTCTATCAGTCAAGAAATATTTTATATAATTAGAGGAGTTATTAATCAAATCACAGTAGCTATCTAGTAACCATTCCTGTATATATTATAAATACTGGTTCTTATTAATACTGTACTTACCTACAGTCTACAGTATTAATATGTTTCAACATTAGTTTCCATTTACTGTGACCAAAATTAAAAGTCTTATGGAAATTCAATAATCCATATTATATTATGAAACTGGCCGTATCAGAATATATCACCCTGTAGTTTTTTATTCAGTAACGAAACGAAATATTCAAATTCTAATTATATTACATTGATCACGATCAGTAATCACACCCCAATATATAATTTACATCACAAAATGATGTACCTATCCGGATACCTAAGACCAATCTAAAATAATGAAGATTTTTATCAGTCTCCTAGAACATGAAAGGTAAAAGCTTGTAAAAACGAATAATTTTAAAATAACCTAATTTCACACTGATAATTGCTTAAATTATTATTACATAATTGCAATATTACAGTATATAATTAATTAATAATTATAATAATTTGCTGAGGTTTAAGTATGTAACTGTAAATAAAATATACACAATCTTTTTTAAATAAAAAAAAATGTATTTTAACGTAATGGTTTTAATTTAACTTACCTCGCCTATTTATTTCTACGAAGGAAAATAAGAATCACAGCTGTTATAATAAATATGTTCGTTAAGTCATTATCTATTATGTATCATTAGTTTATTAACAAAAACTTCCCCAACAATACAAATATGTTATACAGAGTGCAACTAAAATAATAATAACAATAATAATATCTCTACCCCTCATTCTAATCACAAGGATTAGCCCGAAAGTCTGAGACTTGTGTGGGAGAGGGGGCGGCATATTATTATTTCGCGGGCCGCATTTGCGCCTCAAAATGTTTGGATATATATATTTTAATGGCAGATTCCAAATTAACAAAAGTTCAGATGAACATGTGTTCGCAAACGCTTTATTTTAATGATACAGAATGTTAAAAATTACTGCAAAAATAAGGCTTAGGTATTTTAAATGGCAAAAAATGGTTGTAGTGACTTTTTTAAAATTTGGTATGCAGCTTTAATATTTGCGTTTCTAGAAATGTTCTACAATGCCATAGATTTTATATTATTAGTAGGGGCGTATTTACTGGAGTGAACTTATTGATTTTCGTCCCTCATATTTTCTTCTATCAAGCTATACTAAATATGGCTCATAATTATTATAATAAGCCGCTCAAAGCTTTATAAAAATATATGTTGTTGCATTATTAATAATAATAATAATAATAATAATTTTTAAAATAATTAATAGTTATTATAATACCTATGTTGTTCATAGTTTGCAATAAGCCAATATTATCATGAAACCTCAATATTATGTCGACTGATACTCGTACAATCCTATTTTCAGTCAGTCAGAGCGCCCCGGTTAATACCGAGAAGACAAAAAGTCCTTATAGTGGTATCCCAGCAGGTTTTATCGACTTGTTCGACATGAAAGCATTTAATTTGGAGACACTGCAGGCGAGATAACGTTCACCACGAAGTGCTGCGGACACCACCACCAACTCTTTATTAATCAGGAGCGAATTTCGTATATACCTAGTAGGAACTCTTAATTATTTGCATTGAAATTGAAACTAAATTAATAAAACAATATATTTATTTGGTAACGACTCTAGTAAGTACCTTAATATTCTATGTTTTACATCAACCGCCAACATGTGGCAAATATTGGATTATACAGGGTGTCATTAGTACGTGGACGGGCCATAACTAATTCGGTTATTTAAAATGTTAAATACAAAGAGTGTGTAAAATTACACGAGTGACATTTTAAAATTATTCATAATTCTACAGGGTGGCCGACGTAAGCGCGGCAATGTAAAGTTATATTTTTTATATGGCACATCCTGTATATTTTTACATTTTTGAGTTCGTATTATAATTTTAGGTTTATATTTTATAATCATTTCCTGTACCTATCTTTTTTCAAGGTAATGAGCAATGGTATGTTCAAAAAGCAGTAAATTTGAGACTACCACATATACTTTTTACGCCATTACAATTTTACACGCCTAAAGTTATCAGCTGCGTTTTACTTTACACGTTTTTGTTGACGGTAGTCAATTTAGTTATTACTTCTTTCTATGCTGCCAAAGACTGTTATGTCGAATAATTCATACTGAACTGATTGAAAGTTTCATGTAATTCTGTCCCAACATAATTGTGTATACATCTTTCTTTATATATTATTTATTATTATTATTTATTAAGCCAAAAAGCTAACTAATAAATAATAACAACTAATATAATAAATAGTATTTCATTAATAATTTATCTCTTAATTAGCTTTTTGGATTAATTCCTATATAAAGAAAGATGTAAATAGTTAAATAAGCCAATAAATAATATTAAACATAATATACTATAAAAAAATAATTATGTACATTTGAAAATGGAATATTAAGTTGGAAAATAGAAGATTTAGTTGTTCATAAGAAAAACTATCCTTTGGCCGTTACCTACAATTTACGAATGAATATGTTCAATAATTAATGTTGACATTAGGTGTCTAATATTAAGTAACTAATGCCCCAACACTAATGTCACAAAGTTACAAAAAATATATTGTTTGATTTTAGCCCAATATTATTGACCAACTGCAGAATATAACATTAGCAAATGTGGCACTGCTGGAAAGATTTTTTTATGTGCCATCAAAATATGAAAAAACAACCGGTTGCAAACAGTCAATAAAATTTTCGAAAAAAATGAACCTAACCGATATGTAAAGACTGTAAAATTGTACTGGCATAATAAAATTTTTTTAAATATTATGAAGTACATGACATAGCCCCAAATTTTTCCTTTTTTGAAAATACATTGGTCATTATCTCGGAAACGACTTCAGTTAAGTATAGAGAATGTTGATAAAACCAGCTTTAGAATTATTGTAAGTAGAACCCAAAAATTAAAAATATAAAGTGTGTGTCATTTAAAAAACATAATTTTGTATTACCGCGTTTAGGTCGACAACGCTATATTACGTATAATTAAAATAATTTTAAAATATTTTCCTTGTTCTTATACACTTTTTATATTTAATATTTTTTCTTTAAACACTTTAACACTTTAAATAACCGAGTTATAATCCGTCCACGTACTAATGAGTCACCCTGTTAAGCAATAAAGAAAAGTCAATCGAAAACATCTTATTCAGATGTTTTCTGAATTAAAATTCTGATTAAAACATCAGATTTTACTTGTATGTAAATTTTTATATAATTTACTTAACTAACTAAGAAAGCCAAAAATAATAAAAAATATATATTTCTATTGTACGAATATAAAAAAATATAATTTTATGGTGTAATAGTTGTTAATGAAGTTAACTAATAATAATAATTCTAACTAATCAATAATATTCTAATACAAAATAATACTTACTTTATAGAGTAAAAATATATACTTTTTTTTATAGACAAAAAAGAAAGGTAATTATAATAATGTACCTAGGTAGTCAAGTATTATGAAAATCTTTTTAACTTTCAGTAATAATACGAATAAAATAGATAAAGCAGCATCAGTTCTAATCAATTCTTCAATAAAACTAATTCTATGGATAATTCTAATTCTCGGCCAAAACAACACGGAATATTTGTTTTCCATTGTTATCTAAATATTGAATGTTAAACTGAAAATTATCATTTAAAAATTGGTAAACTGTGAATCACTGTCAGCTGGGTTTCGAAGAATTGAAGATAACTATGAAGCTTTGTACAAACAGGTGCGTTTCTTTCCTACTTTACCTGAATTAGTGCAATATGCCTTCATATATCAATGTAATGGGCATGTCTAGTGAAATTTTCCTTTCTTCGTTTTTACTCATTTTCTAAGTTCTTTCTTGTTCAACATGAAGTTCAATATACTAATTTAAATTCTGAGTTTCAATAAGAGTTCTCCAAATCGCATCGATGTCTTAGTCTCCTACGTCCCACGTTTATATTGAATTCTATTATGTGGGGTTCTCTTGTACCGTTAATTGAAGGTTTCATTTCTAATGTCAACATTTATACACAATTCAGATTACATATCTATCTTTTAACTTAAATTCGACAATTTGGATTACAGGGAACTGTAAGATTCAGAACTAAAATGCAGTAAGTTTTTCACTATTACAGATCAATTTAACTAACACAAATTGAATTACCTATATGATTCATAATTTGATCGAGAATCAGTAGTTTCCAATATATAAGCGTTAAAATAATCAAAGGTTTACAGTAAACTGAAATGTTTTTATTAGTTTCAACCAAAACTGGGTTAAAACCAAACTTGAGATATAAAAAACCAAAATACTTATCTCGAACGCCTCTTAGTGTTGAGCTTTTTATAATAATAATAATAGTTTTTATTGAATCACCATTTCATGAAGACATTTTTAAAACAAGATCTTTGGATATGTGTTCCAACAGTAAAATGAACGCCCTTGTAAACATATCACATTTAAAAAATAAACTAGATTGTATTCTAGAAATTTCTTTCTATCTACCTAGAATATTTGTAATTTATGTATTTATCTTATTTAATAATAAAATACTAGATACAAAACAGGTAAAACATATTTTACATATTACTACCTAATCCAATAACCAGAATAATACTAAATAAATTATAAGTTGGGTTTGAAAATCTCCAAATACGATTAGGGGACTACAATACAAGGTGTCTGATTCGAATTATAACTTATGGTATTTCTCAGTAGGTACGACACGACACAAATCAAACCTGATCCCTCCGAGACAGGTAGGAACTTAAGCTTCTGACCATAAGGCCTAAAATTGCTCAAGATGTGGGCTATTGTAAGGTGTGATGTAGGTTGTCCAGATGTTCATTTCTTTGTTACGTTCTCTTTGTACCAAAAATGCAAGTTGGTCATAATTTATACGATTTTCAAGCTGCAAGGGCAAGGAGATAATAAAATTATATGATTTTTTTTATTCGATGCTCCTTTGATGTGTCTGTCTGCTAAGAATATTTATGGAAGATATATTAACGATTCCACTAATCGCTGTCACTTACAGTTTATTTAAAATTTCTGAGAATTATTAAATAAGACCTATTTAAAAATAGCATACCAAATCATTCTCTATTGTATTTTGTTAATTATTTAAAAACAATGACACAATAGCAATCCACGTATTTCACGTTTTGTGCAAACTAAATTATATAAAATGCAAAAAGGAGTATTATAATAATCATTGTTTTTTATTTGGGTAGACTGATATTGCTTGCCTTGAATAATAATTAATAAAGAAATTGATATTATAAGTAAGCCTTGTACTATTTTATTTTTGTTAATTTTAATATTATATTGCATCTTGTAAGTGTTCGTCATTTTGATTATAGTAATTATATCCTCTATTTTGCGGGTTCACAGAACAGATTCACAGATCTTTCTTTACAAAATCTTCTATTTGTAATTAAAATTATATACATTTTGTAAGGCAATTGGAAGTCACAGAAAGGAGCAGCTATAAAATATTTGCAGTGTTAGAAAGATGCACGTTCAGTGGCATAACATTAAAATTGTGTTTTTTGTAACACAGCTGAACGTTCTAAACTACGTAACTACGACTACCACTAACTAAATTGTCCTCGTTATAAACCTGATACATGAAATTAACAAATACGTTACAAGTTGTGCGCGCGCAGAACTCTGCGCACAGCGCGCAGAGTTATAAAATAGCGTATAATAAATTAAACTGTTGAGTGAGTTCTGTTAGATATATATTATTTTAATTTGTGATATAACGACATGCACAGTTTAAAGTGCTATATCACTCAACAGTATCTACATGTAGTTGTTATGGTCACTAAAATCCCTTAAGGCGGGTTTACATTGGTTTAGTAAATGGGTTAGTTACTTGTACTAATAACTAGCAAGGCAGCTACTAACCTAGTGTAAACCACATAGGAAAGTACTTGTACTAGTACTGGTACAAGTAATCAGGACAGGAAAGTGAATAGCCATCAAGGCTATTTACTTACCACTTGCGAAGCCACTGTCCTTTCCCCATCACCGTACCAGGCACAGTTTACCGGCTGTCGTGTCTACTACATCAATGTAAACACTTCCTCCCTTGCTAATACCTATACGCACAGGTGTTTGTGTGTTGATTGACAATATAAACAGTGCGTTAAGAAGTGCTGATGCTCCTTTTGAATCCCTTCTACTGATTCAATCTCTGACCCATCTTCTCTTTGGACGACAATTTTCCTTTTCAATCTCTCTAATAAGTTCTCCAATAACAATTTGCTTAACTCTCACAAATATTTCTTTTAACTTTTCCTTGCGCAACATTCTAGAATGACGAGAAACATGACAACGAAAAGGGTTCATCCTGGTTCTGACGATGTGACCGCACTACTGGTACTAGTGCGCATAAAATACCTATGCTTTCAAGTGTAAATACCCACTGTCCCTCATATGTGACAGTATGCTAGCCAGGCTAGCTACAAGTACAAGTAACTAGGCTAGTAACTATACCAATGTAAACCCGCCTTTACACGCTCGAATATGCTGGGCTCGAAGCAATTACCTCGAACCGACTCGATGTTCCTACACATGTATGCACCGAACTTACCAATTTCAGTTCAAAATTTAAAACCGTTAGCCTCACTGCTGTGACGATAAATTTAGAAACTACAATTGCTATTGTGGGTGGCCTTTGGTTGCTAGACGATCTTTTAATAACAAAACTGAAAAAAACGAAGGCGCAACAAGTCGAGAGGTAATGTTTGTGACCGATGGTGCCGCAACAGTGCCTAGATGTAGATGCATTAATGCATTATTAGCAAGCATAAAAAAAGTGTTTCTTAAATCTCCTAAACGTCTTCCCGCATTTCACATCAAATGTTCCGGTATTACCACCACGGCCGAAACTTACACTTTATTGCTTTTGTTACTACTTATTACTTTTATTACGCTTATTATTATGCCTACGCCTATGTCCCGTGGAGGATTTCTGCCAACTCTATTAATCACCAACATGCTCGCAAAATCATCATACGCGTACTAATTTGTTCGACGCTTGGTCCCTGTGATCGGCAAGCCGCACAATAAGCAGATCATTCCGCCACCGCAACCGCCAACTACATTCGTCGTTCTCATACACCTTCAAGCATCAAGCATGTTCACCGAGCCAGCTTCCGAAACATGATCGTGCATTATGCTTGAGCGTGTGTGTATGTGAGCAGGGGGGGTTACAGTAGATGTTCTTTGGTGAGACTTTTCCTACCGCTGGTTATAAGAATTACGTTTCTTTTATGCATGCTTCTGAAAAATGGTTACCGAGACACTTTACGTAACAGCTTCATACCATCAAAAGACTAATAATCGCTAGTCCATGTTTTCACGGCCTCTGAAGACGCCAACTACATCACATTACACCTAATAAAAATATGAATTAAATAAGAAATATTTGTATATCTACACACAGCAGGCTGCTGTAGACACAACAGCGTGTGTCTATAGCGAAAATTTTAGAGCTGCACATAGTTGCTAAAAGCGTAGTAAAACAATAATTATTGTAAACAAAAATAACTCCCTAAACAAAATAAAAGCTCAATACGGTTTGTTTTACGATCTCAAAGGTTTATTCGTCCTTAACCACAAATAAAGAATTATAATTTTCTCTTAAATGATTAATAATTTACTGAAAACTAAAATAAAATAATATGTAATTTAATAAAATATTGGGTGTTAACTAATTACACCCCCTTTACTATTACTTTTACTATTTATTGACATGCTTATGTAGTGTCACTTTTCAGTAAAAATTTTCAAATTGTTCGGGTACTTAAAAAAACTTGTCGAGTAGAAACTTGGACATGGGAACATTTTTAACAAATGTATAGGCAAATGTT
This sequence comes from Pogonocherus hispidulus, assembly GCA_963924545.1. Taxonomy (NCBI): domain Eukaryota; kingdom Metazoa; phylum Arthropoda; class Insecta; order Coleoptera; family Cerambycidae; genus Pogonocherus; species Pogonocherus hispidulus. Next base: position 32,112,296 of record OZ004698.1, read on the forward strand.
ACATGTTTGCAAACTTCAAAATTCACTTACAAATATTTAAGTATCCCACTTCTATACAGGGAATGAATATGACTAAAGTAAGAATCTTTATTTTCCAAAATACACAAAAATGCTAATTGTAAAAAATTGGAGGGAGGTGTCAAACACGAAGTCATAAAAATTTACTTAGAAAAATACTGATAGTGATATGTATTATTTTGCTCTAAATTACTTCATCCTTAATCTCCACATTCTTTGTATCTCACATTCCGTGTATCACGGAAAATGGGGTATTCCAAAATTAACTTGTTATGTGACATGGTAGAATGCACTCTGAGAATTAAGTATCGCTCGCATACAAACGAGAAAATGACTTTAATATGTAATTGCTACAAAGTACAAAGCATCAAGTCTCACCTCCAACATATAAATCTGGAAGTATAGGTATTTACATAAAATTTAGAAGCATACCTTACGAACACGGATAATAAGGCCAAAACTCATTTTTATTTTAAATATACCTATCTTCGAATTTTTACGTTGGATACTGAAGTTGATTTTTTAAGTAGATATTTCGATTAACGAAATTTTCTAGTCGGTACGTGAAATTTAATTCTCAGAGTACAGTTTTAAGGTATATCAAATATCAATTTAATTTTGGAATATCCCATTTTCCATGATACACTTCAAGTAGAAATAAATAACATTCCTGTGTACGTTTTGCGAAAAACGTACCAGTTGTACCAAATTGTCATAATTTTAAGTCTACTCTGTATACGAATGGGGACTTAACTTTCTGCAAATGCACTTTCAATTTGATGCACAGACATTTTTCGAAGAAGAATAAAAATTTATGAGAAATTTATTACAAAAAGAGTTTCCCATGTATTTAAATTTTTGCTGTATAAGGTACACTTTCCCTGACAACTAACGAACTAACATCGGTACGTGTATAAGAAAGCAACCTATATAGTAAAATTCTTCAATTCTTAGTTACTTATACACTTTTAAGTGTTTATTTTTCAAATATAAATTTATTTAAAAAATTGATAGCAATTTCACTTATCTCGATTATTATCGTACTATAGACGTCAACTCGTTGGGGGCATTGGAACATTATAACTCCATGGGATTGGTCACATAAAGGATGGTCCAGAGCCGCGTTACGTCGAGTACATCCTAGCGTTGCGTTCGTGATGCGTAGAGTATTCAGAGTGATAGCGACTGCTGACACCATATTATACATACAAGTTGTTAAATAAAAAGTTGGGATTCACTCCATACAAACAAGGAAAGACATTTATTTGGTGAATTCCACCATTTACATCAGAAGTTAAGAAACCGCGATGCTCTATTAATGCCACCACTCTGACTCTGTATTGAAATAAATAGTATATATGGTTTACTTGTCGACATGGCGACGCAACGCGGACGCGTGGCGTCTTTCGACGCTCTCACTCTGGACCGACCTTAAGGCATTGCATCTTTCTATTCCATGTACCCCGTACTGCAGAGAATCACGTTAAACTACATATTTACGCGTGCTCTATACTGAAAATAAATACAATTTAGAAAAGTCGATGATAGATTACGTCGCAAAAAGACAGACCAGGTTGCCTTTTAAGTTCATCGCTTCTTGAATCCACGTACATAGAAGGTAACATTTTATCATTACATGTAAGACGTGTTTGCGTAGGAGTTACAGAAGTGCGTCGAGAACAACTGCCACAGCAGATCTGTAGTTCTTTTAGGTTTTCATTCCATTTTGTCCGTTTGCTGTCTGTTTGTTCTCCACTTGTGTTATAAGGGAGGCATAATGCTTCGATTGCCAGTAAGTAGGAGCGGGAAATTTACATCTCTGCCCTGAAGGCAATTGAAGCAGAAGAGCACTTTAGCTTGAAAAGAAATTATGCTTCCAAGATTCCTACAGGAGGAAATGTAGGAATGTAGAAGGAGAGGATAAGATTCTCCCCTGAAACTCTTTTGCCCTATGTGCCGATGGTTCCCATGTGGAAGTTATCTGAGACAGGAATATATCTGCAACACAAAGGTATTCTGTGCACTGGGTTCATTCGCTACACTCTTCCAGGCACAGATCTTTGCCATTAGACTGGACAAACAACAAGGACGTAAGGAATAGTTCACAGCAAAATATTTGTAAATGTACTGATAGTACGCGCTTTAGGCAGTGCTATCTCCAAGAATAATACAATAATTTACTTTTGTACAAGAGTGTGGCGACATCTCGTAAATGATGGCCACATAAAAGGAGGCATACGGTCATATGGGAGTTCCAGGGAATAAGAACCTTTAAAAGAAGTTACTACAACGCATGTCCACATAGGCCTTAACAAATGTGTTTACGGCACGTTGCTGATATTTTATGTCTGATTACTTGGCGAGGACGGCCAGGACTAGGAGGATTTGCTATTGAAACACAGTTTAAGGATTCTAAAACTACGTATCTGGGCATTTCAGCTTCAAGAAACACAATGTCATTGATAGAAAGAAATAGTGGAAGATCCTATTTGTCCAAAATGTGGGGAAGATGAGGAGATGTTCCTTTATTAGATTTTTTGAAATATAAAAACATTAAAATGTTTTTAAAATTTTAAAATAAATTTTTTTTAAATTTAGTTTTAAAGCAATGGACAGCCCCAGTGAAGCTACTAAAGCACGATGTGTTTGGTACCAGGAATCCGCAAAGAGAAGAGGTCGAATTCTTCGTATAGGCCGAAATCCTGACATACATTAGAAGATCAGGAGAGTTCCAGAAGAATCAGAGAACGGACAGTAAGGGTACTTAAAAAAGCCCGCTAGTGGCTACATACAGTAGGTACGTTTTTTAAAGTACAGAAGAGGTTATGAAATAATCAATGCGACATAAAAGACAATTTTTAACGGCTATAGCAAAAAAGTAGGTAAACGGTTTTTACGATACTTAATTATAGGATGACGTCACATTTGGTAATTAAGTGCAGCCAATAGAATAATCCTAAATTCCTGCTTTATAACGCTTTAACTTTCGTCAAACTAGGAAATTTTATGGTTTTCAGTATGGCACCACATTGCATGGTTGCCTTGGCACTGAATTATAATTGTTAAAATAAATCGACATTTGACATTTGACGTTGTCGGGACTCGATAGCAGTTCTGTCCGATTTCATTTTTGTGTATTGGAATCGATTGAAAGCGAACAAAAAGTTATTTTCAGAACTAATAAATTGACGGTGCTTTCTGTGCGGTTCTTAATAGAGTATTTTGAATAGGAACGTGAAAATGAAGGCCACTTCTTCCCCTTACCGCTGTAAGAGACGTGAGTTGTAATCATTACACCAATTATGAACTGTATTTTAAATACGTACTAGAAATGGGAGAAAATCGCTGTCGCGATTTTCGTTCCCATTTCTAGCCCTACCGGGGGTCCAGGCCTGCGGCCTGAGGTCACGCTTCAGGTGACAAAAGCATCTAGAATAATGTTATTTTTAAGAAAATACATATTAAAGAAATTTTGTATCTGGAATGGTGATGTAATTTAATAACTATACTAAACGATTTTTCTTAATATTTTGATGAATTGTAAAGGTACTCTATTCTTGATGGTAAAACATCATTTCTTTAAGTGCTGAAGGTAGAATTTATTTTTCATTTTATTAATTTTATCAATGGGACCAAAAATATATTGCTGTCATAATTTTTTTTTTTTTTTTTTTTTATATATAGAAAATACCCCTTGAAGGTTATTTTGCTGCTATTACAATCTGATCAAAGGGAGATCAATGAGTAATTTAGTTCTATCCTAATTTAACCAAAGTTGAAAATTTTAGAGCTAAGGTCTTACTCACTAGTGTACCTTAGAGTCTGGTAACTTAATTACACTAACACTAACGTGTAACACTAACCGCACAATGCTGTGTTTTTATACTGACATAATCACTTCACTAACTCAAAGGGCTTAACCCTCTTGAGCCTTCTTACTATGTTAGTGTTGTCGAGGAGCTGGATGGCCTCGATGTTCACATGTTGATGGAGTCGTTGTTCATGAGTCCGTGCAAATTTATTAATTGTCTGCTCTACAGTGTCCATCTGAAGATCTCGATGAAGGTCGCTGTTTCTGATGTACCAAGGCGCTTTGACGATGTTCCGCAGTACTTTGTTCTGAAACCTTTGAATAATTAATATGTTGCTCTTACTGGCACAGCCCCAGAGCTGTATTCCATAGGTCCATACTGGCTTGAGAATTTGTTTATACAACAGTATTTTGTTGTAAGTTGATAGGCAGGACTGTCTACCAAGTAGCCAGTACATTTTCTTATATCTGATGTCTAGCTCTTCTCTTTTCTTTTTAACATGGACTTTCCAGCGAAGTCTTGCGTCTAATGTGATGCCTAGATATTTTGCTGAGTTTGCATATGGAATCTGGGCATTGTTCATGTTAATAGGTATTTGTTGTTCTCTTTTATTTGTGAAATTAATCTGCACTGATTTGGTTTCATTCAGCTTGATACGCCATCTTCTGGTCCAGTTATTGATTTGGTTAACTGATATTTGCAGTTTGTTTGCAGCTTCTTCATAGCCCTTTCCTGTCGCAAGAATGGCAGTATCATCTGCAAACGTGGCTATTGTGTTTTGCTCTAACTGTGGTATATCACTGGTGTAGATCAGGTATAAGATAGGGCCTAGGACGCTCCCTTGTGGTACTCCTGCTTTGATTTCTTTTAGTTCAGTGTATGCTTCATCTTGTTTGACTCTGAAGAGTCTATCTGAGATATATGATTCCAATAATTCTGAGTATTTATATGGAAGTAACTTATTTAGTTTATATTTTAACCCATCATGCCACACTTTATCAAAAGCCTGCGCAACATCAAGGAATATCGCTGAACAGACTTCTTTGTTTTCTAGCGACTTTTCTATTACGTCAGTAATTCTGTGTACTTGATCTAGGGTGGAGTGGCTTTCTCTGAATCCAAACTGGTGAGTTGGGATTAAATTACCCTCATCCATGATTGGTTTCAATCTTTTCAGTAGAATTTTTTCGAACAATTTTGATATTACAGGTAGCAGGGATATCGGCCTATAAGACGAAACTTCATGGGGGTTTTTCCCTGGTTTGGGTGTCATAATGACTTCTGCCACTTTCCACATTTTAGGAACATACCTTAATCTAAATGAAGCATTAATGAGATGTGTTAGTTTGATTATAGCTTTCTTTGGAAGTTGTTTTAATACCTCTCCAGTGATTAGATCAAAGCCTGGTGCTTTCTTGGGATCGATGTTTTCTTTTATCTCTTTTGCTACTTCTTTAGGGGAAGTTGGTGTGATGTTTATTTCTTGCTGAGCAGGTATTTCCAACTCTGATAGTTCCTCTCCTGGGTTTGGCTTAAATGTATTTTCAAGATGTTCTGCAAACCTATTTGCTTTTTGCATATTATTCCTAGCCCAGCTACCATCTGTATTTCTGACTGGAGCATTCTGAATTATTGGTCTTTTTAATCCCTTTGTAGCTTTCCAAAGAGAGTAGTCAGTGTTTTTATTATTTGTCAACTCACTGAGGTACTCACGAATAGACTCATTTTTAATCCTTTCTATTTCTCTTTTTAGATGCTGAGTGGCATTATTGAGTCTAGTTTTATCTGCTGGAGCTCTGGTGTAATGCCATTTCCGCCGGAGCTTCCTTTTTTCAGAGATTAAGTCTCTTATTTCCTTAGGATAGTTGTTTCCCTTTGTCCGCTGTATTATAGGGGGGGTATTATTCCATGCTGCTTTCTGTGTATTGGTAACGAACAATTCCACCTCGTCGTCCAGTTGTTCTGCCGTTCTTAATGGAACTGCTAGATCGATCGCATTTTCAAGATCCATACTGAAACTCTGCCAATCTGTTAATTTGCTTGTTAATCTTGGAGCTTTTTCCTTTTGGATAATGGTATCGCTGAGGGTGAGAAGTATGGGAGAGTGATCTGAATTCAGGTCCCATGCTTCATCAACTTGGATATAGACTGCTGATATATTTCGTACTATAAAGAAGTCTATGAGGTCTGGTATTTTATTTCTATCTGTGGGCCAATAAGTTGGCTTGCCAGTTGAGTACGTCTCACATTTTAGTTGAGTCATTGCTTCCATAAATCTTTTACCTTTAGGTGTTGTCAGTCTTGATCCCCAATGAGTGTGCTTGGCATTGAAGTCGCCGCCAATGATAAATCTATGACCTTGAGTATTAAGAAAGTTTAAGTACTGTTCTTTATTAATTGTGTGTCTTGGAGGACAATATACAGATACAACCATGACCTCATAAGTTCTGGTTTTGACCATTACTGAAGTTGCCTGAAATTCTTCAGTCCTGTATCCCAATTCCTCATGATGCATAATCGATTCTCTAATTATTACTGCACTTCCTCCTCTGGCTGCATTTTGGGGATGAATGGTGTGGTAAACTTTATATCCCTTGAATCTAATAAAGGACTCATGGGTGAAGTGAGTCTCTGAGATAAGACATATGTCTATATTTTCTATGTTTAGGACTGCTTGCAATTCTTGTTGGTGTCGAAGCAGACCATTGGCATTCCATTCCATGACCCTTAAATTATTATGCATTATCTTTTCTCTTAGGTAAAGCTCCTTTGGCACTATATTCCAATCTTGTGATACGATCATCCATTTTGTTTAACTTTTCCAATATTTGCTGGAGGGTATTGTTAATGGACGAATCCTTTTTATTGTCTACATCCTCTTCTTTTCTGCCGTTTACTACTTGGGCGAAGGTTTTAGACTTTACAACATTATTGTTTCTACTTTCAGGCTTTTTGGGCATTGCACGCTGAGGCTGTTTAGGTAAGTTTGGTTTTTGCATTGTTTTATTTTTCATTTTCTGCATTTCTTTGGCTACTACGCAACCCCTATAGTTAGCAGGATGCTCTTCGCCGCAGTGAACGCATTTTGGTTTATCATCTTTCGGCTTTCCACACTCTGCAGTTAAGTGTTTACCGGTGCACCTAACACATCGTGGGTCTTTTGCGCAATATCTTTGGGTGTGTCCATATGATTGGCACCGTTTGCATTGCGGTACCAACTTGGATATCCGAAGGGGTACTATTTCTACATATGTATCCATGATTTTTTTTATTCCATAAATTTTCTCAGTATTTTCATCGTGTTGAAATGTAAGCATAAACATGTTCAGTGGTTGTTTTGTTTTGTACTTTATTTTGGGGACTGCGGCAATAATTTTAAAGTTTTGGCTCTTTAGATCCTCAACTATTTCTTCCGGATTGCAGGAATGGTGCAGTTTGCAGGCCATTACTTTAAGTGGTCTATTCTGCTTGTTTTCATAAGAATGCCATTTATACCTTCGCTCATTTAGGATTCTGCCAAGCGTTAAATAACCTTCTTCATTTTCTACATTTATTTTAATAGTCTTATCGTTAATTACTTTTATTTGAAAGTTGGGAATAGCATCTTTCACAAGTGCATGAAAGTTATTGTAATTTTCAATGCCGTCCACAACTATTGGTGGAGGCGGAGGCACTCTTTTAGCTTTTTGTATGGGTTTTGAGGCGTTTCGCTCGGGTTGTGGAGGTGTGAGAGAAGTATTCATTTTCCTTTTTTTGTGATTTTTCTGTCGTATCCACTCTGTTTCTTCAGCGAGTTCCTCATCGTCAGTTTGATATTCGACTGACTTAGTTTCGGTATTACTGGTCAGTCTTTTTTCTAACTCTGTATATTTTAAATACATTTCATTGTTGACTTTTTGCAGATTTTCCATACGGGCTTGTAGTTGATTCATTTTATTATAGAAATCAACTCTCTGATTATCAGCTTGTTTCCATGCATTATATAACTGCTGCTCATTTTGTGTTCTTGCATAGTTTTCTTGAAATAATGCCTGATTTGTTAACGTTAGAGCGGCGTCCGTCGACGTTGCTAGTAGCATAGTTGGCGTAAATTTATTCAGTGGGGTTACTTTTTGAGCCCCCGTATGTAAGGCAGGATCTACACCAGCCAATGTATTCACTGATTGGGCAAGTCGAATTCTTCGTATAGGCCGAAATCCTGACATACATTAGAAGATCAGGAGAGTTCCAGAAGAATCAGAGAACGGACAGTAAGGGTACTTAAAAAAGCCCGCTAGTGGCTACATACAGTAGGTACGTTTTTTAAAGTACAGAAGAGGTTATGAAATAATCAATGCGACATAAAAGACAATTTTTAACGGCTATAGCAAAAAAGTAGGTAAACGGTTTTTACGATACTTAATTATAGGATGACGTCACATTTGGTAATTAAGTGCAGCCAATAGAATAATCCTAAATTCCTGCTTTATAACGCTTTAACTTTCGTCAAACTAGGAAATTTTATGGTTTTCAGTATGGCACCACATTGCATGGTTGCCTTGGCACTGAATTATAATTGTTAAAATAAATCGACATTTGACATTTGACGTTGTCGGGACTCGATAGCAGTTCTGTCCGATTTCATTTTTGTGTATTGGAATCGATTGAAAGCGAACAAAAAGTTATTTTCAGAACTAATAAATTGACGGTGCTTTCTGTGCGGTTCTTAATAGAGTATTTTGAATAGGAACGTGAAAATGAAGGCCACTTCTTCCCCTTACCGCTGTAAGAGACGTGAGTTGTAATCATTACACCAATTATGAACTGTATTTTAAATACGTACTAGAAATGGGAGAAAATCGCTGTCGCGATTTTCGTTCCCATTTCTAGCCCTACCGGAGGTCCAGGCCTGCGGCCTGAGGTCACGCTTCAGGTGACAAAAGCATCTAGAATAATGTTATTTTTAAGAAAATACATATTAAAGAAATTTTGTATCTGGAATGGTGATGTAATTTAATAACTATACTAAACGATTTTTCTTAATATTTTGATGAATTGTAAAGGTACTCTATTCTTGATGGTAAAACATCATTTCTTTAAGTGCTGAAGGTAGAATTTATTTTTCATTTTATTAATTTTATCAATGGGACCAAAAATATATTGCTGTCATAATTGTTGCAGCAAATTAATATTTTCTAGATACCTATTTACTTTTGTAAATGATGAATTTAGCAGACTGACAAAATAAACGAACTAATTCCAAACTTTACGTGCAGAAAGAATAAAAGCTACGGAGAATGAAACCGAATAACTAAACACCTAATACTTATAAATAATTGGAATTAAAAAGTAAAAAGAAAAATTTGCCTCCAGCGTGACTCGAACTCGCGAAATCAGCATTACGATGTTTGAAATCCCCCGACTTTCCCCATTGCGCTATCGCGGCCACTTCTCAAAAGTTGACCTTGAGACGCTTAAGTATGTAAAGTGTACGTGTCAACCTGAAAATTAATTTTTTCCGATTTTCTAATTGGAAAAGCATATCGCTTCAGTATTTTGGTAATCATAAGTGTTTGGCAGTGAGTACTATTGAATCCGTTAGCAATATTTCTCGTAGGAAAATAACCTATCTGAAGTTTAATTAATTTGACAGTTTTCGTGGGAGGTGCTTGTCTCGTTAGTGCAATCTCACATCGGCAGATAAAATGAGAAAGAAGTTGAGACGGATGCGACTCGAGATTTTCGAAGACGAAATAGACGTAGAAGGAGTCGACGTACGGTCTCGAAAAAATCTCAAAGGATTAGAGAAAACACGGAACTTTCGCGTGAAGCGGTTCTCGAAGCCGTAAAAATTATAAAAAGGTCTCGGGGGTCCCGCGAAAAGTCGGGATTTCGGCGGGCGTGACGGGACCATTAGGCGCGAGAACAAACGCCGGTGCTAGCCGTATCTCTCTCGCCGAACGGCGATCGACGAAAATTTTGCAGAGGTTTTTTGAAAAGGCGTTTAAATTGGGAAAATGCGTAGGAAACGGGACGAAAATACCCCTACGCATTGGAGGAAGGCCGGGGCCGACCTTCGGTGGCCCGCGGGAAGCGTTCCGCGATCGCCCCTCGGAGGAGATAGCTTTGAAACTTTGTGCATTCGACGACGGAATTTAGAGCGAGACAGAATCCACGCGTTTTAATATATATGGATTATTAACAATATTATAATTTCATGTCAATGAAAATACTATATTATGCCATGTTTATTTTTTCAGAGAGTTGTAGAGGTTTTACATCTGAATTTCGCGACAGTCAATAATGTTGCAGCCAAGCATAACAGAGGTGAAGCACCTAGAAGTGAAATATTAAATTTATATCAGTCTTAATTTAAACTGATTTATTTTATTTGAAGGAGATGCCGAAAATTTATTTTAGAGAAACACATTTCTTTGAAAAAATTGCGGGAAAAGCTTCAAAAGATTCAATGGTTGCATACATCACTGTGGACGATTGTTAAATCAATTGGTTTTAAATATTCCAAAGATGAACCACTACGTGGACTAATGGACCTACCTCCTATTGCAGTGAATGTTTTCATTTGTAATTTTTTTACATGAATACGTTAAGACTTAAAAAGGAAGGCATATGTACGTAACATCGTTTTCTTTGATGAAACATGGATCTTTAAAGATGGTACTGGTGGACGTTCCTGGCAAGATTCCAGTAATGAGCAATATTTTTATGGAATATTTTGAAGAAACTTATATATGTCAAAAATTATGTTAATAAACAAAAATATATGGTGAAGATATTGTACCTAGATGATATAATTTCAATATGGCCCCATAGCTATGATAATTTAAATTATTTTCTAAATTTTATTAACAGCAAAGAAACAACTATAAATTTTGCAGTAGAAATTGAAAATGATAATAAACTACCATTTTTAGACGTGTTAATAATTAAATCACAATCAAATTTTGAAACTAATTTATATAGAATAAAGACCAATACAAATAGATATCTAAATTTTAATTCTGATCATCACAAAAGTATCTAAAGACGTATAGTTTAATGTTTCTATGATAGAGCAAAATTAATATCATCAATCTCAGATGCTTTTAATAAAGAAAAAGATGTTATTAAGAATATCTTAGGGGAAAGCAATTATCCTAATGATTTTGTTGAAGATACATTTATAAAAATTGAAAATGGGCAAAATAATAATATTCCCAGGATAAATAGGGAAAATCCAATAATAACCAATACGATTCCTTATAAGTATTGCAGAGATATCTGAAAAAGGCTTAAAAGGTTTGGTAATGATTTTAACATAAGAACGACTCGACAAACACTTTAAGATCAATACTCACAAAAACAAAACCAATTAATTGATCAAAATTCAAAAAATTGTATTTACCAAATTTCTTCTGAATGTGGTAAATATTATATTGGCGAAACATCTAGACCGTTACAAATAAGGGTCCGCAAACAAAAAAATTATGTTAAGGATTACCATGTTGATAAGTCTACATTAGTAAAACATGTATCGGATAACGGTCACCGAGTGAATTGGACACAGGTTAAAGTTTTACAAAAAGAAGAAAAATCTGTTAAAAGGAAATTAAAAAACAGTGGTTTTATTAAACTTAATGGTTATAATTGTATCTCGTCAGAAACAATATTCACGGATCAAACGTAGCTTTCTCTACTCCAGAAGGATGTTACTAGTGGAAAATTAATAATATTTATTTATTTATTTATTTATTTATTTGTACTCTACTCTACAGGACAAACCCATTTACAGAGTAGATAGAAACAGTATGTACACTGAAGAAACAATAAAAGATGTACAGAATAAAGAAAAATATAAAATTACATGAGATATTACAATATCATAGTGATCAGTGCATATGTGATGACAATTTGAATTAAAAATGTCAATCTGATAAAAATTCTTATCATACAAACGTTTTACTGATGAAGAGTTGAGGATCAACTTGAAACGTTTAGGAAAAAGCTAGTTAAGTGTTTAATTTGTTTTAAATTTTAGATATTATAATTATTTTAGACATATTTTAAAATATGACATGTAATACTACAGAATTTTGTATAAAACTGAAAAACCACTGATGAAATTTAGTTAATTTATCAAATATTATTTTATTGCATATTATAAGGTGGTCTTTTAGGGCAAACTTTAGGAGTTTGCCTTGATACTGCACTTTGAATATTTAATTTGAATACTTCTGCTTTCCTGCTTTTATATATATTTGTATACTTTTACAGGTGGTGTAATCCCAAAAGAGACTACAAGGAATTATTTATTATTACATGTAGCAGGATAATATATTAGTTTAAAATCTGGTTAAAGGTATATAGGGTGTCCCAGTGTGAGCGTACAAAAATTTACCAGGGGGTGAACCAGACCAAAATAAGACTAAAACTCTTATAAAAAAAATTTCTCTGATGCACGCCTAATGAGTTACAGGGTGTTATTTTGAAAAAAAAAAAAATTCGGCAATAACTTAAAAATCGTTAGGTAATTTTTGGGAGACGTGTCCATCTAAACATCTACATGGTATTTTTTTAACTCTGACACCTGTGGTGGCCTAGGCCTACTCTCCCTTATGACTTTCTTTGCATGTATTTTTCTGCATAAAGAATGTAGTCGGTACTTTACACTCAATTTACTCGAAAATGGTTGATTTTAGAGCTATGTAACAAGGGCACCTTTTTTGTTCAGAATTGATAGCCGATTAAGGAAAACTTAGTTAATCCACGAAAAAGTAGGATATGCAAGAGTTATGAAGACAAAATCATAAGGAAGAGTAGGCTTAGGCCACCATAGGTGCCAGAGTTAAACAAACACCATGTAGTTTTAATGACCTTTAATAGATGTACACGTCACCCAAAAATTACCTAAATCTACGAAACGGTTTTTAAGTTATTGCGGAAAATTGTTTTTTTTTTCTCCAAAATAACACCGTGTAACTCGTTAGGCGTGGATCAGAAATTTTTTTTTTATAAGAGTTTTATTCTTATTTTGGTCTGCTTTACCCCCTGGTAAATTTTTGTACGCTCACACTGGGACACCCTGTATTGTAGCGCTTGTTGCGCTACCGGATTTGTACCTGGTGCAGAGCTGGTGTTCTTCAAAAACGAAAGATATGGATTGTCATGGACAAATGAATCAGGACAATTATTTCATTCAATTGTTTGAATATCAGCTGTTGCTCAATTTAGAAGAACCTTCTACTATTATGGATAATGCGAGTTATCACAGAACTAACCTAGATAAAGCTCCAACGACGACAGCCTTCAAGAAAGCTGACATACAACAGTGGTCCGTTGTATTCAATACGAAAATACATTTTTGAAACCATAGCTGTTAGGTTTAGTACTAATGTAAGTTGGTGAAGTACTGTACTCTGTACTTAAACATATTTTTTTCGCATTTCGTATAGTAATGTGATACTTTACTGCCACAAGATATGCCAATTTTTCCATACAACTGTCAGTTTCAATGAATAATACGAAATGCGAAAACATAGTACCTATACAAAGCTCGTTAGATAAGTAATGTTTTACTAAACTTGTTGTGTATTTAATATACTACATTATGTTGCTTATTGTATTTTGTATAAACAAACCACAACCTATTTATGTAGCTGATATGCTAGCTGAAAAATATGGACATAAAACGCTTATCGTCTTCCCCCTTACTATTGAATTCTTAACTCCATTGAACACATTTGGCATAACAAAAAATGTCTACAGAGATCATGTGGGTTCTGATGGTAGTTCTACAGAAAAATTGCCAACGGGCAATGTGGAACGAGGCTGGATCTCAACAAACTTGTATATGTTTATTTACAAAATAACTAAAGTATCTATATAATTTTAATAAAAATAAAAACAATAATACAATTAATAATACGCATGTGGAATACGACATACTAACTTAAATGATTATATTTATACACCACTTACAAACCTTACTTTTATAATATGAAACAAAAGCTTTCACTTATCAAAAGATTATAAAATACCAAATAACAATTTTATGTTTCTCTCAGGTATATAAATAGAACAAAATACCTGGTAAAAAGTAATACTTAAAAGTTCTTATCTAAACTAATCCCAGTCCCAGTACCCATTCTTACTATTTGTAGGAGTCTTAGAACACCGTATGTAGGTATTCACTATAATATTTAAATAACTAAGTTTCTTACAACATTCGTTAAATATTTGAGTCTCCGTTTTAATTAAAATGCTTATTTGTAGGCGCCTGTACAAACAAAATTAAAAATGTATACGTCGAGGTAAAATTCTATTCATTACTTTCTAAAGGTTTACTTACTGTTACAACTTAAAACAAATAGACCACATTATGAAAATCTACTTGGGCTGTACCAACAAATAAATATCAAAGAAAATGTGTTATTAATTATATAATTTATTGTACACCGAAAATAGAGAAACAAAATTAAGAAAACTAGAAATGGGAGAAAATCGCTTTCGCGATTTTCGTTTCCATTTCTAGCCCTACCGGGGGTCCAGGCCTGCAGCCTGGGGTCACCCTTCGGGTGACAAATGCATCTAGAATAATATTATTTTTAAGAAAATACATATTAAAGAAATTTTGTATCTGAAATGATGATGTAATTATACTAAACGATTTTTCTTAATATTTTCATGAATTGTAAGGGTACCTACTCTATTCTTGATGGTAAAACAGAATAAAAGCTACGGATAATGAAACAGAATAACTAAACACTAATACTAATAAATAATTGGAATGAAAAAAAATTGCCTTCAGTGCGCTACCGCGCCTGTTGTCAAAAGTTTACCCTTAGACTTTTGAGTATGTAAACGGTTCGTGTCAACCTGAAAAAATAATTTTTACCGATCTTCTAATTGGAAAAGCATTTCGCTTCACTATTTTGGTAATCAGAAGTGTTTGGCAGTCGGTACTATTTATTCCGTTAGCAATATTTCTCATAGGAAAATAATGAAAATAATTTATCTGAAGTTTAATTAATTTGACAGTTTTCGTGGGAGGGTGCTTGTCTCCTTAGTGCAATCTCACATCGGCAGATAAAATGAGAAAGAAGTTGAGACGGATGTGACTCGAGATTTTCGAAGACGAAATAGACGTGGAAGGAGTCGACGTACGGTCTCGAAAAAAAAAAGGATTAGAGAAAGGACGGAAGTTTCGCGTGACGCGGTTCTCGAAGCCGTAAATATTAGAAAAGGGGGGGAGGGGGTCCCGCGAAAAGTCGGGATTTCGGCGGGCGTGACGGGACCATTAGGCGCGAGAACAAACGTCGGTGCTAGCCGCATCTCTTTCGCCGAACGTCGATCGACGGAAATTTTGCAGAGGTTTTTTGAAAAGACGTTTAAATTGGGTAAACGCGTAGGAAACGAGACGAAAATACCCCTACGAATTGGAGAAAGGCCGGTCTATAACAATTTACGTTGTGTCCCAATACTGAACCTGGTTAACCAAAATCCTTTAAGCATTTCATTATATACAAATTTTTGATTAGGTCAGGTTATATTTTGTCTAGATGACAAAAACAGATGGGGTGGTGTTCTTGCTTAAGAGTTATGATAAATAGGTATTTATAAAGACTTATACTTATATACTTTTCGATAGGTATTGGTCAAGTGGACTTAATACATTACTAAATTACATATTTAGTAATGTATTTAGCTGTGAGCTAAATACATTACTAAAAACTTTTCAATGTTTATAAGAACGTATGCTACATTATTTTCAGTTTTAGCATATTATCAAATTTGTCTTATTTCCAGATCGTAGATGGATGAATTAATATGAAATGTCTTTTATGAGATCTTCCCTGACAGGTGATGGTACAACAATTAAAAATTCCAAGAATTTTCAATCATATCTATATAGGTACAGTTTTTATAAGGTTCAGTGGGTTGTAAATAAAATATTTGATTTTCATTATCTACCATCAAGAAGATATCCATTATCTACTATAAAAAGTACCAAGAAACCTCTCTGTTATCTACTTTTCTGAATAAATCATAGACAAATGTTAACAAAATACTTCAAAATCAGTAATTCTTAAAAATACCATGACTGATGGTTATAAATTTAAAGTAAAGAATAACTTTTCAAACAATCCACTTACTTGTTCTTTTATAAGATTTGAAATACGAAAAATCCCAACTGGCAAATATTTAAGCTAATATAAATTAAATAAAAATTTCAAGTAATTTTATTATAAACAATGTAGTAAATAACTCAGTCTGTAGATGACTAGAGCAAAAATCTGAAAAAAGTGTATGTACAATAAAATATTTAAAGAAAAGTTATAAATTGATCAAGTCTACTGGTAATTTAAATATTTGACTTTGCATAAAGCATACAATGTTTCTAAAGCAGATAATTTATTATTTAGGAAGGAATTTTAAATTTTTGTTTACAAAATATATACTCGCATATGTTTACTGTGCTAACATAAAACTGAAGAAATACTTTTTCATCATGCAATATTGCTCTTCTAAACAACTCATTGCTCTTCTAAACAAAGACAGATGAGATATAATAGACCGGGAGTTAGTGACAGACTATTGGTTTTGATTTTAGTCAGTATGCCTTTCAGAGGGTATTTATTATATTGCGTATATTCTCATGACGAAAATGAATGAATCAAAAAGTCATCATGGGGGTTCTTCATATAGAAAAGAAAAGGAGTTTTCATTTGTGCGTATGCCCTTGAGAATACGCAAACGGTACGTCATTTTTCAGCAGCTTATAGTCAATAGGTTTGTTCCTACACAACAGTTTCTGATAGTTTGCAGCACTGGTTTAATGGGCAAGTGCGATTCATCCATCAGTTGGAAACTAATTTGAATTATTGTTGTGGGAACATAATCTTTAGTTCACAAAATATCCGATAGAAGCGCTAGAAGCGTTATTTTATTGGGCGCATTCAAGGAACCGCAGCGCTTCAGCGCTTTATTCAAATAGCTGCAGCGCTGTATTAAAGCGCTGCAGCGCTTTATTAAAGCCGTAAAGCATATACTTTTCCCGCATGATCGCTGAATAGTCCCATCAAGCGATAAAATTAATATAGTTTAGGTTTACGTCTATGGGTTTACGCACAAAATATCTATGGATAATATTAATTATTATTAATAAAATTATGTCACTTTAAGTTTGGGTTTAAAATGTCGATTCAGCGAACGTGAAGCCCTGAAGCGCTGGAGTACTATGTTTCCCTGAATGCGCCCATTATGTTGATTTGGATTCGACGAGTTAACCTTAAAAAATGCTAGGTAACAGACAATAAAAAAATATTCAGTTGAACATTTACTGTAATAAACGCATGTGTTCTTTAGATTGCATGGATTTAAAAGAATGTTTAATTCTCAGTTCCACACTCCGTACCAGCAGTGATGGAACTACAGCAAATGCCGCTCATGCAAGTCAGAAGTCGGGTAACCGCTGGTGCAGAGACAAAGAATAACACCCCTTGTGCGGAGACAAATGAGACACAGTGGACAACATGTCACACTTTTATTGATAGACTTATATAAGAAAAACCGGAATAAAGTTGGAAACCTGCAAATTCCAAATCTGAAAAAAATGTAATTAATTTCGGAAGATATTGAGATTACTTTCGCTTTCACTTGTATCACTCATAATAAAAATGAAACTATAACTCTTCAAATAATATTTAAATAATCGACTTTCTCTAAAAATTTAGACTAGTTCAGTTAAGATTTGTCAGTTTCGTTTTTTATGATTTTATCCACTATCCACTATGCATGCGTCTGACTAGTAGTTTCTAATGTTAAGAATAGCTTTTACTTTTGTATTTTGTTCTATGGTATGGTTGTGACCACAGACCACTGATATACTATGTAATGTTCTGTTGTTCGTATGTACAGTGCATTAAAACACAAGAAATGTAGAATCATGGTAGAATACTAAGAAAAGGTTTAATGTATTGTGTCCTAATGAATAAAGTAGTGTCTTGCCTTTTACAAATAAAGAAATAGTATTCGAAACTCATTTTTGCTTATGTGCACGAATATCTAACATCTAAATCTTCAAACCGTTTGAAACCTAGTCGCTTTTTTGTGGAACGCTAAAATACTACTACGTACTAGTTTGAGAACGATTCTGTTGAAACGGATAAATATGTACTGCGGAACAAACCTAATAAAGACATAAACCAAAGTTGTAGCATTTAAGTTTTCATTTTTTGTAGTTCAGTTGTTCCTAAGCGTTAAATTTCGATTGTAGGTAAAAATTAGTTTAAAAACACAACAAAACTCTGACGGACCCTTCTAGCTTAAACGATAATTAATACCTTTTTTCTATAGCCGTGCGGAAAACCCGATTTTCCGCACTGATTTTCGTGCGGAAAATTGATTTTCCCGCACTAGTTCGGAAAAAATTTTCGCACTAGTGCAGAAATATTTTTCCGCACGTAATATTGAAAATTACTATACACGCATCGTTGTTTGTCGCGATACACATATCAATGCATATCTCAACGTGAATGGAGATAACAGGAAATTATAACAATATTTTGTACCAACATGGACTGCAGCAACAATAATTATTTATTATTTATTAATTCATTAATTGACCGTCTCTGATATGTATCTCAGAGTGTGTAACAGGCTTAATGCATTTCGTCTTGCTTAGCTACCAGGTTTCCAAGTTACTAAGGACGCTTAAACAATAATTAGAAATCAACAAACTGACATTTCGATATTATTATTATTTATTTGTGATTAATTGCTTTTTAAAAGTGTGTATTTTTCGTAATTCTGCATTATTAGAATGATTGAAGGTGAATTTGACAATCTGGCCATGGAAGACGGGGTTCCAGAATATATTTTGAGCGCAGCAAAAGAAGTAGATATGAATTTGCTTCCAGAAAAATCCAAAGTCAGGTACATTCAAGAATACGAAAAGTTCGTCAAATGGTGCATCAACAAGAAAATAACGAACATCAGTAAAGAAGAGGTACTTTTAGTTTACTTTCAAGAAATTTCAAAGAATTTTCAACCTTCTACAATGTGGTCCAAGTACTCAATGGTGAAATCTATACTAAAAATTAAGAAAAACGTTGATATTAGCAGGCATTTTAAATTGATTGCTTTTTTAAAAAAGAAAATGATAGGTTTTAGACCAAAAAAGTCTAAAGTGTTAAATCAGGAACATATTGAAAAATTTTTAAGCGTTGCGCCTGACGATACTTATTTACTAATCAAAGTCGCAACTATCATTCGAATCGCTGGAGCCTGTAGGCGCGAAGAATTGACTTATCTGTTGTGTGAAAACGTAGTCGAACAAGGAGATTTATTTTTGGTGAAAATACCGGATAGCAAGACTCACCAGAGTAGAAGCTTTGTAATAACTGGAGAAAAAAATCTTAATTTAATCAAGAAGTACATGTCTCTGCGTCCCAAAAGTACACCGCATCAAAGGTTTTTTGTTAATTTCCAAAAAGGTACATGTACTATTCAAACTGTTGGCATTAATAAGTTTGGTAAGATGCCATCCGATGTGGCTGCTTTTTTGAAACTTCCAAATCCAGAGAGCTTTACTGGACATTGTTATAGACGCTCTTCGGCTACCATGTTAGCTGACGCTGGAGTGGATAGGTATTACTAATTTGAAACGTCTCGGGGGATGGCAATCGACGAAAGTTGCAGAATCATATGTGGACGAATCCATGGGGAACAAAAAACGAATAGCCAACCAAATTCTATATTCTAAAGGAGAAAATTTCGAGGAAAGTGTACCTCCGCCTTCGCCCTTACCTTCTACAAGTTTCGCGTGTGAAATTGATGCTATTGCTGACAACAATGAACTAGTGAAACAGCACCAGCATGACAAGTTGAGAAGAAAAAGTGTCAACATTATTGCTAACGAAGCTCACCATCAAAATGCTCCCAGTTTATTTAATAATGCTTATAATTGCCAGTTTTCGGTTACCTACCATGTTAATTATAACAAAGAATAATTTTATTCTTTGTTGTTTACTATGTATTGTTAATGTTTGCCATAGTTATTAAAAGTTATTAAATTATTACGAATTATATATACTTATTTCCGCACGTCTGTAGAAAAACTATTGTACCTAACATTTGTGGAAAATGTATTTCTCTGCACTCGTCTGCTTCACCGAACTCCGCTACGCGTCGTTCGGTGAACGGCAGACTCGTGCGGAAAAATTTATTTTCCGCACTTGTTAGGTAAATAGCTATTTTGGGCTTCAACATTATTAAAAGAAACAAGGTATCTAGACAATGTCACCAATGTCACCATTAAATAATTTTAGAAAATGTACGGTTTTTAATAACATTTATAACTTAACATGAACAATATATACATTAATTTTCGTTTGTACAGCTCTTAAAGAATAAATTGAAAATCTATAATTTACCACTTTCTATGGGTCCTCTAAAATGGGTGATATTTTATAAAGGCGCCATGTGACTTAGCGATGTTATTTATTTAGAATCATTAACCATCCAACTGCATCACCAAATTTGGTACCAAGATCACCAACTTCTTTTAGCTACTGACTTTATAAAATTGTAAATGATAATAATAAAACCAACTATGAGGGTACTTATCCGTGGAATTTAGCTTGATTCGTTTTACAAAGTCTAAAGAGTTCACCAAGAAGTATTTGATATTATTATAACTGAAATTGAGATAACCACAAGACTTTCTAGGAACATAAATCACTATCTGTGTTTTATTATTTACACTTCCAGAAATTAATTCCGGTACTTGGAACTGATAGGCACCTTGTAGGTACCGTATAACTTTTCAGAATTAAACTTCAATCTCATTCCCTTATCTCAATTTTCAATCACTCCCAAGTTATGTAGGTACGTTTTATTTTAACATTGTCTTAGACAATTTTGAAGCTATAGCTAATCGTGTAGCCAATCATACCTCATTATTAGAGCAACGTAAAAGGAATCCAGTGGCGCGCCCAGGGGGGCAAAGGACCATGCCTCTCCCCAAGATCTTAAAAGACTGATTGCCAAGAACGACCTTGAAATGTCTCCAATAATAAACATTGTATACTGATACTGAAATAACATTTAATTTATAGTTAAAATGTAAAATATTATAATGGAACATATCATTAACCCCCTTTGAAAATTACTTTTTTTATGTTTTAAAAATTATGTACCGAATTATCTGAAACATTGACCCCTCCAAGATTTGTTCTGAGTGCGCCACTGAATAGGAATTATTAAAAACACCTAAAATAATTATTTTAGAAACTAATTATAAAGTACAATAACGTTTTCTGGAATGGTTATAAAAATATTAATGTAAAAAAATAACTAAAATGTTCGAAAATTATTGGTTATTTTTTATTTTACTGTGCATGTACACAAATGAAATCTGATCTCATTTGCGAATGTACTAGAAATTTAACATGTACTATATTTTAGTAGATTATCTTCTAACTTTATCTAACTCTTACATCTGAGAGCAATGAAAGACGTTATTTTGTGTAAATGTTGATTGATCGATTGTGACTTAATATAATAGGGTCACGATTAACTACGTTTTATTGTAAGATTTTTTCCATTTCTTACCTACCACTTCATGCCAAGTAGGTACGTCGGGAAGATAAGGTACTCACCTGAAAAGGAAAACACAATTTTAGATAAAAAAAAATCAATCAAATATACAAATAAGTGGAGTACACTTGAGGCCAGTATTTAGAGTCCGATTCGGCTCGGTTAACAGGTAGGTAGTGAGGCGATATGAATGCCATTTGATTCTATATTTTATGATTGTACAGGGTCATCAGAATATGTTAGTTCCGTATGTAACTTTACAGTATTCGAAGATATAGGAAATGTAAAGTATGATGTCCTGATTCACAAATTTTTGATAAAGAATATTTTTTAATATGGGTATATAAAAAAAGCGTTCTTTGGTTTGATTGTGTCACTTTAATATACCGGAAAAGAAAAAAGTTTTAGTTAGTGTACAAATGGAATTGTAACTAGAAATATATATTAGGCAATAAAGTATTTTTCTATTTTCATTTGCTACTCGTTTTTGGTGTAGGGTGCTAGCACGTATTTATATTTCTCTTTCTATTAAAGACAAACTGATAAAACCCTGTTTTTGTGTCAACACAAACTCGGTTAATTCAACCGTCTTCAAATAAACATAAAATATTTTCACATTTTCATTTTATTTAAACGAAAAATATTTGTTTGTACATTATATCTAACTGGTTACTACATACTGTGCGTTTCACGAAGTTGTATCCCGGATTGGAATGTTAGTATATATCATCAACGTATGGAGCGTCGTAATGTTATTAGTTAAATTCAATGCATTGGCACATCTCGGTTACGGACGGCTACAAATTGAGGTGGTGTGATTTAAACGCGCGTGCCAGTCTCGCACAGGATTTGCCAGCGAATCCTGACAATCCGAACATTCCAATCCGGGATACAACTTCGTGAAACGCACAATATATGCTTGTGTGAGTGTTTCCCACACAAGCATGCATACACGTAACCATTTAAATATAAAATACAAAACAAATTTTCCTTTTAAAATAAAACGTAAGAGTAAAAATAATTTATTAACATACATAGTAACCAACTTTGTCAAATGTATCTTGCAGTTATTTGAAGATAGTTGATTAAACCGAAACGTCAAACACATAAACAGTGTGTTAATAATAAACGTTGACCGATATCTCAGTAATTTAATCAAATTAAGACTTCCGGTCAGAAGAAAAAACAATTATAAAACATTAGATTCTACTTCTAGTCCAGAAACAAACCATATGTCTGTTCGAAAATCGGCGTATAGAGAATTTATCTTTTATACTGTGTTGTAAGATAGTCGAGGGTAAATTTAGACTTGATCACACATTCGAAAGCCCGTCAGTTTCTTTACAAAATGGCCGCTAATCATAAATGTCATTTCTCAAGAAATTGTCTATTTTTCAGAAACTAGTGATTTTAGGGACATAAATATGCTACTTTAAATAGTGTTTATAATAGTATATTGTGTACCTAGACAGGAAAGTTAATGTTTTTCGGGCTGACAGAAGAAATGGGTCACTTCTGGAAGACCGTACATTTTAGAAATTAGAATTGAGCTTTCTCTCAGGAATACATTGACATAGGAGTTAATAGGTTTATCTCTAATAGAAAGGGAGATATAATACAAAGAATATGTTATAGGAGATATTCTGTTGGTTTTATGTCTCTTATTATTAGAGCTGAACTTATTAAGTCATACATACAAGGTGTAAACATACAATGTACCACTTAGTACGAAGTGCCTGAAAGAATTTGATAATACATAATGATATAATGGAAAAAAAGACAGGAAAATGATCCACTTTTAATCTGGTTGCTTTATATTTATACCGCCTGATCAGTTAATCGAGCTCACAACTTAAAATACCAGCTCCTAGAGTAATTATTCAACAATATCATGAGTGTTTCACGAACATAGTTACATGAATGCAGTATTATTCGTATACCTAATCGAAGTTATTTTGAAAATGTCGTGATGATTAAAAAAATAGGTGATGTTCTCAAATAATTGCATTTATAGCTGCTACTAGATTATTGGTAACTACCTACTGATGGTTTTTTAATATACACTTTTCAAGGTCTAATTCGGAATTAACGTATTCTATGCATTAATTAGTTTTGAAAATTATTGCATTTTAATGTCACTAAATTGGTTTTAATAATTTTTTTCCTCTAAGAATTGTTTACTTCGTTTTATATTTACATAGGTACTAATAATAGCATTATAACGATTTTACGTTCGTCGACGTAGGTAAATTATTAAAAAATATTTTTTCTTAACAGCGATAAACTATTCTTCAAATAGAGGGTCCTCCAAATTCATCTAGCTAAAAAAGTTATACACACAATTACAACCACCGTTGATTGAAGATCAAATTCTTCGATCAACTTCGCTACAAAAGTAAATGTCGGTTTACATTTTATTTTAATCCAGCGCAGCGTGAGTAAATGGAAAACACGTTTCTTACTAGCGTTGTTGTCAGCCAAGCGTAATTTTCCACCAAATAAACTATATATGTTAACTGTTAACTCTTTAATTTACCTCTTTGCTAGAATTTGGTCAAGATCAACTATTCCTTATTAGTTTTATAGTTTTGCCTTATTGCTTGCTTCTCGAAGTGTGGCTATTAATTAGTCCTTTACACATTTTCTCTACGCTTGCTTCTTATTTCAGCTGCTTCGTTTAACTCATTTATCTATCTACAGAGTGTCCATAAAGTAACCCCCCTCCCCCCTGCTAACTTTTGAACGAATCGAGTTAAGAGACTTTTAACAAAATACAGGGTGAATCACGTAAAATGAAGTTGATTCTAACGATAAATTCGATTCTTCAAATTCAAAGATGCGCCACGGGCGCTGTCAACTAAATTTTTTTAAATGGCAAAGTGTGCCATGTTGCACCTCATTTAAAAGATAATTCAATTCTCTACATTATCGTTTTTGAAAAATGACAATCGAGCTATCCGGCCTCTAGTTAAAAGTGTTTCTCTTAACGATATTTAAAATTTTTATTTTTATCAAGGCTGCTTACCTTTGCTTGCTACTGAAACGTCAATAAGGTTCGAGAAAGTAGTTTAGCGTTCAATATAAGAGTATTTGAAAGTTTCTGAAAAGAGTATTTTTTTCTTATTTTTTTAAGTTATTCGATTTGATACAATGCGCCGTTGAAGAACTTGTTTTTGCCGTTAAAGTTTTTTATCAAAGTCAAAGTAATGTCCATGAAGCTGTTCGTTTATTTAATATTAGATATCCAGATAACCCAATTGACAGAAAGTACATTAGGGAACTTATAAGAAAATTTGAAGCAACTGGAAACCTAGATAATATTAGAAGAAGAGGGAGGCCTTTCATTTCACAGGATAAACAAATTGATATTCTGGTCGATCTTCAGGGTGACAACCAGCAGTCAACAGCTGAACTTGCTGATCAACACGACTTTCCACGGTCAAGAGTTCATAAAATATATATAAAAAAAAATAAATTACATACGTATAAACTGAAACTCGTACAGGAACTTTCTGAATATGACCCAGATCGGAGATTACAATTCTGTGAACTAATGACAGAAAGATTGCAGCAGAATCAATTTTATTAACTAAAATTTGCTTCAGTGATGATTGTACGTTTTTCTTAAACGGCCATGTAAATAGGCATAATCACCGTTACTGGAGTACTGAAAATCGTCACCAGTTCCGGGAAACCCATACACAGCACATCGAAAAAGTTAATGTTTGGGCTGGCATTTTAGGCAACGACGTTATTGGACCGATATTTATAAGAGAAAATTTAAGAGAAGAGCCGGTACTTAAGAATGCTACGTGAGGAAATTTTTTCAGGGATAGAAAGAATAGCTGGCAATAACATTACAAATATTGTATTTCAACAAGATGCGGCTCCGCCTCATTTCTATGGCCCTGTTACCGATGTTTTAAATAACCATTTCCCGGGCAGGTGCATTGGCAGAAGGGGCCCGGTAGAATGGCCGGCACGTTCCCCGGACTTAAGTCCTCTTGATTTTTTCTTATGGGGATATTTGAAGTCAAAAGTGTACAGAACTGACCAAATAAATATCGACAAATACAGCAACGTCTAACACTTGTGTGCAGAAATATCCCTACAGAAATTTTAGGAAATGTCATGCAAGAATTTCAAAATAAGACTTTTTATGTGCCAATAAGTCAATGGACAACATTATGAACAACTTATTTAATTCTTTTATTTTTTATTTTAATAAATATTTCTTCGAAATTTGTTGTACTAACATATTAATTAATGTTTTATTCATGGATCAGATTAGTAACAGAAACGCTTGTAACTAGAGAACGGATAACTCGATTGTCATATTTCAAAAACGAGAAGGTAGATAATTGAATTACCTTTTAAATGTTTAAATGAGGTCATTACATAAGGCTCTGAATATGTAAGGTGAACAGATAAGAGGGAGATGACCGACCAAAGCTATCGGGGAAGGGTAGAATAGACTGAAGAATTACTTGGAACCAGGAACTTGGAATAGTAGATCCTCAATAAAAATTTTCAAAATATATCATAGCATATATTGTAGTATGCATTGTTCAATTTTTAAAGAAGAAAATTGCTAAAAATGTACTACTTTAGTAAATAAAATTAATAAATGTGAAGGCAAGCATCATTGCAATAAAATTTTATTATTTAAGGGACAATAAACATTTTTTTATATCTGTACAACCTTTCATTACTTACTTTGTTTAATTTTATTGCTTTGTTTTTATTCCCCATTTCTGACTTATAATTCTAAATAATCCGGGCCTGGCGAGGCAGCCATATTCTTTAAACACTTAGCCACGCCCAGTGAACCCTTTATTTGTTTGGATATATGGTATACTACCTCAATTTTCTAAGTATAGATAGGTGTTCTCATATCTGTACTATTAGAAGTTGATATTGTTTTACCTCAAGGAAAGGGATGGCTGCGCGCCATTAACAATAATAATTATGACGACATTGCAGATTATATTCAATATAAAATTATTTAATAATTTTAGACATGTCATAATTTCTGTTAGTCTATATTGTGTATGTCTCTATGTAAACTATATTTCCTGTATTTAATCAAATATAATTCGCGAAACGTGAAGAAAAAGATCATTATCATTGTTCTAAAAGAGAAATGTTTGCCAAAGTAAGCAGATTACATAAAAAGGTGGATTTATAAAAAGACATTGAATGTAGTAAAACAGTGCATTGATCGGAAGTATCACAATTTCAAAAGCAGTACGTCGAGCATGACAACATTGTTTAATTAAAGTGTTACACAAAACACCGCCATGCTTGATTTAAACAAAAGGTTTTTAAAATCGTCAAACAAAATCTAAATTTTTAATGCCGCTGTTGATTTGTATGATATCCGTGATTTTGAATCGGTATTTGGTAAATCCTTCCCGTTGTTGGAATTGAATGTTTTCAAACTTTAAAGAAAATCAAAACAAATGAAATGCTTCAAACCAAACGAAAGATATAATTAAAATAATTATTTAATTAATACTGTAATTAATTGATAATGATTAACCATAAATTAGTTCATATTATAATAATTACCGTGGGATAAATCAAAACTTAAATTTTTAATTATGTAATTAATATTTGTGATTTCTTTACCACACTGAAAGGTCCTTTACTATCTTAATAGGCTGAGCATCGCTAAAAGTACACCTGAAAACATTTTTTATTTTACTCATGTATGTAACTGTTTATTTAACCATTAGGTAATTATTTTACCGAAAAAGTTATAGATAAAAGTTAAGACCTTAAAAATTTAGATACACAAAACAACTACCTATATTAAGAAATAATTTAATACGTATTGGCATACAGCAGAAATTTAAAACAGTAGTTATTTGTTTTAAATAATTTTTTTAAAGTTGTGACTCTCAGGAATATAGAACATTTCCAAATTTGAATTTAACCCCAAAAACAAGCGATTTATAAGTATGTAGTTCGTTTTGAATGTCTATACAATTATTTTTATGCGTTCTATTTGTTGATTATTATTACACAAACACACCCATTTATTACAGAAAAGAAAAACTATCGGTACCTATTGATCATTTTTTAGTTCTATTTCTACAATATTTTCTCGATCTGCTGTCAACAAAATTTTGTTCAAAAACAAATCCATGACTGATTATTTTAGCGAAGTAATTTATCAGTTTCTTTTTTACCTTTTTTACCAAGCTGACAAAACTAGAAGTATACCGTGCAGTATGAAGCAGAACGCCATATCACAAATAAGGAATCGGAAATAAACGAAGTCCACTTGTTTGATAGTACTAATATTATTTTTTACACTTTCACTTTACAAGCAACACGGCGGCCTTCAAATAAATAATTTTATGAATGGCAAAATGTAGTGTTAAAATGTTGCTTAATTTTATAGTACCTGTACGTGACAAAACATTATTTATGAAAAATTATTTTGGGGAATGTTACCTGTAAAATAAAAACAAGAAAACAGAGTAGCCGAAACTTAGATATATTGCCTCATGGATAGTCGAAGTATGGTAAAAAGGATAGATAAATAATAAGTACCTATTTGCTTACCTTTACAAAAAAAAAAGAACATAAGGTGATTTTGTTTTGCGTTCACCATACAAAGCAACTGTGCAGGAATACAATGTAAAGGATGAAGTTTTGACATTTATATTTTTCGTACTATACAATTGCAACAACTGAAAACATCAGACAGAGGCAAACCGTATCAACTGAATACACCAGATAGAGGAAAAACGACCGAATTATATTAAATATATAAATAACCAATACCAGGAGTTTTGGAAATTCATGGCAAGCAAAAGGTCATAGAATTCTAACAAAAAAGGCATTTTTTAAGTGAATCTAAAGTGGTTTTAAATTATTCTGAAAGGGGAAAGAACGATTTGAATACTTGGTGATCAGTCTCTTACAATTAAACAACTATTTGTCTCTGTTTTTGTATACACTTCCAGCTGATGTAATAGTCCAAATGTTATTTTTCTTATTTTTTTAAATGTCTTTGTAAATAAGGAAGTTGTCGAATTCCTCAAAAGATCGCTCAACTATTCTCCTTTCATAATTAGGTATCATTATTTTAAATTAAATTGTAATATGTTTATTATATATGAAACTTATCGATATCCTTTTTAAATAATAATACGATAAAAGATGAAACAAGAAGGAAAGAAAAGAAAAAATCGGAATGAATCTTTCACTGTTTCTATCAATTTACTAAATGAACGTAAGCATACGGCTACGCTAGATTAAATTTAAAAATATTTATATTACTAGTTCACATCTGGAGTTAGGATAGGTTTACTTAACTTTATTCTATTGTTTTCTTAGCTTCTGAGACGTCCAGAAAATTGCATAAAACGTTTTAACCAGATGTTTAACGGACCAGAGAGGTAGCAGATTCCCAGAAAATCGGTTCAAATACAAAACCGATTTTCATAGAATATCGTTTATGCTTTATTTCTTATACAAACAGTATAATTCTCATACCATGAACTCTATATAATTTTAGCTTTTCAGCATTATTTATTGACGTTGCCTTGCATTAATTGTGCATATATGCAATATATTGTTTATCTCAATCAGTTTCATAACAGAAAATTAAATAACATTTGCAAAAAAAATGTGTGTAGTCAAATTTATGGCGTATAATTTGTAATTTCTAGAGGTTACATTTTTATAAATACCAATTCACAATTAATTATTATACTCATGTAGTTCTTGGCTCATATTAGCTTAGTTTCCAAAATATATTAATAATATGATATGATAAGGCACCATACACTTGATTGACAACTCTATGGAAGATCGGACTAAAGCTATATTCTCAGTATTGGCCGATTATGTGATAACAGTAAGAGATTGATATTTGTTGAGTTTTACTAGTGAAACTTACAAATTATAGTGACTCATGTATAAGGTAGATGTAATAAAATTAAAATAATGTAAAAAGTTAAGCAAGACTGTAATGGACAGTGCAATATTCCGCTCAAACAAAAATCCCATTAATGTTTATAACCTTATACAGGGTGTCTCACGGTGACCACCCATTAGAATATTTCAGAGACTACTTCGATTTGAGTTTTGAAAATTTGTGCAGTGGGTTTTCAGGACATGCCCTCCTCAAATAAAATAATGGCGCACATGTAGCACTTCCGGTTATACCGGAAGTTGACCCCATCTCCGTTATTTTAAATGGAACACCCTGTATATTATTGTGATTTTGGATTCTGCGTTCGATTTTAGGTGGACTTTTATTAAGGTTCCCTATTCTTAAAATTAACGGTTATCGAAATATTTAAATTTTTTTGGAAAAATGGGAAAAAACAGTAACTTACTTTAAACCATGTGGATTCTACTGTGGAAACACTACATCAATAAAATTTATAAGAGTTAAAGCTAGATCCATAAGCTTCTCATTCATACATCGAGAATGATCTAATTGTATACAGGGTGGTGGAAATTTATTGCCGAGTTTAGTTAACTTCAAACATCAATAACTTGGTTTTTTCAAATAGAACACCCTATATATTTTGCCATATCCTGATGCCAAATTTTATTCTCTTTCTACTGGTATTATGGTTCCCTATACCTATCTCTTTTAGTTTTCAAGTTATTTCATGTTTTTAATGCAATGAAAAATTTTCAGTAAATTTTATGCTAGGATGGCTGTGATATTCCTAGCAGAATTCGAAACAAACAACTAAAATCTGTCAACACTTACCTATTGTCAATTTACAGTCGACGGTGACGTTTAAACTTGGTGTAAAATAGTGTTTAAAGTAAATATAAAAGTAGTGTCAAGAAATGGATAATGAAAATACATATTCAAATGCTGTCATTCTGAAATTATTTATCATTTATGGAGAATGTAGCAAGATCATAAGTAGAACTTGCAGAGTGTTTAACGAAAAATATCCTCATTTACCACCGATGGGTAGAGAAAAATTAAGAAGAATTTTAAGGAATCAAATTGAATATGGTAATATTTCTGCAGAGAGAAATTTGCCGAAACGTGTAACTGTAGATGAGGGTAACGTAGTAAATGTTTTGGCGTATTTTCATGCATATCCCAAATCCTCAATTCGTGCTGCCGAACGGGATCTAGGAGTCTCAAAAGCTTCCATCCAAAGGATTTTAAAAAGTAGAGGTCTACATCTATACAAATTTAATCTTGTTTCTGCACTTCAACAAGGAGATGCTGAACGACGTATACAATTTTGTCAAATGATTCTAATGCGAACCCAAGAAGATCCACAGTTTTTGCGTAAAATTATTTGGACAGATGAATCAAAATTTAGCAGAGAAGGGATTTTTAATAGACACAATAATCACTTTTGGACTTATGTAAACCCGCACGTCACTCGAGAAAGAAATTATCAAAACAAGTTTAGTGTTAACGTTTTCTGTTTAATTAAAGACAATCAGGTTCGGTATCATATTTACGAGGACAATCTAACTACGCAAAGATACCTTGATATCTTGCAAAGTATAGTGGCTGATTTTGTCGATAATCTACCCTTAGCTCAATTGGTAAGTTGTTGGTACCAATTAGATGGTGCTCCAGCTCACTGTGGGAATGCGATCGACCAAGAACTTGATGCAATGTTTGAGGATAGATGGATAAGGCGCTTAGGACCCTGGAATTGGCCAGCCAGAACCCCAGATCTGTCAGTTCTAGATTTCTTTCTTTGGGGTGCAATAAAGCAAAAGGTGTATTCCACGCCAATTCAATCGAAGGAAGATCTAGTTGCACGAATAAGAAGATCATTTGAGGCTTTACCAGCAGTCCAGATTTCTAGAGCTTTTACAGACGGATTCATGGCAAGAGTACTCTGCTGTCTGAGAGAAGATGGGGGTCATATCGAAAATAGAAATTAGATTAGATTATAGCTACGTTTATTCTTCTCACTGTTGTTTATTTATTTATTTTGTTATATCTCCACCGTTCGTTCTAACCCCATATCGTATTTTTGATCTCTTATTTTTTTTTTAAATTCCTATTTACTAATTGGTGGTAAATGAGGATATTTTTCGTTAAACACTCTGCAAGTTCTACTTATGATCTTGCTACATTCTCCATAAATGATAAATAAATTCAGAATGACAGCATTTGAATATGTATTTTCATTATCCATTTCTTGACACTACTTTTATATTTACTTTAAACACTATTTTACACCAAGTTTAAACGTCACTGTCGACTGTAAATTGACAATAGGTAAGTGTTGACAGATTTTAGTTGTTTGTTTCGAATTCTGCTAGGAATATCACAGCCATCCTAGCATAAAATTTACTGAAAATTTTTCATTGCATTAAAAACATGAAATAACTTGAAAACTAAAAGAGATAGGTATAGGGAACCATAATACCAGTAGAAAGAGAATAAAATTTGGCATCAGGATATGGCAAAATATATAGGGTGTTCCATTTGAAAAAACCAAGTTATTGATGTTTGAAGTTAACTAAACTCGGCAATAAATTTCCACCACCCTGTATACAATTAGATCATTCTCGATGTATGAATGAGAAGCTTATGGATCTAGCTTCAACTCTTATAAATTTTA
Organism: Pogonocherus hispidulus; assembly: GCA_963924545.1. Classification (NCBI taxonomy): domain Eukaryota; kingdom Metazoa; phylum Arthropoda; class Insecta; order Coleoptera; family Cerambycidae; genus Pogonocherus; species Pogonocherus hispidulus. The sequence goes on from OZ004698.1 coordinate 32,144,289, forward strand.
TTGATGTAGTGTTTCCACAGTAGAATCCACATGGTTTAAAGTAAGTTACTGTTTTTTCCCATTTTTCCAAAAAAATTTAAATATTTCGATAACCGTTAATTTTAAGAATAGGGAACCTTAATAAAAGTCCACCTAAAATCGAACGCAGAATCCAAAATCACAATAATATACAGGGTGTTCCATTTAAAATAACGGAGATGGGGTCAACTTCCGGTATAACCGGAAGTGCTACATGTGTGCCATTATTTTATTTGAGGAGGGCATGTCCTGAAAACCCACTGCACAAATTTTCAAAACTCAAATCGAAGTAGTCTCTGAAATATTCTAATGGGTGGTCACCGTGAGACACCCTGTATATAGTGTTCTCCAAAAAATCGTGGGAAAGCAAATTTGTTTGTTAATTGGAACATACAATTTATTATTATTGGCGAATTGATAAAAATGTAAAAACATTACTTATTTTAGGAGTTGAAGTCAGACTTTGGGAGTATTCTATATTTCTGACAGTTGTAATTGTATTGGGTCGATTCTAATAAATTAAACTAAAATAACTATTTTAAAATTTGGCGACATTTATAACAGTTGACTATATTAAAACCATATACTTTTGTATGTCAGATAAAAAAATTGCTGTTCGTATATCACGAGTATATAGGGTGAGTTTTTTTTATGTTTTTTAGAGATCTCAGAAAATTTATATAATAAAATATACCTAATACAAGTTCTTATTTTTTTTCGTTTATTTAACGTCGGCCTATTTCCGCGACTAAGGCCAATCACCGACGCCAGGAGACGAGCAACCCCCAACCTGGAAATTTTGCCGAACCCCTACTTTCTATAGCAGGGTAGGGATCTTTTACTTGCCTATCATTTCATAGACAAGGGATCTCCGGCTTTACATCCTATCCAAGGGATGGTACGTCTTCTACGCAAATCTCGCCTAAATTTGCATAGCTTCTGTGAATTCACCGACGTACAGGCCACTAGAAGATGCGGGCAAGCGCCGACGGTCTTCCCTGCATGGTCCCACGTTCTTATTAAGAGCATAATTACCTACAACTTTTGTATTGGGACTTTTTTAGTAAAATGAATACCAAATACATTTCTCAAAAATGATAGCTAGCTATCACTTTTTTTGAAAAAACAAAAGGGGCAGTAATCGGGTTTTAAAACTGCAAATATTTGTCCATTCAACTGAAATAAATTATCTACAATATACAGGGTGGCCCAACGAAAAGTTCCATGTACACCATGAATAATTTGGTAAAAAAATATAAGTCGTGGTAAACCTCCTTTTTTAGGACACCCTGTATACACGTCAATAATATCAAAATGTGTTCCCCATCCAATAAAAATTGACCTGAGAATTTGTTAGAAAAATGTTTTATACCATGTCATTTAAGGTGGAAACTTTTTGTGGGGCCACCCAGTATATATTTATACTTACATGGTGTCACGAAGAGGGCCTATTAGGATTATCTCAAAAAGTAATCAGAATTGAAATTTGAAAATTTGTATACAGGGGTTTATAAAAAAGATCTATTCAATGAAAATAGTGTCAACTTTCTCGCACTTCCGGTAATACCAGAAGTCGACATCAACTTGCTTATTTTAAATGGAATACCCTATATGTTATTTTATATTTGAATTCTACGTGAAATTCCAAACACATTTCATGTAGGATATCCTTACCTATCTTCAACTGTTTTTAAAATATTGACAGGTGAATATTGACATTTTGCAATTTTGACTGTAAAATCCCAAAAGATTGTTAACCAAGAGATTAAATTTAATCGAAAATTTTAAATTTCTGGCTAAATCTGAAATTAGTGTCAACCGATAGCTTATGAAAAGTTAAGATAGGAATGTGCAAACCGTTTTGCTTGATCTCAAACCGTTTAGATTTTACAGGGTGTTAAAGTTGCAAAATGTCAATATTCACCTCTCAATATTTCAAAAACAGTTGAAGATAGGTATAGGACATCCTACATGAAATGTGTTTAGAATTTTACGTAGAATCCAGAAATGAAATAATATATAGGGTGTTCCATTTAAAATAAGCAAGTTGATGTCGACTTCCGGTATAACCGGAAGTGCGAGGAAGTAGACACTATTTCATTGAATAGATCTTTTTAATAACCCCTGTATACAAATTTTCAGATTTCAATTCTGACTATTTTTTGAGATAATCATAATAGACCCTCTTAGTGGCACACCCGGTACATATAAGTATAACAATATCTATTTTGTTAATGGGAATTAAAGCCAATTTCTTAATGAAAGACCCTTTTCTATATAAAAAGTTTTTTATACCTAATAAATTCTTTAAGATGAGCGTCAAAATATAAATAAAATAAAAACCTTATGGCTACATTTCATTTGAAATGAAAATATACGAGTTTAATTAAATAAACTTATTTGTATGTGTACAAGCAAACAGTTCACACCTGGAGGTATACCGGGAATAAATTGTATTAGATTCTAATCAGAAATACGTATAAGTATGCATGCATATATGTATCGGCTTCTTATAGATCTTCTTTTAAAAATCCCATCCACGTATAGTTCGCATTGTAGCCTCATAGTTGAATTTTCTAACAATAAATGTCGTCGTAAATTTCCCATAGCCGGGCAGTTTCTTTGAAAGATAGTCTCTATACGGAAGAGTCGTCACAGGTTCACACAGGCAAAATGTAAATTCCAGAATGGCATAGCTCTTCTATATAAAGACTTGCTAACGTATAGTCGAGCCAAACTAAGAACTCAATTTATTACTGCTCGAGTAGTGCGCGACTTTTTTGTGCTGGCAGCTTATTTACCTTCTTACCATAAAAGAAAGGAAAAATACATTGTTTGTTTCTGGTTGAATCTGCATTTAACCTTAATTCCTATTTCAGCCATAAACGGATGGACTTCAGTAACATTACTGCCGTAAGAGATATCAATTGCAATCATTGTTTTGTTATCCAGTGGTTTTTGTGACCGGGTGGCAGATACTTTAATTTTCTCTAAAATATTTTTTATAGCGGCGACAAAACATTTGATTCCATTTGCTAAGTCAATTTCGTATAAATAAATAAAAATTTCGGAATAAAAATTTTTAAATGGTATTTTCGGCGAACACCAGACACCTAAATAGAGTCAAAAAAGTATAAAAATGTTTTTGCGGTTTATTTATGTTTATGGTAAGTATATTAATATATGTATGTCGAATAATTTCTGACGAATTTACCCGATTTAGGTAGTACATATTAGTAGGTATTAAAGAAAGTGCAAATTCAAAATATCAATGAGGTTAGACTTTTCATACTACATGACTTTTCATACATTTATATTATAGTTCATCTGATTTTAAAATTGTTAGATTTACATGAACACATTGATGAAGATGAATAAAATGAACTAGACTTACCTTAAAATATCATCGATCATATAAGTGTGTTTTAAAATTTCTGAACAATTCATGTAAATATAGCAAGCTTACCATCCGGTTGACCGATGACGTACCCTGACTTGAATTCGTACCTCGACTATATTTACGTGAATATCGTAGACTAGTCCGAAGAATATATTGATGATTCAAATTGTCGATGAGGGCGCTGAAAATGGTAAACAAATATGGACGAGTAAAATCACAATTATCACATTATTTAGCAATTAGAAATTCAACTGCCATTTAAATTGGAACACAAGAATTGTAGTGAGTTTATTCGTGAATACGTATAGTGACTTCATGTGCGAGTTAGGATGAAATAAACAATAAAAGAACTATACTTGTCGGCTAAAATAATAGGCAGTGACTCATGATCTAATTCGATACAGAATAGGGACGAAGTGTAAATACTTAATACATAGCGGCACAAACGTTTGCACATAAAAAAGTGATGCCGCCTACGCACTACGCATTACTATTGAGCAGAACTATAAATTGTCTGTTCCATGGTGGTTCCATGCTTCTCTATTCCATCCCACCACAATTCTTTACGTCTGATACAGTTCCGTCTTTGTTTAACGGGTTAAAAAACGAAGAGCGGGATATGCAACCTATGCAACAAAAGTCAAGAGTGTCTAGAAGATCGGACATGCGCATTTCAAACACATCCAAGTAGTTCATCGCAGCCTGACATAAGCGTAGTACGCGGGAAATGCTGTAATATGTGTCAAAAATGAAATCCCAACAGTAAGTAAAGTTCAGGCTGGACTAGCAGAAGACAACGATTTGCCCAAACTCTCGTATAAATTGCTTATAAGGACAATGCATGAAATGAATTTCAAATATTGCAAACGGAATCAGAAGAGTATGCTTATAGAGAAAAATGAGACTGTGACATGGAGACGAGAATATTTGGAGAAAATAAGAGAATTTCGTGCTTTAAATAGAAAAATATATTATATGGATGAGACATGGTTAAATGAAGGATGTGTAGACATGTGTTGTGTTGTGTAGTGTAGTGTAGTGTAGTGAAATGCAGTGAAGTGAAGTGAAGTGAAGTGAAGTGAAGTGAAGTGAAGTGAAGTGAAGTGTTAAATAGTAAACTTGCTCCGGAATGTGATTAATCGCGTTTTCGGTGGCGGCTGTGGGTTGGTGGTGGGCCATCAACACTTAAAAGCGTTCTTTTAATATCTGCGGCAATATTCATCAATTTCGTTCGATGTACAACTAATCTGTAAGGTGAGTTTAAAAAACAATTCACAATTTCTATAACACCATTCATGTTCTGATATTATTTATATTTATTTGACATTATTAGCACCTTTCCAATGATTTTTGCGTACGCCTATGGAATTACAGGCCCCACCACAATTTAATACGTCACCCGGTAATACGTCACTGCCTATTATTTTAGCCGACGAGTATAGTAAAACCACTCATATCCCATTATCTTTGGTATTTTTACTTACATTTTGGTCTAAAATATGTGACAGACGGTATAGAAAAAGTGTCTGGTAATACCTTATTAGTTTTTTTTCTTTAAATAATTGATATTTTTAGTTTAAAATATACTCTGTTAATTTGTATTTATAAGACTAATAATAGGAAAATATAGATATATTCCAACAAACTGGTAATATTGTAAATAAAAATAAACAGCATCGGTAAATTATTACGTTAAACAAATTCAAATACGTGTTGTTTAGGAGTAGGTTCAAATGTGTTCATGCAGAGGGCGTATTCTTTTTGGAACCGCCAATACCAGAACAGATACGATTAACGAACAAAAATATTGTATCAGTCTTTCTATGCGATTCGTAAAATCGCCCATGTAATAGGTAACAATGTTATGCTACCTACCCACGTTAATAAAGATGCATGCTGGAGACTGGAGAGTTATTCTACATCAATAGCTGGTACACGGAGAGCGTGCTACTAACGGCTAATAATTAGCAATGTGCACCAAAATCAGAGGATACTTGGTTGGTTCAAATCACAGCTACAGAATTCTAATTTGTTTAATTAATTCCCAAAATAATTTTTATAAACCAAATAGCCACAAATGAGAAGATATTGATTTGACAAATTATAGAACTAGGTATACCCTTTATATATAAAGGTAGTTATATAATTTTTAATTATTAAAAGAGAGAATTTGTTGAAATAAAAAAAAAATGCGAATCACTTTCGCTATTTAAATATTGATAAATTTGACAAAGAAACATGAAAAATAGCGGACTAATATACCATACCGTATGTTCCAAGGATGATGCAACATAAAGGTATGTTGAACTAAAAAGTTTTAAGTTCAATTTTTATTTTGAATTAACCCGACTTGGTTTAAAACTAACTTTATGTATGTTTTGTTGGTAGACTGAAAGAAAACTTATTTTTTTGGGTACACTGCACCACTGCACTTTCCGTCTTAAAGATGACAAAATTGTATCATCACGGAAAGTTACTTCAGTGTGAAGTTATGACTGTGAGCATAAAAATGTGTTAAAATTAGTTTTAAAGCAAGAAGAACTAAGCCCACCGCAATCGGTTTATAATGCCTGTGAAAAACTGTGTTTTTCCTTATACTCAATCCTAAGACATTTATAGTAGGTATTTGATCCTGTTCTCGTTTAGTTGAAAATATGAAATTCAGATATGGTCGAAGACGGTGATTGATTTGAAAAATAATGTGTCGTAATTTACTTCCTTTAAAATGTATTGCATGAATGATTTATTGTTTATTTGTAAGCACTCAGTGATACATTATTCATAAATTCACCTGCAGATACTACTTTATGTAAGTACCCGAGAAACTTCATGTCATGTATCACTATTTTTAATCTCCTCTATTCTACTACAACATAAAAAATTTCAGGTAATAACCTAATGTTTCTCTTTCTCAACTTTCTGAAAGTAGAATTTTCTGATAGAACGTCTTTGTATGGCGATTTTCTTCTTTGAAAATGATCATACCTTCTTTCCAAATCTTCCTGTTTTTCTATAGATAAATCCAAAACTATATCGCAGTGTATTTGTGAGAGGAAACTATATAAATCTGTAAATATATTTAGGCGTTCCATTTGAAAAAAAAAACAAGGTTTGATATATCTATCTGTTTAGTAAAACCCGATGTTTTATTATTTTTTTCTAAAATGTATTTATGTGCCATTTGTGACTAGGGCGAAAAACTAAATAATTAAGGAGTAAATCGTGTACCATTCTTCAAATAGGATGTATAAAAAAATTAATAGAGGCGCTAATATGTGTTATGACTAAAAATAAACAAGTGCCATTCGTTTATGTACCTACCTTATGTAATAAATTCATGGCTTCATCTATAAATAAAATAACACCTGGGTTTAAGATTTTTTTTTATTGTGATGATATTTTATCATCGGGCATATTAACATGATTCCATAACAAAAAGTAAAGATAATCTCTTTGTCCATAGTTTACATGATGTAGAAAATTAGGTAATAATGAATTACTAATAAAAAATTGCTCCTTAATAGATGGCTTTTAGTGCAAGTTAGTTTTTAATTAGTATTTAACCATGTTAACTTTCCTCTAGACTTTGTGAATACAGAACAATCATGACTTATTTGCTGGTTTCGTTTCACACAGGAGAATGAAATATTTGATCCAATACTTTTTTATTAATATGTACGTGCAATCTCTTAATAGGATTTCCGCTTTATTGGAAAGGGTTTCAAAAAACTATTTAGGTTATTGCTTTGTTGCAATTACTGTGAATCCAAATTATTCGTAACATTCACACAAACAATCTAATTCGTTACTTATAAAATAGTGATATGGTGAAGAATTCCCGGTAAGTACATAAGTTAAGCAGTTAACATTTTTTGTTGTAACTATTGTAACTAAAAGTTCCCTCATCTAATACATTGATAATGAATTATTATGAACATGCGAGTCACATATAGGCGGCACGTTAAAATCAGAAAAAAGAGTACTTTAACATTAACATATTCATAATGCAGAAATATATTTATTATATTTATCAATTTATTATAGTCAGTAATTAAAAAAACAAAAACATCAAATAGTGCAAGGGTAAGACAATTTGATTAATTTATTGAAAAATAAATATACCTAAGTACTATTTATTTTTTTATCTAATTTTTTATTTTGGATGTTAAAAACTTTTATAAATGCAGTACCTAAATAAGCAACATATCAGTTTTTGGTTAAGCTCACCGCTTACTTGCCCGGCACGGCATTGCACGGAACGGCCCGTCATAATACGAATAGATTGCAAACAACGACTACCGCTCATGTGGTGCAATTGATTTGCGTTGTTTGCATGTTTGCATTCTATACGTATTTTGACGGACCGTTCCGTGCCGGGCCGGGCCGTGCCGCGCCGTGTCGAGCAAGTGAGAGCTCAGCTTTATAATCTTAGATAGTAACAAAGATAAAGTCGGACATGTCTTTATAGGGATACACAAAAAATCTAAGCTCTGTATTTCCGTTATCAAAATACAACACTTTATAAATCTGTTTTTAGTTTTCACTTATGTTTAATTAACTTTTATTTTTGAGCAGACCCGCACGAATAAAACTCGTATTTTTGAGCAGTCCCGCACGAATAAAACTCGTGAATTAAAACAAGGTGACCGTGGAGACCAACAAACAACAATTATTATGACACTAATACTAATGATTGTGAAGATTCATTGTTTATTTTCAAAAATAGTTATTTTAACATTCTTTTTGGACAGTGTATAATCCTGTCGAGTAATAATTTCTTAATGCACGTGTCGTGTTGACACATAAAATAATTGAAGTATGTAATTAATTAAAGGGCGAGCCGGTAGCTCAGGGTTTAGTGTCTCGATCACTCGACCCAGAGGTCGTGGATTCGAATCCCCATTCCACCAGAGAATTTTTAATTAAATAATCTACTCGTAGATTAAGGCTTGTTTGCAGGGATGCGTTGCAACCATCCTGGCTATTGCCAAGGATGGGAAGAATGTCAGTTGGTGATTGACTGCCCCCCTAGCTATTGAGGTTTTCCTGGTTTTCTTTCATTGCAGTACTAAGATTGGTTAGGTTAGCACTAAGTGGTTAATACTTACCAACCTAAGACGTTCTTGCGAGGCACAAATGCGAACCGCGAAATAATACTATGCCGCCCCCTTTCCCAAACAAGTCTCGCAATTTTATTAAATGGAGACCCCTCCCCGCTTTCTTACATACATATTTGGATAGATGTTGCAATTCTGAAATTGGTAATTTTTATACGTATGAGCTAAAAAATTCGATGTACGGGTCGTCAAAGATAAAAAAGTTTTCAAATGAATTACTCAAAATATACGGGTCATCCAACCAAAACTTGACCCCCCCCCTGATCTTAGGAAGTACGGATTTCCTGGAAAATTCTCAAAATACGTCAAAAGAAGATTTTGAGGGGGAAGAATTTTAATGTAAAAAACAACCCCCAAACGTCACCCCTATGCGCATCACATCAACCCTCTTAAGAATTTTAAAGGGCACGGGAGGTTATGTAATATATCAAATTAAAGGTATTTTTATCCTGTAAACAATAACAACCATGTTTTTGTTTTTGATATGCTGATCAATGTAAAAGAAAAAATTCAGTTTGAAATAAAGAAGCTGAAACTAAACAAAATCAATTTTTATTTAATGAATTGCTCAAAATGGCGCTCATTAACTTGCAAACATGAATCATTAAATGCCCTTTGTTTTTGATGCGCCGATTAAAGTATAAGAAAAAACTCAGCTTAAAATAAAAATGCTGAAGATAAAGAAACAGGTTTTTTTATTTAATGCTAACAAAATTGTCATTTTTTTATTAAAAAAGTGTATAAAGATAAAAATTGCAATTTTATCTCTTTTTAGAACACAATAAATTTACTGCTATTTTTCACGTGTGCCCACCAACTTGTTGTAGTAGTTTGTTCTTGAAAATGTGCCTAAAAGTGTTCTCGAAATGGTGTATTCTAACGAAGAAAGAGAGGAAATTGTTGCGTTGTGGTATCGAAATAATGATTGCGCTAAAGTTACAGCACGAATTTTCAATGCAAACGGAAAGAAATGTAAGCGATCAGTATGTTAAGCAACTGATGGATAAGTTTGTTGCAAGTGGTTCGCTTCTAAACAAGAAACACGAAGTGAACCGCCCAGTACGAAATGAAGCAATTGAAGTGGCAGTTTTGGGTCATTTGCAAATTGATAATACACAATCAATCAAAGCAGTGTCTCAAGCCTCTGGTGTATCTACTTCCAGTGTCCAGAGAATTTTGAAAAAACACAAGTTTCATCCCTTCAAGATGACGCTGGTTCAGGAGTTGAATGAAGATGATTTTGATCGTCGCATTGAATTTTGCGAGTATTTTAATGAGCAACTGCATCTGAACTCAAATTTCCTCTACAACATTTGTTTTTCGGACGAATGTACATTTATGCTAAATGGTGAAGTAAACAGACACAATTGTCGGTATTAGAGTGATACTAATCTTCATTTAATCAGAGAATGTTTAATGATGGATTTATTGGGAATTTTCCGGGGAATCCTTACTTCTCAAGATCGAGGGGGGGTCAAGTTTTGGTTCGATGATACTATTACAGAAACTTATAAAACTGCAAAAACGCAAGCTTGTTTTGGAATTGTCGGTGAACGAGTTAAATTGTTTGTGGTGCCAATATATTCGGTTTCGAAAGGCCCAAAATGGCTTTTAAATGGTGTCACTTTTTGCCGCCCATTTACCCAGACATCTTTACTCCCATAGACACAGAGATCCTAACAGTTAATATTTAAATATAGGATATACCATGCATATTTAGTGATAGTTGTTATCTACAATATAAGAATAATAATATTTAATAAATATCTTCTTAAGCAGGCATATCGCTTATTATGATTTTTTCTCAAAATATTTCTTAAACTTTAATTTCGGAATATTTGTATATTTATTACAAAAAATTATGGATTTTTACAACTTAACATTATAAGTACTTACCGTAATTTAATTTTTTCAGGAAATAATTTCCATAAAAAATTACACTAACGATTTAATATTATAATTTAAAATATTATCGCTAATGATCGCAGAGTGATCGGCCTCAAATGTATAATATACATAAATCACATGTTTGGAGGATGAGAACCAATTAGTTTTATTAATTTAGTAAGTGAGCGTCAAATTAACTGCACCAGTCCCGTAACTCAAGTCAACCCGTCTGGCGATATGGCGTTGGCAACGCAAAATGATGCTATGCGATTTTTGAACTCGACTGAACAGTTTTACCAACGTCCTGTATAGTAAACCGGCAGACATCGCCCAAGTCTGTCGCATATCTAAGAATCGAGCTTTTTTATAGACGCTACTCGACGCGAAATAATACGGCTACTTCCTTATATATATAAACTATGCATTTATATTATAAATTGAGTGGAAATTTCCCGTTTGGAGTTTCTCATCGACTTGATCGATTAGTATTAGTACCTAATAAGAAAAATCTTAACTCTAGGGGCGATCTCTTGGAACAGGTTGGTCGGTGCACCTACGTGTCGAGCTTGAGACACAAGAGATAATTAAACCAATATATGGCTGCGTTCATTAACGCAGCCAGTATATATCCGTCTATTTTAGTATGGTGTGAAGTATTTGCAATCTTAATCAATAATGTTGGAAACAAGATCCTGTAAATTGATGGGCAGTCAAGCACCACGGTCCGTTTAGTATACCGACCCTGGTCAAGCACGTCATATTATTATTTGGCGATTCAATGAAAGTTAATATGAATGATTGAAAGTGAATCACTATTTAGCTTTCGTGGATATCGTTTTTTAACTTTTCTAAAAGTAATTGTTTCATATTTTTAAACAAATTATATTGGATTTTTATGGATTTAAAATTGGTCACTTCATTTGCACATCAACAGTCCGTTCCCAAAGTTTTTTTTTAAATAGCATAGAAAACAGTGTCGTGTTTATTTGTTACCATTTCTTGATTATTGTATTTATTTGAAATCGTTTTCGATATAAAATGCGTACTATTGAAGAACGTGTTTTTAATGTTAGAAATTAATTGAAAGCCAACACATTCCCTTGATGTAATACCTATAGATACATTATTTTTGAGAATTCAAACCTCTTAGATTACATTACACCAACATTCTTCGGTTAAAACATTTAGAGTGAACGATGGTCTTTTCACTTGCCAAATGAGACACTGAAACGGATAATGTATCTATCTCCTTGTAGAGATCCGATCTGAATCACTATATCAAAAGAAATATTGAGTTTTGGCAGCGCAAATTTTCACTAAAACGATATTATATTGTAGATATTTTAGATATTTTGGGTTAATTTATGTACGGGGTGACCCATTCGTCTGGGATTCCTTTATTTCTCCACTATTACCAACTTTAGAAAAAAATATCTAATACAAAAGTTTTCAGAAATAATAAGGGCTACAATTTAAAATTAGTTACAGATATACAGGGTGTTCACATCCTTCCAAACCTATAAAAATTTTCTTATTTTAAATGGAACACCCTGTATATTATCAGCTCATTGGATTCCTCATCGCAAGTGCTTTCAGTCCATATAACATTTGTTATAGCTAAACTTTATAGTTTCGAAGATATTTAATATTTTGTGTAAAAAATGACAAATGCAGACTTTGGTGAAAATAACAGTATCTTTCTTAGTTTTTACATTTCGATAATAAATATTGGTATTCGTTTAGTATAAGCCATGGCGAGTATTTTGCTGTATATAAATGTTTTATAAATTATACAGGGTGTTAATATTCTCGTAGCAAAATTGGAAAACTGTAAGGGCCAATATCTCGTTTATTTTAAATGGAACACCCTGTATATTTTTTATGGATCAGATTCAGAATTGAAAACTCTATCGATCCATATTAGTATGTTATATACCCAAAGATAATAGTTTTTGAGTTATTTTGAAATTTAAAATATTTTACTCTTTGGTTACAAGTAAATATAAATTATGAGCCTAGATGCCTTGGAAAACAAAATTTATCAAGTGAATTTAAATCATAATTAAAATCATTATTTAAATCAAACTCTTGTAATATTTTTTTTTTATTCAAATAAATAACTAACGTAACATGATATTTTTAAAAGTTATCAGTACAATGTAATAAAAATAAATTTTTGATTTTTTTAATATAAATGAGATTTTGCTCAACCCTTCTAAAGATTAACGTATACGCTTAGACAATAACAGTCTCGTTAAATTTTATTTTATTTCATTTTAAACAGTCCACCCTGTTGCTGAATGTACAGTTCAAGTCTTGTTCGAAATGAAACTTGCACATTTCTTAGGTTATCTGGTGTAATGTTTCGGAAGCAATGTCTAATTCTTTCTTTCATATCGTCCGCTGTCAGAGACATGCTGTATACTCTATCTTTGACGTATCCCCATAGAAAAAATCCAGATATGTAAGGTCTAGAGAACGCGCAGGCCAATTTACTGGACCCCCTCGACCAATCCATCTATTTGGAAAATGTACGTTCTAAAAATTCCTTACATTAACGCTATAGTGCGCGGGGGGACCATCCTGCTGAAGCCATAGTCTTGGTAAGATATTTAAGGGAATATCATCCAATAGATACATTTCAAAAGGTAATTTTGTAAAAAATCTAAATATGTCTCTCTTGTAAGTGGATTTTCAAAAAAATATGGACCTATTATGTGCTCTCCTAAAATTGCTCCCCAGCAATTTATACTCTTAAAAAATTTGGTTGTTCTGTTGAATAAAAATGAAAATTGCAAGGATTTACATTTTCATTTTTATGAAACGTTGCTTCGTCTCTGAACATTACAAAATTTAGAAATATTTCTTCATTGTTTATTATTTCCAACATCTGTTCGCAAAATTGTAGTAGTTTTTCAAAGTAATTTGGACGTAGAGCTTGATGTAACTTAATCTTGTAGGGATGAAATTTGTTATCCTTTAAACACTTACTAACTTGTGTTTGACTAATGTGGCTCATAATTTACGTTTACTTGTAACCAAAGAGTAAAATATTTTAAATTTCAAAATAACTCGAAAACTATTACCTTTGGGTATATAACATACTAATATGGATCGATAGCGTTTTCAATTCTGAATCTGATCCATTAAAAATATACAGGGTGTTCTATTTAAAATAAACGAGATATTGGCCCTTACAGTTTTCCAATTTTGCTACGAGATTATTAACACCCTGTATAATTTATAAAACATTTATATACAGCAAAATACTCGCCATGGCTTATACTAAACGAATACCAATATTTATTATCGAAATGTAAAAACTAAGGAAGATACTGTTATTTTCACCAAAGTCTGCATTTGTCATTTTTTACACAAAATATTAAATATCTTCGAAACTATAAAGTATAGCTATAACAAATGTTATATGGACTGAAAGCATTTGCGATGAGGAATCGAATGAGCTAATAATATACAGGGTGTTCCATTTAAAATAAGAAAATTTTTATAGGTTTGGAAGGATGCGAACACCCTGTATATCTGTAACTAATTTTAAATTGTAGCCCATATTATTTCTGGAAACTTTTGTATTAGATATTTTTTTCTAAAGTTGATAATAGTGGAGAAATAAAGGAATCCCAGACGAATGGGTCACCCTGTACAAAGACAAATTAACAATATTTTTAGAGTCCCTTTATTCATAATGTCGACATCACCTTTTCCATTTTCAATATGGCTACAGCAGATAAAACAGTGTAAAATTATACATTTTCAAAAAAAATTATTATATTAAAAATGGTTGAATTTAACCCTTAACTTCCCTTAAAATAATTAGTAGATTCAAAATATATAATAAAAAGTACACTATTTAATTTAAAATACCGAAGTTAGTATGAACTTCCGGTATAACCAAAAGTATAGCCATTTTAAAAATATTTTGAAAACATTTTTATAGCAAATTATGAACGGAATTCCCAACACTTTTAACGAACGACTTCAATCAATTACCCTGTATGTATTAAAAAATAAATCAAACTCCAAAAAACGTAAATCAACATGTTAAAAACTCTGTTATTTTTTAAATTAAGTAACAAAATAAAAAATAAGTTCTTTAGGAAGAATTAATACAAAAATAATCAGTTTATTTAAAATATTTAAACTGTTAATCGAAGTCTGTATAACGGTATAATCGATACGACAATAAAGGTGGCGATACTTTCCGCCTGGAAGTTGGTAGTGTATGCGTTACTTTTTAGACAGAAATATGGTGAATTATTAAAACAACGGACAAGTAAGTAGGTACAAGGTGGCCCGTTTAACATGGTCCTATACCTTATCTCAGAAACTACAAGTTCTACAGAAAAAAAAAATTATATGAAATTGTTTTTTTCAAAGTTATCTTTAATTTTTTTATATTTTCAAACTTATAACCTGTTTATATACAGGGCGATGAACTAAAGTTGCTTTTTTTTAAATAGCACACCCTATATATTATTACATTTTCAGAAAGCCCTTCTAAAGACGAGTTCAATGATATATGATATGGTGGGTCTGACGCCCGCCGTTTCGGAGTTATTGAGTATTATCTTCAGGAAATAGCCCATATTAAAATCGTACTAGAAAGGTTAATAATTAAGTTTTTGAGCCTTAACTTGCGCCAAGAGATTTCAAATTTTATGTACTTTATTATGTAATTACTCAATATTCAACTTATAAAAAAAATTTGACCGTGTTGCCACATTTCGAAAACCATAAATTCTCACGATTTTTTCAAATGGAACACCCTGTATATTGTTACATTTCTAGAAAGCCCTTCTATCGACAAGTTCAATGATATATGATATGATGGGTCTGACGCCCGCCGTTTCGGAGTTATTGAGTATTACCTTCAGGAAACCTCCAATATTCAAATTGTAACTAACAAAATTACTTTTATTATTACTTAATTAAGTTTTTGAGTTCTAATTTGCACCAAAAAAAGTTATATGATCTATCACTTTGATGTAATTGATGTAACGTTAGTATAGGGACATTTTCATTATTAATATTTATAATAAAACTAGTTTCAGTAAAATGCACGTATTTAATTTTGGTATTTGGTATAACATAAATTTGATATTATTCGGTGAAATACATCAGATTATTGTATACTAGTTGATTTTCAAAGCCCCTGAAAAAATTTATTTAGTGACTGAAGATGCACAGGTAATTCTACGATGTACCTACCTACTCTGTCTTTATTATTTGGCAATTTCATTAAATATGACCATATTTTAACGTTTAGTCAGAGTGGGTTTTGTAAACAAAATATCCACAATTATTATAGGATTTATCACTGCCTTGGCAACCGGGGTAAACTGAAAAATTATTTGACATTGCGTTAATATATTAAGTATTTATTAATAATAATGTATAGTGTGGAAGAAAAAGTTGATATGCTAGAATGTTATTTATCAAATAATAAAAGTCCAGCTCTTGCTCTTAGAGAGTATAGAGCAAAATTTCCCGTGAGAGGAATTCCAGAAAAGAAATTATTTGCTAGACTTTTTCAACAATAAGATTTTTTATGCAAATTAAGAGTTCAAAATGATAATTTGGGATCTTGGTTAGCACTATTTCAATCCTGGTCATATTCTGATATCATATATCTCTGAATTTGTCAATAGAAGGGCTTTATAGAAATGTAACTATATACAGGGTGTTCCATTTGAAAAAATCGTGAGAATTTATGGTTTTCGAAATGTGGCAACACGGTCAAATTTTTTTTATAAGTTGAATATTGAGTAATTACATAATAAAGTACATAAAATTAGAAATCTCTTGGCGCAAATTAAGGCTCAAAAACTTAATTATTAACCTTTCTAGCACGATTTTAATATGGGCTATTTCCTGAAGATAATACTCAATAACTCCGAAACGGCGGGCGTCAGACTCATTATATCATATATCATTGAACTCGTCTTTAGAAGGGCTTTATGAAAATGTAATAATATATAGGGTGTGCTATTTAAAAAAAGGAACTTTAGTTCATCGCCCTGTATATAAACAGGTTATAAGTTTGAAAATATAAAAAAATTAAAGACAACTTTGAAAAAAACAATTTCGTATAATTTTTTTTTCTGTAGAACTTGTAGTTTCTGAGATAAGGTATAGGCCCATATTAAACGGGCCACCTTGTACATATGTAATGCTAATAATTTAAAAGTTTAAAAAATGTGTAAAAGATGTGAACAATCAAATTACGTACGCCATACGTACTTCCGTAAATTTTTAATAATAATTTAATATAAATTTAATAATTATTAGAAGAGTACATTGTTAATTAATAGTTGTTACATTTAAACAACAACGGAATTGAAGAATATTATTATACAAAAATCACTATGAAATATTTTTTCGTTTAAAATATGTTATCCAAAAATATAATTGTTTATAAAGTAGCACCCAGTTCAATTTTTTATTTTCTCCGAAAATGTTGAATCGTCGCATACTCCCTATTCAAAATTTATTGGTAAATGGTTTGAGATAAGAGAAAAAATGTTTTACTACCTATAGGATACATAAAATTTAAATTAATTTTGACGAAAAAAAAAACCACATATTCTAGCATTCAAAACGTTTTAGAAATAAATTGCCCTTACGATACAAAAATATAATAAATGGTTTGTACCAATCGCCCTGCCCTCAAACATGTTAAACGTATACTTAAAATTTAAAATTAATTAAATCAGCCAATTAATGAAAATATAATTATATTAATTGCCAATTAGAAAGGAATAACTAACTATAGTGGTACAAATTCGTAAACACTGAAACAAAGCCACCGGTGCGACGTGAAGTATATGGCGTTCCTCTTACTTCAAGTCACATCTGTTGACCTGATTAACACCACATGATTAGAATAGTTCCGAAAAACTAGTCAGACATCTTGGCCTATAATAAAATCATAGCGGCAGTAATAATTTTCAAAAAAAGTGTTTGAATGTCTTACGTGACATTAATTTAATGTGGCTGCTTGAGACCGTATGTTAATAATAAATCCCACCAGTTGTTTTCTTCTTCTGATATGACGAATTGAGATTAATGGTTTCCTTGGTTAATTTGGGAAACAGAATGACTATTAATTTAACACAGTCTGTGATTTTAATTCGGGCGGTTCCTTGGACGTTTTATTATTAAATTAGTTTTCATTGTTAAGGTAGTCTGATTTGTAAGTAAGATATAAATTAGGTTTATATATAGCGACCACAGACTAAAGTAGCGACTTCTCAGCCCAGACCGTACATAGAGGATAGATATTTCTACTGGGTAGTCCATATTTTTTTAAATGATTAATTGAAGCAAGGGAAAAAATATTCTTTTAGTTTTTTTATTTCATCTAATGATTCTATCAGATATATTCTCTTTCTTATGTGATTTATATTTTATATGATGATGAAGAGCGAAGAAACTAGATTTAGTGTCATCAGATGGGTCCATAAATAAGTCATATCTATAATAAAGTATATGGGTTTTATTGAATACAATGTAATTTTAATTTCTGATATAACTATGGAAAATGAGTAGGTATATTATATTTTACCACCTGTAAAATAATAAAAAACAGGAAACCAGTACTATTCAAAATAAAATTAAAAGTGTAGTATTAAGGTAAGTTTGCCCCAATAAAAGTTATTTCCAGTCGAGGGTCGACATTGAAGAAAGCTAGGATGTGTTTATTTTCTTTTTATTATAATTTTTTGTTTAGACAATTCATTTGTAAAACATCACTGCTGAAATTTAGTTCATTTGTCATATATTTATTTTTATTGCATTTGCCCCAATGAATCATGCTCCACCACAAATAAGTTACAGACATTGCTGCACCGTTTTCTCCCATAGAAGAAATAAGGATTATACGAGATGAAGTTAAAATATTGAGCTTATATTTGTTATACAGGATACTCTCGATGCCCTAAACTGACGAGTGGTCATATCAGTAAAATCACCTGTAAAAATAATTATTTGTTTATTATCAATATAATTTAGTGAGTAGTGTGATGAGCTAAATTTGTAACAATATACGAAAAAATAAATTGAGAGATACTAAGAAAAATGAGATACTGATCTGTAAACTGCAACATTTCTTCATAAGGCATTAGAATCTGTGACTACCTAAAAGTTATTACCTATTTGATTCTGGAAACTTCAAAATTCCTTTCAATTTTATTTCCCCAAGTCTAACTTTCCCTCCGAAATTTCATAACTTAAGATTTAATTTTAAATTGACTCTATGTAATAAAATGTGCTTTTAACGTCTTATCTCCTTTTATTCTTTACTATTAAAATGGGGCTGGCATAAGACGAATCTGCATCTACTATAATATCTGTACTTTAAAGATCTTCTGCTATATGTGATACCTTGTCACTCTTAGGATAATTTAACGGATAGAGCCCCCTGTATACGACTGCCTCCTCTGTATATATTTCTATTTAACATTTTAATTTTGTAGTATACTCAACTCGTGGATATTTTCAGCAAAACAATATTCATATTCGGTGAGTTTTTCTATATATACTTTCTCCTGCCTTCCTTGTGTTTTATTTCTGTATATAGCGAATACAGAAATACATACGACAGTTTGATGCAATTACTGTCAACACTTTGGTCCACAAATTTATTTCAGGTTTGGGTCTGTCTGGAATTTCCAATCTTTCAGACAATCATCAATATCTCTTTTATTTTTATAAAACGATGACAATGTGAGGTAACTCGTTAAAAAGCTGTCCAATGACCATTGGTTTATATAGAATGTTATCAGGGCTATTATATAGAACAGTGGTTTCTGTTCGACTCATCTTTAACAGTTACAATAGCTTGTGCCGGCAATCTAATTCTTCCGTCTCCAAATTTTTTAATAACAGTTTCTTGTTCAGTGTTTTATAGGTTAAAGTCATACTGAATATCATCAGTTTTTCTCATCATATAGCATTGACGAACTCAAGATACGCTCCGACTAACTTTTCTTCAACATAAAAAATACTTTTCCCTGAAAATACTTTTGATTTCTTTTACAGTTTTGTTCCGTTGTACTAAACTCAGGTATGAATCATTTACTAAAGTTGTGACATTGTGTCTTGTATTAATTGTTGATTTTGATTACTGGAGGCCGAAGGCTGATTATTTCTCGCTCGATGGCTCAAATTTCCATCGAATTTTGAGCATTTGAAGAATTCTAAGCATTAGATGAGGAATTACGACAATATTTTGAAATGTACGTCTATATTTTTTACATATAAAACAAAATGAACGATAATTTGCATCTCTCAGAGATAAATGTGTTTTGCGTCAGTTCTTGTATATCTATTTCTTGTTTATGTTAATTCTTTTGGTTGACTTGTTTGGAAAGTACCACTATTGTTGTTTCTTGTCATAGTCACTATTGGACCCCAGTTTCATTTTTCACAATTCTTTCAAACTTGGTTCTTTCTATCCTTTCATACTGATCTTCACAATTTTCATACGTTTTTACAAGCACTGTACTACACAGCGATTTGTAATAAAGACCGCTTAAAATTTGTTCTTTTATCCTGTGAAAATTTAGCCTAGAGGTTTGTATACAATAAACATTTTTCATAGAAATAGTTGTTTATATTTTCAGATCTTCTCTGGTGTCTTGTCATCTTTTCAACTTATTAAATAAGTCATCTTCCTGGACAAAAGTTAACTTAAATTGTGCTTTAAACTCTCTAAATGTAACTATTCTGCTACTACCAGTTAACCACCAACTCAAAGCACCTACTAAGTTAGATCTTTCTAATATGAAATTTTCAGGCATGTTGTGTAATATTTGCATACTGCAGATTTTGTCAAGAAATGCCTTTCCGTTTGTATTTTCGTCAAACTTATATATGATTTTAATAATATCTTGGATTATTTGGTAGGCTGGTGTGTCATTTTTTCTAGTAAATGTTTCTGATGTTACTACTATTGATGGTACTATTTATATTGCCAAAATGTGCCGTTTTTTTTAAATTAGTATGACCAATGGACTTTAAGAAGTTGAAAATGAAGAATGAATTTAAATATAATAAACCTAATAATATAATATATAATATAACAAAAAATATTAATGTTGTCATAATGGTTCAATTTTGATTTATATGATATGTACAACTACTGTACCTTATAAGAATAAAATTTGGAAGGATATTCCGATTAGTGATTACCTCAATATATTCAATGCATATGGAAATTATTTATTTAAGTTTTATAGTATCTGTATCAAAAAGAATAGTTTTATCTATTTTTAATCTATTATTGATTGTTGGACTATTGTTGAATTTAAATGATGTGTACTGCAAAATGCATTCTATAAGTTTGTTTTATCTGTGAATATATTGGTGGTGTAAAATGATGCCCGAAAATTCTAGGTAGTACATGGATGAAATACAGCCTGAAAAAGTGTCGGGCTAAAGGCTATCGTTTGCTTAATAGATAGAGGAACCCTCCCTAAATTTAGAACATCTGGAAGCAATAACCACAAAATTGGTACTGATACCGCTTCTAAGGGGTGTCACTTGAAAAATATGTTATTGTTAACACTAACAGACGGTAATTTTATGATGGACAAAAAGTTTTAAGTGGTTCCTAATATAAATAATTACGAAGATTTCTGTATTAAAATATTTACATGCATACAACATATCAGCGTTATTTACAAGCGTAGCACTTAACACATTCTTTAAACAAATAGAAATAAGATAAACAGCTTCGTTGTATGTATGCATTGCTTTATAAAAAATAAATAAATGGGCACAAATGAAATTGTGAAATTTTAAAAGAGTTAAAATAGATGTATTAATTACATTTTTAAGTTATAGTAGTTGCAGCAACGTCAAATAAATTGTGTTAATCTGTTCAGTATATATCTAACTTAATGTCTGTAACTTATGTGTGGTGCATTTCATGATTCATAGTTTCTTTTGGGATTACACCACATGTAAAATAACAAAAAGCAGGAAATCAGAAGCATAAAAATTAAATTTTACTAAAGTTTGCCCTAAAAAACATGTAATAAAGTAATATTTGATAAATTAACTAAATTTCATCAATTCATTCAAGTTTTTGAGTTTTATATTCATTCAAGTTTTTGAGTTTTATACAAAATTTTGTAATATTACATATCATATTTTAAAATATGTCTACATAAAATAATTATTACAATAAAATTTAAAAGAAATTAAACACTTAACAAGTTTTTTCCTACTCTGTTCGAGTTGATTCTCAACATTTTGTCAGTAGAACGTATGTACGATAAGAACTCTTTGTATGATAATTCACTTAGATAAGAACACTTTTGTATTCGTATGGCTCAGAATATCCTTAGGCCAGGCGCGCATGGACGATTTTACGATCGACCGATTAATCAATCGGGTAGTTAGACCTGTAGTTTATATATGGAGAGCGCACATGAACGATCGCAAAATCGCCCGATTTGAAAATCTGTGTCTGGACACAGATTTCTGAGCCGAACGCGATCGCCCGATGCCCGATTGCATTAGCCCAATATATTTCAATCTGCGCGCGCGAACGCATGTTTTCAGTCGACCGATTCACGATATACCTACTAGGTGCATGTCTGTTGTTTCTCTAGAATATGGAAATTGACACAGACGCATTAATAAGCTTGGTAGAAGTGCGACCTGAACTGTATAATAATCAATTAAAAGGCTATTGTGACCGCAATAAAAAACTCAAATCTTCATATATTTTATAAAACTGTCCTTTCACTAGACGAGCACTTATGAGAGGATGTACCCAATATCGGCTTTTTCGTTTCTTTTCGCGAAATCTAATAATAATAAGGGCAGAAAATACGAAATCCATTTTGATCGGCAAACTGCCAATCGTTCGTCCGCGCTGGGACTAATCGGCCGACTGCAAAATCGCCTCATGCGCGCGTAAACCTGTGATCTGGCGATTGTTATCGGTCGATTCCACAATCGTCCATGCACGCCTGGCCTTCAAACAGTAAAATATAATAGCGACCAGTAGGTTTTGACTATCTGTTTTTCTCTTACAACTCTTCTGACACCTTGCAGATACTTTCCAGATTGTGGCAGATGATGAGATTGTCTTCCATTGTGTTCTACAAAGTAGGTATTTGTTACTTCCATTTAATCCGATTTTCCCCAAAAACACTTTCTTTAAGATTCTCTAATTATTTTTATTATTTGCTTCATCAGTTTTTTCATTGTCATATTCTGTCAGATTCTGAATCTATGATTTTTTCTTCAGAA
Source organism: Pogonocherus hispidulus (assembly GCA_963924545.1). Classification (NCBI taxonomy): domain Eukaryota; kingdom Metazoa; phylum Arthropoda; class Insecta; order Coleoptera; family Cerambycidae; genus Pogonocherus; species Pogonocherus hispidulus. Next base: position 32,166,993 of record OZ004698.1, read on the forward strand.
TCAGACTGCACTTCTTCACATCATTTTAACAGTTTGCCTCTGTAGAAGTGTTAAAAATGAAACTAACAGTATTTTAAGAATGATTTACTTGTATATGGTTGAAAGGTAAACCAAATAAATAAATAAGTAAGTAGTAAAAATTAAATAACTTTAATTTTACCTACTTCCTAGGTTTTTACTAATTTCAGTCTGATGATATTTCGACAGTTAAAACAAATGTTCAACTGATATTAAAACACACAGTGTGTGGACGTCTAACAGTATGGTGGAGACCAAGGATGCGAGTTGAAGAGCCAAGGATACAAAATATTCTGTCAATTGATATAAAAAAGCTTATTCACATGTACATATCAGTAAATAACATCTGACGTTTCTGTCCATCAGAAACGTGATTGTCCCTTAGAATTCTACGATAGCAAGTAAAATTCCACGGTAGAATCACGTCTAAAATAGTATTTATCGATGTGATAGGATTGCAATGAACGTTTTATTTGGTTTAATACGGCAAGTGAATGTATTTATAGATGTAATATTTTTCTTGATATTACCCTAAGAATCTCGAGGAGGTAGTTTACAGACTCGTAGAACAGGCTCTTGCGATGCGAGTTGTATTGTTTTTACATTTTCCTGTATATAGAAATGCGCTAGTCAAGTCGAATCACCACAAGGATGACAACCCATTGCTTGGAATATATTACTGAAACAATTGAAGATAGTCCGGTCAGTACAAAGCGTAGAATGGGTACTTGTTTCTCTGTACAAGCTGCAAACTGATTATCGGAATTTTTTAAACTAAATTAAAAATATTCTAGCACTGTGTGTTTTAGGCAATCTAGTGAGTATAGTGCTATATGTAAGGTATACGCTATCCAGAGCCACTGTATAGTAGAAAAAGTAAATTATTTGTTATTTACGTCATTCTTTATATAGGAATTAAGCCAAAAAGTTAAACTAAGAAATACATTAGTAATGAATTTATCAAATATAATGGCTCAATAAAGTTTTTAATTTTCCTCTTTACCTATAACTTAGGTACGCAAAGGAATAACATAATTATTTTTAAGATATGTCGAAATCAACTACTTTGCGTACAATATGAACCACCCCAATTGAACCACCCCATTGAATTACAACGGCATATCTTCATATAACCCTAACTTATTGTCTTTAAAAACTTTATTAAACCATAATATTTGATAATTTCATTAATAATTTATCTCTTAGGTAACCTTTTGGCTTAATTCCTGTATAAATAAAAATATAAACAGTAAAATAAGCTAATAAATATTAAAAATATGTTATTTGTTATTTATTTAAAAATATATTAATAATCACATTACAAGAAGAATGGCTGATGTATTACTAACATTATTTATACAGCGTGTCTTTAATGTAATGGATGAATTATTATTATTATTATTATTATTATCTTATAGAGGGCGCCACATTGAAAAATGATCGAACTTCGTCGCCCTCCTCATACTAATGGTTATTATATCTTCTAATACAGAAATGATAATCATAAAGAGCAATAAAAAACTTCGTTGTTTGATTTCGTTAATAAAATATTATATTTAGACCAGCAAATTTTGTGTGAACGGAATAGAAAAAACATATTCTGTCATTCTGTCAATGTCAATGAATTACGTTATACCTACTTAAAAAAATGATTTTCAAGATATCCGAACGATATTTCATTATATACGGCAGATTCAGTTTTACATCTACTTTTACTACTTACTAATGTTTTAATGTTTTCATATAGTCTTAAGATGTGACCGTGCTTTACTATCGATTTATCGATTTATTTGATGTTCTGTAAATATTATACATGTGAAATTAGTATTGACTTGTCCAATGTCATGTACATGTGATCTGTCTGGATAAATAAGTTATTATTATTATTATTATTATTATTATTAGTACGCCATTGATTTGTCATACGCCACTGACTTCAATAACTTTAAAAGTGCGTTGCGCTCGGCAATAAGTTCATTAAATTACAAGTATTACAAAAATAAACATGTTCTTAATAAATAACGTAATTTACTAAACAACAAATGGAAAATATTGTAAAATTTGTAAAAGACCAAAAGCGATATTCTCAATTTCGTAATGAATAGGTATATAATATATTTATAAAATGTTATTAATAATATTCAATTTCAATTTCTAAATATCTCTAATATACTGGACTATACAGAAACCATTGTCTGTTTATCTGTTTTACCTTGGCTTGGAAATATCTAACCATACATGTTGCCCAGTTAAAAGCTCTAAAAAAGGATTTTACTGAATAAAAATGAAATCGTTGTATTGGCTGTATTGTTTGCTATTTGCTAATTGGTATTTAGCAAAACGCGTACGTTTCCCACAGTCAATAAGAACACACGCATTGTTCTAACAATCAGATCGGCGCAGATGTTTAGAACAATGAGTCAACACAAAAATGTACTTCTCTAAATGATTATGTTATAGTAAAATGAAATTATTCATAGTCTTAAAAAGGAAATGGTTACAGTACAACTTGGAATAAAAAGAACGTCAGTATTTTATACATATGGAACACACACGTGTGATATTTTATACTATTTTGAATATTTTTTCCAAGAGTCTCTCATGGCGTGTGCACATAAACGGTTCTGATAAAAAAAAACTTCAAGAATCTCGCCAAATCGCATTTCAATATCTCAATTTACGTAGCTTCGGGTAATGTATACAAGGCCAAATGATCAAGAATAATTCCGAATAAACAACGATTTTTTAAATTTTAACAATATTACCTTGACATGGTAACGTAATTACAACTCGCAGTGGAGTGTTCCAAGTTTAGATTCAATTTGTTATACATGGAGAGCCAACGGAAAGTTTTATCCTCGATTATCTGTCCAAAGAAATGATTCTTTAGACAGGGTATCCTAAGAAAGAGGTTTACCAGAACTTGTATTTTTTAAATGGAACATTTAACTATATTTTTACTTAGAAGGTGTATTTTTACAGATTTGTATAGAACGCCCACTTACGAATACATTGAAACGGGGTATATAAATGTCAATAATATAAAAATGTAGATAATGTCGGTAACTTATTTGTGGTGCGTTTCCATGATTCATTGTAGGGAGTACACCACCTATAAATTAATAGAAAACAGGAAACCAGAAGCATACAAATTAAAAATTCAAAGTGCAGAATCAACGGAAACTTCTAAAGTTTGCCTCAAAAACCATTGTATAACATGTAATAAAATAATATTTGATAAATTAACTAAATTTCATCAGTAGTTTTTTAGTTTTTTATCAAAATTCTGTAATATTACATATCATATTTTGAATTATGTCTAAAATTTTATTATAATAATTATTTTATTTTCTACATATACATATTCAAAATATGATTTATAATATTACAGAATTTTGTATAAAATCAAAATACCACTGATGTAATTTAGATAGTTAAATTTATCAAATATTTTTTTATTGCATATCTACCTATTATACAGTGGTTTTTTGGGGCAATCTTTAAACGTTTGTCTTGATACTGCACTTTGAATATTTAATTTGCATGCTTCTGGTTTTCTGCTTTTTGTTATTTTATAGGTGGTGTAATCCCAAAAGAAACAAACTATGAATCAATTAAAAATGTCATTATGTTTTAAGGGCAATGTCGATGTTAATTACTAATTATTCTTGGTAAACCAAGTATGAATGCATGCAGTATTGTCTTCGTCGAGTAATGTAGAGAATATGTAATTTTAATTACACATTCTCGAAAACGACATATTTCTGAAAAAATAGTACCTATAGAATCCTTCTTGCATAAAAATGTTTCATCAGGTTAGTGCAAAACAATTTTCAAGTTCAGTCGTTTTAAAATTATTAGCAAACGTAGTTGTTAAATTCCACCCAGATGGATGGAAAACCGACGACTATTGACATTTGAGCGGTTCATCATCTCTAAGATGAATTCCTTTGAGCTATTGCCAATATTTTATAACCATATTGGGCTTGAATTGATATAAGCAGAAAATAATACGTTTTCACTTCATAGCAGATTATATCTATGTTTATTAATTTCCCAGCTGATAAATTACTACAAACAAATTCAACATCATTAATTTTAAATTTCATCAAATTGAAAATGCAATAGTCCATTAATTATGCAAATAGTAAAATAAATCACTCATTTGAGGCATCTAAACTATTAGTCAATTATTGATTCCAAACAGGATATGCCAGTATACTCGTATAGTGTGTGTGTGTGTGAAAACTTCTATCGTTATATCTTATAAACACGGCCGTATTAAAAATAACTAATGCTGGCCAATCTCCTTTTCCGTGCAGTTTTTGCCTTGGGAAATAAAACAACACCTGTTCTTTAGTGGACACCATTACACCTTAGAGCGCCAGCTTATGAGACCGTTTTAAATGGGAGTGCTCCATTTATAGTAAAACTGGAAGCCATGGGAACTGCCAACGTACCTGCCTCTGTACTTACTGCTTATTATCCGTTTATTGCTTTGAAGAGAGTGCGGATACACTATATGAAAAAAAATAGGGTTTTTCGTAAAATTGTGTGTTTAATGGAAAATTAGAAATATATTAACTAGAATTTTCAATTTAATTAGTCACATATATGTTCCTTCAATGCGAAAGAACTCAAATGAAAGAATGCAAAGGATTGTATAAGAACTTGATCATTAACAGTTCGCCTATTAAACAAGGATAGGCAGAAGATTGTTGAAGCAAACTCAACGTTGTCAAATATCCTGGAAAATAAGAGATGGGAAATATTGTACTATTATACTGATTTAATGTAGGCTATATTAGGGAACAAGTGGTTGAAAATTGGACTTAAAAAATTATAATGAAAAAATAAACTGTTTCAATTCGATTTTGAAAAACTATATTAAAATTGTAATGTGAAATCACAATACATCTGTTACACAATAATACTGTTGACGACTTTTTATTGATTTGGCAACTTCGACACTCCAGGCACACTAAGATCTAGAAGGCCTTTCTTACTTTCCCTTGTCTCCCTTAATTTCATCGCGTGCTGTCTTTGGCTATACGAATAATACACAGCAGATAAAACTTGGTTTTATGTAAAAATGATTTAGTTCAAATTCCACCTTGGCCTCTAGCAATAATAAATTTCAGAATTTATTTCTTCAATAAAAAACAGAAAAAGAGGACTTTCAGCCAGATACATGGACAAATATCCTATACGTTTCGTCTTTCGACTTTTCGAGTTTTCGGACTTTTTCTAGGTTACCTAATAGCTAATTGCTTGCAGTCTTAAACAATAAAAAAGATGAAAAACAAAATAAAACTAACCCATACAATAAAATTAAAATAGAAAATTGATATTAGCTATTGGGTAACCTTGAATAAGTACGAAAACTCGGAGAAAAGTCCTCTTTTTTGTTTTTTATTGAAGAAATAAATTGTATTTTAACAGCCAACAACTTTTTCGATATGAATAAATTTCAGTTTCAGTTTATTAATCATATTGTTTATTTTTGAAACTGTAAAACTCTGAAACTTTATGTCACAAGAAAACAATATCAGACAATGAAACAAATCGAACAACAATGATTCCTAAATAAAATTCATGTTCTGTAGATACTTGATACCTTAATAATTGCTAACAGTTTATTTTACCTTTCTAATATCTGGACGGTTTAAGTTAACAGTCGACAGCATCTAAAGTATTTATATAGACTATAAAATCTACTACGAAGGAAGACAAATAATTGTAAAAATCAGTCTTCCGTATTGCTATTAAAGTCGATATCGGTTTATTTAGCCCGTCTTGGCATCAAGAATCTAGTATGGGTATCGATATGCCAATTAGATTAATAGTAATAGCAGTTCATTTAAAGGTGTTTTATTCCTCGATTGGCCACTATAAATTAAATTAATTCTTAATTACTCGTATATTATATATTTGCTGCAATTTACTCGATAATTTAGCATTGAAATTTTTGCAATTTATATATTAAGGAAATAGTGGATTATCTAAGCATTTATACACCCTTCAATATATATTCAATCATTGCTAAATAATAGTGTTGGCAGTCATTTATAAAAATGCTCAAAGAGCAAAAATGACCAAAAATGACCCGGTACTTCTTAAAACTGCTCGGTGTGTTCGGTCAGTCTTTAAGTCAGGCACCAGTCTAACATAACCTATAATAACTTCTTTCAACTCTGCATATGTTCTGTTTGTTTGCTGAACAAAATTGGTGAAAATAGACACCATTATTTGAAAATATTATTAATAATTGAAAGAAGCCAAAAGTAATTTTCTACAGCTAGAAGTATGTGTATAATACCCCCAAGGAGGTAAAGCATTTGATGAACACTTAGAACACCATATAACACCTAGAACAATATTTCAGCAAAATCTTCATAATTCATACTGCTCAAGAGTTCATTCAATATGTTTCGTTATAGTTGATATAACGAAATAAGACCTAGATAATGAAATACAAATGTTTATCCATATTATTTCTGAGGGACATTTTAACACCCCCTAATAATTTATAGTCACAGTAATGCATTTTTCAGGTTTACGGCTTAAGCTTTTTTAGATGCCACATGCATCGAAGGGTCGAATAAACGTGAGAAATGTTATTATTTCAACCGCCTGTATAAACAGAGAGGGATGGAATAAAGAAAACAATTCGAAATACTAGGCATGTTAGGCCCTCCTTACAAGGTTACAAGAGGATATCTCTTATTTAAACTTGGAGGTGTTTATTTACATAATTGCAGTCTTTGTGGCAGAACACGTTCGAAAACACTTCGCTGATTACTAGGGACTTATTAAATAACATACAGGATGGTCCACTCAAAAAAGACAACCGTATTATCGTCGTTTAAGGTCATTAGTTTAAAACTTTCTTAGACTAGTCGATTTAATTTTCTAGTTGAACATTTTATTTGGTATTCTCTATAGTACCACTTCAACATCTATGAGGTGGTGGGGTCCACCTATCAATATTTGTTAGGGCCTTGCGATATTGAGTGGACTGTATTTATTGCTATGACTGGCCCTCTTTTCTGGTAATTTACACTTGATTTATTAGCCACTATTTACACTGTACAACATACACCTTAAAATTAATGATTGAGTAACAATAACTGGGGTTACATGCTATGCGCAACTCCCTTGAAACTGTACTCTGATCGCAGCTAAGAGTGCTTTTGGTCCAATATGTAATAAATTCTCATGTTTGTATCTAAACAATAATTTAGTGAACAAGTGATTTGATGTTAATATTATTGGGTGTAAATCAAGTGTAAATAGTTACCACCTGTCTACATCATTCACCTATATACCAGAAAAGAGGGCCAGTCATAGCAATAAATACAGTCCACTCAATATCGCAAGGCCCTAACAATATTAAAGTGAAATACTTTTACCACCAGCTTTCTTAAACTAAATCAAGTAAATCGAGTAGCCGTCTAAAGCTAAGTTTAACTCGAAATTCAAGACGATAATGATTTATTCTGACTGCTCGATTAATAAAACCTCCTGTCCACCCTGTGTATTATATGTGAAGTATATACTATTATCCGATTAACTATTTGAAATTATTACGACGATAAAGTACATGAATTATTCCACTATAAAAATAATTACCAGAACGTGCTTAAGTTGTTTCATAAGTTATTATTATTAAGAGTAGCAAAGTTGCATTTCGCACTTGAAGATTTTGAAGAGCAACACACCTTTAAAAACCTGCTTCAGCGTGAGAAATTAATTGGGAGCTTTCTTTTTCAAATTAAACGTTTAACTTACATATACTTACTCATAATAATAATAATAATAATAATAATAATAATAATTTTATTTGTCCAACAGTGTAAACACCAATTACACAACAAAGTATAATATAAAAGAACATGAAAAGATCAAAAGTGAGAGAAAAAAAAATACGTGTATGCAAACCTACAGTGTGACTTAAACAACAACAAAAAAACAAAAACGTATATGTATAAGTAAGTGCTCAAATTCAATTTAATTAAAATATCAAAATTTAAAGTTGACTAAAGCTTCTAAAAACATTATGTAAACTTTTTACATTACAGTTAAAGACATCACAGGAGTTACAAATGCCATTATAGCTACGTGTCATAACACTAATGGGAGACTTTAATCCAACATTAGTGTCGACAGCAGAGCAATAAAATGTTAGTGGAGCACGACTGGCTGATCTAACTGCTAGAAAATTTAACTGGCTTAATATATCAGGACAGTCTATATGGTTATGCAAGAGTGCGTGTAAAAATTTCAGACTGTGGAAGTATCTTCTAAATTGTAGTGTGTCAAAATTAAAACGAGTTAACAAAAGTTTATAGTCGCAGCCTCTTGCAGGATATCTTCTGTCTGAACGAAACGTGAGGAATTTTAAAAACCTTTTTTGAACCGACTCGATGAGATTGACATGAACATTATACATAGGATTCCAAACAAGTGAACAATACTCTAACTTGGAGCGGACATATGCATAAAATAACTTGAACAGTACATCATTACCGAGAAAATCACGACCTTGCCTTATCACAAAACCTAACATCCTAAGAGAAGAAGAAACTATACGTTGTATGTGCTCCGAAAATGTTAACCTATCGTCAAAGTAAACACCCAAATCCTTGATGGACTTTGCACGTATCAAGAAGTCTGAGTTAATTTCATAGTTGAAAAGTATAGGATTCAATTTACGTGTAAAAGAAATTACTTTACACTTCGACATATTTAAATGTAAGTTATTCAGATCACACCATCTCGCAACCGCATTCAAATTATTTTGAAGAAAAGCACAATCATCTATACTCGATATAGAAAAATACAGTTTTAAGTCGTCCGCATAGATTAACTGATTGCAATTGAGAAGAGTAGTAATGTCGTTAATAAAAATAGAGAATAGTAGAGGACCCAAATTAGAGCCCTGAGGTACTCCAGAAGTAATAAGGTAGTGACTAGAGTTGTATCCACTATATGTGACATAATGGAAGCGACATGATAAATAAGACGAAAAGAACTTTAGTAAGTTATCGCAAAATCCGTAATTCTTAAGTTTATGCAAAAGTATGTTATGATCAATCCTATCAAAGGCTTTCGAGAAATCAGTATACAATACATCCACCTGACCGTGATGATCAATGACATTAGAAATAAACTGGTTAATGCAAACAAGATTTGTGTTGGTTGATCTTTTTTCCATGAAACCATGCTGTACAGGTGATATAATATTTTTAAAAAGAGGATAAATTCGACTGTATAGGGACATCTCAAAAACCTTCGCAAAATTGCACAATAAAGTGATGGGTCTATAGTTAGTTATATCAACTAGATCACCATTCTTAAGAATGGGACAGACACTTGCTACTTTCCAAACATCAGGAATTTCATAATGTTAGGAAATGACAAAAAGGTGTATATTAAAGATATTTTTTACTACTGAAAATATATTTTCTTAGCACTTTCAATGTCTAGTGAACAAATTTAGATATGCCTCATGCTGCGATTCAATGATCAATCGGGATTTTTTAATAACTGACTGATTTTAGATAATGTTGATGAAATGGAAATTGAGGATATATAACATTTTATTTAGTTAAAAATGTATAGAGGAAACACTTGTGTATTCTTTATGTGTTTTGTTTATTTCATTAGTTACCTCTAAATAAGTATGACGTTTCAACACAAATTGAATACTTCAATGACTAAATACACGACAACGTTAAATACTATTCTTATAAAAGAAGAGCAAAAGTATAAAGTTTCAGTCATGGCTGGTATTGTATTTCCTAATGTCTGCTCCATAACGTCTTCTGACAGGTTTTCTGTAAGAAACAAAGCTCAGAAAGGTAACTTAAGTAGTAAACAGAACCCACTGGTTAAGAGAACAAATAGGAAAGGATATACTCCCACAAATCAATATAATTTTTAGTTGAGAAAAGAAAAATTTAAATTTTCCATTACAAAAATTATGTCGTAAAAAATGAATAAGTGTAAGTAGTGGTATTACAGTAAGTGGTAGACCCACGGTATATGCGCTCTATTTTTCTCTTTATTGTTAAGATACAATATTACTTTAACAATTCGATGTTTCTTCTTTCTATTACCAGTGTATTTTTAGTCAGTAGAATACTATTTTTTGTGTTTCTTTTTATAATAATATACGCTCCTGTTTTGTAACTATAGATATACTAGATAACTGACAGATATATTACGTATAATATGATGGATTACGAACTATTTCTGTTGGACTTGATGATACTCGATTTTATATAGTTGAACTTAACAAAATAAATGAAAAACTAATCTACTTAAATCATAATTTAAGCTTTTTGTATAACAAACATGTGACAATTAAACCAAGCGCTATCCGTACGATGTGCACACCATGCTCGACTAATAATTTAAAACTGCTAATGTCAGTAAGCATAAAAAAATTTAAATCTGATAAAAACAATAGAAACTGGGAGGAGTACAAAACATGGCTAACTAATCTTGCAATAAAACAAAGAAAACTCGCTTACTTTAACTATAAATTCAGCACATCAAATTTGAAAGACACTAGGAAGGAACTAAGTGCCATGAATATTATAAATAAAACAGTATCATCTGCCCCAGATAAACTAGCAGATCCATATTTATTAATAATTTTCCTATAACGTCGGTTCAATGAGATGATAGTAATAATAAGCAGGACTTATAAGTTTTTATATTACCTGTACTAAAAATAATATCCCGAATACTTTAGTTATTGTGACGGTTGGCAAAACAATTAATAATACATCAAACTACAGAAGACTACAGGCAAAGTCTACATATAGTAGACTTTGCTACAGGGTATGACGGTCTTCATATAATTATTATAAAATTATGTTCCCCTTATATAACACCCTCAGTTATACATTTGATAAATTTCTGTTTAGAAAATAGTCTTTATCCTTCGTGTTAGAAAGAATCCTAATAAAACCAATATTGCAATAAGTAGTCAATTTTCTCTGAAATTTTGGAGAAAGTAAACCAATCTGATTTTAGAAAACACCACAGTTTTTTAACCGCCTTTTTAAGCATTACAAATGACATTACTGACCTGGTTGATGAACCACAACAAACAAAGTTATGTCAACCGAGGTACCGCAATTTTCGTTATCCACTAACCACTGTTGGACATAAGAAATCCGATTGTTGAAGCAATCGAATTTCTTTCACATCATGTCATTAACTTAATTTGTTAAAAATACATAATAAGCTGAAATATATCCCTTAATTATTTATTTATTTATTTATTTGTTTACAGCTGCCAAGACAGGCGATTACCCAATTATATGGCAGGAAAGATACAAAAGTAATGAGCTACCTTAGTTAACAGCTAAGGAAACGAAATAGATATAAAATTAATTACAAATATTATAAAAGTATTAAAATAGGACATACTGAAAATTTATTAATTTGTGGATAGAATACACTTCTTAATTTCATACACACTGGAACAGAAGATGTCAAGCCTATTTTCATAATTGTGATAATGTGAACACATTACATTTAAAGGTGAAAACTGAAGAACATTTGTTCTTGGTGTTTTTAAGTAGAATAAGTGATTATGACGAGTTCTGCTGTGTAAAATGTTAAAATTTAAGAGATGCAATAAATCCTTACATTCAATATTACCATTAATAATTTTATATAAAAATAAAACCGAGAAGTAAACTCTTCTCTGGGCTAGATCATTGAAATGAAACCTGGTAAGTAGTTCCAAATGCGAAATACCCCGAGGTGGATAAGCGTTATCAGATATAAAACTTAAATATTTCAGGAATTTTCTTTGAATTTTTTCAATATTGTTTACGTGAACATCATACCCCGGATTCCACACAATATTCGCGTACTCTAACTTAGAACGAATAAACATGTAATACAAAAGTTTAATAGTTTCCACCGAGAAGTGAGTGGAATTACGTATAACAAATCCGAGCGATCTGTAAGCATCATTGATGATATTATTAATGTGATCAGTAAATGTTAATTTAGAATCAAAGGTAACGCCCAAGTCTCTGAATTGATCACTCTTAATTAAAAACGTGTCTCCTAATTTATATGAGAAGTTAATTATAGTAGGGACGGTCTTTTTGGTGAATGACATAAAACAACATTTCTCGATGTTAAGTGGCAGTAAGTTTGTTTCACACCATAAATTAATCTTCGATAGATCAGATTGTAACTCCGAACTGTCAGACACATCTTTAATGGATCTGTACAATTTCAAATCATCAGCGTACATCAATGAATTGCTGCTAATATTTTTATTAATATCGTTTATAAATAAATTAAACAATAGAGGTGCTAGGACTGAACCCTGAGGAACGCCTGATGTTGCAAGTATTTCAACAGATCTGAACCCACAATATTGAACACGTAATTTTCTATCGGATAAATAAGATTGAAAGAAGTTCGTAAAATTCAGAGTCAAACCGTAACAGAGTAATTTATCTAACAACTTCCCATGGTCGAGTCTATCAAAAGCCTTAGACAGGTCAGTATATATGACATCTACCTGTCCTCCTTTGTCCAAGACTTCTGATATAAATTGATCTATACAAACTAAATTCGTCACAGTTGATTTACCTGCCATAAATCCATGCTGATTTGGAGATATTTGAGATTTCAAATTAAAATACATATAATCATATAAGACTACCTCAAATAATTTACTAAAGTTGGACAATATTGCTACAGGTCTGTAATTATTAATCTCTGTTTTGTCACCTTTCTTAAAAATCGGGCAGATTTTGGATTGCTTCCAAAGTGTTGGAAATGTTGTAGATTTTAAAGATAAATTAAAAAGAAAGGTTAAAGGTTTAACTAAAACATGCTCGCAATCCTTTAATAAAAAGGCTGGAATACCATCTGTACATGTCGTCATTTTTCGTTTAATTTTCTTCAAAGCATTCAAAACCCGTTATCAGATAAGATGGGACAATTAATATGGTTTGAAGTAGACTGATGTTCCATATTGTCACCGAGAAAGTTACTAGATTTAATGAAAGATGACAGAAAAAAGCTAGCAAATGAATCTAAAATATCATTCTCATTAGTTAATGAAATATCTCCGTGTTTCATTAATTTAGGAATACTCGACACTTTTTTTTTGCTATTAATATACGACCAAAATTGATTGGGGTTGACTTTTAATTGTTGCTCAATTATTAAAAGATGTTCATTGTGAGCGATGCGTATTTCATTTTTTATTTGAGTCCTCAGCATTTTGTATTCATTAAATGTAGTTTCATTTCTATTTATTTTATATAACTTCCACACTTTGGCTTTCTTTTTTATATTCCTAATTATATTACCGGTGAAATATGACGGATAATTTTCATTTTTCGGAATTGTCTTCGGAACAGATCTGGAAAAAACAGTATCAAGTACAGAATATAAGCAATTGCAAGCTTCATTTATATCAGTGTGAGACAGCAGCACAGACCAGTCAACATCGAGTAAATCATTATATAAAATCAGGAAGTTAGCTTTCGAATGCATCAGTATAATATTTATTATTAACATAATTTGCGTAACTCGGAATGTTAAAGTCTCCCAAAATGATCAGCTCGTCGTCACTCTGCAAGTTTACAATACTACTAATATTATCGAATACACACTCATACAGCTGCGTATTCAAGTTTGGTGGAATGTATAAAATAATAGCATAAATATGTTTGACGCTACTGTTTGTAAGAGAAATTTTAATTCCCAATATGTCGACTTGGGGACTCAACTCTCCAAAACAATCAAGATCCAGTAAATCTACCATGTATTTATTTTTTATCGCAAAAAGAACACCGCCACCTCTAGATACACCTAATTCACCGAAATTACTGTCTTTTCTAAAGACAATATAATCATTACAAAATAATTCGTTATTAAATATACCAGGGCATAACCAGGTTTCACTCAATGCAATCACATCATAGTCGCATACAAGAGAGGCATTAAATAGGTCAAACTTCTTACCTCTTAAACTACGTACATTTTGATAATACAAATGAACAGAATTTTTAGTTACATTAGGTTGAATATTTGATAAATTTAATTGCTACATATCACAAGGTGAAAAAATTAATGATTTATATTGTTGCAATTTTAATTTGTAAACAGCACACTTCTCGGAATCCCAAACATAGTGATTATCTTGAGGCAACTTCGCTTTTACGCAGTTAATACATTTAGGCTCCGAATTAGTTGGACATGATTTTAGATCATGAGATAAAGTACATTTAGGACAAACAACAGTGGTAGATGTACACGAGCGAGAATGGTGTCTAAACCCACAACATTTGAAACAAATTTTCAAGTCAATTGCATCATATACAGAGCAAACATCATAGTTAACATTCAAAGTACCAACTTTCAAAATATCGAGATAAGCCTGTGCATCCACTCCCAAGACTGCTTGATAGATGTTTTTATTATTTTTTGTGGCCCATATTTTCAAAATTTTGATGCTACTATTTTCAGGGAACATACTATTCTGGTGTCTTAAAAAATTTATTAAATCACCCTCAGAGTAGAGGCAAGACATTCCTACAAGTTTCAATTTGGGCTTCAGGTTTTTCAATTCCTGTATTTGATAATTTTCAGATAACTTCTCCTTAGCTACCTTGTTGAACCTATTAGCACTTTCAGCATCGTTGCAACCGATTAGATAAAGAACTAATGTTCTTTACTTTGGAAAACTCCAACTGCAAGTCAACTCGATTCAAATTTTCCATGATATCGGCTTTAGTCCGGGCATTTGATTGTTCATTATTTTTTGGTTTAATGACTACCAAAGGTTTGTTCTTGACCACCTGCGAAAACAATCTATTACCATCGGTAGTGTTTAATTGACTCTGTATATCCAGATTTTTAGGTATGCATACATTTGAGAATTTATCGTTAGCAATCTTCATAATTTCATCCTTAGCATCCCTAAAAATATTCTCAACATGGTGTAGAACATTATTCATTTTATCTTCTAAATTATTCTTGACAATAGATTCATAATCATTTCTTACTTTGCTACATATTTCACAATACCAGAACAACCCGGGGGTTTTTAAATGTTTGTAAACATCAGATGGAAGGCCAACGCACTCGGCATGAAAAACATGACTACAAAAACCACTACACGATAACCAAGGAGTTTTTCTGCGTTCAATGTTTTTGTCACACTTAAAACATGAGGAACTCATTTCAAATCATAACAAAACCAATGATGCATCCACATTAAAAATAACTGACCAATGTCACTATGCAGGTACAACCTGCACAAAACTTCCAAAAAGAAAAACCAAAATATTAAGGCACTAATTCCATAAAAAACACACTAAATTGAGCCACAACCGAAACAACGACCCATTTGACGTTCGACGTTCTACGTCGGATTTTATGATAACTTGTACATAGTACACATCCCACAACATAGTAAGTTATATAATGAGCTAGACACCTCCTTAAAGTCTACATAGTTATAATCAATTAAAAAAAAAATAGGTATAGTTTACTTAAATATTTTATATTTTTGATCATGATCGAAATGAAAAAAAAAATAGTAAAAAGTTAAAAGTATTCTCCAAGAGATTTATCTCCACACCATAATTCTTCTTTAACAGATCTATTATTATAAGTCAGTAGAAAAACTATTTTAATAAGGCACATGAATCTAGACACCAGTAACCCCTTACCCCATGGAGGGTAAAATGTTAAAATGTTTTTCCCTCGTCACAATTTTTAATCCTTTTTTTATACTTGCAAATCTATATTCTTGTAACTTGTATTTTGTAATTCTTGTGACAATTAAACGTGTTAATTTACATAGTATGAGTGCTTTTGCGTAAATGCCAATATTCTTAACTTTATTATTTTCAATAAACCTCAATATGCTAGATTTATTTTCAAGGTCTCCTAGTGGCGCAAGAAATTCAATTCAAGATAAGCTTCGGACTATCAACTGGTATGAATGGGCAATTATTACAAGACAATTAAAATCAAATGGATAATAAAAATTAATATTATTGGCACCAGAAATCTTCTAATAAGAATTTAATAACTTTCAGGAAATTTTTTAAGATTTAGATTTTGGTCAAGGTTAAATAAATTTTATTGATGCTACTAACAACTACTAACACACACATAAAAGTATTTTATATAACTAAAATAGCACGAAGAACAAACAATTACAGAAAGTTGGACTTGCAAATAATTTAATCTTAATAATTTTAAAATATAGAAATTATATATTCCTTGTTTTTTAATGCAATATGCATATGATGTCTATTTGGGGTATTGGTTAGACGATTTAGTAGAACCAAAGGACACTAAGGCGTCACTGTGATACTGTGATACATATTACACTTCTGATATTGATAAAAATGGTTTCTATATTAAATATATCCTCACTTTTAATTGTACTTTGTTTTTTTCATATATTCTTTAGTCTTGAGAAAATTTTGTAAAAGGGGGTGTATTTTATATATTTGAAGACCTTTTACTAGTTAATCATGAACCATGAGCAACCATGTCACAGGCTTTCTTATAATTTATGAATGTTATATTAATATTTTACTGTTTTGTTTGGAAAATATAATCGCATGTAAATATACTAAATTTAAGTGATTCCATATAACATTCAACTGTTTTGACATAATTCCATTTGACATAATTTAATATTGTGTAGAAAGAAACGCCGTATTTTGTTCAAATTTCACATTATGAGGGTTTTGAGGGGTCCTGATTAATTCTATCGTGTCAGATTTTAAATAAAAAAGCCCTAAATGGTTATATTGACTTTCGGTATAAAAAAAATCGCAGCAGGCCCTGCATGTTTGTCTTGAAAACGGTAGTAGGGTCGAAAGAAGTAGTTTTTAATGCCCTTTGAAACAAAAAAGATCAGTCGAATATCTTGAAAAATAAAGGTTTTATCGATTTGTACATAAATAATAGGAGACACCTTGTATATATAAATATATTATTTATTCACTTTTCGGTGTTCTCAAACAACTTGATACCCACAAATAATACAAATCAAAATTTACTTTTTTCGAAAATTACTTATTACAATATCACATGTACTAGCTGTATATTTAAGTTGAATGAGTAAACATAAATTATACGTCAGTGATATGCCCTCGCTTCGTTTGTTCATAAAACTGAAGTCGTCCATCATATCTAAGAACCCATACAAGTTAAATATTTACCGACTTTTTATGCCCTGGATTTGTTCAGTTTTGTATGTATTACATGCCCATTGTGTTTCGTAACGAATAACACAAACGAAAAAATATTACCTGTAACAGGTTAAAATGAGTTGAGTACATACACACACCTGTCAAATCATTGTTGTATGTTAATTTTAATTAGAAATATTCCTGGACAAATTATTTAAAATTTACATTCTTATGAATTTTAATATGACCAAGAATATATTTTCAATATCTTTCAATACTTCTAGGTAGTTGCGATGATTTATATGCATTGTAATTAGCGTATTCTATTAAGACATGTTTTAATTAAAATAATGAATCTTGGTTAATAATACTGGGTAACTTACGTAAGATATAGGTAGTGTAAATAGATAGTATGACAAAATGATAAAAAACCCATTTGAGTTATCAATATGTTTCTTAATCTTTTAAACTTTAAAATATTTTATATGGCCCCCATCGGAATCTTGACGACCCTGAGGCATGACTTCGTTGGCCCGCGTGATCAATCCGGCTCTGCCCTGAATAATTTTGTACATGGTAAATTACCGAAATTTGTCGACACTTCTGAAAGAGGATACAAGTTAGAATGTTTTCTAAAATCTAGTGTGGTCAATTTAAAAACGAAAATTAACATTATTAGATATTGGAGAACGTTCCAATTTGTATCTACATTCAAAAGTATATAATATATATTTAATCGAGTCGGCGGCTCAGGGTTTAGTATTTTGATTGCTCAACCTAGAGGTCCTGGGTTCGAATTCCATTCCGCCAGACAAATTATCTACTCGTATATTAGGGCTTGTTCGCAGGGATGGGTTGGTAACAATCCTGGCGTGCGTGCCTAGGATTGGAAAAATGTCAGCTTGGTGTTAACGTGACAGATTAAAATCAGTTGATGTTTAACTGTACCCTAGCTAATGAGGTTTTCCAGGTTTACCTCATTCCAGTGCTAAATGGTGGTTAGTTTCGGAATGGTCTTATAACGGAGCTTTATATACAAGGTGAGCCATAAAACTTCTCAGGTCACCCTAATATAAATTAAAATTACTTATAATACTAATGGAAAAAATTACTAAGCGTCCTTAATATAAAAATAATGTATAGAGTCTGCAAAAGTCTCGGAACGCCTCCCCATTCCTCGGTCGGAAATTATAAATTATAAAATAAATACAAAAATAAAATACAAAATTTTATGAAAATTTTGACAGATAGAAGACAGGTAGGAAAGAATATATTCTAAGAATAACCTTAATAACATTTTCAGATAGCAAATCTGCATTAGCTTGCTTTTAAGTATTGAGATAACGTAAAATTGTAAATATGACTGTAAAGTTTTGTTGCGGTGAAGAATTAAAAAAAAATGTGCGGATCTTCGTGACCCTCACTTTTCAAAATAATATGACAAATAGGGTCATGGCAATGATCAGTTACATGAATATTTTATGTGGTATTAAACGACTGGTAAGTAAAAAAATTATAAATTCCCAACTTTATTAGTTGTAAAAGTAAATGGGCAACTTATTTGTAAATAATTTACTAGCCAGAAGCCTGTTAATTCTTTTATTACAAACATAAATTCGTGATTACGGTTTGCATGTATTTGGGTACTTTAATTAAAATTTAAACTGTAAAATTGTTACACTATTATGTAACAACGCTCCACATGCTTTTATGGTAGATCTATCGTCGTCTTTTCATTTAGTTATTTAAGAGAATTTTATTGCTTGATTTATTGACATTTTTATTTTCCTTTTTTATTATTTTAGTGACCATAAAGATGCCAAGGATTACATTTAATTAGCGTTTCATTGCTTTTATGCGATTCGATGGTAAATTTAAAAATTTTTTTATGTAACATATATTTCTGGTCGGCCCTTAATATAGGCCAGATGCTTTGTTGGCATAAGTAATAAACTGATGACCCATATTCAAGGGATAAATCTCAAATACACCTGGTAAAAAAAATATTAGTTTCAGTGACAATGATTGAAAATCATACTTAATTTTTTATAAAATATGTCGGCTACACAACACATACAGATATAATTCTGAGGTCTAATTTTCCAAAGAAGATTCAAAGTATGAAAAGTTTTTGGGTATTTAGTTAAATAATAATTCACGTTTTACTTTGTTTTTCCATCACTTTTTAATTGTAACTGACCGTTATGGAACTTTGACCTCTTAAAACCATTTGAAACGATAGAAAAATAAGAAAGAAGGAAATTATATAACTTTTTTGAAAATATTAATTGCTTAATTCCATAAAAAAATATTGTTTGTAACTTTTGTAGAACTTGTTGTGTACAACGAAAAATGAAATTCTGACATTAAAAAAAACTAGAAATATTTTAAACAATAACTACATTTTATAAAAGTTTACATTAACTTTTCTCGGAAATTGTAGTTATTTCTTAGGTAGAATTCAGATACTAGAACTAATTAAAGTTAATTTTTTTTAATTATTTTAAATCTGCAATTTGGTAACAAATTTTGGGGACAAAACGTGAAGTAGTAAATTTGATAAAAGAAACATATTTAATAGGTTACTACTAATTTATTAAAATTCCACATGATTTTTATTCCAGCCTTGAGCAGTTGAAAGACATATTTTCTTTCTAAAACACATCATAAATACAAAAATGTCAAGAGATGTTTTTTGTAAGTTGGTACTAAGAGGCAATTCAAAAAATTGTTAAAATCCAGAGAAGCAGTGGCGTAGGTATATTATTCTTTTCATACAAATTTTACAGTGACGCACCTACGCCCCCGATTTCATAAAAATAGAAAAACTATCGGAAAAAGTTGTAACCATCCCATCCCTAACTAGAAAAAAAAACAGTAGATACTTTATAACTTGGATAACTTGGAAAAAAAACAGTGTGCTGCATTTGAACTAAACAGGTTCCTACTATTTACAAGTTGCAAAATGTAACGTAAAAATGAAACTCTTGGTGTATTATTCATAAATTTATCTTAATCTTACAAAATAGTGAATTTTGTTTTTTCCATACATCAAAGAGCTAAATGATGTTCAGTATTAGATATATTAAATAATAGAAAAGTTGTTTTAAAAACTGCATTTGGCGCAAATTTACAATAAGGTAATGAAATCAAAATAAAATAATTAGTTAAGGCACCCAAGATTATGTGACTACCCTGTAATGTCTAAATATTGCAAAAAATATTTTTGCATCAAGAACCAACGAAGTTATAAAACTATGGGTTAAATGCTCACACTGTACACAGACTTTGTCAACTAAATTATTTTAAAGGATAAATTCATCACATTTGAGAATTCCAAAATACTTAATTTAAAATAGATACACACATTCCTTTTCACTGTTAACCATCATTCCTCCATAGACTAAAAGTTCAAAAAGATCATTCATTTTATGATTTACTGGAAACGACAAATTGCTTGCCAAGTTTCATTGAACCAATCACCACATAAAGTGTGAAAATGAAATATTTTTATAAATATTTATTATTGTTAAAAGTTGTCTAAACATAAGATATAAATTAGTAGACTGAAACGCTGCCCACATCCCACATACGTTTTTAAAAACTACCGCTCGAACGGTTGTCTGTGTAAAAAAATATAGCACAAATTATCTAGCAACTCCATATGTTTATTAACTAGAGAAACGTTTTTAGTGCCATACAGAATTGAACATGAATTGATTGACTCAGTAATGTTTGTTATAAATCAGGTATTATCAGCAAATTTACTAGAAAGTAGACCTCAATCGGGCACTTTTTGCCTACTAACTCCATCTTAACATTCACAATAATTATCCATAATTCTAAGTATACCACCATGATACAATAAAACATCTTTCATGGATTGCAACCACCAACAAAACGGTCCAACGAACGGTTTAATTACCACCGGTAGGGGGTATCGGTGGGCATATATCGGGGATACACAATCGGGAGTATGGACAAGAATCTGATTGCCATTTGCCATGGAGTGTTCGAGAACGGGTGAGAATTTCTTGAGAAAAGTTTTCTATTACATTGAAATTATTATCAAAAAGCCAACCATTGGGTTTGTAGTGATTTTATATTTTATATAACATAATATCGATGATTCTTCAAGATACACTTTTAGTTAGGTAATTGGTGTATACGAGTAACTTCACAAAACTAGTGGCATTTCTAGGAGACTGTCAAATTTGTGAAACATTTTTTAATATAAAAGATTTATTTCCAGTTGCAAAACTTTACTTTCGACATTCTGCGACTATAAATTAGTATCAGAATTACTGCTTACGTTACATCTAATCACGTGAAAACACTGCGGGGTGTTTTTAATGTTACGTGCATTTTTATATGGCTCTGTATCAACTGTACAATTTTATTGGTTCGTTTTGTAATAGCTTTATGCTGCTGAGTAATCTGGAGTAATACCAGAAGAGGTAACGTTTTTCAAAACAGGTATTTACTTTACAAGGAATTTAAATTTAATAAAAGTTAAATTTTATAAAAAGTCATCTACTATATGAGTTCCTACCAGTTACCAATTAGAATGTCCCTCAGAATGTGTGTATATGGCAAAATATTTTCTTCAAAAATCGCCAACTGTCCGATGAGTGACTTTCTGCTTCTAATGTAACTAAAATAACCGAAAAATGATACTAGATGATGATGAACTAGAATAACAGGTTTCAAATAAAAGAAAAAGTATTGGTTATATGAGGTAATTGTAAAACTACTGTATATTTTCATTGCCAGTAGGTATACCAAATTGTTATATGATTAAATTTTGGAATTCTTCAAGCACCATAGACTCCGATGTAGACGTTTTCTCTAGCCTATTTCACGGCAAAACCAAAGACAAAATCTATATTATCGTTTAAAAATTTAATTATGAATGTTATGAATTAAAAAATCATAATTACTATTTTAACTTATTGGTAATAAACAATATGTTCAAAGAGCAGGGAGTAAAACGGGCATTTATTATATGATATTTAAAAATGCTATGGAAAATAAAGTGCAGTTTGTATTGCCAGACAGTTGAAGTTATTTGCATATTTATTTATAGATATTTAGCAAAAAGAAACATACACAAGAGATACAATTAAAGAAAACAATAAGTAGGTAATATAAAAAATAAACTTTTCAATTAATTAGTCTTTATATTTAAATTTTTGCAAAAAACTTGTGCCCGTCCGTGTAAAAAAAAATTGTTATGTACCACGGTAGTACATTATGTTTTAATTTCTTGTACAAGAGTTTAGAGAATGTACACATACGCCGCGATAAGACACCGATTACCCTGCCTTGGTGCGTATAAACAACTACTATTAAATTGTGATTCTTCTTCTATCTATAAATTTCAAGTAATTTGTAATTTTGGCACTTTTCTGTAAAATAAGATAAAAACCATTATACATGGCTTAGCTGATGATGCTGTACTTAATATGCTAAAGTCCCTCACACAAGTTTAGCCTATTCCAGCTTTTTTTACAGATAGACCTGACGTCTCATTCGCTATTTTAGTTCAAGGAATATGTACTAATTAATTACTACTGCGTTATTACTACAAAATCCTTTACTTGCTATGTATCATTAATGTACTCTCAATGATTGGTAAAATATTAAGTATTTGGAGAATTGTTTCAAATTAGCTAAACCGATATTTGAACAGGACAGTAATAATTTATTAAAAAGTAATTAAAAATGTCTGTACTGTAAACCCAGAGTTAACTTCTGATAAAAGTACAGGAGAACATTGCAGGAGAAAAATATACTTACAGGTAACTATGGGATAATAAATTTTATAAACACTTCGTACCAAACATCTGCTGTTGAATAGTTCAATACTCACCTGGAAAAAAAAATGAATTATATTAAACTTCATATAAGCTCATCTTAAAGTTAATAAAAACCAATAGACATAAACAGAGAATAATATCATTTGAATAATACGAGCATTATCATTCAGAAATCAACAGAACTACTGGAACGCAAAAAGATTCAGTATACATTTTCTAATTTAAATATTTAATTTGCCACATTCATGTCTGCTTGACACATTAACACGTCTCGATGGAGACTACAGTTACTCAATTTTTATTCAAATCAAAACTTTGGCGTTCGAATACCATTAACATTTACGCAAAATAAAAGTCCTCGCGAGGAGAAACCCGTCTTCATTTGCATACCCATTCATTAAAGCCCATTCATAATTTCGCCATCATGATCTACACTCTAACTTTAGCACGGTTGATTATCGGCCGCAGAAAAACTGGTTGCACTTTATATCGTGTTAGTTGGTTTACATTTCTATGATTAAATTGTAAAATAACAAAGGTTAAATGATTAAAATATCGAAACTTGGTGATTTAATATAAAGACAGTTTTTTTTAAGGTTCAGGATAATTAGTTTACAATTAGTTATTACAACCCTCAAGTTACCAGCGTAAATTCCAGAAGTTAAAGATTTATGAGGATTAAAGGAATGGGGGACATACAGCTTATACAGGAATCTGTTTTCCGCCCATAGGAGTACGAGCCAGAGCTTTGAGTAAACCATACTAGTTGAGTCATAAATATTTTTCCCTGTAATTTGAAATCCAACGTATAAAATGATAATTGCATTATTGTTAAATATAACTTAATTTAGTTTAGTGTAGTTTAGTTTGATTAAATACTTTATACATTAAACAAATGCATTTGCACCAAGTCATTAAAAAATTAAAACAGAACATTGAACAAAAAATAATATTACAATACAAAATTATACATCAAAATTAGAAAATAAATTTAAAAAAGACTGACAATGTATAAAGCATGATAGTGACACCCATAGACATAATTATTTCAACCAGTTCTAATATTGCTCCACTAATTTTTAATTACCTTAATTTGTAAATGTTATAATAAATCTATAGTTAATAATTTAGTAATATGTTTTTGTCGAAACCTTCTACAGGTATTTATTATACCTTTATTTTATTGTAAACAATTATTATTAGTATTTTTGTGCTAATTTTTATTTGTTGCCTTATGGTAGAGTTGAGTAACTACTTAGCTAGACTTCGCTAAGTTGTAAGTAAGGTTCAAATGCATATTTTTAATAATTCGATAAATAAAGTAGCATTTTAAACAAAAAATGTTATAAAAGAATAAGCTTTATTGTAGCTTATTCATTTAGTAATGAATTACTTAGCTAATGTTGGTGAATACATTTTTATTTCCCATTCCTGACAATGGGGAATGCCACTCAATTTAGGGTTTCTATATTTTTCAGTAGTAATTATAAAAATAATAATTTACGTATTTGAAAATATTCAATTTTAATAAACAATGTGACGTCATATGTCCTATCAAAATCAAAATAGTCAGCAGCTGTCAATTTGTGATACGTGAACATCATTTTATCATTTCATTTTAACCTGTAATTTGTGATTTTTGACTTTTGTTTGATTGCTTTTAATTTAGAATGAGTATTAAAAAGTGTTTTGTGCCAATTTTTCAGAATAATGAAACTGAAAATAGAAAAACTAATACATAATGATTGTTTAATAAGCCCAACTATGAAAAGAATTATGGATACATAAGACAAATTAAATTCTGTAATTTAAAACAGAGCAGAAATCATGACTGTCAATGACTGTACAACCATATTTAATAATAACTAGAAATGGGAGAAAATTGCTATCGGGATTTTCGTTCCCATTTCTAACCCTACCGGGGGTCCAGACCTAAGCTTGGAGTCATCCTTTGGGTGACAAAAGCATCTAAAATAATATTATTTTTAAGAAAATACATGTTAAAAAAAGTTGAGATAATCCCTTGTATATAAAATAATAAATTTAGAAACAGAAAGCTGAAATTTTGCATCTGGAATGATGATGTAATTATTATACTAAACGATTTTTTTTAATAATAATGTGATGAATTGTAAGCGTACTCTATTCTTGATGGCAAAACATCATCATTTTTTAAATGCTTAAGTAGAATTTATTTTTTAGTAAACATTTTTATCAATTTTATCAATTATTAAAAAATATATTGCTGTCATATTGTTGCAGCAAATTAATACTGTAGATATTGCTGATACTTTTGTAAGCTAAAATGATGAATTTTACAGACTGCCAAAATGAACGAATTAATTCCAAACTTTACCTGCAGAAAGAATAAAAACTACGGACAATGCAACAGAATAATTAAACACTAATACTAATAAATAATTGGAATTAAAAAGTAAAAAAAAAGGTGCATCCAGCGCGATTCGAACTCTGCACTTCGATGTTTGAAATCTTGCGACTTTACCATTACGCCACCGCGTCATTCGTTATTGTTTGACGCTGAGACAACTATGTAAACTGTACTTGTTAACCTGAAATTAATTTTTACCGATTTTCTTATTGGGAAAGCATTTCGCTTCAGTATTTTGGTAATCAGAAGTGTTTGGCAGTCAGTACTATCGATTCCATTAGCAATATTTCTCATGGGAAAATAATAACCTCTCTGAAGTTGAATTAATTTGACAGTTTTCGTAGGAGGTGCTTGTCGTTAGTGCAATCTCACATCGGCAGACAAAATGAGAAAGAAGTTGAGATGGACTCGACTCGAGATTCGACTTCGAAGACGAAGACGAAATAGATGTAGAAGGAGTGGTCGTACGGTCTCGAAAAAAAATCTCAAAGAATTAGAGAAAGGACGGAACTTTCGTGTGAAACGGTTCTTGAAACCGTAAAAATTAGAAAAAGGGTCGAGGGGTCCCGCTAAAAGTCGGGATTTTGACAGGCGTGACGGGGCCATTCGCCGCGAGAACAAACGCCGATGTTAGCCGCATTTCTCTCGCCGAACGGCGATTGACGAAAATTTTGCAGAGGTTTTTTGAAAAGGCGTTTAAATTGGGAAAACGGCTAGGAAACGGGACGAAAATGCGCCTAAGCATAGGAAAAAGGCTTGGGGTGACCTTTGGTCGCCCGCGGGGATCGCTTCGCGATCCTCGCTTGGAAGAGATAGCTTCGGAATCCTCGCTCGGAGGAGATAGCTTAGAAAATTTGTCGATTTGGCGACGGAATTTAGAGCGCGATAAAATGGAACGAACTCTATTTAATTTATAGAACCTAGATTGTAAATTGTATTTAGTACGTTTCTTTTATGCATGGTTTAAAATTTTGCTTCCATGTACAGTGCTTTCTTGCATATAAACTCGTAATTGTACAAATTTTGGTAACTGACAGCTATTCTATTATATCCATTTATGAGTGTCGGAAAATGTAACTACCAAAGCTTATGGCGTTGTCCCATACCCTAAACCTTGAACATTAGCAATATACTCTAAATATACTTATATAAGTTCGTTACTGTAAACATTTCGTGCCGCTAAAACAGATAATAGGTAGAACCATACATTTGAAAGTAGGACTGAATTGATCGATAAATAAATACCACTTATTTATTTCATGTTATTGACCGGGCTAAGATGATCTTTATATTAAAAGGTTTGTGGACGTAGGAGTGAGTTTAACATCCTGTGCGAGTTAATGTGTGCACAATCGGGAAGCAAATATTGACAGTGAATGATGCGACACGGCAAACAATCTAGCTTATTTGGTGTCACGAGAGGATATATTACGTGGGCTGGGCGGCCAAACACATAGAACACTGAAAAGAACATGTATTTTAAAATGGTTGGGTTAAATCGTCTGTGAATGCTATAGATATGTAGGTTAAATAATCTTAAGAGAGTAGTTTTATTTAATGAATCAATAAATCTAATACGTCTGATTTCGGAACTTTAGTGGGACAGGAGGAAATGGACTACTGATCTGAGATTTATTAATATAAATAAGATATATAATGGTTGAAGCATGCTTTAATCTTCAGATTAAACAACTTCAGAGCATTGCCATTGATTTATGTCTTTATATTTTTGACTGTAAAATCTGATTTATTTTCAATCATTTATAACAAAAATCAAACATTCGCCAGTCTATATACTTACAAACATAATTTTGATTATGTTTGTAAGTATATAGACTGTTATTACTAGTTATAATAAAACTAGTAATCACGCTCTAAATTGTAGTCACAACAATAATAGAACTCTTAATTTGTCTTATGGAAAAATTAAACACTAAAATAATAATTGACCATATTAGTACGAATACAGTATGTACTATTTCCACATGGTCAAAAGTGTGTTATCTCATCTCTATCCTAGTTTGTCTTGTCTTCTTGTTTCATTTCATTTTATTTTTATTTTACGCCAACCAACAAAAACAAGTTCCATTTACAGGGTGGGGAAATACAGCAGAATTGATACATGCCATTCAAATTGAATATTCAAATTGTACTATCAACAACGCAAACTTCTAAAGTTTTGATAAATTATTATTTTTCAAAACTTATAAAAGCTATTTATAAAAGCTAGTTAAGTGTTTATTTTCTTTTAAATTTTATTTTAATAATTATTTTATTTACACATAATTTAAAATATGATTTGTAAAATTACAAAATTTTGTATAAAACTGAAAAACCACTGATGAAATTTAGTCAATATTTAACTGACAATATTGAATATTTAATTTGAATACTTCTGGTTTCCTGTTTTTTTATTATTTACCACATGGTGTAATCCCAAAAAAAGACTACAATGAAAAACGAATATGATTCAAAGTCAAAAACCGATTGACATCCTATCAAAGAAAAATAGTAATCCGCCACCGCCAGAGACAATTCAATCAATATGTTGTTATTTTGTTGAGAATATACAAACTCATTTTGATCATTGTAATAATTACATATTTTATAGATATTTCAAGACATTTGTCTTCGGGGTTGGCAAGCAGAAACATTGCTCTTGTCTAGAAACTAATTAGGGAACACGAAAATTAAAATAAGATAGTAGGTCGCAGCTGTCAACCCCACATCACAATTTTTGAAGGAAACGACCAGAAAATCGTTCCCCTCTACTTATTAGAGAATTTATTGAGAACCTGTTTAGTAGTTCTTCCCGCGGGAATCCAATTAGGAGATATATGTTATCACACTTGAAAGCTAAAAATTTCAAAAAATCGTCGCTGCACCGATTCCAGGTTATTTATATACAAATTGTAATGGGATTCCAAATAAGGCAAGCATATTCAAGCTTGGAGTGGATAAAAGGTTCATATAATAATTATTAATATCAGAGAATTGTTTTCTAACATATTATCAAAGTTTACAGAATTATATATATTCTATAAACTTTGATATTATCTTCACTCGACATGCTTGTGTGTGGGTGCTTTTGAGAAGTACCTACCTAGTTCCACTTCGATTAGTGGCCTTTTAAAGAGTATTTGATATTGAAACTGAAATTTTGGAAACTCTTATGCCTGGATTCATCTAAAATATTTATCCCTACCCGCAATTCCTGAAGTAGATGTATCGTTGTTATTGTTATTATGAATGGGTCTCGTTGCATATTATTGCATTTTACATGAAGTATTGGATTCTTTTGGAAGTACTTTAAGATTACTTTGGTAAGAAGTTTCTATAAGAAGAATGCTTTCCATTTATGTTTACCTACTTGGTATTCTGGACCATAATTAGGTATGATGGGAATGCAAAAATTGAATAATACACTGTGCCTCATGTAAACTAAAAAAGTTAACACAACCTTTCGGTATTACGAAAAGTAACTGATATTCGTTATTATTTTAGTTGAATTGAGCAGCAATGATAACAGGGGTGACTAAAATTTCATAATCCAGTATCAAGTACTCTTTAGAATACCGTTAATCGACGGTCCAGTTGGAAAATTCTGTATAATGATGATTGATGACTAACTAAGGTTTTACTTTAATCTGGTTTAAACTGATGTGACCTACACGTTTGTTTTTAAACGAAATACTGTGCATACTTTTACATACAGGGTGTGTTACTTCCGCTGTGACAAATGAAAATAGTTTGCAATAAGACTTTTTAATAAAAAACATATACAGTGTGTCCCACTTAAGGTCTAACCACCCCTGTAACATTTTTATTTATGAACCGATTTCCATGAACTTTTTTTTGTTGGGTAGGTCCCAAAAAAGTACATAGCGGGCATGCTTCATTTGTTTGGTAAGTCGGCGTCATGGCCAACTATACGTCCTATTTTTTTTATGCAAAAAAAAACGAGATGTACTATTAGCGATTTTTTCACAAAAATTTTAATGCCAGATTTTTAATCAGGAGCACCTAAAACCTAACTGTAACAAATTTCATAGAGCTACTGTACAGGGTGTTCGTGTGTTCCACTTAAGGTCTAGCCACCACCGTACAATCGTTATTTATGAACTGATTTCAATGAACTTTTTTTTGTTGGGTAAGTCGTAAAAAAGTACATAGTGGACATGCTCCTTTTGATTTGGTAAGTCAGCGTCATGGCCAACTACGACATATTTTTTAGTGTAAAAAAGACGAGATGTACTATTAGCGAATTTTTCACAAAAATTTTAATGCCAGATTCTTTTAATCAGGAGCCGCTAAAACCCAATTGTACCAAATTTTTTAGCGCTACTGTACAGGGTGTTCGTGTGTCCCACTAACACCCTGGCGCTACAATACAGGGTGTTCCAGAGAATAAGTTTTTTAAATGCTATTTTATTTTTTCAATTTTAAAATATTCTAATGTTTTAGGAAAATAACTTATGTTTTAAAGGGGTGGCTAGACCTTAAGTGGGACACACGAACACCCTGTATTGTAGCGCCATGAAATTTGGTACAGTTGGGTTTTAGGTACTCCTGATTAGAATCTGGCATTAAAATTTTTGTGAAAAATTCGCTAATAGTAGATACGTCTCGTTTTTTTGCATAAAAAAATAGGACGTAGTTGGCTATGACGCCAACTTACTAATCAAATGAAGCATGCCCACTACGTAATTTTTACGACTTACCTAACAAAAAAAAGTTCATTGAAATCGGTTCATAAATAACGATTTTACGGGGGTGGTTAGACCTTAAGTGGGACACACGAACACCCTGTACAGTGGCGCCATAAAATTTGGTAGTTATGTTTTAGGTGCTCCTGATTAAGAATCTGGCATTAAAATTTTTGTGAAAAAATCTCTAATAGTACATCTCGTTTTTTTGCATAAAAAAATAGGACGTAGTTGGCCATGACGCTGACTTACCAAACAAATGAAGCATGCCCGCTATGTACTTTTTTGGGACCTACCCAACAAAAAAAAGTTCATGGAAATCAGTTCATAAATAAAAATGTTACGGGGTGGTTAGACCTTACACACACTGTAGATATACATATAACAACATGTACTCGAAAATGCCTCCTTGAGGCAATACCCTCAAACTTTTTTTGGGGCAAACTTTAGAAGTTTTGTTTTTGTTTGTTTGTGGTTCAGGCCTACAGCGATGGGAAGGGTAAAGAGCGATAATCCCGCTCGGCCCCAAACCATCCCAGGTCATGACCACGGTCAATGGATATTGGTGTATACCTACTTTACACGTCGCTCCGTATGTTAAAAACCAAATACGGAATCTCATAAAAAAATATAAACGTTTTAAC
Source organism: Pogonocherus hispidulus (assembly GCA_963924545.1). Lineage (NCBI taxonomy): Eukaryota > Metazoa > Arthropoda > Insecta > Coleoptera > Cerambycidae > Pogonocherus > Pogonocherus hispidulus. Next base: position 32,197,782 of record OZ004698.1, read on the forward strand.
AAACCTGTGAAAATTTGTAAATATGACAAATATCTTCGAAATGTTTTAGGCTCAAGTATAGGGCTATCATGTTGCCTACTTAAAATTCTGTGCTCGTTTCAAAATAGATTAATATTTTATGCTAGAAGCTAAAGAAGCATACCTTTTTCTAGTTATACTGCGTGTGCAGTTTTGATAAGATTGCCAATGATGAATAATTAAAGCTAGATATGCTATGTCCAATGTCAATAATATTATAATTGGCGTGGTTTTTAATTTATTTTCTTGTCCACGACTCGTTTCAGTTAAATTTGTAATAGTTCTTCTTTGGCGTACGGTCGTTAAAATAAAAAAAAAAAACAGCGAGGTCAACATTAATGTGATTTTCAAGTAAATACAAATTTCAAACATCGTTGATAGCTCAATATGGATAATAGGCAAAAAATTGCTCATTAAACAAGCGGACTCCCACGTGTGAGGACAATACGCTAACTATTCTGTTTGCCAAATCAAAAAGGAAATAATTAACTTCGGCCCACGCGCTTCCGAGCTCATATTTTTTAAAAGCATTCGGTCTTGCTCAAGTATGATGTACTACTGTTTGATGTCAATATGATCATTTTAAGAAATGCTTCGGCACGAAAAGCAAATATTCATGTACCTTTGTGGATAGATCGTTATTTGTTTACTTTGTAAAGTATATGGTAGATATGAAGGGCCGATCAACGATTTGGAATATGCCAAAGAATACTTGTACGAGGAAATTTTGTTAAAATAGTTTCACAGACTAATGTGAGAATGTAATCTAAACTCCAAAATTCTGCTAACAAATGGCAAAACCATGGAAATTAAATTTTAATCGAATCAATATTGAGTCCGAATCAAATACTAAAAAATTTCTTGATTGATTGGTGCGCAATGTTAATAGAAATTGTATATAATTAATAATTATATCTTTTATATATTTTCTGACATTACAAAGACAGTGCAAGCTTTTGTATTGATGTGCATCATTAGAGTAACAACGTGTTAGGAAAAGGATTAAAGTATCTCTTAACTAAAATAATCAAATCTAATACATTCAACGATTTTTATTGAAAAAAGTATTTGTTTTTGAATTTTTTGGGGTATCAAATAATAACAAAAATTAAAATTAAATATGGTTAGAGGCAGTGGAACTTTTCGAATAGTTAACAAATTTCTTTTTCTTCTGAGAGTCCTAGTGTAATACTTTTTATCTTTATTTTGTCTTGTATTATCTCCATTTCCTTCCAAATTTACAGTGCTAATTACATAATTATTATTGCAACTAAAAGCTAATGACTTGGTTACACCGGTTTTCAAAAGTATATTTGAATTACCAAATGGATTAACAAATTTAGGTATGATATTATTTTCACTCTTTCTAAAATTGTTTAGGACAATTAATTTGTGATTTTTTTATTCTCAATGTTTTAGTTACATGACAACGTTATATAATAATTATTTATAACTCTAATGTTATAATTTGGACAAAGAATATATCTTGATCTATGTGTTCAATTTTATGTTAAATGTGATTTAATTTTTAGATCCATTATAAATTTAAAGAAACAGTTAAATTCAGTCACAATTCTTTTTCGAATTACTTCTGACGATAGCATGTGTGGTGTGTAGAAATTTTATCGATAAGACAAAAGTTATAAAAAGCTAATATTTGCTTCGCCTTATCCGTCTTCTTTGTTTTAGGAATCACACAATCACTGCCTTTGCCCAAATAAGCTGAACCTTAGATGTCAACCGCTTATTTACTTTAGATCAAGGCAATGTGAACGAAATATGGTCTAACGATGTTCATTGTTATACAGGGTGTGGTATATATAAGAAAGCACAGCTTGAACGCAAATATAACATATGGTAGTAAACAAGCAACTTTTCTTAATAAGAAAAATGTGGCTGAAAGTGTTACATGTCGTTGACAGCTTCTCTCGAGTGGAAAGGCGACGTGAGAATGTTTCCTCCACGGGACATCAGAGAGCACAACGGCGAATACACAAGATGGAAGCTAAGCTGAGCTAAGATCCGGTCGGCGAGACAAGACGCATCCTATATCCAATATGTGATGGACTAGCCGTTGAAAGCCCCAGTTAAAGCTGCAGAAGGTCGTAATCTCCTCGTCTATCGAAGCTGTGTCATGGGTTTGGAGATCCCTGATATTAACTGCAGGGTCTGCCATAGGGCGCCGGAAACAATTATGCATCTGCTCTCCGCTTATCCGGCATATACGTCTCGGCCTATACCCATAGACATAATGGGGCTTTACAAGTGCTTTACTACATTCTACGGACTTGTACGAGATAGACGAAACACCAGTGCTGCCATACGCTCCAGAGGATATTGAGTCCGTTGTGGGGAATGAGAAGTGCTGAATTTATTGGAACTATTCATTTCCCACGCTCAGGCAGATTCGTGCCCATAAGTCTGATGTAGTCCTCCTCGACCACCAGCTCAAGGAAATGTTTGCCATCGAGTTCTCGGCTCCTGCCGAGACCAACCTTGTCTTTAAAGAGGAGGAGAAACGGACGAAACATCGAGACCTTCTCTTCGAACTCCGCAGACTCCATCCAGGACATACTGTAAAGCTTTTGGCAAAATATACGCTGCTTTCGGAACTGAAGATCATACCGGCATGCCGAAATTCGACAGATCTTCTAGCCGGAAGAATGCAGGAAGCAGTCATTCTGGGCCCATTACGTCTACTCAGGGCGCACGATTCTCGGACTCAGTAGTTATTTACCCCACGGACGTGAGGAGTAGCTACTGATAAGCACCAGCGGGGGAGACTCGGAGCCAGGGAACCGGTAGACTGGATTTCAACAAAAAAATAAATACATTAATACTACTAATAATAATAATAATAAAGGTCAGCGTGGCTTAAGTCGTAGACCGAGGGGATTCATTATGGTTTGCCAGGATGGTGTATTGAACACCCGCGTCTATCGAAACCGTGCAATGGGTATGGAGGTCAACTGTAGGGTCTGCCATAGGGCGCCGGAGGCAATTATGCATGTGCTCTCCGCTTGTCTCGCAGATAGACTAGTCTCGGCCTATATTCATAAACATAACGCGGCATTACAAGACGAGTGCTTTACTACTTTCCTCGGCACTCGTACAAGATAGACGAAACTCGCTCTGGGGGATATTGAGTCAGTTGTGGTGAATGAGAAGTGCCGAATTTATTGGAACTACTCATTTCCTATTTCCTACTCACAAGCAGATTCGAGCCAATAAGCTTGATGTAGTCCTTCTCGATCACCAGCTCAAGACAATGTTTGTCAGAGTTGTCGGCTCCTGCCGATACCAACAATGTCTTGAAAAAGGTGGAGAAAGACGAAATATCGAAACCTCTCTTCGAAGTCTCCACCCATTCCATCCAGAACATACTGTGAAGCTTGTGGTACTGATTATAATAGCCCTCGGTGGAGCAAAAGATATATTGCTTTCGGAACTGAAGATCATACCGGCATGCCGAAATTCGGCACATCTTCTAGCCGGAAGAATGTAGAAGGTGGGAGTTCATTAATGAAATTATCAAAAAGTGAGTAAATAATAGTACAAATATATTGTTACTAGAAGAATAAATACACATGCACATATATAAGCATACACACAATATAAATCAACATAGGAATAGGTGGTTAATCCCATTTTACCTACAAAATCTTACCATTCAAAGCTGACTAACGCTTCTAAACGCATAATGTACGCGTTTTGCATTGAATTAAAGACATCGCAAGAGTGACAAATGCAATTATGGTACCTGTCATAATACTAATGGGATACATTAATCCAACATTAGTGTCAACTGCAGCGCAGTAAAAAGTTAGTGGAGCACGATTGGCAGATATGACTGATAGAAAATTTTACTGAAAATTTCAGACTATAGGTGTCTTCTGAATTGTAGTGAGTCAAAATTAAAACGAGTTAACAGAAGTTGATAGTCACAACCTCTTGCAGGATATCTATTGTCTAAAGGAAACATGAGGGAAAATACACAAATGAGGGAAATTCTCAAACTCACCAATAACTAAAAATAATATGGGAAACCAAATCTTTATACCATTGCAATAAACTAATAATGTATTTCTGATATATAACTCGCTGAAGACGGCTATCCAACAACTTATGCTCACAATATAGTTAACTTTAAATCAGTGCAAAATTAGTTAAGTAGTGCTTTGTCAATTTTAGGGTTTTGTTAATGAAAAACGATGAAACGATGAATCTTTGGGGAATTTTTCATGAATTTTTTTGGGGATTTTTCCTTTTATGAAGCTCTCATTTGAATACCTACATATTAATATCCAATTCGAGAGATAACGATCTATATATTAAAAATATATATGCTCTTAAATGTATATAGAAAAGTACTGGGTTTCCTAGAATTCTCTAAGGAATTTATTAACTATATGTTTTTATATGTATGAATGACTATAATATAAAGTGTTGTCTCTTTTCCGAGAAATTTTAACCATAAAAAAAATATAAAACAATTGTCGCCAAGTACAAAATTTAATCTTAAAATAAATGTATTTCATCATCTAAGCAATTGAGCTGACTAAGTAATAAAATAAACATAAACAGGAGGCATGAAACAGGGGCGTTATTTTTAGTTTACCTGTGTATGTTGTGTGCCACTGATCAACGGATAAGGCCAGCAAAACAGGCAGAACTAGTTTAAATTCAAAAGGATATCTCGACACAACAATGCTTAACATCTTACCGTTCTCGGTTTGGACATTTTTACTGGCTTTTCTTTATTGTAAAATTAAAATTTAGATATGAACAGTCGCTATATATGCAGTCGCAATATATGTTATTTGTACCTTGAGATAACAAAAATAAATTTACGACGTTTGAGGTAATAGACGAAGCTTTCAAAGTAATATTATTTTTCCGTAAGTAAACAGGTTGACATTTTTGTCAACCTGAAAATGGTATAAATTAATCATTAAGGTTCATATACAGTGAGGACATAAAGTCCCCCCCCCCCTAACTTTTGAACCACTGGGTAGATTGTGATGAAATTTGGAACGATAATATATGACTAAATTCTGCATTTTTTGACATATCAGTGACAGCTGGGCGCGCAATAGGAAATTTTTTTTAAATGGAAATGGGGGTCGAGTGGGGACTCATTTTGAAGCTATTTTTATGCTCAAAACATCCCCCAAATTTGAGAACATTTGGTTCAGTAATTTCCAAATAAATCAGTTTATAACATAATGTTTTTACCACATATTCTTTATAATAGAACTTACCCTTGGAACATTTATTTGTCAGGAGGTTCTTGGAGGTCATTTTCAACATATTTTGAAGTAACACGTGTTTTCTAAATTTGTTTCTGCCTCTAAAATTTTTTTTTTTTTTAGGTTTAATTTAAATTATTTTATAATTTTTTAATTTAGGTTATTTTAGGTTAGGGATGGTTTATTGTTATTTGTTTACTTTTAATTTTGGTTCTGCTTTGAATAATTTGTAATATGTATGTAAAAAAATGATATAACAGAAATCGATATTACTGGTTTTTATTTGGAAATTACTGAACCAAATGTTCTCAAATTTGGGGGATGTTTTGAGCATAAAAATAGCTTCAAAATGAGTCCCCACTCGACCCCCATTTCCATTTAAAAAAAATTTCCTATTGCGCGCCCAGCTGTCACTTTGACATTTAGAGCTGTCATTGATATGTCAAAAAATGCAGAATTTAGTCATATATTATCGTTCCAAATTTCATCACAATCTACCCAGTGGTTCAAAAGTTAGAGGGGGGGGGGGGACGGACTTTATGTCCTCACTGTATATACTAATACAAGACTTTTTTGTCAAAATGACAACCTATCTAAATTTTTCCTAATTTCTTTACCATTGCTATTTTTGTTTGTCTATTCTGGGCAACAATAGAGATATTGTAATGTTCTAGTATTTGTACTTAAGGTTCAAAAGTTGGGATCGCTTGTATCAGTACATCATATTGACGACCAGAACCGGTGCTTGGCATATCCTCGAGTACTGCCAAGGCAACACTGTTGACCTGGGCTGAGGGGCAAATCCTCCAGCACTGGCAGGAACTACCACCATTAGTTCATTCGAAGGCGTTTATAATAAACCCTTCAAAATCAAGAACTAAAAACTTCTAGAGTTAAGCGGGTTTCACCTACGAACTCTAATTGGCCTATACACGGGTCACTGCCGTTTAAAATATCATCTGTAGAAATTCGGCCTAGCAGAAGATGCTGAGTGTCGCCTGTGCTTAGAAGATGATGAAACGGCAGAACACATATTGTGCACCTGCCCCGCTGGGGAAAGGATTGGATACTCATTATTTGGCAAAGGACACCTTCGGCCAGAGGATCTGAATAAATTCTCACCCAATAAGGTAATCAGCTACATTAAGAAGCTGGACCTGTTGGGTGAACTATAAGTAGGTGCGTGAGCCACAATAGCCACACGACATGGTCGCGGTGGAGGGTCTGGTTTCCGGCCCACTCATTTTTGAACCTTACCTAACCTAACATCATATTGATCTTAAAAGCATTCTTTGATCTACTAAGCACTCCCTAAATTTAGGTGCCATATCTTGCAAAATAAAAGTGGTACAAAGGGCGAGCCACTTTCCTGTACTGCACCCGGTATCAGTACAGCTTATCATTAATTTACTCTTGATATATCAATTTAATTAAAATTGAAATTCTATTACGGAGAAAAAATTATAACTATACACTTTTGCAAATAGAGCTTTATATTTTATCAATACACAGTTCCTATAGTTTAAAGTATGTACATATACAATATCTTTACGTAAAGGGTCATCACTCTTCATTTTACTAGGAGTACTGTCAATAACAAATACACTCTTTATTACAAAGTAAATATGTTATTCACCTGATAAGTTGTGAAAAGAATAATTACCGTTTCCTGTCCTTATCATTTCCATAAGACGTTGACCTCTTTTCATTGATGTTCGATGTTTCCTAAAACGGATTTTAAACAGAATAGGTGAAGATATTACTCTCATACGGACTATCTTAAAATTTAGAAATTGATAAGTAGATACAAGATGTAGCTTTTGTTAAAAAAATTTGGTATTTAGAACATGACCAACAACGCTGGAAGAATTAAAAGATTCTATTAGGGAGCAAATTGCTGAAATGGGGTGATTTCCTATTTTTTTTTACATCGGCAATGGAAAGTAGTTGGAAAAAGAAGAGATACGTATTTCTGGAATTTTAATATTGGGTTCATTTAAGTCCATAAATTATTTTTTTATTGTGCGCGAAATCTATGTTACGTCACTAAGCGAAAATTCAAAATTTGCGCCATTTTTTAGTGATTTCTAGGATATTTTCATTTATGTGGTTGGTGTCACTGCGTGACAACTTTACTTTTGTTTATGTTTGAATTGTTTGGTTAAGGTAAATATCATGGTCATGGTAAACATGAGACATTGTTTTTAGTTTATATTTTTACCTGTGAATTGTTGTCTCTGCCTGTGACTGATTAGAAGTGTATTTAGTAGTAATAGAAAAACATTGTAATTTGTAAAGGTAATTTTTGAATATATTTAATCGACTTTGCAGTAATACTGTTAAGTTAAATACTAACCTTACATATTGGTAGGAGATGCCGAAAACAACTACTCCACGGGCAATATGCCCCGACTGGCGTTGTAATACATCAACATCTCCATGGGTTGATGAATTACAACGCCAGTCGGAGCATATTGCCCGTGGAGTAGTTGTTTTCCGCATATCCTACCAATAATTAAGTAGGATTGTCTTCCTGCATAAAAGCAGATCGTTATCTATCTGTCAATTAGACAATAATTGTCAGACAGGTAGTAGCAAAGACCCAAAGAGGGCACTTCGGTGTATTTCACTGTATCTCGCCACTACAAACACTAACCTTACATTTTTCATCCCTTTTATTTCTGAAAGGATCTATAGCATCTTTATCATAAAAGGATCTATAACCGGTAAATTGGTAAATTGTCGGACTTAGCCTCTACAAAACCTTGCTCCATATTTAATAAAAGTTTACTTCACAAGAAAACAACAATACAACAAGCCAAGTTGTCAAACCAAACATAAACAGGAAATTTCAAATGTCAATTATCGAAATGTCAACTGTCGTTTGTGGTCGTTACAAACTGAAACTAGCCACATATTATCAGTGTGGCCTCTTTATAGATACATATTCCCTAGTTTTCGTTTAGTGACGTCACGAATATAGAATAAAATTTCAAAATTGAATTAAAAATTTTCTACCGATTCAATCTTAATAATTTTTATCCTAATAAATATAAAAAAAATATATTTTATAAATATACCTACAGGTTTCCACTTTCATTTCGATTGAAGGAAAATACCCCATTCAACCAGAAATGCTCAATAATGGCTGTGTACAATTTAGATGAACAGTTGGTGATTGTACAGCAACAAAATGGACGACATATCGAACATTTGCGTTAACTACTATTGGACATAAGAAATCCCATTGTTTACGGAATCGAATTTCATTCACATCCTGTTATTAACTTAATTTGTTAAAAATACATAATAAACTGAAATATATCCCTTACTTTATGATAACCTTGTAACTTACATATAAAACATTTTTTAGAATTATTTGTTACATATATAATAAGACGACACTACATAAAAAAGCTATGAGTTTTAAGACCAAATTTAGTTTAAAAATATACTTAAGAGTTATAATGGTAAGTACACGTTTTTGGAAGTTGGTTCTAAAAACTTTAGGTACAAGTCATAAGCAGATTTCGAAAATGTTACGCTTAAAAAAAGTTAGATGAAACTAGAAGTTGACAACACTTAATAATAAGTCAACATTTATTTATGAAAGTCCGTCAAGTCATTATAAACATTTTCGGGTATCTACTTTATCTTATTTATGTTTCTTACAGGTAATAAAAAATGCGTGAGAGATATGCGGTATAATTTTTTAGTTAAAGCTCTTTCACAAATATAAATTACGATTTAGCAATGAACTATTAGCAAATCTAAAAAAAAACACAATGAATGTATAGTATTACGTATTAGCATAGCAATTCATTGATAAGTTGCTGATTTTACTTATATATACGATGTTTAAATTATCAATGATTAAAACAGAAAAAAAATTGTTTATAGAAGACTTGACTGATAATAACACGGGTGACTTATTACAGCTGTTGATAAGAGCTAGAGACCTATTTTAAGTCGTGGAAATTATCTATGCACATGCTTACATTACAAGTTACTATTCATAATCATAACATTGTAATAAGTATATCGATTCAATAATAATACAAATAAATAATCATGATACAAGTTAGTACATATGTCCAGCGATATATACGTTCAGTCCAGCATTCTTATTTAAGATCTGCAAAGTAATAAGAAATGCGTAATAATGACAATAAGCTAAATATATTTCAGAAATCCCTACCAAGTAAATTTGATTGAGATAGTAAATTAACTATATTATAAAATTTTGTGTGTGAATTGCAAAAAACGTTTGTCTATAACATATTTGTGGTGCGTTTTCATAATTCATAGTTTCTTTTGGGTACACCACCTGTAAAATAAAAAGCAGGAAACCAGAAGCATTCAAATTAAATATTCAAAGTGCAGTACCATGGCAAACTTCTAAAGTTTGCCCCAACGTGTGTGAGATACGACAGAAACTGACCAAATGTTCACAGAACAAAAAGCAAAACACTGCAATTTTCAAGCTATACATAGTTAATATTCCAACCATAATTAAAATTACAACACAGTTTTATTTTAATAATCTCTGATGCTAAAATATCGTAAAAGAAACATGTATCCAGAAAAGTGTAGTGTTTTATGTGTTTATTAAAAATAAACAACTAGCAATAAAATGGTGAAAAGCATCAAAAAAAAAATCGTCAATTCAGTATAAAATGCTAGTGGTGTTAATTAAAAAAAAGAAGAAATATTACATGAGTTTTGTAAAACAAAAATAATATTATATCTATCGGGTGTTACCGAAATCTATATAGGTATACTTTTTTAACTAATTATGATGAAACTTGGCAAATGTGCTATTATAATGACAGTTTATGACATATCTGTCAAGTTTTTGTCACTTCTAGTTTAGCTGAAATGCACCCAACTTTAGATTTTTTAATTACCCCTTGTATAATTCTTCATTTTTTTAATCTTACTGGTGCTGTACTATTTTTATATCTATTCAGGTAAATTTGGCATTTTATTTTTTCTTTAAGTTCGCTTTTCATTTTATTAATCTTAATAAGCAGAGGAATCTGGCTTTACATCATAAATTAGTTTTCAAATAGGTATTATATTTAACTAAATGAAAATACATAAATTTACTATAGGTTAGAGGTACGTATGTTATTATTTGAACAATTAGAATAATTTATCAAAAAAGTCAAATTTTAACACCTCTAGATCTGTAAGCAGAGAAGAAATCATGTAGGTACGTACACGTACCTACCTATTTTATGATTAAAAAATGAGTTGTATAAATGCCAAATTGACATAAACAGATATAAAGATCAAGTGATATATTATGCAGAATACTCCCTAAATTAAAAAAGTTTCGATCTAACTACAAATAAATAATTTACAGCTGATTTTAGAAAATTATGAGTTTATTTTTTCTTAATAAAAAGGAGACGAAATAGCATTTAATCATCTTCTCATAGGAATGTTCGATCCACATTAAATTCTGCACTACTTTCCCAATTGACATTCTTTGTAGCTCTAATAGTTTCCGGAGATCTCTGCAGTGGTAACTAAATTTGGTTCAGCCTGTATATTTACCAATTACATCACTTTTGCTGATTTCCCGCACAAGGAAATTACCTATCTATTTCTTCTAAGTATTCCTAATAATTTATATTAATTTGTTTTCTGTAATACTTATGTATTATTACTTCACTTGAGGTGTATGCTGACGTCTATATTAATTCTTGATTATTCAGACTTGTCATGTATTAGCAGAATTTCTCTTTCCACTGAAATAATACCTATAATGGGTAGATGCAAATATTTTGTAGAAACAGTTTTTCCCTCTACAGACTTGCAGGTATTTTTAACATTGACTACGACTTTCTTTGAATTTTGCTACAAATGTATAAGTATCAGATATCTTCAACTAAAGCTTATCTTTGAGAATAAAAATGTATTTTGCAGCTATTCGTACAGCATTCAACCAAAAACTGTTCTCTGTATCCGGAAAATAATTTGTGTTCTATTTCCTATAGTTATATAGATTCTAGTTACCTACGTACCACACTACAACTGAATGTAAGAGAATAATCTTTTCAGCACAATGGTCGCTTCCAAAAATCGACCTGACCCAAGCGCAAAGTTCCTTTACATTTCGAATCTAACAAAGATTTCTTTATCCGTCCACCACAAAAGATGCGGGCCTAAAAACGTGACACAGGTGTTCCGACAATTCGAAAAAAGCCGTCCTTTTGCCTTTTGTAATTCTATGCATGATTTCTATGGTCGAAGCGTAGCTAAATGGCCGTTGTGTGGAACTGAGAGCGGCCAAGCGAGCAGGTGGTTTCGAAAAAAATGAATGGCTATTAGACTGCTATTTATTACCAGTATTATTGAGCTTTACAATCTTTACAATCTATATTACTTTATATGGATTGTGATTTTTAATAATAGGTATACGAACATCGTTCTATGAGTCTGTCGAACGAATAACATTAATAAGTAAACTGACCAAGTATTGTGCACCGTACCAAAATAAAGCCAAATTGCCTATTCATCAAGAAAAGTAATTGACATATGAATTATTCTATTGTTATTGGTAACACATGTGGTACAGTGGAAGAAAATCAATAAAATTAATGCTTCTTTTAAGCATTAAACCACTGCGTTTTTAGGTACGTAAAAATTTGAAACAAAAGAATAATTTTATAACTAATTTTCTATAATCGTATTCTCGAAAGATCTATTTGTTTCGAATTGACCATTAAAAATGTCATACTAGGGATAAATAGATAAAATTAATTATCTAAAGTTCATATTTTATTGTCAAAAATATTACAAAATCGCAGCCTTGTTTATATATTAAAATTAGAGTTTAGGGAGCTTTAAAAATTAAAAGCATCTAACTCCAACTTTAGATTTTTGAATTATTAGTATTGCTTTTACTTTAAATCAAAGATTTACGATATTTGTGTATTTGTGGAAAAATCGGTCTGAAATGGGAACTTTTAGGCACCGGGAAAGGCCACTTTAATATTGGTACCTTATGAGATGATAAAATTATTTTGTAAAATTAATATTTATGATTGCATAAATATAAATAACAATAGAAACTTTGCAAACATAGTTCTTTCTTTAGAAAGAGGCCGCCATTCGAAGAAAGTTCCCGATTTGCTTTAAAATAGTTAAAAAAGAAAATAAGAAGAAAACTACGCATTATAATAAAGGAGGTCTATAACACTGAAGAATTTACACGCAAATATAATATAGGTACTTAAACAGTGCCACAAAATGTAAAACTTTTGGCAAGCATCAATAGAAACAAAGGATATAATTAGTATTAGTTAAGGAATTATATAGATATTAGTAAAACGACATGTATAGTAAATAACGTAAAACTGACCCCCCCCCCTCTTATTGTATCAATTATCAACATATTGTTTGTGTCAAAAGCCGAACCAATGTGATATTTTCTATAAAATTCAATTTCGATTTCAACATTTTAATTACTTGAAAATAATACCTACCAAAAACTAACTTTTTTCAATGCAACACTATATATTTTGCAAAAACTTCTGAACCCAACGGTAGTATTAGAGGTAGTTGGACTTTCAGTTATTGCATTTCTTTCTAATAGTATAGTATTTTGTTATTAGGTATTATTAGTCCAGGGTGGAAAGATAGATATACATATAGGGTATTACAATAACTATAAAATTTATTACAGAATTATGAGAGTAAGAAAAATAATTCATAATTAATCGTTCATAATCACCATTAATGGATTAAATTTAAAACTGGAGATGGGAAATTCCCGGGAAGATATTTTTTTGGACATATTCCCAAAATATATTTCGGGAATGTTGCCAAATGTTTCCCGTGAATAATCCCAGGGAATATTTCCTTAGAAACTTTCCAGGGAAATATTTCCAAGGGAAGTTACCCAGAAACATTTCCCACCACTTGTAGACTGTTTTTGCTTTTTGAACATGTATATTGACATATTTTTTGGCATCGCAGGTACTTGACTTGATATCTGGAAATTGTTTCAACATGTATTTACATTTACAGCAATTATTTGTACTTATTATTTTTTAGTAACTTTAACTTACCAACTACAGATTTTTAAAAAATGTACAAATAACAAGAAAAGCAGTGAAAAGACACCAATGATATACAAAAATCGAAAATGCCTTTAACAGATAACCTCAATACAACATTATTCCTTTAATTCCTAATCCTAAAGTTATGTTTATGTAGTTATAATTTGGCGGAAAATTCAAAATACGGAAATAATTCCCGGAAGCTTCCTGAAATCTTCCGGGAAACATTTCCTGGAAATGTTCCCTGAACAGGATTCTTCCTTTCCCGGAAAGTTCCCTTTTTAGAAACTTTCCAATATGGAAACTTATCAGTGGCCCATCTCTATTTAAAATTAACAAGATTAAGACATTAACAAACTAAGAAACATGCTTAAGCATGTTTCAATGATTGCGCCATTGTTTGCCATACAAATATTACACCTTTTTAACAATATTATGACGAACTCTTTTAAACACAATTTCATTGTTTTTAGTTCTATTTAAACAACAAGATTTTTGTTTTTGCAAAATATAGAGGGTGTCAGTTTCTGGGTTTGATAATTTGATAAGTATGAAAATGAAATTCAGAGAGTACAGTACTCCAACGTACACTTTCATGCTGCATTCCTCCGACATCTCGGGTCTCTGTTCAGAAGTCAGCATAAAGAGTTTATATGTTATTTTTTTGAAAATAATGTTATTAAACCCAAATGATGCAGTTCATATTGCTGGAAAACCAATTATTTACTGGTTCTGTTGCTTTCCCAGAAAATTACAAACCTACATTGAAGATTACGAATTACCATTGTTGATGATAACCATTAAAAAAACATAGATGTGCAATATTAGTAATATTGACATGTTTTGAAATCAATATTTTGTTATTTTTATATCGATATATCATATATTGTGTAACCTTTCCGTGCACGTTGATAATATTTTTTTTTTTAGTTTATCTGTGATACCATTACTTTCATAAAGAAAACGATATCAATGATATGCCTTTGCCTAAATGGTGCCTTTGTTAAATGGATTTAATGACGACAAGAATATTTTCATTAACATCCCATTTTATTTTAAAAATTCTTCAATGACTCATGCCACTGTCATTCCACTGAGTGGATAATCTCTCACTCTTTATTGATAATCGATGTTAAAACAAATGAATATGCTCCAATCGGTTAGCTTTATGTAGCTATCCTACTAGACACTTTTGACAATACCAATACGAAACTAGGGTTTGTTAGAAAAGTATTATGAGGGAACTTGTTGTAAAATTGATTAGATGCCACTCAAACCACGCTGGTTTACATGGATAATAATAATTCGGAGTTTTAGATAGCAAGTCAACCTTAACAGTCAACCTTAGCAAGTTAACCTATTGCAGATCTTTCGTCTTGCAATAGCGACAAAACACACAAGTTCTAATAACCGAACGTGAATAGTCTGATACGTTCCGAATAGTCAACTTTGCCGTATGTTTTTTTTTTAGGTTTCTTTGCTCTTCTTGTCCCACATTTCCTGTTTTTCCAAAGAGAGACAATGCCGAACCCTGTCATCTAGACACCGTATGGATATATGATGTAAAACATTATATTATTAACCAATTTATATTATATTTTAGGATTACCAAACACAGTAACAATTGTGGTAGTATTTTATTTAGAACCTGTTCGACATATTTTCTTAAAATCATTATATCCAAGCTTAATTTTTCCATGTTAAATAGTGTTCGCACTTCACCGAGATTAAAAGAGCATAATGTATAAGAGCAACTTGTATATTGTTTGCGTAAGTGCAGGTAATCTATTACAAAATTATTTATTGTGATATTTTATCAGATATCTTTTCATAATGTTTACAAACATGTTCATAGTCAACAGTTCAGTTGTTCACCATGTGTTGAACAAAAGAATCTGATAATTAATGTACAGTTGTCTGAAATTATAATTATGATATAAATGCATGAATACTATAATTAATGCGCTGGATCTGGAAAAAAATATGATGAAAGAAACGTAGGCGTAGGCCATGGACACCCACCTTCCGAAATAAACAAATGATTTTAGATAAGGGAACATTGTAATTAAATTGTTTCGTACATAATATATTCATAAGTTACGTATAAATTGTTTATTCAATCAACGATCCATTTACTATAAGAAATACAGTATGTATACGATTTTTCGTCAATAATTAGTCACTTTACTTTAGATAAGATGGAATAATGTAGTGTATACAGGGACAGGGTGTTCCATTTGTACATATTTCTTCGATAACGGTGAAACGGTTGGAGTAGGAAGACAACTTTAAAATAGAACAGTTGGGCAACTTGTTAAGCCGCATAACCTAAAATTATTTGCACCTATACAGGGTGTTCAGTAAAAGCACCCTCTAATTTATAGTCAATTTATATTTAATTTATGGTTTTTTTAATGGCAGCCCCTGTATATTATTACGTATCTGAATATCTCATTAAATTTTGAGCCCTGTGATGCATCTCAATACCTACATATTGTAACGTTTGTCTAACCTCCAAACCGATTAAACCAGCTTGTTCGACAAAACAACACAAATCTTTATTGTCACTAGATACAAACTTCAACTATTTTTCTCAACTGTCAACACAAATTCCTTAGTTTGACGTTTCGGTTGAACGCGCTCACGCTTTTAACTAAAAACTCCCCGGCCTCTTGAAATCACGAGTATTTATATATTTTTCTGGAATATTCGGGAGCCTCTTTTTGGATTCCGGAACATAATGGAATGATTCTATGACTTAAACGAAAATTCTAGATTAGAAACGTCAACCTAAAGATTTTACAAATGTTAATTTATAAACAATAAGAAATGAATTAACAAAACAGGCAGATTCACTAGCAAGGTAGGTGAGCTTCCGTAACACTGCTTCCCTCTCAGAACTGATCGTCTCGATCAGGTTACTCCATTGTCCGCATGGTGTTCTTGATAAGGCGTCAGTCGATCTATGTGAACAATCTTCATTTTGGATTGAGGATTTCTTTGGATCCTATACACGACATCGTTTAACCTGGTCACAATCGAATAAGGGCCTTCCCAAGATCTCTGTAATTTAGGTGATTTGCCCTTAGTCCTCTTTGGGTTGTACAGCCAAACTTTATCATTTTCATGAAACCCACTACTGTTGGCACGTAAGTCGTAACGGGTCTTCATTCTGTCACTTTCTATTCTCAGCTTTTCTCGTACCTCCTCATGTACCAACTTTATTCGATCTTTCAGGTGGCGGAGATAGTCACTGATATTTTCCTGATGTTCTGGTCTATTTGCAATGAGGTCTATCGGTAGACGTAATTCGTTGCCAAAAATCACACTGGCTGGTGTTTTACCAGTGGTTTCGTGAACTGCCGCTCTATATGCTAAGAGAAATGGAGGAAGGCAGGTGTCCCAGTTGGTCTGCTTTTCATTCACGGCAGTTTTCAGGAAATTTTCAATGGTTCGATTGAATCTCTCGACCATTCCATCTGATTGTGGATGAAGAGGTGTTGTTCTAGTTTTCGAGATACCTAGTAGTTGGCAAACATTCTGAAATACCTCAGATTCGAAGTTCCGTCCTTGGTCAGAATGGATTTCCCTCGGAACTCCATAACGGCATATCCAGTTTTCAAATAGAACCTTTGCTACGGTGATTGCTTCCTGATTAGGTATAGGATATATTTCTGGCCACTTGCTGAAGTAGTCCATAGCTACCAAGATATAACGATTGCCAGAGTCACTTCGAGGAAATGGGCCAGCTATGTCAATAGCTATTCTTTCAAATGGAGCACCGACATTGTACTGCTTCATCTGTCCGCGACTTCGAGTCATTGGTCCCTTACTAGAGGCGCAGGTTTCACAATGCCGGCACCACTCTTCCACATCGGAACGACTCCCAAGCCAGTAGAATCGCTCTCTGACTTTGTTCAAAGTCTTATTGATTCCAAAATGTCCACCACCAACACCACTATGAACCGCTTGGAGAACTTCTGGAACTCTTGTCCTGGGTAATACAGTCTGGTAGTTCCTTTCTTTACCGTCCGGACTCTCCCATACTCTTTTTAGTAGGCCATTTTCTACAACTAGGGAGTCCCATAATGCCCAGTAACTTTTCAGAGATGGAGATTTATTGGAAATATCCTGCCAATCAGGTCTATCCATTTTATTTATTTTCCATTGGAAAATTGGGCCAAACTCTGGATCTTCACTCTGTTCTTTAGCAAGGCTTCTACAATCCCAATGTTCTTGGCCTTGGATGCTAATTCTTCGGCAATGAAAATCGTCCTGTTCCCTTGCTTCCTGTCGCAAGCAATATCTACAATCAGGAAGGCATGGCCTTCTGGATAAAGCGTCAGCGTTGCGATGGCTCTGTCCTCTTCGGTGTTCAATTTTGAAGTCGTACTCTTGCAAACGTTGAAGCCATCTTGCCACTTGGCCTTCCGGGTTCTTGAATTGCAGGAGCCACTTCAATGAAGCATGGTCGGTTCTCAAAATGAACGGCTGACCATAGAGATACTTGTGAAAATGCTCCACTGTTTTGACAATGGCAAGTAATTCTCTCCTAGTCACACAGTAGTTCATCTCTTGCTTGGAAAGGACTTTGCTAAAGTAGGCAATCACTTTCTCTTGTCCTTCCTCTACTTGCGATAGTACCCCTCCAATTCCAGTATTACTGGCGTCAGTGTCTACGATGAACTTCTTCCCAGGAATTGGATATGACAGGATCGGGGGAGAACACAGGGCGCCTTTAAGCTTCTGAAAAGCTTCCTGACACTGTTCCGTCCACATAAATGGTTGGCTATTTTCGGTAAGTCGATGCAGAGGTTTGGCGATATCGGCAAAATTTTTCACAAACTTCCGATAGTATGTGCAGAGTCCCAGAAAACTCCTTAATTCATGTTTGTCTCTCGGCACTGGCCATTTCCAAATGGTTTCAGTTTTCTCCGGATCAGTCTTGACTCCATCTGTAGAAATAATGTGTCCTAAATACCTGACTTCTTTTTGGAAGAGCATGCATTTCTTGGGACTTAGCTTCAGTTGGGCTTCTCTTAACTTTTGCAAGACTTCCTGTACATTCTTTAAATGATCTTCAAAGTTCTTGCCAAGTATTATCACATCGTCAAGATAGACTAGACAGGTTTTCCACGTCATTCCACGGAGAATTGTTTCCATCAGTCTTTCAAACGTGGCTGGCGCGTTACAAAGCCCAAACGGCATAACGTTGAATTGCCACAAACCTGTCCCAATGGAAAAAGCTGTCTTTTCTTTGTCGTCCGCATGAATTTGGACTTGCCAGTAGCCACTTTTCAGGTCTAAAGTAGAAAACCATTGAGATCCAGATAGTGTGTCCAGAGTGTCGTCTATTCTTGGCAACGGATAACTGTCCTTCTTGGTGACATCATTTAATCTTCGGTAGTCAACACAAAATCTAGTAGAGCCGTCTTTCTTCTTCACCAAAACTACTGGAGAGGTCCATGGACTTTGTGATGGTTCAATGACTCCCTGTTGTTGCATCTCGCTCAACAATTTCGATACTTCTTCTTGTTTGGCCAATGGAATTCTTCGTGGGGCTTGCTTAATTGGAGCGGTGCCGCTGGTATTTATGCGGTGTTGAACTAGGTCAGTTCTTCCTACATCGTTCTCAGTTAGTGAGAATACATCTTGGTACTGTCTTAATAATTCTTCTACTTTATGAACGTCATCCGATGGCAATGATGACGTGGATCGGTTAACCAGGTTTTGCAGAATTTCCGGCAGTATTCGAGGATCACAGCGTGCTGTTGATGATTCTACATTCTTGAAAACTACATCGACTATCTGACAAACTCCCAAGGATTCTCCTTTCTTCACTTTTTGTGGGTAGTCTTTCAGATTTAACATTCTCACCAACACTGAGTTGTTCTTCTTTTGTGTTAGAGTTTTTCCTATTAAAATTCCTCTTTTGGAAAGATTGCTCTCCGGTTCTGGTTCCACAATTACTGTTTCTTCAAAAGCCACCGAACTGTTACAAATTGCCTCAATAGTTACTTCTGATGCCGCGGGTAGAATAATGTCTTCTAATGCTTTAACGGTTTTAATCGGTAGATTTCTCACTTCAGGATAATGCATTAAAATTTCTTCACCTTTGGTCTTTAGTAGTCTCTGGGGAAGATCCAGGATAAAATTTTGCTCAGTCATGATATTCAGACCAAGAATGACGTCATCGGTGATGTCGGCTACAAGGATGTCTTGTTGGAATGTATTTGTTCCTAAACAGATGTTTGCCACATGGATGCCTTTTACTGGTATGACTTCCCCATTTGCTGTTTCCAAAATGAAGTTTCTGTCTGGCTTCTGAATTCTACAATGGGCTACGATGTCTGGCCTTACTATGGTGTGACTTGAGCCAGTATCAAGGACCATTTCGCATCCCCGGCCGCATATTCGCCCTGGTACTACCAAGCTGTTGCCGTTGTTGTGCAGCCGGGTAACCTTGATCTTCATGGTTGGTGGGGCTTGGTAGCACCTCACCAGCTTTCGCCCCTCAAAGCTGGCTAGTTGGCGTTTCCCTGGTCCCGTTCCGATGTGTTTTTAGGGCATCGATTCCTGAGATGCCCTTCCTCCCCGCAATTCCAGCATCGTATGGGTCTACGTCTGCTAAATGTAGCAGAGTCGGTATGATTCCGTTCGGTTTGGAAATTGTTCAAAAAATCTTGAAAATTTTTCAGCAATACCTCCACATTTTTGTCATTACTTCGATAGTCGGCTGGCTGATATTTAATTAGCCTTGCTCTGCCTTGACCCCGTCTGGATGCTTGTTGAGCAGCTTCAATTTCTAACGCCTGCGCCAAGGCTTCGGAAATGGTTTTGTTTCTGGCTAACCTCAACGCCTGACTGATTTCAGGGTCTCGCAGTCCATCTATGAAGCTACTTACAGCTAATTGCTCTTGGAACTCTACAGGGGCAGTGGGGTAAGCTAGCTTCACCATCCGGGCTATATCGGCCTCATATTGCTGAATATTTTCTTCGAATCGTTGTCTTCTACCCTTTAATTGAGCCTGGTAAACATGTTGCATGTGGGCTTCACCATACCTCATTTCGAGAGCACTTTTCAGCATTTCATAATCGGTTTTGTTCTGCTCAGGCATCGTTCTTAAGATTTCCATAGCCTCACCTCTTAAAGCTACAGTTAACGATATCGCCTTTTCACCTTCGGACCAGTTATTTGCCACGGCAGCCGCCTCAAATTGCTTTAAGTATGTGCTCCATGGTACCTTTCCATCAAATGTTGGTGGCTTGACCCTCGAAGATGCAGAATTACCTTCAACTTTAATAACTCCTGTCGTGGACAGCTGTGTGAATTTTCGGTTGACTTCTTTCTGCATCTCTTCGACTTCACACTTCAACGTACTGTTGACTTTCTGCATTTCGTTGACTCTCTCTTCGACTTCACACCTCAGCGTACTCACACTTTCTTTTACAATTTGGACTTCGTCTTGCATACTATTCCTCAATTGATTTATTTCTTCTTCTACAGTTTCTTCAAAATCTTTGAATTTTTCTTTCATTAGCTCTTCTAACTTTTTATTACTTTCTTCTAAACTGTTCTTTAGTTCTTCTTGGCTGTTCTTCAGTTCTTCTTGGTTATTCTTCATTTCGTTTTTTAATTCATCTTGACTGTTCTTCAGTTCTTCTTGACTGTTCTTCAGTTCTTCTTGGTTGTTCTTCATTTCACTTTTTAATTCTTCTTGACTGTTCTTCAGTTCTTCTTGACTGTTCTTCAGTTCTTCTTGGTTGTTCTTCATTTCAATTTTTAATTCTTCTTGGTTATTCTTGATTTCCTTCATCATTTCCATTAATTGTGTCAAGGTCTCATCCATTTTTATCGATTTCGATCTGGTAACTGGCATACACTTACTATTTGATCCCTTTTTTTTTTTTTTTTAATCTTCGAACGTTTCACGTCGTGGAACGTCGCACTTCTGGCACCAAATGTAACGTTTGTCTAACCTCCAAACCGATTAAACCAGCTTGTTCGACAAAACAACACAAATCTTTATTGTCACTAGATACAAACTTCAACTATTTTTCTCAACTGTCAACACAAATTCCTTAGTTTGACGTTTCGGTTGAACGCGCTCACGCTTTTAACTAAAAACTCCCCGGCCTCTTGAAATCACGAGTATTTATATATTTTTCAAGCTTCTGGAATATTCGGGAGCCTCTTTTTGGATTCCGGAACATAATGGAATGATTCTATGACTTAAACGAAAATTCTAGATTAGAAACGTCAACCTAAAGATTTTACAAATGTTAATTTATAAACAATAAGAAATGAATTAACAAAACAGGCAGATTCACTAGCAAGGTAGGTGAGCTTCCGTAACAATATTTTCTATTGTTTAGAGTTATTTTACAATTTTTTAAAGATGACATTGCATATAATACTTCGTTCACAACTTTTCTGTTATCTTAAGGTATGGCAACTCTGCTTTTATGGACATTATGACCAACTTGCATAATGCAATTAAATTTCGATAAAATAGATATTTTGGGAACCGATCCCAAGAGGGATCGATATAAAAAAATCCATCCGGATCGATACCAGTATGCCGCGTATCGCAGCATCCCTGTACAGAACAGAATGGTGCTTATAAATGTAAGCAAACATTTGATCCTAGTTCTATTTCAATTGGCGCACGCGCAAATGAATATGGAAATTAATGAAACAGTTAGATTTGCTGCTATTATCGTCATTTATTATAACGTGAATACAAAAAGGTGAAGCAGAAAACGTCGCCATTGGGTAACACCGATGCTTAGAAGTAGATCCGTTTATGGTGGAACACAACTTTTAAATTAAACGCCGAGAGGCAATATTTGCCAATTGAAAATTTTTACCATTTGTCGGCTGAATTTTTGTTAAATTAAAGAAACCAGTAATAACAATGAAACACGACACAAATCATTACAGAGGCGCTATTTCTCCCAAAGAAAGATTAGCTGAAGCTTTACCGTTTTTAGCCACAACAACTACGACGCACACCATGTCTGAAGCAATTTGGATTCAGTTTTAAATGGATATTTAAATTTATTAACAGGTTTCCCGCACGATCCTTCACAACACCAACACCGTCAAAATTAAATGCGCGCAACCAATCATTTTCGCTCAACTGATCGTGCGCACTGCATAGACGCTCAACTGATCGTGCCCATTATTGCGCAAAATAGGGCACTCTGACGTAATCTTACGCGGTTTGTTATCTAAACCCAATGCGCCGCGTTGCGTTGCATTGCGCTGTTTTCAACACCGAGGCGAGACGTTTGATCTGAACTCGCCTTTAGATTTTCGACTAAAATCCGTGGGCCACGGAAAGATTAAGATGTTAAATTGTTTTGTGCCATTATTATAAATTGTTGGCCTCACGAACAATGTGATTAGTGATGACTTAGTTGACAATGAAAGTAATGGTCCGTTAGAGTCTAAAACTGATAGACGCAACTTGTCTTCTGAAGCCCGTCTACAAGACTGTAATTGTGTGGGTTGTTATTGCTCATTGTTCTACATGTGAAAGAAAGATATGGAAGAATGGCAAGTACGAGAAAACTATTAGAAACTTGTCTAATCGGATAAATTATCCACAATATTTTTAGTACAAATTTTAGTGCAAATTTCCAGGTTGAGATCAAACATCTTTTGGAGTCAATGATTGGGCCTTAGCGCGGAAATAGGAAGGCCGGCGTTGAATTACACAAAAAATTGTAATGTACTAATGTTAGTGTACTAAAAACCTAAACGTAGTTTCATGTTACCATTCTCATTTCCTACTATTTCACTATGGAAGAGCAGATGGATTGGAGCTATTCCATAAAAACAAAATTATATAATGTTAAAATACTCTCCTAACCTTCTACTAATGTTACCTCCTAAAGGGGTAACTTCCTCACCCCTTTTATTTCTTTAACTAGGTACTGAGATTTTTCAAAAATTAAAAGTTGTAGCTTAAATAATTTTTTCAGTAATTTCAAATATGTATTGAAAATTAAATACAAGCTAATATATACAGGGTGTGCAAAAAGTCTGCAATTTTTAAATGGAACACCCTATTTATTGTTATATATTTGAATTGGTGGAATTTATTGGTTTAATATAATGAGGCATAAATTCCTTTGTTCAAATAATTTCTTATTTATTTTGAAAATTATTCTAACAATTATAAGATTTGTCATTGGAAGGGTCAAGTATTTTTGTTTTATTTATTTCATGGCCTTCATTGACAGGCACAATTTACTCTTTAAATATTAAACTATTCACGGTAGGTATTCTATAAATAACCTTTTTGTTATTGGATAGAAGACACAAGTAATACACATTTTTGGAATCGTCAAAACAATCAAACGACCAATTCAATTATATAAAAATAAATAGGGTGTTCGATTTAAAAGAAACAGACTTTTTGCATACCCCGTATATATTAGTTTCTATTTAATTTTCAATGACATATTTGAAATCTACTGAAAAAATAATATAAGCTACAACTTTCAATTTTTAAAAAATTTCAGTAGTAAAGAAATAAAGGGGGTGAAGAAGTTACGTGGCTCACCCTGTATACATATATGTACATCGCAAATTATTTTAGCGAACTCCATTCTAAAATGCGTAAATTATCTACACACTGAAATTCTGTGTCAAAACATTTTAGAATGATAATTTCGATAATAATTACAAATGTTTATCAACCCAAAATAAAAATGATAGTAATTTCTTGATAAGTAAATTCAGAGATTAACTGAGTCGCAAAAAAATAATATTTTTTATTATTAAGTAAAAGGAACAACCTTGTTTAAATACATTGACCATAAACTTTGCATTGACTTATACATACTACTTATAAGTAATTACCTGTGCAATGGTGCAATGATAAGTAGACGATTTGATGAACAATTTTGTGAATAAGAAAAAATTAAATGTAAACGGAATAATTCATTCAGGCGTCGTTTTTGATTTGTAAAAATTTAGTGGAGAATTGTTCCATAACTCGGCAGGCACGAACCTTGGAAGAATTTCAAGTGACACCATTATACTATACCATTTGGAGCTCCTTTTAAAAATATTTTGGATCCTACAGGGTGTTTCATTTTAAGGTGGCAGACCCAATTTTTATTTTTTTAAATGGAATGACTTGTATATTTTTGCATATTCAAAATCTACGCAAAATTATTTACTCATAGATACCAATATGTATGTACTTTAATGCAGTCGTTTTTAAGATATTTAGTATTTTGTAAAAAAAAAATACAGAAGCAGACATCACTTTCACTTTCACTAGCAGACTAATATACAGAATAATGGTGTCACGTGAAATTCCTCCAAGATTCGTGCCTGCCGAGTTATGGAACAATTCTCCACAAAATTTACACCCTGTAGGTATATAATCTCGTAAGTGATTAAAATAAGAAATTAAAATTATTTGTTAAATATTACCATTACAAATACCAAAAATATATTGGTAGACATTATAAAAACTCTCCTAATTTCTTTTTTATTAAAAAAAAAAATTGTTAAAATCCTTTACCACAATTTACACGTATTTTAAATATTATTTATTATGTTATATTTGGCGCAACGCAATTTCTAAATATATTACAACCTTCAAAAAACTCTTTAAACGTGGAAAGATTAGATGAATTGACATACATCAGTCAGAACAAGAAAGATAACGATTATATTTAAAATTACTTCTTTGCACAATGCAATATCTTTATAGTATGCGTTTATTTTAATAAGGTTCAAGAGAAAAGTTGAAGGAATGTTCTAGAATATAATAATAGAAATTGGTGTTTTTAATGTCCACCTTTTTTTGTGTATTATATACTTTGAGGAAAATAGAGCGTTTCCGAGTAGAAAAATTTAACTCATTATTTAAATATATGTATTGAGTACATTTCGCGTGTTTTTTTTTTATAAAAAATGTATTTAAATAAATAATAGATTTGCGATCAACAGCTATACTTTTATAATAACGCTCTACTCTATTATACAAATGTATGTACAAGATGTCTTCTACAAGAAAATCAACATTCTTGTTCATTGCGCTCAAATCTAAGAGCGCACAAAACATCAATTTCAAATGAAATTTGGTAAAACTAAAAAGATAGAAGACTGTATGAAAATTATATCGATAAACACACTATACATGTATAATTATGACGAATGAATGATATTAAACAATTATAGTTTTCAATCTAGTGGAACATCTTTATTTTGTAGTGAACAAAACAAGCTAAAAATAATAAATATTTTTCATTCACCATTTCCTACAATTAAATACACATAAAATCAAAGTTCATATTGACGCACGAGACAGAGCTCTGTCCGAACCCGTCTCTTCATAACGCTGAAGGACAAACATACGACTAGCATACTTGATTAAACTTCTCTGTCTTTTTATTTCCGCAATGAATGTAACTTCCATTCATAAAAAGAAACGAATTGTGTAATAAATAAATCGGAATAAAATTATAGTAAGAGCATGTGTGGCCTGCAGAATAAAGAAAGCTGTTGCTATATTCAATGAATAATAATATTGATTGTCCTATAGGTATTTTGTGTGGGATATACACAGGTGTTAGGTGTGTTTAGTTTTTAAATTTTAACTTTAAGTATAAACGCGAAGGTGTACATTTAATAACAGGTGGAAACCATAAAGTCTCCAAGGTAAACTAAAGTGTTATTTTATTTGTTTTTGTAATAACCATGTAATTTTGAACTTTCTTTTATGAGTCATTTCATATATTAGCACCGCCTCTTCACTTTTAACAGATAATAATTACAGGGAAAAAAGAAATGTATAATCAAAATAAGCACATGCTCCTACGAATACCTAAATTAATTCAGGATTTTTCACAAATCAGTATTTTGACCGCTCCACAGTTGGCCGGAAATAACAATATTTATTCAATTTTAAATGGTATTTCAATAGATTTAGGTGTGGGGCAGAACATTCTCTTATAAATAAAGTGAGTGATATAGGGTTTGACCAGCCCTCTCCAATAGTATAGTTTTAATAGATTTTATTATCTAATCTAATCCAAGTGTTTTATGACTATCTTGTATATTTAAAAAAAGAATATAAAACATGTTTATAAAAGTTGTAAATATAGATAAAATATTGCAAATACATAAGAGGCTATAGCTTCAGATAGATACAAATAATTTCTAATACCGTAGCCCATATACTATGTAAGTTCCATCTAGGTACATCGCGGAATTATTGAGTGGTAAAATACATTTGCAGCTATGTAAAGTATCATCATACCCAGTCGTGCGTGGGCGTTGGGTACAAACCCAGAAACCAGTCAAGCAAACAAACCATGTAGTATCCACGTTTTAGCTCGCTCGGCACGAAACCGGATAAATCATCCTTTGTCGTATAACCAAATGAAAAAATTCAATTTCAGCATAGAGAGAGAGAGAGATGTCAGCGTTTACCATGAATTTTATTATTTATTGGCAATCCGATCCTTTTAGCTTACACCACATAAATATCTACGTTCTTGACTGGAATGGAATCAGGGGTGGCAAAATATATTCTGTTTATATTAAAATTGCGTAAATCACATACGTAGATTTTGGTATCTATACACTCATATCGGATTTTACGTTAAAAGTAACAATTAAAAATTTACTTTTGCCCCAAAACTACTTATAGTATTCCATAAACTCTATATACAGGGTGTATTTAACTGAATGAGTACAAATGAGCTAGACAATTTTGAGGTTAAAATAAAACGATCGAGCTAAAGGTATCATTGTCCAAAGTTGCTTCCTATTTCCAAGTTACAGGATGTTCAAATTAAACATATTTTTTTATTTCTGAAATTAATGAACGTAATCCTTTCAAATTGACAGGGAATACCACAGCATAGTGCTCTAGTATAATACAAAATTCTAGTTTAATAGGTATACGTGTTTCAAGTAACCCATAACCGATATTACGTGAATCTCTTTTCGAAATAAAAAATGTAAATTAATAAAACAGGATTATTGAACCTCGCAATCGATGAAAAAAAATACTCGACTTTCTCTCGAAAAATGCTTTTCCATAAATTCCTGTTAGCGGCGCGCTACACCACTGAGTGTTTCCACTAGATCATCCCAATAACAAGGAGTATATTATAATAGAATGGCTGCATAAGTATATTGTCTGGGAACTCGAAATACCTATATTTGTTTATATTATGGACATCCTCTTTTTATCCTTTTTACCACAAAACGTGTCTAACACATAATTACGCCCTGTATTAAATATTTCACTATTACTTGGCCGCTCTGTACGATATTTAGATTATGCTCTAAGGAAAATTACTTTTCATATGATAGACTATATGTATTTATATATTTATTGATCTCTAGGGTATTTATGGATTTATTAATAGACAAATGGGAGAGGTAATAAATATATTTGTTTAGCATTGTTGTTTCAATCCATTTATTGTCAGATTGAATAACATCGTAAATTGCAAGCTTATACTATATAAATATATTATGTCGTAAATATAAATGACAAACAATAATTTTCTGGTTTAGAAATAAAGTGCAACACATTATTACCATTTAGAAGATGGTCTATACGCAAAGTTTCTGTGTTAAATATTAAGAAAAAGGTGGTTTGTGAAACAGTGTGAAAAGTTAATTTGTTTTGAACGAACATAAAATCTTTTTAAAATGGTGCATTCACACATCACACAAAAAACATGATTTTAAATATTGAAAGACGTACCATTTTTTGTGTATTAGAATCACTATAGAGGGTGTTTCTGGGCGACCGTTAGTTAGTTGAATCTCGGGAACTCTTTGAACGTCATTATTGAACGTCAGATAAGGTCAAAGCCTACTGTGTTTAAAGTCGAAAAACTCTTGAAACCCCAAATAAATTGAAATATCTTAGAATATTGTAAACTTAACCCCTACAATACCTATACTCGAAGAGAATTTAATTTTGCATAACTCCGACCAAAAATATACGGAGTGTTCCATTTGAACTAAGAAGTTTTCGCAGTTTGAAATTTTCAAAATGTAAATTGAAAAATGGAATATGGTATATTATTCTTGAAGTTCTTTTAATTGCACATGATAGTACACCTTAAGTTCTTACTACATGCCAAAAAACTAATGAGAATCTACTAAACGAAAAAAGTTATTAAGGTTCTTACAAAGCCTTGCAGCTGTCAATTTTTTTTAAAATACCTATTAAATATATTGGAAACGGCTAGGTTTAGGTATAGGATGCACCACACGTTTTCAACTTTAAATTGGATGGCCGTTACAAAAATGTTAAAATATACAGGGTGTTTCATTTGAAATATAATAACGAAGTGGTATGAATTTCCGATAGAACCAGAAGTACGTCACAGTTAAAAATATTTTCATTGAATTCGGAAACTTTTAAAAGTCAAGTATGCAAATCTTCGCGAATGACATTCAAACTGACGGTCGTTCAGAAACACCCTGAACAACATCCATCAATGTCGATAACCTTAAAGGCAAAAACACTAGTTTATTTTTTTAAATTTCTGTCGAGGTATCTGGATTGGAAAAGATCAGAATATTTCGCACTTACTAATAATCAACAGAATATTTCGTACATACCAATCAATATAGAATATTTCATACTTACCAATCCACGCGTTATTTTTATAAAGCAACTCTGAACTTACCTGAAAAAAAAAATCATTTAAAAATAATATGGTTATTGGTGTTTTCGTTACATGCATTTTTCATGACCAAATTCAAAAAATTAAATATTCCAAAAACATTTTTAACTAAATTGTATTTGTTAAAAATGAAGAACAGTTATAATTATTCTTTGCTTTAAAATTATTAATTTATTTCAGATAAATTTTTTCATGACCAAATTCAAAAAATGAAATATTCCAAAAAAACATTTTTAACTAAATTGTTATTTGTTAAAAATGAAGAACAGTTATAATTATTCTTTGCTTTAAAATTATTAATATATTTCAGATAAATATATTAGCGCTTTAAAAAATATGAACAGTTTCAAAAAATATAGCTGAAATATAATATTTATAAGCTAATAAACCCACTTTTATTATAAATGTTTATATCTTTTTTCTTGAATATCTAATGTAAACGTATCAAACACTTATATCCACGTAGGCATATCATATATCGAAATTGTAAAAAAATATATATACCTATATAAAACATACCTACTCACAGCGGATTTAAAAAATTGTGCAGCCCACGTAAGAGGCTATTATAATAATTAGAAAATAGGAAAGATGAATATTTAATGAAAATGTGCTGCAAAGTACCATCGACCAGCCTCTTTCAAATGAAAACTTACACCGGAGGTGATATTACGAAACCTATCGTGACACCCACAACCGAGTCATAAATAGTAAGAACCGAGGTTAAACCATAGAAAAAAGTCTGTAGCGTATGTTACAAACGCGTGGCCCACCTCTGCAAGAGAACATCAAAACGAAATAAACTGACATTCTGATAGCCAGCAGAACAGTGGGTGGGCTATTTAAATGTATATTAAAATTGACCAACAATGTACAGTTAGAAATTAAAAAATAGAGAAATACTTAAAAAAAAAGTATTATATAGGAAAGTCTTTCCCACTATACAGTGTCAGCTAACTCGTACATTAAAAGTCATTAAAAGGAAGGACTTCCCAATGGAAATTTTTTTTGAAAATTTGGATACGGGGGTTTTCGAGAAAGTTCTATTCATCTGAAGTATTTCCGATTTTCTGGCACATCCGGTTATACCGGAAATGAATATGAACTGGAACACCCTACATTTTTTAACATTTTTTATTTCTACGGTAAAATCTACGTTTTTTAATGTGAGGCAATACGAGAAACCTTGAAAGGGGTTGGAACCTTTGATGTGAAGATAACACTGATGTAGTTTTTCACATAACACCAAAACACTACACTGCACTCGACGCGCGTTTCGCCAACAAAGTTGGCATCATTTCTAGATGATGGTTATACCAAAACACTATACTGCACGCACGTCCAGTGCAGTATAGTGTTTTGGTGTTATGTGGAAAATTACGTCAGTGCTATACGAGAAATGAATATTTTTTTAGATATTTAATATTTTTTGAAAAAATTGATTTTGTAGTACCAGTGACTATAGTCACTGGTGGTACTTTATTGAAATGCATATCATCGACTGACAAGCAAAGTTATGGTAACAAGTTTTGGGCTATGGTTAGGCAGACCATCAAGCTTTCAGATTATGTGTAATTTCATATTTTATTATTTACAGGGCGTTCAAAAAAATAATTTGACATTTTTAATTCAAAATGCCATTACATGCACTGTTCACTGATATTATTGATCTCCACTGGCAAGATACTTCTGGAGCAGAGGAAGTCACGTTTGATCCATGAATATTGTTTCCGACGAGATACAATTATCACCATTAAGTTTAATAAAAGAAACTTTCTTTTAATTTTCTTTTAACAGATTTTTCTTCTTTCTGTAAAATTTTAGCCTGTGTCCAATCAACCCGGTGACCGTTATCCTATATACACGTTTTACTAATGTAGACCTATCAACTTGGTAATTCTCAACATAATATTTATGATCGCGGATCCTTATTTGTAACGGTCTAGATGTTTCACCAATAATATTTTATCATATTCACAAGAAATTTAGTAAATACAATTTTTTGAATTTTGATCATTATATGATCACCAATATTATATTGGTAAAACACATGGACCAATAAGGGTCGGCAAAAATAAAAATTATGTTAGGGATTACCAAGTTAATAGGCGAATATGATGATCATAATTATAATTGAGATTTTGAATTAAATTTTTTTTATAATAAAAACCTTCTACTGACGACGAGTTGAGGATCAACTTGAAACGTTTAGAAAAGTGTTTAATTTCTTTTAAATGTTATTATAATACTTTTATTTAGTCGTAATTCAAAATATGATTTGAAATATTACAGAATTTTGTATAAAACCAGAGACTTATACATCTACAAAGACCGTTCACCTAATGTATTTTTTTGAAGTATAGACTTTTTCCTGATTTTATGCAACCATATATACGAGATGACAATTAGCCAATCAAAATCGAGTAATTTCAACCCGGCAAGTTGCGCCCCCACAGTACCAGTAGATTACATGTGTAGGATTCTACTATCGCTTCGCATTGCCATACAGGAATTTAATTTTTCAAGCGTACACGTTTAAGAGAATAGTGCAGTGTTGTCAGACGTAACCTAACGAACGCTATGGATTTAACATAAACATCATTTTAATAATTTTACACGGAAGTATAAATTCTCCTACGTTAATAATTTTATTATTGTATTTATTTAATATTCTGGTAGAATAAAAAGTGCTTTGGCGTTAAACGGCATCCGAGGATCGAACTCGGGACCTTCCGCATAACAGGTAATGCTCTTACAACTGAGCTACCTCCCGACGCTGTTTTAAACTTACTATTTCGGGTAAAATATTTACTACATTATAAAAAAGAAATTTGTATGTATCTTATGCATGCCGTGTACATAAATGAATTCAATAATGTAATAAATAAAAGTAGACCTTATTAGGTACTTACTACACTATTTATACCTCGCTGCTATTATTAAAACCATCATAGTAGGTAGTAGGTACCTACTCGTAATATTAGAAAAATCCAAAAAAATTTATAAAATTGGACACAGTTACAATATCTCCATATGTACAGTTAACAAATAATATTGGGATTAAATAAATGTGTATTGCAAAACTGGTACCTAAGAAAAAAGTATCTATATAACCTAAAACCTCAAAACTAATGCTTCATTTTTCTACGGCATCCTATACAAAAGGTTATATTAAAAAATGTGAGGGAGGACTAAAAGTTCCGGTTTACCAAACCTGCACCAAATATAGATGAATGATTGTCTTTGCCTTGCCGCGAGTCTTTTTTGCGTGTGCGGAAGGTTAGTACAGTTAGTTACATGCGGTGACCCCATGTCTTATAACTTATAAATCTATGGGTGACCCTATCTGAGGACAGTTATAGGTACCTACATGTTTATTGAAAAAATTTACTTTGATGAGCCGCCCATTAAAATGAAATTATTAAAATTTCTTGGATATAAAGATAAGCTTTTCTTATTATGTACGAATAACTATAAGATCAAATACATAAATATTCTCGAATTTTACTAATTATTTGTTCTAATATAGTGGCCCTCATAGAATAAATATTCAACTGCGGCTATAAATAAATAGCAATAAATAGTCACGGCTCAAATAAAAACTATAAAAATGTATAGTTTTTTTAATAATCATATAAAAAATGCACGTTAGTATAGTGTATATAGGTAGTGACTGAAGATTAAAAAAAGTGTTATATTAGTTATATAAGAATAAAATAAGTTACCCCACTCGGGTACCGTTCGGCACTCAAACGTTTACTTACACAGGAGCTCACGCTCGACCTGTAAAGTGTTGGGTGCGATTGATATAGAATGAGAAAAACAAGTGATTATATATTTATGTTTTATTTTATTTTATTTTTTGTAAAAATGCCTGTGGTAGATTATAGTGAGGGTTGCTGTCCCTCGCAATATTGGT
The DNA here is from genome assembly GCA_963924545.1 of Pogonocherus hispidulus. Lineage (NCBI taxonomy): Eukaryota > Metazoa > Arthropoda > Insecta > Coleoptera > Cerambycidae > Pogonocherus > Pogonocherus hispidulus. The sequence goes on from OZ004698.1 coordinate 32,230,727, forward strand.
AACCGAATACTTTTTAAGAAAATGTGTTACAACATTCCTGTGAAATTTGTAGCAATTTTAGCAAATAGAGAAGCCACGTTCTGTAATCTTATCCTATAGTAGCACAAAATCAGGGGTATTAATTGTACCATTTAGAAACATCGTGGATAATTGGTCGTAGTATGAGAAGACATTTGTGTTAGTAAATTTGAGGAATTAGTTTGCCACGAAAATATTGGAAAAACACTAAAAAATCATTTCTTAAATATAACTTTTAGTAATACCTCAAGGTAAAAACTTTCCTTTGGGCTATTTTATTAATTTTTATATCAGAACCTCTATTTATTTTACATTAAAATTTGTTAAGCAAAATATAAAAACCGGGACAGCATCCAGCAAAGTTAATACAAACCATTCAAAATTACATTTGTAATTTTTCTTAATAATAGTATAGATGAATGGTATTCAGATTATTTCAGAGGCCACTTGGATTTAATTTTTAAAATTTGGTATTCTGAGGTTTTTTGGGGATGCTCTCTTTAAATGAAATAATAGCGTCCCTGCAGCTCTTCCGGTTATACCGGAAGTTGACGTCAATTTTGTAATTTTAAGTGGAACACCCTGTATATTATTCAATCCATCAATCCATGCATCCATCAATAACCTTGATCGTATGATTAGAAAGCTTATGCAGCTTATGGATTTAACTCTCTCACTTGTGAATATTGTCGTTCTATATCGTTCTTGATTAAACAACACAGGCTTTTAAGTTAGGATTTTCGATTTTTCGAAAACAGGTAAACTTGATGAAAGTGAGCGTAATACCGACCGAAAGTGACCGAAAGTGTAGAATCCAAAAATGCCATAATATACAGGGTGTCCCATGTAAAAATTCAAGTTTTTATGGCTTGCAGTTGAGCTAATATGGTATTAAATTTTTACCACCCTGTAAGCAACCACCAACCCTGAAGATGTGATTAGAAAGCTTATGAATTTAACTAACTCCTCTGTGATTATGACCGCTCTATCTTGCTTAATATAAAAAACACGGGGTTTTAAACTATAAAATATATACATATAAAAAAAAATAAAATATATCGAAAATGGTTAACTTTAGGAATAGGGAAACTTGATAAAAGTAACACTAAAATCCAAAAATGCGATAATAAACTACTTGAGTGAAGTTACCCATAAAAGTTTTTCAAAATTTCCCATAATTAATTGTTTATAGACTTAGCCATAGAAATTGATATCTCGATCGGAACAATAAAAAAAATTCTACTGCCGCCCCCGGTCCCGGACGTCATTCTGAAATTTTGAAAAAAAAAATTATGCTAGGTGGTCAAGGGAAGTGCCCATTGTCGTCCTATATAGTCAGAAAGACTTGTCCGGGACTGGGGGCGGGACTACAATTTTTTTTATTGAACCGATCGAGATATCAATTTCTATGGGTAAGTCTGTAAACAATTAATTATGGGAAATTTTGAAAAAAATATTATGCTGGGTGGTCAAAGGAAGTGTTTTTTATCGTCCTATATAGTCAGAATGACTTGTCCGGGACCGAAGGCGGCAGTAGAATTTTTTTTATTGTTCCGATCGAGATATCAATTTCTATGGCTAAGTCTATAAACAATTAATTATGGGAAATTTTGAAAAAAAAATCATGCTGGGTGGTCAAGGGAAGTGCCCTTTGTCGTCCTATACAGTCAGAACGACTTGTCCGGGACCGGGAGCGGCACTAGAATTTTTTTATTTTATCGACCAGTAAAGTAATTTCTATGGCTAAGTCTGTGAACAATTATTCATGAGAAATTTCGAAAAAAAAATTATGCTGGGTGGTCAAGGGAAGTGCCCTTTATCGTCCTATATAGTCAGAACGACTCTTCCGGGACCGGGGGCGGCACTAGAATTTTTTTATTGTACCGATCGAGATATCAATTTCTATGGCTAAGTCTGTGAGCAATTATTTATGGGAAATTTTGAAAAAAAATTATGCTGGGTGGTCAAGGGAGGTACCCTTTATCGTCCTATATAGTTGGAACGATTTGTCCGGGACCGGGGGCAGCACTAGAATTTTTTTTATTTTATCGACCAGTATAGTAATTTCTATGGCTAAGTCTGTGAACAATTATTTAAGGGAAATTTTGAAAAAAAAATTATGCTGAGTGGTCAAGGGAAGTGCCCTTTGTCGTCCTATATAGTCAGAACGACTTGTCCGGGACCGGGGGCGGGACTAGAATTTTTTTTATTTTACCGATCAATATAGTAATTTCTATGGCTAAGTCTGTGAACAATTATTTATGGGAAATTTTGAAAAAAAAATTACGCTGGGTGGTCAAAGGAAGTGCCCTTTATTGTCCTATATAGTTGGAACGACTTGTCCGGGACCAGGAGCGGCACTGGAATTTTTTTTATTTTATCGAGACCAGTAAAGTAATTTCTATGGCTAAGTCTGTGAACAATTATTGATGAGAAATTTTGAAAAAAAAATTATGCTGGGTCGTCAAGGGAAGTGCCCTTTATCGTCCTATATTGTTGGAACGACTTGTCCGGGACCGGGAGCGGCACTACAATTTTTTTTATTTTATCGACCAGTATAGTAATTTCTATGGCTAACTCTGTGAACAATTATTTATGGGAAATTTTGAAAAAAAAATTATGGTGGGTGGTCAAGGGAAGTGCAATTTGTTGTCTTATATACTCAGAACGACTTGTCCGGGACCGGGGGCGGCACTAGAATTTTTTTATTGTACCGATCGAGATATCAATTCCTATGGCTAAGTCTGTAAACAATTAATTATGGGAAATTTTGAAAAAAAAATATGCTGGGTGGTCAAGGGAAGTGCCCTTTGTCGTCCTATATAGTCAGAATGACTTGTCCGGGACCGGGAACGGCACTAGAATTATTTTTATTTCACCGCTACAGATAGTAATTTCTATGGCTAACTTTTATGGGTAACTTCACTCAAGTTAATAAACTGCGATGTTCCATTGTAAATAACAAAGTTGACGCCAACTTTCGGTGTAACCGGAAGAGCTACAGGGACGTCATTATATTATTACCAATTTCAAAATTTAATTCCAAGTCGTCTCGGTCTCTGAAATAATCTAATAGGATACTTAGAAACTTTTAGCCGCTCGGTATAGACACCAGTTTCCAAAAGTGTTTCATCTTTTATTTAGGCACAATTTAAACATAAATAATTAGTATGATGTATTTTTGAACATAGTCCTTCCTACCCATTGAATAATTTCAATTTATATAATTTAATGCTGCACTTTTGGAAAACCCCAGTCAGTAATCAAATATTCTCGGCGCGAAACCAAACTATCTTTGTAATGTCCCTCGTAACGAGGAGATTTTACTGTCGCACGTAGATGGCCGATCGCGGCGGCACGATTATGATCTCGAAAAATAAAAGTTCCCACGGAGAGGAGCAAGCAAGCAAACTTTGGAATATCAACCGATATAAAAATTAGCTATTAACAGCGACGAATACCTACCTACAGATGTAGATCTAAGTAGGTATATAAAGTACCTACCTCGCTGCACCAAGGGAACTTATTCGAAAAACAAGAATTTTGTAAAATTGGACTCCATAACAACGTTCTAAAATTCTATTTCAGCGACTAAAATTATCCTCTATAAAATAGTGACATTTTAGTTAGTTAGTTACAAAGCATATATACCTACACTTTGGTTATTACCTAAAAAAAAGCTATAAAAAATAAACGAGATTGTTAAGATACAGAAGCCTAAATAAAACACCAACAGTTCAAACATTCTACGATCTTTAACGGTGTAATTTTTTACACATTCTTTAAAACTATTATACCTATGCAACTAACCCAGTGTAATCAGTGTTTTAGTATAAACACATCAACCCTTCATTGTGTTTACACAAATTACAAATTTATATAGTTCGAGATATTTCCATATACTTTATGCAATATTAATGTAATGTAATGTAATTTAAATACCTACTTTTTTAGTAGGCACAGTAGTATGTATACCTATAACCTTATATCTTCGTTATACGAACACCACAAACAGCAACAAAAGTCCCAAACTTGCAGATTGTGGAGATATTGAGTACATAATTTTTAGACAATGTGTATGCATCACGTCCATATGGCACGAATTCTTAAGAAAAAAAATCGTTATCGACTACGGATCGAACCTGGGACGCTCGGGTGACACGCCATGAAATAATCAAATGTGTTACTAATGACACGCATAAAAATTAGACTTTTGTAGACTACATTTGCAAAACTTTCATTTATTGAATGTTTTAAATTGGTATTATTGTAATTTGATTTTTATAATGTAAGTATATCAAATGCGAAGTATTTGGTAGACAACTATAAGAAAACATATTCACAAATAATATTTCACACCAGTTATGAATATAATAAATCCGGCAACAGCGACAGCACCTATACATGTGCAGTCAACCTTATTTAGCGACATCTGGTATTAAACGGTGGAAACAATTGTGGAGAATGTCCAATTTAGTTCCAATGGACACTCCTGCAAGCGCTGCTGGTAAAATTCCAGCAGAGCCATCTACGAATGGCCAGTAACTTTTCGGCTTCATGTCGCCCATAAAGGTGAAACGTCTTTGTAGATTCTATACGTCTCTGATAAAACTAAAAAACCACTAATGAAATTTAGTTAATTTATCAAATATTAATTTTATTGCATATTATACAGTGGATTTTTGGGGCAAACTTTAGAAGTTTGCGATGCCACTTTCGATCTTTATTTTGAAAACATCTGGTTTCCTGTTTTTTATTATTTTGCAGGTGGTGTAATCCCAAAAGAAACTACAATGAATTATGGAAACGCAGCACAAATAAGTTACAGACATTATGTACATTTTTATATTATTGATACACTTTTAATATTTAATTTGTATGCTTCTGGTTTCCTGCTTTTAGTTATTTTACAGGTGGTGTAATTCCAAAAGAGATTACGATGAACATTGTATATACTTTTATAATGAATAAAAAATAATTTAGTAGCGTTACATTTCCTCTTTCATCCAACTTCAAAATCGTAATATCTAAAAGGATGCCAGAATTACAAATAGGATGCTACTTATTTTATCAATTTTATTTATTTTGATGATGGTTAGTGATATATGGTTTTCGTGATAGACTTAGAAACGGTAGAAGGATCAAATTATGCAGAAGATCCCAACACCTTTTATTAAACTGTTAAATCTTCTGCTTCTATTTTATTTACTCTTGCATATCCCAGAACAAATTACTAAATAGTCACTGTTATAAACTGAGGCTAAGTAATAAGACTATATAATTGATATTAAATTTAATTAATTATTCGTTTTATTTTAGTTATTTTAGTTTTTGGATTTGTTACCAACAATCGGACTTGTGTACTGTGTACCTTGTAGGACCGTTCGTCGGTGATGTAATGTGGATCACGTCTGGCGATCAGATTATCAGATTGCTGAGTTTACTCAGTTAGCGAATCCAGACCGAGGCACGGGAAACGATTGCAAATAGACGGCATTCAGCCTAATCTCCATAGACAGTATATTATTAAAATTAGTACTTTCTGGGAATTTATAATTCCTTATTTTGTTTATGAATTTAATAAAGTATTGTTTACAAATTCTATTTTATCATTAAATTCTGCTCGCTATAAACTAGCTTTGTGCATGTTTTAGGTTATAATTTTACATGGGACAGGTGCCCTACCCAAGATATTATTTTTTCATGTTCCAGTCGAGGTTTAATTGGTTTGTAATGCTCCACAAAAAAGTATTTAAAAACCTATAAATGTAAAAATACACCGTACACATGATTACGTGCTTTTTCTTAAATTTATTATTTAAACAATATTACATTTCCAACTATCTATGTTAAGATTATATGAGATAAAAATTTTTTCATTGTTACTGTTCTCAGAATCAATTATACTACTAAAATATTTCAAGGAAACTCCAAATAATGGTTGTTAAGGTATTTATAGACGAAGCACGTAAATAAACTTTCATAGATAACACTCTCATCACATCACACAAGTGATATAATAAATCATTTTTTATGTTCTTCAAAAAGGGCCAAGTAGTAACATAATTCCAAGATTCGATAGTAAATTCGACAATAAGTTCTACGTTATCTCAATTTCTGACAATAAATTTTCACAGTTATGTTAAAAAATTTCGATTTGAGAATATCAATCTAAAATAACCCATTCAAGATAATATAAACATAATAAAAAAGAAGCATTATGATTTACATTGTCAGCATGAAGTAAATAAAAGAGTACAGTAGTCGTAAAAACTACAAATACGCAATAAAAAGTAGGTATATACTGCCATCCAATCATATAACGCAATATTATACTAAAAACTATGAATTTATAAATTATGAGGTGAAGGTGTTCTCTTTAACATATATACTTTTAATTAGAAACATGGTAGAATGGTAAGAATATTGTTTTAATAATTACACAGAAATACCATTGTTTAATATAATGCACAATTTTCTTCTTGGAATTGGTGTTTCATTCGCTGAAAATTCCCATCTCCTTTCTTAACATTTACCCTGATATATAAAGGAGGATCTCTTATGCCGCCCTAAATGTGGAGAAGGGAAGGATACCCCTATCAACCTCCTAGGGTACTGTGCAGCTTTCGGGAGATTAGACACAGGATTTTTGGCACCGTGGTGCTGCAGAGGGAAGAGATGAGATGCCTACCATGAACCATGATCCTGACGTTAAAAAGTTATATTCAAGGAGGACCAAAGGCGGGCAGTAGACAGGCGATTCAACACCCTTCAATAGGTTAGTACCTACCGAATCAAAATTCAGTAACACTAAATCTCTAATATTTGGCGAGCATGGTGGCTCATTATTTAGTGTCTCGATTATTCAACCCAGAGGTCGTGGGTTCGAATCCCCGTCCCACCAAATAATCTAAGAGTAAACAGTTAAATTGTCTATTCGTAGATTAATGTAAGAGATTAAAATAGGTTGATAGGCTCTCTACCAAATGAGGTTTTCCAGGTTTCCCTCATTCCAGCACTGAATGGTGGTCAGGACCTAGTTACCAACGTAAGTCGTTCCTGAGGTGCCTGAAATAAATAATATTCCGCCCCTCTCCCACACAAGTCGAAGACTGTCTGGCTGATCCTTGTGATTAGAATGCGGAGTAGAGATATTACAATATTATTGTTATTACTATTATTCTATTGTGACGTCTATTATCTTTGAGGAAGAAAATACTAGGTACTTATTTATTTGAAGGAGATGCCGAACCCAACTATTCCACGGCCAATGTGCCCCGACTGGGGTTGCATTACTCCGTGTTGCAGTTTTTCTCTAATAGTGTCCCTTAAATAAAAGACAAATGAAACTAGTGACATATCGTTTGAAAGCTTATTTTAAGGGCGATCACACGAAATAAAAATCCAAAATGACCGCCTTAAGAAAAACAAAAAACGATCGAGAGTTGATATTGACCACAAAAGTTTCCTTGTAAAAATGTGTCTTCATAATGTACAAGTCTAAAACTTGTCAAATGAACGCCTACTGTGTTATTAAAAACACAGTAGGCGGCAGAGGTCGGCAGTTTTTGTTTTTTCCAAATATCGTGAAAACTAAAAAAGACAGAATACAATGAAAAACATATTTGAAATCAGCATAAAATTCTACAAAACTTCACAAATTTAACCGTTTCTGTATCTCTTATAATAACTGAGATATCAATACATTACCATCAGAGTTTTGGACACAGTGTATATAGGGTTCTATCCGTTGGATATTTTCCTTTGGATCCTTTGTTACTTACTTAAATATTAATAAATACAATTTGATTATCATCAATGTTATTATTTTCATTTTGCCACGCTTTTACATAGCAATATTCCAATATAATATAAAATTTTAAATTTTATCCAGATTCAAAAGCGTTTCCATTATACAAGCTTCGACAAAGGTTCCGGGTTTGTACGTTTTTAATGGATGGAGGAAAGCAATTATTTAGTGAAGTAAGCAAGCAACATTTTTGTGAATGCAAAATGACTCATCTTCGTCTAAGTGATCTCGGGGAGTGACAACTTAAATATTTTAGCCTTGATTGCCTAATTTTGAAGATACCTACCAGAAAAATAATTTATTTAGCTCAAATAGGGCATTACAACGCCCCACTTAAAAAAATAAATGATATGTAGGGTGAGTCATTAGTACGTCGATGGGCCATTACTCCCTATATATACCTAACTCAGGTCGGTTCCAAGATAATAACAATTGATGTTCAAAAAGGATTAAATTTGGAAACATAATGTCACGCCCTTCGTAATATTTTTATCTTTAAGTCATCCGCGTAAAGTAAGAAGTTAACATCTAGTTCATCTGCAGTATCATTTAAAAATAAAACGAACAATAAAGGCCCCAGAACAGACCCTTGAGGTACACCAGATGTCTGTATAAATTTTAAACAATTCTAATAGGGCGTCGCTTAGCCCTAGATATTTCAATTTACTCAAAATTAGGCCGTGATCCATTTTATTCCCGATTTTATTAAACGCTTTAGAGAAGTCAGTGTGCGGATAATCTCAACCTGACTTCTCTGATTTAGAGGCTCATCAATAAATTGAGTGCCTACATACTAGGTTAGTAACAGTGGTTCTTCCCTGTACAAACATTATCAAATTTATTGCGTAAATGACATATAGATACTAAAATTTGAAATACTTTAGAAAAGTTACATACAAGAGCAATGGGGAAGTAATTGACAATGTCGTTATGATCGCTCTTTTTAAATGCGGGACAGATTCTGGATTATTTCCACCGGTGTGAAAACAGCAACGGTTTTTCCAGCAACGGTCTTTATATTTTCTAATAATCAGTATTTTTGCAAATCGTAAAGTTTTTCAACGACAATCACTTCAAACGATCTTACTTAAAGTAGGTATAAGCGTTTTTATATATTTTTGTATAATAGTAGGGGTAGAAACTACCCCTAAATATCCAGAAATTAGTTGGAGAATACTGGAGTAGATGTCAGTTAAATTTTTCAACGTCAGCAGTTTCATGTGATGCTACTGAAAAGGAAATAAGCGTTGTTATATATTTCCGGGCGTTACTAAGGGCGGAAACCACCCTTAAGTATCGAAAATACTGATTGAACATGTCAGTTGAATTTTTCGATGCCAACCGCTTTGAATACTGTTACTGAAGTAGAAATAAGCGTTGGCATATTTTTCCGGGTATTAATAAGGGATGAAACTACCCCTAAATATTCGAAATTGCCATGGAAGGCAGTCCAGCAGATGTCAGTTAAATTTTTCGATGCCAGCAGTTTCATGTGATGCTACTAAATAGGAAATAAGCGTTGTTATATATTTCCGGGCGTTACTAAGGGCTGAAACCACCCTTAAGTATCGAAAATATTTATTGAATATGTCAGTTGAATTTTTCTACGCCAACCGCTTTGAATAGTGTTACTGAAGTAGAAATAAGTGTTGGCATATTTTTCCGGGTATTAATAAGGGAGGAAACTACCCCTAAATACTCGAAATTGCCCTAGAATCCAGTCCAGCAGATGTCAGTTAAATTTTTCGATGCCAGCAGTTTCATGTGATGCTACTCAATAGGAAATAAGCGTTGTTATATATTTCCGGGCGTTACTAAGGGCTGAAACCACCCTTAAGTATCGAAAATATTGATTGAACATGTCAGTTGAATTTTTCGATGCCAACCGCTTTGAATACTGTTACTGAAGTAGAAATAAGCGTTGGCATATTTTTCCGGGTATTAATAAGGGAGGAAACTACCCCTAAATATTCGAAATTGCCATGGAAGGCAGTCCAGCAGATGTCAGTTAAATTTTTCGATGCCAGCAGTTTCATGTGATGCTACTAAATAGGAAATAAGCGTTGTTATATATTTCCGGGCTGTTATATATTACTAAGGGCTGAAACCACCCTTAAGTATCGAAAATATTTATTGAATATGTCAGTTGAATTTTTCTATGCCAACCGCTTTGAATAGTGTTACTAAAGTAGAAATAAGTGTTGGCATATTTTTCCGGGTATTAATAAGGGAGGAAACTACCCCTAAATACTCGAAATTGCCCTAGAATCCAGTCCAGCAGATGTCAGTTAAATTTTTCGATGCCAGCAGTTTCATGTGATGCTACTCAATAGGAAATAAGCGTTGTTATATATTTCCGGGCGTTACTAAGGGCGGAAACTACCCTTAAGTATCGAAAAAATTGATTGAACATGTCAGTTGAATTTTTCGATGCCAACCGCTCTGAAGAGTGTTACTGAAGTAGAAATAAGTGTTGGTATATTTTTCCGGGTATTAATAAGGGAGGAAACTTCCCCTAAATATTCGAAATTGCCATGGAAGGCAGTCCAGCAGATGTCAGTTAAATTTTTCGATGCCAGCAGTTTCATGTGATGCTACTCAATAGGAAATAAGCGTTGTTATATATTTCCGGGCGATACTAAGGGCGGAAACCACCCTTAAGTATCGAAAATATTGATTGAACATGTCAGTTGGATTTTTCAATGCCAACCGCTTTGAATACTGTTACTGAAGTAGAAATAAGTGTTGGTATATTTTTCCGGGTATTAATAAGGGAGGAAACTACCTCTAAATATTCGAAATTGCCATGGAAGGAAGAAATTGGCCGGAAAAATATACCAACACTTATTTCTGCTTCAGTAACACTATTCAAAGCGGTTGGCATTGAAAAATCCAACTGACACGTTCAATCAATATTTTCGATACTTAAGGGTGGTTTCAGCCCTTAGTAACGCCTGGAAATATATAACAACGCTTATTTCCTTTTGAATACCATCACATGAACCTGCCGGCATCGAAAAATTTAACTGACATCTGCTGGACTGGCTTCTAGGGCAATTTCGAATATTTAGGGGTAGTTTCCTCCCTTATTAATGCCCGGAAAAATATACCAACACTTATTTCTACTTCAGTAACACTATTCAAAGCGGTTGGCATCGAAAAATTCAACTGACATATTCAATAAATATTTTCGATACTTAAGGGTGGTTTGAGCCCTTAGTAACGCCCGGAAATATATAACAACGCTTATTTACTTTTGAATACCATCACATGAAACTACTGACATCAAGAAATTTAACTGACATCTGCTGGACTGCCTTCCAGGACAATTTCGAATTTTTAGGGGTAGTTTCCTCCCTTATTATTGGCCGGAAAAATATACCAACACTTATTTCTGCTTCAGTAACACTATTCAAAGCGGTTGGCATTGAAAAATTCAACTGACATGTTCAATCAACATTTTCGATACTTAAGGGTGGTTTCAGCCCTTAGTAACGCCCGGAAATATATAACAACGCTTATTTCCTATTGAGTAGCATCACATGAAACTGCTGGCATCGAAAAATTTAACTGACATCTGCTGGACTGCCTTCCATGGCAATTTCGAATATTTAGGGGTAGTTTCCACCCTTATTAATGCCCGGAAAAATATAGCAACGCTTAATTCTCCTTCAGTAACACTATTCAAAGCGGTGGGCATCGAAAAATTCAACTGACATGTTCAATCAACATTTTCGATACTTCAGGGTGGTTTGAGCCCTTAGTAACGCCCGGAAATATATAACAACGCTTATTTACTTTTGAATACCATCACATGAAACTACTGACATCAAGAAATTTAACTGACATCTGCTGGACTGCCTTCCAGGACAATTTCGAATTTTTAGGGGTAGTTTCCTCCCTTATTATTGGCCGGAAAAATATACCAACACTTATTTCTGCTTCAGTAACACTATTCAAAGCGGTTGGCATTGAAAAATTCAACTGACATGTTCAATCAACATTTTCGATACTTAAGGGTGGTTTCAGCCCTTAGTAACGCCCGGAAATATATAACAACGCTTATTTCCTTTTGAATACCATCACATGAAACTGCCGGCATCGAAAAATTTTACTGACATCTGCTAGACTGGCTTCTAGGGCAATTTCGAATATTTAGGGGAAGTTTCCTCCCTTATTAATGCCCGGAAAAATATACCAACACCTGTTTCTACTTCAGCAACACTATTCAAAGCGGTTGGCATAGAAAAATTCAACTGACATATTCAATAAATATTTTCGATACTTAAGGGTGGTTTCAGCCCTTAGTAACGCCCGGAAATATATAACAACGCTTATTTCCTATTGAGTAGCATCACATGAAACTGCTGGCATCGAAAAATTTAACTGACATCTGCGGGACTGGATTCTAGGGCAATTTCGAGTATTTAGGGGTAGTTTCCTCCCTTATTAATACCCGGAAAAATATGCCAACACTTATTTCTACTTCAGTAACAGTATTCAAAGCGGTTGGCATCGAAAAATTCAACTGACATGTTCAATAAATATTTTCGATACTTAAGGGTGGTTTCAGCCCTTAGTAACGCCCGGAAATATATAACAACGCTTATTTCCTTTTGAATACCATCACATGAAACATCTGCTGGACTGGCTTCTAGGGCAATTTCGAATATTTAGGGGTCGTTTCCTCCCTTATTAATGCCCGGAAAAATATACCAACACTTATTTCTACTTCAGTAACACTATTCAAAGCGGTTGGCATAGAAAAATTCAACTGACATATTCAATAAATATTTTCGATACTTAAGGGTGGTTTCAGCCCTTAGTAACACCCGAAAATATATAACAACACTTATTTCCTATTGAGTAGCATCACATTAAACTGCTGGCATCGAAAAATTTAACTGACATCTGCTGGACTGGATTCTAGGGCAATTTCGAATATTTAGGGGTAGTTTCCTCCCTTATTAATACCCGGAAAAATATACCAACACTTATTTCTACATCAGTAACACTCTTCAGAGCGGTTGGCATCGAAAAATTCAACTCACATGTTCAATCAATTTTTTCGATACTTAAGGGTAGTTTCCGCCCTTAGTAACGTCCGGAAATATATAACAACGCTTATTTCCTATTGAGTAGCATCACATGAAACTGCTGGCATCGAAAAATTTAACTGACATCTGCTGGACTGCCTTCCATGGCAATTTCGAATATTTAGGGGTAGTTTCCTCCCTTATTAATACCCGGAAAAATATACCAACACTTATTTCTACTTCAGTAACAGTATTCAAAGCGGTTGGCATCGAAAAATTCAACTGACATGTTCAATCAGTATTTTAGATACTTAAGGGTGTTTCCGCCCTTAGTAACGCCCGGAAATATATAACAACGCTTATTTCCTTTTCAGTAGCATCACATGAAACTGCTGACGTTGAAAAATTTAACTGACTTCTACTCCAGTATTCTCCAACTAATTTCTGGATATTTAGGGGTAGTTTCTACCCCTACTATTATACAAAAATATATAAAAACGCTTATACCTACTTTAAGTAAGATCGTTTGAAGTGATTGTCGTTGAAAAACTTTACGATTTGTAAAAATACTGATTATTAGAAAATATAAAAACCGTTGCTGGAAAAACCGTTGCTGTTTTCACACCGGTATTATTTCCAGGTATCAAAAAAAGTTTTGGTTTGGAATATTAGATTAAAAATAATATGTAGAGGTTGTTAAAAAACTGCAGCATGAGAACAGGGATATTATTAGTGATGTTATTTTATTGACCACGTCATGTAATCGATTTTGCAGTTCCTTTAATGTATCTGGTTTTGTTTTTTGTTACACAGGCTCGATTATTTAAAAACTCCCCAAAAGAAAAATCGAGTGGTTTTATATCAAATCTCTAGTTTGCCAACTTTTGTACGGAACACTTATTTATTCAGATGTATCTGTTGAAAGAGATTTACACAAGTTACGCTACAAGGGTAGCAACTTTTAAGTAGCCATTTCCTATATAGAAACAATGGAAAAAAATTAACCATATTTCTGGTTTTGACGATATACCACAGCACTATTGTTACCATAATAATAGACTCGATTCGAATAATAGTTAATAACAATATTAGATGTATACAAGGTTATTTTTTTTTGGGCGTCTGTTGGAAGTATATCGAGAACGGAAAATTACTTTGATCTGAAAATTTGACAACGTGCATTCTGATACGATCTATTTATGGAAAATATTTTCCAGGTGAAAGTACCGGAAATACTTTGGAAGTTGACCCTAACTTCGTTATTTTAAATGGAATACCCTATATATTGTATCATTTCTGAATTCTACGTGAAATTCTAAACACATTTCATGCAGGATGTCCTATACCTATCCCCAACTGTTTTTGAAATATTGACAGGTGAATATTGATATTTTGCAACTTTGACACCCTGTAAAATCTAAACGGTTTGCACATTCTTATCTTAACTTTTCATAAGCTATCGTTTGACACTAACTTCAGATTTATCTTAAAAATTTTCGATTAAATTTAATCTCTTGGTTAAGTCTGAAATTAGGCAAATTTTTTAATTAATTGGAAATTTTTTATTTTCCAGACGTTTCGGTAACTGATTGTTGCCTTTATCAATGAATTTATCTTAGTACCTCAGCCATATATATTATAATTTCTTGTGATATCTGATATAATAATTGAACACATAAAAAACTGTTCCTACTCCAATATATTTTCTGATAAATCGATATACTCATAGAGTACAACAAATTAATAGCATAACCTTTCTGCTCCACCTCTTCAATTACCTTATTTTGCACTAAATGCAGCTCTCTATACAGGGCGGTCTAAATTAAACATCCTTTTCAGCTTATTAAACTCAAAGATATAGGTAAAATCCAAAAGTTGTTAAATTATGGAAAAATGAAGAAAATCGGGAATAAGCTTCGAAATCAAATTAGGAAGTAGGATACTATTTTTTTCAAATTAGTTACTAACCCAAAAATAACAGAAAATCTACATCTACTATTTTTATTGAAGATAAAACCATATATTAGTACGTCCTGAGATATTATAAAAATCCTCTTAATTCTAAGGAAAAATTAAATACTATTGCCATATTTGAACTTAAGAAGAAAAGAAGAAAGAAAATAGAAACAGCAAGAAAGAAACAATAAATATGTTTAAAAAAAGAACACCATACAAAATATAGCAGATGGCTAGATACCGGAAACAAGGAGAAAAGTGAACTAACAGTGGCATAACTAGGTATAGGTATAAGAGAAAAAAAGAAGAAGACAAAGGTGTATTAGTCTAAGAATGTAGTTTGTTTTGGTTTCTAACTGATTTCAGTCAGACTTCCATTCGGAATAATAATAAAAAAAGAAAATCATGCAATAAAAAATATTTTATTGTCAGTGAATTTATAAGCACAAAGGTACTTCCTCAGGATGGTTAATCAGTAAATCCTGTCAGATCTGCTATAACTTTAACAGTAAAGGTAGTTTCCCTTCCAAACAATCGAAACTAGACCACCCTGTACATGTTAATATTAAGGCGAGCTTGTCCCGCATATATAAGTTCCCGTACAACATCAATTAATCTAACCCGGAAGGGACTACAGACACAAAAATGGCTACGAGCGACAAACTGCATACCTATCTCGTCTTCGAGGCACCTTGCATACGATGTTCGGAAAATAAATAAACTACTCATTTTCACTGATTACTACCGGTAGTACTGGTGATTGAGTCAAAATTATATGTTCTGATAAGGCGGCTCCACAACCTAAAAACTGTGGAATCTACGAGATAAAGGAAGTAAATAGTTCTGTGAAATAGAATTCACATAGATTGATAAGTAGATAGAGCGAAATAATAGCATATGGTATCATGTATCGATTCCCTAACAAAACATTTTTAAGATATGTAAAAACTGCCTGGAACAGATCAATGTTCTAGTTCTGATTGCGATGTTTAATGGATAACGAGAAATGGGAGAAAATCCCTTGTATATGAAATAATAAATTTAGAGACAGAAAGCTGAAATTTTGTATCTGGAATGATGATGTAATTATACTAAACGATTTTTCTAAATAATATTTTAATGAATTGTAAGGGTATCTACTCTATCCTTGATGGTAAAACATCATCATTTTTTAAGTGCTGAAAGTAGAATTCATTTTTTAGTAAACATTTTTTGTCAATGTTATCAATGCCCTCCGCTACGGCTCGGAGCCCCGCCCGCCCTTCGAAAAGGTGTAACGGCGGCGTAAAAAATATATTGCTGTCATAATTGTTGTAACAAATTAATACTGTAGAAGATATTTACTTTTGTAAGCTAAAATGATGAATTTTACAGACTGCAAAAATAAACGTATTAATTCCAAACTTTACCTGCAGAAAGAATAAAAACTATGGACAATGAAACAGAATAACTAAACACTAATAATGCTAATAGATAATTGGAATTAAACAGTAAAATAATAAAAAAAAAAGTTTCCCCAGCGTGATTCGATCTTCAGCATTACGATGTTTGAAATCCTGCAACTTATACCATTACGCCACCGCGTCACTCGTTATTGTTTGGCGCTGAGACACTTAAGTATGTAAACTGTACGTGTTAACCTGAAAAATTAATTTTTACCGATATTCCAATTGGAAAAGCATTTCGCTTCAGTATTTTGGTAATCAGTGTTTGGTAGTTAATACTATTGATTTCGTTAGCAATATTTCTCAGAGGAAAATAACTTATCTTAAGTTTAATTAATTTGACAGTTTTCGTAGGAGGTGCTTGTTGTTAGTTCAATCTCACATCGGCAGATAAAATGAGACGGACGCGACTCGAGATTTTCGAAGACAAAATAGACGTAGAAAGATTCGAAGTACGGTCTCGAAAAACATCTCAAAGGATTAGAGAAAGGACGGAAGTTTCGTGTAAAGCGGTTCTCGAAGCCGCAAAAATTAGAAAAGGGGTCGGGGGTGTCCCGCGAAAAGTCGGGATTTCAGCAGGCGTGACGGGGCCATTAGGCGCGAGAACAAACGCTGGTGCTTGTCGCATCTCTCTTGTCGAACGGCGATCAACGAGAATTTTGTAGAGGTTTTTTGAAAACGCGTTTAAATTGGGAAAATGCGTAGGAAATGGGACGAAAATACGCCTAGGCATAGGAGAAAGGCTTGGGAAGCGATCCCCGCTCGGAGGTGATAGCTAGAAACGCCCCGAGACAGAATCGACGCGTTTTAATATATATGGATTATATAGATACGTTCGAAAATATAATAAGTAAATTCAAGTTGAGACAGTTTCTAAACTGTGGAAATTATACACACCTATACTTGCTAAAACTCCGGACCATACTATTATCGCCCTGAAATGCTTTCTGAAATGAACTGCCTAAAGCGTTTTGATGTTACAATGAACTACTTAATCTAAACAAATACTGACCAAAAAAGTTAAGTTAAGGTTTTGTTTGTCGGCCAAGAATGAGTAAATGACTGATAATTGATAATTCTAGATCTAGGAATCACCCGAAACAAAACAACTTATAAACACAGCCAAGGAACTTTAGGGATATAGAGAGAAGAGAGAATAATCTTGTTAAAAAGATCATTGCGTGAGTAAATTTCTTAGTCAACGACAAGTCACATTTATTTTTATTATAGTGATATACAGTCTTGTGATAACTTAAGTATTACAAATATTGAAGGTGTGTATAGCCATCACCAGATCTGATGCGTCTAGAATAGCTTAGCTAAATAGCATTTTACATATTTTGGAGTATTAAAAAAGGCGTAGGTATTGTTTTAATTTTATATTTATAGGGTGTTTTCTGAAAAGAAATCTAGTACTGCTAAAAATTGGCACTAGCCTTCTGCCAAGGTGTGTAAATTACATAGTTTTTAACAAATGACAGTGCAGTTTAACAATACAATTTTAATCTAAAAAATAAAGCCTTTTGATATATGAAGAGATATTTATTTCCAACTCGATTTCCAATGATGACTCCATGACAATGATTCTCCATTTTTAAGAATTTGCCTTCAATCAAGTAATATATCTCTCCAAAACGGCTATTTAAAGTAACAAAGCATATTCCAGTATTACTGAAAATGGGACATAAGTGAAAATATTTCATTACCTCTACAAACGCTGGTATACCAATTCTCAATTTGGATTCGTTTTTTTCAAAGCGCCTAACGAAAACTCGTTGAGAGGCACCTTATTGTATTACTGGGTTTGGCACTAAAAATTCAACTTTTTAGATACCTCTATACCTAAAAACTTTAAGGTATTATATCCGGATAACGTTACTGCAGAGGTACGAAACAAGTGGGAAGTGATACTTAACAAACAAAACATTAAACTAAAAGTGATTTGATGATGAATTTTCTATATTATGTTGAATTATATATATTTTTATGTTTAAGTATGCATTGAAAGGTGGGGTTAATGAAAAATGAGTTATTTGGAAAAAACATTTTTAATTTCTTACGATTAAATGTAAAGTATATCTTATGAAAAGTGTAATTTATGGCAAAAAGAGTAGTGCATATGATAATTCGAGGATATTCAAGGCACCCGAAGATATGCGTTTAGCGATTAGACTTCGCATTCACACATATTCATAAAAACGCTTACAGGATTGTTCTTATGTATATGCAGAAAGTCATGCTCTTATAACTATTACAAAAAAAAAATACTTCTTCAGTGTCACTTGAATAACATCAGTTGCAAGAATTGTAGGTTGAAGAAACACGTACTTCTACAAATACAAAATAAAAATATTCCTAAATGTTTTTAAGATAAACATGCATTTACAATAAACAAAACGTGACAACGACGTGTCTTACGTCAGCTGTGCAATAGTCAAAATATTTTTTTTACGTAGGTATGTCTACTTTGAATAGAAATTTAAGACGAAATAATATATGATTTATTTATTAAATATAGATGTCCTTTATGAAATAAAGGACATCTCAATATTTTAGCAATTTTTAATTACCCTTATACACTATGCGAGGAGTTGATACTTTCTGTGAGTACATTACTATTCAAAATTGGTGAAAATTTAAAAATGATTTATGGGTGTTAGTGACGCTAACGTTTTTACTTATACAGTGAGGACATAAAGTTCGTCCCCCCCCCCCTCTAACTTTTGAACCACTGGGTAGATTGTGATGAAATTTGGAACGATAATATATGACTAAATTCTGCATTTTTTGACATATCAATGACAGCTCTGAATGTCAAAGTGACAGCTGGGCGCGCAATAGGAAAATTTTTTTAAATGGAAATGGGGGTCGAGTGCTATTTTTATGCTCAAAACATCCCCCAAATTTTTTTGAACATTTGGTTCAGTAATTTCCAAATAAAAACCAGTAATATCGATTTCTGTTTACAAATTATTGTAAATTATTGAAAGCAGAACAAAAATTAAAAGGAAACAAATAACAATAAACCATCCCTAGCCTAAAATAACCTAAATTAAAAAATTATGAAATAATTTAAATTAAACCTAAAAAAAAAAAAAAAAAAAATTTAGAGGCAGAAACAAATTTAGAAAACACGTGTTACTTCAAAAGATGTTGAAAATGACCTCCAAGAACCTCCTGACAAATAAATGTTCCATGGGTAAGTTCTTTTATAAAGATTATGTGGTAAAAAGATTATGTTATAAACTGATTTATTTGGAAATTACTGAACCAAATGTTCTCAAATTTGTAGGATGTTTTAAGCATAAAAATAGCTTCAAAATGAGTCCCCACTCGACCCCCATTTCCATTTAAAAAAAAATTCCTATTGCGCGCCCAGCTGTCACTTTGACATTCAGAGCTGTCATTGATATGTCAAAAAATGCAGAATTTAGTCATATATTATCGTTCCAAATTTCATCACAATCTACCGAGTGGTTCAAAAGTTAGAGGGGGGGGGGGGGGGACGGACTTTATGTCCTCACTATATATTTCGATGTCATACTTGGTACAAAACTTTTTCTGTACCAAAAATGCCTTTATAATATTTATATTATAATTCATTGCCAATATATATATGTAAAGTAGTTTACATATCCAATATAGATTTGGACAGTTTTGACATTTTTAGTCGTCGCTAACCTTAGTTGTGAATTTCACACTGGCTGTTAGATTGGTTTGTTGTGCTGTGTTGTGATGCAGCCTGAACACATTTTTGAGGTATTATTATACAACGTGACTGTCTGATGGGACGAATATACGTATCTACTAAGGGCGAATGTGCATGTGAGAATATTTGGGTTGTACTGACTGACCCTATAAGTTCAAACTCATCAGACTAATTTAAATGGTATATCGAAGGTCTAAAACAATATCATACGTTGGTTTTAATTGTAAAATACTGACCAAAACAGCTTTTACATGTAGTTGCTTCAAAGTTGACTGAAAATTTTGAAAGACCGCAGAGCAAAATTGCATACTGCCTTAAAGAAATAGATTCTCCTTTCAGTTCTTTCTGTAGATGGTGATTATACAAGATCTGGCATATATTTTCAAGGTTAACAAAACAATAAAACAATAGGTTTTCGAAACTTGATTTAGAATCTATCCACACATGTATTTGATACCTAGATAACACGACAGTGACGAGAGATACTAGAAAATTGTTCACATTTTTGTGCTATTCTTAATTAACATTTAGACCAAGTGCGTCATACATATATGTAATATTCTTTTTTTGAAAAGTTGACAACTGATACTAACACCTTGGTGTCAACGTTCATTGTTAGTTATAAATATGGCAATCATGGTCGATGTTACTATGTGGAAGTCTAGCAGAATAATTAATTATTACCCGCATGTGGGTCTCCGTCATGCTATCTTTGCCTTTTCTGACCTTTTATATTACTCCAGGTAAAAATGAAGGCTCCTGTAGGTATTTCCTGTCTCAGTAGCTATCTATTTAAATTAATGTAACATGTGATTAACTTCAAAAAGTGTCACAGGGACAATTTTCCGAATATTTTCAAAATTTCGATACTGCTACAATTCAATGTTATTTTGGGGTATTTTCTACACAGAAATTTATTTACTCTAGAAACCTCTGTAAACCGACTTAATACCTAAATGTATTTCCATTTATTTTCTAAATAATGTTGATAAGTGATGGTTGCTGGATTTACCAAACATGAAGCTGCCTGCAATGGACTAAATAAATATAAGGAAAACAATTAAACAAAACAAGTTTGTTAAATTTTTTCACCACCGAAAAATACACTAACATAAATAAGAAACATAAACAAACATTTTTAAAAAAATTTAAACAGATTAATGTTCGGTTGAAACACTAGGACTTTCTCAACTTTCCTATGAAAATGATTAGATAAGAGTTACATGTATTCAATTGTTCATGAACGCATACTCTTCATTAGTTTTCCAACGGAAGTATTAAAAGTTAACAGTTTTGTCAAATTAAGCTGTGAATCCACTTTGAAATTATTTATGGCACAGATTTCTATTCAACAAAATAAATAACGGGACGTTACGTTGCAGTTTTGCATCAAAGCGGTGTCAGTGACACGGCTCTGATCTCTCTTTTTTTTTGAGACACAATGCTATTTGTATTTAAAAGAAATTTAGTGTTACAATCTATTTCCTTTAAATGCAATTAATACAATTGTTACAATGTTACCCTTCTTACTTTTATCTGCTAAGGAGTTAATAAACATAAGTTAATTAAGCAAAATATTAAAGAAAGGATATTTTAAACATTAAATAGTATGGAATCATTTTATCCATGCTTGCTGCGTAGTTCACTGACGCAATTTTTAACGTCGTACTGACAATGTAAGGTTAATTTAACAGCAGCAATTTTTTCCTTAATTATTAATTAATAGGTATTATGTGAAAGGGCAAATCCATGTTTGATTCATGGAATACTGCAATTGATGCAGAGATGGATTATTTTTTATAAACTTCCTCACATGGATAAAATTTAGAATATAACGCACGAACGAAATAAATTAATAATAAATAAAAATGAAAATGAACAGTTTTTAAAAATTCTCTTGATTTTCCTGAATCATATTATTTATTTGAGCCGGTGGCTCAGGGTTTAGTGTCTCGATCGCTCAACCCAGAGGTCGCGGGTTCGAATCCCCACTCCACCAAACAATTTTTAATTAACTTGTTTACTCGTAGATCAGGGCTTGTTCGCAGGGATGGGGTGGCAACCATCCTGGCGATGGCCTAGGATGGGTAAAATGTCAACTTGGTGTTAATGTGAGAGATTAAAATCAGTTGATGTTTGACTGTCCCACTAACTAATGAGGTTTTCCAGTTTCCCTCATTCCAGCACTGAATGATGGTAAGGGCCTACCAACGTAAGTGGTTCCTGAGGCGCAAATGCGGGCCGCGAAACAATACTCTACCGCCCCCTCTCCCACACAAGTCTCAGACTTTCGGGCTAATCCGTATGATTAGAATGAGGGGGTAGAGATATTATTATTATTATTATTATTTACTTGAATTCGTAGAAAATAATTCAATTTATAGCAAACAAATCAATATTAGAATGTCAATGATGGATTGGATCTTTAGCTTGACTCCTATCACCTGATCAAAAACCTAATACCTAAGTTGTTCATTTTTTAGAGGACCACGGCAAAATATTGAAGAGAACTTAATGAGACACTTCTTTTTGTAATTACATATTTTCAACGAAATATTAAAAAATGCAATTTAAAAAAATAAGTCTTGGTTTTGTAATCATAATTGTTTATATTGCAATTATAATAACTGTTATTCAACAGACAATGTCATAATAATTAACAACAAAATTTGATAATTTCTAAGAAAATGTTGTCCAACAGCTTTACTTTGGCACATTCTCTATATTATGTATAGTAAAAAAAGTACTGAAATAAGACTACCCAATTTTTCATATTGGCTTTCAATATCCCAACGCATCCATATAACGATGTCGGACATAAAAACGAGCGGGATACATGGATAGATATAAGATATAATTCTAATTTACTAAGTGCCTATTCTATCGTATTTATACACCTACATGTGTTGATTCTATAAAATTGCAGCCCTAAGTATAAAAATTCTGAAGACCAGTTTATATTATAACCCAAAATAATATATTTTATCTAGAAGTTAACATTGTTTTTATGTCTTTTATTAATGTTGTTTTATTATAAACTTACCTTTACAAATGAACAATTTGATCTATTTTATACATCAATTATTCAATTTTGACTTGGTGTTGTAAAGTGGTTTTCACGGGTCTAAAGGACTGAATATATTTTCGGTTTTAGGCAGTAAGTGTCGTCAGTAAAGCTCCGGTTTTAAAATGGTGTTATTAGAATATAGTAGCCATCCATGTATATTAAAACGCGTCGATTCTGTCTCGCTGTAAAATCCGTCGCCGAATCGACAAACTTTGTAAGTTATCTCCTCAGAGGTGTAATCGCGAAGCGATCCCCGCGGGCGACCGAAGGTTGCCCCCAACCTTTCTCCTATGCGTAGGGGTATTTTCGTCCCGTTTCCTACGCGTTTTCCAAATTTAAAAGCCTTTTGCAAAAAACCTCTACAAAATTTTCGTCGATCGTCGTTCAGCGAGAGAGATACGGCTAGCCCCGGCGTTTGTCCTCGTGCCTAATTGCCCCGTCACGCCTGCCGAAATCCCGACTTTTCGCGGGACCTCTTACACCCTTTTTCTAATTTTACGGCTTCGAGAACCGCTTCACGCGAAAGTTCCGTCCTTTCTCTAATCCTTTGAGATTTTTTCGAGACCGTATGTCGAGTTCTTCTACGTCTACTTTGTCTTCGAAAATCTCGAGTCGCATCCGTCTTAACTTCTTTCTCATTTTATCTGCCGATGTGAGATTACACTAACGAGACAAGCACCTCCCACAAAAACTGTCAAATTAATTAAACTTCAGATATGTTAGTTTCCTACGAGAAATATTGCTAACGGAATCAATAGTACCGACTGCCAAACACTTCTGATTACCAAAATACGGTAGCGAAATGCTTTTCCAATTAGAAAATCGGTAAAAATTATTTTTTCAAGTTGGCTACAGTTTACATACTTAAACGTCTCAGTGTAAACTTTTAACAACAGGCGCGGTAACGCAATGGGAAAGTCGTATAGGATTCAAAACGTGATGATGCTGATTTCGCGAGTTCAAATCACGCTGCAGGCAATTTTCTTTTTTTTACTTTTTAATTCCAATTATTTATTAGTATAGTGTTTAGTTGTTCTGTTTCATTATCCGTAGCTTTTATTCTTTCTGCACCTAAAGTTTGGAATTAATTCGTTCATTTTGGCAGTCTGTTAAATTCATCATTTTAACTTAAAAAAGTAAATATCTACAATATTTTTGGTCTCATTGATAAAATTGATAATCATGTTTACCGAAAAATAAATTCTACTTTCAGCACTTAAAAAATTATGGTGTTTTACCATCAAGAATAGAGCACCCTTACAATTCATCTAAATATTAAGGAAAATCGTTTAGTATAATAACATCATCATTCCAGATACAAAATTTCTTTAATATGTATTTTATTTAAAATAATATTATTCTAGATGCTTTTGTCACTCGAAGGCTGACACCAAGCCGCAGGCCTGGACCCCCGGTAGGGCTAGAAATGGGAACGAAATAATTTAATATGAAGAAATCCTCAAATATTTTGTATTCCTTGTCAATTCCTAACATCAGTGAAATATAGGTTATTGCGAAAATCGACTAAGTGCCTTTTTATCTATGTTTATCAATAGAGGTCGCCATTATTTATGAATTATTTGCTATAGTATTATTTGTGTAATAGTCTACACAAATATTTGTGTTCGTTTCGATAAAATCTTTATAGGGCGTGTAGATAAAAATCGTTCTATCAATCTGAGCTCTTACTATTTATAATCTTTTTTATGGTATGCATCATTATTGTTCTACACAGAATATCCGCAATTTTTTTTATGGGTATATATATTTATATATACAGTGGGTGCTACAATTTCGATGCTCAACATGAGGATCTCAGTAACCATAAGATAGTTCAATTTGGGCAATGTTGCCCAATTAAGTACTGATCAATACGACGAAGAGAAATTTCGCCTATCTTCCTTTCTGTTCAAAAGAACTTCAATCTGTCCCTGAATTCCATATCTCAGGGAAACTTTTTGCTGAAGTTGGAGTTGCATCTAATTTTCATTTAACATCAATTACTTCAACAAGAAATCAGGCGGTGCCATTTTGGGAGACCGCGTTGGCATTCCATAACTGTATAATTCCAAATCCGCGTTCCAAGAAGTTCTTCGTGTAAAAAATTTTCGACAGCTCTGGTGTTGGGTGGTGGCGCTCCATCCTGCTATAACCAGAGATGAGACAGTCTGGCTAACGAAATTCCATTTAGAAATTCATCAAGTGTGGAATTTAGGAAATTTAAATATCTTTCACCGTTTAAACTAACTATGAGTAAAAAGGGACATAAAATTTTATTTCAGTACAACTTTGCCCAAACGTGAAAGCCAGTATTTGGTTTATTATCTGCCTGGGATTGTCAATGCTCCATTAGTATTAATTTTTTCGATAAAATACACTACATTTGTAAATTAGCAATCATCTGACCATAATGATATTTAAAGAATTATTACCTTCAATAATTTACAATTAATATTTTTTATCCTATTCTATATACAGTTGCAGTTTAATTTTAGTAGCTACCGCTTAGGTCTAACTCTCATTGTAAATAGAAAAATTTAAATTCATTTATACATGGCACATGAACTTATATCTGCTTATATCACTCACCCGTGAGAGCCAGCAATATTCAGAAGTGGGTAACTCCCGTACTACATCAGGAAATGTTAATAATACTCAAGAAACGTTCACACAGGTTGGACTACCGGGCCCAGAGCAAAACGTAGTACATATTTATTAGCACAGAGAGTGAACTTGATCTTATTCAAATGGTCAATATCTCGTGTGAAACTGTTTCCTTATAGGGAAATTGAATATTAAAAGATGAAATGGTAAGTAACGAGTTTCACAAGAGTCAGCCAGCCTAGCCGGTTAGTTTTTTACGGGAACGGTACGCAGCAAACTGGAAAACGAGTTGCATTTTCTTGTAATTATTTATGCGTTCTGTAGAGTCTCACAGTAGTTCCTTACGTAACAGCATCCTATTACCAGTGGCGGATCAATATTTTATTATAATTACTCTGTAGATAAAATAAAGTAGATAGCGCTTTTAGCAGTGGCAGGTTACGATAGATAGACATCTCTTATTAAGAATGGTTAGCATAATCAATTCGTGGAATTGAACAGGTTTTTCTGTACATAAATCTTGTACCTTTATTTAATTATAAAAATCTATCCACACCAGTTAAGATAAATAGTTCTGTCAAAAATCTGGCTTAAACTAAATCTCTATAATTAAAGGGAACCAGTAATGTTTGCATCAGTTATTCTGATTATATTTGCACATAATGGGAATCTTCTACAACCCTTAAATTCCAAAATTCTAAAAAACGACAATTCCAACAGTAAAACAAAAATCAATACAAAAACCCACTCCTAAATAAATCATCCCTTAAAATTTTTTCCTAAACTTACCAAATATCATCCTACCCGAAATAATAAAAAAATCCAAAAAATCACCCCTAACCAAAAACCACCCTTATTTTGTCAAACCTCCTAAATCGACCCAAAAACTATCCTACCCTAAACAATAAAAAATCCGCCATACCAACCCTTACATAGCAAAAATTCAAATCCCAGCCCCAATATCCTTCATAAACAATAAAAAATCCATAGTCCACTACCCTGAAACCCACCCACCCCATCCCAGCACTACTCTACAAAAGAAGCCATAGACGCCCAAACATTTACAAACACAGCACATCCTGAGGCAAGCACCAGAAGGTGGAGAGCCTCATGGAACCGGCACTCACGCCAGTCCACCCGTCGTTAGGATTATGGGAAGTACACCATGTACCATGTAGCAGTAAAATATTTTAGTTCTTGAAGTATCACACGTTAATTATACAGGGTGGATCAATGAACAGGTTCCACCCCATTTTTCCACCTCTACAGCGGTGTGCTATTTTTTTAAATTGGACTAATAGTTTAGTAGATTAGGCAATTAAAAAAGAAAAAAAATGTATTTTAACAATTTTAATCACTATCAAACTATCGAACAATTTTACAAAACTTATAGATAATTCTAGGTAATGGGTACCTTATGCTCATCTAACGAACCGTTCAAAATATTTGGTTCTTTACTCTAACATTGTCTAACATCTGGTGTTATCCTTTGACACTTCTCGGTTATGTAATCCTGTATGTAGATCTTGGAGAGAAGCTGGCTGCGTAGGATAAACTCTAGATTTTAAGTGACCCCATATAAATAAATAGAGGAAAGGAATGGAATCCCAGGAAATTGAATGGATCCTCAGGAAAGATCTGGGGATCTATTCAACGGGTCCTCTTACGACCAATCCAATGGTATCTAAACGTTGCATTTAGGAAGCGTCGAACGGTTGCCGCATAACGTGATGGAGCTCCGACTTGCTGGAAATGTTTGATCTTCCGATAAGTTAGCATCTTCGGCAGTTATCTCTGTTATCCTGGGAACAATACTTGTTCTGTTCTGTTCAATACTGTTAATTTAGATACATCTCTCAAGTTAAATTGCCTGGTAAAAAGAAGGGTCCAATTAAGTTGTTGCCTAGGATACCTGCCCAGATATTAACTTTTTCAGGATGTTGGGTATGGAACTCTGAATAAGTGTGGGTTTGAGTCACTCCAATATCGACAATTCTGTCGGTTGACTAATCCATTTAGAAAAAAAGAGCATTCATCTGAAAAGCAGATATTTTACAGGAAATTTAAATTACCAATAGACCGCTCACTCATTTTTTCTACAAATCCCAATCACCGGTCAAAGATCCTCATTAAGTTCATGGAGCAATTGTATTTTGTACGGGTGGAACTTGGGTGCCTTCAAAATTCTTCTCGCTCTCGTTCGAGGTATGCCCGAAACTTCAGACAATAGTACTAGTTCCTAGTACTTAACGTATTATCTCTTGTAATGTGTCCTAAAACTACAATCTGTATCCCTTCATTCAGAATGACAAGAAATGATTGTTGATGTTTTTTGTTTCCACTGTTCCTGTTTCCAAAAAAACTTTTGCATTACTTCCCTAACAACAGTATGACACATTTGTATCCGTCTTTTATTAAATATCGGTGCCGTTAGCGTTCACCGTTTTCGGTGAAATACTCACTTAGTATTTCCTCGTAGTTTTCGTTGCAATCCGAATCCTTGTATTTTGATTCTAACTGTGTTAGACAAACGACGCCAAATTTTGCTCTGTAATTCAGCGCCTGCCGTGACATATTGCCAGGAAAATGGCAATTTTGGGTTAATTTGTTTTAGTCCTTATTAAAATAAGGGGTTTGCAGATGGAGGATCTAATGATGTCCTTACTTACTATTCGTAGTTATTTGCTATGTAATTTAAAGTTATGAACCGTTAATACAATAAAATACCGATTCGCTATTGATACACTTCATACACATAATTGCGCGAATCATTAACCATCATTGAAAGCCTACGAATGTATTTACGGCACTTTGATCTAAATCTCGAGTTATTTAAGAAAATAAAAGAAAGGAAACCACACCTGCTACATTTATTTTAGTAGAGACATACTTGACTACCTTAATTTTCATAGATATCCTCTAATCCACCTACAACCGTAATAAATTAAAGATCTGAAGTCGAGTTTAAACTGATGGCTTCACACCTGGACGTAAAATCAAGTGGGGACGTGTTTACTCAGAATGCTGCCAACATTCTTCATGGTTACCACCCTCCTTAATGGCGGAAATTAAAATTAAACAGTTTATTTATAAAATGCAATTGTAAGAGAAAAGTACAATTTAAAAAGATTATCGCCAACAGGTTTGATCATGACGAAGAGGATTAAGTAACTTGACGAAAAATTATAAATTATATAAGTAATAATTATTATACAGGGTCTTTCAACGAAAACGTAACCCCTTCCCTATAATTATAAAATCGAAAAAAAAAATTATAATTCGCCGAAACCTGTGGATTTCTGTTTTTGGGGGGAGAATTATTGACAGTCAAGCCAACTTAATGTATATCATCGCCCTAAGCAACCCAAACTCTAACATTTCAAATGGAACTACACCACTTCTAACACATGATTTTAAAGCCCTTTTTTGCGAATATTTTAATGAGCGAGTTCTACTGAACCCAAATCTTCTCTATAATAAGTCTTTTTCAGAAGCACCTACATTTATGTTGAATAGCGAGGTGACTATACACAATTGTCGCTATTCGAGTAATACTAATCCCCATTTAGTCAGGAAATTTCATACTCAGACTGCTCAAAAATGTAACTTTGAGCCGGAATTTGGTAAACCATCTTGTTGCACCGTTTTTTATTCAAGGAAATCTCGATGGGAAACACCTATTTAATTATTAGAAGACACGACTGATCCTATGATAACAGAAATTTTAGAGAGTGACGACAAATTAATAGAAAATTAAATAACTTTCATTGGATTAGTAGAAGAGGTCCCGTCGAATGGTCACCAAGATCACCTGATCTATCCCCTTTTCCCCACAGGACTTTTTCCTGTGGGGCCATTTGAAATCGCGAGTGTACGCCACGCAGCCTGGAACACTAGAGATGTTCTGTCAGAGAATTGTGGAAGAATACCGATTAATAAGACCGGATGTCTTTAGTATTGTTCGAACAGAATTTGAAAACAGGCTGTATTATTGTTTGCAAGTTAACGGTGGTCATTTTGGACTTGTATATTGGGTAATACTTGCAATTAAATAAAACTTGTTTTGGTTTTGCTTCAGCTTTTTTAATTTGAGACTGTCTTTTTTTTGTAAACTGAATGACACATCAAAAAAAGTAATGTGGTTGTGTAGTAGATAAAAATCTTATTTATTATTGGTGGGCATTTCTGTAGAAATTAGTACGTGATCATCGGCTTATCAACTTTTCGTTTTTAACTAATAATTGTGTCCAATCTCAACCGATTTCCAAAAACGATGGACCAGTGTATTCGCAATGGAAAGAGCTTTTAAATGTGTGTTAGAAGTAGCGTAGATCCGTTTGAAATTTTAGAGTTGGGGTTGCTAGGGGTTAGGGGAATTAACATATCAAGTTGGCTTGACTGTCAAAAATGCTCTCCCCAAGAACAACAATCGACGGGTCTCGGCGAATTCAATTTTTTTTTGGTTTTGTAATTATAGCCTCCCGAAAACTTGACCCCCCCCCCCCGGTCAAGTTTTCGTTGAAAGTCCCTGTATTATTGCACAAAACACACACATTGTATTTTGATAAATTCGGATGATCTAATTTCTATGTTTCAGGCTTATACAATTTTTCTCTTGTATAAATATTACATCTACCTAGGTATCATGTAAACTTTGATTAAATGTTGCTTGAAAACTTAAAACTTATGTTTTTATATATAAGAGACAAGAGTTTAATACAAAAGAATATTGTAGGTACTACATAAAAGGATTCTTAAGATTTTTTCTATAATATAATATGGATATAATCGAAAAAATAATCAGCTAAGAATTTATTCTAAAAATAAATTTATTGTAAAAGAATAATTTTTTAATTAAGGGACAATAATACTTAATCCACATGCTGTATATTTTGGCAGTAATATTATTCATTAAAATAACCAAAATTCAATATTAAATAAACCTAGCTGAAAAAAACAAAAATATCCACGAACAATTTCCTCTTGCAATGAAAAGCGGCGAACCTTGTCAGCAGCTTAAGTTTTGTAAAACCATTAATTTTATTACGCTTTTTCTTATTTCATAAAAGTAAGCCCAATTTAATTGATCCTTAAAGTTGAATGCCTACTTAAAGATATTAAGAAGATATTAGCTACTGGCAACCCAAACTGAATAAAAAAAGTTGCAAATCACTCAACAAAAACTTAATAGCCTTTTAAAATTGTAATTAAGTTAAATTATCTACGGTACAAATCAATTTTAACCTACACCTAAAGACGTAAAAGACCCCTCGACAGGTACTTTATATATTGGTAGTTTAACAATTTTAGTAGTATCAGTGTTACATGTAAGTATACTAAAAAAGCTACGCACGTAACTTTACCAAGGCGATTTTTTCATAGTAAAACACCCACTGATGTCGAGTTCTGGGTTAGAAAAATGTTATTTTTGTCACCTGCACAGAGATAAAAAAGTTTTTGATTTTCATTTTTTGATAAAAACTTCTATCCTGTCAATTATTATTAAAACCATTATCGATTAAATCACGCTACACACAATTACCGGCATTGGCAGCACGTAATCAATTCATTATAATTTATTTTGGGATTACACTACCAAATATACACCACAAATTGCAAAATAATAAAAAACAAGAAACTAGATGTTTTCAAAATAAAGATCGAAAGTGGCAAGGCAAACTTCTAAAGTTTGGCCCAAAACCCACTGTATAATGTAATAAAAATAAATATATGTCAAATTAACTACTAAATATGTGAGATTTGAATGATCCATCATTAAAAATAAGAATTAAGCCAAAAAGTTAGCTAAGAGATAAATTACTATCAAATATTATGGTTCAATAAAGTTTTGTATTTCCTCGTTACCCCTATATCCTAGGTATGCAAAGGAATAACCTCATTATTTTTAAAATATGTCGCAAACAACTACTTTGTGTACAACAGGCACCGACCAACATTGAATTACAACGGCATATCTTCATATAACTTCAATTTATTGTCTTTAATACATTTTTATTTTTAATAGTGTTATCTACATTTTGTAAATAGTGAAATATTAAATAAACCAATAAATAATATTAAAAATATAGGTACTATAAAAAAATGTAAAATAAGGTTATGATGTTAAATCTGACACTCTTGTTAGCCTCAGGTTTGTTCCAACTCGCCGTTTTGTATCGTTCAGCAACCGTTAGTTAGTTTGGCACTGTTTGGTGACTGGAAACTAGTTCAGTTGGAAAGGACTGTTAACTTTCTAGATCGAGAAATTTGTGTGCTTTTGTTCTGTGTCCTGTGATTTCTCAACAGCATTTGTTTAATTAAGTTTTGTAATGTTGTTAAATTTGTAAATAATTACCTACTGTTCTTAACTGTTATTACTTTTCCTCTAGCTACTCTTCACTCGATTCACTCGGTATGAAAATCGTTATTCTATATCGCTCATTTTACCTTGATGGTAAAAAATATTAAACCTAAATTCAGTAAAGATAGGAGAATGTTTAAATGTTTAGCAGTTTTAATTAACACAGCAGAAAAATAGATAAAAATAAAAGGCAACCACAAAAGTTAAATTCGAGGTTAAACTCATCCAACGTAGGTAGCCACTTATTTGGTAAGCAAAACAAATTTAATAAGCCACATAACTGCGCAAGTCAGTACAGACACCATACTTACCTACAGCCAGCCAGCCAGTGTACCGTTCGGTGAATGGTAACATTTACAGTTGGAACGCCAAAAACACAATGCGCATGCACTAAACCGTCAATGTATGATTTTAGATGGGTGTTGGAACAAACCTCTCATATGGTTCATGGTTCATGATAAAAATTATGCGTATGCGCAAATCGGTCATTGTTGCCTGGAAGAGTGTAATACCGGGATATCAAAAATTATCTTGGTCAAGGGTGGTTGTGGAATGTAAAACGTGTGTCTTAGTTTAAATTTTTTAATATGTTTTGTTGTGTCAGAATCTGTCAAGTCATTGTGCTGAAATAAAATAAGACACACGTTTCACATTCCACAACCACCCTTGACCAAGATAATTTTTGATATCCCGGTATCTTTGTAATATATAGTGCGTATATCTTTTATTATTCGCTATTTATCCTCCAGAGATACCGTAAAGCTCTAATATCGTAGCTAATTTATTTGAATACATTTGCAATAACAATATGTTTTTATTTTCATATTACTTCATAATCGTGGCAACCCTACATGCTTCAAATACTTTTATTTTTTAAACACGTCTATCAGAATTATATTATTTACTGAAGTTTCAGTGACGAGACGACGCAAAAGTAGAAATATACACTTTGTACATTTGTCTCAGATATCATCGGAGTAATTACTTTAACTTCATGTAATTGAGAAGCGGCAGTCGCGAGTACGAATCCACTATATTACCATGTAAATAATATTCATTTATGCAATTAATTTAAACAACATATTTTTAAGTCAACACAATCTCGTGAGCAATAAATTTCATTATGTCTAGGGAAAACCATATATATCAGATTAAAAAAATATAGGTACATAATTTATTGTAATCTCGCAGTGGTGTAGGTGCATATTTTTTATTTAGACAGGAGACATTAATAATTCATTTTCAGAGAGTTATGGCTTTATTCAATATTACTTAAACATTACACCCGCACAATTTAATGTAAAAAGAAGCAACGAAAAAAATTTCAAAAACTGGCATTCATTAGATGACACTACTTAATGACTCTTTGCCTCAAAAGATGTTATTTCTGTCGAGGAAGATGAGGAGTTACTAGTTAATTTGACTGTATGATTCCATTTTTTCTGGAAAACAAAGTTATACTAGTTCAACAATACGGCCCCCTTCCAGGTAGATAAACAACCACTAATATTTTGTCTTGTTTAAGTGATTGAACTTTGGCGTTAGACAAAAATGAACCTGTTGATGTCATACATTTGGATTCGTCCAAGGCATTCGATAAAATTCTTTTGAATTGTCTAATTTAAAGTTAAAATAGGCAGTAACTTCTCAGACTTCAAAAACGTTCTAAGTGGAGTACCTCAAGGTTCAGGTCTGGGCCCTTTGACATATCCGATTTACACAGCTGATATACCACGTATGTTAATTTGCAAAAGCTCCCTTTATGCTGATGACACTAAAATTTATGGAAATCCTTTCATGAACTTTAATCAGTTGCAACATGACCTTCTACGCATTGTTCGATGGTGTCAAGATTAAACTTTGACAAATATGTAGTTTTACATGAAGGCAAGAATAACCCACGTCTCGATTGCTCCATTGGTGCAACAAGTATTGATAAATGTTAGTAGTGGTGAGAAACACACCGTAGTGTCCTCTTTGGGCATATTGCCCGTGGAGTAGTTGTTTTCGACATCTTCAAATAAATAAATATTAATAAAGTTGAAGTTTATAAGGACCTTGGCGTATAATAACATCTAATCTCTCTTGGTCAAATCGCATTTCTCAGTGTGTCAGCAAAGCTAAACGGTCTCTATTTATAATTAAAAAAGTGTTTTCTAATCCGAGCGTTAAGAGATGTGTCTGTTTATATAAAGCGTATATTTGTCCCTTACTTGAATATGGATCATTTGTGTGGACACCTAAATTAGCACGCGATCAACTTATTAAATTTGTTCAATGTTCAGCAACTAGTTCCATATGGAATTATTAGGCCATCTTATGAAGACCGATTACAAATTTTTGGTATTGTGTCGGAAGAAATTAAGACTTAAACGTGGTGATCTGATAACTACATTATCGTGATTTACATTCTACATACTCTTTTTGCGGAGATTCTTATAAATTGTGTCACGATCACTATCGCTGTACGGCGACGGAACATTTTTTGTGCAATCGTGTATTTCAGATGTGGAATTTATTGTCTGATGATGTATGTTCCAGCACGATTAATTATTTTAAAAACAGTTTAGACCCAATTTTACGAACTCTAGCTGATAATTAGGTTTAATTTTGTGTGTATATTGCATATTTCTTTTTGTATTAAGTTGCATAGGTTTTTAACCTCTATTCCTATTTTCGTATTATTATCATTATTATTATTATTATTATGCGCATCAAATATAAATTATAAATAGTATAAATTATCAGATCAACATAGTACCCGCATATAAAGTACCTGGTGGTAAAATGGTCCAACTAAAGGATAAAAATTCCGTAATGGGTTGCAAATAACCTTTTTTACATCACACGTTAAATTAGTACCACTTGAACAAATAAAAATGAAAAGTAGTCTTAATACTAGGCTTTTAATGAAAGTGAAATTAATCAATCGGGGGTTTCTTATTTGTAACAGTATCCTGAAATCTTCCTACGCGATTCGAGGCGTATAAAATTCCGCGTTATACAAATACTGTATAATACACATTGACATGTCAAGTAAGTACCTACCTTTGACGTGATTACTGATACCGCAACAATAGTAATTCTTACAGTAGTGCGGATAGCAAAGAGATGCAACGGAATAGCTAGAACCATTTGGGACTCTTCTCGCGCGATATTTTCCAAAGTTCCAGGAGTTTTACTACTCGCTGATTCTTTAAAGATATATTTTATAATATTATTTATTGGCTTGTATAACTGCTTATATAAAATAAAAAAAAAACGACTGAATCTACATCCTCACTAAGTAACCGTTGTTTCCCGAAAACATAAATATATTTTTTTTAGATTTGACATTTTTTACTGATGAAGCATATTCAATTATCAGGTTATGCAAACTTATAGGAGATGAGCTGCAGACATTCCTTACATTTATAGAAACTAGTTTATAATTCATAAAAGTTAACGTTTGGGTAGTGATGCCCAGAAGACATATAGCTGGTCCTTTGTACGAGACAATAAATTGTGAAAGATATCGATAAGATAGTGGAGATATGAAAGTTACTTTAGAGCCTTTTTTAGCACAATTGCATGAAGACTAGAAATGGGAGAAAATCGCTGTCGCGATTTTCGTTCCCATTTCTAGCCCTACCGGGGGTCCAGGCAAAAGCCTCTAGAATATTATTTTTAAGAAAATACATACGTAGTAAAGAAATTTCAGATAATCCCTTGTATATGAAATAATAAATTTAGAGACAGAAAGCTGAAATTTTTTATTTGGAATGATGATGTAATTATACCAAACGATTTTTTTTAATAATATTATTATTAAAAAAAGTACTCTATTCTTGATGGTAAAACATTATTTTTTAAGTGCTGAAAGTATAATTCATTTTTAAGTAAACATTTTGTGAAACTGCTTTCTCGAGAAAAAAAATTCATAACTTGTATTCTTCCATAATTTATTATAACGGTAACTTGATCACTTTATACCCAATATATGTGTACAATGCTTATAATTAAATATGTAACTGTTAAAGATACACAGATTTGGTGTATATTGAAGGAAAATTTTTTTTTACAATACACTTACTATGAACTAATAAAGGTAATTATATAAATAAGCATAAAACTCAATTTTTTTTTTAAATTTGAGTTTTATGCTTAATTCCCCCCTCCCCCACTTTTCGGGTATGCTGAACGCGAATCTGATTTTCTTTTGCAGTCTCCGGTATGTAGTTTTGTAGTAAAAAAAAATAATTAAAAGTCATACTCTGTAAGTACACTTTACAAATTAATTTTAACATTTAACACTAACTTGATCACTTTGTACCCGATATAAGTGTCCACAATGATTATAATTAAATATATAACATATAACTGTTAAAAATATACAAATTTGTTGTATATTAAGAAAAAAACATTTACTTACGTTATGTGAAATATGTTTACTTATGTTATGTTATTAATTCCAAACTTTAGCTGCAGAAAAATTTAAAACTACGGGCAATGAAACAGAATAACTAACCACTAATATCAACGTCTACATATTATAATAATACTAATAAATAATTGCGATAAAAAATTAAAAAAAAAACTTGACTTCGTCGAGACTCGAACTCACGATATCAGGATTACGACGTTTGAAATCCTACGACTTATATACCATTGCGCTAAATTTCCTCTTGTCACTTTATGCCGCAAAATCTATTAAATATGTAAACTTTACGTGTTAACCTGAACAATAAATTTTTAGGGATATTCTAGTTAGAAAAGCATTTCGCATCAGTATTTTGGTAATCAGAAATGTTTGGTAGTCGGTACTATCGATTCCGTTAGCAATATTTCCCATAGGAAAATAATGAAAATAACCTATTTGAAGTTTAATTATTTTGACAGTTTTCGTGGGATGTGCTTGTCTCGTTAGTGTAATCTCACATGGGCATATAAAATGAGATAGAAGTTGAGACGGATGGGACTCGAGATTTTCGACGACATAAACGTAGAAGGAGGGGACGTA
Organism: Pogonocherus hispidulus; assembly: GCA_963924545.1. Lineage (NCBI taxonomy): Eukaryota > Metazoa > Arthropoda > Insecta > Coleoptera > Cerambycidae > Pogonocherus > Pogonocherus hispidulus. The sequence goes on from OZ004698.1 coordinate 32,267,732, forward strand.
CGGTCTGGAAAAAAAATCTCAAAGGATTAGAGAAAGGACGGATCTTTCGCGTGAAGCGGGTGTCGAGGCAGTAAAATTAGAAAATGGGTCTAGGGAGTACCGCGAAAAGTCGGTATTTCGTCGGGCGTGACGGGACCATTAGGCGCGAGGACAAACGCTGGTGCTAGCCGTATCTCTCTCGCCGAACGGCGATCGACGAAAATTTTGCAGAGGTTTTTTGAAAAGGCGTTTAAATTGGGAAAACGCGTAGGAAACGGGACGAAAATACCCCTACGCATTGGAGAAAGGCCGGGGGCGTCCTCCGGTGGTCCGCGGAGATCGTTCCGAGATCGCCCCACGGAGGAGATAGCTTTGAAACTTTGCGGATTCGGCGACGGAATTTAGAGGGAGACATAATCGACGCGTTTTAATATATATGGATGAGTTATAATTGCATCGAAGGAAGTAAGTAGTATGTAAAACAAATAAAAACTCAAAAGTAAATAAATAAAAATCTATGATTGCGCCATTATTCGATACAAAATTGTTCAAAATCACCCTCCCAGTAGAAGATTAAAAAATATGATATATAAAAAGATTAGGAATATACTTTTTGAAATATATTTTTTATTAAATCAGTATTATGAAAAGTAAAAACAAAATATGAGGTCTAATTGCATCAACAAAGTAGTCTTCAAAATAAATGAAAAAATAAACGTTTTTTGATTATTATGACCTTATTCAATATAAAATTTAAAAAAAGGTCTGGAAAACATTACCAATTTAGATACATATTCGAACAACCGGAACATGTAGGTAGTAGGTACTCTAAATCCCTTATAAAGTCTGATTAAGAATGACAATCGACTATGGAACCTGTTGGATCAAGAATTATAACGAACAGTGGAGATCAAAGGCATGCCGGTTTATGTCGTATAATTTCCTAATTGCATCTGCGGCTACTATATGACCTTAGGGTGACTTCCTCAAGTTCAAGGTGGAGCATTTAGAATATAGTATTTAGCAGCTTGTAACGCATTTATTGCTCAGGAGCATATAATTTTTTAAATATATTTATTCAATAATACATTGCCAAATTTAAATATCATTACCGATACATTTTGCTGGATTTTAGAAAAGTAATTATCAAACAAAAACCACAGGGAACAAAATAGAAAAATCGATGGCTAAATTCAAATATCAAAGGATGCTTTGTCGATTCCAGAACTTGTAAAGGTGTTACAAATTTGTAGTTTTATAGTACTGAAAGACGTTTTCAGAACTGTAGTAATGAAAAATATTCTAGTTATCAAATTATCAATTATGACCATGAAGATTTATAAGTAATTACAATCAATTTGGCAATATTTAATTATAAGTGGATAATTTATTCAACTTTTACACAGCATTTCCAGCATTTACTGTTACATATATCTGTATGGGGTCTCTCGAAAACCATAAGATATACAGAGTTGGTTAAATTGGGAAAAAGTTGGGGAATTTTAGGCCCAAGAAGAATCCAAGGTTACATTTTCAATAATGTCTTCCCTATACAGTTACAATTTAATCCCATTTTTATTATTCTATTGATTATAAAAACGAATGCCACAATTGTGCATATTATCACAACATTTTTTGTGTAGAAATAACCGTTTTTAATCGTAGATTCCGCGAAAGTGTTCCCACAATATTTTAAGGACATAGGATTAATGGAGTAAAAATCGAATCAAGATATAACCAGTCAGAGAGCCTCAGGAATCTTAGGATAAGAAGATAGTTGTTATGCATTCATAATCTAGGTGTGATTAGATTTTAATGAACCTAACAGACGAGCTCAATCATTATTACAAAAAAAAACACGGTAATAAAGGCTAAATACAGCGTCAGGGTAGCAACACTGGGGAAAAAGTTTAAAATAAGCTTGGTTACTGATGGTGTTTCTTTTCACTATATTTTTTACGGCTACATCACTGAGAAAACTAATTTCACTAGATTACATTATCCAATGGGATAGTAAACAATAATTCAAATGTTCTACATACCAAACGAACACATATTTGCATTCTAATTATACATTTATTGAATTTAGTAAAGTTCATATTATAAGTATCTATAATAAAACGTCTCATTGTTACATATATAGGTGCATATATTGAGGCTATTAATCCTATATACTTATCAATAGTGCAGGCTAGAAATGGAAGATGAGATGCAACTAATTTGTTATCACGGAAGTGACTGGATTCTTTGAGAAGAGATCCAGGGAACGATTCCAGATTCTCAAATCTGGAACGATCTAATTTTTAGTAGAATTCACATCGAGTGGTTTCAGCCATTCGTTTTTTGATTATTGTATGTGAGAAAACATTGAATCGTGGAATCCTAGAGAAAACTTAATGACAAATCAAAAAGATATTAATTTTATTGTAATAATAATAATAATAATAAGTTTATTTCCTTTAAATTCATACATCGATACGTAATAACAAATTTACAAAGCCAAAATTCTTTGTAAAAGGTAAACAAACAAATGACCGCCACAAAGGATAAACCTGCACGTGGCTACATTGTTAAATCAACAGTTACACTATGAAAACATAAAAACTATTACTTATATGATCAAAAATAAGCACAAATATTACAATACCATCACCTTAACATTACAACTTACTTGTATATATCTAATACATAGATAAATCAACTATAAACCAATTAATATACAATATTAAATATTTGAATAAAAGTACTTTGTAAGATAAAGAAAAACAGAATAATTATCTTAACACAATCGGCTAATATTTCCTCCAGAATTTATTTGCGAGTTTATTTGTAATAGTTAAAATAAAACAATAGGTTGTTATTCAAAAATTTTTCATGTCAATTTGTTTATGATGTTTTGGTGGTTACGTGGAAGAGCAACGTTGTTGAACGTCGCCACCTTCCTCCAATATTCTTTGTAATTTAATTAAGCCACATTATTATTATTATTATTATTATTATTATAACTACGTCTCTGCCAAGATCTATAACATACTTTCTTGCTTTTTTTTTAAATTTTTGTTCAGAATATATACATTTTAAGTTATTAGGCATTTCATTATATAGTCTGACGGATAGATATTGACAACATCTTTGACCAATAGTTTTTTGAGAAGTTAAAGTTTTAAAATTATCACTCTCTTTATATCTTATTGAATGAGTATGGTCTACAGCTTGTAACTTATTTTTATTCTTAAACTGGTAGGTAATAATATGTAAGAAGAATATTTGGCTGATGTCAATAATACCACTTTCCACATGAAGTAAATCAGTCGGGTAGGTACGATTTTTATTGCAAATAATTTTTATAAAGGACGTTTGTAAATTATCTAATTTTTTCAGGTGGCTCGAGGCGACTCCACCCCAACCAAGAATACCATATGAGAGTCTCGATTCCACCAATGCATAGTACAGCATTTTCAAATGGGGCAAGTCCAGTATGTTCCTCATAAATTTAAAATTATACAGTAACGTCCTAAGAGTACTTGCGACACTATTTATATGTTTATCCCATCTTAGATGGCAATCAATATGTATTCCTAAATATTTTATACAGTTAGTTGATTTGATCTGTATTATATTGTTGTGATTATTTATTCTCAATTTATCGAAAACTGGTGCTTTACGTTTGTCACTACTCAATGGCAAAAATAATGTTTTCTTAAAATTAATGGTCAAGAGTTTATGATTAAACCAATCCACAATACAATTAAGGTCATTTTCCACCTTTTGCTTTAGGGTGTCCCAAGACTCGCATTTATAGAATAAGACAGTGTCATCGGCAAAACTTAGAATAGACGCACAGGTATTTTGGGTAAGTAAACTATTGATGTAGATTGTGAATAGTATGGGTCCTAAAATAGTCCTTTGTGGAATACCACACCGTACTGATCTTTCTCTACTGAGTGTTGAATTTATCTTAACACATTGTTTGCGATCATTTAGGTAACTTGACATTAAGTTATAAGCGATTCCTCTAAAGCCCATATCTTGCAAAGCCTCTAACAACTGGGAGTGATCTACAGTGTCGAAGGCCTTGGCAAGATCGAGAAAGACACACAATGTCGGCTTACCTTCATCTTGTGCTGTGTACATTTGCGATGTAAGTTGTATAATAGCATCCTGGGTTGATTTTCCAGTCCTAAAACCGAATTGTTTGTCTGAGAGTAACTTGCAATTATTTATATAGCCATCAATGCGAATTTTTATAACTTTTTCGACAATTTTTCCAAAGTTACTGATCAAAGAAACAGAAACAACAGAAAGTTTAGAAAATAAAAAATATGAGGTCCATAAAGAAGGAATTATCCAATTCAATTGAATGGTAGACAAATCCATCCATACAGCTTGGCAAATAACCTATATAAAGTGTTACTCCTTTAATTGCAAGGCTACCTCGTACTTCGGAATTAAGCGAATATGAGTCTACTATTATATTGACAAAATCATATCAATACCCTTAACGGTGTCTAATGTAAGGTATTAGTTGTTTGGAAGTTTTAAAGTAGTACCCTATCCTATCACCTCTATCACTGCTATCCGACAAACAAATAGGTATTCCAATGACCTGTCATGGGTCAAACAAAACGCATAAATGTGGTTGAGGAAGAATACGTCTTATAAATAATACATGAAAGTGCTTTTTACCTGTATATTTTGTTGATTTCTCTTTTTTTGTTATGACAGACGAAAATTTACCATAGAACTCATTCCTATCAATATTTCTGAATTCTAGCAAAATATTCAATTTCCTTAATGTTATTTGCAGATAAAATTTTTGAATTAGAGGTATTCTTAGTAAAAATCACAAAAATTTACTTTGTTTGACCCACGGAAGATTTTTTTAATCACGTTGTGTGGAATGCCTAATAATAAATAATAAAATAACTTTAACAATGTTGGAGTTATGACAACACACCAGCACATCACAATCAGTGTCCAAATTGAACATGGACTACACTTTTGTCACGTTTTAGTACACGACATAATTTTTGTTTAAGTGTATATACTCGAGAATATGCATTTTCAAAGTAGTTGTGTGAGAAATCTGTGACAAATGCCGTAGTAGACAATATTGGTAGAGATTTATCCCTTATGGATCTGAGACGTAAAATTTAGTCCAGTTCTAGTGTATATCCATTTTAATGGTTATGTTTATGGAGCCATCCCAGACGTTTAGTTAAACCGTTGTCTGACGGATTTAATAAGACGAGCAACTAAGTGAATACGAGATTTTTTATATACCAAATATTTTAAGAAAAAAAGAGGAATCTCGTTAATATTTGTCCTACATCGAAGTATTAACTTATCAAGTGGTTAACTAATACCAAACATAAATATGTTCGGATATTTAAAGTATCTGTAGAAATTTAGACTGAAATATCGATTCTATTCAGCTACGCATTTTATTAAATTCTAGATAACAGCTCTAGAGGTGATCCGGCTTGTCTATAAGAACTTAGACGACTTAGGAAAAGATTAAATCTGATTACTCTTATTTATTTGGGTATTATGCCACCACTGAAAGATACAAAAAATTAATAATCAACCTCTGCGCCGACGGATCAGTCAAAGATTTTTTTTGTAAAATATGTTTGCCTAATCAAGAAATCTGGCACTAAAAAGCAGATTAACAATATATAACATTAAACACATCACTCAAAAAAGTTTACGTTTCGAAAAGTTTTCCGTTTTCGTTATCAAAAATTTTACGTGTGACTGACGTACAGAATAATGACAGTTTGTAATTTATTTTGTTTATCTACTCTTATGGGCATATTAGATATTAGTCGATTTTCATTCTATATTCAGTTACTTCGTCTTTTAAAATTGATAACCAATAGCTATCAAAATTAATAGAAATATTGGATACAGATTTGTCTCCATTTAATAAAATTATCGCGGATTCTTTAACTTTTCTTTTATAGTGTTTTGTTCTTTATATAAAATTTTAACTGATTCCCCCTGTACCCTATAGCCGTTTTCCCAAGCGTGTTCACAAATTTTTGATTTTTCAAATTCTCTTCTTTTAATATAATCTTTGTGTTCTCCGATTCAAACATTTAGAAGTCTAGATGTTTCACCCACATAATGTTTATTACACTCACATGGTACACTGTAAATGCAGTATTTTGAACTTAAATACTATAAAATTGTCCGTAAAGTATTATCCGTTTGACCGTTCTAACGGTATTAAAACTGTTCTAATTTCGAACATATTACCAATTCTTCGTAATGTTTCAGATAGACCAATTAAATCTGATATTTGACTTTGCCTATATGTGGGTAGTAACATTCAAGATAATCCTTCGAAATTCTGGATGTTCACAGGTAATCAAAACGGAACAAGAGATATATACAATATTAATAATTATAATGACCTTGCCTTAAAAGAACCAATTGATATTCTGAATGTTTCTCCTGATTTGAGATTTTGTTTTTGCAGCATGAGTTTATGAAAAGGACGTTCTACAACTACAAATTTACTTTGTATTGAACGTATATTGTACGTGATTTTTATCTGAATTAATAAATCTCCATTGCCAGGCTGATGTTGCTTATACTTGTTACTCGAAGGCGTCCGACAGACTTCGAAAACGTAGGTTTCTCAATTGATTTATTATCCTTATTTAATTCCTATTTATCTAACCGAACTCAGTATGTTGTATGTGATGGTTTCAAGTCTGTCGAAAGCTTGTGCCTTCATGTGCAAGGAAAGAACCCGTCCTCGGGTCGCTGCTTTTTGTAATACCTATTTTTAAATGATATTATTGAAGATGTAATAATATGAATATTTTTTAATGGATGCAGACGATTTAAAACTATTCTCTAGAATTAACTCTGTTGGTGATTGTTTCCATTTGCATCTAAAAAAACTAGGCAAAATTCAAAATTGGTGAACCAAGTTCAATCTTCTTTTAACCAGTCAAGTCGTATCCAATTTTATTTGGTTATTCCATTGGGATTGTACTTCAGACACCTGAGAGTCTTTTCGGAACTTGGGAGTACCTAATTTTTGGAAAATACTTTTTTTCAGTGAACATATAAATACCATTCGGATGCTAGTAGAATGTATGGTTTTATTGTCAGAAACTCTCATGGCTTTTTTAAATATGTATACCCTTAACACGTTCTACTGTTGTTATGTCAGGTCGAAGTACACAGAGTATCTTTCACTTGTGTGGAATCCAAATTATAATGTTTATATAAAGATTTAGAAGGAGTCCAACGAAAATTCTTAAAATTAATTTATTTTAAATCAGAAGGCAGCTATCAAGCAGAAATTGGTTTCCCGTGAAGAGAACTTTTAGAGAGCTATTAGACTGAAATCTAGAAGGCAGGACGCTTCACGACGTACGTTTCACATACTCCCATGTAAAAAAATTACGTCGCAATCATTAACACAACGCTGTTGAAATGCTTAAAACAGCGTCGTTTGCAAACATTTGGCAAGAGATGGCTTGCAGCGTCAGTTGGTCCAAATATAATAGTGGTAAGTAATAGTATAAGAGAGAATAGTGACCAAAACACCAGGTGTTCCTTAATATTTGCAGATATCTAGTTAAATCTGTATAGTAAAGGTTGACGATAACATTCTGTTTCGCCGTCAATTTATTGAAATTTTCGCACATCCTCCGCGTTGTCGGAACATAACGGGTCCAGACGGTCACCACCTTTGAAGCTGAATAATTTAAATATTCAATTTGTTTATGCACCGTATAATTTGTTCGAGTTAATAAACAAACTTTTGCGATCGTGGCGCCGGCCGTTATGGCGGGCACCATGCCATTAATATATCGTGATAATAATAGTTATTTTCATTAATTATCACCTAATATGATGGCAATCAACCAGATGTCGCGTACTTCCATCTCATACGAAATGAAGCATTTTATAAGTGAGTAATATTTAGGGATACGATGATTTACCTACTCATGGAGATCTACCCGTTTGAAAGAATTCACGATTTTATTTACATATTTACTTTAATTTATTCTTTTTTATTATTTTGTATGTATGTGTGCCGTAATTCGAATTTAATAAAAATTATATTTAAACAGTAATTGTTCTGTTTTACCAGAATCAAGCAAAGAAAATTACAACAACTAAACATTAATATTAATAAATAATTGGAATTAAAAAGAAAAAACTTGCCTCCAGCGTGATTCGAACTCGCGAAATCAGTATTACGATTGTTTGACATCCTACGACTATCCCACTGCGCTAGCGCTCCACTTCTCACAAGTTGACCCTGAGACAGTTAAATATGTAAACTGTACCTGTCAACCTGAAAAATACATTTTTAACGATTTTATAATTGGAAAAGCATTTTGCTTCAGTATTTTGGTAATCAGAAGTGTTTGGCAGTCGGTACTATCGATTCCGTTAGCAATATTTCTCATAGGAAAATAACCTATCTGAAGCTTAATTAATTTGACAGTTACGTGACAGTTCGTGGGAGGTGCTTGTCTCGTTAGTGCAATCTCACATCGGCAGATAAAATGAGAAAGAAGTTGAGACGGATGCGACTCGAGATTTTGAAAGACGAAATAGACGTAGACGGACTTGACGTAGGGTCTCAAAAAAAAGCTCAAAGAATTAGAGAAAGGACGGAACTTTCGCGTGAAGTGGTTCTCGAAGCCGTAAAAATTAGAAAAAGGGTCTCGGTGGCCCCGCGAAAAGTAGATTTCGGCAGGCGTGACGGGACCATTAAGGCGCGAGGACAAACGCCGGTGCCAGCCGCATCTCTCTCGCCGAACGGCGATTAACGCAAATTTTGGAGAGGTTTTTTGAAAAGGCGTTTAAATTGGGAAAACGCGTAGGAAACGGGACGAGAATGCCCCTCCCTAGACATAGGAGAAAGGCTCGGGGCGACCTTATCGCTTCCCGATCCCCCCTCGGAGAAGATAGCTTAGAAACTTTGTCGATTCGGCGACGGAATTTAGAGCGAGACAATCGTGTATAGGTAACTATTTTCATACACTATACTCTTGATTTTTTGGGTAATAGTTCTAAAGTGGCATTTTCTGCTGACTTCTTTATATCAGTCGGCGTACAGGGTTGAAAAACGGTATCCGTTCCATTTTTCAATTTGAATAAATTACAATATATGTAATGTGCAATGTCAATGTCAAATTACTTTTTGGTACTGCTCAACAATCTATTGTTTGTACAATAATTGCTATGGCGATCTCAAACAGTCCCGAAATGACCTTCTTTCTATACACAATAATACGCGATTCATTTTAAGATCGTAGCGCCAAAATGGCAGAAATCTATACTAACTTATGCTCACTGACACTGACGTTTGAAATTTTATTCATCAAATATTTGTTGTCGAGAACTTTAAACCAGGTGAAAAGCTTGTAAAACTATTTTGAAAGGGGTAAGTCGTGATATAAAATTAAAATAGATTTCAATATTTTTCGAGCGTTCAAATCTAAAAATGAAACTTAACCTCAAAATATGTCAAATTCTTTATTGGGCATACGGGATACATACCTTTATGGAACTAGTCATCCTTAGAGAAAGGTAAAGAGCACACTCTCTACTCTGCGTTCTTTAGTTTCTTTATCCATACTTGTCTCCTGTAACTCTGTAATGCTCAACTTATAGTTTCCGCGATAGCTCCAGATTTTCCCGCTTTTAGAAAAGTATGAAACTGATTTCGGGGTTTTTCTTTGTACAAGAGGAACAATGACGCTCACAACAATAATGATTCATATCTAATCAAAGCAATTAAATAATATAACAACGGATATTTCAAAATTCACAATAGACATACATATGCAAAACTGAACCAATAACCCAAGCGTTAGTTGTGCGTGCCGCCAGTAGGTAGCGTATTGCTTAGCAAGAATCGCGTATTTAATGTTATAGTCTTATTTGTGTGACACAAATTGGAAAAAAAATTTATGCAGCATAAAAGTAATTTGTAACCATTCCCATCCACAATTATTTTGCAAACTTTTCAGCTTCATTTATCTAATTATGACATATAATACTATGTACCTATACTTCTGCACATACTCTGTAGACAGTCAAAGTTCCTAGGATATTAAAACGTTTCCGATAATTAAATACGCATGGTTGGAATGGAATGTTTATCGATACTTTAATTAAAAAGGCATTTAGCTTCAGTGGCTGGGAAAGTAATGTTTAATATTCCATAAGAAGTAAAAACTATCTTCAATCTGTTTGAAGGAAGTAAATCCGGTTTAAATTGAGGTGTAATAGTTGAAAATGGGTGACAATATGAACACTACAAGTAAAATGAATTAAATAATAATCGAATATGATACATATACGTATATTAACTAACGCTAACAAGTAAACACATTTGATGCTCCTTCAAGAATTATCGCTGCAAAAACGCGCACATTAATCAATACAAAAGTGAATGGTACCAGTCATATTAGTTTTATTGGATTCTTTTAAAATAAATAGCATCTGCACTTGAAACACCGGTTAAGTTCAGTTTTGTAAAAGCATTAAATGGCCGACTATATTTTTTCCAATAAGCAAGATTCCATTACTACTGGAACTATTAATTTATTATTTAGAAACTTGTCAGTTTAAGTGCTGCAATAGGAAATTGACTTTTTGTTAAAAAATATATTTATTTTATAAATGCCGGTTCTTGTGCTTCTGATCTTTGTAATGACTATAAAATATGTACAGTGCAGTTCATTTTTGATGGGAACCCAGGTCATGGACAAACTAATTGCACAGCCTTGACCTAGTTTTTCAAGTCCAGGTTAATGGTTGCTATCAGATTAATTCTATTGTCAAATGTCTTCGAATTACAGGGCGATTTTGAAATTTTGCCTATTTCAACAAGGCTCTTATCTTTACTATTTTGAGAAATATAGAAAAAGTGTAAATGACTAATTTTTAAAAGTACTAAAGTGAAATGCAGTGAAGTAGGCAATTTTTTTCCATTTACTTTTGTTTTTGGGCTACGAAATAAACTATTGTTTTTTAAATGGGACACCCTATATATCTTCCCCTTTTAAAAGTAGTTTTTCTTCTTAAAATTAATATTGATATAGTTACGGCTTGAAACTAATATTTTTCCCTTTAAGTTAACAATACAAAAATTATTGTTCGTTTCTTAATATTGTAACACATCATGTTAAAGTAAAAAATTGGAAAAATATTTTTAATATCTATTACTACTAAGTACATGATATTTTCAACAGTTCCTGAAAACCCAGATTATACTTAAATGGATAAAAAAATAAATAATAATAAGTAAGTGATATATTAAACACTGACGTAGTTTTCCATATAACACCAAAACACTATACTGCACTCTACGCGCATATCGTCAACTAAGTTGTCATCATATGATCTCCAGATGATACCAACATGGTTGGCGAAACACGCCTCAAGTGCAGTGTAGTGTTTTGGTGTTAAGAAAAAACTACGTCAGTGGTATCTTCACACCAAAGGTTCCACCCCCCTCCCCCATTTTCAAGTGAAATATTTAAAAAAAACTACAATTAATGTTCAATATTGTCATAGTCCAAGTCCAAATATCCTATTTAGCTTAATATTTAAATACTATAGATACAAATTAAGAAAATATTATTTATATTATATTACTTACTTTAGTACTTTTAAAACACTCCTTTGTCATTTATACTTTTTCTATATCTCTCAAAATAAGAAAGATAATATAGGACTTTGCAGAAATGGTCAAAATTTCAAACTCATCCTGTAATTTGGAAATATGTGACAATGGAATTCATCTGATAGCACCATCAATCTGGCATGCAATTAATTCGTGCGTAACTTTTACACTTTTCGAGTTATCCTGGATGCCCAAAACAATTGACTGTTCTGTACAAAGATGAAAAATACTTTCTTTCCTGTATTATTGCTGTAGTGTAACAATATTAATGTCAGAAGCAGGTAAGTTTATAGTTTGCAGAGCTGAATGACGATTCTTGCCATGAGCGATTAAAACCTTTAAATTTTTAATAAAGAATATAATGTCAGGTGAAATGACAATTAGGTCAGCTTATACTAGGCATCGAATATCTCTTAATTATACAGGCTGTTACAAATTCGCTTCTCATCATTGTGATTTCTGAAACTGTAAGAGATACGAAGAAGTTTAATTGGGGGCGAAGTTGTGTAATCAGGGAACCAATATAATGACCCAAAAAAATCAAGAGTAACTTGATTAGGTTTTGAAATCTTTGAGAAAACCGAAATTTTGGAAATTCCTTTTTATTTTTTGCAGCCTTATGTGAGCAGATATTGAAAAATGAAGAGCGCTTTTTCGAAGCAACTTTCTGTCCTCCTGTCCATTGGCCAGTATATTTAGATTTTAAATATGACGTTTCGTTTTTCCTGAACCATCATCACAATCGTTTTTTTAAATAAGGAATTGGAATTTTGAAATCATAATTTGCAAGTCTCCTTTACCCCTAATACTACACCAGGATAAATCATATTCGGACGTTTCGGACAAAAAAATTGCATCTTCAATGTTTTCGTTCCGAATTGTACAATAATTTTTTATCTGCGTACCCAGTTTTTGTTCATTTATCATACACATGACCACAAAAGTCAGTGGATGTTACTAAATTCAATTAGGTCCTTATATTTAGTAAATGCGTTAAAAAATGAAAACTATTGCTTCCAAATAAAGTATCAATGTGTTCATTTTATTGCAAAAAGTTTTTAAAAATGACAATGACTAACAAACATTCAAATAAAGTCGTCGATAATACTGCGCGACAGTATCGATGCCTCCAATTTTATGCATCCGCGAGGTGAGGCGAGGAAAGCTGAAAGTGATAAGAATAACTTGCTCATATAAAAATTGTACGAAATATTTATATATTTAATAACGAATTAACAAATATCGAAAGTCTATCCAGAACCACTGGAGAGAAAGGCAAAAAATCAGAATTAGTTATCAGAAAATATAAACAAAATTCCCAGTCTGGTTTAATGGCAATATCATTAAGAAATTGAAACTCAAAAATTAGCTGTGGCGTACTTATAAATTGTCCTCTAATGCAGACGATTATAATAAATTCAAGGTATTAAGATCTGAAGTCAAATCCCTAATTAATTTCGCCTACAAGGACTACTTGGTATCTATCGAGGAAGACTTATTTATACATCCTAAACGTTTCTGGTCCTATATCAACTCAAAAGCAAGTTCCACATCTATTCTCTCACACATGAGTTATAATGATATTACGTTATATGAGCCCTCTGATATAGTAGATGCATTCGCCGATTAGTTCTCGAAAGCTTTCAGCGGAAGTACTGCCCCTTCTTTCAACTACGACACTGTTACAAATTGTGACCTATTGTGCATTCCCGAAATCTCTGAAGATGATATTAAAAAAGCCATTAAAAAAGTTAAAGGTAATATTACAATAGGGCCTGATTTAATACCTGCCTTTTTAGTAAAAGATTGTGGAATAATCTTTGCCAAACCTTTAAAAATGATCTTTAATGCCATTCTTAAATATAGTGTGTTTCCAGACTTATGGAAACTTCCTAGTATATGTCCTGTTCGCAAAAAAATACCAAAAATAATATAACCAACTATAGGCCTATTGCAATTATAAGTAATTTTTCGAAAATTTTTGAGATAGTCATTCACAATTATTTATACTGTCACGTGGAGAGATATATCTGTGAGCATCAACATGGTTTCGTGAAGGGGCGGTCGAGTACAACCAACCTCGTCAACAAAGTGCAGTATATATCTGAAGTGTTTGATAGACGTAGTCAAGTAGACGTAATATACACCGATTTTTCTAAGGCTTTTGATCGGCTCAACCATGATCTCTTAATTAAGAAGCTGTATTTAACGGGTGTATCTGATTCTTTCTTGACTTTATTTCGCTCTTATTTTACAAATAGATTCCAATTCGTTCAGTACCGGGGCTTTCAATCAAGTAATTTTTCGCAATTGTCAGGTGTTCCACAGGGATCGATTCTGGGACCTTTATTTTTCATTATATTTATCAATGATTTGACTGATTTGTTCGATGTTAATTATTTTATGTATGCTGATGATCTTAAGTTATTTATTGAGATAAACACGGCATCTGATTACTCTAAATTACAGAACAACTTATCTGTATTAGATCGTTGGTGTGAAGATAATTATCTACTGTTGAACATCAGTAAATGTAATATCATGTCTTATAGTCGTCGGAAAAAATGTTCAACCTCTTGATTACATTATGCACAACACTATTTTAAATAGAGTCACGCAATTCAAAGATCTAGGTGTTACATTTTGTGATAATCTATCATTTGACACACATATTCATTCAGTAACCGAATCTGCATTTAAAAGTCTGGGTTTTGTTTTGCGCAATTCTAAGGGTTTTCGAAATGTAGCTACATTTAATACGCTCTTTAATTGTTTTGTTCGCTGCAAGCTGGAATACGCCTCCATTGTCTGGAGTCCAATTTATGAAATTCATATCACACAAGTAGAAAAGGTGCAGCGGAGATACTTAAAGACATTACATTTCATCAACTTTGGCACCTATCCGGTTCGTGGTATTTCGCAAGACATTTTGTTATCCACATTCAACTTACTTAGCTTACAAAGTCGGCGCATTATGTACTCTCTAATCTTTTTGCATAAAATTATCAATAATTCTCTGAATGCACCTTCTCTGCTGTCTCGAATTTTATATTGTATTCCTCGACTCAATTCTAGATCTAATTCAGTGCTGCAATTGCCAACACCCCGTACAAACATTCTCATAGCCTCCCCTCTTTATCAAATTACTGTTAACTATTAAATGTATGAAGATTGACTTGATATATTTTTTTAATCAACTGAATATATTAAAAATGTATTTGCATAGTCGTCTGTATATTGTATCGATGATATATCTTTGTATTTCTTATTTGTTGTTTTTGTATTTTTACTCATGTTGTCTATTTTATGATTTTATATTATGTATTTTTAATGTTGTTTTTCAAACCTTGTTCTGTAACTGGGATTTGTCCCGTTGGACATTGTACTCTAAAATAAATAAATAAATAAATAAAATAAACAAGAGGGTAGTAGCTACATGAATGAGTTTTTTTTATTTGGGAACGTATCCTCCTTTTACATTTGTTGCTAGCATTTCGTCTGAGGGTGTTCAAACGTAGTTTATCAATACTGAAGGTCAATTACTCATCCATCAAAAAGACATTTCATAAAGGTATCAATTGCAGGAAAGTGATTGTGAAGTGTCAATAAAAAGTGGTACGTCATATTGCAAGTAATCAAAGTGCAAACGATTTAATATGAGTTTAATGATTGATTAACAAGGCAGAAACTCGGCTCTGGAACGGCTGCTAAACTGAAGAACTAAGATAAGAAGACTGCCGCCTTACCGCAGGTAGTAGCCTGGTGGATGCCAACCACATACGGGGCCAGTCTGCTGCAGAAAACGGTAAGTCAACCTTGCGTAGACGCAGGCAGCTCTTCCGCAGGTTCTCATTATTGGCCGTGTTCTCTTTATAAATTAATGAACAAAGTTGATGACCTCGTCGTCGCGCAAATATTATATTTCATAACCAACTAGTACTATAAACGACTAACATGAATGGAGCTTCATTTTTTGCACAATTTTTATTTGCATTAACATGGTTGTTAATTAAAGCAGAAATGGCGTGATCGAGGACTATTTTTCATTCTTTGGTCTTTTCAAATGTTTTATATCTGTTTAAAACTGCCGAGCCATGTGAATTTAATTGAAAATTGACCCTTATTCGATCGGTGGTCCTTTCTCTTTTTTTGAATTTTATATTTCAATATTTCAATTTAATTATATATTTTTTTAAAAATTTCATTTATTGGATCAAAATATTCTAAAATGTAAAAGAAGGTAGAGTGTTCCTGGACAATACATAAAAAAAGCTTGAAAGCCAAATAATTGTTCAAAATAGATTCATTTTCAAAATAATCATCATGGTTTTGGGAATGTTATCAACATTTTGATCGTGGGCCTCTATTAGAGTACTATTTAAAGATGATGAGATTATGTTTATAAGTATGCAAATAAGTTGAAAAAGTATACATGGTCTTCTATTTAAAACTCCCTTGTAACACTTAGTAACATTGTTTCAAAAATCAAAGGCAAACTTGACCATCATAAAAATCCAGAAAGTCAAAAATTTTAGACGCTGTAGGGAAAAACATTCTGTATATTTCTTCTTGCAATTTCGTCCATCGACACTTTGGGTGTTCCTGTTAATTCTTCAACTGTTTTGAAATAATTCCATGGCACGCTTGACTCTCCAGGTACCTTTGAAATCCTTATTTTGCTCAACTTTAACACGGTGTAGAACCGAACACCCTCTATATGTTTTGTTCAAATTTGGTAAATCGGGGTTTTTACGGGTGCTAATTAGCGCCGTTGTATCATATTTTAAATAAAAAAATCGCTAAATAGTTTTTGTGAAAATCGGGGGAATAAAAAAATCCCTAGATTTATATTTTGACAAAAGTAATGATGTCAAAAGGAGTGTTTTTGGAAAACATTTTGAACAAAAACATTTAATAATATAATAAACGTAACATTTAATAATATAATAAAGAAAAAAACTCAAACATCCGCAAAATTATTTTTACTAATTCAATATTTACTGGAAATGTCGATGGATATTGGGGTGCTTGTTTTTAATGTTGTAACCCCCTTTCGGATAGCCTTTGGCTTTGGATTTGGGGATTGACTAATTTATATGGTACCTACATAAATTGGAACGCAAATAATCGTGATTTCTATGCAGGTAACACTCCAATTAGCATTTTTGCATTTCCAACTAAACAGTCCAACTTGCAAATTATTCTCGACGAAACATAACAAGAAAAAAGTCACAGAAGTAAAAATAAAATATTCCATTTTCGTTCTGCCACAGAAACTGTTTTTTCTTTAACGTGGCCTACTTATAGAATTAATTAAATAAGGAAATATACAACATTTCCTGGATTTATAACTTAAAAACCGTTATAGACAGGTTTAGGGAAGTGAATATAAACTACCCATAGGTATTTTTCGTAGAATTCATTAAAATAAAAAAGTGGAATATTTCCATTTAAAACATTAAATATATTTTATTATTTTTTAGTTGGATATTTCCATTGCCATTTTACTCACCCTGAATACAACTAAATATTTTTATAATATTATATATAATATTTATAATATTTTTTCGCCCGTGAATTACCTACTGCCTTTCTTCTAACTACCACAGTCAAATATTTTTAATTTAGTCGATGAGTTATTCACAGATAAATTTCCCTTGCAAATCTGCATCCGTCGAATTTTTGTTAAAAAAATTAATATCTTGAAAACTCTACATTTTAGTAAAATTAAAATAAAATATTCCATTTGTTCTGTTAGCTTTTAGTTCTCTATATAGGTATGATTGTTTCAAATAACGTCTGCAGTTTTTGCATTTTAATCCGAGTTCACTAACATACGATTTGATTTGCAGTCTGTATAGTTTTGAAGCGCGAACTGTAAAAACGGATCCATTGAAAACGGCATTCCTCAAACGATTAGGTGTTAACCATGTCGTCTGGTCTTCGCGATTTCAACCTCCTGCTGTCAAGTTGTGGGCGGACAAGAAAGTTGGTTGTTTGTTACTAAAAAATAACAAAAGTAGTATTATCTCTATCTATGTACATATGAAAACGATGTTGCATTCGGAAAGATGATTTTCTTCTTATATATCTCTAATTCCTAATTATGCTGCTAATGATATTTACTGATAAGTGCGCCAAAATTACTAATATTGATAGTAATTGTTATTCCAAGAAGTAAAAGAATAGTTTAAATGACTGTTTTGTATTATTTCTGGTATATGCATTGGTGCTTTAGAAAATAGCACACTGTAAGAACATTGTAGAACTAAATACTTTTGACATTAGCTAATAGATGAAACAGCGTTATTAGAAGTTTGTAAGCGAATCAAAATAGTGTCAATTTATTAATTAAAATAGAGGCTATTTACGCCTCGAATTCTAGAGATTCACTTTGATACAAAGAAATATTTAAAATAAACATATGATTTACAATTATCTACTCATCACTACAAAACGTCAAGCAAACTAGAGAAACATTGAGATGCTAGACCTTCTATGCCAACATTGTCAACTGACCGTGGCCTTTGACTATATTACCCGTGGCTAGGAGATGGCACATACATTACAAATTTGCGCTATAAGAGTGGGATATGGGATATGAGTAACGCCATTTAGGATGGAAAAAGAGGCCCAGGTTGCACTCTTGGGCCTATACGGCATTGTAGACCTAATAGGTCGAAACAGCTATCTGTCGTTTGGTGTTAGGAGTAATTGACACACATGCGATGGTGCATACACTTCTGTCTATATACCTAGTATAATCTTCAGAAACTTGCATCTTTCTATGAAAGTATTTATTTGTGGCATTGTTTAGTTACTCTTATTTATTTGGGTATTATGCTACCACTTAAAAATACAAAAAAATAATAATCAACCTCTGCGCCGACGGATAAAAATAAAAAACAAATTAAAAAATTTTTAATTGTAGATAAAGGACAAAACCACATAAAAAGAAAACTTAAAGAATGTTCGACAATTTTATTAAATGGAGACAAATGTGTACCCAATATTTCTATTAATTTTGATAGCTCTTCGTTATCAATTGTTAAAGACGAGGTAAGTTAAAATAGAATGAAAATCGACTAATATCTAATATGCCCATGGAAGTAGATAAACAAAATAAATTACAAACTGTCATACTACTCGTTACGTCAGTCACACGTAAAGTTTTGATAATGAAAACAGAAAAGTTTTCGAAACGTAAACGTTTTTAAGTGAAGTGTCTAATATAATGTTATATATTGTTAATCTGCTTTTTAGTGTGAGATTTCTCATATATTAGAACATATTTTTCAAAAAACCAACTTGTGACTGATTTTTTGTATTATTCACTATTCAGTGATGACATAATACCCAAATAAATAAGAGTAATTTTCAATGGTTTTATTATTTTACTAAATAAAGCACCGCATGAAAAAACTATGAATAACTTTCCACTCCTAATACCAGGATATCAAAAATTATCTTGGCAAGGGTGGTTGTGGAATGTAAAACGTGTGTCTTACTTTAAATTTTTGAATATGTTTTGTTGTGTCAGAATCTGTCAAGTCATTGTGCTGAAATTTTCTAATCCAGTTTTTGAATCATGCCTCTTACCACACAGCACAAAATTTTCATGATTGAAGCATATTTTCGAACGGGTCCGCTAGTTAATGGAAATTTCATTATTGTTTTACAACTGAAATAAATAGGTATGAAATTTGTAGGTTATTGATGATGTCAGTGTGACAGTGACATAATTATTTCAAATTTAAAGTAAGACACACGTTTTACATTCCACAACCACCCTTGACCAAGATAATTTTTGATATCCCGGTATAAGAACACTTTTAAGGTCTTAAACAATGTACTAAAACTAATAATAACTATAACTAAATTTAATATAAAAGAGCGGGAACCTAACCAAAATCTATTTCAATATCCTTGTGAGAAGAACTGTCTCCAGTTTTTAATCTTAATAATTACTTCTTTACCCACATCTATCGTTACAACTTTAATTTCTATAAATTACAAATAGATTGGTTGACCGAACAATAATACAGCTTGTAGCCGCTGTAAATAGTTCAACAATTCACACAGTTAAACATTTTAAATTGGATTAAATGAAGCTGTAATCAGATTCAAACAGGAAACGTCCAATCAATTGCGTTCATACTTGAAATAAATTTAAACAATTTATTCATTTTAATAATTGCTTGAATGCTACTAAATCTCTATGAATAAGCTAATGGGGTGATAAGTAGAGAGAATTATACGGAACTGTGTTATTTTCGTTCTTGTACATGAAATAGATATTCACATACCGTAACCCCATAAGAAACGACATTGGTATTTTATAATAAATATTATTTTTATGTTAAAAAGTGATACGAAATCTTGATTTTATAAAATTATGAACGTTGTGATGAAGATTTGTCCGATGATATGAAAATTGTGAACCGAAAGAGTAACTTAGTGATGGTGAGAAACACCATATTATATAATGCTATATATATCTAATGCTATATCGTCGGTAGAGGCCCAAAAATTCCGAAAACACCACTGCGTCGACGTACTATCTCTATCCCACTCGGGAGTACCTTAGTCAACTTTGCGCATGCGCGCAAATATTGTAAAATCCAATAAACATGCAGCATAAATACTACATCTCTATCGACTTCTTTAAAAAAAAAAAAAAATGTTAAGTTGGGAAGTCTGCCAGCCTATGAACAATGTGTGACAGCTTCCGTAACCATGGAGATCAACGATTCCTGCGCATGCGCAAAACGAAGGGTCTCTGGAAGAGTATAGCACTATATCTCTTATCCTTCAGTGTTTTCGGAGAAAGCGCTTATGGGTTTACATAGGGAATACGCGATGTAAAGGTCATTCACGTTAAGTTTAAAGTGACGTCATTTTCAGTAATTAATTGTTGTCAATATTCGATAAACAAATGACCAATAGATTAGCGTAACATTTGCCATTTACAAAGAGTTTTATATTTGGCAACCCTTCTCTGCGTTGTCAAGTTGCTATTTATTTATATTGCTTATCTATTGTTAGCTGGTTTTTTGGCGTTTGGTTCTCACTTTATTTATATTAAAAACAGTTCTTCTCAGAACTAAAACCGTTGTGATTCTTTGACATTTTTCAAACTCCCGCCCGCAGAGAAGTTACATCTGACAACGGCACATTTTTTGACAAGATAACGTCACTTTAAACTTAACGTGAATAACCTATAGTAGTATTATATATATGAGAATCGCACAGTAAGTGCCCCCCTCTTTTGGTCTTTGCTACTATCCGTCTGACAATTATTGTCAAATTGACAGACCGACAGCGACCTGCTTCTTCGCAAGTGCCATTATAGCATGACCTCTATTGTTTTTGAGGAAGACAATTAATTCTACTTATTTATTTGAAGGAGATGCCGGAAAGAACTACTTCACGGGGAATCGTGAGCCGGCGGCTCAGGGCTTAATTGTCTCGATCGCTCAACCTAGAGGTCGTGAGTTCGAATCCCCATTCCACCAAACAATTTTTAATTAAATTGTTTACTCGTAGATCAAGGCTTGTACGCAGGGGTGGGTTTTTTGAGTGTCCCCCTAACTAATGAGGTTTTCCAGGTATTACCTCATTCCAGCACTGAATTTTGGTTAGGGCCTACCAACATAAGTCTTCCTGAGGCGCAAATGCGGTCTGCGAAATAATAATATGCCGCCCCCTCTCCCACAGAAGTATCAGACTTTCGGGCTAATCCTTGTGATTAGAAAGAGGGGTAGAGATATTATTATTATTTATTAGGTATTTATTATTATTAATTTGCCCCGCCTGGCATTGCATTACTCCGTAAGAGTAACGTTGAGCAAATACTGTAGTAGATGTACTCTATAGCCTAGGTGTCCTATAGCCAGCCTCTAAATGTTGCATTAAAAAAATATAAGTGTAGTTAGTCTCTTCATTTTGGAACACTGGATTTTCCAGTGTTATTTTGTCATTTTGCGATTTTTTCATTTTATAGATCGGAGAAATGTAAAGGTACTGCATCGGGAAAAGAAAGGAAAGCGCTTAGATCTGTTAGAGCAATTAGAAATTAAAAAATCTTTAATTAGAAATCCTTGTACTACGAATGATCAGATAGATTTTACACTTTCGCCCTGGTTAGAAAAGGTACTAAAAACTCGGGCTTTACAAGATGGGAAGGTTCAGTCGGGGTAGGTAAATAGATAAAAAACAAAAATGCCCTTGGAAATATTTAGTAATAGATATTTACTCTATTGAGAAAGGCCTAACAAGCTGAAATACTAATATACAGGGTGGGAAAAATTTTAATGTGCAGCATTGGTATCTCGGAAACGGTAAAAGATACAACGTGGCTCAAATTAGGAAAAAGTTGCTCAATTTTATGCTGATTCAAAATATGTGAACAAGTTTAATATATTCCGGGCCGTTCGGGAGTTATGCCGGAAAAATCAAAATTTGCCAATTTCTTTTAAGTCAAATAACTTCTCTTGAAATAAATGTAGACTTTTGAAATTTGGTACGTTTACATAGTTTGATGAGAGCTTTCGATTGCCATACTAAAACATGTTCTAGGCCTACTAGTTTTTCCGCAACAATATTCAACTTTTGAATTTCTTATGGGCGCCATATTGGATTTTTACTTCACTAAATACAGAAAGAAATTACAAGCACGGTGATATATTACACTTGATACTTTCTTCAATAAATATGGATAGTACACGCGAATAACGATAAATATTATTTATTTGCAAATAATAAACAATCATTAATTTATAGTTAATTGTTACAAAGTGTGTTTTTAGCTTTTTAGAGGAACTAATTATAATAAGAAAAACAATTTATTTATACACTACTCGAATTGGCTGCCGTTACTCTGAGTACAAAGTTGAGTCCTTACAGACATGTCATCCACTGCACGTCTTACTGTTCCACCATCTATCGAATTTATGTATTCATTAATTCTTTCCAACATTTCATCCTCTGTCGATGGCATTGGATTATTGTAGATATAATTTTTAACAGCTCCCCAGAAATAATAATCTAAGGGGTTTAGACACGGTGATCGCGGTGGTCATAGAATGGGACCATTTATACCTATCCACGAATTCGGAAAACGTTGATCTAGGTACTGGGTTACAATCCTAGCATTGTGTGAAGGGCATCCATTTTGTTGAAACAACTGTAAATTTTGTATATTTTGCAAAGGAAGGTCATCCAGCATTTCCTCCAAATCATTTTGTAAGAAGTGTAAATAATTTCGAGAAGTTAATTTATCAAATGTTGGAAAGAATTAATGTATACATAAATTCGATAGATGGTGGAACAGTAAGACGTAAGACGTGCAGTGGATGACATGTCTGTAAGGACTCAACTTTATATTGAGAGTAACGGCAGCCAATTCGAGCAGTGTATAAATAAATTGTTTTTCTTATTATAATTAGTTCCTCTAAAAAGCTACAAACACACTTTGTAACAATTAACTATAAATTAATGATTATTTATTATTTGTAAATAAATAATATTTATCGTTATTCGCGTGTATTATCCATATTTATTGAAGAAAGTATCAAGTGTGATATATCACCGTGCTTGTAATTTCTTTCTGTATTTAGTGAAGTAAAAATCCAATATGGCGCCCATAAGAAATTCAAAAGTTGAATATTGTTGCGGAAAAACTAGTAGGCCTAGAACATGTTTTAGTATGGCAATCGAAAGCTCTCATCAAACTATGTAAACGTACCAAATTTCAAAAGTCTACATTTATTTCAAGAGAAGTTATTTGACTTAAAAGAAATTGGCAAATTTTGATTTTTCCGGCATAACTCCCGAACGGCCCGGAATATATTAAACTTGTTCACATATTTTGAATCAGCATAAAATTGAACAACTTTTTCCTAATTTGAGCCACGTTGTATCTTTTACCGTGTCCGAGATACCAATGCTGCACATTAAAATTTTTCCCACCCTGTATAGTGTTTTCTATTTCTTGAAACATCTAAATGAGAACTGCATTTTTCTCAGAACAATCTAAATATGGAAAAATATTCCATTTCAATTAAGCAAGTTGTAATCTACTTCCGGTACAACAGGAAGTCACAGAATTGTCAAAATATTTTACTTGCCGAGAACACCTTGTATTTACTATACATGCAAAATTTTAAAAAGATCATGTCAGTAGTTTCTGAAATATTGATGGTGTAAACTTCTGGCTGGACACACTGTATACTAATTGTGATGCCTCCTGTGAATCTATATAGATTCACAATATTAACCAAATTAGTTAAGTTCGTGTTATAAATTTAAATATATATATAAAAAAAAACAAAAATGTATTAATTCAAGAATTCATTGGTAGTAATTAATAATTATGAGAAAATGAAGAGAAGGATACAAATGTTATTTTATTAGGATTAAATTTTAGATTATATTTTTTACTAATAAAAACCAATTTTACGGTATAATCTAATTTTCCAACAAATTGATGAAATTTTGGTGTGGGAAGATTTTTTAAGAAACATATGGGAAGATCGATTTTATACGCCATTGTTTACTAATGGCGCCAAAATTTATAGAACAATAATTAGAAAAGATATTCGTTGTGGTGTGACCTCACACTTTCATTTAATTACTCATTGAAATTAAGGAACCAAGAAATTCGGAGACATATACAGGGTGTCCACCTAGTGCGCGTAAGTCCAATATCTGGGTTAATAAAAGAGATAACTTAATTTTTTTTTCTACAGGGTTGTCTAATATCCCGAGCTGCACAAAATGAAAATATATTTACATATTCAGGGTGTTCAGTTTTTCCTGGACAGGTACCAACTTCGTTTTTCTAAATGGAAATATATATTTTTTATTGCTTTTTCGAACTAAACCCTTGATTTTAGTAGGACTTTCATCAGCCTTCCCTATACCTAACTTAAACTGTTTTTGAAATATTGACGGGTGAATATTGACATTTTTGCAACTTTGACACCCTATAAAATCTAAACGGTTTGAGATCAAGCAAAACGGTTTGCACATTCCTATCTTAACTTTTCATAAGCTATCGTTTGGTACTAATTTCAAATTTATACAGGAATAAAAAATTTTCAAAATTTTCAGAAAATTTTAAATTTTTGGATAATTCTGAAATTAGTACCAAACGATAGCTTATAAAAAGTTAAGATAGGAATGTGCAAACCGTTTTGCTTGATCTCAAACCGTTTAGATTTTACAGGGTGTCAAAGTTGCAAAAATGTCAATATTCACCCGTCAATATTTCAAAAACAGTTTAAGTTAGGTATAGGGAAGGCTGATGAAAGTCCTACTAAAATCAAGGGTTTAGTTCGAAAAAGCAATAAAAAATATATATTTCCATTTAGAAAAACAAAGTTGGTACCTGTCCAGGAAAAACTGAACACCCTGAATATGTAAATATATTTTCATTTTGTGCAGCTCGGGATATTAGACAACCCTGTAGAAAAAAAAATTTAGTTATCTCTTTTATTAACCCAGATATTGGACTTACGCGCACTAGGTGGACACCCTGTACATAAGGTTCAGTTAATTTTGTGATACTCACCTCACTATACACCTCACTGATTAAATTGTTACGCAAGTTAATATTTAGGGTGCCTTATATTTTATTTTTGTATCAGCTAAATTGAATTTCATGCACAAGTCAAGCGGAATATACTTTTTCTGTCTCTACTAGTCTTTACTGATTTGCATATATATGCATACTAAATATAGAACTTAATAGATCATATAAACTTACCTACCTGTATCTATAGAATAAGTAAGTATCTTAAAGAATATGAAAGTAACTCACGGAAATACTAATCAGAAGCTAAGTTTATAACAATTTGAATTACATTTTCATGTATCTATCAATAGCAAACTCATTTATTTTAATAAAAATAATGAAGCCAATATTTATTGGACTTTTTATGAGACTGAAGCAGGATAGTATGCAGAAAACTGCTTGCATCGTTAGGTACTCTTTTGACATGTAACGATATAATGATAATTATGATATTCTGCTTAAAATTGACTATCAAATGTTGAATCATAGCATAGCTTAACATATAAGTAGGATAATAGTGGCGAAATATTGTAAAAAATGTGTTAGGAGTGTTCTGAAGTGGTTAAAAATATGTGTATGCTAGTTCGTAAAACATTACAGTACAGAGTGCCTGGTGGGAGTAAAGTACCGGGTGGCCAAATTTGCTTGCTATTATAGGACAACTCGAGAACTAAGAGAGATACAAAAAAATTAACCCCCCTTTCTCGAGCTCTTTTTCTGAGACAAACTTAGTGCCGAAATGCAAAATGGTCCATCTTCTTTTGTTTTTGAGATATTAGCGAATATTCGATTTTTCAAATTTTCGGTGCCTGCCCATATCTCGGTTATTTTAGATATTAGAAAAAAACAACTTATATGTTCTTCAGACACTTTTTTAAAAGGAATGCAGTGGCGTAGACAATATTTTAATAAGTTGATAAAATTTCGAGTTATGACATAAACTTGTTATTTTTTTAAATGAAAATCGGCTATGATTTAGTTAGAAAGATAATTTTTTTCTCTTTTCAGCGATATATAATATGTGTGGTTAATTTATTCGACTTTACTATTTTTTATAGAATCTTCGACTTTTTAAGGTTATTAATAGCTCCCATTTTGTTTTCGCGTAGTAGACGTATCTCTTCTGTTTGAAATTTAAGTATTGACAGTTCTAACTGGATTTATCACTTTGTGTCTGTAATTTATACCGCTTATAATAATTATTGATCTGCGAATAGTTGTTTCCTAGAAATTTTAGAATACTTTTAAATTTCGAGAATAGCATTTCAAAATTATGAAAAATTCAACATACTGAAATATTATATAAGAAACAATTATTACTGTGAAGTTTACGCCCACTATGCCAAAACAAAATGCCAGCTATTAATAACCTTAAAAATTCTAAGATTCCTTAAAAAATAGTCATATATTAAACTTATATATAAAACTTATATTATAAGTTGTTTTCTTCTAATATCTAAAATAACCGAGATATGCGCAGGCATCGAAAATTTGAAAAATCGAATATTCGCTAATATCTCAAAAACAAAAGAAGATGGGTCATTTTGGATTTCGGCACTAAGTTTCTCTCAGAAAAAGAACTCGAGAAAGGGGGGTTAATTTTTTTGTATCTCTCTTAGTTCTCGAATTGTCCTATAATAGCAAGCAAATTTGGCTACCCGGTACAGGGTCATTGGTTATATTTTAGCGACCTACCCTAGAGGTTCTCCCTTTAATGTGAGGAAAAAGGTTAAATAAGAAGTTGTAGAAAATCAAGTGCAGTGTAATCAATCAATCATTATGTTTTTGTAAATAATTCATTCCATAAGCTGAATCTATTAACTAAGCTATAATATTAGTAGTTCCCAATAAAGCCAATTCCATTGTGTTATGAAAACGGCTTTTAGAGTTTTCACGTTTTTTATTTTTTCAATCAGATGTACTTACTACCTCCTAGATTAGGAGGAGTAGATAGGTAGATTCACTACCTCCGGCCATGCTTTGTCGCCGCCAAAAAGTACCCAAGGAAAGCAAAACAATGCATTTTTTGTATTAAACCTACAAATCCAATTATTTCTTAAATACATTTCTCTCTTCAACTGGCGTTTGTATGTTTTCTAGGACTAACACCTGCCGTTTCTATAATAATGCTCGGTAAATTTCAATCTTTGTTTTTTAATTAAATTTTTTACTCGTAAGTGTATTTAAAAAAATCTTTTCACTTGAACCAAATTGTAAACTAAATCTATTGTCAATATAAATAAGTTTATACCATACAATGTTACATATCCGCACAAAAACCCACTCGTATTATGCGCACATTAACTGCAAGTACTGCGACCGGTGCAGCTCACTAAAGCTGCATCCACACGACATGGCAAACGTCGGCCAGCGCTGGCTCACGCATTTGTGTCCAACGTTCGTGCAAACATTTGTGCATGAAAACTATCCACACAATTGGAATTGGTTTGCCTAAGAGTATATTGGAGGCGAACGTGTACAAATGTTTGATCCAGTCTTGAAAATGGAGAGCGAAGAAGACATAGTTATTGCGGCTGCAGTGAGTGCAGCTTCAGTTGCAATTTCTAGTACGCGATACATTGAATGCGTCAAAAAAAGAAAAAAAAACAATATTTTTCACATATTATAAACAAAAAATAGGTTACTCATTGGTGCCCTTTTAAAATATTTTTTTTACTTACTAAAAATAGCAAAACAAGTATCCACTACCTAAATACGATCGCAGATGTCGGTTAACGGGTGAAAAAATAATTAATATTTCGATGAATGTATACCCGTGTAGATGGTACATAATCCGTAAATGCGTTCTACGGCCAACGTTGGCCAGTTCCTTTGATTTGTGCTCTAAAGACTTCCAGCGCGAACGTTTGCCATCATTTGTCTCTGGTGTTACACACACACACGGCGTGGCGAACTAATACATGGCCAACGTTGGCCGACGTTTGCCATGTCGTGTGGATGCGGCTTAAGCAGTGCAAAATATTCAATGCTGAGGATGTTAGAGGGGAGGTGTTATTATAAGAATAATATAATAAATATATAAATAATTAAATAAATATAAGAACTTTTTGGCAGTTCTGCAGCACCTATACATCAGCCGCCCTTGACTATGTAAAATATACACCTTCAGTTACCGTCACTATTGAACGCACATTTTAAAGTCTTATTAAATGGCTGCTATTAATAGGCTCTCTCGTAAAACAGATTTTCTCATCGAACTCAATTACTGAACAAATAAATATGAATTTATTACTACCGCCCATAGTAATTTACACACTACTGGGTTGGAAATGGCTATTATGAGTGCGATGTTAAGAATGTTTATCACTACACAGTGTGTAAAATACATGACAACCATAATGAAGGCCAAATAGTGATTACTTACGTATAGTGATTATTTGTTTCAACAAGATTTCTAAACTGGTTCCGAACTTTCCAAAAGAGATGTCGGATTCAGATACTAATTAATTTGAATTTTCAACAACCCGTTGAGTCACATTATTCACAGTTCGAAACCAGTTGAGAACTATGGTCGGAACAAAGTTTGTATATTTTTCGTATGTATCATAAAAGATTACCTGAAACGATAACAACTTTGGTTTTCATATATTTTTTTAAGGTGGGTCTTTTTATGCTACACGGTACACGGTTAGTGAAAAAATTTTGAAATAAAATAAATAAATATTTTTATTTCTAGAAATCTCGTACAAACCACACGTTTCGCAATTCCCAATCAGTACTGTCAGTAGCATCAGTATTGTTTTGAAAATACTGTTTAATACTGAAAGTTTCCGATGGGGTTCTCCTACCAGAGATCCCCATCGTGGCTAAAAAGCTATATTACCGAGTCTGAAAAGGTCATGTACCGTTCATAGCATCATACAGGGTGAGTCACACATGGAAAATGCTCGGACAGGTCGATTTTTGTTTGGAGGGAGACACATTTTTATATTATTGACATTTATATAGGGTGTCCCAAAAAGGAGATTTACCACAACTTATATTTTTTAAATAGTACGAACACCCTGTGTATTTTTACAGATTTCGATAGAAAGTAATATTGTTTTATTTCGGTTATTTAACGTCGGTCTATTTCCGCAACTAAGACCAATTACCGACGCCAGAAGACGAGTAACCCCCAACCTGAAATTTTGTTAACGGGTGAAAAAATAATTAATATTTCGATGAATGTATACCCGTGTAGATGGTACATAATCCGTAAATGCGTTCTACGGCCAACGTTGGCCAGCTCCTTTGATTTGTGCTCTAAAGACTTCCAGCGCGAACGTTTGCCATCATTTGTCTCTGGTGTTACACACACACACGGCGTGGCGAACTAATACATGGCCAACGTTGGCCGACGTTTGCCATGTCGTGTGGATGCGGCTTAAGCAGTGCAAAATATTCAATGCTGAGGATGTTAGAGGGGAGGTGTTATTATAAGAATAATATAATAAATATATAAATAATTAAATAAATATAAGAACTTTTTGGCAGTTCTGCAGCACCTATACATCAGCCGCCCTTGACTATGTAAAATATACACCTTCAGTTACCGTCACTATTGAACGCACATTTTAAAGTCTTATTAAATGGCTGCTATTAATAGGCTCTCTCGTAAAACAGATTTTCTCATCGAACTCAATTACTGAACAAATAAATATGAATTTATTACTACCGCCCATAGTAATTTACACACTACTGGGTTGGAAATGGCTATAATGAGTGCGATGTTAAGAATGTTTATCACTACACAGTGTGTAAAATACATGACAACCATAATGAAGGCCAAATAGTGATTACTTACGTATAGTGATTATTTGTTTCAACAAGATTTCTAAACTGGTTCCGAACTTTCCAAAAGAGATGTCGGATTCAGATACTAATTAATTTGAATTTTCAACAACCCGTTGAGTCACATTATTCACAGTTCGAAACCAGTTGAGAACTATGGTCGGAACAAAGTTTGTATATTTTTCGTATGTATCATAAAAGATTACCTGAAACGATAACAACTTTGGTTTTCATATATTTTTTTAAGGTGGGTCTTTTTATGCTACACGGTACACGGTTAGTGAAAAAATTTTGAAATAAAATAAATAAATATTTTTATTTCTAGAAATCTCGTACAAACCACACGTTTCGCAATTCCCAATCAGTACTGTCAGTAGCATCAGTATTGTTTTGAAAATACTGTTTAATACTGAAAGTTTCCGATGGGGTTCTCCTACCAGAGATCCCCATCGTGGCTAAAAAGCTATATTACCGAGTCTGAAAAGGTCATGTACCGTTCATAGCATCATACAGGGTGAGTCACACATGGAAAATGCTCGGACAGGTCGATTTTTGTTTGGAGGGAGACACATTTTTATATTATTGACATTTATATAGGGTGTCCCAAAAAGGAGATTTACCACAACTTATATTTTTTAAATAGTACGAACACCCTGTGTATTTTTACAGATTTCGATAGAAAGTAATATTGTTTTATTTCGGTTATTTAACGTCGGTCTATTTCCGCAACTAAGACCAATTACCGACGCCAGAAGACGAGTAACCCCCAACCTGAAATTTTGCTGAACGCGCACTTTTGAAGCAGGGTAGGGATCTTGTAAAGGGTTTTTCAATAGGAACGCTCGATGTTTGGCAACAGCGTATGACGAAGTCGGTAGTCAGACAGGTTGTATCTTTGACGGACGTATTCAGTTAGTCTTTACATTTCATTATGGAACGCTATACGATTCAACAACGCATCGAAATGATTAAAACTTATTATCAAAATCAATGTTCTATTCGGCAAACGTTTCGTGCACTTCGGCCAATTTATGGTTTCGATGGTTGTCCTTCAGGACGAAGAATGAGACACTTCAGAGTCCACAAATCGCCGTCTAATAAATAAATTTGAAGCAACCGGGTCGCTGTTAGATCAGGCAACGCCTGTACGTCAACGAAGCGCAAGATCTGTTGAAAATATTGCTGCAGTCCGGGAAAGTGTGAGTCACAGTCCATAACAATCCATTCCACGTCGTGCTCAAGAACTTGGCC
Organism: Pogonocherus hispidulus; assembly: GCA_963924545.1. Classification (NCBI taxonomy): domain Eukaryota; kingdom Metazoa; phylum Arthropoda; class Insecta; order Coleoptera; family Cerambycidae; genus Pogonocherus; species Pogonocherus hispidulus. The sequence continues at coordinate 32,299,006 of OZ004698.1, forward strand.
TTTCTTCGACGTCAGTTTGGCGAATCTTGCATAAGGACTTAGGGTTTCACCCTTATAAAGTGCAATTAACCCAAGAACTAAAGCCCAACGATCATAGACAGCCGCTTGCATTCGCTGAGTGGGCGCTAGAGCAGTTGGAGGTTGATCCTAATTTTGGACGAAAAATAATGATGCGATTTAACGCCACTGGATTTTTTTCTCTGGGGCTTTGTGAAATCTCGTGTCTATGCCGACAAACCACAGACGGTTGCCGCCTTAAAGGCCAACATCAGACGCGTCATTGGTGAAATTGAGCCACTTCTATGCGATAACGTCATCGAAAATTGGATCTCCAGGATTCGAGTCACCAGGCGAAGCCGCGGCGGACATTTAGCTGATATAATTTTTAAAACATAATGTGCTCACATATGTTTTAAAATAAAAATAAAAACATGTCAGTTTAACTTACACAATTTGTTTTATTACATTACAAAGATCGAGCGTTCCTATTGAAAAACCCTTTACTTGCCTATAATTTCATAGACAAGGGATCTCCGGCTTTACATCATATCCAAGGGATGATAAGGTCTTCTTCCTACACAAATCTCGCCTACATTTGCATAGCTTCTGAGAATTCACCAACGTACAGATCACTAGAAGATGTGAGCAGGCACCGCGGGACTTCCCTGCATGGTCGCCCATCCAAGTACTAACCGCGGCGAACGTTGCTTGGTGCTCATATTGATAATGTGAACGCCAAGTCGCCACCACGGTCTGCCCCGATAGAAAATAATGAATATATTAATATATGATGGATATATTTCTAATGGTGAGGGAGATATGATCATAAATAGTTACCATAAAAAGCAATGTGTTGAAGAAAGACTTTGTAATGTTTGTAGCCTAGTAACGAATAGATATTCTTTTTCTAACTCATTATGGTTATGGAACACTCTCCCTATAGATAGAGCTATATCCGTCAAACCATATATCATGTATTCGTGAGTAGACGTTCTACCCAAATCTATAAAAATACACAGGGCGTTCCATTTAAAAGATACAAATTGTGGTAAACCTCTCTTTTTTGGGGTACCCAATATAAATGTCAATAATATAAAAATGTGTCCTCTTTCAAATAAAAATCGACCTATCCGAGCATTTTTCATGGAAACCAATTCTTTGACACATATTCGGGGATGAAGTTTCTTGTTGATTCACCCTGTACATAATATTACTATAAAGCGGGAAGAGGCCAAAAAATTCTGAAAATATTTGCTTTATACGCCCTTCTCTCAAAATTGAACACATTTTTATTTGCGGCTCTGTATACATGACGCAGCATCAGTAAAAACAAACATAACCTAACTTTTAAGTGATCTGCTGCTTTAATTGATTAATATTTCTTAAGTACCTTGGTTCTTGATATAAAAAATAAAATAAGGTAGTACGGTGTCCAGAAATTGTATCTTTGTAACATAATTACTTATTATATTCTAGAAAATCTTTTATTTCTTTTGTTACGTAACTATTCAGGAATAATAATATTGTTACGATGCGACCGGCGTCGAATTAAAATGACGGGTCAAATATTCGACAGTCACTTTACTGTCTACTGGTGTTGAAGCTTTTCCATATTCAACCTTCTGGCAATCACCACGGTTGGGAGTTTCGGAACTAGCGATTTTGCTCTACTTTTACTTTAGACTTACCAGATGAAGTATCTAAATTATGCAAATGCAGAACTTACCTAGAAAAGAAAAAAATACATGTTAAGTTTATAAATATTATCTACATATGTATAGTCTATATAATGTAAATTGAAACTGTAAAAACTCTTTGTTTACGCACGTGTGTCGTTTGTCGGAATTTTTTATGCAGTTTCAAATTAGGTTATAAAGACTTATACTACATGAGTATAGTAATACGTAAAAAAATGGTGTGGCAGATATAGTTATAAAAAAAATAGTAGATATTTTGAACGGAAAAGTAACAAGTTTACAGTAATATTGTTTAAATATAAAAAATATGATCGCCATGTAAAGTCGATTCTAAAGAATGCTAACAAATGACATCAATGTTAACCTACAATTATAGTTACCGATTTATTGAATTATAATAATTTTTTCATGTTTGCTTATTTTGTACCTACTGTAAATAGTAAATATTATTGTATAAATTGTAAATATTATTTGACTTTCACACTTTTGAGTGCTAGGTGCTAGGTTGAGTGATTTCATAATATTAACTCTTTAAATATGAACTAGAAATGGGAGAAAATCGCTAATTCCTAGCCATTATCGGGGGGCCTGGCTGAAATTTTGTATCTGGAATTATGATGTAATTATACTAAATTATTTTTCTTAATAATGTTTTGATCAATTGTAAGGGTACTCTTTTCTTGATGGTAAAACATCACCATTTTTTAAATGCTGAAAGTAGAATAAATTTTTTATCAATGGAGCCCTCCGCTATGAGTTGGAGCCCCGCCCGCCCTTCGAGAAGGTGTAACGGCGACGTTAAAAAATATATAGCTGACATAATTGTTGCAGCAATAAATTAATATTGTAGAAGACATTTACTTTTGCAAGCTAAAATTATGAATTTTACAGACTGCCAAAATGAACTAATTAATTCCAAACTTTAACTACGGACAATGAAACAAAATAACTAAACACTAATATTAATAAACAATTGGAATTAAAAAGTAAAAGTTACATACAGCGGGATTCGAACTTGCGAAATTCCGCACTTCACTTTTTATTGTTTGACGCGGAGACAACTAATGTAAACTGTATGTGTTAACCTGAAATTAATTTTTACCGATATTCTATTTGGAAAAGCATTTCGCTTCAATATTTTGGTAATCAGAAGTGTTTGGCAGTCGGTACTATCGATTCCGTTAGCAATATTTCTCATAGGAACATAATAACCTCTACAAAGTTTAATTAATTTGACATTTTTCGTAGGATGTGCTTGTCGTTAGTGCAATCTCACATCGGCAGATAAAATGACAAAGAAGTTGAGATGGACGCGACTCGATGAGATTTTCGTAGATTAAATACAGGTAGGGGTGGTCGAACGGTCTTGAAAAAAATCTCAAAGGATTAGGGAAAGGACGGAAGTTTCATGTGATGCGGTTCTCGCAGCCGTAAAAATTAGAAAAAGGATCAAGTGGGACGGCGTGACGGAGCTATTAGGCGCGAAAACAAACGCTGGTGCGCTGGTGGTGGTGGCCCATCTCTCGCCGAACCACGATCGACGAAAATTTTGCAGAGCTTTTTTGAAAAGCCGTTAAAAGTGGGAAAACGCGTAGGAAACGCGGAAAGAAAGGCTTGGGGCCAAGGGATAGCTTCGCGATCCCCGCTCGAAGGAGATAGCTTAAAAACCTTGTCGATTTGGGGACTGAATTTAGAGCGAGACAGAATCGACGCGTTTTAATAAAATTACATTTATTACAAAAAGTGCACCATGAGAGTTTTTTGGCCAGGTTGTGAGATTAGCAGGGTCGATGTTTCCACGTCGAAATTATTATAACTCAGTTATACTTCGTCACTCAACGGTTATACGCCCAACACTGAAAATAAAATGCGATAACATTTGAAAGGTTTCAAAGTTTTCCACTAACTACAAACGGAAGGATTAAACTTGAATTCGCAATTATATCCTTAATTAACAGCTGCACCTGTCTTGTCGATATTCTTAGGCTACCAGGATTGACTGACCCAAATAGGCATTCAGTTGTCGGTTGCCAAAAGTTGGCTTTTATGAAAATATACCATTTTTTCTTAAAGCGTATAATAATATTTACATTATATTATGTAGGAAGTTCTATAGAAACATCCTATTGTTTTACTAGTAAAGAAATTTATCATTTTTTTACTAGTACAAAAAAGTAATAGTGTAACCATAACAACGGATTAAAAAAGTTATGTAGCCATGATTTATCAGAACTGTCAGTTTGAAATTTAACGTAGCGTCAGATCGCTTTTTATAAGCATAAACGTTTTACCATAAAAGCAGTTTTAATTTTGACGCTTGAAGAAAAAATAGTATGTCACTTGGGTAGAAAGCTCTTTATGCGTTTCGCTCAGTTAACACAGCCTCGGCTGTGTAAGCTTCTGGGTTCAAGCGAACAAATAATGTTCGCCTTCTATTTGTAGTAACATAATATACTATTTTATTGAATCTTGTTTGAACCCAGTATTTTCATTTTTTATAATTACATTTGTCACACGCGTGCGACACTCATCAGATTAAGTAACCACAGTTTGAGTCGTTCTCTCTTATGCACGCCTCACTTTCATGTAGGTGGAAAGAAAGCACCTGTAAAGGTGGTGACATTAAGTTGATGATTATTGTACATATACATGTATGTACATAGTAAATGCCTGAAGTATATATTTTTTAAGGAACCAGTCTATAAATATGTGAATCTGTATTACATTTAAAGTTGTAAATAACTCTTTGGAAATGCCTAAAAGATTAAGTTTTTCGGATGTAATTTCAACACAGATAAAAAATGTACACGCAACATTTCCACAGAAATAATTATATATGAACAATACGTTACTAACCGATTAGAACGCAATTTCTAATAATATTACCGTACATAGATAATAATATATGCGAAAATAATATTTCTAGTTAATCACTAGTTAAACATTATATTGAGGAAGCAGACTACACCTACGGGTACATAATTCCAAATCGTGATTGTATAAACGTGTCCATTGTATGCACTGTAATATATGTAATATACTAGGAGCTAAATGCATGATAGCTTAAATTACTGAGTTGTTCAGTCTGTCTCTATTGTAATTATAAACAATATGGACATTATTTTACAGGGTGTTTCGTTATTAACAGCTTGTAATTTCGTGATAATAGTGATTTTTAAAATATGCGCTCTTAATTCCTAGTAAATCAGAAATAGAAAATGGTTAAAGAAAAACAAATATACCTAACAACGAACTCTTGGTTGCAGAATATTCCCATCGGTTCAGCATTAACGTCTATTTTCGTCCAGATATAATTATGAAGGCTCGTTATATAAAGTAATATTTAATAAATATTTGATAGATCTTTAAAACTATAATACAATGGTATCATAAAATAATATAACAGTGCTTTTTAAGGATCACACAACTTTTTTGTATAGTATTTATAAGAGCTCCTCCTAAAATATATTATAGTGGATATAGTTATCTCATAAGATAAATGGTAGGTGTCATCTATAACTATACTGACCACGGTCTGCTGTTAGGTCACAATTTATATAGTTCCATGGTCACTAGTCGGTAAGGCATCATCAGGTGTACTGCAGGGATCCACGCTTGGTCCATTAATGTAGCCCATTGGTAGTATTTTTATTGAAATTATGGGTGATAAAAACTCTTATGTGCAGTTCTGATAGTAACTTCAATATGTAATACAAAGGGCAGTTTCTGGTTCCTTATAGCCTAAAAGCGACTTGGAACACAAAGGAACTTACAAAGGACAGTTTTTGGTTAAATGTTGTATAACTTATAAGGGATTCGGGTGTCACATTTGACCAGAAACAGACTTTATACCACATATTAAAGTTATAAGAATCTTAGTTTTGTTACTTATAAGAAATATGAGAGAGTACCAGAGAGGTATAAAGGCGTTTCTCTAAATCCGCAACTTTTGTAATAGATAATGTTTATCCATCTAAAGGAACAGCTAAGGATTCTTATTCCAAAGCTAATATGAGAAGGAGAAATATGCTATATGTAATTTTTCTTCACAAAGTGCTTAACAGTACAGTCACTATGAATTTATATTAGCTCTATTTGACTTTCACGTACCTAGACTAAATGCTAGAAGTAGTAACTTGTAACTTTGTACTAAGAACCATAGAACTAACATATTCTCACCTATACATATATCAAATAGTTCATAATTATTCTAAAACAGAATCAGAACTTGATATCCTGTTTTTTAAGAATTTCATTGCATTGATTATAACCTTTATGCTCACTGCATATAGTTTGTAATTATAATTTTGATTTATGATTTCAAATAAGTTTTAATTTATAGTTAATTAAATTTAATTGTTCCATCAATGAATGCCGTTTCCGATTGGATTAATTATTCCTGTTATTCTTTTCTAGAAACAAGAAGACAGTGGCGAAACACCATGGCCAAATAAGAAAACAATCAATCTTAAAGTTTAACAATACAATAAAATGAGAGCTACCAATTACCAATTGTCGGCTACGAGTTTGGCCGTATGCCATTTATTTTGATACCGTCTGCGAATGTGATTCTGTTGGATACGTTGGTGAGTACAGTCCCATGCAAAATTATGCGATTTAATACAAACAAGACATAAAACTTGAAACATTTTTGCATATTTCTGTAATATTTTGTTTTATTAACAGTAAATGTGTTACCTCCCATCATACTAGATACGCGATCATACGCGTGATATTTTTTCATCGAACGCCAAAAATAAATTAAACATAAGTCTCTAACAAAAACAAACTACAACGAGTGTAGTAAGGATACCCCCATATCCTCCATCTGTAAACTCCTTATAAAATAAGGACTAACGAAAAGGAATAACGAAATTAGGCCAAAACAGCTATTCTCCTGGGTAATGCCAAGCCGAGCGCTGAATTACAAAGCAAAATTTGGCGTATTTTGTCTAACAACGTTAGAATCAAAAATACAATGTTTTGATTGCAACGAAAACTAGGAGGAAATACTCTGGACCTCACATCGTAGGATGTCACTAATAGCAGACCGGTTTCGACCTTTTTATGGTCTCATCAGTGCAATATAAGTGAGTATACCTACGAATGTAAAGACCTGAGTATTTGGCACAATAGGTATAGTAGAGGCCTTGGGTCTTGGCCTCTACTCAGGTCCTACGTCAAAAAACTATGATTCTAAAATTATGAGTTTTTTAAATATGCTCATATTTATTCGAATAAGCAAACACTTGTAATTGTAAGTAAAAAGTAAAATTTAAAAAAGTTATCTCTGTTGTGTTTTGAACTTGCGAAATATTGAATTTCAGTTTTGGAGCCCGCGTCTCGTACCACTAGGCTCACCATGCCACTCCAAATTTTGTGCGCTGAGACAGACAGCTATGTAAACTATTGAATTTAACCTAAAATTAATTTTTGATGATATTTTAATTAAAGAAGCATTTCGCTTCAGTATTTTGATAATCAGAAGTGTTTGGCGATCAGTACTATCAATTATGTTAGCAATATTTCTTATAGTGTGCCTTGGGAATATAAAATTCAATGAAATGTAATAGCCCATGCTAATTGCCATTAGTCAGATGACACGGGAAACCCTGTGTATATATATGCAGGACATTTCATATATGAAAATTTCACAAGAGTTAATTTAAGAACTCATTTTAAAACGTTTCAACAGTTGGCATAGAGAAGCGAGGAGTCACAAGGAGCACATTTGTTTCGGGACAGTTTGTACCTAGTGTCAAAAAGTTGCATAAAAATAAGAGTTACGATATGGAGGACTAGTACTTCATATAAAAACTCCTGTATGGATATACTGTAGTAAAATAAATACAATTTATTGTATTTATTTATTATGTCAAAATAAAACTGTTTCCCGAAGGTAAATATAGAATCTCCTACAAATTATTGGCATATAAAATCCCAAATGTCACGACTTGTGAAGAAATATTATCGCTGGTAGTTTATTCAGAGATGTGGAATATGGTTTGCAACCAATTTCTGCTACTTATATATAGAAATATAGAATATAGAAATCAAGCTGTTGCTCTCTTACTACTAAAAAAGTAATAAACGTAAAACAGAGTCTTAGAACAATCAGTCATGGTAAATGGTTCTCATGAATACTGATATTCTCCATTTAATTCAACAATTCTTCTAGAAATAATGTATATTTTGCATTTTACTTACAACAAAAAATATATTAATGTCTAAATGTAGCACCTAAAATTTAATTGGCTCAATCAATTTATGCAGTATATTTTACATACATTAACTTTAACCAAATTATAGATGCTTTTATATAATAATGTTCAACAGTAAGTATATCAATTTATCTAAACTATATTTTGGGTTCAATACAGTCAAAACTCAATTATTATAATTCTGCACTCTGCTTACGATATATAGGGTGTGCTGCTTAAATAAGTGTGACACTATTTAGACACTAGATCCGAAAGTGATGCTAAATCGGTTAACGTTTTCATATTGGTTTTACTTCCTGAACTATTAAGGAAAATATGAAAAACGATAAAAAAAACTAGTTCTCTTAATGAATATCTCTTATTGACTTTCTATACTATGATCTATCTATTAACGCACGTAAAAATAGTTAAATAAGAACCAACCATTATTTATTCTTTCCTTTCTACAAAGTGATCTTATCAGCAGGTTTTTGAAATATCATTTAACATGAGGTACCGCCACCAGCTCATTTTTTTTAAAAAATCTAGATTTTTATTTTATATTTACAAATAAAATTGTATTTTCTACTCAACCATGTGTCACATGGATAGGTTTTAAAAATATCAAGATGCTAAATTGTTTGTAATTTCTAAAAGATTAGGTAAAATCCGTGAAAAATGCGGAAAATATTCATCTGATATATGGTTGACTAACAAATAAAATTATATTTTCATCAAATACAAATCCAGATCCATATTAAAAAAAAAATAGTGGGTAAAGATATCTCAAATGTTAAACATCATTTAGACAAACCATTTTGAACATGAGAAAAAATTATGGTAGGTTTAATAATTTTTCTCACGTTAATAGTATTCGAGTTATTAAGAAAAATATAGTTTTAGAGGTATTTTTATCTCAGAAACTAATGGCTATTTGGCAACACTAGAATGTTGCCAAATCGCCAAAAGCATTATGAATGGGCAACTTTTTCCTAATTTAACTGATTTCGTATCTCTTACAGTTTGAAGATAGCAATAGTAGCACACACTATTTCAGAAACTCTGGATATTACTGAACCAAATGTTGGGGATGTTTTGAGCATAAAAATAGCTTCAAAATGAGCCCGACCCTCATTTCCATTTAAAAAAAATTTCCTATTGCGCGCCCAGCTGTCACTTTGACATTCAGAACTGTCATTGATATGTCAAAAAATGCAGAATTTAGTCATATATTATCGTTCCAAATTTCATCACAATCTACCCAGTGGTTCAAAAGTTAGAGGGGGGGACGGACTTTATGCCCTCACTGTATAATTTTTGAATTAATATTTATAAGACATATTTAAAAAATACTTGATTTTAAAAATAATACAAAATATGTATGTTAGTTTTTCCCATAAATCATTTAACTTAATTTATTGAAGTACCTTACACACAGAAATTTGAAACCCTTTTTGAATATGTAGAAAGTATTGCATTTATCTGATATTAAATATCGAACATGAAATTATGATACTTCTTGAAATTGAACTACTTAATATAAATACTGTATTAAAAGTATCAGAATTTATCACAGTGATCGATGAGATTTTAAAATTTAACCGAAAACCGACACACATTCATTTTAAAGTATTAAAAATTAAATCGTCAATTAACTAAAATCCGGTTTGCCAGACTACTGTTACTTGACTTTATTACTATCAACTCCTCTTATTTACATAGCATACTGAACGAGAAGGCATTTATGACTTATTTGCAAAGTGTGAACAATTGCCTAAGGAACTTAATTTTTATAAACATGTATAAGATATGTATCTTGTTCCTCTTTAGGTTATAGCATAGCTTTCCTTGTTATCGTAACAAAGAACATTACAAAATAAACTGCACTAGATCATAATATTTATATAATTTATCTGTTATTATTATTATAATCTATATTTTCTGGCTAATCATGCTATTGTTAATGATAAAAATGTTCATTAAAACATCTTAAATGTACAACTTATTTATATACAGCAAATTTCAAAGTAAATATCACAAGTTAATTGACTATATACCGGGATATCAAAAATTATCTTGGTCAAGGGTGGTTGTGGAATGTAAAACGTGTGTCTTACTTTAAATTTGAAATAATTATGTCACTGTCACACTGACATCATCAATAAACTACAAATTTCATACCTATTCATTTGTCCAAACACAAACGTTGACTGTATTGCCAATTTCCATTAACTAGCGCACCTGTTCGAAAATAATCTTCAATCATGAAAATTTTGTGCTGTGTGGTAAGAGGCATGATTCAAAAACTGGATTAGAAAATTTCAGCACAATGACTTGACACTCTTGACAGATTCTGACACAACAAAACATATTCAAAAATTTAAAGTAAGACACACGTTTTACATTCCACAACCACCCTTGATCAAGATAATTTTTGATATCCCGGTATAAGGTACACGGTATTACATCCTAAAGGTAAATTTTCGTCGCAATACTTGTTCCTCTGACTGTACTGTCCTCACGAGACCGCTCGTGATAGACGGCTATGTTTAGAGAGAGGACTCACGCCTTGCATCACACCAAAAAAGCCGAATACTTGTTAACCAGTTCGAAATACTGATGCTTATCTTGGAGTGGTCAAAAATCCACGGCGAAACCACTTTTTCTGTTACTCGATGTACGGAGAAAATATTATTAACGTTTTAAATGTAATGTCAATTTCTTAAATAGATTCCTACGAAAGCACCCTGGTGTCAAACATACTCTCTATTTTTAAAAAGTCAATATATTGAGATTTTTCTCAATATATTGACTTTTTTCTCAACATAATAAGATTATTCTCAATATCTTAACTTTTTTCTTAGTACTGTGATATTTTTATGTATATTTATTCACATTGGCACTTATCATATATCATTGAAATTGGAGTATTAAGACCTATCGAATGGTCACAAAAATATACAGGGTTCTATTTAAAATTCTCGAGATAGGTCCACATCCGCAAAAACAGGAAGTTATTTTCAAATTATTTTTTACGGAAAATATTGGTCTTAACGAATTGATGAACGATAATCTTCGATCCGAAAACCAAAGCTGTAACCTCAAAGACAATAAAATGGTGCCTTGTACAATGATTTCGTTGTCACCCGCTATAGTTTAATCTATAGTTTATAGCATAAATCCTGTTTCACAACTGCTGAATGCTATATTCGCGTAAAAAATTACGTAAACTCAGAGGTTGTGGATTAATCCTACGAAAGCGTAGAAAGATTCAACACATCGTGTGAAATAATTTTATAATTGCCAGATTAAACTGTCAATTATAGATAATTGTCAGTTTAATCTGACAATTATGTATAATTGTCACTTTAAACTAGCAATTATACATAATTGCCAGTTTAAACTGTCAATTATACATAATTCACAGATCAAACTGACAATTATCATAATTGACAGTTTAAACTGGCAATTATAAAAGGACATCGTGTGAAATAATTTTATAATTGCCAGTTTAAACTGTCAATTATAGATGATTGTCAGTTTAATCTGACAATTATGTATAATTGTCACTTTAAACTGGCAATTATACATAATTTCCAGTTTAAACTGTCAATTATACATAATTCACAGATCAAACTGACAATTATCATAATTGACAGTTTAAACTGGCAATTATAAAAGGACATCGTGTGAAATAATTTTATAATTGCCAGTTTAAACTGTCAATTATAGATGATTGTCAGTTTAATCTGACAATTATGTATAATTGTCACTTTAAACTGGCAATTATACATAATTTCCAGTTTAAACTGTCAATTATACATAATTCACAGATCAAACTGACAATTATCATAATTGACAGTTTAAACTGGCAATTATAAAAGGACATCGTGTGAAATAATTTTATAATTGCCAGTTTAAACTGTCAATTATAGATGATTGTCAGTTTGATCTGGCAATTATGTATAACTGACAGTTTATAATTGTCAGTTTGATCTGGCAATTATGCATAGTTGTCAATTTAAACTGGCAATTATAAAATTATTTCACACAATGTCCTTTCTACGCTTTCGTAGAATCCCCATTCTGCCTAAATTAAGTTTTTTCGTAACGATGGATTGGCAACTATCATGGCGTACGACCTAGTACAGGAAGAATGTTAGCTTGGTTCTAATGCGAGAGATTAACATCGGTTGATGTTTGACTGTGGACCTAACTAATGAGGTTTTATAGGTTTCCTTCATTCCAGTACTGAATGGTGGTTAGGGCTTATCAAGAGAAGTAATTGCGGTTTCGGGAATAATAATAAGCCGCCTCCTCTCCAACACAAGTCGCTGCCTTTCTGCGAATTCACAAACATCTCGTAGTCTTAAGAAAAAAGTTAATGTATTGAGAAAAAAGTCAAGATATTGAGAATAATTACATTATATTTTACGTGAAAGTGAAATTTGAAGTGAAATAAATTTACATTATATTTCACTTCAAGAAAATTAGATGAACAGTTTGCAATACTACAATTTATTCTTATAAATAAATTTTTTTTCAATATCTATTTAAGTCGTTTTAATCACAATTTTCTATTTACTAACATTTTTGTAAAAATAGTAATTGTTAAAAAAAACACGGTTTTATATTTTACATTACTACTTTCTTATTTTAACTTTTTTTATAGAAATGTTAGTAAATGGAAAAATTGTATTTAAAAGATTCAAAATTCATGAATTTTAACTTCTAAAAATTAAAAAACTAGACTTATTAACAAAAAATTCGAATAAATGTCAAAAATTCAATTTATTTTAAACCACATTCCCCGCAATAACTGCTACATTTTTCGATGGTTTACTTTTTAAAAGAAATGTTCATAGATATTGATCTTGAACAATATATTTTTCTCATGTTATATAAAACACATAAAATTTAATAAGTCATATTTTTAGGATGCTTTTGGAGTTACTGATAGAATCTTGAAAGAACAAAAAATATTTTTTCACAATAGCACAAAAGTGACAATCGGAAATAAACGAGTTATGTAATTTATATAAAAAATTGCTGTTTTAAAGCAGTATATAGTATAATGGAATATAGGAACTGCTGCTTCTACATATATAAATGTTTCTAACTGAGGAGAGCCTAGAAAACTGGTTTATATAAATGAGGATTGTACCAAAGACGACCAATTAAAAGAATCCGAATCTGAAATTAATGCTGAGGACTATGGCGCTCTTTAAACTGAACTCGTTTTACATGATCCCTATCTCTCATTTCATTACTACATCCTTGTTAAAAGAGATCGGTTTTAATTAAAAACTTTTTCATCATCTTTTTTGTTAGAATTAAAAGTTTCATGTTACATTTTTAATTAATATTGACATTATACATTAGACTATGAGTGTAAAAAGTATAGAATCCTTAATTCTACTACATTCGGAATGGTCGAAAGAAAATATTTTTCAAATTGCGATAATTTTTATGCTGGTTGAGACTTCATTCTTAATGTTTCATTATTATTATTAAATGTGTAAGGTGTAAGTAAGTATAGGTAGTATATCTACATTAACTTCAAATAAAAATCGTCGTGTCTGGCGAATTTGGGAAAAAAAATGTACCAAGTTATTCAAGGTGGATAATTTTCGTTGGGATTCCATATATAGAAAAAAATTGATGAAAATTTATGTGAATATATACAGAAAATACATATATTACTCCTTAAAAAAATTTAAATTTCGGGTTAGGTACCGAAAAGCTTTTTTAGAGTAGACTTAACAAAATGCAGTCAAATAGAACACTTTTATATCATACAATGATATAAGAACATTTTGGTATTAATCAGCAAAAATTTTGTTGGATTGACGACTTTGTTCCTAACAACTGGATAGGATGTCGGGGACACCTTGAAACCACCCTCCGGATATAAATCCCTTTTACTTTTTGCACACGTAAAATACGAAATGCTGTAACCAAATGCTGTAATGTGAGGTAATTTAATGGTATCTTTGATTTTACAAAAACAAATTTATTATAAAAAATAGCTCATTCTATATGATTTATATACCGTATTTCCTATTCAAGACATAATTATCAGTTGAAAAATTTAAAATTAAGAGGGGAGAGCAGACGCGCTTTGATAAATCTACATATTTTTAGGTAACTCTGTATAATAAAAATGTCATAGAAATCTCAACACATTTGAAAATTATTATGTTTAAGTATTTAAGAAAAAAATTGTTGGAAAGTTATAATTGTATGCAATTATTAATAGTAACCGTGCCAAAGTCGTGAATTTTACATGTGCCAAGGAATAAGAACGTTGGAGGTAACGTTAGTGCTAATTAACATTTATTGTATATAATATAAATATGACACCAGGAATTATTATTTATGATACTAAATACGATAGTATTTTGTCTGTGTACTGTGCCTATATTAGAACATAAAAATAGAGACGTTATTAAGCATATTAAAAATAGCTATTTTATGAAAAATCAACAAGGGGGTTTAAGCACCATGCACCATGGGTGTTGCTTAAATTGTTTAAGAATTGTACTTATAGAAAGAAGTCAATCAGACTTATAAAATAATTCTGTTAGTATTTTTAAACATAAGGTATCAGGAAACATTTGAACAACTTCAGTTGACAAAACGCGAGCTAACGAGGGGTTATTATGAATGTGCCGCCAACAGTGGCGGCTAGTCATAATGGGCACAAGGGCACGTGCCCTATGCGTAAGCACATAAGTCTTGTGAATGTTGTGATATTTTATAAACTTTTATAATTATTATAATTTGGTGGATTTTTTTATTAATTTTTCATCATGAATATTGAATCATTTGGTGCATACATATCCGTCTAGCGTCTAGACCGCTTCACCGTCTGTGTAATCCGTGTGTCCACTGGGCTGGGCACGGTCGCTGTGTGCCTGTTCTTTTTTCTTTTCTATTTGCATGCGCAAGAGAAGGATACACAGCTTCTATTTTTCCAGCGCGTCTTTTCTAATGCGTTCTGTTACGTCATTGAATAGGCGCTGCCCCGTCGACCAGACGGTACAGAGTACAGAGTTTCAATTAGTTACAGGGATTACAGGGGAGGCAGTTAGACTCTAACAGTATTATCTAGATGATAATACTGTTAGAAATAATTTAGACTCGTTTACAGCTGCTATACAATGTCTAAGAAATAATACAGAAGAGTTAATAAATAATGCTGACATTTTAACAGAACATTCCGAGGAACATTCTGTGGATAATTTAAGAAAAAAGAGAAAAGTTACTGTAGGAGACTTAAAGGTAATGCAGTACAAAGAAATATGTGACATCATATTAATGAACGTACGTGAGAGATTTCAATTTACTGATTTTTTAACTATAGCCAATTTGTTTGAAAAGGAAAAATTTAACAACTATAGAATAGTTGGAACATATTAAAACAGTGTGTGCCTTATTTCCAAAGATCAACATTACAAATTTAAAAAATGAGCTGTATATAATGTATTCTAGAGATGATTTCATACAACATATTGGTGCGGTTGGTTATTACAAATGTTAAATAAAAATAATTTACTTACAACGTTTTCGGAATCGGTTGAACTATTAACTATATTGTGCACAATTCCTATGACTACAGTCGAAAGTGAACGTGTGAAGTGAAATATGGAAAATAATTTTTCCATATTTCTGCCAATCGCATCAAAAAAGGGGATATTTGCCTAACGAAACCTATTTCTTCAAGCAAATATTTTTGCTCTACGAATTTCTAATTTTAAGGTGTTTGACCTTGAAAAATGCTACATTTTCGCCTGCGGCGCATTTTTTTCCCGTGTCCCCCATTCCCAAATTTTACCAACCGCCACTGGCCGCCAAAGCAAGAAAAAGTGGCAATTGCAATAGGCTTGACAATAGCCATGGAAATAAGAGAAGGAAACGACTATGGGCAAAAGAATGGCTTTTAAGCCGAAAAAATACTCTCACATGAATGGGTTGCGAGAGTTGAAAACTAAAGAACCAAAAGACTACATTTTTCTATAAAGACATTCATTGCCTCATTTTTTAAATGTTTATTCGAATGATATTTTCTCTCAACTTCCCATAAACACGGAGAAGATTCATATAACTCTATGAAGTCTTTCCAAAAGTCTTTGTGGTCACTGAAAGACATATCGCGAACTCAAAACACAAACCACAAGAAGTTGTAAATCGTTTTATTGAGGTTAAACTGAATAAACAGCTCATTAATTTCGTGCAATTACACACCCTGGAAGCCTGCAACTTAGCAGCATGTTGACCAACCAACACACACACTATGAAACTTGTTGATGACATCTCCGTTGGCCAACAAGTTGCTCAACATGCTCCCTAGCGAGTGGTCTGCTTTAAACTCGACAAAGAAAGCTAAGCAATAAAAAAACTCACTTGGAAGTTTTTGTGGTCTATTACTAGTCCTAGTGACTAGAAATTGATTTAATTAAACTCTTTTACATAAAAATTCCATAATAAAATGTCCTTTTTCTTTATAGATATAATCTCGGTACTCGTCCCAATATTCAGAAACTGTATTTATTATTTTTTATGGGCCGCCTACAAAGTATTTAATTTATTGCCAGTTCCTTTGGACGTTTACATTTAAATTATTTAAAAATCTAATTAGTTCCAGTTAAGGAATGATATCTATTCGTATCAGTAAGTAACCTCGCTTTTATTTAAATTGATGTTTTTACAAATATAAATTGAAATAAAAGTCAAAAGGATTATGTAGCATCGATTTCCGTCCGTATAATTTAAATTAACACCTCCGCCACCTTAAATTTACAGCTACAACGCCTCCTCAACTTTTCTACAAATATACGTCGGCAGTTTAAATGGTTTTTATGACACGGATAAGCCTATAAAATAATATATGTCCAATACAAAATTTCGTTTATTTTAAATTCGTTAAATATTGAAATCAACTTTTATTTGATTTATTGTTATCTTTTTATTACAATTTCATAGTATTAAAATATTTCAGGATTGAATATTTCAATCCTGAAATAAAGTATTCAATTTAGGCTAGACATAAGACATACAGGATGTCCCAAAAACATACCAACAAACTTTAAGGGGTGGTAGGGGACATGAAAACGAACCTTTTTTGTTTATAAACATGTCCGTCCTGCGTCCTGCGACGACCACCACCACCAGCGTCCTGGTGTATGGTCTGGTGGTGGTGGTCGTCCAAGAACAGCTCGTACGGTTGAATTTGAAGGAGTTCTACACCGTGTGGAGGAAAATTAATCCACAAGTGTTTGCGCAATCGCATACCAAATGAGATCCTCCAGGTCGACGATACACCGTGTCATGCATGAACAACTCCTCTACCCTATCATTTACAACGCATACAAGCTTTAAATCCTACATCGATTAGCTTTTTGCCATTGGTTTTCGGATCACAATTTAATAGAAACTCACTTCGGGAGAATAGTATTGTTTTCTGATGAGGCATGTTTCACGCGCGATGGTTATTTTAATGGTAGGAACAGCCACATTGGGCATGATGAAAATCCTAACGCCGTGGTCTCTAACCAGCAACAATTTTCTGTAAACATGTGGACTGGTATTGTTGGAGAGAATCTAATAGTTCACTTGCTGCCTGCTCGTTTGAACGCGGATATTTATCTCTATTTTCTGCAAAATGTTTTGCCTCTTTTATTAGAAAATGTCCCTTTAGACATTACAGATAACATGACGGGGACCTCCACATTTTGGCTCCGTCAGTATCTGGGAGCATCTGAAATCTTTAGTCTACGAAACGTCTATTCGTAATGAGGAAGATCTCTTAGCAAGAATAATGGCCAACTGCACACATGTAGAAGCTATTCCCGCACTATTCCATAGGGTCGGCCAGTCAATGAACCAAAGGTGCAATCTTTGTATTGAGGCAAATGGTCAACATTTTGAACACTTATCGTAAACCATAATTTATTAATCAATGAAACAAAGTCCAACACGAACAAAAAGTGATTTATTAATGTCCTCCTGAACATTTTTGTAAATGAATATTAACTATTTATGAAATAAACGAAATAAACAACACTTAAAAATCATTTTTCCTTTTTTCTGCCAAAACAGCTCATTTGGGTAAACATATGTTTATTAAACAAAAAAGGTTTGTTTTCATGTCCCTTACTATCCCTCAAAGTTTGTCGGTATCTTTTTGGGACACCCTATAAGGAAACTTTAACCTTTTTAATGGAATGCAATCTATCAACTAAACACAAAATGATTCGTTTGACAAAATGCTGTACTGAGTAAAACCTCCCAAAGTTTATATTATATTAATAAACTGGTAGTGTCATCGTAGCTCGCACTATAAAAATATGGCAACACTCAATGTAATTTTTTAAATAAATAATCACATTACGTAAATAATATTATATAGATACCCCGGTAGTTTAACGTTTAACTTCTGAAAATTTGATTATTAGATAAAGACCATTTTTGATTTTGATAAGGCCTCTGGATATTTCATTTAAATGTATATTGAAACATAGAAAGCAACAGAAATTGACTGATCTATAGTTTCATACACAAGCAGATAAACATTGGTTAATTACAATAGGTAGCTACTATAGAGAAAGCATGTGTCTTGTGGTCTAGGACTAAATTGAAGTTGTAAGAAAGATATGTTATATGATGGAGAATCTACGTGATGCATTGACGTCTACATATGTAATGAGGGAATAGTTTCCTAACATATTATTTGTGGTTAAGTGAATAGGAAACCCAAGCGATGTTTTGAGGTTCAGTGGCAAAGAGGAGACTGCACATGAACAAAAACAGACTTGATTTCGTTATGAAATGTTACTTCCTGTTCATGCAGTTCTTTTCAATAATTTTTAGTTTTTAAAGTTCATTTTGATTAAAAACTCATAATTTCTAAATGAAATGCAGTAGGCCTGACACCCTGTCAATAGTGGACCTACAAATGGTATATCTGAATTGAATAAGATTATGTTTTATTTTTTGTCTAGAAGTTCTTACTTTTCTTGACATTTTATTTTCTTTGGTATAATCCAAAATAATATATTTTAACACCAAATGTTCCATTATATTTCATAGTATCGAAGAGTAATAAGTCGTTTTGGAGAGTGGTAGCTTAACAAGCTCTACGGACAAGTATTCCTATGTGATCTTTGAACTACATTTAATACTGTTCTGATAGAAAACCGGCGTAGTAACAGTTCGTCAATTTATTACTTAACACTGATTGTCTTTAACATTTTCTAATTATATAAGTACGTATTTATATAGGCGTTAGTATATGAAACCTAAAAGATAAAGTACAAACAACATTCCGCCTGTTACGTGGGAGGACTTATGAAAATTTGATACCCAAAAACCGTATAAAATTAAACCATACTTTAACGGACCACACTTTTAAAGGCCGACAGATTTTTATTGTTATTACTGTATAAATGCCAGCCAGCGACTCCCTCACAGAGAGGCCATCGTGCCATCTCCATATCCGTTCACCAGATGGTTATTATACGGTCCAGGTGAAAGAACGTGGGCCGGTGTTAGCCCACGCCGCGGCAGTAATGAGCACGTGGGCACGCGCGAACATCCACAGGAGAAAATGGAAATGGCAGTCACCTCTGACCTACATGGTGTCTTTTGTTTTGACTTTGGTAATTTTATGGCAAATAATAATGCTTCCTGACAATTTCAAAGTTAGTCTCTGTAGCATTTGAATATGTAATATATTCTTATTAATTAGTGGTCACTTAGTATATCATATACCTATATCTTAGTATATCATATTATTTACGTAACTCATTCATTAGAAGATTTTAGGGTGCTACTTTATTTGAAATAAGGTATTCCAGAACACGTGATAAAAAACGGCTTCCGTGGGCCAAAAAACGTAAATTTTTGGGGTTTTTACCTCTTATTCAGAAATTCTAAAACCACTTTTTATCTTCAAATAATATTCACGATATTGATTTTTTTTTTCTAGAATTCAGAAATATTGATGAGAACGAGTTTTATGGTAAATTTTCTGTCTTCACAAAAAAAAGAGAAATCTAACAAAATATACAGGTAAAAAGCAATTCCATGTATTTATAAGATGTATACTAACCTTTAGCTATTAAAATATGTTTGGAAATAAACTAGGCATTACTATTCTCCCTCACACACATTTATGCGTACTGTTTGACCCAAGACGGCCGTTTTTGACAGGTCTTTGGAATGCCTAATTATGAAAATTCTGGTTTTGAAAAAAGTCACATTTGAGAAGTTTATTTTGACCAAGAATTTTGAGTTGAAAACTAGAAAGTCTTGGAGTCGTTCCTATGACAAGTGTTTGTTTATTTGTCAACAAGAGGGGCATTATGAATTCGAATCCACTAATGTGCCTATTAGAAGGCCTCTCATCTTCGGAAAACAGACGTATTAAACTTTCCTAATATAGTGGTCGTGAATAAAATTATAAACAAAACATGCAGCAAGACGTTAAATTCTTATTTTTATATCAATTTTCAAAAGAGCACCGAACAAAAAGTAACCGTTATTTTGTACAGGGTCTTCACGTATATTTTTAACTAGCCCCTAATTAGCACTGACGTAGTTTTCCATATACCACGAAAACACTATACTGCACTCGACGCGCGGTTTATCAACTAAGTTGGCATCATCTGGAGATGATTAAAACTCAGATGGGGATGATCAGTTTTAATCACCTCCAGATAATGCCAACTTGGTTGGCGAAACGCGCGTCGAGTGTAGTGTAGTAATTTGGTGTTATGTGGAAAACTGCGTTAGTGTTGTCTTCACACCAAAGTTTCCAATCCTTTTCAAGATAGCCCCTAATTCTTTGATTCAACCAAAAAACTTCGCTAATAGGGATTTTAAAGTTTCGTCGTGAACTATGCCTTTTGAAGATTAAAAATAAGTCAGAATATGTTCAGAAATACAATTGGGCATTATTTACGATTGGCTTGCATTGCGTTTATTAGTGTAATGTGAGAGAATATGTGAATATTTTTTAAATATTACATATATCAGAAATTCAATGCAAGTGTATGGTGTAACTATAAATGATATTTTGATTTAAAATATTATTGTTTATAGAATTTCCTATAAACTAAATTTGAGGTTAGTTAGTTTGCGTTAGAATATCCTAGAAAATTTCTTCAAAACCAATAAATGTTTATTTTTTTCTTATTTTACACTTGATATTGATCAGATCACAAATGATAGTATTGATGATGAAGAAAACAAAGAGAGTTTGTGACATCATAGATATTTTTTGCGCTACTATGTATTTTATCTGTTTTTTTTTCAATGTTTGATATTCATGCACAAGCGCTACTATGTATTTTATCTGTTTTTTTTTCAATGTTTGATATTCATGCACAAGAGTTACCTCTTTAATTTAATTTAATTTTTTTTTAATAGTGCAGCAGCTCGTTTAATGTTTACGCACATTCGAAAATCCATCATTCCCCAAAAATACGAATCGTTTTTATCACAAAACTATAAAAGCCGTTCGTAAATTCAGCGATAGCTTTGTGATGGGCTATCAATCTTGTTCGTAAATTTACCACAAAATTGTATGATGTACCATCAGAAAACCATCACGTCCATCATTAAATAGTTATGGTGGATTTCAAATTTTGTGATGGGAAAAAATAGGGGGAATTGTCATGTCATTAATTTTGAGGTTAGTATGTTGTTTTTTGTTTGGTTCAAGGGATGCAATTTTGATAAAAGCATTAAAGCAAGCGCAAAGTACCTAGTAATTTGTTAGTCACAATGGAGAGCGAACAATTTCCAGTAGATATTTTGGTAGGGGAGACAAAATATACAGTAGTTCTTTACTCAACAAGAGATTCATGAAATGAATTAATCATAACTGTCAATTGTTCTGATGGAATCCATGTCCAGCATTAATTCATCACATCCATCAGTTACGTCATCAATAACAAAATTGAGCTGAATTTTCGAGAAGGCGGTTTTTCAAGTACTTAATGGATAAAAAATAACAATAAGGAAATAATACATGCACCCTGTTTGACCACTTCAAATAGTGTAAAAAGATATTATTTAATATCGTTTGCTAAATGAAATAAAAATCATATTAGGTACGGGCTTTTCAGTTATTAAAATTTATTATATTGCTCATCGATACTGATCATTATTTATCACTAAATGTTAATTATTAAATAATTAGGATTTAAATAAATTCTTCTAAATTAAGAACATGTAAGTGAAAGGAAAATAATTACCATAAATAAGTTATCGGTAAATACCGGACTGGATGAAGTTATGTTAAAGTAAACGGTCTACATTATAATATAGTCTGCATTCTTCATGGCTGCAATACAAACTTCAGCCCCCTTGAATAATTAAACATAAACATAAAATTAAAGACAATAATAAAGATGAAGTATATAAATAATATACTTGACTACAATTAATGTAATTTGAAAACAATTAATTGTAGACAGGCACGTTATTTTCATACATATAAGTACTTCATCTTTATGGTTGTTAATTTATGTTTAGGTTAATTGTGCAAGGTTTCTTACAATTTTTATTTGTACGTATTTAGTCATATTAAATAACTAAAAAAGTTCCTTTAGTAGGTATATTTTATGCAAGATTCAATACAGTCATTCTGTTTTCGTTGTCGTCAATATCTATATTGTTAATATTATTAGTGTATTATCATATATTACCATTTGTAACATTTTTTTTCATTTTAAAATGTGATTTGAATGAATGAGCACTGGAAACAAAAATCGTCGTTTTGCAACCTGGTTTCCTGATTCACTGATTATCTAATTTCTAGTAAAAATTAACCGTTATTTTTAAATCAGCAGATTAAATAATTGTTTATTGTGTATAATATTGTCCAGAACACTGAACTAAGGTTATTTCTTTGCTTACCTAGGAAATGTAACGAAGAAAATGAAAAACTTTATCGAACGAAAATATTTGATAATTTCATTAATAATTTATCTCTTAGTTAACTTTTTGGCTTAATTATTAGATAAAGAAATATATAAATAGTTAAATAATCCAATAAATAATATTAAAAATATACTAATAAATATTATGATTTTTTTTTACTTCCATTGATTAAATCGGTAGGTTTAAGTTTTGTATATACATACTAATATTGAATAGTATATTAGTTAAAAGACAAATCTATTCTTAAAAATTCTAGATTTGATTATGAAGTTTTTTCGAGGTTAAACTTTTGGAATTATATCTGACATACTCTGATTATTCATTCTCTTTCTACGATTCCTTATATATTCATGCAGGGCATGAGACTAAAAATCAAACATTCCTCTTCCTTGGCGCCTTCCCCGTCAACCTGCATGTGAATATAATTATTGTAATATTGGTTATTCCATACAATCTGTTTCCTACTTGCACAGAGGCAACAGTTTGCCTTAGAAACAGTGATTGACAGAGCTCAGTTGCAATGTGTGCGAAATACTATCTCAAGAAGTTATAACATTCGAGTTTGCACAAAATAAAATAAAATATGTTGCAATTTCAAATTACTGCAAGTTATCCCGACTAGCAGGCTACTTATGCGCTTTACAGCTACTTCCTCCTGTTTCACTGTCCAATGACCGCAGGATTTAATGTTTTCAAACATGCGTTTCTCACATCACATTATTTTAGAATTTTATAAATTATTAATGTCAAACATAAAAGTCACTGATAAACATTTGTTTATCAACTAAACAATTATTTAATCAATTATACGGGGTGGTTAAAACCACAGCTTACCATAACAAATGGTAAGCTGTGCTAAAACTATGGGTGATTCAGCTAACCTATTCATTAAAAGTTTAAGCACTTCCCTTCCGGGAAAGTTCTATTCATCCGAAGTATTTCCGTTTTTCTCGCACTTCCGATTATACCGGAAATGGCTATTAACCTTCTTATTTTAAATGGAATACCCTATATATTTTTAGATTTTTTATTTTAACGCTAAAATCTACGTTTTTTAATGTTGCACAACCTATACCTACACGAAATGAATAGTTTTTTAGATATTTAAATTTTTTTGAAAACATTTGATTTTGTAGTACCTTATTGAAATGCTTGCCATCAATTGACAAGGAAAGTTATGGTAGCAAGTTGTGGGCTATGGTTCAGGCCATCACGCTTTCACATTATGTGTAATTTCATATTTTATTATTTATAGGGCGTTCAAAAAAATAATTTGATTCTGACTAATTTCAACTGCCCAAAAGTAATTTTTTTTAATGGAACACCCAGTATAATAAACTGCTCTTTCGATATGTATTAGGATTCCCTATACCCTGTTACAATTTTCTTACTATCGACGTATTTACTTTCCATACAATAATTTTCTATTTCCTTGAGTTGCTTGCGATTAGCGGGCCATGAAGACTAAATAATGTGTTTTACTTTTCAATCTCGTAAACATGAATTTCGTTTAATTTTCATGGCCCGCTAGTCACAACCAATTCACGGAAATAGAAAATTATTGTAGACAAAATGTTCCAACATAGACATTTACTCTATTGAGAAAGGCCTAATAACCCGAAATACTAGTATATAGTGTGTTTTCTATATATTTCTTGAAACATCTAAATGAGAGCTGTTTTTTCAAAACAATTATAAATATTAATAAGGTTGTTTATGTGATTATATACAGTAACTAAGGTAAATAATATTGTCATTGTAATAAGGTTATTGATGTTATAATATAAAACTGTGAAGCTGAAAATAATGAAATTTGGATCTTCACAATTGTTGAACACCCGGTATTTATTATGTAGTGGTTTTAGTGGCAAACTGTTAAAATGTTGGACGTTTACTGTTACGTAAACGTCCAACATTTTAACCTTGTTATTTTCTTTATAACATATTATTCAGTAGTTATTTCAGGTGGCTAAGTATCTAACATTTATAGGAATAAATCCGACAACTATTATTAATAGGTAGGTACCTAATGTAACTAGTCTAGAAATAAATATACCATCCATTAAATAAACGCCAGGACACT
The DNA here is from genome assembly GCA_963924545.1 of Pogonocherus hispidulus. NCBI lineage: Eukaryota > Metazoa > Arthropoda > Insecta > Coleoptera > Cerambycidae > Pogonocherus > Pogonocherus hispidulus. Next base: position 32,323,935 of record OZ004698.1, read on the forward strand.
ACCATCTGTCAGATGACAGTGACGTATTATGGTAATCCATCATCCCGAGGAAAAATTATTAATTTTAATTTTAATAATGTCCAGTTTTGAGAAACACGTTTGTAATTGATTATGTCAAACATGTAACAGTAGGTACTTGCTTTACTTATAATATATTTTGTTTTATATAAAAGCAATTCATTACTGTAATCAACTTGTTCAATGTACAGGGTATTCGCGTATATTTTCACCCCTACCAACAGGGGTTATTAAGAAAGTTAGAAAAAAAGTTTAAATAGAAAAGTCGCTTGGTTTTTCACGTATTATCTTTTGGTTAGGTCGAAAAAAAATTGCATGTTGTAAATTTGAGGAAACCAATTGAACATAATATTTTTTAATGGGACACCCTGTATAATTTTAGACGCTTGGGGAAAAAATTTTTCTCTGATTCCAAAAATATATATTTTGTTGACATTTGCACTGATAGTTTTCGAAATATTTCATATTTAATGTTTACAATAAATCATAAAAAAATATTAAAAAATGAAAATATTAGAAAATGTTTAAATAACTAAGGAGGTTACATCGAAAACCGTTAAATATTTTTTGTTACTGTTGGTTTTTACTGTTTAATATTTTTAGTTCTTTGTATTTTTTGTATTTTTTTATGGTACTCGCTGTCGATTATTTCAAAAACTCTCAGTGCAAATGTCAACAAAATATATATTTTTGACTCTGAGAAAAATGTTTCCCCAAACATGTAAAATTATACAGGGTGTTCCATTTAAAAATATTATGTTCAATTGGTTTTCCCAAGTTTACGACATGCAATTTTTTTTTCGATCTAGCTAAAAGATAATACGCGAAAAACCAAACAACTTTTGTATTTAAATTTTTTTCTAACTTTCTTAATAACCCCTGTAGGAGTCAAAATATACGCGAATACCCTGTACAGTAGAGTTGCGACTTTTGAAAAAAATTCAGGCCAGGCCAGGCCCGGCCCGACAGAGTATAGGCCAGGCCAGGCCAGGCCAGATAAACCCACCGAATGTTTGGCCCAATGTAAGCCAGACCTCTTGACAATTATGGCCCGGCCAGGCCAGATTTGAGCCAGGCCGCACCAAGCCATATTGAATTCGGCCCGGCCCGGCCAGACTCTGGCCAGGCGCGACTCGGCTACGAGTACGTCAGACCAGGCCAGACCCGACCAAGCCAGTCGAATCGAAGCTCAAATCGAATCTGATCCGGCCCGGCTCTATAAAGGCAAGTTTAGCCAGGCCAGAATCGGTCCGCCTAAATTCAACCCAGTTTGCCTAAGCCACATTCGGCCATACCAGAAATCCTGCCTACTTGACATTGACAATATGTATGACAATTTATAAATTTATTAACTCTTTTATGTCTCAATAAAACGTTCAAATGTCTCACAAAATAAAACAAAACAACCTTAATAGAATAATTTTTTATTTCATTATCAAATAAAATACAAACTCCGAAAACAAATTTGTTCAACAACTTAAACACAAACATAATGTTTTACATTTAACACTTGTAATATATATATAGTAGTATAAGATATTATAGGTATGTACAGTGATGTCTAAATTATAATTTTAATTTTATAATTAAAATTATAAATAAAGCTAAGTATAATTTTTCCATTTTGGGACAACTTAAATTTTAAGTAGTATGAGTGAGACTGGCCGTAAGCGGTCAGATAAATGGGTGAAACACCTCAAGTTATTATGAAATCAAATTCCTCATAAGAACAAGATATAGTATTTTAAAATTGTTATACAGCAAACCGGTTAGCCTAGGTTAGGTCGAAATCGGTCCCGAAATAGGCCCGATTCAGCCAGGCAAGGCCCAGTCAGGCCTGGCCAATTCAATTTCAGCCCGGCCCGGCCAGGTATTACAAAGCATCCGGCCAGGTCCAGCCCGGCCAGTAAAATATGCAGAGTTTGCCGGCCCGGCCGGGCTTCTGGCCTCAAATCCCAACTCTACTGTACAGTACATTGATATATTACGGCAGCAATTTCCGTTTCTGAGTGATATTTTTTTGCAAACCCAACAACGATATTAAAGCAAGCAAGCCAAAATTGTCTGTGTAAGCATTATTATTAAACTTTCAATGTTGAGGATGAGCATTTTTTTCCTTTAAAATAAAATGTAAGTGTAAATATATTTTTCAATAGACATAGCAATTAACTTTGTGAAAATGTATCTTGTAATTCTCTGAAGATGGAGTAAAACGAAACGCCAGACTTCAAAATAGTGAATAAACCCTGATCGATCCGATATTCCAGTAATTTAATCAATTTAATACGTACGGCCAGGAGACAAAAAGAGTTAAAAAGTTACTAATTGACTTATCATTATAAGGCCCAAAAAAAGTGACGGCACTCCTGTATTTAACGAGAAAAGTTTATATAGAAGATTTATTTTCTCTGTAACTTTTTTTATTATCCCTTTTTTATTATCATCCATTCACTTATCTAGAAATAATACTTCCATCCATTCACAACACAAATACTGAATATTTTTGTCAAATCAAATGTACATTTGTTATAGATTACAATCCTTCCCATCAATAATGTATTCAACAGTTCAGTTGGAGTTTTATCAAATTATATAAATTAAATCTTGTCTCTTTTTTAGTCACACTCCATTAACTTTTCATCAACCATATTTGTTAACAAGACAGAATATTCTGTCAACGCTACCCCAGCGTTTATTTGTAGGCGTTTTTTTACGATAAAGGGGTTATTCCATATCTAACATCTGAGACGTGAATAGTGGTGACAAACCTTGCCCATCCAATTATTTATAAAGGCGTAAAGTGATACTTTAAAGTGTAGGGTTCCAGTGACGTACTATCAGCACAAGATCGTGATTTTCTCATGGGGTGTTGCAACAATAATAATAATAGGTTTTTATTGACAACGTCATGAAAATTACAGTATACAAAGCCTGAAACATATACAAAATATAGCATGCCAAAAGGCAGAGTTTAGAACATGGTTCCATTCTTCCATTCAACCCTAAGGAAAATGAAGGACAAGCAAAAATAGGAATGACAAAAAGTAAAAGAATCAAGGCATTTAAATACTACTACTACATACTTTATACTAATAAATACTCGCAATTATTAAAATAGTAGAAAAGCATGAGAACTTAATACGATTAACATAATAATAATAATAATACAAATACTTAAATATGATAAGACTAAGTGCCAATAAAGCAAAAAAAAAAAATGGTTATGTGTCATAAGACTAAAACTGGAAGCAAGTGCTGCTGTAAGCAAAAAAAAACCAATTACGATTATTATTTATTTCAAAATAATATTTATTTTTAACAAAAATCATAAATTTCGAAACTGCATTATTAATTTAAATCTGTAGGTACATGAATTATTTACAATAGAGAAAAAATAAAAGTTGTTCTTCGTTTAAAAACAGTAAAGATTTCGAAACAAACTTATTGGCATATGTTTTTTTAACAAACGAAATAATCTTAAATCTAATTAAGTGAAATTAATTTGCATAAATTGTAATAATACACGCGATTTGTTGTACGCTTAGCCCTTAGCCGATTTTAAAGGAAACTTTGGATGGCACATAGTGATCTACCCTATTTTAGTAAGTTCACTTAGTCGAATAATGTGTTACGAGTCCCACACATGCTCTATGGGGTTGAGAACACACGGGGTCACACGAACATGCTGGCAAGTTCAAGCCACCTCGTCAAAAAATAATATATCTTAAAGTAAACTGTTGGTGACAAGTTCATATTGTTCTTAAAAATGAACCAATGCACCTAAAGACATGAATTAAAAAACAAAATGTAGGAAAGGAATGGTTCTTTACAAAAATAGGTATTTTTAAAGAATTTGGTTATGAAATTATTCCACAGGGTATTTTAAAATTAGGGCTATGCAACAACCTTTTAATTAACCCTGTATAATGACTAAAACGTCAGCATTTTACAAAAGACTGGATGCAAGTTGAAATTAGTCATTTTAACTACAATTTGCTAAAAAAATTAAGAGACCTCAAATTTTACCAAATATTAACTTGTTACGTTTTTTTGCATCTGAGTGTATTTAATAGTAAAAAATAAATAAATATTTAAATAAGTGTACGTAATGTACTTTTTTAGAAGTGTCTCTACAATGGCACAAATACAGTTCTCAAACTGCTATCCCTGCTAAAATTAAAAATGAAATCTCTGGGCAGTACTTCTTTACAGCGTACCTCTGCTAAAAATATTCGGGTCTGCCACTGACCGTCTGAGGCCCTTTTAACCGGTACATATATGTATACGACGCGTCTTCGTATTATCTAAGATCACCTCATTTAATTTCGTCTGTGAGCAGACCTTGTTAGTGGCCACCTACTTATACCACTTTAGTCGACTTCAGGTGTTCGGTCGTTATTTCCTTTTTTGCCTGATGCATACGAGGACATATTAAACACGATGTACTTATACAGAAATTGAGGAGCTCGTTAATTACATTTGGGTTGAACTAATTGAATTGTTTCCAACAGTTAGGAATACTGGTTGTTGCTTGAGCTTCATTGGAGATGGTACTAACCTATGGTTAGTAACGGATTTAATACTTGGGAATGAGAAATTATATTTATTTAACAGTAATAGGGAGTTTATGACATATTAATTGTCCACCCATACAGCTTTACACACTTCACTGCTATCTTTGCTAAAATAATTACTATACGATTTGTGACATTGTGTACACATACACATGAATAATATGCCACCTGTAAAATATAAACAAGTTTTTGACAATTGAAATGATTGTGCCTATGCCGTTGGATTCACAAAATTATGTGGATTTCAAAAACGTATTTAATACCATATATATTAAAACGCGTCGATTCTGTCTCGCTCTAAATTCCGTCCCCAAATCCACAAAGTTTCAAAGCTATCTCCTCCGAGGGGCGATCTCAGAACGATCTCCGCGGACCACCGGAGGTCGCCCTCGGCCTTTCTCCAATGCGTAGGGGTATTTTCGTCCCGTTTCCTACGCGTTTTCCCAATTTAAACGCCTTTTCAAAAAATCTCTGCAAAATTTTCGTCGATCGCCGTTCGGCGAGAGAGATGCGGCTAGCACCGGCGTTTGTCCTCGCGCCTAATGGTCCCGTCACGCCCGCCGAAATACCGACTTTTCGCGGGACTCCCTAGACACTTTTTCTAATTTTACGGCCTCGAGACCTGCTTCACGCGAAAGTTCCGTCCTTTCTCTAATCCTTTGAGATTTTTTTTCGAGACCGTACGTCCACTCCTTCTACGTCTATTTCGTCTTCGAAAATCACGAGTCGCATCCGTCTCAACTTCTATCTCATTTTATATGCCCATGTGAGATCGCACTAACGAGACAAGCACCTCCCACGAAAACTGTCAAATTAATTAAACTTCAAATAGGTTATTTTCATTATTTTCCTATGAGAAATATTGCTAACGGAATCGATAGTACCGACTGCCAAACATTTCTGATTACCAAAATACTGATGCGAAATGCTTTTCTAATTAGAATATTCGTAAAAATTAATTGTTCAGATTAACACGTAAAGTTTACATACTTAACAGATTCTGTGGTATAAAGTGACAACGGGAAGTTTAGCGCAATGGTATAGTTCAAACTTCGTATTCCTGATATCGCGAGTTTGAATGACGACGAAGGCGAGTTTTTTTTTTATTTTTTATCCCAATTATTTTAGTATTTATTATAATATGTAAACTTTGATATTAGTGGTTAGTTGTTCTGTTTCATTGCCCGTAGTTTTTATTCTTTCTGCAGGTAAAGTTTGGAATTAATTCGTTCATTTTGGCGGTCTGTAAAATTCATAATTTTTAGCTTACAAAAATAAATATCTTCAACAATATTTATTTGTTGTAACAATTATGACAGCAATATATTTTTTAACGCCGCCGTTACACCTTTTCGAAGGGCGGGGTTAGCCAAAATTTTAGAAAAATTTGAGTTTTATGCTTAATTAAATAATTACCTTTATTAGTTCATGGTTAAAAGTTAGTTCACCTTTATTAGTTGTAAAAAAATTTTCCCTTCAATATACACCTAATCTGTGTATCTTTAACAGTTACATTTAATTCAAGCATTGTAGACATATATTGGGTATAAAGTGATCAAGTTAGCGTTATAATAAATTATAGAAGAATACAAGTTATGAATTAATTTTTTTTTCTGGAGAAAATAGTTTCACAAAATGTTTACTAAAAAATGAATTATACTTTCAGCACTTAAAAAATAATGTTTTGCCATCAAAAGTAGAGTAGGTACCCCTACAATTCATCAAAATATTATTAAAAAAAATCGTTTGGTATAATTACATCATTATTAAAGATAAAAAATTTCAGCTTTTTGTCTCTAAATTTATTATTTCATATACAAGTGCTTATCTCAAACTTCTTTAATACGTATGTATTTTCTTAAAAATAAAACTCTTCTAGAGGCTTTTGTCACCCGAAGGGTGATCCTAGGCCGCAGGCCTGGACCCCCGGTAGGGCTAGAAATGGGAACGAAAATCGCGATAGCGATTTTCTCCCATTTCTAGTATATTATTGAAATATGTAACTTCTATGTTAGTAGGTGGTGAAAAAGATGGTAGGGCCCAAGGATTGTTAACTGTTTACAGGATTGCTCGATCCCTATACTACAATGTAATCCATAATTGTGACGTCATCAAAGATCCAAAGATCTCGAACTTGTAGAAATAGGTACACTTTATACTGTTATTACAAACTTTAATAAATAATAATATTAATAATCATTCAAATACGAAAATTATCTTGCAAATGTGAAATATAACAAACACAAAATAGGTATATTTTGACAATTCGATTACATATATCTTCGATGACGTCACAAAGGCGGATGACAAAATTGAGCGATCGAGCAATCCTGTAAACAGTTAACAATCCTTGGGTAGGGCCATCTTTTGGTCTTTGCTATTATCCGTCTGACAATTATTGTCAAATTGACAGACATATAGTGACCTGCTCATCCGCAAGTGCCATTATAGTGCCAAACGTATCCTATAAATAAAGAAAAAAATAAGGGTTATAGGTAAAACAAATAGTGATTTTGGGCACTATTGTCACAATGCTAACCAAGATTTTAGTAGTGACCAATTTACAATGAGATGACACTTTCTACTTTCTGATATAATTTTAGGTATAACCACAAGAATAAGTTCTTTATTTATTCTTGCGGTATAACAATGGGCTATAATAAAATAAATTTGAATTATCCAAGTTACCTAAATGTCAATAACTTATTTGCGACACAATTCTATGATTCATCAAATATGGTTTCAAAAAGATACTTACTAGATGATGCCACGTATATTCCATTGATTGGAAAAGCACGAAGCATAGTGTCATGTACTTTCTATAAGCTTGTATGAGTTGTATTCACTCCGAGACCCGTACGGCACTGAGGAGATCTAATAGTTCGAAACAGCTGTCTGCAGTTTGGTATTAGGATTGAATGACATTCATGTGGTGATGGTATGGTACGGTACATACAACTAGTTTTCCTTGTAGAAAATCTTCCCTCCTTTCTTCCTAGTTCCGGTTGGGATACGAAAATAATTGAAGCATTTTCTTGGACTACAGCTTTTTAAGATTAAATTTTAGGTTTAATAAAATAATTAATTTTTTTCTATTTTGCGTCTATAAACAAGTCATTATAAAACGCAATTGCATATCGAAAAGAAACCTTTTTCGACATTCAACTTTTTGTTTTTAAATGTTGGTAGCAACAAATTTACATCCTTTGTTTTGTATGGTGTGCTATAATTGATATAGTAATGGCATAAAAATGGTATATAAATCATAACCTTACTAAATTTTCAAGTAGAAAAAAGTTGATAAACGTCAATGACACCAACTGTTCCAGAATATGTATAAAAATCCCTACACGGGAATTCAATTTTATACTGATTTTTCTTTGTTTTCGTATGAGAAAACGTGCAAAATAGAAAAAATAGTATAAACAACGCGTTTCATAAGGCGTTTATCGCAGTTGTCCTTTAGAAAACTCTCCGCTTCACGGCTATTTTTCTAGCTCCGCTATTTTCAGCTTTTTATTAAGTTTTCTACATCTAATGTTCAATGATGACGTTAAATCAGTATACAAGTATAATATTTATCTTCTGGAATATCAGATATGGTATTATGTACTTTTTCTAGACGGCTAGAACTCACGATTTGCGACATAAATTCGTCCTGCTTCAAATTTTATTCTGGATGTTTAAGTTTTTGGGAGGTTTTGATATTATGTAGTTGTAGGTATAGGCGAGAATACTAACATTACAGGCAATTTTTAAGCTTAATGTTTAAGTTAACTCTTAATGATCTTAAACAAAACTTTAAGACACTTGTATGTAATACCACTGCTGGTGCGTTTGTTTCAACAGTTTGGTTTGGATTTTTTTGCCGGCCTTTCTTGTGATTGGCCGAACTGTAATGGGTTAAAGGAAGATTTTTGTTCCATGGTAGATATCTTTATCTGTTTAATTTTGGAGATATTTCAGCTACTAATAAACATCATAATAGGCAGCTGGCAATTGGTGTGTTTCTTTCGCACATTTGAGCTGCTATCAGTAGGTCCCGAATATTTGGCTAGTGTTTCCTTTCATTTAGGATAAAAGCGCATGTTTTCCCCCATTGCCTCTGATGCACACCTCCTCATGGTTGCCCTTGAAGGCATACAAATGAATGATTTGCATTTACGATAGTCAAATAAAATTTGTAGGTAAATTAGAAAAAAAGAAAAGTACTTCCTACATAAAATAAAGTGGATACTCGAAGCGGATGGTTCTTTATGAAACATTGTGAAAATAATTGTTTTGAAAAAAACATTGATCTCATTTAGATGTTCCAAGAAATATATAGAAAACACTATATATTACTGACATATTATCAGTAATAGACATTTACTCTATTGAAAAAGGCCTAACAAGCCGAAATACTAGTATATAGAGTGTTTTCTATATATTTCTTGGAACATCTAAATGAGATCAATGTTTTTTTCAAAACAATTACTTCCTACATGTTATAGTTTCACTCAAAGGGGAAAATGAATTTAAGTAAAGCTTATTTAAAATCCAAAAGGCAAGTGTGTTATTAACTTCTTAACTTAAGAAGGGTCCTTTTGCAGTTCATGATGGGTCATGGTTTCTAGACCATGGCTAGACATTCTGGCGAAATATCAGTGATCTGTAACTCATTATTACATGAATTTTTTATAAAGTCACCCCAGTTATTTCCTAAAATTTAAACATTTTTTAAATATCCGAAAACGTTTCTGCAGGATAATTTCTTATTTACTTATATTTACACATATAAATATATTAGTTCTTTCTACCCACCCCACTTTCGAACAGGAAATAAACAAAGAGCACGTGTTAACCATCTTCATCTCCATCTTTCTATTTTCCATATATACAGGGCGCCCTATTTCTTGACCCGTTGCATGGGTAACTTTTTTATTAGTAGAGATACAAAAACGCTTAAATGAGCAAATTAGTGCAGTTTCGTATTAGTAATTCTACGGTAAGGCGAAAAATTATATGTTGAAAAGTTATTGACAAAAAACGAAAAATCCAACTTTTCTATTATCCCTCGTAGCTCGTTCATTTGAAGAGTTAGAGAAAAATGCTTCACATGTTTTTTGCAGTATTTTTCATGTAAAATGACATGCACTTGCTACTTTTTATATATCTCTTAAAATCGTTGAGAATCACAGTAAAATATATTTTTTTTAAATGTAATGGATAGGTGGCTGTGACATTAACCGAAAGTCCCCTTTTCTCTCTTTCAGATGATATAACATAGTCCATATTTTATCCTTACAAAAGTAATAATAATCGTTGTTTTTAAAGAAAGTTTATTGTCACATCAAGAATGCTATGGAAATAAAAAAAAAATAAGATTCCTGATATTTTTAAAAACGTCTAGTTGGCATTTAATTATTGACAGATCATAAGTGACATTTTTAGTTTTTGTTAAGTAGTTTATTGTTTATTATTAATACTGCATACAAAATAATAGTGTTGCAAATATGTACACCAACGAAGAGAAAAATGATATGCTATTTTGTTATTATAACCAAAATCGAGATGCACAAGCTGCAGCGAATCTTTATTTTGAAACTTACATGGAACGAAGACAACCCCATCATAGAATATTTAGACAGCTGGAAAATAATATACGATTATACGGTTCTTTTTCAAAGCCTAAGGATGAAAGAAACTTCAATGAAGACACTGAAATAAATGTTTTGGCTTATGTAAATTTTAAACCTGATTCTTCAACTGCAGAAATTGCACATCACTGCAACACTTCCAAGGAAACTGTAAGAGCTATTTTAAAAGGTAACAATTTAAAGCCTTATCATTATTCCATATGCAATACTTTATATCCAGCTGATAATCAAAGAAGGATGACATTTTGTCGATGGTACATTTCAAAATGCGAAGAGGATCTAGACTTCTGGAAAAAGATTTTATTCAGTGATGAAAGTAGATTTACCAACAATGGTATTTTTAACCGCCATAATAACATAATGTGGTGCCGAGAAAATCCACATCTTGTTTCTGAAAGAAGAAATCAACGTCAATTTGGGATAAATGTGTGGTGTGGAATTTTTTGTGGCAAAATTATTGGCCCATATTTTTACGAAGATAATTTGAATGCGAATAATTACCTTCATTTTCTAAGGAATACTCTAACAGAGGAATATTTAAATGAATTACAACTTCATATTTTTAGAAATCTTAAATACTTCCAACACGATGGAGCACCTGCGCATAATTCCCGCGAGGTAAAACAATATTTACATGAACAGTTTGATAATGTTATAGGAAATAGAATGGATATCGACTGGCCAGTAGAGTTGCGAGTTTTTAAAAAAATTCAGGTCAGGCCAGGCCCGGCCCGACAGAGTATAGGCCAGGCCAGGCCAGGCCAGATAAACCCACCGAACGTTTGGGCCAATTAAAGCCAGACCTCTTGACAATGATGGCCCGGCCAGGCCAGATTTGAGCCAGGCCCGACCAAGCCAGATTGAATTCGGCCCGGCCAGACCAGGCCAGGCCAGACTAGGCCAGACCCGGCCCGGCCCGGCCAGGCCAGACCAGGTCAGGACAGGCCAGACCCGGCCCGGCCAGACCCGGCCCGGCCAGACCAGGCCAGGCGCGACTCGGGTACGTCAGACCAGGCCAGACCCGACCAAGCCAGTCGAATCGAAGCTCAAATCGAATCTGATCCGGCCCAGCTCTATCAAGGCAAGTTTAGCCAGAATCGGTCCGCCCAAATTCAACCCAGTCTGCCTAAGCCACATTCGGCGATACCAGAAAACCTGCCTACTTGACATTGACAATAGGTATGACAATTCATAAATTTATTAACTCTTTTATGTCTCAATGAAACGTTCAAATGTCTCACAAAATAGAACAAAACAACCTTAATAGAATCATTTTTTATTTCATTATCAAATAAAATACAAACTCCGAAAACAAATTTGTTCAACAACTTAAACACAAACATAATGTTTTACATTTAACACTTGTAATATATATATATATAGTAGTATAAGATATTATATGTATGTACAGTGAGTCCCAGAAGTGATGTCTAAATTCATTTAAAATTCAGCGGTGTTTTTCCAAAAAACATTTTTTGGAAAAACACTTGGACTTGTGGATTTTTATTTTTTAATGCTATTTTTTTATGCTCAATTCATGTATACAGGGTAGTCCAAAAAGAAGTTACGACCATCAACTTTATTTTTTCAAATATTTCATTTTTAAATTCTGCATCGAATTCTAAGTCTGTGTAAGAATTTTTAGATGTGCTTAAATATCAGAGTAATACTTATTGCTAAGTATAATTTTTCCATTTTGAGACACCTTAAATTTTAAGTAGTATGAGTGAGATTGGCCGTAAGTGGTCAGATAAATAGGTGAAACACCTTAAGTTATAATGAAATCAAATTCCTCATAGGAAGAACAAGATATAGTATTTTAAAATTGTTATACAGCAAACCGGTTAGCCTAAGTTAAGTCGAAATCGGTCCGATCCGGCCCGAAACGGCCAGGCCAGCCCAGGCCCGATTTGGCCAGGCCAGGCCCGATCCGGCCAGGCCAGGGCTGGCCCGACTCGGCCAGTCGGGCCTAGCCAATTCAATTTCAGCCCGGCCCGGCCAGGTATTACAAAGTATCCGGCCAGGTTCAGCCCGGCCAGTAAAATATGCAGATTTTCCCGGCACGGCCAGGCCCGATTTCGGGCCGGGCCTGGCCTGGCCGGGCTTCTGGCCTCAAATCCCAAGTCTACTGGCCAGCGCGAACACCTGATTTGACCCCCTTAGATTTCTTTCTTTGGGGGTTATTGAAAGATAAAGTTTATGTGACAGCTCCTCTAGATATAGAGGATCTAAAAGTCAGGATTCAAGATGCAATTAGAAGCATACATGGACATACAATAAATAATGTTTTAAGAAGTATCCAGAAACGTTGCTTACTATGTATCCAACAGGATGGTGGTCATTTCGAACATTTACTTCAATATAATTAATTAATTAATAATTTCTGTTCCCAAAACATTCTTTTGTTCCATAATCCATAGCATTCTTGATGTGACAATAAACTTTCTTTAAAAACAACGATTATTATTACTTTTGTAAGGATAAAATATGGACTATGTTATATCATCTGAAAGAGAAAAAAGGGGACTTTCGGTTAATGTCACAGCCACCTATCCATTACATTTAAAAAAAATATGTTTTACTGTGATTCTCAACCATTTTAAGAGATATATAAAAAGTAGCAAGTGCATGTCATTTTACATGAAAAATACTGCAAAAAACATGTGAAGCATTTTTCTCTAACTCTTCAAATGAACGAGCTACGAGGGATAATAGAAAAGTTGGATTTTTCGTTTTTTGTCAATAACTTTTTAACCTTCCCCCGTATATAATTTTTCGCCTTACCGTAGAATTACTAATACGAAACTGCACTAATTTGCTCATTTAAGCGTTTTTGTATCTCTACTAATAAAAAAGTTACCCATGCAACGGGTCAAGAAATAGGGCGCCCTGTATACACACTAAGCTATTTGAATATGCCGCCTACAGTTACCGCTTTAATTGCACCATCAATTTTTATAAGTATTTAATATTAGTCAATATTCAAATAAAACTTTCTCAAAATAAAATCAATTAAAATACAAATACGTCCTATTCGCTTTCCTGAATTAGTGAACAATTCGCGGCATGCGTCAAAGTAATGCATAAAATAGAAAAATTAACAATATGACTGACAACCTACGTATATTAATTAGATAAGAACATTTGCTTATTAAATAATAAAATATTGCGATGTGCTTCGAATTTCTTTTAACTTTCGTTATGTACGAGTAGATTTGAAAAGGAATGCAATTTCAGATACCTTTATTTGGTATGTGAAAATTACTATGGTTATAAAAATATTAATTAAGCAAGTTTATATACGACGATAATTGCGTATCAAATTCACTGAAACCTCTGAATGTCCATACAATACATAGGTATAAACAAACAACGAATGTACCATTTAGAATTCACGTTCCGACAATTTTATTTTTGAGTTTTAAAACAAATTTAAGGCTCCCCACGATATATCATGTCGAGGGGTCCCCCGGGCAGGAGACAGACCCACCGATGGGCGGGCAGAATAAAATATGTAGGGTTAGTCAAAAGTAGGGCAGGGTTAAATAACTCGGAAACTACTAGAGATAAAGAAACAGAATTTGGTATATATATTTTTTATAAAAGGTATTCAATGAAAATAGTGTTAACTTCCTCACAGTTCCGGTTATACCGGAAGCCATCAACTTGCCTATTTTAAATGTAACACCCTATATATTATTTTATTTCTGGATTCTACGTAGAATTCTAAACACATTTCAAGTAGGATGTCCTATACCTTATCTTCAACTGTTTTTGAAATATTAATAGGTGAATATTGACATTTCGCAACTTTGACACCCTGTAAAATCTAAACGGGTTGAAATCACAAACTTGCGTCCACAGTGTAAAAAATAAATGGAATAGTGGCAGAAAACTGCCAAAAAAACTAAAAATAAAACCAAAAGGGATTAGTTTTATAATTACCATTTTAGCATATTAGCATTTGGCTAGTTTTTTTTCATTTATATCTTGATACATTAATATGGATATTATTACAATATTTCATATATCCCTGTTTTATGTAAAATGGATTATATCACACTCGCCTCAGCTTGTTTTTAAGTAAAAGGTGTTTTTTTAAGGATGATAGAACTTTAAACTTTAAAAAAATATTAAAGAAAATATTTTGTGATTAAAAAAGTAATATTATTTAAAAAAACAATCTATGACATTAAACATTTAAAAATTATTTGCGGCATGTAGGCACCGCGGCTGTCCGCAAGATAGGGTATTCTTTTGATCCAATTTTGGGTGACTTTTTCGAGCACTTCTGGTCGTATGTCGTGAATAACACGAACAATGTTGGCTTCTAAGGCTTCAATTGTTGCTGGTTTATCAGCATAAACTAATGACTTGACATAGCCCCACAGAAAATAATCTGCGGGCGTCATATCACAGGACCTGGGCATTTCTCGAAATTAATTTGTCATCAAACCTTGTTTGCAACCACACTTTCACGTACAGCGGTAATATTCCTTTCATTACGCACATTCCTTCGACACATTGGTGTTTTCAAATCATGTAGAGAGTAAGTTCTTCTATGCATTTGATGAACCGACGATTGATTTTCAAAGTAAATTTGAGGAATTTGGTAGCGTTGTTCAAGAGTGAATCTATTCATGATGATTTGCCAAAGTATACGGAAAATAAATTTTATAAACAGTGTCAGACTAACAGTTCAGTCTGATAGTAGTTGTCATGTAAAGTTCTATCAAACCTAAAAAAACACCCTTTATTTAGGGCATAGAAATGAGGTTACTATTTGTCCAGAAAAGAATGAATCAAATTTCAAATAGGGATCCTTATTTTTAAGTACTTTATCTAATTTTAAGTAAAATTAAAAACATACTTTGCAGGATTGTGTATAAATAATTATATTTTTGTGTATAATTTTATTTATAGTTTTAGTTTATGATGAATAAGATTACCATACATATGTATGTATTCACACACATAAATAATAATGAATTTATAAAGACTTTACACAATTTTAACATTAAGTTCTAAGAAATATAGAGGTAATAAATCACACCTTGATGCTTGCACGCAATAATAATCGATCCGATGATATCTATTTCACGCTTGTCATTGTATAACGAGTTGTATAATATACTTGTTGCTTGCTGTCAATTATATAGTGCGTAAACTGAAAGCTTGTACCATCCAGAAGAACTTACTGATAAGACTAGGAATTTTGTGTATATGTAGTAAATATAACAAGGTGATCTCTCTAACTAAACAAACATTTGACAGTTCTGTAAATGTCATAAACTTTCTTATGTTTTACACTCTATATATTTTTGCGTTATAAGATTCCACGTGAAATTATAGGTCACTTTTTATAACAAACCATATCCCGTATCTCTCAATCTCTCATTGCACTGAATGGTCGTTCCTGAGGCACAAACGCCGGCCGCGAATAAATAATATGCTGCCCCTCTCACACAAAAGTATCAGACTTTCTGGCTAATCCTTGTGATTAGAATGAAGGGGAGATATATATTATTATTATTATTATTATTATTATTATTATTATTATTATTATTATTATTATTATTATTATTATTATTTTTTGTTGAAATCCAGTCGACCCACAATACCCACACCCACAACCCACAATATGCATCCCTATAAATTTAAGAACGTTGAAGCCATTAGGGATGGTGCCGTAAGGGTACAATTTCGCGAATGGATGACGGCTCATATGCAGGAAGACCTGCATTTTTTAAGAAAAATTATTTGGACTGATGGGGCAAAATTTACCAGAGATGGTATCTTTAATAGAAGAAATAGTCATTTTTGGATTGATGGAGATCCCCATGTCATAAGAGAACATAAGTATCAGGAAATATTTAGTGTTAATGTTGTTGGACATTTTATTTATGAAAACACCTTAACATCGTCAGTTTATTTAAATATTTTGCAAACAATAGTAACAGACTTTTTAGATAATTTACCCTTGAATGTAAGACGAGAGTGTTATCAGATTGACGGAGCACCACCTCACTGTAAGAAGGTGCAGAAGAAGCAAGCGATGAATTGAATGAAGTATTTGAAGATAGGTGGATAAGATGTTTAGAAACATGGCCATGACCACCACGATCACCGGATTTGACTGCATCACTGGATTTTTATATCTAGGGTGTAAGCAAATCAAGAGTATACGACCCGCCGGTTAATTCCAGGGAAAAGTTAATGGCAAAAATCAATAGAACAATTAACAATAATTTTAATAGATTCGAAATTTAGAGAGTTGTTGTGTTTCTATAAGGACTTAAATTCAAACATGTTTGGAAGTGGATGGACATCACTTTGAACATTTATTGTAAACCAGTACATAGTCCGAGTAATAGTAGTATTTTAGTTTAAGATTTAAGTACGATAACCATTTAGTAACCATCTACATTTTAGTTTTAGTCCAAATTATCTTTAATTGTCAAGACTTCTTCTGCATACATTCTACAGGTTTTACTTAAAACTTTGTTACATTCCCTATGTATAATAAATTTATTTAAAATATCTTCGTTTGAATAACGATTATTTTCCATTTCGTCAACAATGTCTAACAATTAACAAGAAATTCCACTTTAAATGGTTAACTACCAAATCAACAAAACAATTGTTTTGCTCGGCCTTCTTTTCAACAACAAATAAAATAGTGTGGGTTTGTAGTGCATTTCGTAAATAATTACAAATGACTCGAAAACTATAAGATTTAGAAATAGGGAAATATGATAACTATTTGATAGATAATTTATTGGACTATCCAGTGATGTAATAAAAGACAAGGTGTCCTATTTAGTCCTAGTAAGTCCGAGATGAAAGAAGTAATTACAGGATATATCACATTCAGCAATTTTTTTTATGAAATAAGCGTTTCTAGAAAACCGTTTAAGACAGATATATGCTACTCTTAATGAATGTAGTTCAGAATTGGATGGGGAATCCAAAAATTCAATAATAGGTATATAGTGTGTCCCATTTAAAATAACGAAGTTGATGTCGACTTCCGGTGTAACCGGAAGCGGTAAAAACTTCAATATAGAAACTTCATCAAGCAGATCACGACCCACTTTGACTTCACCTAAAATTTCAAATCAATAGCTTTATTGGTTATCCAGATACTTCTAATAGGCTGTCACCGTGAGACACCCTGTATAATGTGTGGAAACAGCCTCTTGATATATCAAATCTACTTATTAATCGTTACTCTTTGGCAAATATTATACCGCGTGTATAAAAAGTGTATATAAGAATAAATGTAGAAAGAAGTAATAGAAGAACTAATTAACGAAGAAGAAGACAACAATAATAAAGTATAATACAAGAGATGAGGTTTTAAATTAATTATTTTATTAGCTTGAAGTAAAAAGTTGTCTTACTCTTACTGGTTATACTAAGTCAGAGGACAAGGCACTCTAAATACAAAGATAAAATAATCCCAACATTTTCTTGAATGTCATATCGTTGGTTTTAAGTTACTAGAAATTATTAGACATAATATATTCATAAACATACAGTACCTACATTACAAACATTACAGTAATGGATGGGAAGTTTGAATTGGAGCAAAAATAGAAACAAAATAAAATCATTCAGACTTATGAGTTTGAAAAGTTATTTCCTCGTTATTTAAAAAATAAAGAGGAAAACTAGGGCCCACCAAGAGCTCAATTAAACTATAACCGCTCAATTAAACAATATACATCTGTAACATCACCAGGAGGGGAGCAGTAGTTGAAACTACAAAAATGCTGGTGGTTAGTCCTTGATCCTCGATGCCGTCGACATTAACACCTGCATTTTTATATTCGACCACTACGAATTGCTTACCAGATTATACTCCCGAGATAATATACAGACACTTGTAATCTGATTATATTTTTACGGCAATAAAATGTGAAAAAGGCGAGACGGTGTTAGTAGATTAATCTGCATCTGCCTGGATTATTTAAATACATATATATATATGTGCCATTATTAGTGATCATTACGTGAAGATTACTCTCCGAGCAAACACTATTTATCAGCGATCTCTGTACCTCAATTTGTACAATTAAAATTTTCATGCTAGTGAACACGATTGTACAATAAGATATGGGAAAATTTTAAATTTATTTTATTAATACTTGTTATGTTATTATCGCCTGCTAAAGTACGATAATAATGATTCCAACTTAGACATCGAAGGCGCGAAGAGAAAATTTTAGCATGTTGGTGTTTTCCGCAAATGGTCCATATAAAGTACTAGAAAAGTCGACATTTTACCTGTACCTTCGTTACAGAAATTAGCTATTTACATATAGGAATTACTATAGAGAGGAAAGTGCATTATTTACTCGAACGGCTAATATTTATTATCTATAAGGCAGGATATTAAACTGTGTGCCAGTATAATGTATATATACTGTATATAATGTATAATGTATATAACTTAGTATAATACATAAAACATTTTCTACGCTCTTTAACTAAAACGATCAATTACAGACCACAACTTACAAAAAAATAGGCATTTTGGTTCATTCAATCAAACACGCCATATCAAAGATGGTTATGATCAAGCGTTACTAGGGAATTAAGCGTGATATTTATTAAAATAATGTATATTTTACCAAGTTTTATAAGCAGAGGAATTCTAAAAATAAAAAAGTACGTGATGGAATTTGAAAGTGATTTGGAAGAAACAATTGTTTAAGAAATTATAGAAAACGCAAATGTATACTTCTTCCCGCAAAAGATACGAAATAATATAATTTTAAAATAAAGGTACAAGACACGCCACCTACTTGTAGCCACCTACATTTCAAAGAGCTAGGGATAATTTTCTGCAAATACGCAAATACTCTGTCATTTAAGTAAATAAAAGAATTAAGGGAGTTAGTGCTTTTTATTAAGTAAATCGATTGTGAAATTTATCATAGATATTTTATTTGATATGGAATTTAATTAACTGTTGTTCACTAATAGTATTTCTGTTTACCTAATAACAAAATCAGAACCAAACATTCACTTCCTAGCTTCAATATTATACATATTATAAGCCGTGGGGCCGACAACTCACAAGACATAGCAGATCCCTAATATGTACTAATTTTTTGCTCTTTATTTATTACCAACGAGAATAAGGGTCCCCCAAACCAACGCGGATAATCGCAGCACCTGCGGAAGTTCGCATCGCTTGCGATTCACATCATATTGTTTCCATTGCGTTAAATATGTACGTTCACACCAACATGATTTTTTTCGTTTAGACTGCGAATTGTCTGCGTTTATTTCGTACGGAGTTTCGGCTGCGTTTTTTCTCGGATCCTTAGTAGTTTCGCTGTCTCTTAACTAAGAAAGTAATTAATAAAATAGAAAAAATCATTGAATTAGTGCGAAAGTATACTATATTAGATGACCTTTCTCATGACGATTACAAAAATATTCGAAAAAAGTAACAAAAATACATATAACATAGATTCTCGTCTTTTCGTAATTACGGCATTAATGTAGATATGAAATTTCCTATATTGTCGGCTTTTTTTATTAATATCGTGAACCCATTTTTTTTTTCTTCCCAAGGTTAGATACATAATATGAACAACACATTTTATTTTTAAATAATAATAATAATTTTACCTTAAATTGTCTTCTTCCAATGCAAGCAACACAAATGCTTCTTCTTCATCCGATGATGTATATATATTTTTGTATGATAGGTAAGTATGTAAGTACAAGTACAAATTGTTTATTTTTCGTTTTCAGCAATAGCAATCAATCTTTTCGATACTGAAAATATGACGCATATGATGCGATTATATTCGCTGTGGTGTGGGGTTCTCTGCGGATTCCGCCACGAATTTCGCTGCGAACTTTCCGTCACGAATCCATTGCGAATTATTCGCGTTGGTTTGGGGGAGCCTAAACTAGTTTATTATCGTTGTTATCCCAGAAACTATTAAATATTTGGCTATTGAAACTATTGTTAATATATCCAAAGATATCAATGATGAACATATGCAACATCATTTTTTTTCTGTTTTGTTAACATGAGCATTAACATCTTCATTAGTATGTATCACATATATACGATAAACAGTATATTTAAAACATATCATATCTCAACATACCTGCGGCACATCTAAACATGTAAATTTTTAAGATACCTGCAACAAATCGACGATCAACCAGAGCATGGAACAGCGAATTAGGCATGGCGCGAGTATGCAAATTCTCGTCCGTTCGGAGAATCCATTATCCGCAGAGGTGTCGAACAAAAAAGATTTCAGCCGTAAAAAACAAAACTTGTAATACACGTGAACGCTTGTAGCTTGTAAACCGAGGCGGCCGAGAATACAGAGCAGTTTTGGTTAACTTGATTAGCTACGTTCGTGACTTTATTTCCAAGGGTCTAATACCTACAGGGTGAATTGTCTAAAAAATATCACAACGGTTTTCCGAGTAAACTTTTACGTGACAGATTGATTTTAATTTTAGGAGGAAAGAGAAATGTTATCCGATAAAAAAGCATATGAAATTATCTTTAAGACAAGTCTACATTTTACGAAAGCGTAGAGAGGCCACCCTCTTTTTAATTTTTTTTTTCAAGATAATTTCGAGTTTGAACTCGAAATTTCGACTTTAAACTTGAAATTTCGACTTTAAACTCGAAATTTCGACTTTAAAGTCAAAATTTCAAGTTCAAACTCGAAATTTCAAGTTTAAAGGCCGATTCCCACATAGCAGCGCTGCTATGTGGGAATCGGCCTTAAATTTTAAATTTCGAGTTTAAAGTCGAAATTTCGAGTTTGAACTTGAAATTTCATGCTTGAACTCGAAATTTCGAGTTAAAACTCGGAATTTCAAGTTTGAATTCGAAATTTCAAGTTCAAACTCGAAATTATCCTGAAAAAAAATAATAAAAAAGGGTGGCCTCTCCACGCTTTCGTAACATTTACCTACATACTCTATTTTTTATCTGTAGATAAAGAGTTTTATTTCTACCAGTAATAATTCTTCTGCCTATTTCAATGAAAAACTAAGAACGAAATTTAGTTCTTGAATCTGTGGGAATGGTAGTCCTATTTGTTTTATTAACGTTTATATTTGATGGATAAATAACAGTTATACCTTATCTCATAAGATTTCTTGTCTAATCTATTGTCAAATAGCATTTGATGTAACTTACAAAAAATAATATAAATGGTAGGTGCTTAAAAAACACCTAAAAAAGCCAGTATCATTGTTAAATGTGATATTTGTTACGAGGATATGCCCAAACCAATAGGCCATAACAGTATTTATAGGAGGTGTTAGATAAGTAAGTCTTCTTATGATATAATAACACATACATATTATGGCTCTTTTAGACACCTCTTTACTATGAAAATTGCATATGTATTGTCTATATGCATCAATCCACACATGAAAATATCCAGAATGATCCTTTTTAACAAAACAATTTTTTTTCAATATTTTGTAGATCTTGCAAATAATGCTAAATTTAACATGAGAATCAAACACTAAATAAAAACTGGATGGGGTAGATTGTTTATAAAATATAAATGTTTCTGAAATAAAAATAACGAATTATCCCTAACAAGGATCTACTAGGCAATAAAGGCCTACGGCTTTGGCCATTCCAAAAATGAATGCGTCCTCTGCATGAAAATATTTGAACATATTTAAAATATAGTTTTTAGAGGTTGATTGCTGCTGTAATGATAAATAACCCGTATTTGGGTTCATTTAACGTAATAATTTAGTGGCACTTGTGAATTTTTGTATTGCAAAGTAAAACGAAGTGGTTCTAGTATTTGTACATTTTTATTTGGACTTATTTTAATGCGGTACCCAAAACAAACCAGTACAACACAAACTACTGTATTTATGGATATCTTTGTCATTGAATGTCATTGATGGTGGTATATGGAAAACTACGTCAGTGTTATTTTCACACCAAAGGTTTCAACTCCCTTCAAATTATTTAACAAAAAAAACCAAACACTAATTTGGGATATATAATATAAAATCAAAGTCTACATAATTAGAATAAGACTTTGATAAAACCATACGCTTTTTCTACTGTTCGTCTCACTTATTTTAGTACAAAATATAAGTAAACAAAACTACCAATTGTTTAAAACAAAAAAAAAATCGTATGATTTACAATCAATGCATATTATAGCAAAGAAGCACTTATGGACACAATGACTGCTTTTATCACGTTTTTTATTGTTTTATTGTAGCAATTGATTGTTAATTGTTAAGTGATGTGGTACGAAATCAAGGATTTTGTGTAAAATCCTTGGTATGAAATATAAAATTTGTACTCGTCTTCCTCTATATTTTTTTACAATTTACAGCGCCCTCATAGGTAATCTAAATTGCTAATCGGTTGCAAACTGGAAAGAGGCAAGAATGGTATAAATAAAATATTATTATAATATATTTTAATATAAAGACTTATGTATTTTTTGCTTTACCAAAAAATAAAAAATCAGACAATAGGTACCTAGTGATTCGATCTCATAGTTGTGAATGTCAATGCTTCTTTTCTTGTAAGTTCTTTAGAAACCTTTAGCTTTTCGTGCTTCATGTAAGACCCTCATGAAGAAATGAATAAATAATGAAAATTAGTCAAAATAAATAAAATATAGAACAGTTCGTTTTTTCCTACGAAACAGTTTTTAAAAACCAATCCCTATCATCTAAAATTAGTTGCCAATAACCCCGCGACCCCCCAAAGCGATTGTTTAGATCACGAAGAGAAGTTAAATTTTATTTTATTTTTAATAGAACCCACTTTTTTTACTTTCCATTAAGTAGGTACCAAGTAAATATTCAAATTTTTCAAGTATCACACATTTCAGTTTAATAATATATCAAATAATTACTAGTAACTTAAAAGGAAGTAAAAAACTGAACCTAAACCTTATATATCCTAAGCTATTTATTTTATTTCTTTATCCATCAAAACAGCTCAATTAGCAGAAATATTAACACTTTTCGAATACGAGTATATTTTACTACTGTTCGTTGAAGGATAAATATTAAACATAGCAAATAAATTCAGTAAGTTGGCACATTACTGTAAGACGGTCGCCAGGTACGTATTCGCAAAATATGCGATGGAATCAGGTAGACCCAGTAATTACAGTTCATGGTGTATACATGATCCGATATTATACTTGTTTTGTAGACCACGTTTTTTCTTAAACGTGTTAAAAATAAATAATTTCAAAAAGCTGTACTTTTAAGCATAGGGTTAGTCTATGCACCAAGGCAATTACAGTGGATATTTATATATATACAGTGTGGCCCATTAAGAACCAGGACACCCTTCTAAAAATGTTTAGTAAGCGCGATTCCAATGATTTTTTTTGTATGTATTAGCTTCCTAGATGTACTTGTTGAACCTATTATGATGGTCCAGCTGCTAATCCTCAGTCTACTACGATTTTTGTTTCAATCAATTTTTTCGAAAATTACTTTAGGGATATAGGGTGCTACTGTAAAGTATTGTTTTAACGTTATTATTAATTTGTGAAGTAAGTAAAGGCACAGTATTCTAGATTAACAATAATTATTAGAGTTTGCAATGCCTGCTATATTTTTTAAGCGAAACACAAATTCAATAAACTTGAAACATTTAAGACTCTATAAAAAAATCATTCTTCAATACAAATTTATGAAATTTGGGCCACAGGAGTTTTAAGTGATGCTGAAGAATGCCACGGTGTAAAATTTTTAATAAAAAAATCCCTAAAGTAATTTTCGAAAAAATTGATTGAAAAAAAAATCATAGTAGGCTGAGAATTAGCAGCTGGGCCATCGTAATAGGTTCAACAAGTACATCTAGGAGGCTAATATATATATAAAAAAATTCATTGGAATCGCACTTACCAAAAATTTTTTAAAAGGGTGTCCTGGTTCTTAATGGGCCACCCTGTATAAAAAAAAAGAAAATATAATTAATTTATTATGCATTCAAGAATATAAAAAAATTCTTTTATCCTTTTGAATGGTATAAGGGGGGAAAAATTACAATCATATAATTAAGGCATAATCAAGAACAATGCACCATGTAGCCGTTCTCTGACATAGTCGTCACTGCATTCGCACAAGATTAAATAAACGGGATCTGGACAATTTAACGGCTATATTAATAGTGACAGATTTAACATGTAATACTTATGGCATTATAAACTTTTTTATAATATGTCTTAATTTTGTTTATGATAATAATTTATGAGTTTACAACTAATTTTAAGACTAATATGTTTTTAAAAATATATTATGCAGGATTACTATATTTATCATTATTAAAACCTTGACTGTAGTGTATGGTATTTTGAATATATAAAGCTAACCATTCATGGCTAGAATAACATTATACAAGATTTCTCTACATGCGTTAAAAATATTAAGAATATTAATCACAACTAAATTCATGTAATTGACTAAATAAGCATTAAGTAAATTAAGACAAAGTCGTATTTTATTGCGCCTCGGTTATTTTTGATATTTAGATATTTTAGAAATTTCGATTATTTCTGCAATACACATAATTTTTGGCTTATATTGCTTTATTTGGAGAGATTGCTAGAAACAAACACCACTTTCTCTACGCACTATTTTACAATTTCTTTAGTTTAGAACGCTCATGACCCTATTTTAAATAAGTTGAACACAGAATGAGCTTGTTTTTGGTAGGCATAGAAAATTCATAACCCTGCATTTTCTGTAACACTTAATGCAAAATGTCTATAGTTGGACCGCCGAGTCTTTTCACACATGTGACTAATGTGTGACATTATCAACGACAAAGTACATGGTTAATAAGTAACATCCACTGTTATATGTGTCATTAGTGACATTTGGTTTTTAATATTAATTCATACAAATCTGCATGTTGAGAACGTGTGTGCAAAGATCTAACGGCTTAACTGTATCTCACACAGACACAGATTTCTGCAAGAATTTAGGCATTTATTACGATAGTAGCCTGCGATTTCACAAACATGTGAACCATAATTAACTGATTCTCTTATCTTAAGCTATGTTTCTTATGGTAATACAGTATACTGGCCTGTTGCTTTTAACAAAAACAAAGAAAGTCTCCAAAAAATTAAAAATGCTTGTCTTAGGTTCAGTTACCTACAACTAAAAAAAAATTTGATAACAATTCACAAACTTTTTTGAGGAAACATTTAGAATTTATCAAATTTTTTAACTAAATATGTGATAAGTAAGCACAAAAATACGCAATGTTGTACCAGAAACAATGTTGAAACAGAATTTGTTCCATCAGTATATATTGGAATTCGTGTCACATAATTCGTAATTTTTACGTCCACAAAATAACTGAATTAAGGACATGGGAACCAGAATAGTGGATGTCGCAAATATATTATTTTTTCTATACTTCAGGTTAGCTAAAAAGTTAGTGGGCCGAAAACCAAACCCTCCACTGCGACCATGTGGTCTCCTTGTGGCTCACACCTATTTATATTTATATACCAAGTCGGTGGCTCAGGGCTTAGCGTCTCGATCGCTCAACCCAGAGGTCGTGGGTTCTAATTCTCATTCCACCAACAATTTTTCATTAAATTGTTTACGCTTATTCGCAGGGATGGCTTGGCAACCATCCTGGCGATGGTCTAGGATGGGAAGAATGTCAACTTGGTGTTAATGTGAGAGATTAAAATCAGTTGATGTTTGACTTGTCCCCCTAACTAATGAGGTTTTCCAGGTTTCCCTCATTCCAGCACTAAATGGTGGTTAGGGCCTACCAACGTAAGTCGTTCCTAGGGCGCAAATGCGGCCCGCGAAATAATAATATGCCGCCCCCTCTCCCACACAAGTCTCAGAATTTCGGGCTAATCCTTGTGATTAGAATGAGGGGTAGAGATATTATTATTATTATTATTATTATTATTATTATTATTATTATTATTATTTACCCTAACAGGTCCAGCCTCTTAATGAAACTGATGACCTTATTGGGCGAGAACTTATTCAGATCCTCTGGCAGAAGTTGCCCTTTGCCAAATAATGAGTATCTGATCCTTTCCCCAGCAGGGCAGGTGCACAATATGTGTTCTGCCGTTTCATCATCTTCTAAGCATAGGCGGCACTCAGCATCTTCTGCTAGGCCGAATTTGCACAGATGATATTTTAAACGGCAGTGATCAGTAGGTATACAGGCTAATTAGAGTTCGTAGGTGGAACCTGCTTAACTCTAGAAGTTTCCTAGTTCTTGTTTTTGAAGGGTTTATTATGAACG
The DNA here is from genome assembly GCA_963924545.1 of Pogonocherus hispidulus. Classification (NCBI taxonomy): domain Eukaryota; kingdom Metazoa; phylum Arthropoda; class Insecta; order Coleoptera; family Cerambycidae; genus Pogonocherus; species Pogonocherus hispidulus. The sequence continues at coordinate 32,350,460 of OZ004698.1, forward strand.
CCTTCGAATTAACTAATCGTGGTAGTTCCTGCCAGTACTGGAGGATATACTCCTCAGCCCAGGTCAAGAGAGTTGCTTTGGCAGTATACTCTAGGATATGCCAAGCACCGGTTCTGGAATTCAGAAGTAGCACCCTTCCTGGCTAGAGTCGGCTGCTTCATTCCCTTCATGGCCTGGGACCCAGACAAGAGCTATTCTATTTTTCCTGCCCAAATGAGCGGGCGCCTGTTGTCAGCACCATACCATTTTTGAGTTACAACGGTAGGAACCAAGATCTTTAAGAGCTGCTTGGCTGTCTGAGAAAATTTTATCGAGTTGCGTGTAAGTTGCGTTTGTTCCAGCCTCTGTACACACAATTCGATGTCATAGATTTCTGCCTGAAATATAGTTGCATAACTACCAAGGCACGAGGATATTTTTACCGTTAGGTTGCAACTATACACTTCGGCCCCAACACCCATGGGTGTTTTGGAACTATCTGTAAAGTTTTATATAAACTGAATATATTATACTTGATTTACAATCTCAAATAATTTTAAAAAACAATTACATGGCGCATTTAGAGATTAGTGTACCTAATTATACAGCCGAGATTAAATATAAGAATACAAATTTATTTTATTACAAGTCGTAAAGTATATAATGAAGGTTAATCCACCATGTCTAACTCATTATAACATAACAGCAGCATGCAATACATGCGATTCCTCACAGACCTATGATAGTAGGTAAATAAGAACTATCCATTTATTTTGCTAATTAGGAAATTCAAATGAAATGAACCTCACGTGAATTTGCAAGCACATTTTATGAAATATAATGAATGTAATTTCATTATATGAATTAAAATACTGCCTCATATTAGTTTTCAGTTTAACATGTTCTTCTAGATAAATATTACAAATAATTAAAACAATTTAACTCTGGAGGTTCTGTACAAACTGTCTGAAGAAACCTAAAGGTTATCCTTCAGAAGGGATGGGGAGGATTTTTGCACAATATTTATATTTTGGAAAAATATATTTTTAAAATATCAAAAGATGATTTTTATTTTCCTTTTTATATGAAGGCATCCATAAAGCAGTATTTTATTGTTTCTACAAAGGGACTAAAACAAGTATTTATTTCGTTGGGATTTAAAGTCATGGAAAAGATAGAATAGTATAGACAACGAATGTAATAATTTTCCGGAAGACTTTTTTATCTTACCATACCTAGGCACTAGTTTCTTAACTATTATACTTTATAATAGTATGAACTATAAGTGAATGTAAATATCAAACAGGTGAATAAAAATAATTTCAAAGGGCAAACAAAGTAGCGACATTAAATAAGTTTTTTTTAATAGAATACCCTATTTACTTTTAGATATAACATTATTTCGTGAATGCAAGATATATCGCACTATGAATGTAAACCTATCGCAACTTATTTGTTATGAAAATATTATAATGGAAATAATTGTATATTATTAAATTTAACTCATTTTTTATATAATTTTAGATATACAAGCCAATTTTTTTTAAATACAGTTGTAAAAAAGTTGTAAAAATTTTTTGAGATGCGTTAGGTACTCTTACACTCATAGTGCGATATGTTCAAAAGAGTTATTTTTTCTATTTTAGAAAAAAAATATTTTATTCCTTATTTATTTACATATTAAAATTTATTTTATTTCTATATGAGAGTTCTATTTTTTCTTGTTTTCATCTGAAGCATACGATAGCAAATATTTATTATGACAAAAAAAATTAATTTAAAATTAAAAATTATTCTACTGCAGTAATTATTTTCACCAAATTATTTTATGTATTTATTTATGGTTACACTACAGATTTGTGACGGATACTTCCCGATTTGCAGGTAGGAAGTGTCACGTTAGTGCCCGAGGATCGGTTTCTCTTTTGCCTCGGGCGCCAGTTCCTGTTTACAGTGCAGAAACACCACTACACAGGTAGCTTCAGTGAAGATACGGTTCGCCAGGCGGTCGATAGGGAAAATTAGACTTTAATTAATTAAATTATACTTAATATATTTTCATTCCTACTTATCAGCCATTTTTCATTCCTACTTATTGGAAGAAATGTCTGAGTGGAATCAATATTATCATTAACCTTAGCATTGATATTGGTATTTCGCCCCCATATAAGATGCCCCCCTAATAGCTCTTAACTGTAATGTATAATTAACTATGTTACCCCATCGAAGAAAGCAGAGGATAATTAAGCAAAAATAGTATGAGTTTCTGATTTATTTCTTGCGCAAAGATTTTTAAAAACGAAGGAAACATTAGTGGATGGTTGGAATATTTTACTTTCTTTATGATCAAAAATGTCTAAAATTGTACTTTAACCACATAGAGCTGCAAACTTAATGAATATGTAGGCACTAGACGTCTAATGCCATTGGACGCCTCATAAGGTTCAGCAGAATTTAGGTTTCCCTTATTTTGACATCCAAGCATGCGCCCGTACGCTTTTTAATATGTGAACCCTTAATAAGGTTACTGCTTGACCTTAATTCTACAGTTTTAAGGAATGGTGTTGTCTCCCTTATTTGATGTTTTGGGCGTAACTGTCAACAATCGTGAGAACGATATAACATTTAGAATATTGTTTATCTATTTCTAGTGTGACGGGGATAAATATACAAAAGTATAAATAATAATATAATATGTATATGAATATAAATAAAATGTAGGTACGTCAAAAACTGAAGCTGAGGTATCAGTACAATATTTACACATCACTATAAGTAGTCTTAAACATATATATTACATTATCATTATTTCCTTTCTTCTTTTATAAATTCTAATATTCACTTAAATTTGGACAAATTTTAGGTTAGAAGGAAAGTGTAACGTCAAGGAATCGCCAACTAAAGTCGTTAATAATGCGAGACAGTATTAAAGGGATTTCCAATAACTCTAATAAGTGGAGTAGTGACCTAAATTTAGATTTTTATGTCATTAAAACAATATACCCTAACAATATGTGAACAGAATCACCTCAATTATCTCTTTTATCTATATCTATATATCTAACTATCTTTATTCCAGTTAGGTATATTCAGGAAATAACGTTTTATTCAAATTTGTAAAAGTGGTATTCCATATCTTGCGTTCCAGTAAAAAATGTCGCTGTTATTTGCGTTAATGTTATGTTACCCATATTGTTTAGGTTAAAATAAAGACAATTTATTATTATTATCATTTTATGCTTTTCAGTACTAACGTTTTATTTGTGGCGTAAAAACGGTTAATTATTTAATTTTTCAAATAACTTCATGTTAAACGTGTATGAAAATTCAACACTTTACTACATAATCTGCATAACTATCAGGTTTTATCATAATTTATAAGTAAGAGTATACCTACAGCAATTTAGCTAAATATAAATGTTTTATGTTGTTATTTACTGGGTATTAACGATATAAGTGTACCTAAAAATAATTTACCAGAAACAATTTTTTCTCACTATCGATTAGGTAGTGAGAATATGTCGGAAAGTTGAAAATAATGAAAAGTACGTAGTTTAGCCTTAGCCTTAGAAAAAAATCAAGTAAACACAAACAATCCCCATATGTAGACAGTGGATGGACGGGTTTTCCTGAGTTTCCGGCCAGTTTCTGAGAGGCACTTTCTCAGTACTTTGTGATTTATTCACAAAGTGAATAAATCACAATCTTACAAAATAATCTTACAAATTTTGATGTTGAATATGTTAACAGCTGATGCCAAGTAGAATCTCCCAGGTATTCTTCTGCGACAGTTTAGGATCAATGCAAGAACGTCTGATCCTAACAAGGTTGCAGAAACTCTCCTAAAGCTTCTATGGCCCATATAATTTTTGGCATCTTCCAAATTCAAAAACATCTATTTAACTCCCTCAAAAATAATATTTAATACCAATGCTAAATCCCTGATTAGTGATATGTGAACTTATTAATAAGTTTCAGGATAGAATATCAATAGGCATTTTTGATAGCCCGTTAGCGCAGTTTCGAAAAGCTGTCATTAATACGGATTTCTCTTGACAAACACTCTATACTTGGTTCTGAGTATTCCCTGCATTAAATGGTGTTTATCTGTTATATATTTACAATTATGATTTAAGTGGTTTTTTTATTTGTTCTTCTCTGGTTATACATGTTCTGCAAGTTATAGTGTTGTTATTTTATTCTCATTTAGAATTTTTGTATGTTAATCTTTTCAACCAGAAACATGTAATTAGGTTGTTACAACCTGTTTGTTTCTTGTAAATAAATAAATAAATAAATAAACTATAATTGTATTCAGTTATGTCATAATTTTGTATTCAGTATTCATAATTTTGGTCGTAGGGGCTTCAAGCCTAATAACAGTAAATTTTTAAACATGTTTTCTTTCCTCTTTATTTTTGTAGGGTGTTTCATGAAGGCTTTACTTTTATTTTCTGCAAAAGTATCGACAAATGGAAACACAATAAGTTCTTGCGTGGATATAGAGATTTGCAGGGCAAATCTCTTCTATATCCACGCAGGGCAGGAGAGTATTTTAATAAAAAAAATTCTTATCGACGTATTTCGAAAATATAATGTACATTGCGAGGGCGATCGATCGATTTGGAGACTGTTAAAGCAAGATGCCTCTAGGTTTCGAGCGTTAGCGAATTATCTATCAATCAGCATTTCAAATTTATCATTTTATATATACATATTTTTATTGAGTGAACTCTATACTATTTTTGCATAAACCCAAGATTCGGGGCGTTATTTTGCTTGGTCCTACAACAGCACTAAACTACTAAGATCTCCTTAATTTATCCACTTACGTAAAACTCTGATCACGTCTGATCTGATCTGATATAAAATCCCACATAAAATCTTAATAGATGTGTCAATTTGACAAACAACTATAATTATTTATATATCGTTAAATATAATAAGTAATTAAAAAAATTCTTTGGGGTAGTTGAAATTAGTCAGAATCAAATAATTTTTTGAACTCCCTGTATATAATGAAATATAAATTACACATAATCTGAAAGGTTGATAGTCCGCCTAACAACAGCCCAAAACTTGTTACCATAACTTTCCTTGTCAATCGATGACAAGCATTTCAATAAGATAGGTACTACAAAATCAAATTTTTTCAAAAAATTTAAATATCTAAAAAATTATTAATTTCTCGTACAGGTTGTACCACATTAAAAAATATAGATTTTAGCGTAGGTAGAATTCAACAATGTAAGGGTATTTCATTTAAAATAAGAAAGTTGATATATAACCGGAAGTGGCAGAAAAACGGAAATACTTCGATGAATGACGAACTTGAATCGAACTTTTTCGAAAACCCCGTATCCAAATTCCAAAAAAAAATATTCTAATGGAAAGTCCTTAAAATTTTAATGAACTGGTTAATTGAATCACCTTGTATATACAGAGTTGCTCAATTTTGGCCAAAAAACCGTCAAAAAAAATCAAAAATGCTATTTTGAAGGAATAGAAACTAAAACACACAGCAGAAATAGTGAAGCCAAAAATTATCTAGTATTTATTTTCTTAAAAAAGATACAAGGTGAACAATTCATTACGATTAAGATACAAAAATATCTTATTTTTTCATATCTTCTAAACCACTTTGTATAATATTAGTAAACCCTAAATTGGCAAATTCGGAAAAACGAAAAACGAAACCCTCTATCTCTATAACTATACATATTTTTTAAATGTGCATCGTCTTAGGCTCTATGCGACCTTATTTTTTTTTGTTTATTACGACATACGAGTTATGCAACTCTGCCACACTATTGAGCCACCCTGTATGTAATATACATATAATAATACTCGTACAAAAGTTGCGGCCTGTAAAAGTTTTATTCTCGGAAACCGAAAACTACAGAAAAATCTATAATATCCACTATTCGAAATAATTGTTAATTCCACAATAATTCAGGATATCAGTTGCCCACCTTGCGTGGATCGCCTAGTATAAGATGAAAGAAGGATTATTTGTACCAATAAATAAAGGAATTATCTGAAGACACTTTCAAGACAGCCGGAATGTGGGTGTAATAATTATTATGCTTATTCAAGGAATACAAAATGAGGTAGCGGCAACATAAAAATAATTACTGTTATTTCTCAAACGACAAATTTCTAAAATATTTTACTGGATTTGGTGATTAAAATATGAAAAATATGTCTTTATAATTATCATAATTTAGAAACTAAATGAAACTGATTTATATAGGGGCCATTATACTGCTGATGCGCTGAATTCTTTTGTAAATATTTACAGCCCTGTCATTACCCTGAACATAAATCATAGAAACATAAATAAATAAATAAATAAATAAATAAATAAATAAATAAATAAATAAATAAATAAAAAATTATAGGTGAATATTTGATTAAATACCATTTGTGAATTAATATTAACATTAAATGACCACATAAGTTAGACAAACCCCAAATCCAAAGCCTGTCCGGAAAAGGGTTACACATTGAAAACGCCGACAAACACCCCAATACCCATCGACATTGCTAACTTTTTATATGGAAACCACAATTTTGTATTTTCATTCAATTCCTCTCTAAAAAATAATGGAATTATGTGTAAAATTTGCTATACCTAAAGTGACTTTTTGAATTATTGCTGAAAAACTAATTTTTGGTGTTTATAAGCAAATCTGATATCTAGTTACTTCTGATTACTGGCAGGCACACAACAGTTGGAAACTGTTTCATGCTTGTTAGTCAAAACAAATAATAGATAATATCGGATTTACTTATAAACTAGAAATGGGATTTCGTTCCCATTTTTAGCCCTACCGGGGGTCCAAACCTGCGGCCTGGGGTCACCCTTCGGGCGACAAAAGCGTCTAAAATAATATTTTTAAGAAAATAATACATATTATATTAAAGAAATTTTGTACTTTAAAATAAAGAAAGGAATGATGATGTAATTATACTAAACGATTTTTCTTATTATTTTGATGAATTGTAAGGGTACTCTATTCTTGATGGTAAAACTTCATAATTTTTTAAGTGCTGAAAATAGAATTTATTTTTCAGTAAACAATATTATCAATTTTATCAATGGGACCAAAAATATATTGCTGTCATAATTGTTGCAGCAAATTAATATTGTAGATATCTATTTTTCTAAGCTAAAATGATGAATTTTACAGACTGCCAAAATGAACGAATTCATTCTAAACTTTACCTGCAGAAAGAATAAAAACTACGGACAATGAAACAAAATAACTAAATACTAATACTAATAAATAATTAGAATTAGTAAACAAAAAAATTGCCTCCACTGTGATTCGAACTCGCAAAATCAGCATTACGACGTTTGAAATCCTTCGACTAAACCATTGGGCTACCGCATGACATATGATAAATGTTCCCCGAGACGCTTAAGTATGTAAAATATACGTGTTAACCTGAACAATTAATTTTTAGCGATATTCCAATTGGAAAAGCATTTCGCTCCAGTATTTTGGTAATCAGAAGTGTTTGGCAATCGGTACTATGGATTCCGTTAGCAATATTTCTCATAGGAAAATAACCTATCTGAAGTTTAATTAATTTGACAGTTTTCATGGGAGGTGCTTGCCTCGTTAGTGCAATCTCACATCGCCAGATAAAATGAGAAAGAAGTTGAGACAGATGCGACTCGAGATTTTCGAAGACGAAATAGACGTAGAGGGACTCGACGCATCTACGGTCTCGGAAAAAAAAAAAAAAAAAAAATTCAAAGGATTACAGAAAAGACGGAACTTTTGCGTGAAGCGGTTCTCGAAGCCGTAAAAATTAGAAAAAGGGTCTCGGGGGTCCCGCGAAAAGTCGGGATTTCGGAAGGCGTGACGGGACCATTAGGCGAGGACAAACGCCATGCTAGGCCGCATCTCTTTCGCCGAATGGCGATCGAGGAAAATTTGGCAAAGGTTTTTTGAAAAGGCGTTTAAATAGGGAAAACGCGTAGGAAACGGGACGAAAACCACGCCAACGCCTACGCATAGGAGAAAGATTCGGGGCGACCTCCGGTGGCCCGCGAGGATCGCTTCACGATGCCTGCTCGGAGGAGATAGCTTAGAAAGTTCGTCGATTCGGCGACGGAATTTAGAGCGAGACAGAATCAACGCGTTTTAATATATATGGATGAAAAAAAATCAATAGGAGTTGCAATTTAAACAAATAAAGTTTTTGTAAAATTAATTATTTATACATGTATCTACTTATATAATATTTACCAGTAATTCGCACCAATATTATTATAACTTAACTATATAGCTACGGTTGCTTGACTTTCAAGTCCTTGAAAGCTACAGCTACGTTTGTTTGAAATGTGTTGTTTAAATTTTTTTTTAATTTTGTGTTTTATGAGGATCATTATAATGCTTATTCGAAGATTATAAAATGCGGTGGCGGCATTATTTGACATTAATAATTACTGTTATTTTTCAAACCGCAGATATCTAAAATATTTTACAGCTTTGGTGATTAATATGGAAAATAATTTTTTACAATAATTGTAGCTATTTTAATAATTAATGGAAATTATTTATCTACACGCAACACGCTATTATACATACTGTTCCATTCATTTATGAATATTTACAAATGATATGATGGCCAATCATTTTGAATAATAAAATTTAAAAAATAATAGTTGTGGAAACATCTGCATATCGAGTGTAAACGAGTTAATTTTTTACACCACCATAAATTCTGCAACTTTCAAAAATAGTAGTTTACGCTTATACAGGGTGTCCACCTAGTGCGCGTAAGTCCAATATCTGGGTTAATAAAAGAGATAACTTAATTTTTTTTTCAACAGGGTTGTCTAATATCCCGAGCTGCACAAAATGAAAATATATTTACATATTCAGGGTGTTCAGTTTTTCCTGGACAGGTACCAACTTCATTTTTTTTAAATGGAAACCTATATTTTTTATGGCATTATCGAATTCTACGTAAAAAAATAGTGGGACTTTGTGCTTAACGCTGCTATTGAAATATTGATAGTTTTCGAGATATTTGACTTTTAATTTTTTTTTCTTATGTTTCGTCACTTCTAATAGTTGACATAATTATGGTTGTATGACAGCTAGAAATTATTTTTTTTCAGAAACTGTAGAGTGAAGATGGCTCTTTCGAAAAACGTATCAAAAGTTGACCTGCGATATACAGGGGGCAACAGAAATCGTGCCAAACCTGATGGTTTAAAATTTAAAAAATCTCGACTTTTTCAAATGGAACACCCTGTGTTTTATGATTTCATTAGATGCCTTTCTGTAGACTCTACAATTTTATAATAGCTTTCCCTATACCTAAGTTGCGTAGTTTTTGCAAAAAACCCACTTTTATGAAAAATACCCGATTTGCGCACTCCTTTGACGGAAAAAATATTGTAAGGCTATTTATTTTTATAAAATGTATTAGTTTACACTTCTTAAAATAAAAATAACTGAAAAATTTAGATAATTTCAGTTTAATAAACAAGTCTTTATGGAAAGTTACCATTTATTTGTAAATAAAAGTAAAAAATCATAAAAGCTCTACATGTAATTAAGAATTAGCAAAACTGGCGTATGCTTTAGAAGAAGTTCATGGGAATTATTTGCTAGCAGCACGTATTTATAGAGATTCCCACGTGCTGACTGTTTTGAAAATGTGAAAGAAAGATTTGAAAGAACAGCAAATGGGAATTATGAGAAAACTACCAGGAGACATGGGAGTAACAACGATAATATTTAGTTTAATGTTGTGGTTTCTGCTGTTGAAAATCCAAAAATATTAGTATCAGAAAATCAGTAGAAATCTTGGAGTTTTCAAAAGCTCGACAAATAAGATATTGAAGAAGAAGTTTCATACGTATCATATTGAAAACCAAACGGTGTTACCGTAGTTAGAAAAATTATTAGTGAAATGGATCAATATACATAGAGTATTGAAAAAAGAATACGCAATACTCATACAAGCAAGCTAACCTAAAGTAAATGCTCAAAATGTCCACCGTTGTTTTCAACACAAAGCATTAATCTACGACGAAAATGAATGTGAACATTTCTTAACATTTCGGGCGTTATGGTTAGAAACTCATTTTGGATCTTTTCTTTCAAGTCTTGCATATCCGTTGGTGGTACTTCGTATACTCGCTCCTTGATATAACCCCACAAGAAAACGTCCAGAATATTTAAATCAGGCGAACGTGCAGGCCAAGGAACTGGACCACCACGACCTAACCACTTATTTGGATATACGTGGTTTAGGTGTTCTCTAATCTGAAATATGAATAGATAATAGGAAAAGTACTACAACAATAAAATAATCACAGTACCGCCAAAGTGGAATGTGGAGGGGCACCATCATGCTGAAACCATTGTTGAACCAAATAATCAGCGGGCATATTCTGTAGCTGTAGAAGGGGAAGTTCGTTTTGCAAAAAATGCAAATACACATTGGCATTTAAATTGCCTTCAAAAAAGTACGGTCCAACAATATGTTCTCCACAAATTCCAGCCCACACGTTCACTTTGAAACGATGCTGATTATCTAGTACCCTCAATAATCTTGGATTATTGTCAGCGTAGTGATGAAAGTTGCGACGATTGGGTAAGCATGTGTTTGAAAATGTTGATTCGTCAGTAAACAAGACATTCATAAAAAAGTTTGGACTTTCCTGAATTTTATCCAATGCCCAGTGGCAAAATTGCAGGCGGTTTAGGTGATCTTGAGGTAACAGTGCTTGATGGTTTTCAATATGATACGGATGAAAATTATTCTTCTTCAGTATCTTGTTTGTCAAGCTTTTGGAAACTCCAAGATTATTACTGATTTTCCTGACACTAATATTTGGATTTTCAACAGCAGACGCCACAACATTAAACTGAATATCGTCATTGTTACCGTCATGTCTCCTGGTAGTTTTCTCATAATTCGCATTTGCTGTTCTTTCAAATCTTTCTTTCACATTTTCAAAACAGTCAGCACGTGGAAATCTCTGTAAATCTGGATTATTTGCTTTGTAAATACGTGCTGCTAGCAAACAATTTCCATGAGCTTCTCCTAAGGCATAAACCATTTTCACTAATTCTTCTTTTGAATAGTTCATTGTATGCACGCTTAGTACTTACTCTAAACTCGTACGTGAATATTCAGTAAAAGAAGAAATGACATGTAAACTGATTGTCACAAATTTTATTGCGTGACAGACGCTCACTGCGTTTTTCCCGAGAAAGGAACGTGCGTAAATCGGGTATTTTTCATAAAAGTGGGTTTTTTGCAAAAACTACGCAACTTAGGTATAGGGAAAGCTATTATAAAATTGTAGAGTCTACAGAAAGGCATCTAATGAAATCATAAAACACAGGGTGTTCCATTTGAAAAAGTCGAGATTTTTTAAATTTTAAACCATCAGGTTTGGCACGATTTCTGTTGCCCCCTGTATATCGCAGGTCAACTTTTGATACGTTTTTCGAAAGAGCCATCTTCACTCTACAGTTTCTGAAAAAAAATAATTTCTAGCTGTCATACAACCATAATTATGTCAACTATTAGAAGTGACGAAACATAAGAAAAAAAAATTAAAAGTCAAATATCTCGAAAACTATCAATATTTCAATAGCAGTGTTAAGCACAAAGTCCCACTATTTTTTTACGTAGAATTCGATAATGCCATAAAAAATATAGGTTTCCATTTAAAAAAATGAAGTTGGTACCTGTCCAGGAAAAACTGAACACCCTGAATATGTAAATATATTTTCATTTTGTGCAGCTCGGGATATTAGACAACCCTGTTGAAAAAAAAATTAAGTTATCTCTTTTATTAACCCAGATATTGGACTTACGCGCACTAGGTGGACACCCATACAGAGTCAGGAAAAAACAATAAACCGTTTCAACGAACACTTTACGAACATGTTTGCTACGTAATGCTTCTAGTTTTTCTACAACAAATGAATGAATAATGGCAATAACTAAGAACATACATATAAAAAAAATTAAATTAATAAAACTAAAATACTGCTGATTGACGCATAGCCACCAAGCTTTTTTACACAGAATATAAACTAATTTATATCACTCTGTGATTATTATGCTTTAAAGTCTAACTTTTCGATGAAATCGATGATTTTCTGTGGATATTCAATCTGGTAGGTAAGTGTCATAAATGAAATGGTCTATCATTCAATTGGAACGGATAAGTCCTTATATACATTCTTCTGTTGCCTATGTGTGGTTCGACATTTTTGACTTCTTAAATTTTCTGTTACAGTAATAAAATGTATCCCTTCTAGATAATTGCATTTCTTAAATTTTCTCTAGGTTTCACAATTTGAGGTACTCTCAATCACAATCAAAAGATGAGTGACTGAAACTGCTCGATGCGATATCTAGATACTAAAAATTATAGAATGAGAGATTGTAAAATCATGGAAATTTCAATACACATTCCAGGAAAGTTGTAGATGACATGGACCACAAGAGATTTGACAATACTTTTATGAATGAAAAGCGAAATCTCTTTCACTGTGAGATTAACTCTTCCATGTCTATTGTTTGTTCAATAGTCAATATCAAAACAAACAACTAAGGATTCTTAACTAAGGAGAGGTTAAGTACAGCCTGTTAATAATTTTCTGAATGTTTTTATAGTTCAACACAGGCATCGCGGTATCAATTTTGTAGTATTTCAAGCCACAAGAGTGTTTTCAGTTACTAGTCTTACACAAATAGAACCGCGTGCATGAATGACTCGAACCCATTAACATCGATTATATAATTAGCTCTTAATTCATAACAATTGTTTGAGTATACAATATCCCGTGTAAAGGATTCAATGCCAATTACTCTCACTTTAACTATGTATATAATATTTACAATTAGTTTTTCAATTAGGTGTATGATGCGCAGGCAATGAAAATTTGAAAAATAAAATTTTCGCTAATACCCCAAAAACAAAAGATGGCCATTTTTGCATTTCATAATTAAATTTGTTTCAGAAAAAGGGATCGAGAAAGAGGGTTAATTTTTTGTATATCTCTTAGTTCAAGCGTTGTCCTATAATAGTAAGTAAATTTGGCCACCCGGTAGATTCAATAGTTAGTTATAAAGTGTAATTTTCGCATTAGGCCAGTAAAATGGGTACCTACGTACGTATTACTAAAGGAAAAGATGAATATACCAGTAACATTATAAAAATCATTAAACAAAAAGCTAAACTGCATAAAAAGTGGAAGTCTGGGGGCAATATTGCTTGCTACCGGGAATTTAGCCGGCTCAGGGTCCAGGTTAAGGTGGAAATTAAGCAAGCATATTCATTATATTTGCAAAAGGTTCAATCTCAGCTAAAGAATGACCCGAAATATTTTTGGGCATTTGTTAATAATAAAAACAGAACATCTAGAATTGCTGGTATAATGACTTATGGAGAAAGAACTCTTACTGCTCCTAATTCGATAGTGGATGCATTTAGTGATTACTTTGAGAGTGTTTATTCTGGGCCGGAGTTGAATGAACAACAATTAAACTCTGAATTTGACCCAAATGTCTTTCTTGACATTAGCACTGAACCTATAACTGTAGAAGAGATTTTAGCTGCGGGAAAAAAACTGAAAAATAAATTCACCTCTGGCTCAGATAAAATCCCTTCATTTATCGTGAAAGATTGTCTAATAGTATTAGCTTCGCCATTGCAAACTATTTTCAATTTGATTCTAAAGGCATCTGTTTTTCCTGAGATCTGGAAGGTTGCTAAAGTCTGCCCAGTACATAAGTCTCAAGATCGCGCTTCTATAATTAATTACAGACCTATTTCCATTTTAAACAACTTTGCAAAGTTATTGGAGACTATCTTATATAACCGCATCTATGCGGCCGCGAATAATTTTATTTCTACCGAGCAATATGGCTTCATGAATTCTCGTTCAACTGTAAGTAACTTGGCAGTATTTAGTCAATATATATGTGAGAATCTTGATAACCATGGCCAGGTTGACGTAGTCTACACTGACTTTTCTAAGGCCTTCGATAAAATCAGCCATAAAATATTTCTCTGGAAGCTTTCGCATTTAAACGTTAGTAAGGTGTATTTGACGCTAATCGATTCCTATCTGTGTCAAAGGAAACAGCATGTGTATTACAATGGATTTTCTTCAAAGACATATATTTCAACCAGTGGAGTCCCTCAAGGGTCAAATTTGGGTCCATTGTTGTTCTTAATATATATTAATGATTTATGTGTTTCCCTGAGTGGTAACAGGCTGATGTTTGCAGATGACCTAAAATTGTACACCTCAGTCGTCTGTTTAGATGACTGTTTGAGACTTCAGAACCAAGTTATCGCCTTGGAAAAGTGGTGTGTAGAAAATCACCTTCATCTAAATATTTCTAAATGTAAAGTCATGACGTTTACTCGTAAGTTAAATACAATAAAATATCATTATACTATCAGCAATGTTACTTTGGAGCGAATTGATACTTTTCGGGATTTAGGGGTTCATTTTGATAACCAACTTACATTTAATTTTCATATCCATAATTTGATTCAATCTGCTTACCGTACCCAGGGATTCATTATTCGCAACTGCAGGAATTTCAGCGACGCTTCATCAATCAAATTACTTTATTTTAGTTTGGTTAGGACGAAACTTGAATATGCTTCCTTAATTTGGAGCCCTATATACGCCGAGTATTCATCTGCTTTAGAAAAGGTGCAGAAGAACTTTCTTAAATTCTTAAATTTCAGGGTTCATGGGGTCTATCCTCCAAGAGGTTGTAATTACAATGAGCTGATGAATAGCTTTAACTTTATATCGCTGGAAAAACGTAGAAAACAAGCGTCCTTGCTGTTCTTGTATAAGCTGTTACATGGTAGAGTTGACTGTTCGGTTCTTTTGTCAAAAATTGATATATATGTACCAAGGCTTGCATCTAGAAGTTCTTCCACTTTTTTGTGTAAAAGAGCTAATACTAATATAATGTTTAAGGCACCTGTGCACTTCATGTGCACAAATGCAAATATATTATCTGATGTTTGTGACATATTCTGTTGTAGCATATCTAAATTAAAAAGTTATTTTAACGCACATTTGTAATAATTTTGGTTTAACAACTGTATACTATATTCTTTATTTTATTGTAATTTTGCTCAGTAAATGGGTAACTGTTGGGCAATAAACGCTATTATTATTATTATTATTATTATTATTAATATAAAAAGATGTTGGAAGATATCACTTAACCGGAGGAGAAAAGTGAATGACTGACATTCATTACTTGCAATTTAAATTTACTCGTTTTGGACAAGGCGGATATTCGTATAATTTGATGCGCGGAATTTTGGGCGGGAAATACTGGCAGGTCAGGGAATACCAAACAATATGTCCAGATATTTGTAGAATGACAGATATTTGTTAATCTGGATTCAACAAGTACTACAATCTGTTGCTAGATTTAAATAACAGATACACATATGTGAGTTAATAAAGCTATTAATATTAACTACGAGCATAGGTACGATTAAGCTACATAACTACATCAATATAAATTAGCATTGGTAATCACTAAGTATAATGTATTACAATGTACTAAAAGTAATATCAACAACTAACTATATATACCTACTGATCTTCCAGAAGCTATGATGCATGGATGGGAGTATTATCAAATTATAAATAAGAGTAATTAAACAATGCCACAAATAAATACTTTCATACATTCTATTATCAAATTTGTTTAGATACGACAATTTGCATCACGATATACCGCGTGCCACTAGTTACATGCTGCCTAAAAAAGAGTTTAAGTATTTGAGAGAAAAAGTTTAGAATAGTGATATCGAATTCCTGCTAAAAGTATTATAGTAAAACATTTGCGCCGATAAAGAAGACTGACGCCTGGAATGTTTTCGGTAAGACCATCATCGTTGTTCGTGTACGTGGTTTTCTTTCTAAAAATCCAAGAAATATTAACATAATTTTATAATATTAGTAGGTACTTGCAGAATGTTGCAAGTTGAATTTAATGAACATGATATTCAATATTAAGTCATCCAAATGTTGTTTTATCTCTCTTTCAACTCCATCTTCATTCACTTTAATTTAGGTTAGTAAACCAGAATCACCATTTAGTGCATAAATATGGAATTAGTTAAGGACTAAACACCCAACTTCAAATGAACATCTGATAAGTATTTTTTTAGTCTAACTCACGCATAGAGCTGGTTGTCAACTCTGACTTTGTTTAGCCGTCTGATTTTCTTAAAATGGTCCATAGTTTTTAAAAATTTTAACTCATAGGTATTGCTATTGCGTAATGAGAAGGAGAAATATCTCTGCCCAAAATTATAACTAAAAAAGTGTCTATCCAGAAAATGCGTCCGAAAAGCTTCCCATATTGTCAAAAGGCAATTGTTCATTATTCAAATTAAACCCCCAAAGGCTACAACAGCAGTCAATATTAATAGTATATAACATTACAAGTGAAGAAACTAAGATTTTCGCTTGCCACATAAGTGAGAGAATTCGTTTCTTCACGAATGCTGTATAGCGTTTTGTTTAATCCTGCCATTGAAATGTTAAAAAAATATTAAAATTTGTAATAACTGCTTTCTTCTTTCCAAGCATTCCTTCCTTCCACAAATATTTGAAATCCAACTTATAAGAAGGCGTTGAGAAGTTTATAAATGAAACTCCCGATGAGGTTTTCTTACTTATGAAGGTGGTTATTGTAATGGGAGTTATGGGCGCGTGTCGGTGCGATGGGCTAGTGAATTTAAAAACTACTGACATTGAAGATAATGGATCCGTATTGGTTGTCAATATTCTGAAAACTAACAATTACAAGCCTTTAGTTGTGGCTGCTGTCGAAGGAAAGGAAGGAAAGGATTTTAATGGTGTAGAGACCTATCGAAAATATGTAGCACTGCACCCTTCACATTTTGGTGAGGGAATACATATTCTTTGAGGGAAATGTACAGTGCAACTAGTGTAGTAGGTATAAACCACTGTCCAAGATACCCAGATTGGTGGCTGACTATCTAAAGTTGAAGGATACCCATTTATATACAGGACATTGCTTTCGGCGAACGTCAGCCACATTTTTGGCTAATGTTTCTGTAGATATTTTGACGCTTAATCGACATGGAGGCTGGCGTTCGTTGTGTGTAACAGAAAGTTATGTGAAAGAGTCGGTGGCTAATAAGATTGAGATAGCAAGAAAAATAATTCAAGGTGAAGAGGGTGTAAGTAAAAAACTTCGTGTACCAGTTGCAGCAACAGAAGATATTGCGCGGGCCAATGAGGCAGACGAGGTTTCACTTGGTGACATGTTAACTATAAGTCATCCTGTTTTTAATAATTGTGAAGTTAATTTTTATGTAAATAAATAAATGTTATGTATTTTATTGTACTTTGACAATTGGCCATTTGATAGGAAAGTGGGCGAAAGTATTTTTACATATTTGGTCGGATATTTTTACTCACTACTTTTGCCCACCCGTTTCCATAGAAACAACGTGAGTGAACAAAACAAAGAGTTTCCAGTTTTGTATCTAAGTAGCAAACTGCAGTTTTCAAGAGCAGGATTAAATAAATGTTTTTTACTTGTGTTAAGATTTTATTTCTTATTAAGGAGACAATGTAGATCGTACATTTTTAAGCTCACTGTAGCAGAACCTGATTAAACATAAGTCATGAATCTTTGTAATACTTTTGTATGTAATAGTCATAAAACAAAATCCAGCGTTTTATTATTGGCTCGCTGGGTATATCAACAATAATCATTTACAGGAGGGCGCTTAACCTTACCACTTGCGAGTGTGCTCATAATAACAATTCGGATATAATATATATCGGCAAATGAACCCTCACTAAGAGGCATTTTACGTTGATTAGTGGTTATACGCCGAGTCATTATAACGCCCATATAATTTTTGGATCTCTAAGTGGGTGACTAAGCAGTTTGGGGCAAATCAGAATTGATACTTCTTGGACGAAGAGGAAATTATCTGATTGCTGTGATTTAATATGAGTGTTATGATTATGATATGTAATGGTACTTTCCAGTTTATGTGAAATGAAAAAAAATACAAACTAGGTATATATTTTAATTTCTATAGGATCATATAAAAGAAAGCATTACAATAATTAAATTTTAAAATGATACTTTCTGGTACAGGTTAATTTCCTTCTGCGATTGTTGTTTTATTGAGATACACATTGGCTACAGGGTAATGCAGAAAGAAGTACGAACAGACTTAAATTTTTTAAATGGAATGCGCTCAATATTTCTGAAAGATTTTAAAAGAACTTCTTAAAATTAAGACAGTGATACAAGGTTTAATTGATCTGATCGAAAATAGATGTTCAAAAAAGTTGAAGTATCCACTGTTACAGCAAGGTCTGCTGCTGTAAAAATGGGAAACTATTCGGTTATTATGTTTTACAGAAATATTCTAGCCCCAATCCCAAGACTTAAAGTATTCCATAAAAAAATATCTATTAGTGCGACAATCGTCAATGGTTGTGGTTTTCTAAAATAAAGATAATATAAGACATTCAAAGTTGTCTACATTAATCATTTACACATTACAGATCTGTAAACTTTGCTTATTAATTAAAAAGTAAAATAAAAAAAGTAGTCTCTGGCGGGATTTGAATCTGCAAGATTTTGCTGTTCAGTAAGAAAGACTGCCACTCAACCAAATAGTCCACCAGACAATTTAAAATACGAGCGCTAAAACTATTATGTAAACTAAAGCTTTTAACTTAAAACGAATTTTATTGATATTTTAATTAAAAAAGCATTTCGCTTTAGTATTTTGGTAATCAGAAGTGTTTGACAGTCAGTACTATCGATTCCGTTAGCATTATTTCTAATAGTGTACCCTGGGAATATAAAATTCAATGAAATGTAATAGTCCATGTTAATTGCCATTAGTCAAATGAAATGGGAAACCCGGTATAGAAACATTTAAGTGAGAAATGTCCTCAGGAATTTACTAGTAATGTAATAACTCATTACATTTTATATGATGGTTTTTGTGACAAACTTTAATATGTTTGTCTTAATATTACACTTGTGGTCTTTAAAATACTTTCATTCTTTGTTTACTTTGCAGATGGCGCACTCCCAGACCACTATTTGCTGAATTTATAGTAGGTGTCGGAAAAATGTGATTTAGCTTCTCTAATAATATCTGCCGCACATTAACTGGCCATCTAGGAACATTTACTTTTATGTGAACGTAATAAACTTAAATTATTTCCGAGATTGTGTCCGTAACCAGAAACTGGTATAAAAGCGTAAAACACTGCGATATTAATTCAGTCCCTAGGAATGGCACAATTTGATATCCATTAAATTAAATTCCCGTCACAATTTGCATGACACTCCGAAGATCACGTCCTTTGCCCACGCTTCGACGACGTTTTCATTCCTCTACCCACATTGTTCCAGTCCAAATGGTTGCACAATTTATTTGCAAACAGTCTATTAATACACTGCATTATGAGATTTCTAATATAGCTTACGCGCTATATGCCCTTTAGTCTCGATAAATAATATATGAGCAAGTCTTACAATCTCCGAGCGTTATATATCAAGGATAAAACTGTTTTATAGTAAAAATAGATAGGAACGTAGGCGAGCAGATTTCTATACAAATTTGAAATGGGGGCAATGAACTTGTTTGTCAATTTTTTAGCTTTATACTGTTTATACAAATTCATAACATTAAATCATGATGTGAATATCCAAACAAAGAATATTGCATCCAACAGAATATTATTAATCGTACTTAATTTTTTTTGTATTATAATCCTAACATAGTTGGAAAGTTTATTAACATAAAACTTAAATATTTTAAGGATGTAGGTGGATCGTTTAATATTTGATATAATAATATCTCTCTCCCTTCTCATCCTAATCGTAATTATTAACCCGGAAATAGGAGAGCCATACAGGAGACGCGTACGATTTAGGTTGGTAAACCCTATATAATCATCAGGTCAGCAATACCACCACCTATGTGCAGAAATGAAGGAAACCTGGAAAACCTACGCCTGGGGCCCGATTTTCGAGTCGTACGAAAAGATACGTATGCGAAAATGACGTCAATGTGACGTCATTTGACAGTTCTGTTGCTATAAAGAACTATCAGGGATAGGTTTTTACGTCATTTTAGCATATTATGAATACGGTCGCACGGCTCTAAAATCGGGCCCAGCAGCGGGACTCTTGAAATGTCGATATCTGAATATCGACATCGAAATTATTTCGATATCGATGTCGATAGACACTAATCGAAATATACTTTGGAACTCTTGAAAGGCATCGACATTACGATCGTGCAACTTCGTCAAAATGACAGTGGTACCAATGAAAAATAGCTAATTTCATCCTTTTTCTTACTCTATTGTTATATTCTTTCTCTTTCTTAATCATAAGTGTCCACAAAATCTTACAAAAGAATTTATGCATGTAGATGTTTTTGTTAGTATTTACAGATAGAAATAGCTTTATTAAGTGAAGAAGTGACTAAAAAAATCACCAGAAGTACCTATGGTACCTACCTATATATTGAATTATTGGGTACGAAGTTTTAAAGAAAACGTTCAAAGATGACAATTACGGAACACAAAAATTGTCTATTAACTTTACTAAATATAAGGTTTGTTGAATTATTTTGAATATATATAAGACTATGATTTATTATTCACTAAATGAACAAGCCTCCAGGAGTTCACTGCCAAATCTTTATTAGAATCACTTAAAAATTAATAAACACGAGCCAAGAGGTACACCTAGATATATTTAATTGACACTTAGATTAAACGCTCGATTATTTATATTCCCAGTGACAATTTTGACACTGAACCTAGAGGTTATGTTATATCTCGTAAACAAAACCAAACATTTCGATGGTTAAACAGAAATAGCATATTCTGCCGTGTGTTAGAAGGAAACAGTAAATCATTTCGGGCAGGATATCCTCGTCGACATTATTTCGATACGAACGCTGGATTTTTCGTAACTATTTCGATAGTGACATTTTCGGGAGTACCAATTGTTCGATATAATATGGATATCGATCGGTTGACATCGAAACGACATTTCGGGAGTCCCTATGCAGGTGGATATACTCCACATGCTTGCTTCTTTCCAGGTAGAATATCGGTTGCAAACCCTCTATGTAAGTCTTATAGCAAAGAATCTGTTTTACAGTCTGTTATTTATTTTTTAGTTAGTAAAATAATGTAGTGTACAATTTTACACGTTTTCTTAGTAAATACATATATCAACAGAGTAAATATATTTACCAAAACATAAAAAGAAAAAACCATAATTTCTTACCACTTTACTTGTTATTTTTGTTGTTGCACATACAACATGGTAACTTTAAAACCAAAATCTAATTTACTACTTGTAGTACTCAAAAATAAAAATCTGCATGTAAATGTTTAAAAACACATTTTTGCGGCCCCAATATTAAATGTGAATCAGCTACTTGGTAGTTAATTAAAAAAAATTAAAAGAAGCAACTAGGCGTCTGCAATGTTTCTTCAAATCGAATCTGAGAATAATGCAACCAGGAAGGATTGTTACTCATATTAAATTGTGTAAAGTGTTGAATTTGTGTAAAAGCTGATGAATTATTTAAGATCAAATTTTTTTATATATTTGAAGGAGATGCCGAGAACAACTAATACACGGGCAATGTGTTCTGACTGGTGTTGCATTACTCCGACATCTCCATGGAAGTCGCCATATCCTTCATCAAGATCATCCACCAGACACTGATCGGTTTCGCGCTTATTATGGGCTCGTCAGAGTGCCATAGGTTGTAGAATTGATGAATGATGTTGCGACATGATTGCTTAAGGGGCATCGTGAATGTTAGTAGTGGTGAAAAACATATCTCCATGGAGATGCAACGACAGTCGGGGCACATTTCCCGTGGAGTATCTGTTTTTGGCATCTCCTTCAAATAAAAAAGTAGCATTGCCATGGTCAAAGACAATAGAAGTTACTGCTGTAATTCCATCTGCGGAAAAGCAGATCGCTATCTGCCTGTCAATTTGACAATAATTGTCAGACAGATAGTAGCAAAGGCCCAAAGAGGCCACTGCGGTGGATTTTTCACCACTACTAATATCAAATATTTTGTTGAAAATTATTAACGCAAACTATTGAAATAGGGACAATTTTCCATACTGATTGCAATTTGACCGGAAAACTGTCCCAATCATATTTTTGGGAAAAATTAACATCACTTTAATATCCCCTTTGTTATAAGAGCAATAATGGGATTAAGTGAAGCACTATAAAATACTAACCAAGGACAAACTGTTGACCATGGTTCCCCATATTCCAAATTTTCTTTTGGAAGCTATCTATAACCCTATATATAGTAATTGATTATTGCAATAGTACATTACATAGTAAGTGGTCTACTTCTAGTAATTACAGACTGTCTTTTAAAAATTAATGAAACATTTATTAATCATAACAGTAATTTAAACAGTACTAATTTTCAAAACCAGAAAAAATTCAGTTTTACCGTAAACAAGAGAAAACTATAGAGCTGTAATTTAACTATATAAAATATACTATCTCGAAAATAAAGCATGTTACATTATAATAATTGAATTAAAGTCAATAGTTTGTGGGGACCATGTACTTAATAATTTTTATTACCTGTTTAAGAGCTGACCGTTTTGGAAGTCAGTTATTCCATATTTAAAGATTGATGAAATTAATTTAACGTTGGACTGAGTACCAAACATTTACCATAATTCAATAAAAATCTGCAGTTCACTTAACCTACTTTAAGTCAAGTATATACATTATATTCTATATTTGGCATAATTAGCAAAACTGACTAAATAAACTTTCATAACTGGGAGGCTCATTTTAGATACTCTTTAGATCGTTTCAATCAACTCGTTGAGTTGATGTCCCATATAAAAGCGGCCCACTGGTAATTTAAATGATTACAATATTTGTATTATTAATCTCGGCAACAGATGTTTAAACATTATATATGTGTGGAGATATCATATAAGATAAAACAAGCACCAACTTGTACTGACTGAATTTTAACAATATCTGAAGAATTTTCACGACCAAAAACGATATAACTTCTAACAGAAACCGTACGCTATTAGATCTGAAGACTGTTATTATGGTATATAATAAATTTGCATTTTTATAATCGGCGCCAACGTTTTCATATATCTTTATTGTTTTATGTTGAGGACATGAAATATTGCTTATCCATTATGTCTGATCAACAAAAATGTTAATGCTTTGAAATTATACCTAAAATTCCTCCATAATGTAATTTCTATCGTGATAGTTAAGTTATGCGTTACGCCGTAGCAATTAAATTTTAGGAAAATATATTATAGGCACCTAAATAAAAGCGATGTTGTATTCTTATAATTTCCATAAAGCAAGATGTGGTGTGGCCATAAAAAGTAGGTAAGTGGATTTCGCAAATTAATGAACCCAAAACCCAATGTCACATTCTATAGTTATGACGTTATTAATTTTTAATGACAATAGTTGCAGAAGTGATTGCATTAATTTAATTACTCAGTTTTTAAGGTTAGACGTAGGTATTTTACAAAATAAAACATTCAACGCTATTTTCTTCATCAATATTTAAAAGCTTATAAAGGTGAATATATTTTTCAATAGAATATAATAAAATGTAAAGAATAGTAAATATTTAAAAATAAAACTGCCAAATAAACCTCTCATTTTGTTCATAATAATAATAATTAGGTACATTTATTTTCCACCGGGCACTACTTAATCTAAAAATGAGGTACTTTGTAAAAACACTTTACAATAAAAAACCTCTTTAAACGGTTCTTAAAATATACACATGCTCACTTTCTTTAATATTCTTTGGTAGGCTAAATAATTTAGGTCCAATACAGTTAGGAGCATTTAAACTTTAAATGCTCCTATAACTATATTGGACCTAGGTTTAGTTTAAATTTTAAAGTAAACCTTTGTCTCGCGAACAAAATGGTACACGAAATGTATCAGCATGTCTCGTATAATTATGTGCATCTCTATCAATAGAAAAGCACATAATTATGCCGGGTCCTAATTCACAAACAATTTTTGATCGCGCGAACGAGCGACTCGATAATCGCGTCATGTAAAGGCGCGATCATCGACGCTTTGTCCAAATTGAGCGGAGGATTGTAGGATTGTTTAGTAGTAAAATGACGTGGGATCAATGCAGACATCTACTTTGTGAAAACATTTACTTCAAATATTTAAGGTTCTTTAGGAAACGAAAAATGAAACGTCCATACAAACACACAATACATCACAGCAGAACACAATTTGGACAATTTTACCATCTTTATGAAGAACTAAGACAGGATCCGGCTTTATTTCTGCGTTACACAAGAATAAAAGTTGAGACGCGCGATGCGAACTTATCGCATTGCGCGTTTGCGCGAACGCTCTAATTTGACCATCTGCATCACACCACGAACGTTTGATTGTTCATCGCGTCGCTCGTTCGCTCGCGCGATCAAAAATATTTGCCAATTACGACCTGGCGTTATAGTAAAGTTGTGTGTGTTCTTGTAAAAGTAAACACACATTTCATTTATAAATATGGAAAAGGTAATATATTTAATATAATTAATATTTATTATTAATGTATAGTATTTTTATAACATTTAGTATCAATAATAGCTTTGCCAAGGTATCGGCGACAAATACTTTTTAAAATAATACCTGTTCTGTTATTTCTCTCCAATGGATCGGAAAGTTAGACCAATGAGTTTTTCGAAAAATATCAGAAGACTTGATTTTTAGGGACGAATCTTTTACCAATTGGACATAAATCTAACCTCCGGTTAAGTGACTGATTCATATAACATAATAATGATTCCAAAGAGATAAATACCAAAACCATATTAAAATTGTGAACTGTACTACTATTTCGTGATATTTCCAAATATGAAATAAAAAATACAAGTCTATACTTATTTAAATATGTGGAGAAACAGGATTTAAGTATTTAGCAATTCTTTTATAGTCTAAAATAAATAAAAGCTACATTTCGATAACAAAAGTCCTTCTTGATTTATGCAAAATCTAATTTGGTGAAGAATTTGGTCACCAATTTTCGGAAAATTTCTGAGAGGTTAAAGCCAGTTCAGGTCACACCTATTTTAATTGACACTTTTAGACAACGAATTGGCGAAGCTCCAAGAATAGCAATTAAACATTTATGCTAACAAGTTAATGATCAAAATATTGAGACATTACATCTGCGTCCTTACTGATTTATTTACGTTTAGGAACTTTTAGAACAGGATTATCCCAAGACTTCGGTTTTGTCGTTGTTATTAGGTAATTTCAGTTGTGAGAGTGTAGTTAAATTCAATATTTTTTACGGAGTACCTACTGATTATATTTTAATTGGCAGGTTAATTTTCAGAATAGGGGGAGGAACGGACATCTTTACACTAAGCTGAAGCTTGCCCTTTATTAACAGAACATATTAGTCTAGGTGGGGATGGAGTCGTTGTAAGTTAGTTGGGCCAATATTTTTCAGACACGCCAATTGCAGCAAGGTGCTAGAACGAAGTATTACCAAAAGTAACAATTCACTTAAATTATTACAAAATATGTTTGAAGGACCAAGAAAACAAGTTCAAAAACGTTTGGAGGAAGAATACCAGTGTTTTCAACGATTTTTCTAATTAATTGTGTTCTTTTTTTTATGAATTGCTTGTGTTGTATTTATCGTAATAATAAAACTGAATGCTATTATTTCTAAACAATTACAAAAATCCGTATTCCGCCTGAGATGCATGTAACTATTAATTTGTGGGAATATTTAGATATTTTTGCTTGAAACGGATATATAATAGTAATTATAGACTAAAATTTTGGAAAAGGAACTTTCCCTTTCCAAAATTTTAGTCAAATCCCACTATAATTCCGTAAAAAGAATGTTAAAGGAAGCGGCTATAACTCTGTTGAATGTAGACAAATGTGTCAGATTTTTAACTAAATTTCAGTCATTGCTGGCTGTTTCCCTTTAATGAGGAATTTTGCAGTGTGATAACGAAAATAGACTTTTTTTCGAAGCATCAACCAATGGTTTTTATTCTAGTGATAATTATCTGCTTCTTTAAGTGTGGGTATTCTCCTTTTTTATTTTGGTTAGGCAAAAGGAGTTTGACGCGTCGTTCTTTCTCTAATGTTTTATATTTTCAAAGGTGTGGCAAAATACCCAATTAAAGCAAAAACTAATTACATATTAAATGTTTCAAGTAGCCACAATATTTATATTTTTATACAATATAACAAATTTATAGTTCTGACCTATTTTTAATTTTGTTTGACTATTTGTGGTACATGACAAGGCCGAAACATTTAAATATTTTAAAATTAACAAACAGTTAATATTTGAGTTAAAAATTATGAGTACTTAAATCCTTATACAAACCAAATAAAAAGTATGTCTTATTTAATGGTATAACATACAGAGTCTATAAACCAGAACAGATTTCTTAGAATAGTAATAATAATAAAAATAATAATACCATACCTTCAAACTATGTGAAAAGTATTAAATGGGACTTACCTGAAAAAAAGAAAATAATTATTAATAAAAATATCAGTTGCAGGAACATTTTTCCAACACTGGCATATAAATTTTACTAATCACTTTATTATTTTAAAAATTACCACTGCGTACTATATAATCCCGTGTAATTTACAGGATTTTAAACTGACATGATGAAAAATTAACTATTCACAAATATAACCTTAACTGAATAAGAGAGAAAAAATTATTGTGAATGAGATTAGGTACTAACTAAAACGCTAAAAAAACAAAAAATAAAAAAAGTTTAAAATATTTTCAGTGTGGGTGAATTTGCATTACACACTCAGTAACTTCATAAATGTCGAGTATAAAAATTTTTCAAAAAGTACTTCTAAGTGATTTTTTGTGCTCTTTACAAATACAAATTCTTACTATTTGCTCAAGTGCAATTTCTGTCAAAGATTTACAAAAATAATTGGTTAGCATTACCTGCTGCATTACTGCTGCTGCACTACCTCAGAAGCTGGTGCAGTTAGTGGTGTATTGTGCACTGAGTTGCACAATAAATAATAATAATAATAATTTCCATCTCAATGGAAGTCATCACATCTTTCATCGAGACCAACCACCAGACACTTACCGGTTTCGTACTTATTTATTATGAGGTCGTCGGAATGCTACAAGGAATCGATGAACGATGTTGGGGTATGATTGCCTAAAGAGCATTTGGATTGTTAGTGGTGGTGAGAAACATCGTAGTGCTCCCTTTGGTCCCTGCTACTATCCGGTCAGATAGTGACCTGTTTTTCCGCATTTATATGTTAATATAAATAATGTCTTTTTTTATATTTCATTAATTTTACCTGGTTTTTAACTGTGTCAATGAGAGCGCCCTAAAATAAATTCTGAATAAACCCGAGCGCTTTTTAAAAATTCGATAATTCGAAAACGGTTGAAGATATCAACTCAAACTTTTATAAAAACTTTTTCAATATCTAGGCTACATTTCATTCGCTGCATATATATACAAATTTCGAACATTTCACATAGCTAACCGCATATCGAAGTTTTTCATGCATAATTTTAGAAGTTTTAACTTTATGATTTTTTTTTTGGTAATATATAGGTGTACTACCAAAAAAAAATATTTATATCATTCGAAGCGCTCAGGTTTTGTGCATAAGTGGTGAAAATTTCAGAGCGGTAACTCTACCATTTATTTTTTAATAGCATTGTGTGTAGTCAAAAACACATGTTTTCGAATTATTCAGATACTCTAAGGCCATTTAAAAAAAATTGACCTACTAAAAAATGTAGATCACACTACATATTCCCCAAAACATGCCCCACAAGATGGTATAGGTTTCATCTGGTTCTACGCCAAGGGTCACCTAAGTGCATAAGTTTGGGCGAGTTTTACCCCAGTAAATATAAATTTCAGGGAACTCAGTTTTATAGATACAGATCATTTCAAAAACTATTTACAATATTTTATCTGAACAATGAAAGTTACAATTATTTCATTTAATTACACCATTAGCATTACCAGAGATAAGTCAATATATTACACAGCAATTTTATATTTTTATAAGTTTATTAATAATTTATTTGGCTTAGTTACAATGTTAGTTACAACATTATAACTACTATAGTAGTTATAATGTTTTGTTTTTTACTCTAATACAATTTTACTTAATGTTTACTTAATTGTGATTGAGAAGTTGACAAAAAAGGTATCTAATTCTTTTTGTTTACTAATCCTGTTTGAATTTATTTAATTTGAAAACCATTGAAGAGAATAACTATTAGATATACCTTAAAATAACGCATTTCTTATATTACTATTATCATTTATTATAAATACCCTCTGTGCTATTATTATTATTGTCCTTGTCACTTCTTCATATAATTAGAATATATTTAAATAATGTTGTTGATTTATACATGACACGACGTGCCAGTTCCAACAAAATTCGGTGAAGCTTTAAACATCTTAACAATGTTCGTGTTGAACCGTATTAAGTACCATAGCTTATATATTTCGATGGCATTTGGTGGAAAAGCAGTTATGTTTTATAGTCAAAGATGTTTACTACAAAACATTTTTACGAAACTAATTTTACATAATTTGTGGCCATAAAAACGTAAATATTTAAATTAATCTGTTTATCTGAAAATCTTTAAAGTAACCAAATCAGATTCCCGCAGATACGCTATTAAGATCTTAAATATTTAATTATTAAATAATTTTGTTAAATATAGGTTCGGTTGCAAGTAAAATTATATTCGATTATCACCCTTAAGTGATCTTGGGTGTTGGTATAAATATCCATATTTTAAAATTATGTTTCATTACGTAGAAGACAAAACATTAGTAATATGTTTGTAAACAACTAGGTTTCTGGAGACGACGAACGTTCAGCAATAAGAGCTTTTTGGCTATCCCCGCAGTGAACCAGATGATGAACGCACATGTGCCCTCTATGTCGGTAAGATCACTGTGTCTCCATTCACCGGCAGAAGTTTTATCGGCGGAATTTCGGACTAACAAAGGATTAATAAGCTAGAAAGTATACATTGGCCGGATATCAAAATGACCACCAACTGGTGGTGTTAGAGAGACAAACTACAGTGCCCTAGATGTGTCGGTATGTTGTAGTGGATAGGACCAGGTACGATGAACGATCATCTAGTAAGTACAATAGAGGATTAGATTAACTCTCTTCTTATTTCTATAGTCACCATGTAATTTTACAGTCACGTATCATACAAGTACCATTGAATCTCTAAAATCAGTTGCATGTAGGCTACCTACCTACTTCGAGATTCTTGTAGAACTGCTTGAATGACCTCATAGAGATATAGAATGTTAGAATCTTCGGCGTGGATTCTCATCCTGGCGGATCTGAGGCACAACATAAGACACATGAAGGTTCATTCGGTATGACTAGATATACATTAAGGTCCATTATAAGTAAAATTCACTATTAACCTTTTCCAGAATATCTAAGGTATGAATAAGGATATCATCCATTAACCAATGAAGTAGGTACCATATTCGCTGGAGTTTTATTAAGTTTGGTTGCAGATCTGCATTCAATCTTTTTCTTCAGCTACGCTATCAAGATTATGATTAATTTTTGAGTTATTAAATATAATGTAATATATGGCATTCATTACATGAATTTCTACAGGTTGTAGCAAACTGTCACTAATATTAGCTTTATGTAACTATTAGTAGGACATGCGGTATACAATCTCATATACCGTATTTATATTTAACAGAACAATGCTATTTGCAGCATGCCAAGTGCTACTGGTCAAATATCCCATATTTCTCCGAAGCTACTGGAAATCAAGTGTTGTTTGTTCACTGCCCAGTAAATAGTGAATTTAATTAGTGTAAGTAGGTATTGTCTTTATTTCGTCATTTAGAAATAGAATAGAATAATTAAGAGATGCACAATGGTGCAATTTTTAAGTAAAATTAATTATAAAAGGTCGGTACCTAGTTAATAGTGTAAAAAGTTTAAGAAGCAATAAAATCGCAACATGATTTATTTATGTATTTGCTCATTAAAATTCAAATAATTTCCTGATTGGCATCTGGCATCTCTTCCTCAAGAAGAAATGTATGAGGATGATGTTATAGCTTAATAATTTTACTTCGCCAGATGTTCACATTAAGTGAGAGTTTTACACAACAATACAAATCTTTATTCAGATCTTGAGAAACAATACAATATCAAATCAATTATAGAGCGAAAATTGCAGTCTTTTCTCTTGGGTCTTGCTTTTTTGCTTTCGATTTCTCAATTTACTATTATCCAATTTTTATTGACAGCCGATTATATTTCCGCTATTGTTTTGTTATTAGAAGTTCTGAAGCTAGCCAAGGTTCTTGTTGGTTCTGCAACCAAGAAAACTAAAACGTCTGTTATGTGTATTTGCATTATGGATAAATTCACAACTTCATCCTTTCTCCTATTACTGCATTGATCATCCAACTAATGCGCGCAATAGTTATCACTTTTTTTTAATAAATTCCTTCATTGAGATATTAAATAAAATATTTAAAGTTACATAAAATATTTAACATATCTATTTTCTTAATAAATGACCACCGATCAAATGGTTACTACACCACCAAATAACCAGCAATATTTATTTAAGCATTTTTTATTTATAATATATGAGTATAATCCATCATATAAATAATAAAAATGGGTAGTTAGTGTCCATTTCCGAGCCTTGCTATCTATAATGTAGCAGTAATGTTATTTTATGTAAATATGTTTAATAAATGTTTAGGAGAGAGACATTGTATAGGCGGTTTACTAATTTTTTGTTTTAAAATAAAGATCAGTTACAAGGTGCGGCACTGAAATTTGATATAATATGTAAAACTAATGGTAGCGGAAGACATATGTAGCTAAAAATATATATTCAGTAATACACAAATTGGTAATATATTACCAATGAGAAACTGTATGTAGAAACATAAGGAAAAAGGATAATTTAATAATCATAATTATCACAACCATATATAATGGGGAAATACAAACAATAAACATGGTACTAAATTTTAATAAAAACACATAGATGATGTATTTACTTATTGGGAGATGCCGAAAACAACTACTCCACGGCCAATATGCCCCGTTGGGTATGTTGATGTAATGCAACGCCAGTAGGGGCATATTTCCCGTGGAGTAGTTGTTTTCGGCATCTCCAAATAAGTAAATAAGTAGGATTGTCTTCCTCAAAGACAATAGAGGTCGCTGTAATGGCATCTCAGAAAAGCAGATCGTTATCGTTATGTCAATTAGACAATAATTGTCAGACAGGTAGTAGCAAATACCCAAAGAGGGCACTACGGTATATTTCACTGTATCTCGGGACTACAAATATAGATGATGTGTATCATATATATAGATTAGATGATGTGTATAATATTAGATGATGCCAACTTGGTTGGCGAAACGCGCGTCGTGTGCAGTATAGTGTGTTGGTTTATGTGGAAAACTACGTTAGTGAAATCATAAATGATGGATCTGGTTTGGACTTCCATGTTTTTAATTAATTTTATTTGTTATTAAGTATAATACAAAATAAATAAAGTTTTTTGTAGTTGAATTTTTTGTTGTTGTTTTGCCATTGTTTCTTATCTCTATAAAACACTTTTTAAAAGGGTAGTCAATTTCTTGTAAATAACCTTGCACAAATTTCCATTACTTACCTTTACGTGACTTTTGAGAGCCTGATTCAAGCTATCGCAAAGCTCTGGTACTATTTTAGAAATACGTTGTTTCGACACTTAAATAAATAACTAAAACTAGTGTACGAGTCCTCAGTAGCGAGAAATTGTAATGTTATGGCTAGTCTTTCTTTTACTGAGATATTTTCCAAAGGTGGTATTTTTTCTTTCAATACGCGGGTCAACTAAATTTATTAGTGTTTCAAAATCGGTACTAGCATGCGACAAAAATTATTAAAAAACATCCCATCTGTTTGCAAATCATGAAGAAGATTACTTCCACTGTATTTTTAAGATCCACTGATCTACTTTTCAAAATATTAGACATCCAACACCACCGTCAGTTTTTTTCCTGTTCTCTCCGTTCTACAAAAATAATTAACGCACTGGCAGCCGCTGTTAACAATAATTCGTCATTCATGTGCGAACACAGAACTACAATGTGAACAATTTTGCTTGCGAATACAACGATCTTGCAAAATAGTACAAACACAAAAAGCAACGCCCCGAAAACAGCGTAAGCGCGATCACGAGAACGAACAGGAGTATTGTGGACTCATCTTAACGCACGCTCGTCGTGGGATACCCTGTATAAGCTCTACAAAACAATGAGGAACCGAAAATAAACTAAAATATATTTAACTGGATATATAAACTCGATAAATTAAACATCCTTATAGATTAATTATAACAGAATTAATGGAATACTTTTAAGTGACTTTAACATTGAAGGATGCTCTAAAAACACAAACAATAAAATTCAAGATATATAGTATTTAAAAATGAATATTATAGTTGTAGATAGTATAACACATATTAAATCTAAAGTTCAGTAAGCAGGTATAATTACAAGGAGCACCACGGGAATGGGCGATTTTAAATTTTGCTTTATTTTTTAAACAAAAACCATAGGAGGGTGCTGTTACTTTTGAATTGTTGTCAATGCAATAGCATTTTATCACAATGCAATAGTGATCTGCTTCTCATCGCGTATTTGCTGTTAAAAGCCTTTATCAAAATAATAAGGTTCATAACTATACAGCAAATTTTTCGTATTAATTTTAATGTTGACCGAAATAACATGGTTACATGTTAAAAGGTGATTGCAATGATACATAAAATCAAATATTTGAACCCAAGTATGAACCTAACTAACTATATGATGAAATCATGAATAAGTAAAATATATGGAATAATACAGTAGTTATCATTGAACAGACGACTACTATATTAATCCCTATTTTGCATATCCATGTTTTATAAATTCTGAAATTAGATATCATGAGTTTAACCTAGAAATTGTAATAAATCTAGGTCAGAAGGAAGAACACATAATGAAAAGAAGGTTAAAAATTGCTTGCCCTTGTATCATGCATTGAGAAATTTTGTTTCAAGACAAATTTTCAATATCCAATTGTATTGGATTGTATTGTATATTGTACATATTTTAACGGTTGCATTTTTCCTCCCTACATATTTGAACTCATTTATTGAGTTCCTCGATAATTTTCTAATGATTAGAAGAATGATTTCCTCTTGTATTCTAAATTTCAGTTCATTAAAGTAATCACTTTTTTTGCTGTAATTAGCATGCTATTGATTCCTGGAAAATATTGGCCTACGATGAATCATTCCTATCCATACCCCTACTGACTGTGGGCCAAGAGGGGCTTCAATTAGAGTGTAAGGATTATCGCTACACCAAATTCAGACATTCTGGGAAATAATACATTCATTCAGGTAAAACAATATTTGGTAAACGAAGTAAGGCTTCGGCCCTTAAAACAATTAAATTTAACTGGTAATCATTGAGATTATCAAAAATCTAATGACGAAATGGAACTTTTTGTAGATAATCCAGTTCTAAATGTTGCTATCTGGAAATAAGTCAGTAAAGATGCAGATGATGCAAATCTGGTCTCAATATTGCATGGCATAAATGTCTAAGCAGCAGTCATCAGTCATCTAGCAGTATCAATTAAAACAGGCACTCTTTCCTTTCCTTTCGATATATCTAGATACTTGAAAGTATCGTTGAAAGTTGATGACCAAATTGTTCACAACATATAAAATTTCTGATAAATAATATTTTTATTGAGACACCACCTCTCAGAATTTCATACAAAGAGAAATCTAATAGATATATTGAAAAATGTTGCTATTTTAAATTATTTAATTTAAAAATTAAAACTTGAAAGCCGTTGCAAATGTAATATTCAACAATGTGGCCATTTGAAATGAACCAAAATCATTTATTATCTGATAGATATTTCCAAAATGTAGTAGGTAATAAGAAAAAATAAATCAGGTAATTAGGTGAAAGCTCTGACTGACTTTGTTAATAAAATGTCGCACCTAAACCACACAAGTGTTGTTGAAACAATTTGACAACTCGTAAATCTTCACCCAATGAAGCCCCTATAAAGTTACCTACACATGTTAAACACATCGCTTTAGATATAAAAAACCCGGCGATATCCGATTTCTAGCATAGGCTAACTCTTTCGTCCGCCTGAAAGTGCGGTGAAGCATAAAACATCACCTATCCTCTCGGAGCATCTTTGGAAATGGCATGAAAAAACGACAATGAAGCATCCACGTTCGTCTCGGCGTGGTCTAGAGATGAGATCTTCCCTTCGTTATTTTGTATTCATTCCTCTGGCTGTTATTTATTCGATTCTCCGTCACAGAAA
The DNA here is from genome assembly GCA_963924545.1 of Pogonocherus hispidulus. NCBI lineage: Eukaryota > Metazoa > Arthropoda > Insecta > Coleoptera > Cerambycidae > Pogonocherus > Pogonocherus hispidulus. The sequence goes on from OZ004698.1 coordinate 32,385,000, forward strand.
GCCTAGAACGCAGGAACGGACTGAATAAAATTTATTTTGTAAGTATGTGGTTACCTCGAATTATTGTGGTGTGTTAATACTAATTATTAATTAAATCTAATCTAATATAAACAGCTCATCTTTAAATTCAGGGCGTGATATTATTGCGTATTTCTTGAACAGCAACGAATTCTCTCATAGTAGGAAACATGACAACTTAACAAAAAAAATATAATTATGTGAAACAATACTTTTCTATTTTATACATAAAACCGTAAATACAAATTTGCATTTTCTGTAAAAAAAATTCAATCGAAAAGTCGAAAATATGTACCATACGTACTAGATATTCTATACATAAACCTAGTTATTTTTAATTTAATTAAGTTAATAAATAATAAATGACTTTTACAGCTTTATTTTTTGGCACTATCCATTCTACTTATTAACAACTCTTTAACAATTAACTTTTGATTAAGTTTTATTGAATAAGATTATGACTAACTAAGTTTAGTATTTACCAGGCTTAACGTAATTGAATACATATTTAGATTCAGGGTGCGTTATAATTTGTTATACCGGATGTGCGTCCGAAAAGGTCGCATAGGTTTATTTCTGGTACCTTGAAATTTTGGGATGTTAGTACATCGAGAGGCGTAATTCTGTATTGTTGTAATGTTACCAACCCTCTTCCCTCTGCTCTCAGCTGCCACTACGTCAAAGTTTTATATAACACCCTATATTGTTTTAGGTGGAGTATGGTAGATCATTCTTTCTTATACCCTTGTGTAAAATAAAAAGTCCAATACAAACGGTTCTTTAGATACAATTGAAAGTTGGAAGAATTGAGTACATATCGTTATCGAGTAGCCAAAATGAAATTGGTAAAAACACATCAAAGTGTTTAAAACAACTATAATAATATACAGGGTGCCCAAAAATCATAAAGACAAACTTTAAGGGGCCGTAGGGGACATGAAAACAAACATTTTTTGCTTAATAAACATGTCCGCAAATGAGCCGTTTGGGCTGTAGAGCAATAAAATGTTTTAAATCACACCCAACTTACTAAATTCATTCTTCATTTAGTTGGACAACACTGTATTTCGTACAACATTTTTTGTTTCACCACGCGTCTTCTTCACGTTGAAGAAAAAATGTCTTATTCACAATAAACAATGCAGAGACGCCAATTTTAAGGGCGTAGTATTATTTGTGACTTATTTAGTTAACATCAGAATATGAACTTTGTTGATTTTTATTCAAAATTCGTACTTGAAAATGGACGATAAATTCTCATTTCAAGAACTTACCGATATTACCCTTGCGTATAGTGCAGCAAATTGTAATGGAAGAAAAGCTGCACCCTTGTATGGACAGAAATATCCGGAACGCTGGCAACCTCATCATACAATCTTTCCTTCCATCCATCGTCGCCTTAGAGAAAATGGGAACCTAAACCTGGTGGTGGTGGTCGACCAAGAACAGCTCGTACGGTTGAATTTGAAGGAGTTCTACAACGTGTGGAGGAAAATCAATCCAGAAAGGTTCGGCCAATTGCACACCAAATGAGATCCTCCGGAATGGGATGGTACATCGTGTCATTAAATCCTGAAGATTATCCATATATTAGCTTTTTGCCAATGGTTTTTGGGTCACAACTTAATAGAACCTCACTTCGAGAAAATACTATTGTTTTTTGATGAGGCATGTTTCACGCACGATGGTTATTTTAATGGTAGAAACAGCTACATTTGGCATGATGAAAATCCTCACGCTGTGGTCTCTAGAAGACAAGACGAGAATCTAACAGTTCACTTGCTGCCTACTCGTTTAAACGCAGATATTTATCTCCATTTCTCTCCATATTTGAACCAGCAATTTCTCCGCCGATGGATTGGAAGAGGAGGCCCGTGGCCTGGTTCACACGTTCTCCCAATCTCAAAATTCTGGATTTTTTGGAGTCATCTGAAATCCTTAGACTACGAAACGCCTATTCGTAATGAGGAAGATCTCTTAGCCAGACATAATAATAGCCAGTTGTACGCATGTAGCAGCTATTCCTGGAATATTCCATAAGGTCCGCAAGTCAATGAACCGACGGTGCAATCTTTGTATTAAAGCAAATGGTCGACATTTTGAACACTTATTGCAAACCATCATTTATTTATCAATGAAACAAAGTCCAACACGAGTGATTTATTAATGTCTTCTTCAACATTTTTTGTAAATGCATATTAATTATTTATCACTGAAAACATAAAACACCATTTTCCTTTTTTGTCTGCCAAAACGGGTAATTTGCGGATATATGTTTATTAAACAAAAAGGTTTGTTTTCATCACCCCTTAAAGTTTGTCGGTATGTTTTTGGAACACCCTGTAAACTATCAGGTTTGCAAAATCATATGAACCTATTCGTATTTAAATGTTATCTGTTACTCTAGTTGTTTATTTGAGCTTCTCTCTAGATACTCTATACAAGAAACGTAAAGCTCAAATCCCAAGTAGGTATATAAAACTATACTAGAATTAATAATTTTGTTCAAAATGCCTTTTCAGAGTCCGGCCCTAGCGTTCATCCAACAGTCAGACGTGACAAAAGATCGGAGCTGTGGATTCCATTAAATTTAAATTGCGTCAAATTTAAAGCCTGCATTCTACAAAAAGCTGTTTCTCACCGAAAGTGCCATTATCTTTAAAAAAATCAAGCGACAGAAACAAATATTCATGAAACGATGTCGAGGGCTAGTTTTTCACTGGTTTCAAGATACTTTCCGTTGTTAAACACGAATTCTTTCTTTTTACTATTTGTATGCGCTCGTCTCAGAGGAATTTTGACTAGAATGGTTTTTGTACCGTTGATTTTATGTAAAATAAAAACTCGAAATCCCACTTGTGCGACTGTACTTCATGTAAGAGTAAGGCAACGTAAGTTCAAAGTTCGTTTCAAGGCGTCTCGTACAAGTTCGTAAATTTCTAGGAAAGATACTCGGATGACAATACCACATTTTTTCGTCAACGTTGGATTCTGATATAAAATATATAAATACAAATACTACTAGTTATTGCATTGCGTTGAAAAAATGGTTGTCTTACTGTATTGATATTTGACAGTTCGATTAGCCATTGGAGGTCTTGTGATATAGTATTTGATTCTCTATTCAACTCTTCTTAGTTTTTAAAAATCCGTTCAGTGGTTGCGGATATGAATTTAAAGGTATTTTGAAAGAGCTTTCACATGAACTATCACAAGACGTTCATTACATTGAAACATTCTTGATTGATAGCGCCCTTTTGGCACTGGGCAATAATGTAACATGTCTAGTTTGCGTTAAGAAGTAGTGGAAATATATTCTCTCACATATCTTTTACCTGAAATCGATACCTCGTTCCATTAACCACTGAGATTAGAATTATTTTGTCAAAAATCAATTTTTTAAGAATATCAGAAAATTTACAACGAACAGAAGCAACTTCTTTTGTAATAATTTAGACGTTTTATTTTGTTTATAAAAACAATTTATTCAATTCAGTCTGGTCCAACTGTTTAATTATACTTTGTTTAAGTTCTGTACGTCTATTCTTCACTTTTAGACAGCGTGAAATATTAACATAATATTGTTTTTTATATTGATTACAAAAATATGAGACAAAACAGAATGCTATAAATGTCATATTTATAAACAAAGGACATATTTGTAAATACACTTTAGATAACACTAACAATTAAGTAAATATAAGCTTATAATATGAAAGGTAATAACGTATGCAATTTTGTGTACTTATAAGTTATACCTAATACACAAAATTGCATACTTTATTGCTTTTCATTTTCTCTATTTATTAAACTTTTTATCAACCAAAAATATTTATAGGCATTATTCAAGATAATAAAATAATAATTGGTTTCTTGTATTTGAATTTTTTTAAAAATAAATTATCATTTTTAAAACTTATGCAATTATCGTATTTTGCCCGTACATACAACCCAAAAAGTGCGTAGACAAAATTAATGCTGTCATAATATTAATAACACTATTAATCACTAATTAGTAATCGCGGATTATGTAAGTAAACCAAATTTGAATTTACATTTACTGAATCGCAATGAAATGAAAATTGATTTGATTCATGCACTTATAAATACCGTTAAAAAAGATATACAATTATGCTGAAAACCTATATAAACAGAATTTACCACTATATCGAGAGAGAAAATACTTTTCTGCATATATGGAAGGACTACAACCTCATTATGTAAATAAGTAAACATTGAAAACAAAATTGGTACTCTTTACTTACAGCGATACTCGACCGGCTTTGGTAATTCCAGTTAAAACTAATCATTCGTTTAATAAACAAAGTGCTTATTTATTGATCGTGTATTAAGAAAGCCGTTATTTATGTATTTATTTATAAACTGCTTATAAACTAAGATGGACTGTGATGCTTGATGCTTTGATGTATACTGATGCTTTACTCGTTGGTTTATCGATTGGAACTACGAAAAATAAAACTGAAAATTATATTCATACAGGACGTTCAATTTTTCAATGGAGTTGAATTGGTAAATGTTAATAATATGACACAGTCACCGACTTTTTTCAATTATTATTGGACAAACAGAGATTCTTCGGAGTAAAAATAACAAATCTCCAAGTTTGAGTCAATTAAACTAAGATTCGACCATTTTCCATGAGATGTATGATTTTTTTGTTTGAATGCATTGTTTGTGAAAATTAATCTATATGTTAAGTTTAGTATTTGCCATAATATCAAAATATTTTGTAGTAAAGAATCCTTGATATCATTTTTCTCATATCAATTTGTCTTTTAACACCACAAGTGATTTCAATACCACAAAAAACTAACTGTAAGGAGTATAAACCATCAAAAGAATTAGTTTTATAATTGAGTACCTACATTGTTCATACTTAGGTGTTCGTTTTAATGGATCACTCTTATTATGTTTAGGGTAAGCATACAGGGGTGGGCCAACATTTTCTGCTGGAACACGACCCGCATTAAGATCCATTTAAATTTAAAAAAAATAATAATAATAAATAAAAAATAGATATTTTGGACAACGAAATCTTCTCTTCCAAAGTTTTATTCACAGTTAATGAATATTTGCCACGAAGATGAGAAACTACACACTAGCAAAACATTTGCATGGCGCATATTTTATTTAATCCAGTTATCTACATATCATGAGTTATAGTGGTGTATATATTACATATATCTGATATATACACCATAAAGCTTTCGAACAAATCAGTTATGGACAATGCGATCGAACGACTATTTACCGCTGTTCATGATACAAAGAACTAAACCGTTGTTCTTATCTGCTCTCGAAGTGTAATTTCTTGTAGTAAAAGTCCTAACGCCGGCCCGAGCAACACCCACAATCGCTCTTGTGACCCACATTCCCGCAAACGCAGTAGCGAAACGAAAACTATGTAGCAATCGGGCTTGCATGTCGCGGTCATTCGAGATGCAGCTGTGTAGTTCTAATTAATTCCACTTGGCTGGAACATATTGTGTAGTGGTCACTTACATGCAAATATGGCAAATCTATTTTAATTGATCTTTTAACAGTGAGGACAGCTTTATTTTTAAATCGGCATATAATTTATTTTTATTTTTAAATTCCCTGGACATCATTTTTGTGATAGATATGCATTTAGATAGACACACATTATATATGTATACCTACCTTTCCTTAAAATATTCTAGTAAATTATTTATATATATAAGGTTATCATAAAGTAAGGGATATATTTCAGCATATTGTGTATTTTTTACAAATTAAGTTAATAACAGGATGTAAAAGAAATTAGATTGCTTAAACAATGGGATTTCTTATGTCCAACGGTAGTTAACGCAAATGTTCGATATGTAGTCCATTTTGCTGTTGTACAATCACCAACCGTTCCTGCAAATTGTACACAGCATTATTCAGCATTTCTGATTGAATTGCAGCAATTTGCTCCCTAATAGTCTTTTAATTCTTTTAGCGTTGTTGGTTGTATTCTAAACACCAAATTTTTTAAAAAACCCCACAGCCACTAATCCGGTGGATTAAGATCAGGCGATCTTGGAGGCCATGAATTTACAAAATATCTGCTTATAACACGATTTTGAAAAACATCAGTTACGTTTGACATTTGTATCAGCAGCTAACATGAAAACTCTTTTGTTTTCCATAGATACATTAAAATCCAATTATTGAAGCAACAACTTCCTTATTTTAAATAGAACACCCTATATATTAATTCATTTTTAGATTCTGCCTGTAATACAAAACACATTTCACGTATAATGAACTATACCTATAAGTAACAGTTTTTGACATATTTGGCATTTTATGTAAAAAATTACGTTTGCATATCGAAAAATAATTAGGTACCAATTGAGACTGTACGGGTGGTTTTATTATTTAATTTAGATGGGTTTCTGTGTAGAAAAGGGTCTACTTTAGCAGAATTCGTATAATATTTTGATAATTAATAACACAGTGTGCTCAAAAAATAAGAATAAAAATGCAGCCACTGAGCGAAATTTCACTTTTGTTCTTTTGTATTGTAGGAACTATGTCCCGCCCACCCACTAATAGCCGACCCTGTATAAAGTCAGTCAGACCCTGTGAGTTCTAATTTATTTATGATAAGTCAAATATTCTAACGAATCAGTTACGTGAAAGACGTATAAACATATCACTGTAAATACAATTAATATGAGATAAATAAATCATGTCATATTATGTCTGAATAATCCTAACGACGTTTTGGATTAATAAGTTTTTAAATATTTGAAGTAATTAGAGAAATCAAAAGCAGGAATAGCGGTAGATGAATGAGAATAATGAGTGCAAATTCCGTATGCAAATCTGATTCTTTCCTTTTGTTATAGGTAAGTAGTATTACATCATACTAAGAGAACTGAGTTGTAGATACTTGGGTGTTTGTGGCTAACCTGTGATTGTTCTACGCTTTGAAAACAACTTATAATTTCATATTAAGTGGTACTAAAATTATCTAGTTAACTTGTAATCCTTTTATCATCGCTAAGTCACACAAATATGTGAAACAATAACATAATGGTATTTAAAATATTTTTATCCGGATTAGGCAAAAGCCACCCGAATACCTTAAATAATAGGTTAAGTCTTGTTTACATTACGGCGCCATTACATGTCTTCTGATTATTGTAGATATTTATCAAGTCCTGGAATTTTTTACCTGTCAGTTTTGTATTTTCTAAATTACACCGTTTTTAGTTAAGAGGTGTCAAAACATGAAATATTATTGCATACTAAATCACATTTTATATAGTCACAATAGTTTTTATGTCAATTTACCCAATGATAAAACTTTATGGCTATTGGAGTATACTTTAGTTATAAAATATCCTAATATGTTTATTTATTTCTAGTGGCTTTTTAACGCCCACCTTAAAAACCAAATTACACGACGAGAGAGATTTTGAATTTGAATATTTCTAGATAAAGCCGGTGGCTATTAAATAAATTATATTGAAGAAATTATTATTTTAAATTAATTCTATAGCACGTGTGGTTATGTTATAATGACTATATAATTCTTCTGTTGAGACACTCCGTCAAAATGATTTAAAACGCGAAAATATGTCCCTATAATATTTGTCTTAAAATTTATAGTGAATAATTCGATAATAAATATTTATTTTAAAAAAGTAGGTATACATCGATTAAGTTATTAGTTCCCAATGTACTTACTCAAATACCGACAAGTATTCTCGTTAATTTTAAAATCCAAAACTCTGAGGATCAGAGTTTTGGCTTTTTAGTATATTATATTATAGTATATTTATATATTTAGGAACCTTATAAAAGATACTGTGCGTTTCACGAAGTTGTATCCCGGATTGGAATATCTATATATATATATATCTCCAACGTATGGAGCGTCGTCATGTTATTAGTTAAATTCAATGCATTGGCAGATCTCGGTTACGGACCGCTACAAATTGAGGTGGTGTGATTTAAGCGCGCGTGCCAGTCTCGCACAGGATTTGCCAGCGAATCCTGACAATACGAACATTCCAATCCGGGATACAACTTCGTGAAACGCACAGTAGGTATACTTCATAAATAAAAGAGATTTTAAAAGAGTTTTTAGAATAATGAATAGCTTTTAATTAATAAAGAAATAAAGTATTTTTTAATTTATTTTATTTCTTTAAGTCTTATATTATAAATGGCATATAATGATAAATTTAAAAAATAATTTTCATTTTGAGTTTAATTATTTTCTTACACTAGTAATACTAAAGCTGTGTTTTAATAGAAACATTTAAATAAGGAAAACAAATTCACAATAAACCTCCTATAAGCATTCTATATGTATATCTACGTACAGGAAAAAAAAGAAAAACTATAGTCGTTCCCGGCGCCTAAAAATTCTCATTTCAGATCGTTTTTTCAGTACACAAATATCGTAAACTTTTGATTTAACATAAAAGCAATACTGATAATTAAAAAGTTTAAGTGGAGTTTGATATTTTGAATAGTTAAATAATGTAAAGTGTGTCATAAGAGCAATGTGGTAGAAAGAGAATATCGATTCGTTGCTAGGCAGTCTTTCTCCAATATATCGCTTTTATACACACTTTTTTGGACATATCTCCCTTATTATTAGAGATAGACCCATAAACCTTATATGATCGTATTCGTAAAAAGAGTTCAGAGATTTTTCAAAAAATTTACTATTTCCAAAATAATGAATTTATGCGGGACTTTCTGGACTCTCTGGACTTTTTCTGGATAACTGGAGCTTACACCCAAATATTAAAATTCTCTCCGTTTCGTTTCCTGTCTAGTAATTACAATGACATGCAGGATAGAATTGACATTTTTAACTGTACTATTAGGCACTATAAAAAACTTACTGTTTAATTTCTAAAATCTAAGCAATCAATTGTATAATATTGTTTTATTATTGTATATGTTTATCTGTTATACATACGCTATTCTGTTTTCATACCCCGTAATTAATTGCCCTTGCCATTTGGATGATGTATGTAATAATAAAATGAATAAGTATCTTCGCTTCAGATGCTTAATACCAACATGTAACTCTATAGTAACTTAGATTGCTATACCTACTGTACACCAAAATATGTGATTGTATAGTAATAGTAAAGTAAGTAAAAGTATAAGTACCTACATTTTTTATTTCGCTTGTGCCTATTTTCCTACATAGGTATTTTTGTCTATAAAGTATACTGCTGAGGTTGGTCTGGTTGGATTAGAACCTTTGATATTAACTCATGAGACATTATGGCAACTTGAGCATCATAACCTCAAAATACACAAGAAAACGTGATATTTTATATTAAAAAGTAATGCTTTATATTTTTGTAATAAGTGTATTTCTTTCTATTTTGACTGAAACTGTAGTCCAGTAAACATACGTTTAGACTATAGACATTTAAGAAGCACTGATAGATTACTAGCATCGTATTAGTGTGCATTATTATTCCTCATTATGTCTTCTTCTATGCTGGTATGTCTTCCAGGATTTTCAGTTCGACACTCACATAATATATTCGCATTCAACGTAATACCGTATTCGATCGATGTTTTCTAAAAAATCCATTCTAATTTAAGAGCTTCCCAATAAAAATCAGAACACTAACAGGATCATCACCGCACGATTACCGCAACCATGAAAAATCTTAATATTATAGATCTTAAATATCTATATCTTAAATATTATAGATCTTTAATGTTGGATCAAATCAGTAAATTTTGAGTTGTCATTTATATTGTTGTTAGTTCTTAAAAGTTAAAGTTGTTAAACATATTTCTATATACAACGCCAGTCGGGGCATATTGCCCATGGAGTAGTTGTTTTCGGCATCTCCTTCAAATAAATATATTTCTATATACATATTGCCATACAGGAACAAAGAACACCATGGTACAATATTACCAAATACCTACTAAATTCTAATTAGTTTAGATTTAACCAATTTGTTTATATTTAATTACTCACGGCACATTTTTATTTTTGAATTGCTCTAATAAACTGTAACGTGTAAAAATAAAAAATGTCGCAGCTGGCTTTTTGATAAAGGGCATACCAATCAGTATATCGTCAAGAAAATTTCCAAAATCAATGTTTGAACTTAGTGTTTCATTTTTCTACAACTTTTCACGCCATACTCAAGGATATCATTGTGAAGACTAAGGTTGCATCGGAACCTTTGGTGTGAAACACAAAAACCGAACCCAATTTTCCACTAAACAACAAAACATTGCAGTCACTTTCTTCATGGGGAAGTGAGAGAACTCTTGATATTTAATGGAAAGTAGAACATTTTGGGTATTAGTGTAAAAACTCAGTTTTTGTATTATATGTGTCATGTTGTACCAACAAGAATTGCATTTTCTATTAATTGATTGACTATTATCTTTGACTATATTACTAAAACTCAATGCTATTATGTTATTATGACTGTATGTTAATTAAGTTTCAAAATTGGATCAACAGATTTCATATGTACCCACCATTATAATACATATCATGATGCAATAAAGAAACACATGTGTCCAATTACCGAATATCAATATCAATAGAATATTAAATTAATGCCCATAATAAATACATGCTGTGATAGAACGCTGTCATTAATATTTCCATATTTTATGGTTAGATGTAACAAGTGAGTTATGGGTTATGGGTTATGTCTTCAGATTTTATTCATCAAGTTATACTAGAGAAATAAAATGGACGTATCTAATCATTTTTTTATTGATTGCTGTTAAGATAACCTTGTAATTGATGCCGGGATAACACCAAGATATAATAAATTATTTATTTAGTCATAAATTAAACGAAACACAGTTTCGACTTCGATAAGATATCCTATTGAAGACAAGCAGTCGCATTTAAAGTAGCAAGGCCGTTTCAACGATGAAATCGGTGGTTTTTAAATTTATTACTTAAGACAGGAAGTTCTTGTTAGGTACATTACATATAGAAAACAAAAAAAAAATTGTTTAAGACCTTTAAATTACTCTAGATGGAGCTGTTGATCTTCGGTTTTTCTAAGAAGCGAAGATACGGTTAAAATAGTTTTAATTTAGTGGCAGGCAAATTTTAACAGGCCAATGGTTTCTTCATGTAGAGCTCATGATTTAAGCTAAACTGTCAGACTATGGTAACAGTAGGTAATAATTACAAAAATCTGCGAAATTAACTTTTTGATGATTTTGTACAAATTTACACTAAAAAAATGTTTAGTCGTACGATATTCATCAGCTGATATAGCTTAATTAAGCTGCCGAGTGTTGTACCTGCTTAAAATAACCAAAATAAGGAGGTTCATCAAATAAACACAAAAAGAAGCAGTAAGAGCAACTTAAATTTAAAGAAAAATACTAAAAATAAACTAAAAAAGAAGGAAGAATAAAATATATCTGACTCTGCCTTGTACCGCCCAATTTTTTTGTAATTCTTTTTGATACCTAATCTTTTTCACACAGTCAATTTTTTTGGAAGTACGATATTTCTAACATTTTCTAAGATTATATCTAGGCTTTGCCATAACGAGGCATGTGTATGAATACAATTGGACAGCTTCATCATAGTTAGCATTCGTTCACAGTTACCAGTTACAGATATTCAAATGGCCACATAACTCATATTTTTTATTAACCCATTGTTAAGTGCTACATTACTAAGTATCTGATCATTATGCTGATAGAGCTGAACAAATCTGACCTTTCGACCGTGCTTTTTCCCCAACTAATATTCTAAATATAATAATAGCACATTTGTCTTCATTAAAGAAATCATTTAAAAAATAACGGATCCAACTGCTCTTAAGGAGAAGTGTAGGCGGGTACTTTGAACTTTATTTATAAAGAGATACAAGAGACGCTTATAAACTTTTGAAAATCATTAAAATAATCAATAATCATTAGATCATATGAATAATTGAAATAGAGAACATGGTGTTTTACACTTAATTTTCCAATATTACTCTAGGTCTTTGCAGAATACAGGCGAGTATTCTTCTGTTAGAAGGAGGCATTATTATTTTATTAGGTATATATAATTAAATTCAGTTTCTTAATATCAGTTTTAGTTCATAAAAAAACGACGCAGATATGCTCCTAATTATTTATACTGACACTAATATATAAAAATCGAGAGTTGGTTGGTATTACTTCCGGCAAAACCTAAAGTGGCAAAAAGATAATTTTTATGTCAAAAATCGACCTTTAATAAATACTTCCACCATACCAAATTTGAAAATAGTATCTAAAGAATAAGGAGGGAAAGAGGGGTATGTATACCATGAATCTGTGTTATACTGTATCACACATAACCATTCCAAAAGTATAGATAACCAAAAGTATCACATATACTCGTATCTACTGAAGCAAAAGCTAATTTTAACAAATAATTCACAAATACTATAAGAGCAACTTTACAGCAACAAGTATCACTGACAACCTATACATAACTTATAGGCATGTGACCTATAGTGTCACAAGCCTCATTAGCATGTTTCGTTACTAGAGCAAATTTTCTTTTTACATATCGTTTTGCGACTAATAGTTCTCAGGAAATATGTGTACAGTGTAAGCAGATTATGTATACATCTTAAGATGTCTTTGTGAAATTGATTCATTACCTCCATTCATATGTCTTCAATTTAGTTCAATTTCTCTTAGTAATTTATGATGCATTTCAAATCATGTTATTACAACTGCATTCTTAACGTTACTGTCTGAAGAAATGTGTACTTTCTTCTTTCATTCTGAACTAAGAGCTACAATCAGTTTTCTACTCAAGGAGAATAATTGCTAATTTAAATTAAGCTAAAAGAAATAAATATGTAATTGGGTTTAACACCCATGTTTTTCTTTTTCAAAAATGCATTCAGCTTACATAATTCACCACTACGCATATTATTCTTATGATGGCTTACATAAGAACATCTTCTATTAGGTTATTGTTGATATTATTTACCTCGTACCAATCACTGAAAACTTCATAAGCCTTTTCATATATTTCCCGGGATTTTGTAAGAAATAAATTTTGCCCGACAGTGTTTGCTACGTTGTAAGCAGAAGTATATTCCTCTTCAAACTGTTTACAAAAGCAAAATCCTATATCAAAATCTGTGAGCGAAACTAAAAATTCCAAAACAACTGTTGTTTATTATACACCATACGTGCTTAGCGTTATTTAGCAGATCTGATTATTACGTTTTAAATATCTCAAAATTATGGATCGGTTTTAGCCACAAAAATTAATTTTCTTCAGAGTCCTCAAACGCACTCGGCCTTCGTACTTTCAACATGCTTCTTCGTCCAGTAATAGATAGCTTTCATGACTTAATGAAATGGATATTGTTTTTTTTTTGTATTTGAGACTGCATTTTTTGGGAATATTGTGATTGTATTGGAGTAGAATGAGTGGGTATACAAAAGATATTTTGAGTGAGATCTATAAATAAAATTCCATTCTATAGTGATGCGTTCAATGTGTTACGTCTTATTAAAAAATATCAGTAATTAAAAATTTGCCTAGCAAATTATTATTATTTCACTTATTGCTGGCAATTCTTATTATTACATTAAAATTCCGACCGTGTATGACCGACCAGTCTAGCCGTCTAGAATGAATTAATTGCCTAGGAAACGTTAATAAAATATAAAATTGTATCATCGCCTCATTTTACGGATAAAACTATGCTTATAGAAATACAGTGTACTTTGTATGTAATACAATAATAACCGCTTGCAGTAGAAAAATAAATTATGAATTATGACACGCTTGTTGAACCAGTAATCGATTCCATATTTAATTATCAATAAATTAACAGCAAAAAACTGATATCCTGCAGTAAAAATTAATTCTGCCTTTCAATTAAATGATAATTTAAATTTATTAATAGATCACTTTGAGTATAGATATAGAAAAAAGAACAACACTTCTTCACAGCAACTTTTTGGTGCTCTATCGAATGGTATAATTATATTTTTTCATAAAACTTTTTGTCTTTCCAGCGCCATCAATTCAATTTTTTTTAAATACTGCCCTGGAAGATTTATTACAGTTTTTGAAATACTGTGTCTCCTGTCACTATGCTGTTGTCAACCAAAGCAAATTCAGATGTTTTGTCACGAAAAAACACCATGAAGTGATCAAGTTAAACCGATTTTCAGTATGCCTTAAACCTAAATTATTTGAATTTACCAGCACCAAATGTGGATTCAAGCCTTTTAGCTCAAAAAATTAGGATCGAGTGAACAATCTGCGATGACACATGAAAGTTAACGAAGAAGTTCTTGACCTAATATGAGCATCGCGATAGACCATTTTACATCACAGATTACAGAGAGTTAATATTTTACATACAGTTTTGCCTGTTACGTCTGCTTTGTGGTGTTAACTGCAACGGCGAGGAGTGATTGTCAGTCAATGTTATTCTTTTTATCATGAACCACGAAAACATCCATTGGGGGAAGATTGAGGTGTCCAACCTAATCAAAACTTTTAAAGGTAACAACCTAGTTGGTACTGCTTTATTTCTGGACAACTAGAAATTGATGGCAAGGTTCTCGCCCCACTTTTATAAATAATTACTAATATTTTATAATAATTTCTTATAAAAGACCACTTTTTATACGATCGTAGATAAAATAAATTGTGGTATGCTTGTAGAAAAAGTAATCGAATCCGTATGTTTAATATTAACCTAATATACATGATAATATAATGCCGACGACTCTACAGCTTATCAGACCACCATGAAGTTAGACAGTAATTCACGCTGCTGGCGTGAATTCTATAAATTTAAGATTAACATTTTCTTACGTAAAATACCTATCACAATTATTGAAAATATGTTTTTATAAGCAAGTTAATATAAATAAAATGTATCCTTACGACAGCCGCCTACAATTTTAATTATAAATTAACGATTTAGTGTCAGAAATTGGTTTTAACAATAATTAAAATATTTATTTTTAGATCTTATCTTCCATACAAACTACATTAATAAAGATTTCCATCACAATCATTAGCATATTATGTTTTATAATGGCTAAGTCTCAGTGTTCATGTTTTAGTAAATATGAGAAGCACTTGTACGTAGATATCATTAATCATCAGTCATTCATCACCACTTCTCTTATAACTATTAAAAACAAATGCCTCTGCGCTTACCAAAACAATCACCGCACTTGCAATTTTGCTCCAGATACCTATTTCCTCTTTGTAGGTGGCTAGGTTATAGTGGTCTAAGTTATATTAGTTGAATCTAGATTATTTGTTTCAGAATTTTCTGTTCAGATTATTTGTTTTAGAATTCAGGAGTCAGAATTTCAGAATTTTGAACTAATTTGGTTAGGGACTCCTGACTAAATATAGGGTGTATCACGTAAAATGTATTATTTTTTGATAAATTAATTTCCCTCAAATGGAAGATGGCGCCACATGCAATGTGAAATAAATTTTTTAAATGATAAGGTGGGACGCGTTGCATATCACTTAAAAGTTTTCTTAATTATAAGCGTTTTTGTGAGTAAGGTAAATAAATAAAAAACACTCAAATTCAACAGTATAATAAAAAAAATATTTGAATAGGAATAACTAAAGGATTTTGTTTAAAATGAGCACCTTGTGCTTCCTGACAGTCAAAGAACATATCAGACATTTCCTGGCGAGCGTTGTGAAATGTTTGCCTGGGGATAGATATACAGTCGTTGGTAATTAATTCTCTGTCGCAAATCCAAAAGATTGTTTGGTTGGGTAATGAGCCCCACCAGATTTAAAGTAACCTCATAGAAAAAAATCCAACTCGAATCCAGTTAACGAGCAGGCCTGTCAAGAGGTGATCGACGTCCAACCCACCTGTTAGGATAAAAGTTTCCAAGTTATTTTAGGGAAATTCCCGATTTCCCTAAAATAGAGTGGTGGCGCACCATCCTGTTGATACGTTATGTTAAGCTCTTGGAACTCATGGACATTATTCTAACTGATCACATCATAATACCCTTTTTCATTGAAGAAAATTTAACAGGACATGTATACCTTGACTTGTTAGAAAATAGTATTCATCATGTGATAGCCGAAATAGTCCAGAATAACCTTAATAATCAGTTTCAAGGGCTTAATATAACGTATGAACAGGACGGTGCGTCTCCCGATTATTTTAGGGAAATCAAAAATTTCCTTGATAATTTTTATCATAACAGGGTCTCTATTCTTGAAACTGAGAGATGGGAGTATCCTCGGGAGTATCTCAGGGATTCTTCCCTCGGTTGCGATCCCCGGGAGAAAATATACGTATATACAAGGTGTCCACCTAGTGCGCGTAAGTCCAATATCTGGGTTAATAAAAGAGATAACTTAATTTTTTTTTCTACAGGGTTGTCTAATATCCCGAGCTGCACAAAATGAAAATATATTTACATATTCAGGGTGTTCAGTTTTTCCTGGACAGGTACCAACTTCGTTTTTCTAAATGGAAATATATATTTTTTATTGCTTTTTCGAACTAAACCCTTGATTTTAGTAGGACTTTCATCAGCCTTCCCTATACCTAACTTAAACTGTTTTTGAAATATTGACGGGTGAATATTGACATTTTTGCAACTTTGACACCCTATAAAATCTAAACGGTTTGAGATCAAGCAAAACGGTTTGCACATTCCTATCTTAACTTTTTATAAGCTATCGTTTGATACTAATTTCAAATGTATCCAGGAATTAAAAATTTTCCGAAAATTTTTAATTCTTCAAACCTCAAATGTTTGACTTATGGCAATAAAGCTATTTGATCCAGTGCCAGTGACCTGATAACTACCAGCAGTGGTATTATGTACTTTTTCTAGACGGCTAGAACTCAAGATTTGCGACATAAATTCGTCCCGCTACTAATTTCATTCTGGATGTTTAAGTTTTTGGGAGATTTTGGTATTATGTAGTTGTATAGGCGAGAATACCAAAATTACAGACTATTTTTAAGCCTAATGTTTAAGACGAGTCTTAATGATCTTAAACAAATCTGCTTAACTTATGTTCTGACTTTAAGGCACTTGTATGTAATACCATTACTGAAGCGAAAAACGTAAAGTAGCTAGGACCTAAAAATGTACACCAATTAAAAAATTAAATAAAAATATTACTCAGAATAAAAAGTTGACCTTTTTTTGATTTTCAATTATTGAAACTGCCTTTGACAAAAAAAATATAGAAAACCTTTATTATTGGGACAATATTCTATATACCTACATGTCTGCTTTGAGTAAAATCAAGTTTATATATAAGAACAACCTAAATCACAAATTTGAAAACCTATAACTCCCTGTGCTTTTAACTATTAATAAGGCATGATACAAATCATGTTAATAAGGTAGTGCATTCACCTTTGTAGTTATGGTTAAGGCTGACTGCCTTGTAGGTACTTCAACAAAATGTGTAACCATACCAACAATATCCTGGCATAAGTTTTTTTGTAACTCTAAAGAGTCTAACGAATTTGTGCGTCGATTAGTTGAAAAGGATTCCTTTGTTCCAGGACATCCCGAGGGATGTCCATTTGGTCATGGTCATCTTCCACATCTTTCACTGTAATATCGTTGAACATAAACTGGTTGTAGTCTTCAACATTCATTTTTTTTTTGTTTTAAATCTAATATTAAAAACAATTAGGAAAAACAC
Organism: Pogonocherus hispidulus; assembly: GCA_963924545.1. NCBI lineage: Eukaryota > Metazoa > Arthropoda > Insecta > Coleoptera > Cerambycidae > Pogonocherus > Pogonocherus hispidulus. The sequence goes on from OZ004698.1 coordinate 32,402,713, forward strand.
CATTACAAGTTTCAACACAAATTTAGAGTTAGTTAAGTTAGAAAACTCAGGGATAGTCATCTTCTCTTGGGTCTAACTAGGGGAACATTTTATCTCCCTTAGGGAGTAGCTCCCTCGCTCAACTTCGTGTCAAGAATACAGTTTGTGTAAGCCACGCCTACTTCCCATACCTGTTCTACTCTCTACCTGTGTATGAATGCCGAGAACCTCTTGAGCGGCCTGCTCGTTCACAGAATTTAAGTCCATTGGATTTTTTCTATAGGATTACCTTAAATCTAAGGTGTTGATTACCCATGGTAATAAACACTCAACCAGGCAATCTTTCGGATTTGGGGTAGAGAATCACCAACGAGTGTGCATCTATCCTCAGGCAAACATTTCACAACGTGCGCCACGAAATTTCTGATAGGTTCTTCTAGTGTCAGGAGGTTCAAAGTGCTAATTTTGAACAAAATCTTTAATTATTCCTGTTAAAATATTGTTTTCTTTGTAAAACTGTTGAACTTGACTGGTTTTTATTCATTTATAACCTTATTCGCAGAAACGTGAATAATTTGTGAACGGATGGACCGATTTCAGTTTTTCAAAGATTGGTATGCAAATAATTAAAAGACCTTTTAAATGATATGTAACACGTCCCACCTTATCACTTAAAAAAAAAAAATTTGACAGCGCCTATGGCGCTACCTTGCACTTTATGAAAATTAATTTATCGTCAAAAATATATTTTACATCTTGTTAGCCGTACGATAGGCCAGTCATATAGTACACTAGAAATCGCTAAAATCGCAAACTAACGGCTAGTTCTGATTTTTTAATATGTTGTTAGGACTACTATCAGTAGTGTATATCCAAGTTTGCAGCTTCGAAAGACCTGTGCTAACATCGTAGCACTCGAAAAACCGCGAAATTTTCGCACTTTTTTCGATGTTTTCACTATATCTCCTAAACTATGCGTTTGTTCACAAAACATGTCCATAATGTTATTAAAGTAGATTAAATTTGCTACAATTTGAGACCAGAACCAGCTCTGTAGGTATAATAGTTACCAAGATACAGCCCTCCAAAAATTTCTTTTTTTTTTCAAAAAAGTGAAATTTTAAGATTTGGTCAACTTTCGTCCCCGAAATCAGGGAAAATACTCATTTCAAGGGTAAAGTCATAGGGGAAGATGTTGTAACGAGTGTAATTAGCTTTAATTTAAGCATACAACGACGTCCGTAGGTCTGATAAGTTTCCTCACAATGCTTAAAAATCCAAAAAATGGGAATACTCATTTTTCGCAAATTTGCTCTATTGAGTTCTCACGATGGTTTGAGGGTAGTTTGAAAGGAAAACCCATCTACAGCCACAAGAAATATATATATTTGCCCTAATAATATATTTACAATGTAATTAATTCAACATTTTTATTTATTGATATATATTTTTATGCATATTTACAAGAGATATTGTTGAGTTGGAATAGTTCATTTTGTCAGCTTTGTGGGTGGTTCGAAATCGTCCGATTCAGCTTGAAAAATAGGTAGTGAATCATCGACGTCGTCGTCTTGTTCTCCTTCGGCAATCAGAATTACGCCGACGTTTTGGCAAGAGACGCCGGAGCAAAATTTGCAAAGTGCCGAGCATTTGTGGTCTGCTTTTAGGCAGGTACAGTCGCCTCTGTACTAGCCGCAGGTACTAGCCGCAGCCGCTGACTGCGACATCGTCAGGCTGGCACTTAACAAGAGCATCTCTTTTCAGTGAGTGCTAATTATTAGAGAGGATGTGGACCTCCTCGTCCTTCTCAATGATTTGGGATGGGCGATAAGGAACGTTTTTTTTTTTTTCAGAAAAGTGACAGAGGTGACGCTGGCCCCTTGCAATATTCGTTAACCTCATTCAATTGTGGAGATTTGGAAGTCCCCCCCAAGATTTGAGTTGTTTCTCCTTCATTGGGTGCGACACCTCCTCTGCCCTTTTCTGGTATGGGAAAAATAATTTGTGGAGCGCCTTCCAGAAATACCCTTAACTCATCAACACAGCTGAAGTGTTCATCCAACCAACTTTAACCCACCATGCCATCGTAGATGCCGGAGGGAAGTGTCTAGTAGCTCTGCATGGAGGACTACACTGAGAATACCCTCCAGAGCCTGCACTATACAATTTTTATGGAAACAGCCGCCTCCGCTTGCCTTGCTATTTTTCAAGCTGAATCGGACGATTTCGAACCACTCCCGAAGCGGGCAAACTGAACTATTCCAATGCAACAATATCTCTTGCAAATATGTATATACATATATCGGGTGTTCCACATAAAAGTCCTCAGCCTCGTAACTCGGTAACGGAAAAATATATCTTGTTTTTGAAAAAAAAAACAGATGATAGAGTTCATCTATGGCTTCATCACGAAGTTCAACTTGATTTTTTTCAGAGCAAATTGGAGATGGTGCTGAAGTTGAAAGAAATGTTTCGTTTGCAGGAACTTTGTAACAAGGATTATCCCATACTTTGTTCAATTCTATACAATTTTAGTCAAATAACTATTTTTCAAAAACTTAATAGTTTCAGAGATATCGGACTCTTCATTTGGGGAGGCCCAAACTGCGTATTTTAGAGTCCTCAAGCGTATTTTAGAGTCTCGAATTAGTTACCTTATATAATGAAACAATAATTATCCAAGTCAATTTAATAGGTCTTTTTAAGGAATAGTGAAATAATATGTATTTCTGTAAAATATGGTAAGAGTTTTTTAAATACTTAATTCATTTTGTATAATAATTCATAATTTGTACGCTTGTCCCAAAATAAATCCTGAATGTATGTATGTACGAAATGAATTAGGTATTTAAAAAACTCTTGCATTATTTTACAAAAATACATATTATTTCACTATTTCTTAAAAAAGAGCTATTAAATTGACTTGGATATATTTCATCGTATAAGATAATAATTCGAAACTAAAATAGGCTTGAGTTTGGACTTCACCAAATGAAGAGCCCGATATCTCTGAAACTATTAAGTTTTCGAAAAATAGTCATTTGACACAAATTGTTTAGAATTGAACAATTCCGTGAATTGGAGCCATAGATGAGCTCTATCATCTGTTTTTTTCAAAATCAAAATATATCTTTCCGTTCCCGAGATACGAGGCTGAGGACTTTTATGTGGAACACCCGGTATATGAATAAATAAAAATGTTGAATTAATTACATTGTAAATATATTATTAATAGGCTAATCATATATATTTCTTGTGGATGTACATGGATTTTCCTTTCAAACTACCCTCAAACCATCGTGAGAACTCAATAGAGCAAATTTTGCGAAAAATGAGTTTTCCCATTTTTTGGATTTTTAAGCATTGTGAGTAAACTATCAGACCTACGGACGTCGTTCTATGCTTAAATTAAAGCTAATTACACTCGCTACAACATCCCTCTCTATGACTTTACCCGTAAAATGAGTATTTTCTCCGATTTCGGGAACGAAAGTTGACCAAATCTGAAAATTTCACTTTGTTGGAAAAAATTGTCTCTTTTTGGAGGGCCGTATCTCGGTAACTATTATACATACAGAGTTGCTACATACAGAGTTCTACTCTCAAATTGTAGCAAATTTAATCTACTTTAAAAACGTTCTGAACATATTTTATGAACAAACGCATAGTTTAGGAAATATAGTGCAAACACTGAAAAAAGTCCGAAAATTTCGCGGTTTTTCGAGTGCTACGAAGAGCACAGGTCTTTCGAAGCTGCAAACTTGGATATACACTACTGGTAGTGGTCCTAACATGTTAAAAAATCAGAACTAGCCGTTAGTTTGCGATTTTAATGTACTATATGACTGGCCTACGAGAAACGTATTTGAGCATGATCTAGAGATTGGACTTGATCAAGTGTTTGTTGAAGACACAAAGAAGTATTTCAGGAGTCTTTGACTAATTATTCCTGAAAGAATAACATTGAAGAAAAATCTGTTATATAACAATATTTACACTTGTTTATTACACAATATTTACTTTGTTTCAACAGTTACACTTGTGAAGTTACAGGTTACTAAGACATCACGTTAAGTGATATGAATATTGAATAACAATTTCACCGGGCTATTGTTTCCGTGTAGCGAGGATGTCTAGGATTTATATCAATAATTTTCTTTACATAATGCTGCTATAATGCCATTACCTGCAGTTTCTAATATTTTACACTGTTATTACTTACTGGAACATTATCTGTTATTTGATTAATAAAATCCTCAACATTTTAAAAAATAATGAATCAATATTCTTACTCTTGACTAACAGAAGACGAGTTAAATATTAAATAAAAATAGAAAAAAAACTTGTTTGTTGAATTGTAATAGAATCTTTATTAACGTTTTAATAAACATAAATTGATTAAATCAAATGATAACTTACATTGACGATAATTATCAAACAACTAGATAATAAATACATGATTATAATATTATTACAGTTGATGGTTAAAATCAAAGAAATTTAAATAGTGTCGGTATTTTTTCTGCGCTACTAACAACTCATTCACTTACCAAAATACATTTAATTGGCTTCTCATGATTACATGTTTAAGGTATAACCTCTGTATTAACTTACCTGAAAAAAAGAAATAAATATTAATTAGTACTCTATCTACGACTACTTAGATCTATAGATTTTCCACATATCTTAAATCTATAATTATAACGTAATTTGGTGAATGGTTTTATACGAGACAAATATTTATATTACAATTATTCTTTAAATCATTTCTTTGTTGTTAAAATAAAATACATTGTGCAATACAATATAGGCACATAAAGCACTGTAACAGAAACTCTTTGTTCTCATAGTTTATTTCGATAGTTAATGCATTGGTTTTTTTCAACATCAAAAAGGTTAACTGCTGCCGACATTACAAACTCATAATGGTAATTATAGGTTTATTGTTGACCTAGTTTTAATTATTGCCTGAATATGCAATCTAAAGTTTTAAATGTGTTCTACATTCCGGATTTCATTTGTATACGTTTAGTTTCTATAGTTTCATTACAAATATTTATGGTAAATTTCATTAGAGAATTATAGTACCGAACCATAATCAGTTAGTGAAGATTAATTACAACAACCATTGCTTAGAATTCAAAAGTTTTTAAGACTCTAAGACTTTTTATATAACCCTAGGTTCAAAGACGTAACTCAGTATCACTCTGTTAATCAATTGAGAGGTATTTTGTACAGAATATAGAATATAGTTAGGCAGTGGTGTTACTACAAAAGTTAACAGGTTGTAACACCCCACTCAAGAATTTACTACTAAAATACCTTCAACCAAAATCAAATTTCACATTAAAATAGCAGGGGTTGTTACGTATGTTGCAAAATATTCGGTATTCGGACTTATTAGTGTAGAGTGTGGGATGTTAACTTCGACGAAGATTCGTCCTTCGTCATTTTCCCGGCGGTTGTCGGTAAACTGGCACGAAGTAAAAGACCCCGTACTACGGCGTAGACAACTTCGTGCGACTTCGGCACTGCTCCCATACGCTTCGGTACGATAGGGGAAGTATCATAGTGTTTTTGTTTAGCGCCCAGTTCGTGTATGTATGCAGTAGTATGTATGCTCTACAGTACAGGAAATAGTTGTCAAACTGGACGCATTTTAAAAATACTATAGCGCGTGGGAAGGTGGCCGAAGGCGTAGTACAAAGTCCGAATGTTCGCACATTCGCCAAATGCACGTAGTGTCTGGGACCGCCATCACTTTTAGCGAAAACAATTCTAGTTCTAGTTCATATTGTACAGGGTGTCCCATCGAAAAGTATCACATTTCGCTGCCTTATATCTCGAAAACTAAAAGAGATATCGGGATGCGGTATGGACAGAACGACTTAGGATTTTTGTAAAATCTCCAAATATATTAGTAATTTTTTTATGGGGTACGCTCCTCTTGGAGTAAAATTACTTGCTTATATTAAACGGAACACCCTGTGTATTTTGCCATAATCAGAAAGCCTAATCACTCTATTTTTCAAAAAGGTATGCATTTTTTACATTATCTTGAGAATTGGATCCACAAAATTAAATTTGTTAGAAGTAATCTTATTTGGGTTATTACAAATGAAAAAAAGTACCTCCTTCTTTGTAAAGTATTTTTAAGTTTTTGTACACTTATTTTAAATAAAATACCCTAGTTATATATTTTATCATTTTAAAATCTCTGATCAACTTGATGTGGAACTTGACTGCATTTGCTTTTTAAATGAAAATAGATAGGGAGAAAAGAATAATTCTTTAATAATCAGTAGAAACGAGTTTTGTTAACAATAACAACAAAGCACAATGACAGCAATAAAAATAGCAGATAAAATAATCAAAATAACTGTATAAATAAAAACTACTTGAATAAGTTATAAAACAATTTGTTTTAACTGCTCACCATTTACTTCAATATACATTTGTGCATCCTTGGTAGTAAATGATCAAAAATGTGTGATCCTTCTAATGTGAACATTTTTATATCTATACTTTCTTCCAGTATTTGACACAACTGGCAATACAGTTTATTATTGTACTTTTGTTTTTCATGGCTACTGCGGAAACGAAGACCAGCTTCACAAACTGTTCAAGTAAGAGGCGCTCCCATTAAACTGAATTTTGTGGATCCAATTCTCAAGATAATGTAAACATTGCATACCTTTTTGAAAAGTAGAGTGATTACGTCTTATGATTATGGCAAAATACACAGGGTGTTCCATTTAATATAAGCAAGTAATTTTACTCCAAGAGGAGCATATTCCATAAAAAAATTACTAATATATTTGGAGATTTGGCAACAGTGCCAAAAAAAAATTACAAAAATCCTAAGACGTTCTGTCCAAACCGCATCCCGATATCTCTTTTAGTTTTCGAGATATAAGGCAGCGAAATGTGATACTTTTCGATGGGACACCCCGTATAGTAGTTCCAACTAAAAGGTAACCTTACACAGCATCATTCTTTAAAACTTTTTTATTGCACACTCAATGATCCAGTTAATTGACAGAAACAACGCGTGCACTTTGATATGTACTTATTTACATGCAAAACTGCAGTAACCAATACATAAAATAATTCCGCATTAACAAACGACCAACAACTCGCTTTGAAATGTATTTACCAGCGGATAGCTATGAGTTCATGGAGTTACAACGTACTGATTGAAGTCATCTTACTTATAAGTATACAAATATACACGTCGTTAAGGCGCTAGAGGCTGTCAAACATTTTCTGGAAAAATATTAGTCATTTATGAAAAGCAATCGCGACAATACATTTAAATGAAAGTTAGTTTGTGAATATTGTGATTAATAAAATTTTTCATATACTTAATCCTAGCTATTCGTGTCTAAATGTTGGATATTCTATATAGTTAAAAAGCTCATATTTCTTATAAAAATATTAAGTTTTATGAAAAAAATGGTTGTTTACAATATGTCGATAGCTCTATCCGTTTTCGTAAAAAGAGAAAAATACCAATTATTACTACATTAACGGGACTAAGTTTTCGAAAATAGAAGCTGTAATTTATATTGTATGTGCCAGAAGACTAATGAAAAGACAAGAAAATAATTTTATAAAAAAAATCAGTATATTATGCATTCATCATGATCATGCACATCATGACTGCTTATTTGTACATTAAATAAGTATAATCTTATACTTATATTATCTCTATCTTCAAACAAATAAGTAAGATTGTATTCCTCAAAGACAACAGAGGTCACTGCTATAATGGCACTTGCGGAAAAGCAGGTCGGTATCTATCTGTCAATTTGAAAATTGGTTGGTGAGAAAAAAAGGTTAAACATTGTGTTTACGCCACTTTACGGCAGTTGCTGCCATCTATCTTATTTTAAGAGAATGTAGCGCGGCCGGTGATAGAAAAAGGTAGAATGGAAAATGAAGTCAGCATTTGGTCTTCGTGTAGTAAAGAATTAATAAGTAAAGAAAGAATTGATAAGTGGTTGTGCCTCCTTATCCTTATTTCACCTAAATCTTTCCCTCCTTATTTCCCTATTTGGTGAGGAGTATCAACGAGAAGGACGACTAAGGCCAATTTGGGTAAGTCTCCATAACATTTATCATATTCAACCATATACAGTCCACAATAAATTATAGTCGAATACTCTGACATAACATTTTGATCCTTGAGCCAGGATTAATCGCGAGATTAATTTTGAACCTAGTAGTCATATTTTAGATTTGTCAAGTAAATCCAATTGAACAATAATTTTGTTATATTATTTATATCCATTCCAATTCATCAACTTACATTTTATTAGTATTAGTTTATCGTTGACCAGTGCTGATAAAAAATTATCTATTTGCCTTGTAAAAAAGAGTATTGGGAACAATGCCGCATAGTTGAAATTCGTATTTCGTATTACCGTTCCCCCTCTTTTCCAGTAGTTCGAATACTGTTTATATACCTAGTAGTAGACAAAACCTATAGTAGAGAAAACGCGCATACATGCGCATTTCAGACTTATCCGAGAAACAACCTGACCTACCTAGCAAAAATCACTTTGATTAAAACATTACTTACCATTATTGATTATAATATTCTATTGATTTACAATAGTTAATAATCGTTTAAAATGCCACAAAAATCCGAAAATGAGTTAAAATTAGATAGGTTAAGAGCAAAACGTGAGACTCTCTTTCGTCGCATTCAGTTATGTTATGATGCTAGTGAAGCTCTAATATCAGACAAAAAGAATATTTCCAAACAAGAAAATTTTAAAGTGCGTTATACCAATATAGAAAAAACCATTACAAATTATAATGAAATAGTAAATGAAATAATTGTCATAAAACAGTTACTAAAACCAGATGAACCCGTTTCATATACTAGTTTAGATGCGGCGGAAGATTTATATGATCGTATTAAATATGTCGCATCCCAAATGATTACCACACCAATAAACCAGAACTTAGAAAATAATAATAAACCTAATATCCATATGCCTAAAATAGAAATCGTAAAATTTGATGCTTCTGACTTAAGTTTATGGCCTATTTTCTATGAAAATTTTAAACAATTAGTCCACCTTAATTCTAAATTGTCAAGCGCTGAAAAGTTACAATATTTGTTAGGAAGTTTGTCGGGAAAAGCTTTAAAAACTGTTAATGCCATAGAAAATATTCCAAGTAATTATGATATTATATTTAAATTATTAGTTGATACGTATCATGATAAAAAATTTTTGTGTAACCTATATTTAGATAGATTATTAAATTTTCGTAGTATTTCTAATAATTACCCCGATGGTTTGCAATCTTTTCTGGAAAAATTTGATACTAATGTGTCCGCCTTAAAACGCCTAAACGTGGAGGATTTAGAAGATTATATCATAACATATATAGCCATGACAAAACTGCCACAAGAAACTAGTAGTGCCTTTGAATTAATTAGAAATAGCCAAGAGTTACCTAAATATAATGATTTAATCGAATTTGTACGCAAACAGAGTAAAATTACATTTGCATCAGAAAGATTACGTAAATCTGCATTTCATCCAACCTCCAATAGTTCGACGAAAAGTTCTAAAACTTTTGTAACAAATAATTCAAATCGTGGAAAAAATTGTTTGTTTTGCAAAAAGGGTGTACATTTGTTAAAAGATTGTTATGCATTTAAAAATAGTTCACATGATGAAAAATTTAAATTAGTTAAAACTGAAAATTTGTGTATCAATTGTTTTTCTAATAACCATAAAGTAAGTTTTTGCCCTTCGAAATTTACATGTCATTTTTGTGGATCTAAACATCATTCGTTATTACACAAAACTTCATTACCGAATGAAAACTCTAATTCTCAAAGAGAAAATTATTCCTCCACTTCCACTTCAAGGGACAATAATTCTGTACAAGAAAATACACAAAGTACCAGTGCACCTACTCAAACATTATGTTCAAAATTTAATATTGTAGAAATTAATAAACATCAAGTTGTCCTGCTGAGCACGGCACTTGTAAAAACCATAGATAAATGGGGTGGAGAACAAACGCTTCGTTTTTTATGCGATAGCGCATCCATGTCTAATCTTTTGACTTTTGATTGTTGTAGAAAATTAGGTTTACCTTACCTAAAATTAACATCCAATGTTATTGGTATTGGAAATATAGCGAAACCTCTTAAAGGCCGTACTAATTTGAATATAGTTTCTAACCTTAATCATAATATAAAATATTCCATTGAAGTTTTACTCATCGATAATATTACAAATTTTTTGCCCGATTCTACAGTTAATTGTGAATCGTTTGATTATTTGAATAATTTACCGTTGGCAGATCCAACATTTCATATCCCAGGCAAAATAGATGGGATATTAGGAGCAACAATGTTTGCCGAAATTTTAGGTTCGCATCGAGTAAACGGTCCGTTAAATATGCCCATTGCGGTACAGTCTAAATTAGGTTATTTAGTAATAGGTAATGCTCCCTCCCTAGAAAGTAAACGAGATAGTAAATCATATTGTACTCTTCTATCCCTTGAATCATTAGTTGAGAAAATGTGGGAACGTGAAGATTTCGAAAATCCCGTTAGAACCAATGAAGATATTTTTTGTGAAAATATGTATGTAGAATCTGTCAGTCGTGATAATACTGGGAGATACACCGTTACATTGCCATTTAAAGAAAATCCTTCTATATTAGGAAATTCGTATAATTTAGCAAAAAATCGTTTGATTTCTTTAGAACGAAGACTTGAAAAAGATCATAGTCTCCGTAAAATTTACAGTTCAATAATACAGGATTATTTAGATAAAGGTCATATGTCTTTAGTAACAAATGCAAAATTAGATAATCTGCAGTATTTTATCCCTCACCATTGTGTAACCAAGGTGGAGAGTATTTCCACTCCAAATCGAATTGTTTTTGACGCCAGTATGAAAACTGACACAGGTTACTCCTTGAACGATATTTTATATAGAGGTCCAAAATTGCAAAATAATATATTCACCATACTTCTTAATTTTCGCTTGTACCCTGTATGTATGTGCGCAGATTTGAAGGCCATGTACCGTCAAATCAATATTATAGAGGCTCATAGACCTTTCCAAAGAATTTTGTGGCGATTCGATGTAAAAGATAAAATTTCGATATATGAACTTAATACTGTATCTTTTGGTGTAACTAGCAGTCCATATTTAAGTTTACGCACGGTGAAACAATTGACCCAAGACGAATCTCAGTCATATCCGGAAGTTAATGAATATATTGAGCGCGATATGTTTATGGACGATTTAATATGTAGTGTAAAAAATGTACAACAAGCTATTGCAATACAACCCCAAATAGTAAATTTGTTTCAGTCCGGTGGATTTCAAATAGTTAAGTGGGTATCTAACTCTCCAGAACTATTGTCCAATATTCCTGAAAATATAAAATTGCCGCCAATGGTTGATTTTGAAAAGGGTAGTTGGAAGGTTTTAGGACTACAATGGAATCCTTCTACTGATCAATTTAGTTTCGTCATAAATTTGGAGAAGACCATCTGTACAAAAAGAAATATGTTAAGTTTACTCAGTCGCACATATGATCCATTAGGGATGTTAGCTCCAACAACACTTTTTATAAAATTATTAATTAATAAACTTTGGGAAATGAAGTTAGATTGGGACCAACAAGCTCCTAAAGAAATAGAAAAATTATGGATAAAATTCCAAGATGAATTTACGTTATTAAATAATTTGAAAATTTCCCGTCATTTGTTGATATTTGAAAAAACTTCCCTCCAAATTGTAGGTTTTGCAGATGCGAGTGCCTCCGGTCTGGCTTCTGTGATATATATTCGTGCTATAGATAATGTTGGTCACGTGAGTGTGACTTTTCTATGTGCTCAGGCAAAGGTTGCCCCGATGTCAAAAATCACCCTCCCTCGTTTAGAATTGGTTGCTGCTGCCAACTTAGCCCTTCTAATAGCCCATGTTAGAGATATATATTCAAGTCGAACACGTATTGACAAAATTTACGCATTTTCTGATTCAATGATAACGCTGAATTGGATTCATTCGGTTCCTAGAAAATGGAAAACTTTTGTATCCAATAGAGTAACTAAAATTCAAAATTGCTTATCGTCTTCCCATTGGTATTTTGTTGAAGGTAAACAAAATGTTTCAGATTGCGCAAGTAGAGGTCTCACTCCGTCAGCTTTAATTAATCATAAAACCTGGTTTTCGGGACCATCTTGGTTATTATTGCCACCCTGTGAATGGCCTATTAGATCATTTACAGAAAACTATAACCAGGCTTTAGTAGAAAATGAATTATTAGTTCATATAGTTGTAAAAAACAATATATCCCCTTTGTATACATTAATTGAATATTTTTCCTCTTGGAGTAAATTACTTAATGCCACAATATATGTATTAAAGTTTACCAAGATATTACCCAAGAATGAAAGAATACGGAAGTCTGATTTAGATAAAGCCGAACAAATATTAATTCGCGCAGTTCAGCAAAGACATTTTCCAGAAGAAATTAAACTTTTGTCCAAAAATAAAATTATAAAATCTAATATACGTCGTCTTAATCCTTTTATTTAGGATGGGATCATTCGTGTGGGTGGAAGATTAAGTATGTCTAATCTTAGTTTTGACCATAAAGATCCCATTTTATTACCAAAATTTGACCCATTTGTAAATTTACTAATTGATTATAATCATAAATTATTTTGTCACACAGGAACTTACCTTTTCCATTCTTTATTGCGACGAAATTACTGGATACTATCGGCACGTGATATAATTCGAAAGCGTACATGGAAATGCAACCATTGTTTTAGATTACGCCCTAAACCTCAATATCCATTAATGGCCGATTTGCCACTTGAACGTGTAAGTCAAGCAAGCGCATTTACTTCTACTGGGGTAGATTTTACAGGCGCTTTTCATATAACTCTTGGACGTCGAAGAGGTGTCAAAAGCCAGAAGGCATACTTTTGTTTATTTATATGTTTAGCCACTCGTGCAGTTCATATTGAATTGGCTGCAGATTTATCCACGGAATCGTTCTTAGCTGCTTTAAAACGTTTTTTGTCGCGTCGTGGAAATTGTGCTACCATATTTTCGGATAATGCCACAAATTTTCTCGGTGCAAAAAATCAAATTGATGAGATTTATAAATTAATTAAATCTAGAGAATATAAAAATGCTTTTCAAGGAGAACTTAATATTCGGAAAATTAATTGGAAATTTATTCCCCCCTCCTCTCCGCATATGGGCGGTATCTGGGAATCGAATATTAAGACTTTAAAAACTCACCTAACGAAAGTTGTAGGAACCCAAATTTTATCATATGAAGAATTTAATACAGTCTTGATACAGATAGAAAGTTTAATGAACTCAAGACCTTTATGTTGCTTAAGTAACGATGCTAATGATTTGAAAGCATTAACACCTTCCCATTTTTTATATAGTTCACCCTTGAATTCATTTCCTGCAGAAGACCTATCTGCAGAACCGTCCAATAGACTATCTAGGTATAAATTATTAGACGCGATAGTTAGTCAATATTGGAAACGTTGGAATGTAGAATATTTGTCTACTTTACAAATTAGACAAAAGTGGAATACTCCTAGTTATCCCGCGAAAGTAGGTCTGGTAGTAGTTATCATGCAGGATAACATTCCCCCTTTACAATGGCCATTGGCTATTATAGAAAAATTATATGTAGGCAGGGATGGAATAGCCCGAACTGCTCTGGTAAAAACAAAGAATAGTTCTTATTTGCGTCCTATTGTGAAGTTATGTCCACTTCCAACGCAATAATTTAGTTATAGTTTAGTAATTTTAAGAGCATGGGGCATCGGGTTTTGTAATAGTTTTAGTTGTATAAATACGAAGTATAATTTTTCGTTATATATTTTGTTTTGGTTGTTCTATATAGGACATTTAATTATACTGAATTAACATTCATTTTCGGGGGGTCAGGATGTTTACGCCACTTTACGGCAGTTGCTGCCATCTATCTTATTTTAAGAGAATGTAGCGCGGCCGGTGATAGAAAAAGGTAGAATGGAAAATGAAGTCAGCATTTGGTCTTCGTGTAGTAAAGAATTAATAAGTAAAGAAAGAATTGATAAGTGGTTGTGCCTCCTTATCCTTATTTCACCTAAATCTTTCCCTCCTTATTTCCCTATTTGGTGAGGAGTATCAACGAGAAGGACGACTAAGGCCAATTTGGGTAAGTCTCCATAACATTTATCATATTCAACCATATACAGTCCACAATAAATTATAGTCGAATACTCTGACATAACACATTGTTTACCTGAATCATAAAAGAAACGTTGGCATATCTAATTCGGATAATGCAGCGAAAGCTTCAGACTGTACCATTAACCATAAGAAAATCCACTCAAATATAATGATAGAGTCTCTATGAAATATGGAAAACGCCCTCTCGATTAATATGTTAAACACATTCTACGTCTACGTCCCATATTTTTAAGATATAGGATATATCTTTAAAAATATGGGACATAAATTGGAGTCAAATATATTTTTAACCAATATTCAATGTACCTATCTGCTTATACAGAAAAAGAACTACATATTACTTTTATTATATGCATATCTACTTTAAAAATAAGGTCTTCAGGGGCAGATAATATTCTGTATTTTATTTTGACACAGATTCGTGATTATATTTTGGTACTCTCACATATTTAATTATTAACTCTTTTGAATAGGGTATATTTCCGGGAAATATAGCGATTCGTAAAGTTATCCCGTTGTATAAAAAGAAGGATCCAACTTACTTAGAAAATTATAGAACAGTCTGCGTAGAAAATAATTATTCGGTGTATAACAGAAATTCCAAACAGAACAGAATGATATATTAACTGTGAAATGTGAAAAAGTGTGAACCTAAAACATAAAAGACAGTTTTACACTGTACGTAAACATTAAGACGTTTTAACATAAAAGTGTGATTTGAGAGTAACAAATTAATAAATATTTTTGAACTGAACAAGACTTTCAAAGAAAAGAAAAACTCTATAGTTCAATAGTTTGATTTTAAAGCCTCCAAAAAATAAACCTATTTCTATCATGACCTTGCATGAAAAAAGGGATCCTCTACTCATATACGGAAAACCTGACAAATATTATTATACCATGGGAAACCAACACAAAATGTTTATCATTATTTCAGATACCTTATATATTTCAATTCTCTGTATTTATTAAATTAAAACTTATCCTTTCAATTATATAAGTCTTTGTTGTAAATAATTAATAAACAAATAGAAACTATAAAGATTTCACTTCCAAAAATAATGAACTATTATCATTGATCATTCATCAAGCTATGACAGACAGTCTGTAAATGAAACAATAAAAACGAAGTTCAAGCCTCTACAAAACAAGTTTAGGATATGAACTATGTTGTTAAACATTTTCACGTACTAAACAAACAGTTACAGGTTCAAATTCTACATCTGTAAAGAGAAAACTTGATGAATAATTATCTAACGAGTTTAAATACTTGTAAATTCATGCAGTCATTATTGTAATAGGTGTATCTACTTACATTATTGTTTATTTACAATTTAAAGTATTTAATTCACGATGTATTTAGAGATTTAATCTACAGTAAAATTAGCAGACAGGCTATTATTATCACGCATTAATATCTCTACAATAATAAACAACTGATTATAGGCATATGAGATAATATAAATATCTCGATAAATATATTACTATTCATAAAATTTTACAATGACAAAACTTAAACTCTCAACCACAAAAAAACCACAAAACTGCTACATTACGAAAACGGAAAGATAATAAAAATGGTTAAAAAATGTTTTTAGAGTTACCTTTCTCTGTATGTCTGAAATAGTGGTTTTGTTTCGTTTCGTATTGTGCATGAAGTTTAGTTAATACTTTTTACACCTTAGTTGAGATGTAGATGTTTAAAACCTACTAATACGAAAAAGTTTAACATGCCTTGAGTATTTAGGCTCAATAAAATTCATTTGTAGTTTTGTTTGGAATTTTAATAAGTAATATCAATTTATAAGAACGCTACCATTAAACTCCATGTGCTTGCAAACCGCTTGCGGGGGTTTGACTTCTTTCAAGGTCATGGTCAATGAATTTTATTTGACCAATGCAAAGTAACAATAAAATTGTATACTATAGTTAATAAAATGTCTTCTTTACTGCATCTGTATCTTGTTTACTATCGTCAAAGTCTCAAATTGTCAAATTATATTTGACAGATCAATTTATCATACGCAGCATTGCCACACTGTCATTAGATTGTCTTGATATTTTTTATCTTGATTTAGATTGTCTAAATTTTCCCTGTTGCTGTTCATACTTTAACTGCTATTCTCTATAAGTTATCTTATCACTACAATCCTAAGTGAAACTAAAAATTTAAATAAACTCTCTACTATTTTGCTTTTAATAAAATAAACATTCCAGTAAGCAAACATTAGGTACCCATATTTACTTAATCTTTGCCGTAAGTATTCTAACTTGGCAACGTTGCTTACTAATAATAATATGATTATTTCCAAGATACGACCATGATACAACTACACGATACGACAAATCTTTATAACTATGGTTTCTCTCAGTTTCAGAAAGTTAGAAGAGGATCAAGGTACCCTTCCGAAAATGACGTCGCTTAAGGAGTCTGACTTTGGAGAGGATTTGGATCTTTTTGGAGGCTTTAAAGTAAAAATAATGAAAAAAAAACAGCCCACGATTATTTTTCAGAGAGCTACCTTGTGATATATATTACAGAAATTGGTGAAAAAGTCCATCTGGAAAATGTACTTTATTTTCTGAGTTTTAAAAGATTGAATGCGATTCAATGAAAGACGATAATGTCATCTTTTATGGCAAATAAGCAGTTTAAATTTTGGTACATATGTAGGTGATGTACTGGCCTGTTTTATAGGTATACTAATATGTTTCTAAACTTTTTATAAATAATACTCTCCCTAATATTAAATTCACCGTAAACAGATAATAAACATTTATTTCCAAACAATAATATTGTTGACACTGAAGTAACGATCAGGAACAATAAAAAAATTGCAAAAAGCAAAGTATAGAGTATATTTTACAGGTGGCATATTCTCACACAAATAATTTGATAAACATATTTTGATTGTTTTATAAGTAGGTTACCTCTTATACTAACAAACCACAACCATTAGCCCAAAAGTATGTAAGTCAACATAGTAGAGAATTCATCAGCTTTCACAAAATGCCTTTACTTTATATAGTTATCTATCAATCAAACAAGTGATAGTATAAGTTAATGCCCCGGTCTTCTAGGAAAACTGAATACAATATTTCTTGTATGCTGAAGGCTGTTATGATCATTTAAATATTCAGAATACACCCAGTATTAAAATGTATATAAATAACTAACAATAAGTCGTAATTATGAAACAGGAAATCTCAATTATAGACATATAAATGACATAAGTATGAGTGTAGGCACATATGGGCATGCACAAATAAAAGTCATGCGTCCCCATTGGCCGCTATGATTTTAATACTTTTCATCTGTCAAATTTCAAATAAATTTTTAGACATATTATGTGTAAGGCACTAAAGTAGCGATAAAGTGAAGAATTTAAATTATTTCTGTAGTTCATGTAAATTGGAATCACTAGTATACAGGGTGATTTTGTTTGCGCGTCTGATAGAAGTATCTCTAGAACGGAAAATTACTTTGATCTGAAAATTTGGCAACGTGCATTCTGCGATAAGATCTATTTATGGAAAATATTTTCCAGGTGAAAGTACTTCCGGAAATACCGGAAGTTGACTCTAACTTCGTTATTTTAAATGAAATACCATATATATTGTATCATTTTTGGATTCTACGTAAAATTCTAAACACATTTCATGTAGGATGTCCTATACCTATCTTCAATTGTTTTTGAAATATTGACAGATGAATATTGACGTTTTGCAACTTGACACCCCGTAAAATCTAAACGGTTTGAGATCAAACAAAACGGTTTGCACATTCCTAATCTTAACTTTTCATAAGCTATCGTTTGACACTAATTTCAGATTTAGCCATAAAATAAAAAATTTTAGATTAAATTTTTTATTTTATCTCTTTTTTTATTTTATTTTAGATTAAATCTCTTGGTAAATCTGAAATTAGTCATTTTCAAATTTTCCGTTCTCGATATACTTCTAACAGACACCTAAAAAATATCACCCTGTAGTTTTAATATTTTTTTACCATTAAAAAAATTTACCCATGTGGTTGGTAAAATGAAAAGAATATGCTATTAGATGATTAGTTGGAGTTTCAGAAAATTTGCAACATATGTAGCGAACATTTTATTTTAAACTTGTGATTGTAATAATTAACTTATGTGTATTCTGTAAATAATTAACGGCTTAAAACAATTATTGGTATACGAGAGAGATACCAACATTTAATTGAACATTTTATAATAATTAATAAACTAAAACATATATTTAGATGAAAAAACTTTTCTATTTCGCTCTCCTTTTAAATAATTTTAAGATTAATTCAAGACGCGAAATTTACAGATTAATTTACCTTTTCTTTTTAAGAGAATAATCATTATTTACAATAAAAAAATATGACGCCACTGCCTAAATGAGATACAAAAGTTCCGAGTTATAACAGAGGTTTTTGAGGGTTCTGAGGCGAGAGGGTTCTGCCTGTCGTGCAACTTCTGACACAACATCTATTAGGCCAGTCATATAGTACATTAAAATCACAAACTAACGGCTAGTTCTGATTTTTTAATATATTGTTAGGACTACTACCAGCAGTGTATATCCAAGTTTGCAGCTTCGAAAGACCTGTGCTAACTTCGTAGCACTCGAAAAACCGCGAAATTTTCGCACTTTTTTCAGTGTTTGCACTATATCTCCTAAACTATGCGTTTATTCATAAAACATGTTCAGAACGTTTTTAAAGTAGATTAAATTTGCTACACTGAAAGAAAAGACGCGGTTTATAGTTAACAATTGTTTATTTGGATGTCATTTATTTAAAATAAATAATACATATTTTAGGTTAAACAATATTTTTTACTATAAATATTCTTCTAAATATATTTTACTTATTAAAAACAAATACTTTGTTTGGTGTAAAAATGTTAATAGTTAATGAGAAATGTTTCATCTTAATAAATTCTTTATTTGGTGGTATTCCCAAAAAATATATTTACTATTAATTTGGATTTTATTAATATTGAATAATCCAGACTAAAAATTAATATATGTTTGTTTCTAATTTACTCTATTTTATTTATTATGAAGTAATCCATTTTTTTGTTAAAAATCCTGAAGTAGTTTTTTAATTAATAGATATTTTATTGTGGCATTATAAAATTGTGCAGTTGGCAGTGTAGGCTAGGTTGGCATTGTTGACAGTGAGTAGCAGACATGTTTTTCTATTTACCTTGGATTGGGTGACTTTATTTCATTTCATTATTTTCATTTCATTTACCTATTATTTGGGTGCGGCGCGAGTGCTTCGTTTTCGTTAATGTGAGTGTACGTTACTTTACTTAATACTTGAGATGAGACGATAGACGCTGCACTGAGCTGTACGGTATACCTATATGACCCATATGTGTATAGTGCACAAGGTAGGGACGTCAAAACTTATATACCTTTGAAAACGTAACTTTGGAAAACTGCCGATTGTGTGATTTATTAAAAATGTTTAGAATTATTACCTGTTCAGTGGTGATTGCTGTGACATAAAAAATAGATCTGGACTATAACTATACTAAATAAACGTAAAATAATTACTGGATGTGATAAATAAGACACTATTCATTATAAATAATCTTTATTTTTTAAAATTAAGACAAATATTTATTATAAACATTGTTCTTTATATTCTAATAAAGTCGAAATTTTAATTAGTATGCTTTATTTATAATAAATAACTGAAATATTCATAATAAATAAGTAATGCTACATTTACTCATAATAATATTTATTAAAAACGATCGTTATTAATAGAAAATAAAAGATATATTGATTATCAATAAACCCTTACTTGACGGTAATAAGATATATTTGAAAATATTTAATATATTGTTTTTTTCTCATAAACAAAAATTTATTACGCCATTATCCAATAAAGCCTTTGTTAGGTGTCAATCAATATCATTAATTATTAATAAACTGTTCTTTCAGTGTACAATTTGAGACTAGAAGCAGCTCTGTAGGTACAATGGTTACTAACATACAGTCATCCAAAAAGTAGCAATTTTTTCCAACAAAGTGAAATTTTCCGATTTGATCAACTTTCGTCCCCGAAATCGGGGAAAATACTCATTTTACGGGTAAAGTCATAGGCACGGATGTTGTAGCGAGTATAATTAGCTTTAATTTAAGCAAAGAACGACGTCCGTAGGTCTGATAGTTTCCTCACGATGCTTAAAAATCCAAAAAAAGGAAACTTTGAAAGGAAAGCCCATGTACATCCACAAGAAATATATATGTTTAGCCTATTAATAATATATTTACAATGTAATTAATTCAACATTTGTATTTATTGATATACCGACCGGGTGTTCCACATAAAAGTCTTTAGTCTCTTATCTCGGCAACGGAAAGATATATTTTGATTTTGAAAAAAAAAAAACAGATGATAGAGCTCATCTATGGCTCCAATTCACGGAATTGTTTAGAATTGTTAAATTCTAAACAATTTTTGTCAAATAACTATTTTTCGAAAACTTAATAGTTTCAGAGATATCGGGCTCTTCATTTGGTGAAGTCCAAACTCAAGCCTATTTTAGTTTCGAATTATTACCTTATACAATGAAATAATAATTATTCTAGTCAATTTAATAGCTCTTTTTAAGAAATAATGAAATAATATGTATTTTTGTAAAATAATGTAAGAGTTTTTTAAATACTTAATTCATTTTGTACATACATAGGTACATTCAGGATTTATTTTGGGACAAGCGTACAAATTATGAATTATTATACAAAATGAATTAAGTATTTAAAAAACAAATACATATTATTTCACTATTCCTTAAAAAGAGCTATTAAATTGACTTGGATAATTATTGTTTCATTCTAAAGGGTTTTTCAATAGAAACGCTCGATTTTTGTAATGTAATATAACAAATTGTGTAAATTAAACTGACATGTTTTTATTTTTAATTTAAAACATATGTGAGCACATTATGTATAAAAAATTATATCAGCTAAATGTCCGCCGCGGTTTCGCCTGGTGACTCGAATCCAGGAGATCCAATTTTCGATGACGTTATCGCATAGAAGTGGCTTAATTTCACCAATGACGCGTCTGATGTTGGCCTTTAAGGTGGCAACCGTCTGTGGTTTGTCGGCATAGACACGAGATTTCACAAAGCCCCAGAGAAAAAAATCCAGTGGCGTTAAATCGCATGATTATTTTTCGTCCAAAATTAGGATCAACCTCCAACTGCTCTAGCGCCCACTCAGCGAATGCAAGCGGCTGTCTATGATCGTTGGGCTTTAGTTCTTGGGTTAATTGCAATTTATAAGGGTGAAACCCTAAGTCCTTATGCAAGATTCGCCAAACTGACGTCGAAGAAAGGCCAAGTTCTTGAGCACGACGTGGAATGGGTTGTTATGGACTGTGACGCACACTTTCCCGGACTACAGCAATATTTTCAACGGATCTTGGGTTTCGTTGACGTACAGGCGTTGTCTGATCTAACAGCGACCCCGTTGCTTAAAATTTATTTATTAGACGGCGAATTGTGGACTCTGAAGGACGACCATCGAAACCATAAATTGGCCGAAGTGGACGAAATGTTTGCCGAATAGAACATTGATTTTGATAATAAGTTTTAACCATTTCGAGGCGTTGTTGAATCATATAGCGTTCCATAATGAAATGTAAAGACTAACTGAATACGTCCGTCAAAGATACAACCTGTCTGACTACCGACTTCTACATACGCTGTTGCCAAACATCGAGCGTTCCTATTGAAAAACCCTTTATAAGGTAACTAATTCGATACTCTAAAATACGATTGAGTTTGGGCCTCACCAAATGAAGAGTCCGATATCTCTGAAACTATTAAGTTTTTGAAAAATAGTCATTTGACTTAAATTGTTTAGAATTGAACAAAGTATCGGATAAGCCTTGTTACAAAGTTCCTGCAAACGAAACATTTCTTTCGACTTCAGCGCCATCTCGAATTTGCTCTGAAAAAAATCAAGTTGAACTTCGTGATGAAGCCATAGATGAGCTCTATCATCTATTTTTTTTTCAAAAACAAGATATATTTTTCCGTTACCGAGATACGAGACTGAGGACTTTTATGTGGAACACCCGGTATATGTATATGCATATTTACAAGAGATATTGTTAGATTGGAATAGTTTATTTTGCCCGCTTCGTGGGTGGTTCGAAATCGTCCGATTCAACTTGAAAAATAGCAAGGCAAGCGGAGGCGGCTGTTGCCGCCTCCGCTCCTTGTTCATAAAAATTGTATAGCGCAGGCTCTGGAGGGTATTCTCAGTGTAGTCCTCCATGCAGAGCTACTAGACACTTCGCTCCGGCATCTGCGATGGCTTGGTAGGTTGAAGTTGGTTGGAGGAACACTTCAGCTGTGGTGATGAGTTCAGGGTATTTCTGGATGGCGCTCCACAATTTGTTTTTCCCATACCAGAAAAGGGCAGAGGTGGTGTCGCACCCAGTGAAGGAGAAACAACTCAAATCCTGGGGGGACTTCCAAATCTCCACGATTGAATGAGGTTGACGAATATTGTTGTTGACGAGGCCAGCGTCACCTCTGTCACTTTTCTGAAAAAAAATAACGTTCCTCATCGTCCATCCCAAACCATTGAGAAGGACGAGGAGGTCCACATCCTCTCTAATGATTAGCACTGACTGAAAAGAGGTGCTCTTGTCAAGTGCCAGCCTGACGATGTCGCAGTCAGCGGCTGCGGCTAGTACAGCGGCGGCTATACCTGCCTAAAAGCAGACCACAAATGCTCGGCTATTTGCAAATTTTGCTCCGGCGTCTCTTGCCAAAACGTCGGCGTAATTCTGATTGACGAAGGAGGAGAAGACGACGACGTCGATGATCCACTACTCTTGTAAATATGCATATACATATATATCAATAAAGAAAAATGTTGAATTAATTACATTGTAAATATATTATAAACAGGCTAAATATATATATTTCTTGTGGCTGTACATGGGTTTTCCTTTCAAACTACCCTCAAACCATCGTGAGAATTCAATAGAGCAAATTTGCGAAAAATGAGTTTTCCCATTTTTTGGATTTTTAAGCATTATGAGGAAACTATCAGACCTACGGACGTCGTTCTATGCTTAAATTAAAGCTAATTACACTCGCTACAACATCTCTCCCTATGACTTTACCCGTAAAGTGAGTATTTTCCCTGATTTCGGTGACGAAAGTTGACCAAATCTTAAAATTTCATTTTTTTGGAAAAAAATGCCAATTTTTGGATGACTGTATCTTGGTAACTATTATACCTACAGAGCTGCAAATTTAATCTACTTTAAAAACGTTCTGAACATATTTTATGAACAAACGCATAGTTTAGGAGATATAGTGAAAACATCGAAAAAAGTGCGAAAATTTCGCGGTTTTTCGAGTACTACGAAGTTAGCACAGATCTTTCGAAGCTGCAAACTTGGATATACACTACTGGTAGTAGTCCTAACAACATATTAAAAAATCAGAACTAGCCGTTAGTTTGCGATTTTAGCGATTTCTAGTGTATGTACTATATGACTGGCCTATATGGTATAGCGGAAATTCTAGTATAATTCCAATATGTAAATTATATTCTAGTGAGTTTCATAAAGTCCGCACACATTACACATTCATTATTTCAAAAACGTAGTTTTTTGAAAAATCGCTCGGACACGTCGATTTTTTTTTCTTTTCGACTTTTCTTGAAACACTTGTTTTACATATATTAATTTTTTTACAGGCCGACTCAATGAAGCTACGTCGATATAAACTTTAATATTTAAATAGAACACCCTGTACTATTTTACATATTTGTAAAGAACTTTTTTTACGAGGACGCAGCCATATAACTGTTTTATGGGTGTATCTGTAATAATAATGGAAATATGTCCAAAAAAGTGTATCATAAAAGCGATATGTTGGAGAAAGCCTGCCTAGCAACGAATCGATATTCTCTTTCTAGCACATTGCTCTTATCACACACTTTTTTGGGCATATCTCCCTTATTATTAGTTCTTTCCAAATATGTAAAACAGTACTGGTTGTTCCATTTAAAATATTAAAGTTTATATCGATGTAGCGTCATTGAGTCGCTCTGTAAAAAATTTAATATATGTAAAGTGTAAAAAGAAAATAAAATTGGCGTGTCCGAGTGAATTTTCAACAAGCCACTGTTTTTTATTTTATTGTATGATTGTATATTATATATTATTATTATTTACCATTTTTGTATAGGATGCAAAATAAAAATATTACTGTCCTGTAATTTTCGTTGGTAGTATAGGTACAAATTAAGTAGATAAATTTAAATTGCAAAACAAACATTGTATTTTATTCAAGCTCTACTTATTTATTACAATGCCTATAAGGTTTCCATCTTAAAATCTCATGATAGTATTGAAAAAAATATCAAACTTCACCCAATAACAGGTTCGAAAGTATTCGTAATTCTACAATTTTTCTTCCTTATCCAACATCGACATGCCCCAATTTAGTAAATAAGTATCCAAGAACTGTAAATCATAATACATAAATACATTTATTGTATTAAATGATATGATGAAATCAGATTAGTAATTCGAGGAAAAAGATTTCATACGGAATATCAGATAAAACACCTCGGGACATGGCGACAAGGGAGTTCAATTTTTGATAAGGAGTCTCGCATACGAAGTAAATAAAGAATGTAAAAATATATTATTACTAAATCGATAACAACAAGTCTGTTAATCTGTTATGATAAATAAAAAGTAGGAACCTGCATAAATTAAATATAATGTATTTTTTATAAGATATGTGTTTTGATAAACGTAAATAAACACTTTATATGGTATAATGAATGATATTCACTTCTGTGTTTTTCTACGCCATTTATGGCGTTTAAAACATTGTTTACATTTGGTAAATTTAGTCGCGAAAGTATTTTCCGCCACTAAAATTGGCACGTGTAATGTGTAAACAGCGTAAAAATATGTAAAAATGGATTTCTAATGAACATATTAGCAAAATTATTATGAATACCGGGCATTCGGACAGTTTAAGGATTTGAAAATATTGATTTGGTTACGCTAAAAACTAAATGGAAAACCGGAGAAGTAACTAAATTAAAAGCAGTGGAAGCGGAAGAGATGACTTGTATAAATCACAACTTTTAGATACGATTTGGAAAAGTTGTTGGCTGTTAAAATAGAGTTTATTTCTTCAGTAAAAAACAAAAAAAAAGAGGACATTCAGCCAGATACATTGACAAATATCCTACGTTTCGTCCGAGTTTTCGGACTTTTTCAAGGTTACCTAATAGCTAAAAATAATGGTTTTACATAAGTATTAAATTAGATTAGTGATAATAACTATCCAAAAAGTGTTTTCTTACCTAATATCAATTTCTTATTTTAATTTTATTGTATGGGTTGGTTTTGTTTTTCATATTTTTTATTGTTTAAGAATGCAATGTTGTACGTGTATGTGTAATGTACGTGTAATTTGAAAAATTAAGCAAAGAATGATTTCGTCCGTAGATGTGTTTCTCTTCGAGAGTAGGTAATTAAGAACTAATAGTATATATTGCTGGTCTGAATGACAGAGTTATTGTCAACATTCTCATGACCCAAGAATGCCGTTGAAAGGAAGCTTTACAGTTTGTACATATACAGGATGTTTTAAAAAAATACTATTGAATAAGATTGTGATATATGTTACTTGGATTTTCTATATATGTTATATGATAATTTACTGTTTTTTTGTTGTTTTGTATTTCAGCCATTTCCAAAAACATACGTTTTTTGGTATTTCTTTTTGTATGCAGTATAGTTGTATCCAGAAAGTTAAAATTGTGTAACTTAATTCAGGGGTGTAAGCCCAGTTAATGCTGGGCTGCATGAATTAGGAGTTGCTATGGAATTTCTAATTGATAATTTATGTTAATTTATAGGTTTGTTTAAATATTGTTGGGTTTGTCCAATATAACATCTACCGCAATCTAAGCAATTAAGATTAGAACTAACATAGGTCTGATTTAATTCATTCACTGGATCTTTCAGTTTTGAATATAATTTATTTTTTATGCTATTATCGTTTCTGTGTGCTAATTGTATATTATATTTACCTAACTCCTTCTGAAGTTTTTCTGATGGTTTTTCATATACTTGTGGTATATATGGGGCCGATATATATATATATATATTTAGTCTTTATTTGGATTGCTTTGATTTTTGAACTGGTTTGTGTTGTTAAATATGAGTCCTAAACGTTTAGGTCGTAAATCTATGTTAATTTGATTTTTATTATTTTTGTTATTTATTTTATTATAATATGTATTTTCTTTTGAATATACTTATTTATGAATGGTAGCCGGTAGAAATTACTTAAAACAGTGTTTTTAATTTTAATTATGTTTTCTTTGTGGAACAGTTTATCTGATAGTAAAATGGCTCTGTCTACGAGGCTGTTTATAAAGCTAATTTTTTATTTATTACTAGTTTTTGATTGGAAGTTGGTATATCGTCCCAAACTGAAACTTTTTTGATAGGGTGAACGCACCGGTTGTGGCCACTTTAGTAGCACTTGCTGGTACTTTCAACTTACATCATTTCTATTTTTCCTGCTATACATGAATATCATGTCAAAACTATTCCCATCCTTCTCGAAACCCACTTAAATTGTACTAGTATAATGAGTTAACATGAAAAAGTAGATGGGATACGTAAAATTATATTAAAATAAACCAAATCAGCATATCACCAGTTGTTGCCACCTTTTCACCATTTGTGGACACTATTTACACCAGTTGTGGCCATTAATGAAGACTATGTGTATAAAACTTGTTTTTATTCAAAATCAAACTTTTTGTAGTACATAACAGTAAATAATAAATAAATTTTTGAAATAAAATCTTCCTTATTTTCCTACTCACAGACAAAAATATCACATATTTAATCTTAAGGGACTAATGACTTAAAATAAAATATGCAATATTTTTGTCTGTGTTATAAAAATAATTTAAAATAGTGTAAATTCATCAAAATTTTCCATTTCTGGAACGTTGTACGCTCCTCTCTGCGTTTTTAGCAATGGTTCTTTAATGACACAAATCACGTCTTCTTCTGTGTAAGTAATCTCATCTTTCTCTTCGGGCCATTTCCAGTCCTTGAGACCACTCTTTTCCATTGTGGAAATTACAAATTCATTTATGGGTTGGATGGTTTTAATTACCTTTCCAGGATAATACTTCCCATCATACTTTACAATAACGTATAATCCCGGTTTTATATCCCTTTTTTCAGTTATGTTCAGATTCTCTTCTTGATTTTTGTTTTCCTTGTCATTTTCTGATAATGATATACTTTCATCCGAGTTTAATTTTGCAATTTTTTTATGATTCATTTGCGTACAATTTTCCATTTTTTTTCGTTTACTTTGTTCCTTCGCTATTTTTCTCATCTTTTTTAGCTCTTCTTTCTTTTCCTTTTCTTCTTCTTTCGACAGGAAACCCTGATTTTGCGCAGTCTTTTATCCACTTTACCAAACTGTTCTCAATATTCTCACCCAGAACACATTTCGGTCCTACTTTTCCAAACGACTCCGGACAATAACCTTTCAATTTATTTCGTAAAGTAGTTCTTGGTACTTTGAAATGTTCTGAGGCTGTCTTCACCTTCATACCATTTTTAATGGCCAATAATGCATTTTTTAAATCTGCTTCCTTGTATTGGAATAATTTTCTTTTTGGATTTTTTGCCATCTACCTAAAATAATGTTTGTAATTACCTACCTATTTTGGAAATCTTTTCATAGGTACTTAAGTATTCTATCAGTGGTGGCCAAAAATGGGTTTTCATTAAAACCAGTTGTCGCCACTTTGGTGGCGAGAAATAGATTTTGAATTACCTAAATACCCATTTGTGGCCACTTAAATATAACGGAAACTTTTGTTCTAAACCACAGAAACAGTATTTAATCATCGAATTTTAAGTATATTCAAACATAAAAATATATAAAAAATACAAAAAAGAATGTAATAGTGGCAAAAAACCATGTTCTACTTACTGCACTTCCTTAAAATTTTCTTTAGGCGATGTAAGAAACTGGCACATGCACAAACTAAAATCACTTTGACGACATATTGAATTTTTGTACTCAGTGGATATTTGGCGAGATCAAAGTTAAGTATTCAAAAATAATTTTAGATGGCAGCACAATCGAGACAGGCTATGAGATTCTTAAATATAAGCTTCTAAATTTTAAAGTGGCCTCAAATGGTGCAGTGGCCAAAACCGGTGCGTTCACCCTACTAACGGGTTTTAATTGACTGACAGATCTAATTAGAGTCAGGTCTAAGAAGTTTATCTTATTTTCATTTTGTGTTTCCAATGTGTATTTTATTTTCCCGTGTTGTTCACTGAACTTCTGCAATATGTACTGTACTTCATTAATAGTTTTAGCTATTAGGTAACCTTGAAAAAGTCAGAAAACTCGGACGAACCGTATAGGATATTTGTCCATGTATCTGGCTGAAAGTCCTATTTTTTGTTTTTTATTGAAGAAATAAACAAACACAACTTTTAGTTTGCCACATTCGATTTACTCTTGAAGAATGCAACTGTCAGCAGAGTTTTCTCAAATAACCCGCTTTAACTTTCCGAAATATCTTTCAATAAGTATATTTTTTAACGAATATTTTTCTTCGTATTTCTCAAAAGTTACAATTATTATTGTATATATTTGGTGACGGTTTCTGTTTATCTGGATATCTATCACCAAATATCTGATATGTTCTTGACAAAACTTTGTTACATTCGCCATAGATAATAAACAAAAATTTAAATAATCTTCGTGCATACAATGTAATCGTCCCGGTATAATTATTGATAATAATCAAAAAGTAAGTAGGTACTTGTGACATTTTTGTAGAACTTGATTGTTTACTAACGTCGTCATGGACAACTAAGAATAAATGAACGTAAAAGCCGTAGGGTAGCATTTTTGCAAAAGAAAAATGAGAAATTGCCAATATCTCGAAAAATACAAATTTGCGGAATAGACAACCTCATACAAAGTTACACTTATTTTCAATGCGATAAAATTATAAAAATACGGGGTTTCCATTTCAAAAAATTGCCTTTTGACTGTTTCTTCAATTTAATTTTTATTTTCCTTTTTTGATCATCCTGTATTAATAATTATCGAAATATCATACAAATTATACTAAAGTAAGTCATCTTTTGCAAGGAAACTAACCCAAATTATCCCAACTAGGGAACTAACCCAATAATTATCGAAATATCATACAAATTCTATTAAAGTAAATCCTCTTTTGCAAGGAAACTAACCCAAATTAAATAAATAATAAAGACTTCCTTATAGGAAAAATTGGTAGTGGTAAGTAGTTTTGGCCTGCAAACGTTATTCTTGACATAAAATTTGAAATATGTCAAAAACAGTTCGACTTGGGTATAGGATATTATACATGGAATGTGTTTAGAATTTGACGTAGAATCTCTAAATTAAATAATATATAGGGTGTCCTATTTAAAATAAGCAATTTATAATATACATAATTTATATTAAATATATATTACTTATAACACTTCCAGTAAAGGCCGAAGTACCACCATTTTAAAAATATTTTAGCTGAATTGCCCATTGACACATAAGCCAAATTTTCAAAATTTTCCAACGGCTATTTTTTACCGAATTATCGATCGCCGAAGTTCGTCGTGGGTCACGTTATAGTACTGCCCGAATTGACTATTTTATTCCAGTTAACTAAAGAAGCAACAACTTATTCTGAGTTAAGGACGCAAAATTCCATAAATTAATAAATTTATCATAAAAAATACTTAGTTAACTTCCCTACTATAAAAAAATACTTTTGTAACATTCCAAACTTTTAAAGAACAACACACAATTATTATTAATAAAACACTTTAAAGATATCAATAGTTTATTTTCGACTTACTTAAGAATATCTTACTAAATCGTAAGGTACAGGGTATTCGTGTATATTTTGACCCCTACCTACAGGGGTTATTAAGAAAGTTAGAAAAAAATTTAAATACAAAAGTTATTTGGTTTTTCACGTGTTATCTTTTAGCTAGGTTGAAAAAAAAATTGCATGTCGAAAACTTAGGAAAACCAATTGAACATAATATTTTTGTTGATATGGGGTGTCCCATTATTGAACACAATGAGACACCCTGTATAATTTTACACGCTTGGGTAAACATTCTTTTCCTGATTTCAAAAATATATATTTTGTTGACATTTTCACTGGCAGTTTTCGAAATATTCGACACCGAATACCATAAAAAAATACAAAAAATACAAAGAATTAAAAAAATTTAACACTAAAAACTAACAGTAATAAAAAATATTTAACGATTTTCGATGTAACCTCCTTAGTTATTTAAACATTTTCTAATATTTTCATTTTTTAATATTTTTTTTATAATTTATTGTAGACATTAAATATTAAATATTTCGAAAACTGTCAGTGCAAACATCAACAAAATATATATTTTTGAAATCAGAGAACACATTTTTTCCCAGGCGTCTAAAATTATACAGGGTGTCCCATTTAAAAATATTATGTTCAATTGGTTTCTTCAAATTTACGACATGCAATTTTTTTCGACCTATCCAAAAGATAATACGTGAAAAACCAAACAACTTTTGTATTTAAACTTTTTTTCTAACTTTCTTAATAACCCCTGTAGGTAGGGGTCAAAATACTCCCTGTACATTCGAGCCTTTATTTGTATTATCAGAAACTCATACTATTTTTGCATAATTATCCTTTCCTTTCTTCGATGGGGTAACATAGTTATTTACATTACATTTAATAGCTATTAGGGGGGGGGGGGACCGGGGGCGAAATACCAATGTCAATGCTAAGGTTAGTGATAATATTGATTCAACTCAGATATATCATCCAATAAGTAGGAATGAAAAATGACTTAACAAGAACCGCGTGGTTCAAGGCAACACCTCTAAAAATTACAGTTAAAAGGCCTCACCGAGACGAACAAACGCCTAACAAAGAGTTCCTCTTCGTCTAGACTAGCTATTCATGGTATATTCTTAAATCTCTTTCAGTGCGGTTATATAAACATGATGCCGGTGTCAGAAATGTCAGAATATCAAATATTACAATCAATGCCTTCAAGAAATTAATATTATAGCGTCCCTGCGCGCACTTTATAAACATATCTCCGCTATCCGATACAAGATAAGATGTCACTCTTGACGTGACATGTAGTTAGAAGTCATTTTTTCTAAACACAAAACATACCGGAGCAAGAGGATCTATACAGTTGAAGTGGGTCTATTATATAGTTAATTTTCGAGATGTACGAGATAATATTAATGCCTTTAAAGGATATTGTGTTTTAGGGAAGGGAGACTGGAGCAACGTACGTCTAGTCAGTCAACCTGTCACTTTTATAATTTTTATGGTAGGTAACAACTTGAAATTTACACTTATACAGAGTTTAGTAGATGTATCTCTAATAGTAAGAAATTAGAATTGAAGAATAGAACATTTTAAATTCCCAAAAATTTCAGATCGGGTTGTCAACAGTTTTTTTTTCAAGATTTACAGCTTCCTGCATAGATAAATTTGGTTCTTAATATAAAACTAGTCATTCGTAACTCTTTTGCATGAATAATTTACAATTTTCTCTTTGGCATTGATTGCATTCACTGACGTAGTTTTCCTGTAACACTATACTGCGCGCGCGTTTCACCAACCAAGTTGGCATCATCTGGAGACGATGGGCGAAACGCGCGTCGAGTGCAGTATAGTGTTTTGGTGTTGGTTGGAAAACTACGTCAGTGATATCTTCACATCAAAGATTCCAACCCCCTTCAAGATTGATTGCATTGATGAATAATATATTATTCTATAATTATTATTTGACTAGAAACGGCGTCAGTACCACGAAACAAATATACTGTTTATTATTCGGTTGTCACTAAGTGTCAAATACGATAACTTATAGCGTGAACATGTTAGTGTTTTCGTTAAGTAAGAAAATGGAAGGAGTCCAATAAATACTCAAATGAAGACAAATTTGATATCTTGACCATTTAGAGGCTCTAAAGGCCACGTTTCCACCTCAGGAACGACTTACATTGATTAGCTCTAATCACCATTCAGTGCTGGAACGAGGGAAACCTGGAAAACCTCATTAGTTAAGAGGACAGTCAAACATAACGGTTAATCTCTACAACACCAAGCAGACAGTCTTCCCTGCCAAGGCATGAACGTCAGGATGATTGCTAACCCATCCCTACGAAGTCCTTAATATACGACTAGATAATTTAATTAAAAATTTTCCCTGGGTTAAGTGATAGACACACTAAACTCTGCGTCACCGACTCGGCAATGGTTGCCTAAATCACTGTGGAAAATTGTTGGAAAAATTGCTACACTTTTTACATCAATGCATTAGGCTTAAAAAGAAAGGCATACGGTTCGTAATGTTACTCCTTTCAGGGTTCTAAAGATAAGCGAGGCTTTTATACAACAGTACAAATCTTTATTTAGAACTTCAGACACAATACTACACTTCTTGTAAAATATTTAAATAATTACACACCTAAAACACTTCGAAAATCGTACTTATTTGACTTAAGTATTGCTTTTTATCTTGATCGCTGCCTGATTAAAACTGACTTATTCGCCGGTACGCCGCGGGCTTTATATAGGTAAACTAGGGTTCTAGATCTTCGTAGAAATTTCCATAGAATACTCACGAATAATCCGAATACCAGGCCAGTTCAAAAACTAATCGACAGCCAAGTTATACGAGGGATATTCGATGAGTACCGCTGGTGACATCCAGGAAATGTGGGCAAAAGGGCCTACCTCCCTTATTTGAAGGCCTAGAGGGTTGAGACTTGGCCCTCGGGGGGTTGTCCCTGGCACCCCAGAGGCGGCGTTGCCAAATTATGCACAATTTTCCTAGGGCTGGGGGAAAAGTAGATTTGGCAACGCCACATCCGGGCACTGTGTCAACAGTAAATATAGTTTACGAACCGTGAGATATATCTACATGTCAATTCGTTTTTCATGATGAAACTGGATCTTTTAAAATGGTATTATTGGTAGTCATTATACAGCTTCCAATAAAAGCTGTATATTGGTACTTCATGCTGGTTGGGCTATAAGATTTTTTCCTCATGCGAAACTGGTATATACTTTCTTCCAAAAAACGGTATTTGTCTGGTTCTTGTTTGACAAAATTAAAAGATAGTGGACTGTATCGAAGTTTTAATGAAGGCAAAATTTTAAATATGCCGCAGTACGGCTAATGACAACGATATTCTTATCATGTCGTCACATGACATGGACTAACTGATCATTCGATAATATACAAATTTTAATTCGTTTGATGGGAGTGGACCTGATAAAATTTGCCACCTCTGGCATTCCAATTATTTTATTGAGCTACTTGAATAAATCTCACTTAACTTGAATGTAACAAATGTAATGTAATTAATTATTTCAATAAGACATTCGTCAGTTATATATCCTGGTTATGTTACTATTAAAAATGTACCGTTATCGCAATTCATATATTTATCATTTTTTCTAATTAAGGTAGTGTTCTTGAGATAAGTGAGTAGGCAATTAATTAAATGCAAAAGGGTATTGCCGTAAGACTAACTTTAATTTAATTGATGCATTAATGGAATTAAATGCATTAATGGAAAAAATATCTTCAATAATTTATTATCCACAATAAGTATGTTTTTGACTTTCTATCGATAGATACCTAGTTCCAAAATGTGAAATCAAAATTATATTAACACTACTACTATAGAAAGTACTAATGTTATTTTATGTAAATTTAATAACATTTGTTATCTTATGTGGTTAAAATGTGTGGTTCCCCCATCTGTTGATTTTTTAACTATACCTTCTGTCTGTTTGTAACAGTGTGATTCGTGTAAAATGAATGTATTTTTTTAATAGCGATTGACTTTTAAAATTATAGGTGTTCCACTGAGAATTAAATATTTTTACATAACAGGTGATTTTTTTAGTTATACCTACGTAATTAAAAGAACTCAATCTTCCAGTAAATATAATTACATTAGATGATCCCCTAACAAACTCTGGTAAGTTATTGTATTGTGTCATCCCTTTATCATATATATTCTTTTTTGTCTTCATTAGTAAAGTAGGACGTATCTGTAAATGATTTTTTTGCCTTGTGTTATAGCTATGAATGTCGCTTCTGAATTGGATATTTTCAGATAAATACGTTGGCAATAAGTTAGTTAATAATTTATAAAGAAATATCAATGTTCTAAGCTTCACATAGTCTCTAACTCAAAACTAATTTAGAGTTAACTGCATTCTCACTATGTTTATATAATTGTTACATCTTAATATGAATCTCATACACCGATTTTACAGCAACTGAAGTTTACACAAATCAGTCTCATTACACATATAGAAAATTGAAGAATAAATCAAAATGCGGTTTAATAATTGAGTTAAATATAACCTCTCTAGCATATAACGACAAGTTTTTACTTACACGATAAGCAAAATCAATTTCTTTTGAAATATTCTTGCATATATAGTCAACATGCTTTGAAAATGTTAATCCCTGGTCAATAACTACACCTAAATACTTGGGCTTTCTATTTTTTTTAAATTTGTTCCTCCAAATTTAAATCCATTTCTATTTAGAAATGGATTTAAATTGGTAATACTAAGTATTTACTTAGTATTACCAATTATCATATATTTAGATTTTTTTGGATTTACAAGCAGCTTGTTACTGTTCATCCAGTTTTCAATTTTTAACAAGACTTGGTTAATTTTTGAATAGCAGTATCAACAGACGTATCGGAAACATATAACACTGTATCATCGGCAAAAAGATGCATTTTACAACTTTCCAAATCAATAAAAAAAATAAAAAATATCATTTACAAACATAACAAAGAGCAAAGGATCCAATACACTACCTTGGGGCGCTCCACTATTTACTTCAAGTTTTTCAGAAACTACGTCTTCGATTTTAACTATTTGGTAACGTTTTTGCAAATATAATTGGAACCATTTAACTATTACTGTTATTAAGACCAAAATAACATTTTAGTTTACTTAACAGTACTTCCCTGTTAATCAATTCGAACGCTCGTTTAAGGTCCAAAATAAAGATGCAGTTATCTACTGATTTATAGGGTAACTCTAGTTACAAGCGTTTGTATAATAAACTCACAGATTAAAATAATAAATTTCAGTCGTGGAACATTTAAGTAAAGCAAAGAAATATTTGTAAAAGTTTTTATAGAAAATTACCAGGGTCCTTTTTATTTTAATAAATAGATTTGACGTCTTAGACTGTTTTCTTTTCGAATATAAGTTGCTTGCACATTTTTCTGTGGTATACAAATTCAAAATGTTCATTACTCAATCGAATTTTTTTTTTTAATTAGATTTTAAACCTCGGAAAAAAAAACAAAGAAATCCAAAACCGGCGCACAAGTAGGTCATTGAAGCAGTTCACAACGTCCGATCCGTTCGTTGGACAAGAATGTGTTATTTTCAATATTTTGATGATTACTATCAACAATGTTTTTGTTTCAAAAAAGTATACTATTACTCGTCGTGTGGTTATAATTATAACCTGTATAAATATCGCTGCTGATATCAGGTATTCACAAAATTAGTTGTTAGGGGATCCACCCCGTAAGTGTAACGAAATCCAAGATGCAAACGCATTCACATCCAACTGTTCGTTCCATCATCGAAAATAAACCTGCACCCTCAGCAGGAAATGGCTTTTTGCACCGGACGTGTTATTTATACTCAATCAGCACTTTGTTGCTTTTGCTTTTTCGCAGATGCACACGCAATTGCTGCAAATATTTTATTCTGCATCTGAGCACTTCTAAAACACCGACAATTATTGCAGTTCAATACAATGAAGTACCAAAATATTTAAACGCAAACTAGATTTTTTGTAGAAATGAATGCATTATTTATATTTCTTTGCAGATGGAAATGAAAATAATGGCAAAAGTACTGGGCAAGTTAGAATATAAAAAGTTTAAATTTTCTGCTTAGGTGCTTTCACTCAGGGTTTACGGATAAAACAAGTTCCAAGATAGAAGAGGTTTCAGATGCAAAAATGTTTCTATATTAAGAAAATCTCAGAAAATCTCTCTAGAAATCAAGAACAATGGAACAGGCAACAAACCAAACTTCAATATTGGTTTAGACTGTTGTATAGAGTAGAAATTTAAATAATAAACAAACAATATGGGTGCCAAAATTACATATTATTAACAATTTTATGTATAGTATAATTACCGTAATGCAATAATTATGATGTAATGTAAAATGTAATAATTATTTCCGCACGACCATGTATATTAATATTTGTGAATTTAGTGAGACATATTGGGAACGATTACTTAAGTCTATTCACTGTAAACTTGACAGGCATCAATGCGGGGTTGGGTTAAAAGGTTGGGTAGCTCATGGTCGGAGACTCCGAATATTCCCACTACCGGATTATTTCGATTTCGCAGGTACGTGCACTTGCGTATGGAACCGTAAAGTTAATTATAAAATGTATTAAATTATATTTGGATAGGCCTGAGTTTGTTTATGGTAATATTTATGTTGTATACCTAAAGGTGGAATTTTCTATATACGCGTCACACGCGCGCGTCAAATTTCAATACGCGTTTGTGGTTTTTAAAATCAGTTGTGTCATCAAAATAGCTATGCATCAGATTAACTCCTGTTGTTATTAGAAGAACATGATAATGATGAAATGTTATTATCCTTGCATTTAAAGAAAAAATTAAAAGGACCTATGCAAATATCGAGTTAACGAAGGCTAATCGAAAATACTTGTAAAACAAAGAAATGTTTAAATCAATTTTTTCGGCTAAATAAAAGTCAGAGTTCAATTTGGTGCTTGACCTTGAAAATTATGGTGAAAATTTGTCAAAAATGCCTGCAAAGAGAAAATTTGCCCTAGTTGGACAAATTATAGCAGAAGAAAAATTAATGGTGAGATTAAATTACGTTTTATTAAATTTTGGATTACAAAATAATGTTATCTACAATTGTGTAGCTACTCACCCTAAAAATAATTCT
Source organism: Pogonocherus hispidulus (assembly GCA_963924545.1). NCBI lineage: Eukaryota > Metazoa > Arthropoda > Insecta > Coleoptera > Cerambycidae > Pogonocherus > Pogonocherus hispidulus. The sequence continues at coordinate 32,440,095 of OZ004698.1, forward strand.
TCAAATGGCAAGGTAGGTACATCGCTCGCTCTGAAAAGTTTCTGAACATGAGGTTTCAGAAACGTACCGTTCAAATACGTACCGTACCTGTATTATTTTTGAGAAATTTGAAAAGATTTTCCTTCAAGCTCATTCAATTCTTGCTGGTTTTGTAGCTATTTACACACCAAAACACTACAAATCCTCAAAAAACAATTAAAACAATAATAATAATAATAATAATAATAATAATAATAATAATAATAATAATAATAATAATATCTCTACCCCTCATTCTAATCACAAGGATTAGCCCGAAAGTCAAACTTCTGTGGAAGGGGAGGGGGGGGGGAAAGCGGCGGCATACTATTATTTCGCGGGCCGCATTTGCGTCTCAGGAACGACACGTTGGTAGGCTCTAACCACCATTCAACGCTGGAATGAGGGAAACCTGGAAAACCTCATTAGTTAGTGGGACAGTCAAACAGCAACTGATTTTAATCTCTCACATTAACACCAAGTTGACATTCTTCCCATCCTAGACCATCGCCAGGATGGTTGTCAACTCATCCCTGCGAACAAGCCTTGATCTACGAGTAAACAATTTAATGAAAAATTGTTTGTTGGAATGGGGATTCGAACCCACGACCTCGGGGTTGAGCGATCGAGACACTAAACTCTGATCGCCCAATGTCTGTCAAAACGCATGCATCAATCGAAACATTCAATTATTTATCATAAAACCACTCTAAATGCATTTGCTACGCGCGTCTGTCAAATATAGAAAATCCCTCCTTAAAGATTTGTGTCCTCTCCAAATATACAAATATTTATATACAAAACAAATCCTGTGAAACATAATTTTCGATGCCAAAAAGCAAGAGGATTATAAAAGACATAAAGCTTTTAAAATTTTAAAGCTGTCTATGATCGTTTTCACAATTTTCAATTTATAGATCTAGGTTATTAAAACAGGTTAGAAGATAATGATAAAAACATTTTACAAGAAAATATTAAAAATATTAGAATGTCACGATTACACACATATATTAGATAGCTTGCTTGAAGTAAAAACTAAATTAACTTATTATTATATAAGTACCTATTATTCGAAGACAGATATAGAGATACAGTAAATAATTACGCACTTGACGGCTCATAAACACCTTATAATTAAATGTTCAACAAGATTTAATCCTCGACGCTAGGTGCATAATCGCAAAGGTGGTCCCCTCTTGCAAAAAACAAATGTGCCAGATAAGTAGCTTCTCAATAGCTTCCTCCTTTGAATTCTCGCACTGCGGGCGAGAGTAGATGATGGTGTGCAAGAGCTGTGGAGATGTCTGGTAGAAATTAAAGCTTAGACGGTTAGATGGTAGATATCTTCAAATGGTAGAGACCAACTGTCACATGATTGACTCGTAATAATTTTAAATTTTCGAATAAAATTTTACCTCAATAAAGAAGATATATAGCCTATTGGTTTAATTTAAATATGAAATATAATCGAGAGTGTTAAAATGTTTTAAATGTTTAAAATACCTACCTTCTTTAATTATTTCCCATTAAATTATAAACGCTATCAAAATTAACCACTTAAACCTCTATTCTTATATTTTCAGAAATATAGGAACACTTGCAAACTATTTTCTGAACTTAGTTAGAACTGTAATTCTTCTCGATTGCAATGAATGGTCGGAAATTCATATAAAAGAATATATGGAGTCACGTAATTATCTATAGTACACTTACAAAGAAAGTACAACCTCTGACGATGGGTGACTAATTTTATGCAATTATTGGGATGTTCAAACACTGACCATTGTTATTTTAGCATGCTCTATCTTATAAATTAATAAGATATAGCAATAATAATAATAATGTTAATAACGCTAAGTGATTAACATTATTTCGTTAGTATATCAGTATTTGACCAATTCTAATTTTGACACATAATTAAAAAATAAAAATGTTTATAGAAACATTTTATTTGTAATATAAAAATGTTACTTGTACGTTTTGTTTGTTCAAAACTATCGACTATTTGAGCGTTTTATCGCTGTAACAAAATGAGTCATTTTCTGAGTTTAAATATTTACAAAGTTAAAAAAATTGATTGATATCATGAAAAACCAGATAAATACTATTAAACAGTTTTGTTTGATAGTATAAGATAAGATAAGATAGTTTGATAGAACAGTGGACGTTTTGGAAAATATTTAATTCCGTTAGATACGATGATGGTAAAGTATAAATTACAAATGGTTTCTAATTTCTAACCGAAAGCCAATTTGTTAACACCATAGAAATTATAAAAAATATAGAATGCTTTTATGGAGATTGAAAATGGGCATCCTAAGGAGAATACGTAACTCTAGTAACTTTGGTTTTCTGTATTGGTAGCTATGGTCGCACTAGCAGCTAACTTCGCATTAGCCGCCGGGCGGGAAATTCGAAAATCAAGTCATTTTACACGTGACATGGATTATTTTCAACCACTTTTTGTCATAATATCCACCCATTCGCAATTTTTAGCTAGTAAGATAGGTGTTATTAGATATTATTAATAATAGAATCATCTTTACCGAAATTATGGACAAATTGAACTTTTAAAGCCGAAATTTGCACCAAATCGTTTTATTTCCAAAGGCGACCATCTCCCTATTAACTAAAAGAATACATTTGTTCGGGGAACACAATAAAACATAAATGAAGGTAATATTTATCAAAAAAAAATAGTCAGAAAAACAAATACACAAACAATTAATACAGACTGACCTAACAGCTGACAAACGTCATACGATCCTAAACACTTGATTTTAAATTCAATCTGCAGTCGGTGTGAAGGTGGTCGACTCAGCACTACCAATGCTTACTGGGTTTTAACCCATGGTGTGGTGCAAAAATTCTCTGAAGTTACGTTTTCTCGTGTTCTGTATAGAGTGTTTATTTTTGGATGTGTCATATAACGGATTTTGGTATTCTATATTTTTTATAATTTCTATGGTTAACACTGGTTTTGCACCATACACTCAATTGCTGTCTGTCATCTTGATCTACTTACGCAATTAATTGCTATAATACTTTTTTCTTTACATTTTATTTTTTGGGATAATTTAACATAACATGTATGTATTACATAAAGACGCAATCCCTTGCTTCGGAATAGATCCTACACTTTAGCTCACTGCATGCATGCAACTCTAATTATTTATGTTCCACATAAATAATTATAAATAATTGCATGAGCTGCAACTGATAAAAACAGTATAAGGCCACAACAATTGAGGTAGTATGATACCTACCTACTTCAACTGCCACTACGCACCATTTATAATTGACAAAAACCAAATCCTGATTCAACGATAGAATTTTTATTTTTTATTAGTCCAGTACCAAACCCAATTAAAATGTATTGATCCAACTGAATGTTGAGAACAAGTTGCTGCATCAATTTCAGAATAATTAGATTCTGAAATTGATAATGCTATGCCTACATAATGCTTATCTTATTTGAGAATTTCGAATTGCTTCTTGACATCGGGTAGTATAGTGTCGCTACCATTATACGAAGTGCTCCCACCACGATATTCATATGAGGTACTACGGCCGAACGGCCTTCAAGAATGGCAAAGCAACAGGTTGTGTGGGTCGAAAGCCCAGGGCAGAGCACCGCCGACTTACTGGCTCCAAAAGGTCCAGGCTAAAGTAACTTATTGTTTCTTATATAGGCCAGTGATGGCCTATATAAGCGATACGGAATACCTACTTTATTCCGAAATGTATGAATCATCTTAAATCACGAAGATTAAATTAGTTGCAACGAAAAAGACCTCCAAACCATTTTTGTTCTAGAAAATTTGTGGAAAAAGATGCTAAGATTCGACAATTTAGCTTAGTGATCACTCTTGATTTATTATTTTAATGGCATCTGTTAACACTGTGGCGTTATAGGGTGATGGATCGTTGATGGAATCTTTACTGTAGGGCAGAAGTGCTCAAAATGTATATCAGAGGAGTAATATGTTAGATAAAAATTAGCCTAACAAAAAACCATTAACATCATATTACTATAACCTTATTAGTTTCGGGAAACTTTAACAGTTTGCCTTGATACTACACTTTGAATATTTAATTTGATTACTTCTGTTTTCCTGTTTTTTTATTATTTTACAACCGGCGTAATCCCAAAAAAAACTACAATGATTCATGAAAATGCACTACAAATAAGTTACAGCTAGATATTATTTACTATAACCTATTAGTCTTCTACCCAATACCACGTGTATTGGGTATTGATCGGTTAATCGGATTTTATTGGAAAATCGTTTAAGGGTCAGCTCACTGTAGAGTTGACAGACATGAATTCGGGGTCGGGTTGAGAGGTTGGGTAGCCGATGGGTGAAGACTTACATATTCCCCCTACCTAATTATTTAGATTTCGGAGGTGCACGTAAAGCCGAATTAAAAAGGCACATGGAAAAAAAGTTTGCCCTTATTGCAACGGTACCGGATTTGTCTTATAATTGCAACAAAATTTCTTTTTAATGTTATAAATTACATATCACCGGGAAGATTAAAAGATAAACTAGATCCCTATAGTAGCAAATTTTTGTTTGATACATGTATTTTAGAGAAAATAATTTTTGAAAATACGCTATTTTACTACAAGATTGTTTGCCTGGAATTTTAAAAATAAAAAGAATTACAAAAAATTACTACAATAGGGATTTAGATTATTGTTTTATCTTTCAACACTTTTTTACTAAAAGTCGCTATCTTTTATAGTTTCTTTATAATTAGACACGAGACAAACGCCTATTTTGGGCTTATTTCGGACTAGTGAATGGGCTCTTAAGAAAGTTAATGTAGGTTTTCGACAAATTAAACAAATCATTAAATTATCTTGGTGGTACTAAATACCCAACTCTCCCCTATGAATATTATATGCCAAGACCATGCTCAGACTTAAATCACTGAAATAATAACGTAATAAATACGAAGATAACAGTACGTCTCTGATGAATACTAATCGAGTAATTTTCAGAATACTTTATTGGTGGGCGGACAGATCACACTTAGCTAGAATTTCAAATGCTTGTACTACTAGGTACGAATCTGATTTTACATATACACCCATTTACGTAGCATGTACAATTAATGTTACTGTGGAATGACAATGGGCATAAATAACTAGCTTCAGATATCAATCAAATCAAGTCAGCTTTATATAAAACAAAAACGATAATGCTGACTGATTTTATTATTGATGGACAATCCATTGAATGAATAACCCATTATTCTATAAAGGGAAGCCTTTTGCTTTTTGTTAGAAACAAATATTTTTTTGTAGTTATAGTAGGTAGGTACCTATACAGAGTGTCCCACCGGAAATTGCATCGATCAATTATGGAAAAGCTATAATTATGAAAATCTGAAAATTTGGTATAGCATAACAACGTCGATGTGACCAATCAGCTAAAATATTTTCAAGATGGTGACATTTCCGGTTATACCTGAAGTGGATCAACTTACTTATTTTAAATAGGACGACGTCTTCTATATTATTTTATTTTTAGATTCCTAATGCTTGATTCTGAACACATTTCATGTATACAATGTGCTATACCCAAGTCTTACCGTTTTTGACATTTAAAATTTGAATTTAAACGTAATATAATTATTTAAAGTTTTTTATGTCCAATCCCCATATGTGCAGGATAAGTAACTTTTGTTGTAGAATTGATTTAATGAAGGTGATATGTCACAATAAGAATTGATCCCAAAAATAAAACTATGATTCATCTCACATAAACTTTCTTTGTTCGAAGCTAGCTAAGCTTCCCAAATCTTGTATATGCATCAATTTAGACAGTGTCTTCCTTCAGAAGCATAACTTTCGGTCTCTTAAAAATCGGTCTCGCATTATCGGTTTCTAAAAATTGATCTTATAGAATAGAAGAACATCTGATGGAGAAACTAATCTCAAAATAAAATACATCAGAGGTGTGCCACAGATTGTTCGCCTCACAGATCATAAACGTACTAGCGTTATTTTCAAAATGTTAGAGGTTTGAATTCCAAGGAATATAGAAAATAATAACCGCTTCAATTTGTTTCTATTCATTAAATAAATTTTATACCGTTACAATGAAAAGTTCATCTTACGAACTGGCGCATTCGCCAAATTATAAAAATAAAACTGAATTCTTGAAAAATTCAATAAGCTGAAAACTTGTAATATTATGAATAGTAGCTCATGTATTAAGTTCATGACATGACTCAAGCACATTAAGTGAATGAGTATCACCACAGGCTCGTTCATAAATCACCTCACTTAACTTGGCCTGGAAAAAGTATATATTATACCCAGTCACCAAAAGCCAACCATACATGCAATAGTATATTCTAATTCAAAAATAAATTATTGACAGACTTGGGACCAACCCCTATGCAAGAAACAAACCAGCGAAGAACTGAGAAGTGCATAATATGCGAAACATGGTTAATATAATAATATTTTATACAATTTCATTAAACTTTGTACCTATATTTCTGAAAAAACTGCATTATTGGCCATAATTGCATATATTTTTATTATTAACCAACGATTATGAGGTACTGCCTACTTTTGTTACACTTAATGGTATTTATATATGGGGTTTTAAGGATTTTCAGGTATATTAATTGTTAGGGACCAATACTACTACCTACAATGTCATTAAACGCCTCCAATAAAATTTCCCAGTAATTTGTTCTAAATTGCCTCCCAAATCATACGAAAATGAAAAGTTCCCGGTGATGTAGGTGTTTTAGAATTAGAAAAAAAATAGATGCAACTGCAGAAAGGAATGAAGGGTTCAAATCTTTAATGGAAGTATATGAGTATTTTTTACCTTTTGCCTTGGCCTTATGCGTTATCACCAAATTTACAGTATTGTACTAATATATCAGTCGATGTGGAACGAAGCTATTCTATACATAGCCTTAAGTATTTTTACTGAAATAGAAGGCAAACATTTTTATTGGAAAATTTTCAAAGCGTTTAATTTTATACTCCTATATACAGGGTAATCCATTTTTGAACTGGATTTATTCAATAATGTAAAAAGATCTAAATTCAAATCACATCGCCATGTATTCCCGATATATAGCAATTTATGAGAGTTGCCAAACTGTTTGCGAGAATCGTTAGTTTAATAGTAAAAATGGAGCGTTATCATCGCAACGATATCAAGTTGTATTGCAAAATTTTGAACTTCATAACGAAGGTGTAGACTTCCGAAGACTATGGTTTCAGCAGGACGGAGCCACTTCCTGGCCTATGGCAATTCTGCCAAGAATGTTTCCTGGTTGTGTCATTTCAAAATTTGGGGATGTCGCGGATGTCACCGGATCTGTCAGCTTGTGATTTTTTTCTTATGGGGCTATCTAAAGTCAACAGTATTCGCTAAGCGACCTCGAACTTTGGAACAATTGAAGCATAATAATCAAACCGAGATTAACGCAATCCCAATTGAAATGTTGCAGCGAGTGATGCAACATTTTTGTGCTAGACTTCAGGAGTGCCAGCAGCGAGGCGGAGGTCATTTGACTGATTTGATAGTCAGAAAATAAATTACCATGTTTACTTAACAACATTTTGTTTCAGTTTTTGATTAAAGTTTAACCATTAATGAATACCAGTACATAGAAAATAGATGCTTCATTCTGCCTAACTCGTTATTATACTATGTCAAATTAAAATGATGATCTTATAATTATGTTTTGATGTATTTTGATCTCTGTTTCACTTGCATTTTTTAAATGGGATATAGGTACATATTTTCTATAAAATTAGGTTTTTGTGTGATTTTTTAAAGCATTTTTATATGTAAAATAAATGAATATTATTACATATCTAGCCAAATAAATACATGTTATTACATATTTTAACTGAAAACGATGCATGTTTGCACATATTTTGTCTGAAATTAAATGCATACACCTATATATTCTACCCTATAATAATATTTTTTATCGCTGTTTAGTTCTATTTACATAGGTATAGAACACGACAAATACTAAAAAAACTAAAATGTAAGTAATGAGTAATTCAATGAAGGAATGCAAAAAAATAAATGGAGTCATGTGCTCTAAAAGACATGGAGCAAGAATTTCTCTTCTATAGTATAAAACACTTCGACAATCAAATATTTCGTTAAACACCACAAATGGGTTCTGGGCATTGCTTTAAGATCTGTTTGTTCACAGATGATGTGATGACAAGGCACGAAACATATAATCAAAATATGTAGGTATATAAAAACTGTCACACCAGCTTTATCTGATTATTTGAGTGAAAACTTTTGCAAATTTACATTGCAAGTCTTGTTCATTTTACAGACAATGACAAAGTCGAGAACGAGTTCTAGACAATTCGTTTATTTCAAGCACACATGCACTGTTTTGTCAATTTTGTCTTAGTATGCCGGATTCTTCGTATTACTTTTATATTTATGTGTAATTATTGCTTCTCATTCTTCATTTTTTCGCGTTTCTCATTTGTGATTAGTCCTTATGTAGTTTACTCTTCTCTTTAATAAGGTTAAGCTGAAAAGCAGTTTTACTGTTTTCAGTTTTCAGTTTTCAGGTTACCAGTTTTTTCGTTTGTTGCTGTTGTTGATGGTTTCCGATAATTTTCTGGATATAAGGTTTTTTATGAATAAAAACGAGTCGTGAATGAAATGGTCCTGAAATTTTTAGACCACTACAAACATGAAAGCATAAAAAACAAAAATATAAATGACAAAACTTTTTATGAATCTCAAATATTCGTGTTTCCCACGTTCGCTCGTTATTCGACAAATAAACAAATGTGTATCAAAGCGCTCCCCTTTCGGAAAAAGTCATTGGGCGAAAGCCCATGAATTTCGCCTTTTACTTTTCGCCAAAAGCCGAATGTGTGGCGCCAACTTTACTATTATTGATGTACTTCACCAGAGACTCACCTAAAATCAACCGCTTCATAAATATTATGAGAAGCCAGTTTTCGTAGATTCTTTCATCTGAGCAATGTAATGACAATGAACATATTTATGAAAAACAGCTACCTATACATATTAATTTGGTTGCCTATAATAAGCAGCAAACAACTTTTCTAACAAGCGGTATGTTTTTTAATCAACAAATATATAAAGGCATCTATCACATCTAATCTCAGACAGAATGCAATAAACTCTAATGACACCATGCCTGTAGATAATTTTTTCATCATTGTTTTATTATAATCGCTAGCGACTCGGATGTGTGGTCTATCGAAGACATTTTGAATGCCAATAAATGTATGATATCCCTTGTTAGACAACTTACGGATACTCATTATGAACACCTACATGATTTTGTAACTGTTAAATATATTTTATTTCACTTTAAATCATTTCGCAGGCAAGCAGTATCCTAAAATATGTACGTATTAAACATTTTATAAACTACTTGCTTCCGATTTTATCCGCTGATCACTATTTCCATAAAAAATATAATTAAATCTTTATGTATGTCAGTTATATGTGATAGAGGTTAGGTTAGGTTAGGTTAAAAAGTGAGTGGGCCGAAAACCAGACCCTCCACCGCGACCATGTGGTCTATTGTGGCTCACACCTACTTATATTTCACCCAACAGGTCCAGCTTCTTAATGTAGCTGATCACCTTATTGGGTGAGAATTTGTTCAGATCCTCTGGCAGAAGTTGTCCTTTGCCAAATAATGAGTATCTGATCCTTTCCCCAGCGGGGCAGGTGCACAATATGTGTTCTGCCGTTTCATCATCTTCTAAGCATAGGCGGCACTCAGCATCTTCTGCTAGGCCGAATTTGCACAGATGATATTTTAAACGGCAGTGGCCGGTATATAGGCCAATTAGAGTTCGTAGGTGAAACCTGCTTAACTCTAGAAGTTTTTTAGTTCTTGTTTTTGAAGGGTTTATTATAAACGCCTTCTAATGAACTAATCGTGGTAGTTCCTGCCAGTACTGGAGGATTTGCTCCTCAGCCCGGGTCAAGAGCGTTGCTTTGGCAGTACTCGAGGATATGCCAAGCACCGGTTCTGGTCCGACAAATTCAGAAGCAGCACCCTCCCTAGCTAGAGAGTCGGCTGCCTCATTCCCTTCATGGCCAGAATGGCCTGGGACCCAGACCAGAGTTATTCTATTTTTTCTGCTCAATTGAGCAAGTGCCTGCTGGCAGCTCCATACCGTTTTTGAGTTGCAACGGTAGGAACCAAGAGCTTTAAGAGCTGCTTGGCTGTCTGAGAAGATTTTTATCGATTTGCGTGTAAGTTGCCTTTGTTCCAGCCTCTGTACACACAATTCGATGGCATAAATTTCTGCCTGAAATATAGTTGCATAACTGCCAAGGGATGAGGATATTTTCACCGTTGGGTTGCAACTATATACTCCGGCTCCAACTCCCATGGGTGTTTTAGATCCGTCTGTAAACCAACAACTATCTGCCCTTAATAGGTCAGCCTTATTCCGATCCCATTCATCTCTTCCTGGGAAGAGAATGTGAAAGGGCAGTTCCAGGTTGGTCTTTGCAGGCATGACATCTGAAATCATCTCCAGGATACTGTGACTTTCCATGTCATCCAGCAGCCTATTGCGCTCCATGGTGTCAGACTGCGGCATGTTAAAAGCTGCCTGCTTTAGTCTGTATGTTGCCCATCTGGCCTCTCTCTCCAAATATATATGAAGAGGAGGTAGGTCCAGTAGGATTTCCAGATCTGCTGACGGTGTGGAGCTAATTGCTCCAGTTATGGCCAGGCAGGCTTGTCTCTGTAAACCAGAGAGTTTGATTTTGGTCCTTTGTTGTAGTCCTTTGGACCACCAAACTATGGAGCCGTATGCGATCATGGGTCGTATGACCGTCACATACAGCCAATATATTTGTTTGGGTCCAGTGCCCCAAAATTTCCCACAAATTCTTCGACAAGTCCATAAGGACAGTCGTGCCTTGTGGATCATTTTTTCCAGATGGGAGTTCCAATTAAGCGACTTATCCAGTACTACACCCAGATACTTTGCTTCCTCCGCAAATGGAATTATTTCACCAAGTAAGGAGGGAGGTCTTAAGTTGTCCAGCTTTCTTTTCTTGGTAAACGGTACAATTACCGTTTTGTGAGGGTTTACAGACATCTGCTCCCTCTTACACCAACTCAGTACTGTCTCTAGTACCTCTTGGTACTAGATAGTATGTGATAGAGAGTAGCGCATTCCTATATTCACGTACTTTGTTTATTTTCAAACATATTCACCAAATTTGAAGTGAATTTTTGTACTTAGTACCAAAAGTCTGCTACACAATCACTTAAAATAATTCGGTTAAATTGAACACCCGACATTTTATACATACCTACCTATTTCGATAAAGTATTCTTCCATCAAAATCCACTATATACGGATTTCGGTCTATCTTTATAATCCATGGATCAATGTTCGTTTTTTTAATATTTATCATGAGTTTTTACAAAACCATTCATAAAATACTCGGATAAAAATGTACATGATTATGTAAAATTTACTGTACATCATTATCATTAGAATGTCTTTGCGAAAAGACAAAAAATAAGTTTGCTTTGCAAGAGGCATTGGACTGGTGGTAAACAAGCAAAATCAAGTAGATAATGTCCGTAATTTATTTGTGGTGCAACTTAGTTATTATGTTTATAGTGCAGCTGTACGATTCATCGTATTTTTTTCTGGGATTACAAATAATTAAAATAGAAACTAGAAGTATAAAAAATATAATAAAAATAAAAAACGCACATTTTTTTTGTTTTAACCAAATTATACCGGGTGTCAACGGATCTATTAGACAAGCCATAACTTCTAGAGTATTGGATGTATCAAAATGAGATTTGGTATACGTGAATGGTAGAGGAAGAGGAAAGTTTTTGCCTCGGTTTTTACATATTTTTCACGTTTAGGTTACTTCCGGTTTCACCGGAAATGGCTTCAATTTTGAATTTTTAAATGGAACACCCTGTATATTTTTACATATTTGAATTTCTGAGACAATTTTGGACTAGAAAATGACATTTTAAAGTTTTTTAGAGCCATTTTTAATATTGCATCTAGGTGGCCATGATTGAGCGCAAACTAATCTGAAGGCCTTAGATGATGTCAGAAAAATGTAATCGCAAAGTTTTAGTGATTAGTATGGTAGATAGGAATGAGACAAGTTGGCAAAATTACTTTTTTATATCTAACACAATGGCAAACACTTTATATCAAATGGCAACACTTTTTAGACAAGCACTTTTCAAAAAGGGATTTTTTTTGCGAATCCAACGATACTAAATTCATTGTGATTGGATTAAAAATAAGCTCATAAAATACATTTACTTCAGTAAAGTTTTTAATAAATTCGTATACGAGTATTATACTTTAAAAGTTTTAATGTCATTTTCTAGTCCAAAATTATCTCAGAAATTCAAATATGCAAAAATATACAGGGTGTTCCATTTAAAAATACTAAATTGAAACCATTTCCGGTGAAACCGGAAGTAACCTAGTGAAAAATATGCAAAAACTTTCCTCTTCCTCTACCATTTACCTATACCAAATCTCATTTTGATACATCCAATACTCTAGGAGTTATGACTTGTCTAATAGATCAGTTGACACCCGGTATATTTAAATTATTACAAATCTCATAATTATTTTTGTACAAATTTGTACTGTACAAATCGTAGAGAATAGTGAAACACTAGATAGTGAACTCATTTCGCTGACGTGAATAACTTATCATTTTATCATCAGTGGCGGCGAAATCAAAAAATGAATGAGAAACGTCTGTTTGATTATTTCTGTCTAATACTTTGTTATTTGTCTCTTAAAATATCCTCTTTCTTTACCTTTAGAAATTTTTCGAGAAAATCTGAGATGGTGTAAATAATACTAAATTTTTAAAAATCTAATAATAAAACTAAATTCTTTAACCTATTATTGGACTATTATACGAATAAAGATGATTTGATAGTCTCTTTATGAATACAGTGCGAGTTTTTTAAAATCTGACATTAGCCATTTTTTTTATTTAAAGAGATAGACAGATACTCGGACACATACTTCCAAAAGCAAATTTATAGAGGCTGCTCTGATTAAGAAAAATCGAAAAAGACAATTTTTCCAAGGTTCCGGTTGCCGTTACCATTCTAAACAAGTGAAGAGTGCATTTTTTAAAATGAAGTAGCCATTTCTGAGCTGTGAGCGTTTAAAAATAGCAATAATGTTACATGAAGACGCACCAAAAGTAAGTTACAGACATTATAATGTTACTTGCCTTAAAACGTTCGAATTAATAATAAATGTCTAGTCGAACTGAATGACTTATAATAATGTCTAACAAATGTCTAGGTCTAACTGAATTTTGTTCACGATTTACATTTTTATTGTTTTAATTAAACGTTGCAACAACCCTTAACTGGGCAAATTAGATATAAACATTTAAACGCTCATAGCTCAGAAATGGCTACTTCATTTTGAAAAATGCACGCTGCTTCACTTATTGTTTAGAATGGTGATATCTATCGAATTTCGTTTAGAGAATGCGGTGTTGCCATTTAAAATTTTTTTTTTTTTTATTTACTGCCCAAACCGGCAACGATGGAAAATTTTCTTTTTCGATTTTTTAATCAGAACAGCCTCTATGTGACTATCTTCTTAAATAAAAAAATAGCCTGTCAGGTTTTGAAAAAGTGGCATTGTATTCTTAAATATTTCCCAACTTTTTCGGACATTTTTTAGTAAAATGAAAAAATTACAAGATTTGGCCTCATCGTATTTTACAGAAGCTCCACATCTTCTATTATTATAGTCCAACATAATAAAATCATATACATATGCAAGAATGTTACCCAAATAATTATGTATTTATTTCAGTTACCTTCAATAAGTATTTACTTTAAGACACTGATATATTCGAGGATTTCGTATGAGTTAATGTTGATTTAGTTCCTGGCGCCAACTGCACACAATCATTTAAAAAATATGATTTTATGACACAACAGTTGACTCTTGCATTCAAAACAAGATAATAATGGTTACATACTGCTGAAACTTACTTAAAATACAAACACATCATTTCATATTAACTTAATTTTATGGTTGCGAACGACACCTAATTAAATAACGTTAACATTTCTTCAGAATATTCCTTGCAAATGATCTAAATATATCTTAACTAGAAAATAAAGTGAATAAATATGATAAATATGTGGGCATACGAGTGACTGTCTGTTTCTGGATTATTTGTAATACCTAACTGTTCTGAATAGGTAGGTACACATTAAAATATACAAAAGTAAAACATTCAAACTAAACGAAAATATATTACAATGTGTCCCACAATGATAGAACAAAATTAATATTTTTTTCTAGTTGCTTTTAAAAAACGGTGAAACAAGTAAATTAGTATACAGTGTGTTTCAAATTTGACGCAATAATATTGGTATCATGGAAACCGTTAGAGATAGAGACTAGGTTAAATTGGGGCAAAGTTGCTTTTTGGTGACCAATATGCCTCAAAAAAATCAAGACTAACATGATTAGTTTTTGAAATATTTGAAAAAAATATAAAATTTTTAGAAATTCGTTTTTTGTAAAATTTCAGGCCTGTGGCTTGTGTCAAGAGCTATTGAAATAAAAAGGACACTTTCTCATAGCAACTTTTTACATTGTATCGAATGCCGTAAACAATTTTTTACGTTTCGTCTCTTTAGAATCATCAACTTCATTTTTTCTAATATGGCCCCATTAATATTTTTACGTCACTTGTGGACATTTTTGCGGTCGCTGTATACAAGCGGCCAAGACTCCAACTGCTGGACCCAGGATGAGAGTAAGATCTTATGTTTCAGATTTCACCCGGAACAAGCGTAAAGGGCTACGACGCGACTAAAAAAACGTCCTGCAGACCTCCCCTCGAAGGCTCATTTTGAATACCTTTCCCTTACCTCGCACAAAGCTAATGAGGCAGTTGTCTCCTTTATAGCCGTGCCGTGTTCTGGAGAGACAAAATGTTACTTAAAAAGAATGTTCACGGTATTCAATAGATAATTCAATATTTTTGTAAAAAGTTGCTATGAGAAGTTACTTTTTATTTCAATAGTTCTTCAAACAAGCTTGAAATTTAGATTTTTTTCAAATATCTCAAAAACTAATCATGTGTGCCTTGATTGCATCCAATTTGAAACACAATGTATAGAGATTGACACTTTTCTGCAATATTTCCTATTTTTTTGAGCCATGTTTGACGGAGCTATAACTTTACCGACATTTTTTTTATAGGACGTTCTATATTTCATATAGGCTCATAAATAGGCCGTTCTAAAGACTTTTACTTTTTTCGTTATAGCGGTTAAAAAATATAAAAAATCGCGTGAGAAGGAATTAAATAAAACTAATAGTTTTTGTATTAGTACTACTTTTTATTATATAGGGTGTCCCATCGAAAAGTATCACATTTCGTCACCTTATATCTCGAAAACTAAAATAGATATCGGAATGCGGTTTGGACAGAACGACTTAGGATTTTTGTAAGTTTTTTTTTGGCACTGTTGCCAAATCTCCAAATATATTGGTAAATTTTTTATTGAATACTCTCCTCTTTGGAGTAAAATTACTTGCTTATACTAAGTGGAACAACCTGTGTATTTTGCCTTAATGAGAAAGCCTAATCACTCTACTTTTCAAAAAGGTATGCATTGTTTACATTATCTTGAGAATTGGAGCCACAAAATTAAATTAGAAGAACCTACTCTTATTTGGGTTATTACGAATGAAAAAAATACCTCCCTCTTTGTAAAGCTATTTTTAGTTTTTGTACACTTATTTTAAATAAAATACCCTATATAGGGTCATTTTATCATTTTAAAATCTCTGATCAAACTTGATGTGGAACTTGACTGCATTTGCTTTTTAAATGAAAAAAGATAGAAAGAAAAGAATACCTAATTCTTTAATAATCGGTAGGAACGAGTTTTGTTAACAATAACAACGAAGCACAATGACAGTAATAAAAATAACAGATAAAATAATGAAAATAACTGTATAAATAAAAACTACTTGAATAAGTTAGAAAACAATTTGTTTTAAATGTACACCATTTACTTCAGTATACATTTGTGCATCCTTGGTGTAGTAAATGATCCTTCTAATGTGAACAGTTTTATATCTATACTTTAAATATTTGACACAACTGACAATACAGTTTATTATTGTACTTTTGTTTTTCATGGCTACTGTGAAAACGAAGACCTCTTACTTGAACAGTTTGTGAACTGTTCAAGTAAGAGGTGCTCGCATTAAACTGAATTTTGTGGTTCCAATTCTCAAGATAATGTAAACAATGTGTACCTTTTTGAAAAGTAAAGTGATTAGGCTTTCTGATTATGGCAAAATATACAGGGTGTTGCACTTAATATAAGCAAGTAAATTTACTCCAAAGAGGAGAGTATTCAATAAAAAATTTACCAATATATTTGGAGATTTGGCAACAGTGCCAAAAAAACTTACAAAAATCTTAAGTCGTTCTGTCCAAACCGCATCCCGATATCTCTTTTAGTTTTCGAGATATAAGGCGGCGAAATGTGATACTTTCCGATGGGACACCCCGTATTAAGCAATATTTAAATTGGCCCCATTAACTATTGCACAATGCCCAATTTGGTGTTCAAATTCATCAATTATATTTTGAATAATATCTGGAACTGTTCCGAACTTCACTGATGCGATTTTTCTGTCTACGTGTGATACGATACGAATCTAGTGGAGTTAAGTTAGAGAAGCGTAGTGGTTATTCAACCTCTTCTGCGTATCCACTGATTTGGGAAAACTTCATTAAGGTAATTTCTTATATAGAGGCAAAAATGTGGAGGGGCACCATATTGTTGAAACCAGAGATCACTAGTAGGCATATTTTACTCCTTAGGGTTAAAAAAAAATAATTAGAGGGATGGAATCAGCTTAAAACGCAAAAAATCCAAATAGATGTCCCCTGTCACATTGTCCTTAAGGAAATAAGGTACCAGCATGCAATTTCCTATTATTCCACTGATTTGAGAAAACTTCATTAAGGCAATTCCTTACATAGAGGTAAAAATGTGGAGGGGCACCATATTGTTGAAACCAGACATGACTAGCAGGCATATTTTACTCTTTAGGGTTAGAAAAAAATAATTACAGGGCTGGAATCAGCTCAAAACGCAAAAAATCCAAATAAATGTGGTCTGTCAAATTGCCCTTAAGGAAATAAAGTACCAGTATGCGATTTCCTACTATTCCAGCCCAATAATTAACTTTTTGCGGCTGTTGTGTATGTTTTTTTTGCATAACCTAAGTGAGGATTTTCTGGGCTCCAAAACTTAGTATTTTGCCAGTTCACGGTTTCGTTTAAGGAAAAAGTTGCTTCGCCAGATGTGATTTTTTAAGTTGGTTTGTTTTTCAAATAATTTCCTCGCAAAATTGAACCTTCTGTTTGCCATCTGCCCATAGTTCTTGTAAGACGTTAACTTTGTAAGGATGCCACCTTTGAGAGACTCAGAGTTCTGTGAACTGAAGACAAGTTTGAAGTTGGCTGAAGTAGATCGAATGGATGAGCAAGGATTTTCAGTAACGCCGAGCATCATGAGCGAGATATTTGATAGTCATTTTCGCTTACCGTTCGTACCTTCCTGATTCAGGTAAATGTTTTATACTTATGGTTACTTCAAATTTTGTGGATATTTTACTTATTTTGGATACTTATGGTGAAATGTCACATACTTCCTGTCGACTACGGATTTTAGCTCTGCATCCAATAATAATTAAAATTTGGATTCCCTGTTTTTCGCTGAAATAGGCAACCATTTTTCAAAATAAATTAAAACAAGGAAATAATTGGTACTAAAATCAATCACGTTATGCAAGGTACTTTGGTGAACTTTATGGATTTATCGAGATGTTTATTTTTTGACTAGATTTTTTTTTTTTTTTTGAGGAAAAAAAGTTCAAAGTAAGTGCGGTACGAAAAAGATTAATACATACAGTAGGTTCGTTTTTAAAGTACAGAAGATGCCATGAACCAATTAATGCGACATAAAAGATAGACAGTGTTAAACATTTTTTAACGGCTATAGGACAAAAAAAAAAGTAGGACTAACCTTATACCGCCGATTCGTTTAAGCCGCGTGCACATTTATTTGAGCACGAATGCGCATGAGACAAGGCGAGGTCGTCCCGAATGCCTCGTGTTGTGAAAAAATCCTCCCGCACGAGGATGCACACAAGTTCTATGATGCACACAATGATCTAGTGTTTTTCGTCAAGGCAACATGGATGAAAAATTATTATTTGTGGCTGAGGCTGTGCAGCGAACAGCTCGAGTTGCCTCAGGCTTGTTTGCCGCGCCTCAGACCGACGTCCACATTGTCTGCCTCGTGCGGCCTCGGCTTGCCTCATTTACATTCCTGTTTAGATGTGCACGCGGCTTTAGAACTACTGTCTATTTATACTATAAAATATAGAGCGTTCTATTTAAAAAAATGTCGGTAATGACCGTATTGAGTAAAGATCCATAAGGATACGTTTAGATAGCTTCATCAAACATGACTCAAAAGATAGGAAATATTTCAACTGAAATATATTGCCATATAAGTGGCAAATTCTTATATTAATTGACCTGTTTCAACTTTTTTGTAAAAAAAAAATTACTAATTTATTTTACCTAATACTGGAAGAAGCCAGTAGGATTTCTGGATAAACGATTTTTATGTATGTATCTGTATTATTAGTTCTTTATCTTATTGTAAATAATGCATACCTACATAGGTATATTGTATATTATAAAAAATATCACCAAATCTCTCGAGATAAATAAATACGAGATCTGTATAATTATAGGTTGTATAATTAATATAATTATTAATATATATTAATGTAATTAATGTAATGTGTAATTATCTGTATATTATATCCTGTACCTATATACGGCAAAATTATGTCCCGTGAGATGTTCAAAGAAATATTTATATCATTTAAAATTATCATTTTAATTTTTAAATTAACCATTTTCTTAGACCAAACTGAACAAATTATTCCTCAACAGAATATAACAAACGAGACTCCATTTGTCCTCTTTTAGATAACTTATCTCCATATTATTAAATGGATGAATGTTCACCCGCCTCACTCGGACCCAGGCTGCAAGGCCTCCCCATCGAGAAATATCAGGTAAGCGCCACGCAGAGGTGTTACATTAATTATAAAATCTGACGCTTTGTGGCTCCAGACAAGATTTCGTGGTTGTTTTTTATGTTACTTTTCCACTCGCTGCACAATAAGCCCGATACTTGACCGACCGCTTAAAAAATACATATTATAAACGCCAAGTCATAAAACGTTTCTCTTTCAACGGCCAAGAGACCTTTATGACATGCTGAAATTGAGCCTTTTGGGATTTTAGGGCCGTTATGATTTGTGGTACAGTACATTAATGTATTTTTCCACGGTCCGGAGTAGAAATCAGTTTCTATGACATCAAAATTGAAACAGAAGTAGTCGATTATTCCCAAGGGAGTATAATGCTCCCAAGGGAGTTTACATTATGGAGAATGTTTTTCATGCAAAAAAAGAGGTAACATTGAAATTATTTATTGACATTTAAATTAAATGTAACATTTGTACAATTTTCAAAATTAATATTAGAAGGAATATTACTTTCGCTTACATTTAAAGTTTTTGTGATTGCGCTAGTGGTGGTACCTACTAAAACGTGATTAGCAATTTTGGTCTTATTTTCAATGGAGTTCTCGACATAACCCTCAGCGACTGTCGTTGATTTCCAAGCAGCATGACGCTTTATTGTCGTGATATCCACACCAGCATCTGCCAGTAATGTCGCTGAAGATCTTTGTAAGCAGTGACCAGTATAACATGCAGCATCAGGTAATTTTAAATACGAAGCTACTAACTAGGAATTTTTCCGATGGTATTCTTGCCAACTGGCTGCGAACTCATTTTCCTGCTTTGTAGTACAAAAAAAGGCGCTTATGCTTGACGTGGGGAGAACGAAGGGACAGGTATTTTCGATACAATTCAAGCATATTTCCCACATCGGTAACCACAAAGGTTCGTGGAATCTTTGTCTTAGTGTTTGGAATTTTTACAATCAAGGATGAGCCTACATCCTCAATATCATCTACAGTTAAATTGACTAGTTCATCAGTTCGACAAGCTCCGGCAATCCCCAGAATTAATACAACCTATAAAAAATCAAAATACTAAATAATTGAAATACCTAACAACAAAAGTAATCTTACCTTAATCATTAAGAATTATTTGTCATCTGCAGTTGATAGAAAACGGTCGATTTCACCCTTTGTCAATATTTTCGATTTTTTCGCTTGATATCCGTCATCGGTTCTTTTCAAAAATGCGATCAGTTTGGGGAATTTGCTTATATCTATGTTGTCGTAAATTATCAAGCATGACTTAACGATAGAATATTGCGCCCATAATGTGGAAGACTTGTAATTCTTTGCATTTTCACTGAAGTATGCCAACAAAACATTCTCGCTCTATACTTGAATATTTTTCTCGGCGCACCACGTTTTGAACCGATTGTAAGCTATATCGTATAAAGATCTTGACTTCGTAGGTAACAAATTGCTTATTGCAATATTTGCAGCCTCCACAATCTCTTCCGACTCACAATTATTCATTGTGCACTAAACAAACTGTAAACTAAACCAAACTAACATCTTAATTTGACAATTCTTTTTGTTTGTTTATTTTGTAGTTACGACAATAACTCAACGACTACTAAATAAATGCTCAAATCCGAACACAATAATTCTGGTGCTACTTACTTCATAATAACAAAATATGTGTTTTTAAGTTAATGAGACCGTGGAAAAAATAGTATATACCATTCGGGAGAAATGCTATTTTGTCCTCGGTGCATTGTAGCCCTCTGGCTTCGCCCTCGGGCTTCAAATTGCACCTCTGCCAAAATAACGCATTTCTGTCCCTTATAGTATAATATACTATTCTATTTATATCTTTCTTATATAGGAATTAAGCCAAAAAGTTAACTAAGATATAGATTATTAATAAAATTATCAAATATTGTGCATTAATAAAGTTTCTAATTTTCCTCTTACCTGTTATTGAAATAATAGGTTTAGGAAAATTAAATACTTTATTGAACCCTAATATTTGATAATTTCATTAATAATTTATCTCTTAGTGAACTTTTTGGCTTAGTTCCTATATAAAGAAAAATATAAATACTTAAATAAGCTAATTAATAAATATTAAAAATATACTATAAAAAAAAATGAATTTCTATTTAAATTCTTCAACATGAAATAAATAAATAATCTTTAGTAATCCTTTAGACATATATAAATGTTTAGAACGTTGCATGTGCATGTGTGTTGGCTGTGCAACGTTGTCAATATAGGGTGAAAGCTCATGTTTAAATGTGAGGATTTTGAATTCAGTAAGTATTACCTAAATTAAATTTAAAAATGTATAACCAATTACTTCCCTTTTATTTACAAATGAAAATAAAATCATGGAGGCTGTGTTAAATTCATTGCTGCGTCAAAAATGTTTCCAACTAAAATAAAAAAAAATATACCATAATTTAAAGACATTTATTTTATACATAGGTACCTTTATTATTACAATATTGATATGAAGCTGGGATTTTTGTTAAATCCATACTTATGCAACACGCTCAGAATACATTCATTTTTATTTTTCACCGAAAAATATGTATACCTATTTACATAGTTATACATAAATATTATAGTTACGTATAAACATATGTATTTTTTATTTTCATATTGCAGATCCCTACCTACGGATGAAGAGCAAATTTGTAACTTATGACCGAGCTTATGACATGGTAGGTACCTGGTACCTGGACATAAATGACACCCTTATAATGGGGTTTTCAATAAGAATGATATGATTTTGAAACGATATGGTAACCATGGTAATAAAGTTATACCTGTCACTAGTTGTCATTTATGTTCAGCATACTCCCCCTTAACTTAACTTAATCTATGGTATACTCTAACAATTTATTGTGGCTAAATACGCACTTCAAGAACATTTGGTTATTATCCAAAGATTTTATGAAAATAGACGTTCTTTTGTGAACACTTATAGCGCACTTCGCGAAAACTTTGGTCCAAATAATCGCCCTTCTTTGCTTGCCATTCGTCGCATCTTTGAGAAATTTTAAAATAATTTTACTCTTCACGATGTAAAAACACCAGCAAGACGTCGACATGCAAGAACTGTTGAGAATATGCTGTAAGAGCTATTGTTGCGGAGGATCCAAATTTATCAATTCCTCGTCGTGCTCAAGAGTTAGGGCTTAAAAATACGACAACTTGGCGGATTTTGCAAAAAGACCTGAATTTACACCCGTATAAGATTGCTTTGACCCAAGAACAAGCCACTGGACCAACGTCCGTGCCGAGAATTTGCTGTTTGGAGTTTAGAACAACTTGAAAGGGATCCTAATTTTGCGAAAAAAATTATCTTTTCAGATGAAGCTCATTTTTGCTTAAGTGGATATGTTAACAAGCAAAACTGTCGTTTTTGGTGTGAAAACAATCCACAACATATTCACGAGAAGCTTTTGTACCCGACAAAGGTAACTGTATGGTGTGATTTATGGCAGGGTGGCATCATCGGACCATTTTTTTACAAAATGAAGTAGGAGATGCAGTTATAGTGAATGGTGAACGATACCGACAGATGTTAAGAAATTTTTTTTGGCCAAATTTAGATGCAGTTGATTTGTTTTGTTCACTGACCTTCTCCAAGAAGGTGTGATTTAATTCCTTTAGATTATTTCTTTTGAGGCTATTTGAAATCTTTGAAATCTAAGGTCTATGCAAACAGACCACAAACACTTGATGCATTAAGATAATGAATAATGAACGCTGTATTCGTCAGATCACGCCCGATTTATTGCACAAAGTCATCGAAATCTGGGTTCGTCGAATTCGCCCATGTAGACAAAGTCGAGGTGGACATTTAAACAATGTTTATTGAAAACATAAATGTTATCGACTGTACTTTAAAATAATATAAAAAATTTGGTTGGATCTGAAATAATTTTATTTTTATTTCATTTTAAAATCATATCGTTTTCACTGAAAACCCTTTTATAATGAGCTAAATCACAATTCTATTCAGTTTATTCTTTTATCTTTTAAAAACACTTATTTTATTAAATTTACCTCTGTACCTATTGCACTATTATTTATATAAAGCTATTATATTCATATTTTATATGTAAATTTACCTGAGTATGTTTAAAATGATGTTGTTGTGAGTCTTTGGAGTGAAGCCTTTCGATAAGTTCAATGGGGTAGGTAAATTAACAATCTGACATTGGCAACACTGAATATGTGTCTTATTTAAGTAAAGTATAAAATGAATAAATACAGTGAGTTACCATTCAAGTATCGAGATCGGGGATTAAACTTCAATTCCATTAAATATTTCATACCGTGTAGTATGAACAATATACAGGATGCCTATTTTTATTTAAGTATGTACAAATCCATAAAACCCTCATTTTTCAAGATAATCGACTGTACTTTAATTTGTTTCAAAGGGCATTAAAAACTGCTTCTTTTGAACCTACTACCGCTTTTAAGACTTGTATGCAGGGCCTGGTGCGTTTTTTATACCACCGAAATTCAATATAACCATTTAGGAATTTACCTAATGTTAGTGTTAATCGGGACCCCTCACTGCCCAAAACCTACATATGCGAAATTTGAACAAAACATATATAGGGACAAATATATATTTTTCTACACAGTATCAAAGTTAAGCAAAATACCGAAAATAAACAAGAACAATTAAAATAAAAAAGTTTTTCATTCTGTTCACTCCATGGTTCACTCACTGTTCATTATATGGAATAAACAAGAACAACAATTAAAATAAAAAAGTTTTTCATTATGTTCACTCCATGGTTCACTCACTGTTCATTATATGGAATCACTTAAATTTAATTTTCTACCCAATGTTTACCCAAGTTGAAATATGACGAAAATCCCTGATCAGTTTTCCTCTAATGTAGGTACCTCATAAGATACAATCCCTTACAGAAGTGGTTCCGAAAATGATTTTTATCAAATAACAAGACGATTTTACGAATTTACGAAATTTTGGCCAGATAACTTATTATGCTTAAATATGTAATAGAAAATATTTTAAAAATGGATGGGAGATGTGAGAAAATGGGGTGGTCGAGTGTAAATTTTATTCTAACAAGCATTTTTTATTATTTTTAAAACGAAAATATGAAAATATGAAGATTTCTACTGCAAAAAAGTTCACTGTTTTCAAGTAAAAGTAAAATTGATTTGAAAATTTCACTGCTTGCTCTAAAATACGACTTTATTATTATTATTATTAGAATTATTATTATTCGATATTATTTATGTACAATTTTGGTTATATATAAACTCTCCAACCTAAATTCCAAGTTGACATCTTTTCGTGTTCCCTGCTAAATATATTTTTTAATTATTATTATTTCCTTCTTTCCTATGTCCTGTTTTGTTCTAAGGACGTTTATTTGTAATGCACATTTCGGGGAAGCCAGCCATCGTCTTTATATATAAATTATATGATATATTTATTTAAACAGATATAAAAAATACATTTTTTATTTTTCGTACAGGAGTTGAGAATTGCTGCAACCCGTTTTTTGAATTCGGCAGTTTCTGCACGCCTATATGTACATTCGGTTCTAGTCGGGATTTTGGCTGCTAAGTTTTGGCTGACAACTTCACACCGGATCAGTGTTGCCAGACATGTACGGTAATTACCGTACATGTATGGTAATTTTAACAAATGTACAGTGTACCTACGGTCCGAACTTTAGTACCGTACGCAAAACTACGGTAATAGTCAAATCTAGCAATTTTATAGAAATTAATATGTAAGTGTAATTTCTTTTTCGTAAATTTCAAAATAAATCTTAATTATCACACTGTCATCTAATATCAAGTGGCTAAATCATGTTGGTATACCTTCTAAACCTTCGTGGATAAACCATAAATAAGAATACACTTTTTTAGTTTTTTATTATGGTGCCTGAAATATTTGTTATGTATTATATTCTTTTGTTTTTTTTTGTTGTTGTGCAAGCTCTATTAATAAATTAATTTAATATTTTAATAAAAAAGTAGACCCTTTATTATCTCCTTCTTCCTTGAAGAGAGTGCGGTAATTTTAAAGCAAAAACGGTAATTTTCAATGCGCAAGTCACCGGATTAACAAATGAGACATGAGGCATGAGGCATGAGGCGAGGTATCGTGTGAGTTATTGCCACAGGCCATAGATTACAGAGGGTTGCCACGGGTAGCTTTAAATTAGAAAACGTATTAGGTATATCAGTTATAGCCGTAGATTAGATTTTAACTACGAAATTATCTAACTACACAAAACTTTAATATTGTAATAAAATAATGACTATTAAATTAAAAATAGATACTTGCCATACCTATTAAAAAATAAGTTGGTTGCATATACTTATATAATTATATATATGGTTGGTTGGTAGGTATCTACGTTGTTGTAGGACGCTTCGAGAAGCTATGTTTTATTAGTTTTGGAAGTTATTGTAGTTTAATAAGTAAAGTCAAAGCCAGAATTAAGCAAAGTGGAATGACCTCGCCGATCTGGTAAAATGCGGTGATGCATGGGCGTGCGTATTCTGTTTTACCATTGGGCACATTTCAGTTAATATATACTCGTATACTACGGGGTGTCCCATCGAAAAGTTATCACATTTCGCCGCCTTATATCTCGAAAACTAAAAGAGATATCTGGATGCGGTTTGGACAGAACGACTTAAAATGTAAATAATAAATATAATTTTTGTAAGTTTTTTTTGGCACTGTTGCCAAATTTTCAAATATATTTTGCCATAATCAGGAAGCCTAATCACTTTACTTTTCAAAAAGGTATGCATTGTTTACATGATCTTGAGAATTGGAGCCACAAAATTCAGTTGAATGGGAGCACCTCTTATTTGAACAGTTGGTGAAGCTAGTCTTCGTTTTCACAGTAGCCACGAAAAACAAAAGTACAATAATAAACTGTATTGTTAGTTGTGTCAAATATTTGAAATATAGATATAAAAATGTTCACATTAGAAGGATCACACACTTTTGATCATTTACTACTAACTAAGGATGCACAAATGTATATTGAAGTAAATGGTGGGCAGTTAAAACAAATTGTTTTCTAACTTATTCAAGTACTTTTTATTTATACAGTTATTTTGATTATTTTATCTGTTATTTTTATTACTATCATTGTGCTTTGTTGTTATTGTTAACAAAACTCGTTCCTACCGATTATTAAAGAATTATTCTTTTCTCCCTATCTGTTTTCATTTAAAAAGCAAATGCAGTCAAGTTCCACATCAAGTTTGATCAGAGATTTTAAAATGATAAAATATATAGGGTATTTTATTTAAAATAAGTATACAAAAACTTAAAAATAACTTACAAAGACGGAGGTATTTTTTTCATTCGTAATAACCCAAATAAGAGTACTTCTAACAAATTTAATTTTGTGGCTCCAATTCTCAAGATAATGTAAACGATACATACCTTTTTGAAAAGTAGAGTGATTACGCTTTCTGAATATGGCAAAATACACAGGGTGTTCCATTTAATATAAGCAAGTAATTTTACTCCAAAGAGGAGCGAATTCCATAAAAAATTTACTAATATATTTGGATATTTGGCAACAGTGCCAAAAAAAACTTACAAAAATCCTAAGTCGTTCTGTCCAACCCGCATCCCGATATCTCTTTTAGTTTTTGAGATATAAGGCGACGAAATGTGATACTTTTCGATGGGACACCAAGTATTCTATAGAATACTTCTAGTATATGCACTTCCACTTTTTTAACTAATACAAATACCTAAGTATAAACACTGACACAAAGAATAAATACACTGATAGTTTTACCATAAATTTTTACCGTTAAGAAACGCGCGCGAAATAACCCAACATCACGCCACTGTTTCCCTACTACCTCAAGCGCAGTCGCTTGTTGGTTCCTGATTCGACCAATCAACGTCGTTGAAGCTCAGAGAAAAGAAAGCGTAAATGCAAAAATATGTATGTTAAATAAGGATGAACAGCTTGTCGTCAACTTTACGACTTTCGCAGTTGCCACGTATTCGGAAATTAGTTGATATTATTAAAGTAAAACACAAATTAAACATTGTGCTTGCTTTAATAAAGTACAATAGGGATAAGGGACGTTAAAGACAAGTAAAAAAATGGGTAAATAAGGTAATTAATACGTTTCCTGTTTTAAATAAGAATACTTTAGAAATAAATGTGACAACATAGATCTACTCTTTCTCCGGTCATTGCACTTTGCTTAATTCTGGCTTTGACTTTAGGTATTTTACACAAGTTATAAAATAAAACACAAGCAAGCGGGTCACAAAATTTATTCCCAAAACCCTAAAGCAAAATTATAGAAAATGTGTAGGCCCTTCTAGGTAAGTACACATTCACGATTTCAAATATATTTTGAATAATATATCTTCAGTAACAAATTTTAACAATTCATTATTATAATAATTTTTATGCACTATATAATTACGATGAGTGATATCGACATACTTAATATATAATTAATTGGAGTCACAAAAAACAAGGTACGGTCCATGCCTTTATTAATTTTTTTTTCTGTACACTGTGACATGCAGATGACTTTGACAATGCATTAGATATTAAAATTTGTAGTTTTTAATAATCATCATCATCAATACCAGAACGTGGGGGTTGTTATATATGGGGGTACCACTTACGGAGCTTTCCAAGACAATCGGAGGACCCCCAAAGCAAATTCGCAAGATTCGACAGACAACTATAACCAGTGAGTATAGAAAGAATAAGAGGGTCAGCCCCTAAATAAATTATGAGCTTATAAAATTAACGTCCGCTCAGGGTGCGACATCTCTGAAACAGAAAATTATAATGGGAAGCTCTTCGATTGTTGTCTCCGCTAGGGAGATGCGGCAGTTATGCTAATAATTCAGTGGATCGGTAAACAGATCGTCGAACCGGAGATCGCAACGTTGCCGAATTTAGAAGTCGAATTTAAATTTGGACTTGGATATACTCCCGTACGCGGGATTCTAATAAAAATTTCACAGCGTTTTCTAACGAATTAGAAGCTTATATTTTCTTTCGTAGCCATCGTAATTTAAAAAATTTCCGGAAATTATTTTAACCATCCTAGAGTAAGGTGCATGTTATTACACTTAAAATTTTTTGATATTTATGTATAGATTGACAAATATTATTAAATATAGGTATTATTTTTATATTATTTTGCATGGCAAATATTAAATTTAAAATGATTGCCGAGGAATGGTGTTATGGATAAGGGTTAAGGAATGAATAAAAAGGTAATTTAGATTGAAATATTAATTATATATTAAATAAACAGGAAATCTAGGAAATATAAAACATTTACGGACCTATGGTTCATAGGAACAATCTAGAAAGTTACTTGAATTGGTTTCTATTTTAATAAATGCTTTTGATGATGGAATTAATAGACATAAATATTAATACGTCGTAGTAGGTATGTACATAAAATTAGAGAAGAATTATTAGCAACGACGGCGGACAAATATAGAAACGAATTGTTTAAGAATTGCACTTACCATTTTGGAATTCTAATAGATTATCTAATTAAAATAAAAAATTTTTCGTTTTATGAAATGGTTTTCCGAGGCCAGAAGCAAAACCCGAGGAAAAATACCAAAAAACCACCAAACAAAACAGTAAAACCACAGAGAAAAATTAGAATTTTGTCCACATAAATAATATACCGAGTGACAACAAAATCATTATACATAGAAGGCGTCACTTTATTGCCTTTGAGGTTTCAGAGAAAACCAAATCTGTAACCTCAAAAGCAATAAACCTAGCGTTGAAGTTTAAAAATAATAAATTATGTTTCCCATAACTCCTATATTGCCTAATTAATAAATCCTAGTTTTTCCTATGTTTTTAAGTTCGCCAGTGTTTTATACGTAAATAATGTATTCTTGTTAGACTTTGCTAAAATGAGTAATTACCGAGATATTAATTAGGGCTTACAATTAGTATGCATAAAAATAAAAATTTGTCTAAAGGATGTCTTGAAACAAGTTACTACTTGACCTTCCGATTTTTTAGATCAATTTCAATTCAATTTCAAAAATTGTAATTGGGCATTTTTTATTACAAACAACTTGATTTTATAAACATTTGGTTTAAAATAAAAAATAATGATAATTCTCGAGAACGTAAATAATCATTTATTTTAAAATTCAAAACTTGGATTTACAGAATTGTAATTTGGATTATAAACAACTTTATTTTCTAAACATTTTGTCTTAAATACAAAATAATGGTACTTATACACGGTGTCCCACCGGGAACCGCCTCGATCTACATGGCAAACTGTAATTAGGAAAAAATTGAAAATTGGGCACTGTATCAAAGTCACTGTGGGCAAGCGATCTAACATATTTTCAAGATGGCCGCACTTCCGGTTATACCGGAAGTAGGTGTCAACTTGCTTATTTCAAATGGAACACCCTATATATTATTAGATTTTTGAATTCTACTCAAAATTTTAAATATATCTCATGTAGGATGTCCTATACCTATCTTAAACCGTTTATGAAATATTGACAGGCGAATATTGACATTTTTCAACTTTGACACCCTGCAAAATCTAAACGATTTGAGATCGAACAAAACGGTTTGCACATTCCTATCTTAACTTTTTATAAGCTACCGTTTATGAAATATTGACAGGTGAATATTGACATTTTTCAACTCTGACACCCTGTAAAATCTAAACTGTTTGAGATCGAACAAAACGGTTTGCACATTCCTATCTTAACTTTTTATAAGCTACCGTTTATGAAATATTGACAGGTGAATATTGACATTTTTCAACTCTGACACCCTGTAAAATCTAAACGGTTTGAGATCGAACAAAACGGTTTGCACATTCCTATCTTAACTTTTTATAAGCTATCGTTTGATACCAATTTCAGATTTAACCTAAGAGTACTGAAATTAGTATCAAACGATAGCTTAAGAAAAGTTAAGATAGGAATGTGCAAACCGTTTTGTTCGATCTCAAACCGTTTAGATTTTATAGGGTGTCAAAGTTGAAAAATGTCAATATTCACCTGTCAATATTTCAAAAACGGTTGAAGATAGGTATAGGACATCCTACATGAAATATATTTAAAGTTTTGAGTAGAATTCAAAAATCTAATAATATACAGGATGTTTCATTTGAAATAAGCAAGTTGACACCGACTTCCGGTATAACCGGAAGTGCGGCCATCTTGAAAATATTTTAGATCGCTTGCCCCCAGTGACTTTGGTACACTGCCCAATTTTCAATTTTTTCCTAAATGTAGTTTGCCATATACAGGGTGGGCGAAATTCGAGGCTCACCATTGGGATCTCGGAAACAGTAAGAGATACGGAAACGGTTAAATTGGGGCAACGTTGCGTAATTTTGTGACCAATAATATGCCGTCAAGAAATCCAGAATATCTACATTCGTTTTTGAGTTATTTCAAAAAAACCAAAATTTTGAGTTTTCGTTTTTAATTTTTTTTAGCTTTATTTGAGACGATATCAAAAAACTGACAAGACTTTTTCATTGCCACTTTTTATGCTCTATAACGTGGCAGTACAAAATTTCCGTTACGGCGTTTCGTCCGATCAGGACCATCTTCAACTTTATTTTTTTAAATAGGGACCCATAATGTTTCTTACGAAAAACGATAGGATTTTTTATTCTGATTCCAATGATGTATGATACTTTATAGTTTTAATTATTATTTTTGCTCAAATACTAGGAATAACTTTTAAGACGATCGAATCTAGTATGCTTTGGGCCGATGACATTTGTTATAAAACAATTCTAATTGTCAATACAATTTGACGTTGACGTAAAGAGCTTCGCTTTAAATAATAAGTAATTATGCCGTTTACAAATCAAGAATAATGTGATATGATTGAAATTTATTATAAATGTTACAAAAATTCAACCAGATCTGAACAATAATATTTTGAAACATACCCAGAAAGGCTACAACCACATAGAACGACATTTTCGAAACTGCACAGACAATTGACAGAAAACGGTAGTTTTGAACATAGCAGTATTTACAGGAGAATACAAAATAATAGTCCAAATCATGTTATTGAATGTTCAAATTTGGTTTTATATGGTAAGACAAGTTGTACCGTATAATTAAATTTAAAATAATGATAACAAAGTAAGTAACTATTTAAAAAAATAAAGTTGAAGTTTGTCCTGATCGGACGAAACGCCGTAACGGAAATTTTGTACTGCCACAGCATAAAAAGTGGAAATGAAAAACTCTTGTCAGTTTTTTGATATCGTCTCAAATAAAGCTAAGAAAAATTAAAAACGAACTCAAAATTTTGGTTTTTTTGAAATAACTCAAAAACGAATGTAGATATTCTGGATTTCCTGACGGCATATTATTGGTCACAAAATTACGCAACTTTGCCCCAATTTAACCGTTCTCGTATCTCTTACCGTTTCCGAGATCCCAATAGTCAGCCTCGAATTTCGCCCACCCTGTATAGATCGAGGCGGTTCCCGGTGGGACACCGTGTATATATTTTCTTATAGCGGAGCAATTTTTGATGAAAATTGTGACTTTTTTTGAGAGTTACATATAACCAAATGAAACCAACATAGTTTTGTTTAGTATATTATTGTGCATCAAAAATGGCGATTTACCATATTTTTCATTAGGACCGACATTTTGTATTAAAAAAATATGTATAATTCAGGAAATCTGCGTACATAGTTTCTTTATAAATATCATTCGATATCTAGATAACTACTTGCAGTGACTATATTAGTCACTGCCACTTGGCAAATCGAAACATATTTATTTTTGTTTGAAAGTGGATACTTGACTTGACATACAACATTAAAAATAATATATTGCCAAAAAATACCAAAGTTTTTTTGTAAAAAAAAAATGTTAATGTACGAATTAACATTTCTTGTAGTTAAAATTTCACCAATCGACAAACTTTTTTATTTATGAACATTTTTAAATACAAGCCGGGAATGAAACAAAGGTAATACATTGAAAAAGTTTTTAAAACAAAAAAACTTTCTTTATGCTGTAATATTCTTTCACCGTATTTATCTAGTTTTTTTTAACCGCTACAATAAGTGTTAACCTTGTTTTCTAGGTCTGTAAACAGAATTACTGCCGGGCCTTGTAAAACTATTTTTTCCAAGATTAAACACTCCATGTCGCATTTTATATTTATTATACTTATAATTGAATTACAATAAAACTATAATTTATTGCTCTAAAATAAAAATTGACAATACGACCTTACGAATTGCCAGTAAAAAAATTCGCACACAGAAGGGTATAACCACAGCTTACCATATGGTAAGCTGTGGTATAACTAGATTTAAAATTTTATCACTATCTGAAATATTTTCTTGTTGCTAGCCATAACATTTTTAATTGTGATTGCGCTAAAATCGTGTCGCATCTACTGCTTCTTATTTTGTATAAAGGACGGCTGGGTGACAAACCGCGTGCTGCTTAGATTTAAAAATGATTTATTTTGAAATCAGGGTCTATACAACCTTTTTTTGTTCAAAAAATTTCTTAAAATAAAAAAGTTTCTCGCTTGGTCAAAATTAGGCTGCCTAACAGGTGATTTTTTCAAAAAAACTAATCTATTTTTTGGAGACGTGTATTACATCATAATGACCAATGATCACTTACGTTTCTGCTTTAAAATTAAAAAAAAATACAGTGAAAGCACAAGTATATACTTGTGGTGAAAGCAAATGCATCAGTTAGGTCTATTTTTGTTAATAAAAAGATCTGCCCAATAAAAAAAGTCGTAATTAACCATTCCGTATAGGCAATAACTAATAGCTAATAAATAACTAATAGAATAATACTATTTGTCTGATTTGGTTTTACTAAAGCGACTGTTCGCAAGTTTATTGCTCCATATAGAAAATGTAGCATACTCCACTATTAATTTTTTAAATTTGTTCTGCCGTGCCGTGCCGGTATAGTGTTAGAGTTAAAAAATGATTCTATCGTGTCATTCCGTTTGCACTTTATTGCTAAAATGTAAAACCTATTTTATATCATTCCTTATACCTTAAGAAAGCAAAATCGCCTGGTCGTCAAAAAATCGTGGTGTGCAGGGGGTAGTTAGGGGTGGTTTTCCAAAAATCTGTAAAAATTTTTTTTTGCTTAATTTACATCTACACAACATGTTTAATCATTCCTGAAAGTTTTGTTCTAAAATTTCAAGAGGAAGTATTTTATTTTTAATTTTAAATTATCTGTGCAACACGCTCTTATATCGAGTTGCTTAATATAAAACGCCTCGCGCTGAAACATCGAAATTCCAATATCGTTTACACTAAGATAACTCAAGAATGCTAATTCTAATCAAAAAAACACTTTCTATGAACGTTGTAGATTAAGGATTAAAATGCTTTTTTATTTTTAAAAATCCGACAAATTCCGGTTTATCTGAATATTAAAGCTCTCCTTATGTATTTTGGAGCTTAGACGGTCGCTTTTCGTTTAAAACAGCGGAAGATACACTGTTACTATAGCAACCGTTCTGATAATCTAAGATATTCTAAGAATAGGTATAGTGGCTTTTAGTTTATGTACCTATTTGAGCATTGAGTAGGTATTTGTAAATATCTTTTCAAATTCAATTAAATAAATTAATAACAGTTAAATATTAATAAACAAACATTATTTCAAAAAATAATTTTATTAATTATATACATATATCAATTACAGCATTTAATTATGCCAAAATCCGCGTTAAAATAGTCCAAAGGTAGGATAGTAAAATTGTTTATAGTTAACGCTTAACCTTTTTAATAAAGTCTTTGATAATACATAATGTGTAATAAGATATAATATTGAATACTTGTGAAGTTGTGATATACATATCACAAATATTATGGGTGCTTGTGGAGTCGATATTTCGGAACTCGGAATTTTCTTCACTATCAGATAACATTTTCTGGGAAGCATTTGTGATTTTTAAGTTTTTCTTTACTTTATTTGCACGTGTAATTTGAGCCATATATTTGCAGGACCCAATGCAACAGATTTGTTTTTCTTGCAGGAACATTGTGGTCCGTTGCAATATATAAAAATGTTTACTTAAATTAATAATATACTTATAATAATAATTTCTTTACCTTTTTTACAACTGCAAATATTTAAAGTATGGGTGTTCTCGGATAGCACCTATTGATACTGTGGGTAAACTTGGCACCAGTTTTCTGTCAACAATTTTCTAGCCACAATCTGATACCTACATCTGGCAAGGATGGTCTGGGTATCGTACTGTTTAGCCATATTTTAGTCTGGTAGTATACACGAAGACAATGCTATTTTAAACTGTCTAAAGTTGGAGATAATTGCTGATCGGCTTTGAGGACGCTAAAGATCCCTCTAAGCTCATTTATGCAATGCATATTTTCGTTGTTTGTATAGAATCGCATTACAAACTTTACTTTATTTTAGAAGATTTTAATTTTTAATCAGGGAATCACAAATGATTCCCTGAAAATGTTATCTGCTAGTGAAGAAAATTCCGAGTTCCGAGCTAAATGCTGTAAAATAATTTTGTAAGTATATTAATATTATATTCTTTATTTACCAATTATTATTTGTTTATTTACAGAAATAGATTTTACCACGAAATATCGACTCCACAAGCACCCATAATATTTGTGATATGTATATCACAACTTCACAAGTATTCAATATTAGATCTTATTACACATTATTATCAAAGACTTTATTAAAAAGGTTAAGAGCACCGGGAGCGTAAGCACGTGTACGATTTTCGCCGTTTCATATCGTTCAGATGCCCCACCACTAGAACGCACATAACTGATCCCGAGTACAGTCCGGATAGCAAGCACAAAACGGCTGAATACATATAGGAGAATTAAAAATTAATACTGCATTGGAAATTCGATGCTCTCCTAGAGTTGCAACCAGTATAACTGTGATATTGGTTGTTACTGATATTACTATTAATAATGACTAATAATAAATAATTAATAATAAATAATAGGTGATGAATTCTACTTTGCAGGATATTTTGAAACCTAATGAATGAACCTAAGTGATATTTAGATGGCGAATTGCATTTTTAACATAATCCCTTTTTATAAAATTATAAAGTGGGTACGCAGGCAAATAAGAGAATAAAGAATTTATATTATTTATTTTTGAAATTTTTGATTTGGCATGTAGCCAAGATAATAATAATAATAATAAAAGTAATAATAACAATAATAATAATTTCGCTTATCACATAAAAACACATGCAGTTAAAAATAAATCCATATCTATCGCAATCCGACGAACAGTACGTAGTCGACGAACGGCCAGACTATTAGCGGATTTTTGCATTGCCGTCGCGTGAATGTGTGTTGGGTGTAACAATACATGTAGTTTTCTAATATCAGTTGAAACATTATAAAAAATTTCGACAAAGGAAACACCTGCACTTCGATGGCGGCCTCTTTATTTACGCACTTGTGTCGTTTGTCGGAATTTTTTTTAATGTGTCAGCTGATATTAGAAAGAGTTTACCTACTTTCTATTTTCCGCTACATACCGTCGCGTCCATCCGATTCCGATATACAGGGTGTCCCACCGGGAACCAAATCAATCTATATATCGAAAACTATTCATAGGAAAATTTTGAAAATTTGACAGTATACTAACGTCGATAGCTGCAACTCGCCTAAAATATAGAAATTATATTTAAATATTTTAAAAATTTTTAGGAAATTTGTAATTTCTGGCTAAATCTGAAATTAGTGTCAGACGATAGTTTATGAAAAGGTAAAATAGGAATGTGCAAACTGTTTTGCTTGATCTCCAATCGTCTGGATTTTACAGGGTGTCAACGTTGCAAAATGTCAATATTCACCTGTCAATATTTCAAAAACAGTTGAAGATAGGTATAGGACATCCTACATGAAATATGTTTAGAAATTTACGTAGAATCCAGAAATAAAATAATATACAGGGTGTTACAAAAGTCCGGGCCGCTACTTCAGGAACATATTCAACACATTAAAATAAGAAAAATGTTCAAATACATTTTTTCTCTAAATTGCCTCCTAACGGAGATATGACCATTTGAAGATGGCGCCTCTAAAGTGGTTTTTTTATTACAAAAAGTTAACGGTTAGTCGCAAAGTCATGAAATTGGGCAAGCAGTTAAAGAATTGGATGAGGCATATTCTCATGTAACAGATTTTTTTAAATAAGCAGTAGCGTGGTGTGTAGGGGGGTGCCCGCGATTATTTTTTGCCGTAACTTTTTTGTATTGCAAAGTTTCGACACGAAAGTGCCATAATCGTAAAAAGCAACATTTTTTATACAAAAAAGGTACTCTTTCTCAAAGTCGCTAAAAGTAACCGTTTCCGAGAAAAAAGCGTTTAAATCCTATCCCGTCTTCGAAATTCTAACTAATTTGGATAAGAAAAAATAAGTTGGCCATACAAACTGATCGTAAAGAAAACAATTGTACTTGACAATATCTGCCAGAGATTGACGTTGTGTCACTGATAAAATTTGGTAATTTTGTAATAAAAAAACCACTTTAGAGGCGCCATCTTCAAATGGTCATATCTCCGTTAGGAGGCAATTTAGAGAAAAAATGTATTTGAACATTTTTCTTATTTTAATGTGTAGAATATGATCCTGAAGTAGCGGCCCGGACTTTTGTAACACCCTGTATAGTGCATTCCATTGAAAATAGGCAAGTTGACACCTACTTCCAGTATAACCGGAAGTGCCACCACCTTGAAAATATCTTAGACGAGTTGCACCCATCGACATTAGTATACATACTGTAAAATTTTCAAAATTTTCCTATGAATAGTTTTCGGTATATACAGGGTGACCCATTCGTCTGGGATTCCTTTATTTCTCCACTATTACCAACTTTAGAAAAAAATATCTAATACAAAAGTTTTCAGAAATGATAAGGTCTACAATTTAAAATTAGTTACAGATATACAGGGTGTTCATTTCCTTCTAAACGTATAAAAACGTTCTTATTTTAAATGGAACACCCTGTATATTATTAGCTTATTGGATTCCTCATCGCAAGCGCTTTCAGTCCATATAACATTTGTTATAGCTAAACTTTATAGTTACCGAGATATTTAATATTTTGTGTAAAAAATGACAAATGCAGACTTTTGTGAAAATAATAGTATCTTCCTTGGTTTTTACATTTCGATAATAAATATTGGTATTCGTTTAGTATAAGCCATGGCGAATATATTGCTGTATATAAATGTTTTATAAATTATACAGGGTGTTAATAATCTCGTACCACTTCTGGAAAACTGTAAGGGTCAATATCTCGTTTATTTTAAATGGAACACCCTGTATATTTTTAATGGATCAGATACAGAATTGAAAACTCTATCGATCCATATTAGTATGTTATATACCCAAAGATAATAGTTTTCGAGTTATTTTGAAATTTAAAATATTTTACTCTTTGGTTACAAGTAAACATAAATTATGAGCCTAGATGGCTTGGAAAACAATAAATTTTCTGTCAGTTTGATAATAATAATTGTTAAATAACGCGTTGCATGATAGTAGGTATTTTTATAAAATGAATTACAATTTTGTAGAATGAAAAGACATGATGTATGATCTTGGTGAGGCATCCGCAAATTCATTTCTGGCATCACGTTTGTATGCACAGAAATATCCAGATCGCAGGCATCCACGTGGTGAAGCATTTCAAAGGCTTAAAACCAGACTCGATGAAACAGGCAATATATCATATCCTAAAAAGCAACCACCAAAAATAAAACTCACTCAAGACAGGGAATTCGAAATTTAAATTTTTTGAACGGACATTTTCCAAATAGATGGATTGGTCGACGGGGTCAAAGTAAATTGGCCTGCGCGTTCTCCAGACCTTACATATCTGGATTTTTTTCTATGGGGATACGTCAAAGATACAGTATACAGCATGCTTCCGACAACAGCGGACTATATGAAAGAAAGAATTAGACATTGCTTCCGAAACATTACACCAGATATCCTAAGAAATGTGCAAGTCTCATTTAGAACAAGACTTGAACTGTGCATTCAACAACAGGGTGAACTGTTTGAACATGAAATAAAATAAAATTTGACGAGACTGTTTGTTTAAGCTTACGTTAATCTTTAGAAGAGTTGAGCAAAATCTCATTTATATTAAAAAAATCAAAAATTTATTTTTATTACGTTGTATTGATAACTTTTTAGAATATCATGTTACGTTAGTAATTTATGTGAATAAATTTGAAAAAATATATATTAAAAGAGTTTGATTTAAATCATGATTTTAATTATGATCTAATTTCACTTGATAATGAAAATTTATTGTTTTCCAAGCCATCTAGGCTCATAATTTATGTTTACTTGTAACCAAAGAGTAAAATATTTTAAATTTCAAAATAACTCGAAAACTATTACCTTTGGGTATATAACTTGAGTGAAGTTACCCATAAAAGTTAGCCATAGAAATTACTATATGTAGCGGTGAAATAAAAATAATTCTAGTGCCGTTCCCGGTCCCGGACAAGTCATTCTGACTATATAGGACGACAAAGGGCACTTCCTTTGACCACCCAGCATATTTTTTTTTCAAAATTTCCAATAATTAATTGTTTACAGACTTCGCCATAGAAATTGATATCTCGATCGGTACAATAAAAAAATTCTAGTGCCGCCCCCGGTCCCGGACAAGTCGTTCTGAGTATATAAGACAACAAATTGCACTTCCCTTGACCACCCACCATAATTTTTTTTTCAAAATTTCCCATAAATAATTGTTCACAGAGTTAGCCATAGAAATTACTATACTGGTCGATAAAATAAAAAAAATTGTAGTGCCGCTCCCGGTCCCGGACAAGTCGTTCCAACAATATAGGACGATAAAGGGCACTTCCCTTGACCACCCAGTATAATTTTTTTTTCAAAATTTCTCATCAATAATTGTTCACAGACTTAGCCATAGAAATTACTTTACTTGTCGATAAAATAAAAAAAATTCCAGTGCCGCTCCCGGTCCCGGACAAGTCCTTCCAACTATATAGGACAATAAAGGGCACTTCCTTTGACCACCCAGCGTAATTTTTTTTTCAAAATTTCGCATAAATAATTGTTCACAGACTTAGCCATAGAAATTACTATATTGATCGGTAAAATAAAAAAATTCTAGTCCCGCCCCCGGTCCCGGACAAGTCGTTCCGACTATATAGGACGACAAAGGGCACTTCCCTTGACCACCCAGCATGATTTTTTTTTCAAAATTTCCCATAATTAATTGTTTATAGACTTAGCCATAGAAATTGGTATCTCGATCAGAACAATAAAAAAAATTCTACTGCCGCCCCCGGTCCCGGACAAGTAATTCTGACTATATAGGACGATAAAGAGCACCTCCTTTGACCACCCAGCATAATATTTTTTTCAAAATTTCCCATAATTAATTGTTTACAGACTTAGCCATAGAAATTGATATCTCGATCGGGACAATAAAAAAATTCTAGTGCCGCCCCCGGTCCCGGACAAGTCGTTCTGACTATATAGGACAACAAAGGGCACTTCCCTTGACCACCCACTATAATTTTTTTTTCAAAATTTCCCATAAATAATTGTTCACAGAGCTAGCCATAGAAATTACTATACTGGTCGATAAAATAAAAAAAATTGTAGTGCCGCTCCCGGTCCCGGACAAGTCGTTCCAACAATATAGGACGATAAAGGGCACTTCCCTTGACCGCCCAGCATAATTTTTTTTTCAAAATTTCTCATCAATAATTGTTCACAGACTTAGCCATAAAAATTACTTTACTGGTCGATAAAATAAAAAAAATTCCAGTGCCGCTCCCGGTCCCGGACAAGTCCTTCCAACTATATAGGACAATAAAGGGCACTTCCTTTGACCACCCAGCGTAATTTTTTTTTCAAAATTTCGCATAAATAATTGTTCACAGACTTAGCCATTGAAATTACTATATTGATCGGTAAAATAAAAAAATTGTAGTCCCGCCCCCAGTCCCGGACAAGTCGTTCTGACTATATAGGACGACAAAGGGCACTTCCCTTGACCTCCCAGCATGATTTTTTTTTCAAAATTTCCCATAATTAATTGTTTATAGACTTAGCCATAGAAATTGATATCTCGATCGGAACAATAAAACAATTCTAGTGCCGCCCCCGGTCCCGGACAAGTCATTCTGACTATACAGGACGACAATGGGCACTTCCCTTGACCACCTAGCATAATTTTTTTTTCAAAATTTCAGAATGACTTGTCCGGGACCGGGGGCGGCAGTAGAATTTTTTTTATTGTTCCGATCGAGATATCAATTTCTATGGCTAAGTCTATAAACAATTAATTATGGGAAATTTTGAAAAAAAAATCATGCTGGGAGGTCAAGGGAAGTGCCCTTTGTCGTCCTATATAGTCAGAACGACTTGTCCGGGACTGGGGGCGGGGCTACAATTTTTTGTATTGAACCGATCGAGATATCAATTTCTATGGCTAAGTCTGTAAACAATTAATTATGGGAAATTTTGAAAGAAATATTATGCTGGGTGGTCAAAGGAAGTGCTTATTATCGTCCTATATAGTCAGAATGACTTATTCGGGACCGGGGGCGGCAGTAGAATTTTTTTTATTGTTCCGATCGAGGTATCAATTTCTATGGCTAAGTCTATAAACAATTAATTATGGGAAATTTTGAAAAAAAAGTCATGCTGGGTGGTCAAGGGAAGTGCCCTTTGTCGTCCTATATACTCAGAACGACTTGTCCGGGACCGGGGGCG
The DNA here is from genome assembly GCA_963924545.1 of Pogonocherus hispidulus. NCBI lineage: Eukaryota > Metazoa > Arthropoda > Insecta > Coleoptera > Cerambycidae > Pogonocherus > Pogonocherus hispidulus. The sequence continues at coordinate 32,481,133 of OZ004698.1, forward strand.
GCAGTAGAATTTTTTTTATTGTTCCGATCGAGATATCAATTTCTATGGCTAAGTCTATAAACAATTAATTATGGGAAATTTTGAAAAAAAAATCATGCTGGGTGGTCAAGGGAAGTGCCCTTTGTTCGTCCTATATACTCAGAACGACTTGTCCGGGACCGGGAGCGGCACTACAATTTTTTTTATTGTATCGACCGATATAGTAATTTCTATGGCTAAGTCTGTGAACAATTATTTATGGGAAATTTTGAAAAAAAAATACGCTGGGTGGTCAAGGGAAGTGCCCTTTATTGTCCTATACAGTTGGAAAGACTTGTCCGGGACCGGGAGCGGCACTAGAATTTTTTTTATTTTATCGACCAGTATAGTAATTTCTATGGCTAACTCTGTGAACAATTATTTATGAGAAATTTTGAAAAAAAAATTATGCTGGGTGGTCAAGGGAAGTGCCCTTTGTCGTCTTATATAGTCAGAACGACTTGTCCGGGACCGGGAGCGGCACTAGAATTTTTTTTATTGTACCGATCAAGATATCAATTTCTATGGCCAAGTCTGTAAACAATTAATTATGGGAAATTTTGAAAAAAAAATATGCTGGGTGGTCAAGGGAAGTGCCCTGTGTCGTCCTATATAGTCAGAATGACTTGTCCGGGACCGGGAACGGCACTAGAATTATTTTTATTTCACCGCTACAGATAGTAATTTCTATGGCTAACTTTTATGGGTAACTTCACTCAAGTGGGTATATAACATACTAATATGGATCGATAGAGTTTTCAATTCTATATCTGATCCATTAAAAATATACAGGGTGTTCCATTTAAAATAAACGAGATATTGGCCCTTACAGTTTTCCAAAAGTGGTACGAGATTATTAACACCCTGTATAATTTATAAAACATTTATATACAGCAATATATTCGCCATGGCTTATATTAAACGAATACCAATATTTATTATCGAAATGTAAAAACCAAGGAAGATACTATTATTTTCACAAAAGTCTGCATTTGTCATTTTTTACACAAAATATTAAATATCTCGGTAACGCTCCAGCACTCCTAGGTAGGTATACGTATACGATACGAGTATGTTTGATTGCTCCACTGACTGTACTGGTCTCGGGAATACGCGGCACAGCTCGGCTGCACTATGTAATAAACTCTGGCGATTATTTACGTCCAAATATTGGTTTCGTAATTCAATTGTAACTATTACATTTCTTAACGAAAAACATTGAAATTTAGAGTGTTTATGGACAAAAGGTTTCCCTAGAGAACGACTAGAAAACATTTTCGAAAATCCTTTTCTAACGGAAGGTATAGCCATTTGAAAAGAGCCATTTTGAGCCGTCTTTACTATTTTTTTTAGAAAAATTGGTGAACAAAATTGAAAATGTTTTCTAGTCGATCTATAGATAGAATGTTGTATTTTCAGGTAAAAAAAATTCGGATAAAAAATATTAAAAATGAAGGCGGTGGGGTTGAAGTAAAACGCCGTTTTTCACAGGCTGTATGGCCCGGTTGCGGTAGCCTTAAGTGTTAATTTTAAACAATTTTACTATCCTACCTTTGGACTATTTTAACGCGGATTTTAGCATAATTAAATGCTGTAATTGATAATTGATACCTAGGTATAATTAATAAAATTATTTTTTGAAATAATGTTTATTAATATTTAACTGTTATTAATTTATTTAATTGAATTTGAAAAGATATTTACAAATACCTACTCAATACTCAAATAGGTACATAAACTAAAAGCCACTATATTCTTATAATATCTTAGATTATCAGAACGGTTGCTATAGTAACAGTATATCTTCCGCTGTTTTAAACGAAAAGCGACCGTCTAAGCTCCACAATACATAAGGAGAACTTTAACATTCAGATAAACCGCAGACCACGCGATTTTCAACCATCCTCGCATCTCCACCGTCGAAGCGCGGTGATAACGACATGCTTTGGCAGTTTACAGTTTTTTGACGAAACTATTTGTCGGATTTTTAAAAATTAAAAAGCATTTTAATCCTTGATCTTTAATCTACAACGTTCATAGAAAGTGCTTTTTTGATTAGAATTAGCATTCTTGAGTTAGCTTAGTGTAAACGATATTGCAATTTCGATGTTTTAGCGCGAGGCGTTTTATATTAAGAAACTCCATATAAGAGCGTGTTGCACAGATAATTTAAAATTAAAAATAAAATACTTCCTCTTGGAATTTTAGAACAAAACTTTCAGGAATGATTAAACATGTTGTGTAGATGTAAATTAAGCAAAAAAAAATGTTTACAATTTTTTGGAAAACCACCCCTAACTACCCCCTGCACACCACGATTTTTTGACGACCAGGCGATTTTGCTTTCTGAAGGCATAATAGTGGAGTAAAAACCAGGGAAAAAGTCGCTTCCTTCTCGAAAAAAAATTTTTTAAGGTATAACCACATGAAACCTATACAGGATCATTGGTTGGGTCCTTGTGCATGTGAAATGACTAATTACGACATCTTTAGGGGGGTCAGACATTTTTTATCCCCAAAAATGTCAATAATTTGTCAAAATGTTATATTTATGTTTTTTAAGACATACCACGCGATAACTTCGAAACTAATTAACTTATAAACATGAGGTTTTTTTTAATCGATTGAGGACATATAGGCGGTCATAACTATACTAATTTAAGTCCCCTGGTTAGCGTATTTTTTCTTGGAGAATGGAGTAAACTCGAAATTTTACTTTTATTGCTGCATGATTTTCGGTAAGCGAGAAACTTTTTTATTTCAAGGAATTTTGCCATAGTATCTGCGTATGAATTAAAGAAAAAATATTGAAAAAGTTTCTAGAACAAGAACCAACCTTCTGTGACAAACAGTTTTCGAGTTATGGCCATTTAAAATTAATAACACAGGGGCGCGCTGCGCCGCGCGACGTGCATTTCGAAGACGCTCTCAAATTATCGCACCGTACCGCGCTCTCGATGTGTTTTGAAGGCCCGCTTGGGTGATCTCCTGACCAATATAAAATATCCAAAAAGAATTTTGTATTAAAAAAATAATTTAAAGTTCTAGTATAATATATATTTTCTAATTTCATATGATTCGATAAATATTTTCTATCAGGAACACAAATTTGCATTGTATTTACATTCATATTTTTAATATAAAGTTAAAATACGAATTACAAAAAAAAGGACAGAAATTTAAAAAAATTAGAATTTTCTAGACTCCGAATCTGACGAACTGAGGTCTTCGTTTTGTGGTCTGTTACTATATAATGGGTGGTATGAATAAAAACGAAGTACCTGCTACTACTACAAGTATTAGTATATTCTACATTACTTTAAAACGAAGTAGATACTACATTTCAAAGTACTCCCTTCTATTTTTCCGGAAATGCTAAAAATAATAGCATTCTTCTAAACGTTATAATTACTTTAATACTTTTTACTAGTAAATACTTCCATTTTAACAACAACTGAAATATTTTCTCCGTCATTAGCGAAGTTGATATCATGGCAGCCTCATCGTGCGTGCTACAAAGTGATTACTTTAAAAATGGTTCAAATACATAGAAATAAAATGTATACTGCAAGAAGACACTACGACGCTGATACCATATACCGTCAAATATTTAGGTAAACAATTAAGTACCATCAATTTAAAATGTTTTATGTTTATATTTTTCATCTAGGTTTAGTAGGGTAAACGTTACTTTCTCGTTACTCGTTACTCTTCTATCACACTTCCTTCATCCGAAGACATCTTAAAGGATTGTTGATGTTATAAATACATACAAAACTGAAACTGTCTCCCAAAAACTTTTAAACATGTATATCTCGTTAGCCAGGGCCTGGCGCACGGCGTATGTGTGACGGAATTAAGTACAAGTACACATTTCAAAGAATGTATTTTAAAGTAGATATTACATAGAATATACTAATACTTGTAGTAGTAGTAGCAACTACTTCGTTTTTATCCATACCACAAATTACATATTTACATTCGTCACAACATTTTAATCCTTGGGCTAAAAACGTGCACCTATTATGGTTGCAATTTTTGTCAATCCGATGTTCCGACAGAAATTGCAACAATAATAAGTGCACGCATTTAGCACAAAGATTAAGATGTTGCGGCGAATGTAAATATGCAATTTATTTGTGGTATGGATAAAAACGAAGTACTTGCTACTACTACTACAAGTATTAGTATATTCTACGTAATATCTACTTTAAAACGAAGGATTTACTAATTTCCGGTAGTATCTACTTTACTTGACATAGAACATGCTTCACCACAAAGTATAATATACTCCATTACGAAGTATCTACTTAACAAGTGTAGTACATTCTTTGAAATGTGTAGTACTTACTTCCGTCACACATACGCCGTGCGCCAGGCCCTGGGTAACGAGATAGACATGTTTAAAAGTTTTTGGGAAACAGTTTCAGTTTTGTATGTATTTATAACATCAGCAGTCCTTTAAGATGTCTTCGGATGAAGGCAGTGTGATAGAAGAGTAACGAGTAACGAGAAAGTAACGTTTTCCCTACTAAACCTAGATGAAAAATATAAACATAAAACATTTTAAATTGATGATACTTAATTGTTTACCTAAATATTTGACGGTATATGGTATCAGCGTCGTAGTGTCTTCTTGCAGTATAAATTTTATTTCTATGTATTTGAACCATTTTTAAAGTACTCACTTTGTAGCACGCACGATGAGGCTGCTATGATATCAACTTCGCTAATGACGGAGAAAATATTTCAGTTGTTGTTAAAATGGAAGTACTTACCAGTAAAAAGTATTAAAGTAATTATAATGTTTAGAAGAATGCTATTATTTTTAGCATTTCCGGAAAAATAGAAGGGAGTACTTTGAAATGTAGTATCTACTTCGTTTTAAAGTAATGTAGAATATACTAATACTGGTAGTAGTAGCAGGTACTTCGTTTTTATTTATACCACCCATTATATAGTAACAGACCACAAAACTAAGACCTCAGTTCGTCAGATTCGGAGTCTAGAAAATTCTAATTTTTTTAAATTTCTGTCCTTTTTTTGTAATTCGTATTTTAACTTTATATTAAAAATATGAATGTAAATACAATGCAAATTTGTGTTCCTGATAGAAAATATTTATCGAATCATATGAAATTAGAAAATATATATTATACTAGAACTTTAAATTATTTTTTTAATACAAAATTCTTTTTGGATATTTTATATTGGTCAGGAGATCACCTAAGCGGGTCTTCAAAACACATCGAGAACGCGGTACAGTGCGATAATTTGATAGCGTCTTCGAAATGCACGTCGCGCGGCGCAGCGCGCCCCTGTTTTATTAATTTTAAATGGCCATAACTCGAAAACTGTTTGTCACAGAAGGTTGGTTCATGTTCTAAAAACTTTTTCAATATTTTTTCTTTAATTCATACGCAGATACTATGGCAAAATTCCTTGAAATAAAAAAGTTTCTCGCTTACCGAAAATCATGCAGCAATAAAAGTAAAATTTCGAGTTTACTCCATTCTCCAAGAATAAATACGCTAACTAGGGGACTTAAATTAGTATAGTTATGACCGCCTATATGTCCTCAATCGATTAAAAAAAACCTCATGTTTATAAGTTAATTAGTTTCGAAGTTATCGCGTGGTATGTCTTAAAAAACATAAATATAACATTTTGACAAATTATTGACATTTTTCGGGATAAAAAATGTCTGACCCCCCTAAAGATGTCGTAATTAGTCATTTCAGATGCACAAGGACCCAACCAATGATCCTGTATAGGTTTCATGTGGTTATACCTTTAAAAAATTTTTTGAAACATTTTTCTACCGTTTTTACTCCACTATAAGGAATGATATAAAATAGGTTTTACATTTTAGCAATAAAATGCAAACGAAAATCTTTTCTAGAAGGAATATCTTCGCGTTTAAACTCTACTACGTGCACGTAGTGGCAACACAGCGTTGTCTCAATTTACTTCGTCCGCGCCTTACAGTAAATTGCTTTAGTTTAACGCGAGTTGTGTGAAAATTCAATAGGGCGCAGCACTTCCTGAGCTAGAAGTTTTGAAACTTGTCGATTTTGCACTGGTACGTGGAAGTAGGCTTCGCTGACCGTCTTATTCTTTCTATAGTCACTGCTATAACACAGTCACAGTACACAGCCAACTAGACTGTGATCTAACCGATTCAGATTATGCTTTCAATAAATAGTTTTTTGGGTACCTAATTCGTGAGCTATATTATTCGAATATATTAATCATAATTATAAAACGTCCCTATTTGATAATATGTATCTACCTATACCTATTTGATATATTTTTAATGACTCCGATCTATAATCTGAACTTCAGAAATTCGTCGTATTTATAAAAAATGTGTTTGATAAACTATTAACTTTATAGTTATCACAAGTATGTACCCAAAAATAAATAAAAATATAAACATTTTCAGGGCCTGCTGTCAAAATTAAGCAGAAAATGACGCATATGATGATAACATAACCAATTAATTTAATAATTCCACTTACATGTTTGAACGAAGCTCGATGCAGATGAATGGTTCAAAAAGAAAACACTTTTCACTCCCGATTCCCGGGAATCAGCCATTATTAAACACAAATTTTAACCACTTTTCATTAGAAATCGGGCAAATACACCATTCGATCACCGTCTAAATCAAGGAAACCAGATTTTATAACTGAATGCGCGCGCCATCTAGTAACTACTTATTGCATTGTTAGAACTACATTTTATAGCGGAATACATTGCACGAAGGCTTTCATTTCAACAGTGTTCCCAACCGTAGTAGAATTTCGCGATATTTTGAGACAGATATTTTTGTCTTTCTAAATTAGTAAATCTAGGAGGAGTTGCTGAGTCAAAACATGACGGTTTTATTTAAAAAGTGCCTTCACAATTCAGTTAAAAACATCTAGCTTTGTTGGTTTTCCCTCAAAAAAATAAAAATGAAAATCAGGATATTAAATTTTTTTGCCTTTGTTAAAAAACAAAAATGACAGATCAAATTTTTTTTCAGATTATTGATCAGATTACCATAAAAATGCACAAATTTTTTCGAATTTAACCGATCTTATAAGTAGGCATGCTTGAGGTCGAGAAACGGGCACCCTGTATATCTGTATATATAATGGTACATGTCTACTTTTATTTATATACAAATTCGTAAAACCTTTATCTTTCAAGATAATCGACTGCACTTTTTTTGTTTCAAAGGGCATTAAAAACTATTTTTTATTTAATATCTGATACAATAGCGTTAATTAGGACTCCTCAAAACACCCCATAGCGAAATCCGAACAAAAAATATACTGGGCGTTTCTTTCTACAAGATATTCAAATTAAGAAAATATCGAATTTGAAAGGCTCTAGACGAGTCAAGTGTGCCACGGAATTATATAAAAACAGTTGAATATTATATGGAATCACTTTATAGAGCTACCTGACACGAGACTTAATTTAGCACTGAATTCAGTACCTACTAAAATGGTGCACGCAGATTTAGCGGACTTGGATGCTAGAAATTAGAACATGTTCTAATTTCTTGGACGAAATCAGCGCAATATAGACGCGCTACTGTACATCTATACTGCGCTTATTTCGTCCAAGAAATTGGAACATGTTCTAATTTCTAGCATCCAAGTCCGCTAAATCTGCGCGCGCAATTTGAGTACTGAATTCAGTGCTAAATTAAGTCTCGTGTCAGGTGGCTCTAAAATTTAATTTTCTGCCCAATATTTTTCTCATAATTTTTATTCTTATCTTGATGGCGCACATTAATATTTTTTTATCTACTAAATCTAGTGCAAAATTTAATTTAAAGTGATTTCATATAAAATTCAACTGTTTTGATATTATTCCCTGGCACACTTGACGACTTGACTCGTCTAATTCCTTATATCTCTTAGGGTAATCTCCATTATTATTAGTGATAGACCCATAAAACCTTATATAACTGTGACCTTTTATATGATCTTATAAACCTTATATGATTGTGACTTATGTGACTATATGAAAGTTCTCTCCAAATATGTAAAACAGTTCTGGGTGTTCCATTTAAAATATTAAAGTATAGGTACCTATATCGACGTAGGCTCATTGATTCGCCCTGTAAAAAGTTGAATATATTTAAAACTAGCGTAAAAAGAAAACCGACGTGTCACAATTTTAAGATTATAGTAGATTCATATTGCATAATCTGGTCTGTTAACACTATTTAATAAATATAATTGAATAAATAATTTAATGGAATAATTTAAATACATATTCTTACCATTATTAAATTATTACAATACTCAAAAACTATGGCGATTGGAAGTTTTGGAAGTTTTAAAACAAGACGAATGTTTCAAAACATTTTTCTGATAATGCTATTTCATCACGAAAAGTTTTGTTTTGAAGAAGTAAATATGAAAGTTTTCAAATAAACTTGTTAGATATCATATTAGCTAGCCAAGGGCTAAACAATTAATTAATTATAAATAATTCCACCTTATGGTAATATATATTATGAATATTCTGTAACAATGATAAGTAATACAAAAAGGGATTTTTATTCTATAATTGGATAATCCAGGTTTACAATTACAAGGAAGAAAAAATTAAAAATTTACTTTAAATCATTTAATTATTTTTTAATACCTCTCTAATTGTAATAACATTTTAAACTCAGTGCTTTATTCATTTGAAATATAAATTATTTGAATATAATATATATATATTAAACAATCACAATATTTAGGAAAGGAATGTTACAATAAATTAAATAGATACCTACCTAGTGTTAAAATATATGCCACAAAGTTTTTATCTTATCTCCTAGATTTATTACTAGATACATATTTACATATATTTGTATGAATGAACACAGTTTAGGATCTGTTATATACTAAATATATTCCAAAACAAATTGCTATGAGAAAACAGGCACATACTGTAAAAAGTATCACTTTTTGCTGGAGGGATCTTATTATCATGGAATTCATGATTCTTCCCGATCGACTTAATTCTTCATCGGCTTCTCGTAACTACAAGTGAGGTATGAGTATTCTATTAGGTGATATTTATAAAAAATAATATACACTTACTCTCCCTCGAGATCTTTGGATAGACTCCCTTTGATCTCCTAAATTCTTTAATACTTGTGTTCCAATCTCTTGTGTTTCAACTATAACTCTGTAACCTTCTTCAAGTTTTTTTCCAGTTCTTTCTATTGTTTCAGAGTTATCAAGTAATCTTTGTTTTTGATCAGAAGAAATTCTAACTTCATTTAATTCTTCCGCGCTGTCATATAAAGCACCTTGTTTTATCGATCGAGCTTTAATATAGTCCACCGTCAACCGCTTGAGTTCAGCACGGTAGCAATCCAGTTTAGTTCTACATCTTTGCCTTTTAGATGATTCCACTTCCCTAACCTCAAGTTCCATTTGTTCCAACTACAATTTAAAAAAAAATAATTAATAGGCCTACATACTATCAAATGTTTCTTGCCAATTCTTGAGCTTCCTCGACATGCTTTTCTATGTTAGATATAAGTTGACGACGGTCTTCTAAAAAAAAAACAAATGATGTTAATTTGTGACAGTTGAATAACAAGTAGGTTATCTTATTATACAAAAGAATACATAATGCACAACAAATAAAAGCTTACTGGTTGCCGAAGCTGTTAAAAGCCCTACTTGAGCTGTGATATCTGCTGTAAGAACGGAATATTGTTGTTCATAATTCTCAAAAAGTGAAACCATTTTAGTTTCGATTTTGAGAATGTTAACATCACTATCTCATTATCTCATTGTTATCAGAGATGGCACCACCACCACAGTATATTTGTCATTTGTCAATTCTCCTCAGTCTGACAGATGCGTAGAGCGCATGCTCATCTCTTCCAGAAAATAATTTCTTTTCATTTTTGCTTTTAGAGAGGTTAGTGTAAGAAAATTTAAATCTTTAATCATCCACTGTAAAATATAAATGAATAAATAAAACTCTGGGTAAACTTATACAGATTTCTTTGAAGCACTATATTTATAAGCGTATTTTCAACGTTGAATTTAATTAATGTGTGTTTTTAGGGCAAAATGGTGCAGCGATTAGTTTTTAGACGGCGGTTGTCTTATAACACAAAATCAAACAGACGACACATGTAAGTACATTTTTTTGTTTGTTTCCTATGATGAAAATATTCCCAGTTAAGTATTTCCCAGTTTGATAATAACCTTCGAGCAGAAGAGGTTATATTTCAAGCTTTTTTTGCTGAATTCATGAAATTTTCTGTGAACTAGTATCATAAAAATAAGAAAATTATTTGACACTTCTCCATCCTTTCTTCCAGTTCTGTTAATAGCTAATTTAAAATTTGATATGTTAGCTTTCGTTCTAACTACCTACTGTTCATACCTATCGAAAAATTCAGTAAACCAGCGTTTATTTATTATAATTTCATTGTTTTCATCTAGTTTCTTGAAAAGCTAATACTATTTTATACTATTTAATAATAGAAACTGCTTTATTATGTACCTGCACTTATACATTTTAAATATTTTTGCTGCATTAAACCAGACCCTTAAAATTTATATGAAAAATTACTTATATAATGTAGGTATACTCGTAAAGCTTTACAGTAATCTTTTGATGTTTATGCAGCAGTACTAAATTTGCTTACTTGATGAATACGAACAGTACGAACCGGGTACGAACATTAAGCATTTATGCAGTATTAGCAATACAACTGATACCTATAGATAGGTTACTTCATATCTTCATGGCTTCGAAGAAACAAATTAATTTAAACATCCAGTTTTCATTAAAATTTTCCAATGTTGGCAAAAACTCTTGTTTGAGCAATTTTCGTGACTGCACATTTATTACAATTTAAAAAACTGGCAACTGGGGTCCAGAATCCGATGTATAATTTATGGCATTCTATTAGGATTACTTTCGGTCAATGTAACTAATCACGTTTTCCAGGAAGAATTTCCACTGTAAAAAAGGTTGAGATTTTCTACTGTTCCCAACATATACTTAGGTACTACCTGTTAATTTCAAAGGAATTGTAATAATTTGGAATTTAACGAATCGTTTCCTATAATGCTGGATTATCACCTGTTGTAATTATTTCTAATTCCATATTATTTGTTTAAATAGCTATTTTAATAGTGAATAATTATTGATGAGGAGAAAATAGTGTCAGTTTTTAAAGCACCATACACGATTGTTTAAGAATCTATGGAATGTTGCAACTCAACAAATATAATAACTATCCAAGGAAGATATAATCAAAATAGTGTACCAAGGGATAACAGATCACTTAATTTGAAATTGAATTAAAAAATATTCGGATTCGTGAAATGAAACTGGCAGCCAGTCATACTTATTGGTTGCTATGGTAATATTTGTTTATTATTTCACTAGTGGAATAATTTTATAAATGCCATTTTAGTCACGATTTTTATTAATCATGAGCGAAGCGTAGCGGAGCGAGTGTTTAATAAAATGAGTGAATAAAATGGCGTTATAAAACGAGTTGCATACTATACTTTTTCTACTCTAGCATATATCTAAATAAAAATTTTTGATTTCCACAAAATTACTTCTCTTGTCACACCACGTCAAATTAGTTTGATAGATTGATTAAAAATGACAAAGACAACTATCTTGATTTTTTCAATAATTTCAATCCGTGACTAAAGCGCACGAAGCCACGGCTTGTATGCACGAAGCTACGGCTTGTCAAGGTGTATTTAAAAGATCACTTAGCGTCATGGAAACATATATGAAAAATGGCATTTTAAAGATGGGGAGTAGAAAAAAGTATATTATGAAATTAGTTTATAATGCAACAGATTATGGCATGAGTGAATTTTAGCGCTTGACCGATAGCGAATGCACTAATTTCACGAATGCCATAATCGTGTATTATAAATGAATTTCATACACTATTTTATAGTCGAACTGTGGTTTTAACAGCCAATTTAAGTTTTAAAAACTTAAATTTGTTCTAATTATAAAATTTTCGCATGTGGTTGCTATACCATTGTGCCATAAAGTGGACTTTATGGCACGATTCTTTCACATTACACCATGGGTGCTAGAAAGTGGCAGATTATTAACGATTTTGAGGTCCATAATGACAGCATTATGTTGACAGTCGACTATAAAGATACTTTTTCTACTCCCCATCTTTAAAATGCCATTTTTCATATATGTTTCCATGACGCTAAGTGATCTTTTAAATACACCTTGACAAGCCGTAGCTTCGTGCATACAAGCCGTGGCTTCGTGCGCTTTAGTCACGGATTGAAATTATTGAAAAAATCAAGATAGTTGTCTTTGTCATTTTTAATCAATCTATCAAACTAATTTGACGTGGTGTGACAAGAGAAGTAATTTTGTGGAAATCAAAAATTTTTATTTAGATATATGCTAGAGTAGAAAAAGTATAGTATGCAACTCGTTTTATAACGCCATTTTATTCACTCATTTTATTAAACACTCGCTTCGCTCGTGATTAATAAAAATCGTGACTAAAATGGCATTTATAAAACTTGATACATAATATACTATTATTCAACTAGTGGATAATAGGTTACTTTATATGCTTTATAAGCGTGGATAAAACTCCTATTATAATGTGATTATAATAGGAGGTAAACATATATGATCTACACATTCCCATCTTATCTACAGTTTCTGTACAACTACTTTTTCACTTTACACTTTACAACCACGTGATTTTCTTTACCAAATCGCGACATTTAAGTCTACACTTATTAAACTCAAAGTACATACGCTTCCAACTAGTAATTAACATTTTTGTTTAAACATCCGTTTTAACAAAAATGACAAACCAACATATGTCAACAACAACAATACCTTGGCCGACTTCGCAGCCAGTGAAATTAATTTAAATTAATGGTTTGATTTATACTTGGGGTGTGAAATTTTGTTACCGAACACCACATGAGTGTAAATTATTTCCGGGAATTTTTTTTCGGTCATGAATATTTTAAGAAAATTGTCCCTCGTCACTGCGCGACTCGGTATAATTTTCAAAATATTCGGGACCTCAAAAAAATTTCTGGAAATAATTTAAGCTCTTTTCATATAAGTGATAATTTCACGTCATGAAATCATAATAAATGTCACTGTCAGATTGATTTACTTAAGGTGATTGATAATATTCTTCAAACTAATAAAAATGAATTGTTTTGGTGATATTCCCAAGGAAAAAATCAATGAAATGGTGGATGGCAGCGAACCAACAAACACAGTAATAAGTAAAAAAAGCATTTGGAAACAATTTATGTTTTTTTGTGCGAAAAAAAGAAGGCCAAAACGAAGAGAATTACAAGGTTGTGAAACTAAACGTAAGCAATCTACAAGTTTCTTACCTTTCAATGAATTGAAAAAGGTGATTACTAGTTGTGATGAAGAATCCCCCGAAGGATTTAATTCAAGAAATAATCTCGCCAAATACCGCTTGACCATTAAATTTAACTAGATAATTTTTCACTCGAGCATGTTTTCCTTGCTAAATTATGGAAAACATGCAATCGTCAAAATTATCGGTAATTTTAAAGTTCTGGTTGTCTTACTCTCGATAATTTAAGTTTTTTCACTGATTTACGCTTGATCCATGATTTACTTTTTTAGCTAAATATGTAAAAAAACATTGATTATGTTCTGTTACACATCTTGGTTGCATTATATACTTTTTATAATAATAAGGCCCAATTTCATAATAAAAAATAATTAGCCTGTAACTTGCCGTTCCAACTTGGAAATTATTATTCAGAGAAGTATATCCATGGTATTAAAAACTAATATTAACTATAAAGCTCCTTTAAATTTGATTATGAAACTGTCAATTACCAGTTTCATTCTTAATCTGTTAGTTTACCAATTTAAAATTTCTTAATTTTAAATTTATTAAAATATAGTCACAGCATGAGACTGAGAGCAGGGTTGGAATAAGTCAAGATTTTTACAAAAAATTTATAAAGTCAAACTTTTTTAATTAATTCAGACTTTTATTAAATTAATTCAATTTTGTTTTTCAACTTGGAACCTAAAGTTAAATCTTAAGTTTAGATAAACTATCTATATGAGTACCGGTACTGATCATGACATGAGGATGAACCCAAGCTCTGTTTGGGACTTACGGGATAAAGTGGGGCAAATCAAAACTAATGCATCTGAAAAGATGTGTAAGTAGTTAATGATTAATACTGCTTCATTTCTGATTGGTTTTGTATTAAAATGACTTTATTAAGACTACATACTTCATTGAAACAGTATGATATGTTAAGTTTATACTGTCCATTTTAATTTCCTGTAAAAAAATATTTTACCCCGGTATCCTCCTGCACCAATGTGTCATGTATGTATCAAGTAAAGACTAAAACAAGCACCCTTGCTTACAATGCCGTTCCGGGATTCTCTTTTGATCCTTTAACGTCATGTAAATAATTGATGACATGCAATGTTCGGATTCTTGTTTTGACCATATCAATCGCTATCATGTTACAGGGTTCCAGCCCTAACTTTTGACTGTAGTTGAGGTTTGCATTGATGTGAAATAAATATTTTGGGAAATTTTTATATTTATCTTGCTTCGGCTTTCCAATTTATTTATTTATTTCTTAAGTTAACAACCACCCCTAACAGCCGAGGCCAATTACAGAGTGGAAGTTTTACAAAAAGACAATATATACACTAAAAAAAATAAGTAATATGTATATACTTATATACTTATATATTATAATATATTTATTTCATACAAAGTTTTATTTATTTCAAATTAAAATACAAGTAAAACTTATTTATTTGCAGTGTTCGTACCCCAGGAGGTAAACTAGTCTACCAATACTTGAAAAAACCCAAGAAAATCCCTAGATGTGGGCAGTGCAAAGACAAGCTTCGGGGAATTTTACCTGCTCGTCCTCAGGAGCGTTCTCGTTTGTGTAGACGGAAGAAGACCGTAAAACGTGCTTATGGCGGTGTCTTATGTCACAAGTGTGTTAAGGAAAAGATCGTTAGGGCTTTCCTTATCGAAGAACAAAAAATTGTGGTTAAGGTGCTCAAAGCACAACAGGTTGGAGTTAAGCCTAAGAAATAAGACATATATAATAAATGTATAAATTTTATCCTTGTTTTTTTTTCTCATATTTTAACTATATTTTATAAATACTGAAAGTTTTATTAAATTCACTGTATTAAAGTCATGAGAAAGCAGATAAATTTAAAAAATATTAATACCAATATCGGGTATCTTCATCAATGTTTCGATTTTTTATTTAAAAGTCACATTGTCTAGACTAGACTAGAAAAGGACATTAAAGTAACATTTTCTAGCAAAATAATTTGAAAAGGAATATTAATAGTAACGAATAATTTAGTTTGAGATAAAGTTGTTAGTAGTAAACTGTTGCATTATTTCAAAATATCTGCCAGTAAAACTACAATTGTAAACGTATAGATTCTTATTGGGGTGTCAGTAACTAAAGGAGATAGATAAAAACCTCACATTGCTGAACATTTTTCAATTTGTGTATCTCACCTGCAGATTCTGTTGATTAAAACTGTGATAACCGAACAAAACATGAAAATGGAACACATTGTATTTTATGATTTAGGTAAGATTTAAAAAATCAAGAAAAATTATGTAATTTATAATTTATAAACTGATAGCTAGAAACAAAATTGACTGAAATTGCAGAACAGAAGTAAAGAAGCATTGAAAATAAATCCTATTTGTTTTATTATGTGGAACAAAGATATTTTAATCCACTTACAGATCACTCCTTTGAAAAACATTTATTGCCTACATAGAAATTCATAGGGTTATAAATATTCTCATATATGTATATTTACATGTATTTAATAAAAACATCTGTTTTAGATAATTTAAAAAATCTTAGTTAATATAACCATTTATTATTAATCTCAGTGCAGCTCTTCTTACAGTATAATAATGCATAATTTACATATATTGTCATGTAGTGAAACCTGATGACCTGATTTAGATGTAACGACGTAGAGATCATAGAGTAACTTGTACAATCTGATTTATTGTTTCACAAAATGTATGTTTGGACAAAAATAAAATTGCGCATCTATTTCTTAAAAGTGAATATGAATAGCTTCAAGGCTGTAGACCGTTTTTTAATAATAAAGATATATTTTCCTCTAAACCAATTTAAAATGAAATTAATACAATCCTTTATTACATGTCATGTCAAGCATGGTTGCAAAGTACTTAACAAAACAATATACAGTTTGAGTTTATACTGAAAGTTTCCTTTTATTACTCCATTATTTTTTATATAGAGAGAATATTTTTGATATATGTTTTTGTCCCTTTAACATTTTAAACATATTGGAGAGTATACGATACTGTGGTGTAACACCAGTGTATACAGAGGATAATTCTGTGCCGCGATTTGCTTATTGTAAACGGAACACTATATTTTGGTAATTTTTTGAAAAAGGCCAAAATTTTAAATAGAAAATATGTTAAAAGCCGAGCATTGTATATCAAATAAATGAAAGACAATTTAATTTAATACTGCATAGTTTAAAAGCGCTATTAAATATTACCGTATATAACATATAAAATAGAACACTTGTCCTATTTAAAATTTATTTTAAATACAGAAGGTTTGCAGGTTATGTCCATATGTAAAATGTAGAAATAAATATACAGAGTATTTTATTTAAAACCACTGTATCCTCGTCAATATTTTTAAATGGAACAATTCTATCAAAAAATATTTTCTCTGGTAAATAATGCGTATAGTTTATAGAAGATTATACACCTATTAAAGGAGAATTACGAGATATATAGATAATTACCATAGCATAATGTTCATGTTTCTCGGCCGCTAAATAATATTTGGCACAGGGGTGGACAACAGCCTAGGTGAGATAGTATTCATGCTGTTATAACTTATAAGCCTGTTTTATGTGTCCGAGTTGAATAGACACCTAACATTAAATTTCTCTTACTCCTTTTTTGCCCTTGTTTCAGTAATCTTTATAAAAATGGACATATAACTATATCTTGTTATATTTACATCAATCCATTTCCTATCATTTTATAAAAATCTTGCGAAATCAAATTGCTCATACCTTTATAGGTACTCATTTTAATTGTTATTGATTATTTAATGTCAATCTTCATACTAATTCAGCAATGATTTATATTTATGGTGTGTTCTCATGTTGTTCAACAAAAATTGATTTGACTATTTGGTCGCACGTTTTAACAAATATGAAATCGAAAGTTAGAATTAAAATGGTGAGACATTTAGTTGTTTGTGTGGGTACACTTGTTGTTATTGTTGGAAGGCGGCGTGCTAACCACGCCACCACCTTCTCTTGCGGGTTACCCGCAAGAGACCCGTTCTATACGCATAGGCCAACACTCGTTCTAGGGGAAGGTCTCTAATGTCCTGGGGCAGGAGAAATGCTGCACCCAGATGTTTGTGTCTCTTGACCACGAGGCAGGCACAACAACAGAGGATGTGAATGGAGTTCTCGTCATCGTGTCCATAAAACCTGCACTTTCTAGTGTCACTAAGGCCAATAGTGATAAGGTGCTTGTTGAGATGTCAATGACCTGTCAGCAATCCTGTGACAATCCTTATGCTGTTACGTCTTGGCGCAAGTATTAATCGAGTTGCGTTCTATCAAGGCCCTTTAATTAAGGGCTTGTCGCAGCCCAGTTGACCATTCTTTCTCTGATCTTTCCTTGATCCAGTTGCCAATAATCCTTGTTACATAACTAGGCGGAAGCCCGAGTACTGGTTTGGTCCCTGTAAACTGTACATATTCTTGAGCCTCTTTTAGCCAGTGCATGGGCCTCCTCATTTCCTGTTATGTTGTGATCAGTACCCAGGTCAATTTTACTTGGTTGTTCTGTCCCAATTGGACCAGACCATTAATACACTCTAGGACCGCCCTGGAGGTGATCCTGTAGGAGATCAAGGCATGTAAAGCCGCCTGACTGTCGGTGCATATCTGGATAATATGCTGATTAGAATATCTCTTTTTCAGATTTTCCTGAACACATGCAGAGATAGCAAACACTTCCGCCTGAAAGATGGGTACACTTACTATCTGCAAGTCATTAAATGCAGAATTGAGAATCATTTTATCAGAATGTGCCAAAAAACTCGCAAAACGTATTTGGGTTAGGAAGTCGATCTTGAGAAGAAATAAATTAGGCATTTCAACAATTATTTTAAAAGACCTTGCTGCGAAGCATCTTAAAGGATATAGAAGTCATTCTTATAAATCTAAAAAATGCAACAGAACATTTTCTAACTATTTTACTGCCATTTTAGTTTACTTTCTTTTTACCGCACCAACTGTGGACTAGTCGACTGATAAAAAAACCAAGTTTTTACTTTAATAAAAACCTGTGGTGGGTCATAAGTCGAACAATAAAGTTAGACTGGCTTGAACTTTTGTGTTGAATCTATTTTATTGATTAACTAAAATTGAAACGTGAGATATCACGTTGGTATAACGTGAGGTATAAGGCAGGTGCCAATCTAATTTCAAATTGTTTAAATTTTATGTTTTAGTAATAGCATTAATTGCAGTAGTTTACAAATGGTCCAGCCGAGTGATGAAAAACAATTCTGAGGTTGGCGACCTCATAGCAGTAAGTATTCCTTATAAAGCAAGCTACAATCTTGCAGATTTGCACTGAAAACCATAAGATATGCTTTTTTACATTAGGTTGCCATGTCTTATTAATTTCTATCTAATATTGGTAATAGACGGACAATTAATAATTTAGAATTGATGGTATGGTGTTGGTAACAATGGTAACAAAGAAAACAAATATATATATAAACTATAATTGTTTAAAATTATATAAATATAGCAATATATTTTCGGTAGGTATATTGTAAGTATTTACTGGTTGAATCATTAGAACTAGTTTTCTTATGTGCCATTCTAAAAAAAATCACTAGAATAGTTTTTTCATTCGAACTTATTCTCCTTGCCATAAAGAAGTTGAGCTATAACCTTTCTCTGTTCCGTTCTACCTATTGCTTGATCTCCAATATTTAATCTTTATATTTCAACAAGCCTTAGTCATCTTATTCTTTGTGAATTAATAACAGTTGCATTGATTGGCTCTGTGTATAAATAAGCTATGACTTTATTAAATACTTTATAAATCTGGTTTTCTCTTTACCCATCATTTGTAATGTGTATGTGTATGGGCGTTAAGTGAGGGAATGTTTCACTTAAGGGTACTTACGTCCGAATGAAGTAAAATATTTGACTTGCACAAATTATTTTTTCTTTTTGTTTAAAATCATGCACAAGTATAGTCAACAATTTAGCAAAATATTTATTTTAAGAGAATTTGCATTAACATAATATATAATAAATAAAACGTGATAAATATAATTAACAAGGGAAATAAAGTGCTTGAAACATTATTTTCTTCTTAACTAATCTTATATATTAAAGGCAAGAACTAGGTACATAAAATGTGTATAAAATATATACAGAATGATAAGCTTTCTCAAAATTTTAAGAAATATGTAATTCTTTCAATATTAACTGTATATATTTTATATATCTCATTAGATTCTCTGTATTGTTAATAATACACATCTGAAAGTGAAAAGTTGATAGATATTCAAAAAAACTTAGAACTAAGAAAATCTTTGGGTTTTTAATTTCGACAAATTATAAAGGCATCACCATTAAAAATCATTGTATTAAAGCAAAATACCGGATATACAAATCTGCCCCTTAAGTTTTATAAATAAAAATATATGAAATGGGTATACAATTGTAATTATAATTATAATAAAATGAAAAATATAGCATTTACGTATAATAAACTAATTACAACTAATTACAAGCTTGAAAACATTTGTAACAAATGGATTTGAGCAGAATGAACTGAAAGAATTTTGTGTACTAATAAATTTGCCTATCAACTATCTTATAAAATTAAGAAATTTTTTCTACTGTCTAATAAAAATAAATAAATATGAACCAAAATTACCAATAAGATGGGAATATTTGAGATATGCAATTACTTTTATCTTTTATTAACTTTATAGTATTGCTAAGTTTTTAAAAAGTCTTCTGTTCTACTTTTACTTTTAGAAATTTCGCAAGAATCGGTGCTTTAGTAAAATCTAGTTTTGTTTCTCTATGCGATGATTTAACAAAATCGTCTACGTAAGTCTGCTGTACATGTCATCTAGTTGTGGTTTAAAGTAAGCCTTGAGTTGTGGACGTTTTGATTTCATCGTTGGAGTCAAAAGGCCATTCTGAATACTAAAGTTATCTGGGTGCAAGTATATATCTTTGACCTGCAAAATAAAAATAATGCATTTAAAATTAGAACAGCAGTAATTAGATTAATTAATTGTAAATTTAAATTAAAGATAGAATTGCAGGTTTTTAATTATAGGAAAATGGATACTTGGCTAATTTATAATTTCTCAAATGTAGTAAATGCCCTTGTGCGATATAAGTTTTAATTTAAAAGTAAATCAGATGTGTCCAAACTTTAAACAATCTTTTTTTAAACATTTTGAATGTTCATTATATTGTTAAATTTGTGTAAATTTATTGTAATATCATGTAATACAATGATACCAAGTCTACTTCCATCAATAATAACACCTGCAGTAATTTTATTTAAGAATGTGTCATTATGGAGTTTAAAGGAACACTGCTAAGTACTTAAACTTTTATTACGTTTTATGATGCAATTCTAAAAATTAAATGAACGCAAACAGAGGGACGATTTTGCAGTCTTCCAAAATGTTTCCCTATGCTTTATCGAAAATCATGTGTATAGACAAAAATACCGTGTACTTGCTTGCTACATTTAGTAGTCATATTTAAAAAAAGAAAAATGTCAGACATATCCATGACCAAGCAAGATACTTAAGAACGTGGGAAAGATTTTTTCAGAAGGTGATTTTGTTGAACAAGCGATTCATAAAAAATGGGCCAAAATAAAGAATGTATAACTTCTTTATAAACATAAACATTAAAAATATTTTTCTCAACATTTTTTTCTTGATGCAAATGTTATGTATCACATGTTACTCTAAATACAAAATTCTACTTTGACGACAATTGTACGAAGGTCTAAAAAGGCCTTTCAATTTCTTAGTTCTAACTCTCTTAGAACTAAGAAATTATCAAAACTTTGGCATTGAAGTTGCAAATTAACAAAATTTTTACTTTGAGTTAGAAATTGACCAAATTCTGACCTCAAATATCAGGTGTTATAAAATTACGATTTTTTTTTTCATCCCTTTAGATCTTACAGCAAAGATATAGATAAGTCAATATAAAGAAATACAATGAGTATTACACAAAATAACATACAATAGTATTCAAACTAAAATATAACACAGTTTGCACATACATACACCTCAATAAAATAAATAATTATTTACAAACATAATTTAAAATGTAAAATTTTAAAATCTTTCATCCAAAAATTCTGCAATGTTATAGAAACATTTATCAGATAAAAAGTGTCTAAGTTTACGTTTAAAAACATTTGGATTACTCTCCAATCTTATACGGTCAGGCAGATGATTTAAGAGTTGAATTCCCATATAGACCGGGCTTTTTTCAAAACGACTAGTTGCATGCTTAGGTGGCCTAATAGAGTTAGAGGATCTAGTAAAATGATTATGATAATCGGAATTTCTGCAAAAATTTTGATAGTTACTCTTTACATAGAGAATACATTTGTATATGTAAGCAGAATAGAATGTAAGTATACCATGCCTTTTAAAATGTTCTCTACAGGTTTCTCTGTATTTTAAATTAAAAATTAGTCGTACAATTCTCTTTTGGCAAATGAAAACTCTGGATGCCACCCTCATACTTCCCCACAAAATAATATTATAAGAAATGTGAGAGTACACAATAGCATAAAAATTAATTGACTTGTTGTAAAAATACTCTTCAGTTGTAATATAGCATAGTAGCTATACTGTTTAATTTTTTGCATCCATTATCTATGTTTGTATTCCAACTCATATTGCTGTCAACATACACACCTAAAAATTTTGTATATTCAGACAAATATATGTCTACATCACTAACTAAGATCCCACCACAATCAGGGATTTCAGCCCTGGTGCCAAATTGCATACACGTAGTTTTAGCAGCATTTACAATCAGCGAATTTCTTTCACACCACGTGGTAAATTCTCTGGAGAGAATATTCATTTTTTTAATAAGTTCTTTCGGAGATTCAGCATCAGTTGCCAAAGTGGTATCATCAGCATATAGAATCAAGTGACTTGTACTGACATAATTCGAAAGATCATTAACATATAATAAAAACATTAAAGGGCCAAGTATAGACCCCTGAGGTACATCAGTATCCATATAGTGGGGAACAGATCGCTGACCATCCACCTTTACAACTATTTTTCTGACCTCAAGATAGGAAGCAAGCCATGCCAGAAATGTTCCTCTAAAACCCAAATCCCTTAATTTATTAATCATAATATCTAGAATTACACCTATTCACAAAAAAGATGCAAAAAATAACTTTGCTAATTATCGCCGGATTGCCATTTTAAATAACTTTAGTAAAGTGTTCGAATCTGTTATGCATAATATTATATCAAATCATGTATCTGATATTATTGTACCACAACAACATGGATTCATTCAGGGTAGATCCACAGTATCGAATCTCGTGTGTAAGACTGAATTTATTTCAAAGGTCGTAGATGAGGGAGGTCAGGTAGATGTTATCTACACTGACTTCTCCAAGGCCTTTGATAGACTTGACCATTCTCTTCTAGTCAGCAAGCTTAATGATGTTGGACTATGTCCTGCCTTACTTAAGATGTTCAAATCATATCTTACTGATCATTCACAATTTGTACAGTATCGCGGTTTCAAGTCTGGCACTTTTCATCAATCTTCAGGTGTTCCGCAGGGTTCGATACCGGGACCTCTTCTATTTATAATATTTATTAATGATATCGCCACTGCTCTCGATGTTCAATATTTGCAACAGATGATCTCAAGTTGTACTGTGAAATTTCCTCGAAGTCTGATTGTGACAATCTTGAAAGCAACCTCGTGCTACTTAATAACTGGTGTTGTAATAATAAATTGCCACTCAATGCTAAGAAATGTAAGGTCATATCATTTCATCGTAAAAAAGTACCAATAATTTCTGATTATACAATTGATGGTGATTTGCTAGAAAAACCGGAGATTATGAAAGATCTGGGTATTATTTTTGACCCAGAGCTCAGCTTCATAAACCATATTCAAGCCTGCGTGACTGATGCATATAAAAGTCTTGGGTTCATTTTGCGTAACTCGAAAGATTTTAAAAATATTTCCACACTACGTTTATTGTTTACAACATTTGTTAGATCGAGGCTGGAGTACGGGTCGATTATATGGAGTCCTATATATAACACGCATATTGTTTTGCTAGAACGTGTTCAGAGAAGATTCTTTAAGACGGCACTGTTCTTGTTGGATGGGGTCTATCCTGTCAGAGGGACACCACAAGAGTTGTTTTATGAAATATTCTCATTACATAGTCTTTTGTGTAGACGTAAAATGTTATCGGTTGTTTTTCTTTTTAAACTTGTTCACTATATTGCAAGGTGTGAGTCACTTACGGCAAATATTACATATCGGGTACCTAGAATGAATAGCCGACATAGCAACTTATTTGTCTTGCCATTTGCGCGCACTAATTTACTGATAAAGTCGCCATTATATCAAATGTTAAACAACTACGCTGAAATTGAAGGTTCTTTAGACATCTTATCTTGCAATCTGCAGAATTTAAAAAAAGTGTTTTTAGTGGACTGAGGCATGTTTGGCTCTTTTTGTAATGTTCATATTTTAGGTATTTGTTTTAAATAATTTATCGAATTTTGTACAGGATCAATTTTACTGTTCATTTTATTGTTCATTTTATGCTTGTATGTGATATTTAATTGTTTTTTAATAAGTATTTTTGTTTTTCTTTATATATGTAAATTCTAAATTATGCTCTGCTACTTATCCTGTAATTGGGCTTCAGCTCGTTGGATATTTTATGTAATAAATAAATAAATAAATAAATAAATAAATAAATAAATAATATTAGTTTTACTGAATCGAACGCCTTTGAAAGATCGATTTATTTAAAGGTGGTCGGTGGTATTTAAAGGTGATCGAATTTAAAGGTGGATTTCACTCTGGAGTGCAGTATAGTGTTTTGGTGTTATGCGGAAAACTACGTCAGTGATAAGAATCAACAAAGTAATATGTGCCTGGTAGTATTTATTTTGAATTTGAAATCAAGTATATTATGACTTGTGATTTTGCTAAATTCAATCAAAACAAATTGGAAGCGACACTATTCTGGTTAGAATTAAATCTTATTTGCTTTGAGAAAATATTTTTTTATTAGAAAAGAGTGATAAATTGTCCATATTTTTGGGGGTTTCCTCACACCAATGAACAAGACATTAGAGACGTAACAGCAAATTTGAATTTGATATATTTATTTTTCATATACATCACTGGATAGAAGTAACTACTTACTAGCAATTTCATGATAATGAAATCAGAAGCTGATAATAAATGGACTTTAATATTTATATATGTATATGCGATATCCTTATTTTCTTTCAGTGAGGTACATTGCGTAGATGATTTTAATAAACGTTGATGTTACCTACCAAAAATCTTCACACTATAATATATTTGTTTTTAAAATGTATACTAACCTGCTCAAATGATTTTAGTCCAGCTTCCTTTCCCCAAGATACCATGTCATCCATAATAAGTTGTTTAACTTCAGGGTTATTGCAAAGGACACTAAAGGTACCTGGAATTCCATTTTCTTGTGCCCAACATTTGATAACATCTACGTCTGGAACTACTATTGCTACAATGCATGACTGAAAAATTTGGATATATGAAATTTACCTTTACCTTCTCTATAGATTTATTTTTGAATGCAGGAACTCAGAGTTAAATGAAATCTTTCAATATACCTAATTTACTTACTTTTAAAGATTCTCCATGCACAAATACTTGACTAACATACTGAGAACGAATGTAGACATTTTCAATTTTTTCTGGTATAATGTATTCACCTTGTGACAGTTTAAAAATATGCTTTTTTCGGTCAATAATTTTTAATGTGCCATTCTAAAAAAAAAATCACAATTTACATTTACAAAGGAAATAAATAAGAAAAATTATGAAATATAATATTCACATGTTTGGATCAGCTTCAAACATTTTAAACTATGTATAATTGATGAGAATTAATTAATTACAAAATTTGTTTGTAATTTTTAATAATTGCCCACTCATGTATTGGAAGATGTCAGAGATTTGTGTTTAATATTTCCTTATGGTACAAGGTGGGGTAAACTACTCAAAAACTACTGGAGATGGAAAATATGTTATGCAACTTTTGGATCATTTTTAAAATTCTTCCTGTGCAATCAGAAATTTAAAACATTAATTTGTTTCCAAGTTACAAAGTGATTTTAATTTTTTAACGTTTCCTTTTTTTTACCATATTGGAAAATTTCTTGTCATATTTTGATTCGCATTGGACAGGGAACCGGCCAATATTGGTCAGCATGTTCATTATCAGTAATAGAGTCATTGCCATGAGTCATGCACATCAGTCTTAAAATAATACATTCTTAAAACTTACTGGCATCCACATTCCAACATCCCCCGTATGGTGCCATCCCTGGTCATCAATTACTTCCTCTGTTTTTTCTGGGTCCTTGTAATAACCCTGGAAAACGTTCGTCCCTTTAACGCATACTTCCCCTTGATTGTTTTTCGCCCAATATTCCATTTCAGGTACATCAACAAGCTTTACGCAGCAACAAGCTACTGGAGGTCCTACATGACCCGGGATATGATCGCCTTGAATGGTTAGAGTAATGGGCGCGGTGCATTCTGTTTGGCCATATCCTTCAACCACCTAAAAATAAATTTACTATTAGATGGAGTTTTTTAAGTGTAGATTAAATACAGTTAATGAGAAAGATACATTCTATTTAGTGTTAAAAGATAATAATCACATCAGGGTGGTCCGACAATGCGTTCAAGTACAATAGCTTGATAGGAGTTGTAAAAACAATGTTTAATCCAAAAATTGTAGAGACTGCTGAGAGCTTTGCCTTAAGTTTGCCACAAACTCAATAATTTTTTTTTAATAATTGAAATACCCTATATTGTTTTATTACTGTATTGCCCTTTTTTTGGTCTTTCACCCAATACAAGGTTGTTGAGGACTATACATAGTCGCATTTACGATTTGTGGCCAATTTTCTAAAAAATCAATGGTATATTTGACGACCTCTGTGTCTTTTTTAATACGAAATAATAAGCTATAATCATTTTATTGCAGCGAAACCTTGCAAATATTCTTCTTTCAACTTACCTATTCTTTTTTAGAACTCCTTTATAACAGTACCTGAACAAGGCAAGTAAAAACTCTGGGTTGCAGTTTCTCAAATTCAAGTGGAACACCCTGTATATTATATTCAATTTGGGTGACCCTGCTAATATTTTTTCAGTTTGTGAGAAATAATGGGGAAACTAATTACAACTAACTACTGTTAGAAGTTTGACTGCCATTATTTTAACAGGCGATAGTATACATCAAAATGATCAAAAAAACCCTATATAACATGGATCCAAAACTCAACCATTTTCGAGAAAGAAGTTATCAAAATATCCGATTTAACGTGCAAAACTTCAGTTATTTACAGAATCTGTACGTAATTGTCTGCATAAAATATTATGAAATAGAATTTTTACCACTTCTAATGAATTTATTTACCCTTAGTTTTAGTAGAATAACTTTTTACTTGATCAATAAAATTCCATAAATTACATATCGCGCAATATGACAACAGCGCAAATAAATCGTAACTAGCATTTGAGTAGCTGCCGGACACCAAGGATTGTTAACTGTTTACAGGATTGCTCGATCCCTATACTACAATGTAATCCATAATTGTGACGTCATCAAAGATCCCATAAAGCAATCTGTCAAAGTCAAACTGCAAACGCGAAAGGGGAATTTGAATTTAAAATTATCAAATCATTAGTTAATACCTTTGTTGTTTGTATTTGTGGGTAATAGCAAAGAGGAATTAGTTTATCTTCTTTGACAATAGTTTCTGTGCATACCTATAATAAGTAATTGCATAATATTTTCCTTGGTTTCTTTATGTTCTTTAATTCTGTGTCTACCAACAAATTGAAATTATATGCACATTTTGATACAAACTATCCGAGTATATTATTAAAATAGGTAAGCATATGCATATACTTTTTTAATTATGAACATATTCGGAAGCAGAGATTCTGTAGAGAAATATGAACGGAAAAAGTGTGATGTTGGGTTATGCTGTAAGATGTTCAAGATATATTTTGCGGTTTTAAGTGTATATTTACGTAAATTTGTTAGTGCTTATCTTTACCATCTTCTTAATAGTTAAAATATACTTACATACAAGGATGATTAGTTTTATATATAATTAATAATGTTAACTGCTTTTTTTTACAATAAGCAACATGTATACTGTTCGCAGGTATACTATATAATGCACAGAGGCCAATTTGTGATCTCGTTATTGTAGAAATAGGTACAATTTATACTGTTATTACAAACTTTAATAAATAATAATCATTCAAATACGAAAATTCTCTTTCAAATGTGTAATATAACAACAAACACAAAATATATTTTGACAGTTCGATTACAAGTATCTTCGACGACGTCACAAAGGCGGATGACAAAATTGAGCGATCGAGCAATCCTGTAAACAGTTAACAATCCTTGGCCGGACACCAGTGATTAAGGGCGTAATGTTCGTCCGATTGAAAATCTTTGAGAGAGAGCGCGTAAAGTTCCGAGAAGGACCTAGCTAGTGTCAATTCTCCACATCTGGATGATTTACGACCGAATCCAACACCTGTCCCGCCTCTATTACACTGTTAAAAATCGAATTTATAAATAAAAGAAATGTATTTGAGTATAATCTAGTGTTGCTGATTTTATAAAGGATTTTATTTTTCCTGGCAAATTCGCAAATATAATATTTATTTTTTTACTTATTAGAACGTGACAAAATTAATGAAATACAGACATTGGATATTACACATTATTAATTTGCGTGTTGCGGTTTTGTTTAGTCTAGAAGAGCGCTTAATGTTGTTAATCTAAACAAATCACAAGTGGTAAAAAGGCAATAAGAGGCTGAGGTAGTCAGTTTTCAGTTTGTCATATATGAGAAAGCTAGAAAGTGTATTGGCAGCTCATCTGTGCATGTGCATATTATATAAAAGTCTTGGTATTTACATTAAATTTGTTATAAATTAATATTGTTTAGTTACAACAAGCTTCTGAAATAAGGGTTCGTTGTATTTTTCGGTTATAGTGTGTATTTTGTTTGATATTGTGAAGTTTTAAACTGCGATAAAGCCTAAATATCAACATAATCGTAAAACGGGTAAAAAGCAAAGCAGTATTAGAAGCCGAATGAGAGACCTACGTAAGCAGAAAAGGTATGTAATTACTTCTACTAAACTTATTTAATATTATACATGCTGATTTGTTTCAAAGTAAGATGCAGCCAGCATCCTGCTAGTGCATAGTGCTATTTTTTATGTGACTATAATATGTATTTTCTAAAAGAGCATAGGTACAATTCTGAAACGTAAACATTAGCATCCAGTAATTTACAACTCATTTTTTTAATATACCTTCTTAATAATATACAGGGTGGCCCAATAGTGTGACAAAGTTCCATTCCATTACTCCTATGCCGTAATTAACAAAAAATATATATTTTAGGATCTTATAGAACCTAAGCCTATAAGAGGACGCACATTAAGAATACGAGTCATATAGGATGCCCTATAAACCGGGGCCATATCAAACTTATGTTTTTTTTTTAAATGGAATGACATATTTTTATTTCATATTTGAATTCGGGCCATTTTTCCAAATTCGCCAATTTATAGGGTTTACTGGTATTATACACAATAGTTCAGAATATATAAGCATTTTTGTAATGCATTGAATTAATGGTTATTCGCAATGAATTGAGCACCCTGTATCTTTTATAAGAAAATAAATACTAGATAGTTTTAGCTCCACTAATTATGCTATAGGTATGGTCTAGTTTTACTTTCTATAGAATTTCCCTTAAAATAGGTTTCCTTGTATACAGGGCGAATCAAAACTTGCAATCACAGTTTTCTCAAATTTTATAAATGAAACACCGTATATTTTATATCACTTTCATTAAGGTCTCTCACGACTCTTTCTATTCTATAAAGCATTCCCTTTACCTAATTGTAACGATTTTTGAGATATTTAAAATTTTATACTCTCAATTCTCATTTTGTTTAGAAGTATGGGATGGACTAACTGTCAAATAAACCATATTTATATCATTTTCACAATTTTTTTTACTTCATGATTTTTGAAATTTTCCTAATGAACCGTGCATTTTGCTAACAAACTGCTTACAAAATTAGTCGACAGCTAATTTTATCGTAATTTTTAAGAGACTGCATCTCAGAAACGCCTTCACCGATTTTAGTATAAAAAAAAACTGTTAAAGCTCGACTCTTGTACAATTAGGGGCAGAGAGCAATTTTCAATAAAAAATATTTTTTAATATTATACTTGGTGCACAAGAATTCAATAAAAAATAATTAACCAATTATAAACCTCTGTAATATCTCAAAAACCTTTGCAATTATGTATATGGATACATATGAAATATGTATATGATATGGCTTCATAGAATAGAAATAATCGTTTCATTTATACAAATTGAGAAAACTGTAGTTGCGAGTTTTCATATATCAGCGCTGTATACAAGTAAACCTATTTTGAAAGAAATTCTATAGAAAGTAAAACTAGACCATATAGCATAATTAATGGAGCTAAAAATTATCTAGTATTTACTTCCTTAAAAAAGATACAGAGTGCTCAATTCATTACGAATAAAATACATAAATGCTCATATCTTCTGAAGTACTCTGCATAATACTAGTAAACCCTATAACTGACGAATTCGGAAAAATTATCCGAATTCAAATATGAAATAAAATATGGCCCCAGTTTATAGAGCACCCTATATGACTATACATATTTTTAAAATGTGCGTCCTCTTAAACTCTATATAAGAGATCCTAAAATATAATATATTTTTTGTTTGTTATGCCATAGGAGTAATGGAACTTTGTCACATTATTGGGCCACCCTGTATATTAAAGTAAAATTGTTGTTTAAATGGCTGATATCAGGATTTGTAAAAATCTAAAACTTTTTCGCTGTTTGAAGTTGACAAAATGTAAAATGAAAAATGAACCACTTGGTATTTGGTATATCATTTTTTTATTTATTTAAAATGTAGCACACCCTATTTGCTTTCTATAGTAAAAAGTAAATGAGAATTCTATTACGAAAAAATTGTTAATATTCTTATGAACCCTTGTACCCATACATTTTGTAAGTATATGGTGAGTTTCAAGTTTTCGGCTTAGAATGTTATCTTTTTCCGGATGGCAGATCGAATGTACATTAGATCTTCAGTTGTACTTTTGAATGCAGATACCTATAGAGTCTTCCAACAAAAACAAAATAAAATGCTTTCAATTTAAAAAAAAAACGTTTCTATTATTGTCAAACAATATAGTAGAAAGTAGGTGGTATTTGCAATGCAATAGGCTTCTGAATTTGAATTTGTCCAACGATACAAATCGTCCCCACCACCACGTTTGTAAAACATCAAGTAGCTTTATTAACAAATTCTTCTAAATAATTTATTGTAGAAAGTCTAACAAATCTGACACTGCTAACTTAGAAGAAATTCCAAGTATTTCAACTAGTACGGTTGATTTTGCTGTACCTAGTACCTCTATGGATAATACGATGATCACTTCTGCCATTTCTGGAGATGATATGAATGTTTCTGAATTAGAAATATATGTAGATACAACACGTACTCATGAAAATGAAGACCAGGACATTGATTTGACAGGGGTTTAAAAAAAGTCTAGAAATGCATGGTATAAAATATTTATACCTCGTAGGTGATGGTGATAGTAGTGTGATGAAAAAATTAGCAGAAGTCAATCCTTATGATACTCCAGTGACGAAGGTTGAATGCAGAAATCACTTACTTCGTAATTATTGTACACGATTGCGTGATTTGACGCAAAAAAAGATAAGCTCAAAAAAAATTGTTATCGATATTAAACAAAGAAATGCATTAAACAATAATATAAGAAGACTGAGGAGCGGTATTGTCGCTGCAATTAAACATATAAATGAGATGAATGTTGGCATGAACCATGGAGAAAAAATAATTTTATTGAAAAAGGATATTTATAATGGACCGTCCCACGTTTTTGGTGATCATTTAAAATGCAGTCAATACTTCTGTTCTGGGCCTAAAAATGAGAAAGAAATTAATTGGGTACCAGTCATGAAAGATTGTGGTCTTTTTCAAGACATATTGTATATTGTAGAAAGAGTAGCGCGAAATGCTGAGAGTCTAATTATTAATATGGACAACAACATAGCCGAGTCCTACAATTCAGTGGTCGCCAAATTTGTAGGAGGGAAACGAATTAATTTCACAACGAGAAGATCCTATTCAACTAGATGTGAGGCTGCTGCAATTTCATATAATATACCAACCGGAGAATTTCCACGTGTTGTCCATAAAAAAATTACCCAATCCAGCCCAGGCATATATACTAAAAAAGTTATAACAGCACGTTCGAAACAAGCAAAATGGATAAAATCCAAAAAAATTGCATTCCCGCATTTATTTAAACGGAAACAAAAACATAATACTCCTGCAGACGCCGATTACGGTCTTCCATCTTCAGATATAGATAAGGAAGAGTATGCAAAAAGGAAGAAGGAATTTTTAGATTCAATACAGAAAATAGAGGAGGAATTGGAAGAATTACAACTTCACACTGTGGGACAAGCAGAATCTCTTTTATGGAAAGAAGAGAGAATGAAAAAGTTAACAGCCTCTGTATTTGGACATATTTGCAAACAACGTTTGTCCACTCACTGTTCAGCACTTGTAAAAAACATTTTATACAGTACATTTCTCGGTAATTTTGCTACGAACTGGGGAAAAGAACATGAAAAAATCGCACCAAATTTATATGAAGAACTGAATAATACCAAAGTAATGCAATGTGGTTTTTTCGTCGACAGTGAAAAACCGTATCTTGGAGCTTCACCCGATGGCCTTGTAGGGGAAAAAGGAATTGTTGAAGTTAAATGTCCACAAGTCGCTGCCAATCTGACACCTAGGGATGCAATAACGAAAAAGTTAATTAAATTTGCAGAAGTGCAAAATGATCAATTTCATCTGAAGAAGACGCATAATTACTATTTTCAAGTGCAGGGTCAACTACACATAACAAAACGCCAATATTGTGTCTTCATTGTGTGGACACCTTTAGGCATGGAATCTGAAATTGTAAGATTACTCTAATAATTTTTCTTCTTTCTTAGTGTGATTTTAGAATCTGCTTCAGTAGATATATTTTTTATTCAAATTAAAATTTTTCCTGTTATGTAAATTGAATTTTCTTTCTAATTTCAGATATTTCGTGACGACAACTTCTGGAAAAATAAGATGGAAAAAAAATTAGAAGAATTTTATTTCAAATGTTTACTCCCTGAGATAATCAACCCGCAGCATATTCAAAATCGATTAATTAAAGATCTAAGGAAAAGTTAAAGAATGTTTTTATACTTTCACTTAAGTTACGGAAATTTATATAAACAATGTTAATGATTCTTACCTCGTTATTATATTCTCATGTTTTTTTTTTACTACGGATACCTACATAAAGACCTTCACTGCACCTCAGTTTTATTTTTTTTTAAATATACTTATAATAATATCACAGCAAACTTCCAAAAGTGTGCAATATTAATAACAAAAAAAATAATACATTTAAGAATTAAAAAAAAAGAGCTTTGCTGTGTAGTAGGTACCTACAGTGAATATTAATTATTCTTCTAAAACTTACTTCATTCAAATAAGAAGTACATACCATCAAATAGAAAAATGTCCGAGCGTGAACCTCTGCAAATCGTTGTACGAAATTGTGTACATTGCAGCCTTTCAATTTAACATTGTTGATAGCGAAGAGAGATTTTTTACAGTGTAGATTATAACTCCGCCTACTAACGGTGACGTCAAATATTGACCTCAAATTTCGAGTTTTGCGCCTGTAAGTTAGGCAATTGTATGCAGAAATTTGTAAAAACATGCCTTTTTAAGTCACAGATTTTGACTTTATAAAAACAAAAAATTTTAATTTAAAACATATTTTAGTTACATAAAGACTTGGTTGATGTGACCTCAATCGTATTTTTTTTTAATATTGTATAATAATGATAAAGGAATCTTCCAAAAGTGTCCAATATTAACATAAAATTTTTTTACACTTTTAAGATTTTTTTGAAAAAAAAGGATTTGGTGTCAAGTGTAGTGAACATTAATTAGTCATATAAAACTTACTTCATACAAATAGGAAGTTCCATTAAAGAGAAAAAATTTTCGGCGTGAACCTCTGCAAATCGCCCTGCGAAATTGTGTACATTGCAGCCTTAAACAAGTTGGCGTTTGAAATTCGTATCTGTTAGTAGTCGGAACGTGTTCGTGTTTGTCTTACCACTTATTTCGTTTGTCGTTCTAAAAAGTCATTATTAAAATGTTTAGCACACGAGTATCGCGATATGTTAATAATTTATGGAGAATTGTGAAACTTGGATTCGGAGATGTCGTGCATGTATTGAAAACAACAGGGGACATTTTGAACATTTGTCGTAGAATATTGTGTACTGGTATTGTGTAAAAATGACTGCATTTTGATGTTCGGTGAGTGTTTACATTCTTGTTTTTAATACTTATGAATACCTAATTGTGCGACGTGTCTTCTTAGATGTTTTTGTTGCATATTTTTCAAATTCATATAATCTATTAATGTTATGTTCCTGTTTACAAATTACCAAAATTGAAACAATTACAATAAGACTATCTTCATATTTAAAAATTCATTATTCATTAATTATTGTACAATTCTATTTAAAAATTAAATCCACAATAATCATCATCTAAATCTCTTCACGTAATTATACGACTGTTACTGTTTACATTTGGATTTTTTGTCATCCACTTAAAAAACAAGTTGCCGCGCGCATTAGCCAGCTAATCTCCCACTCCCATCTGTTCAAGAAAGGTCCAGTGAATTCGACACTGTTGCCAAATTCTAATAAAATTCTTTGATGTTATTACTCAACGTATTTTAAAAACGGTTTAATTTACGCTTATGTAATATACAACTTTTTTGTTCATTTGTAATTAATCTATCTTATGCTGAAGTAATGGCAGTTAAACCCCTAACAGACTGTATATTCATATTCTTGTCATTTACGAATTGCCTCTGCATTCCACGGATTGGGAAGATTATCTTACAAGAAATAAGTGAAGCCTCTTATTTTCTTTCTAGGCTTCTACAGTGACAGTGTTAGCTGTTTGAAGAACGTGGCCTTTTTATCTCACAAACAAACAATACCCATGTAGACGTCTAACTTCCCGATTCTTGAACTGTAATAACCCACAATTCGTTCTTAGGAGGATTTTTTGACTATACTTACATATATTTGTAAATATATGTATAAGTAGTCAAGTAACATTTCTTTACGGGTTACACAGTCTTCTGTGTCCTTGACACAACTTTGTCTGAAATAACCTATAACTTGTTTCCCTTCCATCTCTTTAATATCTTAGGGTCCAAGTGGTTTGGCAATATCGTAAATTCCTTCGTACTACCATACATACATGCATAGAAAACTTTATATACCTTTGGCTCTCAAGTTGATGAAATTGAAATTCGCGACAATTAAATAGAACCAAATACAAAGCATACTGCTAAAAAGAAACAGAAAAATAACAAACCGTGGCCAAACAACCAAAAAGTTTTAGAAATGTTTATACTGTGCTAATGATAGGAGTTATGCCAACGAACTTGTAATAATGGTAGAACAATTAACTAAAAAAATTTGATTTCAAAATATTTAAAAATTAAAACGTTCCATATGCGAAAAGTATAGGTATCTATTTAATTAATTAGCGTATTTTATTATGGAACATTATTATTCTTCAGGAGGTCTGAGAAAGTTACCTATCACTTAAAATTGTGTTGTACCTAATGTAACTTTAAATTTTCAGTTGCATTGGGTCCATACGTTTTATCTGACAATTTTTTGATTTTAGTAGTAACGTAATCTCGATTATTTGATGCCGTTTCAATCACAGCACATAAAGTCAATCACAACAAATTGAACAAAACTTACCAAACAACCTAGAGCACATCTAACGAAAGTTAATACGTTTTCCGCCAACGGTGCCGAGCCTACTAGCATGAGTCTAAGTTTTCCTCCCATTCCTTCTTGGACTTTTCTAAACACCACCATATCCCAGAAACTGTTGTTCCTTATAATTCCTCTGAAATAAAAAAATATATAAAAAATCGGTTATAAGTTATCGAAATAATTACATAAGTAATATCACAGAAGATATAATAATTGAAAAATGTTGGCTTTATTAGCAACGAAGTTGTAAATGTTATTGTTTTCATAATTATAACGGTTAATTCTCTTCTTCACACCACCTTCAGTAACTAAATATTACACAGAGATGACAATAGATAGATGGCGAAATGTTTGCATATATTAATAAATAAATCATTCATCGATTCCGATACCTATGGCAATCTGATGAGATCATAACAAGATCGAAACCGGTCATTGTCTGGTATTTGGTTTTGATGAAGGATGTGGCGACATCCATGGAGATGTTGATGTAATGCAACGCCAGTCGGGGCATATTTCCGTGGAGTAGTTGTTTTCGGCATCTCCAAATAGATAAATAAGTAGGATTGTCTTCCTCAAAGACAATAGAGGTCGTTGTAATGGCATCTGCAGAAAACCAGATCGTTATCTGTCTGTCAATTAGACAATAATTGTCAGACAGGTAGTAGCAAAGACCGAAAAAGGGCACTACGGTGTATTTCACTGTATCTCGCCACTACAAACATTAATAAATAGAATTTCAAAAACTTTTAATACATCATACCCATCTTATTATTTCATATTTCAAATGTCTTATAATCAATTCAAAATCGTCCAGTTTTCCTATTACCTATGTAGTTTTTCATTATGTATATTTTGATGTTTTAGTCTATGATTTTAGATTATATTCTTAGTGATGTAAAATTGCCGGAAAGATAAGACTGAAAAATTTCCGGAAATTTATGAAAGATTCCTTTCCATCAAGACCAGATACATGATATTTTTTTCAATTTATCGGTAAAAAGTATCAAATTTTGCTAAAAAAAATTGCAAATTTATCAAAATTTGCTAAAAAAATAATTTTTTTGCAAAGTGTTACTATTTCCCATTTAATATACTATCTATGAAAATAACATATTATGCTACTTCGATGGCATTTAATCCTGATCATTTTAGCTTTAGCATTGCATTAAATAATAATTCTTCCATAAAGACGGAAGGATAAATAAATAGGTATGTATATGTAAAAAATAAACTTATATAAAATAATGATACTTCTAGGAGCAATGATTGTATATAGCAGGTGTATCTTTGCATACCTTCAGAAATCAAAAAGGCAATAGGAACAAAGTTGGTGATAATAGCTGGGTTTGGTATCTTAGTGTATTGCAGAAAGTGTAAGTCTCGACCTGTATTAACGTATGAAGTAGGTAATAAAGGATGGATATAATAATTATATACCTAGTGTGCACAGGTGAATGATACCAAACACAACTATGCAGATTCGACGGGGTTAGCGATGGCAGCTTATTAGATACCTAAGAGTGTCCTTAAGGCCCCTTCAATGTCAAAATGTGACTTTTTCACCATTTTCTCTCATTTTCTCATTTTCACCAATTCTCTTTTATTTAGTGTTAATTACTTTAGCTTTAAATCTATTTTTTTAAATTTTTTGTCAACGTATTTTATAGATGGAGAAATACTACCTACTTCTTTGTATTTACCTGTTTGTTTTCAAATAAATACTTAAATATAAATTTTAAAATTTTTATAAGTAATGTAAATAAATGTACCAATGAAATAGTAGTTTTCCTAACAAGTGCGGAAAGTTGCACCAAAAACCATATTAGTCTATATTCTTTGGTTGCACTTTCCGCACCCGACTGCCGTTGACCAACGCGGAGCGGAGTTCGTTCAAGGAGTCGAGTGCGGCACAAGACACTTTCTGCATGTGTCAGGAACAACATTTTTTCTACAAACGTCAGAAAAATATGAAATAAATAATACGAACATTTATTCTAATGAAAATGAATCATACATTAAGTAAATTATTTGTTGTTAACAATGTTTATATGAAATGTGCAATTCTTTTCCGCACTAGTGCGGGAAAATCTATCTTTCTAAACTAAAATGTCTGCAAAAAGTGGCCTTTTCCGCACGCTCGTAGAAAATAGTATATTATGAAATTAGTTTATAATGCAACAGAGTATGGCTAGAAATATATAACTAGAAATGGGAGAAAATCGCTATCGCGAACCAAAAATATTGTAGATATTTACTTTTGTAAGCTAAAATCATCTAAAATGAAGAATTTAACAGACTGCCAAAATGAACGCATTAATTCCAAACTTTACGTGCAGAAAGAATAAAAGCTACGGATAATGAAACAGAATAACTAAATACTAATACTAATAAATAATTGGAATTAAAAAGTAAAAAAAAAAGTTTGCCTCCAGCGTGACTGGAACTCACGAAATCAACATTATGAAGTTTTGAATCCTACGACTTTCCCGTTGCGCTACCACGCCTGTTGTCAAATGTTTACCTTGAGGCGTTTAAGTACGTAAACTGTACGTGTCAACCTGAAAAAATAATTTTTACCGATTTTCTAATTGGAAAAGCATTTCGCTTCAGTATTTTGGTAATCAGAAGTGTTTGGCAGTCAGTACTATCGATTCCGTTAGCAATATTTCTCGTATAAAAATAACCTATCTGAAGTTTAATCAATTTGACAGTTTTCGTGGGAGGTGCTTGTCTCGTTAGTGGAATCTCACATCGGTAGATAAAATGAGAAAGAAGTTGAGACGGACGCGACTCGAGATTTTCGAAGACGAAATAGACGTAGGAGTAGACGTACAGTCTCGAAAAAAAATCTCAAAGGATTAGAGAAAGGACGGAACTTTCCCGTGAATCAGTTCTCGAAGCCGTAAAAATAGAAAAAGGGTCTAGGGAGTCCCGCGAAAAGTCGGGATTTCGGCAGGCGTGACGGGACCATTAGGCGCGAGGACAAACGCCGGTGCTAGCCGTATCTCTCTCGCCGAACGGCGATCGACGAAAATTTTGCAGAGGTTTTTTAAAAAGGCGTTTAAATTGGGAAAACACGCAGGAAACGGACGAAAATACCCCTACACATTGGAGAAAGGCCGGGGGCGACCTCTAATCGCCCGCGGGGATCGCTCCGCGATCCCCCCCTCGGAGGAGATAGCTTTGAAACTTTGCGGATTCGGCGACGGAATTTAGAGCGAGACAGAATCGACGCGTTTTAATATATATGGATTTTATACGCTATTTTATAGTCGAACTTGGTTTTAACAGACAATTTAAGTTTTAAAAACTTAAATTTGTTTTAATTATGAAATTATTATTTGATATCGTGCCATAAAGTGGACTTTATAGCACGATTCTTTCACATTACAGCGCGGGTGCTAGAAGGTGGCAAATTATTAACGATTTTGACGTCCATAACGACAGCATTATGATGACAGTCCACCATAAACTACTATTTTGTACAACTGTCAAAAAAACGGGACATTTTTATGTTGCTGTAGATGCGCAACATGATGCGCATACTAATTTTTTTACTCCTAGAAAAAATCATAAAAATACTCAACAAAACTAGAGATTTAATTGTAATAAGTTTCAACTTTTACCTAAAACAGCAGGAACATTGACAAAAATGATAACACACAACTAATAATATTACTTAATAACAGTAAAATATAAAATTGATATTCGATAACTTTAAATATTATTCATTTCCATAGTATCTAACAAAAGGAATGGATGGTGTAATATGACAAAAAATATGTAAGTTTAATAATGTGGTTAATTTTGTCCTGAATACATTGTACAAAAAATGTTGGTATTTCGCGCACGAAATTCGTATTTAATGGGACATTCGAGCGAATTTTTGCCCTCGGCTTGACGGTCTTGGCCAACAGTTGACGCTCTCATGTCCCATTAAAAAAATACTTATTTCGCGCACTTAATACAAAAATAGCTAATTTAAGGAACAAATAATATATTTTATATTTATTTATTTCTTATTTGTTTTCGCTTGTGTAATGTCATTATTTTAAATATTTATGAAGAATGAAGAATGAAGTGTTAGGTATACCTAACACTTCATTCTGGCAGTACCATAGACTTAATAAGAGGAGACCTCACGGTTCATTCATAAATAACCTTTTGTTTTGTATCAATCATTGGCAATGTGTATGACAAAGAATACCGAGAGAAAGAACGGCAAAATTCCGACTCCGTGCAACGTTGCAAAAGTGGGAGAACTTGTTTCCGACGCCAAAGGCGTACTGTTTTTGGAAGGGTTGGGTATGATAATAAAACATCAAAGAATTTTAAGAGAATCAGTACTATACATTGCAACAGCAAAAGCTTGTGAGATTAGAAATTAAATTAGTATCGGAGTTTTAATGTAGGGAATATGAATTGAAAACTTGAACACTTAAAATTCTGAATTAAGTAAAGGTGGTACACCTACTACATTACAAAAACTTATATATACAGTAGTGTAAAAAAGTATTTTTCAGTTTTTCAAAGATACCCAAACTCTGTATACAGGGTTCAATTACATTTAAAAGTGAAATATAATTTAAAATAAGAAAGATGTACATGGTGTTAGTTTTTAATTCAACTTTTTGTTTCAAGTTATTTGACTTACTGTTTTCAAAATAACTCTTTAAAAGCCTGATAATGGTGATTTTCTCTTAGATTAGTATAAAGGACACCTTTAAAAATTACCTTGGTTACGCAACTGATTTTAATTTTTGTGTGCAAACGTTGCATGTTGGCTTCACACTTACCAAACATTATAGGTTTTTTAATTTGTTATGCAGCAAAGTGCTGAATGATGCCTTAGCTTCTTGTTTTGATCGTATTTAAGTATTTGTGTAGGTAACTCCAAAAACTAACACATCAGCCATATTTTAAAAAATAACAAAAGCAATTCCATAATATAATATAGTATATATATACTATATTCCGTAAAATGATAAGGAAGCCAGCCAGCACGCCCCTGAAAATCCGTAAATATGGCGTGACAAATATAGCGACCGAATAACCAAACAAAACTTGGCAAAATTTACCTGTGGAAAAACAGTTTTGAATATAAAGAATTCATTTTTCCATACACTTGACACTGACGCACCATTTTCTGAAGAATAGTAATAAAATCCTTACGAAAAACACTGAAAAATTCACAAAAGCAAAATTCCGACTGCCAGCAACACCGCACAAAAGAAATACTATAAAATACTACGATTCACGTGCATCAATGGACATGCGGATTGGAGTAGGGAGCAATGATGCCTGTTCATTCCATTTTTGCGTTATGAAGTTAGTTTTTATCGCAACGTTTTTAACAAAATATGATTTATCTACTTAACTAGGAAACGGGAAAATATTTTTATGTAATATTTTAACCTTAACCCATAATCATGGTAGTTTAAATGTGAAAATATAAATTACGCAATTGACAGTTTGGCAACAGTTTTTCGTACAATCATAAAGTAGACCTTGCAGTTGACCAGATAAAGAGTAAACAAGGGGATCTCTGATTGCTTTAAAATGTAAACAATTACATCTCCCTTGTCTTATAAATCTATGGGCAGTACTCAATTAGTAACATTTGACAATTCAGCGTAACATTGGCGCGAAATTTAAATTTCAGACAGAAAATTT
This sequence comes from Pogonocherus hispidulus, assembly GCA_963924545.1. Taxonomy (NCBI): domain Eukaryota; kingdom Metazoa; phylum Arthropoda; class Insecta; order Coleoptera; family Cerambycidae; genus Pogonocherus; species Pogonocherus hispidulus. The sequence continues at coordinate 32,522,300 of OZ004698.1, forward strand.
CCGCCTTTACATCACTTATTACCTTTTGATTTCTTTTTCCTTAGTACTCATAGCCATGTTGTACAACATTTTCTTGACACAACTGCCATTGATTTCCGCTTGCACTTTATCGTATATTCTGTTCAAAAGCCGAGGAACAGCAGGCATCACTGTTGGTTTTAAGGCTTTCATGTCGTCAGAAAGTCTTCTTATGTTACCTAGATAGAAACCAACCGCTCCTCCCACGGAATACATCGCATTCTAAAAAAAAATATATTTATATATTAGTGCAAAATGTAATATTACAGTCTACACTCCAAAAAAAATCGACCGATAATTTTAGAAATAAGAATGACAGTTCTTAATGTAAGTGTTTCGTAAAATAAGTCTTTAAAATAAAAATAAAATTGTAATTTCAAATTGTTTTTTATGCAACATTTTATGTTTTTGGTAATAAGCTTACAAGAGTTTTAAGAGTTTGCTAGTGTCAATAATGAATATCGAAAATATTTTTTTCTTGTGGACAATCTTGTTTGTATACCTTTACATTTTTAGAGCCAATGGTGTTGTTGGACTCTGTAAATATTTAAAAAACCGTTAGATTTGGTCAATGCACCTTCTGTATTTTAGTACCATTAATAATGTTTTGGTCGATTTACATTATAATCAGGTTTTTCTGTAGATTCACGATTATTTCTCAATTAATTAGTTCCATGGATGTGAAAATAAACTTGGTAGGTATATACAATCGGTAGTTACTGTCCTGGACGAATTTTTCTAGAAGTTTATTTGAAATTTTGACCATTCTCATTCGCTGACTAAATTTAATACAAAAAATAAATCATTTAAAGAAGTCAGTTACAATAGACTACTTGAGATTGAAATACATGCAAACACTAAATCAATGAGCTACTTAGTAAAGTACTATTTTTTGGTTTAGCTAGACGAACAGTTGAAATTGGTGAACTGTTTCAGCCATGTTATTGGTTGGGCTCAACCACGACCCAAATATAAATTCTTACTGTTGTCAGAAGTTTGAAATATTTTGTAATATGCATACCTAATAATCAGTTGTCAATTCACAATTATTCCTAACTCTAGCACTATTGGTTACCTATATACATACTATATTTATAGGCATCGTTTATCAGGGACAAGAAGGCCCGCTGGATTCTGTAAAAATAAATGCAACTGGCATCATTGCCTCTTATGAGGATCTGCCATGACTGAGGATAGAGTCTTTGGACTTTTTATGGTCAGTCTGCATTGAAAGTTAGTTGAAACGGTAAAGTTCAAAACGTAAACGATAAACGGTAAACGGCAATTATCTTCAATGTGATCGACTTTCTCGGCCCTGAAAGACGAAATATAAAATTTCTATTTTCTTAGTTGCACTTATACTTATGACAGCAATGTTTTCTAATTCGTTTTATACTTAATGGTACTTTGTAAGTACCACTATGGCGCAATATTGCACTATGGGTACCACCCTTGTATATAAAAATCTATTTATATACAAGGGTACCATTGAGGTATTTTTTCGCGACATTGCCGACCTTGACAAGTTATGTTGTACCGTTGCGTGACAAAATGTCATTCAATGTTGTACACAGAATCTACATTTGTTTTGTTCGTTCTATTGTATATTTTTTAAGTTTAAAAATCTGAACCGTTGTCTCCCTGGCAAATTGTAATTAAGTAATCCTAATTGAGTAATTTCTGACAATGGTCACAACTTTACAAGTAAATACTTTAACTTCGTATTGATTGTGTAAAGGAAATGATAAAGTCGATAGATTACATAGGACGGGGTTAGATACAATGGGAAAGAAAAAGGAATAATTTAGGGAATTAATTATTTTATACATAAATGATATCTTTTGAACTGCTTCTATCTGAATATAAAGTATATTTATTTAATAAGTTAGAAGAATATTAAGTTCTATCGTTTTATCGACAAAAGAACAAGCTAGCAAATATCAAATAATGTCAAAAAAATTAAACTTTAGTCAGACTGGAAAATTATATTGCCTCGAAAACGGATAACAAGAGTTTTTGATTTAGTTTTATGGAGCTATTTCGCGCAACGACGAAGCCGCCAACAAAAAATTAAAAACCTACTGTATGTAAAGTAGTAAAATTATCGGTGATTAGTATAAAAAAGAAGTACTTTCAAATATTTTGGTATTGTCGAATAATATAACCATAGAACTATGAATTTTCGCAATATGAACCTAATACAAAAATATAGAGAGAACATTTCTTATAATTATACGATTTTTTAATTTTTGCGCCATAAAAATCGAGTTATAGAAATGTACAATTTATTTTTTATACATATCAGTATCTATAATAGTACACTCCTTCTAACATCTCTGTTACTATTAGATATGTTCCTGTCGAATCATACAGTGAGGACATAAAGTCCCCCCCCCCCCTCTAATTTTTTAACCACTGGGTAGATTGTGATGAAATTTGGAACGATAATATATGATTAAATTCTGCATTTTTTGACACATCAATGACAGTTCTGTTCAACATTTTTTTAAATGGAAATGGGGGTCGAGTAATAACTCATTTTGAAGCTATTTTTATGCTCAAAACATCCCCCAGTTTTGGGAACATTTGGTTCAGTAATTTCCAAATAAAAACCAGTAATATCGATTTCTGTTATATCATTTTTTTGCATACATATTACAAATTATTGTAAATTATTCAAAGCAAAACAAAAATTAAAAGTAAACAAATAACAATAAACCATCCCTAACCTAAAATAACTTAAATTAAAAAATTATGAAATAATTTAAATTAAACGTAGAGGCAGAAACAAATTTAGAAAACACGTGTTACTTCAAAAGATGTTGAAAATGACCTCCATGAACCTCCTGACAAATAAATGTTCCATGGGTAAGTTCTATTTACCACATAATCTTTATATTATGTGGTAAAAAAGATTATGTTATAAACTGATATTACTGGTTTTTATTTGGAAATTACTGAATCAAATGTTCTCAAATTTGGGGGATGTTTTGAGCATAAAAATAGCTTCCAAATGAGTCCCCACTCGACCCTCATTTCCATTTAAACAATTTTCCTATTGCGCGCCCAGCTGTCACTTTGACATTCAGAGCTGTTATTGATGTGTCAAAAAATGCAGAATTTAGTCATATATTATCGTCCCAAATTTCATCACAATCTACCCAGTGGTTCAAAAGTTAGAGGGGGCGGCAGACTTTATGTCCTCACTGTATATCAATAGGTATAGGTATAGTTGTTTGGTATTTGGGTTTACTAAATTATAATCTTATTCTTAATAAATATTGAAAATTACTTTGATAAAAGTTAAATAATTATGTATCTAGTAAAATAAATAAATGCATATACCACACTTACCTCACAACATCTCTCTAACATATGAGCCAGTGGCAAGAACGATATCATAGTATCAGTACTTTTCAACTTGTGATCCCCAAATTGTAAAATGACGGCACTCGTAGAGGCCACTATATTTTCATGAGTTAACATGACTCCTTTTGGATTGCCCGTCGTCCCGCTTGTATAACATATTGTTGCAAGGTCTGAGGGCTTTGGGGGCTGAAAAAAAAAGTGTAGTTATCCTTTTATCATACAAGTTACCTGTATGTTAATGTTTCTCGATGATATTCCATATACACCAATTAATTTATTATATCAAAGATAAAGTTTATAAAATATAAAATGTTTGGGAACTACAAGCTTTTCTGAACATTATTTTGTAAAAAAATACATTGCATAAATTGTTCTCCGTGAAAAATATTTATTATGGTGACTGTAATAAATATATTTGTAATATTTTATTATTTTACTTGAATTATACTCATTAAAAATTGTTGAATTAGTGACCCACCCACATACCAGAGCTGTTCCATCCCGTAGTATCTAATAGTAAATAGTTCATTATGGATAAGACTTATCATGGCAAAACATAGTAGAAATGACATCCTCATCTTAGTATATCAAGTTTATATTAAAAATTTCCGTTTGGGGTGGAAATTGTTTCCAACTCATTAATTTTCATTGACAATTTGCCAGTTTACTAAAAATCGTATATCGCATACGCATATAGTGTCGGTACTTTATAAGCTCCCATTAAGGTTTAGTGATTAGACGATATAAATATGAATCCACATGCATAGATGGTGCAATTTTCGTAGGAATTTCATAGTATAAGTACTTCAGTACACTTCGGGAGAAGACTTATCATAAGGAGACTATTGATTTGTCAATGTTTTTACTTAAATTTGTAATACCACATTTTTCAGTCAAGCAATTTAGGCATCTCAGTAAAGAAATTCTCTTTAGGAATATTGTAGCAACAAAAACTTAAATAGTTGTGAAAACTACATGATTAAATTATGTAGGTTATCTTTTTTAAAGCACCAAAATAGGCTTTTCAATGATTAAACTAAAAAATTACTAAACTAAAAAATAAAGAAATCGTAAATTTGGTTTATAACTACATAAATACTATTGGTAAGAGATGCCGAAAACAACTACTCCACGGCCAAATAATTGTCAGACAGATAGTAGCAAAGACCCAAAGAGGGCACTACGGTGTATTTCACTGTATCTCGCCACTACAAATACATAAAGACTAGTTAAAAAATAAAATGGGTTTTAGTATTGGATTCTATAGGTAGGTATAACTAAAAATTAACAAAACTTGCAATAAAATTTATCCCTATCTGACGGAATAAAGGAGGTATCGAGTTGTGGAAATTTAAGAAAATAAATTACAGTTAATCTCAGTTGGTTAGTTAAATTTTTGCAGTGGCGAGATACAGTGAAATACACCGTAGTGCCCTCTTTGGGTCTTTGCTACTACCTGTCTGACAATTATTGTCTAATTGACAGACAGATAACGATCTGCTTTTATGCAGATGCCATTACAGCGACCTCTATTGTCTTTGAGGAAGACAATCCTACTTAATTATTGGAAGGAGATGCCGAATGGCGACGACACCCATGGAGATGTTGATGTAATGCAACGCCAGTCGGGGCATATTTCCCGTGGAGTAGTTGTTTTCGGCATCTCCTTCCAATAATTGGTTAGTTAAATGTTTCATTCTATACAAAAAAAGTGAGCTGTAATACTGCCGACAGTGAAATTAAAAATGTATTATCCTGCATCATCCATGATAGAAATTGACGTATAAATCATATCTGTAACTGCTTGTTTACCTACTTCGATAATAAAATGGGTAGGTATGGTACTACCTTAATTAGACTTACCACTTCTGGATGGTTTTTCTTGGAACCCAGCGATTCCACCTCGGAAAATTTAACAATGTCAACTCCCATGTTTTTTGCTCTCTGCTTAGTTGACAGTCTGATATCTCTCATTACTATTAGCTTCTTTAAACACCTAGGAGATTTTTCCAACATCAAGTTGCACTTGGCATCATCCTCACATACCACTACGTTAATTTCCGCTATAAAAAATATAACGTATATATAAAATTATGTGTTTTACGATACACATGTAATAATGCATTTAATAACCTATAGGTATAAAGGCTTATTCAAATTAGATTCTCGCCATTGGCGCCTCATAAACCGTAAGAGATATAAATACGGTAAAATTGTGGCAGTTACTAGTCTACTATACGTACAATACCTACTATACAGGTTGTTTCAGGGTGACCATCCATTAAAACATGTCAGAGACTACTTGGATTGGAAAAATGAAAATTTTTACATTGGGATTTTTGAGTATGCTCTCCTCAAATAATATAATGGCGTCTTCGCCAACTTTGTTATTTTAAATGGAACACCCAGTATATTATTGCATTTTTGGATTCTGGTCGCTCAGCGTTTAGTGCATTGAGGTTACCATACTACCTCGCTTGTTTAGTCTCGATCGCTTAACATAGAGATTGCGGGTCGAATCCTCATTTCGCCGGACACTTTTTAATCAAATTGTATATTCATGTATTATGGCCTGTTCGCAGGGATGCGTTAGCAGTTGATGTTAATATCAAAGATTAGATTTTCAAATGAAGAAATGTTCGTGTTGCATTTTCTGTCAACAAAATAGTACGAAGCCGAACGAATGGATCTGAATCGATATCTGGAGAGAAGGCGATCTCATAAAAGAACATTTAAAAAATATTGGCCCTTTACTTACGCAATTTTTTTCCATTTAAGTATTTTCGAATTTTCGTATCTTGATTCAGGGATTCCTATGTTTTTTAGGTATAAGTTTTGTGTAGAGATTTCTGATAACAGTGTTATTTATGGATAACAGTATTTTTAAAGACTTTAGCCATTTGTTCTGATACGTTCGGTATATATTCGATAAATATACTATACGGGTATATATAAAATAACGCCAAGGAAAAGAAAACATATATTTCTAAGGCTAATTAGGTTAGCTCTAACTTTTTTCGGGGTATAATGTTTGTCTTTTGATTAAACAACATTGCTTCAATTTAATGAAGTCTCTAACTTTTACAGTTTTTTAATCTTACAGTCATTCCATGGTCAATACCGAATTTGTAATAATAAGTGTAGTAGGACTACTGTGTGTAGTATTTATAATCATATTACAAGTACATACTCTGTATTTTCTAGTAAATATTTTCCTCTAACATCTAACAATTATCAATATCTGAATAATAGAAATCAGTTAGTATCAAATTATTGGTTATGGCTAATATAGTCTGTTATAGGGAGGGTATCCCTATCCCTACCAAATTCTGTATATAGTTATGCACGTAATCTACCACTCCTAAATCTTTTATTATTTTTTACAAAGGAATGCCTTTACCTCTTTAGAATTTACAGGGGACTAACTTTTGGAACACACTATATTTTAATATGGATTAAATAATCAATTAATAATCCCTTACCTTGTTTAATAATGAAGGCACATGCATCAGGGCCAAGAGTGTCGTACAGAGGTACCAACACCATACTGTAACAGTATGCGGCCTGTTCTGTAAGTATCCATTCCGGGCAATTTTGAGAGTAGATCCCAATAATGGTAGTTGAGCCTGGTGGTAAACCCTGGGCTACAAGACCGGATCCAAAGTTTTTAGCCCGAAGTAGAGTTTCATTATAATTGAGCCATTGGTATGGTTTAGAATATGATTCTCTCCAGCCCAGACATGGTCCGTTATCTAGAAGAAAATTATGTTTTACTGAATTTAGTCATTAAATATCCAGCTTAAAATACATCACATAAATTATTGTTTCATTTATATTTATACCTGGGTTGTATGGATTATTCTGTAATGTTGAATGTTCATGATTATATTTGAATTATACTTTAATGAAACATTGTTCGTGAATTATATGTAATATACCAAAATATGATACCAGAAGTAGTACAGGAGATATTCTAAAGAACAACTAATTATAATAAAAACGGAAGAAGACTCACAAAAGTGTTCCAGAAATATTTGATAGGATATATAATATACAGGGTTATTCAGAACTCATCTCTAAAACTTAAATGTGCATCCTTAAATAAGAAATCGATATCACCAAAAAAATTTTAATAAAAGTAATTAGGATTTCCCGTAAACAATGTTTAAAGTTATACCATTATAAAGGACTACGTATCTGGGCAACTGTACTTCAACACATCTGATACTTTTCTACCACATTCCTAAGAATGTGATAAAAAAGTATACACGTTTTTGTCTGGAACGCCTAGTTAAAACCGATCGAATAAAAACGCTGCAAATCTTTTTTTCACCAGGTGTCGGTATACTCTCAGATCTTCCGAAGTTTTTTTGTGCTAGCCTGTTTGCATTGTCAGTCCCAAGGTCACTACATTACAGTGGACCACTATCCAGCGGCGTGCAATGAAAATTTTTTAAATAGTTTTAAGACCCCGCCAAATAATTTTTTTTTTGCACTACCACATTTGTACATGTATGTTGAACATCCCCAAATTTTATTATGGATGAGTTTTAAATAACCCTGTATATGATAGGAGGAGGTATTGTAGAATTATTGATGGACTGATAAGTAAAGAAAAAAAGAAAAGATCAGTATCATAAGAAAGATGGACAGACATAATAAAAACTAGGAAACATGGGGAAAGCTGTAAAAGTCATGGGAAGGAAATGGAAAAACAGATATGGACCGGATAGACCCAAGGGAAGACCAGATAATACTAAATTAATAAGTTTGAGGATTTAAATCCTTATTCCCTTTAGTGCATACGTTCTTTGAAACATAAAGTAACATTAATTTATGTTTGAAAGAACGAAGAACTTTAATACAGAAACATAGCGATTTAGTAATATGTAATACCAGCCATAAAAATCTTTGTCATAACCATGTTTGTCATAAAAATCTGTTACTTATTGTATTTTGAAATTACACACTTAAAATCTTACTCAAAACATGTTCGTGAATTTCAATTCAGTGCAGTGTTCTTATTAGCTGCTTAAAATGTAATTTAGTTTTGAGTTTTTATGTTAATGTTAAATTACTTCCAACATTTTTTGACATGTTAACGAAAGAGCACTGTCATCAGTTTATGCCTATAAAAAAGATCATATGGCAGATTTTATAATAAAGTCACAAAACAAAGTTGAGTAATTTTGGTAGCTACGAATAACTTCACCAAAATACATGCGTTAAATTATAGTGACAAAATTAACGGTGTTTTTAAAGCGGTGTTGGCGATTTAATTTTAAAACAGATTCTCGTCGAAAATGTCTAGGACACCTCGTCATATCGTGTTTACAAATTAATTTAAGGTCTGGCAGATGCCACTTTATTTTTAACTTTTACGTTCTCTAATGTGGCTAATTATTTACGATCAATTAGGTACACCATCACAATACAATGTTTTCCGCTATTATAATTAAATTACATATTTCTATCTGCTTAATAAGCTTCTAAGGAAAAACTTCTTTAAAGAAATGATATTGTTACAAAATCACCGACACAGTGCCCGAGTGCGGCGTTGCCAAATCTACTTTTCCCCCAGCCTTAAGGAAATTGTGCACAGTTTGGTATACCATCTCTGGGGGTACCAGGGACAACCCCCCAAGGGCGAAGTCTCAACCCTCTAGGCCTTCAAATAAGGCAGATAGGCCCTTTTGTCCACATTTTCTGGATGCCACCAGCGGTACTTATCGAATACCGCTCGTATATCTTGGCTATCGATTATTTATGAAACTGTTCTGTTATGTGGATTATTTGTGAGTATTCGATGCAAATTTCTACAAGGATCTAGAAGCCTCACCTATATAAAGGGCGCGGCGTGCCGGCGAGAAAGTTAGTCTTAATAAGACAACGATCAACAGAAGAAACAATTTTCGAAGTGTTCGGGGTGTATTTAATTAGATATTGTACAAGAAGTGTTTTGTTGTTAAATAAATATTTTACTGTTGTATAAAAGTCTCACTTATCTTTAGAATCCCGGAAGGAGTAACAATATTATAGAGTTTATAGCTAAATTCTTCATATAGCCCAAACTTAAATAAAATGTACACTGTCTCTTTTAGTTCGAACTGTCTCTTTCTTTCTTTCTTCACATTGACCCTAAACCGTTGAAGTTTAAATTTTAGGGCCGTTTTTCCTTATAAAGTAAACGCCTAATTTAATATTTAGGTATAAGTAGAAGAAATGGAAGTTATGACAAATTACTTAGAAGATTTCCCACGTTTATACAGTGACGACATAAAGTCAGTCCCCCCCCCTCTAACTTTTGAACCACTGGGTAGATTGTGATTACTGGTTTTTATTTGGAAATTACTGAACCAAATGTTCTTAAAATTTGGGGATGTTTTGACCATAAAAATAGCTTCAAAATGAGTCCCCACTCGACCCCCATTTCCATTTAAAAAAATGTTCCTATTGCGCGCCCAGCTGTCACTTTGACATTCAGAGCTGTCATTGATGTGTCAAAAAATGTAGAATTTAGTCATATATTATCGTTCCAAATTTTATCACAATCAACAAAGTGGTTCAAAAATTATAGTACTGTCACTTTATTGATTTTTAAAAATGGCTTCAATAGATGAACTAGTTGTAGTTGCTCAAACTTGTTTAAATTACTTTTCACATAGAAAATAATTCTTATTTTAAAATTTCTTAATAAATACAACGATGATTATGTCATTGTATTTGCTACATGACACGACAATTGCTACCATACTTGTTATACTTGTGACGGTAGTAAGTCAGTACCCATTCATTTACAGAATTTACAGTAATCACTGTACCAGTAACAATAATACCTTCTGGTCTGTATAAATTTCCGATTATCTATAATATTGTTATAGTATTTTATTATATACCTTCGAGGCTCCGTGGTCGAGACGCGATATTTTTAATCCTTCCAGGCATTAATTTGACGACGGTTCGTATCTCACCGCCACTTTTTTCTAATTGTTCCTATATTAAATCTGTGACCATGAAACAAGTAGTGTTTTTAAAATGCAAACTACTACTGCAACCTCACTGTATAAATGGCTAACACCCTACTGTTTTCTTTAATTAATAAGGTTTTCCAGGTTGTAACCCCTAGTATTATATGTCTATGGTTATAACTTTAGCTATAACATCATAAGTCTTCTGGGTGCACGGGATGATGAGAATAAAAAAAATTAATAGATATCTAATAGAATAATAAAAAATATTAGCGAATAATAGAGAATAATAAAAGATATATTATTTCGACTATTCCAGTATTTGGGCGAGCCGGTGGCTCAGGGTTTAGTCTCTCGATCGCTCAATCCAGAGGTCGTGGGTTCGAATCCCCATACCACCAGACCATTCTTAATTAAATTGTATACTCGTAGATTAAGGCTTGTTCGCAGGGATGGGTTCACAACCATCCTGGCGATGGCATAGGATGGAAAGAATGTCAGCTTGGTGTTAATGTGAGAGATTAAAATCAGTTAATGTTTGACTGTCCCCCTAACTAATGAGGTTTTCCAAAATTCCCTTATTCCAGCACTGAATGGTGGTTAGTCGTTCCTAAGGCAAAATGCGGCCCGCGAAATAATAATATGCAGCTCGCTCTCGCACACAAGTCTAAGAATTTCGAACTAATCCTTGTGATTAGAATGAGGGGTAGAGATATTATTATCTCAGTCTGTTAGAATATTGTCCTTTTAAGAAAAAAGTGGCAAATAGAATAAGTGTAGATGATGTATTACTTACTACGATTAAGAAACAATAATCCAGATAATCTCAAAATCAAAATGTAATATAATATGATCCTGTGCCAAATTAGATAGCAAAAAGCCTGAATTAGATTCAATTATAAATAAAATTAAGGCGCGATTATATACCCCCTCTTTTCTTAGAGACCATTTTTATGTTTTGGTTAACAAGAGTTCCAATAACTGAAAGGTATAGGAAAAAAATAATAAAAGGTGAATGTGTGAATGGATGATGGCGAATGAAATGGTGAATGTTTTTCTGTATATTTATTAAATTTAGTGTTTAACGACTAAGGAAATAAATCGTAAACTTCGAATTACGTAAAATCAAATAACACTCACTACTAAGCGTTCTAGATATTTTATATGAGAAAAATTGGATAACAGATACTTGAAAACACATATCTCTAAATTGTTATTTAATGGAAGATCAGGAAAAATTATGTTTTCGATTTATCTTAAAGAGTAAATAGTACATGTGTTTGATACAGTTTAAAAAAATCTGCATTTTTCTGTGACACAGCGTGATACTATTATTCCTAGACAAACATTCTTCCGTTTATCTTTTATTGAACATTAGATGATAGATGATGGATAAACCTAAAAGTTTGGAAGGAACCATCGAAAATGCTCAGTGGATATTTTATTACTTGAGTGAAGTTACCCATAAAAGTTAGCCATAGAAACTACTATCTGTAGCGGCGAAATAAAAATAATTCTAGTGCCGTTCCCGGTCCCGGACAAGTCATTCTGATTTTTGAAAAAATTTTGAAAAAAAATTGTTCTAGGTGGTTAAGGGAAGTGCCCTTTGTCGTGCTATATAGTCAGAACGACTTGTCCGGGACTGGGGACGGCACTAGAATTTGTTTTATTGTACCGATCAAGATATCAATTTCTATGGCTAAGTCTGTAAACAATTAATTATGGGAAATTTTGAAAAAAAATTATGCTGGGTGGTCGAGGGAGGTACCCTTTATCGTCCTATATAGTTGGAACGACTTGTCCGGGACCGGGGGCGGCACTAGAATTTTTTTATTGTACCTATCGAGATATCAATTTCTATGGCTAAGTCTGTGAACAATTATTTATGGGAAATTTTGAAAAAAAAATTATGCTGGGTGGTCAAGGGAGGTACCCTTTGTCGTCCTATATAGTCAGAACGACTTGTCCGGGACCGGGAGCGGCACTACAATTTTTTTTATTTTATCGACCAGTATAGTAATTTCTATGGCTAAGACTGTGGACAATTATTTATGGGAAATTTTGAAAAAATAATTATGCTGGGTGGTCAAGGGAAGTGCCCTTTGTCGTCCTATATAGTCAGAACGACTTGTCCGGGACCGAGGGCGGCACTAGAATTTTTTTTATTTTACCGGTCAATATAGTAATTTCTATGGCTAAGTCTGTGGACAATTATTTATGGAAAATTTTGAAAAAAATTATGCTGGGTGGTCAAGCGAAGTGCCCTTTGTCATCCTATATCGTCAGAATGACTTGTCCGGGACCGGGGGCGGCGCTAGAATTTTTTTATTGTACCGATCGAGATATCAATTTCTATGGCTAAGTCTGTGAACAATTATTTATGGGAAATTTTGAAAAAAAATTATGCTGGGTGGTCAAGGGAGGTACCCTTTATCGTCCTATATAGTTGGAACGACTTGTCCTGGACCGGGAGCGGCACTACAATTTTTTTTATTTTATCGACCAGTAAAGTAATTTCTATGGCTAAGTCTGTGGACAATTATTTATGGGCAATTTTGAAAAAAAAAATTATGCTGGGTGATCAAGGGAAGTGCCCTTTATTGTCCTATATAGTTGGAACGACTTGTCGGGGACCGGGGGCGGCACTAGAATTTTTTTTATTTTACCGATCAATATAGTAATTTCTATGGCTAAGTCTGTGAACAATTATTTATGGGAAATTTTGAAAAAAAATATATGCTGGGTGGTCAAGGGAAGTGCCCTTTGTCGCCCTATATAGTCAGAACGACTTGTCCGGGACCGGGGGCGGCACTAGAATTTTTTTTATTTCGCCGCTACAGATAGTAATTTCTATGGCTAACTTTTATGGGTAACTTCACTCAAGTTATTATTTACTTACTTAAAATATCGAATACATATAAATAAAAACTATGGATGAGTTCCATATTTTATTCAGAATTGAAATAAGTTAGGAATATAATAGTATCTAACATAATATTCAAATATATCATCTGAAATTAAACAAATTGCACCGACTCTGGGTAATAATGAATACCTTTTAATAATTATTGATCCTTTAATAATACAACATTTTATTGATCCAGTAACAATTTCGTTGAAATATTATACTGAATAAAGCTCTTGGCTTGACCCACTTTTATAAGCTCGTTAAAATTTAATAAGCATTTAATATCATGACATCCATAGCGGCAACGTCTGTAGTGAATAATTTAGATGATCAGGTATGAAATTAATTTTGAAAGCATAAACGCTTTGCTTCCTAATTAATATATAGGGCAAAATAAGTCAAAGTTGAAGAAATAAAACAGAATAATTTTTTGTAACCATTTTGGGCACTGGTGTTTTATTTTTTAAAAGTCATTTACATTTGGTTTCGTAAATTTGTCTCTATTTAACTATGTTAAATGGGTGTAAGTTTCTCTATTCCCAAAATTAACCGTTTCAGAGATATTTTATTTTTTCAAAAAAAAAAAAAATTAATAATAAAAAGACACAATAACTAGCTTAAAACAAAATCATGTATATTTATAAGAAGATAAAGTGACAACATTCATAGGAGGGATAGCTATATTCCTTAGCTTCTGATCTATACTTTCAAAGTGGTTTAATTACATACAGGGTGAAGGAAATTTAATGCCGAATTAACTTCAAACCATCAAACCAATTTGTTTGACCAAGTTGGTTTTTCCAAATAGAACACCCTGTACATATGTTTTTCCATAGGGCGATGCACAATTGTATTCTATTTCGGACGGTACGATGGTTTCCTATACTTATCTCTTCTAGTTTTAAGGTATCTACTGTTTTTTGTGCAATCAACTAACATCACATAATTTCTTGCGAGGATGGCTGTGAAATTCTTAGCAGAACTTCAAAACAACCACTAATCTGTCACCAGTTATTTGTTGTTACTCTAATACCCATAGTGATGGTTTATTTAAGTATTATTTATACAAAAAATGGTAAATGAAAACATGCATCCAAATGCAAATTGTGAAATAAAGAAAAATACTCTGTTTCAAAGATATTTGCATACAATTAATTATAAGAAACTTCACTCTTCATCTACTATTCAAAAGTTATTCATTAATTCCCAAATTTTGAAGTTTTAGGCATTAGAAGACATTACCCCATCAACTAAAATATATGTAGACATAAGTACTCGTTTTTCGCTTTGGATAGGCTGTATTTTGCTTAAAAACTAATTAAAAACGTACGTTTTTGTGTTTTATCAAAAAAGTATACATTAATATGTATTTAGTTTTTACTACAGCATAACTGCGTTATTTTAGTTTTTTTTATAATAATAGTGATGTGTTCCGAATACTAAGATTTTTTGCATTTAACTAAGAACAAATCAACTTAGATTATTGGTTTGAAACATACAGCGGGCGTATTAAATACTTCATCAATCTGCCACATTGATATATAGTCGCCATATTGTAGATGAAGTAAGTATAAGTATATATTCATCTTTTTAATATATAATCAATCATGTTCTTTATACATAAATCGCATATGATGGTTTTCTAACTGATTTTGTATAATAGCATACTCGTATATCCAAAACATTATAAAATAACGGTATCTGATGTATTATTGAAATCAGCATAAGACGAAAATGAAACCGGTAAATTACAAAATTAAACGGCATCCTTTCTTTATCAAAAGATCTTGTTAGTTTTGGATAAATAATGAGAAATTGCCATGAAGGAATAATTGTTTTTCAATATCTTCAATAGATGTCTCTAAAAATAATGGCTTAAAAAATGTATAATAAAAAATTAGGAAAACCACTAAAGATGAAACACAAAAACCACCTTTGAGATCTTTATAACAACTGTCAATAACTTGTTAACCGTGATTGACAGATTGCAATCCGTAAAGGATTATTAATTCTTGAAACATGTAGCAACCAATTTACCGTGTAGAAATTTATAACGGATATAAGTAACTAGCCAGATATAATTTTTTTGTTACACTATTTTGTTTAGGATAAGTTCTAACAAACTGAGCATCTCGAATGTTTCTTATATCTTTAAATTTCAATATTTGTAGGAAAGAGTGGAGGAATGTTGTTAATTCTCTATATTCCAAAGAATAGTAATAAAATAATCATAACTATCTAACTACTAAGTAGGTTACCACTAAGATGATCTTATAATGATATCCCTATACCTTCGACGTTTATAAAACATATTTCTATATAGGTAATACAATTATTACTATATAATTGTCTGTTATTTATTCAAACTAAGTATATTTTTTAACACTTAAAAAGGTCAGCGACCAATAATAAAGAATAACAGCGTATCGATGTCATTTTACGGTTACTTTGCAGTAGGTATATAAAATTGATTATATTTTTTTTGGGTTACTTTAATTTCAGTTAAAATGGCAATCAAATATTTGTAATTGCACACGTAAATCAACGAAAAGAAAATAGCAAATAGCAATAGATTTATATTAAACTATTTATATTATATACAGAGCATTTCAATGAAAACGAGCCACCCTGAATCCATTACTGTTTAGTTTCCAGAGAAATCCCGAGACAGGTCAATTTTTGCTTGGAGGGGGACATATTTTGCTACCAAATTTGACGTGACAGCATGTACCCCCTCCCCTCTCAGCATAAATGTCAAAATTTTATATAGGGAATAGGGGTTAAGCGAGGGTTAAGTGACCCCTCCTATGAAAGTTCTTTTAATTCTCTTTTTCAACCATATAAATATGTTTGATATTCATTTGTCATTTCGCGACAAAATCCATCAATAACTTTTTTTAAATGTACTATATATCACAGTATTTAAGAATGATTCGACATAAAACTCTTCAAGTTCAAATAAAAGAGAGTTTCAAATAACATTTTATTTTTTAAATTATTTTATAGTGCAATTGGTACAACAGTATAGATATTGATTTGTTGATTGTTAATTAATGTATTTAAAAGATAAAGTTAAAATAAAAATACAAAAATTACTCAAAATCTAATTGCGCTTTAAAATAATTTAAATAATAAAATGTCATTTGGAAGTCTCTTTTGTTCAAAGTTCAAGAGTTTCAATCATTCTTAAATACTGTGGTCCATAGTACATTAAAAAAAAGTTATTGATGGATTTTGTCGCCAAATTACAAATGAGTATCAAACATATTTATATGGTTGAAAAGAGAATTGAAAGATATTTCATATGAGGGGTCACTTGACCCCTATTCCCTATTCAAAATTTTGACATTTGTGCTGGGGGGGGGAGTACATGCTGCTACCTCAAATTAGGTAGCAAAATATGCCCCCATCCAAGCAAAAATCGACCTGTCTCGGGATTTCTCTGGAAACAAAACAGTAACGTTATTCAGGGTGGCTCGTTTTCATTAAAATGTTCTGTATATAATTAACTATGAATCATGAAAACGCACCACAAATAAGTTAGGGACATTATCAGATTTAGTTCATAATTTATAATTAATTTATTATTAGTAGATTCCACTTTTGTGACAGTAGTTTGGTTATTACTTTGATTAATTTTACTCCTTAGTTACAGTTGAAACTTTTATCTAGTAAAGTATGAACTAAATCGAAATAAAGCAAATATGTTAAATTCTCTGTTGTTTTACGTTTTATTTTCCTAAGAACAACATATAAGAAAGTAAGAAAACTTACTAGATATCTTCGATCCTCTTCTAAATGTCTCGTATAATGTTTTTGCATCTGGGTATATGTAGCTGATAAATTTTCCCTCTTTTGCTTCTTTAAAAAATCTGGATACTCTTATTAAATCTGGCCCCTATGGAAGAAAATATGATTTAATAAAACTTGTTTGTAGACTACGGAAAAATTACAGACTACAACAGACTTTGATAGACAAAGTTGTTCGAACAGAACGTCCTTATATTAAATATTTAGTTACGGCAGAAACATAGGATATAATAATATTTATTTATAACATCTATAACAGATTAACAAATATTTCATGTTTTATTTACTTCAGTTATGTTCGTAGTGTAAAGCGAATGCGAAATTATATACCTATAGGGTGGTAATATTATTTCTTATACATCAATAAAATATTAACAATTATTTCATTTTTATTTACTTGATTTAAAAACATGCCTAAGTATATATTTGGAATTTATTTTTTACTGTCCTTTACCTCTGTCATACAGTGTATTAATGCTAAGTTTGGCCAAACTTCACTAATGTATTCTTTGGATAAAAGTAATTGGGGTTGGTGATATATAATTTTTTGGCTTCCCTAAGGAGTTAAAAGTTTTATAATTTTTTTTGTATACCTTGAATAGCCGTATAATTTTTTTTTCTGTGAGTGAAGAAAGATCTGTTTCTGATAAAAAAAACAATGGCATAATATGTATACAACTTTTCAGTATCCTTTTACTGTTTATCCTCTTATTAGCTTTTCCACGGGAGTTAATATTTAAAATTTATTTGGTTCCATTGAAATTTTTGTTTTAAAAGTCTACATATTAACTAAATATACACCGAGGTTTTTGGAGTGCATCCAGAAAGTTACATACTTTTGTTTTCTATTATACAATTCTACATGAATCGATAGTTGTAATTATGTTATGATTTATCAAAGATTGCGAGTTTGCTTTGCCAAGTTTTCAGTTCATTGACTTAATTTTTTATGCAGAAGTAAAAAGCAGCGAACCTGCCAAAATCAACACGGTCACCAGTTCTGTAAAAGAACTATTGACTGAACTGGAACGAGTACTTAATGCCGCACTAATTTAAATAAATACAGTTATAGGGCCGGTTTATTTATAGAATTTCTATTACTGACAAAATACCCACTTAAAACCAAATAGGTACTAAAAATGTATTATACCAGTTGTTTTATTTTTTTATCACTGCATCCAGGTAAACAGTTAGGTAGAATATTTTATTTAATTTAATGTCTGTGTATACATTATAATCTGAACTTTTAGTTTTCCTCCAAGAAATTAGTTGTACGATTTTCAATAGATGTGTTTAAAAAACTATTTTGTGTGCAATTTTTTTTTAAAGTAAAAGTACGAATAAAAGTTAAAGTTGGAGTGTAGAAATAGAGATCATAAGTATAAATTATATGTGAAAAATAGATCGATTGGAGTGTATGTACTATTGGGAAAAGTAAATAAAAATATAAAGTAAATAGCTTTAACAATAATTTGACTTTTGATACCACTAGAATTTTGTTTCGCATCTTCACATTGAAGTTTGTACCTTTTTTTATTAAGTAAATTGTATTTAGTTTACTTTATAGGACAAGTAAACGTATCGGTATAAACTGAAATATTTACAGTTGTTTCAAAAACCTTGATTTAATATCAAAAACGCATTAGTACAAACAATATAGTATGTATAAGTATATCAGAACCATCGGGAATCGGTATATCTATTGAATCAAGTTGCCTCTCAAAGGCTGAATATTTTGGCTATTATCTGACTATATCTTGACAGTAAAGATAAGATTTTTTTAGTTGGATATGTACAGGGTGTCCAGCGTAAAGTTTTCACTCGATTTGTGTCTTTAATGTCATATTTACAAAAAAATGTCAAATATAAAAATTGTCACATTTTTATAGATGATTCAACGAGTCTTAGAAAAAAAAAAACAATAGAACATCGAATTAAAACAATTGTTTACCAGAGTTCAATTTTTTTTAAAGCAACACCCTATATATTTTTTAAATTCTGAAAAAGCATAAAATTTTGATTAGATCCATATGATATACGAGTATTTATATATTTCTTTCAGCGGTTACTGAGATATAAAGGAACATGTCGAATGTATCTGATATATCAAGACAATTAGGAAAACCACCCAAAAATTTTAATCCTAGTCTAGGTGGACATGACAATAACCAATTGTTTCTCGTAAACTGTCAGATACCTAATACTTTTCTGAGTCAAATAGATGGTATTAGTATTACCAGTAAAAAAAATGCAAAATAAGGATTTATAAATATATAATCATAACCTTAAATGAAACAAATAATTTCAATAATCAATAAAACATAATTTAGAAATATTGTTCGAAATGGCCACCCTTCATTTTAATGCAGTGTATACCGTCGATGCAAATTTCGTGGGATATTTTCTATAAAAATATACAAATATTTGAAATAAGTTTTATGGGGAATATGACGATTTGGATATTTCAGTCGGTAAGATTCATATGCGGCACTTGCATTTTTATTATTCTGTATAAATATTCTGTTTCGATTATATAATATGTTCTCTCTTCTATCGAAAATTGCATTGTTATGCTGGCCAATAATTTTAACAAAATATCTGACAGTTTACGAGAGACAATTGGTTATTGTCATGGCCACCTAAACTAGGATTAATATTTTTGGGTGTATTTCCTAATTGTCTTGATATATCAGATAAGTACATTCGACATTTTCCTTTTATATCTCAGTAACCGCTGGAACAAATATCATATGGATCTAATCAAAATTTTATGCTTTTTTAGAATTTAAAAAAATATATATACCTAGTGTGTTGCATTAAAAAAACTGAACTCCGGTAAATAATTGTTTTAACTCGATGTTCTATTGTTTTTTCCAAGACACATCGAATAGTGTACAAAAATGTCACATTTTTTGTATTTGACATTTTTTGTAAATATGACATTACAGACACATATCGAGTGAGATCGTTACGTTGGACACCCTATACATAATCGCATTTAAATAATCGGTATACACCAATTCGATTATTAAAATAATTGGATGAATATTCGACTTATTTTAATTAGCACTAAATTATTGTGCTCGGCTTATTCGGAGTCTCGAACAATTAATGATCGAAAAATTGAAATTAAGATTTTTTGGATAGGTGAGGATTATGAGTTATGTATGATATGACTGCTAATAGTACATACATAGTTTCATCATTTTTTAGTATTTATTTATGCGGCACATATTGTACGTTTTGATTATTGCTTTTTAATACGATTGGATTAATCGTCTTCAACTCTTCAAGCGGCTTTGATGCGCCTAAAATTTTGCCACCCTAGGCTGTACCCTTGACAGTTTATTTGTAAATCCAACCCTGTCTAAACTCTTTACATTAATGTTTTAACAAAACAGATGGTATGACGTTATTGATAAATAAGTATTAAGTCTATAAATAAATACGAAATATCAGTCTGAAATTTATTATTCTACAAATAGATTGTTTGCATAGGAATGAAAAAACACTTGGCAAGAAATTGGAATACAAAAATAATTAAATGTCCTTTTATATTGTTAAATATGCATGCTTAATCAAATCAAATACAAAGTAATCTAACCCTTAGAAGATTTCAACTTGCAAATCTTAGTCAGATAATTAATGTCAATATTAATTTTTAGATGTTGGATTTTATTAAGGTAACAAAAACGTTTGGTTTTGTAAAGAAAATAAATAATTCAGTTGTGATCTCATAAATGTTTCAACTTCTATATCTATTACCTACTTTGCAAACACTTCAGTGGGACGTTGGGAAGATCTATTTTTGATTGTTAAGGTTAACGTTAGAAAAATATGACATAATTATTATTTGTGTGTAGAAACCAAAACCCCAAAGAACTGCTGTATTGTAATAATTCATTATTAGGAACGGAAACATCATATCAGTTGTTCTGAATAAGTAATAATTAATTATTACTTATTCAGAAAAACTTATTCAGTAAAAGTAGTAAGAAATATAGAGTATGATGGTAGTGTAATTATATTTAGATTTCTGAATTTCTGAATGTATAAGTCTGAATATATAGTTCTGATCTAGATGACTTTTCCTTGTGTACTCAAAACTACCTATCTGTGACACCCAAATTAGTAGTGTAACAAAAGATCTCTGAGAATTAGGAGACATAAACATTGTGCAATGGGTAGGTACTTCATGGACTAGACTTGACTTGTTAAAAAATAACCCTTTTGTAGTATTCTTCTTCTTAAGTTGAAAAGTTGTATCATTCACACAAAATTAGTTTTAGATCAATTACTTCTAAGAAATTTATTTGTTTAGGTTTGGAAAGTTCTGTATTTCTCTCAATGAAAAGACAATCTTTGTAAGTATTAAGAGTGAAAATTATTTTCTAAATAAAACTTATGCATGATCAGTTAATTAGTCTCTTTTGTAACTTGTATAAGTGATTATTATTATACAATTTACAAGTAAGCAGTAAGCTGTTTTTATGCATAGTTGTATGTTACCCAAAATGAAACGATCCCCCGGATTTTATGACATATGTTTAACAACGTAAACAATTCACATTGTGGCCAGGTATACCGACATTATAATGTCATAGACTGTCCAAATAGCTGTCACAATCCACGAGTTATTTTTAATTATTTCTAATTAATGAGTTGTTGTAGACGCATGGTTAGAACACATGGAATTATTCAATGGTTCGTAAAATGCTAATATACGAGTATGCTACTTAGAGCTCTCGTCACTGTTTCAACCACAATTAGCTAATTGTTCTTTAATGGTTTGAAAGAAGTATTTACAAACCCAAACCCTCGTGAACTTATAATCACAGGTAGGTACTGCAGATGATCGCTAAGGGAACACCCATCAATAATAAACTTGGTATTTAACACGGAATTGATATGTTAGTTCGAATTATACAGGGCGCTTCCCAAGTAATTTTCAATACTTTGCGAAGGAGATGCTTTCTCAAGTGATTTCGTGAAGATAAGACTATATTCTATCTAAATTATAACCCGAGCTACACCCTAAATAAAAAAATGTGAATAAACGTTTTTTCTAAGATGCTAAAAGGCAATTCAAAATATTATATGAAAAATCCAGAGCAGCAGTGTACCTATATTCTATATTGTTTTTTCCATAACAACATTAAAATTATTACCTGTATGCACGCCTCTAATAATGCTACCAAGATGTGTAAATGATTAGAATTTAAGGAAAATATTTTAACAGAATCAGATATTACAAAAACAACATAACTGTACTGCCATGTCAGAGCTAAGCCACTTACAAAATACTTTTATATGACCTTTTCTTCATTGAATCAGTGGAAGAAGCATTTCCTTCAGTATTTCATATTACTTAGGAAACAATCCTGGCCCCTGTGTAAAGCCCTAGGGTTGGAAAATATTAAATATTAAAAAACTTGGCATTTTTTTCTTAGCACTGAACTATTTTGATTTTAGCATTTCCGATTATGGATCGCATTGCCTAAGGTAGGTATTTTTTTCTAGATTAGTAACTTGTAAATCTGAAGATCCTTTATATCGGTAACGGTAACAATATCGGTTACAGTAGTATTTTGGTAAGAGGGGGTAAACTATCTCTTATCCTTGGAAAAAGTTCCTGATGACATTAATTGTTTACGTGACATATTTATGTGCGACATTTTTTATCGTGTTGTTTTAGAAAACCTTTACAGGTTTACTTAAATATACCTAATGTGATTTTACCGTTTTTGGAAATTAGACATCTAGTTTAAGATATTGATTAGTATTAAGTGTAGAATAATCAGCATCTCCTGATTATCTTGAAGGTGTTGAGAATAATATCGTTTTATACAAATAGTAGATAGAACGCGCAGATGGTATTAATGGAGTTTCTATAATAACAAGAGTAAAAAAGTAAATCTCAACGGACTCTGGAATGAAAATTCACGTCATTACTATATTCAGGAAATATTTCCCAATGAATATATTATTGCCTATCGCATTGTATGTTATCTACCGAAAAGTTGACTGAACAATAATTTTAGCTAGAAAAATTGTACATTTTAAAGAAATATATAGTCTATTTACTAGTAAATGGTGTCTTGTTGATAAATGTTCTAACATGTTTTATGACGGATCTCAAATTGACAAAATTGAAAATAAGAAGCCAATTTTTCTATGCTGCCACTACTAAATCCTCTTCGATTTGTAAAAGAAAAGCCCGTTAGTTTATTTAGTGTCTGTAAATTGAGATATTTTAAGCCCATGTAACATATTTTTAAGACGGTTAGTTATCAATCATAATACGGATTATGTAGGCTCATCAAGAGAAGGGTTATTTGAGAACGGTATACCGTTCTCAAATAACTCAGCTTCTCTGTACTTACCTGTTTCCCATTTAATAATAATCAAGTGCTTTTCTCGTTAAATCGTTGACTGAGGGATTTAGGGCAGGCTGTGGTTGATAACACCGACCGGTCCAAACATTACCGCCTAGGCGATAAAGGCGGGTTTACATTGGTATAGTAAATGGGTTAGTTACTTATACTAGTAACTAGCAAGGCAGCTACTAACCTAGTGTAAACCACATAGGAAAGTACTTGTACTAGTACTGGTACAAGTAATCAGGAAAGTGAATAGCCACCCAGGCTATTTACCACTTGCGAAGCCACTGTCCTTTCCCCACCACCATACCAGGCACCAGTTTACCGGCTGCCGTGTCCACTACATCAAGGTAAACACTTCCTCCCTTGCTAGTACCTATACGAACAGGTGTTTGTGTGTTGATTGACAATATAAACAGTGCGCTAAGAAGAAGTGTTGATGCTCCTTTTGAATCCCTTCTACTGATCCAATCTCTGACCCATCTTCTCTTTGGACGACAATTTTCCTTTTCAACCTCTCTAATAAGTTCTCCAATAACAATTTGCTTAACTCTCACAAATATTTTTCTTAACTTTTCCTTGCGTAAACATTCTAGAATGACGAGAAACATGACAACGAAAAGGGTTCATCCTGGTTCTGGCGATGTGACCGCACTACTGGTACTAGTGCGCATAAAGTATGCTTTCAAGTGTAAACACCCATTATTCCTCATATGTGATAGTAGGCTAGCCAGGCTAGGCTGTACCTACGAGTACAAGTACAAGTAACTAGGCTTAGTAACTATACCAATGTAAATCCGCCTTAAGTATTGTTCGGACGCCAGTAAAAAATATATAAAATAATAAACATAAATGTATCATTCAAGGAACATATTGAGAAAAGCTTGTAGTTTATTTTACCCAAATATACTACAATAAACTCGCTTTGACTTTGGCGTCAGTCAAATGTTGAAACTGAAGCGATATAAAAGCGTCTCAAAAAGAGTTAATTATGTATTTATTATTTTACATTTTATTTTCATTGCCGTCACATCATTGGTATAAACATAATAGTTTGAGTGAAGCTATCCACACATTTCCATCCACAACTGCTGACGTGAGGTCAATCTATATCGAAATATATAGTTCAAACCACTATCAGGCCAGCTCCCCAGAGAGCATATCAGCAGGCTAACAAACACTCCCAATCAACCACAATGCCAGATTTTAGAATATATTTGACCTTATTTGAAAACAAAATTTTGTATTAAAATGTAAATTTAATTTAAAATATGAAAATACATTACATAGTCTTTAGTAGGAAGTTCGTTCTAATCTAATTTTGTTATATTAGAAATTGATATGGGAAAAACTTTTACAATTTCTTTGGTACATAGCGTGCATTCTTTCAATTTGGCATTGCCCCAATGGTACCCCTATAGTTTGCCTGCCCGTCTGCCACCCTAAAAAATACATTTTTTTTTCACTCGTGGATAACCACGTAATTCTCTATAATTCAATAACCTGAGAGTGTGCAATGATGAAATTTGGCCTGTTTGTCGGTAGTCGAATGTAAAATAGCCCCATGGTACCCCCATAGTTTGCCTGCCCGTCGGCCACCCTTAAAACTTAAATTTTCTCTCATACGTGGATGGCCACATAATTGTCCATAATTCATTAACCTGAGAGTGTGCAATGATGAAATTTGAACTATTTGTTGCTTGTCGAATGTAAAATAGCCCCCTGGTACCCCCATAGTTTGCCTGCCCGTCGGCCACCCTTCAAAATTACATTTTCTCTCATCCGTGGATGGCCACATAATACTCCATAATTCGTTAACCTGAGAATGTGCAATAATGAAATTTGGACTATTTGTCGGCCATCCGATGCAGAATAATCCCGCCGTACCCCCATAGTTTGCCTGCCCGTCGGCCACCCTTAAAAATTAAATTTTCTCTCATCCGTGGATGGCCACATAATTATTCATAATTCATTAACCTGAGAGTGTGCAATGATGAAATTTGGACTACCTGTCGGTCATCGGATGCAGAATAACCCCATGGTACCCCCATAGTTTGCCTGCACGTCTGCCACCCTTAAAAATTACATTTTCTCTCATCCGTGGATGGCCACATAATACTCCATAATTCGTTAACCTGAGAGTGTGCAATGATGAAATTTGGAGTACTTGTCGGTCATCGGATGCCGAATAGCCCCCTGGTACCCCCATAGTTTGCCTGCCCGTCGGCCACCCTTAAAATTTAAATTTTCTCTCATCCGTGGATGGCCACATAATACTCCATAATTCGTTAACCTGAGAGTGTGCAATAATGAAATTTGAACCATTTGTCGGTCATCGGATGCAGAATAACTCCATGGTACCCCCATAGTTTGCCTGCTCGTCGGCCACCCTTAAAAATTAAATTTTCTCTCATCCGTGGATGGCAATATAATACTTCATAATTCATTAACCTGAGAGTGTGCAATGATGAAATTTGGACTACTTGTCGGTCATCGGATGCAGAATAACGCCATGGTACCCCCATAGTTTGCCTGCCCGTCGGCCACCCTTAAAAATTAAATTTTCTCTCATCCGTGGATGGCAACATAATACTTCATAATTCATTAACCTGAGAGTGTGCAATGATGAAATTTGGACTACTTGTCGGTCATCGGATGCCGAATAGCCCCCCTGGTACCCCCATAGTTTGCCTGCCCGTCGGCCACCCTTAAAAATTAAATTTTCTCTCATCCGTGGATGGCCACATAATTCTTCATAATTCATTAACCTGAGAGTGTGCAATGATGAAATTTGGAGTACTTGTCGGTCATCGGATAAAGAATAACCCCATGGTACCCCCATAGTTTGCCTGCCCGTCTGCCACCCTTAAAAATTACATTTTCTCTCATCCGTGGATGGCCACATAATACTCCATAATTCGTTAACCTGAGAATGTGCAATAATGAAATTTGGACTATTTGTCGGCCATCCGATGCAGAATAATCCCGCCGTACCGCCATAGTTTGCCTGCCCGTCGGCCACCATTAAAAATAAAATTTTCTCTCATCCGTGGATGGCAACATAATACTTCATAATTCATTAACCTGAGAGTGTGCAATAATGAAATTTGGACTACTTGTCGGTCATCGGAAGCAGAATAACCCCATGGTACCCCATAGTTTGCCTGCCCGTCGGCCACCCTTAAAAATTAAATTTTCTCTCATCCATGGATGGCCACATAATTCTTCATAATTCATTAACCTGAGAGTGTGCAATGACGAAATTTGGACTGCTTGTCGGTCATCGGATGCAGAATAACCCCATGGTACCCCCATAGTTTGCCTGCACGTCTGCCACCCTTAAAAATTACATTTTCTCTCATCCGTGGGTGGCCTCATAATACTCCATAATTCGCTAACCTCAGAGTGTGCAATGATGAAATTAGGACTACTTGTCGGTCATCGGATGCCGAATAGCCCCCTGGTACCCCCATAGTTTGCCTGCCCGTCGGCCATCCTTAAAAATTAAATTTTGTCTCATCCGTGGATGGCCACATAATTCTTCATAATTCATTAACCTGAGAGTGTGCAATGATGAAATTTGGACTACTTGTCGGTCATCGGATAAAGAATAACCCCATGGTACCCCCATAGTTTGCCTGCCCGTGTGCCACCCTTAAAAATTACATTTTCTCTCATCCGTGGATGGCCACATAATACTCCATAATTCGTTAACCTGAGAATGTGCAATAATGAAATTTGGACTATTTGTCGGCCATCCGATGCAGAATAA
Organism: Pogonocherus hispidulus; assembly: GCA_963924545.1. Taxonomy (NCBI): domain Eukaryota; kingdom Metazoa; phylum Arthropoda; class Insecta; order Coleoptera; family Cerambycidae; genus Pogonocherus; species Pogonocherus hispidulus. Next base: position 32,549,525 of record OZ004698.1, read on the forward strand.
TCCCGCCGTACCCCCATAGTTTGCCTGCCCGTCGGCCACCCTTAAAAATAAAATTTTCTCTCATCCGTGGATGGCAACATAATACTTCATAATTCATTAACCTGAGAGTGTGCAATGATGAAATTTGGACTACTTGTCGGTCATCGGAAGCAGAATAACCCCATGGTACCCCATAGTTTGCCTGCCCGTCGGCCACCCTTAAAAATTAAATTTTCTCTCATCCATGGATGGCCACATAATTCTTCATAATTCATTAACCTGAGAGTGTGCAATGACGAAATTTGGACTGCTTGTCGGTCATCGGATGCAGAATAACCCCATGGTACCCCCATAGTTTGCCTGCACGTCTGCCACCCTTAAAAATTACATTTATTCTCATCCGTGGATGGCCACATAATACTCCATAATTCGCTAACCTCAGAGTGTGCAATGATGAAATTTGGACTATTTGTTGGTCATCGGATGCAGAATAATCCCTTGGTACCCCCATAGTTTGCCTGCCCGTGGGCCACCCTAATAAATTACATTTTCTCTCATCCGTGGATGGCCACATAATACTCCATAATTCGCTAACCTCAGAGTGTGCAATGATGAAATTTGGACTATTTGGTGGTCATCGGATGCAGAATAATCCCTTGGTACCCCCATAGTTTGCCTGCCCGTCGGCCACCCTAAAAAATTACATTTTCTCTCATCCGTGGATGGCCACATAATACTCCATAATTCGCTAACCTGAGTGTGTGCAATGATGAAATTTGCACTATTTGTCGGTCATCGGATGCAGAATAACCCCATGGTACCCCCATAGTTTGCCTGGCCGTCTGCCACCCTTAAAAATTTAATTTTCTCTCGCTCGTGCATGACCACATAATTGTCTATAATTCATTAACCTGAGAGTGTGCAAGGATGACGGACAAATAGTCCAAATTTCATCTTTGCAGACTCTCAGGTTAGTGAATTATGTGGTCATCCACGGGTGAGAGAAAGTTTAATTTTTAAGGGTGGCAGACGGGCAGGCAAACTATGGGGGTACCATGGCGTTATTCTGCATCCGATGACCGACAAGCAGTCCAAATTTTATCATTGCACACTCTCAGGTTAATGAATTATGAAGAATTATGTTGCCATCCACGGATGAGAGAAAATTTAATTTTTAAGGGTGGCCGACGGGCAGGCAAACTATGGGGGTACCGTGGGATTATTCTGCATCGGATGACCGACAAATAGTCCAAGTGTCATTATTGCACACTCTCAGGTTAGCTAATTATGGAGTATTTTGTGGCCATCCACGGATGAGAGAAAATGTAATTTGTAAGGGTGGCCGACGGGCAGGCAAACTACGGGGGTACCATGGGGCTATACTGCATCCGATGACCAACAAGTAGTCCAAATTTCATCATTGCACACTCTCAGGTTAATGAATTATGGAGAATTATGTGGTCATGCACGGGCTAGAGAAAATTTAATTTTTAAGGGTGGCCGACGGGCAGGCAAACTATGAGGGTACCATGGGGTTATTCTGCATTCAATGACCGACAAGTAGTCCAAATTTCATCATTGCACACTATCAGGTTAATGAATTATGAAGAATTATGTGGCCATCCACGGATGAGAGAAAATTTAATTTTTAAGGGTGGCCGACGGGCAGGCAGACTATGGGGGTACCAGGGGGCTATTCTGCATCCGATGACCGACAACTGGTCCAAATTTCATCATTGCACACTCTCAGGTTAATGAATTATGGAGAATTATGTGGTCATCCAAGGGCTAGAGAAAATTTAATTTTTAAGGGTGGCCGACGGGCAGGCAAACTATGGGGGTACCAGGGGGCTATTCGGCATCCGATGACCGACAAGTAGTCCAAATTTCATCATTGCACACTCTCAGGTTAATGATTTATGGAGAATTATGTAGTTATCCACGGGCGACAGAAAATTTAATTTTTAAGGGTGGCAGACGGGCAGGCAAACTATGGGGGTACCATGGGGCTATTTTACGTTCGACAACCGACAAACAGGCCAAATTTCATCATTGCACACTCTCAGGTTAATGAATTATAGAGAATTACGTGGTTATCCACGAGAAAAAAAATTATTTTTAAGGGTGGCAGGCGGAAAGGCAAACTATAGGGATTCCATGGGGCTATGCCAAATTGAAAGAATGCACGCTATGTACCAAAGAAATTGTAAATATTTTTCCCATATAAATTGCTAATATGACAAAATTCGATTAGAACGAACTTTCTACAAAAGACTAAGTAATGTATTTTCATATTTTAAATTAAATTTACATTTTAATAGAAAATTTTGTTTTCAAATAATGTCAAATATATTCTGAAATCAGGCATTGTGGTTGGTTGGGAGTGTTTGTTAGCCTGCTGGTATGCTCTCTGGGGAGCAGGTCTGATAGTGGTTTGAACTATATATTTCGATATAGATTGACCCTACGTCAGCAGTTGTGGATGGAAATGTGTGGATAGCTTCACTCAAACAACATAATATTGTTTATCTCGCGTAGACGAAAAAGTGATCTAAAAATAAACATTTTGAATCAGATGGAAACGTGCGCCTAAGATTTGGCTTAGAGATGTCTACTGTCATTGGAAAATAGAAAAGTGAAAAAAATTACGAGCGAGGGAGGAAACCTGTTGAAAAATATTAACAGAGCAGAGGAGGAGGATTGGCATATGCATATATAATGACTAATTTCAATATAACCAGTAGGTTATATTGGTATAAATAGCTATTAACTAATAGCAATTCATATTTGCTTGTTTATTCAAAAAAACACTTTAAAATATTTAGTACTCCTGGCGTACGTGCCTAGGATGGGAAAAATGTTAACTTGATGTTAATGTCCCCCTAACTAATGAGATTTTTCATGTTTCCCTTATTCATTGAGATTCATATACTACTAATGGGGCTTTTCTTCGTGAAACACTTGCCCATTACTATAATTTTATCACTCAACGCCATTCCATCAATGATAAGCTTTTACGAAAATTTGAGACTATTCTATAATAGTTTCGAAAAATTAGGCAGTAGTGCCAGATTTATTAAAAATATTAAAATATCGATTTTTGAGGTTCTTTTTGAAATTTTTTCTTACTTGATGAAGAAAGTTGATTATGGTTTCTCGCAACCGAAACGTCGCAAAGAGATATAAATATGCAGTGAAATTCCTCGAAAAAACTTGCTGTGAAAATGTGTGGTCAGATTTAAAAAATCTCTAAATAAAAATGTTACAGATGAGTTTCGAAAACACCACATTTACTTTTTTTCAAACTAAATCAAAACCTCAAGAGCTAGGATCGGTCTGCAAACACCATTAAATTAGAAACAGAACTGTCTACCCATTTTCCTATCTTTTATAGTTTTCAAGATACCAATACATGCATTATCAATATGGTCCACACTATAAAAAACTAGATTATTTCCTCATTAAGCAATTATTTAAATGAGCGCATTTATTAAACTATATTAATACATAAATATAATACTTTGTTTTTTTGGTAAAAATGCCGAGTCTTATAAGATGTAGCCCTAGAGCTTCTCCCGCGGTGCGTTCCTGAATTAAAACCATTTTCTTATATTACATGAAAAAAGAACATGATTTCCTGCAGATATTTCTCCATCACGAGTATGTTAGTTATGTAATAATTATACAATATAGGGCCGATGCCCTGAAATTGAACAAGCATGTATATTTGTTTTCTATAAATAATTTTTCTATAAATAATTGTTTTAAGGTCACCGAACACAATTTGGCACAATTTCTTAAATGTGACACGTGATATACAGTGATTTTGAAAATGTTGTTTACTAATATTTCCATCCATACGGGCACTTCAAATACAGAAAAAAATTTAAAATGTAGAATAATATGAACGTTTTCTAATAGACTATATTTTTTCATTTATTTTTGTAATGGGTATATTTTTCCACCTATTGGTAAACCAAGATTTGGAGTAGAATTTGGTGATAACCTTATTTTATTTAGTTGCGCAGCTCCAAAAAGCATAAAAAAATCAGATATATCCATATCAGATAAATCCATACATTTCAAATAATTTTGAATAGCAGGCCTAGCTGTAGGCCTATATTTTTAATATAAGTATAAGTATAGTCCTGCTGGGCGAAAAATCGATATATCGATTCGAATCTACTGTATTTGTAAATGGATTTATCGATTCGCCAAAAAAATGTCGAGTAGAATAGGTAATAGACATGAACAGCAAATCGGTATACCGAATAGACACCATTTATCGAAAAATCGAATTGGAACATCAATTCGAATGGAATCTGAACATTTATATGTAGCATTAAATTGCTTAATTCTTGATTTACTGGTATATCGGTCAAATTTCTTAGGACAAGATTTTTATCTTTGACATCAGATACTACAAGATATATTTTTATAACATTCATTAATTACAAGTAGTATGCCTATTGAAAACTTTTTTACACTGTTAATTTTTCTGAAATTTAGTAAAATGCAAATTATATTTACACATGCATTAGATCTATAACTGGTCGATACATATAATATTCTAGTATAAGGCTTGCACTTGACTGAATAACTTTATTACTGATTGCGTGTTGTTTATTATACATATACTATAACAGAATTAAATAAGTAATCGAGAGGTTAGATAGTTTTTTCTCCGAATCAAAACTCGCCAAGCACTCGCACTTTAAAACATCAGCAAATCACAGGTCTCCGCAGCCTCCATAAATTTAAGCAAATATCCACAGTAATATTAATATTAATTATTATTATAATACATTAAGGTTGGAGTATGCCCTATGTATTAGGATAGAATAATGTGGTCACTGAAAATTCCATAAATCTTTTTTAAAATCTCACTAATCAACGTGAAAATAAAAGTAGGTAGTTGAAAAATGATAGTTAATAATGGCCGCGTATATATATTATATTTTTCAAATGTGATTCTAAATAAGAGAAAAAGTATGTCAAAATAATATTGCATAATTCATCCTCCATCCGAATAGATTCAGATAAAGTTGACTTGACAATAGATGCTCCAATTCGGTTTAATTTGATTCGAATGATCACGCGATTCGATATTTCGGAATTGAATTTTTCGATTAATCGAATCAGCCCCAATCCAAATAAATTAAAATAAAATTAAACGATTCGAATCAATACTACGCCGGCGATAATGTCTACAAACCGTCAATTATGTCGTTCGGCGGAAACATTACGATTATAATAAGATGTCCGTAGATAAACCTAATATATTCAGCAGCCGCGGCGGACATCCCTTATCTAAAGGCCTATTCCTGCAGCAATTCCCAACTAGTCAGAAGGATTGTGATTGGTTGAAAACAATTTGCTGACAGGTTTGGAATGATTTGATTGGATCTGACTAGTTTGTGATTCCGGCAGAAACAGAGCTCTTTTAGTTGAGTTCCTCTTGTCGACGGTATGTTGTTTTACTATACGTGTGATGTAGGAAAAGGAAAAAATAAAAGATATAAAACTCGTTTTATAGTCCTCCAAGTTTTCGGTCCTACGAAGAATTTCTGGAAGCGCCAAATAGTTATTGTAATAAAGAATACGCATCATTTTATAAAAATGAAGCTACAACTGTTTTGGGAGCAAAGAATATAAACCAAACGGTACATAAACACCAAATTAAAATATTACCAACTCAAATGTATCATTCGAAAGCGGAAAGATAAACACTAGGTAAGTCGATAGGTGATTTTCAATTTGCAATAGATTCGAAGAATAAATTATAATATTAATTACCTACCCATAACTCAACTTGATTTATTTTCAGCATATATAAAGAGGGTTGCAATACTCATATTTACATTGAAAGTATCACATTGTTGTAGCAAATTACAAATAATTAGTATTGAAACTAACCACAATCCATAATCATCCATCCATATACAGGGTTATTCAGAACTTATCTCTAAAACTTTGAGGATATGTGCATCCTTAAATAAGAAATCGATATCACCAAAAAAATTTATAATAAAAGTCTTAGGATTTCCCGTAAACAATGTTTAAAGTTATACCATTATAAAGGACTACGTAGGTGGGCAACTGTACTTCAACTAAATCTAATATACCCACATTCCTTCAAAAAACAGTAAACATGTTTTTGTACCTGGAACGCCTGGTTAAGACCGAGCGAATAGAGTTGGAGTGGAGATAATATCTCTATTGTCTATCAGTCATCAATCTATCTGTGTCGCTCTCTCAGTGCGGGTGTTTTATTTATCGTAGGAGTGTTAAACTGTAAAATTTTCAAAATGGCTCATGTGTACAGTAATGCTGAGTTAATGGACATGATTCTTATTTATGGTGAAGTTGGAGTGGACCAGATGGTGGCCCGGGACGACCACAACGTATTTTAGCAGCTGAAGGACAAGTGTTGAATCTGGTCCGTGAAAATACGCGAATAAGTACAAGTCAGATCGCTAGGCAGGTGCCTGGGGTATCCCAATAAACGGTGTGGCGCTTACTACACGAAGCTCAGTTTTATCCGTATCATATCCAGCTTGTTCAAGCACTGTTACCAGCGGATTATCAATTACGAGTTAGGTTTTGTGAGTGATTGTTGCAGCAAAATGCTGAAAATCCCCAATTTACTTAATAATTTGCGTTTACAAGATCAGCAACCAGGAGGAACATTCGCTTTAGTGCGGCAAAATTGGATAAGCCGTGCCCAAAAGTGTGTACAAGTCGAGGGGCAAAATTTCGAACAGCTTTTGTAACAAGGTATGTGCAAATTTTTTATAAATTTCATGTTTCTAATACCTAGTAATCAAGTAGCGCAATTCTTCAAAATTAGTGTAACAAAATTTTATTCATTTTAAAGACACGTCATTTTGGTCACATCTATCTATCTTTAAGTTTATTTTAAAGTAAAAACGCAGCAAATCTTTTTTGCGCCGGGTGTCGGTATACTCTCAGAACTTCCGAAGTTTTTTTCGTGCTTAGCCAGTTTGCATTGTCAGTCCCAAGGTCACTCCATTACAGTGAACCAGTATCCAGCGGCGTGCAATGAAAAATTTTTAAATAGTTTTCAGAAGCCGCCAAAAACTATTGTTTTTGGCGGCTAAACGTTTTTTTTGCACTACCACATTTGTACATGTATGTTGAACATCCCCAAATTTTATTATGGACAAGTTCTGAATAACACTGTATATTAAAACGCTTCGATTCTGTCTCGCTCTAAATTTCGTCGCCGAATGCACAAAGTTTGAAAACTATCTTCTCCGAAGGGGGATCGCGAAGCGATCCTTGCGGGCGACCGGAGGTCGCCCCCGGCCCTTCTCCAATGTGTAGGGGTATTTTCGTCCCGTTTACTACGCGTTTTCCCAATTTAAACGCCTTTTCAAAAAACCTCTGCAAAATTTTCGTCGATCGCCGTTCGGCGAGAGAGATACGGCTAGCACCCGCGTTTGTCCTGGCGCCTAATGGCCCAGTCACGCCTGCCGAAATCCCGACTTTTCGCGGGACTCCCTAGACTCTTTTTCTAATTTTACGGCTTCGAGAACCGCTTCACGGGAAATTTCCGTTCTTTCTCTAATTGAGATTTTTTTTTCGAGACCGTACGTCGAGTCCTTCTACGTCTATTTCTTCTTCGAAAATCTTGAGTCTCGTCCGTCTCAACTTCTTTCTCATTTTATCTGCCGATGTGAGATTGCACTAACGAGACAAGCACCTCCCAGGAAACCTGTCAAATTAATTAAACTTCAGATACTTCTTACTTTTGAATTCGTAAAAGTACAGTTTTGGAACAGAAATAACAGCTCAAATTCTATGAAACGACTATTCTATGAGCTATGAAACAACTATGGACTATCTATACTTCGATGTTTTTGCCTTGCTGGCATATTTTTAGAATACCGGAAGAACTTGGTATGAATATGTACGAAGAAAGTTTATGCCGTGAACGTTGGACAAGAAAACACTATTACTCTAATCAGCGGTTATTTGTAACAGACAATAAATAATGCAGTCAGTGAACAAGATCCTGATCTACTTCAGCCTCCAGTTAATAGTTACACTGTAATAAAATTACCTGTCACCTTAAACCAATACCAGAAGTATAATAAATAATAAATATATTTATAAATTTAAATATAAATTTTTATTATATATAATATAAATATAAAATATAAATTTTATATTTAAATATAAATATTTATAAATAAATAATAAATATATTATAATATAATAAATATAATAAAGCTTGGGTGCTGTTAGAATCACTAGCCAGCTTAATTTCCGAAGAATGTAATGCGAGATACCATGCTAAACTGAGGCAGTTGAAGAGAGCATGGGAAAACGACAAAGATGTAACGATAGTCGAACAGGACAAGGGAACAGAGAACAACATTATTATAAGAGAAGATGAAGTACATAAAGATGGTACAGGTTTGACAAACAGGAGAACATCAATTGTCCCCCTTGAAGCAGTTGAAGATCAATTTGTGATCGACAAAAACAACTTAATAAGTCATGATATAGTTTTGGAACGTATACCCTTTACAGACAACATTATTACTTTAGAAAATATATCAAACTATGCAATAGAAATCATTAACATGCCAATGGCAGAAGGTTCTATACCTACGTTAGAACACAATAACAACATAATACTAAGAGAAGATAGGAATAATATAAGCGAAAATAAATAAAATAATATGCTTAATGTAACTAATGTTACTTTGCCCATTGCAATAAAAAAGAGGGGTAGGTCTAAAGTTCATAACAATACCGTTATTGGCTTGCCGACAAAAAAAATAAGGGAGCCCACAAAAGTTAATCATATCGTCTCAACGGCACTGTGCCCGAATCAACACATACAAAACAAATGGAATAAATTTATTGTAACACTATTTATATATATATATATATTCACGTATGTAATCTGGATTATAAACAGATTATTTTAACAATTTCTTTATTGAATGTATATACCTTTGCTTACCGTTAGAGCTGGCCAAAGGCCAAAGCACTTTGCAAAAGAAATTGAGGCACAAAGCACAAATTAATTTTGCACAAGTGCTTGAAAGCATGACAAATAGCGCGCATGCCCGGATATTGATCCAATTACGCTAGAAACTTCTTCAAATTACAAATAAACTGTTTGAAGCTATCATAATTATTTATTCATCAATGACATAGTGACGACCTAGATGTAAATTATTTGCTGTTTGCGGATGACCTGAAGATTTTTATAAATGTCGAATCTCTGGAAGACTGTTTACATCTTCAGTCCAACTTAGTTAAGATTGGCGAATGGTGCCAAACTAACAAATTACCATTAAATGCGAGCAAGTGTAATATTATGTCATACAGTCGTAAGGTTTTCAAGATCTCGTATGACTACAAGCTGGATGATATTTCTCTTTCTAGACCTGAGTTTGTTAAAGACCTCGGCGTGACGTTTGATTCAAAGATGACATTTAATCAACATATTCAGGTTGTTACTCAATCATCGTACAGAAGCTTAGGTTTTGTACTACGTAACTGTAAGGATTTCCGAAACATCGATACTCTCAAGCTGCTATATCAGACCTTTGTCCGTTCTAAGCTGGAATACGCCTCTTGTGTCTGGTCCCCTATATATAATGTTCATATTAATGCCCTTGAACGCATTCAATGACGGTTTATGAAATCTGCCAGTTTCCAAGTTAACAGCACATATGTACCTAGAGGAACGCCAAATGAGCTTTTGTTACAACGCTTTGGTCTTCAAAGCCTGGCTGCCCGTAGAACTAACTCCTCGGTATTATTTTTATATAAAATACTACATAACTTTATTAAATCGGAACAGCTTTTATCTATGTTGTATTTTAAGGTTCCACAGTTTAATGTAAGAAATCACCATCTGTTAACTTTGCCATGTGCCAGAACTAATAGGATGACCTCATCCCCCATGTTTCAAATGATACGAAATTATAATAATATAGAGGCGTCGCTTGATATACTTTTTTGTTCTATTTCTCAAATTAAGAAAAATAATTATTTACCTCCAAATCTGTAATTTTACGAAATACTTTTACATTAATCGCTGTCTCTTGTTGTGATTTATGTACGTGTGTGTAGATGTGTGTATATATGTGTAAATATATATGTATATGTATATATGCATATTTTAGTTGTTTATCTGTGATAATTGTATTTGAAGTTTATTTTTGCATCTTTTAAATTTTTCTGTACTTTTGTACCTATTTGTCTGACCTACTGTACTTTCATGTGAAGTTGTGAGTGCCTAGGTATAGATATTACTTGTACTTATTATATTTTCTCTCTCTGCCTGTTCTCCCCACCCTTTAACTAGGTTTATCCTGTAGGGTGTTGTATTCAATTAAATAAATAAATAAATAAATAAATAAATAAATAAATAAATAAATAAATAAATAAATAAATAAATAAATAAATAAATAAATAAATAAATAATTGCTTTAAATTACATTAAATGTAATTCAATTAATTCAAGAGTAATTGAATTAATTCGAAAGTATTTGAATTAATTTAATATTGCTTGGAATCAGTGACGGCCGCAGGGGGGCCTTGAAGAGCACGTGTCCACTCAATCAGTAGAGGTGCCCACCCAAGTACCCACCCAAAAAATATTTATTATTTACAAAATTATAATGTGAAACAAAACATAAATAATTATATGGGCACTTTCGCTTTTTGCATGATACCCCCCAGCTCCCTGCTTCCTACCATATCATAACGATGCGTATTATCACCTAACATAATTTAATGTTCGGTGGTATTATTACGGTTTTTAATTTTTTATGTGTCAGCTTTATGTGCCGCCGACGGACACATTGAAAATTATAGGAATAGTCCTTCCAATGTAAATTGAAAAAAAATCCGATAAAAAATCACCTGGACTTCGATGGCAACCTCTCTGATTACGCACGTCTGTCGTTTGTCGAAATGTTTTATGCTCGTTATACAATGTGAATAGCTAAAAGCTTGGATTTGTACAAGATTGTTGAGGAATTTGCAACAAAATATCCCAGAAAATTGTTATTGAAATAAATTCATTAATATTTTAACTTTTCTTTACCTAATATACTACTTATTTCTTTTGTAAATTTTGTTAGTCTTTATATTGTTACGAACTGTCATATATTATATATATTAGTACACTTATGTAAATGTATTGACAATGAATACCTCCCCCCCCACATACACATCCTAGATCTCAAATATGTGCCCAACCTAGAAATTTTGTGCCGGTTTGTGTCCCCCTATGTAGAAAACCAGGCGCCGTCATTGCTTGAAATAATTTAGAATCAATTATTAACAAATACAATAATACAAAGCAACATACAAATGTGCATCATTTTCAAATACAAATTAATTGTGATAGATACAAAATGCTTCAAATAAGCAACAAGCAATTATAATTGCTTCAATTAATTTTAGTTCAAAGCAATGCTCTGCTCTGTAATGCCTGCTCACCGTACGAGAAAACTACATACACATTTAACCTACAATAATTGACTTCTACCTAATGATATGTTCGTATGTCTCTTATCCAATTAGGAACAAATGTTTTTGCGACATTTGATAAAGAAAATAATTACATTCGTCATTTGGAGACATTTCTATGGAAATAAAAATCTGTCTGTAGATGCAATATCTCAATCATACATGTTTTCAACTAACCTTATAATTATAGACATCTGACTGGTTGTTCAAATTTATCGGTACACTGATTGGTGGTACACTGCTACATCCACAACAGTTGCACATTTTCACTAACACTTATATAACTCAAATAAGAGTCAAAGTATATCACTATCTCTTCAAGATATATTGTAGTGAGTTAAACAGTTTAAAAAACAATATTTTCAGATTCATTGAATATTTCTAAATTGGCTGAACGGTATTGTCTCTGACTCACGAAATATTCTTGGCTAAACCTCAAGTTCACAGGATTTATATAATATAATGTAGACACGTTGCTACTTTAAAATAGCAGAGGACTCGTTTCGATAATTTTATTAAAAAACTTTGGTCTACAGTTATTTTGTAAGTATTTCGTAGAATTACTTAATTTTCTGAAGTTAAACTTACACACCGCTGATCACGTTAAAACTGTTCCTGAAATAAATAACACGTTTATAATAGTTTGTAACAAGCGCAATTTAAAATAATATAGTTATTTTTGAAATACGAGAAATGCTTGTGACCGAAAAATGCCCAATTCTACCCAGTTCAGCAGAACGACCTCTATACTAAAATTTGAATGGTTGTGTTTTGGTTGAACGTTGAACTCTGAACATATAAAGACAACACATGGAAGTCCATGTATTATTAAAGTTTAAAGTATTATTAAAGTGTGTGGCATTAAAAACAACTACACTAACATTTAACTTTCCCAGATCTTCAAAAAATATTACTACTATATACTACTACATAGTTTAATCAGGATTTTAAAGAGGTTGCCTAATATAATGCATGAAAAGGTTCGGAATTCTTTTGAAAATTATAATTCAGTCAGATGTTTTATATGCACTATACGAAGTGCAATAGCCACTTCAGAAGTGGAGAAGCGTTCCTGCATTTTTTATATAAATGTAATTGAATTATACTATAGGTACACATATTAAAAAACAAACTGTTAAATAATATTAGTAATATTATTAAATATTATTTATGCTTTTCCGTATCTATGACAATAATCATTTATGAAAAGAATACAATAAAAGAGTCATTTCTGATGTTAGCGCATTCCGATATTTATCACTGAGAAGTATCTCTGCTTCACGAATAAAGAAATAATTTGCAACTGTTTGATAGTTAGCTAAGACGGATTGTTTCATAATCATTCTATGCAACTCTAATATCCTGAATTTACAGTGTTGTTTAAAACTGACACCAAATTTAACACATTTGAATCCTACTGTATACTGAAGATGATGTAACTACTCTGAGAAACACTATGGTCACTGAAATTATACATTTTTGTATTTTATATCTTTGTAAATATTTACAGAAACAAGTAATACTAACACGTCACCATTTAATAAAATCAGATTTTACTTTTATGCAATTACTAACGAGTTTTTAATCGCGTCGCGACGCCGAGTTACGCGACGTACTCAATTGGTGGCTCAAGTACGAAGGGTAAGCTTGACGAGAATAGTAATTTGCCAGTGCTTTCCCACTCTGCCTTATTATATACCTGTAGCCAAAAGTGACATGCTGATCAAATGATTAGTCTGATAACGTGCCCGACAAAACAATTTTAACCATCTGAAGCAATTGTTTAATTTATTATCAGGACCCACTCTTTCTCTTATATATGCATATATGCGTTTTCTGTTATATACCTAAGCATTATATACAGAGTGAGTTTTATGTATGGAACGCCTCAATTATCTCGGAAACGGCTTGCCCGATTTTTATGAATTTTGGTTTATAAGGGTTTTGTAATATGGCCGATATTATTGTGGCATTTACATTGTTGTCAGATCTTTCGTTTTTCCGGAAATATACTGAAATTTGTTATTTCAAATGGATCACCCTATATATTTTTTTGTTTTTGAAATCTCTAAGAAATTTAGAATATTTTTAATGTAATGTTCCCTATACCTAATTGCCATAATTTCGGAGTTACAGCTACATTTGCAATATCTCCGCCGAAGTTAAAATATTACATCAGGGCGGCTATGTCTGCGACAAAAACCATTTTGACGTTTTAATAAACTATTATTGTTGGTGTTTATTGAAAGTTACAATGGACCGTTTATCTGAGAAAGAACGAATTGAGATTTTAATGATATTAGGATATGGTGATGTGCGTAGAAGTCAACAGGAAACGTGTAATATCTTTAATAATTTATATCCTAAAGAAATCCCCTAGGATCTTTTGAAAACATAAAGTAAAGGCGGTTACAGCTGATGCTCAAAATGTTGTCCGTTTACTTCCATACAAGAAGCCATGCGATGTTTAAAACTTTGCAGTACATTTTGTAACATTCCTGACTGCTCAATTCTTCTTATCTCTGTGGTAATCCTATCTTTTAATTCCTGAATATTGGCAGGTTTGGTTTTATAAACAATATTTTTTAAGTGACCCCACAGGAAATAGTCTAAAGGATTCATGTCGGGTGATCGCGGGGGCCATTCGATAAAACCACGCCTTCCAATCCATCTTCTGGGAAACACATCGTTTAGGTATTGCCTCACGTCACGCGCATAGTGAGGTGGAGCTCCATCTTGTTGCACCCAAATATTGTTATTTGGGACATTGTTATTGTCTGAAAGTTTCAAATAATAAAATTTCTAAATTAACAGGCAATTGAGAATACTTACTTAGATTTGGAAATAACCGAGCCAACTCAGGTATAATATTATTCTGTAATAAATTTAAATACGCCGGACCATTTAAGTTTCCTTCAATGAAAAAAGGACCAATTATTTTGTCGCCTATTATTCCAGCTCATACATTAATCTTTTGTGGAAATTGGGTGTGGGATTCTCTCATCCAACGAGGATTGTTACGTGACCAGTATCTGCAATTATGCCGATTTACGTTTCCATCAATACAAAAAGTGGTCTCATCGGCAAACATAACATTATTTAAAAAATTTGGATTATTTTGATCGTAACATTTTTCCATCATTGTGTCGGCAAACTCTTCACGTCTATCGAAATCATCATCTGACAACTCTTGAACCAATCTTACTTTGTAAGGATGGAATTTATTGGCATGTAAAATTTTCATTATGGATGTTTGAGAAATGACAACTTCCCTGGATATTTGTCTAGTACTCAAGTGTGGATCTTCTTCTAACATAACACAAACATCTAAAGATTTGTCTTCAGTTGTTGCAGTTTTTATACGCCCTGATTTCGGTAAATCTTTTATGGCTCCAGTTTGGTTAAACTTTTTTAACAACTTACTCACAGTAGATCTTGTTATGGGATTTCTATTAGGATATAAATTATTAAAGATATTACACGTTTCCTGCTGAATTCCTTCTACGCACATCACCATATCCTAATATCATTAAAATCTCAATTCGTTCTTTCTCAGATAAACGGTCCATTGTAACTTTCAATAAACACCAACAATAATAGTTTATTAAAACGTCAAAATGGTTTTTGTCGCAGACATAGCCGCCCTGATGTAATATTTTAACTTCGGCGGAGATATTGCAAATGTAGCTGTAACTCCGAAATTATGGCAATTAGGTATAGGGAACATTACATGAAAAATATTCTAAATTTCTTAGAGATTTCAAAAACAAAAAAATATATAGGGTGATCCATTTGAAATAACAAATTTCAGTATATTTCCGGAAAAACGAAAGATCTGACAACAATGTAAATGCCACAATAATATCGGCCATATTACAAAACCCTTATAAACCAAAATTCATAAAAATCGGGCAAGCCGTTTACGAGATAATTGAGGCGTTCCATACTTAAAACTCACTCTGTATATTATAGTCAAAAAATGATCAACTTTTTCTTTTTTTAATGTGCTATTAATATGTAAGAGAACGAAAGGTTCAACTATGTATGTTCAGGTACAGCAGTTTCAAAGTGGTTTGTTAGTTTTATATAAAAAAATAAATAAAATAATTATCCACGAAACTTGATGAAGGCTAGTGAAAATCAAATTTAATAGATCGGTAATTTATATAGAATAGGAATAGATGATTTACGATTTTGGTTATTACAATATTTTAAAAATCTACTATATATATTAAATAAACTTTAAAGCAAAATGAGCAACAGCATATCATTTAATGTGTTCTTTATAAATGCATTCTATTTATTGGAAAAAAAATGTTTTTCAGAAAGAATAACGAGATAATTTTTGGAAAAATTATTGAAGAAAAATAATTATAGTTTGATTTCAAATTACTTAGGAGTTAGGTATTCGGATATTTTAAATCCAAATATCATAAATAAAATAAATAAAATAAGTAAAATAAATTTGAAATGAGATTGACTAAACTCTCAATATACAGCCATGAACTGTTTATTAACGAAATATCGAAAAAGGTTTTCCTTTAGTTTCAATATGGTTCATTTGATGCCCATGTAATATTTTCCAAATTTTGCACCACAAACCATGTAGAAAGGCGGCAAAGTTTTTATTTGTTCCATAACATCTATACAGACTGCCACAGCATAAGATGAAAGGGAAGTTTACTCAAAGTTTACAAAAATGTTTCCCTATAGTGCTATAAGTCTTACAAAATTTACCATAAAATGCAGTGGAATGCTGTCCTTATTTTTTTAAAACTGCTTTATTTAGCAAACTGAAATTTTTCATGGTAACGTAGTTTTGAAATATTACTTTCGGGGTGGCATTTTTTGTGGTAGTAAATGTTGAATATTGCCGTATTATAAAATGTAGTAAGAGAACTCGCTTACTCGGCATTACTACATGAGTAGCACTTTCTTGTCTAATTTCGCTTGTAAAATAACTGCAATAGTTTTAAAAAACCATAGTAAAATAAAAATATATATATACTGGATGAGTTTTTTAACATGAAATTTTCAAATATCTCGAGAAATAAGCACTCTACGAAAAAATACCTTATAACCAAAATTTTATCATTTACCGGGGGATATGTAATAGTACCTATTAAAATTAGTCCACCTCATCCCTCCCTGTAGGTGGGGCGGGGGATAACTTTAAAATCTTAAATAGGAATCTTTATTTTCGAAATCGAAAAAAATGTTTCAGATAAATACTACGTATTTTTAGCCGTAGAATCCGAATCAGCAACAAATATATAGGTTCCTATTTAAGATTTCAAAGTTACCCCCCGCCCCACCTGCAGGCTACAGGGAGTGGGGAGGTGGACTAATTTTAATACTATTGCATTTCCCCGTGAAATGATTACATTTTGGTTATAGGTATTTTTTCGTAGAATACTTATTTCTCGAGATATTTCAAAGTTTAGGGTTAAAAAACTCCAGTTATATTGCAATAAATTATTGAAAATGTATTTACTCTACTTAATGTACTGGCAATATTTATAAATTATTATTCAAATAAATGGTTGATAAAAATCTTCTAGCGCAAACATTTAAAAACTTTCATCACTATTTTGTTTGGGATTGCACCAACTGTAAAATAATAAAAACAAGGAAATCAGAATATTAAAAATATTATTTTTAACATTACCTACATAATTTTTTGTCAAACTAAAAAAAAACACTAATAAAATTTATTCAATTTGTAACATATTAATTTTTACTACATATTATATACAGTGGCTTTTTGGGTACTTAAAACGAACTTGGCGAAACTTAAAAGTTTCGTCGAAACCAGTTGTCTACCTGTTTATGGCTACACAAGTTTTATTAATTTTTATATACAGAGAGAGAGAGAGGGAGAGAGAGAGATTCATTTAGCAAAAGCTACAAATTACAGGAAATTAATAAGTCCGCTATATAAGTGTGTGACATTAACCTAACCGAAATACATCAACATTAAAAATCCTTAAAAAAATGTATCACTAAACCTATAAAGGTACAACACTGTATATTACTACATAGTAACTCAAACTTAAACGACCCATTCACGATGAGACCTACCTCGCAGTATGCGCCGATACAAGATCTCAGAGACATATCATTGTGAATGGTGATGTATCAGTTAGTATCGCTGAGATGGTATCATTGCATGATACTATAACTAGTATCATGGTATCATTGAGACCGACTTCGGCGGTTGCAACCTGCATGCGGTGCGACAGGTCACAGCATGTTTCATCGTGAGTAGATAGGTAAGGTACCGCCATCGCCATGTTTAGTGACTGTAGTGACTAGTCTTGTTTAGTTTTCTAATGCATTGAGTTATTAGAGAGGAAAAGACAATGGTAAGCCTTTGTAAGCAAAGGAAAGCATTTGTCAATTCGCAAATAATTTAGAAAATCGCCTTTCTCATTTTGTTGCAGTTCGCGTATCAAATTCATGCCCGAAAAAATCCTTCTTTGTAATAGCCACTGTTTTGACTATTCCTTTCTTGGGTTTTTGTTTTATCGTTTTAGGAGCTCCGTGGCCGAGCGGTTAAAGACGGTTCGAATCTCACCGTGGTCAACTTTTTCTAATTGCTCCAATATTGAATCAGTGTGCCTAAGGCTAGTATCGTTCTTAATATGCAACTAATACTGCAATATCACTGTATAAATGGCTAACAACAACCTACTGATGTACGCTTTAATAATTAAGGTTTTCCAGGTTTCCCTTATTCTCGTCCTAAATGGTACCTAGTTAAAGTTATAACATCTTAAGTCATTCCTAGGGGCACTCGCCGTCCGTAAAATAATAATATGCCGCTCCCTCTCCTATACAAGTCCCCGACTTCCGGGCTCATCATTAAGATGAGAATGAGGGATAGATATATTATTATTATCGTGTTCAACAAAAATTGCTAAGCCAACTGCAACACCAATTATTGCAATCATTTCTTCCTTAGAAAGTGGATAGGAGTGCGCTGTGATTAAGATGGTTTTTATAGATAGATGCACCTTAAGAGAGGTGCCTCTATCTTAATGGAAAACCAATAAATATATCATTCTGTATATTATTCTAAATTTTAACTAGACTGTTGTGGTATATTGTGTTTAGACCACTGTTTAATAACTATAGGAGGTAGTTTAACAATTTATGATGTTTAATTAATAATCATATTATAGATTGAAGGTCTGCCAAGAAAACAAGGTGATTCTAAACTAAAAAATCTCGTAGGCTGACATACTAATCTCTTCGGCTAAACTTACAGTTTATGAGTCTCATAATGTATCAGCTTTTAATAAACATAATTTTTATAACCTCCACCAGCCGTCGCCCATAATAATTTTAATTTGTTAAATTGTTTATGGTCACTTAAACACCGTTTATCATTTTCTCTTGTTTTAAGGAATATATAGAGTGATCCATGCAACTATTTAGTTTACCGTAGATATTTTGAGAGTTGCACTGATAGATTGTTACTGGTCAGTACCGTTTTTTAATACCCTAATTTGAAAATAGAAGATGAAATTATTTAAACCAAAATATTTTGTATCCTACACTAGGTGAAATTCCTATTTTCGTGAGCCTTTAGAGGCGCGAAAGTAGGCATTTCCACGGCTGTACGAAAAAAATCAACTTTTTTATCAATAAGTGGCGCATCAATTATCTGTCATCGCAGTGTTATTTAATTTTATATTATAAAGTAATTTTAAGGAAAATCTGCAGATGGCAGCGTAGCAGATGGGTACGTTGAAGATTTTCAATTTCGATTTTTCGATTTCGATTTTCGATAAATGTTGTTCCAAAAAAAAAACGAAAGATGAAACCACCTGTATAGAAACTTCACTTATCAGAGAAACTCCAGAAGTTACAACTCGTCATGATTCATTTTCAACAACAGTTTCAGAATCAACTCAGTTATCGGGTTTATTTAAATAACGTAATGCCTTTGCTAATTGCACCATTATCCTGTATTTAATATCAATATTTCCAAGAACAATTTTTTTTTGTAAATTAATTACTGTTAGGTATATAAAAAAAATTTGAAGTTTATGATTTTTTCTTGTCTAGGATAAAAAAATGTTGTTAGCACCATGGAGGGAAAGTGGTTTTCCGGTCTTCCAGAAGTTTTATCAGTCCGGAAAACGTTCACTTTCCCGCCTAGGTACACAATAGCTATTTGTACAATAAGTTAGGGAAAGTGACTTTTTTTCGCATCAGGCGTAGGTTTTATACGCCATAAATACGCCATATCCGGGAAAGACACTTTTCCCAGGAGTTGCACACATGATTTTTTTTAATAGTGTTTTGAAAATAGCTCAAATAACTATATTTATTATATTTTATTGAAAATTTTGAACTTCGACAATGTGAATCAAGAATCCTGAGGGAATGTTGATATAGAAACGATTTTGTTTATTAGGTTTTCGTTTTTAGGTGCAAGAAATTTTTTCTGGCCATTCATTCTGGACAAATCGAACTTTTCGTAACTCAAATTAGTTACTAAATGTACAACTTTTCAAAACACTATTAAAAAAAGCTTAATAAATTACTTAGTGAATTACTATGCTTAATAGTAATTCACATAAGTCCGAAAAATGCTGTTTTTTGTACGAGTAGACAAGATTCCAGGACGGGCTGTATGCGAGTCCTGGAAGTCCGCAAGGCCAAAAAACCGTTTCTGGGCGTGTTGGATACACTATTTTTTCAGCAACCGTGTGGAATATATCAACAAAGTACGTTTCTTTATTTATTTATAGAACAAAATTAGGAACATTTTAATTCTTGTTTATATTAATATTTATATAAATTCCAACAATTGCTAATAATTAAGGGATTCAATTTGTTTGAAATATTTGGTATATTTAAATGCCTGTATAATAGTATAATAGTTTCAGATTTCTTTATATCCATTCATTTCGTAAACAAATTATAAACGTCTTCGTACCTACACTTTGATTTTTCAGGTAATAACCGTGCTGTAGCAGCAGCGGCTGTGTTGGAAATTTCGTCAGGCACATTTTCAAACTCGCTTTCACTGCTGCTTTCCATTATTTATTGCTATAGTCGCGACTAAAAACCACGTAAACTTTTAAAAAGCAAAATGTCAACTATGTTAATGTTAAATTGGTAAGTCATTATTGCATTCTTCCAAAGCATACCTACCTGGATTTTCATACTATTACTTGGTTATGAAGTATAATAACAACTATGTAATTCTTCCCGGATTAGGCCGGAAAAGTGATACTTTCTCAAAGAAAGAGTGTCTCAGAGAAAAAGTGAAAAAGTGCGGGAAGTGGGTACTTTCCGGACGGTTGCCGAAAACAATATGTATGGATCATAAAAAATAATATGCTTATTAAAATATAGTAACCGTACCTACACAAATATATTACGAGTATGTATAGTGTATATAAGCACAATTGAAACTGGTCAATGGTATCGCGATTAGAATAGTAACTAAAACTGTACATGTTAGTCCCACACTGGAAATCTAATCAGCCCGCTGAACCATCTACAACTGCGGGCTGATGTAAAGAGAATAAACAGACTGGTCTGCTGGTTCCAATCATTTTTTTGTTTCCCGTGCCGAGTGCTGAAATATTATCAATAGTTTTCCAGTGCAGCGCGTAAATACCAATTACCAAGCGTAGTTTAATTTTGTTAAATAAACAATAAAAATAACGATAATAAACATAAACAGTACTTAACAATAATAAAATATGTTATTGGCTACATGAACAAGTAATAGGTATCTAATAAACAAAAAGTAATAAAAATGAATACAATTCTCATAAAACGATCTCTATAACATTTTCTTAATAGCAAACATTTCTACCTCCGCCCATGTACAATAAATAGATGCCGACTGTTTTTGCCGGCTTTTAGTTTTTATACGGTTTCAATTGTGCTTTATATACACTATAATACATATTGAATTTTTTTTATTTGCTTCTATAAAACATGTCAGTATTTAAAGTTGATTTTACTTCGTATCTCATCCAAGATTGTACTGACTTCACTCTAGATTAAGTTACAAATTACCTAATTATTAATTATACATTCTAATTATATATACTTATGCAATGATACATACAGGGTGGCCCATTTGGACTTAGGACACCTCTGTAAAATGGATATTTTAAGTCCGATTTTGATGATTTTTTTTTAGGTTGTTACTCATGGAAAATTGCATTTTGTGGCAAATAGACAGATTTCTGTTACACAAATCAAGGCCTACTTTGCAATTTTTTTGGGGGCGAAATTTCGAGAAATCGTATTAGCGATTTTTTTAGACGAAAACTAAGTACGCCACTGTATTCTGCGCCCCCTCAAATAGCTCTGTACCAAATTTCATCCTAAAGTACAGAATATTAATAACAATTCTCACTAAATTAATTTATGCCCCAAAATACGTTGTGAAGATCAATAAGTAACCCATGAAATAAAGAAATCTGTCTATTTGCCACAAAATGCAATTTTCCATGAGTAACAACCTAAAAAAAATCATCAAAATCGGACTTAAAATATCCATTTTACAGAGGTGTCCTAAGTCCAAATGGGCCACCCTGTATACAAGTAAACTAAACAAAATTAAAGCTAGATGAAGTCTAAAAAAGCAGGTGCCAATTCGTTGCTATTGTAAATATAGGTTTTTATAAGCGATTCTTATACCGGGTTTCCCATTTCATTTGACTAATGGCAATTAACATGGGCTTATTACATTTCATTGAATTTTATATTCCCAGGGCATACTATGAGAAATATTGCTAACGGAATCGATAGTACTGACTGTCAAACAGTTCTGATTACCAAAATACTAAAGAGAAATACTTTTTTAATTAAAATATCAATAAAAATTCGTTTTAAGTTAATAGTTGTAGTTTACATAACTGTTTTAAGAGACGTCATTAAACGTCATCCGGTGGACTAGATGGTTGAGCGGCAGTGTTTGAAACTGAAACGCAAAATCTTGCAGGTTCGAATCCCGCCAGAGACAACTTTTTTTTTTACTTTTTCATTAATTACAAATTATTAGTGTTTACTTATTCGAATAAATATGGTTAATTTTCAGTACCTAGTTATTATTTTTGAAAGTCACAATATTTGCTTATCAAAACAAAAAAAATAATAATAAAACATGTTTTCATTGATTCGTTTCCTTTATCTTTAGCTAAAGCTACTATCTTATAAAATAAGTAATCAACAAGCAACATATTTTTTATTTATTACATGCACTGTGCTTTTACTAATAATAGTGTACTTATCTCTGCTAATAGTTACTACATATTATACCTCAATCTGGATATTGAGTTAAACAGATACAGAGAAACTGTCGTGAATTAGTAATAGGTTTTTTTTGAGGAGTTTTTTTAAAATATATTCTTATTTTAAAAAACTCATAATTTTAGAATTATAGATTCTTATTTAAAAAAAACCTATTACTAATTAACGACAGTTCCTCTATAATACTGTTTAACTCAATATCCAGATTGAGGTATAATATGTAGTAACTATTAGCAGAGATAAGTACACTATTAGTAAAAGCACAGTGCATGTAATAACTAAAAAATATGTTGCTTGTTGATTACTTATTTTATAAGATAGTAGCTTTAGCTAAAGATAAAGGAAACGAATCAATTAAAACATGTTTTATTATTTTTTTTTTTTGATAAGCAAATATTGCGACTTTCAAAAATAATAACTAGGTACTGAAAATGAACCATATTTATTCGAATAAGTAAACACTAATAATTTGTAATTAATGAAAAAGTAAAAAAAAGTTGTCTCTGGCGGGATTCGAACCAGCAAGATTTTGCGGTTCAGTTTCAAACACTGCCGCTCAACCATCTAGTCCACCGGATGACGTTTATTGACGTCTCTTAAAACAGTTATGTAAACTACACCTATTAACTTAAAACGAATTTTTATTGATATTTTAATTAAAAAAGCATTTCGCTTTAGTGTTTTGGTAATCAGAAGTGTTTGACAGTCAGTACTATCGATTCCGTTAACAATATTTCTCATAGTGTGCCCTGGGAATTTAAAATTCAATGAAATGTAATAGTCCATGTTAATTGCCATTAGTCAAATGAAATGGGAAACCCGGTATATTATAAAATCCATAAACAGCCTGTTTCTCGTCTCACTTGAAAGTTGCAGTGAAAGCCCATTTGTTCGGTATCCAGGCATCGAAGTCTGTCTTTCCATCAGTAACAATATGGTTTGCATCTCGTAAAGTCATGGAGATGGCACAGTCAGATGTTTTTCAAAGGAAATTTAAAACATTCTTAAAATATACCCGTACCACGTGGTCAATAATTTAAAATATTAGAAAAATATTTTATTTTACGAAAACTGATTAAAGAAATTATGCGCAATCTATGGGGTGTGGCAAAATATACCCAGTTATGGAATATTGTTATAATTTTGTTAATTCCTTGACAACTGTTAAAAGTGAAGTTTTACATAGAAAGATACAGAATTTTATTATGGAGCGTTATTCGCCTCAAGAATGCGCAGATATTGTTAAATTCTATTTCCAAAACTTTTCTTCGATAATTTCAACTCAACGCGATTTTAGGAGAACGTATTCTGATCGAAGACCATTTTACAAAATGGCTTAGTAAGTGATGTAAAGCATAATACTGGATAACACCATTCTGGTCGTTCAAATAAAAATATTGAGCTTGTTCGGGCAGATATTCAAGCAGAACCAAAAACTTTCACAAGACTACGTCCAGCGCAATTAGGGTTGTTTGAGAGGACTTAAGAAGAATTTTGCACTTAGATTTGCATATGTATCCATACAAAATTCAAACTGTTAAACTACGGCTGTTAAAACACTGTGTGTTTAAACTACGGCGAATTGATATTCAAAGACGTTTGGAATACACACAAATCGTTACAAACTTAGTGGAAGCAGAACCCAATTTTTGGCAAAACTTGAAAATGAGCGACGAAAATTTTTGCTTTTCTGGTCGTGTTAACAAGCAAAATTATCGTTTTTGGGGAACAGAAAACCCTTGTCGTATTCAAGAGAACGCGCAGTTTGATTAAAAAGTCGTTATGCGCTCGTAAAGCGCACTATACGTACTCCGAACGAATCATTAGATATAATAATAATAATAATATAATAATAATTTTTATTTCCATAAGTATTTATACAAAGTATTTATATAAACGTTTAATGTATACATTTAGTCTTACAAATATATCGTATAATTAAGCAAACAGTACACTCGGAAATAAACATAACTCCACAGAAGCTACAGAGGTAGCTTGTATGTGGCTCGTAAGTTTATTAATTATTAGTAAGTACATAAATAATCGTTACTTGTTACCCTAATCCCTATTACTCCATAAAAAGAAATAATTATTAATTCACTTAAGTGAAAGAGAAGAAATTAAATTGTTCGTGAAGACTTAAAGGTAGTTGATTACATTATATCACCCTTACTGAACGAATGAGAAGAAAGTTTATTAATGTTTATTAATCCTATTAATGTTTATTAGATCCTACTGCATGTCTTGAAGATGCCAGGGGCAATGGAGTTACTATTAATGAAGAATGGTATCGAACAATGATTCATCAATCGTGGAAGAACCTGACATAGAGAACTTCTGGTTCCAGCAGGATGGCGGTACACGCCACAAAACGGTCACTCTTCTTAGAGACATTTTCCCTGCCGGGCTGCTCTCAAAAAATGGAGATATTGAGTGGCCGCCGTATTCCCCTGATTTGACAGCACTAAATTTTTTCTTGTAGGGATGCTTGAAAAGTAAAATATATATTAAGACTTAATGTTTGGTTTCCTCGAACAATCTGCCGCAGAGAACTGACAGTCTGATGACCGTTGAGGACGGCGATTTAGGTCCGAAATGCTTTTCTAGAAATGGGTAGTTCGTAGTTTCTTTCCGTCCGTAAATCTGCGTGTTTGTGTTTTGCTAAGTATAGAGAATGGATCCCAATCAATTGGTTGCAATTTTATTGTTGGAAGAGGAATCAGAAGAGGAGATAATATTGGCGGCTTACAAACCCCCCCCCCCCCCAAATAAGCCAGTGGGCAACTTATTTTTGTGCCGAAATTCAGAAGGCACTTTTAATATTACCGTGGAGAGAAGATTATTATTTGGCAATGAAATTAATTTTCAAGAATATTTTCCAGAAATAGACTTTCAGAAAATTTTTCACTCATATTTTAACTATTAATCACTCAATACACAATCAGTTCAGTTGTGCGATAACGCTGTAATCAAATTCCACTGTTTCGGACAGAGAGGTCAGTTAGTTGTCCATTGCGGAGCCGCGTAGCTGAGCGGAATCCAATCCTGAGCGGAATCTAACAAACTAACCCCACTTAAAACACACGTTAAAAAAAGTCGTCATATCGCGACGGGGAACAGACTGTCGATTCTCCGCGGCGGATTGTTCGGAGAACCAAGGCAAATATTCGTGAAGAAATTGTGCAACTTCCAGCTGAAATATCGCGCAAAGTTATGCTACACGCTCAATAACGTGGTAATTGTCTAGCAATTATTGAATTTTTTGTATTCTAAAAAAACTTAATTAAGCCCACTGTCCGACAAAAGGAGAGTGTAGATAGACTTTGTATATATTAAGAATACACCTAGCAGGAGCTAAGTTGTCATTTATAACTTTAGAGATGATAATCTGCAATAATAAAATATAGTCAGGACTCAAGTTCTAGCTTTTCGACCGTTCTAACTTCTAATAAATTGTTTGTTTTTATTTCATTCGGTTTTTCAAGTTGTGTCTGAGAACTTTAAAATAGTACTTCTATGAGCATGAAAATCATGTATGTATTTTATTTAATGCGGGAATTCGCCAATAAAAAAGAGAAAGAAATTTAAAAAGTAAGTAGGTACCTATATTATACAGAATATTGATTGACTCATGTTATTATGTTCTTCGGTTACTAGGTGACAGAAATGAAGACTGATAGTATATAATTGAACTATAGATTATTTTTTTATTTCAGCAACATTAATTATGAACATAAATTAAACCAATGTAAGGTTCTCATCTTTTTCACGTAATTAATTTACTATAATCTTTTTATTGCAAATAAATATTTTGATAAACTATTACTAACACTCATAGGCTGCTAATGTTCCGCAGTTAGGTACATCAAAACAATATTAATTAAAGTTCTCTGTTATGTCTACTTGGTACGAACCACGTTTAATGTAAAATATAAAAAATATAAGTATATATAAATTGTATTGAAATTGTGTTAATTTTGTTATTTTGATGCACAAAAAGTCTTTTTGACTGCATCTTATTTCACAAGAAAATTGTGAACTGATCGCCATTATTTTTATTTTAAATATATAGAGGGGTAGGGTAGATACTTTTATTTATGTACAAATCCATAAAATCTTTATTTCTCAAGATAATCGACTGAATTAAGGGCATTAAAATATGCTTCTTTTGACCTTACTACCGCTTTTAAGACGAACATGCAGGGCCTACCGCGATTTTTTTTTTATACCAGCGAAATTCAATGTAACCATTTAGGGATTCTTTCATTTAAAATCTGAGACGATACCGTTAATCAAGACCCCTTAAAACCCTCATATGCGAAATTTGAAGAAAAAATATGGGGCGATTTTTTCTACACGATAGCAAAATATCCATAACATTCAACTGTTTTGACATAATTCTGTGCAACACTTGACTCGTCTAGTGCCTTTCAAATTCGATATTTTGCTTAACATTGATATTGTGTAGAAAGAAACGCCCTGTATATTTTTTGTTCAAATTTCGCATATGGGGGTTTGAGGAGTCCTGATTAATGCTATCGTGTCAGATTTTAAATAAAAAAATCCCTAAATAGTTATGTTGAATTTCGGTAGTATAAAAAAAGGGGACCAGGCCCTGCATGTTTGTCCTTAAAGCGGTAGTAGGTACGAAAGAACCAGTTTTTAATGCCATTTGAAACAAAAAAAGATTAGTCGATCATCTTGAAAAATAAAAGGTTTAAAAAAATTACATCCATACATTATCTTCGTCATTTTCGTTCACTTACATCAGTGACTATAGAATCTTTCTATAGTCACTGCTTACATATAATACTCTGAATTGAGAAATGGTATTTACCTAAATAACTTAAATAATTATGTGTTTATGCATAGTTTTAACCAACATCATCAAAAGTTATTTAAATTAACATTTTAATCAAATATTTATTTTGGAGATTTATCTTTAGATATAACTCCATCTGCACATGCTTTTAAAGCATTAGTGCAAGCAATAAACATAAACAATAATATATGTTCTATAAGAATGCTAGATGCCCTGAATATAGCTTTATATTTTTAGAATACGAAAACAATTTCAAACGGGACAATATTTTGTATGATTGTCTTATTAAACAAATTGAGGTAGGGTTAAACACCACAAATTGGTTCTTAAAATAGCGATTATAAAAAAAAATAAGGAACTCTGTACCTATAGAAAACTGTAACGGATTTATTATTTTACTAAAATCCACATATTGCGACATTCCGAATATGATTAATTTATTTTGTATGCAGTGTATATTTCTTTACTATTGTAGGTTACAAATATATAAAATCTAATTTAATAAGATGAAGATTTAACCGTTAAGCAAAGTGATTAAAGTTAATAGGATATAAAATTCCGTTACTATATTCGTTACTCTTTCATATTATGTAAATGAATTAGATCCATGCAGACGAATTCAACTAAGAATATGATTAATATATTCAAGTATTTTTTGCAACGGTATCTTTAGCACAGATTTCGAATATGTCTTGAGATACAATCTTACTTTACTGCTTTCTATGCGATATACGTTGGCAGGTCAGGAGAAAAAGACATTTATTTAGATAATCAAACTGTGATTTAGTATTTATCTTTAGACAAAAGTAGATATAAACATGTCTAAACATGTAAGTATCTTATACTTATTAGTTAATTCTCTCATAAATTTCGAGTTGCTGATTACTATTACCGTTGAGTGACCAATATAGAACTTGGTCACTCAACGCCAACATTATACAGTGTCTTTTATATAATATATAAATACAGGGGGTCCCACGGTGACGAGAGATTAAATATATTTCAGACTACTTCGATTTTGATTTTGAAAATTTGGGCAATAGTGTTTTCGGGCATGCCCTTCTCAACTAAAATAATGCAATAATATAATTGCAATAATATACATTGTGTTCCATTTAAAATAACGAAGATGACATCGACTTCCGGTATAACCGGAAGAGTTATTTTAGTTGAGAAGGGCATTTCCGAAAACATTGTTGCCCAAATTTTCAAAATTAAAATCGAAGTAGTCTCTGAAATATGTCTAATGTCTCGTCACCGTGGGACACCCTGTATATAGAGCGATTTAAAAAAAATTGGTATTTGTAAAATAACGAATTGATGTATTACTTTCCGAGAGCACTGTATATTATTTTACATAGAGAAATAGACATTCACAAAAAATTAATATCTTCTCGACAACAATAACGATCAATTATTTATATTCTGAATTATTTACTGTAGGAAGTATGGAACCAAGAAAGGAAATATAAGTTTTGTTGGGTAATATTACCTTGCCTTTAATATCCATAAAACTGTTTTATTTAATAATGCAAAGAAAGACAAAATGACAGTCAGCGCTGATCATTTTTATCAATATCTTTGTTCCTATGCTATTAAATAGTGCTGTTATACAGGGTTTTTCACGTAACCCGTTCATTAGAATATTTCAAAGACTACTACGATCTAGATTTTGAAACTTGGGGCACTGGGGTTTTTGAGTATTCTCGTTTAAAAAGCAGTTATGACGTCACTGTAGCACTTCCGGTTGTACCGGAAGTTAGTAGTAACTTCGTTATTTTAAATGGAAAGGTATAGATTTTGTTGCATTTTTTAAATCTACGGAATTTTTTAGGATGTTTTTGTTAATATATCCCTATACCAAAAATGAAAAGTTCTGGAGATATTTCGATTTTAAAAAAAATTGACGATACTAAGCCTATATTGTGAGTGTTACATCTAGAATTTCTAGAAAGCTATAACTTTCAAAATTTAAGCAGCAGTAAAGCAGGCAAAGGGCTTTCCAAGAATGTACTACTTCTGTCGATAGTCCATACGGGATGTTCAAAACTCAAGGGCCAATATTAAAAACTTTAAATACAAAAAAGTTGTTTTTTTCAAATGGAACACCCTGTGTTTTATCTCATCAGTAGATGCAGAATTAAATTCTACATCGATTGGTATACGCATTTCCTATACCTATCTCCAATAGTTTTTGAGTTATATGCAATTATTTATGTGAAAGAAACTTTAGCATCGATAATATGTGTAGTGTATCTCTAAATTTTAAAGAAGGCTGAGATACCAAAAAATTGAACTGTGTTTGTCAAAAGTTTGATATTACTTTTAGTTGTTAAAGTTTGGTGGCAGTTACAATGCAGAACGAATTATAATTATACTAACGTTGATATTTTAAATTTATTTTACATTTATGGGGAATGTAATAAAATAGTTGAAAGAACTTGTCGTGTTTTCAATGAAAGATACTCAAATTTAACGAGAATGAATAAAACGATACATGTTATTTGTCTTCATCTTCAGTTATAGGTTTGTGATGTCTTCTTAATGTCAATTCTAAAATGAGGGAATTGCAATTCCATCTTCCATCTTGTTCATTGTTGATAAATTTGGATATATTTCATTGAAAATACGACAACAATTTGTAGCTATTTTATTAAATTCCTCACGAATACAAAATAAATTTAAAATACCACTTATTTGTAATTATTTAATTTTCTGCTGTATAATTGCTGCTATAATTCAACAACTAAAAGTAATTTGACAAACACAGTTCAATTTTTTGGTATCTCAGCCTTCTTTAAAATTTAGAGATACACATATTATTGATGCTAAAGTTTCTTTCACATAAATAATTGCATATAACTCAAAAACTGTTGGAGATAGGTATAGGAAATGCGTATATCAATCGATGTAGAATTTAATTCTCCATCTGCTGATGAGATAAAACACAGGGTGTTCCATTTGAAAAAAATATTTTTTTGTGTTTGAAGTTTTTAATATTGACCCTTGAGTTTTGAACATCCCGTATGGACTATCGACAGAAGCAGTACATTCTTGGAAAGCCCTTTGCCTGCTCTACTACTGCTTAAATTTTGAAAGTTATAGCTTTTTAGAAGTTCTAGATATTACACTCACAATATAGGCTTAGTATCGCCAATTTTTTTTTTAAAATCGAAATATCTCCAGAACTGTTCATTTTTGGTATAGGGATATATTAACAAAAACATTCCAAAAAATTCCGTAGATTTCAAAAATGCAACAAAATCTATACCTTTCCATTTAAAATAACGAAGTTACTACTAGCTTCCGGTACAACCGGAAGTGCTACAGTGACGTCATAACTTTTTTTAAACGAGAATACTCCAAAATCCCAGTGCCCCAAGTTTCAAAATCTAGATCGTAGTAGTCTCTGAAATATTCTAATGAACGGGTTACGTGAAAAACCCTGTATATTCCTTCCTTATTATTCACTAGAGCCAATGGTCATTTAGTAAATATGTAGGTAATTAACAATTCGTGTTAAGGTACACAAAATAAAGCAACAATAAAGCAACGCATGATTGGTCATGTGGCTCATGAGGTGCATTGTCATGATGAAATGTCATTAAATACCATGGACGTGCTACTAGCATTTTTTAAGAGGATGTTTATACGCGCTTTTAAAACTTGACAGGTAATTTAAAAGGCATCACTACTGAATTTATTAATAATTATGTTTTAAATAACTACATTATTTAAAAAAATTACTATGTAGATTACTATAAAAGGCTCATAAATTTTTTAATTCATTTTCTCTTACTTCTCAGGGATATTTTTTTGGCTCATTAACTATTCATTTTGATATACCTACATAACCGTTTTTATCTCTGAAATTCAGGACAAGCCGTGGTAGCAACTAGCGTTCATTCATCGATATAAAGGCTCAGCAACAACTAAAAAAAGCTAAGGCTGGCGGTTAGTATTTGGATGGGTTTATAACTGTGCAAAGAACTGCCCGCAAAGAAGTGCTCTTCATGTCGGTGAATTCACCGAATCTATACAAACTTGGGCAGGGAGGTCCCTTGTCTATGAGATGATAGACAACTAAAAGAATTCTCCACTACTAAAAGTGGGGATTTGGAAAACTTCCAGGTTGCGGGGTTGCTCGTCTCCTGGCGTCGGTGATTGGCCTTGGTCGCGGAAATAGCGCATTAAATAACACATACAAAAAACACTGAAAGACTTGGTGTAACACAAAAAAACTGTGTTTATAAGTATCTGCATGAAAAGGGTCATATATTTAACTGTGTTTCGCCTTTTCAATCCCCGTTTGAGAAATATCTGAAAGATTTAATCTATATGATTGTTTAAACACCTTCAGTTTTCGCTTTTTCAGCGCGTTGGAAGCTTTAGTATATCTCAAACTTAAATCGCTTGGTAATCTGCTAATCTGCCGAGATTGTCGTCTTTATTTAAATTTTCTGTTTAAATCAAACTAATAAAACCGAGTTACTAACCAGAATAACTTTCCTAAGAGGCCTTGTCAAGCTTATTTACGTTGTAGCAGTCGTAAATAAAATTATTATATTTAGTGTATAAAATGTTGGGCTATTACTATTAAAAACATCATTTCTTTAATTCACTTTAATTGTTTACATGACGAGACGCCATTGGCAAATGTTAACGTTAACACTTCTGGAATACTACAACTAGACAGTTTAAATAAAGCCATGGCTCTTGTCCAAATCACGAGAAATGTCAGGGGATTTCGTTCAAATTATCAATTGTCTATACTTATACGTTGTTATTTAGGCGTTGAAACTATTCGTAAATATTTTGTCAATATAATGTAATAAAGACCAAATTAAAATTGTATCCAACTACTTTTATAACTATAAAATGAAGATGAAAATTGCAAAGTTACTGAAAGCTGTTTGCTTATCTCCTTGAAAAATATCATTTTCGCCTAACTTTGATATTCAGTGTTGTGATAAAGTAACGCACAAGATTCGTAACTTTTATACAGAGTGATTTTTCAAAAAATCATTCGTGACAGGTCGATTTTCTTTTTTAAAAAGACACGTAGGTACTGACATGAAAAATTTTGGTTTATCTGATTTTGTTTTATAGTTGTGATGTCATCATACATTTTTTTAAATTGCAATACCCTGTATTTTAAACAGAAATGGAATCCCCACTTCTTTCCCAGTATGGTACCTACCCCATATTAAAGGTTTGCTGTTTACTGTTTACTAGATAATGTGTCTATAGAAGTGTCTAGGCTTTATAACATTACAGTACTGACTAATTTGTTTAATAAGAAATGGCGCGTAAATTCCAATATTCGAATTTGTTTATTTTTTTAATTTTGAAATTATTTTAAATAAAAACAAAATGTGTACCGCTTAACGTGTATTCTTCTCAAACATCACCCTGTATTTTGTAAACGGTAAACAGCAAATCCCTAATATGGGGTACCATACTGGGAAAAAAGTGGGGATTCCATTTCTGTTTAAAATACAGGACGTTGCAATTAAAAAAAAATGTATGATGACGTCACAACTCTAAAACAAAAGCAGATAAAACAAAATTTTTGATGTTAGCAGATGTCTTTTTAAAAAACAAAATCGACCTGTCACGGCGTTTTTTGAAAAATCACTCTGTATAAAAGTTTGAAAGAATTTTGTGCGTTACTTTATCACCACACCACCTTGGAATGCATATAATTTACAAACGTTTCAAGACACGTTTAGATTCGTTCTAATATAATATTAATTAATAATACCTAATAATAATAACTAATAATAATATTAATTAGACGTAGTATTTACGTCTAAGTTATATTGAGAGATTTAGTCTTTTACCATTCTTTGCTAATAAAGAAATTACTCAACTACTACAACTATATACAATATTATACAATTATATAAAAAAAATATGTAATAATTAATAATAAATAATACAGTAATAATTTAATAATTTACGGGGTACATAGTCCGTGAACCCTAGTTGTTTTCCGCATCTCCTTCAAATAAATTAATAATAGATATCGAGAGCCAGAGGGATAATTATTATTCATTTATTGATTTAGTATAAAGTTTTAGATAAAGTAATTACCTACTAATATGAAATTATGTTTTTTGAGGCAACTCTATGATTTCTCAAAAAATTATTTTGGTGCTAGTTGTAAAATAATTAAAAAATAGTAATACAAATGTATTCAAAACTATTTGAGGGAAACTTTAGAAGTTTGCCTTGATACTGCATTTTATTATTCTATAGGTGGTGTAATCCCAAAAGAAACTAGTATTCAAAACTAGTTTAAATTGGGTTTCGATAAGATTTAGTTTTGAAGTTTACCTAATTTATGTAATCATGATTTTCATTAAATTTTGATAATGTTTTTGAGAGGGAAATTTAAGAAATTTGCGTTTGATACTTGCGTAGTATTTATTTTATTTGAATATTTTCTGTCGGCAAGCCGTTGCAGCGACTTTGTGTTGATATCATCTATATGAAGGCTGGGGCTGAGCAACGGTTTCGGGGTTAGTATTTGGATGGAGGTCCGTGCACGAAATACACGATTCTTGCCCGTACCTCCTACTGATCTGTACGTCAGGGAATTATACAAACTTAGGCGATGTTTGTGTAAAAGACGTGCCATCACTCAGATGGTCTCTTGTTAGAGAGGCATATTTTTAAATAATAAAGATTTTGAAACCGCAAATAAATATTACAGGTCTGGCTTTTGGAAAAAATATTTTGAGAATAATTAAGCCAATAAGGGGAGATGCGACAGTTTTATGTTGGTAAAATTGTTTTTTTACTTTATATATTTTACATTTAGTTCCTCACCGAGGACCAAATTCTTGTACAAAGGTGAGGAGAATTCGATGGGATTCCCAGGTATCCCAAAAACTCGTTAACTAAATAATAGAACACTTTTCGTTTTTGATTTTGAAGACAAAATTAAATGAAAAATTTTGTAACTTTATCTTTATTTGTGAGTGGGAAATATTTACTTTTTTGAAATTATGATAGCGTGCTTCTAAATTAATTACAATTAAAGTAAAACCTGCATTGCAGACAAATTTTTGCCATTTTATTTCAAAATCTTTTGAAAAATATAAAATATAAAATAGATTTGTGAATATAACCATTATATGATAAACCACAACTATATTATATATCAAGGAAATAGCTAAAGAATATCTATCTATTTTCTAGATTATATGTATGTCATTAAAAAAAAATTAAAATGTCCATAATAACTTCCTAATATTTTAAAAGATATAAGATGGACAAACAGAGGTCAGTAAAATATCAAAAAAGTTAATGTGGTCTTGTAACTCGAAGTTGCAAAATTTTGATCTGAAAGTTGAAAATAAACTGTATGAATACCAATTTTTTCCTATCTCTAGTAGATCTTGAGATACCTGGAAATCGCATCAAATTTGCGATAAATTTGTTACACTATTAAAAATAACATACCTCCTGTTCTATAATACATTGCGCATCTAGAGGAAATAGAGGTCTCTGAGGAGTGGGCCTACTTGTCAAATAATATGCAGAGGCTGCTGCCACTCCTGTAAGGGCTAAGGCTCCAGCTCCTCCACCGATGTAGAGTAAGTACTGCTCCATATCTTCCACTGAAATAAAATAATAAATTACTTCAATTCGTGTTATATTGTCATTAAGTAGTGATGTAAAGTTTCTGGAAAAATAAATCTTTCCCGGAAATTTATGAAAGATTCAGATTTTCAAAGAAACTATTTATCTGAATTATTTATATGAATTATCTGAATTAGTCGATTCATTTTCTTTCCATCAACACCAAATACATGAAATTTTTTTCAATTTATTTTTTAAAAATGAAAACATTTTGCTAAATTTTAAATAATTTCCCGATATATCAATGTCGTAACATGTAAAAAAATGCAGTAAATTGTTACTACTTCTTATTTAATATACTATCTGTGAAATAATATACATATTATGCTACTTCAGTGACATTTAATTTTGATGATTTTAGTTTTAGCATTGCATTAAATAATAATTCTTCCATAAAGACATAGCGACAAATAGATATCTTTAAAAAATAAATTTAAATCTTAAAAAATTAGATAGAATGGTACTCCTTGGAGCAATGTTAGCATGTAGCAGCTACTGATCTTTGCATACCTTCAGAAATCAAGAAGGAATAGGAACCAGTGTTGGTGATAGTAGCTGGATTTGGTATTTTAGTGTATTCCAAAACTGAAGTCTGATATTTGTTTTTTATTATATATACAGGGTTATTCAGAACTTATCTCTAAAACTATGAGGATATGTGCATCCTTAAATAAGAAATCGATATCACAAAAAAAAATTATAATAAAAGTCTTAGGATTTCCCGTAAACAATGTATAAAGTTATAAAGGACTACGTAGATGGGCAACTGTACTTCAACATTTCATATTTTTACCACATTCCTAAGAAAGTGGTAAAAAAAGTAAACACGTTTTTGTCCCTCGAACGACGACCGAGCGAATACAGTTGAAGCGGGGATAATATCTCTATTGACTATCCAGTCATCAGTCTATCTGTGTCTTCTCTCAATGCCGGTGTTTTATTTATATCTTAGGAGTGTTAAACTGAAAAATTTTCAAAATGGCTTATGTGTACAGTAATGCTGAGTTAAGGGACTGTTACCAGTGGATTATCAATTACAAGTTACAGTGGACCACTCCATTACAGTGGACCAGTAACCAGCGGCGTGCAATGAAATATTTTTAAATAGTTTTCAGAAGCCGCCAAAAAAATTTTTTTTTGCACTACCACATTTCTACATGTATGTTGAACATCCCCAAATTTTATTATGGATAAGTTCTGAATAACACTGTATATATACAATCCCTAAAATCAACCCCCTCAAAAATATCAAATGGGAAGGGAGGGGGGTCGAGTGATACATCATCGGAAAGGGATTTCAATTCTCTATACGTCCAAGTTTGATTTTTGAAATTTGATCACTACGTTTGGAAGGTAACGGGTGTAAAATAAAAAACATTCGGATTTCTTCTTAACGACTTTTAATGTACGCAACTGCACAAATT
The DNA here is from genome assembly GCA_963924545.1 of Pogonocherus hispidulus. Classification (NCBI taxonomy): domain Eukaryota; kingdom Metazoa; phylum Arthropoda; class Insecta; order Coleoptera; family Cerambycidae; genus Pogonocherus; species Pogonocherus hispidulus. The sequence goes on from OZ004698.1 coordinate 32,586,215, forward strand.
CGTCGGAAAATGGTTAAATTATTTAGTCGTTAACTAAAAATAGTAATTAGCTACAATAAATGTTTGATCCCCAACTTCCAGACAATAATACATGTTTTGTTGAAAACGTTGCCTTACATTTGCTAGCATGTCTGAAGTTATTTGTTGGCGTAAGATTTCTAGAGAGGCTGGCTCCGTTGCGTAAACATTACTTTTTAAATATCCCCACAAGAAAATTAAGTTGGGACAAATCGGAAGAACGTGCTGGCCATTCAGTTGGTTCTCTTTGTCCAAACCATTGCCCCGGAAAAGTACAATCTAGATATTGACGCAAGGAAGAGCATAATGTGGTGGAGCTCCGTCTTGTTGAAAGACCAGTTGGTCTTCCAAATAGTTTTCATCATTTTCTACTATGTCAATTAGAGCCGGGACAACAGCGCCTTGTAGCAATTAGAGATAAAGTTCTCCAGTTAAATTGCCGAGTGAAAAAAACCCTACTATTCTATCCTTGAAAATTCCAACCCAGACATTTAATTTTTGAGGATGTGGGGTATGTACCTCATGGAAAATTCTTGGATTTGAGTCTGCCTAATAACAACAATTATGATGATTGACTATGTCATATACAAAAAAGAGCATTCATCGGAGAAACAAGTATTATAAAGAAAATTTGGGTTAGCAATAATTCACTCATTCACGCTATCACAAAATTCCAAACGGCGATCCAAATCATCTTCATTTAGTTCTTGTACCAAATGAATTTTGTACGGATTAAATTTATGTTTCAAAATTCGTCGAATGCTAGTTATTTTAACACCTCTCTCAGTAGCCAGTTTCCTTGAACTCAATTAGATCTACATAGGATCTAGATAGGATCTACAAAGGCTTGACCTAGGACCGCAACTTCCACTTCTTCGTTTCTTAGAGGGCGCTGAACTTCTCTTTTTTAATTGCTACTGATCCTGTTTCTCGAAACTTTGCCACTAACTCCAGAACATACTTTCGATGAACGTTCTTATCTGCATGTCATTGGTTAAACAGCTCATATATTATCAGATTTCAGTTTTTGAAAATATTTTTCTTTAAGAAAAGTTAATTTTTGATACTCTTAAACTTTTCAAATCGTAATTAAATTTTACATTATTTCTTTTTTTTCCTTTTTCATCACAATAGATTATTATAAATATTCGATTTTATTTACCTTCTTTGAACAACCTTACTTTTTAGGAATATGCTTGAAATCCTGACTTATTTATTTAATTCAGTCACACATAAAAAGACTACCGTACAGGGTATTCGCGTATATTTTGACCCCTACCTACAGGGGTTATTAAGAAAGTTAGAAAAAAAGTTTAAATACAAAAGTTGTTTGGTTTTTCACGTATTTTCTTTTGGCTAGGTCGAAAAAAAAATTGCATGTCGTAAATTTGTGGAAACCAATTGAACATAATATTTTTAAATGGGACACCCTGTATAATTTTAGACGCTTGGGAAAACAATTTTTCTCTGATCTCAAAAATATATATTTTGTTGACATTTGCACTGACAGTTTTCGAAATATTGAATATTTAATGTTTACAATAAATCATAAAAAAAATATTAAAAAATGAAAATATTGGAAAATTTTTAAATAACTAAGGAAGTTACATCGAAAATCGTTAAATATTTTTTAATACTGTTGGTTCTACTGTTAAATATGTTTAGTTCTTTGTATTTTTTTATGGTACTCGCTGTCGAATATTACGAAAACTGTCAGTACAAATGTCAACAAAATATATATTTTTGAAATCAGGAAAAGAATGTTTACCCAAGTGTGTAAAATTATACAGGGTGTCCCATTTAAAAATATTATGTTCAATTGGTTTTCCTAAGTTTACGACATGCAATTTTTTTTCGACCTAGCTAAAAGATAATACATGAAAAACCAAACAACTTTTGTATTTAAATTTTTTTTCTAACTTTCTTAATAACCCCTGTAGGTAGGGGCCAAAATATACGCGAATACCCTGTACTCCTCTACCTCACTATAACCACATTCTGAAAATAGCCGTAAGCTATTTCTCTTAAGTGTTTGTATCGCTTAGAGTAAGGCAGAAATGCTAAGAAACAAAAATGTTTGGAAAGTGTAAGGTTAAATCTTTAATAAGAAACACGAAATTTATGACTTCCAATTTTTAGAGAAAAAATAATATTCCTCTATTCTGTACTGTAGCATCATTAAAGCTGTTCTAAACTTTTGGTGGCCCGCTTTTCGCACCGGTACGGTTAGGATTATTGTGTCGCAAAAGATAATGTAATATATGTCAAGTCAAGATACACCTCGTTTCGCCTCGTAAAACTTTGTATCCGTTAGCTTTTCATATCTGATTCCATTATATTTATAAACATACCGTTTCAACAATTTTTTTTATATTTACAAGACTACACAATTAAATTTTTATATTACTATGATGAGAGGTATAACATGTGAGTAAATATGTACTTATAAATAAATTGCATTATTCTACATAAAAATTTGTTATTTATGCATTAGAAAGCAGATATCTCTTTGCGTTTATAAATAAATGAAAGATAGAAATTTGCAGGCGAATTTTCATGTAATGTTTACGTTTCAATAACTTCATTTTCTACTAACTATAAAATTTCTCACCAAGCAATCAATTTCCTCGTTTATATGATCATGTAGAGAAAATTTTACTTAATATGCAATTAACCCACTAGCACCATTTGCACAGACCCGTTATATATATTATTTGGAATATACATGGTGTAAAATAATAGTGTAATAACCCCAGAGAGTTGATAGTATGTACTAGTAAAAATTTCCATGAATATTTGTTAGGAAGTACAGAGAACAGTTTTAAATATCCTATTAGAATTTTTTTTCCAGAAAACTAGAGAATCGTCTTAGACCAAAATCTGAAATTTTTCTACATTAAGATGCATTGTTGAGGCTATTTAAATGTTTTATTTCATCAGTGGCTTAGATGTTACAAATTAGATTAGAATTGTGCAAAACTAGTTAGATAATTATTAATCTGATTGCTCAAAAGTGTTTAGCAAATAACGTACTTTTATATAAAAAAAATCAGTAGCTCAAAGCAATTTTCAAGAAAATCGGGAATCCAAGAAGTTGTTTTAAAATTCCAACTCCTAATTCTAAATAACACTTTCGTACATCCTCAATATTCTTTAGGCCTTCCATGTATTAATTCAAACGTAGAATCTTTTATCTTCAGGATTTCAATAAAATATCGATAGCAGTTAATCAGTTATATTTCACTGGAATTATACCATGTAAAGCATATGGGGTTGGGCAAAAGTCCCGGAACGGCTCGATTATAATTGAATGGCACGTCGTATCAAATTCAGGTTTGCGGCACTGTAATCCGTCACTTATCTAGGGGTACATCTAGATAAGAGGCTGCGGTGTAAACACCACATCGAGAAAGTCATAGCGAAGGCGAGGCTGATCAGGGCCAAGCTATACCCGATGTTGTGCCCCACCAGCGAGCTCAGCTTAAGGAATAAGTGAACCCTGATTAAGAATGTCATCCAACCGCAATTGACATATGCGTCAGCAGCATGGGCGATTGCTGCAAAGACCTATATGAAGAAGATCCAGGCCATCGAAAATATCGCGCCAAGGACCGAGGTAGGTGCACCCTAGTACCTGCGGAAAGCCGATATATATAGAGAACTTTACTAGACTAGAAGTCATTAGGAGACGCGCAATCAAGTTCTTCGCGCGTGCTGAGACGCACAGCAACCCACTAATCCGGGAAGCCGTGGACTACGAGCCCGATGCGGCCGCTGTACACAAGCGACCAAGACTCCAACTACAGAACCCAGGATGAGAGTAAGATCTTCTTATGTTTCAGATTCCACCCGGAACAAGCGTAGAGGGCTACGAAACGACTAAAAAACTACCCTCAGACCTCCCCTCGAAGCAGCGACCACCGCACTTCGAGTACCCTTCCCTTACCTTGTCAATGCTAAAGGGCCAGTTGGCTCCTTTAGAGGTGCATCGCCGGCTACACAGCCACTCCTGACCTACCCCCAAACCATTATCCAGGACGGGAGCGGCGAGACAGACTACCCCCAGTGGGTTATACATGCAGGCGAAGAAAGAAGGGGAGAGTGCCAGAGGATCCTACCCAGCCTGCAGGGTAGAGTCAGGTCAGGAGAAGACACCACGAATCGTCCACACCTATCACTTTTTGTGATCGGGATTGGTGAAGGATGGGGTCCACCTCTACGAGGCAGTCCAGACCTACAGCGATCAGGAGGGTAAAGAGCGATAATTCCGCTCAGCCCCAAACCATCCCAGGTCATGGCCATGGTCAATGGATTTTGGCGTTGGCGTATATTTTATATCTGTGACGTCATCATGTGCGGACGTGTGCGGTAAACGTTAGTTTTTTATGGAACATCCTATATACTTTTTTCATATTTTGATAATATAAGCACTAATAAGCGGTTCTGAGATCAACGATATAAGGTTTGTATGGATTAGGTCATGTGATTTTGTCATAATGACGTAAAATCAAAATAAAAGTCGAATTTTCATACCTGATGAAATTATTTTATTTTTAAATTAAAATTTAATTAAAAGTTCAATTCGTGCGGGAAGTTGTATACCCTGAAAAATATATCCCCGCGAAAAGATCCACCTCCCCCCCTCTCTGGCCAAAGAGGGCACGATAGTGAGGCGAAAAAAATTTGTGGGCATGATGATCACATGGGGGTTCTCTTCCACCAATCCAGGATCACCCAACACCGGTGCATCTTGCCTCCCCCTTCCCTTGTTAATTCTCTTGACGAGAATAATAGGGCCGAAATCATCGTCCGGCACGAAGCGAACCTCTATTTTCCCGTAACACTCTTTTATCTTATCTATTTGCATCTTTCTTTTTCCAGATTGAACCAACCACCCTCGTATTCGAGGTTAATCGTTCTTTCTACCTGTCTAACCTGCCGTTTTTTCATGTTTGTAGTCTTAGCCAGAAGGATCTCGTTTTCTTTTCAGTGACTAGATGTGTTCTGCCCAGCCCCATCTTAACCTCCAAGCCCCCACCTAGACCCGCCATTTGCTCCTCGCATCAGCTACACAGCTCCTGGGATCTCGGAAATGGTAAGTGATGCTTCCTCCGGGTCGGGGATGGTTTGGGGCCGAGCGGTATTATCGAACCCTTTCTCAATACTTTCCTGTGGGACAAAATTCGAAAAAGGAGTGGTTGTCTTATACATTGGGTCATGCTGGTGTTGAGGGTGCATATCCACCCCGAAATAAGGGGGTGGTCACTACTCTTCTCCAGAAGGTCGGGTAGTAGGAAAGGGGTCAAAAAATCGATAATAATATAGTGTTTGTGAGAAGGATATGCCGCCCTATCTCTCATTTGAACTTTTTTCTTTCGGTCGGGATTGAATTTGGGTTGAACATGATTGGGTATGATGATTTATCTTCTGCAATAATCCATGGATTAGTTTTTTACCAAATGTTTCGCTGCTTATCATTGCCGCCATCTTCAGTCGCGACTGCTGTTTTCTAATAAGTTCGGTTCCCAAAAAAATTTGTTTATACTTTATTTGACTGTTTTGTTAAGGACATTCCTGAGGCAATTCAGCTGAATATCACAAGTCTGTTTGTTTTGATACGACACTGAAGAAGAGCAGAAACCTTTTCGTTTATTATCATATGAGTAAACCGGCCAATACATATTTTTTGCGATTTAAATTATGCCACCACCCAGTTGCTCGCAAACTGATAGCTTTTATCTTTTTCTGGTTACATAGCTATTAACAAAACAAAAAAAGTCACTAAGAGTTCAAGTTTACCACGGTTGTATCATCCAGTTTTCTTTTTGTATCAAATTGAGTTATTAAATATGCATAATATGTTCTTTATAATTACCGTTGATTCGACTTCGATCTAAAAGGTGTGGTAATACATTTTTTTTTTAAACTATTAATAACTAATTCTATGACTTCCGATAGCGTAGTTAATTTAAAATTAAAAATGAATATAACATATAATGAACGAATAAGGTATGTCAGCAACAATTTCAGTGGTTTTAAGTAGTCCTTATATTTGATCCGTTGTCGCAGAATACATATTAATATTGTTCATGTATATCATATGCTTTATTTTGAACAATTTTGTTCTTTTTGTTTTAAAACTGATATTCATGTGATATGCTATTGAAGGTGTTCGGTAGATGATTGAGACACATACCAAGAACTAAAGGTCACTCTCTTTTGGTATTGATAAAATACGTTTCTATATCATCACGTTCGTTTTTAATTGTATTAAAAACACATACAAACGCATACAAAACAATTGGAAACATATAACAACTTTCAACACTCAGTCACTGCTTTATGATATTATGATCATGAGCCACACCAATCTCAATTTAAAACCAGAAATAAATAAAATGAACATAAATAAGATTCAGGAAATCTGCATATATTCGCGTTAGTGTTTTTACATTATTAGAATACAATCAACCAGTTCAACTAATGACCACTTCTACTATGCTAAATACCAGTATATACATATTTACTTTGCTACACTTTCATATGCTGATGCAGGTAATAATACTTATTTTGTATTTCTTATAATAATAATGTAAAATAATTTAGCTACTTTATTTTTATTACTTGATATCCTACAGATTTAAATGATAAAAGGTAGGTATACCTCTCTATACTCAGGGTTACTTTTCCTTGGCGAATGGTTGAAACCAGAGATAACTTGTCTGGTTGAAATTGTTGAAATCATGAAAGTAAACTGTACGTATGTATACCAATTTATATTTTACTTTTACATTGTTTTTATCACTTACTGAATAGTTAGGTGTAGGTATGTTATTAGCGATTCCAAAAATGAATGCGCCTTCTACATGAAAGTATTTGAACCTACTTCAAAGGTCATTTTTGGAGGCTTATTGCTGATATAATGATAAATAACAGGTATTTGGGTTTGTTTAACGTAATAATTTAGTGGTGCTTGTAATTTTTAGTATTACAAAGTTAAAAACGACATGGTTAGTATTTGAACATGTTTATTTTTACATTTTAAAATGGCATTCAAAAGAAATCAGGACAACACAAACTGCCGTGTTTATAGGTGTCATTCCACAAAATGTGTCGATAGAAGTGTTTAAGATTGAAGATAGGTAGAAGTTTGGCCCTAGTATAAGAAACTGTTTCTCATTCATTTGTCCAAAAGGAATGTAACAATTTAATAACAGAGAACAGAGAACACGTTTACTTACACAACATAACCACTTTGTTGCAGTTTGCCTATACTTTTCTATTATTAGTCTTATAAAAGCAGAATATATTTTAATTTAAACATTATTTAACAAAAAACAAGCACTAATATAGTATCACCATACAGTTTACCACACTTATTTTAGTCCAAAATGTAAATAAACGAAAACTAGGGTACCTGTTTCAACACAAAAAATTCATATAATTAGCAATGAAGCACTTATGGGGCGTTTGACTACTTTTACCACTCTTTTTATCTTTTACTTCACCCTACCTAGCACATGAAGTCACTATATTTATGGCAGCTGAATGCTAAATTGCTAGATGATGTGATATGAAATGCAAAATTTTTACTCGTCTACCTCCATATGTGTTTACAATTTGCAGCGTCCTCATCGGTAATTTGAATCGCCAATAACTAAAAGTTTGAACAAAAAACGATAAAGAGTCAGACTGTCTTTTTTCGCATCGTTATTATTCCTCATGGGTCTACCGGGTGTTCCATAAAAGTCCTCAGCCTCGTATCTCGGCAACGGAAAGATATATTTTGATTTTGAAAAAAACAGATGATAGAGCTTATCTATGGCTCCGTCACGGAGGTCAACTTGATTTTTTTCAGAGCAAATTGGAGATGGCGCTGAAGTCGAAAGAAATTTTTCGTTGGCAGGAACTTTATGATAAGGTTATCCGATACTTTGTTCAATTCTAAACAATTTTTGTCAAATGACTATTTTTTAAAAACTTAATAGTTTCAGAGATATTGAGCTCTTCAACTCAAGCGTATTTTAGTTTCGAATTATTACCTTATAGTCCGGTAGAGAGTAAGTCCCGTGCGTTTTTTTCGGGGACCTTTTTTTTTATTATTGATACGTATTTTTAACATGATTTTAATTAATTTAAGGATGGGAGCCACTTTGAAAATGTTGTCGTTTGGCGGCCATATTGAATTTCTGTATGAAAAGAAAAAAATGCTTAAATTGCCTTACTTATTTGGATAATATTATTATTTTAGGAATTTTAGGTGTACTTATAGGTCACTAATAATAAAAAAGATACTGTAAGTATCAAATTTATATACAGGGTGGTTCGAATCAAAGATTTATTGAAGAATTAAAAACAAAACAAACTATTTTATACATATTATTATTTATTCATCATCTGTGTCGCTCTAGTATCCGCTTCAAATGGTGAGGATGCTTCAAATCGGGGATCGCATTCGCCAGATGTAAGGTCATAGCAAAAGAGGCCTGCTGTGAAATACCAATCAGCATTATGGTCATATATTACCCATTCTTTTAAAAGGAATTCTTGTAGCCTTCGTTTGTTAGATGATTTTGAAAGGAAAGAACGCCATCCTTTACCTGTAGGCATTTGCTGATCAGCCACAGGATATACGTTTGGAACAAACCCATATGATTGTATTCGACGTTTCTGCTCATGGCGATAGAGCATTTTTCCAAGCGGCACAACTGAGCGATTCTCATTCAGTTGTTTTCGATTTTTAGGACACAGGTGTTTGGATTATTGCTTCACATATTAGCCATTTAACTGAACAGGATATGTACATGTATAAGAAAAAACCAAATGGCTCAGAATTTTGTAATTGTAGGTCTCTGTGTTCAGATTCAGGTAAAGCTTCTGCTGCGGTTGGCGTTTATACATTTACCGGTTGTGATTCTGTTCTTTTTCTCTGAGAAGGGTTCTTTGGTTTGGGAAAGGTCACCGCAATGAAACGTATCCTTCATTCAAATAATCTGAGGTATTTTCAGATAATACAGCAACTTGGTGCTAGTGAAGAGTTTTCAGAAAACCTTCTTCTTAACTTAGAGTTATTAACAATTAGGGTTATATATAGCGATCCAGTAAGCAAAACGATGGGAGAGGCTAGAGCACGTAAGTGGCGGCAATTACAACAATTTGATACTGCACGGCTGCCGCCAGACATAGATTCCTTTAAACAACATTGTCTCAGGAGTCACTTGCAGGCTTACGAATACAAGAATGCACGGCAGTTAAGACGCTTAGTTCCTACTAGTTTTGGGTGGAAATCAGAAGAGAACAAATTGCGGCCTGTCATGCATACCCAACCGGCATTGCCTAGGGTAGCCCAAGAGTTTTTTCAACATCAGAGTATACCTGATGCGGAGGCGGAAGAACAAGAAGCTGATGAACCAATTGTGTATGACTCAGCAGTAGAAGACAGCGACATAGATGATGAATAAATAATAATATGTAAAAAATAGTTTGTTTTGTTTTTAATTCTTCAATAAATCTTTGATTCGAACCACCCTGTATATAAATGTGATACTTACAGTTTCTTTTTTTATTATTAGTGACCTATAAGTACACCTAAAATTCCTAAAATAATAATATTATCCAAATAAGTAAGGCAATTTAAGCATTTTTTTCTTTTCATACAGAAATTCAATATGGCCGCCAAACGACAACATTTTCAAAGTGGCTCCCATCCTTAAATTAATTAAAATCATGTTAAAAATACGTATCAATATTAAAAAAAAGGTCCCCGAAAAAACGCACGGGACTTACTCTCTCGACCGGACTATTATACAATGAAATAATAATTATCCAAGTGAATTTAATAGCTCTTTGTAAGGAATAGTGAAATAATATGAATTTCTGTAAAATATGGCAAGAGTTTTTTAAATACCTAATTCATTTTGTATAATAATTCATAATTATTTAGGTATTTAAAAAACTCGTGCCATATCTTACAGAAATAGGTACATATTATTTCACTATTCCTTAAAAAAGAGCTATTAAATTGACTTGGATAATTATTATTTCATTGTGTAAGGTAATAATTCGAAACTCTAAAATACGCTTGAGTTTGGGCCTCACCAAATTAAGAGCCCGATATCTCCGAAACTATTAAGATTTTGAAAAATAGTCATTTGACAAAAAATGTTTATAATTGAACAAAGTATCGGATAAACCTTGTTACAAAGTTCCTGCCAACGAAAAATTCTTTCGACTTCAGCGCCATCTCTAATTTGTTCTGAAAAAAATCAAGTTGAACTCCGTTGCGAAGTCTGATATCTGTTTTTTTTTAAATCAAAATATATCTTTCCGTTGCCGAGATACAAGGGTGAGGACTTTTATGTGGAACACCCGGTATACTTTACGGACAATTTTTTGAAGAAAAGTAAAATAAACAGTGTTGTTATTAAATATATGTAGATTTTTCTTCGAAAAATGTATGCTCAAATTTACATATTACGAAATAAAGGATGGGATATTGTGCTGTCACCTAGGAAGTGTTATGAGAATTATATTTGAATGCCTATCTCAAAAAAATAAGTGAAGTATAATTAAAATCTATCACAGATTTTAAAAAATTCCTATCGTAAAATTATAATTGTGTCACTTGTAGTAACTCACTTTATTACCAAAAAATATATGACAACGAACGCACTTGAACAATTAATGCAGATATTTAGTATACAATAAAAAAAATACGTATTAATTTAGAAACAGATATATCAAAATTGTTTATCTCTAAGGTTTTCTATAGTTATATAAGAAAAGAAAAATAAAAAAATTACACTAATGAAATTGTGCCCGATAAAAACAAATGGTACTTTGGTATGTGCATATACGTTTAATATAAAAAGGTATTCCCAATTTTGAAAAATTGCTCACACATAAAAGTAAAATAAATAAAAACATGTATTTTTGCCTTTAACTTTGACAATAGCTTTCGGTAATACAAAAAAAAAATGTATATAATTTTTATAGTTATTTCACATCGGCACTATATTTTTTGCGCACAGTGTATGTACATCTAAATAAAATTCAAGTGGCACACGTTGCTTCTGTGCACTCCGATCATGTTAATGCTGAGATAACAAAATTTATATAGACTGCCGTAATTTTCTGTCATGCCCTGTCACCTCCTCGTGCGGATGGTATATCAGCGAAAATATATCGGTTTAGTAATCTCGAAAACAGCTTTGCTCAAGAGTTCGTTAACCTCTAGAAAACGAGGAGCTGAATAAAACAGAAGGGTGTCGCTAATGCTTGGCAGAGATGCAAATCAACGGTATTATTATTATTATTATTATCAGGACGACTGGTTAATAATAATAGACGTTCAACGGATATTAATTGAAAATGTATATACCTAGGTATAGTGTGTGCGTGTGCACGGTACATCCCACCCTTAGAAATCATCAGATTTATTTAAATTTAGGGTACTTAAATTGGACAACGGTATCAAGAGTACATACTATTTTAATTTCAAGTATATCTAGAATTTTCGACAGGTGTGAGGGTGTCTTGCTTAGAAATGGAATTTAATGTAACTATTATTAGCATTCATAGCCATCCATAGTCATCCATAACACAAAATATTTAATATTTCTAATAGATGACGATGTATTTAAATAGTTCAATCCCGTAATCAAAATTCTAATGGTGACAAAAACTATGTAAACATATTTGACGATTTTGTGAAACATGAAACAAAATTTATAATTCGCAAAACTTCATGCTTTAAAAAATTATATTCATAGGTAGGTAATTAATAGTTGCAGTAAGACGAAATCTTCAACATTTCGTCTTCTAAAATTGGATGTTATACAGTGAGTCCATAAAGACCCGCATAAATTCATTATTTTGAAATATAGTACTTCTAGTACTTCTTTTACATATATTAAATATTTTACAGGGCGACTTAATGAAGCTAGATCGATATAAACTTTAATATTTTAAATGGAACACCCAGTGATATTTTAGCATATTTGGAAAGAACCCTTTTTTACGTATACGCGTTGAGTGAGCTAGCTCACTCAACGGTATACGGAAATATAAGGTTTTATGGGTCTATCTCTAATAATATATAAGGGAGATATGCCCAAAAAAGTGTTGTATTGGAGAAAGACTGTGCCTAACAACGAAATATATTCTCTTTCTAGCACATTGCTCTTATATAGGTATATTTACATATGACATAAAACATATATTTTTTAATCGTATTAATAACAATTATGGCGTCTATAAGAAAAATTAAAATGTTCATTCCAATGTTGTGTTTTTTCCAATATCTAGGAAATGAAAATAGCCACAAGAAATAATTGAAAAACGACATGGAAATATCCTTGGAATTTTCAATAATTTTTCCCAATAACCACAGAGCTCGAAAACTTTTATAATAACCGAGATACCTAATATTGGCACACAAGTTGTGATACATTATTATCTCACCTTTAATATTTTCAAAAAGATCGTTTAAAATATGTAGAAAATAAAGCGATTCAAATCTTAGCGATCAAATCATTACTTTCTTGGTGAATGGTAACAAAAGGCTTTATATCTTTTATTAGGTATAAAGCTCATTTTACACATTTTGTATAATGTTCCAGAATCAATTACTTTTAAATATTATTAAATAAATGTTTACAATATACTATATACTATATATGAAATTAACCAAAGTGCGAGATTACACGAGTTAAACTAATAAAAAGAAAAAGACATTTGTATAAATTAACCGATTCAAAAAAGCTTTCTTATTTTCATTGTACGAAAAATGTATATAAATTACATTAAAAATTTTTAATAGAGAAAAATTATACCTTGAAATTCATTTAGGGTTTATCTTATTAAATCTATTTGAGAATCACAACAATATTCTCAACAAAAGTATCTCTAAAATATCAAAAATATATAAATAATTTTAAGTGTAACTATAGATATAATAAATAACATCAGTCATGTGATATTTCAATGTTTATTATACTGAATCAAAGAAAATACAATTGACCAATTTTGTACTTACTATTCCTCCAGCGATTTTTACATTTAAGGTCATCCTCATTGTTAACTTCATCAACTTTTTTGGCGCACTTTTTCTTCTTTTCCTTAATTCCATTCTTGTGTACTTTAATACAACTTTTCGCGTTAGTAAGGCAGGCATCCATAATTTATTTTTGCCTTGATACAAATTACCATAATAAACACTACATTCACTTTTGTTTAAACAAATATTTTTATTTAAAAAAGCTCTGTTTACATTACTGATGTTTAGTTTACACTGAACGTATCACTCAATATAAAATTAACACTTTAAACGTAAATTAGCACGGCGCTTTTTTCTAATTCTGTGAACCTCGGCTTGAATGACAGTTACGGTAAAAATTTTTAATGGGTAATACACGACCGGTAAAACTGGAGCAAATTTTGCGTGGTAACTATTGATGGTACATTTTTTTGGAGGGGATACGAGGTTTGGACTTTGAAGAGCTAGAGAAGTGTGAGACGGAAGAATCTCTTATGGACCATATTATTCACCGCGTACCAGCACTGGTAGGTATATGGTACAGCCAAGCGGCACAACTTGGTAACCATAGGCGGCTTACCTACGTGGTATGGGGTGAATAGTACACTCAGAGTGTTAGAAAGGCATATGTCTTGGATTGGCGATAGTTCGCTTTTCAATTATTAAGGAAATATTACCCATTTATTTTATAACAATGTACAATTTTAATAAAAAGAAAAATCATAAAACATTTTCTTAAAACTGTTGCCACTTGTATTCCATTTAAATATAATTGATTTATTGGTTTAATTATCCAAAAATAAATTGAGCTGACTTTCAAATTATTGTATTTATTAGATACGTAGATAAGTGAACATCCCGCGGATTATCCTTAATTTGTTCATTTCATAGTTTCTAATACATAAATTATTGACGATGAAAGATAGTTTGCAAAAAAAAAAAAAATGGGGAAAACTTTAGAAGTTTGCCTTGTTACTACACTTTGAATATTTAATTTGTATGCTTCTGGGTTTCTCCTTTTTGTTATTTTACAGGTGGTGTAATCCCAAAAGAAACAAACTATGAATCATGAAAATGCACCACAAATAAGTTACAGACATTATCTATAAGAGTTGCTTTTGTAAAATTTGTTTTTGACATAGGCTATATAGGTTTTGGTATATAATAATATATGTGTTTTATTTACCAGAACGGTGATACAATAAAATAATACAGGGAATAGATTATTTTACTAAATTAACTATAATAACATTTACACAAATAATTAAGTGTAAGGGAAATTTAACACAAAGGAAGCCCACAAAGGAAGACTTGTACGTGGGCATATCATTTATGTGAATTGTTTAATAATTTTTGGTGTACAAAAGCTAGTTATGAAAATAAGAAGAAAGAAGAAAGAAAGAAAGGAGGAGACAACCTAATACTACTGGGTGTGTCTATGAAGATATTACGTTATTACTTGATGAATTGCATGTCTAGGCATCTGGATGATCCATTGCTTTATTTTAACTTACTAGTGAGTGTAGACTTTCCATTTGTCTTGGCACTATATTATACATATTTGGAGCAAGGTAAGTATATGATTTTTGGCCAATTGTTTTGCCCATTCTAGGAACAAGGTTAGATTTATCTTTATTCCTTGTTTCATGAACATGATCTATCCTAGTCGTTCTATTATTTATAATATTTTTACGTTGGTGTAAGACCAATGCTAAACCGAAAATTGGTCGGGCGTCCATTAATCCAGATTTCATAAATAATGCATCGCTCGAGTAGAGTAGCACTTGTTGAATATTATTTTTAGTATCCATTTTTGAACCGTATCTAGTTTTTTGAAATAACAATTTGCTACACCCCCCCCCCAGGCAATAATACCATAACTTATATGAGTCTGAAGCAGCGCATAATACATTAATTTTAGGTGATATATTCCAAAGAATCTTCTCAGGTATTTGAATTTGTATAGCATATATCTCAATTTACCCACTAATTTATTAATATGTTCATCCCATTTTAGGTGATTGTATTAAACTGTGACTATACAGGGTGTCCACCTAGTGCGCGTAAGTCCAATATCTGGGTTAATAAAAGAGATAACTTAATTTTTTTTTCTACAGGGTTGTCTAATATCCCGAGCTGCACAAAATGAAAATATATTTACATATTCAGGGTGTTCAGTTTTTCCTGGACAGGTACCAACTTCGTTTTTCTAAATGGAAATATATATTTTTTATTGCTTTTTCGAACTAAACCCTTGATTTTAGTAGGACTTTCATCAGCCTTCCCTATACCTAACTTAAACTGTTTTTGAAATATTGACGGGTGAATATTGACATTTTTGCAACTTTGACACCCTGTAAAATCTAAACGGTTTGAGATCAAGCAAAACGGTTTGCACATTCCTATCTTAACTTTTCATAAGCTATCGTTTGGTACTAATTTCAAATTTATACAGGAATAAAAAATTTTCAAAATTTTCAGAAAATTTTAAATTTTTGGATAATTCTGAAATTAGTACCAAACGATAGCTTATGAAAAGTTAAGATAGGAATGTGCAAACCGTTTTGCTTGTACTCAAACCGTTTAGATTTTACAGGGTGTCAAAGTTGCAAAAATGTCAATATTCACCCGTCAATATTTCAAAAACAGTTTAAGTTAGGTATAGGGAAGGCTGATGAAAGTCCTACTAAAATCAAGGGTTTAGTTCGAAAAAGCAATAAAAAATATATATTTCCATTTAGAAAAACAAAGTTGGTACCTGTCCAGGAAAAACTGAACACCCTGAATATGTAAATATATTTTCATTTTGTGCAGCTCGGGATATTAGACAACCCTGTAGAAAAAAAAAATTAAGTTATCTCTTTTATTAACCCAGATATTGGACTTACGCGCACTAGGTGGACACCCTGTATATAGATTGATAGTTTATTTAATAGTAAGGGAGATATCACCAAAATATTATACCTACAATGCGTAATGTGTGAAAGAGATTATTCAATTTGTACAACACATCCAGTAGGTACTCTTATATTTTGTAGCACATTATTTTGTCTATTGCTGCATTATATTTGGAATAAACCCTTCAATCCCCTAAACCTATGTCAACTGTCTAGTGAGCGAACGTTTTATTTACACGGGTACAAATTGACATGATGTTCTATTTAAGTAACAAAAAGATACGAAGTAATATTATTTTAGGGTGAATTGTAAAATCACATTTGTAAAGTGTTAATATGGCTAATGATAATAATAAATTGAATTAAATACTAATAAGTGAAAAAATAACTACTCAATAAAAAAGAGCCCAGTAGGTAGTATAATAGTTCTATATTGCAAGTAACGATGTAAGCTTGACTTACATCTTTAGATGTAACTTGATAAATATGTGGCAAAATTTAATAGTCGTGAAATATGTTATATTTTATATACAGGGTGTCCACCTAGTGCGCGTAAGTCCAATATCTGGGTTAATAAAAGAGATAACTTAATTTTTTTTTCTACAGGGTTGTCTAATATCCCGAGCTGCACAAAATGAAAATATATTTACATATTCAGGGTGTTCAGTTTTTCCTGGACAGGTACCAACTTCATTTTTTTAAATGGAAACCTATATTTTTTATGGCATTATCGAATTCTACGTAAAAAATTAGTGGGACTTTGTGCATAACACTGCTATTGAAATATTGATAGTTTTCGAGATATTTGACTTTTAATTTTTTTTTCTTATGTTTCGTCACTTCTAATAGTTGACATAATTATGGTTGTATGACAGCTAGAAATTATTTTTTTTCAGAAACTGTAGAGTGAAGATAGCTCTTTCGAAAAACGTATCAAAAGTTGACCTGCGATATACAGGGGGCAACAGAAATCGTGCCAAACCTGATGGTTTAAAATTTAAAAAATCTCGACTTTTTCAAATGGAACACCCTGTGTTTTATGATTTTATAATAGCTTTCCCTATACCTAAGTTGCGTAGTTTTTGCAAAAAACCCACTTTTATGAAAAATACCCGATTTGCGCACTCCTTTGACGGAAAAAATATTGTAAGGCTATTTATTTTTATAAAATGTATTAGTTTACACTTCTTAAAATAAAAATAACTGAAAAATTTAGATAATTTCAGTTTAATAAACAAGTCTTTATGGAAAGTTACCATTTATTTGTAAATAAAAGTAAAAAATCATAAAAGCTCTACATGTAATTAAGAATTAGCAAAACTGGCGTATGCTTTAGAAGAAGATTTTCCTGACACTAATATTTGGATTTTCAACAGCAGACGCCACAACATTAAACTGAATATCGTCATTGTTACCGTCATGTCTCCTGGTAGTTTTCTCATAATTCGCATTTGCTGTTCTTTCAAATCTTTCTTTCACATTTTCAAAACAGTCAGCACGTGGAAATCTCTGTAAATCTGGATTATTTGCTTTGTAAATACGTGCTGCTAGCAAACAATTTCCATGAGCTTCTCCTAAGGCATAAACCATTTTCACTAATTCTTCTTTTGAATAGTTCATTGTATGCACGCTTAGTACTTACTCTAAGCTCGTACGTGAATATTCAGTAAAAGAAGAAATGATATGTAAACTGATTGTCACAAATTTTATTGAGTGACAGACGCTCACTGCGTTTTTCCCGAGAAAGGAACGTGCGCAAATCGGGTATTTTTCATAAAAGTGGGTTTTTTGCAAAAACTACGCAACTTAGGTATAGGGAAAGCTATTATAAAATTGTAGAGTCTACAGAAAGGCATCTAATGAAATCATAAAACACAGGGTGTTCCATTTGAAAAAGTCGAGATTTTTTAAATTTTAAACCATCAGGTTTGGCACGATTTCTGTTGCCCCCTGTATATCGCAGGTCAACTTTTGATACGTTTTTCGAAAGAGCCATCTTCACTCTACAGTTTCTGAAAAAAAATAATTTCTAGCTGTCATACAACCATAATTATGTCAACTATTAGAAGTGACGAAACATAAGAAAAAAAAATTAAAAGTCAAATATCTCGAAAACTATCAATATTTCAATAGCAGTGTTATGCACAAAGTCCCACTAATTTTTTACGTAGAATTCGATAATGCCATAAAAAATATAGGTTTCCATTTAAAAAAATGAAGTTGGTCCAGGAAAAACTGAACACCCTGAATATGTAAATATATTTTCATTTTGTGCAGCTCGGGATATTAGACAACCCTGTTGAAAAAAAAATTAAGTTATCTCTTTTATTAACCCAGATATTGGACTTACGCGCACTAGGTGGACACCCTGTATAAAATACATTTACATTTATTTTATTTTTGAATAATGGTCACAAATATTTCAGTGTTTCTTAATGTTTACTTGTAATTTGTAAATAAAAATTACCTATATTTTAACTTTTGTTCCACAAATAATTTGATTATTAAACGCGGTTCTATTGTTCTTATCGCTTCCTATTAAAAACCCCTAAACATAATATTATCTAACTGCATTCATAAAAGTTCTGAATCATAAACGCATAGACAAACACATTGTTTTAACCAGATGTTGTATAGGAACTTTTGATACTTATGTGATGATTAGAATTAAAATTTAGATATCTATTTGTATTGGTCTTTTTTCTATATAAATTAGTTTCAAAATTTAATTGTGATTTTGTTATTAATACGTCTAAAAATGGTAGTTTATTATCATTTTCAATTTCTATTGTAAATTTTATAGTTGTTTCTTTGCTGTTAAGAAAATTTAGAAAATTATTTAAACTATCATGGCTATGGGGCCATATTGAAAATATGTCATCTACATATCTCCACCATACTTTTGGTTTATTAACATAATTTTTAACATAAGTTTCTTCAAAATATTCCATAAAAATATTGCTCATTATCGGAGATAGTGATGATCCCATAGCCATTCCAAAATCTTGTTGAAAAAAATCATTTTGTAGTTGAAAATAGGTAGTTTTTATGCAAAGTGTTAGTAATTCCATAATAGTATTTATGTTTAGTTTGGTCCTATTGTTTAAAGTATTATCATTTTCTAATCTTTCTTTAACAATAGATAGTGTTTTATCAACAGGAACATTTGTAAATAAACTGACTACATCGAAGCTTACTAATAAATCATTAGAATCAAGTTGGATAGTTTTTAGTTTTTCTAGAAAATGAGGTGTATTTTTTATAAATGAGTCTGTGTTATTTGATAAAGGTTTTTTTTTGTCTGGTTTTCTGCTTTTTGTTATTTTACAGGTGGTGTAATCCCAAAAGAAACCAACTATTTAGGGATATGAGTTGAAATAAAATTAAAAATATGAATTCAATAACAAATAACAGTTTATTTCACAAACACCTAAGAGCATACCGCACATGAAAGGAATTAATGGTATTTTACCTACAGTAACAGTCCTTTCAGACTATCAGGTTTCTGATCGGACGGAAACTCGATGAGTAGTGGAACATTAATACAAGTGTAACCTTTCACATTATCCAGTGCCTGTCCGGCAGCCTGATTGCAGCTGAATAGTGGAATAGTACATTCGATGGCTTGGTGCCGAATCAGGTGATAGTGGAGCATAGACAACACCGATTATCGGTTTGTTGGCATAGATAGCAGTGTCTGCGGAGCGTTCAAACTATCCCGTTGTATTGATCAGGTTTGTAGTATTTCTCCATATCAGTATTCTTTTTCAGTAGAGGTGAATAATACACATAAGGATTATTGAAATAATGCCTGCTCAACAAATTGACACAGAACTTTTAATTTTGATGGATGAGGCTCAGCCATGGCTATGGGATAAATATAATAATGATTATAAAAACGGAATGATGATTATAATGAAGACAAACGCAACTGGGCTAATGCAATTTCTTAAATGTGTATTCTGGCGTTGCTTTTGATGGATGAGGCTCAGCCATGGCTATGGGATAAATATAATAATGATTATAAAGACTGAATGATGATTATAATGAAGACAAACGCAACTGGACTAATGCAATTTGTTAAATGTGAATTCTAGCGTTGCAAAACTGGCTGCAGCTTAATGTGAAATTTGGTGTGGTGGGTGTGGTGTGAAGAAGATGAAATAGACATTCTAAAATAGTCAAAAAGCTTGCTTTCGTCACGTCTGAGTTCCTCATATAGCATATATGCATTTAGCTCATGCCATTTTTGCGCCACGGGATACGCATATATGTACTCCTTAATGAATTGAAATATTTAGCATATGTGCGACAATAGACCGAAAAGCTGTTATTCCTCTATAGTATCTCTACCGAAACAGTAAAAAAATAAGATCGTGGATTGAGGTTTTGGGCATACCCGCCAATATCCATTGACCTGGGATGGTTTGGGGCCGAACGGGATTATCGCTCTTGACCCTCCCCATCGCTGTAGGCCTGGACTGGCTCCCCCCATCCTCCATCCCATCCCCCATCCCAATCCCATCCCATCAGGACCCCATCCTTCACCAACCCGATCACAAAAAGTGATAGGCGTGGGGGATTCGTGGGGTCTCCTCCTGTCCTGGCTCTACAGATGATAACCTGATGAACACTTGAACACTTGATATTTTTATTGTACTTCGGTTTTCATCCGATCCCATACCTAACAAACGAAACCTGATAGCAAAGTTTACAAAATATCTGCTGATAGTGTGAAAGAACTCTAATATGCGTGCTGTCTTTACCCTCAGACCCAATTCTGACGGCCGAAACGTTAATATCAGCATTCCATCTTTAATAATGGCATCACAAACTTGTATTAATTGACTCGGCGATGCATATTACCTATGCAAGAAAACCTATGGTGGTAGTCTCAAGTGACCCCATCCATACTGTAACAATTCTTCTTTTGAGTGTACCAGAAAATGCATTTAGGTTATTTTGTAAGGTTTAAACTGTGCGTGTCAGAACATTACAAAATAAAATTTGTACGTTATATGACCATATACATTAATACGTTTTGGGCTCAATTTACTGCGATGGACTTGCGACGAAAGCTCGTTAAAGCAGTAGCGTCAATGTAGCGATTCACAAATAAGAAAAAATAATGATACAAGCTGGACAAGCAACGGTTATTTATATTCAGGACACTTAACTTTCCACAGACTACAGAAACCATAGAAAGGAACAAGATATCTGAATAATTTATTTCAATTTATGGTTGCGTACACCACAGGAGATTATAAGCCTAAAGGTATTTTGATAGGCAAACTGAGCCTGAAAAAAAGGATTATCCTATACAAAAGCTAAGTCATGTCCATCAAAATTTTTGGCGTAATGAAACATTTTTTATTCAACGTAAAGAATGGATTCCCATTGTTGGGAATTTAAATAGTATCTAATTAATAGACGTCGAGATCGAGATCGAAATTTTAGAAATTCGTTTTTTAACATTTTAGCCTTGTTTGAAGAGATATTGAAATAAAAATTGTAGCAACTTTCTTATAGCAACTTTTTACGGTCTATCGAATGCCGGAAACAGTTTTTTTAAGAAACGTTTCGTCTCTTCAGGACTACCATCAACTTAATTTTTTCTAATAGTTTCTAATATGTTTACGTCAATCAACAGCATTTTTCCTTCTGAGTTCAATGGTGTATCATATGCTCTAGTTTGATCAAGTTTTGAAGTTGGAAAACCATCATCAAACTCATCTGCGTCTGTCTGTCTGTATTAACAAAAAGATAACGAAAAATTAACAAATCATTAACAATAAATAACAATAAAAAAATAAGGAACAATTAACAAAACAACAATAAATTAACAAATAATAATGAACAGTTAATGGAACAATAAACAAACTATAGCATATGTTACATCATTGAAGTCGGAAGGAAAAATGCTGTCGAGTGACTTAAAAATATTAATGGGGCTGTAAGTATTAGAAAAAATGAAGTCGATGATGGTTCTGAAGAGACGAAACGTTACTTAAAAAAATGTTTGCGCCATTCGATAGAGCGTAAAAGTTGCTATGAGAAAGTGTCCTTTTTATTTCAATAGCTGTTGAAACAAGCCTGAAATTTTTGAAACGTATTTCCAAAATCTCGATTTTTTTCAAGTATCTCAAAATACTTAATCATGTTATAGCCTTAATTTTTTTGAGGCATATTATTGGTCACCAAATTACGCAATTTTGGCCCAAATTAGGCTAGTCTCTATCTCTAACGGTTCTCAAGATACCAATGTTTCTGCATCCAATTTGAAATATCTACACTCTAATCTATGCTCTATTTGAGAAATGCCTACTTTTTGAGATACTATGTATATAAAGTTTTTGAAGATATATATTATTTGTCAAATAGTTTCGTAACAGAAATTACCCCTTATTTCTTTATATATTTATAAGAAACTCTATTTCTTCAAATGACCTATCCAATTTCCTTTTTAAAATTATCCAACCAGCACAAGCACATGAAAATTTGCAGCAACTAAAAAGTATGAAAAAACTGTAAACCATCTGTACATTTTAATTTACTTACAAAGTCTTATGCATCCAGATGTTAATTTTCTAATAATATAAACAGGAAGTCCATTAATAACCAATTCAGTAATTATAAAAATCATGATTTTATACCGATATAAAATATCAATCTGCAAAACTTGTAATTTAAACAGGTGTGATTAGGAGCCCGAAATGGCACTTGTGTTACACGAAATGTCATAATCGTTCAAATAATGGGAAGATAAGATAACGAATAAGAGTAAGTATTTGCAGTCGCATTCACCAAATCGCAATCTCCTGATTGCCTAATATTTTGTTAGAATTATTTCCTCAACCAGCTTGACGATTTTTATTTTTAGTCAGAAGTTTTAGTTGAATTCTTATAGGAAGTAATAAAGATAGCGATACTTTCAGATGTATCGATAAACATCGAGGCCATAGATATTTGGTTACTCCTCATGTATCTCTAAAAAGCTACCAATGCGTGAGTTACAGGAATTATTAATATTTGTAGATATCCTTTGGACTGTCTGAAATACTGTCTGAAATTTTAAAGAAAGAGGTTACAAATAAAGTGTATTTCAAAGTAATAATTTAATTGTTTGGCAGTGCTTCCACTTGTTTGTGATTTTACCATAATTTTTAAACATAAAAATCTACTAATATTCAGTTGTCCGTAATCTTCTCAGAAACTCATACAATTTTATGCCTCCATGTGACTAGAAATAGGCTCTTACATCTTAGTTGAGTTGCAAATATTTAGTACTATTACTAAAAAGTTTCATGCCATGAGGTTTTAATTATGAGTTCAGGAACAATAAAGTTTATTTGTATTTTTGTCTGGAGTTTTGATAAGTAATATCACAGACAAATAACTTTTTTGTCTGTGGTAATATAAATTTATAAAAGTGCTAAACTCGAAACAAGAACCCAAGAGATGCGCGTCATAAAGGATAGTCAAAAGGAAATATATGTATTTTTAAAATTTTCATGTACCTCAGATTAGCTTACATTAGTGTGATTTACTGTTATTACATAATTAGGTACAAGGAAAAAAATATTTTTGGCCCTTTAAAGTCATAAATAATTTTATAACTGATGGCGTGCATTGCTTGGATTCTTGTTAAATGAATTGTTGAATAAATAAATGTTGACATTTTTTTTGGAGGCAAAAAAATACCCTATAATTATTTTTCATAGCTACCTTGTGACATATATTACAGAAAATGCTGGAAAATGCGGTTACACTACCAATACAAAATACAATACCTCTCATACCTCTACCAATACAAAATTGTTATTTTGAATAGAACACTGTATAATCTAGACCTTGAGGATCGATTGTTTCTCCTTTCAAATGACCAAATGTGTTAAAATATCTTCAATCAAATCGATAAAATATCTTCAATCAATCAATAAAATATCTTAAAATCATCTACCAAAATAGACGAATAGCGATAATTTGAGAGGTTCTAATGGAGTTGGTTGTTCTTCCGGATCTATGAATGCTGATTGTTCCTTGTTTTGGATCAATATATCAATAAAATGTTTGTAATCAAGAAATGTGTAGAACAATTTCCAACAGTTTACTAAAATTATTCAGTATTGTTACAGGACGATAATTATCAACTTCGGAAGTACTACCTCTTTTATGAACAGGATAAACTTTAGATATTTTTCATTTATTGGGAAAAGTCGTGGTTTATAGGAAAAGCTAAATAGGTATACGTATACATCAAAGGTTGTGCAAACAATCTAGATATGTATAGTTAGGAGGATATAAATTACTAATGATAAACCTTTGTTTCTTTGCTGTTGTTACATTCAACTAATGTAACAGAAATTAATGTGTCCAGAAATTCAAACATAAAGAACTTCGTATACGTTTACAATCACGTATGTGATGTTAAATTGCGATAATACTGGAGAATGCTGAGCAGATCAGAATTGAGAATGAGAGATGACGGAATTGAGGGAGATACATGCCCATGTCACAGCCTAATTTGTTTGGTAGGCTGTGCCCATGCTGTTCAGAGATAACCTATAATTTTACTTTTTATATTTAAGGAAATCTTATGTGTGGTACAAACATTCTTAAAAACAATTAATAATTCAATAAAAATAATAATATATATTAATAAAAAAATAATAATAAATAATGCCGAATTAAAACAAATAGGTAATTATATTAAACTATCTATGTATTAAACTCACAGAAACATTACAACAGTTTCGAAATCTTGGTCCACGAATTTCGTTTTTTAAGGGTTCTTTGAAGTCTCTTCTAGTCATACAAATGCGGATATGTTTGAAGGACTATTCATTTTTCCACTCTTTCTTCACTTCACACAAAAAATCGCAATAATATAGGTACTATTTAGCAAAAATTATTGTACAAGGCATGCTGGGATGTTTTGTATAACCTACAAAACATATCAATGTTCAGATTATGATACAGCACGTAAAAAGAGAAAAATGAGAGAGCAAATCGTCGTATCGAGGTGGTGCCTCCTTATTTGTGGAATTAAGATCTGTAGTGAGAGAGCATGTTTATAGCTACATCATTTCTAGAGGCATTAAAGGAATAAAAAAAGTTTAAATACACTGGAACAATAATTGAAGTAGTATGGTAATCTCGATGACAAGAACAATTGATTTTACTATACTACCCCAATGCCTAGAACATACATAGGTGGTCACAATGAAAAATAACGTTATGTATGTAGTAACGTAACATTACATGAAATTGATAGGACTCTAAGTTTGTCGATTTCTAGTTTGCGTTAATTAATTACTTAGAGTCCTATCAATTTCATGTAATGTTACGTTACTACATACATAACGTTATTTTTCATTGTGACCACCTATGTATGTTCTAGGCATTGGGGTAGTATAGTAAAATCAATTGTTCTTGTCATCGAGATTACCATACTACTTCAATTATTGTTCCAGTGTATTTAAACTTTTTTAATTATGTTATTACAATAATTTCTGCTGCCTTAACTGAATGTGAATGATACTGGATACGTAGTAGGTATTGAAATTACCATAAATTGTCATAATAGCTCTTCTTTCTCCATTATTTCAAAATTGCTTACTTTTATTTTCCTTTAATAGGTATTTGTAAAAATATTTGAAAATAAAACCCTGTGCCAAATGAAACTGTTAGGTTTTTAAATCTCCTAGTTTTCCATAATAAACAATGAAATTCGCACAATGAAAAAGTAGATAATTATTATTGACACAAATTACTACAGTTTCTGACATTTCAAAAATGTCTATTTTTATTATCAAACGCAAACTTTTGCCATCCGCCAGTTAACAGTTCTTGTTTATATGCTTCCGTAAGACAATATGTGGCTGGTAGGCAATGTCCAGTTGTCTTTTCTTTTAAACAACAAGACAACCAATATTAAATTGGAAGCACATTTTTCCCCTATTAAGAAAATTATAGTCTTAAGGCCCTTTTACATGTCAGTTCAGTTATCAGTTCCGTTCCCGTTTCAGTAGTTGAAATGATATATAGGTTGCATTTACACGATTCATGTCAGTTATCATTTCTGTTTAGTGAAATATGGATGAGGAAACATTGTTGGCTATTCTCCCTTATTTGCCTTGGAGAAAAAGAAAAAAAAATGAAAATGGAGTACACAATGTTACGAAAGCAATTTGTATCTCTGATTAATTTGTTACATGAACTTCATTTTGAACCAATTGATTGGTCAAACCATTTGAGAATGAGTGAAGAAACTTATATGGAACTATTAATGCTACCCCCTATATTAAGAAACAAGATACAAATATAAGGAGTGCCATAACGCCACATGAAAAGTTGAGTGCAAGTCTGCGGTATTTAGCAACTGGAAATAGTTTTCAGAGTCTTCGTTTTACAACAACCATATCAACATCTGTATTAAGCCAAATAACACCGAACACATGTGAAACTATTTGTAGTGGCGAGATACAGTGAAATACACTGTAGTGCCCTCTTTGGGTATTTGCTACTACCTGTCTGACAATTATTGTCTAATTGACAGACAGATAACGATCTGCAGAAAAGCAGATACCATTACAGCGACCTCTATTGTCTTTGAGGAAGACAATCCTACTTAATTAATGGAGATGTTGATGTAATGCAACGCCAGTCGGGGTATATTTCCCGTGGAGTAGTTGTTTTCGGCATCTCCTTCCAATAATACATGTGAAACTATTTGAGTTTGAGTATCTTCTGGCTGGCTCATCGTCCACTGTACTTATGTTTTCGCGAAGTATTTCATTTTCGTGGAGAAACTCTAACAATAAGCTATAGTACCACAACGAAGGAGTACAGAGATCGTCTGTTCCAGCACCACTTCGCCCTGCTGCTTTAACTTTTTTATGTTATTTATTGAACGCCGTCCTTAAAGTATTTATTTTTAAGAAAACAGATTTTTTTGTAGCTTTTGACTCATACTCTTTATATTTATCTAATAAAATATTATAAGCCTGATCTCTTCTTACTGCATTATGATACATGACATCACTTTTCTTCCATAGTCATAGAAAACTTCGATACATTTCAATAAATTCGGTCAGAAAATCGTGATCCTAGGACATCTTTATTTTGCTCTGTAACGTAGAAATGTAGCAGGTTTTGACATGTCTGTTTACACGATCATTTAAGTTGAATATTCTTCGATAACTGATGGCCAAGCCACCGAGCTCCGTTTCCGTTTCAGTTCTAATTTAATCTTTTAGTTCAGTTCAATAAGTAAACATCAGTTTTCCTTACCATTGAACTGACACGGAAAGGGAACTGATAACTGAACTGGCCATGTAAAAGGGATTTTAAACTCAACCTTTCTTTTTACAAAATTACTTTCCTATTTCAACATTTTAGCTGAATTGCGCTATATCCGATGGATGTTCTTCCATGTGCGTCCCCAATGTCAACGAATGTGTTTTGTGTTTAGTAATAACAATGATAATAATTTGTTTTTTCGCCAACATTTTATTTTTGTTTACACAAAATCAGATTTTAATATAAACCGTAGAAGCGTGGCAAAACATCCAATAAAAGGAAGAACAAATAAATAGTTGCAAATAAAAGTTTCCTTTACACTGGTTCAATTTGTATGCTGTTCAAGTTTAAGTTAAAAGTTGGAATTCATCGTAATATATGGAAAATGTGAAGGTTTTCGATCTGCTATATAAAGAAAAAATTATAATCTTTCGACGTCAATAGCTCGTGACATGATGATAAATGGTAATATGGCATCTGTCCAGGAAATTATTAAAATTTTAGATTTATAGTGGAAAAGGTCGAACCTCGATAGTTTATTTTTAATATGTACTGCTAATCCCTGTATGAAAATGTTAAAACGAGGCACAATATTTTGTTTTTAGACATAAGTATACAGCTACATAACAGAAAACTTGGAATATATGAAATAATGGGTGTCCCAATTTCGAGTCCATGCACTGGTCCGAAATAAGCCCAAAATCGGCGTTCGTCTCGTGTCTAATTATAAAAAAACCATGAAAGATAGCGACTTTTAGTAAAAAGTATTGAAAGATAAGACTTTAATCTAAATCCCTATAGTATTAATTTTTGGTAATTCTTTTTATTTTTAAAATTCCAGGCAAACAATCTTGTACTAAAATAGCGTATTTTCAAAAATTATTTTCTCTAAAATACATGTATTAAACAAAAATTTGCTAGTATAGGGATCTAGTTTATCTTTTAATCTTCCCGAAGATATATAATTTATAACATTAAAAAGAAATTTTGTTGCAATTATAAGACCAATCCGGTACCGTCGCAATAAGGGCAAACTTTTTTTCCAGGTGCTTTTTTAATTCGGCTTTACGCGCACCTCCGAAATCTAAATAATTAGATAGGGGGAATATGTAAGTCTTCGCCCATCGGCTACCCAACCTCTCAACCCGCATTCATGCCTGTCAAGTCTGCAGTGAATGGACCCTTAATAACAAAAACACTTTAAATGTTATGATTTTATAATTTTATTTTAAAGTACAAATGTTCCGGTTAGTAATGAAAAATTATATCCAACGAGTGCCCCCCTCTCCTTCTTTAGCATGCTAACATTCCTTCCCCAAAATTTTCGATAACATTTTCGCAGACATTCAATCGAATTTCTCCAATTGCTTGAGTAATATTAACTCGAAACTGTTCAGTTGTTTAAGGATTGTTCGTGTAAACACCTTCCTTCAAAAAGCCCCACCGGAAATAATCCAGTGACCTTAGGTAGCACGACCCAGGCGGCCAATTAACGTTAGTTCTTCGAGAAATTATTCTATAGCCAAATCTCTCCCTTAAAAGATTTAGTGTTTCATCCACTGTATGGTAAGTGGCTCAATCCTGTTGAAACCATATATTCTGAACATCTGTACCTTCCAATTCATTTCATAAATAATCTGTTGTCTTTGTCTTGTATCTAGCTTCATTCACAGTAACTGCATCACCAGCTTATTATTAGAATTGTATGAAGAAATTTGACCAGTCTGGGTCAGTAAAATTCTCAATAACTTTAACGATGGTGCCAAATTTCTTCCGAAATGTGTACGGCATCTTGTTGCAGTTTCGTCAAAACACATCCCATTTTGGTAATGAGTATCCACAATAAATATGCGTTCTTCGATGGGCAATCGCTCCATGACGACCAGTCCACAATTAATCGCAATCTTTTTACCTGATATCTGTCACTATAGAAAAACTGTCAATTAAGATTGGTAAAATGGTGGCCAATTTAAATCGGAAGGTCAAATTTGGACACCATTTGCATAAGGTTGTCTATTCTGAAAATTTGTAATTTTGGAAATATTGGCAACTTAAGTAAAGCTGCTGCGTAACTGTCACCTTCTTGCGAAAAATTATGAACAATAATGCCGGGAAGTAGATATTATTAAATAACCAGAATTTCGAAATCTACAAAATTTCGGAATATACAACAATACGCAAAGTAAGCCTTATTTTTAATGCTAAATAAGATAAAAGTATAAAAAAGGGAGTTTCTATTTGAAAAAAATTACTTTTGATTTTTTTTCAATTTCATTTTTATTGTTCCTTTTTGAGTAGGCACCCTGTGTTAATAATTATCAAAATATTATAGATTCTTCTTAAATAGATCCCTTACTACGTAGAAACCAACCTAAATCAAATATAAATAAAGCAAACCCGTGCAGTCAAAGTTGGTAATTATTTTTCGGTCCGCAAACATTTTTTACATAAAATTTTAAATGTGAAAAAATTGTAAGACTAAGGTATATGACATTATACATGAAATGTGTTTAGAATTAAGCGCAGAATCTAAAAATTAAATAAAATACGTATAGGGTGTTCTATTTGAAATAAGCAAGTTGACATCTACTTCCGGTATAACTGGAAGTGCCACCATTTTGAAAATATTTTAGCCGAATGGCCTCTATCGACCCTGTATATACAACAGAAGCTACAATTGCGTTAAATCTTAAATTTTTATTTATAAATCTTTAAATCATAAATTAAATAAATTACATTTAAATACATACAATTGATCTCCGCTCTATAGAAATAGCGAGAAGGACTTGTACTTAAACTAATAATAACAATAATACGTTATAACTACCAGACAAAAAAAAAAAAACGGTACTTCTACATGTGAAATTACGGTACCAGGGAATATTATTAGAGAAAGATTTTAGTTAACTTTGAACCAGTTTTTTAGTGGTCGTTCTTTTAAAGTAGAACAGATTTAAATTTGCCAGTAACAAAGATACAAAGACCAAAGGCGTACCGGGCCAGGAATATTTAATAGCTAAAATCAAAATACAAGAGTATTTCAATAACGTATTCAACGGGTTATAAATTGTCTATAAAGACTTGTTAAAATTGTATGAAATACACTTACTTATTGCTGCTCATTTACACATACTTAATTGTATAGGTTTATTTACACATGATTGAAATTAGGGATTCACTGCTTGACTTGATATTCAAACTACTTGACTTGACCTGACTTGAAATCAAGTTAAGCCATTCTCCAATGTGTTGTCTTCTTCGTCGGAAGTACATAGGTTAAACTGTAAATTTAAAAGCAGTCCTTACTGTCATCGTTTGCCATTGAATATCTGATTTTGTGAATCGGATGTTATATCTTCCAGCATGTATTCTGACCCGTTAATCTGAAACGGTTCTGTTTCCATTTTCTGGTTCCGTCCAAATATTAACAATTAAATAACTACAGCTGGCAGTACACGCACACACAATTGAGACACTTTTACCGTTACAAACTGCACTCACAAGAGTAAAAAGGAGAAACCCATACTTAACCACGATACACTAATACATGATACACTAATACATGATACACTAATACATGATACACTAATACATGATACACTATTAGTGTATTGTGTACCTAGCTTGTTTCTATGCACATAGATGCATGAGCTTGCAAAAATGTTTGCGCTTTTTTGTACATTATTGGTCGGTTATCAAGTATCAAGTAGCTTGAAATTCCTTGACATCAAATCAAGTAGTAACGATTAAAAATCGATAGACGAAGTATAGGATTTTTAAAATACTTGATTATCAAGTCAAGTCAAGTAATTTCTAGGAAAAATCCATGCTACTTGACTTGATGAATCTCTAATTGAAATCATCAGGGGGGAACCACATGTTTAGTAGATAGATATGTTTATTAGATAGATAGGTATGTTAGTAGTGATGAGAAATACACCGTAGTGGCCTCTTTGGTGTTTTTCACCACTACTAACATTCACGATGCCCATTAGGCAATTATGTCGCAACATGGTTCATCGAGTCCACTACCTATGGCACTCTGATGAGCGCATAATAAGCGTGAAACCCGTCAGTGTCTGTTGGTTAGTCTCGATGAAAGATGTGGCGACTCCTATGGAGATGCCGAAGTAATGTAATGCCAGTCGAGGCACATTGCTCGTGGAGTAGTTGTTTTCGGCATCTCCTTCAAATAGATATAGGTATATCCGAACTAGTGATTGATTTGTTGACCGTTTATACAAGCTGCTTTCTTTAACTTGCGTAATTAACTCGTAAATTACAGGAAAAATAAGCCCAAGATTTATTAATGGTAACGGAACGCTGCCGTTGGCAAGCATTCCCGTTCTGTATCTATTCGAAGCCACCTAAAACAACGGGTATACTACAATAGGCATTTAATATATCGTGGGTAAGAAGTATGTATGCTCTTGTTCCATCGGTATTATAATGACGAATGATGATTACTAAACCACAAACTACATTATGCGTCGATAACACTGTCGTCACGACTGTACAAAATGTACTTTATCGAAAGCAGTGACAGTAATTTGTCTTTCGAACTTAGTTCATGAATCCATAAATTTATTTATATTTTATAAGTAAAATAACCTGTATATCTTTATCTGCACATCACAGTCCACAGTGATATGCAAATCTATTTTATGTATTTTCAGTAGCAACCACACGCACACGAGGTCAGACGCAGAGTTAAGTTTTGGTTTATAAAGGTATGGTGATATATGTTTCGTTTCAACAAAATATATTTTACAAAACAACACACCTGTAAGAGACATTCATGTTTTTCTTACCTTTGTTTGCATGTAATCAAGAAATTATTTTGTAACACTACCAAGTCGTTTAATGGCATATGTACCTGTTAATCTTAGATAATTCCTGTTGAATTGTATATCAGACCGTTCTTTTCAATATACCCAAATTGATACATATAACCACCATTACCATTTCTTTTCTCTCTTTTATTTTTATATTCTTTTCTTCTATCTATTTTTACACTTTTACATTATGATTTTTACATTATGAATAAATTCTATACTAGGATTTTTGACACTTTGATTTTAAAACTTTTATGTTTTATACTTTTATGCCGCCTTTTATGTTTTAATATGTGGACTATATATTCTTGTATTACTAAAATCTTAATTTTTTTAATTATTTAAAAAACATTAGGCTACGACTTACTATTTCTTGTGGTATAGGGCACTTTAAAAGAATAAAAAAGACAAATACATCATGCTTACCAGCAGGATCTATGACCTATTGCAGCTTCAGACTGTGTTTCAAAATAGATTTCAAAACACAGGCGCGATTAATGTAGGTATGTCTTTATTTATATTTTTTTCCTTTGCCGCTGGATAGTAAGTGAATTTTAAAACATTGGCGCAGGTATATCTTTAATATAAAACTAATATTAGGATATATATACCTAATATGAGATTATAAGATGAGAAGAGATAACAAAAATTAAAAAATAATGAAAGAAGATGCCTTGGTAGGACATATAACAACACAGATAACACTGTATGGTGCAAAAAGAAAATGAGCAAATTTTAAAAAACATACATTTATATGTCCCTTGTTACAAAAGATACATACAGTCAATTTTCAGGGTAGTAAGGTAAGGTAACCATCGCCGTGGATATAAAAAATGATCTTGAAACAATTTAGGCGTACTCAGTTTTGCATTTACGTATTCAATTTGGTTTTTCTTATAAGGGCCATATTGGACATTTGGTCCAATATGGCCATACAAAAAATAGTACATACACCTCGGAAGTACATGCTTCTTCCCCCTCGGTGCTCTGTACAGTCCTCGTGCTATAAACGCACCTCGGGAAAAAATCATGCATTTTACTCCCTTGGTGTATAATCTACTATTTGGCACTCTTAAGCTTTACCTTTGTATAAGCATTAACAAAAACAATGAAACATATTATTCTTACGATTTAAGTAATTGTTCGAATAAGATATCCCCGTAAGATTCTACCGTATGCAGAGCCTTCATCTCATTTTCTCAACATCTCTGACGGAATTTCATTGTCAGATTGTCATTGATGTTCCCCTCTGGGGAACTTGACTTAATATTTGTAATTATTAATTCCGATTACAAACACTCGTTTCATTCTTTGATAAATTATTTTGATTTAATTTTAAACAAGGTATCAAGACGTACATGGTAATTTTTTTATAATGTTCAATATTTTTGCTCTATTGAACATAAAGTTAGTGGATATATCATATCATAAAGTAAGTGGATATATTTCAGCTTATTATGTATTTTTAACAAATTAAGTCAACATTAAGTTAATTTAACAACAGGACGTGATAGAAATTCGATGGCTTAAACAATGGAAGTGGTTGACGCAAATGTTCGATATGTCGTCCATTTTGCTGTTGTACAATCAACAACTAGTTCTCCAAATTGTACACAGCATTATTCAGCATTTCTGGTTGAATTGCAGCAATTTACTCCCTATTAGTATTTTAATTCTTCCAGCGTTGTTGGTCGTGCTCTAAACACCAAATTTTTTAAATAACCCCAAGCTAGTAATCCGCTGGGTTAAGATCAGGCGATCTTGGAGGCCATGAATTTACAAAATGTCTGCTTATAACACGATTTTGAAAACCATCAGTTAAAAATTCTTTAACTGGTCGGTAAATATGCGAGGGTGCTCCATCCTGGATAAAAATCATGTCTTCAATTCCTTCGTGCTCGTTTTGTATCCGTGGAATGATATAATCTCGTAACATATGCAGGTATAGTTCACCAGTAACAATTACAGATACGGCCTCTCGATTCTGTCTCTTCAAAAAAGTATGGTCCAATGATAAAATTAGATGTGAAACCGCACCAACCCATGACTTTCTTGTCATGGAGACCTTCGTGAAGAATTTCATATGGATTATCTGTTGACTATATTCGACAGTTTTGAATATTGATCCCACAATTTAGAGAGAAATGGGCCTCATCTGTCAATAAAATACGGGATAATCAGTCGGGCTTAATTTCCATCTGAGCCAATATTTGTAAAGAAAAACCATACCTGATAGGAAAATCTCCATCATTTAATTCAAACAGCAGTTTAAGTTTATAAGGGATACATTTTTAGGATTTTGCTTAAAATTTTCTAAACCGTGGTGTATAGCGTTGGGAATCGTTTTGATATCGATTTTACACTACTGATTGCTAACGGATTAGTGTTGCCTAAGTTTTGATTTTCCCGAGTTGCAGACGATTGAAGAACGTCTGCAACTTGGACATCACTAATCCTTGGTCTTCCTGATCTCGGTAGATCAGTTATAGACCCAGAATCTTCGTAATCCAGCAGTGTAATTTCTGCTCCATTCGTAATAACATTGTACTAAACCAATTCTTGTTTGTAGATGCATGTTATTAAAGTTTACCTAAATCGTTTCAATTTACGTTTACGCGAGTTTTATTTTGAGAACAATTCTCTAAATCGTAATGATTACGTTTGACACTTGTATCAGCAGTTGACACGACAACTCTTTTGTTTTCCATAAATACAGTAAAATCAAATGATTGAAGCAATCAGATTCCATTTACTTTTTGCTACTAGATTAATTTCTTAAAATTATATAAGACTTTAAAGTCTACCCCTTACTTTATAATGATCCCATACATCGCTGAAAAGTTTTTCTTAGGTAGTTGCAAAAATCTGTAAAATTTGTAAAAATGCAATAAGTCGCCCATAAAAAATAAAAACTTAGTATGCAAGCGTCATAAAACCTAAATCTCTAATGTAATCAGTGAGATATGAATGTTTTTAAAAATGCACATTTTCTGTTTTCACCCTGTACCTATCTATTTAATGGATTTATGAAAATATAAACCCAGATTGTTCTTGGGCATGTACATTTAACTTACCCTGTATATGTAATGGTTTTCAATATGTACATGTACTTTATAGTAAATTGAAAACACTGATTATGCTATCTGATAACACTGATATGATCATATTTGATATTCGAATATATACCTACTGCAAGAAACATATTACCCACTGCTACGTATAATCTAGAACCATACATAAATATGAAAAAAATTATAAACCTAACTAAAAATTATTTTTACAATAAAAATCTATGAAATATTTTTGACATGCAGAATGTAACTAATATTATAAAACCCTAAGCGTCCTGAGGATATATTTTTTATAATCTATTAGGTACCATTTCTGCCAGTAAACTTTATAAATTGTATGCCATGTTCGACTACATGTTAATTTGTACGGTATCATAACGAAATTCTCTTGTACACACCACTGAGCAGTTTCATGAGTTCACCAAGCGGAAATAAAGAAAAATAATAAAATAATGTCCCACTTATTTTTTGTACATGTTGAGTTGCCTCAATAAAAGGTCATTGAACTGCTGCGGAGGTTATTTTTAGTAGCAAAGGTGTTGAAAGGGTTGAACCGGGCAGGACTTCCAGTTTCTTTCACAACAACATATTATGCACATACAATAATTATCCAGGGAAAGGTTACTGGGGTTCTCATATACATTTTCAGTTCTATTGGTGATGTATTTTTTGATGTATGTACAACTATATTATATAATTTATTGTATAATTTCATATTACCAGTAAATAAATAATTATAGGTATACGACCACAAAGTAATGGCAAATAATGTTTTTGTTTGCTGAAATGATGATCTAATAAAATATTATATTTTGAGAGAATTTTTTATATTCTCCATCTGCTACACCTTACAGATTATTTTGTTAAACGTTTTTTGAGAATACGGTTTCAAATGTAGGTATAAACTTCTTTAACAGCATCCACAGTAGAAACTTTGATAACTTGTGCACATTATAATTATATTAAGCAGGCCCAATAAATATTATCAAGAGACTATCGAACAAATAGCATTAAATCAGATGTGCCACGTCATTTTATATCAAGAATATCTAAATTAAATAAGGTAAAATTAGAAACAATACCAAGAATATTGAGGAAGAGCGTGTAGGTGAGAGAGAGTGTGCAGATAAAAAGGGAATATTGGAAAAAATAATAAAATTGTAACGGAAAAGGAGCTACAGAAAGAATGAAAAGAACTCTGACAGCTAATGACTATACGATAGTAGTAGGCTGGTGTCAAACATATTGTCCTTATTTTTAGGACTCATTATATTGAGATTATTCCCAATACCTGACTTTATTGTCAATAAATTAGGAAAGATCTCAATGTCTTGATTTTTTTACAATATAATAAGAACAATCTAAATATCTTAATATATTTTTCAATATAATGAAAAAATCTCAATATTTTAACTTTTCAAGATATCCTTCAAATAAAAATCTTGGGAGACCTGCTATTGGGGGGTCTCCCAATCTCTGGGTGGGGTGGTCCAATTGAGTTGTAATAAGGCACGTTCTAGAGCCTTTAAATAGCCGTTATATCTGATGGAAAAAATATGCGAATAGTTTACGCGTACCATGTTTTACAAGTGTGGTGGAGCTAACTTCAGACGGAGCTAGCACCTCCACAACTAACCCTTTTGGAGGCGACCGGAAAAATTCTTAAAAATGTTACACTTCCTGCACTTCGCACTTCCTGCTGTAAGTGCGAATAGAAGAAAAACTTTCAAGACTAAGAAAAAAGCCCTCAACTAATGTTCAACTCAAAAAATACTAGACAGTCACTTATACACTGATAAACAGTACATCCTTATTACAATATGCTCTCTTCGTATTAGAGTAATTTCACAAAACATTATTTATTTCTCATATTACATATTTCTCTAAAATACTTTCACGTCGTAATTCAAGATTTAATTCAGTTTTCAAATTAATTTATTCTGATAGATTACAAGACTAAATCTTGGAGTAAGGGACTAGGGGCAGCTATGTCTGTGTTATGGAGTTAACAGCAAAGATATTGTTCCCAGATACATTACTGGCAAAATAAATAAAATTCACTTAGATAGTAGACACTCAATGCTCGCTCCCTAACTTCTGGATTACCAGGTGGTTATCATTAGGCACTTGAGAACATCACGCACGATCTAGCAACAACAAAGAAGCTGCTAACACACTACTATTCGCATCATACTCAATACTCATGGTTAAATCAAATAAACAAAATTCTAAAATCTGTGGGGCAAAGCAAGAAACGCAGTTTGTCTAGGAATTATTAAGCTACCCAAACAAATACAGCTATGAACAGTCACTTGGTGAGGTGGTGTTAATAGAAACGGTCCAACACTTATTATGTGATTGCTTCTAGGGACACTAAGGAGGATATACATTAGGGCTAGGGGCTGTATTTCCTGGTTTCAAGTTCAAAATTCTAATTTCTGATCTTAACGTCATCAGTTTCTTAGGGTAATTTAAAGATTAATTGTCTATAATTCAATAAACTCGGTTGATACATGTTGTTAGTTTTTTAAGTAAATTCTCACTTTGGTTTGTTAAAAATAAACACAAGGTTTGTTCACATTTGTGTTTTTTTCTCTTAAATCGTCATGTGCATGTACATGGATATAATTGGTCGGTTTTATTTACAAACTAATTGTTGCTATACTGTAGTATTTATCTTCAAAGCAGTTTTGCAGACTTGTGCAAATGGGCGCAATTACTGTCGGAGAACATACGATAGATAAACCTCTCGCAGCCTCATTATTTCTGCATTTCCGGGTCTCTTTGCATTTAACACAAAGGCAGATATGTAGGTCATTAGTTATATATCAACCTTTTGCTTTATCCGTAGGAAGGCAAAAGTAGAAAGGCGGTATTATTGCGGTACAGGAAGACTATAAGTGTTGTACAATAATCTACATGCATTTATATTGTCTAAATACATTATTCAGAAATACTATTATATATACAGGGTGTACATATACTAGGGGATAGGGGATAGGGGACACAATTTTAAGAAAAGAAATTCCGATAAACATCTTGCTTACTAGAAGAGTTAGGAACTGTATAATTTTTTTAGAATATTTTTTCCAATATCTTTTGAACAAAGTGCACATTTTTGAAGCAGTATAAGGGTCATATTTAACAGCATTTTTGTCAAATTTCCTATACTGGATATGTTACTTTTAGTGTACTCCAGCTCCTTTTGAAGTGTCAAAACTTTTTTGTGGTACGCCACTGACATTTCTTCGACAATCATGGCAGTTAATTTCCTGGCATTTCCCTAGGCAATTAACTCTTAGCAACATTTTTTGTCCCTTGATATACTTGTTATACAGAGAGTTCCAGAATTATTGTCCGTGCCGCTTCATAATGATTTTTCATGTACCGCCTTTCTCTTTTTAGTATCTGTACTAGAATCATGAGTGCAGGCAAGGGAATTTACTGGTTTGATATGATTTGTTCCATGCTATGGTACGTAAGTAAATATAGGTTATGTTAAAAATAAAATAAAGACAATTTATTAAAAATAACATAGTTATTATTTTGTATTATTCTATTCCTATGTATCACCAGTATAACCTATGCAAACTGTGAATTGTGATGAGTTAAAAAACATTAATTTATGGTTCTTATATTAATTTCAACATTAATTTCAATATTAAGAAATACAAAATTACCAACCTGATTTAGGACTCTCTGAAACTGTATAGTATTGAAAAATACTCTTTTAAACCCAAATGACAAATGATACTTCAGTAAAACAATTTAAACACGAAAAATGTTAAAAGCCACTAAGTCAAACATCAAATGCTGTCAAATATGAAAATTTTCAAACTGACAGTTAAAAAGAAAGTAATTTTAGCAAATGGAAATAAATTTTGATTATATTAAGGATACGCTGCGTTCCCGTACCGGACAATCATTCTGGAACTCTCTGTACTTGATGTCCTTCTCTCATATCCTTCACCAGATAT
The DNA here is from genome assembly GCA_963924545.1 of Pogonocherus hispidulus. Classification (NCBI taxonomy): domain Eukaryota; kingdom Metazoa; phylum Arthropoda; class Insecta; order Coleoptera; family Cerambycidae; genus Pogonocherus; species Pogonocherus hispidulus. The sequence continues at coordinate 32,625,350 of OZ004698.1, forward strand.
GCATCATTACCGACTATAGTCTCAATATCTGCAAAAGCGTTCGAGATATTGAAAAATATCTCGATAGGGACAAATATGTTGGTAAGAGTTTATTGTTTAAAAATTATTATTGAAAGAATGTCAGTGGACTACAACAAAAAGTTTCGAATCTTCAAGGGATGCTCAAGTACAGGGTGTTCACCTATATTTTGAACTCGCCTCTAACTCCTTGATCTTTGCTTTTACAGGAAAATTTTGTCAATATAGCTTTTATTGTGTCTTTTGGACATTATAATATGCTATTAAAAACACAATTGGACACAATCTGAGACTAAAATTACATCACAAACTTGATTTTGTCTGTATATTTTCATAAATCTGAAATTTCCTGTTTTTTCTGTTCTCAAAAAAACAAATGCTACCAAAAACCAACAGAAAATATTGACGAACTTCAAAAGCGAACCACACAATAATTATTTGAGCTGGACAACCATGCTCAAAACTTTAATATAAATATTATAGAAAACTTAGAAAACGATATCGTTTATGTTTAAAGAAAAATGGTCATCATTACGAACAATTTCTGTATTTTTTTCGTTTATTTTTCTATTTGTTAAACTGTCTATCTTAACTTAATCATTCGAAAAATAAGAAACATCAAATCAGATTGTTTTTGCATGTACTGCTATTCCGTGTATTAGTGTAATGTGGGAGAATAGATGCATATATTTTAATATTAAATATTGCTTAGAGATAACTTATTAAAATTATATATTTTTGAAAACAGTAGAAAAAGATCTTTCCAGATTTATGATAATTTATAATAGGTGAAAAAAATTAAGTTTATCATGTAATTCTGGTCTCAGATGCCAAATGTTTTTTCTTGTAAAATCAACGATGAAGAAGTTCAAAATATACGTGAACATTCTGTACATATAGCGTATCTCCCAAGTAAAACATTGACAGATTATTTACTTTAGTAAATAGCCACATATCAAGTCACGTGTAACTTGACTTGATATGTGACTTTTTATGTCACTTCCACTGTTATTGATAACAACTTTCTTTGCCTCAGGTTTACCCATTTCCTAGATCTATGGGAGATTATATTAAGATCAATTTCTAAAAGCACACAACGCGCATAGACCTCTTGTCTTGTTCTGTTTTTGATTCGATATTTTTTCTAAGCTGTTTTTTTCGGAAAATATCTTCTACCTTATATATTTTTATTTTTTATCGGGGTTGTTCTTTAATATCTACTAATAAAACAATTCTAGACTCATCCTAATTCTCCACAAATTTAATTTTCAGTTTTCTCTGTCTGGAAAAATATACTAATATATTAAATAATATATTAAATAAAGTACCTAACTACATACCTTCAATATTTTATTGAAAATATTTGTAGCAACTAGAAAATGTAATTGGATAATTAACTGATTTACTAATTTTAGTATAATTTATTAGCTTTTCTAACTGCTTCTTTATGAATTACTACTGTTACGGAAGCCTAAGTAGTGTAAGAGATTCATGGCATAAAATGTTTATCAATGAAGATCTACAGTATCTTTCGAATTATTTATTGTATTAAAGTGAAATCGACAGTTGTTTGTGGTTTGCTAATTTAGTTCGCCACAGTCTTTTTGAAAATACTAAATATATAATTCACTTACAAAAGAACTATAGAATGTAATTTAAGTAATTATAAATGACAATATCTGTAGAATATAAACTTATATAAAAAACTGCCACCGATATTAATGTACCTAATTGTTTTATTCTGCTTCGCCACTAAAAAAAATTATTAATTGAAAATAGTATTTTATTATAATTTTAATATATTATAAACTTTTTATTGGGTGACCCCCTTTTGAGAAGACATAGTTAGGAGATTGAGTACAGAAATAATGTTTGAAGGAAAATAACACAGATTTATCTAATGCTACAGTGTATATTTTGAAGAAGTAAACTAAACTTTTTTATATTTTGGCAAAAGTACTCTAAAATTAGTCCAAAAGCATTAATATACAAGTCGCGGAAGCTAGTGCCGCCACAAACGAATTTTGGGATAGGACTTTATGGAGAATTAACAGATATTTTTAGGTTATTGTGGTACCCTCCGATAATATTTGGTCGGATGTGGTACCCTATTGTAAATTTTTCCGATCGCCTGAAGTTAGCTCCACCACACATGTAAAACATGGTTCGCATAAACTATGCGAATGTTTGATGTTGATGTTTGTTGATGAATGTTTATGATGCATCATGTTTAACGGCTATTTAAAGACTATAGGACGTGCCATATTACAATAGCATCGGACCAGTCCACCCAGAGATTGGGAGACCCCCACATACAGGGTGTTTCACGATAACCACCCATTAGAATATATCAGAGACTATATACTTAGATTTAAAGAGTGAAAATATGAATACTTGGGTTTTTGGCCACTTCTGGTTATACCGTTCAAAAGTATACGCGATTCTTGCTAAGCAATACGCTAGCTACTGGCGGCGCGCACAACTAACGCATGGGGTATTGGTTCAGTTTTGCGTATGTATGTCTATTGTGAATTTTGAAATATCCGTTGTTATATTAGTTAATTGCTTTGATTAGATATGAATCATTATTGTTGTGAGCGTCATTGTTCCTCTTGTACAAAGAAAAACCCCGAGATCAGTTTTATACTTTTCCAAAAGCGGGAAAATCTGGAGCTATCGCGGAAACTATAAGTTGAGCATTACAGAGTTACAGGAGACAAGTATGGATAAAGAAGCTAAAGAACGCAGAGTAGAGAGTGTGCTCTTTACCATTATCTAAGGATGACTATTTCCATAAAGGTATGTATGCTGTATGCCCAATAAAGAATTTGACATATTTTGAGGTTAAGTTTCATTTTCAGATTGAACGCTCGAAAAATATTGAAATCTATTTTAATTTTATATCACTACTTACCCCTTTCAAAATAGTTTTACATGCTTTTTACCTGGTTTAAAGTTCTCGACAACAAATCTTTGATGAATAAAATTTCAAACGTCAGTGTAAGTGAACGTAGGTTAGTATAGGTTACTGCCATTTTGGCACTTCGATCTTAAAATCAATCGCGTATATTTGATTTGTTTTTTTGTTGCCGGAAGGTGCCGTTAACTTTCTTATTTTAAATGCAACATTGCCTATATTATTGCATTTTTGGATTCTACGCGTTATTTTAGGACTTTCTTAAAACTTCCCTATGCGAATTCTCAGCCTTTTTTGAAAAAATCAATTTTTATTTAAATATTTGCAAAATTCCCTACCTAACTTAAAATTAATTATTTCTCTAAAAAAGTAATATTTAACAAAGATTATACATATGGGAAGTTGTTGAATATCTAAGCTTTCTAGTTGTACCTTGTAGCTTAACAGTTGTTAGCAGCTTAACAGGATTCCAGTTTTCCTTATCAACTGATAAGCGGATAAGCTTTGCTCTGCTTACTCAAATGAGGCGAGAATTTCCTCTACTTTTTTTAGATTGACAGATAGAAAATATTTACTATAAAATAGCTAATTGGAATAATCGATTAGACATATAAACTCAATGTATTTGTGAGTTATTTTGAAAAACATGTTTTTATATAATTTATATTCTTTTTCAATACGGTTTTCTTTAAATAAATGAAAGGCAATGACAACTAAATAATAGATAGTTAAGATATATTATTGGAGTAAACATTGTACTAAAAGCATGTTCTAATATTTATGTAACCGCCAGAACTTGATGGTGTGTAACATAGAATGTCCATTTCTACACAAATTGGTGATATCATAGATTAATTAAGGATACCGATATTAAAAGTGTATCTAAAATGTTTTGAAGTGCAACGACCGGAAACCATAGCAAGGTCGATGCCGGTCATGGGCACGCTCATTTTTTCACACGTTGCAAACATACACTATGTGATTTTCAATTAATTGCACTTAACCAATGTAGTAGAATATTATATTAACATTACTATCACATATAACTTTATTTTCTATAAGCTATAGATAAGTAAATAGTAGAATGCACAAAAATGCGAATAAAAAGTACCTGAACCGTGCTCCACACCTGAAGTCTACTCAGGTGGTGGATGAATCCAGTAAGATAGACGACAGCAGCCACAGTATTTTCAATAAGTTGAACAGAGATACATTCTATCTACACCCGACATGTTGGGCGGTGTTGCCACTTAGCAACAATTTAGTCAATAAAGAAACATTTTCGCATTTGACACAAAAACGGGAAACAACCCGGAATACGCGACTTGTATGCACAATATTATATCATAATATAGTAGTAATTCTTGTAGACTTGTACAGATAAGAGCTTGTGTTCGCACGTGTGATCTTTAGCTTAAAGCAATAGATAATTTCTAATGTATACCAAGTATTTTCTCGTCTTGTGTACATCTAATGGTACATACTGATCAAAAATAGAGTATAATACTATATAGAACTCACTACATAGGTATATCGTCAACTTCAACATATTCATCAAAGAAGTTCCAATTCACACCCATCATAGAATTATAAAGTCCATGAAAGTTTATTTTTGTGAAGCTGTTTGATCTATTGCAATTATTATTAGGAAAGACGTAACTTGAGCTACGTATATTAATGAAAAATTGTATTGACAATGCTGGATGGTGGGAATCTTCTTGGAGTAAAGGAACTAAATCTCGTATAATATTACAAAGCATATTACTTACAACCAACAGCCAAGCAACTCTTAAAGCTCTTGGTTCCTACCGTTGTAACTCAAAAACGGTATGGAGTTGTCAGCAGGTGCTCGCTCATTTGAGCAGGAAAAATAGAATAACTCTGGTCTGGGTCCCAGGCCATTCTAGCCATGAAGGGAATGAAGCAGCCAACTCTAGCCAGGGAGAGTGCTGCTTCTGAATTTGTCAGACCAGAACTGGTGCTTGGCATATCCTCGATTACTGCCAAAGCAACGCACTCGACATGAGTTGAGGAGCAAATCGTCCAGTACTGGCAAGAACTACCAAAATTAGTTCATTCGAAGGCGTTCATAATAAACCCTTCAAAAACACGAAGTAAAAAACTTTTAGGGATAAGCAGGTTGCACCTACGAACTTTAATTGGCCTATATACTGGTCACTGCCGTTTAAAATATCATCTGTACAAATTCGGCCTAGCAGAAGATGCTGAGTGGCGCTTGTGCTTAGAAGATGATGAAACGGCTGAAACACATAGTATGCATCTGCCCCGCTGGGGAAAGGATCAGATACTCATTATTTGGCAAAGAACAACTTCTGCCAGAGGATCTGAATAAATTCTCACCCAATAATTTGATCAACTTCATGAAGAGGCTGGGCCTGTTCTGTGAAATATAAGTAGCTGAGACACAATAGACCACATGGTCGCGGTGGAGGATCTGGTTTCCGACCCACTCACTTTTGGGCTTAACCTAACCTAACCTGCTTACAACCAAATCTAACAGTATAAATTAAGAATATTATTAAACTGACTCATTCCAGTAAACTTCAATAAATGTATTACTAACCTAGTCTGAAGATCCTGAACACATTGATTCACAAAATGACAAAATGATATTAAAATCTCCCAAAATAATATTATTTTAGTGCAATGCAAAGTGTTGAAAATTTTCCAAGAATGATTTTAAATCTAAACTCGACACTTTAGGAGGAATATACAATACATATATAAAAAAATTAAGCAGAAATGAACATACATTTACACCCAATAATATCAATCGCAGGTATCATGGCATCTGAGCTGGCTGTGTCTATCTTAATAATATACTCAGATTTTGCTGCTAATAATACACCTCCACGAGTTCCATTTATTTCATTAAATTTACGATCACTTCCAATTACAGAGTCTCGGTTTAAGAATAATTCTTGACCCGATACAACTTGACACAACCAAGTTTCAACCAAAGCAATACAGTCATAATTACTGGGTTCCCCAGCTGGATAAAATCCAACACCTTAGAAGTCAAACCTCTAACATTTTGAAAATAACATTGGTACGTTTGTGATCTGTTGGGCAAATTCAGTTTAACTGTGTTACAACCTGTGGCATACCTTTGATGTATTTGATTCTGAGATTAGTTTCTCCATCAGACGTTCTTGTATTTAGTTCAATTTTTAGAGATCGATAATGTGAGACCGATTTTTGGAGACCGAACGTTATGCTTCTGAAGGGAGAGACTGTCTAAATTGATGCATATACAAGATTTGGGAAGCTTAACTAGCTTCGAACAAAGAAAGTTTATGTGAGATGGATCTTTTAAGATAATCATGGATTATGGAATCATAGTTTTATTTTTGGGATCAATTCTTATTGTGACAAATGTCAGATTTTTATTCCATTATTGAATTCCTTATTAAATGTTTTTCTTTTAAAATAATGAAGTTGATCTGTGCCAAAAAATAATAAAATCCTATATGTATTCATATATACTGAATACTTTTCTATATACTTAGTATTTTTCGGTCAATAAACCTGTAGGTATATCAAAATTGAAATTAATAATTTTGTAGTGTTCTAGTTTACACTAACAACAATTATTCACTAGTTTCTTTGTCAACTGCTATTTGTTACTTAAATTAATTTGTGATATATCTAAGAAAATTGATACTTCCGTGGTAGCTACATTAGACACGACCGTTCACTCTAACGTTCTATTTGTATCAATAACGATTACTAATCCCGCAAAAAATCCAGTTACTTTTTTTCAGACACGAATTACCGGAGTACCGGAGGAATTTAACATCACCGAGTTAGCTGAAGTATGACAAGATAGAACACGGATAATAGGTTTCATGAAAGCATTGGTACACCTACTATAAGGTGAATGGCCTGGGCACTTGGTCAGTGTATCAGCATCAGACGTTGATCTCGCCTTCCAGCGCCACGCGATTAACATAGAGATAATTCTATACTCTCAGTAGCGTAACACTTTAATAATACCTTAAATATCTAAAATTATACATTATGATACTAGTGGATGATTCATTTTGGTCTTTACATCCTTACGAATTTTGATCTTTTGCGAAATACAAATACACCATTTGTAATATTTGAACATGCTGGGTATTCCCAATTAAATCATTTCACCGATAATAAAGTTGATACTAGAAGCGAATGTTTCTTTATGAAAGAAACATCGTGAAAATTGTTTGGAAAAAAACACAGTTCTCATTTAGATATTTCAAGAAATATATAGAAAACACCCTATACACTAGTTTCGGCTTGTTAGGTTTCTCTCCATAGAGTAAATGTCTATTAATAAATATTTGCAAGCGCACTTTTTTAGTTATTTATCTATTTACCTACCCCGATTAATCCTACCCATCTGGTAAAGCCCGAGTTTTTAGTACCTTTTCTAAGAAGGGCGAAAGTGTAAAATCTATCTGATCATTCGTAGTATAAGGATTTCTAATTAAGTATTTTTTAATTTCTAATTGCTCTAACAGATCTAAGCGCTTTCTTTTCTTTTCCCGATGCAGTACCTTTACATCTTCCAGATCTATAAAATGATTGTTTTCTATACAACGCGTCGACAATTCTGAATTTTCTACGTTATTTAGTATGGATTTTTATGTTCTTTTACTCTAGTTTCAATACTTCTACCGGTTTGACCCACATACACGGCATTACAATCCACGCAGTTAATTTGGTATACTCACGATTGTTTCAATTTATTAACCCTTTCTTTGTTGTTTATCAAAATCCTGCCAATATTGAGTTTGTTGATACTAATCGTTTTACACCCGTTTAGTTCTAATTTGCGAGCTATTTTTTTCACTATAACCTGAGAGATAATTAATAGAACTATAAGGCTTCTTTTTCCCGAATATTGTAAATCTCCCGATGAATTAATTTCCTCATTTTGGTTTTTATCATGTTATGTATTAGTATTTCTTTATATCCGTTGTTTCTTGCAATTTGCTTAATTATACTTAATTATTTTTCAAAATCTGTTTTTTTTTCTAGAGGAAACATTAAACGCCTATGTATTATCGACTATGGAACTATGGAACATCGACTTTTTTATTTGCCAGGACTGCTCCGAACTTGCTGGTATAATTGCGTCGGAAGTTGTTGGTTTTCTATAAACCCAGATTTTTAATTTATTTTCTACCTTTCTTATTGTTATATCCAAATAGTTTATGTGATTGTTTTCCTCCTTTTCCATTGTAAACTGAATATTGTCGTTAACCGAATTTAAAAAATTGCGAAAGCCACTCAAATTTCTTTCAGTACCAGTCCAAATATAGAATATGTAATCTACATAGTGAGCCCAAAAATTAACATGTAATTTTAAATTATTGCCACTATTGAACAGTGAGTTTTCAAAATGATTCATAAAAGTTTCAGCTAACAAAGGAGAAATAGGATTACCCATGGGTAATCCGTTTTTTTTTGTTTGTAATATTTTCCATTGAAATAAAAATAATTTTGTTTAATGCGTATCTTTATTAAATTTATTAATTCCGATTTTTCTGTGCTGTTTAATTCTGATTGATTTATTAAACTGCATAGTACTGATGTTAATCCTGCGACTGGGATTGAGGATTGAGGTGAATAAACTTTTAACATCGAATGAAACTAATTTAGCATTCGTGGGCAACGTTAAATTTTTTGTTAGTTCTAAAAACTCAAAGTAGTTTTTCACAGATTATTTGGAGTTGCAGGAAATCAATTGATTTCCTGCAACTCCAACTGATTGAAGACTGATTGAAGAAGTTACTTCAACTTAGTTAGTCAACTTCAACTGATTGAAGAAGTTATCTTCAATGTATAAGAGGAGGTATTTTGCAGACATATAGTACTATCTTCGTTTTTCATCGCTACGGTTCTGAAATATACATTTTCTTGTACCGAGTGTTTTTCACAGGAGTAGTAATTTATCAATTTTCAAACACCTGAAATTCCCTCGATATTCTAAAAAACTGTTAAGTTTAGACACGTCATGCAAAACAAACAAGTTGAAGATATTATATATTTATCTGTCCTTTTCAATGGAGACAAGAAATAAAGGATGTTCCATTAAAAAAAATTGTTCCAGCTGTTTGAAAATAAATAAAGTGTGAAAATGAATCAACGGAAGTGTTTTTCACAGGTTTAGTAAACCTGTGAAAAACACTCTGTACATAAAATCCATATATCAGAATCGTAGCGATGAAGAACGAAGATACTATGTGTCTGCGAAATATTTTTTTAGTGGGCCCCTGTAAAATGTATTTTTTGAAGAGAACTTGGCAACGCCGCGTCCGAATTTCAAAAATAAAATACCATTTTGCACGAAAAGAAATTGAAAATTTAAAAAATATAAGTTAGGGTCACTCCTCTGCACTGGATCACCCTGTATGTTCCAAAACAATTTTAAAAGATGGTTCTGAGAGGGGTCCATAATCTCTTAACAAGAAAAAAATGTATATTCTATAGCAACTTAGTAATGGACCGAGGAGGCGTCTTAGATGACTCACCTTGTATATAATATATCACATAAAAAAATAAAGCCTAAGAGCTTTTGTAATAATCAGTTGTCAATGCCATAAAGCACCGAATATAAGTAATATTATACAAGTCAATGGCGTAGTACAGCTATTTATTAAAATGATACTAACGTAAGTTTATACTACAAACAGTATTCTGATAAGATACGTGACCCTTCAAACAGGCTATTACAAATTCGCTTCTCACCATTGGGATTTCGGAAACTGTAAAGCCGAAGTGAGGGCAAAATTGGGTTGTTAAAGAACCGATATAATTCCCCAAAATTTACTTAGAATTTGGGAATTTCTTTGTATTTTTGCAGCCTTATTTGAGCAGAAATTGAAAAGTGAAGAAAAAACCGTCCGATTATGATTTATTCTGGGGTAGTAGGTATGTTATTAAGGCTAAAGGAGAATTTGAAAATTATGGTTAAAAAATTGCAGGGTCGGTCGCATTTAAAAAAATTAAGTTGTTTGTAGTTCTGGAAAAACGAAAAGTCACATTGAAAATCTAAACATCGTAAAGTAATTCTAAATTAAACGAATTTCCAGAATTTCGTTTTTTTCAAATATTTCCAAAGCTAATCAAGTTAGCGTTATTATTACGCAACTTTGCCCCAATTTAAGCTTCTTCGTATCTCTTAAAGTTTTCGAAATCTTAGTGGTGAGAAGCGAATTTGTAATACCCTATTTTTCGCAAAAATAATATATATACTCGTACAATTAATTATACAATTAACTTTTAACTGCTCTTGTAGATAATAGTGAGTGAAACTACTGTATAAAAGTCATTATTTCGGAAAAGAAAACAAAAATTAGGTTGTGTGAATATCAAGCTGCATCAGTAGATAGCCTAACAAAAATATATTCGCTTAGAAGTATGCCACCTGTCAAATAACACAAGAAAACGAAATACTCTAGAAACTAGAGTATTAATATAGTATAGTATAATAACTTCTAAAGTTTTCCCCTAATAACTGCTGTATCGAATATAATGAATACAATTATTTAATAGTTACTAAATATTATCAGAACAGTTAATCACAAATGAAATAATAATTAAAAAATAATAATAATAATTCAACTAGCTTTTCTTTTCTTCCACATTATGTTCCAACATTTCCCACCGAAGCTCGATTTAGCTGGCCAATTTCATTTTTAAATATTTGGTTTTTATTTTACGGATGGTATATTCACGAACGAATATTTTATGAATTATAGATTTATACTACTAATAAGTTATAGACGATATCTAGAGAGAGACTATATTTTATTTGCTACTAAAAACAGCGCACTCATTACTGGAACTTATAATCGTATAAGATGTATTGAACGTTAGTTTTTTGTACACCCCGTATATTTTTTTATTAAAATTTTGTAATCAGAATTAAATTTTACAGAAAAAATCACATGGGTCTTTGTCTTGAAACAAGAAATCTAAAAGTAAGACGATAAGAGGAAAAGTCAGTTTTACTATTTATGTTTATAAATAGTTTTTCATTTTAAAAGAGTCTGATTTGTTTGATATTGATAAATGTTTCAGTTTTAGTATCCTTGTTGTATATTGATTGTATTTTTTCCGTTTCATTTGTAAAACAGCATACAGACACTACTCGCTCGTACATTCAAAATCTAAAAAGGAAAAACATCTCGACACGCTTATGCTTTTGAATGGAATATGTACCTGACCTCCTTCAAACTAACGGGTCCATATCAACAAGGTCAATCAAGGCATCGAATACAAAACGGAATTAAATAAAACCTCATAAAACAGAACAAATACAGTTTTATCAGATAGATAAATCTAATCTGCTTCCGAAGTATGCTCTTTATAATAATTTATTATTATTACTATTAATGTACATATATATAACCGATTATCTCTCCAATGTGGTCATGTACATTATCAATAATTGTAGATTATTATAGATAACTATAGTGCCCCACTAATGCTTATTGCACTTTTTGACTGGTTTTCATGATGTACGTACTGTTTAAACAATAATTAGTAAGGACGGAAGCCACAGTGAAAATTTCGTAAACTTTTAAAAATATAATGTTCAATATTAAATTAAATTACCTAGATAAATGCGTAGTAATTCAAAGTTGTATCTATTGATAAAAGCTACGAAGGCGTAGAACGGCCACAATAAATTTTTCGTTTCTATAATTTTTAATTTACAGTTGCAACTGTAAATATACAGTTCCAACTAGGAATTTACAGTTCCAACTGTAAATTTACAGTTGGAACTGGGAATTATACATAATTCAATAATTGACATCCAAATTTAATTAACGCATCCCTCTTTGTTCAGAAGATACAGGGTGTAATATAAATAAAGTTAGAAACTTATTAAATTTATATTATTGCTACTTCTGTTATTTTATCTCTCAAGGACGGGGGTGACAAAACTTTTAATTAAAAATAATAAAGACAACTTTTTACTGATCTTTCGAAAAAAAATCTTCAAAAAACTAATATTTATATTTCATCTTATATACAAGTAAAAAAAAATCCGAAAATTCAAAAATTTTCAAGACACAAATAATCGTTATTAAGTTAGTTATAACGGAAAATTAAGCTAAATAATGAGACGACCTATTCCTATTATATTGGTGTTAATTAGATTTCAAAATAAGTTTACACATTTGATATGACACATTTAGTAGAAATACAGAGTATAATAATACAGACGAAGTAAAAATTACATCAAAATTTTACATATATATTACAAGATTGAGTGAAATTACATGGTAATAATATAATAAAACTGAAAAAATACATATAAATCTTATATATGAAGAATGTACGGTACACTTAGTAAATGTACAGGGTATTAATACAATAGAAATGGAAAATTATATCTAAATTTTACGTACTGTTGGCAACCTATGCTACATATCAATTAGTAATGTTCCATTTAGTATGTAGTATTACATTCAAGTGTGTAATTTTACAAAAAATTGTTATCAGTGTACGGCGTTCTTAAATAAAATGTGCAATATTTATGACAAATTTTGGGACTATATCACTGTCTACATCTCTGCACCATAGACATTTTTTCATATACTATTAAGAACTTAAAATTTGATCATTTTATAATAATGTAAAATATTTGTTGTTGGTCCTTTATAATAAGTATAAAAAAGTTTTATTTTTTTATCTTGTTTTTATTATATATTATTATTATGTTAGGAACCTAAGAACCTTTCATATTGCTGTTCTGTAATTGGCTCATTCAATCTGCCAAATAGTGTAACGATAAAATACATAAAAATAAAATAAGATAATATAATCTTGCAATCAGCAGAGTAAACTTTAATAAAATATTCCAGAATATGTAGGAGGTGTACCTACATTCAGAAAACATTTTTGGCCTGGTACACATTTTCGGAGCACCCAGAAGATTTAGAAATATTTTTAAAACATGCTTTCTGATGAAGTGTTCATAATAGTGTAATAATATGAAGGCTTCAAAATAATACTATACTTAGTAGCTTTTTTCAGATTTTATTGTACGACGCACCGAACACGAGAGTAAAAAAAATAAAAACAATTTTAGTGCGCGCCTAAAACCAATGCTGTTTTAATTCAGAAATTCAAATTATTGTTTGTTGTTTGTAGAAATAATAAGGGGCTGATTTGGTCCTAACTAGTATCAAATTATTAAGTCAGGGGGCACTTTAACCAAATTTATTGATAAAATAATGTAGGCCACTGACTTTAATTAAATTTCGATATTTTTTTGAGATAAAGCAATTAAACTTCAACATCCTGTAGATCGGTAACGAAGCGTTTGCAGACCTATGTTTATAGGAACTTTATTTTATAGAATGACCTGGGCAATCACCCCCTTAAATATTTCCGTATCTTTTTTAAACACCCTGTATACCTAAAACAGAAATAAAATTTAATTTCAATTATATGATGGTCAAAAAAGTATAGGTATCATTCAATTATTTGTAAAATCAGTTTTGTTCTTAGGTATTCGTTTTATTCCAAATATTAAGTAGCTTTTTTGTAAATTTAACCCACCACATCAAGACATGCTTCAAAAGTAGGTAGATAATAAAAGTGGACTTTGGTAGGTTTTTCTACAATAAGAATGGGATGATGCATACATATATTATTATCAATTATCACTCTTAGTCCACTACCGAGTAAACAAATATATTCCCTTTAGATATAGATACATGTTTTCTGTTTTGTTAAACATTGCTCTCATTAGTACAATAATTATCTCGCAAGAGAATAAGTAATAAATAAAGTATATATCATTTAAAATAATATTTAAATATAATAGGCTATATGCATTTGAATTTTGAATAACCGTTGCAATTATGGGGATCCCCAATCCACTGTAAAGTTACCTACTATGAATGTAAAGAAAACTTTGGAATGTTCTTAATCAACTTGCAAGCTATTAGCACAAGTATAAAGATATATACAGTAGTTTCACTCTTTAAATTTTTTGTACAAAAGTTTTTAATGCACATGTCTGCTCTTGGGTAGTATGCGCATTGGTAGAGATGTAGAAGGGGAGGAATGGGCCGGCGTGTGCTATTTTATGGGCGCACATTTGCTTTTTGCTTTACAGGTAATCAGCATACATTTGTGTGTCTAGGCGTTTGTGTTTGTGATTTTGATAAGTGTTTTGTATTGTGTGTAACATGGCTACAAAATATTGTTTCATTCGTAAACGAAATTCTGTTAGGCCACCTTTTTTACTCCAAAAAATAATAGTTCGGGCCTGTGCGTGTTTCCCAAAAACGGTCACTAATGCGCATGATTGTGCTTGGGTAGTATGCGCAGTGGTCTTTTTGGGGGGTTAAAAAAACAAAACTTAAGGACACCAACATCAAAGAGATTTTGCCGAGTGAAATTACTGTATATATCTTTATACTTGTGCTATTAGCCAATAAAGGTGAAGGACTACCTTTTCCGTACCTACCTAAAGTGGAAATTTATCATTTGTCATTTTGATATTTAATCCGAATAATAATCCCAATAAAAATCCGAATTTTTGCCTTTAATGCGTTTGATCAAATGGTTTTTGTATTAAATTTACTGTAAATTTACAATAATAGTATATTATGTTACTAGGAGTAGAAGGCGAACATTATTTATTGACCCCAGAAGCTTGGCGAAACACATAAAGAACTTTATACACCGAGTGATTGTATTTCTTCAAACATTTATGTTTGTATAAAAAGCGATCTCACGCAATGTCAAATTTCAAACTGACAGTTCTGAGAAATCATGGCTACATAACTATCTTTTTTAATCCGGTTTTATGGTTACACATTTAACATTTATTTTTTTATATTAGTAAAAAAATGAGAATATTTCTTTACTAAAGGTCATTCACGTTAAGTTTAAAGTGACGTCATCTTGTCAAAATATACGCCGTTGACAGATGAACTTTTTTGCGGGCAGTAGTTTGAAAAATGTCACAGAATCACAACGGTTTTAGTTCTGAGAAGAACTGCTTGTAGTGTAAATAAAGTGAATAACTAGAAAACGTAGATAGAAAATACACGAGCAAAATTTAAGCAGAACCAAACACCAAAAAACCAGCAAACAATAGAGAGGCAATATAAATAAATAACAACTTGACAAAGTAGAGAAGGGTTGCCAAATATAAAACTATTTGTAAATGGCAAATGCTATGCTAATTTATTGGTCATTTGTTGACAACAATTAATTACTGAAAATGACGTCACTTTAAACTTACCGTGAATGACCTTTAGTAAAACAATAGGCCTTTTCTAAAATATGCCTTGCATAATATAATGTAAGGATTATTATATGCTTGAAGAAAAATAAAGTTTTCGGTAATTTCTTGTATTATTGATTTACTATTCCGCATTACGCAGTCAATATTAAACTTTTTAAAAAATACTACTTTTCCTAACCCATTATGATATTGAAATTTAAAACTTTTCTATGCAGTGGTAGAAAAATGTATGTGCTAAAATTTGTTTTTAAATAATGTCTAACTTATTTGTGGTGCATTTTCATGATTCATAGTTTGTTTCTTTTGAGATTACATCACCTGTAACATAACAAAAAGCAAAAAAAACCAGAAGCATACAAATTAAATATTCAAAGTGTAGTAACAAGGCAAACTTCTAAAGTTTGCCCCTAAAACCACTGTATAATGCGTAATAAAATAATATTTGATATATTAACTAAATTTCATCAGTAGCTTTTTAGTTGTATACAAAATTCTATAATATTATATGTCATATTTTAAAATATGTTTAAATAATATAGGTACTATAATAAAATTTAAAAGAAATTAAACACTTAACTAGCTTTCTTCTATACGTTTCGAGTTGATCCTCAACTCTTCCTCAAACTCAACTTTTTGTTATTTTACAGGTAGTGTAATTCCAAAGAAACAAACTATGAATTATTTTTAAATGTTTATTTATATATTTGACAGTTTAACCAGTAGTCAACTTTTATGAAAGACGTCTTAAAATTTTCGACATTATACTATTGGCGTAGAGCTCATCAATGACGGACGCACTGGAAGTGTCCTTCCTCAAGAATATTTCTATGAAACGATCCATACTACGCGGCATGAGCGATTACACGGATACTTTGACAAACTCAATGACGGATATAACAAATTACTCATCATTACAATGACTATGGTAAAGATTTATACTTGATATTCACTTTTTGAAATGTTTAAATATGTACAGAAATGTTCTTTTATTATTTTTTAAAACTATAACTATTATTAGTATAATTTAAGGCCTCAATATAAAAATAAATGCGTGGGTAGGTGTACAAATATATACCGCCAAATAATTAAAAGATTTAAAAAATGTGCTAATAGATAAATAATAATTAAAGAGAGAGATAGACTATGTACTTACAGAACGAACTTATCATCTTGTTTATTTACTGTCATCAGCCAGAGACACAATACAACTAAAATTAAAATTAAAATAATACACATCATTAACATTATCTCTAAATAAATAGAATAGATACAGACTAAATCCAAAGGTTAATTTTAGGTTATTTATATATAAGTGTACAGTGTGTTTATTTTAATCTTTACCAACCTTAAACAGATGTAGATATTTATTTAAAAAAGCTTCTCAAAATTTAAATTATATCCATTTTCTCTATAGAAATTATATTTTAAACTACAATAATACACGTACCTACTTGATACACATACCTACTTAAAAAATGAACTAAATTCGACCTCATGCAACGATACCGCCACACATGCATGCTGTTTGCAAAATCTGAACGAATTTTTTCAAGTCAAGGTATTCAATGTGGTGGTTTATTATTAGACTGACATCAGAAGCATCACAATTTGGTTGAAGTTTTATGAAAACAGTTACCTTAGAATTTAATATTGTAGTTACCTTGTAAACTTTGGACACATTCGAAGATTTATAAATCATTTTCAATTTAAAGATTCAACGTAGTATTGGCCAAATTCCAGAATATCACCGGTAACACTACCGGTAACAGATGTTATTTACTACACATTTTCAAGTGCTTTTGAGCATTGGAATTACTATGTTATGACGTCATGAAGACGTCATGCTGTTCTCTTCATGATGTCAGTTCCTATTTGTTTTATTGTGACCTGCTACCCTTGGACAAATGTTAGTTCAAAAACCAAACTGTAATTAAAATCCACAAATATTAACAAAATAATACAAATCAAATTCCATAATAAAAGGTCCTATCCAAATAAAAGAAAACAATTTTCAATCATCTAATCGAGTCCAACATCAGAATGTCAGTAGGTATAACAAGTGACCATCCAATATCAGGAAAACCTTATTAATAATAATAATACCTAATAATAATAATAATAATAATAATAATAATAATGATAATTATTATCTACCCCTTATTCTCATCACAAAGATTAGCAAGGAAGTCTGATACTTGTGTGGGAGAGGGGGTGGCATATTATTATAATTATTATTATTATTCGGTAGAGCGCAATTGCCAATCAACCAATCATCAACCCAATGATTACACCACACACCCAGAATGGTTTTCAACTCATCCATGCTAACAGGTCTTAATACAAATATACAATTTAATTAAAAATTGTCCAACGGTTAAGTAATCATGACAATAAACTCGATATCGATTACTGCGATACGAGCCACCGACTCGATATCAATTCAGATAATAATCTTTTGATACAAGAGGTAAAATATTTAATCAGTGTGAACGTAGGTCTAGATATAAAAATAGAAATCTGCTTCTTATAATAAGAAGTTTATTCAAAATATGTAATCCCAGAATAAAGGGTGAGTTAGCTGATATTTTACACTTGGAAAAGGGAATGTGGAAATCATTGTCCTGACAAGTGACAGCGACACTAGTGTTAAAATATTTATATCTCTAAAAGTATGTCTACAAGATTGAGTTCTGGGTATATTAACTATACACCTTAAAATGCGTTTTCTAACTGGAAAAAACTGGTGCCAGTGTGGATCTTCCCCAAAAACCAATGCTATAACTCAACTTCGAGCTTACTTGCCCATGATAGACCATTAGTTGTATTGGTGACAAAACAGATTTAATGTTTCTAATCAAGTAGTGAACAGAGTTTAATTTTGATTAACTGGTTACATTGGACTTCCAGGTTAAATAAACACTCCCAGGTTAAATTTATGTAATTTGCATAAGATAATGTTAAACCATCAACACTGTTTTGAAATCTGATTCGTGTCTTTTTAATATTAAGATAAAGATCTTTATAATCATACCACTGACATAATACGTTCTTCAATACTGTATTCAATTTTATTTCCAATAAATTGTCAGAACGATTATATATTAGTAATGATGTGTATCCCCATTCATAATAAAAGGGTGTCTGAGATGTTAAGATTTCGAACTCATTAGTATACATTAAAATTAAGATAGGACCAATAATAGACCAATAAAGAAATGAACATTAGAAGATTGAATAGTGGTCTGTAAAAGTGAAACCTGACTGAAAAGGTCAAACTTTTTTAAAATAAAAAATAATCTACTGACTAAGAATCGAGTATTGGTTGAACTGCATGTAAAAAAGTTACAAGAAAACCCTAAACAAGTTTCTGTTTTAATTATGGTGTTTAAAAATTTAATTTATCTGCATTCACTGCATGAAATGCAGTGATTCCAGATTGCAGATTGCAGATTGCAGCTATAACACCTATACCATTTTATACAGTTTTAAAAATTAATAATATATAACGTGACATGTGAATATAAGAACTGATTATCCCATACATATATGGTAGCGTGTGTTTTTATCTGTTTCTAAATATCTCAGTAGTTATGCTATAGTATAGGATAACTCAGTCATTAGTGCATTAATTTTAACAAGGTATTCGGAGAGTCTAATAAAGATAGAAAATCGAAAAATAAAATATTTTTCTCGACCTTGTAAAAGTGAAAAAATTCCCGAATTCAGGAAAAAAAGTATATCTTCTATATAAAATTATACTCATTTTATCCCTGTATCTTCTATTAAAACGAATGTATTAATGACTGATTCAACCTGTATACATAACATAATATAATATATTTTTTTATTGTTACAGTATTATAGTATATAAAGTAGCTAGGTATATAAGTAATAGCAGTGACTATATAAAGACTATAGTCACTGGTAATAGGTATTATCGATATAGCAAATCTATTAACTGTGCATTTACAGTTAATAGATTTGCTGTCGTTAATATTACTTCAACTTTTATTGAAAATTAAGTAAGGCTATTAAGGATAATAAACTTTCTTACGTAGAGCCACTTAAATGCTTTTTTTTATTAATATCTACTATTATACAGGCTGTTACAAATTCGATTCTCAGGATTGGGATCTTGAAAACTATAAAAGATACGAATAATCTTAAATGGGGGCAAAGTTATATAATCAGGGGACCAACATAATGCCCCAAAAAAATCAACCCTAACTTGCTCAGGTTTTGAAGTATTTGAAAATAACCAAAATTTTGGAAATTCGTTTTTATTTTTTGTAGCCTTATTTGAGCAAATATTGAAAAATGACAGATAGCACTTGGAAGCAATTTTATGTCCTCTATTGGCCAGGATATGTTTCGTTTTTCCAAGACCATCATCAACATATTTTTTTTAAATATGGACCTAGTATTTTGAAACCATAATTTGCAATTCTCCTGTACCCCTAACAAAACGTACTACCCCAGAATTAATTATATTCGGACTTTTCGATAAAAAAATATTTAAAAATAATATATTCAATGTTTCCAGTCCGAATTGTATAATTTTTTTATCTACGTACCTACTTTTTGCTTATTTATGGTGCATATATGTCACTGGATGTTACAAGATCTAATTAGCCCCTTAAATTTTGATGTGATGCACTTTCTACACCAGCGCAGTTTCCTGAAAAATGGATATGAAGTGGTGGGGTAGTGGAATTGCTTGCAAGAGCACCCAATTTATTTCCACTAGATTGTGTATTGTGGGGAATCCTAAAAAATAGGGTATGGTAAGCAAGAACGTACCCAAAAATAAAGAGAAGCTGAGGTAAGGGCAGATATGTACGTTTTTATTTCCATTAGATATGAAAGAAGAAATAGATGAGAAGAAAGGACATTCAAAGGACACTAGAATATTTTCAGAAGAATTAATTTTTGCATACCTAACCCAAAATTGAAATGTTTTCAAACTGAAACAAAACAAAATGAAAAATTTTTAATGTTTGTTAATCATTGTCATTTTGAAAACCTTTTTGTAATAACATTAACCTATTAATGTTTTATTTGGAAGAAATAGTTTTATTTTTTAAGGGAATTCGTAAATGGGTCATAAGGGTCTAATTGAATTTAGTAATATTCACTGACTTTCATGTGTACGATAAATGAGCAAAAAGGGGGTAAGTACATAAAAAACTATACAATTTGGCACGGAAAGAATGAAGATACATTTTTGTTTGTTGGAATCGTCCGAATATGATTTATTCTTGAATAGGAGGAAATTATGCTAGGATGATGAATAGGAGGAAATATGTTGTTAGGAGGAAAGGATGCTTGCAAATTACGGTTTCAAAATTCCAGGTCCGTGTTTCAAAAAATGAAGTTAATGATGGTTCTGGAAAAACGAAACGTTACATTAAAAATTAAATATCCTGGCCAATAATAGAAGACTGCAAGTTGCTTCGAGAAAGTGCTCTTTATTTTTCAGTATGTGCTCAAAAAAAACTGCAAAAAAATAAAAACCAATATCCAAATTTTCAGTTTTTCTCAAATATTTCAAAATATAATCAAGTTAGCCTAGATTTTTTTTGGGGCATTATGTTGGTCCCTTGATTAAGCAACTTTGGCCCCATTTAAGGTTCCTCGTAGGTATCTCTTATAATTTCCGAGAATCCAATGGTGAGAAGCGAAATTGTAACAGCCCGTATACACATTTTATAATACTAATAGAACTGTTCTGTTTTAAGTCTATAACTATGTAACTATATCGTTATAATTACATAAAATTCCTTGTATACAGGGAGTGTGCATGTTTTGTATACTTACATTTTTAAGATGTGTGCGTACGATTTATAGTATAGTACAAGAAAACCTTTTAATTCCACTACTGAAAAAGTGGGCTGTGCATATGGAAATTGTTTAATTGGATATTTACTTCGTTAAATGATATAGTAGTAATTATTGGTAGGAGATGCCGAAAACAACTACTCCACGGGCAATATGCCCCGACTGGCGTTGCATTACATCAACATCTCCATGGGTGTCGCCACATCCTTCATCAAGACCAAATACCAGACAATGACCGGTTTCGATCTTGTTATGATCTCATCAGATTGCCATAGGTATCGGAATCGATGAATGATCTGGCGACATGATTGCCTAAGGGGCATATGTGAATGTTTGTAGTGGCGAGATATAGTAGTAGTAATAACAGTGTTGGAATTAAAAGGTTTTCTTAAGTAACCGCCTTAAAAATTATTTTTAAGCTGTTTTTCGGCTAAATTAAGAAAACTGAAAATTCAACATGGCCTCCATCAGAAAAACAAAAGTTGACAAGAATATTTCGAAATCAAGTGAACATAGCATAATCGATTAATCGACAAAATATCCCTTTCTAAATTGTATCTTAATAATGTATAGAAGTATAAATTATACTTTATACTAATTATAATTATAATTATATTATATATAGAATAATGTATGTATGTTAGAATTTATAATCCTAGAACCTGTCAGATTAATTATTGCCCCGCTAAAGCTGCAAAAAGAAATTACCAAATTTTGTTTTTTTTAAATATCTCAAAAACGGGCGCAGTTACCCGTAATTTCGAAACTGATTCAGAATCAGTATAAAAATCTCTAAAACATTCCCCATTTAATCGACTTTGTATCTATAACAATTCTACAGCACAGACAAATATATGTATGGAACAAAATTTCCAAGTACATCTACTTACGAAGTGTCGTGTACAATCTCAAAATATGTTGAGCCTAATCCATTCCAGTACATATATCATTTGTTATATATTACTTTGAAGCTCAGAGGAATAAGTAAACACTTCCTCTGAGGTTTTAATCCTTATCACCGTCCTCTGCCAAAACCGCTGCAATTAGGTATAGGGAATCTTTCATAGACTAGAAAGCGTGAGATACCTTAATGAAAATGATATAAAAGTATAGGATGTTTCATTTATAAAAATTGAGAAAACTGTAGTTCCCAGTTTTGATTCGCCCTGTATACAAGTAAAGCTATTTTGACGGAAATTCTATAGAAAGTAAAACTAGATTATATAGCATAATAATTCATGGAGCAAAAAATTACCTATCTAGTATTTATTTTTTTAAAAAAAGATACAGGGTGCTTAATTCGTTGCGATTATGATACAAAAATGTTCATATCTTCTGAACTACTCCGTATAATATTAGTAAATTCCATATTGGCGAATTCGGAAAAAATTATGTGAATTCAAATATGAAATAAAAAAATTTTCATTTCATTAAAAAAAACATAAGTTTGCTATGACCCCGGTTTATAGAGCACCCTATATGACTATACATATTTTTAAAATATGTATCCTCTTGGGATCTATGAGATCCTAAATTTTTTTTGTCTATGACGGCGTAGGAGTAATGGAACTTTGTCACACTATTGAGCCACCCTGTATTTCTAAATATATTGCTGACCTACATATTACAACAAACTGATTGGTTATAAATAATTGTGTAATTTTCTTTGAAGGTTTGGCAATCAAAAAGTTTGACATACACGAAGTGTTGAAGTTGAAGTTAAATTATTATATTCAAATATAATTGTAACAATGTCTGTAACAAACATAATTGTAACAATGTAACAAGCATAAATGTCTGAAGAAATACAACTTTAATTTTGACGCTTTGAGAGAAAATAGTATATGTCACTCGGAGTATAAAGCTCTTTATGTGTCTCGCCCAGTTTACACAGATTTGGCTAACACCTCGGCTGTGTAAGCTTCTGGCCTCATCAAATAATGTTCGCCTTGTAACATAACCTACTATTTTACTTTTATCAGAAATAAACAAACATAAGTGGCGTTCGGTAATTGATCTTTCTTTTTAGTCCGTATCGTTCAATATTTACATCTAGAGGTAGTGGAGGTAAATCTTGATCGTTCAGAAATTAAATCAGATCGATCAGAGCAAGATCTATTTGCTCGAAGCATTTTGGTCGAGGAGAAAGATTAATCTGAATTTGTGAGGTTGTGGTGGTCATGGTTGTCAATTGTCATTGACTTTTTGAAGTTATAGTTGGTTGTAGTTGAGTTGAGTTGTAATTTTTTGGAAATGGAGAAGTAGATTTACAATTATTTGATTTACAAAATACAATTATACATAAAATTTACAGTTTACAAAAATTTGGCACTGTTTCATAAGCGAAGTTTTCATTTTTTTCCAAACAATTTGTACATTCTTCATCTTCATCTTCAAAAATTATTTCATATCCTTGGACTGCATTTAAAATGGTTGATTTTACAATATTCATTATTTAAATAATTCGAAATAGAATATAAACAAACCGTCAACAAAGTCAAAACAGAAAAGATGAGGTTATATTATGCCTTATGCAATCGATTTCGTTAATTTATTTTCTATTTGTCTGTCTCATCTGGAATCACGTGACTGTAATTTCGTCGCATCCGTGAGCATATTACCGAACGCAACTATAATACAAACAAACTACTACGTGACGTTTTAATTTGTATCTCATTTTTGAGCAGGTTAACTGTCATTTTTTATTATTTTGTCAGTTACTTTTCCGTTAATGAGTCTGCTAACTTTGGCTCACAAGGGAACACAAACGAAATAATAAACGATGACATAAACATTTTTATGTTTGTATCATTTTCGATCAGGAAGTTAATAGATAATATTTTTTTAGAGAATTTTAAAGATATGTACCTGAACCTAATAACAAGATTCTGTTAATGTGATTAAATTTTAAATGATTGAACGCAGTTCCTTGGCAGTAAATATTTTCAGTTTATTTTATGCGGCATAAGTTGAGCATGTGTACAACTACTTATTTCTAACCATTATCTAAAGTGCGGTGATCTAACTATCATATCTATTGTTGATTTTCATTATCAAAATCTTAGTATTATCTTAATTATTTAAATGATTTGGTGAAGTATTGAAATATTGGAAATATAATTTTAATTAAACTAAATTAAGTACACATTAATTTAAAAACTACTATTTATTTTTGAAAATTTGATTGAGAAGTGTTGAAATACTTACATCTAAATAAATTATTATATCTATATATAATTTATTACTTTTAAGTTAAGCAATATGCTGGAAAATGCATGGTACTTACCCATACCGCCAAAATCTAAATTCTGGACCATTTGCAAGGACGATCGTGTCGCATTGAAGACCATACTGATCGCGAACATATTTACAAATATTTTAGGCACTTCTTATTGGCATTCGTAAATAGATATCACCCAGCAAATTACTAATAGAACTCAAGAATAATGCCTTTAACAGCAAATAACAAATTATTGTACACAATTCTTTACATTAACATGAAAAAATATTTCGCTAATTTGTTAACAAAAACGTTATTTTATCACAATATTTCAGCCAGGGCAATGGCCAGTTTGATTTTATTTTTCGTTAAATCACAGGCTTCATTGTGGTATTAACGAGCATAGTTGAAAATCAACCACTCGATACAGTTTCACGGCAATCCCGACTGCTATACCGAAATCTACCCCGCATGAGGCCAAGCGACAGAGCACGAGGTAAGGGAGAACTAAAAATCCAATAACGAAAACGATCCCTGATTGGTTTCTTTCAGTGGTATGAGAAACTCTGCGGCACATAATGATTTATTAATATTTTTATTATTACTTCCAAGGAGGATAAACTATTTACCTAGTTAATGATTTCTCAAACGCTATCTAGCGATTTAGATACGGTAAAACATCATAGCATCTATTGTTATGTTTATAAGATACTAAATGAATTACCACTTCGGGAAAAGTATCGAAACAAACAAAATAGAAGACATTATTTTATACGGCAAGTACTCTTGCAGTGTTTTGGATAAAGTAATTAACAGTTTCAAAAAACATGTTTAATTTAAGGGTGGTAATGGAAAATTGGTTGTCTTAATATTACATAAACTCTATGACTTTCACGTATACCATTTTTTCATTTCCATGTCATAATCTTTATTAGAAATAATATATTAATCCAAATTTTCGTTACGACAACTGGTATGGTTCATGTATTAGGTAGTCATTTAATACAGACATAAATGAATCAGCTACCAACTAACAACGTGAATATATAAATACAGAATTTGGATAAATCATCAATCGAGCTCACGCTGTAAATTCCTTCTTGGTCCGACCTTTTCCGTATTCCTGTGCATCTCTACTCCAATATTTGACGTCAGACCGCCTGACCTAGGTCGATATTAAAATAGGGCATTTGAAATGTTTCGCGCTGTAACATATTCGGAGGCGCATGCAATTGTGCGGAAGGTTGTATATAAACAAGGGTTGTATGTTTTCCGGCTACTAGGTGGAAATGAAGGCTTTAATTTATATTTATGAAGCGCTTCCCACCACCCAAACCGTTTTTTGACGTTGAAATACATTCATAGAAGTAATTTTAAAACTTTTCATTCATCGCACCATACAAATTGACAATAGCGAAAATGGTTTTTGTTTGATACTATTCTTTCCCGGATTTTTTTCTTTGTTTAGCATATAATTTGGATCTATAATATGTAGATATAATGAAAATAGTACAGTAGTATCTGGCTATATCGACATTTGGTTTTCGCCACCCAGTAGGTGTACCGTGTTTTCCAACGAAATGACTCACCCCCTCTATATCTTTTTTATTTGTGGTGCTAATAAAAAAAGTTTTATACAGAAGTTTTACAATTTTTTACGAGCTTTCCAGATATGTAGTTGAAAAGCCAAATGAGTGCAGCTGAAAGAAATATGAACCTAGGTCCAATTTTTTTAAATGGAATACCCTGTATATTTTTTGATTACTGTATTCTACGGGTTTTTCTAATTTCAAAAATATATATACATGCTATAATCGCTGCAACGGTTTTTCATTTTATGGAGCTTTTTTATAACACGTTTTGGAAGCAATTACGAGTACTCCTATTTGAGGCCTTGTTTCTATCCAAGGCTAATTTGATAAATGAATAATGTCTAAGGCAGCTGCAGCTTCTGTGTTATAAAAAAAGCTCCATAAAATGACAACTGTTGCAGCGATTATAGCATATATATATATTTTTGAAATCAGAAAAACCCGTAGGATGCAGTAATAAAAAAATATACAGGGTATTCCATTTAAAAAAATTGAACCTAGGTTCATATTTCTTTAAGCTGCACTCGTTTTGGCTGTTCAACTACATATCTGGAAAGCTAGTAAAAAATGATAAAACTTTTATATAACACATTTTTTATTAGCACCACAAATAAAAAAGATATAGGGGGTGAGTCATTTCGTTGGAAAACCCGGTACTACAAGGTGGTCCATTTTCGAGCCTCATCTTTGCGACCTCGGAAACCATAAGAGACGCAGGGTCGGTTAAATAATGCAAAGTTGCACAATTTATTTTTGCTGACGTTATTATAAAACAAATTTTAAAACGAATACGTCATTGCCTCTACAAGATGGTGCTGTCAAATTTGAAATCTGACGTTTCGTCTTCCAGAAACCATCACAACTTCATAACTTCAAACTTCAAAACTATAACATGTAGAGCAATGATTGTTTTTTAAAAACTTCCTTGAAGTTTTAGTTTTGTTTCGTATGCAGATAGTATAGCAAAATTTCTTAGATAGTTACGCTTAGATAAGTTTTACGCTTATTCAAAATAGTGCTGCAAAAAAGTAAATGATAAACTTTTACCTAGTTTTACAAAAAACTAACTCTTCCCTAACAACAAAATTAACACAGTAATTTTCGCTTACATATCCTTTATCGATTAAAAAAAAGTCTTTATCTGGATTAGTTCCGGAGATATCACGATGAATGTGTGAAAAAATAAAATTTTATTTTGACAGATTTGACATTTTTCGCAAAAAATATTGGACCTACCACAATTGGTCGTTCCAGATAGCCAGTGACCCACTCTTATCATTTTCTAAAGATCACATGTGGTTGTACGTGTAATGTTTAAAAAATGTTTGAAACATTTGCCACTTTTTCAATCTACTAGTTGTCAGTAGTCAGTTTATCAGAAACTTGGACGATTCTAGTCTAGACATTACTAATCCACGAAAGCTGAAATACACTTAGCAGTCACAGTCCATGCTGAGTTTGGCCTAATCACTTAGCAATATTGTAATGACATAATCTAATTATCGTTTTAACTGCAGCTGTTTTCAGAATGTCCAGTTCCATGCCTGGAGTTCAGTGTTTCCTACCAATGTGTAGGGATGATTCCCAATGACAATTAGACATAATGAAGTTTTGTTCTTATGGATCTTTGGCAGATTATACGTCGTGGTGAGCTACTTACTACCTGAGTTAGTTCTTTGATCAATTTTTCCTCCCATTTAGTTAGTTTTAAGTTGTTCGGTATGAATAGCTTCCTGTGGGTTTTTGCTTGTACAATTTGTGTAATTTCTGTGACATAGCAATCTTATTGTTATATTACAATGACAACTGTAGAATGTCAAATAATTGGGCAATAAAATATGCAATTTCTTCTTCTTTCTCCTGCGGGTCGGTTCCTCTGTAGCCAGTCCCAAAGCACTGCAGCAACATCTGGCCCTATTGTACATTCCGCCATTGCAACATTATGCTTTATGCACAGCAACTTTGCTCTTTGCATAAAGTCCAAAAGTCTACTCGCCGAAAGTTCTCTTAGTTCGCAAGGTTCCAAAAATGGTTTACCCGGGAGCGTTAGCCTCACTTAGATGTGAAGCGCAGTCACATCCTGGCTTTCTGCTAATCTTAAATAATGGAGATGCTTCTTGAGATGGTA
Organism: Pogonocherus hispidulus; assembly: GCA_963924545.1. NCBI lineage: Eukaryota > Metazoa > Arthropoda > Insecta > Coleoptera > Cerambycidae > Pogonocherus > Pogonocherus hispidulus. Next base: position 32,653,349 of record OZ004698.1, read on the forward strand.
GTGCCCTGTTATGAGTCCAGTCATGTTTCTGAGCTGAGGTTTACTCATGCCCAGCAATCTCTACAGTTCTTCTCTGTAAACGACCTTCCATGAGCGCCTTCGCTTGATTCTGTGCTGGTTTTAAAAACCAGTAATTCCTATGTTCTAGTTCGACCCATTTTCCCAGAGTCGTTCTGGCAGCACTATAAGCGACTCTGCAAGCTGGCTCCAGTCTTATGAAAGCCATTTCAGATCCCTTTCTAACATGTTCATCTCCCCATTCATTTCCTTCAATGCCTATGACCTGGCACCCAACACAGTCTCACCGTATTGGTATTTGCCAGTTCCACCAGCAATTGCAAACAATCCCAAATAAGCCTTGAACTGATCTTGTTTGAGAACAGAGCCTTTATTGCGGCCTGACTATCAGAGAATATATAGATGAGTTTACGTGTGTACCATCTTCTCACATTCTCCACCAAACACGCGATTATTGCAAAAATTTCTGCTTGGAATACCGTGGGATAAATCTGCAGACTATAGCTTATACGCCATCTAGGTCTCAGCCCAAATACTCCAACTCCTGTCCCTCTGTCTGTTTTGGAGCAACCTATGCTCCATGCAAGGCTCCAAGCCTCCAAAGAATTTATCTTCAACTCCCAGTCACTTGATCCTGTATTTGAACCTCGAATGGCTTACAGAAGTTAAACCTTGGAATCATTTTGCCAGATATCATTTCTAGGATAGGCTGTGACATTAATGTGTTTCTTATCTTGGAGTGTCCCCTTCCTTGGGAACTACATATGCAATCATTATTGTTCCTGATTCGATATGCTGCTATCCTTGCTTCTCTTTCCAACATCACGTGAAGTGGTGGTATATTTAGCAGGACTTCTGCGCAGCTGTTGGTTCCGAAGCCACGGCCCCAGTTATACCTACACAATCCAATTTCTGAATCTTATTCAGGCTTTCCTGCGTGGTCTTATGCCATCACACCAGATTACGATAAAATATTCTAGGTCTCACTATTGAGATGCGTATCCAATATAACATCCTCGGTGTCAGTCTCCACGTTTATCCTATCAAAAGCGTCGACATACAAATTTGTTGTAATTTAATAATTTTTGTATTTCTTATCGAAGATCCCAATTATGAGAAACGAACTTGTTTCCCTGTATATTATAATAGGCAAAAATATATTCATGATTAATTCTTCTTTGGCAATAAATAATATCGCTTTCGTTTCAGTAAAAGCTGAGATTATAAGTAAATTTATATTATCTGGTAACAGTTTGCACGTTTATTTTGGTAAATAAATAACTATTTTAAATATTTTAAACTGTGTGGATACAATCTAATAATATTATGTTTTGAAATATGATAAGTTAGTCGTAAATACTCACTAGGTAATACAAATTTATGGTTATGATGATTATTGTGTAATAAATTACCTGTACACTACAGAAACAAATCGATAACAAATGTTAAAATAAATCTGGAGTGGAGTGTTTGTGATCGAAAGTAGATAAATTATTGTTGTTTCGTATTCCTATTACAAGACTGCTATTTGAAGGTTATTAAAAGTCCAAAAATATTTGTTTCTTTTATAATTATGTAATCAGTAAATCACACTGTGTAGGCTATGTTGAAGTATCAAAATTATAGACTCGGTCTAATAGACGCCTCATCTGATAATATCCACGGATAGTACCGTAAGGATTGTCTTTACGATCCTTACATGTATTACATAAATAACTATTATGATTTTCTTAATAGAAATGTCGTTAGACCTCGCGAATGCTTAAAAATTTCTCTAAAAATATATATAAATATACCTCATTATTTTTAAAACTGGATGAGTTGTGATCATTTATTTGGACAAACATCTGAAAAAGTAGTTTTACAAAAAATCGGCTGTCAATGGTATCATTGGATTTTTTATGCTGAATATAATAAAAATCGGATGTTAAGAAAAGGAGATATTATTTATCAAAATTGGTGCCATTCAATATTCGAACAGGTTGATACGACTCTGGAAATTACTGGTAAAGACAAGGCCAGTGTCTTTCTCAGAACGCCCTGTAAAATTGCGATGGGTTTTGAAAAATTGAGAAAAAAAAAAAACATTAAAATTAAAAATTGTATTTTTCAAAAATAACAAAACAATATTAAATTTAATTAAATGAAATGTTAAAATTACTGTCCATTAACGGTCAGGCAATACCCTAATCAAGAAACAAACTAATTAATGAATTAATTCAAATTGAAGTCCAAGTACAATTCACCACTCGGTGTTTCCAAAAATAGGTACTGTCGATTTGATTCAATTATCCAAGCCCAGGCTGTTGGGGATGTTGTGTATTAGACTTCATCAGCTAATGCGGATTTTCATCCGCCTAATAACGGCATGTTTACTTATTATTCGTACTATTAATTTAAGCAAAATGTTATCTCATAAGAAAAAACAATATTTCTAATGAACACAGGGTTTGCAGTGGAGAGTTCCATCAATGTCTCACAAAATTGTACTCGTCGATCAAAATCCGTCGAAAAAAAGATTTTGCACCAAACCTACTTTGTAGCCGTGAATTTTTCATTATAAAGAAGTCTGGAATAGTATATATTACAGTACAAGAAGTGAAGAAACTAAGAATTTTGCTCATGCATGTGCCTTTGGCACACGAGGCGGAGCCGAGTGTGTAAAAAGCACATAAGTGAGCGAATTCGTTTCTTAACGAGTGCTGTTTTGTTGCTATTTAAATCTTGCTATCTTGCTATTTGCTATTTAAATTTTAAAAAATATATTAAAATTTGTAATAACTCCTACTCTGGTTTATGGTTATTGTTATGTAAAGCAACACAGACGGCAGGTTGGGTTGCTATGGTTTGTGTAAATACAAACATTTCCAATTGTCAAGAAAATTATACACCTGACGCATGCTGAACATTTTTCATAAAATTGTGAAATTATGGAAGTAAATGATGATATTGCTGTGCCAGCAGACATTCTAAATGAAGCTAATGCCGCTACGTATCATATGCTGCCGAAGAAACCTAAAGCTCGGTATTTAAATGAAATCGAAAAATTCCGTCAGTGGATGTGATAAAAAAACGTACAGGTTGTGACGGAGGTGGTTATGGTAGCATATTTTAATAGATTGATAAAGAAGTACGCACCACCTTCCTTGTGGTCTACATACTCGATGTTGAGGTTAACGTTATTTATTTTTGAGAAAATAGATATTACCAAGTAAGTTTCATAGTGCCATATTTTTAAAATTATTAGATATAACCGTGTCATTAATTTGTAGGTTTAACACCTTGTTTGTGCTTTTGAAAAGCAAGTCTAAAGGGTACCAACCTAAGAAGGGGAAGACATTTAATCATGAAGATGTTGAGATGTTTATAAATGAAGCCCGATGAGGTTTTCTTACTTATGAAGGTGGTTATTGTAATGGGAGGGGAGTTATGGGCGGTTGTCGGTGCGACCATGCTACAACTACACAGTTATGCCAATCCGCATAGTGACGTCACTTACGAGGAAAAAACAATTGATAAACACGAAAATAATTATATCACTGCCCATAAGAATTTTCGCATCGCATTACCTTTTTTCCCTCACGAATGACGTCATGCGCAAACAAACGAAAGTTATGAGCATATCTGTGTAGTTGTATCATGGGTGCGACGAGCTAGTGAATTTAAAAACAACTGATATTGAAGATAATGGATCTGTATTGGTTGTCAATATTTTGAAAACTAAAAATTACAAGCCTCCTTCTTTTGTTGTGTCTGGTGCTGAAGGAAAGGGTTTTGATGATTTCGAAATCTATCGAAAATATGCAGCACTACGCCCTTTACACCTTGGTGAGGAAAGATTCTTCCCTCACCAAGGGGGGAAATGTACAGTGTACAAATACAGTGTACAATGTACAAATATTTCCCAAGTTCTGGGAAATGTACAGTGCAACCAGTAGTTATAAACACATTGTCCAAGACCCACCCAGATTGGTAGCTGACTACCTAAAGCTGAAGGATACCCATTTATATATGGGACATTGTTTTCGGCGAACGTTAGCCACATTTTTGGCTAATGCTTCTTCAGACATTTTGACGCTTAAACGACATGGAGGTTGGCGTTCGTCGTCTGTAGCAGAAAGTTATGTCGAAGAGTCGGTGGCTAATAAGATTGAGATAGCAAGAAAAATAATTCATGGTGAAGAAGGCACAATTTAAAAAATTCGCGTAGAAGTTGAGGCAACAGAAGGTCTTGCGGGAGCCAGTGAAGAAGATGAAGTTTCAGCTGGTGGCATGTTAACTATCAGTCACCCTGTTTTTAATAATTGTAAAGTTAATTTTTATGTAAATAAATATAAATGTCCATAAATATGTTATGGATTTTATTATAATTTGACAATTTCCAATTTGACAGTAGAGTGGGCGAAAGTATTTTTCACTCACTACTTTCGCCCACCTGTTTCCATAGAAACAACTGAAATGAGTAAAACAGAAGCTTTCAAGCGTTGTTTCTAAGTAAGAAACCATAATATATTTCAATGGCAGGATTAAACAAACTGTATTTTTTAACGTATTAAGATATGAAGCGACTCCCACGAGTGTTGAATGTGGATTTTACACCATTAACAAGGCATCTAATTATCTGTTATCGTCTAAAACTGATAGACGTCCGTTCTTATGCTTATTTTGTAGGCCAAAATGTCAAAAATCCCGAAATTTCTTCTTAATTTGACTTCCCATTAATTGCGATTGGAGGACGGTTTTGGTAATACCATTAAACAAAATACGAACTTCGTAATGTATCTGACTTTCATCTCTTAACGCAAAAATCATTAAAATTTCTTCAAAAACAAATGGAGTGGAGAGTGTGAACAAAATTTTTTTCACAGACTCCACTAAGTAACGCCTAATTTTATTTGTCACTTAAGTACAATTTGCAATTGTTTTTACCTTTCATTACTAGAGTCGTATCAACGCCTGCTCGATTTTTGGTACCTACTTTAATTTGAATACCTATTGGTAAATATCTCCGTTAGTTTTCATTCGATTTTGGTAAACTATTTTTTATTGTATTCAGCATTAAAAATCCTATCAATAAGTTATCAGAAGGGATACTTTGCTATTTGAATTTTTAAAGTTGGGGTTGGTAGCGTTTAGAGGTTCAAAGGTTTGCGGTTGAAAATTTCATCTTTAAATGATAATTTTAAAAATAAAAATCGACGTGTCCCAGCATTTGTTTGTGCATCTTTCTCAATGATTTACACTGTATTAGTAGCAAAGTAGTTAATATAGTATTATTTTTGGAATATTTCCTATGTATTTTAATATTTAAATTATTTATTAAATATAATCTTTCAATGTAACAATCTTAAAATATTTTACGGGCAAGCCGTGGTAGCAACTTGGCGTTCATATTAACGATATGAGCGGCAAGCAAGGTAGGTCGCGGTTAGAACTTGGATGGGTGACCATGCAGGGAAGACCGTCGGCGCTTGCCCGCATCTTCTAGTGGCCTGTACGTCGGTGAATTCACAGAAGCTATGCAAATTTAGGCGAGATTAGCGTAGAAGACGTACCATCCCTTGGATAGGATGTAAAGCCGGAGATCCCTTGTCTATGAAATGATAGGCAAGTAAAAGATCCCTACCCTGCTATAAAAAGTGGGGGTTCGGCAAAATTTCCAGGTTGGGGGTTGCTCGTCTCCTGGCGTCGGTGATTGGCCTTAGTCGCGGAAATAGGCCGACGTTAAATAAACGAAAAAAAAAAAAATAAAATAAAATATTTTACTGATTATGATATATAAAACCTACCTGATTTAATAACAGTATAGTCATTCATTTATCGTTTATCTTCTTTTGACCAAATTAGAATGAATTTAGTTTTATATTTCCCGAGTAGTAGAAATAACCCGAGTAATTATTAATCTTTGATATGTTAGTTTATAGGAAGGATGCACTAAACGAAATTACTATACTCCAAAAATATGTAAGACGAATCCTTTTTACTGAACTATATTACACGATTTTTTTATTGGCAGAAGAGTAATATTTAAAACTTAGCTACCGTCTCAACTATACTGTGAAACAAGAGATTTGTTAGAATTATCGTACGTAAATATTAGTTATTATTATTAATACATAAGTCAAGTCGACTGGTTATTGAAAATATATTATTTTCAATTCTTTCTAGCGACCAGCAAATTATCTATAAGAAGATACTATTAACCAACTTAATTCCTAAAAATTAAGATTCTCTAACACCATATCTTCAGGTATTTCTTTAATATTCCATATATTTGAAAAGCAATAAAATAAAAGCTTATTTTGAAAATGCTGCCAATGCCGTGGTGATAGTCCAGTGGTGCTGCAGTAGTAGATTTTCATACAAAAAGTCATAGGTTTAGCTACCTTGATAAACAGTCGATTGATAAAAAATAGGTAGATAAACCCCTATTTACATGTTTTCTGTATCTTTTCAAATAAACGAGATACATAAGCCTGCCAAAAAATTAAACCTTCATTACAGGTATGCCATATGATACTAACAGCTTTTGCTTATAAAGTTATTCATCGACAACCACATTCGATAACAACCATATCTTTGTAAGCGTACCGATAAGTGAGTACTCCGTTAGTATCTACATATAAAATGGATATGGAGTCTAGGACTGTAGGTACGCAACAGGACCTAGTCGCCTTTGAAGGAGCCACGCTATGGAGAAGAGCTTGAACTATCGCATGTTTGGTCGGATTCAAATGTTCTGCGACTGGATAGAAGCACCTTCCTTGACATTGGTAGGCCTAAATACAGAAATAATTTATTATTGAAAAGGTTTAAGGATATAATTATTCTAGCGAACAGTTTCCAAATCATTTAAATACTTTGCATTAATAAATTTAAGGAAATGTTTAAATTCTTGGTTCTAGATCAGTGCTTCAAATAAAAAGTAAATTCAACTTAAAATAGGGAAGGAGTTAGAATATTGAAAGTTTTGTCAGAATTTTTAATTTGAAACAAAAAGCCGCCTAAATATACAGCAACTATAGAAAGTTGTAATTTGTTTTATTTATTAATGGATTATTGATTAATGGATTAATAGTTAAGGAGTTCAGAAATAACACAGTTACAATATGTCTCCATATTTCATCTTTTTAAATATCTGTTTGAAAATATTTATATTTTTTTTCATCCGCAGCCTATACAAGGTGATAAAAAGTTTTTTCATCTACAGATGGTTACAAGGATTTTGTGCAATGCACATTATTTGTGAGCGGTTATCTTTTTGAATAACACTATTACTGTACTATTATAGTTTATACTACTGAAGTAAAATTATCAAACTGGATTATGAAACTGGAGTATTACACTACGGGTATGTACTTGGAATATTTAATACTTTGTGTGTTCATCAGTGGTCATTATAGTAAAAGTACCAATAGTCACGTTAGATTTTAAATGAGGCCCATTGTATAAAATATAATATTAAACTCCATACTTACTTCATAACCTCTTGGTTGAACAATCCAGACATCATAGTTGATTTCAGAAAAATCTATATATAATGGCTTTCTTCTACAAGTATTCCTGGTCTTTTTTATCTTTTTTATTGGAGCCTTTTTATTAGAAAATTCATCGTCCCATAATCTATTAGTTTCTTCTTCGTAATCGTCTTCAATATTTCTCTTCCTTCTATTTTTATCGACATTTAGTAATTTTTTGTTGATCTCAGCGTTGTCTTTTATTGAAGAATAAGAGAGTAATAGAACAGGGTAATCGTGCTCGAAATCTTCTTGTACTGGCATCAGAGAGAGCCTTAAATTATTATTAACACTCGGAAAGAATGCACACACCGTAATAACAATTTTCAGAACTTTACTAATAGAGTGCGTGTGAAAAATCTTGTTTACTGGAGCGGTGACATCAAATGACACCCATGTGTTGTTTATGTGGTGGATCTGTGTTTCCTGGCAGTGAAATAGTTTTTGTATTTGATCATCGTACACTGACATCTTCAATATCTTCCTTACACCTATAGAATCAACAAGACATGTTTTCATACCCTAGTAAAGATGGACCAAATTCTATAAGATTTTGGTATTCTTCTGAAACTACAAGGAACTACATTCCTCTTTTGTATTCAAAAATGTTTAATATTCCTTCTATAATTTCTGCGCTAGAAGGCTCTTTTACATTTATCACTTTGGATGTTCATCTTGGAGGAATCATCCAAAGTGATAAGTGTAGATTGCCTTTCATTTGTGTTGCATCCAAAGTGTACCTTAAAAATGAACGATGAAACAAATCGACCCTCTACCTATTTTTGATGAAAGAGATGTACCCTGAACCGATGATTCATACAAAGTGAAGGCTCAGTGAAAAATGTAAATACGATGAGTTCATTTTCGCCGCTACTTCACTTTTTAGTTTTAGTACAGCCGCCAGTGCGATTGTTTGTTTGTGGCTATTATAAATAAATATTTAAATCAATTATATTATATTATAAACGTGTTATACAATGGCATTCAAGTGGCAAAATTCATTTATCAGTCCACTTGAAATTAAGTCAATGCCATCGCGTATAAGACTTTTATTTTTTCTGTAACCAACATCCTGCCGCCTGGTACCACAAGTTGTTACACCAAACACGAAATGACGAAATTCTGAGGAACAGTGAATAGTGACAGAGGTGAAACCACAAAACTGGATAAAAAATATGCAAACAAGGATGATCACTCTGGATGATTTCACTCTGGATGATTCACTTTGGATGTACATCAAAAGTGATACAGTGTAAATCCCGCTTTAGATAATAAACTAAATCACTAATATATTTAACATTAATCGATTGATTGATTTTTGTAACAATATTATTTCACTTTGGATCAAAAGTTTTGTCCTTTGGCTCTATATTATATGATGTAATTCTGGTAAAGCTATTCAAATGTGTTTGCCAGTAGGTTTTCCATAAGTAAAGCTATTTTGAAAGAAATTTTATAGAAAGTAAAACTTGACCATATAGCAGAATTAATGGAGCTAACAATTACCTACTATTTAATTTCTTGAAAGAGATACAGGGTGCTCAATTTATAATGATTAAGATACAAAAATACTCATATCTTCTGAAACCGCTCTGTATAATACTAATGAGCCCTATATTGGTGAATTTGGAAAAATGATCCGAATTCAAATATAAAATAAAAAATATCTAATTCCATTTATAAAAATAATAGTTTTATTTTTTCCCCGATTTATAGATCACCCTATATGACCTTACATATTTTTAAAATGTGCGTTCTCTTAAGCTCTATGAGATGCTAAAATATACATCTATATATATATATATATATATACAGAGTGAGTTTTATGTATGGAACGCCTCAATTATCTCGGAAACGGCTTGCCCGATTTTTATGAATTTTGGTTTATAAGGGTTTTGTAATATGGCCGATATTATTGTGGCATTTACATTGTTGTCAGATCTTTCGTTTTTCCGGAAATATACTGAAATTTGTTATTTCAAATGGATCACCCTATATATTTTTTTGTTTTTGAAATCTCTAAGAAATTTAGAATATTTTTCATTTAATGTTCCCTATACCTAATTGCCATAATTTCGGAGTTACAGCTACATTTGCAATATCTCCACCGAAGTTAAAATATTACATCAGGGCGGCTATGTCTGCGACAAAAACAATTTTGACGTTTTAATAAACTATTATTGTTGGTGTTTATTGAAAGTTACAATGGACCGTTTATCTGAGAAAGAACGAATTGAGATTTTAATGATATTAGGATATGGTGATGTGCGTAGAAGTCAACAGGAAACGTGTAATATCTTTAATAATTTATATCCTAATAGAAATCCCATAGGATCTTTTGAAAACATAAAGTAAAGGCGGTTACAGCTGATGCTCAAAATGTTTACTTCCATACAAGAAGCCATGCGATGTTTAAAACTTTGCAGTACATTTTGTAACATTCCTGACTGCTCAATTCTTCTTATCTCTGTGGTAATCCTATCTTTTAATTCCTGAATATTGGCAGGTTTGGTTTTATAAACAATATTTTTTAAGTGACCCCACAGGAAATAGTCTAAAGGATTCATGTCGGGTGATCGCGGGGGCCATTCGATAAAACCACGCCTTCCAATCCATCTTCTGGGAAACACATCGTTTAGGTATTGCCTCACGTCACGCGCATAGTGAGGTGGAGCTCCATCTTGTTGCACCCAAATATTGTTATTTGGGACATTGTTATTGTCTGAAAGTTTCAAATAATAAAATTTCTAAATTAACAGGCAATTGAGAATACTTACTTAGATTTGGAAATAACCGAGCCAACTCACGTATAATATTATTCTGTAATAAATTTAAATACGCCGGACCATTTAAGTTTCCTTCAATGAAAAAAGGACCAATTATTTTGTCGCCTATTATTCCAGCCCATACATTAATCTTTTGTGGAAATTGGGTGTGGGATTCTCTCATCCAACGAGGATTGTTACGTGACCAGTATCTGCAATTATGCCGATTTACGTTTCCATCAATACAAAAAGTGGCGTCATCGGAAAACATAACATTATTTAAAAAATTTGGATTATTTTGATCGTAACATTTTTCCATCATTGTGTCGGCAAACTCTTCACGTCTATCGAAATCATCATCTGACAACTCTTGAACCAATCTTACTTTGTAAGGATGGAATTTATTGGCATGTAAAATTTTCATTATGGATGTTTGAGAAATATCAACTTCCCTGGATATTTGTCTAGTACTCAAGTGTGGATCTTCTTCTAACATAACACAAACATCTAAAGATTTGTCTTAAGTTGTTGCAGTTTTTATACGCCCTGATTTCGGTAAATCTTTTATGGCTCCAGTTTGGTTAAACTTTTTTAACAACTTACTCACAGTAGATCTTGTTATGGGATTTCTATTAGGATATAAATTATTAAAGATATTACACGTTTCCTGTTGACTTCTACGCACATCACCATATCCTAATATCATTAAAATCTCAATTCGTTCTTTCTCAGATAAACGGTCCATTGTAACATTCAATAAACACCAACAATAATAGTTTATTAAAACGTCAAAATTGTTTTTGTCGCAGACATAGCCGCCCTGATGTAATATTTTAACTTCGGCGGAGATATTGCAAATGTAGCTGTAACTCCGAAATTATGGCAATTAGATATAGGGAACATTACATGAAAAATATTCTAAATTTCTTAGAGATTTCAAAAACAAAAAAATATATAGGGTGATCCATTTGAAATAACAAATTTCAGTATATTTCCGGAAAAACGAAAGATCTGACAACAATGTAAATGCCACAATAATATCGGCCATATTACAAAACCCTTATAAACCAAAATTCATAAAAATCGGGCAAGCCGTTTCCGAGATAATTGAGGCGTTCCATACATAAAACTCACTCTGTATATATATATATATATATATATATTTTTGTTTATTACGGCATAGGAGTTATGGAACTTTGCCACACTATCGGGTCAGTCTGTGGATAAACTTAATTGTTGTTTATTATACCTGATTCCCAAATCTTATTGAATATAATTTATCTTGTAGTAGCAAATACAACATTCCAATTTTGTATTTACACTAATATACGTTTTATTATAAAAGTAAAAGTTGAGAGTTATGTATTTTCATATCGTGTCTATTTTCGGTACCCTCAAAACATTCCTATGTGGGTAAACATACCTTTTTCATGATCAGTATCGACGTCAAGCAAAGTCAGAATTTTTAATTCGGCTCCTATAAATTTTTCATCTTCGTTTGATGGTGGAAGATCAAAAATTAATAAATGGTTATCTGAGAGTTCCTCTAGTACTTCATTGCCATAGATTGGTCCTAAAATTTAATAGAAATACTTGAATCTAAAAAAAGTGACTTGATACTTTTGTGTATAAAGGCCGATTGTTCAAACATGGTTCATCTTCAGATCATCTGAGTTCCATCATCATAGAAACCATTGTTTCAATAATTGTTTTCTAGACATAAAACTCAGTTTAGTTTATTTGAAGATGAACCATGTTTGAACAATCGGTTGAACAATAGCTTATTTGGTTTCGGTAATCTTTGAGAAAAAACTCAAAAATTATTTTGTGGTTAACAGATATCTGTGTAGAACTTCATGTTATACCGGAAGGTAGGTTAGGTTATTTTCAAAAATGAGTGGGCCGAAAACCAGGCCCTCCACCGCGACCATGTGGTCTATTGTGGGTCAGACCTATTTATATTTCACCCAACAAGTCCAGACTCTTAATGAAGCTGATCACCTTGTTGGGTGAGAACTTATTCAGATCCTCTGGCAGAAGTTGTCCTTTGCCAAATAATGACTATCTGATCCTTTCCCCAGCGGGACAGGTGCATAATATGTGTTCTGCCGTTTCATTATCTTCTAAGCACAAGCGGCACTCAGCATCTTCTGCTAGACCGAATTTGTACAGATGATATTTTAAACGGCAGTGACCAGTATAAGGCCAATTAAAGTTCGTAGGTGCAACCTGTTTAACTCTAAAAGTTTTTTAGTTCTTGTTTTTGAAGGGTTTATTATGAACGTACTGGAAAGTAAGTATACTATTTTTCGGTCGGCACAGTCGAGGCACATTGCCGTGGAGTAGTTGTTTTCGGCATCTCCTTCAAATAAGTATCGTTCTTATTACAAAACCATTGAGCAGTTATTGAAAATAGACACACAAAGCTACATACTTAATATGCAATCTTATTACTATAATTATTGAAGATTTTAATAAAAATACTAAAAACTGTTTAATATGCATATATATGAAGATTTCTAGATATTAAGATTTTCTAGTTATGTAAAGGTAATAATTGAATTAAAATCCTGAGAAATGCAAAATTTGAGACAAAAATTGACAACATATGCATGTTTGCTAACTCATTTTCTCAACTATAAATCGCGATAGAATACAGGTTATTATATTTGGCCTGACAGTAATTGATATGCAAAAATATCAATTATAACTTCTGAAGACACGCAAATAAAAACAGGAAAAAGTCTAATAATATCGAAAATGTAAAAATACGCTGATTATAACTCAAGTAATTCTATATGTGGATTGTATACGTGCAGTACGAACACCTTGGAAGCCTTATATAATTCATTAGTGCAATCCATTTTAATATATCTATTCCATAAGCTGCTGAGGAAGCACGTATTAATGTAGTTGATATATAAATTTGGCAAAATTATATTCTAAGAATTAGGGCAAAAAAATGAAATATATAATATCCATAATACCTTTATTTATTTATCTATTCAAACAAAAAAGATTAGTTATTCAAGCACATTTTTTTTTTACATTTTTTTTTTCTAAAACCGCACAAATTATTCAAAAATTATTTATAAATTAAAATAAAAAAATTATATTCTAATATAAATAAAAAATATAAATAAAAAATACTATTTTTAAAATAATAATCAATAATCAAAGGTATACCTACCTACTTATGAAAGTATATTTGGAATTTTACGATTATCCTTTGTGAAATTATTATTGGCAAAGTAATTAAATTTGTTTAGTGTTTAAGTTTTTTGAGACGCAATTATTAGGTGGTAAAGCGCAATTTGGCCCCTGTTGTGCAAGTTTTGGAAAGGTGGATGAAGCTTTTAATCACTGGTACACGATTAAATAAATAAACGAATTAAAATATGAGTTTATGACGTATTCTGCAGAAGATGCTAAAACTTAAAGTGGTTTTCAATGGTCAAATCAACATTATTTGGACTCCATAATTATAAAAAATAATTATGGAGTCAATTCTCAAAACTAGGCGTTTTTAGCCATCCAAGAAAATATAGCCATCCAGTCTAGGAAATCATTTTCAAGAGATGAAGTTGACTAATTTTTAATAAAAGTCTCAGATAAGATATTTCTTAAAGTCAAAAAATAACGGTAATAAATAACCAGTTTAAAAATTGCTTTTCGTAATTTTTACATTTTCTTAAAAATTATTATTATTATTCCCAATATTTTCCTATATAAAAAATATCTAGCTTCAATTAACATCTTTTTATACACCTCATCATTTATTTGTATTCTGTGTAGGTGAAAGATATAGAGTTAGACGAAAATTTAGAGGACTGTCACGGTGCATTTCAGCGAGTTTACAGGACAGTTGTTCTCGAAAATAAGCAGCCATGCCAGTTTTATTTTCTTAACGGTTTCAGGAAAAATAAAGCGCTTTACGCGCTACATAAAAAAAAATACACAAGATTGGCAAGCAAAGTTTTACAGAACCAGGCAAATAACCGCAGAATTATTAATATTTACAAAAAATAACAAATGCGTGCCTAGATGAGTAGCTTTATCATACATTTTTTTTAACTTTCTGAGTAACTAACTTTTAACTTTCACATAACTATATATTTGACCATCTTTATACCTAATTAGACAAAGTAAAACAAGTAAAACATTTGAATCATGATATATAGGTATTATTATGTAAATGATAACATAGATAAGTATATTTTTAATAAAAAAAAGTCCATTATGGTTTACAACTTTAACATTTTCCACTTTATAATATGTAGTTATATCAATATGTTATTATACTAAGGTTATTGTTAGTATGCCATCATATGAGTTTATTATTTTATTATAAGCATGCAATATGTGTAATATAATATAATATAATACCTAATAGTAATGCTCTCAAGAGAATTTTTGGTAAATAATCAGGGAAAATTGCATCTTCATGACATAGCCAGTATTTTATAATAAAAATAAAGTAAGAATAAATATTTTTATTTTATTTTAATTTTGTCCAAATAAAGTAAAATTAGTTTTGTCCATGATACAACTAAACAGATATGCCAATCCGAATAGTGACGTCAGTTACCAGGAAAAACAATTAATAAACACGAAAATAATTATATCACTGCCCTTAAGAATTTTCGCATCGCATTGCCATTTTTCCCTCACGAATGACGTCATGCGCAAACAAACGAAAGTTATGAGCATATCTGTGTAGTTGTATCATGGTTTTGTCTAACAAAAAATATATTTTGTCACAGCAAAATATAGAATATAATTTATATGAATCAAAAAATTGAGGTTCTTTAGCACAAGTTAAATTTAAATAGGTACCTAGATAATATTATTGACCCAATATCTGTAAGATATTAAAAGCAACATTACCTAGTTAAAGTTTGTTTAAATGTGATTATGAAAGCTGCCCTTATTTTAGTTAAAAGTTACATTAGGGTTCAAAATCCCACAAATACTTTTAGTTTAGTTCTCTTATTAAATGAAAACTATTTTAGAAAGTCAATTCCTCAATAGTGCTTTTGGTGGAGGTTCGAGGCGTTTTAATACATTTTATGAAGTATCAAAGTACTCACAATAATTAAATATACGAGTATAACCCAACGTGAAGATACTTTTACAAATACTTATATAACAAGGTGGCCCGTTTAATATGGGCCTTAATATGGGTTTCCGAGTTATTGAGTATTATCTTCAGGAAATAGCCAATATTAAAATCCCATATTCTGAGAATAATTATTCAGAAACGATGGGATACAAACCCATCATATCATATATCTCTGAATTTGTCGATACAAGGGCGTTCTAGAAATGTAACAATATGCAGGGTGTTCCATTTGAAAAAATAGTGAGAATTCATGGTTTTCGAAATGTGGCAACATGGTCAAATTTTTTTTATAAATTGAATATTGAGTAATTACATAATAAAGTGAATAAAATTAGAAATCTCTTGGCGCAAGTTAATGCTAAAAAACTGAATTATTAACTTTTCTAGCACGATTTTAATATTGGCTATTTCCTGAAGATAATCCGATATTTCCTCAATAACTCCGAAACGGTGGGTGTCAGACCCATCACGTCATATATCATTGAACTTGTCTTTAGAAGGGCTTTCTGAAAATGTAATAATATATAGGGTGGTTAAAAAAAAGGAACTTTAGTTCATCGCCCTGTAAAAAAACAATTTCGTATATTTTTTTCCATGGAACTTTTTGAGTAGTTTTTGAGAGAAGGTATAGGCCCATATTGAACGGGCCACCTTGTACATATTTATTATAGTCTTAATCAAATTATGTTCTTACCTGCATGAGTTGGAATGACGCTTCTCACGACATCGGGCCTGGCATTTGCATTGCCACCGATTTTATTCTTCTCGTACAATTCAAGCATAAACTTTGGAACGTGAATAAACTTTTTTTTCTTCGATACCACACCACTTTTTATATTATTATTACCGGTACTATTTTTGGCCCTATAATTTTCAGAGAGGCCATGAGCATCAATAATATTCAGCTGGATAGAAGTTGATGTGTTTGAAACTAAACTTTCTCTAACAAGTATTAAAAAATAAACCCACAAACATATTAACATCGGGGTGAAGATAATTAGAGTTATGTACATTGCACTAATTTTGAACGACGGATGATTAAGGAGTGTTTTGATTGAAGCGTCAAGACGCTGGCCGTCCTCATACGCACTTGAAATCCATTTGAGTTTATCTTAGGCTACCCTTATCGAAATGGTCTACTTACCTGTTATAAATAAATCCAACCTACTGAGTGATTTAAAAAATGGATACATTGTATTAGGATATAAGTTTGCATTTAGCTTATTAAAAAAAAATTCCACTGTGTATGCAATGGGTCAATTTCCATGTATTAAATAACGGGTTAGGCAGAATGAAGTATCTATTTTCTATGTACTGGTATTAATTAACGGTTCAACTTTAATCAAAAACTGAAACAAAATGTTGTTAAGTAAACATGGCAATTTATTTTCTGAATATTACATCAGTCAAATGACCTCCGCCTCGCTGCTGGCACTCCTGAAGTCTAGCACAAAAATTTTGCATCACTCGCTGCAACATTTCAATTGGCATAGGTCGATTAGCGAATGCTTTTGACTTTAGATAGCCCCATAAGAAAAAATCACAAACTGACAGATCCGGTGACACGGCCAGGAAACATTCTTCGCAGAATTGCCATAGGCTGCCTAGCAGTGTGGGAAGTCACTCCGTCCTACTGAAACCATAGTCTTCGGAAGTAAAAACGTTCGTTATTAAGTTATTGTTCAAAATTTTACAATACAAGTTGATATCGTTGCGATGGCACCGTAACAGTCAATCCATTTTCTTCAAAAAAGAACGGGCCAAAGATTCTAAATGCGGATACTGCACACCACACAGTAACTTTCTCGCTATGAAGCGGTACTTCGTGAAGTTGCTGAGGATTTTCCGTCGCCCAGTAGCCTGTCAGATGAAAATGAGCTTCGTCTGACATCAGCAAGCAGTCGGTGATATTCGGGTTTTCAGCAACTATCTTTTGGAAATGCTCGCAAAAGGCAAGACGTATACCAATATCTCAAGGCAAAATTCTTTGTAAGATTTGAATTTGGTGGGGATGGAAGTGTAGGTCTTTCAGAATGCGGAGAAAACTTCTGTTCGAAGTATTGAGCACTATGACTTGTCGTTTAGCCGATCATTTAGGACTTGCTCTGTTGCAAGTGTTGCAACTGTTGCACAGCTGCTTTTACCCTTTCAGCATTTTCCGGTGTTCTTACAGAGCGAGCTCTTCCTTTTGGTTTTTGTCTCGTGGCTGAAGCAGTACTGCGAAACTTGTATACCTACCTTGCGATTGTAGGTATACCAGAACTCTCCCGTCTTTCTATTCTCTATTAGCCAGGATATTTAGATTTTAAATATGAGGCTTCGTTTTTCTTGAACCATCAACAATGTCATTTTTGTAAATACGGACCTGGAAATTTGAAACCATAATTGGCAAGTCTTCTTTACCCCTAACAACATACTACCCCAGAATAAATTATATTCGAACGTTTCGAACTAGAAAAATCCATCTTCAGTGGTTCCGTTTCGAATTGTGCAATTTTTTATCTGTGTACCCACTTTTTGCTTATTTATCATGTACCCAAATGTCACTGGATATTACCAAAGTCAATTATAGGCTTATAAATTTTGATGTGAAGGAATTTCTACATCAACAGTTTCCTGAAAAATAGATATGAATTGGAGGGGTAGTCGAATGACCTGCAAGGGCACCCGATTTATCGCCACTAGATGTAGAGAAGCTGAGGGCAAATATTCTGCAAATGCCGTTAATTCCATTAGAAGAAGGAACTTTCAAGGAACAATGCAAAATATTTGCAGAAGAATAAATTTTTGTATACTTTTACTGTATATTTTTAATGTTTGTTAATCAGTGGGATTTTTAAAAACTTTTTGTAATAAAATGAACACATTAATGCTTTATTTGGAAGGAATATTACAAAATATAAGTGCCTAATTGAATTTAGTAACGTCCAGTGATATTTACGTGATTATGTGTATTATATGATAAATGAGCAAAAACTGGTACGCAGATAAAAACGATTGTACAATTCGGAACGAAAAAATTGAAGATGCATTTTTTAGTTTGAAATGTCGGAATAAGATTTATTCTGGGGTAAGTAGTATGTTGTTAGGGGTAAAGGAGATTTGTCAATTATAGTTTCAAAATTCCAGGTCCAGGTTGATGAGCGCTTCTAGAGAAATACTTATGCTCTAGACACTACAAAAATTTCTGGCCGGAACTCTTCAGAATAAAATCTGATAATTTCGCTGGTTTACAGAAATATCTGGATGCATATTCTATCGAAAAAATATAAAATAAATTTATTTCAGAACCTTTCTGGCGTATGTACCACTGCTTCTCATGAAAAGTATATCAAAGTTTACGGAGATATATTTTGTAAGCTTTGGTAGTAGGTATATACTTTTCCCAACCACCAAAGATACCAATTAGTCATAAAATGAATCATTATATATTGGATAATGCTGCACTGGGAAGCTAGACACTTGTTCTTCAGATTAAAATGATTTGTTGGTTTGGAGTTCAGTAACGTGATATTATTAGATTTGTGGTAGCCAAGTACTGTATAGGTATTTTTCATTCTATTTCAGTTAAATGCATATATCTACCTATCAGTCTTTTGTAATTTGTTTACTTTATTTAAATGAAGCTATATTTGATTAGTTAGTTCCATTCATAGGTAGCGTATATAGCATATACAATACAGGCAATATGATATTAAAAACAAAAGATGAACTGGTGATAGGAGGGAGGAACAGAATACTTTTCATTACTTAGAATGCCAAATATTTTTGCTAGTGATTAATTAATGAGATACTCAGAGAAAACCAATTTTTATTCTTATAATCTCTTGAAATATTGAAAGGGAACACAAAATGTCCTATTAGGTTCTTTGCCATTTAAGTATCTCATGATATTAATGTTAATATTTCAGTCGTTTTTTAACCTCCCTAAAATGGACTCGATTTTGTTTTGGGATTACACACCACCTATAAAATAATAAAAACAGAAAATAATAAAAAACAGAAGATAGAAGCAAAGTCTACATAATCAGAATTAATATGTAGACTTTGATAGAAGTATTCAAAATAAATATTGAAAGTAGCAACAAAGTAAACTTGTAAAGTTTGCCGCACAATACCTTTTGAAGTAAAAAAATATTATTTGAACAATTTCTGAATATTCAGTAATAATTTTCTTTCAATTTCAAGTTTGAAAATACTTTGATATTTCAAATTTGACGTCTTGTGTATTGTTTTATTTTTGAATTGAGGGTTTTTTCTAAGAGCGGTTCTCTACGAGGTATACGAAGCGGTTATTTAACTTGGCTGTTGTCATTGGATAAAGATTTACAGTATTGGAATTACATTTGTTTCGTTACACATACTATTGCTGAGGGTCTACGTGCACTCATATTCTTTAGAATAAAGGTGATGCGTGTTTTGTTCGGTCACACATTTGAAAGAATGTTGTAAAAAAACAACATATATTATTTCTCATCTGGAGCTTTTTACTAAAAATGTTTCGTACCCACTAGCGTATTCAGAATATTAAACAGAATTATTCAAAACAGACAGAATTCAGAATATTAAAACCAAACTATTTATATAAGCTGAAAATGGATTTATAGATATTAAAAGAAGTTATTTATGCTTAGAAGTGCCTTTATGTACACGTTGTTTGAAAACACATTCTCGTTATTCTCTCAGAAAATTGTATACGATACAATTTGAGCTTACGATTGAGATTACGAATTTGAGTACCTATACGAGCTGAAAAAGTGGGCTAATTAAACATTTTCAGGACATTCTTGAAAGGAAATGTAACAACTCGGAAGTTGTTAGAGATATAAGGCAACTTAAAAGGGATATTTCGCAAAGAACCAGAGTTAGAAATGATCACGCCAATGAAGTGAACTACATCCATATTCCATATATATATTAAAACGCGTCGATTCTGTCTCGCTATAAATTCCGTCCGAATCCACAAAGTTTCAAAGCTATCTCCTCCAAGGAGCGATCGCACAACGATCCCCGCGGGCCACCGGAGGTCGCCCCCGGCCTTCCTCCAATGCGTAGGGGTATTTTCGTCCCATTTCCTACGCGTTTTCCCAATTTAAACGCCTTTTCAAAAAACCTCTGCCAAATTTTCGTCGATCGCCGTTCAGCGAGAAAGATACGGCTAACACCCGCGTTTGTCCTGGCACCTAATGGCCCCGTCACGCCTGCCGAAATCCCGACTTTTCCCGGGACTCCCTAGACCCTTTTTCTAATTTTACGGCTTCGAGAACCGCTTCACGTGAAAGTTCTGTCCTTTCTCTAATCCTTTGAGATTTTTTTTCGAGACCGTACGTCGAGTCCTCCTACATCTATTTCGTCTTCGAAAATCTCGAGTCGCGTGCGTCTCAATTTCTTTCTCATTTTATCTGCGGATGTGAGATTGCACTAACGGCACAAGCACCTCCCACGAAAACTGTCAAATTAATTAAACTTTAGATAGGTTATTTTCCTACGAGAACTATTACTAACGGAATCGATAGTACTGACTGCCAAAAACTTCTAATTACCAAAATACTGAAGCGAAATGCTTTTCCAATTATTAGAAAATCGATAAAAATTATTTTTTCAGATTGACAAGTACAGTTTACATACTTAAACGTGTCAGGGTGAACTTTTTGGCAACAGGAGCACAATGGGAAAGTCGTAGGATTCAAAACGTAATAATGCTGATTTCGCGAGTTCGAGTCACGCTGGAGGCACATTTTTTTTTACTTTTTAATTCCAATTATTTATTAATATTAGTGTTTAGTTATTCTGTTTCATTATCCGTAGCTTTAATTCTTTCTGCACGTAAAGTTTGGAATTAATTCGTTCAATTTGGCAGTCTGTTGAATTCATCATTTTAGCTTACAAAAGTAAATATCTACAATATTTTTGACCCATTGATAAAATTGATAAAAATGTTTACTGAAAAATAAATTCTACTTTCAGAACTTAAAAAATTAAGATGTTTTACCATCAAGAATAGATTACCCTTACAATCCATCAAAATATTAAGAAAAATATCTTTAATATAAATTCCTTAATAGATATACACATATAAATTTCTTTAATATGTGTTTTCTTAAAAATAATATTATTCTAGATGCTTTTGTCACCCAAAGGGTGACCCCCAGGCCGCAGGCCTGGACCCCGATAGTGCTAGAAATGGGAACGAAAATCGCGACAGCAATTTTCTCCCATTTCTAGTAGATATTTTAAATCTCAGAATCCTATTGTCCTATTGTCCTATTGAATCAGAGGAAATCCTCATTTCATTCGAAAAAGTATTAATGCCTAAGTAGTACGTACGATCCGCATTATACAATTCTTTTTTTAAAGTGTAATTATATACTGACATATTATTTAGGTATCCGCGATATCGAGATACGAAAAAATTAATAACATACTCATAAAACATGACCAAATAATAATTAAATAGTAAAATGATTTATTGAAATCGTAAATCATTATTATATAACTTTGACTCTTACTCACAACTTACAGTGGTGCAATACTGAATTTGAATAAGTACCTATAAGAAACTGAATGGTAAAATATGAATGGGCATCAACCAATCATTCGTGGACCTTTCAGAAAGAAGTAGCAAGCTAAATTAACATGCCTTGTACTATAATGTGCAATCATAGGGTATATTGACTGTTTTATAACATTTATCACGTCATTTATGAAATATTTAACACAATATTTTGCAATATGATTCTGTAGCTGAAGCTACCAATATGTATATAACTTTAACTTTATGTTTGGATTGGTGGTAGATTATGGTAGGTAATTGATAACAAAATAATACCAGGGAATAGATAGACTTACTGTCTTTATTGTAAGAAGGTGCATTTGTAACACACAAATCATAATAAATTGCTCAAAAAGTAAAGAATTTCTCAGGATTTATATTTCAATAGTATCTGCCTGTACTTTGGAAATGCATATAAATCGTTAAATTATAATATTACTTAATTTAGTCTTCGACAGTGACGCTTAGATTCAAAATATAAAAAATAAATATATGCCGTCCACGTTTTGGTCCTTAATGATTTTACCAATTTTCGCTCTAGCACAGATTATCAACCCTTACTAGATAACATGTTTCGATTTACCTAACAAATAAATATAACAATCCATTCTAATGTACTAAAGATAATTTAGTTTTCTATAAACTACTTCCCGGTTAGACTGAAAATTAAATATTATTATTACACTCAAAAACTACAAAGTAAATACGTATATTTTTATTGTTGCGACACAGATTAGACAAACTATGTAAACCACATAGGACCAGGATTAAATCCTCCAATTGTTAATCGATATCAATTGGATCACTTAAATCAGAATTTTGATTGCTTGTTTTAATTGGAATTTCGGCGTCCTCGCATCTGTCCTTATTTCGTTCATCTTGATGATTATCATTATCTTGATCGTGATTATTTGGGAAAGATCTACTACGCCTTCGTCTTTTTCTTCGCCTTTTCGTCTTTCTGGACCCCCTCCTGGATCGTCTTCTAGATCTTCGTTTAGGAGCCTGCCTTGCCAAGTGACAATAAGGAGATCTTTGACGATTGTTCATTGTTCTCCATACTTCTGCACCTCTTTTTGTCAACTCTGTCAGTTTCAAACCGCCATTGCATTTTCTATAATCCCGCAGAAAATTTAAAAATGGGTTCCTCGTCACTCTACCTGACTTAAAAGTGCGCGAGCTCTTTCTGACACTATGACTTCTAGATCGCCTCGACTTGCTCATTATGCCATGTGATTTAACTGAAATTTTAAAGACACTTTAAAACTAACCAATTTCTGCACCCACTGTCAAAGTTGAACTGCCAAACAAATAAACAAGAAACCGTTTCTCTGGAAATATAAAACATAGACAAATAGACAAATATGCAAGTCCAGTAGTTGATCTCAGGGGATATATTATATTATTGATTCATTATAGTCTTCTTTGGATTACACCATTTGTAAAATAATAAAAAACAGGAAACCAGAAGTATTAAACATTCAATCAAGGCAAACATCTAAAGTTTGCCCCCAAAAAAAACTATATTAAAATAAATATTTGATAAATGAACTAAATTTCATCAGTGGTTTTCAGTTTTATACAAAATTGTGTAATATTAAAAATGATATTTTGAATTACGTATTTATTATTTATCAATATTTTATCATACAAACGTTCTACTGATGACGAGTCGAGGATCGACTGGAAACCACTTTTTTTAGAAAAAAAGCTAGTTAAGTGTTTAATTTCTTTTAAATTTTATTATAATTATTATATTATGTTTTTAGGGAGAATTCAAAATATAATTTGTAATATTACACAATTTTATAAAATTATTTAAAACTTACTGAAAAAAAGTTCAAATATCCTTATTAAATGAATACTACTAGACTAGTAGCATTTGACAAATAAATTGTAACAGGAAAACTAAACTCATGTTAGATTAAATCCGAGTGGGGGGTATGATTCGCTAAGTGAATACATATTTTGCAACTTTGTACCATGATTTAGTGCCTACATACTTAATAAGTTTTTGTTTTTCTGATTAATTCTAAAAAGAGAGTTACACTTGCAAATTTAGATACTTTTTTGCAATATATGCACGTAGGTTTATAGTGATGATGAACATGGAAAATTAGACTTATATGAATATATTCGTTTGCTTTGGTGGTGCCTAAACATGACCCCTAGACAGAAGAAATAATAGTTCCACATCATGTAAGGCGAAAATAAAGACAAACATTTGAGTCGGCACTCTGACGGAGAATGTACACCATTTTAAATATTCCCAAGACAAGAATTGGGTTACTGCCGTAGTGCAGGCTGGCAACATCAATAGGCACATCTCGAAAATAGTTTGTTGTGACAATTAAAGCAACTTGTCTATATATGACACTACAGGACAGACATGCATAAAAGTGAGTAAGTATGTAATAAAAATTGCAACTGCTCCATGACTTGAACTTTGCCTACCCATCGACAGTCAGTATTCTGTTTGCCTACAAACACAATACTTACTAAATTCCCGTAACAGAAAAAATTGGAACATGAACACTTAAACTTAGTAAGTTAAAGCAGGTAATTGAGCGGAAAAAGATGTTTCCCAAATATCTCATTCAGAAGCTACTAACAATAAGTTAAGGACTATACACATAAAAATTTAATTTAAAATAACTTGTCAAAATTTTCATGAAAACTGGACAATTTCGAGACATGTTGAATTTCGAAGAACATTTATATTAGTTAATAAAGAGAAATAAAGTGAAAAAGAAGATGTGAAAAGAGTGAAGAGAAATTAAAGTTAATAATAATTTTGATAACAGATTTCTGCAACTTGTTGGTAACAGTAACCGATCGATTGGCATCACAGCACTTGCAAAAAGTTAATAGTTCATTTTGCTTGCCACTTGATCATCAAGTAATGCTATCAAGCATCAAGTGTAGGTAGCTAGCTGAGTGCAGGCCCTGCTTAGAGTCTACAAAATTTGACTATGGTCATTCTAAAACGTTCTATTTTCCACAATCTATGTTTCCTTTTACAATTTCAATTTTTATTATATTATTACTTTACCAAAACTATGAATTTGATTCTTGATTTTGACGAAAATATTCTCAGCAATTTTGACCGACATCCAGTTCCAACCACATCCACTGGTTTATGTTTATTATAATAATTATGGTTTATTATCTGAAAATATGTACTAAAGCTTAGTAAATCAGGAATTCGTGCTATAATATTTACAAAACCTTACTTCATTTTAAGTTTCCTTTGATTCAACAGCACTACACAGGATCATGAAAATATTACTTAGTGAAAGGC
This sequence comes from Pogonocherus hispidulus, assembly GCA_963924545.1. Classification (NCBI taxonomy): domain Eukaryota; kingdom Metazoa; phylum Arthropoda; class Insecta; order Coleoptera; family Cerambycidae; genus Pogonocherus; species Pogonocherus hispidulus. The sequence continues at coordinate 32,678,625 of OZ004698.1, forward strand.
GAAGTTCTATTAAAGGCTATTTTAGTTTACAAAAAGAGTAATATATATTTGAAAGTAGCCAAAGAAATACATAATATATTATTATGAAGTTTAAACTGACACTGACATATTGAATTAGGTATGTTCAGCTGTGTTCAATAGTTGTAAACAAGTGTTCTAATACGTTGTCAATGCAACTGAGAAAAAATCTTCTCAGACTGCCAAGCAGCTCTTAAAACTCTGTGTTCCTACTGTTGTAACTAAAAAATTAAGGCGCTCATTTGAACATAAAAAACCGTGCTCTATCCTCGAGTACTGCCAAAGTAACTCTCTTGATCTGGGCTGAGGGGAAAAATCTCCATTACTGGTAAGAACTATCAAAAGTAGGCGTTCATAATAAACCCGTCAAAAACAGCAACTAAAAAACTTAAACAAGAGTTAAACAGCTTGCACCTGCGAACTTTAATTGATCAGTATTCTGCACACTGCCGTTTAAAATATCATCTGCACAAATTCGGCCGAGCGGAAGATTCTGATTTCCGTTTGTGTTTAGAAGATGATGGAAAGGCAGAACATATTTTATGTATCTGCCCCGCTGGGGAAAGAATTAGATACTCAATATTTGGACAGGACAACTTCTGCGAGAGGATCTGAATAAGTTCTCATCCAATAAGGTGATCAGCTTCATTAAGAGGCTGGACCTGTTTGGTGAAATATAATGAGATGTAAGCCACAATAGACAACATAGTCGCGGACATCAAATCTAAATTTGTAATGAATCACATATTTAATTAATAACCAATCAAACTAAACCATCAATCAACACAATGACATGATTTCGGTGACCGGTGATTTTTGAACTTTTGTACCATGTTAATTAAATACTATGGGCAGACGGGCTTGTGTCATAAAAATGTTATTTCTCATGATCAGCGAGATGCACTAATACAGTTTTTGGTTTTTGTCTTATTTTACTACTCGCAGAAAAATATGACAAATGATACACTTATTAGAGCAACAAGGAGTAGTTGAGAAAACGTTATTGTATTGTATTTCACAGCGCGTTTTCATTTCTGTCAACAGATTTTCTAACATTATTTACGGATATCTTCAGTTATAATTTTTCCAGCGCATGTTACCAGCGCAAACTAGTAAATTTTAAAAAGCACTGCGATGTTTGGAATTAAGACAGTGCATTTAGTTGCATTCATTAGAATTGTCGTTAATAACATCAACAAATGGATTTCTTTAAATTACTCAACATTTTTAATGCTAGTTTTATTCTACAAAGTTTTGTGGGTCAGAGCAAAAAAATCAAGTTAAAAACTGCAGAGATGTTGGAGATAGTTGAGAATTAAATGTTTTTCTTTTAATTAAGTGTAATGGATATGAAGACAACTATCTTAGGCCACGATCTTCATTCAAATGAGGAAGTATGAATTCAAGATAAAAGTGTACGTAGTAATTCAATAAGCTCGTAATTAAATTTGTAACTTTCATATTAGGAGGAAGTTGTAAGAAAATTTATACTTAACTTTTTCATGTTGAAGATCCCCATTTGCTTTTCGATGTATAGGTATGAAGAATATATGTTACATTGTACAATTCAAATAGTATTCGAGTGCACTTTTATACAGCTTCCATCCCTAGATAGCGAATGACGCGCAAATTTTTTTATGTTTATAGCTTATTGTAAATGGCTTATTGTTCTAGCATAATTAAAAATCATAGGGGCTAGTTGCTTGTAGCTTGAGCCGACACGGAATTGATTATAAAGGAGTTTTCTAGATAGAATAGCTACCTACTTATACAGTTTATCCATTGAAATTAATATCAAATGAAAACAGCATATGGCTTCTCAAGCGGCACCATGCGAATAGCATTAGATCGCCACAAAATACGTCAAATGGAGGTAAGCAGTGTGTGTTGGTGTAGGCACAGCTTATTCATTATCATTACATAAGCTGTGGTGTAGATACAACATTTTTATTGGAATGAACCTTTTATCACAGTATAATGCTAAAGAAAGCATTATACTGTGGTTTTATTGTAAAAAAGGTAAAAACTGTGTAGGATTTTTTTTTTATTTTCTTGGGTTCCTGATTGTAGAATTCAACGTAAATTAACTAGAGACATTGTTATTTACATTTATTTCCGAAGTGTCCACATAAATTAGAATTATCTATGTTATTGTTGTTAGGATAAGGTTTGTTTGTTTATACATTTTTCCCATTTAATTTTTATGGTTATTTAAAAATTATAAACGGATGTGCGGGTCACGTTATAATATCTAATTAAATATTTTAAAGGTACTTTTTGGTTCTCTATAGATACTGTTTGCGTCATTTTATTACCTATACCTACATGCCGCAAAAATATTTTAATCTACTTTTACTTTCTTTTTCATTCACAATTTTTTTTATACTTATTTATACATGAATTTAGTGTTAAGAAGGTTATCTCTCTAATTAAAAATATACATAGGTATTTGCTGCACCAAATTTGTTATAGACTAAGAGCTGGCGGCCGCGGAGATTCTACGACATTACCTCCGGCTAGAATTTTGTGAAGTGGTTGGAGGGATCATGAGGAAGTGCCATCTGCAAGGATTTTGCTCAAAACCCTTGCAAAGGACACGTCAGATGACTCAAAAATGAAAAAATCCTTGCTAAAAAATTATCATACCTCTGGCTGAAGATTTGCACATTACTTCACTTACCCACTTCACTTCAAGTACCCGTTCTTTACCTTGCATAAAGCTAAAGAGCCAGATGGCTCCTTTATAAGTACATCCCCGGCTACACAGCCACTCCTGACCTACCGCAAAGCACCACCCAGCACGAGAGTAGCAGTTGCCGCCCCCACCCGAGACAGACTACCCCCGGTGGGTTAGCCATGCAGGCGAAGAAAGAAGACAAGACAGAAGAGCGTCAGAAGATCCTACGCAGCCTGTAGGGTAGAGCCAGCACAAGAGGAGACACCACTAATCGCCTACACCTATCATTTTTTGTAATCGGGGTTGGTGAAGGATGGGGTTCACCTCTACGAGGTAATCCAGGCCTACAGCGATAGGGGGGTAAAGAGCGATAATTCCCGTTCATAACGGATAATTTGATAAGCAGAACAAACCTACTTAAGCCGGCTACACACGGTCCGGCAGGCCTGTCAGTTCGAACTGAACAGTCCGCCTGAAGCCCGGTTGACTGAACGTGTGTATATTCCGGTCGATCTGCGAGTTAAGACTGTTCAAACTCGGAGAAAAATCAAAAATATGTTCGTTCATTCGGCCGGCCTGACGTAATCAAAGGCAAGTCTGAACGTGTGTATGGCACGGTCGCCTGTCGGGTCGTCGGGCTATCAGTTCAGACAGTTCAGTATTAGTAGTAAGTTCGTACACCATGTCGCGCGAAATAGAAAACAGAGATATCTGTGACCGATGATAAAAACTGCAGATACGTATCTTTATCCATACGTAAATAATTGTGCCAATACTTTGGAGCCAACTTCAATTCATTCAGCAAATTAAATCCGCGCCTTTTTTTTAACCAATTTTTACACCATACTGTACGTTTCATTTTACTTAAAGCGATTACTAAACTGAAAAGTGCTAACGCCTCGTCGTCAGTAGAGGCCATGATGATTGAGACTGAAAAATATTTCAGATTCGCCTGAACGTTTGGAGGGTCGTCAGTCCATCTGGCGACCGGCCTTCAGGCGGACTGTTCAGTTCGAATTGACAGACCTGCCGGACCGTGTGTAGCCGGGTTTACTTTCCCACAGCAGGTTCTATACCAGCCGCAATTTTTTTACGTCATCGAATAAAAAAGTAATGTTTTACAAGAACCCGATTTAAATCAAATAAATGTAATACTGTTATTACACAATTACTATTGTCTTTGTAGGTAACTTGTTATTAAAACACGGTGGTAGTGTTACGAAAAATCATTTATAACTACAAAATAAATATAAACAGTTTGAAGCTAGTATTTACATAGTAAGTCTTTTAACTGCACAGCACTGAGTTGTAAAAAATCAAGAGAATATGGCATTGCACATCTCATTGTTCTTTTTATTGAGAGAATATGTCCTTCCAGGTACTGAGTATGTCTTGTATTTTGATATTCTTAGTTTATGTTTACTGCCTGGTATGCGTTCTATTTTAAATATGTTGTGCCTAGAAATAATCATGATTGTATTAATTACAATAGTTTCTATAAATTTGTTTTATACATACTTTAATATTGAATCCGGCTGGTTAAGTCTCATACAGAGGAAAACATTAGATGAGAAATCGATATCTGTTTGAAGATTCAGTTTTGGTTCTATAGATGCATTAAATTCTATCTGAGATTTTACAAAAGATGTATCAATCTTAATTGAACCAATTACCACTATTCCAGCCCTAAAAAATAACCAGACCAAATGTAGATGTAGACAACATGGTTTCATAATATTATTAACTTTAGTTCAGTATTTGTCAATCATCAAAATGATTACCAGCAAAGTTCCGCGCATTTATCAGTTTTCTAACAATTTTAAATTTATGTTTCTAAAAATATTCTTAATAATATTCATATAACCATATAATCTAATTATATTATAGACAAATCAAATGTCTTCATGAAATTGTGTTCACCTATGCTCTACTATTGGTGACAAATTGTGAATAAGTTTTATGCAGTTTTATGCTAATTTGATACCTACTTTAATAAAATAGCTAACAAACAAATCATTTACTATAATTATAAAATCTTTTATATTAACACTGAATTCCTGATTCCTGTATATTTCATATAACAAAAGCTGCCCCTAAGAAATATTTTTCCTTTAGTTTCTTAACAACTCACACCGTTTCAGAATTTGTTTCATATACCTGCATGAAGCATGCACCAAAGTTTAAATATATACTTACGATTTCTCTACCAATGATACAGCATTTCTATTCCACAAAGATATTTCTATTTTTCCTGAAAGATCGAAAGAAGTAGCTCCTTTTAAATTAAATTCAGCTACAAATCCTGAACCTAGTCGAAGATACTCCAGATGATCATGTAAAAGTGCTAAGACCTATAAAATAATTTGGTTATATAAAAAAACTTTTAGTTGTACCTAATGAGTTCCAAAAAACTACTGCATAGTATATAGTGAGTTCTAAAAATATGTATAAATATTGTTTTTAATTCTATCTATAATCAATATCCATCCACAACGAATTTACTCACATACAGTATTGTGTTGTTCATACCTGAAAAGCAGTAGTTTTCTCAGATCCTGTTCCGGACCATACGTGGCCCATAAGTTCACCTTGTCCTTCAAAGAACACAAAAGGTCTGATCTGAGTGCCTAAAACAGTTAACTCCATTCCTGCTGTAGTGGGTTCCTCATCTTCTTCTTCGTCCGTTTCAGTATCACTTGATATGAAACTGTTTAATCCTCCCGAAAATATTCCCAGCTAAAGACAAACCACACAGTTATTAACATGTTCCCTCAAGGAACAAAACTAAATCAAAGAGTTGTAATGGTACTGGTAATTTATTTGTTTTTAAATGTTTTCAACGTATCTACTTATAAAATATAAAGCAGATTCAATATAATACTTTAGTATCTTTAAAATTGCTATTATTTTTTAATGCTATGCAATGCTGTGCAGTGAATTGGATTATCTTCAAAATTTAACTTCTAGTGGAATGCTTTCCTATGACCAGTCTATTTGAATCTCACTGCATGTAGTGTAATTAATAATTAGGTACACTTACACTAAATAATTCCCTGTAGATACCATTCTTATCCAATACAATATTGACTATGCCTCTTTTTACTATACCAGTTTTCATTTCTTGTACTGAAACTAGGCTTCCGTTACTTGAGGAACTTCTCAAAAAGTTCCTTGTTAAAGCAGTTGATAAACCCCTCGGTGAAAGTCCAGAATAATTGTTAATTTTGTCGTTCTTCTTAATTATTTTTTGAATACGTTCATTGAAATAAGGATTCTCGTCGGCTATCATTTTTATCCTTTGGAAAACGTACTGTTTAATTTCATAATTAGGGTCACTGGATAAGAGGAAATTTAACAAATTTTCTAAAAGTTCATCACTTGGATGTGATTCTATTAAAATATCAGCTGCTAGTGTTCTTGAACTGGAATCATATTTTCTGTCCAACTGGAATAAAGCTTTTTCCGCGGCTTTTCGCACATCTTCGTTCCATAACTTGGGATCAAAAGATTTTAGTGCTTTAAAGGATAGTACGCCTTCCTTCAATGTACCATTTTTAATGTATTTTAAAAGGAATGATATGGAAGATTCTGACTGCAGGTTCTTCAAAGCACGGAAAAATACATATCGCGCTGCGTCTTTAGCATATTCGAGATTATTTATGATTAGTTGTTCGACCTCTTGTATCAGCTGAAATTAATAAACATAATTAGTGCATATATTTAATACCTACTTTTCTATTTATTCGTTAATATAATAATATATAGTATACATAGTATGCATAAAAAGAAAAAAAAAATAAAATTAGCTATTTAACACCTGAATAAATTAAAAAATGAAATAAAAACCATTTTCTAACGTAAATAAGTCAATGTTTATTTTTATTTTAAATTTATTTTACATATTCAAAAAGTTTTAGATCAATCTGGAAAAATGTAAAAATGAATAGTTCATTTAGTACAATAAAACAAGTATTTATTATATAATTGTTACTAATAAATAACTGCCGTGTACGTCCACGTGAACAGATAAGTCTAGTGTCGCCCAACATGCGTTTGAGAACAACCATAAAATATATAGTAGCAATTTAAGACTAATTAGGAACGTAAAAAATTCCAGACAGCTGGATGCTTTTGAGGGTTTGGAAATTGATAAATGTAAAAATAGTATGAATGGTGACAGAGGGCAAATCCCATATAGCCCGCTTTATTGGTTAGTAAATCAGTTCACTGATCAGTCGCGGCGGTTCATTGATCAGTCGCGGCGGTTCACTGATCACTCGCGGGGGTTGACTGATCACTCGCGGGGGTTCATTGATCAGTCGCGATGGTTCACTGAGCTATCGCGACGGTTGACTGAACCGTAGAAATAGTTTAAGTATAAATAGGATACAATGGTCGCATAGGTTTAGTTTGAATCATCCCCAGATGATGCCAACGTGGTTGACGAAACGCGCAGTTTAAGTGCTTTGGTGTTATGTGGAAAACTACATATATATATATCAAGAAATATACATGGATGAAATTTACAGACAATTTCAATATTTTATAAAAAATCTAACAAATTGTAAAAAAAAGAGTTTTATTAGTCAATCTGGTAACCTATTAGATGTTATGAAGTTTTGATGATTTAAATTAGTACCTATTTTGTAAAACTGTTGAGATGTTGAATATATTTGATGTTTGATGAAAATATAGTAATAACCCAACACCATACATCAACTTTGACATACGAGTATGGCAAAGTTGATGTATGGTTTGAGATACGAGTAACATGTAAAAAATCAATGAACTTACTTTAAGGTGAGTATTTTTGTGAAATTTTACCAACTTTTGTGTCATGGAGGCTATAGTCAAAATTAGGGTCTCCTTGACTTTTTCGGGGATAGTAATAAGTTTTGTATGTTTTTTTATTAAATCTTCTATGAGATCTGGATTTGGATGAGATGAAAAAGACAGCGCCCAAAGGTACCGTTCGCTTAGATCTACTTGTTCTTCATTATCAAAATGAAGTTTCTTCATGACAGCTTCATAAGATTCTTTGGTTTGTATATAACCTAGGATATCGTAAAGTTGAGGCCTAAAAAAATAAATAGTAAATTGTACCTATCTGTTTGGCCTTATAAATTAAGGAATATAAAATTTTCTGGGAATTAGTAAATTTTATAACGAAGTAAAAGTTAATTACATACCAGAAAACACGATGTTCCCTAGATTTTGCGTTATAATCACCTTGTATATTTTTTTAAGGTTTAACTAAAATGAAGATATTGATATACTGTCAACCAAATTTGGAATGTGTCTATCAAACCAAGAATAACATTTAGGGACACCAAAAAGAATCACAGTTTCTTCCGAAGTGGGAGAATTCCCGAAGGGCCGGTAGCCTTTGGGGCCGGGCCGGTCCGACTCACTGCGATTGGCGATTCAAATTATTAAATTAGTCCCGGAAAAGCATAAAAATGGTAGTCAAGTATCGCTAAAAAACAAAAAGACCGACGACGAAGCGCGAGGCGGACACCTTTATTCTGTTTAGGTACATATTTTTGGTTATATTACCTATATTTTGGATTTTGTTTAGTTTTTTAGTGAAATAGAGTTTGTTACCTGAACTAAAGTTAGTTTTAGATTTTTTAATTTTTTTACAAATGTTTTACCAAAGAACTAGCTGTGGATTATTTTGTTTGTGATATTTTAATCATGGTTTGATGTTACATTTTTGAGTTTGTAGTTTTTTAAGAAAGTTTGTTTTGTTGCAATATAATAATCTAGTTCATTCAATAACATATTTTTTATTTTTGAAAAAATATAATTTTTTTTTTATATTTGTAACTATTTGAGGTTGTATTTTTAGATTCAAAGTATGTATATTGAAACAAAAACATTTTTGCTATTAGGTATAGGAAAACGGGGCCGAGCCGGTAAGTACCGATTTTCCCGGGCCGGTTTACCCTACCCCATCCTCCCCTGACTCCAGCTTTTTAAATTTAAACGAAACAACCTGTATATTTCCAAATATTTGAAAACAATTATTTAACAATTATTTAATTATTTAATTTAACTATTTTCACCTTTTTTAATTTCATCTAGAAGGAAATCTTCATGGAAATGTCTTGTTAACAATATAAATATCAGAAAATTATTATTTCTGCCCAACCTCAACATTATTCTACCTACTATCAGCAAAAAAGTGTTTTTTTAATAATATCCACATTATTTATAAAGGGTCCATTTTTAAGGAAGGATGAAATTTACAGGCCTAATAATACAAAACAGCCAGGAATATTAATCTGTAATACGTTTTTTTGAAATCCTGAAAAATGACCAAGTTACTTTTTTATTTTTGTTGTTCTTTTGTCATTTCATCCCGGCGCCGCTGGATAGCATCTCAGCCCAATATTGCGCCTTGGCACTGCTTTTTATTTGAATTTCGATATTTGGCAACATGCACAGTTGCTCGAGGATTTCCTTCAGGAAAACAAATTTCCACACTACACTTGAAATATTGCTTTTTGGAGCCATACTTTTGCAGCATAATTGTAGAGAGAAAACGTGTTAAAATCAGAATTTACACTTTGCCGTGGAGGAGTACCCAAATTAACAGAAGAAAAAAATTGAAAATAATTATTTTTCAGAACGAAATGTTGGAAAAACTTAGGATATGTGTTCCTGGTAGTTCAAAAATATCACTTCTATGATATATGACCCAAACTTAAAATTTGTTATGGCTGAATTCTCAGAGGAATAAGTATTTCTCTGAGGCTGAATTCATATAAAAATCTAGCTTTTGTAACAAACTATTTTAATAAAATACATTTGAAAGTTCTTAATCAGTATTGATAAGTGGGTTTTAATAACTAACATATTTATATAAATCATAAAAATACAAAATGTATAAACCCTATAGAAATGTGTTAACTATTTTCCATACCCAATACTAGTGTAATAGTGTAATAATCAAAATAATGTTACGGAAGCTCACCTACCTTGCTAGTGAATCTGCCTGTTTTGTTAATTCATTTCTTATCGTTTATAAATTAATATTTGTAAAATCTTTAGGTTGACGATTCTAATCTAGAATTTTCATTTAAGTCATAGAATCGTTCCATTATGTTCCGGAATCCAAAAAGAAGCTCCCGAATATTCCAGAAACTTGAAAAATATATAAATACTCGTGATTTCAAGAGGACGGGGAGTTTTTAGTCGAAAGCGTGAGCGCGTTAAACTGAAACGTCAAACTAAGGAATTTGTGTTGACAGTTGTGAAAAATAGTTGAAGTTTGTATCTAGTGACAATAAAGATTTGTGTTGTTTTGTCGAACAAGCTGATTTAATCTGTTTGGAGGTTAGACAAACGTTACATTTGGTGTCAGAAGTGCGACGTTCCACGACGTGAAACGTTCGAAGATTAAAAAAAAAAAAGGGATCAAATAGTAAGTGTATGCCAGTTACCAGATCGAAATCGATAAAAATGGATGAGACCTTGAAACAATTAATGGAAATGATGAAGGAAATCAAGAATGAAGTGAAGAACAGCCAAGAAGAACTGAAGAACAATCAAGATGAATTAAAAAGTGAAATGAAGAATAACCAAGAAGAACTGAAGAACAGCCAAGAAGAACTGAAGAACAGTCAAGAAGAACTAAAGAACAGTTTAGAAGAAAGTGATAAAAAGTTAGAAGAGCTAATGAAAGAAAAATTCAAAGATTTTGAAACTGTAGAAGAAGAAATAAATCAATTGAGGAATAGTATGCAAGTCCAAATTGTAAAAGAAAGTGTGAGTACGCCGAGGTGTGAAGTCGAAGAGAGAGTTAACGAAATGCAGAAAATCAACAGTACGTTGAAGTGTGAAGTCGAAGAGATGCAGAAAGAAGTTAACCGAAAATTCACACAGCTGTCCACGACAGGAGTTATTAAAGTTGAAGATAATTCTGCATCTTCGAGGGTCAAGCCACCAACATTTGATGGAAAGGTACCATGGAGCACATACTTAAAGCAATTTGATGCGGCTGCCATGGCAAATAACTGGTCCGAAGGTGAAAAGGCGATATCGTTAACTGTAGCTCTAAGAGGTGAGGCTATGGAAATCTTAAGAACGATGCCTGAGCAGAACAAAACCGATTATGAAATGCTGAAAAGTGCTCTCGAAATGAGATATGGTGAAGCTCACATGCAACATGTTTACCAGGTTCAATTAAAGGGTAGAAGACAACGATTCGAAGAAAATATTCAGCAATATGAGGCCGATATAGCCCGGATGGTGAAGCTAGCTTACCCCACTGCCCCTGTAGAGTTCCAAGAGCAATTAGCTGTAAGTAGCTTCATAGATGGACTGCGAGACCCTGAAATCAGTCAGGCGTTGAGGTTAGCCAGAAACAAAACCATTTCCGAAGCTTTGGCGCAGGCGTTAGAAATTGAAGCTGCTCAACAAGCATCCAGACGGGGTCAAGGCAGAGCAAGGCTAATTAAATATCAGCCAGCCGACTATCGAAGTAATGACAAAAATGTGGAGGTATTGCTGAAAAATTTTCAGGATTTATTTAACAATTTCCAAACCGAACGGAATCATACCGACTCTGCTACATTTAGCAGACGTAGACCCATACGATGCTGGAATTGCGGGGACGAAGGGCATGTCAGGAATCGATGCCCTAAAAACACATCGGAACAGGACCAGGGAAACGCCAACTAGCCAGCTTTGAGGGGCGAAAGCTGGTGAGGTGCTACCAAGCCCCACCAACCATGAAGATCAAGGTTACCCGGCTGCACCACAACGGCAACCGCTTGGTAGTACCAGGGCGAATATGCGGCCGGGAATGCGAAATGGTCTTTGATACTGGCTCAAGTCACACCATCGTAAGGCCAAACATCGTAGCCCATTGTAGAATTCAGAAGCCAGACAGAAACTTCATTTTGGAAACAGCAAATGGGGAAGTCATACCAGTAAAAGGCATCCATGTGGCAAACATCTGTTTAGGAACAAATACATTCCAACAAGACATCCTTGTAGCCGACATCACCGATGACGTCATTCTTGGTCTGAATATCATGACTGAGCATAATTTTATCCTGGATCTTCCTCAGAGACTACTAAAGACCAAAGGTGAAGAAATTTTAATGCATCATCCTGAAGTGAGAAATCTACCGATTAAAACCGTTAAAGCATTAGAAGACATTATTCTACCCGCGGCATCAGAAGTAACTATTGAGGCAATTTGTAACAGTTCGGCAGCTTTTGAAGAAACAGTAATTGTGGAACCAGAACCGGAGAGCAATCTTTCCAAAAGAGGAATTTTACTAGGAAAGACTCTAACACAAAAGAAGAACGACTCAGTGTTGGTGAGAATGTTAAATCTGAAAGACTACCCACAAGAAGTGAAGAAAGGAGAATCCTTGGGAGTTTGTCAGATAGTCGATGTGGTTTTAAAGAATGTAGAATCATCAACAGCACGCTGTGATCCTCGAGTACTGCCGGAAATTCTGCAAAACCTTGTTAACCGATCCACGTCATCATTGCCATCGGAGGACGTTCATAAAGTAGAAGAATTATTAAGACAGTACCAAGATGTATTCTCACTAACTGAGAAAGATGTAGGAAGAACTGACCTAGTTCAACACCGCATAAATACCAGCGGCACCGCTCCAATTAAGCAAGCTCCACGAAGAATTCCATTGGCCAAACAGGAAGAAGTATCGAAATTGTTAAGCGAGATGCAACAACAGGGAGTCATTGAACCATCGCAAAGTCCATGGACCTCTCCAGTAGTTTTAGTGAAGAAGAAAGACGGCTCTACTAGATTTTGTGTTGACTACCGAAGATTAAATGATGTCACCAAGAAGGACAGTTATCCGTTGCCAAGAATAGACGACACTCTGGACACACTATCTGGATCTCAATGGTTTTCTACTTTAGACCTGAAAAGTGGCTACTGGCAAGGCCAACTTCATACGGACGACAAAGAAAAGACAGCTTTTTCCATTGGGACAGGTTTGTGGCAATTCAACGTTATGCTGTTTGGGCTTTGTAACGCGCCAGCCACGTTTGAAAGACTGATGGAAACAATTCTCCGTGGAATGACGTGGAAAACCTGTCTAGTCTATCTTGACGATGTGATAATACTTGGCAAAAACTTTGAAGATCATTTAAAGAATGTACAGGACGTCTTGCAAAAGTTAAGAGAAGCCCAACTGAAGCTAAGTCCCAAGAAATGCATGCTCTTCCAAAAAGAAGTCAGGTATTTAGGACACATTATTTCTACAGATGGAGTCAAGACTGATCCGGAGAAAACTGAAACCATTTGGAAATGGCCAGTGCCGAGAAACAAACATGAATTAAGGAGTTTTCTGGGACGTTGCTAAACTATCGGAAGTTTGTGAAAAATTTTGCCGATATCGCCAAACCTCTGCATCGACTTACCGAAAATAGCCAACCATTTATGTGGACGGAACAGTGTCAGGAAGCTTTTCAGAAGCTTAAAGGCGCCCTGTGTTCTCCCCCAATCCTGTCATATCCAATTCCTGGAAAGAAGTTCATCGTAGACACTGACGCCAGCAATACTGGAATTGGAGGGGTACTATCGCAAGTAGAGGAAGGACAAGAGAAAGTGATTGCCTACTTTAGCAAAGTCCTTTCCAAGCAAGAAAGGAACTACTGTGTGACTAGGAGAGAGTTACTTGCCATTGTCAAAACAGTGGAGCATTTTCACAAGTATCTCTATGGTCAGCCGTTCATTTTGAGAACCGAACATGCTTCATTGAAGTGGCTCCTGCAATTCAATAACCCGGAAGGCCAAGTGGCAAGATGGCTTCAACGTTTGCAAGAGTACGACTTCAAAATTGAACACCGAAGAGGACAGAGCCATCGCAACGCTGACGCTTTATCCAGAAGGCCATGCCTTCCTGATTGTAGATATTGCTTGCGACAGGAAGCAAGGGAACAGGACGATTTTCATTGCCGAAGAATTAGCATCCAAGGCCCAGAACATTGGGATAGTAGAAGCCTTGCTAAAGAACAGAGTGAAGATCCAGAGTTTGGCCCAATTTTCCAATGGAAAATAAATAAAATGGATAGACCTGATTGGCAGGATATTTCCAATAAATCTCCATTTCTGAAAAGTTACTGGGCATTATGGGACTCCCTAGTTGTAGAAAATGGCCTACTAAAAAGAGTATGGGACAGTCTGGACGGCAAAGAAAGGAACTACCAGACTGTATTACCCAGGACAAGGGTTCCAGAAGTTCTCCAAGCGGTTCATAGTGGCGTTGGTGGTGGACATTTTGGAATCAATAAGACTTTGAACAAAGTCAGAGAGCGATTCTACTGGCTTGGGAGTCGTTCCGATGTGGAAGAATGGTGCCGGCGTTGTGAAATCTGCGCCTCTAGTAAGGGACCAATGACTCGAAGTCGCGCGCCAGATGAAGCAGTAAAATGTCGGTGCTCCATTTGAAAGAATAGCTATTGACATAGCTGGCCCATTTCCTCGAAGTGACTCTGGCAATCGTTATATCTTGTTAGCTATGGACTACTTCAGCAAGTGGCCAGAAATATATCCTATACCTAATCAGGAAGCAGTCACCGTAGCAGAGGTCCTATTTGAAAACTGGATATGCCGTTATGGAGTTCCGAGGGAAATCCATTCTGACCAAGGACGGAACTTCGAATCTGAGGTATTTCAGAATGTTTGCCAACTACTAGGTATCTCGAAAACTAGAACAACACCTCTTCATCCACAATCAGATGGAATGGTCGAGAGATTCAATCGAACCATTGAAAATTTCCTGAAAACTGCCGTTAATGAAAAGCAGACCAACTGGGACACCTGTCTTCCTCCATTTCTCTTAGCATATAGAGGAGCAGTTCACGAAACCACTGGTAAAACACCAGCCAGTGTGATTTTTGGCAACGAATTACGTCTACCGATAGACCTCATTGCAAATAGACCAGAACATCAGGAAAGTATCAGTGACTATCTCCGCCACCTGAAAGATCGAATAAAGTTGGTACATGAGGAGGTACGAGAAAAGCAGAGAATAGAAAGTGACAGAATGAAGACCCGTTACGACTTACGTGCCAACAGTAGTGGGTTTCACGAAAATGATAAAGTTTGGCTGTACAACCCAAAGAGGACTAGGGGCAAATCACCTAAATTACAGAGATCTTGGGACGGCCCTTATTCGATTGTGACCAGGTTAAACGATGTCGTGTATAGGATCCAAAGAAATCCTCAATCCAAAATGAAGATTGTTCACATAGATCGACTGACGCCTTATCAAGAACACCATGCGGACAATGGAGTAACCTGATCGAGACGATCAGTTCTGAGAGGGGAGCAGTGTTACGGAAGCTCACCTACCTTGCTAGTGAATCTGCCTGTTTTGTTAATTCATTTCTTATCGTTTATAAATTAATATTTGTAAAATCTTTGGGTTGACGTTTCTAATCTATAAATTTCATTTAAGTCATAGAATCGTTCCATTATGTTTCGGAATCCAAAAAGAAGCTCCCGAATATTCCAGAAGCTTGAAAAAATATATAAATACTCGTGATTTCAAGAGGACGGGGAGTTTTTAGTCTAAAGCGTGAGCGCGTTAAACTGAAACGGCAAACTAAGGAATTTGTGTTGACAGTTGTGAAAAATAGTTGAAGTTTGTATCTAGTGACAATAAAGATTTGTGTTGTTTTGTCGAACAAGCTGATTTAATCTGTTTGGAGGTTAGACAAACGTTACAATACTATCAATATAGTACTTACAAAATCTGTTTGTTTTTATTTGATTCCAACGTCTTCAATATGTCTTCTTTGGTAGTACTTCGGCCAGTGTTAACTAACGAAATAAAAGCTTTGGAAGGTTTCAAATATCCTAAATTTTTGGATTTTAAATAGTCTCTTAAATTATCAACTTGTTTGGAAAAACTAATAATATCCTCTGAAGCTATAGATTCTCGTTCAGTCATTAAAGATTCTTGAGTGTATATTACCCCATCAGACATGCTTATTTTCTCTATAACTGTATCAATGCCATCTCCTGCTACAGTCTGAGTTGGCTCACTTTTAACTAAATCTAAAGTTTGTACAGCTTCTACATAATTGCCGAGCTCTTCTTTAGCCGCCAAATACAGTTCGTGTGTTTCTTTCGCTTTGATAAACTTCAGGTAAGAATTGGGGCCATCAAGTTCATATTCTATTTGCCGTGAAGAATTAACTTTGGTACCCAATATTTCATCTGGATTTCTAATATAAGGGAAATCTTCAGATAAGCAATCCGTTTTACTTTTTATAATCCTAGTTGGAGATAAAGAACTGTAAGTAACTGTACACCGACCAGAGGCATCTGTTTCAGAGAACTCTCCATCAAAAATTTGGACCTGAAAAGATTAAGCATAATTTGTAAATCATATTCCAAAAAACACATATGTAATTAAATGTTATATCTCAAAAAAAAGATTACAAAGAATCTCATTTACTGCGGAAGATGTCAGTAGCTGACTTCGCACTTAATGGTGTGTTATGAATTATACAATTTACAGTATTCAATAGAAGTGACAAGCAATAAATACTCCAAATCGTAAGGAATTGTATAGCACGTTTTTGATAGCTCATTTTAAAAGAAATTTAGCGGAAAAAGGATAAAATACACATAATGTTACTCCTCTCTATGACTTAGAGAACCATACACATTTTTAGTTAAAGGATTCTTGAGATACGATGGTTTCTAATGTTGGGTTGAGAAAGGTAGAGCATTTTTTGCACTATTGTGCAATTGATTGCACTATTTACTGATCTGTTTAATATCTTAATACGTGTATGTTGCCACCACACTTCGTATTTAGGAATACCAAATCGATATACACCGGGAATTCACGGGAAAAGATCGGATGGGTTTATTTCTGGTGCCTTTAAGATTGTAGACTTAAATTTTTACGACACCCTGTATTTTCTTGAGTAGATGGGAGAGCTCCCTTATCTATATACCCTTGTCCCCTGTGTAAAATAAGTAGTAGGTTGCAAGCGGTTCTATAGATACACTTTAAACAACAAATAGAAAATGAATAACAAATACTACATAATAACATCAAGCACATCTACGAGGTTTAACATGAATTATCCAGGAACGTCCACGTTTAAAAAAGCTAATTACGAAATTTTTGCAAACAGGACTTGTTACAAATGAAAAACGTATTATGGATGAATATGATATTAAAAAATTAACAATAAGAATCTAAAATAATGATTGCTCAAATTTTAGGTGAGCCGTTCACATTTCATTTCATGCTCAATTCATTTCTAACTCTCTCAAAAGCGTCACGAGTTAATCTTCTACAATCAGCTAGAATTCTGTTTCGTAAATCTTCTAAAGAATCTGGAATGGTTTTGTAATCAATGGATTTTAAATTACCATAGAGGAAGAAGTTTATAAATGAAAAATTAGGGCAGCGTGGCAAGTGATCATTCAATTACACCGTGACGTCCTATTCATCGTCTTGGGTATAAATTGTCAAGATACTGTTTCACCCCCAAAAAGTAATGTGAAGTTCTTGATGGTAAGGTCATCCTAAATTTTCCTCCAAACATTACAAATTAGTGGAGCTATTAGATTTTCCCAACATTTCTAAATATCGTCCCAGTTAGATTATTTTCAAAGAAAAGAAGGAGGAAATGCTGGTGCGCCTGTGATTCTCTTGAAGAATGTAAGGATTAACTAGTCCATTTAAATAAAAACTGATTACGTCATTAAACCAGATACATTTTAAAAGGTTTCTATTTTTCTTTATCAATCTCGTCATCGCTTCGCAAAATTCGAACCATCGATCAGGATCATTCCTCCATCATTCACTACTTGATCCAATTGTATTTTATACGTTATAATATTTACTTTTAATATTTTGTGACACGTTTATTAAACAACTAAAATTTACAACTCATGAATAGAAAGTTTAGGAATTAAATTTATGTATCCCAGAACTGCTCCTTATATACCTTCAATGTGTGCACTGTGCATCACGCTCATTCATATCGCGTTTTTTATCTGTAACGGATCCAGTTTGCAAAAATTTCATAACTAGCTTTCTTACGTACACGTCGGATACATTTCTTCCTGAATGGAATGAGTGGAACTTGAAAAACCTCATTAGTTTGAGGGATAGTCAAACATTAACTGATGTTAATCTCTTACATTCTCAACAAACTGAAACTTATTCTTCACTAAGATCACTCGCGATCACATTTTACTCTAACTTGTTCACTTAGAAAATGTGAAAGCGGCTAAAGATTCATTGTAATCTCTTTTGGTATTACACCACCTGTAAAATATCAAAAAACTGAAAACCAGAAGCATTCAAGATTCAAATTAAATATTCAAAGTGCAGTACCAAGGCAAAATCTTATTGGACAGCGATTTTGTTGGAATTGAGCTGATTGTCGACTTCATCCGGTATATAAAACACACAGATGAGGCTTAGGCATGTCCTCACACTGTACGAATTTCAAACGAACTCCCAGTGCCTTGTTGCGTTCTCTAATCATGAGGCACTAGCCTAATCTGCACAGGTGATGAAAAACCATCTAGGCCGATGTGTGCAGCTTTGAAATCTCACACTTACGTTCTTCTTCTGGGAGTTCTTCTACATCCGATATTATCGCTCTATGCAGAGTTAACAATTGGATTCCATCTGTTACAGCCCTCTAATTCCCTCTATTACAGCCTAGAAACAGAATTTGGTTCAATTTCCCGAATTTTCTCCTCCCTCTGTGCCGGTAAATTACCATCTGAATACGTTTGCTAATTCCCTCTAGTTTAGCACAGTTCTTAAGGCGGTTTCGTATGACATTCCGTTCTTAAAAAAATGAGATAGACGTCTCCTTGCAGCTGTCCTAGTCGTTTACTTTCGAGGCAAAAGTTGTAGATGCTTCATCCATCGTCAGTATGTAGATGTAATAGCATATAAAACCTATAACATCCTTTTTTTATGTTAGGATAAGATTATGTTCACAATAAGGTTCCCCAATTCCTTTTAGAATGAAGAATTCAAGCCCACCACAGCAGAGCTTCGCAGTACTGTGGAAAGACAGGCATAGTTTGGAATTTGGAAGGTAGCCCGATGTTCCAGAGTCGCCGTCAGATAACTAAGATTTCGGTGGCATTCGGCCCTTGACTCGGGCCGGATTAACATTCTGGCATAACATGACGTACTACGCACGTCTACATTACGCACGTCTCAAGGTTTACATAAAATATACACCATAACCAGATAGATTAGTCCAAGGCCGTTCATATAACCCTGTTCATATAAAAAGTTAAAAAGGTCGCCCTCTACATTTTCCCCCAAATAATTTTTTTTATTTCGTCAGTCGGAATGTCAATTTTTCAGCAGTCAACTGCACAAGTCTTACTATTTTTCATAGTTATTTTTATTTTCTATGATCAACGATATGTAAATAGAGTATCTTCAAGTTATTATTTACATGTAGCAATTTACGACACATTTTTGCAAACGTTCCCGATAAACTGTGTCCGTTCCCAACCTCAAAATGGGCGATGTTGGCCACGTTGTAAGGGTTAATTGTCAACGCATACATTATTTTCTTATGAGAATATAGTACATGTTTCCATTGTAATGGCACTGCGCATTGCTTTGGTTGTTTCAAAAATTAATTGGTCAAATGGTGACACAATTTTGATTATATTTCGTATAAGTTGCATATTATTTCAATTGATAATACTAGATATCTAGAGGAAAATGTGTCAATAATATTAGTAGTGGTGAGAAACACACCGTAGTGCCCTCTTTGGGTCTTTGCTACTATCTGGGCATTGAATTACATCGGCATCTCCATAGGAGTCACCACATCGTTCATCGAGACCTTCTACCAGACATTATTTTATCTACAAAAAATTAAGTTCTGATAAAGATATGTTATAAATTCATATAATTTATTATATACCTAACAGAAACATGGAAATAAAATATAACATTAAAAGAACAAATAACACTAACATGACAAATAAATATACATTTTAGCACAATATTTTTTACCGATTATTTTCTAAAGATGGCACAGTATTTTGTAAGTTTACTTGTAGTAAATTATAGTTTTCTTTCCAATCTTGGTAATGTTGGACACTAATGAACATCAATTGCTGTCAAATAAGTACTATTTCTGGTCATTGTGTATATAACACACAATTATATAACAGTATATAATTTAACAGCGTTTTATTATGACCCTCAATGATCGTTAAGAAATTCACTTTCATAATGCCTGACATCCAACAACCAAAAACTAAAGTACTCGTAGCAGGAGCCGGCTTTTTAATTTTTTAAATATAAATCAGACATTAAAAAACTGGTTTCTACAGTTTGTAGACATTGTTAAGATTCAGTGTAAACAAAACAAATCTGTAATTGTTCCTATTGAAAGTCCTATA
The DNA here is from genome assembly GCA_963924545.1 of Pogonocherus hispidulus. Lineage (NCBI taxonomy): Eukaryota > Metazoa > Arthropoda > Insecta > Coleoptera > Cerambycidae > Pogonocherus > Pogonocherus hispidulus. The sequence goes on from OZ004698.1 coordinate 32,698,742, forward strand.
TAGAAATATTAGTGGCAGACAAAAAAATGGAATTAGTTTCGAAATAGCTTCCTACTGCTGAAATTTGTTTCGAAATTGTGTCTGATTGGTAATGTGAGGATTTGCACAAAACATTTTCTAATCTAGCCCTCTTGGACACCCTCATTCGCCTGACCTGTGCAAAAACCCTCTTTCCACTTGCTTAAGAACGGCTCTGAATTAGTCAAAGAATGAATGGACTTCTCAAAGTTTATTCCTTAATACCCTGTGTGACCGTAAAGTGTCCTTAATATAATACTATAATAAATACTAAATTAATAATCAATGCACGTAGGTATATTGTTTGCGGTAATAAATATTTAAGTTGATGCTAAAACATAATACATACTCTTCGAGACCTATAGAACTGTTATTATTTCGTGACGGAGGTCGACAATAGCAGGGGCTACTCGTTGTTACATATCCGCGGTAAAATTTGTGTAGGTAATTATGTAGCACTTATTTTTTAATACAATTTCCGGTCTGCATGTCATGCAGGCGCATGGTTGTACACAATAGATTGAGCACTACCTAATAATATATCATTGTGACTATAATTATTGTTGAATATGATATTATCAATGTATGTATTTTAAGTAAAACCTTGTTTTATAAAAAAAATTGCTGAAACTGTTTCTTTTAAGTAATTAAAATAAACTAACCGGAAAATCAGTGTTGTGTTTGAAATGAAGGCTATATTTAGTGATCAATAGACGAAACTTACTATCTATTTACTAACCTCTAAGCTTACCTGAAACAAACTGGATATGCCCTTTTTTAAATTGGCCAGAGAGAGTGTTTCTCCTTTAGGGAACATAATTTTTTCTATTATTCCCTTATTCCATGCTATCAAAAAAGGTTTATTTTGAAAACTTTCCAGCCTGGAAGAATGTGGAGTGAAGCCATCTGGAGAAGGAGCTTTTCTCGATTTTATATGTAGTTGAGGAGATTTTAACTGAAAATGGTATAATAATAATAAACTATTGTTGTAGATAATGTCTGTAACTTATTTGTGGTGCGTTTTCATGATTTATAGTTTCTTTTGGGTTTCATTAGTTTTTTAGTTTTTCTAAATATTCAAAGTGCAGTATCAAAGCAAACTTCTAAAGTTTGCCGCAAAAAACCACTGTATAAAAACACCACTAAATAAACCACCATCAGTTGGTTTTTTAGTTTTATACAAAATTGTGTAAATATTACAAGTCATATTTTGAATTAGGTATGTCTAAATAAAATAATTATTATAATACAATTTAAAAGAAATTAAACACTTAACTAGCGTTTTCCTAAACGTTTCGAGTTGATCCTCAACTCTGCGTCAGTAGGACTTTGTATGATAAGCAATATTTTTTGTCAGATTGACATTTTTAATTCAAATTGTCACATGCACTGATCACTATGATATTATTAATTTTCCACTGGTAACATCCTTAGCTACCTACGTAGCATCCTAGTAGAGGATCCTACGTTTGATCCACGAATATTGTTTCTGACGAGATGCAATTATCACAATTAAGTTTAATAAAAGCAGATGATACTAGACAAGTTGTTGGCTGTAATAGTTGAATTTATTTCTTCAATAAAAAAACCAAAAGAAAATCTTTTTATTTTTTTTTTATTTTTGGAGGACTTTCAGCTCATTTTTTTTTACATTGATCTTTTCCGACGTTTCGTCCGAGTTTTCGGACTTCTTCATAGGTTACTTAAATACTGAAAATAATGTTTTTACATGTTATTCATGTAAAAACATTATTATAATCATCAAATCATATAGATACAATAATCATCAAAATATAGATACAATTTACCAAGGTTATGATTGCAATATTGAAAAGTAAGGCTATTAAGTGGTTATGTAACCAAAAGCTGAATTTAATAACACATCTGTTTGGCTGGATGTTTACCTACCAATTCCTATACAATTTTCTCTTGACTGCCTTCAACATGATAGATTACAAACAACCTTGTCTATTTAAGGTTTCAGGTGTTGTATAGCAACAGGTAGGTAAAGAATACCAAAAATTTAGGGGAGGACAATAATTTTCCAAACAATTAAAATAACGGCTTACTCTACATATTTATATTGTGTAGTCTAAGGAGTTGAAAGTCATTATTCAATGATAAGCCCAAAAACAAATTGCAAAGTCAAATTACATTTTTTATCTCGGTAATGCTGTCAGACAACTGATTTTCACCCTTTCAAACTCTGAGATTTTCTAATTCCCGCCTACCAGCTATTTGGAAGACATCGTTGATGTTCAACTGTTAACAAAAATGTGTAGCACCCTAATTTGTGGACTCCTTATTGACAAATGATTTTCATCTGAATTTTTTCGTTTTCGCGCATTACTTATTTTGTAAAAACCCTAAGAAGTTTTCCTGTTTCTATAAATCAGTAACGCTTATATCTGTAGAATAAGCCATTACTTTAATGGTTTGCGCTAAAGAAATACTTTCATGCCGTAAAATCCTCGTATTTTTATCCACTTGATATTACTGAATACATGACCCTAAATAAACATGGTCTGTAGCCATGGTGTTGAGGTGACAGTCAATGAGAAAATTGTATAGGAAATAGATAGGTATACCTACACATATCTAACTGGCATTTAATTTCCAATAAAGAACTGGTCCGCTGTAATGAGTCATCTTTCGAATCCGTTTCTGTATCCGTCTTTATGATGTTAAATATCTCTAATAGATAGAGATAAATAGATAAATAGATAGACCAAAATAATAGCAAAGAGTTTTCTCTTTCACCCAATGTCTTTCTGTTTCACCGTTGAGTGTCGAATCACCCAGTGTGTACTCGTAGATCCTCTATATCACAGTCGAGTTCGATGGAATTTTCGCGGCTAGCGCGATTTGTGATTTAACGTACAATTAATGGCAAAGTAGATATGCATACATAATATATTGGAACGAATTTTTTTATAAAATATACATGCTGATTCAAATTCAGGTCTATGCATGGGGATCTCGGAAATGGTAAGAGATATGAAGTCTCGAATGGTAACAGAAAAATTGTAAGGCTAACTTGAATGGTTTTTGAAATATTTGAAAAAAAGTGAAATTTTAGAAATTCGTTTTTATTTTATTCCAACTTTATTTGAGAAGGTATTGAAAGAAGAACAACAATTTTTCATACCAACTTTTTGTGGTCTATCGAATGGCATAATTATATTTTTCATAAAAAGTTTTGTCTTTTCAGAGCCAGCACCAATTCAATTTTTTTAAATACGGCCCTGGAAGTTTTATTACATTTTTTGAAATCTCTGCGCCTCCTGAAAGTATGCTGCCATCGCTCAAAGCAAATTCAGACATTCTCTCCCGAAGAATCCATCTTCAATATTTCCATTTCGATACATACATTTTTTTTATTCAGTCTCCCGTTATTCTGGGTGTTCTTTTGTTCAATGTGTCATATTGCTCAAGAAAGTCCAAAAGACTCATTTTCATGCCATACTTTTATAGTCAATTAAAAATGCATTTTAAATTCAACAAAATTTTATTTAAGTAAAGTATAAAAACATAACAAAAAACTTACAATAGATGTTCAAACTGACACATTCTCTCTTCTTCGATACATTTGTTAATTATTTTATTAATATTATTAACAGAGTGCTGTAGGTGCCTCTGGCTAACTGGAGCTAAAGCATTGAGAAAAAACATTCCTTAGGTTTTTGAGAACTACTTTGGAAGAATACTTGGATGATATACCCTTAACGGAAAGTAATACATAACGGAGCTCCCCCTCATAATTCACGGGAAGGTCAGAATACTTAAATATGGAATTTCCGAGGCGATGGATCGGAAATAAAGGTCCTCTAAAGTGACCACCAAAGTCTCTTGATCTTACAGTACGAGATTATTTCTTATGGGGTGTCATAAAAAATTATAGCTAGAGAAGCTTTGGTTAGGCAGAAGGACTTTGAGCACTCTATTAATAATATCTGATAGTACTGTAACATCAGGAGATCTTGAAGGCCATCTTACGGGACCTTTAGTAATCTTCCTGAGTATTTCTCAAAAACCTAAGCAATGCTCTAAGTCCGGTTAGCCAGAGGGACTTTGAGTGCTCTATTAATAATATTAATAAAATAATTAACAAATGTATCGAACAAGGGAGCATCAGTTTGAACATAATAAGTTTTGTGTTGTTTTTATTCTTATTTATTTAAATTAAATTTTGTTGAACTTAAAATGCATTTTATTGACTAAAATGAGTTTTTTGATAATCTTTTGAACATTTTGGGGAATATGAATAAAAAAAATATGAATATGAAATATCGAATATAAAGTATCGAAGTAGAAATATTGAAGGTGGATTCTTGGGAACAGATCGTCTGAATTATGCCATTCGATAGAGCACAAAAAGTTGGTGCGAAAGAGTGTTGTTCTTTCAATATCTATCTACTCAAATAAAGTTGGAATAAAATAAAAATGATTTTTTAAATTTTTTTAGATATGAAACACCAATCAAGTTAACATTGATATTTTTCAGCCATTATATTGGTCTCTTGATTGCGCAACTTTGGCCCCATTTACCTGACTTCGTATCTCTTACCATTTCCGACATCCCCATGGGTCTATACCCGAATTTGTATCAGAAATATAAGTCAGACACTCGCTTTCTTATTTTAAAGTTCTGTTATGCGCGAAATAAGTAATAAGTATTCTTCATTAGACAAAATATAATGACTTACCTCGACTTGCAGTAGTTTTTCAAGATTATTTCCCCAGACTGTTCGCACAATAACATCTCCATCAATGTAGAATCCAACATTTTTAGAACTGCTATCTTTCTCATTTAAGAGAACAGTTGACTGGAACTTATACGTTAACGATTTACCGGTTTCGAATAATCTTATGTCTCCATTTTGTCCCGCAGCTGATGAAAGCAGAACAAAACCGTAGCACATTCCCAAAAACCATGTGAAAAGAGTGTATAAAATTGAATACGAATTAAATGACGGTAGCATAGTTCTCAGTCTAAAATTATATACTAACCACTTCAGAATATCTAACTATGAAGCCAACATCACTTACCAAATAACAATGACAGTTATGAGAGGGGTAGAATATGTTTGAACTTTTATTATTGTTAGTAAATAGTTTTCTTGATAATATTTAGGTTTATCTGTTGCTAGTGCCGAAGGTCAACTCATTCATTTAATTTAATATTACTGCTTACTTATGATGTTTTTAAATGGAGTCTAATTTTAACATAATCGTAGTATTTCTAATCCTTTTGTTGGCTTTGTGCTGTGTTCCTAGAACAAATTAATTATTGTTATTGTTAATGAAAACTATATGTATACATGGTGTGTCCCCGAAGTGTATAGCAACGAGTATCTCTATATAAGTTCTTGAAATATGAAATTAAAGTAAGTAGGTATGCCATGCCGATTAAAGTCTATCCTACACTGAATTATTTTTACAACGGGCAGCCACAACATCTTGCACGGTATAGTGTGTGTGTGTGTGTCTTTAGCAGGGAGAAATACAAAAATGATTCTTAGACCCGAAGGCCTAGGCAATACTGGCATTAGCTACTTGCTACTAATTTTATGCCAATAGAACTACAATAACAATATGTCCAGTGACATTAAGGTACAATACAAGATGGTAAGCTAGATGTGAAAAACATGCAAATTGTAGGGTTCTAAGCAAATAAAGTTAAAACTAAAGGGCGAAACAAGCTAAAAAGTGTTCGATAAAAATTTTCAAAAGAATTTATTGTCCGCGTCCATTATTTAGAGTGTCCGCTGATGGGATTGACACACCGTGGGTCACTAATCTAAAAGTTTCCTTGTTAAAAACATTCATATTTTCTTTCCTGTAATGTATAAGTTTTGCAAAATTTTTGAAAATAATTAATCTTGCATTTAAAACAATCAGGTTATTTTCCCAAACAAAAGCTATAATTTGAAATGCAAGTATCAAACGCTGATGAAATTGTAATTTTTAACCACTTTCACGTTTTTGTAATAGTAATTTGTAATTTTCACGATGACTTCCATCATCTTATTTTAAGTCAAAGAATTCACGATTATCAACTGATGGCATTTCAGCGTTACCCTGTACAGCGGGGTCAAGGAGTCTAGCACCTAGCCACTGACTCCAAGGGAATAGCTGAGTGGGAAGTTGGCAATCCCATGAGGAAGATTTTCTCAAGACCGTCTGTGCCTGGTGAAGAGCCACATCCTGCTCGAGGTGGACCTGCATACGACTAAACACGGCGGATCTAGAGGAGGAAGGTCGATAAATTCCCCCGGCGCCGGGGTAGTAGGTGCCCCTAACGAGGCCCTTGGAATACTTGGCAACCTTCCAGAGTATGCTTGCCTTGCCACATATGCGGGGCTCTGCTGTGGTGGACTTGAATCCCTTGCTACTGGTGGGACTTTTATTGGGAAACCAACCAATAAAAAACCAACCTGACGAGGGAGGTCAAACCCTCGATCCCCAGGCAACTGGGGAATTCATGGAGATTGGGATCAATCCAGTTCCTAATAAAATCCCGATCCCATCGGATCAGGAGAGGAGGCTGCTAAAGTCTCCGACACCTGAGAGCGGAAGAGGAGGCAATATTGGCCATGTAATGGTCACTGCCGTTTAAAATATCATCTGTACAAATTCAGCCTAGCAGAAGATGTTGAGTGCCGCTTGTGCATAGAATATGGTGAAACGGCAGAACACATATTATGCACCTGCCCCGCTGGGGAAAGGATCAGATACTCATTATTTGGCAAAGGACAACTTCTGCCTGAGGATCTGAATAAGTTCTCACCCAACAAGGTGATCAGCTTCATTAAGAGTCTGGACTTGTTGGGTGAAATATAAGTAGATGTGAGACACAATAGACCACATGGTCGTGGTGGAGGGTCTGGTTTTCGGCCCACTCACTTTTGAACCTAACCTAACCTAACCTAACCTGCCCTGTACAGCAGATATATCAGAAGTTATGAATGTATAAAATAATGTATAAAGAATTCGTTTTATATTTAAATTATACCACGTAATTAACAAACGGTATATATCTGGCATGTATAACTACGTTTGTATGTTAAGAATTTTTTGTATGATAAGAATTTTTTGTCAAATTCACAGTTTTTTTTGTTATATTACATTTTATTATTTTGTTATTATTTAATTTGGTTAGTTGGTTGGTTGGTTGGTAGTTTCCTGCTTTTTGTTATTTTACAGGTGGTGTAATCCCAAAAGAAACTATGAATCATGAAAACCACCACAATACAAATAAGTTACAGACATGATCTACAAGAAAGATTATTTGGAATTATGTTTAAATAAAAAAAATTATATAATAAAAATTACAAAAACACTTAACTCGCTTTGTTCTAAACGTTTCCAGTTTAGAAATACATAATAAAATATATATTTCTATTTAATTATAATAAATATATAATTAAACGTTGGGTTTTTTTTGGCAAACATTTGTTTTGATTCTACACTTTCAATCTTTATTTCGAATACTTCTGGTTTACTGTTCTTTATTATTTTACAGGTGGTGTAATCTCAAAAAAAACTACAATGAATTATACAGCTACACCAGAAATAAATTACATTTATGATATAATACCTATCATGTAGGTAATATGTACATGCATTTTTCTACTTGCCTCATTCAGAGTTTACTGAATTCTTTTGGTACAATGAGGCTTTTCATCATAGTTCGTAAGGTAAAATATTTCTCATTTTACTACGAAAAGGATTTGGGCATATATTAAAAAAATATATTGTCATTTGAGGTAGTTGTAGAATGTCACGTAAGAAATAGAGAACTTGATAAGTACATATTTTTTTACTGATTAGCTAATAATAGTTTAGATTAGTGAGGTATTTGGAATATATGTCACGCAAGAAAAGTTTAGCTAATTTTTTAGCTAATACTTATTCACATAACCCACGTGTTTAATACAAAATTTTATTCACACTTCCATATAATAGTGCAAAATTAAAACCATGAAGTTTATACAGTGTTATTCAGAATATATCCATAATAAAATTTGGGGATGTTCAACATACATGTAGAAATGTGGTAGTGCAAAAAAATTTTTTTTGCGGCATCTGAAAACTATTTAAAAATTTTTCATTGCCCGCCGCTGGATACTGGTCCACTGTAATGGAGTGACCTTGGGACTGACAATGCAAACTGGTTAGCACGAAAAAAACTTCGGAAGTTCTGAGAGTAGGTATACCGACACCCGGCCCAAAAAAGATTTGCAGCGTTTTTACTTTAAAATAAACTTAAAGATAGATAGATGTGACCAAAGTGACGTGTCTTTAAAATGAATAAAATTTTGTTACACTAATTTTGAAGAATTGCGCTACTTGATTACTAGGTATTAGAAACATGAAATTTATAAAAAATTTGCACATACCTTGTTACAAAAGCTGTTCGAAATAATATTCCTCGACTTGTACACACTTTTGGGTACGTCTTATCCAATTTTGCCGCACTAAACCGAATGTTCCTCCTGGTTGCTGATCTTGTAAACGCAAATTATTAAGTAAATTGGGGATTTTCAGCATTTTGCTGCAACAACCAACCACTCACAAAACCTAACTCGTAATTGATAATCCACTGGTAACAGTCCATTAACTCAGCATTACTGTACACATGAGCCATTTTGTAAATTTTACAGTTTAACACTCCTACGATAAATAAAACACCGGCACTGAGAGAAGACACAGATAGACTGATGACTGAATAGACAATAGAGATATTATCCCCACTCTATTCGCTAGGTCTTAACCAGTCGTTCGAGGTACAAAAACGTGTTTACTTTTTTTTACCACATTCTTAGGAATGTGGTAGGTATATCAGATGTTGAAGTACAGTTGCCCATCTACGTAGTCCTTTATAATGGTATAACTTTAAACATTGTTTACGGGAAATCCTAAGACTTTTATTATAAATTTTTTTGGTGATATCGATTTCTTATTTAAGGATGCACATATCCTCAAAGTTTTAGAGGTAAGTTCTGAATAACCCTGTATTTAATCAGCGTACATATATTATTTCATTTAATAAAAAACATACAACATGCAAAAAAGCGGGTAAAGAATCAAAATGTAAGGCCATTCCTTTAGACATTTTAGAAGAACCCAACAAATACCATCCTCTTTCAATACAACAAGGCGACATCGGACATTCTCAAAAAATGCACAAACGCTACTGTAAAGAATATTACGATTTCAGGACTGGAGAAAAACTAGGAAAGTTGAAGGTATCAATGGAGGACTTTTGCTTGCTTATGACTTAAAGCTTTATGAAAACGTAGCTCCGTCATCGTTATGGATTAAGTATTTATTCAATGGTAAAAACGACTCTGAAAGCTTTTAAAAATCTAGATATTTACAAATATGGAAAACTGATAACTTTTCTGAAGTCAAAACTCAAAAGATATCTACCTATAGGTAAGATCAAAAATTCTACAATTATTCTAGAAAAAGAACAGATTACTTAAATACGTTTTACTGGAAACTCCCGAAGAACATTTGTTATCCAAGGTAGGTACTCATTATTTACAGTTTAGGTTGCTGTTGCTTTTTATTTTATCTACAAATATCTTGTTTTTTGTTATAACATTTATTTAGGTATTAGATTAAGAAAAAAAATGTGGTGCACGAAAGATTTTTTTAAATTATCAAGAAGGAAAATGAGGTCTCAAAAAGGATATTTGGTGTATTGTCATCAATAAATTATCAAAAATTCCTAGTATTATTGCATAATTTTTAGGATTATCGGAACCACATTTATATACTGGGCATATTTCACGTCGTTCTTCGGCCACTCTTTTAGTTAATGCTGAAGCAGCCTAAAACGCTACGGTGGAAGTTGCTGAGGGATATGTAGAAGAGTCGATTTCCAAAAAAATTGAAATTAGAAAAATTCAGGAACAGTGTGAAGCTCCTACTACTACCACTAATTCAGTTTGTTCTATAAGCATTCTGCAGAAAAATACTAATATGTATGTTATGAGAATTTAAAATCAAACCGTACTGTAACAATAAATGTTAACCTACATATTAATAAATAAGTAATACTCTTCTGTAGCTTAACTTTCTGTTGTTGTATATTTGTTGTATTACGTAGTATTTACATTTTTTACAATAAAATATTCTAAAAAGGACACCGTGAATTTTTAAAATACACAGATATATGAAATTGTTAAAATCCAAAGTCACTAGTGACTTTATCCAACACTTTCATTGGCGAGACTGAATTCTGTATGTATTCTTGGTCATAACTCACTAGTTATAGTCCTTTATTGAGATACTTTGATAGCCCAGCTTACCAAAAAGTGATGCTTTCCATGGCCACTCACTAGTATAAGTTTATGCAAAAAAGTACAAACTTTTAAACAGTTGAATTATTGAAATCATGTTAAAAACTTAATTAAAAATTGAAAATAGTTCTATAGTTTCACTATTTGTTATTAATGAAATAGGTATGCAAACAAAAATATTTTATATACAGTACAGTGCAGTCTAGAAATAATATTTTTGATCGGTAAATTTAAAAGGAACATTTGTTTGGTTTTCACTTGGGTTCTCAATTAATTATTAATTGTTTAGACCAATATTTTAAATAAATATTTAGTAAAACAAAAGTAGTTACGTAAACAGGTTTTAGATCTAAGTAAATTGTACCTTTCTCAGTCGTCCTGCAGATACTTAGGGAACAGTAAACACTTTATCATGGTAGTCACTTCTTCAATAGTAACAATCAATGTTTTTTTTATGGAATTATATATTTTTATCGGTTGTATCGGTATTCAGAACATATTTTACTTAATTATTACACTCATTATGCATGTTTCTGTCCAACTAACAGTGACGGTTCGTCAAGCAACGTGAGTAGAGTATTAATGTTTTAAACATTACTTACCTACCTGCAAGCTATTTCTAAATTATATAATTTGACAACTAATTTTAATTAGACTCATGAATTTTTATAAAAAAAATAATTGCGGCTCGCACACGTTTCCTCAATACTTCAGTGAACCAAGGGGACTATGACCAGAGGTGATGTTATTGCAATAACATTACCATTTTACAAAAAAAAGAAGATGAAATAAACCAACTCTGTAAAACTCACTTTTGCCTTGAAAACTATGAACCTTTCATCAAAAATAGTACCTACCTATGGTCATTTCTTAATACTGGAGACGGAAAATTTTCACGTGTGAATACACACATGAATTTTGATAAATGTATATCCAAGATAATAAATTTATACCCAAAAGAAGTCCTCAGATATTTACAGTTTTTCTAGGTCATAATTTTAAATTTATCTTCCATTTATTTAATTTTTCAGTTTCATAACATACCAACGGACAAAATTATTGAGTAGGTAGGTTTGATGTTTACGAAAGCGTAGAAAGGCCATGTATGTTTTTATAATATACAGGGTGGCGCAGATGGATCGGGTGGTTTTAAAATACTTGTCAAACTGTCAATTTTAAAGGTATTGGATTGAAATAAAGTGCAAAACGTGTAGTTACAATGGAAGTTTATTAACAAAAAATTAGTAAAGTTAGTTTTTAAAAATTACATCCATCAAATGCCCTCTTTCTCGAGCGACGCATTCTTGGAGTCGGTCCTTAACGTTCCGCATTGCCCGCTCAAGCACATCACCAGGAATTAATGTGATTTCGTTGTGAATTGCTGCCTTCAACTCCTGAATGGTCCGGGGATTGTTCATGTACACCCTTGCTTTTAAATAGCCCCATAAGAAGAAGTCACATACCGTGAGGTCCGGTGAGCGAGGGGGCCAATGGAGATCTCTATTACGGGAAATCAAACGGCCAGGGAACAGAGCGCGTACAGCTTGCATTGATATCCTAGCGGTATGTGCCGTTGCCCCGTCTTGTTGGAACCACATATTGTCCAGGTCGTAATTGTTCTCTTCAAGTTGTGGGAGAAGAAATTCTTCAATCATGTTCACATAACGCTGCGAATTAACAGTAACCGCCTGCTCCTTTCATTTTCAAAAAAGTAAGGCCCAATTATCCCTACCTTAGAAACCCCACACCAAACCGTCACTTTGTCACTATGGAGAGGCCGTTGGTGTAGGTCTCTTGGGTTAGTGTCGGCCCAGTAACGGCAATTTTGCTTGTTGACGTAGCCGTTAATGTGAAAGTGAGCCTCGTCAGACATCATGATAATCAGGTTTTCATCTTCCAATAACTCCAACATCCGTTGGCTAGACTGAAGCCTTTGAAGATGGTCTGTTGGGAGAATCTTCTGGACCACCATGATTTTATAGGGGTGGAATTTCAGTTCTTTGTTAAGAATCCTTTGAAGGCTCCGACGTGACATTCCAAGAGCTTGAGCACGATGTCTCGTTGATCGACGTGGGCTCGTAATGACATCGCGTCTCACACGCTCCACGTTCTCAGGCGTTCTTATTGTTCAAGGTCTAGACGTCCATTTTGGAGCACATGAACCAGTAGTGCGGAAATTATGCACCCAACTCAATATCGTATCTCGCTTAGGAACACTACCGCGAGGTGGGATGTTGAAACGCCGGCGAAACGCACGCGTCACAGCAACAATTGACTCGTTATTGCGTATAAACTCTTCCACTGCGAAAACACGATGCTCAACGGACCACGTAGCCATCGCGACTGACTACCAGTCTGCAACTGAAACTTCCCGTTTCCCGTCCCACCCACCACAGCACGAAGACCGCCGAACACCTGGCTCCCCCACTCCAGACGTACAGTCCACTTCAAAACCACCCGATCCATCTGCGCCACCCTGTATAAGTGTGAAGTTTTTGCGGACATTATTTTTTTTTGTTGAAAACGATAGCTCTCTTATCATAGAATACAAATCTAAAAATCCCAAAAAATCGGAAGTGAGCTAAAGTCAGCATTTAAAAAAACATGGTCGCTGGTGTTATTTATAAGGTGTTTAAGAAACATACATCCATGTATGACAAATTGTTAGTTTTCAGTGATAAGAATGCGGATCTACGAGTAGATGAACTACTAAACGTTGGTTATAAATTTGTCTCCTTTATGTACGGATTAGACGGATCCCGAGACATTATAGAAGAACGATATAGGCTTTACAACATTGGTATAGCAACTCTATGGTATAGCTAAGCGGACGCTCGAAACATCTTTTGATTTGGACGTTCTTCCTCCAACGAAAGCAACATATTTTAAGGTTACCTTATGGTCACTCAAATGGTGATTACATTAATAGCAAATAATTTTTTTTTATATTTTCAGGACCTATCTTCAAATACAGCAATGGATAGGAAATTTCCTAGCCCCGGATAAAGGTATTATAGGCACAAAAATAAATACAACACAAGGTTTAAAAATGTAGGGTTTTAGTAATGCAGTCAAAATTTTATTCTTTTTTTCTTAACTAGTTTAATTTATTTACTTTTTATATATCAATACCTAATGCTTGCATACAATCAATTCAAGTAAAAAGTATCCTTATCTAACCAAAACCTTAAGTTTAAAGGATTGGAATTGGATCATCATACTTTCGATCATTATGTGTTGTATTTTTATGTATATTGTATACTTTAAATTGCGTGTTTTGTAAATACCTTCAAGAACGGTGTAACAATCCAGGAAAATATTAATAAATAAATAAATTGGGTAAGCCATCATTTTGGCATATTTGATATATATGGTCCTTACTTTCCAATCCTTTAAACGTAAGGTTTTGGTTAGATAAGGATACTTTTTACTTGGAGATTGTTTCATTTTATGCATCATTAGGTATTGGTATATAAAAAGTAAATAAAGTAGACTGGTTAAGAAAAAAAAAAGAATAACATTTTGACTGTATTAATAAAACCCCACATTTTTAAAACTTGTGTTGTGTTTATATTTGTGCATATAATACCCTCCCATAGTCTGTCTTGTAGTATATTTTGTGCTCTACAAAATAGTGTATGTACAATTTTACTCTATATTGTACAGTTCTCCCGAAATTCGTGGGGAAAACCTTAGAGGAACAAATTTTGCAGTAAGAATAATGTGTTTAACAGTTCAGCTTCGGGAAATTGAGGCATTTTATATTTTTAAGTTATAAAACGAACCATAACAAACATCTTTTGCGAAAAGCGCACAAAATCCGTATCCCCGTAACGAAAAGCACTCTCTGAGTGACGTAATGCGTCATGTTAAGGATCGCCCACTTCACACAACATTCTATCTTCTGTCTGTATATCGTGACTGTAAATGTAGAAATGGCTGCCAAAAAAAATATATATGTACGAGGATCTTTTAAATGACTGAGTTTTTATAGTTAACTAGATTGTAAAGTTAGTTAGTGATATTAAAAAGTTAAATGTAGGAAGCCAAAAAAATTTTAAAAAAATCGTTCCCTTTTTCGTTTTTTTGTTAGGAAATTTATATTCTTGGTTATATCTAAATTAAAATATCATTTTTTTCTAATTTTTAAGCTTAAAATCCTGTAAAAATTAAAAAAAATGTTAAAATTGCTCCAAGGGATAAGAAGATATTTCATTTTCAAAAATTTGAAGGGGCGGCCATGTTTCTTCAAAATGACGTTTTTAGCTCACAACGGATTTTTTGGGATTTTTATATATTTGTTCCTGAACATAAAACCTATCGATTCCCATTGGAAAATAAATGTCCCCTTAAACTTCATTGAAAAAATAAGATTTGCCTGGTCTATAGGTCTCCTAGGTCCTAGTAGGTTATTTATAGATCTACATAAACTTGCCTGAGATAGGTTTTATATAATTTTCAATATATCAAATTTTTTAACATTTGTGAGAATATGGGTACCTACATTTTATTGTATAAACGTTTATATAATCTAGATCAAAAATAAATAACCCTTATCCTATACTTATATATCTAGTGTTTGATTAAGATCAATTTTAAAATAAACCTACACGAAAAGTTCATGTTGAAAAGTAAACAAAAAATTATAATGCCAGTGATATATCATGACAAATCGGGGAAATTCTGAACAACAGAATGCCAAAAAAATAATCTTTTTGCCATTTCTCTCCGCAGTAATGTGAATACGTGCTAAAGGGCACTAGAGTTCCTGATATGTCCTAAGGCAATAATAAAAACTCTGTTTTAGTATTTTAAGTTCATTTGACCTATTTAGTTCTAATAATGAATTCTTATTCAAATGGAACATATTGTTTTTTTTTTTTAATGTAAATTGTTTTCTAAAAATGCTGGGGAATAAAACTCCCCTCCTAGTCTAAATTAAATATTTCGTATTATTTTTTTATGAAATATTGTCCTCTAACGATTACCTATTGTCACTGACTATGTGGTAACTGTTGCTGTTATTTTATTTTATCAATATTTTATCAATTAACAGTGTGAGATGCATGTATAACTAGTAGACCGAAAATTATACGACATAACATCAGGAAAGTTGTTAGCACGCAATGTGTTCCGCAAAATAAGAAAAAAAATGGTTATGAATATGGAATAATTGGACTTATAGGGCGTTATGAGTAGAAGGCTATAGAAAAAAAAGTTCAAAAGGCTGATTTTTAAGTTATCATAGAAAAACTCAACGGTGTATGGCAAAACCGAGGGTAGAACAGTTCTTACAGTTTCAATAATATGGCATGGTTTACCATGCCATACAAAATGTTTCATGAAAAATATCGTGTTCTTAATTATTTAAATGAGATAAAAAATATACAAGATGAGTCAACGAAAAGCTTCATCCTCTCTTATCTGTCAAAGGATTAGTTTACATGGAAAATGCTCGAACGACAGGTCAATTTTTATTTGAAGGGGACACATTTTTATATTATTGGCATTTATACAGGGTGTCCCAAAAAAGAGAGGTTTACCACAACTTACATTTTTTAAATACCCTACGTATTTTACAGATTTGGATAGAACGTACTCTCACGAATACATTGATACATTGTTTGGTGGATATAGCTCTAATAGTGAGGGAGGTATCACCATAAATGATTACCATAAAAACAATGTGTTGGGGAAAGACTTTATGTTGTAGTGTCTGTAGCCTAACAACGAATCGATATTCTCTTTTTAACTCATTATGATTATGTAACACTCTTTTATGTATATCTTCCTCAATGTTAGAGCTATATCCATCAAACCTTATATCAGTGGCGTAACTACACTGGGGCGGCAGTGTGCGACGCACAAGGGCCCAAGAGCTTGAGGAGCCCCGGAGGGGCCCAGTCTGAGTGCGAAATAAAGAAGTTAACTATTGTAACTCGGTCGGGTATTGGCGAGAGGTCCGAGAAGGTTTCTGCACAAGGGCCCAAAAATTCTAGTTACGCCACTGGCTTATATTAATGTATTCATGAGTTGATCCAAATGTGTAAAAATAAACAGGATGTTCCATTTAAAACATACAAGTTGTGGTAAATCTCTCTTTTTTATGGCACCCTGTCTCAATAATATAAAAATATGACCCCTTCTTCAAAAAAATTCGACATGTCCGAGTATTTTCCATGGAAACCGATCCTTTGACAGATAATCGAGGATGAAAGTTTTTGTTGAATCACCCTCTATAGTACTTAGTACGTCAGCGTGATCGACCATAAATTCCCCCCAATCACCTTCGCCATATTGATACACAGAATTAAAAAAAAAGGTGAAAGGGTCGTTATTAAATACTTTTGTGAGTGTAAGATAATTGAGATAACTTGAAAATACATACAAAACTTCATATTTTTTAAATGGAACACCCTGTATATTAGAGGAGAATCAAATTTGTTAGGTTACGTAGGTTACATATCTGCCAATGATGGTTTCATAAAATGTTATTGCAACATGCTAACAGCATAACACTGAATATATGTATATTATAAAAAGGTATACAGGGTGTCTCATCAAGAACTGCGTCGATCGATATCTGGGAAAGTACTAATCCAAAATATTCGAAAAGTTGGCAACATGGTAAAGTCTATAGGGTGAACGCAACCAAAATTTGTAGAACCGCACTTCCGGTTATACCTGAAGTCGACATGAACTTCGTTATTTTAAATGGGACACCGTGTATATTATTGCATTTTTTTATTCTACGGAAAATTTTGGGGTCAATTTATGTGACATTCCCTATGGCTAGGAGTTACGCATTTTGAGATATTTAAATTGAGATTGAGATAATTGAAATAATATTTAAAGAAAAAAAAAAATTACGTATGCTATGATGCGCAAGAGTGTCCGCAACTTTTTTCGGGAAAGTGATATTAAGTTGATTTTTTGTATTCTTAGAGAATTTAGTGACGCTAAATTATGACGTGACGTGTGGTGTTATATTTTGGAAATATCCCAACAGCCATAAATTTTTAAACTCAAATAGGACACCCTGTATTGTTCCAGTCTATCTTGTGCATGTTGAAATTCTCTTTCGAGTCATATAAGCCTTATTAGGGTGGTGATTATTACTTTTGAAGATATTTGAAAATTTCTACTATTTTAGCAGTTTTCATCGTATCTAGAATGTTATCAAATTTGCCATGGACAAAAACATTTCAAAAACAATAAAATCGGTTTGCCATTTGTCAAATACATATTATTGTGTGTTATGGCTGTATAATTTCCACTCGTTATAAATAATTACTATTGTAATTATGCCAACGCGTTTAAATTACTCAGACCAAGATTATTTAAATTTATTTATTATTTTTGAAGAATGTGTCAAAGTTTTAACAAGAACTTGTAATACATTTGCTGCTCGATATCCGCAAAAATTGGAGCCATCACCAAATACAGTGAAACAAATGATTGAAAACTTTAAAAACTTTGGTTCCGTCAAAGCAAAAATTGAAAAAAGAAAAGCCTGTTAATCACGAAATTGCAGTTTTGGGCATACTTTGCTAGGTGTCCAATATCATCACTAAGACTAGTAGCCGTGGAATCAGGATTATCAAAAGATTCTATCCACAAAATTTTGAAGAAACACAAATTTCATCCTTACTCCATTTCAATAGCCCAACACTTGAGAGAAACTGATTCTCCAAAACGCGTTATGTTCAGTGAATTTATTCTAACTTCTTATCATGAGAATGAACTATTTTTAGATAACATAATTTGGAGCGATGAGGCAAAATTTACATAAAATGGCATATTTAATCGTCATAACTCATATTATTGGAATGATACTAATCCCCATGCCTTTAGAGTCAACAATTTTCAGGAAAGTTTATTCACTTTGCAGCAAGAAATGATAGAGTGGTAGCTTTACATTTCTATGAAGAAAATTTAAATGGTGTGTTGAAAATAGTTTAATTATTTCAGAATTTACATATTAATTCATTTTTATTGTAGGTGAAGGGATATTTAAACGAAATCTTGAAGTAACGTATTTGGGTAATTTGACTCTTGCCGAACACAGACAAATATTTTATCAACATGACGGCGCGCGTCCCCATAACAGTCACCTAGTTAATAATTTTTTGCAAGAGTTATTTCTGGATCGCTGGATAGCAAACAATGGACATTTCATATGGCCAACTCGTTCACCGCATTTGTCGGTGCTAGATTTTTTTATATGGGAACCATTAAAAATCAAGTTTATATTACATATCTAACAACCAGGGAAGATTGTATGGAAAGGGTTCGAAATGCATCTAATAAGTTAAATGTAAACTCAGAGGAGCATATTTTTTTATTGATATACCCATGAAAATTTAATCCTGAGATGCGAGGAATGTCACGAAGTTCAACGACGTAATTTTGAATACTTGCTAAAATACGTGTATTATTAATATTTCATTATTTAGTTTCCTAATATAGATATTGATATCATGCAACAATAGTCTTCTTTCAATTTTTGCTTTGACGGAACCAAAGTGTTTAAAGTTTGCAATAATTTGTTTCACTGTATTTGGTGATAGCTTTCGTTTTTGCGGATATCGAGCAGCAAAGTATCACAAGTTCTTGTTAAAACTTTTCAAATTCTCCAAAAATAATAAATAAATTTAAATAACCTTCTTTTAAGTAAATCAAATGCGCTGGCATAATTACAGTTACACAACACACAATAATATGTATTTGATACATGCCAAACCGATTTTATTGTTTTTGAAATGTTTATGTCCATGGCAATATGGGAACTGCCCAATTAGTAGAAATTTGCAAATGTCTTCAAAAGTAATTAATTACAACCCTAATAATGCTTATATGATTTAAAAGAGAATTTCAATGTGCACAAGATGGACTGGAATCATACAGGGTGTCCCATTTGAGTTTATAAAGTTATGGCTGTTTGAAATTTCCAAAATGTAACAGCGAAAATGGAACACTTGGTATAATATTTATTAACATATGGATATACCATAATTTAGCATCGCTAAGTTCTATAAGAATACAAAAAATCAAGTTAATATCACTTTCCCGAAAAATGTTGCGGACACTCTCTTGCGCATCATATCATATACGTCAATTTTTTTCTTTAAATATCTCAAAATGCGCAACTCCTAACTATGGGAATGTCACATAAATTGACTATAAAATTTTCCGCAGAATACAAAAATGCAATGATATACAGGGAGTCCCATTTAAAATAAAGAAGTTCATGTCGACTTCCGATATAACCAGAAGTGCTGGAGAGTTCTACATATTTTGGTTGCGTTCGCCCTATAGCCTTTACCACGTTTACCAATTTTCAAATATTTAAGATTAGTACTTTCCCAGATATCGATCGACGCACTTTCTGGTAGACACCCTGTACCGGTAACAGTTCGGCATACCACTTTTAACGATTTTTATAGAAAGAAGCAAAATATCTTTAGAAACACTGTTTAAACACTTTCTAGTATAAGAATTAGGTGGCGCAAGGGCTTTTTTCTACAAAAATTCACTCTCATTTTGGAAAAAATGGGAAAAATATGTTGACTAATTGACAATTTTCCAGAAAACACTATTTACTATTTATAAGTCATAATCAGAAACAAATCAGTTACAGTTATGCAACTTGACACACCAAATTTTACTATGAGATGGGACATGACGACATAACAATAACATCTCATATAAGGCGTATGTAAATTGGACCGTTTTTTTCTGTAGGTGCGTTAATCTTTGATGTTCTCGCTGTCTCAACCAACTGGCACAGATCAAAGAAATTTAATATCGCTATTATCGCTACTAATATCTGATAAAAATACTAAAATAAAGCTCCATGTAAACATCTATAAAAGTACCTTTATAAAAATGTATTTTTTTTTAAATAATAACAAATAAAATACAAAACAAATTATAATTTCATTATTTCCATATAAAAACAAATTCATAAATACTGTTGAAAATATTGTTAATCAGGGGGCGAATATAATTTGCTTATTGCAATAAGAAATTCATGTATATTAGAATCTGTTGTATTATATGTTCTTTTAAATAGAAATTCTGCCAAATATCCAATGAAATGATGCTCCTTTCTCCCATAACGTGGTATATTACCCCTTACGTCCCTCCAAGTTCTTTCTATATTTTGTGTGTGAGTGATAGGATTTGTAGGATCAACAAATTGTATGGAATGATTAATTTGTAAATGTTGGAAACCTTCATGTTGTAATGAATAATAGGCTTTCCAACAATCCGAAATAATAGTTGTTCCTGGATAAACCCATTCTTTAATGATACCTATTAAAGTTTCCGCACTTCGATCTGGAACAGGTACAAGAAAAACCTTCTTAGAATTCCTCTCATACCCACCAAAAACCCATTGCCCTTCTATTCTCCTGCCTCTATTATATTTTCGTTTGCCAAATTTGGCTTCGTCAATTTCTACTATTTTCCCATTGCCTCCCAATTTTTGAGAATTTTCTAAAGACCAGTGAATACAAACTTCTCTACAATAACTGGACCAATTCACAACAGTTTCTGAAGAACATTTTAATTCTTGTTGAATTATTTTCTGACGCGGAAAAGGAAGTCGTAGCCAAAGAACTGTCATATAGAGTATATCCTTTAAAGACAGTTTACTTTTCTCAAACCATGTACCTTTCCTGCTACTAAAATCAAATTTACATTTTCTAACTTTTTTGTTTCTTCTATAAATCTTCCTGCACGTAAATAATAAACTATTTATATTTAAAGATATATTACTTTTACAGGTGGGGCATGTTTTTGATTTTCTAATTAAATTGTGATCTATCAAAAAATCTAATAATTTTCTTCTTTGCGAAGATAGAATAATACACTGTCTAATAGTTAATTTACAATTATCACAAGGCATGTTTATGTCAATTGCTTTAAAATATTATTTATTTACTCACTTTGCCACTTATTTAAAATGAAACTGCAACAACCACTCCACTTGTTCTCTTTACATAGTAGAATTGGTCGAATTTACTAGTTCCAGAACGTTGGAGAACAAAGGTACCAACTTAAGCAGCCACGCCACACCACAACAACTCTCTATAATCTGTGACCACAACAAAGAACATTCTGCGCGAGAAAGAATATATCCTATAAATAAGATTTTAAATAACAATTTTTTAATAGAGAAAGTGATTTTTTCAAATATGCGCCCCTTGATTATAAATTAGAAAAATGTGTACTATCTGTTAAAACAGTTAATTTTACAAATGGTATTGTATTAGCAAAAAGTGCTATACCGAATATTTACCCCTGTACCTAATTATGCATTTTAGACATTTGAATTAAGAACTAAAAAAATTAATTATTATCTGCTAGTATACCTACATTATACATTATCAATTCATTATATATCAATTTGAGATTCAAATTTTCGCTACATATCTTTCAAAACACCTTTAGTACGTTCCCAAATAGCGAAGATAAGTGGGGGAAGGGAGTTTAATAGCCGATCACCCTGTACTTAATAATAAGTAACGTTGATTGAAAAAATATTGAAGGCACCACAGTATTAGGCAAGGCACCTACTGTTTAAATTAAATTAAAAATGGTATGCAACTATTTATACTGATTGATGAAATGATTACCTGTTATGTATACTTATACATGACTGAAGAGTTAGATAAATAATTAAGAGTAGATGTAAGTATGTAGGTAGACATGTAAATAACGATAAGCGCTTTACGGGTCCGGTGAGTAGGTACCTTTAAAATCTGACCTGTTGAGTAGACTGTTATTCAAACACAACACAATGCAATAAAACTACACATACAACTTATTTAGCACTTAGAAAACTACACAGTTTAGGCATAAAATGTTATATTAAACTACCTACTTCATTTTTTAATATTTGGTTGACAAAAATTTAAAGCATTTTTACGAGTAGCTACTGTCGTAGATTACTTCAGAATACTGATCAAGGATCAAGTGGTGGGCTGCCATTCAAAAGTGAGTCGAGCATCTTACGAACCGGATATACATGCATTCGTTGATCCTCGATGTGAACGGCTGTTTTAATTTAATCGACTAAAGGTAACTCGTTTAAAAAACTAAACTCAGTCGTCAATTTAATTCAATTTCCTGCTGGTATTAAATGATTCTATAAATCAAACCAATCTAGTTTATAAAGAGACCTCTAAAAACTGCTCTTATATAGTGAAACAAAAATTTAGTTTAAATATTTAATAAAAATATTTAATAAATAAAGTAGTAAATAAAGTCCGGTTGTATTTGACTTTATGCTCTCCTATTGGCTGCGGAAGCAGGTTAGCTATGTTCGTGTCACAGTATGGCGATTGGCGATGACTGCGATGCTAAATTATTACTGATAACACTGACGTAGTTTTCCACATAACACCAAAACACTATTCTGTACTCGACGCACATTTCGCCAACCAAGTTGGCATCATCTGGATGTGATTAAAACTGCAAAACTTCGGAAAACTACTTCAGTGTTATCTTCACACCAAAGATTCCAACCCCTTTCGAAATTATTGCAGATCAAGTTAACACTACCTACTAGAAACAATCAAAATATAACTCTTTCATATGGCTTAACTCCTATATAGTACTCGTATAATCGTATAGTGTGTACATTCATAATACAAGGGGTAGGTACCTAATAAGCAAATATATTATAAATAACTTTAATTTGAGTAGGTACTTATAATGGACTTTTTATATTTGTAGAACAGTTTACAATAAACTATTGATAAACATAAAGCCAAACAAATTTAAATAAATTGAGAAATATATTTGGCTTATTGTCGGTGATAACTGTTTCTACTCTTTACAGGAATTTTATGATTATATGACTGAAAATTAATTTCCCAGATAGCACAAACCTATTCCTAGAATATACCTAAATTATTCTGAAGGAAGATTGGAATATTATATAGATAAATTTTGGGAATATTTGTAGAATATCGAAAAGTACACACTTTTCTATATCTAGAGAATATTCCTAAACTTATTCCAAGAATAATCCACAAGATAATACAAGAATAATTATAAAATATTCAAATAATAATCGCAGAATAGTCCCAGAATAAGGGAACAAATATTCCGAGATCACCAAAAATGACACAAAGAATAATCTATAAATAAATATATTATATAGATAATTATAGATTATAAATATATTACATACATTATTTTTAGATTCATTTTTGGTTAGGACGCATTTAATCCTGGAATATTTTTTTTGGCGGAAGATATTCAAAAAGAAAAACTTCGCCGAAACCTCCATTTAACCAGACAATTTTTTGTCTGGGTCGTGGCTCGCGGCTTGAGGTATATTGCCACCTCAACCTGACCTGCCTATTAAGCTTCGTCAATACGAGATAAGCACAACGACACACAGGCAGCAAAGACACTTAGAGAAGTACGTCAGCATTCTGCTCGTAGGACATAAGTGTCTCCATCCAGCGGCATAATCACAAACTATAAAAGCCCGGCTAGGATGCTCTACTTGAAAACAAGTGTGTTTCTGAAGGCGGAACATATTCAAAAAGAAAAACTTCGCCGAAACCTCCATTTAACCAGACAACAATTTTTTGTCTGGGTCGTGCTTGAGGTGGTGAGTAGCATGATGACACCGGGGGCAGCACCGCTGTCCAGTGGTAGAGTCGCAAACGACAGTGCTTTTCGTAGGTGACAATACACCTCAATACACCTTGCTACGTTTCATAATATTTTACAAAAAATATTACAAAAATCAAACGCATAATATATTCTCTTAGAAATATTAAACGCATGTTTCTTCTGTATATATTGCTGGTTAGCTGCAATAGACATTACTCGAATATTATTTTCAGAATGTTTTATAACACAACCGCAAGTCTTGGTGCAATTTCACAAAAAAATATTTTGCGAGAATATTTAATGCATATTTTTTGTGCATATTACTAGTGCCAGCTTTAATATATATTACTCGAATATTTTTCTCATAATATTTTATAACGAATATTACGAGAATATTCTATAAAAGAACGTAATATATTAACTCTATAGTAAATATTACTGGAATATTAGATTCATAATATTCTATAACTAATATTACAAGAATATTCTTTAAAGAATACAATATATTAACTCTATAATAAATATTACTGGAATATTATATTCATAATATTTTAAAATGAATATTTTAAGAATATTATATAAAGTGTATATTTATTATAAGCATATTACTGGAATATTGACAATGAATAATCATTTTAGAAGATTTACAGATTATTCCATAAATAATTTGTGCTATCTGGGTTAATATCTATGTTAATTATATATATTGCTCTATTCCGAAGTCAACTCAGAAAATTGTGTCATTTTTACATATAATTTAGTTTTCTATGTACCATTTATTATTATTATTATATAGGTATAGGCATTGTGTAGCTAGAAAAAAAAAATGAATAATTAATTTCTAATTAATATGTTTAATGGATATTAATAAAATTATTAAAGAAAAAGGTTTTGTGAAATTTACATGCACCAAAAAAGTTAAAATTATTAGATTATTACTTATCATTCAGTACACACCAGTTTTGTTTTTCAAATCGTTGATAATGATGATAGTGACACATTTTCCTTGCATGTCAATCCGGACTCCGTGTACAGAGTAATTGTACCGTTGCTAATTTACAGTTATTATAGGATCCTTGTTGTTCTGTCATATTTAGGTAACTTATTTCCAGGTCCCAAATGTTTACAATTTCTATATGACAATACATTTTAATGTGCAATGTAGGGACCTAACAATATATGAAACGTTAGCCACAACCAGTCGCGATATCACAAAAACATATCACAAAACATAGCGTAGTTTACAATACATTTTTTTTTTCTGTTTAGTTAAAAATGTTTCACACAAAATTTGCTTGAGCTTAAAATACTTTTCTTTACCTATGTGTAAACAACAACAGATATCTTCTACTATCACATAAATAAAACCAAGTTTTTTAAATTACCTACTGGTAAACAGGGGCGAATTGGCCCACCGCAACACGGGACAAATCCCGGTGGACTGAGTTCCATGTTCCGGTATACTGCTTTGCTTTCTATCGTGAGGTAGAAGTAGAATTAAGACAAAAGAGCCAGCACAATCAATCACCTACCTATATACGCTATTTACAACCACTAGCAATTAAAATACAAGGTCTCCCTTCTACCCGCAACAATGCAATTTGCTTTTAAGTCGTCTTTAAAATGTGTTAAAAATGGACTCAGAAGCACATACTTGAGTGAAAATAACTTGGAGGCTAATTAAGGACTTTAATATTGGACTTTATGCCAATGGCAGTGGAAAAACAAACTTTAAATGACATTGATAGCGACACTATAATTGACAAAGTTGCCGAAAATAGTAATTAATAAAGGACTGATGTTTGAATTTTAAAAATTTTTAAACAAACTTTCATTACATATTTTATGTAAACGTGAGGTTTAAAAGTATTATATTCTTAAAAGAGTTTTGAGACATTATCTTGGCCAGCTTGACCTGCTTTATGTGTATTCCCGGTCAGTTTTAACTGTCCTAATCCGCCCCTGCTGATAAAGGATTATTTAAATCGCGGTACGTAGTTGAACCACTGATAAAGTTATTAGTTCTGTAATAATTTAGCCAATGGTTGAACAAAATATAATATGATTTTTATTTGCAACTAGAGTACCTATCAACAACATAACTATAGAGGTCAAGGATCAAGGCAATCATATTTATTTTATTCAGTCTACGCTGTTTTTTTTTTACAATAATGATATCTAGAATAGATAGGTCACATACAGTGTGACACAGATTCATGGTTTAGCCCTCTTTCTCCTCTTATTTTTTAGATATGCAATTATCAAATTTAACGTAGCGAAAGAACTTATTAAAGATCACTTTTAAGTGATCTTTAGTAATCTTTAGTGATAGTGAGTTTTCTTCTGCTCTGGTTTTACCGGAAATACCAACTCTCGATTTGTATATGGAACACCCATATTATTATATTTTTGGAATCTACGTCATTTTCTGAATCCAACAATATAAAATAAGTGACATTTCCGCTGACAATTTACATTTTTGACTCTATTTTACTTTTGAATTTAGAGTGCCTTGACCATCCCTGATTAGTTCTAATGGCATAGAGTTGGCGTCAAAAACATTCAAGTTCTCTATCTACTCATAGGACGTTAAAATTGTTCAAAGTGGTTATAAAGCTGAAATAGTTTTTTTAAATAGTACCATAATCTAAAATTAGTAAGTACAATTAATAAGCAATATGCCCATACGCTTATTTTATCCAGGGCCGCGCCAAGGGTAGCTGCCGCCGGGGTGCGGAACTTTCGCCGCTACCTTAGCAGCATTCTAGGTTAATCACCAAATAATGGAGCGATAATTCGATAAAATAAATATGGAAATATAAATAAACATTAATAATAATAAAAATAAATGTATTTTTCTTCAAGAATTAATAAAAAACAAACAATATTAAAAACAACAAGAATAATTAACAAAAAACCAACAATATTAAAAAACAAAAAAGAGTTACTTAAGAACAGGAACTTAAATAGTCTTTTTATTTAAATACTTCGTTTCTTAAATCAATATTCAAAAAATACTTTTTCGGATCTTTCTTCTTGCAAATTCCTCAACCAAATTAGACATATCTAGGTTTTTGAAATTTTTTAACTCAGCCTAGTCAGCTGAGTGACTCCCCGCCCCGTTCGGTCGCGCGTGGGTCGCCCTCCTCTTTAATCGAGTAGGAAAAACGGCGTTTCGTTGCTACTCGCGACAAATGTGATGACCGGCGACTAATAGACCTTGAAGAAAATCTTTTAACTTTGCTAAACTGTAAATTATAACAAGTCAACTGAGATCTTAGAAAGTACCTACTTATTTACTAAGGGGATCTGATCTAACTAACGGACAAAAATAAAATGTAAAGAAAAAAGGGGAAGAGATATATCTTGACTGATGCGTCTGCTACTAGCCAACGGTGTCTTTTGCCGCCCCCTGGAACGTGGCGCCCGGGTGCCACGCACCCCTTGCACCCCCGGGTTGGCGCGGCCCTGATTTTATCAGTGGGACCAACAGAACTGAAATTATAGTTGAGAGAAGGCACTCTAAATTCAAAAGTAAAATATAATGTGCAAAAAGTAATTTGACGGTTGAATATCACTTATTTTATCGTAGGATTCAGAAAATGACGTAGATTGCAAAATAATAATAATATAGGTACAGGGTGTTCCATATAGAAAAGTGAACTTTAATAAGTACTTTCGTCACGCTAAATTTGAACATTGTATCTAAACAAAATAAGGGGGGAGGGGGTATACCTTGAATTTGTATACCCCTCTACCCCACTATTTTTTAATGTAAATCTAGAATGTTTCCATAGAAACACTGAAATATTAAAATACGGCCAGGGCAACCTGGCCGGAAACCAGACAGTCTCTGGGAAACAAACACCCAAACTACCTAGACTACTATTCCCAAAGGGGTAAAAAAGCTGCAACTTGAGGATAGGAAAAAATTGCCAGGAGCGCCAAGACGCAGACTGCAAAAGATAAAGGAGGCGGAGGCAGGAAAGGCACCAGGGTACATCGTGGAACTCGGGCCTAGTACAGCATTGCCTCCTAGCGAACTTGGGTCAAGTGACATCTCAAAGAAGAGAGGGAGGCGAGGAGGAAGAAGGGGAGGTTGGGTGCAAACACTCGACCGACAACTTCTTAAGAGACCGCGAGGCCCTGGAGGCGCTGTCGGGTATCCGGGATCCGGAATTGACTGGGACTCCTATAAAACGGAGTTGAAGGTCAGGATGAGGGAGATCAGTAGAAAAGTAAGAAATGCCGACGATATTGAGGTGGCTGTGGAGAAGATGTCATCACACGATCGTATGAAAGTAGTTGCCCGTTGAGAGTGAAGATCGTCAGGAATAAGGGACTTACGAGACTAAGGGCAGAAACTAGAAAACTCTTTAATAGAGCAAAGCACACAGGAGAGTGGGAAAGTTACAGGGTTACCTTCATTGAATATAACAAAGGCACTAGGAGAGTTAAGAGAGATTCATGGAGCAAGTCTTGTGAGGATTTGGACAATATTCCCCAATGCGCTAGACTCCAGAAAATTCTCTCAAAGGTACCTTGTTTGAAGCTCGGGACTCTTTAGACATCGAGTGGACAATACACAAAATCGGGAAAGAAGACATTGGACTAAATGTACACTTTTCTGGATCAAACATAATAAATGTAGATCAAAACGATGGACTGAGACATCAAGATATTACGACCCCTAGGGCTCGTAAAGAAAACTGGGAAGTTGCAAAGATTGTGGTGGCCAGGAATGGATAAGATCGGCAATTAATACCTTTGATCAATTTAAGTCTCCAGCGGTTAATGCTGTTTCCTGCATTGCTACAATAGGGAATAAGATGAGTTGGCTCCTGTTTTAATTCATATCTTCAGCTTGGAAACTGACAAATGTGACGTTTATTCCTAAACCAGGGCGCCCTTGTTATGCCCAGGCAAAGGAGTATCGTCAAATAAGTTTAACTTCTTTTCTTTTAAAGAACGGCTAGTGGATAAGGCACATAAGGGACGAATTGTTGAGCGGTAACTCTCTGCATTGCAACCAATTTGGCTATAAACCAGTCCGGCGAATCGTTACAGTACTGCACAACCTAGTTTTTAGGGTAGAGAAAGCGCTGGACGACAAGAATCTAGCACTTGCTGCATTCTTAGATATCGAATTTTGACAATACACCTTCCGAGCCAAATAAATCGGGCACCTCGCAACAGGGGTCTAAATGACACATTGTGCGAGTGGATAGACACCGTGCTGAGAAAACTAAGGAGGAGTGTTGTCACCCCTTCTCTGAGGTTTAGTAGTGGACGGGGCACTGGATGCTCTTAACAAAGCGGAGTTTTATACACAACCATAGATAAAATATATGTATATGTACACAACTACGCGGGTAACTTGGTCGTCCTCGTGGTTGGAAAACATAATAATGCACGGCTCTGAGCTAATGCAAAGAGTGCTTGAGACTGATAACTGACTGGTGTAGTGGGCAAAACACTGTCTGTCAATCCAGATAAGACGGTTGTGGTCAAGGATTTTTAACTTATATAGGATTGCTCGATCCATAGAATTTATAAGCCGTATCACGTGATTGGGTTTGCGGCTACGTCATCGGATTGATATACAAAATATATGAATTAGATAGTGACAGTGACTTGTCAACGCGTCGTAGATAAGGAATCGCACAATACAGAGAGAGAAAGAGTATCCGGGTCTCGTAGTGACGTCACTAAAACGGACTATATTGAGGAATAGGGATCGAGCAATCCTATATAAGTTAAAAATCCTTGGGTTGTGGTCCCCTTCACCAGAAGAAGAAATCTGTACGACTTACAGAACTTATTTTAGGTGGGTGGACTATCCGGGGGAGGTGGAGTATCTAGGGGTAATACTGGATATGAAACTTACCTGCAACATGCACCTGGAAAAACTATCGACAAGGCGAGACAGGCACTTTGTGTATGTCGACGCTTAAACCTAAAAATTAAACCTAATTTGGGGTCTAAACCAGTTAATAAAGTATTCAACGTCATTGTTTCAATAAGGTTAGACTGTGCTGTTCTTTGTTCAGCAGTAAGATTTGTTTTTTGTATTGCCGCGTGCATTTTAACTTTATGCGCCTACAAAATTTTCGAGATTCTTTGTAAATTTTAAATTAAGGATGTCAAATCTCTCGAGTTTCCAAAGTCAGTTATTTCTAAATAAAATTTGTAGGTATCTCATTCCAAGTGGATAGATTTCTAAAATTAATTACTTCAGCAGTTTTGCTACACGAGTCTCATTCTTGATATGGAGAGTTAAAAGTATTTTTTTTTTGCTACGGCCATTTAAAAACCATATTTAAATGCAGATAAAAATGTTTGTGAGAAAATTTTGTTTCCATCGTATTCAGGAATTATTGATCCCATAGCCTTTCTTTTTCTTGTAGTATATTTTGTGCTCTACAAAATAGTGTACCTATGTGTAATTTTACTCTATCTTGTACCTACCGTTATCCAGAAATTATTCGTGGCAAAAACCTTAGATTAACAAATTTCGCAGTAAGAATAATGTGTTTAACAGCTCATTAGCTTCGCGAAATTGAGACATTTTATATTTCTAAGTAATAATACGAACCATAACGAACATGTATGGTTTGAGATTTTTTTGTAACTGTAAAAATAATCACGTTACAGACGAAAAACACACAAAATGCGCATCTCCGTAATGAACAGCACTCTGTGAGTGACGTCATGCGCGCGGCAGACGAAAACAACACCGGGAGCATCCGGCCCTGATACAACTACACTGACATGCCAATGCGCATGGGGGCGTGGTCTATCGATTGAGAGTGACGTCAATTACGATGCAACATTAAATAAAATACTTGTAAACAAAAATAACAAAATAAAATAAACGTTGATTATTGAATTATAAATACATGATTCCTATAGGAAAACTAAAATAATAGTTGATTAATATCAAACTTTTCTATTTTAATTCAAACCACATTGTGTACCCACCATGC
Organism: Pogonocherus hispidulus; assembly: GCA_963924545.1. Lineage (NCBI taxonomy): Eukaryota > Metazoa > Arthropoda > Insecta > Coleoptera > Cerambycidae > Pogonocherus > Pogonocherus hispidulus. The sequence goes on from OZ004698.1 coordinate 32,729,697, forward strand.
AGCTACCGAATATAATTTTATCCTAAATTTTTCTAAGTCTGTGTTCTTTGTATTTTCTGATTCTTCGTTATGATTGACAAATTAAGAACATAATAGGTATGTAATTATTTTAAAAACCAATGTGTAGGTACAACAAAATCTTTCATTGATTGACATTAAACGTGTAAAAGTATAAAGTCTGTAATACAATAATAGTGGACAAACAAGCTGATTAAACCGACCTTTATTTATATTACTTACCATGCCATGTTTTAAATTTATTTTATCAACCCGTCGACAAGCCTGCTCAATCCACTGCTTCGCAAGTTCTTCGGTTTTGGAAAATGAAAATATCTAATATTAGTTCCTTAGTAGATCAATTATAATTTCCACAACCAGCTACAGCACAAGCAGATGGCATTTTATGTTAAAATTTAAAGGGATAAGAAGCACTACTGTAAATAAATAGCATCCCATAATATAAACATGACAACTTGATAACCCTCGGGCCTCACATTTATAATAATACGGGAATACAATTGACAAACATGAAAATAACTATATCATTGCTTTTAAGGTATTTGAATTTTCGCCATTTTTGCATCGCGAAAGACGTCATGCGCAGAATAAAAGAAATTTGGACAAGTTATGAGCATATCAGCGTAGTTGTATCATGGCAAGGATTTTTAAAAATCCTTGGTATCTTGGTACCTTGGTATATAAGAAGGTTGAAGTTGAATAACATCATACAATGGGGAGATTTTGAACCTCTTAATTTTTACCTTATTCTTAACGTAATCATGATACATAACTTGACCAAATTTTGTTTGTTCTGCGCAAGATGTTATTCTCAATACAAAAATGGCGAAAATTCAAATATCTTAAAGGCAGTGATATAATTATTTTCGTGTTTGTCAATTGTATTCCCGTATTATTATAATTGTGAGGCCCGAGGGTTATCAAGTTGTCATTTTTATATTGTAGGGTAATTATTTATTTACAGTAGTGCTTCTTATTATCTCTTCAAATTGTAAAATTTAGGTTAGAATTATATTCGGTAGGTAGGTAGGTACACAGAATGCGGTTTGAATGAAAATAAGAAAGATTATAGAAGAAGAAAGAGAATAAGATATTATAATTCCATAATCGACGTTTATTTTATTTTGTTATCTTTGTTTACAAGTATATTATTTAATTTTGTATCATAACTGACGTCACGCACAATAGATAGACCACGCCCCCATGCGCATTGACATATCAGTGTAGTTGTATCATGATCGTAATCGGTACACTGAGCAGGCGTAGTGCCAAAAAGGGTAGTAATGTTTTTTTTATATCATGGTTGAATAGTTATAAACTAACTATATATTAGGAATAGTTTGGAACACGAACAAGTTTTTAGAACAGGTATAGCTTTATAACTGGCAACTGGAACAGGTTGGATTTTGGATTTGTTAAATAAAAATACTGGTTTAGGATCTAAACTAGGAATCCTGGTCTAAGTTCACGGTTTACGGTTCTAAATAATAAGTAACCGTGGCCGTGGTCCAAGGATTTTTAACTTAAATCCTTGACCGTGGTCTAGTCAAAGATTAAATATATATATTTTAATCTTTGGTCTAGTCAAAGACTTGGTTTATTAATCTACCTAAGAGAGTTAGAATAGAAATCTGAATATAACCTAAGTCTATGATCAAAACTGACATCTCTAAAAATTGCCTCCAGGGGCGCGTTCAGATCAAACGCCGGGCAAGTAAAAAACGTCCGTTAAAAGGTAACTTGGTTTTTGCTTCCGACGTTAAATGATTCTGAACGTGTGGTTGTGATTTGGGAAATCGAAAACAACATAACCTATAATTATGCATAACAATAACAAAATCATATATATAATACTACTATATCGCGGGTAGAGGCCCAAAAATTCCGAAAACAACACGGCGCCGACATACAATCTCTATCCTTATCGAGAGTACCTTAGTCAAATATGCGCATGCGCACGAATTTCGCGACATCCAATAAGCATGCAGCATAAATACTGCATCTCTGTCTACCGACTTCTTTTAAAAAAAGTTGAAAGTTGGAAAGTCTGTCAACCTATAAGCAATGTGTCAGTTTCCGTAACCATGGATATCGACAAAATCTGCGCATGCGCAAATCGAACAAAGGTACTCTGGAACAGTAAAGCACTATATCTTTTATCCTTTGATGTTTTCGGAGAAACCGCTTATGGGCTAACATAGGAAATACGCGATATAGTAGTATTATATATATGAACAAAATAAACTAAATATGGCTGTCTCATCAGAGTCTGACTCTGATGTTGTCTCTGATAAACAGTAAATCCCTATATATTCGTTGCTGTGAATCTTTTAACTGTTCTGTGCTGTGAACTGTCCAAGAAATAAATATTTTACAAAGAACTAGAAAAGAGAAGCCGACGACAAATTTTCAACCCATTTTAGTACTTTGTGTGACCTGAAAAATGTAAAATGAATAATGCAGGGATTATTTTTTATTATAAAAATGTAATGGTTATGGATGATGCAAGGGATTTGGATGATCGGGAAGAGTTTGAAGGTGATGATGAGCTGGAGCATTTATAAGTTATAATGAATTCCATTTTCATCAAGAATGAGACCATTATCCTCATTCACCATAAGATTGTTTGAGTGGGTAGTTATTGAGTACATACTTAATTTATCTATTTTCTACTTTTCGAGGCTTCTTATTCAGAAATCATAAATAAATGAAAATTTCACAATCCACGTCATAAGCATCTACTTTTAAACATAGAATCAACAGTATTAATACGCATGCGCGACAACTTTTATCGAAGTATTATCTTGGGTAAAAAGTTGTATACCCGACGTCTTTATCCCAATAAATCTGAACGCTGAGTTGTTTTTTACCCCAACGAATCTGAACGGGTTTCAAAGTGCCCGGTAACGCCCGGCATTTGATCTGAACGCGACCCAGAGTTTGACAACGTTTTGGCGGGAAAGTAGTTGACAAAGCACATCTTTTTTACTTTTATGATGTTTATTTTAATTTTCAAGTTACCTATATTTTTTTATAATTAACCAACAATGAGTGAATACCCAGACCCTGAAGAAGAATTTGAATTAATGTATGGAGATGAACTCGAATTATTGAATGAACAAGATGAAGGTAACCTATATTTTTTTTTGTTTCTTATAATAATTCCTATATATTGTTAGGATTAGAATTATATGTTAGTCACGTATTTTGATTTTCAGACCTATATCAACCACCAAGAGCCAAAAGTAGAAAAAGTTTGGATTTTAACATATTTTCAGCATCTAAATCTAATGAAAATTCAGAAGGTCCTCAGTCTTTTGGTTCTTTTGAAAAAGATTTATCTCCTCTTACTTCCCAGACAAATATTTCTCAAACTCCAATAAATCCGTCAAATAGTAAAAAACGCACAGTAGAAGAGTTATTTGGTGACATTGATGATATCGAAGATAATATAATATTCAATGATCATCCTAACTCCAAAAAACAAAAATCTAATGAACAGGATGAAAATGTGGCATTAATAGAACATATATTAGAATTAAGAAAATTATCAAAAGAAAAACATTGTATAACTAGTCTAAAAAAAGATTATGCAGCTTGTAATTTAGATAGGGATAAACGTAATTTATCCTATCGTGTACCCAAATATCCATTCATTACTGTTACAAGATTCGACCAAGTGAGAATATATCTAAGATTTCATTCCGAGGAATTTGAAGTAGAAGATACAGAAAGGATCATAAAAGAGTGTTCCTTTAAAGGGGTTATGGGTGATAGTTTTACAGAAGTATGGAATGATGCGCGCAAACTGGTTAGTTTACCCACAGTTTTATTTAATTTGGTATAGGTATACAATATAAACGTTACTTACATTTTTAGATAAATGCCAGCATGAATTCATCAGAAATATTAAAAATAAACAGCGATTTGTCAATTGTTCAGCAAGTTGATACAAACAAACAGTTATGGGCAGATTTATACAAACCAAGAAAATACTTAGAACTACTTAGTGATGAAGGCACCAATAGAATAATGTTGCGTTGGATGAAACTTTGGGATAAAGTAGTCTTTAATAGGAAGCCAAAAATTAAGCCCATAAAACCAGAGGAGAGTAATAAAAAACAATTCTTTATGCGACATGAGTTGAAAACAAATTTAGATGAATACGGTAGGCCTGAACATAAAGTGGCTTTATTATGTGGGCCACCTGGATTAGGTTAGTTAAAATATTTTACAAAGTTTAAAATGCAAAGTGCACTTACTTAAAATAAGGAAGCTGATTTTTTGCTCTGATTTTTGGAATACAAAGTACCTATATATTTAGTGGTGGTGAGGAATAAACACTGTAGTGCCCTCATTGGGTTTTTGCTACTATCCGTCTGACAATTATTGTCTAACTCACAGACAGGTAGCAAATGTGTGTTTCTCACCACCACTAACATTCACGATGCCCCTTAGGCAATCATGTCGCAACATCATTTATCGATTCCACTATCTATAGCACTCTGACTAGTGCCATATTTTAAATTTACATCCCATTTTAAAGTTTGTTATTTATTTATAATAATAATAAGTTTTTCACCTTTCATCATCGTTAGATACTAAAGTTTTATTTGGTTTTGTTTGACCATTAGATGAATTAGATATTAGATATTATTTATATGATGAGCTTGCCAAAAGTATTCTATTAGTGAATATTTTGATTATTACAGGTAAAACCACTTTGGCGCATATGGTGGCTAAACATGCAGGTTACAACGTTGTTGAAATAAATGCCTCAGATGATCGCAACACAGAAGCATTTAAAACCTGCCTGGAAAATGCGACCCAGATGCGTTCTGTCATAGATCGTGAAAAGCGTCCAAACTGTCTTATTTTTGATGAAATTGATGGAGCACCACAATCCTCTATAGATTATTTGGTAAAATTCATAAGTGGAACGGCTTCTTCAAAGGCTAAGAAGGGAAAATCTGAAAAAGGGTTTATTTTAAAAAGGCCCATTATATGCATTTGCAATGATATTTATGTACCAGCCCTAAGACCTTTAAGGCAAATTGCTTTTGTAGTAAATTTTCCATCCATATCAAGTGCTAGACTAGCAGAAAGACTTATGGAGATAGCACGTAAGCAGAATGTTAAAACTGACATTGGTGCTATGTTAGCATTGGCTGAAAAGAGTAATAATGATATAAGATCTTGTTTGTCAGTGTTACACTTCTTTAAAGCTCAGAATAAACCAGTTACTCTTTCTGAAGTTCATAAAGCTAGCATCGGTCAAAAAGATATGCATAAAGGTATGTAAGTTTTTACAATAAATAATAATCTTAAATTAAATATTAATTACCATGTATGCTGAAACTTATACATTTAATATTTTATAAGATTCAGAATATTATAGTTAGAAAAATGGTGTTCAATTAATGATTGAACAGAACTGAATAACTGAACAATATTTAATAACCAAATGTAAAAACTTAAAAATGATAAATTCAGTGTATTTTTATTTTCAGTGCAAGGATTATATGTTACTCCTACACTTCAACTTTTTTATATCACGAACAATCCTCAAGACTCTTTGATTATCACTTGATCAAGGGATGATTAAGTGTAAACATTTTATCCCCTATGTTAAATACATTAGGGATGAAAGTGACTGTTATCTCTTAAAAAGGGTTAGTAATTTATCTTGTTTGAAAATGGTTGCAGTTACCTATTCAAAAATCAACATGAAAACCCAAAATTTGATTGTCAGTTTTTGACATATTTTGAAAATAACACTATCAATACCCTGGATGATGGATTGACTTTTATGAACTCAGAATTGATACCTACCTAAGATTGCCAGACCTTAGACACCTGCACTTATTTTTTATGGGATTTCTTAAATCAAAAGTTTACAGTTTACATAACCCAACCAGAGTGCATTTTGGCATTACAGCAATGAGTGGTTGAGAAATGCGTTCAAATTAATGTGGATACTATAAAAAGTTTGAGAGTAAACATAAAATAGACTACCTTTGTGAAGAAGTTAACAGAGAACATTCTTAAATTAAATGTTCCGTTATTCATAGTACAGTAGACTCCCGATTATCCGAAACCTGATTATCCGAACTCCGCATTATCCGAAACGACATATGAACCGGATTATCCGAAATAATTCTTGCTATGCCTCCGCATTATCCGAAATTTATGAAATATGTATGTAAATATAGTATATTACCAATTACCTCTTTCTTGAATTTATAAATGCAGATTATGTATTATTTATCCCATACATATGTTTGTACTTATTAGATATGATGTATTGTTAGGATTTATTACATACATCTATAAAAGTATATGTAGTTATTTTTTCCTATGTATGTACATATTTAAATACATATTTATATATTTGTTTTGGTATTTAATATATATATGTATTTAAATTGAAATTTAATAAATGCTCCTTAAACAAACATAATATGTACCTACATCATGTTAATGATTTTCCTCAGTCTCCGGATTATCCGAAATTTCGATTATCCGAAATCGGTCCGGTCCACATTATTTCGGATAATCGAGAGTCTACTGTACATATATTTTAAAGTTAATTCTCAAAGTATCTTGAAAACTTTCTGACCAAATTCTGGGTTCTTAATGATATTTAATAGTTAATTTGAAACACGTTTAAACATGCATAACTTGAAATCTCTTACTATTTAAAAAAAATTGAGAAATAGTTGGTTCATTGAGGGGGGGGGGGGTTGAGATAAGGAACAATATTTTTACATTAAAGCATGCTTTGATCAAATAAAATATTGATGAGGCAAAAGTGTTTTTCTTTTTTCTTTTTTTTTTTTTTATATAACAAATTAAAGTATTAACACTTAATCTCACAATGTATATTGATGTCTAATTTATTGAAAAATGGTATAGTATATGTGACACCTGTATACTTTTACATATTTGGACATGTATAATATTTTCTATATAATGTTCTCTGATGAATACATTCATATTTAGTTTGACGATATGACTAATGGTTTTATTTCTATCAGTAACAAGCACTGTTAGAGACCAATTTATTGTCAGTATTCTAAGTTCAATACAGTACTAGGTATAATTTATATGGACAGTTGACTAACGTTGCATTATTCCAGCATATCCTAGAAAGATGGCTACGCCATCACCAGGTACAACTACTAGATATAGGCTGGTTTCAAACTTGTTAGTTCTCTATGTGGCATAAGTGGAGCAACTAGTGAATAATGCAGACAAGTGTGATAGCTTATCTGTTTTATGTTGTGATACTAGTGATGAGAAGTACAATAGTGATTTCTGTTGATCTATGTTCCTATCTCCTTAACAACATAGTATAACTTACATATGGTGAACTGGTAGTAATATAGACCAATAAGGCCGCTTCTCTACAGTGGCGGCTCATGACTTTGAGACTGGATGAAGCGGATTAATTGAAAGAACTGTACACATTGCGATGTGCTATAGATGAAATTTTTGTGTTCAAAGTTCTAGCTCATTGTGATTTTTTAGGTCTCTACAATTAGTTTTACGCTACTTTTCACAAATTAAAAAGTCTTCATATCACTTTCATTTTATCTTAAAGATGAGGTTTCTAACAATACACATTCCGGATCATTTAAAGGATTTCAAATGTGGATTGGAACACTTGTTTCACTTGTTGCCTTGTCGTCTGTCAGTATTGGGTCCGTCTTGCTATCCGAAAACGTATGCGTGTGCCATTGTCATGCCAACAGTTTCTAGTATGTGTGCATTACATTCCTGCAGCATATTGCTGACTAAGAAACTGCTTTATTTGAACAACAAATAGATAACATTGATAACTGGTACTGCAGTATACAGTGCACAGTTTGTAGGGCGTAGCATGGTAATAAAATAAATAATAAATATAAATTTAAAATATTGTAAAACAAAGGTAATTTAGATTTTGTAAAATGATTAAAATTGAAAAAATGGAATTTCCTTTCAGATCAAAATAAAAATATTTCAGATAAACAACCTGGCACTGGAAATTTTAGGTCATCTGCATTATCTGACGAGATGATGCAGTCAGATTGATTCCTCGATCTAGACCTTATACAGACAACAACTAACAAGTTTCAAATCAATCTATGTCAATTGATTGATTGTGCTGGCAAATGTTATGGATATCTTTCAGGACATGTCAAGAGTAATTTAATGCTGGTCGAGCTTTGATCCCCAGAACAGTTTATTTCCCATATTCCCTTTTAAGTAATAATCTTGTCTATTGCACGACAAGTCACTGCTTTAATGGTGGTACCAGCAAAGCAGGTCTTTATTCTTCAATTGACAATATATTGTGGGACAGATAGTAATATAGACTAATATAAGGCATATTATGCCTGTTGCCACAATATTACTGTTATGGAACTATTACTAGAGATATACCTAACACCTCAGTGAATTTGTCAGAGAACGTTTTATACAAATATTTAATATATTTTTCCTGATCTTTTTGTTACACTTCTTTATATATTTTTAGGTCTTTTTTCCGTTTGGCAAGAAATATTCAAAATAGAACATTCAAAAGTAAGTTCTAGTACAGCTAATCCCACCAGTCACAGAGAAAGTTTAAAATCTCGTATGCAAAAAATTTTACAAACAGTGTCATCATTTGGGGATTATGATAGAGTTGCTCAAGGAATTTTTGAGAATTATCCTTTATTGAAATTGAAGGATTCTTCTTTTGCAGGCATTAGTGAGTCATTGGAATGGTTTGTTTTTAGTGACATTCTCAATAAACAAATTTATGAACAACAAAACTACAGTTTAATGTCTTACCTGCAATATGCATTTGTTATTTGGCATTTTGTGTTTGCAACAACATACACACAAAAATTGAAGTATCCAAGTGCTGGTTATGAGGTAGGTTGAATAAATTTAAATTAAAAAGGGATTTAACGAATACCTACAATATACTTGTTGGGTATGCTGGGTGTCATCGACTCTGTCTATTGGTTTTTAAATTAGACATTCTCTATATTTTAGGCCAATACATTTGATTTTTTAATCTAGAATAGTATGACCATGACCGATCGATCTAAAATGTTTGAATGGTCCCAGTTCCTAATAGAAAAGAATAAATAAAAAGTATGTAAAAATTGTGCAAATAATTGTTCAATAGTCTTGATTGGCTAAAGCACCTCTTAAAAATTGTTATAAAATTGGAAACAAAAAGGTACCACTTACGTTGAAAATGTGGCAAATATAATAATTATACTATTTAAGCAAATTTCTAGAAGGAAAATATAACATTGTAAAAACTTGAGAACTTTTCTAAATATGGTAAGAATAAGTGTCCCTGAAAATTTTGGGATATAAAATAGTATATTATATACCTAGGTTGAGAAGTGAGCTATTATTGACCGCGAAATTTTATATCCTGAGGTGCGTAGCGCTGAAGGATATAATTTTTGAGGTAAATAATAGCCTTCTCAACCGAAGTATATACAGGGTGTCCACCTAGTGCGCGTAAGTCCAATATCTGGGTTAATAAAAGAGATAACTTAATTTTTTTTTCTACAGGGTTGTCTAATATCCCGAGCTGCACAAAATGAAAATATATTTACATATTCAGAGTGTTCAGTTTTTCCTGGACAGGTACCAACTTCATTTTTTTAAATGGAAACCTATATTTTTTATGGCATTATCGAATTCTACGTAAAAAATTAGTGGGACTTTGTGCATAACACTGCTATTGAAATATTGATAGTTTTCGAGATATTTGACTTTTAATTTTTTTTTCTTATGTTTCGTCACTTCTAATAGTTGACATAATTATGGTTGTATGACAGCTAGAAATTATTTTTTTTCAGAAACTGTAGAGTGAAGATGGCTCTTTCGAAAAACGTATCAAAAGTTGACCTGCGATATACAGGGGACAACAGAAATCGTGCCAAACCTGATGGTTTAAAATTTAAAAAATCTCGACTTTTTCAAATGGAACACCCTGTGTTTTATGATTTCATTAGATGCCTTTCTGTAGACTCTACAATTTTATAATAGCTTTCCCTATACCTAACTTGCGTAGTTTTTGCAAAAAACCCACTTTTATGAAAAATACCCGATTTGCGCACGTTCCTTTCTCGGGAAAAACGCAGTGAGCGTCTGTCACGCAATAAAATTTGTGACAATCAGTTTACATGTCATTTCTTCTTTTACTGAATATTCACGTACGAGTTTAGAGTAAGTACTAAGCGTGCATACAATGAACTATTCAAAAGAAGAATTAGTGAAAATGGTTTATGCCTTAGGAGAAGCTCATGGAAATTGTTTGCTAGCAGTACGTATTTACAAAGCAAATAATCCAGATTTACAGAGATTTCCACGTGCTGACTGTTTTGAAAATGTGAAAGATAGATTTGAAAGAACAGCAAATGCGAATTATGAGAAAACTACCAGGAGACATGACGGTAACAATGACGATATTCAGTTTAATGTTGTGGCGTCTGCTGTTGAAAATTCAAATATTAGTGTCAGGAAAATCAGTAATAATCTTGGAGTTTCCAAAAGCTTGACAAACAAGATACTGAAGAAGAATAATTTTCATCCGTATCATATTAAAAACCATCAAGCACTGTTACCTCAAGATCACCTAAACCGCCTGCAATTTTGCCACTGGGCATTGGATAAAATTCAGGAAAGTCCAAACTTTTTTATGAATGTCTTGTTTACTGACGAATCAACATTTTCAAACACATGCTTACCCAATCGTCGCAACTTTCATCACTACGCTGACAATAATCCAAGATTATTGAGGGTACTAGATAATCAGCATCGTTTCAAAGTGAACGTGTGGGCTGGAATTTGTGGAGAACATATTGTTGGACCGTACTTTTTTGAAGGCAATTTAAATGCCAATGTGTATTTGCATTTTTTGCAAAACGAACTTCCCCTTCTACAGCTACAGAATATGCCCGCTGATTATTTGGTTCAACAATGGTTTCAGCATGATGGTGCCCCTCCACATTCCACTTTGGCGGTACTGTGATTATTTTATTGTTGTAGTACTTTTACTATTATCTATTCATATTTCAGATTAGAGAACACCTAAACCACGTATATCCAAATAAGTGGTTAGGTCGTGGTGGTCCAGTTCCTTGGCCTGCACGTTCGCCTGATTTAAATATTCTGGACGTTTTCTTGTGGGGTTATATCAAGGAGCGAGTATACGAAGTACCACCAACGGATATGCAAGACTTGAAAGAAAAGATCCAAAATGAGTTTCTAACCATAACGCCCGAAATGTTAAGAAATGTTCACATTCATTTTCGTCGTAGATTAATGCTTTGTGTTGAAAACAACGGTGGACATTTTGAGCATTTACTTTAGGTTAGCTTGCTTGTATGAGTATTGCGTATTCTTTTTTCAATACTCTATGTATATTCATCCATTTCACTAATAATTTTTCTAACTACGGTAACACCGTTTGGTTTTCAATATGATACGTATGAAACTTCTTCTTCAATATCTTATTTGTCGAGCTTTTGAAAACTCCAAGATTTCTACTGATTTTCTGATACTAATATTTTTGGATTTTCAACAGCAGAAACCACAACATTAAACTAAATATTATTGTTGTTACTCCCATGTCTCCTGGTAGTTTTCTCATAATTCCCATTTGCTGTTCTTTCAAATCTTTCTTTCACATTTTCAAAACAGTCAGCACGTGGGAATCTCTATAAATACGTGCTGCTAGCAAATAATTCCCATGAACTTCTTCTAAAGCATACGCCAGTTTTGCTAATTCTTAATTACATGTAGAGCTTTTATGATTTTTTACTTTTATTTACAAATAAATGGTAACTTTCCATAAAGACTTGTTTATTAAACTGAAATTATCTAAATTTTTCAGTTATTTTTATTTTAAGAAGTGTAAACTAATAAATTTTATAAAAATAAATAGCCTTACAATATTTTTTCCGTCAAAGGAGTGCGCAAATCGGGTATTTTTCATAAAAGTGGGTTTTTTGCAAAAACTACGCAACTTAGGTATAGGGAAAGCTATTATAAAATCATAAAACACAGGGTGTTCCATTTGAAAAAGTCGAGATTTTTTAAATTTTAAACCATCAGGTTTGGCACGATTTCTGTTGCCCCCTGTATATCGCAGGTCAACTTTTGATACGTTTTTCGAAAGAGCCATCTTCACTCTACAGTTTCTGAAAAAAAATAATTTCTAGCTGTCATACAACCATAATTATGTCAACTATTAGAAGTGACGAAACATAAGAAAAAAAAATTAAAAGTCAAATATCTCGAAAACTATCAATATTTCAATAGCAGTGTTATGCACAAAGTCCCACTAATTTTTTACGTAGAATTCGATAATGCCATAAAAAATATAGGTTTCCATTTAAAAAAATGAAGTTGGTACCTGTCCAGGAAAAACTGAACACCCTGAATATGTAAACATATTTTCATTTTGTGCAGCTCGGGATATTAGACAACCCTGTTGAAAAAAAAATTAAGTTATCTCTTTTATTAACCGAGATATTGGACTTACGCGCACTAGGTGGACACCCTGTATAGTATTTTTTTTACTACTGACATGAGAGGACAACAACACTAAAATATGGGGTATCATTTTTCAATTATTTCGATATGTCAAGTATACTAAAAATACCAGATGTCAAACGAAATGTCATTTTGAATGTAATTTTAAGAACAACACAACATCAAATTAGTATATTATTTCCCTAGGTAAATAATAATTCATTATTTCCCTAGGTAAATAATGAACTACTTCTCATTACAGGAATGGGGTAAATAATGACGTTTTCTCATGTCAGTAGTAAAAAATAGTATATTATACTATAAGGGACAGAAATGCGTTATTTTGGCAGAAGTGCAATTTGAGGCCCGAGGGCGAAGCCAGAGGGCTACAATGCACCGAGGACAAAATAGCATTTTTCCCGAATGGTATATACTATTTTTTCCACGGTCTCATTAACTTAAAAACACATATTTTGTTATTATGAAGTAAGTAGCACCAGAATTATTGTATTCGGATTTGAGCATTTATTTAGTAGTCGTTGAGTTATTGTCATAACTACAAAATAAACAAACAAAAAGAATTGTCAAATTAAGATGTTAGTTTGGTTTAGTTTACAGTTTGTTTAGTGCACAATGAATAATTGTGAGTTGGAAGAGATTGTGGAGGCTGCAAATATTGCAATAAGCAATTTGTTACCTACGAAGTCAAGATCTTTATACGATATAGCTTACAATCGGTTCAAAACGTGGTGCGCCGAGAAAAATATTCAAGTATACAGCGAGAATGTTTTGTTGGCATACTTCAGTGAAAATGCAAAGAATTACAAGTCTTCCACATTATGGGCGCAATATTCTATGGTTAAGTCATGCTTGATAATTTACGACAACATAGATATAAGCAAATTCCCCAAACTGATCGCATTTTTGAAAAGAACCGGTGACGGATATCAAGCGAAAAAATCGAAAATATTGACAAAGGGTGAAATCAACCGTTTTCTATCAACTGCAGATGACAAAGAATTCTTAATGATTAAGGTAAGATTACTTTTGTTGTTAGGTATTTCAATTATTTAGTATTTTAATTTTTTATAGGTTGTATTAATTCTGGGGATTGCCGGAGCTTGTCGAACTGATGAACTAGTCAATTTAACTGTAGATGATATTGAGGATGTAGGCTCATCCTTGATTGTAAAAATTTCAAACACTAAGACAAAGATTCCACGAACCTTTGTGGTTACCGATGTGGGAAATATGCTTGAATTGTATCGAAAATACCTGTCCCTTCGTTCTCCCCACGTCAAGCATAAGCGCCTTTTTTTGTACTACAAAGCAGGAAAATGTAGTTCGCAGCCAGTTGGCAAGAATACCATCGAAAAAATTCCTAGTGTAGTAGCTTCGTATTTAAAATTACCTGATGCTGCATGTTATACTGGTCACTGCTTACGAAGATCTTCAGCGACATTACTGGCAGATGCTGGTGTGGATATCACGACAATAAAGCGTCATGCTGGTTGGAAATCAACGACAGTCGCTGAGGGTTATGTCGAGAACTCCATTGAAAATAAGACCAAAATTGCTAATCACGTTTTAGTAGGTACCACCACTAGCGCAATCACAAAAACTTTAAATGTAAGCGAAAGTAATATTCCTTCTAATATTAATTTTGAAAATTGTACAAATGTTACATTTAATTTAAATGTTAATAAATAATTTCAATGTTACCTCTTTTTTTGCATGAAAAACGTTCTCCATAATGTAAACTCCCTTGGGAGCATTATACTCCCTTGGGAATAATCGACTACTTCTGTTTCAATTTTGATGTCATAGAAACTGATTTCTACTCCCGACCGTGGAAAAAAGAATATTTTGTGTAAGGTTAGACTTGTGTGATACGAGTTTAATGATGTCTAAATCTAGTTTTGGACTAGGGTGAACCTATCCCAATTTACTAATGATTTTTATTTTGAACTGTTTACTTACTACATTATTTATGTTTTCCGTACTGTCTTTTATATTGATTTTGTTTGTTATTACTATAATCAGGATTGCCTTAAACCAAATAACTTTTGAGGCTATTTCGAATTTATAGAAAATTAACCTATAAGACGTGTATTTGCATTTTAATGATTATATTCATCACACTTTATATAATTCTTCCCTATGAATCTAATGTACCACATATCACATCATTTAAATCTTGTTGCAGCGTGAATCTATAAATATCAACTTGGTCTAAATAGTTTCATATTGTTTGTTGTTTATTGTGGGCGTTGGCAGCACTTACATGATAAAGTAGTAATGTGTTGTTGAAATTCACTTAAGATATTGTCAGTGTAATAATGTAAATAATTACAAGTGGTTTAATAATGTAAATAATTACAGCTTGGTGATTAACACATGGTGGGTGTTCAAATTAAATCAACTTTTAATATACAGGGTGTTGAAAGTAATAGTAGAATTTTTTTTAATTTATAAGAATTTAATATTCATTGACTGTCTGAATATTATATATTCATACAATGTCATGTCATATATTAATTATATGTATTATTATATTTTTTAAATATACTTTCAGCAAAAAATTCAATAAAAAAATAAAGATATAAATTTGCTGGCCATTATTAATGAAACGGCAAGTGTTAGTCCTAGGCCAGTCACCGTAGACACAAAAATCGTGTTAGGTCGCAAAAAATTGCAGAGTTCTGATTTTTTGGAATGTTGTTAGGATAGGTACCAATAGTGTAAAACCAAGTTTGCAGCTTCGAAAGACCTGTGCTAACTGCGTGGTGCTCGAAAAACATTTTTTTTTTCGGACTTTTTCTAGTTTTTGGCTTATAACTTCTAAATGGTGCATCCTACGGAAAAAGTTGATCTATACAATTTTAAAGTAGGCAAAATTTACTACAATTTGAGTGCAACTGCAGCTCCATAGGTCTAATAGGTCCCGAGATACAGTACTTCAAAAATTGGCCATTTTTCCCAAAAAGTTCGAAATTGTTGTTTTAGCCGTCTTCCGAGCCGAATATCGGCTAAAATACTCAGCCTACGAGGAAAGTAATGGGAAATGAAGTTGTAGAACAGTTATTTAGCTTTAATTTAAGCATAAGCGGAGCACTGTAGGGCCAATAGTTCCCGTGTTATCAGGAAATAACAAAAAATGAAGGAAAATGAGATTTTTCAAGAAATGGAGTCTGACGAATTGCAGGATTTTTGTAAAGGGTAAGAAAGACATAACTCAGTGGAAAATGGTTTTATATTATGCAAAATGAAATTGAGTTCAATTAATAATAACGTAAAATTTATCAAAATTATATCAAAATTTTATAAAAAATATTTTGGTAGTTTCTTATGGACGTGAAATTAATGTTGAACGTGAAGTGATGGCGGGACCTCAGCTGACTCCTGCGACAGAAATACAGAACACAATGCAAATTAGTATTTATCGTATTAGTGCGTAATCAATTTTATAATAAATTACAACGAAGGATATGTAATATTAGGCTTACCTTTTCCCACTTAAGCTTCGGTTTCCTAGAAAGCGGTGCCGTCTTTTAACGGCCGTCAAAATACGGTGGGTAACATCATAAAAAACGGTGTCGTGTATAATAAGGGAAGTGTTTTTCAAGAGAGTGGCAGCGCACACCGTAACGTAACAGAGCGGTGCCGTCTCATTTGAAGCGGTGGGTCATACGGGACGAATCAGTTCATCAATGTTTTTTTTGCGGTGTCCTTTGTATAGCGGTGAAGTAGTTTTATAATTTTAAACCTATTTTCTTTATCATAAAACCGTTTTTTGTGACGTCACCCACCGTATTTTGACGGCCGTTAAAAGACGGCACCACTTCCTAGGAAACCGAAGCTTTAGACAGACAGTCGTGTTCTTTTGGAAGGCCCAGGTTCGTCAGACGGCTCTTCTTGGGACTCCGGAGACTCTGTTGTCTGATTAGATCTAGTGGTAAAGGGTCGTCGACGTCATTTTCTTCATCCGACTCGGCCATGGCTAAGAGAGGAGTATTCAGGCAGGTCTTCCCCTGACAAATTTTGCAGAGAGAAGACGACTCTCTCCACTCCCTTCGTTATGGGATATTTGTCCGATCTTCTGCCAACGCCAAAGTCCACCTCGCTTGTCTGCCCCCAACCGAAGAGGCTGCTGCCCAACATTCCTACAGAACCTACCACCAAGTGCAGAGGTGGATGGGATTAGAGAAAGAGCCCACCAACTGGGGGTGGACAAGAAGCCAGCAGGGGTTGACACCGGTGACCTCAACCAAGGAATAAGGCTAACCCTGCTGAAATTTCTGTCCTGCAGGTGCCAGAAAGGGTGCGGAGGAGGGAGCGGCTCCTGCCAGAGAGCAGGATTGAAATGCTCTGCTCTCTGCAAAATTTGTCAGGGGAAGACCTGCCTCAATACCCCTCCCTTAGCCATGGCCGAGTCGGATGAAGAAGATGACGTCGACGACCTTTTACCACTAGTATCTAGTAGTAGATCTAATCAGACAACAGAGGAGTCTCCGGAGCCCCAAGAAGAGCCGTCTGACGAACCTGGGCCTTCCAAAAGAACACGACTGTCTCGTTAAGTGCGTAAAGGTAAGCCTAATATTACATATCCTTTGTTGTAATTTATTATAAAATTGATTACCCAATAAATACTAATTTACATTGTGCTCTGTATTTCTGTCGCAGGAGTCAGTTGAGGTCCTGCCATCACTTCACGTTTAACATTTCACGTCCAAGGTCTCCCAAACTACCAAAATATTTTTTATACAATTTTGATAAATTTATACGTTAAAACCATTTTCCACTGAGTTATGTCTTTCTTATCCTTTACAAAAGTCCTGCAATTCGTCAGGCTCCATTTCTTGAAAAATCCCATTTTTCTTAATTTTTGTTATTTCCTGATAATAATTGGCCCTACAGTGTTCTACTTGTTCTACAATGCTTAAATTAAAGGTAAATAACTGCTCTACAATTTCATTTCCCATGACTTTCCACGTAGGTTGAGTATTTTAGCTGATATTCGGGTTGGAAGACAGCTAAAACAACAATTTTGAATTTTTTGGGAAAAATGGCCAATTTTTTAAGTGCTGTATCTCGGGACCTATTAGACCTATGGAGCTGCGGTTGCACTCAAATTATAGTAAATTTTGTCTACTTTAAAATTGTACAGAGAGACATTTTCCGTAGGATTCACCATTTAGAAGTTATAAGCCAAAAACTGAAAAAAGTCCGAAAAATGAAAGGTTTTTCGAGCACCATGCAATTAGCACAGGTGTTTCGAAGCTGCAAACTTGGTTTTACACTATTGGTATCTATCCTAACAACATTCCAAAAAATCAGAACTCTGCAATTTTTTGCGACCTACGATGTCTTAAATGACTGGCCTATCCAGGAAAAACATACAAACGCCAGTGGTACAGAGAAATTTAGTTGAGAAAAAATTGGATTTGTGGATTTAATACAAAAAATGCATTATTTTGCATTCCCTATGTACCTTTTGGCAGCAATAAAACATGGCCGGAGGTAGAGGTGACAGTAAGTACACCTGATTGAAAAATTAAAAAACGTGACAAATCTAAAAGCCAAAAATATGTACTAAAAAATAGATGTTTTATCCAAGATTAGAAATTGCCTAAAATTTTGCGGAGCTTTTGAATTGGCGTTGAGAGGACATTACGAATCTGTTACAACGGATCGTAGAATCGTATTAACTTTTTAGAAAAAGTTAATTCGCTAAAAGTTTGCTTCTTATTATTATACAGGTGGTGTAATCCCAAAAAAGACTACAATGAACTATGAAAATGCACCACTAATAAGTTACAGATATTATCTACTAGTACAATATTGTAAATTTCTAAATTAGAAAATTTGATAGAAAACTGTATATTGTCGCTCATATATAAAGTTTTGTCTTTAATAGTAAAAAGGCATTAGGAATTATAAACAACTCTCCTTGGATTTATATTTCCAATATTTGATCTGCTTGGTTGAGGTATTGAATTCTATGGTAATAATGAAATATTTATATCAAAATTAATTGATTGAATATTATTTTCAGTTTGAAACCTTTCAGATTTTGTGTTTAAATATATTTGTTTCTGATTGCCCTGTTTTTTATTTATGGTTTGAGTAGCCTATACTGTGGTTATATGTTAATGTGGTATGTTTCAATCTATCGGATCCATATTTTTATCAAAATCTGCATGTTGGAGTACTTATATATCGGCTATCAAAACTACTCATATCGGAATTTTAATTGGGGTTTCCAATCCTCTCTGCCGTTTCATCATCTTCTAAGCACAAGTGGCACTGAATGTTTTTCATTAGGCTGAATTTTCTTCCGTTAGTGCAGATATTATTTTAAATGGTAGTGTAGTGCCCAGTATATACATAATAATAATAATAATAATAATATTAATAATATTACCTTTATTGAGTAACTAATACAGTAGAGTTACATAATACAGCACGATTAATAGCAAGTTACTCAAAAGGCGAAGTTCAGTTTATCGAGTATATATACACTGTGTCCGAGATAAGGAGGGCCTCTATGGGGATCTCGGAAACGTTAAGAGATACAAATTTGGTTAGAGGAAAAGTTGCCTTATTAGGGAAACAATAAAATTTCGCTTTAAAATCGATGATTAAGTTTTTTGTTTTCAAGTTCTTTTGAAAAAAACCAAATTTTTGAATTTTCACCTATAATGGCCCAAGAGCATTGATAACTACGAGATAATTTTATCACAGATTTCGTAAGCACGTTACCGTCAAAAAGTAACGTGTTTGAGAAAGTTGTGAGAAAATTTTGAGTTATTTATCAATGCTCGAGGGGTATTTGGTGAGAAAATTTTTTGCAATTTTTATGAAAGTGTCATTCAAACTTATCTATTAAAAATAAAATTATTCTTGTAATAATTTACTTGTTACATTCCACATAGTTTTAACTGTAGCCTCCTTAAACTCAGTACCATTCCTTTTTCTCATATTAGCCGACCAATCCTTAAGTATCAATGCCAGTCCTTCAACTGTACGATTTCCATCTAATGTAGGTATGTTTCCGCGTGCTGCAAACGTTCATAAATATCTTCCAAGTATACTTTTTACTGTTAACAGTATTTTTTGGTGTATTTTCTTTTATAATTTTGTCGATTCAAGCACTAATTTGTTCACCAAATCGTGACGAAAGTGATAGACATTTTAAATTGTTACAATTATAGGAGTGTCAACAAAATTTTGTTCGCTGTCAACGTATGATGACATAAGTGATAACTACCCATGGGGTGTTATCAGTGTAATGTGACTATTATTGGTTGCTTTTGCACACGTGATTACAAATAGACGAATCTAATTGGATTGTTTTTCAAATTAATTTTTTTCTGACATTATTGAAGCATTATCTCTATACTTACGCATTGTCAAGTTTTAACTTTGCTTGCATCTTAACATATTAATTTTTTAGCTCAACAATATGTTCATTTTGTTAACAATATGTTTAAACTGACTGCATTTAAAACATCTTAGTATCTCTCTCTCTCTCTCTCTCTCTCTCTCTCTCTCTCTCGGTTGTCACTTTATAAGTGTCATAAGTTCAATATTTTAATTAAGTTTGTGTTTTACAAAAATTACAAAAAAAAAGACCTAAGAAAAAAGCAGTTGTCATAGTTTATTCAAGGTGGAGTAAACTTATTGGATCTGGTTTTTGGTCCACTCACTTATGTTTATTGAGTATATACACTGTGTCTGAGACAAGGAGGGCCTCTATGGGGATCTCGGAAACGTTAAGAGATACAAATTTGGTTAAATGGGGAAAAAGTTGTGCTATTAGGGGAACAAAATGTCGCTTCCATGGCATGGATTTCATTTGGGCACTTGGACTTTTCATTCGTGGGCATTTGTCTGCAGTATACCATTAATAAAATAATGGTATATTGGTGGATTGGAGTTCTCTTAATCAACAACAGTTTTTGGAAATGTCGACAAGAAGTGGCAGGAAAGAAATCCCGATTTTGAGAAACTTGAAATGATAACTTTACAAATTTTATGCTGTTTCTAAAATATTGTCCATTAGCTTCAACAGATATTTAAAGGAGTTTCTTATTATATGAACATACTTTAAGTGACAGAAGGCGACATTTTGCAAAAACTAATTTAGAAAAACATACTGTTATTCATTTTAAACGCAAACATCTATCGAAGAGATGCTGTGAAATTTATTTTAAATTTGATTATTATTGATTATGGGAATAAGTATGTTATATTTATTTAAATATAGAATAAATATATGGTACAATTTTTTAAGCTCTTGTAAAAGTATGTACCTACCTACGTTTTTATTCAAATAAATTCTCAATTTTATTACAATAAAATTATTATTCACAGCTTACGTTTCTATTCAAATTACAGTTTTGATTACAGTTTCGATTAGTTTTTCCTTGAATAAAAGATAAATCAAACATGTTACCATATCGTTGGAAAGCTTTTTTAAAGGCGTTCACACGAAATAGTAATCCAAGACGACCGCCATAGGAAAAACAAAAATTGACACACATAACTGAAAAACAAAAGACGATCTAGTGTTAATATCACCTTAAAAGTTTCTCTGTAAAAAACTGTCTTCATAAAATGCAAGTCTAAAACTTATCAAATGAACGCCTACTGTGTTATTTAAGAAAAAAGAAGTTGGCAGTTTTTGTTTTTTTCCAAATATCGTGAAAACTAAAAAAGAACAAAACAAAAACAAATTCGAAATCAGCATAAAATTCTACAAAATGTCTATATTTCTGTATCTCTTATGATAACTGAGACAGCAATACATTACCATCGAGTTTTGAACACAGTGTATAGCAGCCCAAATTTTAATCTTCTGAGGAGTTTATGTGTAGTGGTGTGGTTTTTACTCGCTTCTGTGGAAATAAAAAGCTATGGGCAGGATTATATTAATTTGTTGTTAGAAAGTTCTTCCTATTGGATATAACATATTTCTGAACAACCAACAAATGGATAGTTGTAGTGATCTACAATTTTGGCTATTTTTTTATCACCATTAAATTGAGAGTGCAACACGACATGGCGTGCTATTTTAAAATTTCGAGTTCTACTCCTCTGGGAGCCTTAGAAGGGAGTGGGAGTCCACTAACTACAAAAATATAGTTTACGAGACCCCATGACATCCTCCAATTTTGGAATTTTTGTCTTCACCCTGTCAAATGTTATAATACCGTCCTGGGACTTTTTCCGGACACTATGTGTAACGTTGCTAATTTCTTTGCATAAATTCTGGCTTAATTTCTTATGAAATCAACGTTTATCGAAAAATCCGTAGAGTTTCTGACATCGATTCCATATGCTATCGCATCCTGTCTTGAGGCAGTAATTTGAATTTGCTTTATGAAATACTGAACTTTGTTGAATGCTGCCATCTTTGGCATAGTTTTAAACTTATATTGGGACTATGATTCACAAAACAGAATATTATGTAGAGCAAGTTTCTCAATCCATTAGAAGTTTTTCTACCACCTGCTAGATGGCGAAAGCAGTATCTTCTAACAGCGTACATTCCGATATATGTGCCTTGCTTCTAATATTAGATGTTTAATTTCATAATGATTCTACAACGAACTTGATTAATGACTAAATGCTGAAGGCATTGTATAATGTTTAAACTGTAATTATTTAACTACCTTTTGATTTTTTAAGTCATATTTCCCTTCATATCATCTCATAAAAACTGTCAAATTTTATAATATATGTCATGTTAACAATTTCGGTGAAATAGATGAAGACGATCAATGGATTTGTGCTATACCTACTTTCAAATTCAAACAATGATACTGCTACTTTTTGATGTTTCGGAGTTTTTGCACCGCTTCAGTTAAGTGATCATAATTTTAGGTTCCTAATGCGGAACACGCGTTAAGCGTAGGTACTTTTTAGTCTCACTTTGATTTTTAACAAAATATATTGGGTGCAATTAAATGTTTCTTCTAGCAAAATTTTATATTGAACATCACTAACATATAGCTAACATCATTCCTTTTCAAAATAATAATTAATTGCAAAGTGGGAACAATTATTGTTTCCATAAAATCCCCCAATCAGCCGTTGTTATTTTATTATGTATTAAAAAAAACGCTATGCTTCATGTCAAATTAATTAATACAAAGAGAGTTGGCAAAAAACTGGAAAAAACAGTTGTTGGTCCCAGGGACTAACGCGGCCGATTTAAGCAACGTCGTTGGTCCCATCGGGCCTGCATGGCAGTCAACGTGTTGTCTTTTGTTTGGAAGTGAATAACCATTCACTCCCAACAGCCGTTGTTATTTTGGTATGTGTTAAACAAAAACGCTAAGCTTCACGTTAAATTAATTAATACAAAGAAAGTTGGCAAAAAACTGGAAAAAACTGGTGTTGGTCTCATGGGACTAACGCGGCCGATTTAAGCAACATCGTTGGTTCCATGGGGCCTGCATGCCAGTCAACGTGTTAAGGTCTTTTGTTTGGAAGTGAATGGTTGGTAGTGTAAAATTCGATTTGGAATATCTGTTTTGTTATTCAAACTGTTCGCTATATGTATAGATCTCTTATTAGAAGACATAGTGCCGCCTGAATTAACAAAAAGAATAGCAGAGCTTTGATTGAAGCAATTGGCTCGTATAGCTCTTGCACATTTCTTTTCCAAGTTATTGGAATTATTGAGTTAATTAGTACCCGGTAGAAATAATCATTCCCTCTATGTATAATAATAAATGCATATGCTCGGTATTTTTGTCCAATAGGACACAAAATATTGTTATATTACTTGGCGAAATAAATTTGATGACGTATCTGATAAATTTTTGATCTCCGCCAAAAATTAACATTTTCATGCGCTAATAAAATAACAGTGGTTCCACGCAATACTATTTTGTCATTTGTTGCACAATACCGGGTGTTCCACATAAAAGTCCGCAGCCTCATATCTCGGCGAAGGAAAGATATATTTTGATTCTGAAAAAAAAAGATGATAGAGCTCAACTATGGCTTCGTCACGGAGTTCAGCTTGATTTTTTCAGAGCAAATTAGAAATGGCGCTGAACTCCAAAGAAATTTTTCGTTGGCAGGAACTTTGTAACAAGGTTTATCTGATACTTTGTTCAATTCTAAACAATTTTTGTCAAATGACTATTTTTCAAAAACTTAATAGTTTCAGAGATATCGGGTTCTTCATTTGGTGAGGCCCAGACTCAAGCGTATTTTAGAGTCTTGAATTATTAATAATGAAACAATAATTATCCAAGTCAATTTAATAGCTCTTTTTAGGGAATAGTGAAATAATATGTATTTGTGTAAAATATGGCAAGTTTTTTAAATACCTATAATAAATACCTAAATAATTATGAATTATTATACAAAATGAATCAGGTATTTAAAAAACTCTTGGCATATTTTACAGAAATACATATTATTTCACTATTCCTTAAAAAGAGCTATTAAATTGACTTGGATAATAATTGTTTCATTATTAATAATTCGAAACTCTAACATACGCTTGAGTTTGGACCTCACCCAATGAAGAAGCCGATATCTCTGAAACTAAGTTTTTGAAAAAGTCATTTGACAAAAATTGTTTAGAATTCAACAAAGTATTGGATAAACCTTGTTACAAAGTTCCTGCAAACGAAAAATTTCTTCTGGCGACTTCAGCGCCATCTCCAATTTGCTCTGAAAAAAAAATCAAGTTAAACTCCGTGACAAAGCCATATATGAGCTACATCATCTGTTTTTTTCAAAATCAAAATATATATCTTTCCGTTGTAGAGATACGAGGCTGAGGACTTTTATGTGGAACACCCGGTATATTGGGCTAGTTCATTAAGTATACCTAATTAAGTGAAAAGTGCGTAGTTATCAATTACTTTAGATTTATACAGATCTGTGCCGAAATATTTTTAGATTCTGCCTCATTAAAAGTTCTCATGTTGGAAGTCCCGCTCCTTATCCTTTCTTTATCGAGCGCAGTTGAGATTTCTTTAACCACTGGCGTACAATTTCCCAAGTACATAGGCCTGTCAATTACTGCGCTACTATTGGATGATATCTTTTTAAACGTAACGAGCCCGTGGAAAACGTCGCTACATTATTCAAAACCTCATTAGAAGGTAAAATGGGAAGAACAACTCGTTTCTTGAAACGTTTACACGGTGTTTTCAAACCTTTGAGAACATATCTAAGAAAGTAACTAATAAAGATGAAATTGTTGACATTTTTTTGATGATACATTTGCTCATTATTATTACTGATTAATAATTAAATGGAAGGTCCTAAACACGTGCGATGTATTATAAAATGATTCTTTACCAGCAGATGCATAAAGTGATACTTTCACAAAATTGCAGGGGAACTCCTTGAATTTGGTTTTACATAACAGTGTACCTAGTTTCATTTCTGAAATGATGCCTTTGTGACGCCTAATATAATATGCCTACACTTTTTGACTTAATTTCGTCTCAGGTATCTGCCGTCACATTTTTTTACCATTAGTTTCCTTTTCGCCTGTAAATTAACTCTTCTAATTTTCTAATGTACGAAGACGTAGATGGGCCACGTAATATAATTAAATTTTTTCTGTTATTTCTGGCTTTAATTCTGGCAACTCAGAATTAAGGAAAAGTGGCTCTATCTAATATTCCATTTCACAAGGTGATTAATATCTCTCGTCGTTCCCTCAGGTGAGCTTAACTGTCACCTGCGACCTACGAGAGCACTGACATTTGTACTCTATCAATGGGTAGCAGTGCTCCTTCTGGTGGTCGTCTTGCTTATTCGCAGATTAGGTACCTAGTGTATGACTGGTTTGCGGCAGCAGACTTTGAAACCACCAGACGTATTAATAGTTTCATGAGATGGTGGAGAAGGAGGTCTTCTTTTGTCGAATATCTACTGCTACCGATTCAAAAGTCAGAGTTTTGTTATTTTTCAACTTTAAATTCGGAATTGTTGCAAATAATTATTTAATATTTATTGTGACCCTTTTACTCTTCCGTAGATATCAGGTGCTTTAACATTGTTTTGACAGAAGTACGTTTACGTGTTCATGTCTAAATAGGTTTATTTATGTATACAGGGTCCTGCACCACAGCTCCCTTCTTTTGTAGCTCATGAACCTTTATAAATTTCGTTCAAATTTGACTGCAAACTATTCGTAGAAAGGCACATTTTGAAAATATTTTCAAATATACAGGGTGCTCTAAAAACATGTACCATACTAAAGTTATGTTTTTTTAAATGGAACACACTATATATTTTTGCATTTTTGGATTCTACCTGAAATTCTAAACACATTTCATTTAGGATGTCCTATACTTATCTTCAACTGTTTTTGAAATATTGACAGGTGAATATTGACATTTTTGCAACTTTGACATCCTGTAAAATCTAAGCGGTTTGAGATCAAGCAAAACGGTTTGCACATTCCTATCTTAACTTTTCATAAGCTATCGATTGGTACTAATTTCAGAATTATCCAAAAATTTAAAATTTTCTGAAAATTTTTAAAATTTTTTATTCCTGTATAAATTTGAAATTAGTACCAAACGATAGCTTATGAAAAGTTAAGATAGGAATGTGGAAACCGTTTTGCTTGATCTCAAACCGCTTAGATTTTACAGGGTGTCAAAGTTGCAAAAATGTCAATATTCACCTGTCAATATTTCAAAAAAATGTTGAAGATAGGTATAGGACATCCTACATGAAATGTGTTTAGAATTTTCTGTAGAATCCAAAAATGAAAAAATATACAGGGTGTTCCATTAAAAAAAACATTACTTTAGTATGGTACATGTTTTTAGAGCACCCTGTATATTTGAAAATATTTTCAAAATGTGCCTCTCTACGAATAGTTTGCAGTCAAATTTGAACGAAATTTATAAAGGCACCGGTTCATGAGCTACAAAAGAAGGGAGCTGTGGTGCAGGACCCTGTATATACAGGTTGTTTCAGCGAAAATTTGATCCCCTATAATTATAATACCGATAAAAAAATTAAAATTCGCAGAGACCCGTCGATTTCTGTTCTTGGGGGGAATATTTTTGACAACCAAGCCAACTTGATATGTTTATCCTCCTAACCCTTAGGAACCCCAACTTTAAAATTTCAAATGGAACTACCCTACTTCTAATACATCATTTTAAAGCCCTATTCATTGCGAATACACTGATGCATCGTTTTTGGGAATCGATTGAGATTTGACAGAGCTATTGGCTAAACATGAAAAGTTGACAAACCGACATTCGCGTACTAATTTCTACAGAAATGCCCACCAATAATAAGCTTTTTATCTACTACACAACCACATTACTTTTTTGATGCATATTCTAAAGACTATTGTTCTATGTATGCTATTTTGCATGCATACATCCATTTTTTAGATAAATTCAAACTTTATCTCTTAAATAACCAAAAAGTCACTGCTTTGCTTGTGACCACCAAATCATTAGTTTCAGTCTGTTGTTGAAAGTGTAAACATGTTTTCGAAATGATTTATTCTATCGCAGAAAGAGCAGAAATTGTTGCAATTTGGTTGTAATTTTCAGAGGAATGTACATATCTACATTTATGTTGAATGGCGAAGTGAATAGACACAATTGTCGCTATTGGAGTGATACTAATCCTCATTTAATCATGAAATTTCATAGTCAGACTCCTAAAAAATTTAATGTTTGGGCCGGAATTTTGGGCAACCATCTTGTTGGACCATTTTTTATTCAAGAAAATCTCGATGGAAACACCTATTTAGAATTATTGGAAGATATGATTGACCCTATGATAACAGAAATTTTAGAGAGTGACGACAATAGAAAATGAAATAACTTTCCAACAAGATGACGCACCCCCTCACTGTGCTGTTGCTGTGCGGCAATTTTTGGAAGGCAATTTCCTAGGGCATTGGTGGAAGAGGTCCCGTCGAATGGCCACCAAGATCATCTGATCTATCCCCTTTGGACTTTTGCCTGTGGGACCATTTGAAATCGCGAGTGTACGCGACGGAACCTGAAACATTAGAGGTGTTGCATCAGAGAATTATGGAAGAATACCGATTAATAACACCGGATGTCTTTAGTAATGTTCGAACATAATTTGAAAACAGAATGTATTATTGTTTGCAAGTTAACGGTGGTCATTTTGAGTAATACATTAAACAAAACTTGTTTTTGTTTTGTTTCAACTTAAAGAATAAATATCTTGATCTTTTAAATCGAGTCGATGTAACTCGATGTAAACTTTGTAAACTAAATCAGGGAAAATCTCAATTTTTCGAGCGTGAACTTTTTTAATACGTTTTCATTTCTTTAAAAGGTTTTCTCTGGAAGCGCAGTGTAATTACACCACACAATAATAACCAGTTAATTATTAAGTAGGCGGTGCTTTGTGCTTGCCAGGCAGCCGGGAAGGGTGAATTATGATAAGCGATATAATAAAAAATAATTTCTCTGCCGTCAAAAAGTTTTCACTGTGCTGTCCTACCCTTTCTTTTATTCTCGCAATCTCTAAACAAAGGGATTGCAGTGTGAAGGACGTGATTTACGTTTCATTTAAATTCTTTACAGGGAGATTCTTTGTATTAAAGGAAGATACACATTCATTTAGGGCTTTTACCGGAGTGGATTTATGGGATGAAAATGGGACTTTTTCATTCATGTGATGTGCTAGGAATACAGTCAATGTTATAATAATCTAAGAATTATGTGCTGCAAAAGGAGGTTATTTAGAATTTTTGACTTATTTATCTTGGATGATAATACCCTTAATATTTTTATATACAATAAATATTCAAGTTGCTGGTAAATTTTACCATCTATAGCCCGATTCTTCTGAAAATCGCTATTGATGGGTTTCGAGGGTAATTTGTATACAAAATTTGAAATTCAACATAGTAGAGTTAATATGACCACGTTTTCCCTTATTCGGTTCGGACAATTCGGTTTTGCAATCCATGGAAGCCTGCCCATTTGACCGATAATAATTACCTACTACCTAATTATTGTCATTAAACTAGGAATAAGAAAGTATTTAAGGAAGCGTTTAGTAATACTGTCTGCATTTAATGAGGGTAATTAAAAGTTTATTTTTTAACATAAAACATACTGACACTGTTGGTATGCTGATGAGGATGATTAATTATTATATGCCAAATAGTCAAGCTATTGAATGCTTGACTATTTTTAGTAGGAATAAGACTTTATAAGTCTTTTTAATTCTAATTCTAATTAATTCTAATTTTATTTAGTAAGAATAATAAGAGTTTATAACGTTTTGTTCTGTAATATTTCCTGAATTTAATGAGAGCAGTCAATAGCTATTTTTAAATAAAAAATATATTAAACACTGTGATAATAATCATTAGTAATTTGTCAAATGGGCAGGCTACTGTGGACTACAAAACTGAATTATTTGAATAGAAGTATAAGGAGAAACGTAAGTAGCTGAAAACTATACATTTTAGGTATAAGTATATCATATATGAGTAGATAAAGAATTTTATTTTCTATCGATTAAGAGTCCATTCACTAGGTCGAAATAAGCCCTAAATCGGCGTTCGTCTCGTGTCTAATTATAAAAAAACTATAAAAGATAGCGACTTTTAGTAAAAAAGTTTTGAAAGATAAGACTTTAATCTAAGTCCCTATAGTAGTAATTTTTGGTATTTCTTTTTATTTTTAAAATTCCAGGCAAACAATATTGTACTAAAATAGCGTATTTTCAAAAATTATTTTCTCTAAAATACATGTATTAAACAAAAATTTGCTACTATAGGGATCTAGTTTATCTTTTAATCTTTCCGGTGATATATAATTTATAACACTAAAAAGAAATTTTGTTGCAATTATAAGACAAATCCGGTACCCTTGCAATATGGGCTAACTTTATTTCCATGTGCCTTTTTACATCGGCTTTACGTGCACCTCCGAAATTTTAATAATTCGATAGTGGAAATATGTAAGTCTTCACCCATCGGCTACCCATCCTCTCAATTCGACCCCGCATTCATGCCTTCACAATATGCCTGTCAAATCTACAGAGAATGGACCCTTAATGTGTTCAGTTATAGGGCATGATATTAATAAAAATAATACTTTTGTTTTTTTCACCTAGTTATAGAATGCGGCTAATCTTGCGGCTTAATCGTTACTGAGAAACAATTTTTTGTTATTGAAAAGAATAACGACATTAACATTGATTTCTGGAAGTACTTTCGTCTGGAAAATATTTAATCATAATCTGGATAATATTTTCCGTAAAGAGCTTCCATCACTGATTGCCCATAGCCAAATTTTCATATAAAAAATAGTTTTCCGTTCTCGAGATAGTACTACTAGAGACTCAAAAAAAAAAAATCAGTTCGTATTCAAGATATCAGTGCTGATTTACCGGACGAATTTTACGATACGAGTCCACTGAAAATCGGTATCTATCAGGAAGTTGTTGGGTTATACCGCGAGGTTAACAACTCCGAATTGTGAATTTTTGGTTCAAAATTAGAAATTAGACATAACGGCGTGAATGCTGCGCAATATAATGGGTGTTCGTTTTCATGGAACGCTACATCTGCATATTATAAGTTTCTAACGAGAGAATTTAGTAAAATATATGTAGACTAATATTTTTAAAAACGAACTTCTATGTGCATAAATAAAATATTTGTACTAAAAAATAAGTCATTTGGTCTATAAGATGCACAAGATACATACATATAATACCTACACACAATATAGTTTTGGTACTAAGTTGCATACCCCATATTACTTTGTGAAGATATCTATATAGCATGATTAACAATTAAAATTCTTTTCTCAGAATTTGGTCGATCCAATACGACAAATAACAGCACCACACCTCGTTGTCGGCAACATTTCTTATTCTTAAACCCATTATAGTTGTCAAACTGTTGCGTATGCCGTCGGTTTTAGGAAAGAAAGAAAGAAAGAAAAGAAAATTTTAACTGAAATGTCGACATAATGTTTCGAATTTAGTTCATTCATATCAAATCAAATACAAACTAATATATTATACAAGAAATGAAGTACAATATAAAATCATGTTGCTTATTGACTCTTTTAGGCAAGATTGAAGGAGACGCGTCAGAAAGCTTTGGTGTCTGAAGTTCTACGAGGAATGCAACCTTCGGTACGACCATATTTTCAATCGATATCTCTTATCCTTGACGTCCTACCTCTGCTCATTAAGATAATCGTGCCACCTTTCAGGCCCGTTAGCCTCCATCTTTACACTAAGGAGGAAAGGACGAGTATGTTAAATGTGGTCCATATCATGATAGATTACAATTTAAACTACATCCAACAGAGGGCACTTGACGGAACATACTCCTATAATTTAGGTAAAGATTTTATATTTCCTTATTCATAGGTGTATTTTATAATTAGAATTTACAGTCTTTTATTATTTCACCAGTTTGTTGATGATATCGTTCGATATCGTAATCTAGATTTTAGAAATGTGATTTGAAATCACTTCTTAGTAACAAATAGAGTTGCTCTAATATTTAGAGTACTTTGAAATTCATTACATAAATAAGCTACGATCTTCCCTGAAAAAAAAGGAAAATTCTCCATCCTTCTCTCCACAATAGAATTCCATTCCATAATGTCATCTTCATCAGCAGCAACCATCATAGCTAATGACAAACATTCAGATGATTTCAAGGTCTTGAAAACCTGTATCTTGTTTGCTCTTCCTGAATACCGTCGACGTTGTATCACTTCTGGGTATTGTGTTTAATGAATTTATTTAAAAAATGTTTTTAATGTAATTTATGTTTTAGTTTAGTGATACTGTTTGTTTAGTAATCGGTATGAAATGATTTTCGTGTCTGTTGTGTAGACTATGTGATAACAAAGATGTAATTATTTAAGGCAATAATAATAATATCTGCTATGACAATGTGAAACCACATCGGCATCGCTTAAGAACAGCAATTACAAGCAATTAAAGATCTGGAATAGCCTCCGAGTCTTCATCAAGGGTATCAGTTTTTAACAGCAACATGCAGAATCAGAAGAGACCGTTGGTAAAGATTTCCGTGATGCAGAGAAGAATTAAGAAAGGAAAGAAATTAAGAATTAAGAAATACCTACCTAAGAAATACCTACCTCAAAATTATTGCTAAGCTTTGACCCATATTCTGGTTAGTAACCAATGAAACAATGAAAATTATAAACAATGAAAGTTATATGATGTCTTGGCTGTATGAAATGGTATTACAGCCCTTCTACATTGCGTCGTCCCGATCACCATCCTAGTAATTAAGTACTAATGGATCACTGAGTTTGGATTGAACATAAAATCTAATAATAACAATTTTTATGTTATTTTGAGATATACAAGTTACGATTGGGTAATTTTTTGTGGTAAATTTTTTCGATCCAATCATAGGAAAGAAAAATTAATTTTGAACATTTTGCCAGCCTTAAAATTTAATACTTTTTGTTAAACATTGGTATCTTTTAACCTAAAGCTGTCAAAATCGCTAGTGTATAATTGGCGTATTGGCAAGTCACAAATCCCATGTGTATATCATTCTTCAGTTCGGAGTAAGAGTGTTGTGAAGAAAAATCCAATATACCAGATGCTTGTTCATGATGGTGTCATTTTGCACATATTTTTTTGGGGAAGAATTTTAGTATACTATTGAGGGCTGTCCATAGAATAGGTGTATGATTGTTAAGTTGTTAATTATTCATTTTTTCAATTTGGCGAAATTGCGCTGATTGCACTGTCGAAAGTGTGAGACTTATCAATATATTGTTTTTCTTTTTAACAACTAATTTCGTATTAGATACTATTGATAATGATGGTTACCACTAATTATATTAATATTTGTTTCTATTATACTTGAGAGAATCTTTAAGGAGATCTAGCTTCTGGTCCTCACTGTGGTTCTCACCTAAGTTAGTGCACAGTGGTTAAAAACCACTATGTGAAGTGTAATGAAATACTAGAGATATATAAACTGTAATTAAAAAATAATTCAACTAGCTTCTTCTGGTAATTTTCTTCGGACGTTGCAAACCGATTCTTGGTACTTCATCGGTGAATAGTTTTCACCGATTTAAGATTATCAGTTTGTCATTGAAATAAAATTTCATTTCTGCAAAAAACTATTTTATTTTCAAATCAATCCACCTCTTATATTATTTTAAATACATATTCATTTTAGAACCCAACATACAAGACATAGTCATTTTCGACACCAGTGAACGCTCAAAAAGAAGGATGTTATCTTATTCCAACATGCAGCTTATCGCTAGAGAAATTGAACTGGAAAAAATGCGAAGGTTTGAGGCACCGAGAACCAGTGGAATTCCTAAGAAGACCGCAGTTAACTTAAAGAACACAAAGGAAAAAACTAAAAACGTCCCGGAGACACCAAACCACTTGCAAGCTTTGAAAGCCAAATCAGTGAAGACCAAGTCGGTAAGTGCTTTTCACTTTTTAAATTTTTTCATTTACATTGTTAGTAAATTGTTCAACATTTATAGTTATTAAAATATCGTTTTTCCCATTGAGAACTATCCTTTTAATGGATATAAAAGGAAGTTTCTAAAATTATTAATGTTTTCTTAATAATTCAGCAGCGTGAACAAAGCTTGAAAAGTCAAAACTAACCACAGTCGTTCTCGAAAAAACTTACACAGAAAATTAGTATAGAGAAATTAGTAACTGGCACTTATTTAGTTCTTCAAATGCTTTGGTTTAAAACATGCCAGCGTCTCTTCTGTCAAGACAAGATTTAAAAGTATGCGGTATATATTTCAATAATTAGTAGTTTTGATATTAAATTTAATGACAGTAACTTACCACCAATTGACAAATTCAGAAGTTACAGAAATATCAGGCGAATCATATTAATCAGGACAGTCCTATTAAAAATAATATTTCACTCTTCATTCTGATCACAGTGATTAGTCTGAAAGTGAGAGATTGTGCAGGAGAGGGACTTGTGGTGTGGTATTATTATTCTGTAAGCCGCATTAGTGCCCAGGAACGACTGGTTGGTAAATCCTAACTATCATTTACTACAGCAATTAGGAAAACTTCATTGTTAGGGGAACAATCATATATAAACATTAACTTCTCACACCAACGTCTAGTAGGTGTACACTGTACTTTCTATCTTAGCTATATGCAAAATCGGCTGCCAACATATCGTACTATGTAAGCTTTTATACGAACCACAAATTGTTGGATCAGATTGTTGATGAATTACCTCTGGGCCTAAAGAGTGTTGTTGTTGTTGGCACGCGGCGCGGTTACCCACAGCACTGGTTCGGGTCACCTTTTTTTTTTTTGTGAGGGGAAACCGTTTGGCACCACGATATTGATGTCGGTCGCTCCTGGTAGGGTCGGGCGCTACTCCGACTAAAACCCCTTGCTTTTTCCCAAGAACCAGCCACCGGAACCGTTCTTGCGAACATACTTCAGTGACTAGCCTAATGACTTATCTCTCTCGTCCTGCTCTTTCTTGCTCATAATCTTTCCCACCGCCTCCTCTATTGCCTTCTAACCACCTGGACTTTGAGGCATTATGTTTATCATGGTTTCAGCCCGGATAGGCTGCCCTACTTTGGCGTCCGCTTCCTGCCTTTCCTTTTCCCAGGCACGAGAACATAGTATGTTCAGCCGTGTCTTCTGCCCCACAGTATACACAGCCGGGGTCTCCTACTCTTCCAATATCATAGGTATATATCCTAAAGGAACCGTGACCAGTAAGTACCTGGGTTAGA
Organism: Pogonocherus hispidulus; assembly: GCA_963924545.1. Lineage (NCBI taxonomy): Eukaryota > Metazoa > Arthropoda > Insecta > Coleoptera > Cerambycidae > Pogonocherus > Pogonocherus hispidulus. The sequence goes on from OZ004698.1 coordinate 32,764,025, forward strand.
TGGTAACCCGTCTGCCCATACTTCCTGCCAATCTACAGTCTTAGGTCCAGGATGAGGGCTCTAGTCCACGCTCTCTTCATCCCCGGGCTCCACTCCTCCTGCCATCTTTCCACTGTGGCAGTTCTCTCCTTCCTGCGTGCCACTTTCCTATCCCTTATACCATGGCAGATTGCACGCCTCTCGCGGGCCAGTAGATCGATAGAGACCATTGGTTCGGGTCACCTAAAGAGTGTACTTTAGCACTACTATTTTAGGACTCCTACAGGCTCCTTTTAGGTAATACACCTTAATAATTAATAATTTAAAACGATACATTAAAAGTAGGTACTTACTGTCATGTCATCAGATATTTTATCTCTTCTTCTTCTTCTAATAAATTTATTTATTGCTAGGTAAGTAATAATTATATGTAACGTTAATAATCATATAGGTGCATGTAACTTTAAGGTAAGTGATGTTTGTTTAACTATTCTTGTTGTGCTAGTTTTTTAATAATAATTTACTACAGTAAATTGTTCTTTAGTTTTATCAAAGACATTTTTATTCAAACTGGAAATTTAATAAGTACATAATATACAGCGTGAATCACGAAGAGGTCTCAGTAGGCTTATCTCAAAAAGTAGTCGGAATTGAAATCTGAAAATTTGTATACAGGGATTTATCAAAAAGATCTATTCAATGAAAATAGTGTCAACTTTCTCGCACTCGAGTACTAGTTATATAAATTTGAACACAAGCGCTCGAGATTCCATTTAACTCAGGTATTAGTTAGCTCTTATCTACAACGAACGTGTTTTAGTACTGTTACTGTTACAGTTTATTTTATGCAGTTATCGACGGTTTTTTCCAGTACAGTAACACATTTGTCATCCCAAACATCACTGGATGAAATCTGATCTCAGTGTCGATATATTCACGAAGTCACTTTGTTATGCAGAGGCCATCGGATAAAGTGACTCCTTCCGTTCTGAAACTGCCCGACCCCATTGAATAGTTCATAGGGGGCATATCTGCGACCAATTTTCCGTACGCCGGGGCGTAAATGCGGCCTTTAAGGGTGCCAAAAGTGTTTTAAATTGTTCTAGTGTATAAAATAATCCGGCCAGGAAGTCCCGAGCAGGCAGTATTTTACGGCGGACAAGGAGCGCGGATTTTGCCGAGCCATTTAACTAAAGCGTTCGGTTGGCAGAGGTCGCTAAGTGTACGGAGCGAGCAAATAAATACATCTTATAGACAGATATATACTAGGAGTTCACTTTTATTTAGGGTCACTACTGAAATATCTTAAATGGTAACAGATATAAAAATGGTCGCATTCGAAAATATGTGCGCCATTTTAGTACAAATTTATCGTCAAAAATTGTTACCGATATCTTCAAGTTTGAAAGAGTCGCAACATTGCTTATAAAATGAACTTTTTCAATGTGAATCGCTCAAGTTTGATATTATTAGCTAGGTACCAACTTTTTATTTGCACAAGCAGAGTGAACAAACTCATGTTGAACATAAAAAATAAATGCGCTCTTAAGAATATTTTGTTATATACAGGGTATGTTACGGCGAGCTGAATGGATCAGTATATGGAGAACAAGTAGAATTTTCAAAATTTGTATGGGAGGGTTAATTGATGGCGCTTACTTCTAAAAAAATAGTTTTGTGTTTCAGGTACCTACCTACTTCCGGTTATACCAGAAGTTGATAACAACTTTCTCATTATAAATGGGATACTACATTTTTTATTACAGTTTTGAATACATTATTAATATCAGGCTTGTTTATAAATAAAAGAAAATATCAGTTTTTCGCCAATAATTCAATAGAGGTACTTTAGGTACATCAAATTTTACAAATATATAAAAGCAAATCTGTTTAAGTTACAATTATTAATCAAGCGGGTAAAGGTATCACAGGAATTTTGGTTTATCGGGTCTATTCACTCTAAATTATTATTAAATTGAAGCAATCTTTATTCAATCCTAGATGCGATATTTCTCAAGTTTAAATTATCCGACAAAATGATTAAAAACTATTGTTTTAAGCCTGTCAGTCCTCACAAGTAACTGGATAGTATCAGATTTGCTTATAATTACAAATAAATCAGCTTACCGCCAATAACTCAAAAAGGGCTCACTTTAGCAAATTTTGCAGGTAATTACATATTTTTTTATTAGGAATTGAATGGGCTTTAAAAACTGAAAGCTACTTAAAACTATTTGACTTTTTGTGAAATTAGTTATCAACTGGATTTGATAAATACCTTGTTATGAACCTGTTTTTATCAATTTTAACTACATTTGACATTTGATATTAAGGCTGTGTACAATCTTCTTTTTTGGTAACTTGATTTTGAAAATTTCGATTTTTATATCGTTAAACTAAAGTAAGGTTTTGTTACCGGGTCAACATTTTTCAAAACAATTAAATATCTAAAAACACGGCACATATAAGGCCAAAACAATCTTGAATAAAATGATCTTTAAATGTATCAAATTGCAATAAAAATTTAGAGTTTGTTCCATAGGTAAGTTGGTATCGATTTTTGGTTTAACCTTAAGTGACAGTAAGTCAAATATATTTTTGAACCAGTTAGTATCATCAATTGCAAATTTTCAAAATTCTTCCTCTACTGATTGTCCATGTACAAGATGGATTCAGCTCGTCGTGACGCATTTTCGTCGTACATAATTTTTCTTGATATTTGTTTAAACAACCAGGACAAAAGTTCAAAAGCAATGGAACAGATATTTTTTTGGTTAAATCGGAAAAATACCGCCAGCTTTTTTAATAGAAAGGCGACAATATATAAAATAAAATTATTACTTATATATTGATATACATGTATGTACTATTATTGTGGTTCTCTCAAGATGGTAATAAATAAACCGACACATTGTTAGAAAAGCTTAAAATAATGTTCGATAGTACTATTTTGCCCGAATTTCCATGAATATTGAAAACTGTGTATAAAAACTAATAAACGGAACGAAAATTCACCTAATTTCTTTAATGATGTTCATAGATTCTATAGTATAATTTGCATATACATGTTCTTTTTGCTTTTCCGGAGTGGTCCAGGAAGGTTGACCTCGTACGTGATACTAAGGAATAAAAATTAAACGTCTATAGTTCTTTATTTTTTGATGTTTTGTTTTCCAATTTCCAAAAAAATAACTCGGAATTAAGTAAATTAAACCCTATAAAAAACACATCATATACTAGACAGGAATGCACACAAACGTTTCGTAAATGTAAATTTTTTGTATTAGCAATTTTGTAATACTTAACACCATTATCTCGAAATTAAATAAATTATTTATTTTTTAAAAAAGGTATGTCCAGAATGTTGAAAGAGGTTTTATGAAATTCCTTAACAGAATTGCTACAAACAATTAACTTACTACCTACATATTTACTTAACCTACTTTTAATGCCCTTCACTATTTTGTCTTTGATATTATATTTTTATTACCGGTACTTACTACTACTTAAATTAATTATGATCATGTATCACTTTTTGTACTTTATTATTAGTTAGCTTCCTCTATAAATATTAATCCTTTCTTTATTTACGCTATTAAAAAGATTTACCCATTTTACGTACATTATAAAATATTTATTAGTGCTGTAAAATATTGGAGCTTTTATTGCATAGGATTGAATAACATAAAGATACTAATAATTAGTTTAAAAAGATTATTCAAAATGCCTGTGTAATTAAAAAACACGTATTAATGGCATAGCTTCTGTTAATATTTTGTATAGTATTAATTTTCTTTAGATTATTACTTAAATAATTATTATTATTTGTTAAATTAACCTGTTTGTAGAAATAACCATGATTTTTTATGAAATTTGTAATGTTTTATAGGATATAATATGTAACTGTAATCAATAAAAATATTAACTTTTCTCAAATGTGCAATAAACTAATATTTTTTTGACCCAGAATTTTCTTTCAATGAGCCAGTGATCTACTATATGCTGTATTTTTATTTATAAGCTCTTATCTTTTCTAGGATAAACGTACACACTTTTTGTTTTTTCGTGTACAGTAGCTATATTAAAAAAAAAAAATAAAAAAAATCATCACATGCTTCCCAAAAGGTACGTGTCTATTTGAGAGCAACTAGCGCGAGTAACTCTCGATAGTTACTGTTAAGAGGGTATTCATTTGAGAGCAATTTGAGGAATTTTTACTGTCAGCTAGATAACGAAACACTCGCCGAGTGCTTACTCTCAGAGATATCTGTCAGGAGGATATCCATTTGAGATTTCTGTTTCATCAATTTTCTTTCTTTGTTTGTAGTGTGAAAGAAAAAATTAGTGAGGTGCAGATAGATAATCAATCATGAATGTACAAAAACTTCGAGCAATTTTTGTTGCACATACAGTGTTCAAGAGAAAGCAACAAGGAAAGAAAAAATGTTGGATCAAGTCATGGATTCAGAGAAGGTGTGAATTTGGAGCATGTTCTACACTAATAAGAGAACTTAAAATTGAAGATGCCCAAAATGCCCTATTTCTATACTCAGTAGCCTTGGTATCCCATAAAACTGCATTTTCCTCGTATATCCTTATCAAATTACACGTCTCGTTTTTTGACCACTCTTTACGAATAGCTGCCATTTTAAATAATTGTGGCGAGAACTATCACAATACGAAACATGTTCGTATTTTAGAAGTAACTGTCCGCTAGTAAAAATAATATGTATACACTTGAGAGCAAAATACTGCGAGTAAGCTATTTGACAGTAAAGTGAATACTCTCTGATAGTTACTCGCAGACGCGTATCCACTTACGAGAACTACGTTCTCGCGCTAGTAACACTCTCAAATGGACACGTACATTTTTGTATCTAATCCCTAGTGTGTCTAATCTGTGTGTGTTCCTTTTCATTCTACAGCTTTAGAGAACTCCGACATATGTCAAAAAGTAAATAAAATACACAACCAACTTCTGGCAATATTTGAATATCACAGATATATAATTTGTTTACATCTTTCTATATATAGGAATTAAGCCAAAAGGTTAACTAAGAGATAAATTATATATGAAATTATAATAAAATATAACACATAATTTGTATTGGTAATTCGAGAACCGTAACCAAAATAAATTGATTAATTATTAACAACCAATCACATCTTTTAATGTAATATGTAACGTCAGGGCATGCTCTTTAGCGGGAGATTTAAAATATTGAGATTTTTTTTGTTTTAGAGAAGCAAAGCATTTTACCATTACCAATACCAATTATTACCAAAATTACAACTAAAGTAACAAAACTAAAAAAAACCATTAATTTAGTAGGAATATTTTGACCTTGTCCATCGCGTCACATAGGTTACCACTTTTGTGAGATTTGAAAAAAAATATATTAATAGCATCATTAATAATTTTATAATAAATACTTATATGTTTTAACACTGATGTAGTTTTCCACATAATATCAAGACACTATACTGCACTTGACGCCCGTTTCGCCAGCCAAGTTGGCATCATCTCAAGATGATTAAAACTAATTTTAATCATCTCCAGATGATGCCAACTTGGTTGCCGAAACGTACGTCGAGTGCAGTATAGCTGTTTTGGTGTTATGTATGTGGAAAACTACGTCAGTGCTCACACCAAAGGTTTCAACCCCTTTCAAGATTACCTATGTTTTAAATAATTTCTAATCTATAAATCTTCTAATCACACTGGTCAACAGTTTATTATTTGTTATAAAAATATCTTAATACACGAAGGTCAATACATTCATTAATTTTTGGAACTTAATTTTCTCATAAAGCTTCTACTTTATTTTTTGCCCCTATTGTAGCTATAAATGAAATACTCCGGTCGTCCACTAGCAAGTTATAAAACTCCCAACAAAGTAATACAATATCAGCCGACGTCAAACTACATTTAAAGAAATTACCCGGCAGAGGAGTTATCGCAGGATGCAAGTAAAACGTTATCCTGTGAAAGGACCTTTCTGGCGCCCGAGTGGTTTCACAGGAAGTCGAGAGTTAAGGTCCTTTCGACCAGATCGCTTTACTGGCCGCGCTGATGTGTTAACTCCCATCAAATTGCTTCCTCACTTAATGGATTTTTTCGGTGAAACGCCGAGAGTTGGATAGACCGGAAGGGGTGTTCCGGAAATGAGATAACTCTTAAGATGTTACTTATTTTGTTTGGCTTTCGCATAATGCCCAGGCTTTATAAAACTAATCGAATTCCTAAATATAAAATCAGACTTGAAAGTCATAGATTTAAATGCGGTTAGTGGTGATTCGGAATTCGGAAAACTTTAATTTTGTTCATGATAGAATCTCGAAAACGTAAGAAAATATTTTTAGCGGAATATTTTTTTGTGTTATCTAAAATTATTATACTATTAAAATCTAGGATTAGTTAAATTAGAAAGAAAAAGTTACGCACGATTTACACGATTATAAGTTATTAGATATGTACAGGGTGGCTCAATAGTGTGACAATCTCATAACTTCTATGCCATAAAGAAAAAAAAAAAAATAGGATCTCATAGAGCCTAAGACGATGCCACATTTTAAAAATATGTATAGTCATATGGGGTGCTCTATAAACCTGGGCCATATCAAACTTATGTGTTTTTAAATAGAATGTCATTTCATATTTGCATTTGGATAATTTTTCCGAATTTGTCAATATAGGGTTTACTAGTATTATACAGAGTAGATTAGAAGATATGAGCATTTTTGTATCTTAATCGCAATGAATTGAGCACCCTGTATTTTTTTAAGAAAACAAATACTAGATAATTTTTGGCTCCACTAATTATGCTATATGGTCTAATTTTACTTTCTATAGAATTTGCTTCAAAATAGCTTTACTTGTATACAGGGCGAATAAAAACTCACAACAACAGTTTTCTCAATTTTTATAAGTGAAACACCCTATATTTTATATAATTTTCATTAAGGTCTCTAACGACTCTTTCTATTCTGTGAAGCATTCCCTATACCTAAGTGCAATGGTTTTTAAGATCTTTGAGATTAATTAATTAATTAATTTTGTATTGCACCATGTATAATATTTAACTATTTTTTATTAAAGATCGCTCTCCGCCCGTTATTCTACAAGAGGCGAGCTTTTACATTTTCCTTTTTTTACTAAAATCGGTGTTTAAAAAGGCATTTCCCAGATGCATCCTCTTAAAAATGACGAAAAAATTAGCTGTCGATTAATTTTGTCAGCAGTTTATTAGCGAAATTCGCGGTTTATTAGGGAAATAAAAAAAAAATCAGTAAGAAAATTGTGAAAATCATATGGTTTATTGGTACTTGCTTTAGATAGTTATGCTGACTAAACAGTTAGTCCACCGCATGCTTCTAAAAAAAAAAGATAATTTAGAGTATAAAACCTCAAATATCTCAAAAACCGTTGCAATTAAGAATAGGGAAAGCTTCATAGAATAGAAAGAGTCGCGAGAGACCTTAATGAAAACTATATAAAATATAGGGTGTTGCATTTATAAAAATTTAGAAAACTGAGTTTTTATTCGCCCTGTGTACAAGTAAAGCTATTTCAAAGGAAATTCTATAGAAAGTAAAACTAGACCTTACAGTATCATAATTAACGGAGCAAAAAATTATCTAGTATTTGTTTCCTTAAAAAATGTTCAATTCATTGCTATTACATTGCATTAAAAAATTTTTCATATCTTCTGAACTACTCTGTATAATACTACTAAACCCTATATTGGCGAATTCGGAAAAATGATCCGAATTTAAATATGAAATAAAAAATATATTCTTCCTTTGAAAAAAAAAAAAAACCGTAAAGTCGCTATACCTACGATTTATAGAACACCCTATATGACTATACATATTTTTAAAATATACGTCCTCTTAGGCCCTATCAGATCCTAAAATATTTTTTTTTGGTTTATTACGGCGTAGGAGTTATGGAAATTTGTCACACTATTTTCACATTTACCGATTTTTAAAATCGTTTCTGTAACCATACATTTATTATAAAAAATTAAATTGGTTTATTCCGATCTGTTAGTGTGTTTTTCTTAGTGCCAGCTCAACCATTTGATAAAGTTATTTCTAGACAGAGATGCCAGGTCAAGTTTACAAAATACAAATAAACGATTTTAGAAATTGTTTCTGTGCCTATCTATGTACCTTCATTGTAAAACATTAGAATTGCTTTTTCGAATCCATTAGTAGATATAGATAGCATTTTATTTTCTTGATATTTTCCTTTTATTGGGTATTCCGGCACCTTGCAAATATAAAGAAATATTAGGAAATTAGGGCATGCAAACCCCATTTTACTAACTAAAAATGTAAGTTTCAATAATTAATTTGACTGTTTTTTGGCGTAGCAGTTTGTTTTCTAATATCTTTTTATTTTAGTATAATGGAAAAATACCAAAAAATTATTGAATATTTAGATAATGCAACAAATAACAGATAATATTTTATTCTCTTTTCGACCATGTTTGATCATTCAAAATATTAGTAGTGAAGAGAAACGTACCGTCCGTAGTGGCCTCTTTGGGCCTTTGTTACTATCCTTAAAGTATCTTTTGTATTGAATTTTAATGGAAAAAAAAATATATTTTTTATTTTTTACTGACAAAACTGAAATTGTAGCAATCTTCCTTAGCCTAATGTATGATATGTATTTTTGCTTCCCGCGTCTTCAGGCACATGTGTGGCAGGAGGTTTGACATCTAAGAATTATTAAAAATTACAAGAAATATATGACAATTACACTGATTTTATAATTAAAATTATTTCAATGTGAGAATTGTTAGTTTGTAGATAACTTAGATGTTTTTTAATAACATTTCTCTAATTTCCTATATAGGTACCTATCTAATCTATAATCTATCCTAATAATGTTTGAGTCCTATAACTCAGGTAGTTTTTATAGTATATTTTTAATAGTATTTATTGGCTTATTTAACTGTTTATATCTTTCTTTATATAGGAATTAAGCCAAAAAGTTAACTAAGAGATAAGTTTTATTAATGAAATTCTGAAATATCAATAAAATAGTTCAATAAAGTTTTTAATTTTATTTGTTACCTATAATCCTAGACACGCAAAGGAATATCTTTATTATTTTTAAGATATTTTGAAAACAACTACTTTGCATGCAATATGCACACCGCATCATTGAATTACAACGGCATATCTTCAATAAACCTCAACTTAATGTCTTTAGTACATTTTTCTTTTTAATAGTGTTATTTACATCGTTTAAATAATGAAATATTAAACAAGCATCTACATTGCATTAAAAATAATTATATTTGGTCGCATAGCTACTTTTTGTATTGAATTTTAATGAAAAAATGTATTTTTTATTTTTTGCTAACAAGGAGGATTGCTACAATTTCAGTTTTGTCTAAATTATGTGTTTCAACCTAAATTTAATTTTTTTTTAATTATATGTCGAGTATCAACAACTAATAGAGATAATTTTAAGTTATATTTTTTTATTCAAAAATATATAGGTGTACCGCTATAGTGGGCGACCCTGTATGTTTCAAAACATTTTTGAAACATATAGGGTCGCCCACTTTTCAAAACATTTTTGAAACATACAGGGTCGCCCTCTTCTCATACTTCGCTATTTTCATAAAAGCGCTTTTTATTGAATTTTGACGCACTATTGGAACACATAATAGATGTACACATCTGTAGATGGTTGCACCAGCTGCGTATAATAAAGCTGCATAATAAAACGTCTAGTAATGTATCCGAAAAACTAGATTGAACAGAAAAAAATATTTTCAAATCGCAACAGAAAAAGCATTTCCCGTTTTCCGTTTTTTTAGATGTTCCCAGATGAATTGGAATACAGTGCGCGTCTATAAAGTCCGTTCCCACCCTGCTAACTTTTGAACTAATTTGGTTAGGGACTCCGGACAAAATACAGGGTAAATCATGTAAAGCGATTATTTTTTGACAATAAATTCATTATCCTAAAATGGAAGATAGCGCCGTAGGCGTTGTCAAATAATTTTTTTTAAATGATAAGGTGGGACGTGTAGCATATCATTTAAAAGGTATCTTAATTCTGTGCAAGCTAGTCTGAAAAATTGAAATCGGTCCATCCGTTCTCAAGTTATAAGAGTTTCTGTGAGTAAGGTTATAGATTAAAAAAAAGCAGTCAAATTCAACAGTTTAATAAAGAAAACAATATTTTAATAGCATATATAATACTTTGTTCAAAATAAGCACCTTGGACCTTCTGACAGTAGAAGAACCTATCAGACATTTACTGGCGCACGTTGAGAAATGTTTGCCTGGTTGGTGATTCTCTGTCGCAAATCCAAAAGATTGTCTGGTTGGGTAATGAATACCTTAGATTTAAGGTAACCCCATAGAAAAATTCAATGGACTTAAATCCGGTGAACGAGCAAGCCGCTCCGACGTCCAATCCACATTACGACCAAAATCTTTAGTTGTTCATATTAAAATATTGTTTTTCTTCAAGCTATAAAATAAACTCAAAATATTGACTAATATTGACTGCCAGAGAACTGCGTTCAATCGTTCTAAACGTTAATCACATTATTATTAGAATCTTGTCATTAGATTCGGGTACCTATCTTTAAAATTTTTTAAAAAATATATATTATCTACTAATTTCTTAATCCAAAGTTATACAAATATAAAAATGTTTATGTCATCGTTTATTAGTTCGTTTGTGCTCACTTGTGAGCCAAAGGCAGACCTATTAATCGAAAAGTAACTGACAAATAAAAAATGGCAGCTAACTTTATGCTCAAAAATGAGATACAATTAAAACGTCACATCATCATTTAGTAGTTTGTTGGAATTAATTGTATTTGTTTATTTCTGATAAAACTAAAAATTTTTTTTAAGGGTATAATAATACTTACATTATATTATGTAAGACGTATTATAGAAAAAGCCTATTGTTTTACTTGTAAAGAAATATTTTCATTTTTTTTACTAGTACAAAAAATTTAAAAGTGTAACCATAACAACGGATTAAAAAAGAGAGTCATCTAGCCGTAATGTTTCAAAACTGTCAGTTTGAAATTAAACATCACGTTAGATCGCTTTTTATACAAGCATAAATGTCTGAAGAAATACAGCTTTAATTTTGACGCTTGAAGAGAAAATAGATACGTCACTCGGAGTATAAAACTCTTTATGTGTTTCGCCCAGTTTACACAGCCTTGGCTAATGCTTCGGCCTCGTTATGTAAACTTCTGGGCTCTACAAATAAATAATGTTCGCCTTCTATTCCTTGTAATATAATATACTATTTCTTTATCGAACTGCTGAATTTGACTGCTTTTTATTCATTTATAACCTTACTCACAGAAATGCGTATAACTTGAGAACGGATGAACCGATTTCAATTTTTCAAAGACTATGCAGAGAATTAAGAGATCATTTTAAATATCATTTAAAGATATCATTTAAAAGGTTTCTATTTAAATGATATGCAGCACGTCCCACTTTATAATTTAAAAACATTTACTTGACAGCGCCTGTGGCGCCATCTTTCATTTTAGGAAAATGAATTTATTGTCAAAAAATAAGACATTTTACGTGATTCACCCTGTATTTTGTCCGGAGTCCGTAACCAAATTAGTTCAAAAGTTAGCAGGGAGGAAACTGACTTTAGACGCGTATTATATGAGAAATAATATATAAAATAGTCAGAAATAAATAAGAATCCTATTAAGTTGTAATATATGTTTGCTTTCTTCTGAAGGGAATGCCAAAATGATTTTCCGATAGCGTAGTAAAGCGATTACAATAATTCCTAGATAATGAATCCATCAGCGCAAGGAGTATTATCAATTTTAAAAGCGCCTTCGAGAGAATATGACATGATGAATTTATTATTCCCATCAACTGTGCATTATTGCCATTAAGCATAGTGGATTGCGGTCCATTACAGCATAATTAAAACATCCTATTGGACAGAATCCTTCTTGGGGTATTCTTTTCATATTGAAATAGGAAAGCCATTATTGAACAAAACGACGAACCGGCTAGCCGCTACAATATTAATATACTGCGAATTTGGTTTTTAGGGGCCCTTGTAAGCGATTTATCATCCCCGGAGATGACTTAAAGGATGGAGATTTATTATTTATTATCCTTGAGGTTATTTGTGTTACATTTAAAAGGGTTTTGTCAGGTTTTAGAAAACTCTGACCAGCATTGTTTCGATACGGATGTAAAACATGAGAAGCATATTTTTAGTCCAGTTTTATAACGTTAGAATCGAGGGAATGGGATTTTATGAAAAATGGGACTGAGAAAGTAAAAATCATTCTGTAGTAATATTGTAACTCAGATAGTAGCCTAATAAAATATATAGATGTCAGAATTTTTATTGATATATATAAAGATATGCTATTCTTTAACAATGATACAAATATACTGTTAATCTGTAATATATCTACATCCCTAATAAAACATTAATAACTGAATTAACGCAAATTTAATATTATGATTTTAGTTTTGTATATTCTAGTTGGTAACAGGTCAATGATATTCTTATATATGTCGACGTTTCTGCACTTTATTTCGCCATCTTTTTGATGCCACAGTAATTAAAACGGCGATAATATAAATTAATATTCAAATTATTAAATAACAATATAGAAAACATCATATTATACTTAAAATGCAGACACACGGAAGTAGTTATTCAGTATATGTTCCTTGATCAAGGTAAATGTTGATCGAAACATCTAGAGCGACTACAACAGCCTTTGGTAATTGTTGTAGGTGCTGAAGACTTCTTTTAAAGAAGCAAAGATGCAGCGGTTATTTTAAAATAAATGATGGATAATAATTTGATGGTTGATATCAATTTTGATGTCCACTTCATTTTCTATTCACATATTAAAATAAATCTATGATATAAACCTGAATCAGCCTAAATTTCCTGAATTTCTGAATCAGCACTTGGTTTGATTAGATGTACAGGGTGATGCATTTAGAATTCCTTTTCATCTTGTACTTGCAGATGATTAGTTGGTCGGGATTTGCTGAATAATTCTAACAGTATGAGTTTCTGCCGACTTTAGGAAAAGAAGTTGATAGCAATTTTTGGAGACAGATTTTTCGTTTGAAACAGAAATTCGGCACCTGTCACCGCCGTGTAAAGGGGAGATCGTACTACATCCTGACTTGAGGGTATTTGTCTACTTTCTTTTCTAGAAATACTACTTCGAGCATAATGTGATTCTTTCATCTCTCATAAACTTCTCTTTCGTTATGGATCTTTCCCCTTCAGCTATTCCTCTGGTGTCAATCTACTGACTGACTCTTTACCTCTCTGATCTCTACTAGTCGACACATCGGCTTATTTGTCTCACCATTTCCGCGCACTAATATACAGATAGTCTCGATAGTTATATCAAATATTACACTATGCTGAAATTGAAGATAGACATAACTATCTGCAGAATTTAAAAAAAGTGTTTTTAGTTGCCTAATACATGTTTTACATCATCGTTCATATTTTAACAGTTTTTGTTTTTTTATATCTTTGTATCGAATTTTGCATATGCTAAATTTTATTGTGTTTTAATAAGTATTGTTGTTTTTTTTCTTTATATTTGTACATTTTACATTATGCTTACTTTACTTATCCTGTAATTGGGCTGCAGCTCGATGGATATTTAAATGAATTAATAAACAATATTTTAACTTAAACTACAAATTAGCAACTGTGTTCTGAGGTGAAAACTGTGGGTGAATACCTTATTTTATTCGTACAGCTTCAGAAACCTAGAACATCTGTTGCATCGGTTTTGATGGGTGTCTCCGACTGACTTTCGTTGCGGAATTAGATCCATTTTTTTCAAATGTATGTTTATTTATCTATACAATATCTCTTATATTGTCTTTATAGAATTACCTAAATTAATTAGTTTCAATTAATATTTAATGACGCAATAAAAACATTTTAGTTTGTATCTGAACTAGTCTAGGGCTGTGTTCCAACCATTCCATATATTTCAATGTCTTAAAAAGCATAATGCAGCAAATTTTTGTTTCTTCTATTTAATAATGGTAAATATTAATATACCCCTATATTAATTTCCTATGTTTTTCATCAATTAAGAATTACAATACGGCCCCTTGTGTTCATTAAACAATTCAGTGGGCGAGTGGTTATTTTATCTCAAACAAAAGCTGTCGGACAAGTACCATTAAAGATTAAACTCGATACAGCCCATTATATTTGCTTATAATAAACACTACAGTGTATCAAAACCTAAACCGTAATAAACAAACAACCCGTGAAGAGCAACATAATAAAGATTAAGCTTTCCCAGCAGACCGATATGCTGTACTTGTGTTTGTCGAGTGTGGATACGGTTACAAAAGGGAACTAATTGTTTAACACGCAGGGGTAAACGTTAGGAAATATGTACTTAATTATTATTTCAAAATAAAAATATATGAAACAAACAGTGTATGCTCGAGATGTGATGATAACGTTTCTGTTACTTATAGATTTAGTATTTACTTAAAAGAACCAATACTGATTAATTATTTGAAAATTACAACTGAAAAATTGAAAAATTACGCTTCAAAGTTTTTTTTATTGATAGTTTTTATTCGAGGATAGAACATTAGCATAAAGTAATGTCTGTAAGCTATGATTCATTGTAGTTTATTTTGGGATTATATCACCTATAAAATAATAAAAAACAGCAAACAAGAAGTATTCCAAATAAATATTGAAAGTTTAGTATCATATACAAATGTCGAGAACAAAGCTAGTTCAGTATTTTTATTTTTTTTTTGAAGGAGATGCCGAAAACAACTACTCCACGGGAAATATGCCCCGACTGGCATTGCATTATATCGGCATCTTCATAGGCATTGCATTACATCGGCATCTGACAATTATTGTCAAATTGACAGACAGATAACAACCTGCTTTTCCGCAGGTGCCATTACAGCAGTGACCTCTATTGTCTTTAAGGAAGACAATCCTACTTATTTATATGAAGGAGATGCCGAAAACAACTACTCCACGCGCAATATGCCTAATGGGCATCGTGAATGTCAATTTGACAATAATTGTCAGACAGATAGTAGCAAAGACCCAGAGCGGGCATTACGGTGTGTTTCTCACCACTACTAACATTCACGATGCCCATTAGGCAATCACGTCGCAACATCGTTCATCGAGTCCACTGCCTATGACACTCTGATGAGCGTAAAACAAGCGCGAAATCGGTCAGTGTCTGATGGTAGAAGGTCTCTATCATATATATATAATACTACTATATGGAGCCTATGTAATCTTTACCATGTTTCTCAAGTGAAGCCAAATTAGAGTATTCCAGAATCATATCTATTGTCTCTTTCACGGAGAAAATACCAAATACTCATGCGCAGCAAACCGCGGGAATTTTGCTCCATATAGGTAGGTACTGTAGAATACAATAAATTAACTTTATTTTATATTGTATTTTATCTACATAATATAACGGTTTTTCAATCTTGTTATTGGGATGTTCCCGTATTTATCAAGTTTACCAAAAGAGTGGATGCAGTTTGTATTTGAAAAGAAAATTTTAAAAATACATACTTCAGGTACCTATGCAACTTCATATGGAATATTTCCTTCGCACAAAAGACAAAACCTCGACTGAGTTTTTCGTTTCGGCATTTTGCGATATCTGTGGAATGAAATTAATGAAAATGAGGTACAGTATAATTCATATACCTAATTCACTACATATTTAAATTTACAAAATGTTCTTATATACCTAAACTTGCAGTTGCGACTGTAAAAATACCGTCGAAATAATTTGATGAGCAAATGTCTCTAATCACTAATAAGTCTAATAGATATATGAACAAAACTAAAACTACAAGTTACACATAAATAAAACACTTCTAAAACTGCCGGCTCTACGAATAACACAAATTTATTTTCTGTGAAACACAAACATACCTGAAATACAAAAGATAAACTGTGACATAACCACACCACAAAACGCATATATGACAAAACACATACAGGGTGTCCCAGTGTGAGCGAACAAAAATTTACCAGTGTGTAGGCCAGACCAAAATAAGAATAAAATTCTTATAAAAAAAAATTCTTCGCTGCACGCCTAACGAGTTCCAGGGTGTTATTTTGTAAAAAAAAACAATTTTCCGAGATAACTTAAAAACTCGTTTGAATATTTGGATGACGTGTACATCTATTAAAGGTCATTAAAACTATATGGTGTTTGTTTAACTCTAAACTTTAAAATCATTGCATATATTTTTCTGCATAAAGGAATACAGTCGGTACTTTACACTCAATTTAATCGAAAATGGTTGATTTTAGAGCTGTGTAACAAGAGCACCTTTTTTGTTCAGAATTGATAGCCGATTAAGGAAAACTTAGTTAATTCACGAAAAAGTAGGATATACAAGAGTTATGAAGACAAAACCATAAGGAAGAGTAGACCTAGGCCACCACAAGTGTCAAAGTTAAACAAACACCATATAGTTATAATGACCTTTAATAGATGTACACGTTACCCAAAAATTACCTAAATCTACGAAACTGTTTTTAAGTTGTTAAAGTTATTTAAGTTAAGTTATTACGGAAAATTGTTGTTTTTTTACAAATTAACACCCTGTAACTCGTTAGGCGAGCATCAGAGAAATTTTTTATAAGAATTTTATTCTTATTTTGGTCTGGCCTACCCACTGGTAAATTTTTGTACGCTCATACTGGGACACCCTGTATATGACAAAACAAAAGCCTGGTCTTTCTTTACTTTCGCGCCACATTGAAATTCTTGGATTGGATTGGACAACACTTGGGCATGTGCACAGGAACATTTGACCGTGAAAGAGAACGAAATATATAACTCCATCTCATAAACCGGCTTCAAGAAAAGCTCGAATAGCTCAATATAGTAGTATTATACCGGGTTTCCCATTTCATTTGACTAATAGCAGTGACTATAGAAAGAATAAGACGGTCAACGAAGCCTACTTCCACATACCCGCACAAAATCGACAAGTTTCAAAACTTGCTTCAAAACTAGCTCAGGAAGTGCTGCGCCCTATTGAATTTTCACACAACTCGCGCCAAGCTAAAGCAATTTACTGTAAAGCGCGTGTTGACATTGAACGTCATATGGACGAAATAAATTGAGACAACGCTGTGTTGCCACTACGTGCACGGCACGGCAGAACAAATTTAAAAAATTAATAGTGGAGTGTGCTACATTTTCTATGTGGAGCAAACTTGCGAACAGTCGCTTGAGCATAACCAAATCAGACAAATAGTATTATTCTATAAGTTATTGGCTATGCGGAATGGTTAACTACGACTTTTTTTATTGGGCAGATCTTTTTATTTATTTACAAAAATAGACCTAACTGATGCATTTGCTTTCACCACAAGTATATACTTATGCTTTCACTGTATTTTTTACATATATCACTTAATATATCGTCAACCATTTAACGTAGCGACATGATTTTTTTTTTTAATTTTAAAGCAGAAACGTAAGCGATCATTATGATGTAATACACGTCTCCAAAAATAGATTAGTTTTTTCGTAAAAAGGATATTAATATAAAAAATCACCTGTTAGGCAGCCTAATTTTGACAAAGCGAGAAACTTTTTTATTTTAAGAAATTTTTATGTACCTACATGCAGCGAGTAAAATTAACGTAAGACATTAAAAAGTTTTTGGAACAAAAAAAGGTTGTATAGACCCTGATTTCAAGATAAATCATTTTTAAATCTAAGCAGCACGCGGTTTGTCACCCAGCCGTCCTTTATACAAAATAAGAAGCAGTAGATGCGACACGATTTTAGCGCAATCACAATTAAAAATGTTATGGCTAGCAACAAGAAAATATTTCAGATAGAGATAAAATTTTAAATCTAGTTATACCACAGCTTACCATATGGTAAGCTGTGGTTATACCCTTCTGTGTGCGAATTTTTTTACTGGCAATTCGTAAGGTCGTATTGTCAATTTTTATTTTAGAGCAATAAATTATAGTTTTATTGTAATTCAATATAAGTATAATAAATATAAAATGTGACATGGAGTGTTTAATCTTGGAAAAAATAGTTTTACAAGGCCCGGCAGTAATTCTGTTTACAGGCCTAGAAAACAAGGTTAATTATTGTAGCGGTTAAAAAAAACTAGATAAATACGGTGAAAGAATATTACAGCATAAAGAAAGTTTTTTTGTTTTAAAAACTTTTTCAATGTATTACCTTTGTTTCTTTCATTCCCGGCTTGTATTTAAAAATGTTCATAAATAAAAAAGTTTGTCGATTGGTGAAATTTTAACTACAAGAAATGTTAATTCGTACATTAACATTTTTTTTTTACAAAAAAAATTTGGTATTTTTTGGCAATATATTATTTTTAATGTTGTATGTCAAGTCAAGTATCCACTTTCAAACAAAAATAAATATGTTTCGATTTGCCAAGTGGCAGTGACTAATGTAAGTCACTGCAAGTAGTTATCTAGATATCGAATGATATTTATAAAGAAACTATGTACGCAGATTTCCTGAATTATACATATTTTTTTAATACAAAATGTCGGTCCTAATGAAAAATATGGTAAATCGCCATTTTTGATGCACATTAATATACTAAACAAAACTATGTTGGTTTCATTTGGTTATATGTAACTCTCAAAAAAGTCACAATTTTCATCAAAAATTGCTCCGCTATAAGAAAATATATACACGGTGTCCCACCGGGAACCGCCTCGATCTATACAGGGTGGGCGAAATTCGAGGCTGACTATTGGGATCTCGGAAACGGTAAGAGATACGGGAACGGTTAAATTGGGGCAAAGTTGCGTAATTTTGTGACCAATAATATGCCGTCAGGAAATCCAAAATATCTACATTCGTTTTTGAGTTATTTAAAAAAAACCAAAATTTTGAGTTCGTTTTTAATTTTTCTTAGCTTTATTTGAGACGATATCAAAAAACTGACAAGACTTTTTCATTTCCACTTTTTATGCTCTATAACGTGGCAGTACAAAATTTCCGTTACGGCATTTCGTCCGATCAGGACCAACTTCAACTTTATTTTTTTAAATAGTTACTTACTTTGTTATCATTATTTTAAATTTAATTATACGGTACAACTTGTCTTACCATATAAAACCAAATTTGAACATTCAATAACATGATTTGGACTATTATTTTGTATTCTCCTGTAAATACTGCTATGTTCAAAACTACCGTTTTCTGTCAATTGTCTGTGCAGTTTTGAAAATGTCGTTCTATGTGGTTGTAGCCTTTCTGGGTATGTTTCAAAATATGATTGTTCAGATCTGGTTGAATTTTTGTAACATTTATAATAAATTTCAATCATATCACATTATTCTTGATTTGTAAACGGCATAATTACTTATTATTTAAAGCGAAGCTCTTTACGTCAACGTCAAATTGTATTGACAATTAAAATTGTTTTATAACAAATGTCATCAGCCCAAAGCATACTAGATTCGATCGTCTTAAAAGTTATTCCTAGTATTTGAGCAAAAATAATAATTAAAACTATAAAGTATCATACATCATTGGAATCAGAATAAAAAATCCTATCATTTTTCGTTTTTCGGAAGAAACATTATGGGTCCCTATTTAAAAAAATAAAGTTGAAGATGGTCCTGATCGGACGAAACGCCGTAACGGAAATTTTGTACTGCCACGTTATAGAGCATAAAAAGTGGCAATGAAAAAGTCTTGTCAGTTTTTTGATATCGTCTCAAATAAAGCTAAAAAAAATTAAAAACGAAAACTCAAAATTTTGGTTTTTTTGAAATAACTCAAAAACGAATGTAGATATTCTGGATTTCTTGACAGCATATGGCATATTATTGGTCACAAAATTACGCAACTTTGCCCCAATTTAACCGTTTCCGTATCTCTTACCGTTTCCGAGATCCCAATGGTGAGCCTCGAATTTCGCCCACCCTGTATATGGCAAACTACAATTATTAGAAAAAAATTGAAAATTGGGCAGTGTACCAAAGTCACTGGGGGCAAGCGATCTAAAATATTTTCAAGATGGCCGCACTTCCGGTTATACCGGAAGTCGGTGTCAACTTGCTTATTTCAAATGAAACATCCTGTATATTATTAGATTTTTGAATTCTACTCAAAACTTTAAATATATTTCATGTAGGATGTCCTATACCTATCTTCAACCGTTTTTGAAATATTGACAGGTGAATATTGACATTTTTCAACTTTGACACCCTGTAAAATCTAAACGATTTGAGATCGAACAAAACGGTTTGCACATTCCTATCTTAACTTTTCTTAAACTATCGTTTGATACTAATTTCAGATTTTCTAGAAATTAAAAATTTTCGATTAAATTTAATCTCTTGGTTAAATCTGAAATTGGTATCAAACGATAGCTTATAAAAAGTTAAGATAGGAATGTGCAAACCGTTTTGTTCGATCTCAAACCGTTTAGATTTTACAGGGTGTCAGAGTTGAAAAATGTCAATATTCACCTGTCAATATTTCATAAACGGTAGCTTATAAAAAGTTAAGATAGGAATATGCAAACCGTTTTGTTCGATCTCAAACCGTTTAGATTTTACAGGGTGTCAAAGTTGAAAAATGTCAATATTCACCTGTCAATATTTCATAAACGGTTTAAGATAGGTATAGGACATCCTACATGAGATATATTTAAAATTTTGAGTAGAATTCAAAAATCTAATAATATATAGGGTGTTCCATTTGAAATAAGCAAGTTGACACCTACTTCCGGTATAACCGGAAGTGCGGCTATCTTGAAAATATGTTAGATCGCTTGCCCACAGTGACTTTGGTACAGTGCCCAATTTTCAATTTTTTCCTAATTATAATTTGCCATGTAGATCGAGGCGGTTCCCGGTGGGACACCGTGTATAAGTACCATTATTTTGTATTTAAGACAAAATGTTAGGAAAATAAAGTTGTTTATAATCCAAATTACAATTCTGTAAATCCAAGTTTTGAATTTTAAAATAAATAATTATTTACGTTCTCGAGATTATCATTATTTTTTATTTTAAACCAAATGTTTATAAAATCAAGTTGTTTGTAATAAAAAATGCCTAATTACAATTTTTGAAATTGAATTGAAATTGATCTAAAAAATCGGAAGGTCAAGTAGTAACTTGTTTCAAGACATCCATTAGACAAATTCTTATTTTTATGCATACTAATTGTAAGCCCTAATTAATATCTCGGTAATTATTCATTTTAGCAAAGTCTAACAAGAATACATTATTTACGTATAAAACACTGGCGAACTTAAAAACATAGGAAAAACTAGGATTTATTAATTAGGCAATATAGGAGTTATGGGAAACATAATTTATTATTTTTAAACTTCAATGCTAGGTTTATTGCTTTTGAGGTTACAGATTTGGTTTTCTCTGAAACCTCAAAGGCAATAAAGTGACGCCTTCTATGTATAATGATTTTGTTGTCACTCGGTATATTATTTATGTGGACAAAATTCTAATTTTTCTCTGTGGTTTTACTGTTTTGTTTGGTGGTTTTTTGGTATTTTTCCTCGGGTTTTGCTTCTGGCCTCGGAAAACCATTTCATAAAACGAAAAAAATTTTATTTTAATTAGATAATCTATTAGAATTCCAAAATGGTAAGTGCAATTCTTAAACAATTCGTTTCTATATTTGTCCGCCGTCGTTGCTAATAATTCTTCTCTAATTTTATGTACATACCTACTACGACGTATTAATATTTATGTCTATTAATTCCATCATCAAAAGTATTTATTAAAATAGAAACCAATTCAAGTAACTTTCTAGATTGTTCCTATGAACCATAGGTCCGTAAATGTTTTATATTTCCTAGATTTCCTGTTTATTTTTATATATAATTAATATTTCAATCTAAATTACCTTTTTATTCATTCCTTAACCATTATCCATAACACCATTCCTCGGCAACTAACAATCATTTTAAATTTAATATTTGCCATGCAAAATAATATAAAAATAATACCTATATTTAATAATATTTGTCAATCTATACATAAATATCAAAAAATTTTAAGTGTAATAACATGCACCTTACTCTAGGATGGTTAAAAAAAATTCCGGAAATTTTTTAAATTACGATGGCTACGAAAGAAAATATAAGCTTCTAATTCGTTAGAAAACGCTGTGAAATTTTTATTAGAATCCCGCGTACGGGAGTATATCCCAGTCCAAATTTAAATTCGACTTAAAAATTCGGCAAGGTTGCGATCTCCGGTTCGACGATCTGTTTACCGATCCACTGAATTATTAGCATAACTGCCGCATCTCCCTAGCGGAGACAACAATCGAAGAGCTTCCCATTATAATTTTCTGTTTCAGAGATGTCGCATCCTGAGCGGACGTTAATTTTTTAAGCTCATAATTTATTTAGAGGCTGACCGTCTTATTCTTTCTATAGTCACTGCTAATAGCAATTAACATGGGCTATTACATTTCATTGAATTTTATATTCCCAGGGCACCCTATGAGAAATATTGCTAACGGAATCGATAGTACTGACTGTTAAACACTTCTGATTACCAAAATACTAAAGCGAAATGCTGTTTTAATTAAAATATTAATAAAAATGTGTTTTAAGTTAATAGATGTAGTTTACATAAGTCTTTTAGTGACATTACGTTACGTCAACGATTGGAGTAGTTGGTTGAGCGTCCGTCTTTCAATCTGAACTTCGCGGTTTTGCAGGTTCAAATCCCACCAGGGACAACTTTTTTTTATTTTACTTTTTCATTAATTTCAAATTATTAGTGTTTACTTATTCGAACAAATATGGTTCAATGTCAGTACCTTGTTATTATTTTTGAAAGTCACAATATTTACTTATCAGCAAAAAATAAAACATGGTTTAATTGGTTCGTTTCCTTTATCTTTAGCTAAAGCTACTATCTTACAACATAAGTAATCAATAAGCAACATATTTTTTATTTATTACGTGCACTGTGCTTTTACTAATAGTGTACTTATCTCTGCTAATAGTTACTACATATTATACCTCAATCTGGATATTGAGTTAAACAGTTACAGAGGAACTGTCATGAATTAGTAATAGGTTTTTTTTAAATAAAAAACTAATTCTAAATTTAAAGGTTTTTTAAAATATGTTGAAAAAACTCATAATTTTAGAATTATAGTTTTTCATTAAAAAAACCTATTACTAATTCACGACAGTTCCTCTGTAACTGTTTAACTCAATATCCAGATTGAGGTATAATATGTAGTAACTATTAGCAGAGATAAGTACACTATTAGTAAAAGCACAGTGCACGTAATAAATAAAAAATATGTTGCTTATTGATTACTAATTTTGTAAGATAGTAGCTTTAGCTAAAGATAAAGGAAACGAACCAATTAAACCATGTTTTATTTTTTTGCTGATAAGTAAATATTGTGACTTTCAAAAATAATAACAAGGTACTGACATTGAACCATATTTGTTCGAATAAGTAAACACTAATAATTTGAAATTAATGAAAAAGTAAAATAAAAAAAAGTTGTCCCTGGTGGGATTTGAACCTGCAAAACCGCGAGGTTCAGATTGAAAGACGGACGCTCAACCAACTACTCCAATCGTTGACGTAACGTAATGCCACTAAAAGACTTATGTAAACTACATCTATTAACTTAAAACGAATTTTTATTAATATTTTAATTAAAACAGCATTTCGCTTTAGTATTTTGGTAATCAGAAGTGTTTAACAGTCAGTACTATCGATTCCGTTAGCAATATTTCTCATAGTGTGGCCTGGGAACATAAAATTCAATGAAATGTAATAGCCCATGTTAATTGCCATTAGTCAAATGAAATGGGAAACCCGGTATATATGGTCTCTATGAACGATGTGGCGACTCCTATGGAGATGCCGCTGTAATGCAATGCCAGTCGGGGGATATTGCCCGTGGAGTAGTTGTTTTCGGCATCTCCTTCAAATAAATAAGTAGGATTGTCTTCCTTAAAGACAATAGAGGTCACTGCTGTAATGACACCACTAATTTCTCACCACTACTAACATAAAGCTAGTTAAGTGTTTAATTTATTTTAAATTTTATTACTTTTTTTTTGTTTAGAAATAGTTCGAAATTTGTAATATCAGAGAATTTTATATCAAACTAAAAAACCACTGATGAAGTTTTGTTAATTTATCATATATTTATTTTTATTGCATGTTACACAGTGTTTATTTATGGCGAACATGTAGAAAATACGGAAGCTAGTGCAAATTACACACGGCGTCAAAAATGGGACGACCAATTGTGACAAATTCTATACCCAATAACTTACTTCATCTTCTCATATGGACATTTTCGTGGCAATTGATTGTGTCATTTTTCGAAAATTTTACCTGACCATATAATTCTTCTTGTGAAATTTTTGTCCGCCTTAGTATTCACAAGAAACCATTCGCAGAACTACACGTCAGAAAATGGTTTCCATTTATGCTTCTTCAAAATTCTGAATATTTCCTATTGAGAGATGAAAATTTCTGACGCATGTTGATAAACGGTCAATCCGGTGTTTTTTCGGATATTTATCTGTAAAAACACATGTTCTTCTATCAACTCTATTACACTCCTCTAAATGATAATTAAATTTAAAAAAACACCATCTGTTAATATTATTTTGTTTCTTTGTGTTTTTGTTACCACTCTAGTGAATGTTCAATATTGTAAATATTTATAATAAATGCATTTTGAATTAGTTGTCTCAATTACTTCAAACTTCCTGTTGTGTTCACTGTTTTAATGAATAATATTAAAATAATGGTAATTCGCCACAAATACTTACATAATTGAAACTGTATCTTAAAAAAAATTTAAATTAAAATTTACTTCATTCAAATATTGGGAATTTGACCCATAATATTAAAATAGGATGAAATGCATTCAAATGTTTAAATTTATTTCTATTAACTTCCTTTCGCTCATGATAAACTTTTGGATTTTAAGCATAAAAAGCACATTTTTTTTTTTAATTTAGGAAGGCGAAGGACACGTTAGTGTCTCTCCAATTTAATATATTGAAGACTGTCCTCGAAGACAATCATTGTCCGCAACAATTATTGCACCATCTGAAGACTTTAAACGTCTTCAGAGGGTGCAATAATTGTTGCGTTTCATAGCCAACTTGACAGCTAACTGACCGATTATTCTCGTTCCGGCAATAATGTCCAAACATCTTCAAATTGGTGGAATTTAGGTATAGGGAATGCTAGTACCAATCGAAACAGAATTAAAATGTACATAGGTTAGCATTATAAAACAGGGTGATCCATTTACAATAAGTGAGTTATTGGATTTTGAATTTGTCACAATTGGTCGGCCTATTTTTAACACCCTGTGTAATTTGCACTAGCTTTCATATTTTCTGCCATGTTTCGATATATTCCAGTTTACTCCCTTAAAATTTCAAGTGTTTAGGTTATAAACTGAAAGATATAGAACTGATTAATGTAACTATGTTCTCAGAAATTTTTGAAAAAATCAAAATATCTTGAAAACGATTAAGAATAAGGATAGGGTAGGTCATTTGAAATAAGCGAGTTGACATCGATTTAATAGTAAAACCTGACCAGTACTTATGTATACTTTATGAAGATGCATTTTTCATTCACTTGTTTGTTTATATATTTATCATGCGCAAAAAAATATTTGTTAGTTTACAATACTTTTATTCCGAAAATAATAGTATTTGTAAAAATTTTGCAATTTTTATTAGGGCCAATAAATGAGATATAATTAATTGCCTCTACTAAAATTTATTTCTAAATTGATCAGTTTAATAATTATCTAGCATTGCTTAGTTAATACTGCTTTTTATTGCTTTGCAAATTTTGCGTAATAGTTTAGTAATAGTGGCAAAAGATAGCGGTTTTATAGAAATTGTTTAATTTAAATCTGTAGATTATGCGCCATTGATATGTAAATGTATTTGAACTTTTAATAAAGTACCTAATAAGGATAGTAAAGGATATACCTAGTTTTAAATATAAAATAAACCTAAAAAAACCTCACCTTGGATTCATTGGTGAAATTTTTCATACAATAATTGCAAGTAGGCTTAGTTAGTAGTATCAGAATAAGTAATTACAATAGTAATTACTGAATTATCCTTTTCGGTCAAATATTGGAAGGAAGGTTAGAAAATAATTTAAAGATTTAGTCTAAACTATCTAATACATAATTATCTTCACACAACTGTTTCTCTGAAACTAATATATAAATCCAACTGTTAGGATTCTTTTAAAAATGTGTTACTAAGTTTTACATTTTTATAGACTTTTTGGAAAAATAGTGTTTATAATAATGTTCTTAAACAAGATATATTCATTGTAGTTTGTTTTGGGATTACACCACTTGTAAAATAAAAAGTAGTAAACCAGAAGTAGATATTCTAAATAAAGATTGGAAGTGTAGTATCAGGGCAAACTTCTAAAGTTTGCCCCAAAAAACCACTGCTCAATATGTAATAAAAATAAGTATATGACAAATTAATAAAATTTCATCGGTTATTTTTTAGTTTGATATAAAATTCTGTAATGCCACAAAAGACATTTGGAATTATATTTGAATAAAAAAATGTATATAATAAAAATTTACACAGTAGCGTTGTTTTAAAAGTTTCGAGTTGATCTCAAGACTTCGTCAGTAGAAGTTTATATGATAAAATATTGTCAGATGAACATTTTTAATTCAACAGTCATCACGTGCACTGATCGCCGTTATTATTAATTTTCCACTGGTTACATCCTTCTAGAGAAGAGGAAGTCACGTTTCATCCAAGAATATTGTTTCTGACAAAATATACAGTTATCATTATTAAGTTTAATAAAAGTACTTTCTTTTAATTTTCTTTCAACAGATTTTTCTTCTTTTTGTATAATTTTAGCCTGTGGCCAATCAACGCAGTGATTGTTTACCACACATGTTTTAACCAATATAATATTTACAACATTTACACGGTATTTGGTAAACACAATTTTTTGACTTTTGATCATAATTAATTGATTGTGTTTTTATCAGCATTGATCTTAAGTGTTTTTCTTTTAAATGTCGTACTTATGTTGTTGTTGTTGCTGAGAGGCAGCGCGGTTACCCGCAGCACTCAGGCCTTTCGACCCATTGTGCCTGCCGCTAGTCGAGAGCTATTGGAAGAGACCTGTCTTATGCGCATAATCTAACACCTGTTCTAGTGGAAGCTCTTTAATGTCCTGGGGCAGGAGGAACACTGCACTCAGATGTTTGCACCTTCTAGTGTCACTAAGTCCAATAGTATTAAGGTGCTTTTAGAGATGTCCGTGACCTGTTAACAGCCCTGTGACAATCCTTGGTTGTTATTGGATTTTCCCTATTTATTCATGGAATATTAATATTTTGTCCATTTCTGCACTGTAACAAATAACTTACATACCTCTTGCTTACTATGGATTTTATCTAAAAGTAGGTATATATAACCTTATATCAAAAGTATCCCACAAGAATAGGCAATGTCTTTTAACAAAGTAGTTTTAAGCCTATTTCATGATAATTCGATCATGTAGGGTAAAAAGGTAATACTTGTCTATTTTACGTATAAACAGAGATATATTCATGTACGCGTAGATGTATAATATGTCTCTGTTATAGATGTATATTATTATATCTTTGGTATAAACGAAAAACATTATAGGATACAATAATCCAACACATATGTCGACCCCGGTAATCCTAAGATTCTTTTGTTGGTACCAGCCAACAATACGCCAAACAATGTACTTAAATCGAAGGGGCAACTTTGCGAGCCCTCTACAGAGTCAGAAGCTTTTTCTCCAGTGGTACTACTTTCTTTTCTTTTTCTATCATCAAGGAATATTTAAAAGAAAACAAGCAATTAGTTTCTAAGGTAGCAAATTATTTATTGTTTAGTATTGGGCTAACTAAAAAACTTTATTTAATATAAAATATATTGGTCTCTAACAGAAATGTAGCAAAGTTGTGATTAACATATTTGATTGATAATAATGTAAATTTTAATTGTTATATTTCTGTTAGAAATCAATATATTTTTTAAATTTCGATCACACTCGTATGGGAGAATCTTAAAGTGGTAGAGTCAGATTAGAAACAAAAAAATTTCTAACTTTTTTTTTGGATTTTTGGCCTTGAAAAAATTCAATTTTAATTATGCTATATAGATATTTCTGTCAGAAACATATTGTTTCAAATTTAAGTCACACCCATTTGAGAGTATCCTAAACTTTTAGAAAGGTGCCCTCCTTTCACATGGGTCACTCTGGATATAATGTGTCCTACTGTACACAGGGTATACATGTAATTTAATGATATCAATCAAAAAAACTTTTTGTCTATTTGGTCACTTTTCCTGTCACTTATCCTCATCGCCTCCCGTATACAGTGTGAGTGAGTTTGCATTACACACTCAGTCTAACTTCGTCAAATGTCAAGATATTACAATTTTTAGAAAAGTACTTCAAAGTGATTTTTTGTGCTCTTTTCAACCCTGTGAGTAAAAGCACTCTCATTAAAAAAACAAAAGAGCAGCGACATGTACAGTGATTTTTTTAAATGGAACACCCTGTATTTTATTTCATAATTTGAAATCCTATCAAATTCTGAATATGACACCGTTTTTATTTTTTCTTAAAAGTGATAATATGAAGTTAGGAACAATACAAGAAATTATAGGTACTAGGCCATGGATTGCACAATTATTGAAAACAAAGCATGCTTGTGAAGACAAAAGTTATGCAAATAACTCGTAACTTTGTTAATGATATTGTTTTCATTTATTTCAATAAATATTTTGTTTCAATTGTACAATCCATGGCCTAATACCAAAGTTTACAGAATAAATATTCTGTAAACTTTGTTAGTACCGATAATTTCTTGTATTGTTCCTAACTTACATATTATCACTTTTAAGGAAAAATAAAAACGGTGTCATATCCAGAATTGATAGGATTTCAAATTATCAAATAAAATACAGGGTGTTCCGTTTAAAAAATCACTGTACATGTCGCTGCTCTTTTGTTTTTTTAATGAGACCGTTTTTAGTCAGAGGGTTGAAAAAAACACAAAAAATCACTTAGAAGTACTTTTTGAAAAATTGTAATATCTTGACATTTACGAAGTTACTGAGTGTGTAATGCAAACTCACCCACACTGTATAAGTACTTTGGCGGAAAAAGTCTCTATCGGTTCAATATTCCACCCCATATGGTGGTATCAGTTCCAGCGTAACGCACACACACTCCACCACTCCTGCCTAATGAGCTAACCATTTCCAAACAGTTTATCATTGTGTGAATGTAATTGCTCTGTTATATCATCATTAGCCGATGACATAGCGTAATATACGCCATTGGCTTTAAATTGCCCAAATTTATTTCGGGTTGCTGTTACGTGGCTAATTCATTGGCGCTTATTGCCGTTATTTTTTGGCCTGAAAGGTTTGCGAGGTTAATAGGATTGTAATAGTAATATTTGCCTAGGGTCATACATTTTAATATTAGAGTAATTCAAGCGACGTTATGGTTTGCAACGGTATTTATTCAAGCCGTATTTATTTTACAAAATGAAGAATAAAACTAATTTCTATTACATTATTATGCATTACTTTAGTATATTGTTCGACGAATGCTAAAAAGAGTTAATTTCTTACTTTGTAAATTTGTGTACAAAATGTTACGCTTTTATTCCCCAGAAAAAGGGTAATAAAAGCGAGAGTGTATGGTACTCTCCAAAATAAGAGAAAAAATTATATAAACATATTAAACATTATTCTCTACGGAGCTAGGTCATACAGTCCAGATTTAAGAGAATACGCAATTATTTCCTAGTTTTTTCTTACTTTTTGCACATTATGTTTGCACATTAGGAATCCATTAATTTCAATAAAAAATTATAAATAGTTCAGCTACTGCAGTACTAAGGATTTTTTCGTATTATCATTGCAACAAGATAGATGATTAATGTCTTTAACCCTTTAACCCTTTAGGCTTTAACTTATTTCTGGTGCACCTGTAAGATTCGTCGTAGTTTCTTTTGGGATTACACCACCTGTAATAGATAATAATGGATAGGTTCATTTAAAATATTGGGCAAAAACTAACTTCTACCTCGTGACACTGACGAAGTTTTCCACATAACACCAAGTCACTATACTGCCCCGGACGCGCGTTTCGCCAACCAAGTTAGCATCACCTGGAGATGATTAAAACTTTTTAATCCAGAGTGTTATGGCCATAGTTGCTAGTAATTATTTTCCACTATTTTTATGATTAAGAATGTATGTTTAGTGTTTATGTTTCGAACTTATAAGTGGACTACCCCTATGAGATGAAACGACCGGGCGATGAGCGGGTGACGTCTGGCGCCAGCACGAGGGCTGGGCCGGGAGTGCAGAGTGCAAAGTGCAACGCAACAAAAAACTTAGTATGTGTCTTGCCAGAACAGTAAGCGTGTACTCACATAGTTAACAATTCTAATCTATGAATATACCTCTTACGGTAGTTGTATATATGTAAATAGGTTGTTAGTCAAGTACGAGATACAGTATATAGTAAATGTCAAGAAACAATCATTGTTTTATTTACTGTATTAACCAATGGAAGCAAACAATTACAGTCCACAATCGAAGAAGGTAACAATTGGCTAAAACATTGGTCCTTCTAGATCGCCGGATGTTATCCAGTGAAACAAGTTAACAAGACAATTTAAGCAATAATTTCTGGAATTGCTATACAAGTATAAGTTCGAAGTTCGAGGAACAAAGCTAACCTAGAAGACAAGTACGAGTTCAAGACAACAATCGAGCATTCCTGGTGAGCCTGTTCCATTTACATTTCATATTTATCCCTTCCATTATTTACTATCAACTAGCTTTAGTCTAAGTTTCCGCTATGGAGCTTACTGAATTAAGGTATCAAAGAGGTCAAATCAAATCAAAGTTAACAAGAGCTAGAAAGTTTTTTGATACTATCGATAAAAACAATATTGACGAGGTTATGTACGAGCAAGTCGAGTCACGTCTAAAAAGAATACAACCGTTGTTCGATGAATTTTCAGACATTCAAAATTCAATTGAAAGGCAAGGTGAATCGGATTCACAAAAATTAGAAAGAGAAGAAATAGAACGGGAAGATTTCGAAAATTCCTTTTATCTTTTACAAGCACAATTTAAAGCAATTCTTTCGGCTTATTCTAAAAAACAGCAGTCGGAGATAGGTTCAATCAATGCAAGTTCAAGTTCTCAATCTCCTCGTGCAGAAATTAATGCATTTAACAATAGTACTAGAGTAAAATTACCAATCATTGATCTACCTAAATTTAACGGCGAATACATGAAGTCGTTAAGGTTTAAAGAAGCGTTTGTCGGTTTAATACACAACAATAATTCTATTAACGATTATGAAAAATTTGTTTACTTGCGATCTTCACTAGAAGGAGACGCGTGCAGACATATAGATCACTTAAAAACATCGGCCTCGCTATACGCCACAGCATGGCAACAATTAACCAAGCGATACGACAATAACGAAAAAATAATTAAACATCATTTAACGGCCAGTTTCGAACAAAGGCCTCTAGAAAGGGACTCATATCGCGGTTTACGAAATTTACATGAAAATATTGCTCAGAATTTGCGAGCACTTGAGTTATTAGGGGAACCTACGGATCAATGGGATACTATTATTCTTTATGTAATATGTAGTAAACTAGACTCTACGTCCCTCCAAGAATGGGAAAAATATAAGTGGGGAAAATCACAAGGGCGAGATAGCGAAAAAGAAGTGGAAGACGGAAATGAAACGCTGAAAATTAAGGCCACGTTAGAAAATATGAATGAGTTTCTAGAAAGGCGTTGTAATATTTTAGAAAATGTTCACGATAAATGCGAGAAATCTGATAGGTCGCGCAACGACAAAAGGTATTGGGACAAAAATAAACATTCCAATACGAAATATTCAAACAATGATAAGTCTGATTTTCAAACAATATCTAGTTCTTACGTTGCTGTTAGGAGCGGGTTTAATTGTTATTTTTGTGATAAGCAACATACAATTTACCAATGTCAAAACTTTATAAAATTAAAGCCGAGCGACCGTTACAAGGAAGTTAAACAGCGTAACCTGTGCATTAATTGTTTACGTCCAGGCCACACTGCCGAAAATTGTAAGTCCTCAAGATGTAGGAAATGCGGTAAGGGTCACAACACACTCTTACATTTTAAAAATGAAACGGTACATGCATCCACTAGCACAGAGGGCGAGGACTCTCATTTTCAAGTTCGAGTTTCGCAACCATCACAAGGTGCGGAAAATATAAGTGGAGCCCTAAACCAGAGTGATATGCTTTGCAACGTCGCAACAGATGGTTCGATATCTTTTGCTATGCTGTCGACCGCTGTCGTAAAGGTAAAGGGTCGAGACGGAAACTTCCATGAATTTCGTGCATTATTAGATAGCGGATCACAGAACTCGTTTGTTACAAAAAGGTTGTGTAAAAAATTAAATTTAAATTGGAATAAGGCAAACATCTCAATTGTCGGCGTCAGTAAAATAAAAACTGAAGTGGAGTTTTTTACAGACATTTCTTTAAGCTCTCGTAATTTAGCTTACAATCGTTCGCTCAGCTGTTTGGTATTGCCTGAAATTACGGGTCATTTACCCACAGTTTCATTTGATGTAAAACAATTAAATATTCCAGATAATTTAAAATTTAATTTGGCGGATCCTACGTTCAATCTATCAGGTCCGGTGGACATTTTGTTAGGATGCAATATTTTTTGGGAATTACTCTATGTAGGGCAGGTAAAATTAGACAATAATCTTATGTTACAAAATACCCGATTAGGGTGGGTAGTTGCGGGCAACGGAAATAATTTCAATTCAAAGTTACCCCCTAAAAAGTCAATAAATTGCTTGCAAACAGTATTAGAGGATAACAGCGTACTAGATAATTCAATACAAAAATTCTGGCAAGTAGAAGAGGTTGATATTAAACATAATATCTCGGAAAAGGATAAATTTTGTGAAAATCATTTTCTTAAAACGCATACACGAGACAATGACGGTCGATTTACGGTAGCAATACCATTCAAATCAAATTCAAACGAGTTGGGTAATTCTAGAGAATTTGCGCTACAAAGATTTTATTCACAAGAAAGGCGGTTATTAAAAAATCCCGGGCTTTATGCAGAATATAAAAGGGTGATGTTAGAGTACGAGGAATTGGGGCATATGACCGAAATACAAGAATTCGGAATAGACAATGAGGTGAATTATTATTTACCACATCATCCCGTGATTAAGGATACAAGTTTAACTACCCGTGTGCGTATTGTATTTGACGCGGCTATGAAATCTGACAATGGTCTCTCTCTCAACGATGTACAATTTAGCGGTCCGGTTATACAAGACGATCTGCTATCAATAATTTTGCGATTTCGTAAACATGAAATTGTTATGACGGCGGACATCTCGAAGATGTACCGTATGATATTCGTGCAGGATAAAGATAGAAAATATCAACGAATATTCTGGAGAGATGCACCTTCTAAACCGGTGGTGAAACCCAATAATGGACTGGCATTAATTACAACAAGTATATTTAAGTCATATTTTGGTTATATTATCTATTATTGAAATAGCATAGTATTTCAAGGTGGCCGGAATGTTATGGCCATAGTTGCTAGTAATTATTTTCCACTATTTTTATGATTAAGAATGTATGTTTAGTGTTTATGTTTCGAACTTATAAGTGGACTACCCCTATGAGATGAAACGACCGGGCGATGAGCGGGTGACGTCTGGCGCCAGCACGAGGGCTGGGCCGGGAGTGCAGAGTGCAAAGTGCAACGCAACAAAAAACTTAGTATGTGTCTTGCCAGAACAGTAAGCGTGTACTCACATAGTTAACATTTCTAATCTATGAATATACCTCTTACGGTAGTTGTATATATGTAAATAGGTTGTTAGTCAAGTACGAGATACAGTATATAGTAAATGTCAAGAAACAATCATTGTTTTATTTACTGTATTAACCAATGGAAGCAAACAATTACAGTCCACAATCGAAGAAGGTAACAATTGGCTAAAACATTGGTCCTTCTAGATCGCCGGATGTTATCCAGTGAAACAAGTTAACAAGACAATTTAAGCAATAATTTCTGGAATTGCTATACAAGTATAAGTTCGAAGTTCGAGGAACAAAGCTAACCTAGAAGACAAGTACGAGTTCAAGACAACAATCGAGCATTCCTGGTGAGCCTGTTCCATTTACATTTCATATTTATCCCTTCCATTATTTACTATCAACTAGCTTTAGTCTAAGTTTCCGCTATGGAGCTTACTGAATTAAGGTATCAAAGAGGTCAAATCAAATCAAAGTTAACAAGAGCTAGAAAGTTTTTTGATACTATCGATAAAAACAATATTGACGAGGTTATGTACGAGCAAGTCGAGTCACGTCTAAAAAGAATACAACCGTTGTTCGATGAATTTTCAGACATTCAAAATTCAATTGAAAGGCAAGGTGAATCGGATTCACAAAAATTAGAAAGAGAAGAAATAGAACGGGAAGATTTCGAAAATTCCTTTTATCTTTTACAAGCACAATTTAAAGCAATTCTTTCGGCTTATTCTAAAAAACAGCAGTCGGAGATAGGTTCAATCAATGCAAGTTCAAGTTCTCAATCTCCTCGTGCAGAAATTAATGCATTTAACAATAGTACTAGAGTAAAATTACCAATCATTGATCTACCTAAATTTAACGGCGAATACATGAAGTCGTTAAGGTTTAAAGAAGCGTTTGTCGGTTTAATACACAACAATAATTCTATTAACGATTATGAAAAATTTGTTTACTTGCGATCTTCACTAGAAGGAGACGCGTGCAGACATATAGATCACTTAAAAACATCGGCCTCGCTATACGCCACAGCATGGCAACAATTAACCAAGCGATACGACAATAACGAAAAAATAATTAAACATCATTTAACGGCCAGTTTCGAACAAAGGCCTCTAGAAAGGGACTCATATCGCGGTTTACGAAATTTACATGAAAATATTGCTCAGAATTTGCGAGCACTTGAGTTATTAGGGGAACCTACGGATCAATGGGATACTATTATTCTTTATGTAATATGTAGTAAACTAGACTCTACGTCCCTCCAAGAATGGGAAAAATATAAGTGGGGAAAATCACAAGGGCGAGATAGCGAAAAAGAAGTGGAAGACGGAAATGAAACGCTGAAAATTAAGGCCACGTTAGAAAATATGAATGAGTTTCTAGAAAGGCGTTGTAATATTTTAGAAAATGTTCACGATAAATGCGAGAAATCTGATAGGTCGCGCAACGACAAAAGGTATTGGGACAAAAATAAACATTCCAATACGAAATATTCAAACAATGATAAGTCTGATTTTCAAACAATATCTAGTTCTTACGTTGCTGTTAGGAGCGGGTTTAATTGTTATTTTTGTGATAAGCAACATACAATTTACCAATGTCAAAACTTTATAAAATTAAAGCCGAGCGACCGTTACAAGGAAGTTAAACAGCGTAACCTGTGCATTAATTGTTTACGTCCAGGCCACACTGCCGAAAATTTAAGTCCTCAAGATGTAGGAAATGCGGTAAGGGTCACAACACACTCTTACATTTTAAAAATGAAACGGTACATGCATCCACTAGCACAGAGGGCGAGGACTCTCATTTTCAAGTTCGAGTTTCGCAACCATCACAAGGTGCGGAAAATATAAGTGGAGCCCTAAACCAGAGTGATATGCTTTGCAACGTCGCAACAGATGGTTCGATATCTTTTGCTATGCTGTCGACCGCTGTCGTAAAGGTAAAGGGTCGAGACGGAAACTTCCATGAATTTCGTGCATTATTAGATAGCGGATCACAGAACTCGTTTGTTACAAAAAGGTTGTGTAAAAAATTAAATTTAAATTGGAATAAGGCAAACATCTCAATTGTCGGCGTCAGTAAAATAAAAACTGAAGTGGAGTTTTTTACAGACATTTCTTTAAGCTCTCGTAATTTAGCTTACAATCGTTCGCTCAGCTGTTTGGTATTGCCTGAAATTACGGGTCATTTACCAACAGTTTCATTTGATGTAAAACAATTAAATATTCCAGATAATTTAAAATTTAATTTGGCGGATCCTACGTTCAATCTATCAGGTCCGGTGGACATTTTGTTAGGATGCAATATTTTTTGGGAATTACTCTATGTAGGGCAGGTAAAATTAGACAATAATCTTATGTTACAAAATACCCGATTAGGGTGGGTAGTTGCGGGCAACGGAAATAATTTCAATTCAAAGTTACCCCCTAAAAAGTCAATAAATTGCTTGCAAACAGTATTAGAGGATAACAGCGTACTAGATAATTCAATACAAAAATTCTGGCAAGTAGAAGAGGTTGATATTAAACATAATATCTCGGAAAAGGATAAATTTTGTGAAAATCATTTTCTTAAAACGCATACACGAGACAATGACGGTCGATTTACGGTAGCAATACCATTCAAATCAAATTCAAACGAGTTGGGTAATTCTAGAGAATTTGCGCTACAAAGATTTTATTCACAAGAAAGGCGGTTATTAAAAAATCCCGGGCTTTATGCAGAATATAAAAGGGTGATGTTAGAGTACGAGGAATTGGGGCATATGACCGAAATACAAGAATTCGGAATAGACAATGAGGTGAATTATTATTTACCACATCATCCCGTGATTAAGGATACAAGTTTAACTACCCGTGTGCGTATTGTATTTGACGCGGCTATGAAATCTGACAATGGTCTCTCTCTCAACGATGTACAATTTAGCGGTCCGGTTATACAAGACGATCTGCTATCAATAATTTTGCGATTTCGTAAACATGAAATTGTTATGACGGCGGACATCTCGAAGATGTACCGTATGATATTCGTGCAGGATAAAGATAGAAAATATCAACGAATATTCTGGAGAGATGCACCTTCTAAACCGGTGGTGAAACCCAATAATGGACTGGCATTAATTACAACAAGTATATTTAAGTCATATTTTGGTTATATTATCTATTATTGAAATAGCATAGTATTTCAAGGTGGCCGGAATGTTATGGCCATAGTTGCTAGTAATTATTTTCCACTATTTTTATGATTAAGAATGTATGTTTAGTGTTTATGTTTCGAACTTATAAGTGGACTACCCCTATGAGATGAAACGACCGGGCGATGAGCGGGTGACGTCTGGCGCCAGCACGAGGGCTGGGCCGGGAGTGCAGAGTGCAAAGTGCAACGCAACAAAAAACTTAGTATGTGTCTTGCCAGAACAGTAAGCGTGTACTCACATAGTTAACAATTCTAATCTATGAATATACCTCTTACGGTAGTTGTATATATGTAAATAGGTTGTTAGTCAAGTACGAGATACAGTATATAGTAAATGTCAAGAAACAATCATTGTTTTATTTACTGTATTAACCAATGGAAGCAAACAATTACAGTCGACAATCGAAGAAGGTAACAATTGGCTAAAACATTGGTCCTTCTAGATCGCCGGATGTTATCCAGTGAAACAAGTTAACAAGACAATTTAAGCAATAATTTCTGGAATTGCTATACAAGTATAAGTTCGAAGTTCGAGGAACAAAGCTAACCTAGAAGACAAGTACGAGTTCAAGACAACAATCGAGCATTCCTGGTGAGCCTGTTCCATTTACATTTCATATTTATCCCTTCCATTATTTACTATCAACTAGCTTTAGTCTAAGTTTCCGCTATGGAGCTTACTGAATTAAGGTATCAAAGAGGTCAAATCAAATCAAAGTTAACAAGAGCTAGAAAGTTTTTTGATACTATCGATAAAAACAATATTGACGAGGTTATGTACGAGCAAGTCGAGTCACGTCTAAAAAGAATACAACCGTTGTTCGATGAATTTTCAGACATTCAAAATTCAATTGAAAGGCAAGGTGAATCGGATTCACAAGAATTAGAAAGAGAAGAAATAGAACGGGAAGATTTCGAAAATTCCTTTTATCTTTTACAAGCACAATTTAAAGCAATTCTTTCGGCTTATTCTAAAAAACAGCAGTCGGAGATAGGTTCAATCAATGCAAGTTCAAGTTCTCAATCTCCTCGTGCAGAAATTAATGCATTTAACAATAGTACTAGAGTAAAATTACCAATCATTGATCTACCTAAATTTAACGGCGAATACATGAAGTCGTTAAGGTTTAAAGAAGCGTTTGTCGGTTTAATACACAACAATAATTTTATTAACGATTATGAAAAATTTGTTTACTTGCGATCTTCACTAGAAGGAGACGCGTGCAGACATATAGATCACTTAAAAACATCGGCCTCGCTATACGCCACAGCATGGCAACAATTAACCAAGCGATACGACAATAACGAAAAAATAATTAAACATCATTTAACGGCCAGTTTCGAACAAAGGCCTCTAGAAAGGGACTCATATCGCGGTTTACGAAATTTACATGAAAATATTGCTCAGAATTTGCGAGCACTTGAGTTATTAGGGGAACCTACGGATCAATGGGATACTATTATTCTTTATGTAATATGTAGTAAACTAGACTCTACGTCTCTCCAAGAATGGGAAAAATATAAGTGGGGAAAATCACAAGGGCGAGATAGCGAAAAAGAAGTGGAAGACGGAAATGAAACGCTGAAAATTAAGGCCACGTTAGAAAATATGAATGAGTTTCTAGAAAGGCGTTGTAATATTTTAGAAAATGTTCACGATAAATGCGAGAAATCTGATAGGTCGCGCAACGACAAAAGGTATTGGGACAAAAATAAACATTCCAATACGAAATATTCAAACAATGATAAGTCTGATTTTCAAACAATATCTAGTTCTTACGTTGCTGTTAGGAGCGGGTTTAATTGTTATTTTTGTGATAAGCAACATACAATTTACCAATGTCAAAACTTTATAAAATTAAAGCCGAGCGACCGTTACAAGGAAGTTAAACAGCGTAACCTGTGCATTAATTGTTTACGTCCAGGCCACACTGCCGAAAATTTAAGTCCTCAAGATGTAGGAAATGCGGTAAGGGTCACAACACACTCTTACATTTTAAAAATGAAACGGTACATGCATCCACTAGCACAGAGGGCGAGGACTCTCATTTTCAAGTTCGAGTTTCGCAACCATCACAAGGTGCGGAAAATATAAGTGGAGCCCTAAACCAGAGTGATATGCTTTGCAACGTCGCAACAGATGGTTCGATATCTTTTGCTATGCTGTCGACCGCTGTCGTAAAGGTAAAGGGTCGAGACGGAAACTTCCATGAATTTCGTGCATTATTAGATAGCGGATCACAGAACTCGTTTGTTACAAAAAGGTTGTGTAAAAAATTAAATTTAAATTGGAATAAGGCAAACATCTCAATTGTCGGCGTCAGTAAAATAAAAACTGAAGTGGAGTTTTTTACAGACATTTCTTTAAGCTCTCGTAATTTAGCTTACAATCGTTCGCTCAGCTGTTTGGTATTGCCTGAAATTACGGGTCATTTACCCACAGTTTCATTTGATGTAAAACAATTAAATATTCCAGATAATTTAAAATTTAATTTGGCGGATCCTACGTTCAATCTATCAGGTCCGGTGGACATTTTGTTAGGATGCAATATTTTTTGGGAATTACTCTATGTAGGGCAGGTAAAATTAGACAATAATCTTATGTTACAAAATACCCGATTAGGGTGGGTAGTTGCGGGCAACGGAAATAATTTCAATTCAAAGTTACCCCCTAAAAAGTCAATAAATTGCTTGCAAACAGTATTAGAGGATAACAGCGTACTAGATAATTCAATACAAAAATTCTGGCAAGTAGAAGAGGTTGATATTAAACATAATATCTCGGAAAAGGATAAATTTTGTGAAAATCATTTTCTTAAAACGCATACACGAGACAATGACGGTCGATTTACGGTAGCAATACCATTCAAATCAAATTCAAACGAGTTGGGTAATTCTAGAGAATTTGCGCTACAAAGATTTTATTCACAAGAAAGGCGGTTATTAAAAAATCCCGGGCTTTATGCAGAATATAAAAGGGTGATGTTAGAGTACGAGGAATTGGGGCATATGACCGAAATACAAGAATTCGGAATAGACAATGAGGTGAATTATTATTTACCACATCATCCCGTGATTAAGGATACAAGTTTAACTACCCGTGTGCGTATTGTATTTGACGCGGCTATGAAATCTGACAATGGTCTCTCTCTCAACGATGTACAATTTAGCGGTCCGGTTATACAAGACGATCTGCTATCAATAATTTTGCGATTTCGTAAACATGAAATTGTTATGACGGCGGACATCTCGAAGATGTACCGTATGATATTCGTGCAGGATAAAGATAGAAAATATCAACGAATATTCTGGAGAGATGCACCTTCTAAACCGGTGGTGAAACCCAATAATGGACTGGCATTAATTACAACAAGTATATTTAAGTCATATTTTGGTTATATTATCTATTATTGAAATAGCATAGTATTTCAAGGTGGCCGGAATGTTATGGCCATAGTTGCTAGTAATTATTTTCCACTATTTTTATGATTAAGAATGTATGTTTAGTGTTTATGTTTCGAACTTATAAGTGGACTACCCCTATGAGATGAAACGACCGGGCGATGAGCGGGTGACGTCTGGCGCCAGCACGAGGGCTGGGCCGGGAGTGCAGAGTGCAAAGTGCAACGCAACAAAAAACTTAGTATGTGTCTTGCCAGAACAGTAAGCGTGTACTCACATAGTTAACAATTCTAATCTATGAATATACCTCTTACGGTAGTTGTATATATGTAAATAGGTTGTTAGTCAAGTACGAGATACAGTATATAGTAAATGTCAAGAAACAATCATTGTTTTATTTACTGTATTAACCAATGGAAGCAAACAATTACAGTCGACAATCGAAGAAGGTAACAATTGGCTAAAACATTGGTCCTTCTAGATCGCCGGATGTTATCCAGTGAAACAAGTTAACAAGACAATTTAAGCAATAATTTCTGGAATTGCTATACAAGTATAAGTTCGAAGTTCGAGGAACAAAGCTAACCTAGAAGACAAGTACGAGTTCAAGACAACAATCGAGCATTCCTGGTGAGCCTGTTCCATTTACATTTCATATTTATCCCTTCCATTATTTACTATCAACTAGCTTTAGTCTAAGTTTCCGCTATGGAGCTTACTGAATTAAGGTATCAAAGAGGTCAAATCAAATCAAAGTTAACAAGAGCTAGAAAGTTTTTTGATACTATCGATAAAAACAATATTGACGAGGTTATGTACGAGCAAGTCGAGTCACGTCTAAAAAGAATACAACCGTTGTTCGATGAATTTTCAGACATTCAAAATTCAATTGAAAGGCAAGGTGAATCGGATTCACAAGAATTAGAAAGAGAAGAAATAGAACGGGAAGATTTCGAAAATTCCTTTTATCTTTTACAAGCACAATTTAAAGCAATTCTTTCGGCTTATTCTAAAAAACAGCAGTCGGAGATAGGTTCAATCAATGCAAGTTCAAGTTCTCAATCTCCTCGTGCAGAAATTAATGCATTTAACAATAGTACTAGAGTAAAATTACCAATCATTGATCTACCTAAATTTAACGGCGAATACATGAAGTCGTTAAGGTTTAAAGAAGCGTTTGTCGGTTTAATACACAACAATAATTTTATTAACGATTATGAAAAATTTGTTTACTTGCGATCTTCACTAGAAGGAGACGCGTGCAGACATATAGATCACTTAAAAACATCGGCCTCGCTATACGCCACAGCATGGCAACAATTAACCAAGCGATACGACAATAACGAAAAAATAATTAAACATCATTTAACGGCCAGTTTCGAACAAAGGCCTCTAGAAAGGGACTCATATCGCGGTTTACGAAATTTACATGAAAATATTGCTCAGAATTTGCGAGCACTTGAGTTATTAGGGGAACCTACGGATCAATGGGATACTATTATTCTTTATGTAATATGTAGTAAACTAGACTCTACGTCTCTCCAAGAATGGGAAAAATATAAGTGGGGAAAATCACAAGGGCGAGATAGCGAAAAAGAAGTGGAAGACGGAAATGAAACGCTGAAAATTAAGGCCACGTTAGAAAATATGAATGAGTTTCTAGAAAGGCGTTGTAATATTTTAGAAAATGTTCACGATAAATGCGAGAAATCTGATAGGTCGCGCAACGACAAAAGGTATTGGGACAAAAATAAACATTCCAATACGAAATATTCAAACAATGATAAGTCTGATTTTCAAACAATATCTAGTTCTTACGTTGCTGTTAGGAGCGGGTTTAATTGTTATTTTTGTGATAAGCAACATACAATTTACCAATGTCAAAACTTTATAAAATTAAAGCCGAGCGACCGTTACAAGGAAGTTAAACAGCGTAACCTGTGCATTAATTGTTTACGTCCAGGCCACACTGCCGAAAATTGTAAGTCCTCAAGATGTAGGAAATGCGGTAAGGGTCACAACACACTCTTACATTTTAAAAATGAAACGGTACATGCATCCACTAGCACAGAGGGCGAGGACTCTCATTTTCAAGTTCGAGTTTCGCAACCATCACAAGGTGCGGAAAATATAAGTGGAGCCCTAAACCAGAGTGATATGCTTTGCAACGTCGCAACAGATGGTTCGATATCTTTTGCTATGCTGTCGACCGCTGTCGTAAAGGTAAAGGGTCGAGACGGAAACTTCCATGAATTTCGTGCATTATTAGATAGCGGATCACAGAACTCGTTTGTTACAAAAAGGTTGTGTAAAAAATTAAATTTAAATTGGAATAAGGCAAACATCTCAATTGTCGGCGTCAGTAAAATAAAAACTGAAGTGGAGTTTTTTACAGACATTTCTTTAAGCTCTCGTAATTTAGCTTACAATCGTTCGCTCAGCTGTTTGGTATTGCCTGAAATTACGGGTCATTTACCCACAGTTTCATTTGATGTAAAACAATTAAATATTCCAGATAATTTAAAATTTAATTTGGCGGATCCTACGTTCAATCTATCAGGTCCGGTGGACATTTTGTTAGGATGCAATATTTTTTGGGAATTACTCTATGTAGGGCAGGTAAAATTAGACAATAATCTTATGTTACAAAATACCCGATTAGGGTGGGTAGTTGCGGGCAACGGAAATAATTTCAATTCAAAGTTACCCCCTAAAAAGTCAATAAATTGCTTGCAAACAGTATTAGAGGATAACAGCGTACTAGATAATTCAATACAAAAATTCTGGCAAGTAGAAGAGGTTGATATTAAACATAATATCTCGGAAAAGGATAAATTTTGTGAAAATCATTTTCTTAAAACGCATACACGAGACAATGACGGTCGATTTACGGTAGCAATACCATTCAAATCAAATTCAAACGAGTTGGGTAATTCTAGAGAATTTGCGCTACAAAGATTTTATTCACAAGAAAGGCGGTTATTAAAAAATCCCGGGCTTTATGCAGAATATAAAAGGGTGATGTTAGAGTACGAGGAATTGGGGCATATGACCGAAATACAAGAATTCGGAATAGACAATGAGGTGAATTATTATTTACCACATCATCCCGTGATTAAGGATACAAGTTTAACTACCCGTGTGCGTATTGTATTTGACGCGGCTATGAAATCTGACAATGGTCTCTCTCTCAACGATGTACAATTTAGCGGTCCGGTTATACAAGACGATCTGCTATCAATAATTTTGCGATTTCGTAAACATGAAATTGTTATGACGGCGGACATCTCGAAGATGTACCGTATGATATTCGTGCAGGATAAAGATAGAAAATATCAACGAATATTCTGGAGAGATGCACCTTCTAAACCGGTGGTGAAACCCAATAATGGACTGGCATTAATTACAACAAGTATATTTAAGTCATATTTTGGTTATATTATCTATTATTGAAATAGCATAGTATTTCAAGGTGGCCGGAATGTTATGGCCATAGTTGCTAGTAATTATTTTCCACTATTTTTATGATTAAGAATGTATGTTTAGTGTTTATGTTTCGAACTTATAAGTGGACTACCCCTATGAGATGAAACGACCGGGCGATGAGCGGGTGACGTCTGGCGCCAGCACGAGGGCTGGGCCGGGAGTGCAGAGTGCAAAGTGCAACGCAACAAAAAACTTAGTATGTGTCTTGCCAGAACAGTAAGCGTGTACTCACATAGTTAACAATTCTAATCTATGAATATACCTCTTACGGTAGTTGTATATATGTAAATAGGTTGTTAGTCAAGTACGAGATACAGTATATAGTAAATGTCAAGAAACAATCATTGTTTTATTTACTGTATTAACCAATGGAAGCAAACAATTACAGTCGACAATCGAAGAAGGTAACAATTGGCTAAAACATTGGTCCTTCTAGATCGCCGGATGTTATCCAGTGAAACAAGTTAACAAGACAATTTAAGCAATAATTTCTGGAATTGCTATACAAGTATAAGTTCGAAGTTCGAGGAACAAAGCTAACCTAGAAGACAAGTACGAGTTCAAGACAACAATCGAGCATTCCTGGTGAGCCTGTTCCATTTACATTTCATATTTATCCCTTCCATTATTTACTATCAACTAGCTTAAGTTTCCGCTATGGAGCTTACTGAA
Source organism: Pogonocherus hispidulus (assembly GCA_963924545.1). Classification (NCBI taxonomy): domain Eukaryota; kingdom Metazoa; phylum Arthropoda; class Insecta; order Coleoptera; family Cerambycidae; genus Pogonocherus; species Pogonocherus hispidulus. The sequence goes on from OZ004698.1 coordinate 32,808,763, forward strand.
TTAAGGTATCAAAGAGGTCAAATCAAATCAAAGTTAACAAGAGCTAGAAAGTTTTTTGATACTATCGATAAAAACAATATTGACGAGGTTATGTACGAGCAAGTCGAGTCACGTCTAAAAAGAATACAACCGTTGTTCGATGAATTTTCAGACATTCAAAATTCAATTGAAAGGCAAGGTGAATCGGATTCACAAGAATTAGAAAGAGAAGAAATAGAACGGGAAGATTTCGAAAATTCCTTTTATCTTTTACAAGCACAATTTAAAGCAATTCTTTCGGCTTATTCTAAAAAACAGCAGTCGGAGATAGGTTCAATCAATGCAAGTTCAAGTTCTCAATCTCCTCGTGCAGAAATTAATGCATTTAACAATAGTACTAGAGTAAAATTACCAATCATTGATCTACCTAAATTTAACGGCGAATACATGAAGTCGTTAAGGTTTAAAGAAGCGTTTGTCGGTTTAATACACAACAATAATTTTATTAACGATTATGAAAAATTTGTTTACTTGCGATCTTCACTAGAAGGAGACGCGTGCAGACATATAGATCACTTAAAAACATCGGCCTCGCTATACGCCACAGCATGGCAACAATTAACCAAGCGATACGACAATAACGAAAAAATAATTAAACATCATTTAACGGCCAGTTTCGAACAAAGGCCTCTAGAAAGGGACTCATATCGCGGTTTACGAAATTTACATGAAAATATTGCTCAGAATTTGCGAGCACTTGAGTTATTAGGGGAACCTACGGATCAATGGGATACTATTATTCTTTATGTAATATGTAGTAAACTAGACTCTACGTCTCTCCAAGAATGGGAAAAATATAAGTGGGGAAAATCACAAGGGCGAGATAGCGAAAAAGAAGTGGAAGACGGAAATGAAACGCTGAAAATTAAGGCCACGTTAGAAAATATGAATGAGTTTCTAGAAAGGCGTTGTAATATTTTAGAAAATGTTCACGATAAATGCGAGAAATCTGATAGGTCGCGCAACGACAAAAGGTATTGGGACAAAAATAAACATTCCAATACGAAATATTCAAACAATGATAAGTCTGATTTTCAAACAATATCTAGTTCTTACGTTGCTGTTAGGAGCGGGTTTAATTGTTATTTTTGTGATAAGCAACATACAATTTACCAATGTCAAAACTTTATAAAATTAAAGCCGAGCGACCGTTACAAGGAAGTTAAACAGCGTAACCTGTGCATTAATTGTTTACGTCCAGGCCACACTGCCGAAAATTGTAAGTCCTCAAGATGTAGGAAATGCGGTAAGGGTCACAACACACTCTTACATTTTAAAAATGAAACGGTACATGCATCCACTAGCACAGAGGGCGAGGACTCTCATTTTCAAGTTCGAGTTTCGCAACCATCACAAGGTGCGGAAAATATAAGTGGAGCCCTAAACCAGAGTGATATGCTTTGCAACGTCGCAACAGATGGTTCGATATCTTTTGCTATGCTGTCGACCGCTGTCGTAAAGGTAAAGGGTCGAGACGGAAACTTCCATGAATTTCGTGCATTATTAGATAGCGGATCACAGAACTCGTTTGTTACAAAAAGGTTGTGTAAAAAATTAAATTTAAATTGGAATAAGGCAAACATCTCAATTGTCGGCGTCAGTAAAATAAAAACTGAAGTGGAGTTTTTTACAGACATTTCTTTAAGCTCTCGTAATTTAGCTTACAATCGTTCGCTCAGCTGTTTGGTATTGCCTGAAATTACGGGTCATTTACCCACAGTTTCATTTGATGTAAAACAATTAAATATTCCAGATAATTTAAAATTTAATTTGGCGGATCCTACGTTCAATCTATCAGGTCCGGTGGACATTTTGTTAGGATGCAATATTTTTTGGGAATTACTCTATGTAGGGCAGGTAAAATTAGACAATAATCTTATGTTACAAAATACCCGATTAGGGTGGGTAGTTGCGGGCAACGGAAATAATTTCAATTCAAAGTTACCCCCTAAAAAGTCAATAAATTGCTTGCAAACAGTATTAGAGGATAACAGCGTACTAGATAATTCAATACAAAAATTCTGGCAAGTAGAAGAGGTTGATATTAAACATAATATCTCGGAAAAGGATAAATTTTGTGAAAATCATTTTCTTAAAACGCATACACGAGACAATGACGGTCGATTTACGGTAGCAATACCATTCAAATCAAATTCAAACGAGTTGGGTAATTCTAGAGAATTTGCGCTACAAAGATTTTATTCACAAGAAAGGCGGTTATTAAAAAATCCCGGGCTTTATGCAGAATATAAAAGGGTGATGTTAGAGTACGAGGAATTGGGGCATATGACCGAAATACAAGAATTCGGAATAGACAATGAGGTGAATTATTATTTACCACATCATCCCGTGATTAAGGATACAAGTTTAACTACCCGTGTGCGTATTGTATTTGACGCGGCTATGAAATCTGACAATGGTCTCTCTCTCAACGATGTACAATTTAGCGGTCCGGTTATACAAGACGATCTGCTATCAATAATTTTGCGATTTCGTAAACATGAAATTGTTATGACGGCGGACATCTCGAAGATGTACCGTATGATATTCGTGCAGGATAAAGATAGAAAATATCAACGAATATTCTGGAGAGATGCACCTTCTAAACCGGTGGTGAAACCCAATAATGGACTGGCATTAATTACAACAAGTATATTTAAGTCATATTTTGGTTATATTATCTATTATTGAAATAGCATAGTATTTCAAGGTGGCCGGAATGTTATGGCCATAGTTGCTAGTAATTATTTTCCACTATTTTTATGATTAAGAATGTATGTTTAGTGTTTATGTTTCGAACTTATAAGTGGACTACCCCTATGAGATGAAACGACCGGGCGATGAGCGGGTGACGTCTGGCGCCAGCACGAGGGCTGGGCCGGGAGTGCAGAGTGCAAAGTGCAACGCAACAAAAAACTTAGTATGTGTCTTGCCAGAACAGTAAGCGTGTACTCACATAGTTAACAATTCTAATCTATGAATATACCTCTTACGGTAGTTGTATATATGTAAATAGGTTGTTAGTCAAGTACGAGATACAGTATATAGTAAATGTCAAGAAACAATCATTGTTTTATTTACTGTATTAACCAATGGAAGCAAACAATTACAGTCGACAATCGAAGAAGGTAACAATTGGCTAAAACATTGGTCCTTCTAGATCGCCGGATGTTATCCAGTGAAACAAGTTAACAAGACAATTTAAGCAATAATTTCTGGAATTGCTATACAAGTATAAGTTCGAAGTTCGAGGAACAAAGCTAACCTAGAAGACAAGTACGAGTTCAAGACAACAATCGAGCATTCCTGGTGAGCCTGTTCCATTTACATTTCATATTTATCCCTTCCATTATTTACTATCAACTAGCTTAAGTTTCCGCTATGGAGCTTACTGAATTAAGGTATCAAAGAGGTCAAATCAAATCAAAGTTAACAAGAGCTAGAAAGTTTTTTGATACTATCGATAAAAACAATATTGACGAGGTTATGTACGAGCAAGTCGAGTCACGTCTAAAAAGAATACAACCGTTGTTCGATGAATTTTCAGACATTCAAAATTCAATTGAAAGGCAAGGTGAATCGGATTCACAAGAATTAGAAAGAGAAGAAATAGAACGGGAAGATTTCGAAAATTCCTTTTATCTTTTACAAGCACAATTTAAAGCAATTCTTTCGGCTTATTCTAAAAAACAGCAGTCGGAGATAGGTTCAATCAATGCAAGTTCAAGTTCTCAATCTCCTCGTGCAGAAATTAATGCATTTAACAATAGTACTAGAGTAAAATTACCAATCATTGATCTACCTAAATTTAACGGCGAATACATGAAGTCGTTAAGGTTTAAAGAAGCGTTTGTCGGTTTAATACACAACAATAATTTTATTAACGATTATGAAAAATTTGTTTACTTGCGATCTTCACTAGAAGGAGACGCGTGCAGACATATAGATCACTTAAAAACATCGGCCTCGCTATACGCCACAGCATGGCAACAATTAACCAAGCGATACGACAATAACGAAAAAATAATTAAACATCATTTAACGGCCAGTTTCGAACAAAGGCCTCTAGAAAGGGACTCATATCGCGGTTTACGAAATTTACATGAAAATATTGCTCAGAATTTGCGAGCACTTGAGTTATTAGGGGAACCTACGGATCAATGGGATACTATTATTCTTTATGTAATATGTAGTAAACTAGACTCTACGTCTCTCCAAGAATGGGAAAAATATAAGTGGGGAAAATCACAAGGGCGAGATAGCGAAAAAGAAGTGGAAGACGGAAATGAAACGCTGAAAATTAAGGCCACGTTAGAAAATATGAATGAGTTTCTAGAAAGGCGTTGTAATATTTTAGAAAATGTTCACGATAAATGCGAGAAATCTGATAGGTCGCGCAACGACAAAAGGTATTGGGACAAAAATAAACATTCCAATACGAAATATTCAAACAATGATAAGTCTGATTTTCAAACAATATCTAGTTCTTACGTTGCTGTTAGGAGCGGGTTTAATTGTTATTTTTGTGATAAGCAACATACAATTTACCAATGTCAAAACTTTATAAAATTAAAGCCGAGCGACCGTTACAAGGAAGTTAAACAGCGTAACCTGTGCATTAATTGTTTACGTCCAGGCCACACTGCCGAAAATTGTAAGTCCTCAAGATGTAGGAAATGCGGTAAGGGTCACAACACACTCTTACATTTTAAAAATGAAACGGTACATGCATCCACTAGCACAGAGGGCGAGGACTCTCATTTTCAAGTTCGAGTTTCGCAACCATCACAAGGTGCGGAAAATATAAGTGGAGCCCTAAACCAGAGTGATATGCTTTGCAACGTCGCAACAGATGGTTCGATATCTTTTGCTATGCTGTCGACCGCTGTCGTAAAGGTAAAGGGTCGAGACGGAAACTTCCATGAATTTCGTGCATTATTAGATAGCGGATCACAGAACTCGTTTGTTACAAAAAGGTTGTGTAAAAAATTAAATTTAAATTGGAATAAGGCAAACATCTCAATTGTCGGCGTCAGTAAAATAAAAACTGAAGTGGAGTTTTTTACAGACATTTCTTTAAGCTCTCGTAATTTAGCTTACAATCGTTCGCTCAGCTGTTTGGTATTGCCTGAAATTACGGGTCATTTACCCACAGTTTCATTTGATGTAAAACAATTAAATATTCCAGATAATTTAAAATTTAATTTGGCGGATCCTACGTTCAATCTATCAGGTCCGGTGGACATTTTGTTAGGATGCAATATTTTTTGGGAATTACTCTATGTAGGGCAGGTAAAATTAGACAATAATCTTATGTTACAAAATACCCGATTAGGGTGGGTAGTTGCGGGCAACGGAAATAATTTCAATTCAAAGTTACCCCCTAAAAAGTCAATAAATTGCTTGCAAACAGTATTAGAGGATAACAGCGTACTAGATAATTCAATACAAAAATTCTGGCAAGTAGAAGAGGTTGATATTAAACATAATATCTCGGAAAAGGATAAATTTTGTGAAAATCATTTTCTTAAAACGCATACACGAGACAATGACGGTCGATTTACGGTAGCAATACCATTCAAATCAAATTCAAACGAGTTGGGTAATTCTAGAGAATTTGCGCTACAAAGATTTTATTCACAAGAAAGGCGGTTATTAAAAAATCCCGGGCTTTATGCAGAATATAAAAGGGTGATGTTAGAGTACGAGGAATTGGGGCATATGACCGAAATACAAGAATTCGGAATAGACAATGAGGTGAATTATTATTTACCACATCATCCCGTGATTAAGGATACAAGTTTAACTACCCGTGTGCGTATTGTATTTGACGCGGCTATGAAATCTGACAATGGTCTCTCTCTCAACGATGTACAATTTAGCGGTCCGGTTATACAAGACGATCTGCTATCAATAATTTTGCGATTTCGTAAACATGAAATTGTTATGACGGCGGACATCTCGAAGATGTACCGTATGATATTCGTGCAGGATAAAGATAGAAAATATCAACGAATATTCTGGAGAGATGCACCTTCTAAACCGGTGGTGAAACCCAATAATGGACTGGCATTAATTACAACAAGTATATTTAAGTCATATTTTGGTTATATTATCTATTATTGAAATAGCATAGTATTTCAAGGTGGCCGGAATGTTATGGCCATAGTTGCTAGTAATTATTTTCCACTATTTTTATGATTAAGAATGTATGTTTAGTGTTTATGTTTCGAACTTATAAGTGGACTACCCCTATGAGATGAAACGACCGGGCGATGAGCGGGTGACGTCTGGCGCCAGCACGAGGGCTGGGCCGGGAGTGCAGAGTGCAAAGTGCAACGCAACAAAAAACTTAGTATGTGTCTTGCCAGAACAGTAAGCGTGTACTCACATAGTTAACAATTCTAATCTATGAATATACCTCTTACGGTAGTTGTATATATGTAAATAGGTTGTTAGTCAAGTACGAGATACAGTATATAGTAAATGTCAAGAAACAATCATTGTTTTATTTACTGTATTAACCAATGGAAGCAAACAATTACAGTCGACAATCGAAGAAGGTAACAATTGGCTAAAACATTGGTCCTTCTAGATCGCCGGATGTTATCCAGTGAAACAAGTTAACAAGACAATTTAAGCAATAATTTCTGGAATTGCTATACAAGTATAAGTTCGAAGTTCGAGGAACAAAGCTAACCTAGAAGACAAGTACGAGTTCAAGACAACAATCGAGCATTCCTGGTGAGCCTGTTCCATTTACATTTCATATTTATCCCTTCCATTATTTACTATCAACTAGCTTAAGTTTCCGCTATGGAGCTTACTGAATTAAGGTATCAAAGAGGTCAAATCAAATCAAAGTTAACAAGAGCTAGAAAGTTTTTTGATACTATCGATAAAAACAATATTGACGAGGTTATGTACGAGCAAGTCGAGTCACGTCTAAAAAGAATACAACCGTTGTTCGATGAATTTTCAGACATTCAAAATTCAATTGAAAGGCAAGGTGAATCGGATTCACAAGAATTAGAAAGAGAAGAAATAGAACGGGAAGATTTCGAAAATTCCTTTTATCTTTTACAAGCACAATTTAAAGCAATTCTTTCGGCTTATTCTAAAAAACAGCAGTCGGAGATAGGTTCAATCAATGCAAGTTCAAGTTCTCAATCTCCTCGTGCAGAAATTAATGCATTTAACAATAGTACTAGAGTAAAATTACCAATCATTGATCTACCTAAATTTAACGGCGAATACATGAAGTCGTTAAGGTTTAAAGAAGCGTTTGTCGGTTTAATACACAACAATAATTTTATTAACGATTATGAAAAATTTGTTTACTTGCGATCTTCACTAGAAGGAGACGCGTGCAGACATATAGATCACTTAAAAACATCGGCCTCGCTATACGCCACAGCATGGCAACAATTAACCAAGCGATACGACAATAACGAAAAAATAATTAAACATCATTTAACGGCCAGTTTCGAACAAAGGCCTCTAGAAAGGGACTCATATCGCGGTTTACGAAATTTACATGAAAATATTGCTCAGAATTTGCGAGCACTTGAGTTATTAGGGGAACCTACGGATCAATGGGATACTATTATTCTTTATGTAATATGTAGTAAACTAGACTCTACGTCTCTCCAAGAATGGGAAAAATATAAGTGGGGAAAATCACAAGGGCGAGATAGCGAAAAAGAAGTGGAAGACGGAAATGAAACGCTGAAAATTAAGGCCACGTTAGAAAATATGAATGAGTTTCTAGAAAGGCGTTGTAATATTTTAGAAAATGTTCACGATAAATGCGAGAAATCTGATAGGTCGCGCAACGACAAAAGGTATTGGGACAAAAATAAACATTCCAATACGAAATATTCAAACAATGATAAGTCTGATTTTCAAACAATATCTAGTTCTTACGTTGCTGTTAGGAGCGGGTTTAATTGTTATTTTTGTGATAAGCAACATACAATTTACCAATGTCAAAACTTTATAAAATTAAAGCCGAGCGACCGTTACAAGGAAGTTAAACAGCGTAACCTGTGCATTAATTGTTTACGTCCAGGCCACACTGCCGAAAATTGTAAGTCCTCAAGATGTAGGAAATGCGGTAAGGGTCACAACACACTCTTACATTTTAAAAATGAAACGGTACATGCATCCACTAGCACAGAGGGCGAGGACTCTCATTTTCAAGTTCGAGTTTCGCAACCATCACAAGGTGCGGAAAATATAAGTGGAGCCCTAAACCAGAGTGATATGCTTTGCAACGTCGCAACAGATGGTTCGATATCTTTTGCTATGCTGTCGACCGCTGTCGTAAAGGTAAAGGGTCGAGACGGAAACTTCCATGAATTTCGTGCATTATTAGATAGCGGATCACAGAACTCGTTTGTTACAAAAAGGTTGTGTAAAAAATTAAATTTAAATTGGAATAAGGCAAACATCTCAATTGTCGGCGTCAGTAAAATAAAAACTGAAGTGGAGTTTTTTACAGACATTTCTTTAAGCTCTCGTAATTTAGCTTACAATCGTTCGCTCAGCTGTTTGGTATTGCCTGAAATTACGGGTCATTTACCCACAGTTTCATTTGATGTAAAACAATTAAATATTCCAGATAATTTAAAATTTAATTTGGCGGATCCTACGTTCAATCTATCAGGTCCGGTGGACATTTTGTTAGGATGCAATATTTTTTGGGAATTACTCTATGTAGGGCAGGTAAAATTAGACAATAATCTTATGTTACAAAATACCCGATTAGGGTGGGTAGTTGCGGGCAACGGAAATAATTTCAATTCAAAGTTACCCCCTAAAAAGTCAATAAATTGCTTGCAAACAGTATTAGAGGATAACAGCGTACTAGATAATTCAATACAAAAATTCTGGCAAGTAGAAGAGGTTGATATTAAACATAATATCTCGGAAAAGGATAAATTTTGTGAAAATCATTTTCTTAAAACGCATACACGAGACAATGACGGTCGATTTACGGTAGCAATACCATTCAAATCAAATTCAAACGAGTTGGGTAATTCTAGAGAATTTGCGCTACAAAGATTTTATTCACAAGAAAGGCGGTTATTAAAAAATCCCGGGCTTTATGCAGAATATAAAAGGGTGATGTTAGAGTACGAGGAATTGGGGCATATGACCGAAATACAAGAATTCGGAATAGACAATGAGGTGAATTATTATTTACCACATCATCCCGTGATTAAGGATACAAGTTTAACTACCCGTGTGCGTATTGTATTTGACGCGGCTATGAAATCTGACAATGGTCTCTCTCTCAACGATGTACAATTTAGCGGTCCGGTTATACAAGACGATCTGCTATCAATAATTTTGCGATTTCGTAAACATGAAATTGTTATGACGGCGGACATCTCGAAGATGTACCGTATGATATTCGTGCAGGATAAAGATAGAAAATATCAACGAATATTCTGGAGAGATGCACCTTCTAAACCGGTGGTGAAACCCAATAATGGACTGGCATTAATTACAACAAGTATATTTAAGTCATATTTTGGTTATATTATCTATTATTGAAATAGCATAGTATTTCAAGGTGGCCGGAATGTTATGGCCATAGTTGCTAGTAATTATTTTCCACTATTTTTATGATTAAGAATGTATGTTTAGTGTTTATGTTTCGAACTTATAAGTGGACTACCCCTATGAGATGAAACGACCGGGCGATGAGCGGGTGACGTCTGGCGCCAGCACGAGGGCTGGGCCGGGAGTGCAGAGTGCAAAGTGCAACGCAACAAAAAACTTAGTATGTGTCTTGCCAGAACAGTAAGCGTGTACTCACATAGTTAACATTTCTAATCTATGAATATACCTCTTACGGTAGTTGTATATATGTAAATAGGTTGTTAGTCAAGTACGAGATACAGTATATAGTAAATGTCAAGAAACAATCATTGTTTTATTTACTGTATTAACCAATGGAAGCAAACAATTACAGTCCACAATCGAAGAAGGTAACAATTGGCTAAAACACAGAGTTTTAATCAACTCCAAATGATGCCAAGTTGGTTGGCGAAACGCGAGTCACATTACAGTGTTATTAATTTTAAGATAAGTTTTAAGTCATTAATTATTATTCAGTCATTAATTTTTCCAGTAAAAAGCGTGTAAAAAATAGTTATTTTTCGCAATTAGTATTTCGATTACCTTTCTTCCGAATACAATTTTTTTAAGCTACCTAATTTCTTTATACTAATTTCAAATATACTACTTAGTACTTTTGCCGGTATCTAACACTGTTTACACATGGAATAGTAGTATAAATTTGACATATTTAAAATTTTGAAATATTTTTCGGAGTACCTATCAAAGATATAGGAAAATTGTATACATTTTTACAGTTTATGAAGTTCTTTAGGATCGTTACAATATCCAACAGTAATCCGTCATCATGTTTTCATTCCAAAAACCTTGATAGCATTAATTGAATGTTCTGATAAAAGCGCTCATCTTACTCATCGTTTATTGCTCCACGGTTCCCAGAAAAAAATATGTGAAAAGAACATTTTCATGGACACTCGGCAACACATTTTTTTGATATTTGATATAAAGATTCCTTGTGTTAACTTTGCCGTACTTTTTAAATTTCTCCTCAAGATATGAAAACCAGCGGAATGGTTTTTCTGAAGAGCTTTAACATAGTTTTTCATTAATCCAAGTTTAATGTGAAAGTGGAAGAGATATTTTGTTTAAATCAACTAGTGGAACTGCTGGAACATTGTTGTTGCTTAGTTCATATGTTGTTGGTTATTCCTAGTTATTTAGTAAATCCTCCTTGTAAACCCATCAACATCCCGATCACCTTTAGATCACCACAAATGTTCCATTGATGTACTTTGAAATTAACTGCTTCCAAAATTATACCCATTTATCCTATCTTTCTTAACTAGACTATGGGAATTAATGGGGGATGGGTTTTTGTTTCCGTTATGTAAAAGAACTGCTTTTAACTTCTTTGAAACGGGTTAATGAAAAGCCGCTACTTGGACGCATGTTAATTTTCTGACAATTTTTACATTATAGCAGTAGCACAGTGGTTGTCCATTTACTTTAAAAGTATTTGAAATATTAGGATTTCGAGTACGATCATATGAAACACAAACATCTGCTTCCAGTAAATTATTTTTGCAGCATAGAAGCAAGGAGTTTGCATTCTTTTTGGAAAGAGTCAAATCTCTAATATCATTTAGCTGCTTTTGAATTAACTTTTCGAGCATTTCAAATATATTGTCAGGACTATATTTGGAATAAGATGTATCGTAAAAACGTCCTCATCGTTCATATTATTTCTTTCTAGGAAACCAATACAAACAGCTGTGAGCTGTTGACATACTGCTCTGATCTGTCTAAAATCGTGTTTGGGATTAATTATAATTTATAACTTAATGCCTTTAATTATGATTTATAATTTATTATACTGATATTATTAAGAACTATTTAGGTAATATTGTTTTTTTTATTTTATAATTTTTTCAGAATGTCTACAATTTGCCCTTAAAGGTCAAAAATATCGTTTTGTATTACATAATAATTATATTTTCAGTATCAGTGTATAAGCCGTAATGACATAGAAAGAACTATCAGAGAATTATTTATATTTCCTTTTTGATGAGATCCTATTTAGAATCAAAGTGATCCCAAAAAGTTGGTATACTTATGAGATCATATATCCTTTGCCGATATATTACAACTAGTATAGCATTATACCATATGGTCAGATTACACAAATTTGAGTAAGCGTTTTTAATTCAAAGACTGTTAAAGTCATTTTCTTTAATACATATTTATCTCCAAAAGTAAAAATGCCAAATCTCAATGTGAATTCCTGAGGCACCAAGGAAAAATGAACAAATGTACATGATTGTATTCATATTGCGTTACTAGCAGCATTACCAGTGAAATCAAGCTAATAGCTAGTAGAATGTCGTTATCACGTTACGTTTTTATGGCAATATTACTAACAGTCGTTACTAGTGATTTTTATAATAGCAGTGATTAAATCACATTTCGTGAAATATTCTCCATCATAATATATACGATCTGCATTGACGACCAGAGGTGCCCGATGTATTGTATTCTTGAAAAGGGTTACACCGAAATCTGAAATTATCAACATAGTTCCACTGATAAAAAAATATTATGAACGTTGCGTTTTCCAGCGCATAGGTTTTATCTTATGAAAATCACAAAACATGTATTGTGCAATTGGTAAAATGAAAAATAAGGTAATATGAAAACGAGAGAATATATGATTTACTTTGCACAGTGTGATCCACCCCCCCCCCCTCTTATTGTCTTAATTCTCAACATTTTTTTGCTTCATTTTAATTCCGTTTTCAAAATTTTTATTACTTATAAAGTATACGGAGTGTACCCAAAACTAACTTTTTTTTTATGGAAAACCCGAGGGAAAACCCGATAAATTTTGCAAAAACTATAAAGTTTTCCATTTTTTCTGATACCAACGATATATAAGTTTTAGGGGTTATCTTCAATGTTTTTCAAGAGATTTGCACTTTCATTTATTACTCTAATTATTACTCTACTTATTATTATTCTAATAACTGTATTATCAGAAATGTCCCTAATGTGTAGGTATTATTGTGTTATTATTAGTCTAGGATGGTAAGATATATAACAATAACAAAAGTTTATTTCAGAACTTCATATCAGAGTAAGCAAAATAATTAAAAAAAGTTAGAATAAATGAATATTAAAATTAATAAAAGCTTGCAAGAAAACCAAGAAAAATGTTTAAGCCCATTTTCTATTGTTGCGCCATTGTTTGTTATACACATCAGTTAACAAGTTACGGTGAAGTCGTCAATTCAGAATCTAGTTGTTTATGTGAATAATATTTTTTATAATGAGGTCTTGGTTTTGAGGTTGGTTGAAGATAACCCCAGGAGAAACTGTCGGATTAAGCACCGTTGGTATGGGTAGGTATCGTTGGGTTAAGAAATAAATACGAGATTTTAGTTTTTGAAAAATATATAGGGTGTTCCATTAAAGAATAAATAGTTTTTGGTATCGGAATTCGATTTTATAGAAAAAAATCTCATGAATCTATCTGTTTAAACAAAAAAATATGTTGCGAACAGTTAGTGGGAAACAGTTTTACGCGAACCACTTTATACCGACACTAAATCAGGGTCGATGAAATATATGGAAACGGTCGATTATTTCCTAGAGTAATGCTAGCAAAAAATTTTAAACACAAAAAAATTGAGCTTTTTTAAGGTCTATTATAATAGAGCAAAATTAGGTATACAAGATCAGTAAAAAAATTATGGAAAAACAAAGTTGCCCTTTTTTTAATGGAACACCCTGTATATTTTTTCATGTTTAGTTAGAACGTTTCTTTACGAATACACTGATATAAGAGTTGATTGGTCTATTATTTATAAGTTATAAATATATAGATATATTTGTTCAACACATTACTCTTATGGCATACCTACTCTTTTGATCATAAGTTCCTTATTATTATAGATAGGCCCATCAACTCCTATATCAGTGTACTCGTAAAGGAACGTCCCAACTAAAAATGAAAAAGTATTCAGGGTGTTCCATTAAAAAAGAGCAACTTTGTTTTTCCATGACTGACTGATTTTGACTGATCCTATATACTTAATTTTTATTAGGTATAATAGATTTTAAAAAACCTTAAAACTTTTGTGTTTAACATTTTTTGCTAGCTATGTTACTTTAGGAAATAATCGAGCGTTTAGATATATATCAGCGACCCTGTATATATTTGAAATTATCAGCAAAGCCAAATAGTCGAAACTTTATGGATATAAATCTAAAATGATTTTTAAACTCTTACTTTTGTTCTTCGTCGAACGTAGCAAAAAAGTTCCACTATAAATCATTTTTTATGAACCATTACTCGCTTAAACCGGTAAATAACGTTAAACAATAAGAGGATCCTTTATACTTTTCACGATATTTAGCAGTGCTATTAAGGATTGTATTATTTGTGTATATATGGGCGAGACAGCAAGGATAAAGGAAGTATAACTAAAGCAGTAGCTGTTCGTCGAAAAGGAGAAATTACGAGTAGTAATTTAGTAGTAGCAGTAGTAGTAGTAAAATGAATAATATAATAAATTTGAATTATTCGATATTGACCGTTTTCTTAGTCAGGATCAAAATTAGTTTTAGTATATAGTATATAGTTCATTCTCCCTTAATATCTGAATAGCTGTCGACACTATTCTGCTCTTGGAATTTTATTTTCGTAATATTTTTTCTAGTTATCAGTGTTTATACAGCATGTAACTTAAATAGTTAAGTTACATGCTGTAACTTAACAGAGTATTTGATATTTCTTATCCATTTTGGGTCAAATTTGTATATATACACATACATAATGTCTATAACTTATTTGTGGTGCGTTTTCATAATTACAATAAGTACCTATAAAATAACAAAAAAACAGGAAACCAGAAGTATACAAATTAAATATTCAAAGTGCAGTATCAAGCAAACTTCTAAAGTTTGCCCCAAAAAACCACTGTAGTTTTTAGGGTAAAACTTTAGAAGTTTACCTTTATACTGCACTTTGAATATTTAATTTGTACACAGTTTTCCCAAAAGAAACTACAATGAACACGCATACCTACATGGCTATGTAGAAAAATTATGAAATTAAAAATTGATATACCAAAAAATATTGTTTTTTTTTATTACTGGTTTTTAAACCAAATTTGGCAGGCGGTATTCTAAGAATGCTTTTATATATAATTTATTAATTAAGCTCTACCAACTAGTGATGGATATGACTAAGCAGTATCATATATAAGTTTAATTAAAAGATAAATACTTATAGTGCCTTGTAGAAAATTAAAAGGGATAATATTTTGAGAAATAATTCAATTCTAGACAAATATTTTTTCTTAAGTCTTTTGATCTCTCATGGTTTTAAGAAAAATTTGGATTTTTAAATTTGTTTTCATAGTCCTTGCAAAAAAGAATCAACAAAGAAGTCATCAAACAGTTGTTAGATGACTTGAAACTATAAGATGATATTACTCTTGCAAATGTTTCCAATTAGTATTGTGTTTTATTTTTAAAACCACCAAAATTTATTTGTAAATAATTTTGAGTATTATTGATTAAAAATCAGAAAATATATATGAATGTTACTTTAAGTAAGGTTTAACTAAAATTTAGTTTGTTTTAATGAAATGGACCATGGTGCATATATTTCGGTTTCTTAGGTACATATGTATTCTATACTATGTTATTTCTTATAATAAAATTTTTTGAGCATGGTCTTCGTCACTCTTTTTAACAAATACATAGATGTAAATAGTACACAGGTTTAGAAGTTATTGCCGAGTTTACCGGATACGGATACGGATCAAGATACGGATTGACGGTAATTCATTAAAAAATTTCCGAGAAAGTGAAAATACACCTAAAGGTAAAAGGTATCTGCCTTGAATATTCTCGCGGAGGCAATTAAGATCCGACATAAGACCGGAGCATTATTATATATTATCAAAGAAACTAAAAATGGAAGGAACTGTGAAAGAATTTCATCACTCGTATTGCTATCGCTTTTTAGAGGCTACTTTTATACATTCAGATTTATAAATATTTCTGACCACTTTCTTTGTTTATTTTCTCTCATTCTTTCTCTTTGATCATAACATTAAAGTTATATATTGTTCCAGCAATTATATTAACGAGTACATTTCAATGGCCAATAATGGATGAAATTAAAATAATTTGAATTTTTAGAAAGCGAAATGAATTGTTAAATTTATGAAGTGGGAATAGGCGCAAAAAGTTTTAGGATATTCGTGTTACCCGCTACTGAGTCTCAAGAGTTATAGGGATCAAGTATCTGTTTAACGACCTAAATAAAAGAGTTTCGGACTGGTAAATGGAATCTGCAGCTTATCCGAGAGCGGCGGTGGTGTAGGCGGAGGCGGCGGCCCGCCCGCTCCATTGCAAGCCAGGCGTTTCCGCCTCTCTAACCGATTTTAACATCTTTAGGATGTTCTTAGCTCTGTTTCCACTTATTGCCAACATTAGCGAGACGTTTCTTAACGGATCGGCTTGATTACTTATCTTCTTCTTTAGTTTCTTAATAGTTAGGACTGATTTCATAAGGACAGATACATTTGTAGTATGATATTTAAAAAGTTGCATTTAACGGTTGTTTAACCCTAACACACATCTGGTCCATAAATTCAATATCTATTGGCTTAAATACGTTAAGAAGACGTATACAACGTGATACTACTGCTACAAATGAGAATATTTTTTTTGTGGTTATGGGTTGATAATTAATTAATTTAGGTATATATTCCATTTCAGTATCCAATAGATGAGCTAATAGAGAGGGTTACAGGATACAATAAGTGTATAAACACATAAAAAAATTATTGAAAGCTTAAAATATTACAGATTATACCTAGTACCTACTACGAAAACCTTAAGTAAGATTGATATTCAGCCTGCTTAAATTGGGTTAACCTCCACCTGAAATAAATGAAATAAATGAACTTCATTTCTAAATAATTCTATTTTTAAAAATTCCAAATTGATTATGGGTGATAATTAAAGGTTAAATGAATATTTATCGAAGACTTTGGAAGAAACAGTAGTAAATATGGTGATTTCAGGCAAATAACCATCATAAGCTGACATTTCTGTTTTTCTAACTAATATTGGCATCTTTAAAGTCTTCTTTTCTCAGTATACTGACTTCTGATATTAAAGATACGTTTCTTAATTCATCTGTCTGCTTTTATCTTCTTGAGTTTGTAATTGACAGGAAAGGATTAATTTTACAAATTCCGAGTCAATAAGAATATTGCTCACTTTGCCTAAAGTTGTTCAGAGTAATAGTGCGTATTACTCCTATTAATGTAATATTGTGTGGCAAGGAAATAATAATTTTGAGAAAATTACGTTTCCGTCTATCTAAGCCATTGTAATGTTAATTTTAACCAAATACTAGTTTTTACCATAGTGTAATAACTAAAAGAGTGGCATTAAAAAAGACAAAAAATATATAAAGAAATTATCTTGGCATAAATCGATGAGAGAACACATAATAATTTTGTAACACCATTATAGGTAATTATTAAGAATGATCTAGATGTTTAAAGTAAAATTATTGTTATTATTGTACTTATCGTTTTTGTACATTTCAAGTACAGTTTTGTACAAGTATTTGCATATCAAATATTTTATTATGCAGTTATTAATATTAAGAATGTTATTATTATTATTTAAAAACATAATATCTTAATAGGTTGATTATCAAGATGAAGAAGAAAAATAGAGTTTGCAGTTTAGTGAAATATATATATTTATTTTTTCTAAATTATAAGGTGTCTAAACATATTTAGAAAATAATTTGGTTGTTAAGTTGGGTAATTAACAAGTTCATATATTCGAAGCAAGCGTCACATGGGTTTCCTTGAGCCTGTTGATCTTCTTCTTCTACCTCTGGGAATGATGGTTCATTTCCAATACCTGGTGCGTCTTCTTCTTCTTCAACCTCTGGGAAGGATGGTTCGTTTCCAATTCCAGGTTGATCTTCTTCCTCTACTTCTGGGAATGATGGTTCATTTCCAATACCTGGTGCGTCTTCTTCTTCAACTTCTGGGAAGGATGGTTCGTTTCCAATTCCTGGTTGATCTTCTTCCTCTACTTCTGGGAATGATGGTTGGTTTCCAATACCTGGTGCGTCTTCTTCTTCAACCTCTGGGAAGGATGGTTCGTTTCCAATTCCGGGTTGATCTTCTTCCTCTACTTCTGGGAATGATGGTTCATTTCCAATACCTGGTGCATCTTCTTCTTCAACCTCTGGGAAGGATGGTTCGTTTCCAATTCCGGGTTGATCTTCTTCCTCTACTTCTGGGAATGATGGTTCATTTCCAATACCTGGTGCATCTTCTTCTTCAACCTCTGGGAAGGATGGTTCGTTTCCAATTCCGGGTTGATCTTCTTCCTCTACTTCTGGGAATGATGGTTCATTTCCAATACCTGGTGCATCTTCTTCTTCAACCTCTGGGAAGGATGGTTCGTTTCCAATTCCTGGTTGATCTTCTTCCTCTACTTCTGGGAATGATGGTTCATTTCCAATACCTGGTGCGTCTTCTTCTTCAACCTCTGGGAAGGATGGTTCGTTTCCAATTCCAGGTTGATCTTCTTCCTCTACTTCTGGGAAAGATGGTTGATTTCCAATACCGGGTGCGTCTTCTTCTTCAACCTCTGGGAAGGATGGTTCGTTTCCAATTCCGGGTTGATCTTCTTCCTCTACTTCTGGGAATGATGGTTCGTTTCCAATACCTGGTGCGTCTTCTTCTTCAACCTCTGGGAAGGATGGCTCGTTTCCAATTCCAGGTTGATCTTCTTCCTCTACTTCTGGGAAAGATGGTTGATTTCCAATACCGGGTGCGTCTTCTTCTTCAACCTCTGGGAAGGATGGTTCGTTTCCAATTCCGGGTTGATCTTCTTCCTCTACTTCTGGGAATGATGGTTCATTTCCAATACCTGGTGCGTCTTCTTCTTCAACCTCTGGGAAGGATGGTTCGTTTCCAATTCCGGGTTGATCCTCTTCCTCTACTTCTGGGAAAGATGGTTGATTACCAATACCGGGTGCGTCTTCTTCTTCAACCTCTGGGAAGGATGGTTCGTTTCCAATTCCGGGTTGATCCTCTTCCTCTACTTCTGGGAAAGATGGTTGATTACCAATACCGGGTGCGTCTTCTTCTTCAACCTCTGGGAAAGATGGTTCGTTTCCAATTCCTGGTGCGTCTTCTTCCTCAGCCTCTGGGAAAGATGGTTGGTTTCCAATTTCTGGTGCATCTTCTTCTTCGGCTTCTGGGAAAGATGGTTGGTTTCCAATTTCAGGTGCATCTTCTTCTTCAGCTTCTGGGAAGGATGGTTGGTTTCCAATTTCTGGTGCATCTTCTTCTTCGGCTTCTGGGAAAGATGGCTGGTTTCCTATTTCAGGTGCATCTTCTTCAGCTTCTGGGAAAGATGGTTGGTTTCCAATAACTGGCACATCTTCTTGTTCGGAGTCTGGGAAAGATGGTGAATTTTCTAGTCCAGGAAGATCCGCTGGAAATACTGAAATACTTGGAGCCTCTCCTTCGGTTTCTTGCGATGCAAAGAGCCTGAAGGCAGGCAAACCTAGAAAATAAATTTACAAATAATCAAGTAATTATTTGAAAAATTGTAAAACTTAGCGTTAAATATTTTCTATAATCAATAGTACGTTTATATTCCAATTTAGATGAATTTTGAAGTACTTACTCGGCACTAAAGCCAACGCTATGACCAAGATAACCAATTTACCCATCATGTTCGTGTGACGATTTGATGTACACTGTAATTTCATTTACAAATGCTGGCTTTTATACACGGTCCAAATTTAAAGAAACAATAGTTTTATTGCGATATTTATTAGAGGTACAATCAAAATTGATCCATGTAATATGTTATCTACAGGTAGGGACATAATTAATTGATAAATTTTATGATCCTATTTTACTAAGTACCAAAAATTTGATGTTAATGTAGGTACTAGGCTAGGTGCATTAATTTTTAGAAATATGAATGTAATTAGCTACCGCCAACTAATATTTATTTGGACAAATACATATGCCCATATGACGGATTTGACTAATGTTTCTTAATTACACGAATATGTAATATTTGTAAGTATTTGATTACTGGTTTAAGAAAAATACCAAATAATTCGAAAGAATCGTTGACAGTACCTACTTTGAATATTTTCATATTCTATATCTCAAAACAATTTCAATTATTTGCGCAATACATTTTCCAATTTTACGGTCTCGATAATATCATACATTTTAATATTTAATTGTGGTTGGATGAAAAATTAAATTAAAAAGATTATTTAATATAAACTCCGTTCTCCTTGTATTCAACTTTTTTAATAGTTAATTAAAAAAAATGGTAAAATAAAATATTGAGCTTTTGGGATTATACCACCTGTAAAACAACAAAAAGCGCGAAACCAGAAGCATACAAATTAAATATTCAAAGTGCAGTATCAAGGCAAACTTCTAAAGTTTTCCCCAAAAATCCACTGTATAAAATGTAATAAAATAATATTTGATAAATTAACTAAATTTCATCAGTGGTTTTCCAGTTTTATACAAAATTCAGTAATATTACATGTCATATTTTAAAATATGTCTAAATAAAATAATTATTATAATAAAATTTAAAAGAAATTAAACACTTAACTAGCTTTTTCCTGAACGTTTCGAGTTGATCCTCAACTCTTCGTCAGTCGAAGGTTTGTATGATAAGAACTCTTTGTATGATACGAACTCTTTGTATGATAAGAAGTATTTTTTGTCAGATTGACATTTTTAATTCAAATAGTCATTTGTTTCATTCACTGGTTTCCTGCTTTTTGTTATTTTACAGGCGGTGTAATCCCAAAAGAAACTATGAATCTTCTAAATATGATTGCTGCCTCCTAGACTGAATATTATAATTTAATGTTGTGCAATTAACAGATCGTTTAAATTTCTAATATTCTAAAATTGGAAAATTGGGCTATTAATTTGTACAGTAAGGTTGACTTGGGCCCTCGCATTTTAAAAATGAAAATCTACATGCTTTATCCAATTTAGTACTGTTTAATTTTTTTATTATTACAGATAATATCGTTAAATTAGCAAACTGATTTTCATGGCGGATAAAAAAATACCGCATAGTTATTTTCTGACTTAGTTCCTCAGATAAAGCTGAGATAGAATTTTTTCTCTCTCTTAAAATCTCTGGATTAGGTGAAAATTTTCGTCTTATTTAACTTAATGTCATATACACCTTTTTTAACATGTTTTTTTGTTATTACAAATTTTGTCTGCACTTTAAAAAATCATCTTCTATGGGATTTTTAATTTAATTTTTTAATTGCCTTTTAGTATCTTACAAAAAACTTTTTTGATTTAGGATGAAGTTTAGATAAAAAATGTGATTTTAGGTTGCCACTCAAGGCAACAACAGAAATCATGTGGAATTTTAACAAAACTATAGTAGTAGGTACTTATATGAAATAAATTTGTTTTATGGAAATCACTTCTATTATGCTTTGTCACCAAAATTAGTTGCCAAATTGCAGATAATCAAAAAAAATTTTAAAATAATTAATTTAATGCCCTGTATCTCGGTAACTAAGGCATTTACAAAATAACTTTACGAAGTTCTTCATGAACTCACTTGAAGAAGCGTCTCCTTCAGTATATCTAATTAGTTAAGGAAACACACTATATATAAAGGAGGGATCAATTGGATCATACAAAATTTCAGTTCAATATATTCATACGTTCACAAGATATTCAAATAACCAATTTCCTTTTCCACATATTTACAGCCCTATAATTTAAAAATTAATAACGCTCTAAGGACAAAGTCTAGATAAAAAAATATACTTACATTTTGACATGGAATATATGCTCTTTCATTTTTGACCCGTCATTATGCTATACCCTGTATGTAAACGCCAATCTCAAATTTAATGACATTTTTCAAACATCAAATGCGTCGATATGTTTATAATTATTACTGAGTAGTAACAAACCTCTTTAAACTACATGCAGCTCGTTTGCCGTTAGAAAAAGTTTACAAAATGTCCGGAAATGATGCGCAAAAAATTTAGAAGGTGATTCAACAAGAAAAATTAGTGTTCCTAGTTCCTATAACAATTTTTCGAAAAACCTAACATTACGGAGCTACAGGGCCTTGAGATAAAATTTTTAAAAACAATTTTTTTCAATATTTCATCTACTGGTTAACCGATTCTTTTCAAATTTGGTACACTTATTACTAAATATTCTTTTTTTTCCAACCATACGAATAAGACACTATAATATTAAATTATTTTGTATAAAAAGAGGGCCATTTCGGGTCTATTTGAGATCGCCATAGCAACTGTATAAAAAAGAGATTATTGTACAGTTTTACAGTACCGAAAAGTAATTTGACATTGCATGTCACACAATATATTGAAGTTTAATTAAATAGAAAAATAGAAACAGATAGTGACTTCGATGAATCGGTAAACTGGAGGTGCTAATTAGAAGCGGTTGGAAAAAATATTATGTTAAACTCGTACAAAAAATACATTTTCGAGACTCGTAAAACTGGCGGACTCCGCCACACGTCGTCCGGCAACCCTTTCCTTCGTCCCGAAAACGTGTATTTTTTGTACTAGTTAAACAAATAACTATTTTTTCCAACCACACAAATAAGACACTATAACTATTGTGTTAATGTGTTCACCATTATGTTGGTGAACGATTACGTTGATATACGTTATTATTATGTTTCTATGGAAATCAGTCAAGTCACCTACATGGAAATAATTTCCATTCCAAGTTCCTGCAACAATTACCAACAAGTCAGGAAGATTGTGATTGGTTGAAACAATTTGCTGACTTGTTTGGATTGGATTGATTTGATATCTGATTAGTTTGTGATTCCTGCAGGAACAGGGCTATAGCATTTGTTTCCATGGCATGCTTTGTTAAAATGTCTAAAATATGGGGCCATCATAAAATAAGGGGTGGACTTTAAAGTCTTATATAATTTAAAGAAATCAAGCTAGTAGCAAAAAGTAAATGGAAGCTGGTTGCTTCAATAATTGGATTTTACTGTAACTATGGAAAGCAAAAGAGTTGTTGTGTCAACTGCTGATATAAGTGTCAAACGTAATCTGCGATTTATAGAATTGTTCTCAAAATAAAACTTACGTAAACGTAAATCGAAACGATTTAAACTTTAAAAACATAGATCTACAAACAAGAATTGGTTTAGTACAATGTTATTACGGATGCGGCAGAAATTATACTGCTGTATTATGAAGATTACGTACGAAAATGGGTTTGAGAACAGGGCCTTGTCAAGTGAAAGCGTACTGTAATTTTATAACAAATTTGAAAGATTGATGAAAATGAAGATGAAAAATAAAATACAAAAAAATAATAATAGTAATATTAAGAATAATAATATTTCTACCCCCGATTCTAATTAGCCCGAAAGTTTAAGACTTGTGTGGGAGAGGGGCGGCATATAATTATTTTGCGGCCCGCATAAGCGCCTCAGGAACGACTTGCGTTGGTAGGTCCTAACCACCATTCAGTGCTGGAATTAAGGAAACCTGGAAAACCTCATTAGTTAGGAGGACTGTCAAACTTCAACTATTTTTAATCCCTCACATTAACACCAAGCTGATATTCCCATTTATTTTCACTCTTTCAAGGCAGATTTGCCTTGTCAGTTTTTTATTTACTGTCAAAATAATGGCACTTGATATAAATACGAAATATATGAAAAGTCATAAAATAAGGTCGCCTGGGAAGAGTTAAACCAAATAATTCTCATGTTTATCCTTGATATCTTGACTATTTTTTCGTGAAACCACAATGGTTATACATTTTTTGTCGGCTTGAGGAGTACTCTACAGATCAGGAACAATATCCAACTGATCCATTAAACACGTTTTTTTCACCACCAGATCGCAATATGTTTTTTTTTTCACTGTATGTATAAGCACTAGACAATTTTGAATATGTACTATGTTTAAAACATCGGAAAATGCCGTACTTATAAGGTGGTATATTTTCAAACAACACATAAATATTCACACAAACATTCATACAAATCGGGTGTTTGGGAATGGGGTCAAGTTAGAATTGACGCTTTGTACAATGTTCTGATGACATTATTCTGAAAATCAATTATTCGTATTGGCTGAAATAGCCAATCATTTTTTGGTGGTACCAATAACAAATTGTGAAATGGCAATATGAAGTTAGATTAAGATTTTTTTCTAAACTTTAAATGTGTAGTAAAATGTCAAAATCTTAAAAGAAAAGCTGTATCTGAAAAATTATGTTAAAGATAGAAAAGATTAACTCGACAAGATAAAATAAAGGATTTTCATTATTCTTTTTACGTTATAGTTATTCGCTTTCAATTTTTTAACTTTAAATATTTTAAATACATAACTATACCAAAATGCATTAACATATGACATAACTATACCAAAATACTAAACAAAAATATATGTAATCTCAAGGCATGAATACCAAATACTCTTACAGACAGCTGTTTCGAATCGTGTAAATTGTTCTTTCTCGGCAAATTAGTTTGGTTTTAAGTTCACACCATTTTAACTAAATTAATAAAAGTAGCTTAGGACTGAAAAAACTCCACTATTTTTCTGAGAAATTCAAAAAATTAATCTAAGTTTTATGCTTTTAGTATACCATTTGTGTCATTTGTTAATTATTGCTTGAGATAAAGTATAGAACTAACTACGTAACTAATTAAGCAATTCCAAGGAATAAACCTAGAGGCCAAGAAATATTTCCAATGTATGTTTCTCCTGTATCTAAGAAAATTAATTGTCCATTAAAATTATTAGAGTAATTTGACTTCATCAAATATTGACGATGCATTGATTTAAAGGTATTACAGTCATGAGGAATAGATTCATACAGTAAATAACGCATAATGAAGGAAGTACTGATCTATTCTAAAAACGAAAGAATTATTTCAATCTTTACATATTCATATTCTAAATCAGACTACTACACCCTAGGACTTTCCATGCCAGAATATATAAAATAGTAGTTTTTATAGTCGTTGATAGTGGAATACCTTAAGGGTCCATTCTCTGTAGATTTGACAAGCATGAATGTTGGGTCGGATTGAGAGGATGGGTGGCCGATGGGTGGAGACTTGTATATTCCAACTATCGAATTATTAAGATTTCGGAGGTGCACGTAAAGCCGAAGTAAAAAGGCACATGGAAATAAAGTTAGCCCTCATTGCAAGGGTACCGGATTTGTCTTATAATTGCAACAAAATTTCTGTTATAAATTATATATCACCGGAAAGATCAAAAGATAAACTAGATCCCTATAGTAGCAAATTTTTGTTTAATACATGTATTTTAGAGAAAATAATTTTTGAAAATACGCTATTTTAGTACAAGATTGTTTGTCTGGAATTTTAAAAATAAAAAGAAATACCAAAAATTACTACTATAGGGACTTAGATTAAAGTCTTATCTTTCAATACTTTTTTACTAAAAGGCGCTATCTTTTATAGTTTTTTTATAATTAGACACGGGACGAACGCCGATTTAGGGCTTATTTCGACCTAGTGAATGGACTCTTAATGGTATATATTCTGAGAGATTTATATTGTTCCCCTCATATCTTCAACTAATATTTGTGGATTAAAATTATAATTTTACGTGGTCATTCTGTCCGCTCGCCATATCGCTCTCTATACTTTTGATTGGTCAGCCAGTGGAAGTTTTAAATATATTATAAATAACAGTAGCACGAGCACGTATAATATGCTCTTATAACAGAAATTATTAATTGAAACTGCAACTGATAGGTATTGAGGAAAGAATAATTTAGGACAAAATTTTTTTTTTAGTTTTTACAATATACCTATATATATTTATTCGCTTCAGCTAAATTCAAATACAACGTAGTTAGTAATTAAAACGTGAAATTTTTATTTAATCTCCTACTGGATATTCCAAATACTCATATATTTCCTAATTGTCAATATGACGATACTGATACTGTTTACTACTTAATTGTTGGTTTTTATTGCATACTTTGATCATAAACCAGTTGTTATTATGAATTAAAGAAATAAATGATAAACATTAAAATAATATTTTATAGGATAGGAGCACCACTTAAATAATTTAGATTAACAAGTTATCGGAAATTGCTATGACATCAATTTTAAGGTTCCAGTTGTCTGCCTTTGGTTTGTCATTTACCCTATTTTCTAACTTACAAAATGAAATTGCTTGTATTTATGATAAAAACTAATAACACCTAGATTGGCTTAATAGTTAAAACTCTATCGAACCCTAACAAAAGAGTTTTAAGGCGCATTTTTTCTGTAACGATGTTTTTTGAGATGAAAATAATCTTTGACAGAATTTATTCTCCACATTGCTTAAAAATATTGTATATAGACCTCAGATCAAATGCTTAGACCCTAAATCCAGTCATTGCGTATATAATAATAATATGTCACAAGGATTATCCCAAAAGTCTGATACTTCTGTAGGAGAGGCTGCGACATGTTATTTCACGTGCCGCATTTGCTTCTCTGGAAGGCCTAACCACCATTCAGTGCTGGAATGAGGGAAACCTAGAAAACCTCATTAGTTAGGGGGGCAGTGAAACATCAACTGATTTTAACCTCACATTAACACCAAATTGACATTATTCCCATCCTAGGCCATCGCTAGGATGGGACCCACCCATTTCTGCGAACAAGCCTTTAATTACGAGTAGACAATTTAATTAAAAATTGAAATTTTGGAAATTCGTTTTTATTTTATTTCAACTTTATTTGAGTAGATATTGAAAAACACTTCTTCACAGCAACTTTTTGTGCTCCATCAAATGGCATAATCATATTTTTCATAAAACGTTTTGTCTTTCCAGGGCCATCATCAATTCAAATTTTTTAAATGCGGCCCTGGAAGTGTTATTACATTTGTTGTGTTGAAATTTCTGTGTGTCGCCCATAGCAAATTCAGACGTTTTTCCCCGTAAAATCCACATTTCGATACATCAATTTTTTTTATTCAGAATCTTGTTTTTCGGGATTTTCTCTCATTCAATATGTCGTATTGCCCAAAAAAGATTATCAAGAACACAAAAAACACAAAAATAAATAATTTTCATGCTACATTTTTATAGCAAATTAAAAATTTTAAATTCAACAAAATTTTATTTAAGTAAAAAACAAAAAAATACGTATAATAGATGTTCAAATTGCTGCCTCCCCCCTTGTTCGATATATTTGTTAATTATTTTGTTAATATTATTAATAGAGCGAAAGTCCTTCTGGCTAACCGGAGCTGCCATTAGCGGAGCATAATAGAATATGGCTCCAACATGACTGAACACCCCCTCATAATTTAAGGGAGGTATCTGAAGACTTAAATGGGGAATTTCCGAGGCGATGCATCGGAAATAAAGGTCCTGTAAGGTGACCACCAAGGTCTCCTGATCTTATAGTATGAGAATATTTCTGGTGGGGTGTCATAAAAAATTATAGAGAAGCTTCTGTAATGCAGAATTTCCGATCCATCGCCTCGAAAATTACGCATTTAAGTATTCAGATATCTCCCTTGAATTATTATGAGGGGGTTACTCTATCATGTTGCAGGTTCTATTACGCTCCCGCTCCGCTAAGGATATATGGTCCAAGTATTCTTCCAGAGTATTTCTCAAAAATTTAAGCAATGCTTCATTTTATTTTCTTTTGGGATTACACCACCTGTGGAATAATAAAAAACTGAAAACCAGAAGTATTCAAAATAAGTATCGAGAGTACAAGGCAAACTTCTAAAGTTTGCTCGAAAAAACCACTGTATAATATGCAATAAAAATAAACAAATGACAAATTAACTAAATTTTATCAGTGGTTTTTTAGTTTGATATAATTTTAGATTACAAATTAAATTTCAAATTATGCCTAAACAAACAAATATGGTAATATTTGGACATACGTTTATTTAGACATAATTTGAAATATAATTTGTAATATTAGAGAATTATATCATACTAGAAAACCACTGATAAAATTTTGTTAATTTGTCACATATTTATTTTTATTGCATATTATACAATTGTTTTTTGGGGCAAATTTATAGCAATTTGAACATTTATTATAAAATTTTTTTTGTTATGTTTTTATTATTGTTTATTTAAAATAAAATGTTGTTGAATTTAAAATGCATTTTTAATTTGCTATAAAAATGTAGCATGAAAATGTTAGTTTTTGAATAATCTTTTGGACTTTTTTGGGCAATACGACACATTGAACTAAAGAAACCCCCGAAAAAACGAGAGTCTGAATAAAAAAAATTGATATATCGAAATGGAAATATTGAGGGTGGATTTTTTAGGAAACAACGTGTGAATTTACTTTGGGCGATGCCAGTGTAGTGTCAGGAGACACAGAGATTTCAAAAAATGTAATAAAAAGACAAAAAGTTTTATGGAAAATATGATTATGCCATTTGATAGAGCACAAAAAGTTGCTGCGAAGAAGTGTTTTTTTTTCTATTTATGTAAAGTTGTAATAAAATAAAAACGAATTTCCAAAATTTTAATTTTTTCAAATATTTCAAAAACCAATGAAGTTAGCCTTGAAATTTTTCAGCCATTATGTTGGTCGCCCCCTGTTTGTCGCAATTAGAGGACCACCATGCCCTGACCAACCAACTTTGTCCCCATTTAACCGATTTCTTATCTTTTTCCATTTCCGAGATCCCATGCCATATATAGACCCGAATTTGAAGCAGCCTGTATATACGCAAAAGTTTGTCAGAGTTATGTATTTATAAATTTTTAATATAGAAAATCATAACTTTATTTTTAGCGGGTGGTAAGAGTATATAAGGTATGCTACGTTATTCCATTTCTCAACATATCTCCAACTACAAACTACATATCCACAATTTCAAACAGCCAAGTTTTTAAATAACTCACATATATTATTAACTCAAAATTATGTGTACAATTAAATTAGGTATATTATTTTATTATAGTTATAAGTTTATACATTTTTTTAGGAAATCATATTTATAACAAAATTTAGTCCTACGTAAATACTTGATAGCCACTTTACTAGCCCTAAGGGAGTAATTTTGATTCTTTTTTAAAATTTCAGTACCGTTTCTGGAATCATTTTTTTAATACTAAAAAAGTACAAATATTTTTATTTTTTATCAGATGAATTTAATATCAATTCTATGACTGTAAATCAAGCAGGCCATTTTACAGAGTTTTTCGCATTGTATAACTTATTTTCGAAAAACTCCACCCCTACACGATCAATTCCGACATGTGACAACGTACTTGATGAGGTGTATAATACTAATTTTAGAAAATGTGAAGCAGTTGTTGATGTTAACACATAATCTGACCGTGGCTTTTCTGTTAAGTTTTATCCTGCTTATAATTTTGTAGCTGAATCTCTTCTCTATATACCATGTTACATTTTATCAGGTTCTGGATCACTCATAATATAAAAAATAAGCCTTCAGCCGGGTTTGATGGTTTATCTGGTATTATACTAAAAAATATGGTAATTTTATGGAGCTCGGTGTCCGAGCGGTTAAGACGTCTGATTTTTAATCGTTCTCCGCGGTTGACGACGGTTCGAATCTCACCATGGTCAACTTTTTCTAATAGCTCCAATATTAAATCTGTGTGTATAAGGCTGGTAGCGTTCTTAATATGCAACTAGTACTGCAATATCACTGTATAAATGGCTAACAACCTACTGTACACTTTAATTAATAAGGTTTTCCAGGTTTCCCTTATTCTCGTACTAAATGGTAGTTAAAGTTATGACATCGTAAGTCGTTCCTGGGCGCACTCGCGGCCCGCAAAATAATAATATGCCGCTCCCTCTCCCACACAAGTCTCTGACTTCCGGGCTCATCACTAAGATGATAATGAGGGATAGAGATATTATTTTATTATTATTATTATTTTTATTATATATCATCTTGCTCACATTAACTTTTGTCACTTCTTTTAGGGAGGAATTTTGGAAGTATATTAAAAGACTTCGGTAGTATATCCCATTTTAAAACAGGGTGATCCCAAAATAATGTCGAATTATGGACTGATTTCTGCTATATATAATATCCAAAATCGTAGAGTATGTAATGCCGGAAACTTTTTTGAAAAAATTACAAAATATCAACATGGTTTTAGATGTTTTTTTCAACTTCAACAGACTTTGTAATCGTTTTACAGTGAAGTATTAGACTTAATTGAACTAGGCCAGCGTCTCTGTTTCGTTTAAAATAACCAAGTTAACAATAATAACTTCCGGTGTAATCTAGTGTGCTACTAAATTAACATTATTTTCATCGAATATGGATTATTTCAACAAATTACCACGTACAAAGTTTCGAATTTCAGTTAGTATTATTTTTTAATAATTTTTAATTATTTATACATGTTACATGAGTTTTAGTTATTCAATCGTCATTACTATGGAGCTATATTATTGACAGATGAGATAGCTCATAAGTATACTTCGTGCGAGCGCGGAGTTTAACAGGATCGTACTAAGATTACAAATGGAAATATCAATAAATTATGACGCAATGTGCATATTATTATTACCAAATGCCACGAATAAGTCAAGGATATAATATCTATATAAATTAAGAAAATACCTACGTAAAAGTGACAACTTTTACCTGACAATCCTTAGTGTTCAGAGAAGGTTTCGCTGGCAAATTGGCGGTTGTTATAACATATTATCACGTGTTTTTCTAAGTGTTCTGGAGTGAAACGGCGACGTCTATCACTCAGTATTAATTTGTGCAGGGAAAAAGACCGTTCAACCTCTACTGAAGATAACGGGCAGTACGGAAAATGGTTGAGGCATGAACTGTACATTAGTATATTGGCTGGCAACTCCTGGCAGGTCCCAGCTAACACTTTGCTTATGTTTTCCAAAATGGGATATCCTGTATTCCTTTTTAACACGTTTTGCATTTTTTCTTTTATTGCATTACCGACTGGACGTATATTACTGGCATCGCATATATTTTTCTGTACATCTTCCAATATGCGAAACTGTTCTTTTAACGGTAATCCGCATGTGTTTCCAATTTCGTGATTGCAGTAACTAAGAAACCATAGTGTTTATTAATGTAGTGTATGTCATCGCGAATACTTTGATCCTTTAGTATGTCATGGAGTCTGTGTATGGCGCTGCTTTCATTTGGATTAAATCTACAAATAACATCTTTTATACCATCGAAATGTTTGGCATAATACTCTATGGCTTCTAACCAAGTACCCCGCATCTAGTTATAACTGGTTCAGGAGGCAGAGGTATGTCTGGTAGAACCTCCCTAAAAACATCTCTTCGTATAGGCGCCTTAATGAAAACCTTTTTGACGGTTGATATGAAAGTATTTACTAAAGGGAAACTTTCCCTTATTTTCTCTGCTACCCGATTGAGTGCATGAGCAGCACATGTAAAATGAACCATTTTCTTATATTTTTGGGATAAAATCTGTCCTGCTTTTAACATGTATGCGGCTGCGTCACTTAACATGACAAGGACTTTATCTGAAGAATCTTGATCGGGCCACATATATTCAAAACAATCAATAACAAAACTTATAATGGTCTCATGATTGGTTTTGTCCAGCACCTTAGAAGCCAATAGGTGGCTATCACTAGCAATGTCACTTTTTAACGCACCAATTAAAAAGTTGGCGACTGAACGCCCACAAGCATCAGTTGCTTTGTCTATAATAAAATACACAAAATTGTCCGCAATGTCTTCACGAATTGATGTCACTACATCGTTGTAAACCCGATCGACATATCTTAATCTTAACGTGCTTTCATGTGGCAGTTTTCGGTCAGTATATTTTTCTAAAAACGTACGTAATTTAGGGTTCTCTAGTTTGCTGAACGGAATATTACTTGCAAGAAAGGCTTTTGTAAGTTCATAGGAAAATTCCGAGTTATCAGCGCTGGACGAGGCATGGCTCTTCAAATGTCTATTCACTTTAGTTTTGTCAGAAGAATTTATAATGCGATCACACACAGTACAAAACAAGTCACTTTCTTTAATGCGTATGTCCTTGTAATATTCAGGATCACTGTCAAACCACATTTGAAATACTTCACGTCTATTTCTTCTCTCCTTTGGCATCTTACTTGATTTACTTCTCTCATTAATAGTTATTGATAATAATATTAGTAAACGTTTATAGTATACACGGCGAATACGAGCACGCTAGAACGTAAAAAACGTAAAAGAGAAATTTATTTATCATGACTGTCAGTCAGCTGGCAAGGCCAGTGGCCTGAGTACGACTCTGTTAGACTCCGCGCTGTACGAAGTATACTCATAAGTCTCCACATAAAGGTGCATTTAAATTAGAGCGAACAGAAGCGAGCGAAAGAATTCGTTCGTTCGTCTTTGTTCGCTCTAATATATGCAGAAACACGAATGAGTTCGTTCGCTCCCGTTTTCTTCTCCATATAAATTACGCAAGCTTAAGCAAACGAATTCGTCCGTTCACTTCTGTTCGCTCTAATTTAAATGCACCTTTAGAAGTTTTAAGATAAGTATTTCACCAGATTTACTTATAGGTGTTTTTAACAGCTACCGAAATTTTAATGAAAATATGTATTGGATCTGTTCAAGTTTTAATGAACTTCGCCATCTATGAGTTGTGACCCCAAATATGGTATGATATATATTTACAAAATGCTTGAAGTACTAACTGTAGTTTCAATGCCAGATTTTTTTGTTTTGTATTTGAAAGAAGAATTTTATTTAAATATCCGAATAAAATATTAGAAAGAATACACTTAGAAACTCTTGTTCCATTTAAAAAATACAAGTCGTGGTAAATATATTTTTTTTGGGGCACCCTGCATAACTATCAATAACATATTACACTCAAACTTGTTTTCGGCATATCTTAAAAATAATAAGGTTATTCTTTTGCGTACATAGGATTATGGTAACAGGAAAAATAAAAACTTTATTGAACCATAATACTCGTATTTGATAATTTCATTAATAATTTATCTCTTAGTAAATTTTTTTGGCTTAATTCCTATATAAAGAAAGATATAAACAGTTAAATAAACCAATAAATAATATTAAAAATATACTACACAAGACTACCAGACTTAGGTATAGGACTCAAACATTATTAGGATAGATTATAGATTAGATAGGTATATAGGAAATTAGAGAAATTTTATTAAAAAACATCTAAGTTATTTAAAAATTGACCATTTTGACATTGATATCATTTTTTAAAATCAGTTTAATTGTCATACGTATCGTACATTAGGCTAAGGAGGGTTGCTACAATTTCAGTTTAGTCAGTTAAAAATAAAATTTTTCATTAAAATTCAATACAAAAGGTATGTGACAAAACATAATTATTTTTAATGTAATGCAGATCCTTATTAAATATTTCATTATTTAAAAGATGTAGATAACACTATTAAACAGAAAAATGTATTAAAGACAATGGTTTGAGGTTATACGAAGATATATATGTTTGTAGTTTAATGTTGGGGTGGGGCATATTGCATGCAAAGTAGTGTTTTCCACATATCTTCAAAATAATAAAGTTATCTCTTTGCATACCTAGGATTTATAGGTAATGAGGAAAATTAAAAATAATTTATCTCTTAGTTTTTTTTTTTTGGGTTGATTCCTATATAAAGAAAGATATAAACAGTTAAATAAGTCAATAAATAATATTAAAAATATACTATAAAAAACATAAGTGTACCCCCTTCAAATGAAAATTGACCAATCGTTTTTGGATAATCGAGGATGAAACTTTTCGTTGACTCACCCTGTATGTACCTGCATCCCTTATTATTAGGGATAATCTCATCAACCCTTGTGATGACATCAATGAGTATTGGTAATTTCTCCCCCAAAGTAAAATTTATTCAAATAAGCAAGATATTTTCGCCCCCGGTGTAAAAATCTGATGTAAATTAAAAAGGTAATTTTGACAATTCTAAGGTGGTACTATCAGTGTAGTAAAAGGTAACCAGTGCCAGGTAGCCTATTAACCAAGGTAAAAGGTACTATATACCAGGGTATGCTATTGGCTTTTTGTTGGCATCAGCATTATTTAGATTATTTCTGCTAGATACATTATAATCATTTTCGGAATATTTAAGTTTTCTGTAATTATCCTAATCCCATTTCCAGTTAAGGTGCAATAAGTACGGTTTAAAAAACCAAATTATGTTTTCAATTAATATTTCCCAAGAAGCCTCCAAAGATGATAATTTATTTAGCTTTTAAAACAAAACAACTTGACACATTTAACATGTCAAAAATGAGGATAAACAATTATTTTATTCACCGTCAGCAGCTTTATTAAGTGTTATACATAAGTGGTATCACATTTTATTTTTTTGCTGAACAACTGACAGGACAAAACAGTTTCTAATTGAAACTATGTCTAAGGGATACTTAGAAATGATAAATTTCCCAACTGTTACAAAGTTATTGAAAAGAAAGAAAAATAAATTAGGGGTTGTTGATTTCACCACCTACCCCGATTAGAGGTAATAGAAAAAATATTCATTACAATTTTATATATCATAATAATATATTTCATATAATAATAAAGGTGGATTTATAAACTTTTCGCTCGCGCTGGCGTTGGCTTTGGCAGAGCCACCTTGGCGTTGTCGCCGTAATCTCTATTAGACCAGGCAAATCTTATTTTTTCAATGAAGTTTAAGGGGACATTTATTTTCCAATGGAAATCGATAGGTTTTATGTTCAGGAACAAATATATAAAAATCCCAAAAAATCCGTTGTGAGCTAAAAACGTCATTTTGAAAAAACATGGCCGCCCCACATACACATTATGTGGGGCGGCCATGCCCCCCATTTAATGTTAACATTTTTTTTTATTTTTACAGGATTTTAAGCTTAAAAATTAGAAAAAATGATATTTTAATTTAGATATAACCAAGAATATATATTTCCTAACAAAAAACGAAAAAGGACACGATCTTTTTTAAATTTTTGACTTCCTACATTTTCCTAACTTTTCAATATCACTAACTAACTTTACAATCTAGTTAACTACAAAAACTCAGTCATTTAAAAGATCCTCGTACATAT
Source organism: Pogonocherus hispidulus (assembly GCA_963924545.1). Lineage (NCBI taxonomy): Eukaryota > Metazoa > Arthropoda > Insecta > Coleoptera > Cerambycidae > Pogonocherus > Pogonocherus hispidulus. The sequence continues at coordinate 32,843,593 of OZ004698.1, forward strand.
ATATTTTTTTTGGCAGCCATTTCTACATTTACAGTCACGATATAGGTACACACAGAAAATAGGATGTTGTGCGTGCGAAGTGGGCGATCCTTAACATGACGCGTTACGTCACTCAGAGGGTGCTTTTCGTTACGGGGATACGCATTTTGTGCGTTTTTCGCAAAAGATGTTTATTATGGTTCGTTTTATAACTTAAAAATATAAAATGTCTCAATTTCGTGAAGGTTAACTTGTAAACACATTATTCTTACTGAAAAATTTGTTCCTCTACTAAGGTTTTCGCCACGAATTTCGGGAGAACTGTACAATATAGAGTAAAATTGTACATACACTATTTTGTAGAGCACAAAATATACTACAAGAAAGACTACGGGAGGGTATTATATGCACAAATATAAACACAACACAAGTTTTAAAAATGTGGGGTTTTATTAATACAGTCAAAATTTTATTCTTTTTTTTTCTTAACCAGTTTAATTTATTTACTTTTTATATATCAATACCTAATGCTTGCATAAAATCAAACAATCTCCAAGTAAAAAGTATCCTTATCTAACCAAAACCTTACGTTTAAAGGATTGGAAAGTAAGGACCATATCAAATATGCCAAAATGATGGCTTACCCAAATTTTAAAATATATTTACTTATGCTAGTTTATTATTGTCCATAGCATTCGGACTTTTATATTTATTACCTACCTCATAATCTTAAATTTACCAATATTTAATTTTAAATAATTTAAATTAGACAAGTTCACCAATTTATTTATTTATTAATAAAATAATTTCCTGGATTGTTACACCGTTCTTGACGGTATTTACAAAACACGCAATTTAAAGTATACAATATACATAAAAATAATTCGATGATCGAAAGTATGATTATCCAATTCCAATCCTTTAAACTTAAGGTTTTGGTTAGATAAGGATACTTTTTACTTGGAGATATTTTATGCAAGCATTTAGGTATTGATATATAAAAAGTAAATTTATTAAACTAGTTAAGAAAAAAAAAAAGAATAAAATTTTGACTGCATTAATAAAACCCTACATTTTTAAACCGTGTGTTGTATTTATTTTTGTGCCTTTAATACCTTTATCCGGGGCTAGTAAATTTCCTATCCATTGCTGTATTTGAAGATATGTCCTGAAAATATAAAAAAAAATTATTTGCTATTAATGTAATCCCCATTTGACCCGTATACAGGGCCCGAACCAGTGCTTCCGCCTAGTTATGTAGCAAGATCCATTGGAAACTGGATCAAGGTAAGATTAAAGGAAGAATGGTCAAAAGGGACTGGGTTGCGACAAGCCAGGCTCTTAATTGTAGGGCCTTGGTCGAACGCAACTCGATCAATACTTGCGCTAAGTCGTAACAGCATAAGGATTGTCACAGGACTGTTGACAGGTCACGGACATCTTAACAAGCACCTTAACTTCGGGTTAGTGACACTAGAAGGTGCAGGTTTTGCGGACACGATGACGAGGACTCCATTCACATCCTCTGTCGCTGTGCCTGCCTTATGGTCAAGAGACACAAACACCTGGGCGCAGCATTTCTCCTGCCTCACGACATTAGGGAGCTTCCCCTACAACAGGTGTTGGCCTATGCGCATAGCATGGGTCTCTTCCAATTGCTCCCAACTAGCGGCAGGCAGAATGGGTCGAAAGACCTGAGTGCTGCGGGTAACCGCGCCGCCTATCAACAACAATAATCCCCATTTGAAACTACCTTAAAATATGTTGCTTTAGTGCAACTTTCGTTGGAGGAAGAACGTCCAAATCAAAAGATTTTTCGAGCGTCCGCTTAGCTATACCAATGTTGTAAAGCCTCTAATCGTTCTTCTATAATGTCTCGGGATCCGTCTAATCCGTACATAAAGGAGACAAATTTATAACCAACGTTTAGTAGTTCATCTAGATCCGCATTCTTATCACTGAAGACTAACAATTTGTCATACATGAATGTATGCTTCTTAAACACCTAAAAAATAACGCGAGCGGCCATGTTTTTTTAAATGTTGACTTTAGCTCACTTCCGATTTTCTGGGATTTTTAGATTTGCATTCTATGATAAGAGAGCTATCGTTTTCAACAAAAAAAATAATGTCCGCAAAAACTTCACCCTTAACGTATATTTCTTTAAAATTTGCCTGGTGTATATGTTACAGGAAATATCCGATTTCAGGCCATTTCAGTTTGGCCTAGGACATACTAAAAGTTCCTATCGTTGTTAGGAACTTTGCATTATTCCTAGGACATGCTAATATAGCCTGATAGTTTTTAGGACAAATGAAAATGGCCTGATTATTATTAGGAAATACGCGATTAAAAATTTGCATCCAAAAGTTTTGATGGTCAGTGATATTAGTGTTGTAGCTTCTTAATCGGAATCGTGCCGCTATACCTCTAGTTTATTTTTAAATATGGCACAATTAAAGTGGAAACAGTTTTATTCAAAAAATCTTAGAAAAGGAAGCTGAATCCTCGACACGTTTAAATGTGTTAATAAATGATCAATATAGGGGGTTAATAGATGAGGTAAATCTGTTAAGTTATTTTTATACATTTTATATTTTATATTCTTCGGGAAAAATCCAGGGATATATATGCACAAGACACTGTGGTACAAATGCGTGTTTATGTAGAAAATGCCAATTACTGTGACATTCAAAATGTCACAAAAGCAGTTCTTGCAGAAACAAATAAGGTAGTTACCCTTTTGTTGTTTATTTACTGTTTAATGAAAAACTATATTTTTTGTTATATTATTTAAATCATATTTACGTTTAACAAATGTGTCCCATTTTAGGTTTATAGGTAACTTTGATCTCTTTTAAATATAGCGCTTTTAAAGAAAATGTTTGCTTTGCTTCATCCTTTTACCCTGAAATTAATTTTCCTAATATAACGCACTTTTTTCAATAATTTAAATCGGATATTTCTTACCACTAATGAGGCTATTTTAGTTTGTCTTAAAATGTATTAGACAATACTAGTATGTCCTAGGAAAAATGCAAAGTTCCTAACAACGATAGGAAATTTTAGTATGTCCTAGGCCAAACTGAAATAGCCTGAAAACGGATATTTTCTGTAACATATATACTTGTGGCCGTAGCAAACCAAATACGCGATTTATAAACTGTCGGTGGCGCCAACATTGGCGCTAGATGTCTCTTTTATTTTGTTTCGTAAAATAAGGTTAGGGTTCTCAAACTTGCAGTGTTATCTGTGCTCATATAATATAATAATACTACCACACTACCACATACTCCTGTGCTCTGTGCTATGGATTTTGAAGATAATAATAATAGAAAAATTCTGGGAATGTATGTTGGGGGGTCACAAAAATGCCAAAACCAAAATGGTCACGTTCTTGTTTTCTTTTCTTTCAAGGGTTTCCCGAGCTCGTGATCGTCAATATGCAATCCTATTGATTGCGACTTCACTGTTACGGATTTGCTACGAACGCTGCGCTGGGCGAACGACCGCCACAAAAGTTGAAGTTAAGTTATCTCGAACGCCGGTGAGCGCTAACGCCAACGCCAACTCAACGCCAACGCCGTTTATAAACGACTATATAAAACACTGCTTTAAACTTTGGACGCGATCGCCAGCGCGAGCAATGATTTTGCAAATCCACAGTAATACCAATGCTAATAATCACACAATAATAATTGTTAATTTTGTATGATTTTGTTAAGGATGTAATGAATGAGAAATGATAATGTCCTATAAGATATAATATTTCCTGTAATGTTTTTTTTATATTGTAATGTTTCCACTGTAATGACTCATTGTTCTATATTTCTATGTACTTATCAAGTTATTTCTTGAAAGTGTCCGGATTATATTATTAATTAGGGTTCTGGGTAGTTGTGAACCGGAAAGGCCGAAATAAAAGAAGGAGAAAGATAGCTATTCCATTCCGGTTTCTATTGGGTGCACAGCTAGGGGCGGATCTTTAACAGACGTATATTCGGACTGTCACTTTAGGTCGTTTAGAAGACATAACTGTTTGATCTCCATCCCTTTACACGTATCATATGCTATGTCTTTATTACAGACAATTAATATTTAACCTGGTCTGTTTCTCTTCCAAATATTCGATTATTTGCTTAATGCTTTTACAGGGTGGTCCAACTTATAATAGGAGGACTTCATCAAATGATAGATAACGTTAAAATAATAAATAGCAGTTTCTCTATACACTTATATCTTAGTAGGGTCATTGAGTTTGTAAGTCAAAGGTAGGGTCCACGGAGGCTCAAATTGTGATTTTCGTTTGCACTTTCAGATTAAAAGCTAAAACCAATTTTAGATGATTCCCCACCCTTAGAACTATCAAAATCCCGAAGGCGTCAAAAAAAGTCCTGTACGGGGTGGCTGTAGGGGGTGAAATGTGAAAATTACCCTAAAAATGATTTTTGAATATTTGGAACTAGAAAAACAGCTGAATAGTTACACTTACGAATTTTTATTCGAGCGCGCGCATGGGCCTGACTAAGGTTGAATATCGCTTGCGTTATCTACAGTCGCAGAACATTATCGTCGAATATCGCTTATTTCTCTCTTGTGTGGCTGTTTGATTTTTGTTTAGGAATATTGGGCGTTGAAGTGATATTTTGTATGGATAAAAGGACAGGTGATTTTTAAAAATAACCGATGAAATGATGAAATCTGGATAAAAGTGGATAAAATCTGACCATTCCGGACTGCTTGTATTGCAAGAACAGATCTATTAAAATTAAGTAGGTATATAATTGTTGAAATAGTATATAAAAAACTAACAGGTACCACAAATATAATTTTTAAATTTATATATTATAATACATAAATACATATATGTAACATGAAAATCATAAATAATAAGAATTAGGGGCACTTTTAGAACATTTAATCGTATTTCAATTCCGCCGATACGTCCTCTGGCGTATAAAGGTCGACACTTCTGTGGTGCCCGGGAAAAAGGAGATAAGTCCAATTTAGTTCAAATTGAAATATGTTGAAATTTCGGCATTACCCAATCAAATCTTTCTTCCGGGCGAAAGGGGATATCGCATTTTAAGTAAAAAATGTTACTAAACTTAGGTTCATTTCGAGCCTATATAGTCCCTTAAAAATGTTCCTGTAGAGATGACTCACCTTATCCTTTCGTATAAAAATAAAAATTTTCTGTGATTGTCAAAAAAAGATAACATAGTCAATCGTCCACAAAATTTTTCGGATATTAACGTAGTATTACATATTACATATACATATAAAACGTTTGTATGACGTTTAATACATAGTATTAAATATTACAGTGTGTAAAATTAGTGCGTATAGGTAAATGGAATCCAGAGGAAAATAAAAATTTTCATTTGATAGGAATGTATTTTTCTATCTTAAAATCGCATCCAATACTTAAAGTAATAAATCATAAGTTTTTAATACCACTTATACTACTTATAATACACTTATTGAAAAGACAACAAAACGTACGGATACACCAATTCACCATTCCCTAAAAAATGAACTTCAAATTAAGAAAAGACTGAAACTGGAAATCCATTTTAATGTTAGTCCAGTTCCAATTTCTGAAAAAAAAGAAAGAAAGCTAATCTAATGCAACTAATACCTTATATTTCAGATATATTTTGGGAATTCTACAAATCCTTACCAACCAACAATGACATATGTCCCGATATTTTCTGATGAAGATGACGATAAATTTGCTTTGATATACATTTTATCTTTTGTTTATTTAAATGAATATTAAATAATATAAAATTAATAAATTGTCTGGGTTTTAAATATTTTTCATTTTTGTTTAAAATAGTTGAATGCAACTAATGAGAAAAGTACATTTTTAATTAGTCTATTTTAAGTCTATTTAAGTCTATCTATCTAAGATAAGTCTATTTTTTCCAAAATAATAGAAACATTGAGACATGATATTTAAATATAAAAAGGGGAAGTTCTTTTCATCTTATTCAGAAAATTGTAAATACATGTATGTATTTACAGTGCTGATAAAGACTATCGTCGATGGGAGGTAGTTTGTTTATAGGTTTTGAAGAAGCCATAATGCTGCGTAAATGACTTATTCAACAGGTATCTGAAGTTGTATATAACGTGACAGCAAATTGAAGCATATTATGTTGTTTGAATATATCTCCAATTAATTTCAAAGCCCCAATAGTACCTAGTTAGCAAATCATGGTACAATAAATACATTTTCTAACATATTTTTCCGAAGGCCGACGAATTGACTTGTAGGTACCTAAATCGCACCTAGGGTGACCAGACGTCCTCTTTTAACCGGACAAGTCCTCTTCTTAAAGCTCAAATTTATATCAGGTATATATATATATATATATATATATATATATATATACAGAGTGAGTTTTATGTATGGAACGCCTTAATTATCTCGGAAACGGCTTGCCCGATTTTTATGAATTTTGGTTTATAAGGGTTTTGTAATATGGCCGATATTATTGTGGCATTTACATTGTTGTCAGATCTTTCGTTTTTCCGGAAATATACTGAAATTTGTTATTTCAAATGGATCACCCTATATATTTTTTTGTTTTTGAAATCTCTAAGAAATTTAGAATATTTTTCATGTAATGTTCCCTATACCTAATTGCCATAATTTCGGAGTTACAGCTACATTTGCAATATCTCCGCCGAAGTTAAAATATTACATCAGGGCGGCTATGTCTGCGACAAAAACAATTTTGACGTTTTAATAAACTATTATTGTTGGTGTTTATTGAAAGTTACAATGGACCGTTTATCTGAGAAAGAACGAATTGAGATTTTAATGATATTAGGAAATGGTGATGTGCGTAGAAGTCAACAGGAAACGTGTAATATCTTTAATAATTTATATCCTAATAGAAATACCATAGGATCTTTTGAAAACATAAAGTAAAGGCGGTTACAGCTGATGCTCAAAATGTTGTCCGTTTACTTCCATACAAGAAGCCATGCGATGTTTAAAACTTTGCAGTACATTTTGTAACATTCCTGACTGCTCAATTCTTCTTATCTCTGTGGTAATCCTATCTTTTAATTCCTGAATATTGGCAGGTTTGGTTTTATAAACAATATTTTTTAAGTGACCCCACAGGAAATAGTCTAAAGGATTCATGTCGGGTGATCGCGGGGGCCATTCGATAAAACCACGCCTTCCAATCCATCTTCTGGGAAACACATCGTTTAGGTATTGCCTCACGTCACGCGCATAGTGAGGTAGAGCTCCATCTTGTTGCACCCAAATATTGTTATTTGGGACATTGTTATTGTCTGAAAGTTTCAAATAATAAAATTTGTAAATTAACAGGCAATTGAGAATACTTACTTAGATTTGGAAATAACCGAGCCAACTCAGGTATAATATTATTCTGTAATAAATTTAAATACGCCGGACCATTTAAGTTTCCTTCAATGAAAAAAGGACCAATTACTTTGTCGCCTATTATTCCAGCCCATACATTAATCTTTTGTGGAAATTGGGTGTGGGATTCTCTCATCCAACGAGGATTGTTACGTGACCAGTATCTGCAATTATACCGATTTACGTTTCCATCAATACAAAAAGTGGCCTCATCGGAAAACATAACATTATTTAAAAAATTTGGATTATTTTGATCGTAACATTTTTCCATCATTGTGTCGGCAAACTCTTCACGTCTATCGAAATCATCATCTGACAACTCTTGAACCAATCTTACTTTGTAAGGATGGAATTTATTGGCATGTAAAATTTTCATTATGGATGTTTGAGAAATATCAACTTCCCTGGATATTTGTCTAGTACTCAAGTGTGGATCTTCTTCTAACATAACACAAACATCTAAAGATTTGTCTTCAGTTGTTGCAGTTTTTATACGCCCTGATTTCGGTAAATCTTTTATGGCTCCAGTTTGGTTAAACTTTTTTAACAACTTACTCACAGTAGATCTTGTTATGGGATTTCTATTAGGATATAAATTATTAAAGATATTACACGTTTCCTGTTTACTTCTACGCACATCACCATATCCTAATATCATTAAAATCTCAATTCGTTCTTTCTCAGATAAACGGTCCATTGTAACTTTCAATAAACACCAACAATAATAGTTTATTAAAACGTCAAAATTGTTTTTGTCGCAGACATAGCCGCCCTGATGTAATATTTTAACTTCGGCGGAGATATTGCAAATGTAGCTGTAACTCCGAAATTATGGCAATTAGGTATAGGGAACATTACATGAAAAATATTCTAAATTTCTTAGAGATTTCAAAAACAAAAAAATATATAGGGTGATCCATTTGAAATAACAAATTTCAGTATATTTCCGGAAAAACGAATAATCTGACAACAATGTAAATGCCGCAATAATATCGGACATATTACAAAAACCTTATAAACCAAAATTCATAAAAATCGGGCAAGCCGTTTCCGAGATAATTAAGGCGTTCCATACATAAAACTCACTCTGTATATATATACATATATATATATATATATGTCAGTTGACGACTTCCAGGACATTTTTAGTGACCAACTGACTACTTCCAAGACATATGTTTACTTCAGGGACAAGGCCGGAACTTTTATTTATGTGTCGACGACTTCCAGGACTGTCTTGGAAATCAATGTATGTTTCATTTCATTGATGAGTTCCGGGACAATTGTAATTTTAAGTACTGTTTACAAATTTTCTTAGGGTTTTATATATTTACGATTTACGACAATTTATTTAATTGCTGGTTTTTATTATTATAAATATTTACTTGATTGGTAAATATATAAATATAAATAACCTACCTATAAACATAAGTAGGTACATACTAATTTTTATAATATAGAACTTCTGTTTCCTTCGTAATGAAAGATATATCATCATTAAACTGAATTAAAGGAATTCTTAGGTTAATGGTGTAACTAACTTATCAATATCTTATTCCATAATTTATTGTTAAAAGTTAGATACTTATTATTAGTTAGATAATCTATTTTGTAAACCGGTATTGTCACGGAAAATGAAATAAGCAAACATATTCAAATATGTCTCGGAAGTCGACATTATATATATTTTATATCTTGGAAATAGTCATTAGGTACCTAAATAGCATTTATTATTGGCATTGGTGGCAAACTTATCAATATCTTATTCCATAATTTATTGTTAAAAGTTAGATACTTATTATTAGTTAAATAATCTATTTCGTAAACTGATTGGCACGGTAAATGAAATAAGTAAACATATTGAAATATGTCTCGGAAGTCGACATTATATATATTTTATGTCTTGGAAATAGTCATTAGGTACCTAAATAGCATTTATTATTGGCATTGGTGCTTATCAATATCTTATTCCATAATTTATTGTTAAAAGTTAGATACTTATTATTAGTTAGATAATCTATTTCGTAAACTGATTGGCACGGTAAATGAAATAAGTAAACATATTGAAATATGTCTCGGAAATCGACATTATATATATTTTATGTCTTGGAAATAGTCATTAGGTACCTAAACATCATTGACTATTGTTATTGGTGGCAAACTTATCAATATCTTATTCCATAATTTATTGTTAAAAGTTAGATACTTATTATTAGTTAGATAATCTATTTCGTAAACTGGTATTGTCACGGAAAATTAAATAAGCAAACATATTAAAATATGTCTCGGAAGTCGACATTATATATATTTTATGTCTTGGAAATAGTCATTAGGTACCTAAATATTGGCATTTATTAGGTATTATATACACGTGCAGAGCAAGTAATTTAATGTTGAATTTAGATATCTGCTATAGGCAAGTTGTCTCAAGAAAAACGTTATTAGCTATTTATTCCATCATATATCACCCTATCCACCTAACCTGTAATTACGATAAACGAATGAAAACTGTAACTAAACAAATAATTGTATGTTATTTTTAGCGGAAAAGTAAAAGTAAATGTTAAATATATTGTAGGTAATTATTTACTGTGGGTTTTAAGAAATCACATGTAGGCACTGTACCTATTCTTTTATTATTATTATTATTGTACAGATATTTTACTTTTTGTGGGAAATATTTTATATCTATAGCCCGAAGTTTTACTTTGTCTATACTGCTAGTGGAATGTGAACGAAAAATTATAATTATAAATTTGATATAATTATTATTATTATTGTGTATTTTCACTCTGGATACGTCTCAGATATACCTACTGTAATTTTTCCACTGATTGAGAAGTACCTAACTCAGATCATAGTTTTCAGAAACAAAACATTCATCAGATCACATGTTCCGAGACTTACGAACGAATAATATCGAAACGAGACCAAATTTTTAAACATTTAGCATGTTTTCCTTCGTGGCAGACATTACCTACCAAATCTGTTATATAATATTGTAATTATAAATATATAGGTTGAACACTACCAAGACATGTTAAATTGTCAAGTGACTACTTCCAAGACATTTGTTGCTTTGTTGGGTTTGTTACACAAGCTTTTTTTATGTACTAGCGACTTCCAGGACCGTAGTTCAATCTACCTGAATTTCTGAATCACGTTTTACTGACACATTTAGTAGATATGCATATTTTATTGCAAACAATTAAGCAAATAGTAAATAAATGGTACATAATTATATCAGTTTCCTTCTGCAGTTTTGCACCTATCTACTTAATGATTGAAACTGAACAAGTAATTTCAATGTTTTAAATATCATTAATTCTGTATAGCTATGAAAGAAAAATATTGTTATACATGTAACTACCTATTACTTAAGAAGTAGAGATGTAGTAATAAAGCAGTCACTCAAAATGGATGTTTTTATAGGAGTTTAACCATCGTCAATAGGGTGCGATTAAAATCTCTGGGCATATTCCCATTTCTAGAGAAAATCATAAACCAATAAAAAAAATAATAAACCAACCATAAAATTCGGTGAACCATATAATTTTCTTATTTATTTATTTCTAGTCTGTAACGTTTTTGAAATGTATGCTTATATTTCTTATTTTACATTATAAATATATTAGATATAACTGAAATCAGAAGGAATCATTACCATTAAAATCATTACCATTAAAAAAAAAATATATTGCATTAAGGGTTTATTCTATTCACCCCAATTGTGAGCAAAGAGAGATAGAGAGAAAGAATTAAAACATTATACGGTAATTCTTACGGTATACGGTATAAAGGATAAGTAGGTATACATAGAGTACATAATATAAATCACTACATTTATGTACCTACAGAAAATTATATATGAAGTAAGTACTGAAATAGTTTATGAAGTCCCACTAGTTTTCTGGGACCATATGCCGAACGAGTAGTACCTGTCAACCCTATTTCCTAGAATTTATTTTTATATACATATATTGACGTATATTGAATCTTTCCAAGACATTAATTATAAGTTGCTTACTTCCAAGACATCATCTGCTTACTTCAAAGATTATTAATATGCACAATGTTTGGTAATATAACTAAGGTAAGGTAATAACAACATATTTATTCAACAGTTTGCTAGTGAAATAATCGTTACGAATTCATAATTTACCAAAATTCTTGTATGCAAATGATTCCTCTTCATCTGTTCTAGAAATTAATATTATACATGTGTTTACATTTATGTTGTTAATTATTGCAAGCAAATAATACATGTTTAAAACATAGTATAATAAATACGAATTTGAATTAAGAATACCTATATAAATTACTATTTAAGTCTTTTTCAAGATTTGAATTTAATAACTGATATTTTATACTCATGTTCCGAAATTCAATGATAGCACTGAATAAAAAAGAATTAAATATTTAATACCTACCTATATTGTATCGATTGTATCTAATACAATCATAGTGTGTTAAACGTTTTTAACCCGCGTCCTAATACTAATTGATAATCGTATATAGGATATGGCTAGGTATACTTGTACATCATCCATACATTTATGTACAGAAAATGACTGTTTTAAGTAAGTACTGAATACATATACTGATATCATTCTTTAAATTGATATTACTACCCGGTTTCTGGGATCAGGTATTTGTCAAATGAAGTTTATAAGCTGTGGTTTAGACACGTACATCTTTGGGTCAACCGTTTTCTATTCTGGGCGGTGTAACCCTATTTCCTAGAATTATATTTTTATATACAATAGGCATGTTGAATCTTTCCAATACATTAATTATATAAGTTGCTTACTTCCAAGACATCATCTGTTTATACTTCAAAGATTATTAATATGCACAACTCTTGGTAATATAAGAAAGTAACATCATATTTATTCAACGATTTACTAGTGAAATAATCGTTCTTCTGAATTAAATATTTACCAAACTTCTTGTATTGAAATGATTCCTCTTCAGCAGTTCCGGAAGTCAACATTGTACATATTATGTACACATTTAAGTTATTATTATTATTTTTTCTAGCGAATTACGTATGTTTGAGACACACTATAGTGAAAATGGTACGTGTTTATGAATATATAAATTATTATATAAGCCTATTTCAAAATTTTAATCAAATAACTGATATTTTATACAAATGTTCCGAAATTCAACGGTATATAGCCGATTGAAAAATAATCGTTCTTGGAAAAAAGTACATAGTTTGTTGGCGAGGAAATGCAAATGTACACCTAATTCAACAAAAATATCTATATGTTAGAAAATGTCCCGGTAATCGTCGTTTGACATATATATATATATATATATATATATATATATATATATATATATATATATATATATATATATGTATATACACATTTTATGTTAAATATCCTCTTTTTTATCAGACAAAAAATTATACTAAAAATCTGAAGTAGGTATTTCTAAACAATGCAAGTTACAATAAGCAACTTAATTGGAAATTATAAATTATTTGAAGTTCATCTTAGACCTTTAATTGTAACTCTTTCTCTTTCTGTTAACTTAAATCGAATAAAGAGGGCGATAGGAACAAACATGGTTGAAGAAGCCCAGAAAAGCCGCCCTTATTTTACAAATTTAAGCAGAATATTACAAAATTACAAAGTAATTGTTTATTTTTATAAATAAAGACCAATAGTTTATAATGTTTTGACCAAATTATGATTCTATTTTTTGTTAGCAGTTGTGGAGCGATTTATATTAATTCCATGTACTGCTATATATCGTACATTGTTTGTTGTCCCAACTTTTATCCAGATTTCATCATTTCATCGGTTATTTTTAAAAATCACCTGTCCTTTTATCCATATAAAATATCACTTCAACGCCCAATATTCCTAAACAAAAATCAAACAGCCACACAAGAGAGAAATAAGCGATATTCGACGATAATGTTCTGCGACTGTGGATAACGCAAGCGATATTCGACCTTAGTCAGGCCCATGCGCGCGCTCGAATAAAAATTCGTAAAAAAATTGCAAATCATCCAAATAAAAAAGTGAAATATCCTACAGACTCGGGAAACTCTGCTCTACAATGTTATTAAAGGATATTTTTTAATTAGATCACATATAAAAATGTTACAGTAGGTTAGATGTAGAGCATGACTAAAATATTTAGACACTTTTCACTAGAGCGCTTTAAGTCTTAAGTTCTCCCATTTAACAACGTGCTTTATGGAATAATCAATAATTTTTTTTTATATTTCCAGTGTTCTGAGGTAAATGGTACTTATGTGTAACTATTCAGCTGTTTTTCTAGTTCCAAATATCCAAAAATCATTTTTAGGGTAATTTTCACATTTCACCCCCTACAGCCCAAGGATTGTTAACTGTTTACAGGATTGCTCGATCCCTATACTACAATGTAATCCATAATTGTGACGTCATCAAAGATCCAAAGATCTCGAACTTGTAGAAATAGGTACACTTTATACTGTTATTACAAACTTTAATAAATAATAATATTAATAATCATTCAAATACGAAAATTCTCTTGCAAATGTGAAATATAACAAACACAAAATAGGTATATTTTGACAATTCAATTACATATATCTTCGATGACGTCACAAAGGCGGATGACAAAATTGAGCGATCGAGCAATCCTGTAAACAGTTAACAATCCTTGCCTACAGCCACCCCGTACAGGACTTTTTTTGACGCCTTCGGGATTTTGATACTTCTAAGGGTGGGGAATCATCTAAAATTGGTTTTAGCTTTTAATCTGAAAGTGCAAACGAAAATCATTTCTAGAAGACTTTGATAGGCTCGTGGACTCCACTATCTGGGAAAGCTTCCTTTTCTAGATACAGGGTATTGAGATTTTAGAAAAAAGGTATATTATTTTAAACATTGCCAAAACGGCTAGTTAGAAAAATTAGAAATATGGCACATAGTATCAGCTAAGGATCCTTCACGATTTAAGGCTTATGGTGTTAAATTACGAAAACCAGCGGCGGAGGTATGGGTATGCCATCACCCCTTTGCGAAAAAATCTTTTACGCCACTGACTTTATTGCACATACAATAACGTGATTCATTGCCCAATGCTTTTTAGAACAAAAAAGTATTATTTCCTTGTTTTCATACGGCGCACCGTTTTCGAGATATTTGAGGTTTTATCAGGTAATGTTGGGCCATTTACATATAGAATTTAATTTATATTTTACTAAGTAGACTGTGACAAGTTTTGACGTTTTCGCCAATTTAATACTTCTTTATAAGTGTCACTAAGTTACTTTAAAGCAAATCTGTCTGTTATTTTGAAACATTAAAATGCCTTTCCGATTTTCTAAACAAGAATATGCTGACATACACTTTATTAATGGATTTTGTGATGGAAATACGGTAGAAGCAGCTCGAGAATACCGCAGACGATTCCCCAACAAACGACAGCCACATCATAATGTTTTTTCAAATGTGCACAATCAATTCGTTAATCGAGGATTAAGGCCCATACCTAGGAATCCTAATCGTCATAATATTAACGCCGTAAGAAGAAATAATCGTATACTGCATGAATTTAACAAAGATCCGAGAACAAGTCAAAGAAGAGTGAGTCGAACCACTGGAACTCCTAAAAGCATTATTTTAAGAGTATTAAAACGGGATCATCGACATCCTTTTCATCTCCAACCTCTAAGCTTTTCCGGATATAAGTGTATTGGGAAACTGCTATTATTTTAACGTTATCTATCATTTGATGAACTCCTGCTATTATAAGTTTACCACCCTGTATATGCACAGAGCAGTCCATTTTTTTATGGGAATCCGGGGTAACTCAAAAAGTGTAAAAGTTACGGACAAATTAATAGCAGACTCTCGACCTACTTTTTCACGGTCAGGTCCAGGATGGTGCCATCAGATCAATCCTATTGTCACATCTTTTCAAATTACAGGGTTTTTTTGACATTTTGCCTATTCAACAAGGCCCTGTATCTTTCATATTTTGAAACTTACAGAAAAAGTGTAAATGGTAAATTTTTAAAGGAACGGAATGAAGTTAAAGTTATATTTTTCTATCTAGTTTTATTTTTGGGCTACCGAATAAACTTTTGTTTTTATAAATGGGACATCCTGTATATCTTTCCTTATTTAAAAGTAGCTTTTCTTCCTGATTATTACAGTATATTATAGTGTGTGTATATCTAGATAGTTATTGTTGTAATCTAATATTTTCCACTTTAAATTAACAATATAAAAATCTTTATTCGTTTCTTAATATTTTCTTAATTTTTATTTATATTTTTTTAATATCGAGCAAATGTGAGGCAGTTTGAACATTTATTGTAGTTTCTGAAATACTTCTTTTATTATTATTTATTTTTTATGCATCTAATCTGGTTTTTCGGAACTGTTCAAAAATATGTAAGTAGTAGTAAGTATTAAAAAATCTTTTTCCAATTAAATTGCTTTTATATTGAGATGACATGTTAAATTATTAAGAAACGAGCTAACGTTTTTGTATTAAAGTGGAAAATACTAGATTAAAGCCTAACTATTTAAATATATTCATGCTATTATTATATTGTTATAATCAGTAAGAAAAGCTATTTTTAAATAAGGGAGGATATTCAGGGTTTCTCATTAAAAAACATAAGTTTATAAACTTATGTTTTATGTTATTAACGCAAAAGTAGATAGACAAAAATTGACTACTCCACTGCATTCCACTTAAGTTCTTTAAAAAATTGTCTTTTACGCTTTTTCTGTACCCCTCAAAATAAGAGAGGTAGGTACAGGAGCTAGTTGAAATCGGCAAAATTTCAAAATCACCCTGTAATTAGAAAACACGAGACAATAGAATTGATGTGATGGCACCATCAACCTGGCCTTGAAAAAGTAGGTCGAGGGTGTGCAATTAATTTGTCCGTATCTTTTACACTTTTAGAGTTAGCCTGGATTCACTTAAAAAATTGAACTTCTCTGAACGGTAACTTACATGTGCAGTTTTGCTTGCATGTAGGGGAATATCGATTACCTAAGAATTGTAAGTAATTGTAGTACAGTACATTTCTCTCAAGTGATGCAAAATGTTAGTCACATTCATGAACTATCGCACTATCTTAACATAGAAAATATAATTAGAATGCTTATTTTTTTTATAGGATAATTATTTTTTTTAGAATCAGGCAGAGAATCAAGTACAATATTGACCGTAGGTGTCAATAATTACACGTAGATGTAATATCAACCAAACGAAAACTCAACGAAAATAGTAATGAAGATATTTATTTAGTCTAATAAGAATAGCAATTATTGTCAATATCATAAATGCCATATATATTGGCTAATTATGTATATATAAAGCCAATTATTGCTTTATAATCCTTTATCTCTACTAAAGTTATGTGGCATCTTTATTCTCTTCTGTACATTTGAAAACCAATTCGCGTATACTTTGAGCAATTAATCCGTAAAATAACTTTGACATGGACAAAACTATTGCAGAAATTTCTTCCTTCTGATCTGAAGAACTAACTGATTTTATACCCATGCTGCATTTTTTCGTTTCATATCGTCTAAGTCGATCTTATTATGTAGGTACATTAAACTTAGTAAGTGCGTGTTTAGTGGAAATTCTGTTTTCATTCATCTCCTTCATTGCCCTTTTTACAGATTTGTCTGTAAAATGAAGAAGGTAGAAGGTCCTGTTTTTCTTTCATACTTTCGAGGCATCTGAAGCGGAAATACATAAAGGGGGTAATACTGACTGGTCTAATGTATAAAAATATGAGGGAAGTAATATTATTATCATTACTAATAATAATGATTAATAATAATGTGTTTATTCGTTACTAATGACCTCTCTGATTGATATTACCGCAAAGCGCCTCCTTGAACATAACCTTAGTTTATTCAACAAAATATAAAAGTAACTGATAAAATTCAAGTTGGCATGCGCCTAATATTGATTCATTACTTTTAAATCACTTTATATGTAAAAGTATAAAAAAATATGCTCTACTGCAAACAACTCTTTTGTCCTGTCTCTTTTTTTTTTATCTAACAGTTTCTGAGATATAGTATAGTTATGTGGGCCACCTTGTATATGCATGGTACTAATAAGAGAAGTTCACAGAGGTATCGCCAATATCCATTGGCAGTGGTCATGACCTGGGATGGTTTGGGTCGAGCGGGATTATCGCTCTTTACCCTCCCCATCGCTGTAGGCCTGAACTGCCTCATAGAGGTGGACCCCATCTTTCACCAACCCCGATCACAAAAGTGATAGGTGGGGGCGATTCGTGGGGTCTCCTCCTGTCCTAGCTCTACCCTGCAGGCTGGTTAGGATCTTCTGGCGCTTTTCTGTCTTGTCTTCTTTATGCGCCTGGATGTCTAACCCATCAGGGGTAATCTGTCTCGGACGGGGGTGGCAAGGGCCGCTCTCGTTTTTTTAGTCGCTTTGTAGCCCTTTACGCTTGTTCCGGGTGGAATCTAAAATATAAGATCTTACTCTCATCCTGGGTCCAGCAGTTGGAGTCTAGGCCGCTTGTGTACAGTGTGATTCACTTTCGAGTGTGTAACATGGGTATCTCGCTTATTATAAAAGATAGACTGTAGGTTTAAATTCGGCAAAGTTGCGGAATTTTGTGCTCAATAAGTTGGCGCAAACAAAACCCCCATATCTGCTTTTGTTTTTGAGTAAGAGGCAAAACAAATTTTTTTCCGGTTTTCGTTTTCTGGCCATAACTTCTATATTTTTGAAAATATTCGCTTATCGTTTTCAGATTATTAGGACACTTTCTTGAGACAAATACGATGCCGTAAACCGTTTTTTAAAAAAATGTCACTTCTATTGTAAATCATCGTCAACTTTATTTTTTCTTATAGGCGCCATATTAATTTTTCTCATATTTGAATAAACCGATTTCTTCCGAATACAACAATATATGTTAATATTTGTCTAAAAAATAAGGGCATTATGAAGGAAAATAGGTATTTTTTTGAAAATGTCTAGTTAGCCATGGCCATAACAGTCAATTCTTGACAAACCACAAATGTCACTTATAATTTTTATAAACTGCATCTGTGGAGTACTTTTTACGTTGGCTAACGATGTATTCAACCGAAGAGAAACAAGATATTATAGATATTTATTACAGATGTAACAAAAATTTAAACAGAACAATTGAAGAATATTTAAACACATATCCTGAAAGTCGACAACCATGCAAGACATATATTATTAAACTGCACTGTAATTTAAGAAATTATGGCAGTTTTTCTAAACCAAGAAATAGGTATGGATCTGCCATAATTTCTTAAATTACAGTGCAGTTTAGTAATATATGTCTTGCATGGTTGTCGACTTTCAGGATATGTGTTTAAATATTCTTCAATTGTTCTGTTTAAATTTTTGTTACATCTGTAATAAATATCTATAATATCTTGTTTCTCTTCGGTTGAATACATCGTTAGCCAACGTAAAAAGTACTCCACAGATGCAGTGTATAAAAATTATAAGTGGCATTTGTGGTTTGTCAAGAATTGACTGTTATGGCCATGGCTAACTAGACATTTTCAAAAAAATACCTATTTTCCTTCATAATGCCCTTATTTTTTAGACAAATATTAACATATATTATATTGTTGTATTGAGAAAAAATCGGTTTATTCAAATATGAGAAAAATTAACATGGCGCCCATAAGAAAACATAAAGTTGACGATGATTTACAATAGAAGTGACATTTTTTTAAAAAACGATTTACGGCATCGTATTTGTCTCAAGAAAGTGTCCTAATAATGTGAAAACGATAAGCCAATATTTTCAAAAATATAGAAGTTATAGCCAGAAAACGAAAACCGGAAAAAAATATTTTTGCCTCTTACTCAAAAACAAAAGCACATATGGGGGTTTTGTTTGCGCCAACTTATTGAGTACAAAATTCCGCAACTTTGCCGAATTTAAACCTACAGTCTATCTTTTATAATAAGCGAGATACCCATGCTACACACTCGAAAGTGAATCACCCTGTACAGCGACCTCATCTTTTTCGTAGTCCATGCCTGCCCGGATTTGCGGGTTGCTGTGCGTCTCAGCATGCGTGAAGAACTTGACTCCGCGCCTCCTGATAACTTCTAGAACTGGGAAGTAGTCGAGGTATGTCGTAGTCGAGTCGATTAATCTATGGTCGAGGTCCCGGTAGATATCGCCTGTCTGCAAGTACCAGTGGGCACCTACCGCGGTCCTTAGCGCCATATTTTCGACGGTTTGGATCTTCTTCTTATACGTCTTTATAACAATCGCCCATGCTGCGGACGCATATGTCATCTAAGGTTGGATAACTGTCTTGATCAGGATTCGCTTATTCCTTAGTCTGAGCTCGCTGGTGCGGCACAACATCGCGTATAGCTTGGCCCTGACCAGCTTCGCCTTCGCTACTACTTTATTCGATGTGGTATTTCCAACACAGAAGTATCCATTGTGTCAAATTTAGAAACAATTGCTTAATTATTTTCAGAAACATAGCTGCAACGATTTTTTTTCCAGTTTCAACATTCTAAATCTGGAAAACTAGGCGTTTTAGTACAAATTATTATGTGAAACAACCGTTTTAATTTTTGTTATAGAATCTGGTTGTCAAATTTGACAACCAGCTTGCAAAGCTTTGTAAAGCTTAAATGAGTTTTAAAATTTAAAATGCTTTTTAAAAGACAGTTTGATGAAAGTTTTATAATTTAATAAATTTAAATTTTTAGAATTTATAAGTAAATTTTATTCTGCATACGTATGCATACATACGTGTGAGTCATACGACAATATTCTAGAAAACTTTTTGTTGATGCTCAACTCTTCCAAACAATTATTGTGTTCAGTTCGCATTATTGTGTTCGGGATTCTGTTCAACTTTTTTGACATAATTCCGTGGCACACTTGACTCGTCTAGTGCCTTTCAAATTCGATATTTTGCTTAACTTTGATATCGTGTAGAAAGAAACGCCCTGTATATATTTTGTTCAAATTAAGCAAATGGGGGTTTTGATTAACGCTATCATGTCAGATTTTAAATAAAAAAATCCCTAAATAGTTATATTGAATTTCGGTGATATAAAAAAAATCACTGCAGGCCCTGCATGTTCGTCTTAATGTTTTTAATGCCCTTTAAAAAAAAGTTCAGTGAATTATCTTGGAAAATAAAGGTACCTATATATGCCAGAAAAATAGTTATTCGTTACGTTATTTTCATTTACCTGTACATTCCCTATCATAGATAACTCATATCTATAACATATTTTAAAAGTTTTTGAGTCGTGGAACCAAAATGGTCATACAAATATGTACTTCTATTGGTTTTCTCCGATCTAATTTACATTTTGGAATAACTAATTAGAAACAAGTTTATATGAACTTACTTATATTTTTACAAGTTTAAATTCATTTACTTATATTTTTATACAAAAATATGTCGAGTCAAATGAATCTAACGCTTGTGTCTGTGCTTGTAAATCTATAATAAATATCTAGGTCCAACAAGTAAACCGAAGACCAAATATATCAGTACAGTAATACTACAGTATACTATATACAGTATAACTACAGTACAACTTTCCTCAGTTTCTACCATTAAATTGACATATAGGTATGATAGGTATGATAGAATTAAAAAAAAAATTTTCCCCTTTATCACCGATTAGTGATTAATCTGTGATTTTATACAAACGTGACTATAACTTGCTTTCCAACAATTCCAGCTAGTTTTAGAAACGGTTAAGTAAATATGAACACTGCCAGAACAGCTGAAGAACCAACAGTAATTTGGTATTAATTAAAAAATCCCTAAATAATACCTTTTCTGCTTGGTTAATACAACAATTCTTTATTGACGACTCTATTCGAGTCCTGTAAAAAGTTAATACGGAGTACCTACTACTTGTGAATCGATTGAAATTTCATTTCTTTCTTTCTTTGTTTCTTTCTTTTCCATTTCTGTTAAGTTACAGAGTCCCAGTGCAGGTTCTTTATAATTTTGACAGTTATGAACAGAACATTTAGTTCAGGATATGAGACAGAAAGCTGAAGTTTTGTATCTGAAATGATAATGTAATTATACTAAACGATTTTTCTTAATAACATTTTGATTAATTGTAAGGAAATTGAACTCTATTCTTGATAGTAAAACATCATCATTTTTTGAGTGCTGAAAGTAAAATTAATTTTTTAGTAAACTTTTTTATCAATTTTATCAATGGGGCCCTCCGCTACGGTAAGGAGCTCCGCCCGCCCTACGAAAAGGTGTAACTCCGTTAAAAAATATATTGCTGTAATAATTGTTGCACCAAATTAATATTGTAGAATATATTTACTTTTGTAAGCTAAAATTATGAATTTTACAGTCTGCCAAAATGAACGAAATTAATTCCATATTTTTATCTGCAGAAAGAATAAAAACTATGGACAATGAAACGGAATAATTAAACACTAATAATACTAATAAATAATTGTGATTAAAAATTAAAATAAAAAAGTTACCTCCACCGTGATTAGAACTTGCGAAATTCAGCATTACGATGTTTGAAATCCTGAGACTTATCCCATTACGCCACCGCGTCATTCGTCTATTGTTTGACAAGTATGCTGAGACAGTAAGTATCTAAACTGTACGTGTTAATCTGAAAAATTAATTTTTACTGATATTCTAATTGGAAAAGAATTTCGCTTCAGTATTTTGGTAATCAGAAGTGTTTGGCAGTTAGTACTATTGATTCCGTTAGCAATATTTCTCATAGGAAAATAACCTATCTGAAGTTTAGTTAATTTGACAGTTTTCGTAGGGGGTGGTTGTTGTTAGTTCAATTTCATATCGGCAGATAAAATGAGAAAGAAGTTGAGATGGACGCGACTCGAGATTTTCAAAGACGAAATAGACGTAGAAGGACTCGACGTACGGTCTCGAAAAAAATCGCAAAGGATTAGAGAAAGGACGGAACTTTAGCGTGAAGCGGTTCTCGAAGCCGTAAAAATTGTCCCGCGAAAAGTGTTGATATTTCGGCAGGCGTGACGGGGCCATTAGACGCGAGAACAAACGCCGGTGTTAGCCTCATCTTTCTCGCCGAACGGCGATCGACGAAAATTTTGCAAAGGTTTTTTGAAAAGGCGTTTACATTGGGAAAACGCATAGGAAACAGGACGAAAATACGCCTAGGCATAGGAAAGGCTTGGGGCGACCTTTGGTCGCCCGCGGGGGCGATAGCTTAGAAACTTTGTCGATTTGGCGACGGACGGCGAGACAGAATCGACGCGTTTTTATATATATGGATATGGATGAATTTATTTACCGATTCTGTTTATATCCCTCCATATAAATTTTTTAGTATTTTACAAGGTTTTCAACTCATTCATAAATGTATTTATTATTTATTATCTTACCAAGATTACCGATAACAAATTTATTAATTACAAAGCTTTTTACTACATATTATATTACTACCTATATAAACACATCTGTGGAGAAAACTATCATTCAGTGTCTACTAGCCCTATACACACAAGGATAATAAAAATGAGGAGATTCACAGTTTTAGTGATTGCCTTAGTACTTGCACCAGGTAAGTTATGCGATAGAATTTTTTAAATTAATATAAATAATAATGCAAAAAAACAGATACACAGTGTAGTATTCAATAGTATTCAGGTAAACAGTATCTTTAGTGTTTACTATTCAACATAATTAACAACTAATAATGTAATTATTGTTATACCAATCATCATGGAATCCTAAAAGTATTTTGGTTAATTCTAAATTGAAAACTTATTTTTTTTTCCAGGTCTGCAATCTGCAGCCGTGAGCAGTATTGCCAATACATTGCCAATTTTTATTAACCCCATCGCACCAGAAACTAGGCCCGAACTTCCAGAAGTAGTCGTTGTACCAGAACTTAGACCTGAACTTATTCCAGAAGTAGGCACTGTACCAGAGCTTAGACCTGAACTTATTCCAGAAGTAGAGGCTGTTGTACCAGAACTTATCACCATAAACCCATGTGATGCCTGTTTCGAATACATGACCAGTCTTATTGGCCAGCTCACTGATGCTGCTGTCCCAGAAGTAGCCAGGCCACTTCCAGAAACTGTACCAGAAGACCTCAGACCTCTCCCAGTACCAGAATATCCCGAAGTTGAGATCAACCCCATCCCAATGCCAGTTGCTCCAGAAAGTGGCCTTAGACCTCTTCCCTTGCCACTTCCATCCGAGGCTGAAGCTGAAGAGTCCCTTGCCGTCCAAGGCATACCTCTTCCTGCCTACATTATCAGGAAGTAATCCTTATTCCTAAACAGCTCGTAAAAATGACAACTGTAACCTCCATGTATAAATTTATGTTGTAGATAGATATTATATATCTTACCTATATAACATTCTCTATAAAAGTATCCAACAGTTTCTATTTATAATAAAGGTGTATATATATTTTAATACAATGTGTGTAATTTTATTAGGATAACTAAACTCTGCCTTAAACATACAACACTATAAAAGAAGTATTTGTTTTGCTAAAATAATGGATGACAGAATATACTTGGCGATGTATTAAAACAGTTTGTTAGAAGTATTGGGATTTTCATTAAAAATTTTGAAAATTTCAGCATATAGGGCTATGCCCTATTCAATTAAAATATTTAAAAAATCGCTTCAGGTTATATTAGAAGTCGATACTAACTTCAATTTTAAACTTTTCTTAATTTTTCACTAATTATTTTAGGGGGATTTTCATTAAACCTAAATTTTTCCCTAAACTTAAATTAAGTTATTTCTTAAATAGGCACTATATTTTTATGTTCAATTTTTTTATTTTATACCTACAGTTTTTTATTATCTGCTGTGGCTATTTTGAAAATAGATATGGTGATGTTGCACCATCACTCATGCTTTCAGTATTGTTATGTACAGGGTGTCCAAAATATATTTTCGTTTTAACAAAAATTTACACTATTAAGCTCGATTTTTAAAATATAATGTCCCGTATTTTTGATGTTTAGTTTTCGTAGCATGAAAAATTTATTGAAAGCGTCAAATGGATCTTTCTTAAATATTGAAAAGCATAATTATTGGAATGTCTCATTCCCCTGTGCAGGAGAAATAATGATAGGGCTGCTGAAATTTATGTCACTAAAAGCCCAGACAGTCAATCAACAGTGATGGAGGAGCATTTTCCAGCGATTACGTGATAATTCTATGAATCTCAGTAGTTTTGTTAAGTTCAAGAGGAATCCCGCATGCAGTGGGAGCATGCGTGCACACCCTCTGTGCATGCATCATGTAAGACTTCAAAATGATGATCAAATGTGAATGTGATAATTTTGTCATCGATGATTTATCAGAAACCACAATAAAGTCCCAAATGTCACCAACCAGATATCAGTGAAGTTCAAAACTCTGGAACGCCCCAAATAACTTTCAAAATATTGTTTTTTTGCAAAAACGCTCAGACACGTCAATTTTTGATTCTACTTTTCTGTATTTTTGAGGTATTGATTTATTTGTACAGTGACGTATCACTGAGGTGCAAAAAAATATATTTTTTTTAAATGGCAACCCCAGTTTTTTATTCGGAATTCATGAAAAACACATTTTTTTACGTATCTTTGACTAAAACTTTATAGAAAAAAAACCTTTAGGGTTACAGAAGAAAGATATAAATGCAATGCAATTTATTGAAAAAAAAAATATCAAAAATTAGGTTACTTACAATAATATCACAATTAAATCAAATGCTCAAATTGTTGTCCATTGACTGCTTGACAATGAGCTAAACGAGAGATGAATTCATCTTGAACATTATTGATAAAATCAGGCGGAATGTCTTCTATTATTTGCTGAATTCTGATTTTAATTTATCAATATTTTCTGGCCTACTCTGATACACTAGACCTTTAATGTAGCCCCATAAAAAATAATCGAGTGGGGTCAGGTCTGGGGAGCGAGCAGGCCACTCTATTGCACCACGTCAACCTATCCACCTATTAGGAAAAACTTCATTTAGGTAAGTACGAACAGGAAGAGCATTGTGAGGTGGAGCACTATCTTGCTGAAACCATATCTGGTCATCAATTGAATTTGGATCATTCGCATTTGGAAATAAACCAATTAAAGTCGGGAATAACTCCATTCTTAGGAATTCCAAATATCTTTCCCCATTTAAATTTCCATAAAAAAAAGTATGGTCCCAAAATTCTGTTTTTTACTATTCCCGCCCAAACATTAACTTTTCTAGGGAATTGCGTGTGGGATACCTGCATCCACCGTGGGTTCTGTGTTGCCCAATAGCGGCAATTTTTTCTGTTTACGGACCCATTAAGACAAAAAGTGGCCTCATCAGAAAAAATAATATTTTTTACTGAGATGGTATTGTTATTGCAACGTTCCTGCATTATTTCACAAAATTGTACTCTACGATCAAAATCGTCTTCTGAAAGCTCATGAACCAGTGTTACCTTGTACGGATGATATTTATGTTTAAGTAAAATCCTGCGAAGAGAACTTTTACTTATGTCCATGGTTGCGGCAACTTGGCGGGTACAAACATGGGGATTTTCTTGAACTAATAATAAAACGTCAAGTTGAGTATTTTCACTAATCTTGGTACGACCTGTTCTTGGTAAATCACGAGCGTGACCATATTCTCTGTATTTACTAATAATTTTACTCACTGTTGAACGCACAATTGGTGGTCGATCTTGATGAGTATTATTAAACAGCTCACACACTTCTGTTGCAGTTCTCCTTCTATCCCCGTAACCAACCATAAATATCTCAATCCGTTCTTTCTCCGAAACAGACCTTATTAGATGAATAATACGAGATAAACAATAAAATAATAACAATGAAATACCAAAATTATGGATTTAAATTTTGCTACGTGTTAAACAAATTAAAATTTTGACATTAGATGAAGCAATGATATTGTTTGGTTTCAATAAATTCCAGAACCTACTCGGTTTAAATTTAGAGAACATTTGTAGGTTTTTTAACTGTAAATTGCATTTATATCGAAAAATTTCTTCTGTAACCCTATAAAGGTTTTTTTCTGTAAAGTTTTAGTCAAAGATACGTAAAAAAATGTGTTTTTCATGAATTCCGAATAAAAAATTGGGGTTGCCATTTAAAAAAAAAATTTTTTTTGCACCTCAGTGATACGTCACTGTACAAATAAATCAATACCTCAAAAATACAGAAAAGTAGAATAAAAAATTGACGTGTCTGAGCGTTTTTGCAACAAAACAATATTTTGAAAGTTATTTGGGGCGTTCCAGAGTTTTGAACCTCACTGTATAAACAAAATCAATGCAATCGTTTGTAGATAGGTTAAATGCCGGTTGTACCGGTATAATATAAAATATTGACAAAAGTTAGTCAATATCGTTTATCTTGCTACATGAAATAAGGCTTAATACATATACTTTGTCTTGATATATAAAATACTTTATTTTAATATACAGGGCGTAAACCACATAGACCTGCAATTAGACGTTTCTAGAATATTACGGGTCCTGGAATTCTGAAAATATGTATACGGGGTTCTCCCAATTTTCTATCGATTAAAAAAATTGAGGTTAGGTGCGACTTCCGGTTCCACCGGAACTTGATGTTAACTCGCTTCTTTCAAATGGAATAATGCTATATTTTATTCCGTTTTTTGGATTCCACATCAAATTTGACGGTAAATTGTATTAGCATACCCTATCCTTAGACTTGATCGTTTTCGAGATATCTAAATTTTTTGAAAAATTCGACATAAAATTGTATACGGAGAAACCCTAAGGTAATCATCAATCAGTGAATTCTGTCTTAATATTGCAAAAACTACTGGACCGATTTCCAAAGTTCTTAACTGATGGACACAAAATCTTGAAGATTAATATATGTTACAGTTAAAATTTATAAATTGAGTGTTAGATTTATGACAATGATTGTGATTTAGATTTTATGTTTACGTTCGTACTTGTTATAAATAAAAATGTGTTCGTTTTTACATTAACTGTTTATTAGTAAATATTTTGTGCTTATTATAATGTTCGTATTAATAGTTATAATTTATTTAATTTCTGAAATATTCTTCTGGAAGAGCTTCCGAAGAAATTTCGAGTTCAGGCACCACGGGGTGTGGGATTGGGTTAATTTCTATTTCTGGGAGTATTGGAATAGGTAGAGGTCTGATATCGGTTTCTGGTGCAACTGGAATTGGAATAGGGTTGATTTCAACTTCTGGTTGTTCTGGTACTGGGAGAGGCCTGAGGTCTTCAGGAACGGTTTCTGGAAGTGGTCTGACTATTTCTGCTTCGGGCAATTCAATTTCTGGGTGTACAGGTACTTCTGGGACAGCAACTTCAGTGAGCTGGTCAATAAGGCTGGTCATGTATTGGAAACAGGAATCACAGGGGTTTATGATGATAAGTTCTGGTATAACAGCCTCTACTTCTGGAAGAGGTTCAGGTCTAAGTTCTGGTACAGTGCCTACTTCTGGAATAAGTTCTGGTCTAAGTTCTGGTACAACGCCTACTTCAACTTCGGGTCTGGTCTCTGGTAGGACGAATTGTGGGAAGGTGCTTATACCTGCAGATTGAAGACCTAAAAAGAGTAATTTTAGTTTCAATGACCAGTAAACTTCAGAAACGCACAATTAAACATTTTATATAATTTACTATATGACACATATGTATATCTATAACTACTATAGGACTGTAATTATTTAATTATTTTAGTAACATTAATTATTTTCATTAATATTAGTTATTTTCATGTTTTTAATTATATTAATGTTTTTAAAAATTACTTACCTGGGGCTAGCACTAAGGCAATCACTAAAACTGCGAATCTCCTCATTTTGCTTGTTAGTTATTAGATTATGGTCACTTAATAGGATCCGTCCCTATATATACAGTTTATCTGCTTTCTTATCGTAATCCTTTACATCCTGAATATGCTCCGTAATAGTATCTATCAAAATTTATTATTTGAATTTATATTTAGCTGATTAAAAATGCAAAGTGTCCTACCCATGTCTATGAAAATCACTTAAAATTAAGAGGTGAAAATTTTGGTAGTTTTTGATAATGTTTCTATAAACCTATATATACTAAAACGCTTTGTTTTTATGACAGAATAATATACTAATTTTTTTATTCTGTCTTTAATTCTCTACTCTAAATAAGTAATCTTGTAATTAATATAATTTTGAACCTTTTGACTCAACAAATATTTTTTTGAGGTCCACCTGATAAACAAAATCAAGAATTCGAAGTTTTCTAAAAACCACAAGTATAGGGTGAAGGCAATTCTAAAATATGCTCCAAAAAATTATGTATGCAATGAAAGTAGATATTTTATTTTTGAAGCAGTGAAATATTTAAACAATAATAATTAAGGAAATCATAATTTATCTTAACTTTGCTTCGTCAAAGAGAAGTAAATAGTGCAAAATTGACAATTAAATAGTGCTTTGTGAAAGTGACCTACTTCGAAGTCAAAAAGTAATACACAAAAGACGAATCGAGGATCGGTTTGGAACGTCTGGAAAAAGAAAAGGAATAGCTAGTTAATTTGAATTATTATTTCTTCAATTAATTATTATTTAAATATTTCATTAGTATTGATATAAAATATTTGATATCAATTTTGATTTTGTAAACCCGCAAAATGACATTCATTTGACAGTCTACAGATAACTACACTGAAGAATAATAATTACTAAATACGGACCTTCATATAACTTTTCGAGCATGCAACTTGTTGGAGAACGATATTATTGTTATAATAATAATAATAAAAACGGGCAATTTCAAGCTCAATATTACTATACGTTTTTTATAGTATATTTTTAATATCGTTTATTGGCTTATTTACTTATTTATATCTTTCTTTATACATGCATTAAGCCAAAAAGTTAACTAAGAGATAAATTATTAATGAAATTATCAAATATTATGGTTCAATAAAGTTTTAAATTTTCCTTGTTACCTATCCTAATCCTAGTACGCAAAGGAACAAACTCATTATTTTTCAAATATGTCCAAAACAACTACTTCAACCTCAACCTCAACCTCAATTTATTTTCTTTAATACATTATTTTTGTTACATACCTTTTGTATTGAATTTTAATGAAAAAACGTTTTAATGAAAATATTTTTAAATAAAAAAATAAATTTTTTC
This sequence comes from Pogonocherus hispidulus, assembly GCA_963924545.1. Lineage (NCBI taxonomy): Eukaryota > Metazoa > Arthropoda > Insecta > Coleoptera > Cerambycidae > Pogonocherus > Pogonocherus hispidulus. The sequence continues at coordinate 32,873,174 of OZ004698.1, forward strand.
ATTAAAATTCAATACAAAAAGTATGTGATCAAAAATAATTATTTTTAATGTAATGTAGATGCTTGTTTAATATTTCATTATTTAAAAGATGTAGATAACACTATTAAAAAGAAAAATATATTAAAGACAACAAATTAAGCTTATATGAAGATATGCTGTTGTAATTCAATGTTGGGGGGTGCATATTGTACGCAAAGTAGTTGTTTTCGACATATCTTAAAAATAATAAAGTTATCCCTTTGCGTATAAAAAAAATACCTATAGGATTATAGGTAACAAAGAAAATTAAAAACTTTATTGAACTATAATATTTGATAGTTTAATTAATGATTTATCTTTTAGTTAACTTTTTTTCTTAATTCCTAGGTAAAGAAAGATATTACTGTACGTAAATGTTATAAATAAAGAGACTGGTAGAGAGAATCATAAAAGGAATATCACTCTCAATTTGGATGACAACCGCTGCGCCGACCACGGTCAACTGGCCAACGCCTTTGGCGAATATTTCGCTACAGTAACTAAAAAAAGGTAATAACACATTTTGGCAATTCTAGGTCTAAAAGCTGTACCGCCTCAGAAATACACAACCATACTTTTTTCTTCAGCCCAGTTGACGGTAGCGAGGTTTTGTCTGTCATAAATAATTTAAAAAACAAAAATAGCACTGGTATTGATTGCTTCACTGCAAAACTACTTAAAATTATGTCGGTTCATATAGTTGACCATGTTGCCAGGTTAATTAATTTATCTATATGCAGTGGTCATTTTCCTGACGCATTAAAAAGGGCAATCGTTGTTCCTGTTTATAAGAAAGATAATCCTGAAGATATAACCAATTACAGACCTATTTCACTACTAAGCGTATTCTCAAAGGTATTTGAAAGAGTGGTTTTTAACAGAATTTTTGTTTTCCTTGATAAATATGGAATTATGACAAGTTGTCAACACGGCTTCCAAGCGGGCAAATCTACACAGTCAGCAGCCTGCAGTCTGACCAATAGAATTCATGGGCTCCTAGACAAGGGCGAATACGTTGCAGGTATATTTTTTGACTTGACTCGTGCTTTCGATTGCTTGGATATCTCTTTTATTGCGAGTAAATTGTATAATATTGGGTTCAGAGGGATATTCCTGGATTGGATTATCGATTATCTTCCGGTAGGACAATGGTTGTGAAGGTGCATGATGCCACTTCTATCAGTCATGATATAGATTTAGGAGTCCCTCAGGGATCGGTGCAGGGGCCCCTCATTTTCTTGCTATTTGTCAATGATTTACCGAATCATATCGACTCATCGACTTTGACTTTGTTTGCAGATGATACATCCTCAGTGGCTTCAGCTCGGACCCCTGAGGAACTTGTTATAGTTTGTGAACATTTTATTAAGACATTTGTCAATTGGTGCAACTCCAATAATCTAATAGTAAATATTATTAAATATTAGTATTATAATCTTCTAATAGCACCAAATTCTTAGGAGTCTACCTTGATCGTCGACTTAAGTGGACGGAGCACATAGACATGCTTAGCAAGACACTTAGTAGGTCGTTCTATGCTATATCTCGAATACTATGCCCTTGTCTGCATTGTTGAATGTTTATTATAGTTTAGTATATAGTCATCTTTCATATAATGTAATCCTTTGGGGAAATGCTGTAAATAATGGTAGGATTTTTATAGCACAGAAGCGAATACTTCGCAGAATATTTGGTATTAGTCCCTGTCAAACGTGTAGAAACATATTCGTCGACAATAGAATATTGACTTTCCCATGTATTTATATTTACAAGTCTCTATTGTATGTTAGAGATAATGTTCATAACATTGATAAGAATTCTTATTTTCATGATTATCCTACTCTTAATTGTAATCTGTTAAGTGTTCCTTTACACAAAAGAAAAAAATTTGAAATGTCTGCAATATACCAGGGGATAAAATTATTTAATAAATTGCCACAAAAATACAAAGTGATGAATAGTTATATTTTTAAATTGTCTGTTAAAGAGTTGTTACTTGCCAGATGTTACTATAGCATCCAGGAATTTATTAACGACGATAATATCTGATGTTTATATATTTTTATAATGATTGTATTGTTATTGTTTGTCTAAACTGTTTTGACTTGTCCTGTACATTGTATATTTTGTCTTAAAGGATTAATAAATATTATTATTATTATTATTATTATTATTATTATATTTCTAGGTTTTTTTCTATAACTCTGGGAAAAGTAATTATATATTAAAACTGTTTGCATTGTTATGTTTCAAATTAAATTATTGTCTTATTTAGGATTTTACAAAGGATATATTGCTATTCATGATTTTGCAAATTTATATCCTTGTTAACGAGTCTTTTTGAAATGGTTATATATTTATTATTTCAAACTTCCAGAACCGTAAAAGCTATACGTTTTTAATTCCATCATTAGGACACTTTTCTATGAGGAATTTTAATATGCCGTCGGATTTGTCATGGCATTTGATAGGATGAAAAAACAACAATCAATTTTTTTCCTCAAGATTTTTTTCTGAATTCATACATTTTTGTTAAAAGTACGTGTAGATGTAGTGGCATGACATGACTGTCATTATAATTGTGTGGACGCAAACTGTAAAAATTTCAAATTACTTTCATAAGAAAATGTTGTTTCTTCGTTTTCTTTAAACAATTATGAATACGATGGCATATTTATATTAGTAATGTCATAACATTTGATTTGAAAACATAACTTCGACGGATTTGACTTTTAAAAATAAAAGGTGAAGCATGATTTTCGCTTTTTCCCCATATATTCTCAAAATGATGTTAGAGAAATGTAGAGATATTAAGTCTAATATTTCTTGAGCATGTTAATGGTTATCAAATTCCGCAATTTTACGCTACGAGCAACTTGTGTATAAAAATTTTGCAAACCTAAAAGCAACAGGAAATTACTGTTTGCTTGCTTGAACCGATTATACTATCATGTTATTATTATTATTATTATTATTATTATTTCAGAGTAAATTGTAATTTTGTCAGACTTATTGTATTTTTCAACTGTACTGTGTTTGATATACTGGTATTTTTCAGTGTTTAGTTCCTGAGTGAGTGATGGAAAGTAGTTAAAAACTACTTGTATTTGTATTTAATGCAAATGTTTTTAATAAATACATTGAATGCATGATGTAAGAATTCATACACTTAAATGTATTTTACCAGGGACTCTTTAGCAGGAAAAAATTATTGGGGACTTAAGAAACATATTAAGAAATGTTTTGTTTGAGATATAGAGGAACTTTGCCAATAGCAATTAAATACGCAGGCGCGTTTTGAAAAGTCCTAATCCAACAACTTTCTTAAAATTATGTTTTGGATACAAAATACCATCGTGGATGGACATAGTCCCACAGGTGGGAATTACACCACCTGTAAAATAACAAAAAGCAGGAAACGAAAAAAAAAACTCGACTCGGACGAAGAGTTCAGGATCAACTCGAAACGTTTAGGAAAAAGCTAGTTAAGTGTTTATTTTCTTTTAAATTTTATTATAATAATTATTTTATTTAAACAAATTTTAAAATATGACATGTAATATTACAGAATTGTGTATAAAACTGAAAAATCACTGATGAAATTTTAGTTAATTTATTATATATTAATTTATTACAAACATATTATACAGTGGTTATTTGGGGCAAACTTTAGAAGTTTGTCTTGATACTGCACTTTGAATATTTAATTTGTATGCTTCTGGTTTCCTGCTTTTTGTTATTTTACAGGAGGTGTAATTACAAAAGAAACTATGAATCATGAAAACGCACCACACATAAGTTACAGACATTATCTACAATTGTGGATTTTTTCACAGAATTTATATTAAAATTAGGGTGATACTGTGCGAAAATGTATATTAGTAGGGGATAAATTCACTGTCTATTAATAGTTGTTTAAAAAAATCCTGTAACTCGTCAATTTTTATTTACATTGTTTGTTTACTTCGTATAATGTTTTACTAGTATGTCTCTAGTAATAAGAAAATACAGGTTGGTGTCTAAGTAAGAAAGTCTTCATATAATAAATTGCTCTTATAACATACTATTTTCATACTTATTAGATTATTATTACATACCGTAAACGCGTTGTAGAATGATCTATATATTCATATACTAAGCGTATAGTGTGATTAGTTACAGAGCTATTTAAACAATCATCATACTTCATGCTTCACACTGTACATGACATGTTAATTTCTCGCAAAAAGTAGGGGATCAGAATTAAAAAGTGACGTATAATGTATACATTGTGTCCTAGAAAGTCCCGTAACAGCAAGATGTCTTCGTTAATAATGATAAGATGCACATATACATCAGACGAATGTTTAAATTTACCCCTTCTACCTCTAGAAGGTTCCCTCCATTAATTTTAAATTGCACGGGGTGACTTGTGATACGTCATTTGAAAGATACTTTCATTCTTTGTTAGAAAATACAGGTTTTGGAAAAATAGATTTTTTATAACGTCATTTTTGATTTATGACAATGGCAAATTCATTCATAAAACATGTAAGCACTGCTAATTATAAATTAAAGTAAATTGGTGTAGACAAAGGTTACCCATATCTCTAATAACTAATCATTTAATATTTTGATATGTGTATTATATATTTTATAACTTTCTGCTTTTGTCTTATCAAAAACCAAATCTCCCGTCATGTTTAAGAAGAAAATATTGTTTTAGAAAGCTCGATAACTTTATCGGTTGGATTTATTACCATTACTCGGCAATTAACTATACCTACTCTGTTTACTTTTTATTCCATTTAAGTGATAGATGATAGTATTTTTTTAATATACATGCTGTTGAACCAATTATAATTAATTACCCCTACAGAATGCGAGATTATGGTACAAAAAATAGTTTGAGATCATTTTTTACTTATGTATTGGAAAAAAATAATTACTGCTAGTACCGTATCGTCAAAAAAATATTGAAACATTTACGTTTCCAATTAGTTGTAGAATGAGTTCAGATGTAGTAAATTTAAGTTACCGACCTGGCGGCGGCTGTCTGCCTGGGTTGGCCTAATACCTACTATTGTGTTCGAATTTAGGTTTCGATTTTAGTTCTATGAAAACCTAATGCCAACTTAGCTAAATTATTTTTTCAATACCAAATTTAAAAACAAAGCTGTGGTCAAAGCAGCCACTAGCAGCTATTTTTTGTTTTCCAATACATAAGTAATATTTTTTTTTTGAAGGGGTGCCGAAAACAACTACTCCACGGGCAATATGCCACGACTGGCATTGCATTACATCGGCATCTCCATAGGAGTCGCCATATCATTCATCAAGTAGGATTGTCTTCCTTAAAGACAATAGAGGTCACTGCTGTAATGGCACCTACGGAAAAGCAGGTCGTTATCTGTCTGTCAATTTGACAATTATTGTCAGAGAGATAGTAGTACAGACCCAAAGAGGACACTACGGTGTGTTTCTCATTACTACTAACATAAGTAATAAGTTATTTCAAAATATTGTTTTGAACTATAATCTCGTTTTCATGGCCCGACAAGGAATACAATGTTAAGAAATAGCTAATGTTTTGGGCCACAAGGCTATTTCATACGTTTGAAGTAGGTATAGTATATAATATATTAAATTTATCAGAAAATTTCTTAAGATCGAAAATGATAAAATTCAAGATGACGGTCATAAGAAAAATAAGGTTACAGTTATTTTCTCGGAAACCATCTACTAAAAACTACAATATTGAAATGCCTTTACGAAATCAACCAAAACCGTTCAAGAATTTTTTTGATCGGACTGCATATGTAATCATGTTACAGCTGACTTTCAAAAACGATCATTTTCATTTTTTTTCTAAATAAAATAGAAACGAAATAGAATTCAATTGTTTTCTCAGCGGAATGTTTATACATATTAAATTCTCATTAATTTTCCCCATTTAAGCGTTCTTGGAGTTCTAACAGTTTCCGAGATCTCTGTAGTGATATTCGAATTTCTAATTATTTTGGAACGAACAGTCAAAAATGTTCATACCTACTTGGTCCTTGTACCTTAGTACCTATGTGCGGCGGAATGTTACACAAACTCGACCAAATTATTCATTTAGAAGCACCCATCATGGAATCTGTAACTGAGTTTATTATATGACCTTTGCTTCGAATATATCTTTTACAATTATTATTGGAATTTACAGTACACCAAATTCTTTTCTGCAATAAGTCACTATCCTGTTCCATCATAAAATAATTCAGGAAAGCGTTTGGGTTATTATTTATTAATTCGACGTGCAGAAATCCAAGTATAATATATATCGTAATATAATACTGGGGTTAGCGAAATTATTGTACCTCAATCTACGAAGAAACTAAAACTGTGAGTGAGATCAGGGGCCTATAACAAAACTTACAATTGTAACAAGTGTACACAACTTGTTAAAAATTCTTCTGTACGACTGTACAAGTCGTACTTATATCTGTAACACAATAATAAATGAACGACTTTGTTGTTGTCATTGTGCTAATGTGTATGTTGCGGAAATAAGTAGCTCGACTCAGTTTTTTTATTTGTTATTAGTTCACCCTGTAGGTACATATGCCGTGACCACTTTAAATTCAAAACTAATTTATCAGCTACTGTAATCTAATTTGGGCTCTATGAGGAGGTGGTACTTAGTCTTCGGGATCTAGTGCATTGTTCATTGGAATTTCGACATCTTTTAATGGTAGCTCCATACGATGAAGATCATTAAATGTTGACAGATTGTACAAAGTATTGCAACATTTAAAAATATTTCCTGCAAACATTAGTTTAACTTACAAATGATTGAAACAAAGAAACACTTTGTCCGTTTATGAGCTCTATTTGGAGCATTTTGAGTCTGATTCAAGGCATCTTATAATATGTTGGTGGGATAAATCACTCCTTTAAAGGGAAAAGGGAATGCTGAATCACCTAAAATTAGTGCATTTAGGATGAGGTCTCCAGCTGTTCTCCATTCTTCGAAAGAATGAACTATTTCGAAGCACTATTTCATCATGTATGATTCCGAGGCAATTAGCACTTACATAGTAAAATTTCATATCTGGTCCACAAATAGCCATATAATTGATTAAGTATTTTACATAAGCCGATTCATTAATAGTGGGAACATCTATATTTATTAAGTGTTCCATCAACAGCACCATATACTTCAGGAATACCTGTCATTTGATGACATACATGGTACCATGTTGAATGTGTCAACGTTCCATGGTATTTCATTAAATTTAATAAGGTTGACATCGTCTACAGAATCATGAAAGCATCAACAAATCATTATTCTCGAAACTCCATGTATACTGAAATTGCCCTCCGTTTCCCAGCCAATATAGAGCAATTAACATTTTCTGCGACGGCGACAATTCATACCAACGATTAGTATTATTTTCTAACGTTGGAAAAATATCTTGTATAAGATTTCTGAATTGTACCCTATTAAATCTAAACCTCTATAAATTTCTTATCAGAGAGGAAAACAAAGTTAGTTCTTTTTCTAAAATGATAATCTCTTCGTACACTATCTTCTTCATTGAAATTGCTTGAACTTGATCACATATTATCAGCCAGCAGATATACGTAGAAGGAAAGATTTCTTAATACTGACGTTATGTAGAAATTTGTACCCACGGTTGAAGATAGGTATCAATTTATATACAATTATTGTAATGAAATCCATTACACACACTTTACAGGTGTTGTCGTTAAACAGCCTTACACATGTACACTATTTTCCGTAATTACAAGTAGATACTGCGAAGGTTAGTGCATGTTATGTTGTATTACAGTATCTAAATAAGTCTACAAGTGATAGTTGACAATTATTATTGTTACACTTGTATGGCTTATATTATAGGTCCCTGGAAAACCGCACGTAGCTATGTGGCTATTACTCTTTAGACTGGCAGTTAGTCACAGATTTTTGGTTGTGATTTTAGTCAGTTTGCCTTTTATAGGGTAGTATAATGATTATATTCACATGACGAAAAGAAATGAATCAAGGAGTCATCCCGGGTTCTTCATATAGAAAAGTGAGCTTTCATTTTTTGTCAAGCTACCATGTTTTTTAAAATGAAGTTCAATACAAAAAGTTCCTCGGAAAACCACCGGCATACCGTTAGCGTGAGTCCAAAGTTGTCCTAATGACTGTTGTGGTCACATGAACTTGTATTTGAATAAATAATTTTTCCGCTTTTCCGAAAATGTGCCAATGACAAGTATACAACTTTTTGTTATAAAGCTGCTGAAAAACAAGTTGATAAACTCACTTTTCTATATGAAGAACCCAGGTTGACGCTTTGATCCATTCATTTTCGGCATGAGAATATACGCAATATCCTTTGAAAGGCATACGACTAAAATCACAATAAAAAATCTGTCACTAACTCCCGGTCTACTTGTCTGACATTTGAAGCTAAATGATCGTTCTAAAAAGCTTTCAGGATAAGGTGTTTTTATAAATACTTCTACTTCACACCGACGCTGACCGATTTCGCGCTTATTATGCGCTCATCAGAGTGCATAGGTAGTGAATTCGATGAACGATGTTGCGACGTGATTACCTAATGGGCATCGTGAATGTTAGTAGTGGTGAGAAACACACTAAACACACGTCGGGGCACATTACGCGTGGAGTAGTTGTTTTCGGCATCTCCTTCAAATAAATATAGGATTGTCCTCCTCAAAGGCAATAGAGGTCACTGATATAATGGTGTCTGCGGAAAATCAGGTCGTTATCTGTCTGTCAATTTGACAATAATTGTCAGACAGATAGCAAAGACCCAAAGAGGGGACTACGGTGTGTTTCTCACCACTATTAACATTCACGATGTCCATTAGGCAATCACGTCGCAACATGGTTCATCGAGTGCCACTACTTATGGCACTCTGATGAGCGCATAATAAGCATGAAACTGGTCAGTGTCTGGTGGTTGGTCTCGATGAAAGATGTGGCGACTCCTATGTAGATGTCGAAGTAATGCAATGTCAGTCGGGGTACATTGTCCGTGGAGTAGTGGTTTTCGGTATTTCCTTCAAATATATTTTTTTATTTTAGATAATTTGCTACGAATTCTACGAATGCTACGAATGCTATGCTGATGAAATAATGTTTTCTGATATTCTAATATTGTGTCCAGTGGTATTTTGCAAATAAAAATAGAAACTGTAGAAAGTTGGTGAGAAATATTTCTTGATTAACTATATTAACTAAGTTTGTCATACAGCCATTAGTATTAGAAGTTAAACATTATTTAAATATCAATTTTATAATCAACAAATAAATCCTTAAATTAAACTAAAAGTTAAATCCTGAAACTATTATAAAATTTAACAATGAGTTTAATTATAAGTAAATCCTTTATAGCTAATTCAATATTAATTTATTGATACTAATCCTATATCCAATGATTAAATTTTAAATTACGGGGTTTTATAAATCAGTGGGTATATAAAAAGTAAAATGCGTCTGAGTCGTTCATACTGTTTCTGGAAATCAGGTACAATGATGAAATTCACAATTTTGGTGATTGCCTCAGTCCTGGCCCCAGGTAAGTAATATTGTAAATTATTGGTTTCTGCTCCTATTGACAGAAATACGACACAGGTTTATATAGGCAATATTTTTTGGGGTTTTGTATCTTTAAATAAACTAAATGGACATTACCCAGCTATGGCTATAGTATAGAATAGATTATTATGTAATTATTTGTTATTTTTTATAAATATTTTTTATTATTAGTACAAATATCTTAAAAAGCATAGATTACTTAAGGTGCTCCAAAAGCCAAAAGAATGTTAGATGTCAGGTAGGTAATGCAAAAATGACACATTTTTGCTTCCTGCCGCCTTAACTTACTAAACCATAGTTATCCAGGGTGGTTCAAAAGAAATTACTTTCTACTTTCAAACATTATCAACACACTGCACGTATTTCAGTTTGTAATTAATTGCAGTTTAACTTTGTATTTGAATTTGTTTTTAGGTCTACACTCTGCTGTTGTACAAACCAGCGCAGATCAGATCAGCACCTTCCCACATTTCTTCGAAGAAACACCCGAAGTAATTGTTACACCAGAACTTAGACCAGAACTTATTCCAGAAGTAGGCACTGTACCAGAACTTAGACCTGAACTTATTCCAGAAGTAGGCACTGTACCAGAACTTAGACCTGAACTTATTCCAGAAGTAGAAGCTGTTGTACCAGAAATTATCACCATAAACCCATGTGACGCTTGCTTCGAATACATGACCGCTCTTATTGACCAGCTCACTGACGTTGCTGTGCCAGAAGTACCAGAAGTACCAGAAATTGGATTGCCAGAACCAGAAGTAGCCAGACCACTTCCAGAAACTGTACCAGAAGACCTCAGGCCTCTCCCAGTACCGGAATATCCCGAAATTGAGATCAACCCCATTCCAATGCCAATTGTGCCAGAAAGCGAGATCAGACCTCTACCTATTCCAATACTCCCAGAAGTTGAGATTAACCCAATTCCTTTCCCAATACCACAGGTAAGAGACGATCCAGAACTAGGATATATTGAGCTTCCACAATACTAATGTGTTCTTAGATAAATCACAATAAAACATTCCAATGATTTAAACGACAGTTGTAAATTTGCTCAACATGTATTAATAAAACCTTTAATGTTATTTTTTGTATTATTTGCTAACACAGTTTTTTTTATAACTACAGGGTGTGTCATTTTCGTTATGTTGAAAGTTGACAAACTTATTTTCTTATTTTAAATGGAACTCCCTCTACATTATTTTACCTATTTAGCTAAAGCATTTTCTTACGGATGCATTGATAATAGGTTGGATGTACCTACTTATTTGTAATAAAGGAGATATATTCAAAATGTACAATATAAGCGTAATGTGATAGTATGACAACAGAACATCAATTTGTTGCTTCACTATGATGGCTTTCTTTATTCAATACGTTGCTCTTATGGCACACTCTGCCGGACATATGACATATTTCCGTATTATTAGATATAAATGCATCAAACCTTATCAATATTAGAAAGCTTATTATTCGAATAATAAATATACACCGTTTCATTTCTAAAATAAGAAATATTCTGGATACCACCACCCACACCCATACTTCAGACCCATATCTCATACCCTTACCCATACTCATACCCTGTGGCATTTTTATTTGATAGAGAAACTTATATTTACGAAGTTTTAAAACTCCTCCTTAAGTGCATCATCAGCCAATATATTTTGGTTTCTTTCTGTACATCTATTAACATACATAACATCAATAGCGCAACAGTTAATAAAATAGTAAATTACAAATTAGTGAGAGGGGTAGTATCGACATTTGAACAACTTGATATCCCTGGATGCCAGATGTGACGCGAGTTTCCTGAGGACATTTATATATTTATTTATTTATTAAGGTAGAACCACCCAACAGCCGAGGCCAATTACAGGATGGGAACAAGATATGCAAAAACAGAATATGTGATATTTATAGGGACAATAATATGCTAACCATTTAATGTCTGTAACTTATTTGTGTGTATTTTCATGACTCATAGTTTCTTTTGGGATTACACCACCTGTAAAATAACAAAAAGCAGGAAGCCAGAAGCTTGCAAATTAAATATTCAAAGTGCAGTATTAAGTCAAACTTCCAAAGTTTGTCCCAAAAAACCGCTGTATAATATGCAATAAAATAATATTTGATAAATTAGCTAAATTTCATTAGTAGTTTTTAAGTTTTATACAAAATTTTGTATTACATGTCATATTTTTTAGAATAGGAAACTACAAAAGATTTAGAGATATTCAGGAGTAGACTATAACGTTCACACCATTCACTTAAAACCACCAAATTCTTTTTGTAATCTAATGCAATCACCATTGCCATTTACTACATGATATAGCTTAGCATCATCTGCATAAAGGAAACATTTAGCATCAAGATTGGTAACTATATTATTAATAAAAACTACAAATAAAAGGGAGCCAAGTACTGATCCTCTCATATACGAGACACTGTAACTGACATGGTTATGTCTCTGTTTCATCTACCGTTTGGACACTAGTTACAGTGACAGTGCAAGACTATACAGGGTTAGTTCAGTACAGGATTATGAAACTGTTACAAACTGTTTTTATTCAACTTTTGACAGTTGATGTAAGTTAGCTTTTCCTTTCAAAATTTACTCAATAATTGTTTTACCTTTCTCTCTCTCTCTCTCTCTCAAAAATGTATAAACATACAACATATAAAAACAGTTTTTATTCACATAGAAATGTTTAATTCCATTTGTGTAATCAAAACAGTTCTCAAATAGCGATCAGCTAATTTATAGTATAGTAGAAAATCTTTACACTAAAGTAATTATAAATAAAATAAATGTGCAAATATTCTAACTAATTTTATTTAATATATCTATATAGTAAATAGTTAATTAAGTAATAAAATAGGTTTGCATACAATATATAAAAAAATATAAAGAAAAACCAAATGGACAAACTATTGATTGATACCAGAGTATCCAGATACCAGAGATTGATTGATCTATAAGTATGATTTTACAGTCTGATTATGATTTTGAGTACCTCTTACTCTATTATTCCCTCGATTGTGTCCAGTTTGATAATTGGATCTCTTCTTTGTTTTGTTATTCACTTTTCCGGGTTGTTGTTCAGGTTCGCCAGATACTCCAGTATCTGTGTGGTCTGCCTCTGTCTAAATCTTCGTCTACTGACTTTTGGTCAGATGCACACTGCTCGCTTTTGTTTGCCTCTAATATGCTTCTTTATCAATCAAATTAAACGATTTTCCCTGATTTTTGGGTTAAAATTTCCTTTGTCTAGAATTTTTTAAATGAATTATCAGGTATCTCTGTTCTTCTTGAACTTCAGGTGATAACTCGTTGGCTATTATAACTAGTCGTTTTTCTTTTAACAAACTAATATTTGAAACTATTTTTTAACAGTTGTTTCTTCTCCAAGCCATATAACTTCGTCATTGATAATACATTATTAACCGTATTATCTAGTGTTAAATTTGTTTAATGATTGACTTACATTAATATCTTATCCAAGTCAAGACATTTATGATCATCGATTTAGATAATATATCTGTAAATGAACGAAACACAAAAGTTTATTAGGCCAATTATATAGTTTTTTATTTTATATTATTATACGTGTTTAAGTTTTAAGGGATTTGCTTAATATACGACTGCTTTATTAAAAAAATAACTACATACATACATTGATATCGTCTGCGAAAAATTTTCCCCAGTTTGTTTTCCATTTTCAATGTGTTTTTCAAAAAATGTGGTAATATCTATTTATTATAAGTTTAATAACTTTTATGTTTTTTATTGTTCAATATTTCAGTTTAGGTATTTTTGGGTTTGGTTGAGTTATAATTTTTTTAACTTTAATTGTGTTAACAACGTACTTACATCTAAAAATTGCGAGAATAATTTAATGGGCTACTTGTTATTAGTATAGAGAGGGGTAGGGGGATGGAGAATGAGAGAGGGAGAATTTCAATTATTATAAGAAGAAACGGGAACCTATTTTTTTTAGTTTGATTCTATAGAAAAAGAAAATTCAAAGTAATATATTAGATATCATTGCGAAGTTTAATAAACATAATTTAAAATTATTCTATTTCTTGTGGTGTGGCTAGATTATCAATTAGTATTGACATTTTATAAATATTTACATTTTTAGGTAAGTTTTAGTACGTTTTTATTTTCTGTCCAATCCTCTTTTGGTTTGCCTAAATGCAATCGTTCACTATTAAATATTTCCTTGTTAATACATGAATAAAATAAATAAATCTTTGCTGCACTATCTCGAATTAAGTCATATTTTAAATCTTGACTAATTTCTCCAATAAGCTAATTGGGCTCATTACACAATTATTTACTCATTGAAAGAATTTGACCAGTCCAAATATTCTCTGAATATGAAAACATTTTCATTAAAACAGGCATTGGCCATTATGATTATGAATACTAAAATTTTTACAAAAAATTATTAAAACCTTCTAATAAACTAACGGTTTCCATTAAATCATTCCACATAGGGTACTTAAGATGTCTGACTTCTTAAATAGGAGAAAAAATGTTTTGTCACAGCTAAGTATGCCTACACAAGACCAAACTTAATCTAAATATTCTAATATAATCTATATTTTTCATGACTCTTATTTATATGGGTACTATGCGTAGACATATAAATTATGTCTATGGTACTATGCCACCACTGAAAAATACAAATACATATATTCATTCTCTTCTCCCTTAATCTACGTGAGAAAGCAAAATATATTAAATACTATTTATGTGGATATTTTTCATCAATGTGATTTTAAGTTGTCTAAATTGTTGAAATTTATAATCGCTGATTAAACTCAATGCATATGTAATAAAAGTGATAAAATTGTAAGAATTTTCGGTCTACTTACGTTTGTCAAAGTGAAATTTATAATTCCTAAAAAATAGCTGCTGTGAATGTTTTCCCAAGATATTTAAAACAATTTAATGAGATTCAAATGACTTTAATAAGAGTTTACTTAGAGCTAGTAAAGCGTCGTTATGAATTGCTGTAGACAACCAAAATGTAAAAAAAATCGATGGCCTTTCAATTCAAGAGCGGCTTATCATTTATTCCTCCACATTTATGAATGAAATGCAAAATATTGTAAAAAGAAAGCATATAGCTTTTCATTGACTAATTGCAACGTTCCAACTTGGAATGTAATGACCTGGAGAAAAACCACAGTTTTCCGAGGCCATGATGAGTATGTTATAGAGATGGTTATAGAGCCTGCTGAATTCCGTGTGTAGAAAATATATACTATAAGACTGTTGGATAATATTATGAGTATTCGTTTTATTTAATCTTAATCTTAATCTACATTAAGTCTACATTACGTTATTTCCAACTCATAACGGTTTCATGATTTAAAGAAAGATACTAGAAATGGGAGAAAATCGCTGTCGCGATATTCTATCCCATTTCTAGCCCTACCGGGGGTCCAGGCCTGCGGTCTGGGGTCACCCTTCGGATGACAAAAGCATCTAGAATAATATTATTTTTAAGAAAACACATATTAAAGAAATTTATATGTGTATATGTATTAAAGAATTTATATTAAAGATATTTTTCTTAATATTTTGGTGAATTGTAAGGGTACTTTATTCTTGATGGTAAAACATCTTAGTTTTTTAAGTGCTGAAAGTAGAATTTATTTTTCAGTAAACATTTTTATCAATTTTATCAATGAGACCAAAAATATTGTAGATATTTACTTTTGTAAGCTAAAATGATGAATTTAACAGACTGCCAAAATGAACAAATTAATTCCAAACTTTACGTGCAGAAAGAATAAAAGCTACGGATAATGAAACAGAATAACTAAACACTAATACTAATAAATAATTGGAATTAAAAAGTAAAAAAAATATGCCTCCAGCGTGACCCGAACTCGCGAAATCAGCATTATCACATTTTGAATCCTACGACTTTCCCATTGCGCTACAGCGCCGGTTGTTAAAAAGTTTACCGTGACACGTTTAAGTATGTAAACTGTACGTGTCAACCTGAAAAAACCATTTTTACCGATTTTCTAATTGGAAAAGCCTTTCGCTTCAATATTTTGGTAATCAGAAGTTTTTGGCAGTCGGTACTATTGATTCCGTTAGCAATATTTCTCGTAGGAAAATAACCTATCTGAAGTTTAATTAATTTGACAGTTTTCGTGGGAGGTGCTTGTCGCGTTAGTGCAATATCACATCGGCAGATAAAATGAGAATGAAGTTGGGACGGATGCGACTCGAGATTTTCGAAGACGAAATAGACGTGGAAGGAGTCAACGTACGGTCTCGAAAAAAAATCTTAAAGGATTAGAGAAAGGACTGAACTTTCGCGTGAAGCCCTTCTCGAATCCGTAAAAATTAGAAGAGGGGCGAGGGGGCCCCGCGAAAAGTCTGGATTTCGGCGGGCGTGACGGGACCTTTAGGCGCGAGGACAAACACTGGTGCTAGCCGCATCTTTCTCGTCGAACGGCGATCGACGAAAATTTTGCAGAGGTTTTTTGAAAAGGCGTTTAAATTGGGAAAACGCGTAGGAAACGCCCCTACGCATTGGAGAAAGGCCGCGGGCGACCCCGCGATCCCCGCTCGGAGGAGATAGCTTTGAAACTTGTGGATTCGGCGACGTAATTTAGAGCGAGACAGTATCGACGCGTTTTAATATATATGGATTATATAGATATTTCAATTTCATCGCCTTGGCGCGTTTTTATCTTTAAAATAATGTGAGAAAAATGGAATGTCGAATGCGCAAAGTTTTTTTAATGATTTTGTTTTAAAACAATTTTATTGTACTTATAATTTTTTTATTATTATTTTTTTTATAAATAACTACCGGAGACCGGCGATTCTAATTGATTTCAAATATTTTTTGTGCAGAGTGAATTGGCGTCTTTTTTTTACAGAGAATTTGTTTTTTGTGGGGATATATAATACAATAATGAATTAAGATTAAAGCATAGTTTTTTTATTAAAGTGATTCTGAAGAAAGAATTCTGATAGAAGAAATAAAAAATGTTTCAGAAAATCGAATGTGGCTACAAAAGAAAACAGAAATCCATCTTACTGAAAAAGATATCCAAGAAAAGAAATAAGTAAAAGGGAACCGAACTTGACTTTAAAACGTTGAACTAAACAATATGTTTAACTGTATCCAACAGTAATTTAAAAGTTAATCAGTTTAATTACTTGCTGAGATTGTATTTTCTATATTTAGTCCCTTATTGACATTTTATTGGTCCATAGTAATTCCTAATAAAAGTGTTTTTTACACAAGATAGGTGATAAATACCTATACTATATATAGTGGGGTCCGCTGAGATTTTCGTCAGGTTAGTGGTAACAACATTTGAAAACATCTACAAAATGGCTTTAATAGTATTCGTTTTAGCGCTGGCGTTAGCTTCAGGTAAGCAAATCAGTTGATTTAAACCAGTAGTGTGTAAATGAGAGACCAAACGGAGCCGCTGATCACATCCCACACCTACTTAAACTATTATCACTTATTTTCATTGCATGAATCCTTAGTTTAAATATGTTTCATTTAATAGTTTATAGCAAGCTTTAAAACTAGAATATAATTAAGTAAGATTTCAGAACCGATATTTAACTAAAAAATATATTTTTTGTCTTTATCTAATAACCATGTAATAATGTCTTTCTCAACAACTGGATATCAGTATTCTGACGGGGTAACGTAAAACATGTAGTTTTTCAGAAGATCCTTCAAACTATGAAAATACCAGTTAAAATAAGTTTGTTCATCTTATGCGATGCCTTTTAGTGATCTATAGTGCTTTTTATATTATGCATGTCATATAAAATATATACGCAGGGAAAAAAATTGACAATGGATTCATTCGGTCATATTGGTTTTAATACATTATTTATTTTATGAATACAGGTTTACAATCTGCCGTTGCCGGAGATTCACCAATCATCAGCACCTTTCCCATCAATATTGATGGTCAGGTAATACAGATTCAGACTCTTCCAGCGTTTATCGAACCAATTCCTGAAAATGTTGTACCAGAACCGGAAGTAGAAGCTGTCATTCCAGAACTTATTACCATAAATCCATGTGATTCCTGCTTTGAGTACATGACGAACTTGATTGGACAACTTACTGACAGCACATTACCTCAACCTCATCCAATGCCAGAAGTTGAAGTTATCCCCGAAGATGATATTATTGGAATTCTTCCTCACCCAATGCCAGAAGTTGAGGTTATCCCAGAAAATGAAATTGTTGGGATTGTACCTCATCCAATGCCACAGGTTGAAGTTGTGCCACAAATATCAAATTTTTGAGAATATAACCAAATAGAATTCTACTAATATTGAATTGAATTAAAATAATTATCTTATGTATTTGTTTTATTTAAAACTTGATATGGTTTAAACAACTTTAAAAACAATAAGTATATAGATCTTTGTAAATTAACATCATGGATCTTCAATTATGCTTATTAAAAATAATCAATGTGGCTTCGGAAACATAAAGTTTTAATTTACATTGAAACTGTCAAATGCTGTAGGCTTCAATCATCAAAACATCTGATAACAGTTTTAGTTTTTGGAACCGTTATAAATAATTTTCATTAGCTTTTAACATGCAATGTATTGCTTTCGTTTTCGAAGATAACTTCATTGTTTTGGATGCAAGCTTGATTAATTGATCCTATCCGAGAAACCGCATTATAATCATTAATTTCCTTTCCTACAAATTTACGTCAAAATTGATATATTATGATGTAATAAAATTTTTGTTTTTCTTACTTATAACCTAGGTAGGCAACGGAAATAATTTAATACATTTAATTAAATCTATTTTAATTAGAAGAACTTTGATGGTTAGTCGCAGGTATATACACTCTGAGGATATCCCATATATTTGTAGACTGAAGAACGGAACTATGCTAATTTAAATAAGACAAACATAGGTACGACCATAGCTTGTTCCGATTCCCTTAAGCTATGATTAACGATGAACGCTTTCCAAGAACAAGCTAAGTAGAAAAAAATGAGATTATAATGGTATGGTTATCCGGTCATATGGCACTCCCATTAAATTAGAAATTGATCGATTAGCTCAGTTTTTATCTGAAGATCCTGGTGAGGAACCTGAACTTTGTACAGGCTTGTGCCCAGAATATTCAGAGGATGAAGAAACGTCGTTCATGTGAAAAAAACGTTTTGATATCAAGGAGCTGGTGAGAGGCTGTCCGAGTCTGAACATGAACACATGAACCTAGATGATGAATTCATTATTCATGCATTCATTAAAAGGTGAAAAGCTCAAGGAGGGTTAAAAAATGGAAACTAGATACGGTAAGGGTAGGCAATACAACTCTAGTCGCTTTCTTTCCACGCTTTAGTCTCCCCAATACTAATGATACTACTACTATTAGTCTGAAAAAAATGAATCACAACATATTTTAAAATAGGACAGTGACAAAACAAGTAAATCAATGAACACAATTTTCTCCAATCCAGTAATAGATAGATGGATAAAAAGACAGGATATTGCAAAAATACGTGACTTCTAGTATTATCAATTTTCTGATTATCGGAATATAGCAGGCTTATGGCAAAAGTATAAACTGATATGAAGAACCTTTTATGCATACGAAAATTTCAAGTATCAGAGAGCTACTGCCACGTCCGATATAATGAGAGTATCAGGAAGGATAATTATTTTCATCTAATTAATAATTTCTGTATACAAATTATTATTATATATTTGATGACACTCGTTATTTCTCCTACAGGATAATTTGTATTATAGTAAAATGTCAATAGATTTAGTTATCATGAAACCGATATCCAATTCGATCCAAAACGAAAATCGCAGAGCAGGGTTATAACATTGATTTACAAATTAGATGGAGAAAACCTATTTACACTTATTTTTGTCGATTTTAATTCTATAAATTGTAGTCTCATTAAATTTAATCCAGTTGTTAGAAAAAATATATATCTGTTTTATGAGGCGATGTTTACTATCTATTGATATTATTGGTAGTTAAGTTTTTATCTTACAGACGATTTTGTTATCCTATACACCTGCAATAATAATAAAATTACGTACGATATTGTTAAAATTCGCGTATAAAACTAGTAGCCTTTCACAGTAATTTTAAGTTAGTGGTACCAACAAAAAAATGATTATTGTATTATTCCTTACAGCGCTTGCGCTAGCTCCAGGTAAGCGGTTTGTTCCTACAAATAATCGCAAACATATTTTCGCCAATTTTCAAACTACCTTTACTGCGCATACCATGAAAGATTATCAGTTAATAACTTGTCCATTACTGATTTATAATTTTTGTTGGAACGGCAAATCATGTGTGTTAGTAGTCACATATCTGTTGAGTTGCATTACATACAAAAGTGTAATAAATAACCTAACTACTGATTATAATTAATTTGGTTCGCGTTTGAACTTGAAGGTATAACTCAGATATTTTGCACTGCAAAACACGTTTGAAATATTATACAGACTGTTTTGTGCACAAACTAGGATAGGTTAGTTAGGTTAGGTGTAGGTGTAGGTTGTTTTATAATGCAAAAAAATTATTCTTGAAAGCATTTGTAATTGGTAGGAAGTTCCTACCAATTAAACCTTCAAACTTTATTTTGACATTTTGAAATAGGGAACTTGCTTCATTAACTAATACATGGTATTACCTAATCTAATTATCATTTGAATAAGCCATACAACATATTCTTTTCTTTATGGTTAAAAAAACTACTAGCAGTGCGCATGCGTCAGATCGCCAGTTCACATAATATCTCCAACTGCTTTGAGTGTCGACAAACGATTTGATGATGATTTTGAAAGTGTTGTCTGAACATCAAATTTTGTATCAAACTTTGAGATTTTTGCTGCAAAAACATTAATTTTAATTTACGCATGCAGTGATTGAAAGTCGTTGGGGAGTACTGGAGAAACGAACCTAATAACCTGTTGAGCGAAATTATGACTTTCGGGGACGGTTTTTCACAGCGATGAGAACAAAGCGGTCTACGGTGTGTAGATCGCTGCAATTCAAAGTATAGGGCAAGTTTAGACGATCGCTGTTGGTTCATTTGTAACTTCCTTGTACATTGTATTAACTGCTTCACATCGAAAACATCTATATATTTAGTAGTACTTTTTAAGATCATAAATCATTTTAAATGAAACTCTGACAGGCCTCACAAGTAGTACTTTTTATCGACTAGTATTGTACTTGACACTTAATATGCCATTTTGCCTCTAAAATCATTATTTGGATTTTTTAAATAATGCAACTTGAAATACTGCTTTCCTACAATTAATGCATGCAAACTTGATTCAAAATAGTTCAATTTATAACCACTATATTATACTAAAGGCTTTGAAATAATATAAAATAGATTTGCTATAATCGTTACTATACCTTCAATATTTTTTTAACCTTTCAATATTTTATATTTTCATCCTTCATTGACAGAGATGACAATGGAAAGTAGTAGTACCTAATTATAAGATATAGAAAATATAGTCAGAGAAATCGGCGAGGAATCAAAAATTGGTTATATTTAAAAATGAAGACGTAACTTCCGTTTAAATTAGAAACAGGTTTGATGAATTGTTGATATATTAACCATTTAAATTATCCTACGTTTTATATTAAGTATTTTACTTCATATTACGGGCAGTATATCTTTTTTATGACACCTTATTATTCGCATTATTCTACAGGTCTGCAATGTGCAACACAGACCAGAGATTTGCCAAGCATCAGCACATTCCCTATAAACATCGGAGGAGAGCAGATACAGATCCAAACTCTTCCAGGCGTTTATGTTCCTGCCCCCCAAGAGGAAACAGTTGTACCAGAACTTCGACCTGAATTTATACCGGAACTTAGACCAGAACCTCTTCCAGAAGTAGAGGCTGTTATACCAGAGCTTATCACCATAAACCCTTGTGACACCTGTTTTGAATATATGACCAGTTTAATTGATCAACTCACTGAGACTGTAGTGGTACCAGAAATTGAACCTCATCCAATGCCAGAGGTTGGAGTTCTTCCAGTTCCATCCCCGGGAGGTTCTGTTGAAGTGGGACCTAGGCCTCTAGGTTCTCTTGGTCTTTAATCTATACTCACCCTAGGACTCCAATTAAACATTTCATAAATTGTTGGAACTGATTTAATATCTTTAATAAATGTAAACTATTAGACTTTTTGTGTTTATTATGGTATCACTGACGTAGTTTTCCACATACCACCAAAACACTACACTGCACTTGACGTACGTTTCGGCAACCAAGTTGGCATTATCTGGAGATGATTAAAACTGCAGTTTTAATCATCGGCGTGATTCGATAGGAAAGTTTGTCGCCCACTAGTTTTGAAATTTTCCTTTTTAAGTTCAAGTTGATGTCCACGCAGACGGATATCCTGGTTTAGCACAAAAAAATGTTTCTCATACATGGTATCATATTGTGTAGTGCCTGATATGTCAGGATAAGATCTCCATGTATTTTACGGCATACAAAAGTTGTCAAGTTCATTTGTAAATGTTTCTGTTCATCAGATGGTCTCGTACGGTCGAACAGTAAACGAGTAGCACATCTCTGGCACATACTCCACGGACTATGTGCCTCGGCTGGCATTGAATTACTTTGGGATCTCCATGGAAGTCATGAGTCATAGGTCACTATCTATCTGTCAATTAGACAATAATTATCAGACGGATAGTAGCAAAGACCAGAAGAGGGCATACGGTGTTTTCACCACCACTAGGATTAATCATGTTGCGATTTTATTGAAATTTTTACACTATTACTGACTACCTTTTATAATTATTGATTTTACTTAAAAATCTCACATTTACGCATCTCTAATTTAAAATAGTGAATACGCTATTGCTGATTTTGACTTGTTTTAGCGCCACCAATCTCAGAAACATTTTTGATTACGATTTTCTTTATAAAATTACTAATCTTATATACTTCTTCAATAAACTATAGTATCTACTGGTCTGAATTACACGAATAACGTCCTATTTTTAGAAGGAAATTATGTGGTTATGATTAATATTGATATTAATTTTTATATATGGCTAAATACCTAAACGTAAATACTTAAATTAAGGTAGATATGTTCAAGATGACCAATAAGCTGCGTGCATATATTGTCACACGTTACAAGCTGAAAGGATGAACGTATACATTCCAATCCAAAGCTCATTCACATTGTAGTTATATCCCAGCGTTGGTAGTACCATCAGGAGAAATTTGTGAAGAAATATGCTAACTAGCCAGATATATGTTTCTTGAAATTTTTAGCATTATTCATCAATTGTCTATTCTTAAAACCGACGTAAACATTATTCAAATCATAATATACATAATATACAAATATTAATATACAGTTTACACGAGATACCGTAGAAATAAACAGGGGGTTTGAATAAAACACATTTTTGAGGATTTGAAGTTCTCCAAAGTTGATTCAAAATTCTGAGCCCCCTGTATGCAATTAAATAACTTTATGTGTATGCCTGGATAGTAATCTAGCAAGTAACCTCTTTGAATTTAGTTTTATTGGAGATAATAAATTTTAAAGAGATCAGAAATTTGTTTTCCCAAGAAAATCTAAATATATTGGAAAAGGTTACATAGGGAATTCTTATGAAACTCTCATTGAATCAATGAGTAGAATCCCAAAATGTAACAAAAAATATACTATTCCAATAACAAAGTTGTTGACTTGGAAATTGTTTTGGAATTGGAATTATGGTCCAATTGGAATATTTGGACTTGGAAAATATTTATATTAAAAAGTCTATAAGTGATAATATAGTCACATTTCCGGAAAGAAATTATCATACTTCATGGATTTTTTGTGCCTGTTTTCTGTTTCTAGTAAGTATGCTTTTTGAAAAAATATTTCCTAAAGTAAAAATTTCACATTTTTGTTCTATTTAGTACCATCTTAAATTATCATGCCATTGGTAAGAAAATCTGGTGAATAATGTTGTGACTTCTGATGGAATAAGGCATCCAACATATAATAATTTCTTATTTAGTTTCTTACTTTTTCAGAACTTAGTATCTTAGTTTCAGAACGTTTCAGAATTTATTAAAATAAATAAGAATTATTATCTACTCTATGACAAAATCATTCTGTTTTAGTAAAAGAAACGATAATTATATAATTTAGTGTTTATTAATTATTCCTTCCTGTATCAATTTATTGTTCGAAATAGAAGGGGAGTGGTCTAATCTCTGGCTGAACTGGTTCAGGTCTTGTTTCAACTTCTGGTACAATAGGAATAAATTCTGGAATTGGATGAGGTACAATTTCAACTTCTGGCATTGGATGAGGCAGAATTCCGATAATATCATCTTCAGGAACCACCTCAACTTCTGGCATTGGGTGAGCTTCTGGCAGAGTACTGTCGGCAAGTTGTCCTATTAATTCAGTCATATAGCTAAAGCAAGCATCACATGGATTTATTGTGATAAGTTCAGGGACCACAGCTTCTACTTCTGGAAGAGGTTCTGGTCTAAGTTCTGGTACAACATTTTCTCCTTCCGGGAGTGGGAGAGGAAGAGGTCTTAGTACTGGCACTTCAAGAAGTCCGGGAAGTGTTTGAATTGTTGCGGCACCTTGTGGGAAAGTTGAAATTCTAGGCAAATCTCCGGTCTGCACAACAGCGGAATGTAAACCTGTTGCAAATATTATAATTAGCTAAATGAAACTATATATAATATAGGGTAGTTCTACCTTATACCATAAAACTTTAGAAACTGAAGAAGAATTTGTTATGGATGTTTCATTTTCATTATAAAATATGTCATTTGAAAATAATAGTATTTTGCATTATGAAATATAATTTTTTGATTCCAGATTACTATTAATGATAATAATAATAATAATAATAATAATAATAATAATAATAATAATAATAATAATAATAATAATAATAATATACTATAAATTTCTACTCCTCATTCTAATCACAAGGAACAGCCCGAAAGTAGCACTTGTGTGGGAGAAGGATCAGCATATTATTATTATTATATAGGCCGCATTAGCATCCATGAACGCCTTGGGCCGGTCAACTCGGACCGGTGGAAAACCTCATTAATTAGGTGAACACACCGATCTTAATCTTTCATTAACAACTGGCAGGTATTTCTCAGTGGAAACGGACACTGTTTATGAATCCGTAGACTCTATAAAATACCTATTTCGGAAACGAGAGACCTTTTGTCTGTCAATTTTCATTTTAATAATTGTTTTTTCTTCATTTGTATAGTATGGTGTACTCTTTGGAACGTATCTCGTATTATTAAAAATATATCCATCCTAGTACTTACTCCCTTGGCAACATACTATTCACATGGTGCAGTAAAATTTAAATGGCGTATTTAAGAAAATGTTTTTATACTTCCTGGTTATAATTTTGTAAATGGTTTAGTTAATAATAAATATATATGTTCTTCTTACCTGGAGCTAGCACTAGAGCTATAACAATGATGATTGAGGATGCCATTTTCAGTGCCAAGTGTCGTTACCAAGAACCTGATGAAAGCCACTAAACAGCTTGCACTTTATATACACATTTTATCACACATCAGAGCATATAAAATTTTAATTTTATTGTATTGGATCTGATAAGAGGATCATGAATGAAAGATAAGAATCTGCATGGTAATCTACCTTTTTGACGTGAAACTTATCCCGATGTAATTTAAATGATGAGAGAAATTGATTAAAAATATTATGTTAATTTTGGTTTGTGAAAAATGTATTTACATTTCTAATATGTATAATAAAATTTAATGCATTCTAATATTCTTGACCAGTAAAATAAGTTTACTTTAGTTTTAGAGATAGATTATAACATATTCATGTTACGTCCTTCATTTTATATATTTCATAATCAGATCAATAAATTATTGACCTCGAGACCATAATTTAATTAGCCATTTACTTAACAAAAGTATATTTTGTGCAGCCCAAATGGTAATATATACCAATAATCCATATATATATATTAAAACGCGTCGATTCTGTCTCGCTCTAAATTCCGTCACCGAATCGACAAAGTTTCTAATTCTTCTATTTCCTCCGAGCGAGGATCGCGAAACGATCCCCGCGGGCGTCCGAAGGTTGCCCCGAGCCTTTCTTCTATGCGTAAAGCCATTTTCGTCTCGTTTCCTACGCGTTTCCCCAATTTAAACACCTTTTCAAAAAACCTCTGCAAAATTTTCGTCTATTCGTTGGTCTACGTCTATTTCGTCTTCGAAAATCTAGAGTCGCATCCGTCTCAACTTCATCAAATAGCTGATTTCGTGAATTCGAATCACGCTAGAAGCAAATTTTTTTTTTTTACTTTAAGTTTGGAATTAATTCTTTCATTTTTCCAATCTGTAAAATTCATCATTTTAGCTTACAAAAGTAAATATCTACAATATTAATTTGCAGATTGTCAGGCAGCAATATATTTTTGGTTCCATTGATAAAATTGATAAAAATGTTTACTGAAAAATAAATTCTACTTTCAGCACTTAAACTACCCTTACAATTCATCAAAATATTAAGAAAAACCGTTTAGTATAATTACATCATCATTCCAGATACAAAATTTCCTTAATATGTATTTTCTTAAAAATAATATTAGAATATTATTTTGATTGAACTATTAATGTTTTCCACGGAATTTTCAATGTTAGAAACAGTTTTGTTATGTCCCATAATTTTTGAAGCTACCTATTATATTTTTATTTTCAAAAGATTTTTCGACATAACTCTCAGTAACATTGTGTTTACACCAATTGGTTTGGAACTACTACGTTTTTATAAAATACGAAGAAACGGTCTTGCCTTTGGATCTGGATGAAGACGAAACTATTTTCGAAAACTATGTAGACAATCATCAATCAATCAATCCATCTGTGTTTTTTCATGTATCATGTATTTCATGTACCCTCCTTCCCGCCTGAGGTTTTCATAAGGGAGGTTGTCCATTTCTGTGATTTGTTATATATTTTTTTTTATCAAAACCGACGATAGTTCCTATAGTAACATCAAGTTTTTTTGTAACTTTGGTTTTAGTATTTCGAATTTTTATTCTGATAGATAATTTTTTATTAGCTATGTCAATTTTAATTTCATTAATTCCACTTTGCTATAAAGAGTCTTAACACTATTCCCAGAGAATGTTACCTCCATCATCAAAAACTATCATCATTAGTTTCCTGCAAATGCCATCTTTGGAAAATATATTGCATTTTAGTGACTTATAGCCTTCACTTTTCCCCTTTAAAAATGCCAGCTGCTGTAAATTTGCTTAGGTCAGTATTATTCTACAAGGAAATAGGTGTCCTTACCCTAGAATACTGTGTCCACAATGACAATGGGTATTCGTTTTTTGCTTTACAAGAGATGTAACTTAGCAAAACTTTTTCCGATACGTCACGTATTTTCTTTAAATTGCACCAATCCTCAAATCGTCTGTACTCGATTTCGTAACTATCTCGAGATTTGTCAGGTACCAATGCTCGATGGTTGCAATTGTTGCAAATTCTATGTGCAACCCTTACGAAAGTTTACGCTTACGAGCATTTAATGATAGGATTTATTATTTTTGCAATAATGGGGGCCATTTTGAGCAATAATTCATTAAATAAAAATTGATTTTATTTAATTTTTATTTTTTTATTTCAAACTCAATTTTTTCTTTTACATTGATCATGCAGCACATCAAAAACAAAAATATGGTTGTTTACAGGATAAAAATACCTTTAGTTTGACGTATTACATGACCCCTCGTGCCCTTTAAAATTCTTAAGAGGGTTGATGTGACGCGCATAGGGGTGACGTTTGGGGATTGTTCTTTATATTAAAATTCTTCTCCCTCAAAATCTGTTTTGACGTATTTTGGGAATTTTCCAGGAAATTTATTATATTATATAAGAAAAGCATATTTTCCAATATGATTCCAATTTAGTGCGTATTTCTTCTTAACTCCGTTGTTAGTAGAGATACATAAAAAATTCTTAGGGGGAGCTGTTTGTCCCTTTTTTTCCATTTTGAAAAAATATTGCCAAGTATACAGGGTGCTCAGTTAATTGTGTACCGCCCTTAACTTTCTTATTTTAATTGGAACACCTTATATATTCATGCATTTTTAAAAAGATCACAACATTAAATTTGAGAATACTATACAAAGTATTCTATTACTCACGTTACACTTTGGCAATTTACATCAAGGTGTTAAGAAATTATTCTAAACAAATATTTCTATCAGTAGCAGTCATAAACTTAACTACTAAGGTGAGTATGAAGTAATAATATAGTAATAAATAATGTGTAGTCTTAATGTTATATTTTGTTTGCTATGTATCACATTCAGTATATTATTATTATTGGAGTACTGGATTACCATTGGGGCTGGACAAGATGAACTTATATTTATATTTTACTGTGAATTTATGATTTTAGATTAAATTTATTAGTATAGTGTTCGGTCAACATTTCCTTTATTTGAATAAGAGTTGACTTAATTGCTTATTTTTTTCTAATTTTCCAATTTAGTTAGTCCTGAAGTGTTATTGAATGATCCTATAGTAAAATACACAAAAAACAACAGTAGTGCATTCCAGAGCAATAGCTCTGGAAAAAAATAGAATAAGATATTGCCAAAACAGATATTAAGTTTTTATACTAGAATTAAGAAGAAAATACTGAAATAATTAATTATCAAGTAGATAAAAAATTTCAGTATTAAATTTTATCTTATTTGTGGGTTTTGTTTGAGTTTGTTATAATTATTTTAATAAATCTTTATTTGTTTTTTAATTTTAAAATAGTAAAGCTCCACCTTTTTAACCAAGTTGCATGTTGGTAGATACCTACTTTATGAATATAGTACCCTAATTTGTTTATGTATTGTAAAATATCATTTATTAAAGGAATTTATTATATTATAAATTTATTTAAGATATTTCGTAAAGTAATGGTTTTGTTTTGCAAACAACAGTAACATGCCACAATTTTTCTATAAATTTTTTTGTTTAACTGACATTTTGAACCAAGTAAAATTTTATGACGCCATTCATGTTTTTAATACGCAGACTACTATAAAGATTTTTATCTTTCATTCACCGCCCTCTTATCAGATCCGACACAATAAAGTTACAATTTTCTATGATAAAATACGTATATAAGGCACAATCTGTTTAGTACTTTCATCAGGTTCTTGGTAACGACACTTGGCACTGAAAATGGCATCTTCAATCATCATTGTTATAGCTCTAGTGCTAGCTCCAGGTAAGAATATTTATTTTTCATTATTAACTGGTATTTAAGAAATTATGTGACACTATACTTGGTTCTACTATATTTATGTACTGTTTCACGAAAAAGTACGCATTATCCCTAATTTTGATTGGTAACCCTTTTGATTGGTAACAAGACGTTTCTAATGTCAATAGTATACACAGTGGACCAAAAATATAAAGTTTTTCATATGCAAATAGCTTGAATATTATTACATATTTAATTGCAGTATTTTTTCGCGAATACACATTAGTTTGAAGGAGTTGAAACCTTTCTAAACGAGTAACCTTTACGTAATCATATCTTTTTAAATTACGACACTCTTTACATTATTCCCAATCTAGATACTGCATTCTCTATAGAGCAAGTATACAGAATGATATACTGATAAAAAATATACTAAAAAAATAAATAATAACATCGTCTGTTTCCAAGAATTCGGCTATTTTAAATATGACAACATGTAATTACCATGCGTTTGTAGGTATACAGCCGTATATAGTTTAATTTTAATATTTTTTGTACAGGTTTACATTCCGCTGTTGTGCAGACCGGAGATTTGCCTAGAATTTCTACTTTCCCACAGGCCACTGAAGGTGTCGCAATTCAAACACTTCCAGGACTTCTTGAAGTCCCAGTACTAAGACCCCTTCCCCTTCCAGTACCAGAACTTAGACCAGAACCTCTTCCAGAAGTAGAAGCTGTGCTCCCTGAACTTATCACAGTAAACCCATGTGATGCTTGCTTTAGCTATATGACTGAGTTAATAGGACAACTTTCCGAGAGTACTCTGCCACAACCTCACCCAATGCCAGAAGTCGAGGTTGTTCCTGAAGATGATATTATCGGAATTCTGCCTCATCCAATGCCAGAAGTTGAAATTGTACCTAATCCACTTCCAGAATTTATTCCTATTGTACCAGAAGTTGAAACAAGACCTGAACCAGTTCAGCCAGAGATCAGACCACTCCCCTTCTATTTCGAGAATTAAATTTATTCAGGAAGAAATAATCAATAAATATTAAATTAAACAAATTATTGTTTCTTTAACCCAATACACACACTCGTTATAAACATACATTTACTTAAAGTTCGTACGAAAGTAAACAAGAAAAAATATTTTATATAATAATGTTTGTACCATTTTTGCATTTTGCAAAAATATTGCAAAGTATACAGGGTGCTTAGTTAATTCTGTACCGCAATTAACTTTCTTATTTTAAATGGAACGCCCTATATATTCATGCAATTTTGGAAAGATCACAAAATTTTAAGTCGAAAACATACGTAGCATACCCTTTACCTAAACCCAGCGGTTTCGAAAATATTTCACATTTTATAAACAATTTTGACAGATGCAACAAGGGTTTGTAAAAACGTTTATAACTTTTTTCATAGACGAAATCTTCATAGTTCATTTTTCATTGTTCTTTGGCATGTGGAAAGAGCATAAGATGTGCTACCTTCTGTAGTTAAAATAAATTCGAGAATAATACACAAAGTGTTCCATTACTCACTTTGGCAATTTCAAACAGCAAAAACTTTTTTATTTCAAATAGAACAACCATGCATTGTTTTAATTCAAGTTATGTAAAAGTAAATTTTCTTTCTTCTAGTATAACCATTGTAGGGATTGAGGTTACAACTTTTTGAGATATTTGCTGTTTTCTCCAGTTTTCTAATTCTTTTCTTAAAAATTAATGCCAAATTAGCCATGGCTTGAAACAGTAATGTTAAAAATTTTTATTTAATTACTACTAAGGGCCAAATGCGCACAAAATGCACCGAATGCAGTGCTAAACTAGCACTGCACTGCAGTGCCGAATGCAGTACCTACTTTTAAGATGTGACTTTATTGGTTACACTACTGCTCAAAAAGGTCACAATTTGACAATTTAATTTTCGGTGCATTCAGCTTTCACTGTTTTCTTATTGAAGCCTACTTATTTATGGACCTTTGTCATACTTTCGTGTAATAAAGAAGATTGATCCTTCATAGGGAGCGATTAACTTTAAAATTTTTATTTCTATTTCTATTTTTCATTTGATAAGTTAATTGAGTAATTCATTTATTGCCATATAATGAGAAACCAATTAATATGAACGGTAACGGACAGAGGAGAACTTGACCCCGGAAAATAAAAGTAATTTTATTTTTATAAACTACAATATCGACAGCAGCAAAAATTTTAACCTCAAGGTCAACCACATTCTGTGTAGGATAGTGTCTTTATGCCACGAAAGTCCATAAATTAGTAGCCTCTATAAAAGAGAAAACCATTAGTAGTAATCAAATTAATTTTTTAAGATATCTGTTTCTAGTTACGCTAATTTTAGGTATCTAGAGTCTAGGCTATAGACATCTAAATTCACCTAATTCGATAGGGACTAAAAATTCTTAAAATTCGAAGAAAATAAAAAATATGTCAAAAATTTGTAACCTCAAGGCCTAGAATGGCTATACTAGAAGAGAGAGAATTTAATTTTGCAACTTGAAGTAAAGAAATGCAGGGTGTTCTATTTGAAATAAAAAAGTTTTCTCTATTTGAATTTGCTAAAGTGTAACGTGGGTAATGGAATACTTTGTATATTATTCTCGAATTTATTTTAACTGCAGAAGGTAGCACGTCTTATACTCTTTCCACATGCCAAAGAACATAATGAAAATCTCGTCTATGAAAAAAGTTATAAACGTTTTTACAAACCCTTGTTGCATCTGTCAAAATTGTTTATAAAATGTCAAATATTTTCGAAACCGCTAGGTTTAGGTATAGGGTATGCTACATGTTTTCGACTTAAAATTTTGTGATCTTTCCAAAAATGCATGGATATATAGGGTGTTCCATTTAAAATAAGAAAGTTAATTGCGGTACAGAATTAACTGAGCACCCTGTATCATTGGCAATATTTTTGCAAAATGCAAAAAAGGTACAAACATTATTATATAAAATATTTTTTCTTGTTTACTTTGGTACGAACTTTAAGTGAATGTATGTTTATAACGAGTAGGGATGCATCAAGACAAGAAATCTTGTCTTGAAAGCTATTTCTTGTCTTGTCTTGAAAAATATTCAAGAAATGGAACATTTCTTGTCTTGAGCCTTTCTTGTCATATCATTTCTTGTCTTGAAATCAAGAAAGTTTCAAGATCTTGAAATTTCTTGAAACGGCAAGTGGGGGAATCACAGATCACCGTGCAAATAAATGCCCCGCTACGCCAGCGTGGGTTGCACTACTACACTCCAGCCAGTGTTGCCAGATGGATATTTCTGACAACAGCAGCAGGCTAGGACAAAAAAGTAGTACCTATTTGATGATGATATTGATGAGAACTTAATTAGTGGTATTCAAGCAGCACGAAACAAAATTGTGAAGCATTACAATAAAACCAACTGGATCTATTGTATTGTCCTTATTTCATCCACGGCACAAGGTAGAAACCTTTAGCTCCAGTTCGTGGGGAAAGGCTTTGGAACAACAAGCAATTTCTAAATTCGAGCAACTTTTTAAAAATGAGTACTATGAGAAATTTAGTTGTGAATCTGAAATAGTGACTCAAAATCCACCTTCTGAACGTGGAAAAGCCAATTTGATTTGGATCTCACATGCTTGTTTAAGAAGAGCAATTCAGAAACAACTTGGCGATCTGAAATGGATCGATATCTTACTGAAATAAGGGCAGACAATACAGAAGATATTCTTGATTGGTGGAAAAGGCACGAACAAGTCTATCCATGTTTGGCAAAAATGGCCAGAGACTTATTTAGTACACTAGCTACGTCTGTACCCGTAGAAAGGGTATTCTCTAAGGCATCTTTAACCATAACAAAAATTAGGTCAAGGTTATCTGAAGAGTCGGTTAGATGCTTGATGTGTTTAAACTCGTGGTTGTCTAATCCAGACATATTACGTTCAACCGAGTCATCACAGTAAATATATTTTGTACTCATTTTAGTATAGTTTTACTTCATTTATTTTGAAAATGTAGCTATTAACATTTTCTTGTAAAAATATATGTAGTGACAAAAATATTTAGAAAATACGTTTTATTTCCATGTTCTTTAATATTTTCATTTAACCCTAAAACCATACTAATCCGAACTGTAGCGGCAAAAAAAATTAACGATTTTGCAAGAAATTTCAAGATTTCTTGATTTATTGTCAAGAAATTTGGTATTAACAGGCTTTTTCTTGTCTTGTCTTGAAATTCAAATTTGCTTTCTTGTCTTGATTTTGTCTTGAATTCAAGACAAGATCAAGACAAGATCTTGAAATTTTCAAGAAAATGTGCATCCCTAATAACGAGTGTGTGTATTGGGTTAAAGAAACAATAATTTGTTTAATTTAATATTTATTGATTATTTCTTCCTGAATAAATTTAATTGTCGAAATAGAAGGGGAGTGGTCTGATCTCTGGCTGAACTGGTTCAGGTCTTGTTTCAACTTCTGGTACAATAGGAATAAATTCTGGAAGTGGATTAGGTACAATTTCAACTTCTGGCATTGGATGAGGCAGAATTCCGATAATATCATCTTCAGGAACAACCTCGACTTCTGGCATTGGGTGAGGTTGTGGTAGAGTAGTCTCAGCAAGTTGTCCTATTAATTCAGTCATATAGCTAAAGCAAGCATCACATGGGTTTACTGTGATAAGTTCAGGGAGCACAGCTTCTACTTCTGGAAGAGGTTCAGGCCTAAGTTCTGGTACAGTGCCTACTTCTGGAAGAAGTTCTGGTCTAAGTTCTGGTACTGGAAGGGGAAGGGGTCTTAGTACTGGCACTTCAAGAAGTCCTGGAAGTGTTTGAATTGCGACACCTTCAGTGGCCTGTGGGAAAGTAGAAATTCTAGGCAAATCTCCGGTCTGCACAACAGCGGAATGTAAACCTGTACAAAAATTTTTAAAATTAAACTATATACGGCTGTATATTTACAAACACATGGTAATTACATGTTGTCATATTTAAAATAGCCGAATTCTTGGAAACAGACGATCTTATTATTTATTTTTTTAGTATATTTTTTCAGTATATCATTCTGTATACTTGTTCTATATAGAGAATGCAGTATCTAGATTGGGAATAATGTAAAGAATGTCGTAATTTAAAAAGCTATGATTACATAAAGGTTACTCGTTTAGAAAGGTTTCAACTCCTTCAAATTAATGAGTATTCGCAAAAAAAATACTGCAATCAAATATGTAACAATATTCAAGCTATTGCATATGAAAAACCGTATATTTTTGGTCCACTGTGTATACTATTGACATTAGGGACGTCTTGTTACCAAGCAAAATTAGGGATAATGCGTACTTTTTCGTGAAACAGTACATAGTAGAACCAAGTATAGTGTCACATAATTTCTTAAATACCAGTTAATAATGAAATATAAATATGCTTACCTGGAGCTAGCACTAGAGCTATAACAATGATGATTGAAGATGCCATTTTCAGTGCCAAGTGTCGTTACCAAGAACTTGATGAAAGGACTAAACAGATTGTGCCTTATATACGTATTTTATCATACAAAATTGTAACTTTATTGTTTCGGATCTGATAAGAGGGCGGTGAATGAAAGATAAAAATCTTTATAGTAGTCTGCGTTTTAAAGGCATGAATGGCGTCATAAAATTTTACTTGGTTTAAAATGTCAGTTAAACAAAATTTTATAGAAAAATTGTCGCATGTTACTTTTGTTTGCGAAACGAAACCATTACTTTAAGAAATATCTTAAATAAATTTATAATATAATAAATTTCTTTAATAAATGATATTTTACAACACATAAACAAATTAAGGAACTATATACATAAAGTAGGTATCTACCTCCATGCAACTTGGTTAAAAGGTGAACCTTTACTATTTTAAAATTAAAAAACAAACTTTTATTAAAATAATTATAACAAATTCAAACAAAACCCACAAAGGTAAAATTTAATGTCTAACCACACTCTCCAAGTCTAATTAACAAATCCTTGAAAAATAAAAGTGATACAGGGGCGAGTCACTTTTCTCTTCTACTCTGTATTACCTTAATGTTTAGAGAATATTTCATTTTAATGTCCAATGTTCAATGTATTTTAAAAATATACGTAAACAGTTTTTTGCAATGTCGAGTGTATCGTAAAAACACATCAATAAAACCGAAAAAAAAAATAGAATTTTTCGTCGATTTTTGTTCATTTTTGACAGTCAAGCCAGCTTGATATGTTCATCCCCCTAACCCCTAGCAACCCCAACTTTAAAATTTCAAATGGAATTACCCTACTTCTAACACATCATCACTGGTACCTACATCGTTTTTAGAAATCGGTTGAGTTAATGTCTAAAAATGAAAAGTTGACAAACCGACATTCGAGTACTAATTTCTACAGAATTGCCCACCAATAATAAGCTTTTTATTTACTATACAACCACATTACTTTTTTATGCGTATTTAAGAGACTATTGTCCTATCTATGCTTTCCAGACATACATCCATTTTTTAGACAAATTCAAACCTTATCTATTCTTGAATAACAAAAAAAGTCATTGCTGTTTTTTTGCTTGTGACTACCAAATTTAGTCTGAATCTGTTGTTGACAGTGTTTTCGAAATGGCTTTTTCTATCGCAGAAAGAGTAGAAATTGTTGCAATTTAGTATCGAAATCACGATTTCGCTAAAGCTACAGCACGAATTTTTTTTGCTAATCATCCAGAAGAAAATGTAAGCCATCAGTACGTTAAACAACTGATGGATAAGTTAGTTGCAACGAGTTCACTTCTAGACAAGAAACACTAAGTAAGTCACCCACTTCGAAATGAAGCAGTTGAAATGGCAGGTTTGAGTCACTTGCAGATAGACAATAATCAGTCGATCAAAGCGGTGTCTCAAGCTTCTGGCGTATCCAGTTCAAGTGTTCATCGAATTTTGAAAAATTCAAGTTTCATCCATTTAAGGTGATGCTCGTTCAAGAGTTACATGAAGATGATTTTGATCGTCGTACCCAATTTTTCGAATATTTTGGTGAGCGACTACTGATCCCAAATCTTCTTTACTATACGTGTTTTTCAGACGAATGTACATTTCTGTTGAATGGCGAAGTGAATAGACACAATTGTCGCTATTGGAGTGATACTTATCCTCATTTAATCAGGGAATTTCATACTCAGACTTCTCAAAAATTGTATGTTTAGGCCGCAATTTTGGTCAACCATCTCGTTGGACCGTCTTTTATTCAAGAAAATCTCAATGGGAACACCTACTTATTGGAAGACACGATTGATCCTATGATAACAGAAATTTTGGAGAGTGGCGACAATTTAATAGAACATGAATTAACTTTTCAACCAGATGGCGCACCCCCTCACTATGAGGTTGCTGTGCGGCAATTTTTGGAAGACCATTCCCCAGGGCATTGGATTGGTAGTAGAGGTCCAGTCGAATGACCACCAAGATCACCTGATCTATCACCTTTGGACTTTTTCTTGTGTGGCCATTTGAAATCGCGAAAATACGCCACGCAGCCTGAAACACCAGAGGTATTGCGTCAGAGAATTGTGGAAGAATGCCGATTAGTAACACCGGATGTCTTTAGTAATGTTCGAACAGAATTTGAAGACAGACTGTATTATTATTTGCAAGTTAACGGGGCGTCATTTTGAGCAATACATTAAACAAAGCTTGTTTTTGTTTTGTTTCAGTTTTTTTAATTTGCGACTGTTTTTTTTTGTAGATTGATCGACATACCAAAAAAATTAATGTGGTTGGATAATAGATAAAAAGCTTATTATTGGTGGGCATTTCTGTAAACATTAGTACGCGAATGTCGATTCGGAAAAACGATGGACCAGTGTATTCGCAATATCAATATCAATATATTCGTTAGAGAATGCTTTATCTAAATCTACAAAAACATATATTGTTTCTTTTAAGAAAAATAATTTTTGTTCATCATATATAATCTAAATATAAGAAATAATTCGAAATCACATATAAAATGTTAATGTGAAAAGGGGTATGACACTTATGGTGAAACACATGGGATCTAGGTAGATGTGAACATTTTTACAAAAAATATAATTATTACATTGTGGCACAATGTATATGCCTGAAATGTCCTTATATCATATACAATAATACATATAATGTATACAATATGATATTATTTATGATATTACCGCATTTGCATCAGACACAGACGTTACCAATTATTAGGGGTTCTATCACATAATAATTAAGATAAATATAAAGCTGCTTGTAATTAAAATTTAATAACGTATTTCCGTTTTTAAAGAGATTATTCAATTTTTATCTTTCATTGGTTTTATTTTCTGAAAATTAATAAATTAAACTTTTATATATCCTGTCAGTGACTAAATCCTGGTAGGTATATCGTTATATACTAGGATTAAATAAATGTCTGTAATGACTTACTAAATGATTCATCAACTCAGCCAAGATCGCAGAATCTAGAAACTTTAAATTTTACGTATACCTATTTCACTTTCCGATATAACCAACTTCTAAAAAATGCTTGAGCGCCAAGCAAGATAGACCGCGGTTAGTACTTGGATGGGTGACCATGCAGGGAAGACCGTTCGTACTTGCCCGTATCTTCTAGTGGCCTGTACGTCGGTGAATTCACAGAAGCTATGCAAATTTAGGCGAGATTTGCGTAGAAGACGTACCATCCCTTGGATAGGATGTAAAGCCGGAGATCCCTTATCTATGAAATGATAGGCAAGTAAAAGATC
This sequence comes from Pogonocherus hispidulus, assembly GCA_963924545.1. Classification (NCBI taxonomy): domain Eukaryota; kingdom Metazoa; phylum Arthropoda; class Insecta; order Coleoptera; family Cerambycidae; genus Pogonocherus; species Pogonocherus hispidulus. The sequence goes on from OZ004698.1 coordinate 32,910,866, forward strand.
TCTACCCTGCTATAAAAAGTGGGGGTTCGGCAAAATTTCGAGGTTGGGGGTTGCTCGTCTCTTGGCGTCGGTGATTGGCCTTAGTCGCGGAAATAGGCCGAAGTTAAATAAAAAAAACCGAAAAAGATGCTAAATACGAAATTTCAAGAATTTATTTTTGGAAATATTGCTACGGAAATATTAATATTTTTATATAATTTCTACGATAGGAATGTTTACAAAGGACATTTTTTTCTCAATAGGGGAAAATACTGTTCTATTTGACTTATTATTACATAGAAAAATATTCACAAATTTAGGCCAAAAAAACATAGAATACATAGCGATTTATAAAAAATTTAAAAAACAATTAACGTTTCCTTGTAACATTTTTCTCTAGTTTGAATAATGGCATTTGAACCTTGAGTAGTGTGTGGATATTAAACTTTGTAATCATTCTGTCAGATATCTCTAGGATAGGCTCTGACATCAATGCATATCTTGTCTTGGATTGTCCCCTTCATGGGAACTATCTGTCCAATCATTGTTATTCCTGATTCGATACGCTGTTACCCTTGCTTCGGTTTCTAATATCACTTGAATTGGTGATAGATTTAACAGGACTTATAACGAGCTCTTGGAGCCGAAGCCACGACTCAGAGTTATATCTACACTGGCTAACCGCTGAATCCTGTTCAGCTTTTATGTTACAGCGCTCTGAGTGGCATATGCCACCAACCAAAGCACCATATGTATGGTGCACCATACCAGAGTACCATAAACTATTCTACGTCTCACTATTGAAGTGAACATCCAATGTATCATCTTAGCAACTTTAGCCCCCAAGTTTTCAAGCGCAACATACCTACATACACAAAGTGTCCGTCTCGTCTTGTCAATAGTTTTTTCCATACGTGGATTACAGATAAGTTTCATATCCAGTGTTGCCTGTACCTATTTAGCCTCCTCAGAAAACTGGTTAGTCTACCCACCTAAGATGGGTAAATTTTTTTCTTCTAGTGAACGGGACCGCAAAGTCCGGATTAACAGGCAGTGTTTCCTCACTATACCAACCATATAATAATACCAGCGGTCTTATGAGTTCCGATACTGTGCTATTACTATTTCCAACCAGAAGAACAACTTAATCATTCGCGTAGCCTTGTGTATAAAACCCCGCTCTATTAAAAAAGTCCAGGCCATTGTCCATTACTAGCCCCCAGAGGGGAGGTTACAACACTCCTGCCTGAGCGCAACCTCGGCTTACTTTAACTGTGTTATGTCCCCAACGAGCAAGGCTCTTACGGTTCGGTTTCTTAACACGGTATTTGTCCACGGCATAATGTTTTATTCAGTCTCCTGCTGGGAAGCGTTCGATTTATTGTTGCGAATGAGGTATTGTCAAAATTCCCTTCGATGTATAAATATTAATTATGGAAGTTCAAATACATGAATTCAGAAGTATTCAATTCTTAAGACTTCAAATTCAAGAGAAATGTATTTGGATACAACGACCATTAACCAAATATGGTTGCTGAGTTCTCACTCCTCGACTCCCAAATTGATTCTGTCCTTGGAGTTCTTGAGCTCGTTACATTCATAAGTATTAATATTACGAATTTATGTTATATTATATGTTTATAAGTTTGAAGTATCATTGGAATGAAACTGAATTGGACCAGTATATTTTTGATTTCGGTTAATACTTGTTGTCTTTGTAATTTAAATTGTATTTTACAAACACGCCAGTAGGTACAGACATAAATTGATCCCCACGCCAATTTTTTAACAATTCAAAATTTCAAACATCATACATCATTGTCATGAAACATCATTGTAGGTTAAATAATACAAAAAACATCAAACAGAAACTGGATCAAATGGCATCGTATTTACTACCTTCTGACGTGAAACCGAAGTAAAGAACCTGCAAAGATAGCTCTGAGCTCATTGATTTTGAAATGTTATCAGGCAAGTTAGGTTGCGGTCCTTTGAATGTGGTTTCACAGTCATGTTGAATAAATTATCGGCTACATGTTTAACGTACTCTCGAAACAAAACATGATTGATTTAGGAACTGAAACAATAAATAATGTATTGGAAGGAGATGCCGAAAACAACTACTTCACGGGCAATATGCCCCGACTGGCGTTGCATTACATCAACATCTCCATGGATGTCGCCACATCCTTCATCAAGACCAAATACCAGACAATGACCAGTTTCGATCCAGATAACAAGATCGAAACCGGTCATTGTCTGGTATTTGGTCTTGATGAAGGCGCCACTACAAACAATAAATAATGTAGTTTTTATTCTTCAGCGAGTAGTAATTTCGATGCCACTTAATTCGCATGAAGTTTAATGTCTCTATCATTTTTTATTTGAAGGAGATGCCGAAAACAACTACGCCACGGGAAATGTGCCCGCCCCGACTGGCGCTGCATTACATCAAATAAAAAAGTAAGATTGTCTTCCTCAAAGACAATAGAGATCACTGCTGTAATGGTACCTGCGGAAAAGCAGGTCGCTATCTGTCTGTCAATTTGACAATAATTGTCAAACGGATAGTAGCAAAGACCCAAAGAGGGCACTACAGTGTACTTCTCACCACTACTAACTGTCTCTATAATTATTAGATAGACATTAAAATTAACGCGGAAGTGAAGATAATAATTTCTTTTCTAGGCCTGCCAGTAATGTGTAAATTGTTATCTGTAACTATTTACTTATGAGGTGTTTCTATTATTCTGCTGAACAAATGTCAGGAATAAAATCTCGATACAATTATATTTTACGCCTTTATTATTACATATTTTGCAAATTTCATTAAACATGAACCATTATGAATTATTCTGGTAAAACTACTTCTGGCCATGGCATTGGTACCACGACGTCATCAGAAAGCGGTAATACTTCAACTTCTGGCCATGGGACTGGTTCGACCTCGATGTCATCTGTAAGTGGTAATACTTCTACTTCTGGCCATGGAATTGGTTCGTACTCGATGTCATCTGTAAGCGGTAATACCTCAACTTCTGGCCATGGAACTGGTTCGACTACGATATCATCTGTAAGTGGTAGTATCTCAATTTCTGGCATTGGATGAGGTTCATATTCTTCAGAGGCACTTATTTTTTGTAGTCCTGTATGGAAAATATTAATAAGAAAGTTTTAGTTTATTAGTAAAAGTAATTTAGTAAGTATGATTGGAATTGGGTATATCTACTAACTAATCTAATTTTCTATATATTTTAAATTCTTTGCAATAATTGCAGTTATGTTTCGTAGATAGAAAATAGCGATGTACAGGGAACCAAACCAAAATTAAATACTCACTAAATAATTTAACGATTAATAGTGAATTTTTTTATGATATAAACTGAAAAACAGCTCACTTTAACTGTGTCGATCTGAATTGTGTTTCTTAATAGTTTTTAGAAAAAATCTCGTATGTATTCTTTATTCTATATTATTATCTCTCTGATAACTGGGGTATAGACACTTAGATATAGAATTAATAGAAAACTATTTAAAAGTTTTCAATTTGGAAATAGCACAAAAATCAAAAAGCTCGTTAAGGAAAACATTAATAGGATACATTTTACAAGAAGCATTCCTACTTACCTGGAGCTAGTACTAGGACAACTAGTAACAAATGTGTAAAGGCCATTTTGTGTGCTATTATCGACCTACCAGAAACTTGATTATGTTATAAATGTGCGATGAGACTTCTTTTATACACAAATTTCATGAGGCATCGGTTATTTTAGGTTTATAATTATTGCTGATCTTGCAGGATTAAAAAAGATGAATTCACGCTTATTTACTGATTTAGTAATCTTCTAAGCCAAATTCCCTAATTAAAGGCTATAAAAGTTAAGCTTAATTGTTTTTATATTATTCAGTAGGCAGCCAAAGTCAAGAAGTTTTGATAATTATAAATAAATTTAGTTCTAACTATAAAATTACACAATTGTGCAGCCTGAAAGGACGGCCGTTCATTTTCATTTTAGGATAATAGGAAAAAAACTTATACTAACCTGTCTGGTGAGGAATGATTTATAACATGCATTTTATATTACTTATTATTTATGTATTTATTTAATATTTATATAAAATAGTGATATAAATATTGCCGTATACATACCGGAAATGAATACTTATTCAAAGAAATAAAAAGAAGTACCCATATCTATGATTCATTATAATTTCTTTTAGGATTACACTACCACTCATGAACCAATTGTGGTAGTTCATCTATACTATATTACCAAAAAAATGACTTAAAGTGGCGTGAAGTTAAAACTTCTAAAATTATGCATGACAAACTTCGATATGCGATTAGCTTGCGGTGTGCAGAATAAAATGTAGCCTAGACATTGAAAACGTTTTTAAAAAAAAGTTTGGGTTGATATTTGTACCCGTTTTCTAATTATCAAATTTTTAAAAAGCGCTCGCGTTTATCAGAGTGAAGTATTACGGCGGCTCAAGCTTATAACGCAAATACTGGTGCCTCTATAGATAATAATAATAATAATAATAATAATAAATAATAATAAAGTTTATTTTCCCAAGTAAGTACAAGTTTAATAGGACTGGTCAATATCTTACAAACTAGATGGACAACTATAGTCAATATTTACATTTTAGGCAAAGTATTCATCAACCTTATATAAACATTTTTCTACAAGAAACATCTTTAAACGTTTTTTAAAAACAGTTATGGAATCACAGTATTTTATATGACTAGGTAATACATTATACATTTTCAATCCCAAGCAGCCAGGCGAGTTATAGGAAATATTAAGTCGACTAAATGGTATATGCAACTGATTTGCTTGTCTGGTATTAGCAGAATGAATTTCACTTCTGCTAACAAATTTATTTCTATTCATGTATACATATAGGCACATCTCGAATACGACCAGTGAGGGCAGTGTCAGAATACTATATTTTTTGAAAGCATCCCTGCATGATTCTCTAGGGGGCATCCCCAACAAACATCTTATTATTCTTTTTTGAGCAATAAAAACGTCATCAGAATGGGAGGAAAGCCCCCAGAAACCAATCCCATAGCGCAATCGTGAATCTACTTGCGCGTATATAGTTTTATTAACTGATCAATATTCAGTATGGTTTTCAAATTTGTTATCTGATATGATATTGAATTGAGTTTAGAGATTATGTTGTTACATTGTTCCTGCCAATTTAGACATGCATCAATTGTTAATCCCAAAAATTTAACACTACTCTCACTAGTAACAATTGTATTATCATTAATATTCATACCAATACTAGCGCATGCTTTCTGTCTATTGTGAAAGCGGATCGCGTTGGTTTTGTCAGTGTTCAGAAATAAAGAGTTTTGGCCAAACCACTCATTCATATCAGATAACACCTGATTACATTTCTTAGTTAAACATTCATCCGACTTTGCAGTGACAATTACTGATGTATCGTCAGCATAGAAGGTATATTCGGCCGGACCAGATAGATTATCGAGATCATTGATATAAAGAACAAAAAATACAGGCCCTAAAACTGAGCCCTGTGGTACTCCCAAGTTAACATTTTTTATCTTTGATGAAATATGGTCAATTGATACATACTGTTTTCTGTTCCTGAGAAAACTGGTTATCCAGTTTAATGGCGTACCTCGAATTCCGTATCTATTTAATTTTTCACAGATGTGCACAGCACATTAGTCGATATTATTGTAATGATTGAATGACGATTATTTTTGTGAATTTGGATGTTTTTTGAGAAAATTGCCTTTTTAAGTGCATTCTGTTATTGTTACTGACTTCTGTGTTCGTTAGTAATGGAGTAATGTTAATGGAGTAGCATCTCCTTTGATAGGACGATCGGCGTGGTTATAATTATGTTTCATATTTGGTGATATAATTATCATTTCCAATATATCCGATGGTTGCAAGGATTGCGAAATCTGTGAAGTTTTTTAGTTTGATATAAAACTCTGTATTAGAGTGAAAATACAAATGATATGATCACTTATATTGCACTGATGAGATCATAAAAAGGTCGAAACCGGTCTGCAATTAGTGACATCCTACGATGTTTGGTCTGAGTACCTCGTAGTTTTCGTTGCAATTTGAATCCTTGTAATTATTTTGATTCTAACTGTGTTAGACAAAATACGGCAAATTTTGCTTTGTAATTCAGCGCTCGGCGTGACATATAGCCAGGAGAATAGCTGTTTTAGCTTGATTTGTTTTAGTCCTTATTTAAATAAGGCGGCAGATAGGGGGCCTAAGATGTCCTTACTATTCGTAGTTATTTGCTATCTACAAATGATATTGTAATATACTATATACCTACCAATCATACCACTTCATACCAATGCGATGGTTTGAACTCATGCCCTTCTTGGATAATATTTTATCAGTTTTACATATTATTTAAAATTGATAAAATATTATCTATGAAGGGCATACGTTCATACCCTCGTATTGGTATGAAGGCGAAGAAGCAGATTTATATTACGATGAAATGAAGTTTATATTTCCTTTGATCACTATATTTTGATAAGTTCATTAAAAAAGTGTGACACAGATTCAAGATTGATGACCTCTTTCCCTCCTAATTTTTTAGATTAAATTTTCAAATTTGGCATGGCTGTAGTACCTATTAAAGGTAACTTTTTACATAAAATTACTTTGCCACTTCCGGTTTTGTCGGATGTAATACCAACCTCGATTTTTTTATGGAATACCCTTTATATTATTATATTTTTGTAATCTACGTCATTTTCTGTGTCCAACGATATAACATAAGTGACATTTCAGCTATCAAATTACTTTTTGGACTTTATTTTACTTTTAAATTTAGAGTGCCTTGACCATTTCCGATTAATTCTAATGGACCATAACCTTAAAAAAAAAGAGTTGGCGTCAAAAACATTCAATTTCTATACTTACAGAGCGTTAAAATTCTTCAACGAGGCTATAGCGTTGAAACTAGGTTTTTTAAATAGTACCATAATATTACTAATGTACCATTAGACAGTAAAATTAATAAACAATGTATCCATATGCTTATCTGTGGGACCAACAGAACTGAAATTACAGTTGAGGGAAGGCGCACTAAATTCAAAAGTAGAATAGAGTACAAAAAGTAATTTGACAGCTGAAATGTCACTTATGTTAAATCGCTGGATTCAGAAAGTGACGTAGATTCCAAAAATATAACAATATTAAGGGTCTTCCAGCATATCAAAATCGAGAGTTGGTATTACTTTAGGTGAAACCGGAAGTGAAAAAAATTTTATTTTTATGTCAAAAAGTGACCTTTAATAAGTACATCCTCCATACTAAATTTGAAAATTGTATCTAAAAAATAAGGGGGGAAAGAGGAATATACCATGAATCTGTGTCGCACTGTATATCTACAGAATGTGCGGCTTTCGGCAGACGTCGTGTCTCAGTCTGCCGAAAGCCGCACATTCTGTCAAGAAGTTGGAAGGGGTTTCGTCGCCCTCCCCGCACTTTGAGGAGATAAGGTCTCCCTCAACACCCATCAATGATAGATGTCTTCTAAGCCTGCAGTGACCCGTTAAAACTCCCACCAACTGGTTTAGAGCCTTCCGACTACGACTTAACAGCCAGGCTGTCTTGGTCTTGCTTGGCTCCACTATAAAGTTGCGAGCTTGTCTACAGCTCCCACTCCTTCTCCAGTGCTTACTTAGTGTCTCATGAGCCCAATCGTTGAGAGCCATGTTGACCTGCCTTCGTGTAATGCCTAAAATCGGTTCTGGCCCCTGGCTAGGTTCCTGAAATTCGAGTCGGGCCAGTTCATCGACACTTTCGTACCCTGGGATTCCGGTATGACCTGGTACCCATACCAATTTGACCTCTTTTCCTCTGGTCAGCTCGTCCAGGGTATCTCCGCACTTTTGGACAAGAGCGGATCTTGTCCTTGGAGATGGTGAAGCTTTTTTTAGGGCCGCCTCACTGTCGTAGCAGATATAAATATTTTGCTCCGTACAGTTCTTTACTTCTTCCTTGTTTGCTGCCATTAGGATAGCAAAGATTTCTGCCTGGAAGACTGTGGCATACTAACCCAATGCAAAACTTTGCTGCACCCCCTGTCCTCCACATAAATTCCTGCCCCTGAGAAGCTGCCCGCCACGCAAGAGCGTGGCTAAAAATGAATTGCACAATTTCATATTGGTCAGTAGGTAAAGAATATAGAATAAATAACTCTACAACATTTTTATGATTTTCATAAAACCATATTTAAAGTAGATACTTATTTACTCACTACTAAAGTGGGGGGACCCACAGTTAGTAGTTGCTTATGACATATTTAAATAATGAAGTTATTGTTTTGCATACCTAGGTTATAGGTAACAAGGAAAAGTGAGATTCCATAATATTTAGTTAATAATTCCATTAATACATTTCTCAGTTTATTTTTTTAGCTGAATACGCTGAATAGAGGCAGGTACATAATATGTGTTCTGCCGTTTCATTATCTTCTAAGCAAAAGCGGCATTCAGCATCTTCTGCTAGGCCGAATTTGTATAGATTATATTTTAAATGGCAGTGCCCAGTATATAGGCCAATTAAAGTTCGTAGGTGCAACCTGTTTAACTAAAAGTTTTTTAGTTCTTGTGTTCGAATGATTTATTATGAATGCCTTCGAACGAACTAATCTTGATAGTTCTTGCCAGTACTGGAGGATTTTGCCCCTCAGGCCAGGTCAAGAGAGTTGTTTTGGCAGTACTCGAGGATATTCCAAGTATCGGTTCTGTCTGATTCGACGAATTCAGAAACAGCACCCTCTCTGGCTAGCGAGTTGGCACGCTCAATAGAACTAAATAAAATCTTTTTATTTATGATCCAATAGATTTCTGATAAGAACACACATGTTTTCGGAAAGAAAACAGAGTATCTTCTGGGCGAAAATAACACACATAATTTAAAATACTATACTTCTGTCTCATGAAGAGATTTTTCATTTTAATGATACAGTTTTTTAAAATCGCTAGTTACATTTTACTATATGCCATCAACTATAGTGTCGTATCAAACAGTTTTTAAAATGAAAGATATCTTGTTATAATTTGTTCCATTTCCAAAATATCTGAGAAAAGGTAACCGTTTTGTGACTCCATAATTTTTAGGACTATCCCTTTTACTTTTCTTGTCATTTTAATTGTATTTTTAAAGTTGCAGTTACCAAGTAAACAGAATACCTAAAATGTGCCCTTCTCGGATGATATATCAATTAGCTAGTTAACTATGGAACTACAGAATGGCACGTATTAAATAAAGCAACTTTCAAAACAACATATAAAAACTGAACAATTACAATTAAAAACACAATATATACGAACACTAACACTAACACGAACACTAATTTAGGTGCTCAGTAATCAATAATAAAACAAGTAAAACTAAGTTAAAGCTTTAAAAACAAAAAAGTAACCTTGTTTCACATGCACTCGTAGGTACTTAATTGAACTTTTTGAAGCGATCATTATTTTCATAAATGTGATGGGTAGTTTTGTCGTACCTAGTTAGGTATTCTCAAAATTAGAGATATAAAAATGTAAGCCTGGCACTGAAGAAGGTAGCTTGTAGGTTCATGCTACTTCGTTATATTTTTTCAACCTTGAAGAGGGTTGGAACCTTTGTTGTGAAGATATAACTGACGTAGTTTTCCACATAACACCAAAACATTATACTGCACTCGACGCGTGTATTGCCAACTTGGTTGGCGAAACGCACGTCGAGTGCAGTATAGTGTTTTGGTGTTATGTGGAATACTAGGTCAGTTATATTTTTTCAAGTTTTAGTTACTTATTGAAAACTTATGTAGTGCGGTAATTTTGAGACGATACTGTTGTTTGATTTTATGAGATATATCACTGTAGATACCCAATCCACTTTCAAAGCCTAATCTGATATGGGATTACTATTACATTTCGAGATAAAAGCTACTGCATATTTGCCGTTCTACCAAGTGAAATAAGATGAAGGTGATGTTAACTTTTGTTGGTTCACTAAAAAGGTTCCCAACTGAATTGAAACAAAGGTTCACCTAAAGACACCCAATTATCGTTCAGCTTCGATTCATGAGAACCCCGTTCTGATAATTGTTTGGACAAAAATTTACATTTATTGAAAAACATACTTTTTCAGTTCGTACATATTTCTAGGAAATACCTAGATAATGTTTTAAAAGTAAATAAAACTCTTTGCGCAACCAATTTTTGCAACTCCTATCTTACTCATCACATGTAAACCTTATCTATCCTAAATCTTTTATATCCGTTGCTTTATCTTATCTTATTCTCATTTTTTTATTTAAAAAATATAAATAACAATAAACCAAAGTTCAGGCTTTACCAGAAAGCCGAGCGGTGAGTCTAACCGTTTTTTTACTCAGGCTTTACCAGATGGTAGGATCAATCGGAGGTAGGTGCTCGTAAACAAATAAATAATGAAAACGCGCTTGGAAATGTTTAGTAAGAGACATTTACTCTATTGAAAAAGGCCTAACAAGCCGAAATACTAGTATATAGAGTGTTTTCTATATATTTCTTGGAACATCTAAATGAGATCAATGTTTTTTTCAAAACAATTATCTGAACCTTTATTTTGCATACCTATAATCTGGCTTTCTATTTTTTATTATTTTACAGAGGGTGGAATTCTAAAAGAAATTACGATAAATCCTACAGTTACACCACAAATAAGTTATAACTAGAAATAGAAGCAAATCGCTGTCGAAATTTTCGTTCCTATTTCTAGCCCTACCTAAAAGCATCTAGAATAATATTATTTTTAAGAAAATGCATTAAAGAAGATTAAAGAAATTTGAGATAATCCCTTGTGTATGAAATAATAAGTTTAAAGACAGAAAGCTGAAATTTTGTATCTGAAATGATGATTTAAGTGCTGAGTAGAATTCATTTTTTAGTAAATATTTTTATTAATTTTATCAATGGGACTCTCCGCTACGGTTCGGAGCTCCGGCCGCCCTTCGAAAAGGTGTAACGGTGGCGTCAAAAACTATATTGTTGCCTTAATTGTTGCAGCAGATTAATATGGTATATATTTACTTTTGTAAGGTAAAATGATGAATTTTACAGACTGCCAAAATGAACCAATTTACTCCAAACTTTACCTGCGGAAAGAATAAAAACGACAAAGAAACAGAATAACTAAACACTAATAGGTACTAATAAATAATAATAATAATAATAATAATAATAATAATAATAATAATAATAATAATAATAATATTTATTTATAAATTTTCCAAAATTCAACGCAAAAGATACAGCTTTTAACTTATAAATAAATGTACTCAATAAGTGCTAAAGGCACTTGTTTCGAGAAAACAGGTAATTACAGAGAAGAACATAATAATAATGACAAAATTAAAACGAATAAAAATCTACAAAACAGAATAGATAGATTATTCAACAAGATCAGTAAAATCTACAGAAGCTTTTTAGTAATCAGTGTTTAGAACTGTATATTGTCTATAGAACAGAGAATTGCAATTGAGTTATTTTTTTTATTCTTTTTAATTGGAATTAAAAAGTAAAATAAAAAAGTTGCATTCAGCTCGTTATTGTTTGACGTTGAGACAACTATGTACACTGTACGTGTTAACCTGAAAAATTAATTTTTACCGATATTCTAACTGGAAAAGCATTTCGCTTCAGTATTTTGGTAATCAGAAGTGTTTGGCAGTCAGTACTATTGACTCCGTTAGCAATGTTTCTCATAGGAAAATAATAACGTCTCTGAAGTTTAATTAATTTGACAGTTTTCGTAGGAGGTGCTTGTCGTTAGTGCAATCTCACATCGGCAGAAGACGAAATACATGTAGAAGGAGTGGTCGTACGGTCTCGAAAAAAAAATCTCACAGGATTAGAGAAATGACGGAAGTTTCGTATGAAGCGGTTCTCGAAACCGTAAAAATTAGAAAAAGGGTCGAGAGGGGTCCCGTGAAAGTCGGGATTTCGGCAGGCGTGATGGGGTCATTAAGCGCGAGAACAAACGCCGAGAGGTTTTTTGAACCATGTTTGCCTAAGGGGCATAGTGTATGTTTGTAGTGGCGAGATACAGTGAAATACACCGTAGTGTATTTCACTGTATCTCGCCACTACAAACATACACTATGCTTCTTAGGCAACCAATGTCGTCAAATCATTCATCGATTCCGATACCTATGGCAATCTGATGAGATCATAACAAGATCGAAACCGGTCATTGTCTGGTATCTGGTCTTGATGAAGGATGTGGCGACATCCATGGAGATGTTGATGTAATGCAACGCCAGTCGAGGCATATTGCCCATGGAGTAGTTGTTTTCGGCATCTTCCAATAATTAAGTAGGATTGTCTTCCTCAAAGACAATAGAGGTCGCTGTAATGGCATCTGCAGAAAAGCAGATCGTTATCTGTCTTTCAATTAGACAATAATTGTCAGACAGGTAGTAGCAAAGACCGAAAGAGGGCACTGCGGTGTATTTCACTGTATCTCGCCACTACAAATAAGCCATATTTAATTATTTACTAAAAATGTTTGAATTTCCATATTTGTGTTTATTTACAGAAATATGTTTTTGTTTCATTGAATTGAAATACCCCATATTTTTAGGTCACTATTACAGTAGTAGCCTTGCTTGCTTGAGTAAAATATAAATAAGCTATAATATAATTATTTTGAAAATATATAAAAATACCTAACCATTAAAATAATCAAATTAAATTGGTCAAATTGCTAATAAGTTATTATTATATTAAATATTAATATTTTTATAATTTCTCGATTCATAGAAGAAAGTATTGCGACTTAAATAAATAAACCCCTACATATATAAAATGAAACAGCAGAAACAGCAAGAAGATTAATTATTTATTACCTATAAATAATTAGTTTAATTGGCCATAAAATGAATTAACTTTAGGGTGTCTGCGATTTACCTGTAATAAAATTCGTTTATCGAGTTGTATATGGCTTAATGAAATATTATTCCATTCATTTAACGGACATACTATTGCCCTTTATGATTGAGAAAGGATTAGTAATAAATAATATACTTTTTGTGTCACAATTTAAATTTTTAAATTTAAATTACTAGTAAATTTAGTCATATATGAATGAATGTCTTCTACGTTTAAGAAATATATATTATTTTCAACTCTGTGGACAACATAGCATCCACGAGATTTGGAGATTGTTTTGCAGCCTTTAAGTTGCCATAAATCTGTCCACTTAAATCGGGACAGTCGTCCGATCGGACGATTGTTCAAGGCTTATTCACCATTTTGTCAAAAACTTGCGTTTTTTAGTTAAATGAAAATTCCTAGTTAGGTAAAAAATAATAAATAAAAATTTCCAATAATTAACAACGTAAACTTTTATTCTACTAATTAACTATATAATATAGTAATTATAAGGTATTGCACCAAAAAATTAAAAAATAGTTGCATAACATAATTATTTATGTTTATTTAAGAACACTTTTTAGTTTTAAAATCATATTTTTCAGATTTATTGACATTTATTGATTCAGATTGCCGATATTTATTTATGTACCTACTGATCTATAATAGCTTTGTCGATTTGCAAAACAGATTTGTTTAAGACAGTGGAATGAATTATTTATTGAAAAGCAACCAATTTGTTCGTGTATTGCAATAAAAAATTGGCTATCGGAATTTTTAATGGTTTTATCGGGACAGCAGCATGACTGTCCCGATATATCGGGACGGTTGGCAACCGTATGCATGCTTCATAACCCACTAAAAACTGAAAACTAAAATTAGTATTATTTTTATATGTATCTATATAAAATAATTTGAGAGGTATTACTGATCGTATTGTTATGTTACTTCACAGAAGCTAGCGTCACCACAAGCGAATTTTAGGATGGGACTTAATGGAGAATTAACGGCTATTTTCAAGCTATTTCAGTAGTCTATTATAAATTTTTCCTCTCGCCTCCTAATGGGTTAGTTTGTGGTAACGCTAGCCTCAGCCTGAAGTTAGCTTTACCACACTTTTAAAAAATGGTTGGCGAAAACTATTCGCATAGTTTTACGCATCAAATTTAATAGCTATTTAAAGGTTTTAGAACGTACCTTATTACAAGTGAATCGAGCCACCCAACACAAAGGTAAAAAACCCTCATAGGTTATAATTTATGGGTCTTTACAAAAAATTCTAATTTTGGGATGGGACTTTATGGAGAATTGACAGCTATTTTGGTACCCTATTATTAATTTTTCCGCTTACCTCGCAACGGGTAAGTTTGTGGTGACCGTAGGTTCCGCCTGAGGTTAGCTCAATCACACTTCTAATAATCGTTCACGTTACTGATTCACATACTTTTAAGAATCAGATTTGACAGCTATTTAAAGGCTCTATGAGGTGCCTCAATACAACTGCTTACCAATTACCTACATTACATATTACCATAACACTCATTTTTAACGGATTTTTCAGTTTTGCCGTTGCAGTTTTACTACTTGTAAACTAGTGATGTTAAAGTATAAGAATTTCTACACAAACTCACCAGTAAATTGGTCGTAGATTTCAATATTTACTGATTTGTTTCCATTTAAAATAATCCAATTCCCTCGTAATTTTAATCTAAAAATTGGTGTTTAAATACTGAACTTCCTGTGCATTATCTGGAGGAAACTGATGAAGCCAGTAAGTAAACTGATTTTTGCATTTGTTTATTTGCTACATCTGGTACCTACTTTGTAAATATTACCTAGTCAATTAATTATAATATATTCAAAATGAATCGCAAAATTATATAAATATTCCGAAAATTATTTATTTTAGGTATAAGGTATCGTACATAAAGCTTAACCAAACCATATAGATTATAAAAAAATATAGAATACCAATATCCATTACATGATACAACAAAAATGGCCACTCTATGCAGAACACGAGAAAACGTAACTTTAGGGAATTTTCTGGGAATTTTTACACCAGACCATGGAATACAACACTGTAAGTATTGGTAGTGTTTAATCCCAATTAAAAGTTGGGAACCTTTGACGTTTGTCAGCTGTCAGCGTGTGTTAATTGTTTGTGTATTTGTTGTTCTTACCGATTTTTTGATACATATTATCTTACTTTATATTTTATTATGTTCCCTGAACAACTGTTTTGTTTTAGTTTATAGTGAGATAAATGGCCTTTGGGTAATAAACGAGTTTGTGCAAATTTCGGCTTTAAGAGTTAATTTTGTCCAAAATTTTGGTAATGATTATTCTACTATTAATAATAATGTAATGTAACCGGCCATTTGGTATTTATTTAGCATGTTACTAGCTAAAAATTGCGAATGGGTGAATATTGTGACAAAAATTCCAAGTGGTTGCAAATAATCTAGGTCACATGTAAAATTATTTAATTTTTTAATCTCCCACCCGGCGACTAATGCGAAGCTAGATGCTAGTGTGACCAGAGCTACCGATACAGAAAACCAAAGTTGCTAGAGTTACGTTTTTTCATAGGATGGTGTCAGTCTCGATAAAAACATTCTATATTTTTTATAATTTGTATGAACCAAACATGACAACGAGTTAAATCAAACATTAAAAAAACAAGATCCATTTAAGGTAATTAAATATATACCTAAAACTTCCGGCAGAACCGGAAGTTGCCTAAATTTTATTTAAAAAGAACGTACGTGGATCTAGTTTTCTATACAGAGTAAATTCTTTTTTGTGTACTTTTCTTCTGTAGAGGTTCTCAACATACGAAAACATTTATTAGCAAAAGTTATTTTATCATATTTCTCCATTTTCTAAAAATATTGACGCTTCCACAAGGTGCTCAGATAATTGTGTGCAGCGATTAATTTTCTCAATTAAAATTAAAGCATAGACTTTCTAGTTGAAAATTTGTAGATACCATACCCTATCTCTAAACTCAGCCGATTTGGAGATATTTGACATTTAAAAAAAATAGGTGGAATGGTTTGTTTAAAACTTTTTTCACGTAGCTGATCCGAATTTTATTCTAGACACTTGAGACATTTTGACAAATTCTAACTTTGAATTTTTTTTATTCGGATGAATCACCCTGTATTTTTTCAGCTCAATGTATGCAAAAAATTCTTTATTCTTATATAGGTATCAGCTTCGAGTACTATATTTGCATTTAGACTATGTCAGTATAAGATCAGAGGAAGAACGTTACGCAGTAACGCTGCACATTCTTATGTAGGTATGTATATACTTATTATGTATAGTCTACGGGTAGGCTGAATTCGAATGTGACACAAAGTCATTTAAATAGGAAGTGGGCTAAAGTTGCGACTTTATTAGAGCATTAATCTTAAAAAAACCTATATCTTAAGGAGCCGGATAGAAGTTTTCAAAATTGTTGTAAAAACTAAAATTTTGACTTTAGTCAGTTTAGTCAAGTTTTGAGTTTTTTTATTTACATTTGTCATTCAGCAAGTAATTTCAAAATTGACTATTGAGAAAAGTGTTTGAAAAATTAAGAAAAACGTTGGCATTAATTTTGTTCAAAATTGCGAGTAGTGTATTCTTGAGAAATATTCAAACTGTTATTTATGTAATTATAAAATGTTCAACTAATGAAGCATAGTGCATACATCCTGCAAGTAGTATAGAACTCAAGCGAGAACGCAACCAAAATTAAAAATATAAAAATTCCTATAAAAATATGCAAATCCATAAATTACCTATAACGTATCAGGGGGTTTATCCCTCTGGGTGGAGTGGTCCGATTCAGTTGTCTATAGCCTTTATATATAACCTTTAAATGTCCGTTAAATCTGATACATAAAAGTATGGAAATAGCTTACCCACAGCCTTCTCTAGTACTAGCCATGAAATGAAATTGGCAACACCGCTCCACGCCGATGTTCTAGTCCGATTGCCGACCCACAGCCTCTTTAGCAGAGAAGGCTGTGGCCGATCGTATTTGACGTGCATTCCCAATTTTGTTTGTAATAAGCTACTTTTGACATAGTTATTTAAGAGAACGTTTGCAAATATTGAACAAATTATTCCTAAAATATAATTTACATTATTTCCACAGACACAGGTGTCTAAGAAGTCTAAGTAAAAGTTATCCGAAGCTATACTTTCTAAAGTTAAACTTGCAGCAAATCTTTTTGGTTTTCAGTTTTAAGGAAGTCAATTTCTAAAGAGTCGTAAGTAAAAAAGTCTAAAGGTAAAATAAAAAAAGTCTGTAACATATTGTATGTAGTAGGAGACTGAATATAAATCATAAATGCCATTATTATCGTGGAGGCAGAGTATTTCCTTTTTAACTTTGTCATTTGGTTAATTTGATCTACGATAATGTTTAATTGTTTAGAATATAAAAAAGTCTCGTTATCGCAAAAATCTAAAGCTTGTTTTAAATACAGCAACGCCTGTTGCAATGCATTTTGAGTATTGCTTGTTTCTGAGTTACTTGAATAATAGGTATATTTAAATCTATCTAATAAATTTTGAAGTTGAGACCATCTCTTAATTTTCATATCAAAATCTAAAATCCACTTTAAGTCATTAAAATACAGTTCACTGCGATTTACAAATATTTTAACTGTTAGGTCGTTATTTATTGATATCTGATTTTCAATTTTAACTATTTCACCATGGAAATTTATTGTATAAAAAATTATTTTAGATGTCTTTTTTATTCCAACTTTCACCAAGATTAACTTATTCCGAAAAATTATTTATAAAATCATTGTAATTTGCAATAAGATCTGACTTTTCAAAATTTTGTATTAACATTTCATGTTGCTGAACTTGCTGTTGGCGCCTACATTCAGGATCTTTTCGCACAATCGACTTTTCCTTTGACATATATTTAGGCAAATTTGGGAAAATAGATGGGATAGCATCCGCTTTTAATTTTGCTTTACAAGCAATCATTGTTAATGTACCGTGGTAAAAGATGTCTGTCAAGTTTAACGACATCATTAGGATCAAAATGTAACCCACAAACAACGGAATATTTTGTAGGTGACCATTCTTTCCTAGGGATACGTTTGAGCCATTTTTGTTTAAATGTGTCGTCCTTAGGGAATCCAAAAACACTTTTTACCCCTTCATTTTTTACAGAGGAATCGTAATTAGATTTACACCCTGGTACACAGCACCGTGCCGGCATTTTCACTATTCAAGGTTAATTTCACTTCACCTCCAACTAATAAATAGAACATGTAAAAACTCGGGAAAATGATATTACATATCAAATTGGTAATACACGGCACTATCTACATTGATTATACTTTAATATACAACGGTCTGAAATAATTATCTCTTATAATTAAACGCTATTTAAAACAAATATATAGGATGATTTAATACCACAAGTACAGACGCACCATTTACCAAAACTGTATCGCTCGGTCTGAAATTAGGACGGGATGCAGTGTTGCAATTTTCTCAGTTCATGGCTAGTACTAGAGAAGGCTGTGGCTTACCCTAACTATTTTACAACTATGGTGTAGCTAACTTCAGACCGAAGCTAGGGCTCCCCCATTAGGAGTTAAGCGAAAAAATTAATAATAGCGTACCAAAACAACCTAAAAATAGCCCTTAATTCTCCATGAACTCCCAGGCACTCTAGAAGCTTTAAATAGCTATTAGATCCGATACATAAAAACATGTGAATAATTTAGGCGAAACATGTACAAGTAGTGTTGGTGGAGTTAACTTCAGGCGGAAACTAGCGCCACTACAAACTAGCCCATTAGGAGACGAGCAGAAAAATTAATAATAGGGTACCAAAATCGCCTTAAAATAGCCGTTAATTATCCATGAAGTCCCATCTCAAAATTCGAATTTTTGGTAAAGACTTATAAATTGTAACCTATGAGGGCGTCTCCCAATCCATGGGTGGGGTGGTCCGATTCAGTTATAATAAGGCACGTTCTAGAGCCTTCAAATAGCCGTTAAATTTGATGCATACAAATATGCGAAAGTAAGTTCCATCCCAAAATTCGCTTGAGGTGGCGCTAGTTTCCGCGACTTTGTTAATTTTAAGAATGTATTTTAATTCATTCTTAACTTCTTTATTTTTGATATTACGGTTTCTATAGATAGGTTAGAAAACAGTTTTACTTTGTTCATCAATTTTTATGGAAAAATCGGAACTGCTCATTGTGCTTCATTTCCCCTAACTTAACAAAGGATCAAATTTACGGTGTATCAGTAATTTCTCATTGCCCCTAACTTAACGTATATCAAATTTACGGTGTACCAATATTGAACTTTTGACATCCATGGACTTCTTAAAAGCACTGAAAAAAAAGATCTAGATTCAGCTTCTATTAATCTGCTAAATTTGATAAAAACAAATAAGTATCCAAATGAAAAATTATTTTCATTTGAGTATTTTGTTTTTATACTCATATTTCTGGTCAATAGTACACTGCTATTGTATTATTATTATACTAGTATAGGCATAGTATAGTGGGTATCTCTAAAATTTATGTACCTGTTAGGTTACCATGAGTTTTTAGAGACTACCTATATACAAAAATGACCCTTTAAGGCTCTAAATGCATCAATCAATTTAAATAAAATTTGATTTATCAATACAGATTAATAAGTGAAATTTTGTTTATGTGAAATCTATATGCAATGATTTAAACATTGCCTAAACTTTTTTTTTTTTTCATTATCAGATTTACGTCTTTTCGTTTCTGTAAAAGATGAATGACCCAAAAAATTTGCACTCTGGCTGTATTTCGATAGTGCCATCAGTTTTGTCTAAAAAAAATTAAAGATTAATAATTATTAGGCTGGGATTTGGTATACAAATAGCATAATTTAATAGAGTTTGTTATCAAATCATAAAAAGTTATTTACGAAAACATAAACTATAATACATAAACATTTTTAATAGTTTCAAAATTATGTTTTATAAAAAAATCATTATCAACAGTTTCAATCCGTCAACCTTTGACACTCGTAATGCACATACAAGTCTTTGTTTTCGTAGAATATTTTATTGTTTCAAATATATCACTATATTGTAACAAATGGTAGGTATCTGTGAATAATTGATTTTATTTTATTTTCGGAAAAATGGATTAAACTCATTAAAATTGCGCAAGTCAATTTTTAATGAAATACAACTCGAACTTACACAAAATAAAAAGAATTACGTGATTCGGATACGAAAAGAATTACGTAATGAACAAAACCTAGTTGTGGAATCTTTTAGACGCCAACTGAGCGTTATTGGACACCCCATAAGGTTAAGCAGTATTTAGGTTATTTGTTAAATTTGAAAAGAATCTCTATTTAAATAATAAATACGATATCGATCTAAACTAAATGTTCAAACTGGCGTCCACCTGCAACCTGACAGTATCCAACCCTTTCATAAAAATTACGTATAACATTTTGGAGCCACTCGGGTGGTATACTCTGAATTTGATACCAAATTCAGGCTTCGAGCACTTGTAAGCCTGGTGGTTTTTCTTTATATACCTGGGATTTTAAATGACCCCACAAGAAAAAGTCAAGAGGATTTAGGTCTGGTGATCTTGCTGACCATTCAATAGGCCCTCGTCGTCCAATCCAACGACCCGAAAATACCTGATCCAGATGCTGGCGAACATTAATTCCATAATGCGGCGAATCCCCATCTTGCTGGAAAAATATATTGTGATTTGGAAGTTCAAGTCGATCATCGTCGGGAAATAGATTTACTATGTCGTGTATATGATTTTGCAAAATATTTAAGTAAACTTTTGCCGTCAGATTTCCTTGTATGAAATATGGACCTATAATTCTTTGACCAACAATACCAGCCCACATATTCAGTTTCTGAGGATGCTGCGTATGATTTTCTATCATCCAATGAGGGTTTGCACTCGACCAGCGTCGACAGTTATGTCTAGTTACAAATTCGTTTAGGCAGAGTGGGGCTTCGTCGGAAAAAACAATATTATATGCGAAATTTTGAATATCATTCACCATGTTCATCATTATTCCACAAAACTGCATTCTTCTGTTTGGGTCATCTTCGCTTAGCTCATGTAGGAGGTGTACCTTGAAGGGCTTGTAATTATTGGTTTTCGATATTCGAGCGGTATACGATTGACTTATATCATTAACCAAAGCTAGGTGTGAAGTTGATACAGTTGGATTTTCCATAACTGCAAGCAGTACATTAAGAGATTTATCTTGATTGGTCGCCGATTTGAGACGCCCTGGTTTGGAACATCTTTTACATCATCATGTCCCTATCTCTAAATTTTCTTACTTACCTTGAAACAGTAAAACGGACAACAGGTTTCTCTGAATGTACTGTATTCAATAAATGACAAACTTATTCGTGTGAACGTTGTCGATCTCCATATCTAACCATCATTAATATTTCAATTCTTTCGATTTTATTTAATTTTGCAACTTTTGAAATAACACTAAATTGTCAAACTCAAATTGTCAGTTTTGACAAACAAACGTAAATGATAAAAATCGGATAACAATAATAAAACAAACGAATGTAATAAAAATTATTTACAAATCCTACACCAATGTGTTCGTAAAAGAACGTCCTATCCGAATATGTAAAAATATACAGGGTGTTCCATTAAAAAAAAATTGGAATTTTTTGGGGAAAAACGGTAAACTTGGCAACATTGCCAATACTTTTATTGGATTGGGTGTTATTTGTACACTATGTATACCAAATTCTGTTTCCGTATCTCTAGTAGTTTGACCCGTGCTCTACTTCTGACTAACCTTGTATATTCTTGCGTTTTAATAGCGCGCAATTATTTAAAACAAGATTAGTTTGACTCCTAAATAAAAGTATTTATTAGATTACTCTTTTTATTTCATTTCTTCAGAGTATTGTTAACCATGAGAAAAAGTACATGGATATTTTACTGTAAATTCTTATAAATTATTTGTTTAAGTAAAAGTCAACTATATATATTAAGTATTATTTAACTCAACCTTACCATCGGTTTTCCTTTAGAGAAGAATATCACCCTAACTATAATAAGACTACCAAACATTTATTCTAAGGATAAGATTATGCATTCAATAGGTAATTGTTATTATTAACTGGATACTTGATAATCTTAGTTCCAGTTACACTAATATCGAATAAAGTGAATATGCGGTGATGGGAGAGAGCCAGCTTGCCTTTGGGCAAATGCAACGGGGGACGAGGAGGAGACATTTTATGTGTGCCCGTGTATGGTGTCATGATTAAAGACCCCTTATTGTGTAATTACCACAAAAATTTAATAGTTTATATAACTGCAAATTACACTTGCCTGTATATATTTTATTTACAACGCGTATATAACGATACATTCTATATGGAGGAATTTTTAAGAATTTGAGGGCTGCAGTCCCTTATTTCTGTAATATTGTCTTATTCTGCAATATACAGGGTTATTCAGAACTTATCCATAATAAAATTTGAGGATGTTCAACATACATGTAGAAATGTGGTAGGTAGTGCAAAAAAAATTTTTTTGGCGGGGTCTGAAAACTATTTAAAAATTTTTCATTGCACGCCGCTGGATACTGGTCCACTGTAATGGAGTGACCTTGGGACTGACAATGCAAACTGGCGATGTCGCGGAAAAAACTTGAGACGTTCTGAGAATATAACACCCGGCGCAAAAAAGATTTGCAGCGTTTTTACTTTAAAATAAACAAAGATAGATGTGACCAAAGTGATGTGTCTTTAAAATGAATAAAATTTTGTTCCACTAATTTTGAAGAATTGCGCTACTTGATTACTAGGTATTAGAAACATGAAATTTATAAAAAATTTGCACATACATTGTTGTAATATTCCTCGACTTGTACACACTTTTGGGCACGTATTATCCAATTTTGCCGCACTACCTCAGACACCTGCCTAGCGATCTGACTTGTACTTATTCGCGGATTTTCACGGACCAGATTCAACACTTGTTCTTCAGCTGCTAAAATACGTTTTGGTCGTCCCGGGCCACCATCTCGTCCATTCCAACTTCACCATAAATAAGAATCATGTCCATTAACTCAGCATTACTGTACACATGAGCCATTTTGAAAATTTTACAGTTTAACACTCCTAAGATAAATAAAACACCCGCGAGAGCGACACACATAGACTGACGACTCATAGACAATAGAGATATTATCCCCACTCCAACTTTATTCGGTGGATTTTAAGCAGGAGTTCCAGACAAAAACGTGTTTACTTTTTTTATCACATTCTTAGGAATGTGGTAGAAAAGTATCAGATGTGTTGAAGTACAATTGCCCAGCTACGTAGTCCTTTATAATGGTATAACTTTAAACATTGTTTACGGGAAATCTTAAGCCTTTTATTATAAATTTTTTTGGTGATATCGATTTCTTATTTAAGGATGCACATATCCTCAAAGTTTTAGAGATAAGTTCTGAATAAAGCTGTATAATATATTCTGTAATAAAAAAATATTGAAATATTTGAATATTTGTTGATTTTCTGTGTATTTTAAAGGTCTCCAAACAAATAAGTAGTGATTTTGAAACACTTATATTTGAGCACGTTGTTATCGTGCTCAATTAAATCGATTGACGTAGGTATTTCAGTTTTGTAAGACATAAAAGTCTTATATGATTATTTTTCAATAGAACCTTAGCAGAGCATTCTTCATAAGTCATTTTTTATAATGACTACATTTAACAAATTTTACTTTCAGAAACTGCTAGTTACCCTTAGTTACATATAATTCAGGGACATCTTAAGATTTGATGAATTACTGTGAGGGCCTTGGTGCTATGAATTAACAATATATTACAAACATAAATCCACATTATTAGGTAAATTAACTGTGCTCCTAAAAATAGTTGATCTATATTAGGTACGGCTTATTTCTATATACAGGGTGGCCCAATAGTGTGACAAAGTTCCATTACTCCTATGCCGTAACAAAACAAAAAAAAAATATTTTAGGATATCATAGAGCCTAAGAGGACGCACATTTAAAAAATATGTCATGGTGCTCTATAAACCGGGACCATATCAAACTATTTTTTTAAATGGAATGGTATATTTTTTATTTCATATTTGAATTTGGATCATTTTTCTGAATTCATCAAAATATAGGGTTTACTAGTATTATAGAGAGTTGTTCAGAAGATATGAGCATTTTTGTACATTAATCGCAATGAATTGAGTACCCTGTGTCTTTTTTAAGAAAGTAAATACTATATAATTTTATGCTATTATTTATGCTCATTATTTTATGATAATACTAGATATATGTTCTAGTTTTACTTTCTTTAGAATTTCCTTCAAAATAGCTTTACTTGTATACAAGGCGAATCAAAACTCGCAATCACAGTTTTCTTAATATTTATAAATGAAACACCTTATATTTTATATAATTTTCATTAAGGTCTCTCACGACTCTTTCTATTCTATGAAGCATTCCCTATATCTAGTTGCAACGTTCTTTGAGATATTTGAGGTTAATAATTAATTAATTCATTAATTTTGTATTGCATTCTTCTTCACCATAATATTAAAATCATCATAATAGTATTCTTCTTCATAATATTAGAAAATATTTTTTATTGAACATTGCTCTTCGCCTCTGGTTCTGTAGGGGCGAGGTTTTAATTTTTTTCACTTATTCAAATCGGCGAAGGCGTTTCCGAGATGCAATCTCTTAAAAATGACGAAAAAATTAGCTGTCGTCTAATTCTGCTAGCAGTTTTTTAGCAAAATTCGTGGTTCATAAGGAAAATTTTAAAAATATAAAAAAATTGTGAAAATGATACTTGGTTTATTTGAACTGTTTTCTGATATAGTTCAATTGGTGCTTGCACTAGATAGTTATTTATACTGACTAAACAGTATATACTAAGTTCATCACATACTTCTAAAGAAAATGGCAATTTAGAGTATAAAACCTCAAATATCTCAAAAACTGTTGCAATTAGATATAGGGAATGCTTCATGGAATAGAAAGAGTTGTGAGAGATATTAATGATAATGATGGGTGTCATTTATAAAAATTGAGAAAACTGTGGTTCGTAGTTTTGATTCGCTCTATATGCAAATATAGCTATTTTGAAGGAAATTTTATATAAAGTAAAACTAAGCGATATAGCATAATTAATGGAAACAAAAATTATCTAGTATTTATTTTCTTAAAAAAGATACAGAGTGCTCAATTCATTGCGATTAATATATAAAAATTCTCATATTTTCTGACCTACTCTGTATAATACTAGTAAACCCTATATCGACGAATTCGGAAAAATGGTCCGAATTCCAATACGAAATAAAAAAAACATAAGTTTGATATGATCGAGGTTTATAGAGCACCCTATATGACTATAGATACATATTTTTAAAATGTGCATTCTCTGAGGCTCTATATCATTTAAAAATTTTTTTTTTGTTTATTACGGCTTAGGAGTTATGAAACTTTGTCACACTTTTGGCCACTCTGTATGTTCTAATACTACTGCAACGGAAGCTGCTAATTAATTTGTTCTTACTCCTGGAAGTGATGCTAAAGGGGACAATTATTCAGTAGATACAATTTGACTAGCGGAATATTACGATCTAAATATCAATTTTTATTAAGTAAAAGGCTGTGAAAATATTTTGTTTTATATTTAAATATTTTTTGTAAAATTATTTTTCATAATGTGTACGTTAAATATTGTATATTTAGATAAAATTATTTAGCATATAGCTCTGTATTATTCTTTAATTAACCGCCTCGGAAAGAATATACTATAGTGTGGTCTGAATTTACAAAAAAAAAAGGTAATTTATTCCTAATTTTTGCTTGTACTTATATTATACACGTTCCTATATTTTAATTTTTTAACAATTTTACAGGTTTTATTTAAGAGAAAAAGACGAAAAACAAACAGTTTCAGTAACAATATTTATATATGTATGTAATGTAATTAATAGAATTGTTAATAACTTACTTAGAGACTTCTCAAATGTCTACGTTAATTTTATTGGTAGTCGATAAAGATAAGTAATACGGTATCAACTTTTAGTCGACACCTACTTTATTACTTTCGTAAAATATATATCTAAATTGGGGATAAACAATTTCCTTTATTCATAAATTTTGATAACTTAGAACTATATAAAGTGATTTACTGGAGAAGCACCATCAGTTTTGTAAAATCATAGAACTGTAAAACAAAAATGGCTAAGTTGCAGATTTTTGTTTTAGTCGTGGCTTTAAGCCAGGGTAAGTAATATATTTTACTCCAGTTTTAGACAATAGAGAAAAAGAGATTAGCGAAAATGATTCTTTTTTATCAATATAATATATAAAATAACTATTTTTTCTCTATTTTACTATACCTAACACCTAAATGTGAATTAAAAGGATTAACCAAACATTTTTATGTTTTTCAGTTTACGGTAATGTTGTAATCACCACTTTACCTGGTACCATAGAAATTGCACCAGAAGTAGAACTCGAAGCCGTACCTATGCCCTCTGTACCAGAAATCATCACCCCACCGTGTGTCGCATCCGTCAAGGCTATCCTTCAATCCATCATTGACCAATTACCAATTATTCAAGCACCAGCTCCACTACCTATCGACCCTGTACCAGAAGTAGAAGTACCACAAGTACCAGAAATACCAGAAATCGGTCTTCCAGAACCTCAACCTGAAGCCACACTAGAGACTCCATGCACAGCCTGTTTCGAACATATCAATACCTTGTTGACCAGTGCCGAGAAAGTCCTTGCTATCAGAAAAATGAGCCAAATGTTAAGAATATAGTTTGTTTGCACTTATCTTATTACATTATGAAGTAAATTGTCTTTTTACGAAATATAGTTGTTTTGCATTTATTTTGATCCAATTGTGTAACATTAAGGAAAATATAGAAATAAATATAGGTACACCTTTAAAAAATTTGTTTCAAATTGAAAAAAAAACTGTCGATGTTTAGAGGTTTTCGCTCCTTTTCAGTGTAACTTAGATAAAAGAAATGATAAAGAAACAGGTCCTAGCGTACCTAATTCATTTTGCAATTTTATGGAGCATTACGCCTCTATTGACCGGTTACTTGATTGTTGAGCCACAATAGACCACATGGTCGCGGTGGAGGGTCTGGTTTTCGGCCCACTCACTTTTGAACCTAACCTAACCTACTTGATTGTTGAATCTATTTCCCTACAAATTCAATCCTGTTTATTAATCCTTGCAGTATAGAAAAGGGTAGTGTGCTGAAGGTCCTTGTTCTGTGTTCTGTGTCTGCGGCCCAGTATTGTGCGAAAACGTAAAATGGAAGAGTACGAGAATGAGAGAATGTACTTTAAAACACTTTTCTTACGACTAAAATATGTTATTTAAAATAAATGAGGACCATAAGTAAGAAACAGGAAAGTGTCAAAATTATTAGCAACATTTTCCAAAATGTCGAAATAATATTCAATTCCAGGATATAAACGATTACCTGGATACAGCCTATACAACAACAAAAACCTAAAAATTCTAATAAACATAAAAAAATATATTTTTGATATACATATTTTAAAAGAGCTAAGTGCCACATATTGTGAACAAAGATGTAAGTTCTACTAAGAAATATTTTAATAAAAATATTTGTGTTTTTGATCTTTTAAAAACGATATCATGACCCTTAGGTTTTGTTTTTTTTCGCTAATAGCTTTCTTTATTGACTGCGGGTCCCAAAACTGCTCTTTTGATATCCTTGGGACACTTTCCTTTTTTTAAAACTAAAGTTGCCGTCCAAACTTCTATTGAATAGGCAGTTTTTAATAAAACCACAGATGGATTATTGGCTTCATACCGGGGGTCACCGCTTTAGTGATATTTAGTTTGGAAATATTGATTTCATTTGCAGCAGCCTGAAAATTGAGGAAATTGTTTTCTTCTATTTCTACCACGCGGAAAGGTGTACCAACTCGTGCCGATTTAAACTTCTTTTGTTCTAGAAAAGCACTGCCAGTTCCCTTTTTTCTTCTTTTGCTTCATTAAAGTTATTTTCATTATTTTCTTCCATGAATAACTAATATCAAACTTCGTGACTACTTTCTATATTAAATTAATAACTAGAAATGGGAGAAAATCGCTATCGCGATTTTCGTTCCCATTTCTAGCCCTACCGGGGGTCCAGGCCTACGGCCTGGGGTCACCTTTCGGGTGACAAATGCATCTAAAATAATATTATTTTAAAGAAAATACATATTAAAGAAATTTTGTGATGATGTAATTATACTAAACGATTTTTCTTAATATTTTGATGAATTGTAAGGGTACTCTATTCTTGATGGTAAAACATCATAATTTTTTAAGTACTGAAAGTAGAATTTATTTTTGAGTAAACATTATTGTCAATTTTATCAATGGGACAAAAAATATTGTAGATATTTACTTTTGTAAGCTAAAATCAAGAATTTAACAGACTGCCAAAATGAACGAATTAATTCCAAACTTTACGTGCAAAAAGAATAAAAGCTATGAATAATGAAACAGAATAACTAAATACTAATACTAATAAATAATTGGAATTAAAAAGTAGGATTTGTAGTAGTTTGGAATTTGCCTGCAGCGAGACTCGAACTCGCGAAATCAGCATTATAAAGTTTTGAATCCTACTACTTTCCCGTTGCGCTACCACGCCTGTTGTCAAATGTTTACCTTGAGACGTTTAAGTATGTAAACTGTACGTGTCAACCTGAAAAAATAATTTTTACCAATTTACTCATTGGAAAAGCATTTCGCTTCAGTATTTTGGTAATCAGAAATGTTTGGCAGTCAGTACTATTCATTCCGTTAGCAATATTTCTCGTAGGAAAATAACCTATCTGAAGTTTAATTAATTTGACAATTTTCGTGGGAGGTGCTTGTCTCGTTAGTGTAATCTCACATGGGCATATAAAATGAGATAGAAGTTGAGACGGATGCGACTCGTGAATTTCGAAGACGAAATAGTCGTAAAAGGAGTGGACGTACGGTCTCGAAAAAAAATCTCAAAAGATTAGAGAAAGGACGGAACTTTCGCGTGAAGCGGGTCTCGAGGCCGTAAAATTAGAAAACGGGTCTAGGGAGTCCCGCGAAAAGTCGGTATTTCGGCGGGCGTGACGGGACCATTAGGCGCGAGGACAAACGCCGGTGCTAGCCGCATCTCTCTCGCCGAACGGCGATCGACGAAAATTTTGCAGAGGTTTTTTGAAAAGGCGTTTAAATTGGGAAAACGCGTAGGAAACGGGACGAAAATACCCCTACGCATTGAAGAAAGGCCGGGGGCGTCCTCCGGTGGTCCGCGGAGATCGTTTAGAGATTGCCCCACGGAGGAGATAGCTTTGAAACTTTGCGGATTCGGCGACGGAATTTAGAGGGAGACAGAATCGACGCGTTTTAATATATATGGATAAAAAGGGAAAAATTGCACGTTGTGGTATCAAGCCATGTTCATATAAACGACCGGAGAAACACTGGGACGTCCTGTTCCTAATAACGAATAAAAACAAAACTGTATAATATATGGCATAGCTTGTTTCTAATTTAAGAGTGGCGGTACATGGCAGGTACGTCAACTTTATACGTCGACCACAACAACATTTTGGCACATAGCGCATTTAATATATGCCTTCCTTAATAATCTCAAATGACCAAAATAAGTCACTTTTATACATGTCTTATTAGTGTACTAAATTTAAATTTGTCTTTCGAAATTAAGAAAAAATAGGAAGAATAGGTAAATATATACCAGCTATATTAACCGCAGTAAAATTGTTACAGTGTGGTCCAATACGTGTTTTTACAGATTAGGAGAAATAGATCTAGAGCAAATCTAATATACATAGAGTTCTTTCTCTAAGGCGCAATTTTAGTATTTTTATCCTTGTTATTTTTAAGAAAACATAATGTAAAAATAAAATATTTGATCTCTAACTGACTCTTGGGAACAGTTGAAACCCACGAACTTGAATCACCCTATATTCTAGTAGTTCAACCGATATTCGGCATTTATTTCTGAGGGATATCTATAGGTTGAATTAGTGGTAAGAAACCATGGGATTTTTTAGAAGATGCTCCATTTTTTCTGAAAATCCGCAACATCTATTTGTTTTTAAATGAAATTACTAAAACATTATATTATTAAGCTGGTTCTTCATGTTAATAAAACAAAATATACACTGTATAAAAAGGTGAAAGTAATCTATTTTTACAAATATATAAACATCGAATGGACCTAACTACTAACAGTAAAATTACTAATTTTTGTAAGTATGTATTTGTTTTAACAGCTTATTTTTGATTTTATACTAATCTAACGCATAGATGAGTTATGTACGTCTGATTTAAAAAAAATAAAACTGAGAATATAGTGCATAAACAATTTTCCTTTTGGAAAATATGGCCTTTGGATAGGTCGTTACACTGCTACACCAGAATATTTCTCAGTCCTTACAAATAACGGGGAAAGGAGCCTAATATCTCAATAACATACGAAATCCAACTAAAGGCGGCTAATGCTGTTCCCAAACGATACCGTGGCCCTAATGAAAGATGACCCGGCTAGATTGTGGGCTTAGAGTTATATTTGAAAATGGGAAAACTGGATGCCGAAAGTCCGTTTCGACGCTCCTCCATTGTTTGTCAGATTAGGAGAATCCCAGGCGGCCAGCCGCCGACTCGCAACGACTCCATCAGCATTTGTCAGCGTTATAACTCATTATTTCCTCCTATTTGTCTATTTGTACATTCACGGGCCGTTTACAGAGTCGAATATAATAACTACCTACTCAAATATACTGAATATTTGTATTTACAACTAAATTCTATTATCTAAATAATTTTTTTACATTTCAATGGTTAGTCATTGAATTGTATTGTTGTCTTTTGTAAAAGGTATAGGAGGGGTGAAAGGCAAGAGGTAATGAGCATGTGTGCAAATTCTCTATTCTCCCTCAACGTCGCCTCAGCTCATTTATTAAATTTATGTTAGTATGCCTTCTCGTAAACTCGATGAAAGATTCAGTACTCTAACAACTTGCTACAGTACTGAATCTTTCATCGGTGGCCAGTTGCAAACTCCCTCGGATCCAAGTCGAGCTAATTCATCGGGTGCATCATTCCCTGGGACTCCCATATGGCAGGGTACCCATATCAATTGAGCCTCCATTTGTCTGGCTATCAACTCTTAAAAGGTCGCTGCACTATTGCATAAAAACAGCTCATGTTTTTGGATACCTTAACCACGGTTTCATTATCAGAGCAAACAAAAATAGTTTGCTCTGCGCTGTTCCTTACCTTACTAACAGAAACATTTGTTTAGAAAACTGTAACCAAAAGCTCAGTGCAAAATTCACTTGAATGTTTTTGGACTTTCAAATGTATGCACAAAAAAGCTTATCCGCTACAGTCACACCAGGAATTAGGGGGACATCTAATCCTCTCCTACTTTCAGGAGAAGAACGTTATTCTTATAGTAGAATAGGTACTTAGTTTATACACATTGTATCATCATACATCATAATACTGTACAACAATTGTGTGCGGCCGATAATTGCACATGACACACAAATTCCCATCTAAAGTATCTCATGTGTATCTCATAAATTGTAAATATTATTTTCAGATTAGCCTCTGGAAAAATTTTTTGCTGCATAAGTATGCTTAATTAATTAATTAATTAATTCTTTACTTAAATATTACATAAATATTTCCTAAGAAGAGGTATTGCCACGGGCGAATATGCTAAGAATATACTCTTTCTAGTTTATTTATATTTATTTATTGTCATTACAAAAACTATAAACGTACTAAAAGAAGGAATTGAAAACAAAATCAATTTAAAAATGAAGTCACGTATTTAATTATTCTTTGAAAATCCGTATCCTCAATTTTATTTTCTATTTCTTGCTCATTAATTGTTTCTGAATTATATTCTTCTAAATACTTATGTATTTTCCTGTTATCCGTTTGGTCACATCCTTCAGCCAGGCTGCAAGCGCCTGATATATCATCTTCTTCAAAATTCTCTTTATTATTACTCTCATTTTCTTCTACAAATTTTGTGTCATTTATATCTTCATTATTTATATCTTGTTGTTCGACATCTTCCTCATTTTCTGATATACCGTCATCAGTTTCTTTTTCAATTTCATCTTCTTTTCCTTCTAGATTTGTAATATCTTCTTCAGATTCGTTAGCTCTTTCATCTTCAGTTCTACTTATTATATCGTCATTATCGCCACTATTTTCTGTAATATTATCTGGTATATTATTATCTATAGAATTTACAACTTCTTTAATTCCATTTGAATCTACATAATTTATGTTTTCTTCCTCTACGGTATCCCCAGTTTCATCACTTACTGTTGCGCTTTGTATATTTTCATATAAATTTTGTGGATTACCTGCCTCTATATAACTCTGACTTTCTTCATTTACATTTACCATTTTCTCTTCCATTTCTACATCATCTGTACCGGTTTGTACTTCGATCTCATCTTCTTTATTGACTGTTTCTTCTACAGTCTCTATATCAATGTGGATATCTTTTTTTTCAGTCTCTGGTATATTTTCGTGTAAATTTTGCGATTCAGCGTCATCTGTTTCTAAAACATCTGCATTAGTTACCGTACTGACATTTTCTTCCACATTTTCAACACTTTCATTTTGGTTTTGAGAATCTTCACTTGCTTGCGTAGTCTCTTTTGCTTCATTATTTTCATTTAAATTCGTTTCCTCTTTAATGTGTCTTTGTGTTAGCTTCAACTTTTCATTTAAATTGTTATCTACGCTTGCTACTACTTTTTTCAAGTGCTCAATATTCTTTAAATTTTCGTCATCCATACTGTCAAGTTTTACTCCATGTATTCGTATTACCTTTTCAGCTAACATCTTTATCTGTTCTTGATCTAACTTTGGTGATGCCTTTTTGGGTTGTGGTTTTGGGTCTTCTGTGGGGTTATTCACAGCCTTCTCCAATTCATCATTTATTACATCTTCTGATTTTGTAAAACCTTCCGCATTAAGTTGATCTGATAAGGAGAAAACTCCTGAAAAGGAAAAGAAAAATTAATAGACAATAAAAATGGTTGAACAAATAGAACAGTTATTGACTTGCTACTTTCAGCAGTTGAGTACGGTTGAACAGACCAAATGTTAACATCCGTTGTAAATGTACACGAATTTGTTAATAGTTAACATTCTTAGGTAGGTAGGTAAATAATCTGAAATAATGTTTTATTGATACATGAAAAAATTATATTTATGTTAACGGACATATAAAATGAATAGAGAAATCTCTGTAATCCCTCCCCATATTTTATGTGCCCTTTCAATGTCCAGTGTCTTCAAGTTGAAAATAAATGTGTTTCTCTATTCTGAACTCTCGAAGATTTCTATTCTAAAAAATGTCAATGATGTTCAAATACCGTAATTAGTCACAATTTTTAACCACCATGTTTTCTTAGTCTTAATGATCTGACAGTAGTTAATCACTTTACAGTTAAAAAGTGATCTTCTGTGTTTTGGGTAGATCGATTAATTTTATAATATGCATATCTACAATTTTTACAAAAATATTTACGGCAAAACTAACGAAATGTTTAAGTGATTTTCATGTTGAAAATAGTACTTCTCTGTACAGGGTGACTTTTTTCAGAAAAAATCTATTTACGCCACTGGATTCCTGACCCCCCAAAGCGGGCCAATACCAAATTTTATAAAAAAATTTAAATAACGATTTTGTAGTCAAATCAGTGATTCTCAAATCTTTACTTTTTTTCATGAATTTATTAGTGATATCGGTTGAGTGGCCGCCGAGCCCCCGGACGTGACGCCATTAGATTTTTTTTTTGGGGTTTATTGAAACAAAAAGTGTATAAATCAAGGCCACAAACTATACACGAACTACGTGCTAGGATAATAGAAGGCTATGTATGCATGTATTAATAATTATTATAATACCACATGACTAGAGTTTAATTATAATGTCTGTAACTTATTTGTGGTGCATTTTGACGATTTATAGTTTGTTTCTTTTGGGATTACACCACCTGTAAAATAACAAAAAGCAGAAAACCAGAAGCATACAAATTAAATATTCAAAGTGTAGTAACAAGGCAAACTTCTAAAGTTTGCCCCAAAAAAACACTGTACCTCTATATATATATAGGTATATATGTATATATGTGTATATGTATATATAGGTATATATATATGTAGGTACATACAGTGTTTTTTTGGGGCAAACTTTAGACTATATAGGGTGTCCACCTAGTGCGCGTAAGTCCAATATCTGGGTTAATAAAAGAGATAACTTAATTTTTTTTCTACAGGGTTTTCTAATATCTCGAGCTGCACAAAATGAAAATATATTTACATATTCAGGGTGTTCAGTTTTTCCTGGACAGGTACCAACTTCATTTTTTTAAATGGAAACCTATATTTTTTATGGCATTATCGAATTCTACGTAAAAAATTAGTGGGACTTTGTGCTTAACACTGCTATTGAAATATTGATAGTTTTCGAGATATTTGACTTTTAATTTGTTTTTCTTATGTTTCGTCACTTCTAATAGTTGACATAATTATGGTTGTATGACAGCTAGAAATTATTTTTTTTCAGAAACTGTAGAGTGAAGATGGCTCTTTCGAAAAACGTATCAAAAGTTGACCTGCGATATACAGGGGGCAACAGAAATCGTGCCAAACCTGATGGTTTAAAATTTAAAAAATCTCGACTTTTTCAAATGGAACACCCTGTGTTTTATGATTTCATTAGATGCCTTTCTGTAGACTCTACAATTTTATAATAGCTTTCCCTATACCTAAGTTGCGTAGTTTTTGCATAAAACCCACTTTTATGAAAAATACCCGATTTGCGCACTCCTTTGACGGAAAAAATATTGTAAGGCTATTTATTTTTATAAAATGTATTAGTTTACACTTCTTAAAATAAAAATAACTGAAAAATTTAGATAATTTCAGTTTAATAAACAAGTCTTTATGGAAAGTTACCATTTATTTGTAAATAAAAGTAAAAAATCATAAAAGCTCTACATGTAATTAAGAATTAGCAAAACTGGCGTATGCTTTAGAAGAAGTTCATGGGAATTATTTGCTAGCAGCACGTATTTATAGAGATTCCCACGTGCTGACTGTTTTGAAAATGTGAAAGAAAGATTTGAAAGAACAGCAAATGGGAATTATGAGAAAACTACCAGGAGACATGGGAGTAACAACGATAATATTTAGTTTAATGTTGTGGTTTCTGCTGTTGAAAATCCAGAAATATTAGTATCAGAAAATCAGTAGAAATCTTGGAGTTTTCAAAAGCTCGACAAATAAGATATTGAAGAAGAAGTTTCATACGTATCATATTGAAAACCAAACGGTGTTACCGTAGTTAGAAAAATTATTAGTGAAATGGATGAATATACATAGAGTATTGAAAAAAGAATACGCAATACTCATACAAGCAAGCTAACCTAAAGTAAATGCTCAAAATGTCCACCGTTGTTTTCAACACAAAGCATTAATCTACGACGAAAATGAATGTGAACATTTCTTAACATTTCGGGCGTTATGGTTAGAAACTCATTTTGGATCTTTTCTTTCAAGTCTTGCATATCCGTTGGTGGTACTTCGTATACTCGCTCCTTGATATAACCCCACAAGAAAACGTCCAGAATATTTAAATCAGGCGAACGTGCAGGCCAAGGAACTGGACCACCACGACCTAACCACTTATTTGGATATACGTGGTTTAGGTGTTCTCTAATCTGAAATATGAATAGATAATAGGAAAAGTACTACAACAATAAAATAATCACAGTACCGCCAAAGTGGAATGTGGAGGGGCACCATCATGCTGAAACCATTGTTGAACCAAATAATCAGCGGGCATATTCTGTAGCTGTAGAAGGGGAAGTTCGTTTTGCAAAAAATGCAAATACACATTGGCATTTAAATTGCATTCAAAAAAGTACGGTCCAACAATATGTTCTCCACAAATTCCAGCCCACACGTTCACTTTGAAACGATGCTGATTATCTAGTACCCTCTTAATCTGCTTTCATCACTGCTGACAATAATCTTGGATTATTGTCAGCAGTGATGAAAGTTGCGACGATTGGGTAAGCATGTGTTTGAAAATGTTGATTTGTCAGTAAACAAGACATTCATAAAAAAGTTTGGACTTTCCTGAATTTTATCCAATGCCCAGTGGCAAAATTGCAGGCGGTTTAGGTGATCTTGAGGTAACAGTGCTTGATGGTTTTCAATATGATACGGATGAAAATTATTCTTCTTCAGTATCTTGTTTGTCAAGCTTTTGGAAACTCCAAGATTATTACTGATTTTCCTGACACTAATATTTGGATTTTCAACAGCAGACGCCACAACATTAAACTGAATATCGTCATTGTTACCGTCATGTCTCCTGGTAGTTTTCTCATAATTCGCATTTGCTGTTCTTTCAAATCTTGCTTTCACATTTTCAAAACAGTCAGCACGTGGAAATCTCTGTAAATCTGGATTATTTGCTTTGTAAATACATGCTGCTAGCAAACAATTTCCATGAGCTTCTCCTAAGGCATAAACCATTTTCACTAATTCTTCTTTTGAATAGTTCATTGTATGCACGCTTAGTACTTACTCTAAACTCGTACGTGAATATTCAGTAAAAGAAGAAATGACATGTAAACTGATTGTCACAAATTTTATTGCGTGACAGACGCTCACTGCGTTTTTCCCGAGAAAGGAACGTGCGCAAATCGGGTATTTTTCATAAAAGTGGGTTTTTTGCAAAAACTACGCAACTTAGGTATAGGGAAAGCTATTATAAAATTGTAGAGTCTACAGAAAGGCATCTAATGAAATCATAAAACACAGGGTGTTTCATTTGAAAAAGTCGAGATTTTTTAAATTTTAAACCATCAGGTTTGGCACGATTTCTGTTGCCCCCTGTATATCGCAGGTCAACTTTTGATACGTTTTTCGAAAGAGCCATCTTCACTCTACAGTTTCTGAAAAAAAAAATAATTTCTAGCTGTCATACAACCATAATTATGTCAACTATTAGAAGTGACGAAACATAAGAAAAAAAAATTAAAAGTCAAATATCTCGAAAACTATCAATATTTCAATAGCAGTGTTAAGCACAAAGTCCCACTAATTTTTTACGTAGAATTCGATAATGCCATAAAAAATATAGGTTTCCATTTAAAAAAATGAAGTTGGTACCTGTCCAGGAAAAACTGAACACCCTGAATATGTAAATATATTTTCATTTTGTGCAGCTCGGGATATTAGACAACCCTGTAGAAAAAAAAAATAAGTTATCTCTTTTATTAACCCAGATATTGGACTTACGCGCACTAGGTGGACACCCTGTATATATATACACCGGTATATCAAAAATTATCTTGGTCAAGGGTGGTTGTGGAATGTAAAACGTGTGTCTTATTTTATTTCAGCACAATGACTTGACAGATTCTGACACAACAAAACATATTTAAAAATTTAAAGTAAGACACACGTTTTACATTCCACAACCACCCTTGACCAAGATAATTTTTGACATCCCGGTATATATATATATATATATATATATATATATATATATATATATATATATATATATATATACTAAACTAAATATATTATATATTTAGTTTATTAACTAAATTTCATCAGTGGTTTTTAAGTTTTATACCAAATTTTGTATTACGAGTCATATTTTAATGTATGTCTGACTAAACTAGTTATTATAATAAAATTTAAAAGAAATTAAACACTTAACTAGCTTTCTTCTATACGTTTCGAGTTGATAAATTTAATTTCTTTTAAATTTTATTATAACTATTTTATTTAGACATATTTTAGAATATGACATATAATATTATAGAATTTTGTATAAAACTGAAAAACCACTGATAAAAGTATTGAGGAAGTGATATTTAGTTAATATATCAAATATTATTTTATCACACATTATACAGTGGTTTTTTGGGGCAAACTTTATAAGTTTGCCTTGTTACTTCACTTTGAATATTTAATTTGTATGCTTCTGGTTTTCTGCTTTTTGTTATTTTACAGGTGGTGTAATCCCAAAAGAAACAAACTATGAATAGAGTTTAATACAAAATCGTTATTATTTAAATTATTTTAAAAAAATTTTTATTGGCCCGTTTTAGGGGTCGTCAATCCAGTGGCGTAAATAGATTTTTTTCTAAACAAATCCCTAATATAAAATATTAGAATTTTACTCCTAAAAACGGACGTAGTACGCCTTGGATTTTGTGGAATCACGCTCATTTTCCTTCACAAAGCCCACTTTATCAAGCTCTATATCTTAAAGAAAACTCAATAATTCATAGTCATTTAATCAATCAATCAAATAATTTTTTCTTACTTTCTTGGTTAAACGAAACCAATAAAGGCAATATTAAAGATTCCTACTATTAAAAACGTATGTAAGTCAACTGTTTATCAACAATCCGTTCATAAATGGTAGCGTGTTTACATCTAGTCGAATTATCTAAAAAAACCATAATTGAAAAGTAGTATCTTTATTTAGAATTGCTCCAGTTTCTAAAATATCAATAGAAATTGGAAAATGAATTTTTAAGTCTGGATTACGTCTGGTCTGAATTTTTTTGGTAGACATCTTAAAAATCTATGATAGATATATATCCATGTCATTCTGAGACGTTCCACAATAAAATAAACGGTGAATTTATTTGACAGAAAATACAGTTGGTACCTGTGGAGGATATCGGAGTATATTATTATCCTTATCAATAAATCTTAATATTACTACACTATGACTAATTTATTTTGATTTATTTAATTATTAAAACTTACCTGCACTTAACAACATAAAAATTACAATTTTAAACATATTTAAGTATCACACACGTTTGAGTAACTTAATTTTATTTTTTACGATCCATTTCAAATAATTATCACTACCATAAAATTTGATAATATAGATAGTGCTATATGGAAGTGATTAATTCTATTCAATTGGGTAGTCTTATATTTTTTAGAATAATTATAAAGTTATTGAGCATTTATTATTTTATTGATTTTTTATTATATCCTAATGAATCAACACATTAGGTAATTAGTAGTTATTATACAGCAGATTTCGAATTTTAAAATTTAAGCGCCATAGTTTATAACTTAACTAAATGCTTTATTATTCTATTTTTAGTAAAAAATTATTCTTTGTGCTAAACAAGCCAATTGCAGAAACCTTATACTTTTAACGAAAGGGAAAAACATTTGTAGAAGTGTACAGGAGTTTTTTGAAAATTAACTAGTAAACATTGTTTCATTCGTTGAGGGGCTACAGACAGAGCTAATAACTTTATAGATGCTACAGGTTTGACTGCAGTATCGAGCTGTTGAAAATTAACAGATTATGAGGAAACTGTCGGATTATATACTTATTTATTATTTCCTAGGTTTATCAATTTCTCGTATTTGAGTTGAACTTGAAGATTAGTTATATTATGTACATAATAATTATTATACACATAATAATATTATTATGTGTATAAATATGTACGTTATATCAAAATTTAACACGTGTCTCAAAGGAGTTTCCAACGTTTGTGAGCATTTGCCTGTTTACATGTGCAAACGAGTTTCTTATTCTTTCTCTCATATCTTGAAGTGTTATGGGTGGGGGTCTGATAGACCATATCTTTTATAAAACCTCAAAGAAAAAAATCCAATTTATTAAGAAAAATTTAATTTTTTTATCTGACAAGTACTCTTCGAAGAGTCTTGTATTTATTTTATAATTTTATGAGCGGGTTACAACTGTAGTAAAACTACAACTCTGTGTGGTTATGAAACTACACTAACTGTTCGGAGGTAGCTTAATTCCTTTTATAACTTACTGAAAGCTTTGTCAGTCGCGACGGGTGAAGTCGCAATTTAGTTTCTAAGAATGGTTTAGTAAGATAGCTACCGGACATGCATAAGTGCAACTTAAAGCACGTCGCTATATTAGGTTATACTGGGAATGGAGAGATAATAATATGAGAGCTATTTGAATATTAAGATAGAATTCTAGTTGCGTAATATTATGTAAAGCCGATAAAGCTGAATGAAATTAGACCACACAAAAGTACACAAAGTAAATAGGTAATATTTTATATAACATGGTACATATATACAATTGGCTCCAACTTATTTGTCGCGCAACTCTGTGTGTGATCCATAAAAAGTACCGTAAAAATATGAGTTTTTTTACTATTTCACAAGTTGCTTATTCCCAAAATAAGATTTAATGATCTATAAAATAATTTTCAATAAGATAGTTACAATATAATAATTAGTGATATGCCATCGTGATTTCCGAATGAAATACGGCCAAAAAATAAAATTACCATTACATACCATGACAGTTTTAAATAATTTTACGATTTTATTGATGGAATTACTGGTTTAGTTAGAAAAAATATTCAGTGTGGCCTACCGAAAAGAGGCCAGTACAGTTTGTGGCATTTCAAGTGGAAATAACGGAAAATGCTCGAACAGGTCAATTTTTGTATTGAGGGGACACATTTTCTTATTATTGTCATTTATACAGGATGTCCCAAAAGAGAGGTTTACAACTAGAACGTCCTCTCACGTCATCATAAGAACAATGTGTTGGAGAAAGACTATAGCATCTGTAGCCTAGCAACGAATCGATATTCTCGATATCGATAATATATTCGTGAGAAAACAGTTTCATTTCTATCCAGATCTGTTAAAAGTACATAGGATGTTCTATTTCAAAAATATAAGTTATAGTATAAACTTCTCTTTTTCGGAACATCCCATGTAAATGACAATAATATGAGAATGTGTCTGTTCCCCTTCAAAACAAAAACTATAAATTGTACTCCACTTAAAACACCACAAACTGCACTGGACTCTTTTCAGTGGCCACTTTTAATACAGTTCACTTATCTTTAATAATTAATTATAATTAGGTAAAATCATCACAAAAAATAAAACCTTTATAAACGATACATATATGAACAATACGTTTTCTATTTTCTCTCATTTATTTCCCTCTTCCACTTTTCTTCTAGTTTCTCATCCAGAGTTCTATTGATATTTGCCACGACTATTTTTAAGTTTTCTATATTCTTGACATTTTTTTCACTTTGATCGTTTAGGTCTACACCATGAATACGAATAATTATATTTGCTAACGCATCTATTTGTTCTTGAGTGATGGATAATCCTGGGACTACAGATTTTCTTTGTGCAGATGCCGGTTCCAATTCTTGTGCATAAACTCCTGAAAAGTATACACTACCTTAAAGCTTGCTATCTTACCTATTTTTGTCAGTTTTTTTATGTTTACAAATTTGATCGATGGCGAATATTTATTAAATAAAAAATATTCGTAAATAACACATTTTTATTGTGTTATTTATGTAAAACTGGCCCCCTCCCCCTTATTGTCTCAATTCTCAACACATTTGTTTCTTCAAAATCGAGAACCGGAATTGGATATTTTTAATCGAACCCTATTATAGATAGCCTCTTTGAGGTTATCTTCAACAGAAATTTCCATTTTCAGTTATTGCAATTTCCTTATTGAACTTATTTCTAATAATACACTATTTTTCATTGTAGTTTCTTTTGAAATTACACCACCTATAAAATAATTACAACAGGAAACCTGATGTGTTCAAAATAAAGATTGAAAGTGTAGTATCAAGGAAAACTACTAAAGTTTGCCCAAAAAAAAACCACTCTGTATAATATGCAATAAAATAAATATATGACAAATTAACTAAATTTCATCAGTGGTTTTTTTAGTTTGATATACATTTTTGGGAAAAACTTTGGAAGTTTAGCATGATACGACACATGCAATCTTTACTTTGAATACTTCTAGTTTCATGTTTTTTTGTTAGTTTACAGGTTGTGTAATCCCAAAAGAAACTACAATGAATCATACAGCTGTAACGCAAATATATTACAGACATTAAATATACAGTATTTTGTTGTTATTAGGCTTGTTTTGGTTTTAACAACCAGTTCTGAATCGTACTGAGCGTGCGCAGTTTGAAAAAAGCCTTCGAATTTTCAAACTGCGCGTGCTCAGTACGATTCAAAACCTGTTCGTGTGAGAACCAAAACCAGCTTATTATTGGTCTAAGATAGTAAGTAACATTTACAATAGCAAGAGTTTAAATTGTAGATCTTCATATCAGAAAAAGCAAAATAATTTAAAAGAATTAACGTCAATTCCAACTATAAATTAAACTTAAATTAACAAGATTAGACAAACCAAGAAAATTGTTGAATTATATTTTCTATTATTGCGCTATTCTTTACCATACAAATATTAAGGTATTTTAGTTTTTGCAAAATATATATTCCATTAGTTAGTCCAAAAGTTAGTTTATGGTTCATCCCGTATATTTTCAAGTAATTATAATTTTTAAATCAAAATTAAATTTTACAGGAAAAGTTACATGTATTACAGATTGTCAAACATTTACAACTGTAACCATCTTTATAAATTGTCAAATATCCGAAACCGCTGGGTTTGTATAGGGCAAACTAAATATTCTTGATTTAAAATCTCGTGCTCTTTAAAAAAATTTTAAAATATACAGGGTGTTTTTATTATAAATAACAAAGTATATACAACTATTTTCATTATTACAATAAGTGCCATACGTACATACATCAAACTTTTGTCGATCATCCGTATCAAATTTTTCTAAATTTTTTGTGATTTGCATTGTTTTGTTACATCCCAATACACAAAATATCCGTCATCAGTCAGTGACATATTAATAATTTAAACTAAAAATTGGT
Organism: Pogonocherus hispidulus; assembly: GCA_963924545.1. Taxonomy (NCBI): domain Eukaryota; kingdom Metazoa; phylum Arthropoda; class Insecta; order Coleoptera; family Cerambycidae; genus Pogonocherus; species Pogonocherus hispidulus. Next base: position 32,953,692 of record OZ004698.1, read on the forward strand.
TAAAACAAACCTTATTTATTACAAGATAACTTTTGTAAATGTTACAAATTAATGTTCTAATTATATTTTTGCAAAATACAATAATAATTAAAGAAAATAAATAGCTATAACGTTCCGAAAATTTCATGGTCCCGAGTACAAATGAAAAGGCATTTAAAATTTTACATATTGAACTTTAAACTGTAACATTTATAATGAGGCAATATTGGCAACAATAAAAAATAGTGGTGAAATCCTACCTGCATTGAATATCAGGAGCAACAAAGCAATTTTGTACATGTTGGCAGTTACGTGGCGTTTTCTAAACCGGTGTGGTGGTGTAATAAATGTTCTATTTTACAGCGCTGTTGATTCTAGACGTTATATTCGTAATCCCTCCAATATAAAATAAGATATCGAAGCGATACCCGTTTATTGAATATATAAACTATTTCTCGTGGTTATTGGAATAAAAAATATATTCCCAATATTTTATTTTATATCAGTAGTTGTAAAGTAATTTAAAAAACCCTTGTTAACTTCAAGTGTTCATATCATTGTTTTCATCATTATGACCTTTGTCATGATAATCCAGTCAGCAATTGGCCAGTGATCTATTGTATTCCACTTATCGAGGAGTATAAATTATACGCAATTTTATTAAAATTTTATTAAAAAAATCACATTATTTTTCAAAACGGCATAGTTTTTTCTTTCTGTCACTCCATATATCACTCCCTATTTATCACCCATGTTTTTTCCAGTAATCTATTATGTTCCACTTATCGAGGAGTAGTAAATTTTACGTAGTTTTATTAAAATTTCATCCATGTTTTTTCTTCCATGATCTCTCTTGTGTTTTGTGATTCCTAAGATTATATTACTAAAGGTTTAGACATCAATGATGTATCTCTTCAAGGATTTCTGAATATCTTTCTATCTCCAGTCTATCTATCAAATAGTTGAGCCTAAGGTTGCTGACGAGTGATATGATATATTACTCACTTCAACATGGTTTACAAATACATGTCTAGGCAAATGTTCAAACGTTGTTTTCCTTTATTTTATATATTTTCTTACTTCTCCTCAAGATTTTTTGGTCTAAAAACTTTTATTTGTACTATTTCTTTCGTTAATAAAATTTCTGTATGGATTTATGGCGCCAATGTTTTGTTGCTAAGTGTTATTGTTGATACAGTAGTAAAATAATTATAGATTCTTAATTTTAATTATCTTGCATATATTCTGTTATTTGCAAACTATTTTATTTGTCTCATATTGTATTTAGATTTCTCTGACATTTTGTAAACCTGTTTTAATTAAAAAAAAAATAGTAAAAACTTGGGAACTAGAAAGCCAAACACATACAAATTGCTCAATCAAGCAAATACTGTATCCCTCGAAAGTACTTATCAAAAAACGGGCGTCTTCCGAGAAAAATCGGAATTGCCCTTGTAGATACCTATTACTTAACAATAAACTGATGTTTCGTCATTTCACCTTAGAATTTAAATATAAAAAATTTCATTTCATCAAATTTGAAAAGTTTTTTTATCATATTTAAAAAGCTCAAAACAATGCAAAAAATTGTGAGAGATTATTTTTCAAAAGGCAAATTCATGAAATGGTATATTTTTCATTACAACATTTTATATATAACATTCAGCAACTTCTTGAAATATAACTTTATTAGTATATAATATGTTGTACAACCATTTTTTTATTTTCAAAAATACCTACCTACCTGGTAACGTTATTCATCATTGTTGTTTGCATGTTTTGTTTGCAATCATTTGCCTACTGTTCTATAGCTGAGTGAACTAGAATATGCTTCTTCAAGTGAGTCATAAAAAAAACAAAATACACGTTATACAAAATAGAAATCTCATACTGAATAAAATGTTCTATTACAGTAGGTTTGTTCTAACAAGAATCCCAAATCGTCGGTGACTGTCGGGAGCATGTGCATTGCAATTTTTCCGTTCCATTAAAGCCAAAACGAAATCGGTGATTGGTTCCTGATTGACAGTACACTGTTCTATCATGGCTTATGATTGGTTTGTGGACAATCAGAAAAGTTTACGGATTTTTTAGGAACTCTGAATCAGAATCATGCGCAGTAAATTAAATGAAATGACAATCATCTCTACTAGTAAAGTCTTACCTGCTACCTGCGTTATTATTATTCATGCTGATTGTGATTAGGTACTGAAGTATTTTTATGTTAGAAGCCTAGGTGAAGTTTTCTAAACAACTACAAATCATAAAACACTCTTTTATTATGGTTTTTATTGCTTTTTGTTATTTTACAGGTGGTGTAATCCCAATAGAAACAAACTATGAATCATGAAAATGCACCACAATAAGTTACATATTATCAGTGACTATAGAAAGAATAAGACGGTCAACGAAGCCTACTTCCACATACCCGCACAAAATCGACAAGTTTCAAAACTTGCTTCAAAACTAGCTCAGGAAGTGCTGCGCCCTATTGAATTTTCACACAACTCGCGCCAAGCTAAAGCAATTTACTGTAAAGCGCGTGTTGACATTGAACGTCATATGGACGAAATAAATTGAGACAACGCTGTGTTGCCACTACGTGCACGGCACGGCAGAACAAATTTAAAAAATTAATAGTGGAGTGTGCTACATTTTCTATGTGGAGCAAACTTGCGAACAGTCGCTTGAGTATAACCAAATCAGACAAATAGTATTATTCTATAAGTTATTGGCTATGCGGAATGGTTAACTACGACTTTTTTTATTGGGCAGATCTTTTTATTTATTAACAAAAATAGACCTAACTGATGCATTTGCTTTCACCACAAGTATATACTTATGCTTTCACTGTATTTTTTACATATATCACTTAATATATCGTCAACCATTTAACGTAGCGACATGATTTTTTTTTTTTTTAATTTTAAAGCAGAAACGTAAGCGATCATTATGATGTAATACACGTCTCCAAAAATAGATTAGTTTTTTCGTAAAAAGGATATTAATATAAAAAATCACCTGTTAGGCAGCCTAATTTTGACAAAGCGAGAAACTTTTTTATTTTAAGAAATTTTTATGTACCTACATGCAGCGAGTAAAATTAACGTAAGACATTAAAAAGTTTTTGGAACAAAAAAAGGTTGTATAGACCCTGATTTCAAGATAAATCATTTTTAAATCTAAGCAGCACGCGGTTTGTCACCCAGCCGTCCTTTATACAAAATAAGAAGCAGTAGATGCGACACGATTTTAGCGCAATCACAATTAAAAATGTTATGGCTAGCAACAAGAAAATATTTCAGATAGAGATAAAATTTTAAATCTAGTTATACCACAGCTTACCATATGGTAAGCTGTGGTTATACCCTTCTGTGTGCGAATTTTTTTACTGGCAATTCGTAAGGTCGTATTGTCAATTTTTATTTTAGAGCAATAAATTATAGATTTATTGTAATTCAATATAAGTATAATAAATATAAAATGTGACATGGAGTGTTTAATCTTGGAAAAAATAGTTTTACAAGGCCCGGCAGTAATTCTGTTTACAGACCTAGAAAACAAGGTTAATTATTGTAGCGGTTAAAAAAAACTAGATAAATACGGTGAAAGAATATTACAGCATAAAGAAAGTTTTTTTGTTTTAAAAACTTTTTCAATGTATTACCTTTGTTTCTTTCATTCCCGGCTTGTATTTAAAAATGTTCATAAATAAAAAAGTTTGTCGATTGGTGAAATTTTAACTACAAGAAATGTTAATTCGTACATTAACATTTTTTTTTTACAAATAAAATTTGGTATTTTTTGGCAATATATTATTTTTAATGTTGTATGTCAAGTCAAGTATCCACTTTCAAACAAAAATAAATATGTTTCGATTTGCCAAGTGGCAGTGACTAATATAAGTCACTGCAAGTAGTTATCTAGATATCGAATGATATTTATAAAGAAACTATGTACGCAGATTTCCTGAATTATACATATTTTTTTAATACAAAATGTCGGTCCTAATGAAAAATATGGTAAATCGCCATTTTTGATGCACATTAATATACTAAACAAAACTATGTTGGTTTCATTTGGTTATATGTAACTCTCAAAAAAGTCACAATTTTCATCAAAAATTGCTCCGCTATAAGAAAATATATACACGGTGTCCCACCGGGAACCGCCTCGATCTATACAGGGTGGGCGAAATTCGAGGCTGACTATTGGGATCTCAGAAACGGTAAGAGATACGGGAACGGTTAAATTGGGGCAAAGTTGCGTAATTTTGTGACCAATAATATGCCGTCAGGAAATCCAAAATATCTACATTCGTTTTTGAGTTATTTAAAAAAAACCAAAATTTTGAGTTCGTTTTTAATTTTTCTTAGCTTTATTTGAGACGATATCAAAAAACTGACAAGACTTTTTCATTTCCACTTTTTATGCTCTATAACGTGGCAGTACAAAATTTCCGTTACGGCATTTCGTCCGATCAGGACCAACTTCAACTTTATTTTTTTAAATAGTTACTTACTTTGTTATCATTATTTTAAATTTAATTATACGGTACAACTTGTCTTACCATATAAAACCAAATTTGAACATTCAATAACATGATTTGGACTATTATTTTGTATTCTCCTGTAAATACTGCTATGTTCAAAACTACCGTTTTCTGTCAATTGTCTGTGCAGTTTTGAAAATGTCGTTCTATGTGGTTGTAGCCTTTCTGGGTATGTTTCAAAATATGATTGTTCAGATCTGGTTGAATTTTTGTAACATTTATAATAAATTTCAATCATATCACATTATTCTTGATTTGTAAACGGCATAATTACTTATTATTTAAAGCGAAGCTCTTTACGTCAACGTCAAATTGTATTGACAATTAAAATTGTTTTATAACAAATGTCATCAGCCCAAAGCATACTAGATTCGATCGTCTTAAAAGTTATTCCTAGTATTTGAGCAAAAATAATAATTAAAACTATAAAGTATCATACATCATTGGAATCAGAATAAAAAATCCTATCGTTTTTCGTTTTTCGGAAGAAACATTATGGGTCCCTATTTAAAAAAATAAAGTTGAAGATGGTCCTGATCGGACGAAACGCCGTAACGGAAATTTTGTACTGCCACGTTATAGAGCATAAAAAGTGGCAATGAAAAAGTCTTGTCAGTTTTTTGATATCGTCTCAAATAAAGCTAAAAAAAATTAAAAACGAAAACTCAAAATTTTGGTTTTTTTGAAATAACTCAAAAACGAATGTAGATATTCTGGATTTCTTGACAGCATATGGCATATTATTGGTCACAAAATTACGCAATTTTGCCCCAATTTAACCGTTTCCGTATCTCTTACCGTTTCCGAGATCCCAATGGTGAGCCTCGAATTTCGCCCACCCTGTATATGGCAAACTACAATTATTAGAAAAAAATTGAAAATTGGGCAGTGTACCAAAGTCACTGGGGGCAAGCGATCTAAAATATTTTCAAGATGGCCGCACTTCCGGTTATACCGGAAGTCGGTGTCAACTTGCTTATTTCAAATGAAACATCCTGTATATTATTAGATTTTTGAATTCTACTCAAAATTTAAATATATTTCATGTAGGATGTCCTATACCTATCTTCAACCGTTTTTGAAATATTGACAGGTGAATATTGACATTTTTCAACTTTGACACCCTGTAAAATCTAAACGATTTGAGATCGAACAAAACGGTTTGCACATTCCTATCTTAACTTTTCTTAAACTATCGTTTGATACTAATTTCAGATTTTCTAGAAATTAAAAATTTTCGATTAAATTTAATCTCTTGGTTAAATCTGAAATTGGTATCAAACGATAGCTTATAAAAAGTTAAGATAGGAATGTGCAAACCGTTTTGTTCGATCTCAAACCGTTTAGATTTTACAGGGTGTCAGAGTTGAAAAATGTCAATATTCACCTGTCAATATTTCATAAACGGTAGCTTATAAAAAGTTAAGATAGGAATATGCAAACCGTTTTGTTCGATCTCAAACCGTTTAGATTTTACAGGGTGTCAAAGTTGAAAAATGTCAATATTCACCTGTCAATATTTCATAAACGGTTTAAGATAGGTATAGGACATCCTACATGAGATATATTTAAAATTTTGAGTAGAATTCAAAAATCTAATAATATATAGGGTGTTCCATTTGAAATAAGCAAGTTGACACCTACTTCCGGTATAACCGGAAGTGCGGCTATCTTGAAAATATGTTAGATCGCTTGCCCACAGTGACTTTGGTACAGTGCCCAATTTTCAATTTTTTCCTAATTATAATTTGCCATGTAGATCGAGGCGGTTCCCGGTGGGACACCGTGTATAAGTACCATTATTTTGTATTTAAGACAAAATGTTAGGAAAATAAAGTTGTTTATAATCCAAATTACAATTCTGTAAATCCAAGTTTTGAATTTTAAAATAAATAATTATTTACGTTCTCGAGAATTATCATTATTTTTTATTTTAAACCAAATGTTTATAAAATCAAGTTGTTTGTAATAAAAAATGCCTAATTACAATTTTTGAAATTGAATTGAAATTGATCTAAAAAATCGGAAGGTCAAGTAGTAACTTGTTTCAAGACATCCATTAGACAAATTCTTATTTTTATGCATACTAATTGTAAGCCCTAATTAATATCTCGGTAATTATTCATTTTAGCAAAGTCTAACAAGAATACATTATTTACGTATAAAACACTGGCGAACTTAAAAACATAGGAAAAACTAGGATTTATTAATTAGGCAATATAGGAGTTATGGGAAACATAATTTATTATTTTTAAACTTCAATGCTAGGTTTATTGCTTTTGAGGTTACAGATTTGGTTTTCTCTGAAACCTCAAAGGCAATAAAGTGACGCCTTCTATGTATAATGATTTTGTTGTCACTCGGTATATTATTTATGTGGACAAAATTCTAATTTTTCTCTGTGGTTTTACTGTTTTGTTTGGTGGTTTTTTGGTATTTTTCCTCGGGTTTTGCTTCTGGCCTCGGAAAACCATTTCATAAAACGAAAAAATTTTTATTTTAATTAGATAATCTATTAGAATTCCAAAATGGTAAGTGCAATTCTTAAACAATTCGTTTCTATATTTGTCCGCCGTCGTTGCTAATAATTCTTCTCTAATTTTATGTACATACCTACTACGACGTATTAATATTTATGTCTATTAATTCCATCATCAAAAGTATTTATTAAAATAGAAACCAATTCAAGTAACTTTCTAGATTGTTCCTATGAACCATAGGTCCGTAAATGTTTTATATTTCCTAGATTTCCTGTTTATTTTTATATATAATTAATATTTCAATCTAAATTACCTTTTTATTCATTCCTTAACCCTTATCCATAACACCATTCCTCGGCAACTAACAATCATTTTAAATTTAATATTTGCCATGCAAAATAATATAAAAATAATACCTATATTTAATAATATTTGTCAATCTATACATAAATATCAAAAAATTTTAAGTGTAATAACATGCACCTTACTCTAGGATGGTTAAAAAAAATTCCGGAAATTTTTTAAATTACGATGGCTACGAAAGAAAATATAAGCTTCTAATTCGTTAGAAAACGCTGTGAAATTTTTATTAGAATCCCGCGTACGGGAGTATATCCCAGTCCAAATTTAAATTCGACTTAAAAATTCGGCAACGTTGCGATCTTCGGTTCGACGATCTGTTTACCGATCCACTGAATTATTAGCATAACTGCCGCATCTCCCTAGCGGAGACAACAATCGAAGAGCTTCCCATTATAATTTTCTGTTTCAGAGATGTCGCACCCTGAGCGGACGTTAATTTTTTAAGCTCATAATTTATTTAGGGGCTGACCGTCTTATTCTTTCTATAGTCACTGATATTATCTACTCTTTTCTTATCTATGAAATACTCCACAAATGGCAAAACGATAAAAAAAAGTCCAATGTTTTCGTTGTGTGTCAAAAAATGAGGTTGTCACAATAAATCCAGCCCAAGACTGCCACTCTTTACTCTTTGTCAGATTTGTCAGTTGTTCCATCACAAACTTCTGATTAGTTGCAAATTTATCTCTACTAACGCATGCGCAGATATTGTGGTTACAATCAATTGGGGATTGATCAGAGTTTTCTTGTTAGAACAAACCTAGTATTAATGTATTACGTCGGTATTTACGTCAGGTAAATTTGAGCTAGTACTTAGTCGTTTTGAAATTGCGGACTCGGCTAATCGCTTCGTCCAGAAACATCTTACTCTTACTGTAAAAATGCATTTACCGGACTTATATCACAAATAATTATTATATACCTACCGGCCGCCAATCAGTGCAGGGTAAGTAGATTACTGGGAAATAATAGTTACTTGTTTAACTAGTACAAAATATATGTTTTCGGGACGAGTGAAAGGGTAGCCGGACGATACGTAGCAGAGTCCGGCAATTTTACGAGTCTCGAAAACGTATTTTTTGTACGAGTTTAACATATTTTTTCCAACCGCTTCTAATTAACACGACCAGTTTTTCTATTATAAAATAATTTATGTCATTGATAGATGACATAATTTTATTAGTAAATTCAACAGAAGACCATGATACAACTACACAGATATCTCATAATGTTTCGTTTGTTCGTAATTATTAATCTTTCGTTTGTTCTGCGCATGACGTCATTCGTGAGGGAAAAATGGCAATGCGATGCGAAAATTCTTAAGGGCAGTGATATAATTATTTTCGTGTTTATCAATTGTTTTTTTCCTCGTAACTGACGTCACGATGTGCATTGGCATATCTGTGTAGTTGTATCATGACAAGACATATTACTTCGAATACAGTCCAGAAATGGCCTTCTTTTTATACAAAATAATTTAATTTTACAGTGTCTTGTTTGTGTGGTCGGAAAAAAATAATTTTACGGGTTAAAAAGTCAGAACGAAAATATCTTTCAGTATTATAATAACTATTATCACAGACATAAGTAGTAGTTATTTGTTGTTTATTTTATTTTTATAACGTGATTTATATGGAGGTTATATCTACCAAAGTAGTAAGATATGTGAGTAATATATCATAATTTGGAAGATCAGTGGATATCAACCGACCCTAATAGAAAGAGATTCAGTGGTGTTTCACAAATTGATTTCTTTGAAACTGAACTCTCTATAGGATTTTCTTATCCGGAAACTTTTATTAGAAATAATGATTGTGTTGACAACAGATTATTGGATGGGAAACAACATTGCATTACTTTCATATAAAGCGGAGCTCCCCATTATTACTTCAGTCAATATGAAAACATCTATATTTCCTATTAAACCTCAGTATTTTCTTATTTCTGTAATACGAATATACGAGTATGTGGTCAAGCTTAGTTGTTATTTCATATATTGACATACTGTTCAAAGTAAACGCAATAAATAATTTGTATTTCTTTTTGTTATAGCCAGTGACCAGAGATTTCTTTGGAAGAGTAATTACAAAGCCTTCTTCCTCAACTGGTATGTATTCATATGTCAATTTTATTATTATACCTAAAGTCATTATGTTACTGATGATTTTTTTTTATGAAGTTATTTCAGGAGAAGAACATCTCAAATGTATTAATTCTTATACATTTGAGGTGTTCTTGTACAATGCTTTCGTAAAGTAATGGATAAATTCGTTATTTTCGCTATGTGGTTATACGTCGATTGTCTTTTATTTTTGTCCTTATTTTAAATTTTTTACATGGTGACTCAATGAAGCCACGTCGATATAAACTTATATAGATAAACTTTAACAAATGGAACACCCTGTATGTTTTACATATCTGGAAATAACTCTTTTTTACGAATACGGTCATATAAGATTTTACGGGCCTATATCTAATAATATGAGATATATTCCCAAAAAAGTGACCGATAATGACTGATTCTATGTGTTCTAGAAAGACTCTGTGTGTCTGTTACTCGAGGACTATCGATATTTTCTGTCTACCATGTTGCTCTTATGGCACACTTTTTTTGGGCATATAGCTCTCGTATGGGTCCATATGGTCGTATGGGTCCATATGACCGTATTCGGAAAAAAGAGTTCTTTCCAAATATGTAAAAGTGCAGTGTGTCCCATTTAAAATATTAAAGTTTATGTCGAAGTACCCTGTACGTATTGAGTTACCCTGTAAATTTAATTTATGGAGGGCAAAACTTAAAAGAAAATCGACGGGCCGAATGTTTTTTTAAAAAATGGGTGTTTATAAAATAACGAATTTATCCACTACTTTTCGAGAGCACTTATACTATAAGTATAAGTAGTAATAATAAGTAGTTTTAAATTTTTTTTTAAATTTATAAACTGGAAACTGTTATTATTCTAAAATTTAATAATATTGCTTTATATAGGTAATAAAATGTTTTAATACTAAATAAATTCGAAAAATAATTGAACTTTGGATGGGATTTATATTTAAAACAATATACCTAATGATTACATCTCGTAAAATAGATCAAGTTCAAAGTCTGTCAGATTATCAAACAATTTCTAAAATATAAGTTATTTCATAAATTTTGTTACGGATTTAAAAAAAAAAGAATCTCACAAAATGAAGCATATTAGTCGTCCACTAAAAAACTACCAGAATATCTTGATGTAGAAAGTTATCTACAAGGGTATGGTTTGCTCAAATAAATTTTACAACCCGTATTAAGCGTATTAATCAGAATATGCTATATTATCCAAATTTATAAGCATATATGAGAAATGTTGTATTTAAAAAACATAACTTTAATCAGCCTCATTTACACCTTGTGTAAATGTCAGTAATTTCAAAATGGGTCCCCTTCAAATAAAAATCGACCTATATTGGGAAATGGTTACTTATATTACGATCCATTTTTAATACTAGGTGTCCCATATGCTATATCCAAATTTATAAGCATATGAAGAATGTTGCATTTAAAAAATATAACCTTAATCAGCCTCTGTCAGTAATTTAAAAATGGGTCCCCTTCAGATAAAAATCGACCTGTATTGGGAAATGGTTTCTTATATTCCGATATATTTTTAATACTAGGTGTCCCATCGAAAAGTACCACATTTCGTCGCCTTATATCACTAAAACTAAAGAAGATATCTTGATGCCCTTCGGACGTGATGAATAAGGAATTGTTCTCTTTCACTATTACCAAATCTCCGAATATATTAGTAAATTTTTTAGAGAATATGCTTACTATTTGAAATAAAATTTCTCGCTTAAATTAAGTGGAACACTGTATATTTTGTCACAATAAGGAAGCCTAATCACTCCTAAGTGGGCCGATAAAATTCCGTTTGAAGGAAATACTTTTTACTTGAACATTATTTGTGAAGCTAGTTCTCGTTTGACAATAGTCTTGAAAAACTTAAGTTACAATGATATCCTCGACTGTCTGTCCCTTCTGTCAAATATTTGCAATACAGATACAGATATAAAAATGCTCACATTAAAACAAAAAACGCGCCCTGTAATTTTATACATCTGTGTACAAAACACAATCTGTTACCGTCACTAGAAGACAGTTTCGCACCATTTTTAATAATAATATGCCTTAAAAAAGCATATTATCACGGTTTAAAAGATTTGGAGAATACGGTTCACTGAGAAGGAAGAGTAGACTAAGTAGATAAACTTCAACAAAATTTAATTGTAAATGAATTATTGTTGGCAATTGAACAAATTTTAAATGGAACCCCATTTCTTTAAAAAATGGCAAATGCATTGGAGATGTCGAAAAGTAAGACCTATAATTTACTAAAAATCATAAAATTTAAGGCGTACAAAACATAAACATTTCAGAAAATTCCGGAGATTTGTTATGAGAAAAGAATTCTTCTGCGTGAAACAATGATATATTTATTTCGACAGGAGTTAACAAGCACAATTATTGTCGAAGAAAATGAGAACCCCTGAATTTTTAATAAATTTAAAAGAGACTCACCAAATAAATCACTCCAAAAGTTACTGTTTGGAGTGATATATCTGCGACAAGTATTTATAGACCTTTTTTTTTGTGAAAATGTGCGATGTGATAACTATACAGTTTTTTTTTATGAAAATTTTATTCAATATTTTTTTACCCTCATATCGATGAAAATATTGAGGAAGAGGCATTTTTTCAACAGGATGATGCCCTCGCACATTATTCGATAATTGTACGTTATTCACCTGACTTGACAGTACCGCATTTTTTCTTCGAGTTTACACCAAAGAGAGATGCCACAAATCCTCCTAGGTAAACTATTTTTGGAACCTTGTGAGCTGAAGGAAATTTCAGTGAGTAGACTTCTGGACTTTCTGCAAAGAACAATGATGTTTGCTAAATGAATCAGTGGGATGCATAATAGGCCTAGCTGTTGTCGCAATGCTTTGTGACTCGTTCAGAGAAACCGACCCCCAGAAAAAATAAGAAGAAACATTCAAAATTTATTTGAAAAAGATGCCGAAAACAATTACTCCACGGGAAATATGCCCCGACTGGCGTTCCATTACATCAGCAACTCCATAGGAGTCGTCACATCGTTCATCGAAACCAAATACCAGACACTGACCAGTGTCTGGTATTATTATGGTTATTAATGCAACGCCAGTCGGGGTATATTTCCCGTGGAGTAGTTGTTTTCGGCATGTCCTTCAAATAAATAAGTAGGATTGTCTTCCTTAAAGACAATAGAGGTCACTGCTGTAATGGCACCTGGGGAAAAACAGGTCGTTCTCTGTCTGTCAATTTGACAATAATTTTCAGACAGATAGTACCACAGACCCAAAGAGGGCACTACGGCGTGTTTCTCACCACTACAAACATTCGAAATGTTATAGAAAACTACTTAGAATGCACAAATGTATAAAAATAAATGGTGGACACTTCCAACAAATTATTTGTCAACCCATTCAAATTACTTTTTCAGTTTTATTGTTATTTTAATTATTTTGTGTTATTTCTATTGTTATTACTGTTTTCGTTGTTGTTCTTTTTTTATTTAAAAAACAAAGATGGTTGCCTATCACAGCTATATCAGGTGTGGCCAGATATTTAAAACTAATTAATATACAGGGTATTTTATTTAAAATATGTATCTAACTTTACAAAAAAGGGGTGATTTTTGAATTCGTTATGAACACAAATTAAATTAATTCTGGTAAATTTTAGTTCGTTGTCCCAATTCTGAAAATAACATTCGGATAGTTGGCAACAGTGCTGAAAACGGCAGTGCAAAAAACGTACGAAAATCCTAAGACATTAAGTCGAAACCCTATCCGATATCTTCTTTAATTGTTGAGATGTAAAGCAAAGAAATGTGGTACTTTCGATGGAACACCTAGTATGTTGACAGTGGAGAGTTTTCAAATGCAGTGTGTGTGTAACAACAATTGTCAATATTTCATCATATTAAGATTGTTCCTTTAATAATATCTTTCATTTAATCCCGTATATTGATAATAAGAATTATGATGTATTAAGTGTTCATTAATCAAGTTTTTAATTATATCCGGAGTAATAAACCCATCCTGAATTAATTCAAATATCGCCTGTAATACTATCTCTTGCTACACAATGCAAACAGCAAATGGGGCAATAAGGCATTAAGTTGAATCGCAATTTCTCTGGGCAAACAATAAGTTGATGGCAGCCCGTCGAAAGGAATGGCTGGGATTCTCTATCTGAAGGCAATTGCCAATGAATTACCGCTTCAACAAATCCGGTAATTAAACCAAACTGAAGACAGTGGCGTGCTATTATGGCATTATTTCACAACACTTGTAGCACTGAATGTATGTAAAATCATAAAAATCATTCCGATTTATGATTTTCATATATTTATATTTATAAGATGACTTAAAATCAAATAAAAAATTGTAAAATATTTTTTTTTCAAAATGTTGCATGTACCTAGGTGTAAATATATTTAGAATTAATTCAACAAAAAGACTTGATAACTCTAATGGAGAGAATGCACATCTGCAATAGGATGTCAACAATTATTCCACAAATCAGCTCCATAATGTAAACTGAAGTGAAACTGAAATAAATCAATTACCAGAAGCATATCTCCCGATTACTCCATATTATCCTGAAATGGCCAGTACCGTAGCGTCTCGACTGTTAGTATGTTCGCAGCGAATTGTTTCTTACGCATTGGGTTTAATAAACCATTTTATCTAATTTTTTAAATTATAGTTCCTTAAGTTTCATATATCCGCATGTTAGAGACGAATTTTGTAAGGTATTTTGCAGAGTACCTACTTAATCAAAAAATGTCTCACTAAACATACTTGCGATGTTTGTCAACAATATTCTAAAGCACATGAAGATATGGATGAATCGGCTTTATTTTGATATATAGAATATATGGGGTCATCATAAAGTAAGGGGTATACTTTAAAGTCTTTAATTTTAATATAATTTTAAGAAATCAAGCTAGTAGCAAAAAGTAAATGGAATATAATTGCTTCAATAATTGAATTATACTGTATCTATGAAGAACAAAAGAGTTGTCGTGTCAACTACTGACACAAGTGTCAAACGTGATCATTGCGATTTACAGAATTGTTCACATTTTGTAAATTCATGGCCTCCAAGATCGCCTGATCTTAACCCAGCGGATTACTGATTGTGGGGTTATTTAAAAAATTTGGTGGTTAGAACACGACCGACAACGCTGAAAGAATTAAAATACTATTAGGGAGCAAATTGCTGCAATTCAACCAGAAATGCTGAATAATGCTGTGTACAATTTGGAGAAACGGTTGGTGATTGTACAGTAGCAAAATGGACGACATATCGAACATTTGCGTTAAGCACTGTTGGACATAAGAAAGTTGTCGAGTGAATTTCTGATACAAGTGTTTAGCGTAATCATTGTGATTTAGAGAATTGTTCTCAAAATAAAACTCACGTAAACGCAAATAATACGGTTTAAACTTTAATTACATGGATCTACAAACAAGAATTGGTTTAGTACAATGCTATTACGAATGCGGCAGAAATTACACTGCTGAATTACAAAGATTTCGTACGAAAATGGCGGGGCCCTGGCCCTATCAAATGAAAGCGTATAGTAATTTGATTAGCAAATTTGAAAGATCAGGGCCTGTAACTGACCTACCGATATCAGGAAGACCAAGTATCAGTGATGTACAAGTTGCAGAAGTTCTTCGGGAAAATCAAAACATAGTGAACACTAATCCGTTAGCAATCAGTACTATGAATTCGATATCAAAACAATTGCAAATGCCATACACCACGGTTTGAAACATTTTACTCAAAATCCTAAAAATGTATCCCTATAAACTTAAACTGCTGTTTGAATTAAATGATGCAGATTTTTCTATCAAAAATGACTTTTCTTTACAAATATTGGCTCAGATGGAAATTGAACCCGAATGGTTATCCCGTATTTTATAGACAGATGAGGCCCATTTCTCTCTAAATTGTGGAGTCAATACTAAAAACTGTCGAATATGGTCAACAGATAATCCACATGAAATCGTTTAGGAAGGTCTTCATAACAAGAAAGTCACCGATTGAGGAGATACTTTTTTGAGGGATACAGAATGGAGAGGCCGTATCTGTAACTATTACTGGTGAATCTGTAATAAGCAGACATTTTGTAGATTCATGGCCTCCAAGATCGCCTGATCTTAACCCGGAGGATTACTGGCTCTGGGGTTATTTAAAAAAATTTGGTGTTTAGAATACGGCCAACAACGGTGGAAGAATTAAAAGACTACTAGTGGGCAAACTGCTGCAATTCAACCAGAAATTCCAATGTTGGACATAAGAAATCTCATCCTGTTATTAACTTAATTTGTTAAAAATATATAATACCCTGAAATATATCCATTACTTTATGATAACAATAATATAAATTAATTAGGTACGTCTATGGAAAAGCAGTAAAATATCTTCGAAAATACGTCTCCTTTTTAGAACCGAGGTCACGAATTCATCGCTAAGCACATCAAAGGTGCCGCCTGGGAGATATTCTTTTGGTTATTTATTTATTCTTGCTGTAACGATTCAAGGAGCAAGAAAATATTATTAGGAATAAAATAGAAGACTGTTGTCTATGGGTGACGATTATTACCAATAAACCAAGTCACAAGGTAACAGGTGTAACCAATTTACTAAAAGTAAGTAGTGACGTTAGAGTTACTTGAAGCTTACTCCGGACTTAAAGCTGTGAAATCACATTAAAAAGGTTAATAATTCCAGTATTATAACTTAGCCGAGTACGCCACTGTTTAGTACTATAGATATTAATTATACTAGGCTAAGATTAGTCAATCTCATTGTCATTCGCTGGATTCTGCTCTTCAAACTGATTTAACAATAGTAATTGAAATTAATATTCTCACTAGACATTTTCAAATAGCAATTTTCTGATTAAAGCTCTTCTCATTACATAAACGACTTGATTTTTTAATTATTTGGAAAAGTTAAAATGTGCTTATAATTTATAAAAATGTAGTAGTAGCGTATTATTAATATATTTTAACAAGCTTCTTTCAGCAAGTATAAAACACTGTATAAAACTAATAGTTTCTATTTAATCATGAGGAAGCTTACTACATTGACAAAGTGCAGAAACGTACATATCGTACACTTTTACAATTTCGATGAGATGTTACATACAAGTTATACCCACTCACAAGCAAATTGTTTAGATTAGATATATAAAATGGACAAAAAAGTTTACTTTTACATGAATTTTTCCTGAAGAATGTAAAAACTCAAAGATCCCTGCTTAGGCATCATTGTATGAAATAGTAGCTTTGTCCGACTTCTGTTTTGTCAGATTATCGGATTACATAGAACTGTTTGCACCTTATAAACGGTTTGAGAACTAATTACGAGCAGTTACCATTCTTGGATTTTTTGCTAATAACCTGAACAGCTGACTACATATTTTTATCACTCAACGCTACAAGCTAAAAACGCTTTGAACTGCACAATCTTTAACGGAAAGGCGAATTTTCACGTATCAAGTAGCTAAAACAAGTTACTAAAGCAAGTAACTAAAATTTAGTCCGTAAGTATTTAGTGTGAGTCTACATACATTTTAGTATTCCTGTTTTTTTAGTTAATTTAAAACATGGCTGCAAGTACCGTTATTCGTGCATCAATAGAGAACTGCGTATTGAATATACTCGTATGTGGTGAATTATCAGAAATAATTTTGGATGAATTTGAGAAAAGAAAAGCGTTTGTTGGGAATGAAAATGGGTTAGTCTTTTATTTATCTTCCAAGCTACGTAAAATGCATGCATTTCCTTAAACTCTTTAACATTGAAGGAAGACATATAGACATATATTTCATCAAATCCCGCTCCACAATTCATGGAGTCCATTATTTTCTTGTTTCTTGATAATAAATGGATTTCAAAGCTCGTCTCTTGTTTTTAATTTATAGTTGGGAATCAGCACCCTGAAAATCGATCATGTACTGTGTACTCGAAGATATACTTTTTAAAAAATATATACAATGTGGGGAATGACCTTGCGGATGAAAATCCGGAGGGCTCCATTAAATTCGTAATTGCAAAAAAGAATAAAAAAATATTTTCCGATTATTTTCAATTATCGTAAAACAACTATTTTTTGTGTTTAACTTGCGATTGTGATACCATTTTTTAATATTTTTTAAAAAATTTTACACCAGCCGAAAGCCTAATCATTGTAGATTTGAACGGTATTTACAAAAAAAGCATTTTGTTAATACAGAATTTGTCAGATTATTTAAAAGGAGGTGCGGTACCAAAACCGAGGTGAAAATTTCAGCATCGAGAAAATTTTTGAACGGTTGAAGATAGACATATGATTAATCGACGAAAAATGTGCCCAAAGAAGTGGGAAAGTTTTTGGTGAAAAGAAATTTTCACTAGTGGTAACGGTTTCCGAGATAGGATTTTTTTTGTGAAACGCCAACGCGCGCTGATCGCAGCCGTTTCAACGGACGCGCTGTATTACGCCTTGGCCGGGCAACATAACATCGTCCTTGTTATAACGGTGTTACAACCTTATAATATGTTGCTCCTTTTTCTGTGTTGTAACTAATAACATACAAGCAAAACGTTATAATAAAAAGCATATATATATATATATATATATATATATATATGTTTGGAATGGTATGATTATATTAATACAAAAATAAAAAACAAATTTACATAATTCAGTCGCAGTAGTTACGTTATAAAGTATTAGGATAAAACCTAATTAAGACTAACTTAATCTAAATTTAGATTAAGATAGACAACTACAATTTCTAGTACATCTATGGAGTTTGCATTTGCAGCACATATTTTCGAGTTTTACATCGGGACGGATACCTATTGTGGTTAATTTTGGAGTGAGTAAATTATCTTTCAAATCCCAACCAAAATTAACTGATTGGGAATTTCTGGACTAATTAAAATCGCACTTTTCCAGACAACTATTTGATACGCAGCTCTCAATACGTGTTGATGAAATGCATCCTCGGTAGGTGGCAAATTCCTTATATCGGATTTACAGGTATGAAATAGATGTACCCGTAATTTATTTAAATCGCCTGTAAATAATGGCCTACCATACGAAATTTTGTAAAAATATCTAGCCGCGTTTTCGAAAGTAATTAAATTCAGGTCACCATTTTGAGGATAATCTAAAAGTGCCTTTAATTTTATGTCTTGTCTGTAACTCAAACATTTTTTTAAAGCATTAGTTTTACCTTTTTTAAATATGAAGCTTACTGTATCACAACCAGTTAAAATGTAAATACTCAATACTAAATTACCCAAATCCATTTGAGTGTTTATAGAGTTATCCGTAGATAATTCTTCTATTATGTGGTGCACTGGTATATATGTGTCAAATTTAGTATTGAGTATTTACATTTTAACTGGTAGTGATACAGTAAGCTTCATATTTAAAAAAGATAAAACTAACGCTTTAAAAAAATGTTTGAGTTACAGACACGACATAAAATTAAAGGCCACTTTTAGATTATCCTCAAAATGGTGACCTGAATTTAATTACTTATTTTTTCAAAATTTTGTATGGTAGGCCATTATTTATAGGCGATTTAAATAAATTACGGGCACATCTATTTCATACCTGTAAATCCGATATAGGGAATTTGCCACCTACCGAGGATGCATTTCATCAACACGTATTGAGAGCTGCGTATCAAATAATTGTCTGGAAAAGTGCGATTTTAATTAATCCAGAAATTCCCAATTCAGTTAATTTTGGTTGGGATTTGAAAGATAATTTACTCACTCCAAAATTAACCACAATAGGTATCCGTCCCGATGTAAAACTAGAAAATATGTGCTGCAAATGCAAACTCCAGAGATGTACTAGAAATTGTAGTTGTCTAAAAGCAGGGCTAGATTGTATAATAGGTTGATATTGTGAGGGTGGGTGTTATCTAAATTTAGTTTAAGTTAGTCTTAATTAGGTTTTATCCTAATACTTTATAACGTAACTACTGCGACAGAATTATGTAAATTTGTTTTTTATTTTTGTATTAATATAATCATTCCATTCCAAACATATATATATGCTTTATATTATAACGTTTTGCTTGTATGTTATTAGTTACAACACAGAAAAAGAGCAATATATTGTAAGGTTGTAGCACCGTTATAACAAGGACGTATGTTGCCCGGCCAAGGCGTAATAAAGCGCGTCCGTTGAAACGGCTGCGCTCAGCTCGCGTTGGCGTTTCACAAAAAAAATCCTATCTCGGAAACCGTTACCACTAGTGAAAATTTCTTTTCACCAAAAACTTTCCCACTTCTTTGGGCACATTTTTCGTCGATTAATCATATGTCTATCTTCAACCGTTCAAAAATTTTCTCGATGCTGAAATTTTCACCTCGGTTTTGATACCGCACCTCCTTTTAAACAATCTGACAAATTCTGTATTAACAAAATGCTTTTTTTGCAAATACCATTCAAATCTACAATGATTAGGCTTTCGACTGGTGCAAAATTTTTTAAAAAATATTAAAAAATGGCATCACAATCGCAAGTTAAACACAAAAAATAGTTTTTTTACGATAATTGAAAATAATCGAAAAATATTTTTTTATTCTTTTTTGCAATTACGAATTTAATGGAGCCCTCCGGATTTTCATCCGCAAGGTCATTCCCCACATTGTATATATTTTTAAAAAAGTATATCTTCGAGTACACAGTTCGATGTTTTAGAAGCGTCTTTTCAACCGTCTGTTCCCTAACTATTAGGTCACTCCAAATCCTTCGTTGTCCATGGGTTTCCTCAATATCTTTATAAGCTGATTCCCAAGCTTGGTTATATTATATAAATGACAGCTTTTGTATTCCATATGCATGGTCTTTCACGATATTATTATACGAACTTTAATGTTATCTCTTCGGTTCCACCGACATATTTCAAACAAACTATATATAATCAAGTATGAAGATATATACCTACAGTAATTTCACTCGGCAAAATCTCTTTGATGTTGGTGTCCTTAAGTTTTGTTTTTTTAACCCCCCAAAAAGACCACTGCGCATACTACCCAAGCACAGTCATGCGCATTAGTGACCGTTTTTGGTAGATACGTACAGGTCCGGACTATTATTTTTTGAAGAGTCAAAAGGCTGGCCTATAACAAAAAGTTATGTTATGTCAGAATTTCGTTTACAAATGAAACAATATTTTGTAGCCATGTTACGCACAATACAAAACACTTATCAAAATCACAAACACAAACGTAAAGCAAATGTGCGCGCATAAAATAGCGTACACCGGCCCATTCTTCCCCTTCTACATATCTACCAACGCGCATACTACCCAAGAGCAGACATGCGCATTAAAAACTTTTGTACAAAAAATTTAAAGAGTGAAATTACTGTATATATATTTATTGGAAGGAGATGCCGAAAACAACTACTCCACGGGCAATATGCCCCGACTGGCGTTGCATTACATCAACATCTCCATGGATGTCGCCACATCCTTCATCAAGACCAAATACCAGACAATGACCGGTTTCGATCTTGTTATGATCTCATCAGATTGCCATAGGTATCGGAATCGATGAATGATCTGGCGACATTGATTGCCTAAGGGGCATATGTGAATGTTTGTAGTGGCGAGATACAGTGAAATACACTGCAGTGCCCTCTTTGGGTCTTTGCTACTACCTGTCTGACAATTATTGTCTAATTGACAGACAGATAACGATCTGCAGAAAGCAGATGCCATTACAGCGACCTCTATTGTCTTTGAGGAAGACAATCCTACTTAATTATTGGAAGGAGATGCCGAAAACAACTACTCCACGGGCAATCTCCTTCCAATAATTAAGTAGGATTGTCTTCCTCAAAGACAATAGAGGTCGCTGTAATGGCATCTGCTTTCTGCAGATCGTTATCTGTCTGTCAATTAGACAATAATTGTCAGACAGGTAGTAGCAAAGACCCAAAGAGGGCACTGCAGTGTATTTCACTGTATCTCGCCACTACAAACATTACTGTATATATCTTTATACTTGTGATATAATAAAGCGATGTATATGCACAAACTAATAAGAAAATGCTCTCCGCACTGCTAATAAATTTTACTAATATGGCCCTGGCCTGTTTACCCTTGTTTATTTGGCGATTAGTCGCTCTCAAAGAGAGATGGGAAAGGTACTTGCAACAGAAAAAGTTTCTATTTACATGCCTATACAGTTTACTTAATGTACTCAAGTACTAAATCAAATTATTTATAATATACACGTAGCTAAATTTAGTTGAGTTGAAGTAGTTGATTTAGTAACTTGCTTTGGCTATTTGATACGTGTAAATTCTCCTTAACCTAGTTTTTCAGTTTAGTTTTGAACTGAAACCTGATTAGTATGAATACTAGAAATGGGAGAAAATCGCTATCGCGATTTTCGTTCCCATTTCTAGCCCTACTGGGGGTCCAGGCCTGCAGCCTAGGGTCAGTCACTCTTCGGGTGACAAAAGCATCTAGAATAATATTATTTTTTAAGAAAATACATATTATTGAGACAACTTAATGAATTTAATAATTCATATTGCGTTATTTTCAAATGTGGATTTTTTTTTTTTTTGATAAATATCTACAGTTTATAAACTTCTAACGAGACTTTTTTTTCTTATTATTATCACAGCACTAAACTGTATACACCCTATCTCAGAACAGTATAATTACATTGCTACTTATGTGGCAACGTGACAACATGGGAAAACGAAAAAGACCTCGAAGGGCGCCCTCTCGTATTGACTGATATATACTAAACGATTCTTTGAGTTTGACTGGATTTTAGCTTGTTAATAATTTTTAACACAAGTTAGAGCAGTCTTAACCACTAGTCTATGGTATTACATTTAACTGCGACATCTATATGTAGGTTGCCTAAATATAGTCTAAATACTTCATATTTTTAACTGCTTCATCGACAAGGACATTCAAATCCTTATTCCCTATATTCCAGTTATTTTTCTTCGTCTTTTACAATATTATAGTGACAGTACAGTCAAATAGAGAATATATCTGAGAATATCCTTCACTAAGTTTGCATTGATTACCTATAAAGTAATAAGATTCCTAAATTATGGGACTAAATACACATGTCAATATAAATATGAAATATTAAAACTAGGGGGAAAAATCCTTGACAGGAAAATAATGATTGCATTTGTTTTAGGAAAAAGTGCCTCTACTCCCAACAACGATATTTGGTTCCAGTACAAGGAAGGTTACAGCAATGCAGTTAGAAAAAAATTGTTGATTTCTAGTCTTAAATGAATATTAGACATAAGCATAATAATGTAATCAATTAAAACGTAATAAACTAATTCTAATAAAATATTTTAATATATCGAGTTCCACAAAAATCAATGTTGTCGAACCAAACCAGAATCAAGTGTGACAGTTTCTCAATTTTATCAATATTGATAATGGTGCTTTACTGCAAATAAATACTGTACAAAGTATATTTTCATATGACTTGTGAAGGGGGCACTGCATTGTACGCCTTAAATTTAGGTGACGGGCCAAGTGCTTCTTTTGCCCTCGTGGCTTCTGCGTCTATGTACACAGAATATTCTACTAATAATCTCCTTTCTTTAAGATTCATTTTGAGTAACAAAATTAGTTTTCAATATCATACAGATAAGCGAAACGTACAACATAATAAAAATTATTAGCAGTTATTATCTTAGCATTAGCATTAGCTTAGCACAACTATTGGAAAGTAAAACAACCATTGAAGATATATTTGTAAACAGAATAAAAAAAAACATTAAAACATCACATACATTAGATAACTCCCAAATCCAAAGCAAAAGGCTGTCCGGTATGGCATTACACATTGAAAAAACGCAGACAAACACTCCATACCCACCGACATTGCTAGTACCTACCATAATAATATAGGCAGTGTGACCGAGAAATGCCGCCAGGACACGCTCTATCCCAATGCGCTACTGTGGGGGTAAATGCCAATAAAGATCAAAGCAGATTTGAATTCTGCTTCTGCATCTATTCTGAATTCGGAATATGAATACAAGATATGAAACATTGTTGAAGGGGGTTGGAACCTTTGGTGTGAAGATATCACTGACGTAGTTTTCCACATAAACCAAAACACTATACTGCACTCGGCGTGTGTTTCGCCAACCAAGTTGGCATCATCTGGAGATGATTAAAACTGAAGAAATGATGCAAACTTGGTTGGCGAAACGCGCGTCAAATGCAGTATATTGTTTTGGTATTATGTGGAAAACTACGTCAGTGATATGAAGTATTGTATGAAAAACAATCGAATTTTGATAGTTTAAATTTGCAACAAAGCCAAGTTATATTTTGAAACCCCTATAAATAAATAAGCAATAATGAGAGCATCTTTGCAAATCTTAACGGTCCTTCTATTCATAGCATCATGATCATCGCATCCATTTTGAAAGTAACTTTAACAAAAAGTTATTTTAAATTTCGAAGCTTAAAAAACATAATTACTGAAGAACTAACAAGCTTGGATATGGGGAATTCAAATATACAATAATAAGTACCATTCCTCTTAAAACACAGAAGTTGATAGTGCCCACCGATAACTCAAAACGCCAGAAGCTTGATAATATTTTAAATCAATTCGTCGTCCTGGAAAACCATTATAGGATGAAATTACAGGGGTAAGTTAAGACAAACAAAGGGACTAGTGTCTGGTCCCCAAAGAAAACACCTGCTCGGCACCCTTCTATTTGAAAAACTATTATCTTAAAATTCACATTGTGGTGGTGTAATTGGGTTGCTATACAGGGTGTACCACGTAGACCTTCAATTAGCGGTTAAAATTATACGGGGATTTTTGACAATTTTCTAACGATCAGAAATATTAGCGTTCATCAGTGCTTCAACTAGCACCGATGCCAACATCGCTTATTTCAAATGGAATATGCTATTTTTTTATTTCGTTTCTGGACACCAATTTGAAGGTAAGTTTCATAAGCGTATCATGTCCTTATTCTTAATCATTTTTCGAGATATTTTGATTCTTTCAAGAATTTCTGAAAGAACATAGTTACATTTAAGATCTCATTTTATCTCTTTGAGATTGTAATCTAAACACTTGAAACTTTGAGGCAGTATCTTTGAGGCTCTAAAATGTATCGAAACAAGCATAAAATATGAAAGCTAGTGCAAATCACACAAGGTTTAAAAAATGGGCCGACCAATTGTGACAAATTTAAAACCCAATAACTCACTTATTGTAAATGGAACATCCTGTGTTTTATAATGCTAACCTATGTATGTTAATTCTGTTTCGATTGGTATTAATATTCCCTCTATCTCAATTCAACAGATTTGAAGATATTTGGACATTATTGCAGAAACGAGAGTAATCTGTCAGGTTGGCTATGAAGCGAAACATTTAAATGTCTTCAGACGATGTAATTGTTGCGGATAATATCTTCGAGGACAGTCTTTCTAAATTTAAAAAAAATCCTGCTTTTTATACTTAAAATACAAAAGTTTCATGAGCGAAATGAAGTTAATAGAAATAAATTTAAACATTGGAATGCTTTTGATCCTATTTTAATATTATGGATCAAATTCCCAATATTTGATCTATATAAATTTTAATAGCTTTTTAGGATATTGTTTCAATTTTGTAGGTATTTGTGCTGAATTACTATTATTAATATACTTATTATATACTGTATATAATATTATAATACTACTAAATATAATAATATAATACAGTATATAATATTATTATATACTGTTAAAACAGTGAAAATGAACTTGACAAAAGTACAACAGTTATTGTACTGTTTGAAGTAATTGACAACTAATACAAAATGCATTTGTTATAAATATCTACAATATTGAACATTCACTGGAATGGTAACAAGAACACAATGACCGATTATTCTCGTTCTTGCAATGATGTTCAAATATCTTCAAATCGATGGAATTTAGGTGTAGGGAATGTTAATAGCAATTGAAAGAGAATTAAAAAGTATGAAAGATACTTATATAATAAGTGAGCTATTGGGTTTTGAATTTATCAGAATTGGTCGGCACATTTTTGACAGCCTGTGTAATTTGTACTAGCTTTCGTATTTTCTACATGTTTCGATATATTTCAGTGTTACTCCCTTAAAATTTCAAGTGTTTAAGTTACAAATTGAAAGAGAGAACGAGATAAATATATGTACCTATATTCTTTGAGAAATTTTTGAAAAAATCTAAATATCTCGAAAACGATTAATAAGGATAGGATATGGTTATGAAACTTACCTTCAAATTTTACGTGGAATCTAAAAACGAAATAAAAAATTGCATATTCCATTTGAAATAAGGGAGTTCACATCGACTTCCAGTTCCACCGGAAGTCGCACCTCAACGCCAATATTTTTAATTGATAGAAAATTTCGAGAAACCCCCGTATTAAAATTTTTAGAATTCTAGTACCCGTAGTATTCTAGAAACGGTTAATTGAAGATTTACGTGGTACACCCTGTATATATATGTAGTTTAATTAAATCTCAAAGTGACGACATACTGTATAACCTTAGTAACAGGAATTGCAAGACAGACTAACTTTACTCTCCGCATTTTCAGTTTTGTTTCAGATCTGTATCACCCTAAACCCTTTTTTTCTTAAAGGTCCATTCACTAGTCCGTAATAAGCCCAAAATCGGCGTTTGTCTCGTGTCTAGCTATAAAAAAAACTATAAAAGATAGCGACGTTTAGTAAAAAAAGTATTGAAAAATAAGGCTTTAATCTAAATCCCTATAGTAGTAATTGTTGATAATTCTTTTTATTTTTAAAATTCCAGGCAAACAATCTTGTACTAAAATAGCGTATTTTCAAAAATTATTTTGTCTAAAATACATGTATTAAACAAAAATTTGCAACTATAGGGATCTAGTTTATCCTCGAGTTTATCTTTTGATCTTTCCGGTGATATATAATTTATAACATTAAAAAGAAATTTTGTTCCAATTCTAAGACAAATCCGGTACCGTCGCAATAAGGGCTAACTTTATGTCCATGTGCCTTTTTACTTCGGCTTTACGTGCATTTCCGAAATCTTAATAATTCGGTAGTGGAAATATGTACGTAAGTCCGACCTTCGGCTACCCAACCTCTCAACCCGACTCCGTATTCATGCATGTCAAATCTACAGTGAATGTCTATAGTATATCTACAGCTATACTCAATGAGGAGAGCAAATTCTCAGAAATATCGCGAATAGCTGCGTTGTTGTATTCATGCGGGAATTATGGCGCAAATATTTTTTCTTTTTGTTTTACTATCAGAATTCGTAAATAATCATTTTACAATAATTCCTATAATTATTGTAAGTCGCCTAAAATTGTCGCCCTATTTGTCAGTGTTCTTCTTAGTGTGACAAATCGTATATTATATTATCGATATTAATCGATTGTATTATCGATACCGCAGTTTTTTTATATATCTAGCTGTCTCACTACTAATTACTTACAGTATAGTTGCTAGTGCAATAATTGTTTATGTATGTTCGTGTACTAAATATTTCATTTGATGCATATATTTTGTGTTCTGCCAACTAAATATTAAGTTGGCCATATTAAAAAGTATTAATGCCTCGCTTATGGCAGCAAGTATACACCAAGGCAGAAATAGTCAAAATCGTTATTTTCAAATCACATAACAGCCGCAACTGTTATCAGTGTTGTCACTATTTTAAAATAACGTTTGAAAATAACATGGATGACTGTTATTTGGAAAACTTCTCTTATTAATGATTAGTTGCTAACACCCGAATTGTAGCTTCACTCCACAGATATTAAAAGATGTAACATATACATCTGATGATAAATTATTCTTATATGTAATTTTAATAGAAAGAAATAAAATTGACAGTTGTCGAAGAAAAGGAAGTCACTTGAAGAAAGTCATCGAAGAAAGGTATACACTTGAATCTGACACCAATTCAGTAAAATCCAAATAGGTAGGAATTCATATAGTAACAATTTCAACATATTTAAAACGAAGAAATATGTAGATATACAGGGCGCCCTATTTCTTGACCCGTTGCATGGGTAACTTTTTTATTAGTAGAGATACAAAAACGCTTAAATGAGCAAATTAGTGCAGTTTCGTATTAGTAATTCTACGGTAAGGCAAAAAATTATATACGGGGGAAGGTTGAAAAGTTATTGACAAAAAACGAAAAATCCAACTTTTCTATTATCCCTCGTAGCTCGTTCATTTGAAGAGTTAGAGAAAAATGCTTCACATGTTTTTTGCAGTATTTTTCATGTAAAATGACATGCACTTGCTACTTTTTATATATCTCTTAAAATGGTTGAGAATCACAGTAAAATATATTTTTTTTAAATGTAATGGATAGGTGGCTGTGACATTAACCGAAAGTCCCCTTTTTTTTCTTTCAGATGATATAACATAGTCCATATTTTATCCTTACAAAAGTAATAATAATCGTTGTTTTTAAAGAAAGTTTATTGTCACATCAAGAATGCTATGGATTATGGAACAAAAGAATGTTTTGAGAACAGAAATTATTAATTAATTAATTATATTGAAGTAAATGTTCGATATGACCACCATCCTGTTGGATACATAGTAAGCAACGTTTCTGGATACTTCCTAAAACATTATTTATTGTATGTCCATGTATGCTTCTAATTGCATCTTGAATCCTGACTTTTAGATCCTCTATATCTAGAGGAGCTGTCACATAAACTTTATCTTTCAATAACCCTCAAAGAAAGAAATCTAAGGGGGTCAAATCAGGTGTTCGCGCTGGCCAGTAGATATCCATTCTATTTCCTATAACATTATCAAACTGTTCATGTAAATATTGTTTTACCTCGCGGGAATTATGCGCAGGTGCTCCATCGTGTTGGAAGTATTTAAGATTTCTAAAAATATGAAGTGGTAATTCATTTAAATATTCCTCTGTTAGAGTATTCCTTAGAAAATGAAGGTAATTATTCGCATTCAAATTATCTTCGTAAAAATATGGGCCAATAATTTTGCCACAAAAAATTCCACACCACACATTTATCCCAAATTGACGTTGATTTCTTCTTTCAGAAACAAGATGTGGATTTTCTCGGCACCACATTATGTTATTATGGCGGTTAAAAATACCATTGTTGGTAAATCTACTTTCATCACTGAATAAAATCTTTTTCCAGAAGTCTAGATCCTCTTCGCGTTTTGAAATGTACCATCGACAAAATGTCATCCTTCTTTGATTATCAGCTGGATATAAAGTATTGCATATGGAATAATGATAAGGCTTTAAATTGTTACCTTTTAAAATAGCTCTTACAGTTTCCTTGGAAGTGTTGCAGTGATGTGCAATTTCTGCAGTTGAAGAATCAGGTTTAAAATTTACATAAGCCAAAACATTTATTTCAGTGTCTTCATTGAAGTTTCTTTCATCCTTAGGCTTTGAAAAAGAACCGTATAATCGTATATTATTTTCCAGCTGTCTAAATATTCTATGATGGGGTTGTCTTCGTTCCATGTAAGTTTCAAAATAAAGATTCGCTGCAGCTTGTGCATCTCGATTTTGGTTATAATAACAAAATAGCATATCATTTTTCTCTTCGTTGGTGTACATATTTGCAACACTATTATTTTGTATGCAGTATTAATAATAAACAATAAACTACTTAACAAAAACTAAAAATGTCACTTATGATCTGTCAATAATTAAATGCCAACTAGACGTTTTTAAAAATATCAGGAATCTTATTTTTTGTTTTATTTCCATAGCATTCTTGATGTGACAATAAACTTTCTTTAAAAACAACGATTATTATTACTTTTGTAAGGATAAAATATGGACTATGTTATATCATCTGAAAGAGAAAAAAGGGGACTTTCGGTTAATGTCACAGCCACCTATCCATTACATTTAAAAAAAATATATTTTACTGTGATTCTCAACCATTTTAAGAGATATATAAAAAGTAGCAAGTGCATGTCATTTTACATGAAAAATACTGCAAAAAACATGTGAAGCATTTTTCTCTAACTCTTCAAATGAATGAGCTACGAGGGATAATAGAAAAGTTGGATTTTTCGTTTTTTGTCAATAACTTTTCAACCTTCCCCCGTATATAATTTTTCGTCTTACCGTAGAATTACTAATACGAAACTACACTAATTTGCTCATTTAAGCGTTTTTGTATCTCTACTAATAAAAAAGTTACCCATGCAACGGGTCAAGAAATAGGGCGCCCTGTATAGTTATGAAGTTTGTTATTTATATGTGTGGCATTAAAAGATACAAAAATAATAAGAAGATGACCTCTATAATCGAAGATAAAGGTTATTGTTAAATATTATCAAAGACTGAGTAATAAGCATGCCTGCATGGCTGACAGAGGTGTCACGAGTTCTGAAATCTACGATTTCTACAATCGCTGTTATCCTTCGTCACTTGTTCAGTCTACTAAAACGTCACTTATTTCATTTCAATACTTCAGTTCCTTTAGTTCAAAATAATCATCACTGAGATGAACTGTTATTACTACTAGTTTTTGTTATGTCGTTATAAACGATTGTTAGGTAAATTCCTGCGATTTACGTGAAATTAAGAATCCACATTGATGAATTCCGGTTGTTTCCGCCACTTCACACACAACTAAAAAGGGCACTCGTCGCTAGTTGACAGTAACAGTAAGCGTATAATATGTTGTATAAATAATGGTTCTAAAATAACAAATAGTTAATAACAACCCATCTCTAACCAGGGCTCCTTTGATTTCTCATGTATGATATGTTGCAATAATTATGTAGGACGAAAAAATTTCGTTCGGTTAAGTTAGTGTTAAGTTTTTAAAGTTTTATAAGTTAAAGCGATACATTACTAAAAATATTTTTTCAGGCTTCGAAATTTAATATAAAAATGTGTATTTATGAAGTGTCAATTTATTCATTGAGATAATATTATGGGCTGAGCAACAATGGCCATCTATAATAGCAATAACATGCGTGGAAATATGGCAAAACAGCCTGGTCATTAATTATTTGCTAACAGCTAGTACGTTCAGCTATAAATCTGAAATTAATTCAAATACGGAAACATGGCACAGATGTTCCAAATAAGTTTGTAAGAATATGGGTAAAATATGGCAGGAAAATAATCACCATTACCACACTAAGTACCAACAAAAGGATTGGTTTGTAAGAAAGTAAGGATTTATAGGTTTAGTTTTAATTGTCTAAGTAACTCCTAAACTTTAGAATTACCTGCTTTTGTAATATATATAGGGGTAAATACAAGATGTTGCTGTCTTCAGAGATACTAAAGTTAAATTTATTATTTCTTTATGTGAAGAACATCTGATGGTCTTATATATTTTAAGTATACTTCAAGAATTTTGTATGATTTATTAATAACGTTGTTCGTAATATCTAACTAAAATTTGATTTTTTATAGAAGAGTAAACAACTTTTGCAATTTTCTTACTGTGATAAGGCCGTGTGGTTTAGTGTCTCGATCGCACAACCCAGAGGTCGAAGGTTCGAATCCCCATTCCATCAGATAGTTTTAAATTAAATTGTCTACTTGTAGATTAAGGCTTGTTCGTTGGGTTGGCAACCATCCAACACGTTTGATGTTTGACCACAGAGGACCTAGAACAGAGGCGAAAGCTGGCGGCGGCGTCTTTGATGTTGAATGGCCCATTTTCGGTACCAGTTACGTCTACACTGAGAGAAATAATTGCTTAATTCTAACAATACTACCTTACTATACTCTGAAAGAAGTGTTTAATGATTATAGTTAACGCCTATTGTAAATTAAGTATATGAATACAATAATTCACCTTATGTAATGTAACTAACCTACATTACCAATATTTGTGTTTCCTTTAAGTCTGCTGTTTAGACTACTAATATACATAAGTATATTAGTAGTAAATTATTGTGCAATTGCAAGTGCAAAAAATTTGCAGTGCACACCAACAAAATTCAGGATAAGAATGAATTAATGAAATATTAAATTATTTAATATGGATGGACGTAAATAAATAGTACATGTGCTTTATCATCGAGTGTACCTCTAAATTATTCTAATACAGAAATAATATTACAAAGCTTGAATGTATCTTGGTCTACATGTAAAGTTTGCGCTGTGTTCAAATTTATGGCTTTTTTTTTAACTTGCTTAAAAATATGTTGTATACTGGTGATTGTTATTAAAAATGCATCTGCTTTTACAAAAAGAGTGTAAAAAATATCAGTCGGAAAATAATAATTATTGTATTACTACTTCAGTTATTAATAAAAGCATAGGTACATTTATAAGCAAAATTTTGATAATTTTCCTAATTCTAATACTGATCTGCAACTTATTCGGGTCATTTTCTGGGAATAATAAAAAATACAAAATCACATATGGATAATAATAAATCTTTTATTTGCAATAAATTATATAAAACATTTATTAAAAATACATAAAACAAAAAACTGAATACCATTAGTAATATAAGTAATATAACATATCAGTCACAACCACAAGTATAAAGATATATACAGTAATTTCACTCTTTAAATTTTTTGTATAAAAGTTTTTAATGTGCATCTCTGCTCCTGGATAGTATGCGCATTGCGCACAGCTTACCATAAGCTGTGGTATGCGTGTTGGTAGAGATGTGGAAGGAGAAGAATGAGCCGGCGTAAGCTATTCTGGGCGCACGTTTCCTTTAGAGGTAATCAGCATACCTTTGTATCGTTTTAATTTGTCTATGCATTATATTAATATGTCAATTTCCTCGCAAAGAACTAGGTATTTACTTTATTACGTCCCTGGCAGGATCTTTTGGGAACGAAAATAGTGAAATGCTGCCACCAGTTCTGGATGAACAACCACGACAAACACACACAGTGCCCCCCTTTCGAGACATTGTGTTGAAAGTATATACTGTCACACAGATTAACTAGTATATACACTGTTTTTTTTTAATTCACCGCACACACACACACACAGAAAAAATAGTCAAATGTAAAATCCTCAAAACTATAATATTGCAATAAGTAAACACGACGTACGACGGAAAAGAGAGGTTGATTAATATACCAGTTAAAACATGGTGGATTTCGCACATGCGCATAAAAATTTGGTACTGGCAGAAAGGCACGCCTTCGCCTCTGGTCTAGGTCCTCTGTGGTTTGACTTTCCCCCTAGCTATTGTGGTTTTCCTGGTTTCCCTCATTCCTGCACTGAATGGTGGTTATGACTTACCAACCTACGTTGTTCCTAAAAAATTTAAACATGGCAATTTAAAAAATATGCAGCTATTTTTGGCCACATATTTTGACGGGCATTGAAAAGGAAGTAACTCATAAAAGATGAGACCAGCAACTTCGCCAATTAAGGTAGAATTGTGTAGTGAATTCGAGAACATTCGAATATTCCTTATACCGCCACGAAGTATAGAAATCTGGTAAAATAGAAATCAAATTCTAATTGAATTGGAATTTTATCAAACCGTTGCGCAACTGCAAATAAAATTATTAACAATTGTGTTTTTTCTTTGCATTAAATTGCAAAACTTTTTATTCATTTGCATTAAACCTGTGAATCCTTTCATCTGTTTTACCTTAACCATCCTGTCCACCGTACCTAGTAAGAAAAAGGTGTTTAGAAATTTGTATATGTACAATTTTGTTGAATTTCTTTTGATTTCCGTTATATTAAATTGATAATAGTAATAATAGTAAGGGTATTTTTGTAATACTAAATTAATTATTAGACATATACAATTAGGCACATTATTATATAATTTATCTACTACGTTTTTTTTACACAGTTATACAGTGTCGTGCACCTAACATTCTACTCCCCCTAACTTCGGATCTCAGCAGAAACAACAAAGCATCGCAGATAATGACATTTGGTAATATATGGTTTAGTGCCCACTCTTTTTTGGATATGTTAAGGGCTTCATCTGAAGCAGGAAATGTAATCCATTTATTTTTCTTTTCGCAAATTGCACTTGAGACATACCTAATTGACTATTTTGAAAACTGTAGTTTAATGGGTCCCAATATCCAAACCAACACCTTGTTGCATTCCAGGGTCCCCTTAAACAAAACAAAATTGAATTTAAATACAGCTGAGACTAAAAAACGTATAAAAAATCCATTTGTTCATCTACATGAATGGCAGTTTTGCATTTTTTCCCCTAAAAACATGGGCACTTGTATTTCTCATAAAAAATATTTTTGCGTTTCAAAATTCTACTATGTAGTAATACAAATTATTTTTTTTGGAGCTTTAAACTTAATATGGATACCCACTAATTGTTTATACATACCTAGGGTTCTCAGAAATACTTCCATTTGCTGAATATGTGAAAGTGCACCACTTCTAGTTTCATTCAACTCTTTTAGAAATTCGTTGTCTAGGAAAGTACCGTTTTTCCTACTAAACCCTAGATCAAAATATAAATTATAAACTAAAAGATTCTAAATTAATGGTACTTAATTGTTTACCTAAATATTTGATCGTATAGGGTATCATCGTCGTAGTGTCTTCTTGCAGTTTGCAGTATACATTATTTCTACGTAATAATCGTAGCACACACTGTGAAGCTGCTATGATATCAACTTCGTTAATGACGGAGCAAATACTTCAGTTGTTGTTAAAATCGAAGTATCTACCAGTAAAAAGTAGGTACTTTTAAGTCGTAGGCTACAACGTTTAGGAGAGTGCTATTATTTTAGCATTTCCGGAAAAATAGAAGGGAGTACTTCGAAATGTAGTATCTACTTCATTTTAAAGTAAATACTACGTAGAATATACTAATACTTGTATTAGTGGCAGGTACTTCGTTTTATTCATCACTTATTGTCTGTAACCGACTTGTGGTGCAGTATGATTCATTGTGGTACTACATCACATTCTTTATTTATTATGTTACTATTAATATTATTACTTTCATTATTAGATTATCTTTATTATAAATATTTCTGGTTTCCTGTTTTTTTTTTATTATTTTGCATATGGTATAATCCCAAAATAAATTACAATGAACAAAGGATCGTGTTTCATAGATATTGTGTAAATGTAAGTTCTTTTATTTAGAACACCGTATATATGTTTACAGATATTCGATAATAAGATTATCATATGAATATACTATTACAGTGTTTAATAGATTTGTCTGTAAAAATAATGAAAATGTGTACAAGGTGGCCCGTTTAATATGGGCCTATACCTTATCTCAGAAACTACAAGTTCTACAGAAAAAAAAATATGAAATTGTTTTTTTTCAAAGTTACCTTCAATTTTTTTATATTTTCAAATTTATAACCTGTTTATATACAGGGCGATGAACTAAAGTTCCTTTTTTTTAAATAGCACACCCTATATATTATTACATTTTCAGAAAGCCCTTCTAAAGACCTTCTAAGTTCAATGATATATGATATGATGGTCTGACGCCCGCCGTTTCGGAGTTATTGAGTATTATCTTCAGGAAATAACCCATATTAAAATCGTGCTAGAAAGGTTAATAATTAAGTTTTTGAGCCTTAACTTGCGCCAAGAGATTTCTAATTTTATGTACTTTATTATTTAATTACTCAATATTCCACTTATAAAAGAAT
This sequence comes from Pogonocherus hispidulus, assembly GCA_963924545.1. NCBI lineage: Eukaryota > Metazoa > Arthropoda > Insecta > Coleoptera > Cerambycidae > Pogonocherus > Pogonocherus hispidulus. The sequence goes on from OZ004698.1 coordinate 32,988,810, forward strand.
TTGACCGTGTTGCCACATTTCGAAAACCATAAATTTTCACGATTTTTTCAAATGGAACACCCTGTATATTGTTACATTTCTAGAAAGCCCTTCTATCTAAACGGCGGGCGTCAGACTCATCATATCATATATTATTGAACTCGTCTTTAGAAGGGCTTTCTGAAAATGTAATAATATATAGGGTGTGCTATTTAAAAAAAAGAAACTTTAGTTCATCGCCCTGTATATAAACAGGTTATAAGTTTGAAAATATCAAAAAATTGAAGATAACTTTGAAAAAAACAATTTCATATAATTTTTTTTCTGTAGAACTTGTAGTTTCTGAGATAAGGTATAGGCCCATATTAAACGGGCCACCTTGTACAAAGAGAGTGCCAATCGAAACATAATTGCTTTGTTACTACTGCATCTTCTTGTGATACATTATTTTCTTGTCAAACTTCTTTTGAGCATATATGTTCCTTATTGTTTTATATGGACCCATCAAACTCTATTTCAGTGTAAACTGTGTTCCAAATTAGATGCAATGACATTGGTATCTTTACCGTTAGAAATAGAGACTAGGTTACATTGGGGCAAAGTTGCATTATTTGGTGACCAGAAATATGCCTTAACAAATCAGGACTAACATGACTGACATGATCAGTTTTTGAGATATTTGAAAAAATCGACATTTTGGAAATTTGCTTTTATAAAATTTCAGGCTTGTTTGAACCGCTAATGAAGTAAAAGGAACAGTGCGTAAAACAGTTTTTTTTTAAGTAACGTTTTGTTTCTTCATAACCATAATTAACTTCATTTTTTTTAATACGACCCTATTAATATTTTTATATCACTCGACAGCATTTCTCCTTGTGATTTCAATGATGTATTATGCTGTAGTCTGATCACGTTTTAAACGTGGAAAGCTATCATCAAAATAACGAAAAATTAACAAACATGATTAACAATAAATGATTTAACAATTAACAAAAATAAAGAACAATTAAAACAAGAAATTAAAAAATAATGAACAGTTAAGGGAACCATAAACAAACTATAAGCATATGATACTTCATTGAACTCACAAGGGAAAATGCTGTCGAGTGATGTAAAATCATTAATGGGGCCGTATTAGGAAAAATGAAGTTGATGTTGATTCTGAAGCAACGAAACGTTACTTAAAAAACTTTTACGCCATTCGATAAAGCGTAAAAAGTTGGAAAGTGTCCTTTTTATTTCAATAGCTCGTCAAACAAGCCTGATATTTTACAAAAACAAATTTCCAAAGTTTCGATTTCTTTTAAATATCTCAAAAACGAATCATACCAGCTTTGATTTTTTTGAGGCATATTCTTGTTCTCCAAATTACGCAACTATGCACCAATTTAACGTAGTCTCTGTCTCTAACTGTAACACTGTATTCATAAGAGGATGCTGTTTCTAAATTAGTACAAAAAAAAACAAATTTAAGAAGATGGAATGGGTAAGGTAAAGTATGGAGTAGAATACCGATGTCATATACAGCGTGATGACAAAGTTTGGAACAAAATTAATTACTTTTATACTGAGTGATTTAAAAAAAAAACGCCGAGATAGGTCGATTTTGCTGTCGGGAGGGGCATCTTTTAAGATGATTCACATGGATACAGGGTGACCCAGAAAAGCTGGACGGCCAATAAATTTGTTTTTTCTTATGGAACACCCTGTATATTTTTCCATATTCTGATATAGCTTTCTCTTACGAATACAGTGATGTAAGGTTTGATGGATCTATCTCAAATAACAACCGAGATATTGCCAAAAGGTCCTTACTTTTTTGAAGAAAACCTCACTGCTGCTAGATATTTAGATTTCTTGCGCTTTCAGTTGATGCCGGCTGTAGGAGTTCTGTTCCCCATCGCTGCAGACAACTATAGACCCCATGAAAATATTTGGTTTCAACAAGATGGAGCTGCACCTCAATTTGGCTTAGAGGTTCAGAAATATCTTGATGATACATTTCCTGAAAGATAGATAAAGCGAAGAGGATCTCTTGAGTGGTCACCGCCTTCCCCCGACTTGACTCCTCTAGATTTTTTTCTATGGGGTTATTTAAAATCTAGGGTATACTTCAATCGACCAAACAATTTACCAGACTTACAACTGATAATTCATGCTGAAATGGAAAGAATTAGTCCAGAAATTGAGCGTAGTGTGCAAAGTGTTTCCACTCGCGCGGGCCAGTGCCAGATTGTGGGTGGAGGACAATTTGAAAATTTACGTTAAATTTTGTTATTTATTAACAGCTCAACACAGCTCATCCACTTTTCAATGTCGTATTTTTATTTTAGAAAAAAATGAACATATAGGTACGAAATGGTTTGTTATTGGCTAAAATTTAGACACATTAATTTATGTACAGGATGTTCTAATTTCTGGTGCCATTAAAATCGGCATTTTTTTAAAATGGAAAAATCGACCTGCCGGCGTTTTTTTTAATCACTCACTATAAAAGTTATGAATTTTGTTCCAAACTTAATCATCACGCTGTATATCAACAACTCTTAGAAATAAATTTATAATAATAAGATTGATCAGACAACGTATACAGGGCGCCCTATTTCTTGACCCGTTGCATGGGTAACTTTTTTATTAGTAGAGATACAAAAACGCTTAAATGAGCAAATTAGTGCAGTTTCGTATTAGTAATTCTACGGTAAGGCGAAAAATTATATACGGGGGAAGGTTGAAAAGTTATTGACAAAAAACGAAAAATCCAACTTTTCTATTATCCCTCGTAGCTCGTTCATTTGAAGAGTTAGAGAAAAATGCTTCACATGTTTTTTGCAGTATTTTTCATGTAAAATGACATGCACTTGCTACTTTTTATATATCTCTTAAAATGGTTGAGAATCACAGTAAAATATATTTTTTTTAAATGTAATGGATAGGTGGCTGTGACATTAACCGAAAGTCCCCTTTTTTCTCTTTCAGATGATATAACATAGTCCATATTTTATCCTTACAAAAGTAATAATAATCGTTGTTTTTAAAGAAAGTTTATTGTCACATCAAGAATGCTATGGATTATGGAACAAAAGAATGTTTTGAGAACAGAAATTATTAATTAATTATATTGAAGTAAATGTTCGAAATGACCACCATCCTGTTGGATACATAGTTAGCAACGTTTCTGGATACTTCTTAAAACATTATTTATTGTATGTCCATGTATGCTTCTAATTGCATCTTGAATCCTGACTTTTAGATCCTCTATATCTAGAGGAGCTGTCACATAAACTTTATCTTTCAATAACCCCCAAAGAAAGAAATCTAAGGGGGTCAAATCAGGTGTTCGCGCTGGCCAGTCGATATCCATTCTATTTCCTATAACATTATCAAACTGTTCATGTAAATATTGTTTTACCTCGCGGGAATTATGCGCAGGTGCTCCATCGTGTTGGAAGTATTTAAGATTTCTAAAAATATGAAGTGGTAATTCATTTAAATATTCTTCTGTTAGAGTATTCTTTAGAAAATGAAGGTAATTATTCGCATTCAAATTATCTTCGTAAAAATATGGGCCAATAATTTTGCCACAAAAAATTCCACACCACACATTTATCCCAAATTGACGTTGATTTCTTCTTTCAGAAACAAGATGTGGATTTTCTCGGCACCACATTATGTTATTATGGCGGTTAAAAATACCATTGTTGGTAAAACTACTTTCATCACTGAATAAAATCTTTTTCCAGAAATCTAGATCCTCTTCGCATTTTGAAATGTACCATCGACAAAATGTCATCCTTCTTTGATTATCAGCTGGATATAAAGTATTGCATATGGAATAATGATAAGGCTTTAAATTGTTACCTTTTAAAATAGCTCTTACAGTTTACTTGGAAGTGTTGCAGTGATGTGCAATTTCTGCAGTTGAAGAATCAGGTTTAAAATTTACATAAGCCAAAACATTTATTTCAGTGTCTTCATTGAAGTTTCTTTCATCCTTAGGCTTTGAAAAAGAACTGTATAATCGTATATTATTTTCCAGCTGTCTAAATATTCTATGATGAGGTTGTCTTCGTTCCATGTAAGTTTCAAAATAAAGATTCGTTGCAGCTTGTGCATCTCGATTTTGGTTATAATAACAAAATAGCATATCATTTTTCTCTTCGTTGGTGTACATATTTGCAACACTATTATTTTGTATGCGGTATTAATAATAAACAATAAACTACTTAACAAAAACTAAAAATGTCACTTATGATCTGTCAATAATTAAATGCCAACTAGACGTTTTTAAAAATATCAGGAATCTTATTTTTTGTTTTATTTCCATAGCATTCTTGATGTGACAATAAACTTTCTTTAAAAACAACGATTATTATTACTTTTGTAAGGATAAAATATGGACTATGTTATATCATCTGAAAGAGAAAAAAGGGGACTTTCGGTTAATGTCACAGCCACCTATCCATTACATTTAAAAAAAATATATTTTACTGTGATTCTCAACCATTTTAAGAGATATATAAAAAGTAGCAAGTGCATGTCATTTTACATGAAAAATACTGCAAAAAACATGTGAAGCATTTTTCTCTAACTCTTCAAATGAACGAGCTACGAGGGATAATAGAAAAGTTGGATTTTTCGTTTTTTGTCAATAACTTTTCAACCTTCCCCCGTATATAATTTTTCGCCTTACCGTAGAATTACTAATACGAAACTGCACTAATTTGCTCATTTAAGCGTTTTTGTATCTCTACTAATAAAAAAGTTGCCCATGCAACGGGTCAAGAAATAGGGCGCCCTGTATATCAATATTATTCTTGAAAGGGGTTGGAACCTTTGGTGTGAAGACAACACTGACGTAGTTTTCCACATAACACCAAAACACTATATTGCACTCGACGCGCGTTTCGCCAACCTAGTTGGCATAATCTGGAGATGATGAAACGCACGTCTAGTGCAGTATAGTGTTTTGGTGTTATGTGGAAAACTACGTCAGTGTTATCAACATTAACATAAACATAACATAACATAAAACACACCACAGAAATGGACAACCTCCCTACTGAAAGCCTAAGGCTTGTGTAGAGGGAGGGTACACATGAAAAAAACGCAGACACACAACCATTCCCTGGGAGAGGTGCCATTTCTCCCCTGGCGAGATTCGAACTCGCACCGCAATATACCCATTCTGTTAGTCACAGGCTATCACCCAGCACCTAACAGACTGAGCTATCGCCGCGAACATTATTTTCAAACATCAATTTACTATTATCAACTCTGTCATAATCCGCCAATTATTATTTATACATGTTTTTGCTTGTAAAAAAATTGTAAGTTGTCTAAAACAATTCATCGAATTATGTTTCTTACAACCTCGATACATATTATGTGCATACGTAAAATAGTAAAAAATAAGGACGATGGCCAAACATATAACGAATATTGAAGCTGTTAATTAATATATTCCCGTGTTTGTAACAATCATATTAAGAGGAGGCACCAACTGTACATGTTTCAGGGAAACAATATATTTCCTGAATTTACACCCATAATAAATTATATCAGAACGTTTGTTAATTGTGTATAATTAGCAAGAGTGAAGTGCGAATTTATGACGTGTAGTGTAATTCCCTCTGAATTATGATCCCAATTGTGAAATTAGATATGAGAACCGGTACCTGGCCCGCTCTCAGTGCAGCCAACCTCTCTAATGGAATTGCCTGCTGATGCTGTTTGCCACTGTAATTTATGGATATTAATTTCTATGATATTTCAGATTAATTGCCAACAACAAAGGAGTTATCGCAGTGGAGTAATATAATGGGAATGTGGTTGAATTATATTAGAATGAAGTGCTTGATTATTTAGTTTTCCTTTAATTCATTGTCGCATGTAATTAAAAATAAATGTTAAATTCAAGCTTAATTATTTTTATATTCAGATTTCTTGTATATTTGCCCTTATTTTACATACCTATATTTAATTTTTTACGAGGTGAGACAATAAAACTACGCCGATATTTACACGCCTACATATATACGCCAACTTTAATATTTTAAATAGGGACACTCTGTATTTTTTTACATATTTGAAAATACCTCGAATACAGTTGCATAAGGTTTTACGAGTCTATCTCTAATAATAAGGGAGATATGCCCAAAAAAAGTATGCCACTCAAATTGCTAATATTTCGAAAATTACAAATTTTTGGAATATGAAATCTTATGCTAAGTTGCATTTTTGCGCTGTTTTTTCAATTTCATTGTTATTCTTATTTTTTGAGCACTCTGTGTTAATAATTATCAAAATATTATAGGTATGAAGTCTGCTAAAGTAGGTAACTTTCTACATAGAAATCAACCCAAACTAAATAAGAAAGACTCCCGTACATTCGAAATTTATAAGTAGGTACTTATTTTTCGATCTGCAAACGTAATTTTTTATATAAAATTTTAAATATGTCAGAAATCGTTAGACTTACATAGGTATAGCATATTATACATGAAATCTATTCAGAATTTTGCGTAGAATCTAAAATATAAATAATACCTATGTATCTAACGCACTTAAATAGGGTGTCCTACTTAAAATAAGCAAGTTGACATCTACTTGGTGTATAATGGGAAGTGCTGCCACCTTGAATATATTTTAGCAAAATGGTCTCCATTCACGTTGGTATTCTCCCAAATTTTTCAGATTCTAATTAGTTTTTCGATGGATCGATGGAGTTCTCGGTGTGACACCCTGTAGATGATATTTAACACTGACATATTCTCCTCCATAAAGTCACAGGAACCAGAAGTTTTGGTAGAACAATATCAATCACGTATTTATTGACAAATAGGAGACTTTCGGCTCTATTTTTGTCAACCATGTCTATGCTAGTATATCTAGTCCTTTTACTTTGTTAGCGCATTAATGCAGGAATAATCACAAATTAGTGCTTAATTTTAAGTTTTCGTCAACGGAAATTTGGAATTCGTTGCTGAATTTCATTTTATAGAATTTTATCAGATTTTATTCTAAATTGAGTTACTTGAGCTTATGCTGTTGAAGGAAGGTCACTGTTGGTTCTACTTCGAAATATCTAGAATACTGCTAACGATTAAAACACCAAATATTCTAAAAACATCATATTGACCTAGTAATTAGCAAATATTATGGCTATTGCGGCAAATATTACAGAAAATTGTTTATAAGATGTAAACATATTTATCATAAAAAACAATTTCAAACTGATATTAGAACCTATAACTTACATTGTTAACCTTTCATTTTCGGAGAATACCTTCCCTTCTATTCTGAAGATTGGAAAGGTTACTCCAGTTTTTAACAAGGGTGATCCTAACCTTTTGAGTAATTATTTCCAGTGGATTTTCAAAGATATTTGAATATACCTTCTTAAATAGATTGTTGAGTTTACCAGAGGTTGCAATATTCTGGTAGAAAACCAGCACGGATTTTGCAGTAACACAAATCTACTTCTACCGCAATCCACAGTTTTATTGATGAACTTATCAAATTTATCGATGCAGGCGAGTGCCCTGTTGGGGTGTTTTGTGATCTCAGGAAGGCGTTCGACTGTGTCGATCACGACATTTTAGTTCCTAAAAACATGATTTTGGCATTAAGGGGATTTCGAAAATGGTTTGTATCTTTCTTGAAGCAACATAAACAATATGTGAGCATAAATCATTTAACCAATGGAAATGTTCACAACCTCAACTCAGATTTAGTAGACTTGAATATGGGGGTACCTCAGAGCTCTGTACTGGGCCCTGCCCTCTTCCTTTTATATATTAATGACATAACTAACTCATTTCACGAGACACACTTTACTCTATATGCGGATGATACATCACTTATAATATCTGATACATCTTGTAGTACCCTGAAGCAGAAATGTGGACAAACAATCTCAAATTTAATTGAATGGTTTCAAAATATATCATTATTCTTTAATTCTGACAAAACACAAATAGTTAGATTCCATACGCCTCAAAAACAAATTGATAACCTCAGGTTTACTGTTGACAAGTTAGGTTCAAAAGTGCGTGTGTCGAAACCCAGAGCCTCCATATGGTCGAAAATATAAATATTAGGTATGAGTCACGATAGTTCATGCCTATTTATATTTTTCACTCAACAGGGTCAGCTTCTTTATGAAGCTGATCACATTTTTTAATTATTAATACCGTTTTCTGTTTGTTGCTCTTTGTTGATCTAAGAGCGCTCCGGGAGTATCTCTGTCATATTTTACTACATAATATTTAGCAAAGGAAAATAATCTGGGAACATCAGAGAGCAACTAATCGAAAACGGTATAAGATATGTCAATTCGGTTAATAACTTTTGTGGGATTCAGTTTAAAGGCAAAGGATAAACTTAAAATACCAATTTCTTAGTAGTTGCTTAGTGAAAATAAAAGTACATTTTTATCATTGTCAAGATCATAGATCATAGACATTAACATTAAAAAACAGAACTACATTTCTGTACATTCTAGGATTAGCCAGTGTTACTAACAACTAAAAATGAAAATATGATATGCACGTATATCCCACTTGGTGAATGTTTTCATTGTTCTGATATTCCTAGCAACATCCTATTTCTCTCAAAAAGGTTCGAGGTAAAGGTTTGGTAAGAAAATCAGCCTCTTGCTTTGTCGTAGCAACATATTCCGTTGCAATAAAACCGTCTTCATATTTTCCTCTCATAAAATAGTACTTTCTATCAATGTGTTTAGTACGACTATGATACTCAGGATTTCGTATCAATCTAATAGCACTCTAGTTGTCTGTATAAATAACAGTTGATTTCAAAATGTTTTCTTCATTTCAACTGATTTCAATAGTTGTTGCAACCAAGAACAGTCTTTAGCAGCCTGCGAAGCAACCACATATTCTGCTTCAGCCGTAGATAAACAAAACTCAATTGTTTTTTACTTGACCCGGTAACAGGGCCGCCATTTAAAAGCATAACTTGTAGTGGAACGCCTTGTTTCACTATCGTTTGCATAATATGAGTGAAAAACCAACCAGACTTCTTGTCTTCCATAGGTTGTTCCAAACCTCTGACTTCCTAGCAGGTGTCTAATTATCCGTTTTACAGCATTGCATCTAGCTATGACCGAAAGCCTATAAAAATTTCACTTCGACATTATAGTTTTTAGAATAAGATTGTAGCAAACCGCATTTTGATATCGTTTCGAAATTACAAGCGTTCATTACAAACCCGTTGACAGTAAATGGCACACATAATTTTTTTGACAAGCGTTGTTGTTGCTAAATATCTGATAAGAAAACCACTGTACCTACTGAGATTACGATTGTTTCTTATTTAAATTAATTATTATTATTGTCCTCGTTTGAATCTGATTTTGCTGAATAAGAATATTCTTCTCTTGCTTCAACTTTTACTTTTAGCGGGGGTGCTGCAGTCCCGCCTCCTTTTCAATTTGCCAATGGCAGCTTAGGATGCGGATGCATCGATTTACGTCGCGACGCCTTTGTCTCTTTAATACGGTTGGTGATATTTCTTCCACTGGTTGAAAACAGATACACGTATTAACAGCCGCTATTAGCCATTGTCCATTATTTTTCTATAAACAAACGTCAAATCGAATTTTATAAATAAAATACTTGTAATAGAACGAAGTATTCACAAATTTTTAATATTTGATTTTTACACCAATAGCGTTATTAATGTTATATTTTTAAGGCGATATTTTTATCATAATGATTTACTGATGATTCCTTTAATTTGCAAGTTATATTTACATTATTCGCTCTTCTTTTGTCCTTTGTGTTATAATAAAATAATATGCAATATTTCCTAAGTATCATTCTCCATACAACTATAGTACTGATACTGAGCTTAGAATGATTTAACTATTACATCTTATTATAATTAATAGTAATAATACTCTGCCTCTTGTTATTGTTTATTTTCTTGATTATTCTAAATCACAGAAAATGCTGTTACAATACCATACAATTGAAAAATATACTTGAAGTGTTTCGGATAATCATTGTAAGTACACGGAGAGTTCATTCCTGGAGAATGAAATCTTGCTTATGACATTTGCAAACCCCTTGACTTTTTTGAAGCATTTTAAATTTAGCTTACCTGTAATATAATAGTTTCTAACACAGTACATATTGAGATAAAACGCTTTCTCTTATATAGACCCCGTATAACATCTCAATATATTTAAGTTTTTTAATATTATCCTGGTTTTATTTACAACCAATTAGGAGCAGATACAAGTTTGTATAGTTCTTTCATATAATTCTTAACTAGGGCTATAAGTCACGGAACTAATACATACAACCTCAATATTCACAAAGGTGGTCTTGCTACCACCACAATATCTATTAAGGATAATCTTCATTAGTGATATAGACCGTATAAGCCGACCGTATAAGATTCCCAAAAATAGAGATAGAGATAAGAACAAAACTGTGTCACCCAGATTTACGGAATAAAACCAAAATGTCGTCTAGTCCAGGAAAGACTAGACGACAGTCAGTTTACAGTGTTCAACAAAGATGTTAATACAGTAGTTCCTTTGCTATTTTCTTCGATAGTCAGACATTAAAAGAAATCAGTTCCACGCAAATTTGTTGAAGACTAGAACAAAAACTGCCTAAATGTCATTAAATAGTTAGGAAATTGTAATATAACGACCCAAGCGTGGGAACTAGGACACACAGGGCAAAAGAGAAACATAAGGAAGTAGATACTACATCTGCTTCCTTATGCAATATGGATGAAGGAATGTTTCGCAGCAGAATAAAAATGTTTACTGCAAGTCGGTCACCAAAATTCACGAAATAGTCTCTTATACAACAATAAAAAGGAAATTAGGATAATAATGGGTCCTACATTCAAACATTGCAGATTTATTACATGATCAGCGTTTATAGAGATATATTTAGTTAGTAGTTAGACACATCTCCTAGAGGAATAGGCATAATCTTTACAAATTAAACGTATACGAAACATGCTTTAAAGTTTAGTAAGGAAACACAATAAATTTGCACAGTTTACGGCACTATCACTCTAGGAAACGTGTCCAGAGTTGAATTACATACGAATTTAATGGATCTTGCAGAAGAAATAACATAGATTCTGTCAAGAAAAAAATCGTTGATTTATTATCTATTGAAGTTTTGAAGATTTCACACGGCTCAAGTTTCTAACACTAGGAGAGAAGATTAAAATTACTTAAGATTAAGACCATTTAAAGTATATCCAATTCAATTTGTAACCTTTCAGAATTTAGTTTAATCAATATTAGATTTATTCTTTTGATATTATATACCGGGTCTAATAATAATACCTAGCTACTATGAAGAATATAAAATTTCCAGCGATTTTTTATTGCTTTACCGTTGTTTAGATGACACGCGTCTATTCAAAAGTAGATTTTTCTTTCCAAATACGCAAATTTTGCAGTAACATAATATTCTGTTTACAGATGCCAATGCAATGTTAGATGCCAATTTTCAAAACAAGGTAAGACACCTAATACAGGCAGGATCTGTTAGACTTTGTAGTATTTCTTATTTTTGAAGCATTACTTACAACGTTTCATTCCTGATTTTGTTGCACAAAAAAAAAATGTAAAGTACCAGCAAAACCTAATCAAAAATAAAAATATTAACGGGCTGCGCACCTTCACTGTGCTGTGTATACAAAACAGATACATATAAACAACACATAACCTGAACTGAAATAATAAGCTATCAGTTACATTGGTTGCAGCTAATTATATTTTGACAATAATTGCCTGGGCATAGGAACTAGAATATTCAGACCTGGCCAGAGTGAAGCCGTGGCAGAGTAAAGCCATTTGATCGCATTGGTTTTGGATTCTCTTCCCTTAACAGGATTTCAAGGGAAGAATTTAATCCGACCACTAAACTAATATTTAAATCGCTCGAGATTTATCGCTCATTCTGGTGGTCGGTAATCCGTCAGTGTTACGCAAAATAAGCCCTGTATCCACACTAAGAAGTGAATACTGAGTGAGTCGCTGCTCCACTCATATTGAAAACAGTTGCGTTTAGCTACTCAGTAGAATGATTTGAAGGTTATTAGTTAATTGTACTAATATTGTAATAAACCATGTAAGAATAAACGTAAATAAACAAATAAAAATTTCTAGTAATATTTGAAAAGCAAAAAAATATTCCTGGAATGAAAAATGAAAAACTATAGGAATTGCTTAAACAGATGATCAATAACTATTTAGGTCAATATTCACCATTCGCCTGGTTGACTCGTTTAGTGTCTCCTTCATATCGCTATGGTTGTGAAACAACAAACTCAACACAGTTGATTGATTACTTCCAACTGTTGAGCGTGCAGTATATCAATTATCTGGCTTACTATTCTAATATGGGCATGCCTATATTATTTTGGCTATATTTCCTTACTATTAGAAACATACTTATTAACCTTACTGAATTCTTGTGAGAATACTTATGTGAGAAGACTTTATACAAATATATCTTATTTAATTTTCCAAAGTTGTCACTTGTTATTATTCAACAAATGTGGTTACACTATCAAAATACACATGTTAAAATACATGTCAATGAATGGAAACCAAATTGCCTCCTCTTGGTTAGTAGAATCTATTTTAACTTAAATATAACCTATTACAACAAAGCTACCTACCTACCGACATCTACCTTTGTTATTGTAATACATTATTACCATACATTCATGTCACTATAATATCACCAGAACTGATGCTGAGATGAACAATAGCACCCTGTATTGGCCTATGCTACTAATATACCTGATAATATTTTCAATTAATATAGAGAAGCAGGTTGCTTTTGTCAATTGACAGTATTGCCGAACAGGTAGCGACATAGACCAATAATTGAATTAGTAACGGCATTACTGTGCATCTCACCACCACTGTTAAAACTTGAGTCTGATCAGGATATGATGATTATATGCATCAGTTTTCGTTTCCTTCACTTATAATATACCTACTTACGAGGACTAACAAGTTCAAAACGGGTTTATGTTTGGTGGTTAGCGCTAATCACCTTATTCTGTGGCTACCTTCTTAAGATTTGCTGGTGTAATTCAATTAAGGAGTTTTACCCGCAGATTAGTTGTTTTCATCATTTCCTTTTAATGAATCACATATAGGTATTTTAGATTATAGCGGAAGAAGGTGTCAATACAAGAGTATCCTTATCAAATTAGTGATATAAGTTAATAGTATAATTTTCTTTTTTGTGTAAAGTAGTGATTCAATTCACAATAAATACTTTTGGAATGTACATAAAGTTGTAATACTCGAAAAATAAGACACTTTTAAGTAGGTATTATTATTTTATTTGACACACTATATTTTTACATTTTTACATAACTGCTTATAATACATTTTCAGTAAGAACGATAATACTAAATCACATCACAAAATGGTAACTATTAATCTGCCTACTGTAATATTAAGTAAAAACTACACTTAATATTTACAGCTACTGAATTAATATTCTTAAACTAGGTATTTTATTAAGTTATAACGCTTAATCTATTGATTTTCAACTAATCATTTCTGATGCAAATGTGTGAAGTAAAGTACTATTTTGTGGGAATTCATGTTTAAAAGCTACATATTTATGCTACCACTTTTATTCTAGTATTTTAGGAAAATTTTTACGACTTATGTTTATCAACTTTTGAATATTTACAATCTATTTACAAATCATTAAAATTTTTATTTTATTATGTAAGCTTTGGTGTTAATTGCAGTTTGTTGCAACATTGCACACTTGTTTCGATTTTAAGAAATTTGTGATTTGTCCCTTTCACATGGTAAAAGTTGACAAAAATATATAATAGTGTCTAAAACTTAAAATAACTAACATGATTTCGTTTTATACACCCATTTATCGTTCGAATAAGTATCGTTTTATTGAAAGAAAATAATCTTGAAATAATTCTGTGTACTCGTACCCTTTAAGGTAAATGAGTACAAAAATTGTATGTCATGTAGGTAGGGTAAATACGTATTTAATCCAGTTCCAAAAACTAAAAATATTTGTATAATATATTACCTACTTATTTAATAATTATTTCACAAAATCTTCTTCCAACGGCTTGTAATACTATTTTTGATTTAAACTAAATTTCTCAGATTGTCGTTTGGAAATAAAAAACTTCTACGGGATAGGTATTAAAACAAACAAAAAAGTATAGGAAGGGATTGTTTTTGTATAGATTATTCAAAATAAAGTAGACCTATATCTTATATTTATAACTTTAACACATATATAATTCAGGTATATACCTGAATTAATATTATGTTGTTCTTAAAAGTTTTTTTAAGCTGGTATTTTTCAACCCCAGTTCAGGCTCGATTTACAATCAAAGTGTATGAGTACAGTATTATATAACTGAATAAAAATTTTAAACTCTTAAGTCTTATGTCACACATCCATATTGCTTGGTTAGTAAACTCGAGCTTTTCGAGCCATAGTGCTTGCTGCTAATGAAAAATCCAGATACCTGGTATCGTTTTAATTGTAATAATTAAAAATGATGAATAATTTAATCATGATTTCTGCCTCACATTATCATATTTCCATATGTATTTTTGTTGTTTCTGTTTAATAAAAAATATAGGGCCCTTTTATTTTGAATGCTCTGTACACAAGTAAATTAATGCATGAGCATTAGATTTGATTATCGCTACTAAAAGCAATTAAAAACTAGTGATCTGTTTTGCATGAATAATTGTTAATTAAATTGCCCCATTTATATCCCATTAAGCAAGTACATAATCACAGGTAGGTAGGTATATGATTTTAACATAAGCAACACAAATATTTTTCTTAATAATACATCTAGCAATTATCAACCAAGCAAGTATTAACAAATCATATCAAAAAAATATCAACCGTAAGTCTACCGAGCACTTTTACGGTATTTATGTATCACTCACGTGGTTTTCCACATAACACCAAAACATTATACTGCACTCGACGCGCATTTGGCCAACCAAGTTGTCATCATCTGGAGATGAGGATCAGTGTGATTCATTTCCAGATGATGCCAACTTGGTTGGCGAAATGCGTGTCAAGTGCAGTATAGTGTTTGGGTGTTATGTGGAAAACTACGTCAGTGATATCGTCACACCAAAGGTTCCAATCCCCTTCAAGACGGTATTTAGGTATGGTTTTTCCAATAAGTGGTCAATGACAGTCAGATGTTAAATTCTGGTTATGAATCAGTAATCCACATAATTTGATTGGTATGTATAACTTTTTTTAATTATGAAACAATATGACCAATATAAGCGAAGTCCCATGCGCATAGGCTTGAAAGAAGATGCGTCTAGCATTTTTACGGAAAATAGGTATATTAGCCGATATTTTACCCATAAGAATATTATTTTAATATTAGCTAGGCTTGCGCTTGGTAATATTCGCATTATAAATGGCAAAGCATGATATTATAAATTAATTTTTGATGTATCCTGTCACCATAGTCCCTAAAATATTTCAGGTTTAGAACTAATCATATTGCCTTTTTGGCGTGCTTTTTTTCACTAATGAATTATTAAATTAGTTATTTGCAATGCCTAAGCAGACTTAAACAATTGAATCTAGGCTATTTGTAGGTTAACAACGTTATTCGTTAATTATAGCAAAGTTTAACGCTCTTCACAAAGATAAAACAAAATGTGTTTCGCTCTAAATAATATGAGAAATAAAATGATCTAGTCTATTTTCTAATAACTTTTCTTATATCAATATCACTTTTTTTTCTCCAACCTTCACAAAACTATGACATTTTTTGACTGTCAGGAGTCTGTAAGGTTGATATTTTCCTTACTGGAAGTGAGGAAGTAAGTAACAAAAGTAGTCACTTTTAATCCTAAGAGCTAAAGTTGACACTTTTAATCCTTAGATTTTTCATTAATAGTTAGATTATTTTCAGATGTTGTGACATTAGAAATGGTAACGGTGAAATAATTCAATAATTTCAAAGCATAAATTAATAATTAAATGGGAGATTTCGGTTGGAGAAAAAATAATATGTTATATTCGGATTAAAAGTATCTTTTTTGTCTCGCAATTTTGCACCCGCTCGGCTACGCTACGCTTCGCCTCGCAAATACAAAATTTACTCGTCAAAAAAGTGACATTTTTAATTCTATTAAATATACTATTTTTATTCAGGCAAAAATTAAATATACCAAATTATAAGAATTACCACTTCATAGACCCACAAGAATTGAAACAATTTAAAACGTTTTAAATTTTATCTGTGTTCTCTCATATTTCTTATACCAAGTTTAGGGACAATAGTTCCATTAATTTCAATAATACGGAATGTTCCAATAGTTGTGGTAAATCTTTTAAAATAAATACAGGATTAACAAATTTGGAATTTGAGCCAAATATAGAGAAATTCAGAGCTGTCAATAACATGGGTACAAAATATAATTTTGAGTGTCTCCAAAACCGTTTATGAAACCTCTTTCAATTTTAACAACTTTTAACAGTATTACTAAAATTGAGTCTTCTTACATCTTTAGTACAAATTTTGTTTCAATTCTTGTGCTTGGATGTTTAAGTTCTTTGTAATAATTATCTTTTATCCAATTAGATACAAAAAGTACAGAAGCATAGAAGGACCAACTAATTAAAAATTATTTTTTCTTTAATCTTTGCTCTTCCGTAAAAAAAAGTTATATTTTGCACCAGTGGTCAATTCTATGCCTATACTCTTTATTAGCATCGATTCTCGGAGCACCCTGTAAAATTAGTTAATAGCTTAGAAAATTAACTGTTATTAGTGACCTGTCAGAGAAGTATATCACACGAGTGAATTTTCGCTAGTTGAAATGAACATTCTACCCAAACTAGCGATCGCTTAAGGCTCGCCCGTTAAACATTATTTTAAATTCAGTAAAGATTCATAAATACGTAGTTTACAGAATAACTTTTCTTTAAGAATATCTCTGAAAACATTTACAAGCCATTTGACTCCTTCGTCGTCGACGCATTCGCTTCAGTCCCCTCGTGTTTTCTCTGTAACGCTTGGAGCGTCAAAGGCGGCAGTAGAGGGAAGTTCAGTCCTCCCGCTAGACTGGCGGCCTGCTGGAAGTTCGCGACGTGCTGTAAACTCTGCAGGAGGGCAGCGGAATGTTCCTGAGCTTTTCTCCTTAATTCGGCTACACTTGACGATCTGTGATCGTTGCCAGGGGAGATCTGAGATGCTTCGCTAGATGGCAGCAGGGAAGAGCCCAGGCTCGACATGGGTTTCATTGGGCAGCAGGAGCATAGCCCGGGAAAACCTGGAAAAACTTTAGCGTTTATTTTTTACCATACATTTTCATTCTAAGCTAATGTTATGAAATACATGGAAAAATTATATTTTGTCAGGTTACTATATTCTTATATAGTAAAATATACAGGGTGATGATGAATATGATACATCCGCAAACCTTTTTATTCAGATAAAAATTTGAAATTTGCAGGATTTGGAGTAGACTACGAATTTTTTGGGATAATTTTGTATAAGTAACGTCCAGTTTAACCGAAATTGACCATAACTTTTGATTCATTGTAATTTAGTTTAGAATTACACAAATTTTTAATGAAAACAAATTTTAATGTGACATTCTTTTTCATCACAAACTGTCTTCTGACGAAAAGTCGAGGACCGACTATAAACGTATACATTCAAGCTGTTAAGCGTTTACTTTATTTACAATTTTATTATATATTTTTTTTTTTTATTTAAATATATTCGAAATATCATTTGTAATATTACATAATTTTATGTCAAACTTAAAAACTACTGATGAAATTTAGTTAATGTGTCGTACATTTATTTTTGCTGTATATTAATATGAATAAGTGGTTTTTTTGGGCAACTTTTAAAAGGTTGCCCTGATACTACACTTTATATCTTTTATATCTTTTGAATAGATGGTTACTTCTGGTTTCATGTTTCATTATTTTACAGGTGGTGTAATCTCCAAAGAAATTATGATGAATGATACAACTATACCATAAATAAGCTACAGATATCATAACTTTTGGTTTTTAAATGCTACACTGTGTATTTTTTTTACATTTTTGGAATCAGGGGATCATTTTACGTTTTATAGAAAAATCCAAGTAGATGTTTTGTTTACTGTTTAGTTTGAGTTATCTTAACGTTTATTTATGATTATAAACATTATGTAAAGTGAACATATAATAATAATTTAATCAAACTCAGACTTTAATTCTAAACAGGTACAATCCAAAACAAAAATAATTTATAGAAGAGAGCCACCTAGTTTTGTTTTTAAAAACTAAATAAAAAAATACTTATTTCCAAAATAAATTAATTAAAAAATAGGTCCTATCATGCGTAAACTGATTCGTTGATTACAAGAATGTCAAAAAATACAGGAATTGTCACTTCTGGAAGCATCAAACCGGAAGTAACTTGAAATTCATAATGTAAAAATTTGGAGAGCTTTTAAAGCCTTTCTACATTGTTTACTCCAATTTTTATCTGAAGTATTCAAAGTTATAGGGTGTACCTACTTCCTGTACTCTTTAACATTCCCTAAAAATAGCAGATAACTACTCTCATTAAATGCAGAAAAAATATGAGGAGGATTCCTTAAATACTTTCTTATTCCTACTAAAAATATTCAGACAAATAGCCCCTGCCTACATATTCAACTAGTTATACAATGCGACCAATTACAACTTTTCAGTAAAATATTTGGAAATTTATTTTGATATTACCCGCAGCCACAATGTCTTTCTTCTTTTGCCATTATAAACATTTCAAAATCTTATTTTCTCTGAAAAAAAAATGTTTTGTGGAAAAGCTTTTCTGTCAAATTTTATGGAAAAAATATACCTCGCAAATATAGATTGAGCCACAGGGAACCTTTAACAAGCTTAACTTAAGATTAAAGCCTACATTTTCCAAAACAGAAATTCAAACCACGAATTTATAAGACGACCTGTCATTATATATGTATTATATATACAGGGTGATTCAGGTTTAATCTTGATAATATGAGGAGGATTCCTTAAATACTTTCTATTCCTACTAAAAATATTCAGACAAATAGCCCCTGCCTACATATTCAACTAGTTATACAATGCGACCAATTACAACTTTTCAGTAAAATATTTGGAAATTTATTTTGATATTACCCGCAGCCACAATGTCTTTCTTCTTTTGCCATTATAAACATTTCAAAATCTTATTTTCTCTGAGAAAAAAATGTTTTGTGGAAAAGCTTTTCTGTCAAATTTTATGGAAAAAATATACCTCGCAAATATAGATTGAGCCACAGGGAACCTTTAACAAGCTTAACTTAAGATTAAAGCCTACATTTTCCAAAACAGAAATTCAAACCACGAATTTATAAGACGACCTGTCATTATATATGTATTATATATACAGGGTGATTCAGGTTTAATCTTGATAACTCCAGGAATCGATAGAACAGGTTAGAATAATGTTCATTCATGATATAAACTTATTTCCTAAATCCCAACGTTTCGAAGGTATAGAATAATTTTTGAAGTAGGAATTTTTTCCCGCTTTTCTCTCATAACTTTTGAACCACTCATCCAATTGAAGTGAAATTCGGAACAGAAACATTTCTTATTATCTTACTTAAGTTTCTTAAGTTTGAACCACATCTTAAGTTTGTGTAAACTGACGTTTACACAAATCAATTTCAATCAATCAACGGTCACTTCAATCGGATGAGTGGATAAGGGAAAAGCGGGATAAAATTCCTACTTCAACGCCCTCTATCATGCGATTTAAGAAAAAAGTTTGACGTATATATATATATATATATATATATATATATATATATATATATATATATAATTTAACTTTTCTTTTCTTGACCGTTAGAGATTTAACACAGATTGTTTTTCTTGGGTATATCGGTCACTTAATTACATAAAAAAATGTATAAAAAAATGTAACCTTTTTTATATGTAATTAAGTGACCGATATACCCAAGAAAAACAATCTGTGTTATATATATATATATATATATATATATATATATATATAAATATATGTATGTATGCATACTCTCTTTCTCTATTAATTATTGTTATCGCTCATCAGTCTACCCAGATGCGGTGTGAGGGTACGAAAATACAACTTCGGTAGATTTTTTAATATGAATATAATATTTCAGTATTTTCGATACGCACCAGATCGATTAAATTGTCATGAACCTACAAAATACATTTATAAGCAATACATCTTCCGTCGATACGCCGCGCCGTCGGGTTTGATGTCTGCTCTATCACGTCATAACCATGATTTATCCTCAAATCCAGCAATGAATTACGTTATCTCGTTATGTTTATGCCGCGCGAGGTTTCTATCCACTTATAAACCCCGCATTTCGCCAATTTGCCACCACTTTGCACCTGAGAACTCTAAAATTTATCGAGAACACACTTTCAACTTTAAATTTGATCACAGCACCGTAATATTCACCCTAATTTCTTTAAAAACTCATTAGGTTGCAGTATCTTTGAACTAATATTTTCTTTGGTGCTTGTGCTGTTGGGAACTTTTCAAAAAAGAAACTTTCAACATTTTGGGATGAATTAGAATAATGATTAATAAAATTCTATATCTACAGCGCAAGAAGTAAATATTATGGGAGAAGTAAACATTAAAGATACGTTTATATTCGCAAGCATCGGTAAGAGTGGCGAAATATAATAATTCAAAGCTCGACGTACATGTGTATAAAGGATGTAGCAGATATAATTATAAAAATAAAAGTAGATAGTCTGAACATTATCAGAATAACACACTATTGTGTCTCTGAGACAGATTTTTTTTATCGGATTATCCAAGGGTATTTGGATCTGCTAATCCTGGTGACAAAACCGGACACAAATCGGAAGCGGCAGTTTCACATTTAATTAAAGATGGAGATGGGAGCAGTTGTTCAATCTCACGCAGAAATAAAAGTTATAGAATGGAAATAGTATATACCGAATTATCAACAATTTGTCCCTCTAATTAAAATTATAATTAAACAATATAGCGTGTAAGTAAATATTTAAATTGTGTCAAATATTTCATTTTGAAATATTTACATTTTGTTGACATTCTCAAAAGAAGTTTGACATACATGGTACCAAGGAAAGAATTGGTTTCCATGAAAAATGCTCAGACCGGTCGAGTTTTATTTGAAGGCAGATACATTTCATATTATTGACATTTATATATGGTGCCCCAAAAAAGAGAAGTTTACCGCTACTTGTATTTATTTATGTATATTTTATTGTATATTATTGTATATATATTTTTAAAAGGAACACCCTATGTATTTTTACAGATTTAGTTAGAACGTGCTCTCACGAATACATTTATATTGGGTTTGATGGATATAGCTGTAATAATAAGGAGATATACTTAAAAGAGTATTCCGTAAGCATAATTAGTTCGAAAGAGAATATCGATACATTATCAAACTTATAAGGAAAAATGCTGACGAGTAAAAACATTAATGACGACGTAAAAATATTAATGGGGGCGTATTATAAAAAATTAAGTTGATGATGGTTCCGAAGAGACTAAACATTACTATTTATGCCATCCCTTAGACCGTAAAAAGTTGCTATGAGAATGTGTCCTTTTGTTCTCAATAGTTCTTCCAACAAGCCTGAAATTTTACAAAAACGAATTTCCAAAATTTCGATTTCGAAACATCTCAAAAACTCGATACCCAGGATTTATTCCTACTGTTTCATATTTTTAGAATGTTGGTAGAGAAATAGTAAAGCTAATAAACTTAGTAAATAAATACTGTGTTAGCAAATAAATAATTGGTCGTATGCCGTTTATGAAACCTTGAGGAAAAATATAAGAAAAGAGAGCGCGACCAGTCAGTGGGCATCTATATCCATATATATTAAAACGCGTCTATTCTGTCTCGCTCTTAATATCGTCGCCAAATCCACAAAGTTTCTAAGCTATCTCCTCCGAGCAGGGAAGGCGAAGTGATCCCCGCGGACGACCGAAGGTCGCCCCAAGCCTTTCTCCTACTATGCCTAGGCGCATTTTCGTCCCGTTTCCAACGCGTTTTTCCAATTTAAATGCCTTTTCAAAAAACATCTGCAAAATTTTCATCGATCGCCGTTCGGCGAGAGAGATGCGGCCTAGCATCGGCGTTTGTTCTCGCGCCTAATGGCCCCGTCACGCCTGCAGAAATCTCGACTTTTCGCGGGACTACCTCGACCCCTCTTCTAATTTTTACGGCTTCAAGAAACTGCCGCCCTTTCTCTAACCCTTTGAGATTTTTTCGAGACGGTACGTCGAGTCCTTCTGCGTCTATTTCGTCTTCGGACATCTCGAGTGGCGTCCGGCTCAACTTCTTTCTCATTTTATTTGCCGATGTGAGATTGCACTAACCATAAGCACCTCCTACGAAAACTGTCAAATTAATTAAACTTCAGATAGGTTATTACTCCTATGAGAAATATTGCTAACGGAATCGATATAGTACTGATTGCCAAACACTTCTTATTACCAAAATGCTGAAGCGAAATGCTTTTCTAATTAGAATATTGGTAAGAATTAATTTCAGAATAACACGTACAGTTTACATAATTGTCTCAGTGCCAAACAATAACGAGTAACGCGGTGGCGTATTGGTAAAAGTCGCAGAATTTCAAACATGGAAGTGCAGAATTTCGCAAGTTCGAATCTAGCTGGATGCAACTTCTTTTATTTTTCTTTTTAATTGCAATTATTTATTAGTATTAGTGTTTAGTTATTCTGTTTCATTGTCCGTAGTTTTTATTTTTTCTGCAGGTAAAGTTTGGAATTAATTCGTTCGTTTTGGCAGTATGTAAAATTCATCATTTTAGCTTACAAAAGTAAATATCTACAATATTAATTTGCTGCAACAATTATGACAACAATATATTTTTTAACGCCGCCGTTACACATTTGCGCAGGGCGGGCGAGGCTCCGAACCGTAGCGGGGGCCCCATTGATAAAATTGATAAGAATATTTACTAAAAAATGAATTCTACTTTCAGCACTTAAAAAATTATGATGTTTTTCCATCAAGAATAGAGTACCCTACAATTCATCAAAATATTATTAAGAAAAATAGTTTAATATCATCATTCCAGATAGAGAATTTCAGTTTTCATATACAAGCGATTATCTGAATTCCTTTAATATGTATTTTCTTAAAAATAATATTATTCTAGATGCTTTCGTCACCCAAAGGGTGACCCCAGGCCACAGGCCTGGACCCGCGGCAGGTTCAGACTTATTTCTAGTTATTTTTAATTTTGTATTACTATTCTTATAGTGGAGTTTTTACAAATCAAAATATATTTAGTTTGAAAAGCCAGACAAACTAGGTATATTTACATTTTTTAAGAAATCGATACAACTTAGGTACTTTATTGATGATCATTGATCACGTTCCCTTATTGTTAATTAAGACAAAACTAACACCTAGAAAATCGTAAAGCGTAGTAATCTCCGTATCTAATAATAATATATAAAATACATCGTTCTTATACATTTACATTCAAACGAGAACTCCACCTGAAACTCTCAAAAATCTGAAACCCTGATAAAGAAATTAAATAGATGTTTAACTTGGAATTTCCCCAAAAAATAAAAAAGAAACACACAGCCGCAATTATATTCTGTATATTTTGGTGTCCTAATCCTTAGGTAAAATACGGCAAAATAACAATGTTTATTTATGCTATATTTTTAAAGAAAATGCAGGCAATAGCTGCAAAAACTGATGTTGACTTACCTTTTAATGTAGGAAATAATGGAGGTGAAAATTGCGAAGAAATATGCGATGCTAGATGTGGTGAGAAAAACAGTGGCGGGGTATTTCTAGCACCCGAATTTGCTTCCATAAGTGGCCTGAATCCTCCAGTGGAACTAGAACAAAAATATAGTTTACTAACTGGAAATACAACAAAACTCCTATCACAGAAAATGTTATAGAAGCCAAAGTTTGGGCTGAAACAATTATTACAGTTTAAATAAAATAGTGAACATTCAAATAAGAAATAAATACAGGACCGAAAAATATTGCTCAATGGTATTCGTCGATGCCCAAAGGGTAGGGCTGCCTTTTAACTTATTTTTCCATTCTTTTTTCATTTTTAATAGGATCACTATAATAAAAAATATAGTTTTTTGGAAAATTTTGCTTTTTTATATCACTTTCAAGTTATGCTTGTAATATGTTGCTTAACTTATTTAAATAGAACCAGCCAATGTTTAGATATTTGGATAAATGTTTTCAGGAATATATCGATATACAAGGTTTCTAATAATAAGTAGGGCATATAGCTAAAAATAAAATAAGGGAATCTAGTTTGGACCCCACCAGCATCTCGAAAATTTATAGAGAGAGACACAGAGCTATGCATAAACTAAAATTCCAAATCTGCTTCAGCAAATACAAAAACTAACAGCGTTTTTTCATTCACACTTCTTACACTATAACATGTTGTTAAAATAATTCCGTTTGGTGTTTGGTCAGTCAGTTTAAAAATATGCATGATATTTTTCTTATCCAACTCTGTACAAGATCTTATACTGATGAAATTTAGTTAAATGTGATATATTTATGTTTATTTGAAGGAGATGCCGAAACCACGGGAAATGTGTCCCAACTGGCATTGCATTAGATCGGCATCTGCATAGGAGTCGCCACATAAATATTTATCGAGTAGTTGTTTTCGGCATCTCCTTCAAATAAATAGGTAGGATTATGTTCCTTTAAACAATAGAGGTCACTACTGTAATGGCTCCTGCGGAAAACCAGGTCCTTATCTGTGTCAATTTGACACTAATTGGCAGACAGATAGTAGCAAAGACCCAAAGAGGGAACTACGGTGTGTTTGTCACCACTACTAATATTTATGTTTATTGCATATTATACAGTGGTTTTTTATGCAAATTTTAGAAGCTTGCCTTGCACTTGCATTGCAATCTTTATTATGAATAGTTTTGGTTTGCTGTTTTTTTATTTTACAGGTGGTGTAATCCCAAAAGAAACCAATGAATTTTATACTTATTTCAACAATTTAATAATTTAAGTAACAGTTTTAGGTAAAAAAATTCAGTATACATAGATTATAGATTAGAATATAATTAGAAAAAAGTTAAAAAGAAGGTATGAAATGCTAGTTTTATCGAAATGGATGAATGAAATAAATGGATTAAAAATTTTACGATATATTTTTAAAAAGCACGTAACTTTCCACAATTACCTCGATATCTTTTATACGTTTTTGCGTATTAACCCCTATATATACACCTAGTAACACCTATAATAGGTATATGAATATATTCCTGGGATAAGGTTTAATCGCAACATATAAAAATAAATAGTGTCTCAAATAATTTTCAGAATCACCACTTGCGATTAGTAACACTAAAAATCTGGACTTGAGGTACTAAATCAATTGCAATCAATGAAAAAGTTAAGGGCTGACGCGAGTCACCCCGTATTTCAAATGACGGTTTTTTATAAAGAATAGCTTCAAAGAAATAGAAGGGGATTGTAATAATAGGTGGAGTAAAGACAATTTTCCTTTCCAAATTAATTTGCTTAGAAGGAAATTAGCGTAATGAAAATATCAGTGTCATTTCGCGTATCTCTGTGAGATGTAAATGAGACTTTAGCCAGTTTCTTTTTGTTTCAGCGAATGGAAAATTCGTTTTATGATATTACGATCTTTATGTCTGCTTGATGAATATTTAAATTCTCGTCTTGTCAGATCTTTGCTCGCTTTCAAGAGATGTAATATGGCACTTCTCACAAAGAATATAGAATTTATATGTTTTATAGATCCGTTTTGCAAAGGCCAAATATAGTTTCCCTTCTGCATAAGCTGCTCTCTGAATTAAATTTTAAAAATCCTGCATAGACCCTCCATATATCATCTCATGCATTTGTTTGCTGGAGCTGTACATACATTTTATACATATATATATATATATATATATATATATATATATATATATATATACATTGCTTATTTTAAAATGAACTAAATAAATAAAAATTCCATATTATCACAGCACTATATAGTGGTCCTGGAAAATTGTTAATTGAAAAAAACAGCGATTCTCAAAAAACTTGATAAAAGAATAAATTTGCAAAAAATTTCAACTCTACGGAGCTCTAGCTCCATTATTTACAGGAATTTTCTTCGTTTTAATCCAACCAGAAATTTTTTTCACCTAGTAAAGTCTTATATATGAATATCGTCTTCTAAATTCTGATATCTATATGTGTCGCACTTCGTGTTTTGAATGTAATTGCCTGACGTCACACCTCTCTATTTTTTCCTGTGGGGGTATCTAAAAGAAAAAATCTATACTTAACACAGTTTGCGACACAATATAGGAATTGAAAGATGCAGTTCGCCGTGAAATTACAGCATTGCCACTAAGGCAAATTACGAGGATTGTTGATGGTGTCTCCAGCCGCTGCAACGAGCTGTCTGCAACATAGTGGCAAACAATTTGAATATTTAAATTAATTTAAGGTTATTTGTTAGTGTTTGTTACACTGCATTCAATTGTTTTATTCATTTATGTTATTTTGTTTATTGTTGTTCAATGTTACGATTAATAGAAATTAAACAGCTAATTATAGACTTCAATTACATTCAGAACACTAAGTGTGACACATCGCCGGATTTCTTGATTTTTTCTCTACCTAACCATGTCAAATATTCTAATATGGCGTCCATAAGAAAAACAAAAGACGATATTCATATATCAGAATCTAGTAGGCGAAAAAAAATTTTGGATGGATTAAAAAGAAGATAATTAATTATGCATGCATGTTCAAAAAACATGTTTTCTCGTATTTTAGCTGTTCAACCTGTGTCCTAGCACGTCATTTTATTGATCCTCGGTTTTGAGCATGTCCACGTTACCTGTACATGCATGGTTAAAAAGCACTTTGTACGGAGTTTTCAAAAATACTAAAATCTAATATGGCGCCTATAGAAAAACAAAAGTTGAGTATGCTAGTGCAAAATTTAGTGGGCCTAAATTTTTAAGAGATCCATTTTGAAGTCTTTGCCGACTGGTATCCCTTTCCTGAAAATTTTATGAATGTATCTTTTACAATGAACGGCTATAGATGTTGCAGAAAATGCACATTTTTGTTTATCACCCTGTATGTACTTCAAGGAAGGAATTCCTGAAAATATAACTCTCGATTGTTTTATCAATTTTATCAACTCTATATCTCTTATAGTTTCTGAGATGCCCATACAGATCATCTTAAACTGGACACAATGTGTAAAGTATTAAGAGGTACAAAATATCCCCAACCACTAAATATTTACAAGTAAAAATAACAACTTCACTTATTGAAGACCAATTTATGAAATTACACATTATAGAGACCCTGTCATCGCTACACAGACAAAATACATTATTACTAGTTCCATCCCTAGTAATTACACATATAACAACCCCTCAAACCACCCTTAGAGCTTAAATACATTACATCATCCAAATAATGTCGTTTATCGCATTGTCTCTGCCAGATAGAAGGTCATCTAAACAGCAAGCGGAAGCTAACGAAGAAGTGCCAGTACTTCCGGTCCACACTGACTTCCGCACGCGCATGTGCGCGCTTCCGGTTTCCATTGACTTAGCGTTTTGTTTGGCCATGGGGCAAAGGGCGTATAGGCGCTTGCATATGCTACATTGATTCTCACCCCCTAGGACTCTCGAGAAGGGCGATTAACGCTGAGGGTGGCTCTTTGTACTCATATGTGATTTTTTTTGTTAATAGCGGTTTTGGGGTGTTTAATTTCGGGATAAATTTACGCATTTTTTATTCTTTGAGGGTTTTTTACGTTGTGCATTGTACTATCATAAGAGGAGATTATTAATGCTAAATTATTATGCAAGGGAAAATATAATATATACTTTAAAGTTCTTTTTTGTCTTTACGTTGATAAGTGTTTTGAATGTATAAGCACCCACTAATATATAACCTTAGGACTGGGTTAATAATAATATTTGTCCAATATAGGACCTAAATAAAACAGAAAATAATAGGTACACATTAATTAATACCTTTATATTTTTTACTAACTATTTTTACTTTTATATTAGGAATTATACAGGGTTATTCAGAACCCATATAAAAAACTTTGAGGATATGTGCATCCTTAAATAAGAAATCGATATCACCAAAAAAATTGTAATAAAAGTAATTAGGATTTCCCGTAAACAATGTTTAAAGTTATACCATTATAAAGGACTACGTAGCTGGGCAACTGTACGTCAACGAGATCGGATATACCACATACCGACAAAAAACAGTAAACAAGTTTTTTGTACCTGGAACGCATGATACAATAAAGGAAGGTATGATATTGCGCATATCCCTCCCACATCCGTGTCGTCACCGAGAGCGCAAATTTGACATTTTCATTTTACAGTGTTTACATATGTAAAGGTGTGAAAGTTTCGTGGTTTTTACTACATTTTGTCCTCTAAATTAATTTTTTTTGGCAGAGTATTTGTATAATTCTAGTGTATACTAATTATAATCATATGTGAGTATAGTTAAAGTTAATTTTATATTAACACGTACCTAAACTAAAAGTGCAATAAAAATGTGTTGTGCTGTGTGCTTGTATAATAGTGATAATCGCAACCAAGAGCCCAATAATTTAAATAATATTAGGTAATTATATTGCTATGATATTTAGACAATGTAAACATTGCACTATCTATTATGTTACAAGGTTTTTCACGTTTCCACGGGATGAAGTAATAAAGAAACTGTGGGTGGTAGCTTGCTGTCGAGCAGAAAAGTTTAATGTACATACTGCCAGAATATGTTTCAAACACTTCACCGATGATGATTATGAGATAAATTTAAAGCCTGTAATAAATTATATAACCTGTAATAGATATGGTTCTGTAATGTGGTCATTAAATAAAAAAAAATGAGAAACATTTAAAATTTTCGAATAATTAAAAAAAAATTAATACATTTTTCACTTTTAGTCGTAGGTGTAAGGCGAACGGCGAAATATATGTATTAAAGTTAACTTGTTGCCCACATCCTATGTTTATGAATCGTTTATCCTATATTTAAGTACTAATCATTTTACACACGAATCAGAATAACTAATTACTTATAATAAAAATTGCAATAATCACCAATAACAGTTATTATTATTGAAGTAGGTAAGAAATTAAAAGAGCCGATTTTAAACCACCAGGGATTACCAGGGCATTTTGTATATGATAGGTACCTACCATATGGAGTATATCTAATCTGTGCTTATGATTAGTAAAGAACACATTTAAGGACACTGGTTAAATTTCCCAATATTTTCCTATTCGGGACACTGTTTTGTGCCAATTATATGAAAGTTTCCATTGAAATCGTATATAACATTTGTATTTAGCGATCATTCTGCGCTCTCGGTGACGTAATGCGCACAGCGGACGCATTTTCGTACTCACGAATGTCATACCTTGTACTTATTATATCATGCCTGGAACGTCTATCTATCTTTAAGTTTATTTTAAAGTAAAAACGCTGCAAATTTTTTTTGCGCCGGGCGCGCCGGTTTCTTTCGTGCTAGCTAGTTTGCATTGTCAGTCCCAAGGTCACTCCATTACAGTGGACCAGTATCCAGCGGCGTGCAATGAAAAATTTTTAAATAGTTTTCAGACCCCGCCAAAAAAATTTCTTTCTGCACTACCACATTTCTACATGTATGTTGAATAACCCTGTATACTTTTTCAATTGCATAATCTACTCCGATGGGGCAGACATATCTCAAAAATAAGGTTTGGCCATTAGATTTTTATTTATTTAATTAATTAAATTGCTTAACTAATTAATTAAAGCAATTTGGTGATGTAGTCCTCCTCGACCACCAGCTCAAGACAATGTTTGTCATCGAGTTCTCGGTTCCTGCCGAGACCAACATTGTTTTGAAAGCGGAGGAGAAATGGGCGAAATATCGAGACCTTCTCTTCGAACTCCGCAGACTCCATCGATGACATACTGTGAAGCTTGTGGTACTGATAATAGGAGCCCTCGGTGGAGCAAGAGATACACTGCTTTCGGGACTGAGGATCATACCGGCATGCCGAAATTCGGCAGATCTTCTAGCCGGAAGAATGCAGAAGGCGCTCATAACGTCTATTCAGGGCACACGTTTCCGGACTCAGTAGTTATTTTCCCCTCGGACTTTTGGAGTAGCTCCTTATAAGCAGAGAATCGAAGCCAGATAACCGGTCGACTGGATTTCAACAAAAAAATAATAATATTAATAATAATAATAATAATATCTTTATCCCCCATTCTTATCTTGATGATGAGCCCGAACGTCAGAAACTGATGTGGGAGAGGGAGCGGCATATTATTATTTTGCGGCCTGCGAGTGCGCAGTGGTCTTAAATTGTAAGTAATCTTAAAATAAATGTAAATTGTAGACAAATAGATGATTAAATGGTTTAGTATTTAAAGGATATTTTTGAACCCAGTAGACCCAGGCTTTTCTAAAAAATTATAATATTAATTGTAGTCTCCTAGCCGGAAAAATGAAGAACAAAGATTTATTGCGTCTGCGTGTCACATCACATGATTTACGAACCCACTATTATAATTATTGTTATTACTCGTAGGGAGTAGCTTCTGCTACTCCCCACTGTAAAGTAAAGAAAAAATGTATCACGAAAATTTCACACCTTCACTTATTAGCCAATCAGGTGTGTTCAATTTAGGTCGTTGCCATACCAATTAAAAAGCGTTATGATCCGCATTCTATATGACTTACCATATCGTAAAACATATGGGGTAGGAAAGATTAACACACATTACTGATATGTATCCGTGACCGTATAATATATAAAATTATTAAAAATTTTATAAATTTTATAAAAAAAAAAGATTTACAAAATTTTATTATAATCATTTTCATTTTGTTGTGTTTATTGCCTGCTTCATTTATTTTGGTTCTATTTAATTTATAAATGTTTCAAATGAAGCAAATTTATTTTTTAGTAAATAGCATCAATTACAATCATTTTGACGTTTAATTTTTCCCTGATTTAAACTTGCCTCCTTTATAAATACAACTCAAGTAGGTAGATAGTTATGAATTAACGCAGTCTTTTGGACTTCACGCCTAGGACCAAAACAATAACATACAGGGTTTTAGCATTAAAAATGCTTAAAGGATCGCGAAGGTTCTCGTATATTGTATATGGGTATGTTTCGATGAAAAGTGTAACGCGATGAGCATGTCACATCGACATGGTTAGGTAGAGGGGGGGCAAGTAGGGAGGCGAGTAGACGTGCGGGCGGCGGGCGGCGGGCGGCGGGCGGCGTGGGCGCATAGTTTGGAATTCGTATTCGTATATTGCAAATTGCAAGTCTGAGAATCTGAGCTCTCATGTGAATGTGATATACAAGGTGGCAAAGTCTGTAAATCGCAAATGGTAAGTTCTCAAATTAGAAGGTAACTTTTGCAAGCTTTCTATAGTTCCAAATTTCCTTAATTCATTTTCAATGCACTCCGATAGTTGCAAGAATTACGAAATCTGTGAATTTTTGTAGTGTATTTTTAATATTATTTATTGGCTTATTATTAACTGTTTGTATCTTTCTTTATATAGGAATTAAGCCAAAAAGTTAACGAAGAGATAAATTATTAATGAAATTATTAAATATTATAGTTCAATAAAGTTTTTAATTTTTCTCATTACCTATAATCCTAAGCACGCAAACCACAATATTTGATAATTTCATTAATAATTTATCTCTTAGTTAGGTAATTTTTTGGCTTAACTCCTATATAAAGAAAGATATAAACATACAGGGTATTAGATGAACAAAATTGTTTTTTCAAGTCTACTTAACTCGCTTCTTAACAGATTTATAGCAAATTATGTTAGGCTGTAAAATTAAAATCCATATATATATTAAAACACGTCGATTCTGTCTCGCTCTAAATTCCGCCGCCGAATCCACAAAGTTTCAAAGCTATCTCCTCCGAGGGGGGATCGCGGATGACCGGAGTCGTCCACGACGTTTAAATTGGGATGTTTTCCCAATTTAAACGCCTTTTCAAAAAACCTTTACAAAATTTTCGTTGATCGCCGTTCAGCGAGAGATACGGCTAGCACCGGCGTTTGTCCTCGCGCCTAATGGGCCCGTCCCGCCTTCCGAAATCCCGACTTCGCGGGACTCCCTAGACCCTTTTTCTAATTTTACGGTTTCGAGAACCGCTTCACGCGAAAGTTCCGTCCTTTCTCTTATCCTTTGAGATTTTTTTTCTAGACCGTAAGTCGAGTCCTTCTGCGTCTATTTCGTTTTCGAAAATCTCGAGTCGCGTCCGTCTCAACTTCTTTCTCATTTTATCTGCCGATGTGAGATTGCACTAACGCGACAAGCACCTCCCACGAAAACTGTCAAATTAATTAAACTTCAGATAGATTTTCCTACGAGAAATATTTCTAACGGAATCGATAGTACTGACTGCCAAACACTTCTGATTACCAAAATATTGAAGCGAAATACTTTTCTAATTAGAAAATCGGTAAAAATTATTTTGTCAGGTTGACACGTACAGTTTACATACTTAAATGTGTCAGGATAAACTTTTTGACAACAGGCGTTGTAGCGCAATGGGAAAGTCGTAGAATTCAGAACGTGATAATGCTTATTTCGCGAGTTCGAGTCAGGCTGGAGGCACATTTTTTTACTTTTTAATTCCAATCATTTATTAGTATTAGTGTTTAGTTATTCTGTTTCATTATCCGTAGCTTTTATTCTTTCTTCACGTAAAGTTAAGGAACTAATTCGTTCCTTTTGGCAGTCTGTTAAATTCATCATTTTAACTTACAAAAGTAAATATCTACAATATTTTTGGTCCCACTGATAAAATTGATAAAAATATTTACTGAAAAATAAATTCTACTTTCAGCACTTAAAAAATTAAGATGTTTTACCATCAAGAATAGAGTACCCTTACAATTCATCAAAATATTAAGAAAAATATCTTCAATATAAATTTTTTAATAATTGTTTTGAAAAAAACATTGATCTCATTTAGATGTTCCCAGAAATATATAGAAAACACTCTATATACTAATAGATAGCATAGATAGAAAAACTAATAGATAGCATGCTAAAAAACAAAAGGAGGAAATTAATTCGTCGGGAGTTTTACAATATTCGGGAAAAAGAAGGCACCTATAGTTATATTAAACACGTCCCAGGTTATAGCGAAAAAATAGCTCGCAGAATAGAACGAAACGGGTGTAAAACGATTAGTGTCAACAAGCGTACTATTGAGAGAATTTTGATAAACAATAAAGAAAGGGTTAATAAATTAAAACAATCGGGGGTATACCAAATTAACTGCGCGGATTGTAATGCCGTGTATGTGGGTCAAACTGGCAGAAGCATCGAAACGAGAGTAAAAGAACATAAAAAATCCATATTAAATAGCGCAAAAAATTCAGGATTAGCGACGCATTGTATAGAAAACAATCATTTTATAGATCAGAAAAATGTAAAGGTACTGCATCGGGAAAAGAAAAGAAAGCGCTTAGATCTGTTAGAGCAATTAGAAATTAAAAAATCATTAATTATAAATCCGTGTACTACCAATGATCAGATAGACTTTACACTCTCGCCCTTCTTAGGAACGGTATTAAAAACTCGGGCTTCACCAGATGGCCAGATGGTAGAATCAATCGGAGGTAGGCTCGTAAACAAATAAATAACGAAAACGCGCTTGGAAATATTTAGTAATAGACATTTACTCTATTGAAAAAGGCCTAACAAGCCGAAATACTCGTATATAGAGTGTTCTCTATATATTTCTTGGAACATCTAAATGAGATCAATGTTTTTTTCAAAACAATTATTTTCACGATGTTTCATAAAGAACCATCCGCTTCGAGTATCCACTTTATTTTTTAATACATATACACATATAAATTTCTTTAATATGTGTTTTCTTAAAAATAATATTATTCTAGATGCTTTCGTCACTCGAAGGGTGACCCCAGACCGCAGGCCTGGATCCCCGGTAGGGCTAGAAATGGGAACGAAAATCGCGATAGCGATTTTCTCCCATTTCTAGTTATTTTTTAAAATGCGCTTCGATATTATAGGTGACATGATCAAATATCCGCAAATGTCATTTATCTGGGTTAAAAGGTCGCACAGATATATTAAACAATATCCTACCAAATCTACGTATAAATATGGCCTGATAATGTCTAATTATAGATTTTTTGCTAAACTTAAAATACCTCGAAAAATGGTGGAGTCTCATGCATTCATTTACTCTAATTTTATACAACGATTTACGTAACCTTAGACTTTGTATACAGTTAGTACACCTAACTCATTAGCTTTTGATAGTTTTGGCAGGGGGATTTAGGTCCTGAAACATGAAAACGCTTCACAACACCTCCAGTAATTACATTAATGCTGATGCTCATAAATAAATAGCGATCGAATTAGAGTGACTGTGCAATTAATTAATCAGCTAATTAGCAGACATCAAGGCATCAAAGAGGGCCAGGTTTCCGTAAACCGCAGCCGACTACGTAAGCCCGTTTTATGCTTAAGTCTCTAAATGCATGTTTCTCTATAAACCTACAACGCAATTTGGGGCATTAGAAGGTTCGTAATTTAATAAATAAGGCAATTTCTGTTAGCACACGCTAAATCCTAAGTACTTAGCTATATGGTAATGGTTTGTGAATAACTTACGAGACACAAAATAGCCATATTTTACTCTACAGTCTATGTTCTTGTTAATTTTTTATTAGTATTCAGAAGAATAGTCAACATATTAATAATGATGTAATCGAAAGGTGCAGTATTAATTTTCAAGCTGAGTAAAACCCAAAAACTGAAAATCCTCGGAAAAATTTAGGTTTGTTTTAAAAAATAAGTAATAATAACAATTAACTTGTTAGGCTGGCATACAGTATAGGATGACCCGTCCCGCCGGGAAGAGCCGCGATCGATATATGGAAAAGTACGTACAAGGTGATTTTGAAAATTGGGTTATTTTCAAAGGTCAGTGGAGTCTACCTTTTTAAAATATTTTCACGTTTCTGGCACATCCGGTATATCCGGAAGTCAACACCAACTTGCTTATTTTAAATGGAACACACTATATATTAAGTATATCATTTCAGGATTCTACGTAAAATTCTAAACACATTTCGTGTAGAATGTCCTATACCTATCTTTAACTGTTTTTGAAATATTCAGGTGAACAGGTGAACATTCACATTTTGCAACTTTGACACCTTGTAAAATCTAAACGGTTTGAGATCAAGCAAAACTGTTTGCACATTCCTATCTTAACTTTTCATAAGCTATCGTTTGACACTAATTTCAGATTTAGCCAGAAAGTAAAAATTTTCGATTAAATTTAATCTAAAAAAGATAGGAATGCGCAAACCGTTTTGTTTGATCTCAAACCGTTTAGATTTTACAGGGTGTCAAAATGCAAAATGTCAATATTCACCTGTCAATATTTCAAAAACAGTTGAAGATAGGTGTAGGACATCCTACATGAAATGTATATATAATTTTACGTAGACTCCAGAAATGATATAATATATAGGGTGTTCCATTTAAAATAAGCAAGTTGGTGTCGACTTCCGGTTATATCAGAAGTGCCAGAAATATGAAATATTTTAAAAAGATGGACCCCACTGACCTTTGTAAAAACCCAAATTTTCAGAATCACTCTGTACGCACTTTTCCATATATCAATCGTGGCCCTTCCCGGTGGGACACTGTGTATATAGCAAGAAATGATTCCATTTATTTCATTTATAAATAATTCCTGTTTTTTAATTATCCGAAATTATTTCTTGAGGCTTGGTACAGCTGCACCACAGATAAGTTACAGCTACAAATTTTTTATAGCAGCTGTCTTAGGATAACAATCTTATCTAACAATCTGCCAGTTCTACAGTTTGATGTTGATGATTAATTATTGAAGTTTTTGCGCCTAGAATAGCAGTGTGAATAACTTTCATTTATCGTGAAGCTAAACCAACTTTTAGAAATTAGATAAGACCCATTACACCCTGTATATTTGTACAGGGTGTTTACGTATATTTTGCACTAGCCTCTAACTCCTTAATCTTTGATTTTACAAAAATACTTTTTTAAAAAGTGTCTTTTAATGATTCAGAATATGCTGTCAGAAACACAATTGCGCATCTGAAGAAGGCGACTGACTTGAGCCGATTTTTGTAATGTAATGCTCAAGGCGAGCATTACATTACAATGTTCGTTTCCTTGGCACCGCGAATGCTCATTTTGAATTCTTGGCTCAACAGTGCTCTAGGTACTATTCAGACGGTCAGTCGATTTTATAAATGGCAGACTTACAAGTTGGCTAGCGCTGCGTTGATCCTAACGGAATATTGCTACTGAAAAGAAAGAAAAAGGAAAAACGGTGGTGGTAGACAGATTATTTAGAGAAAGAAGTGTTAACGGTGGCGCGATATTAATGAGTAGGTAGGTATTCTAAAAAACCCAGAAATTATTGAACACTACAAGAACAAGTCGCGATGTGTACTGACAAGCAGACAGTCAGTCCGCCAACACGGATGATCCATTCGCCGCTCGATGTTCGCCTTCGTTTATCGGTACTGACTATCGAATGGTCGTGTTACATTACATTACATTACAATGTTCAGTTACAAGTCAGTCGCCGCCATGAGACCAAAATTACATTACAAATTGGATTCTTTTTAAATACAACAAACTATTTATTTTCATAAATCTGGAAAGACTCTTTTCTTCTGTTTTCAAAAATATATTATTTTAATAAATTATCTCTAAGCGTTTACAAGATATTTAATACTAAAAAATATTCGTCTGCTATTCTATATAATAGCGCAGGCCATGCAAAGCAGTCTTATTTAATGTTTTTGGTTTATTGAATGATGATTACGTAAAGAACAGACAGTCTAACAAAGTCTAAAAGTTAAGTTAAACTTAATCCCCTAATCACAAGTAATTCAAGAAAATAGAAAATTATTGTATCACCGAAAGTAAATACGTCGATAGCAAGAAAATAGTAAAAGATAGGTATAGTGAATCTAATAGAGATTGAAAGATCACTTTATTCTCCATTCTATAGAGCAATAAAATACAGAGGTTTCCATTAAAAAAAGACTTTAGGGCAGGTTAAATTAATTAGATTCAAATTACTTTTTTGAACGCCCTGTAAATAAAAAACTATGAAATTACACATAATCTGCAAGCTTGATGGCTTCCCTAACCATATAGCCCAAAACTTGTTACCATAACTTTCCTTCTCTATCAATGACAATCATTTCAATAAGGTACTACAAAATCAGTTTAAAAAAAATAAAATAGATATCTAAAGAATTATTAATTTCTCGTGTAGGTTGTGCCACATTAAAAAACGTAGATTTTAGCGTAGAAATCAAAAATGTAAAAAACTTAGGGCATTCCATTTAAAATAAGAAATTTAATAGCCATTTCCGGTATAACCGGAAGTGCCAGGAAAACAAAAATACTTCAGATGAATAGGACTTTCTCGAAAACCCATGTATCAAAATTTTCAAAAAAATATTCCACTGGGAAGTAATTAAACTTTTAATGAACGGAATCACCCCTTTAGCTGAATCACCCTGTATCTGTATCGAAATGGAAAATGTTATATATACGTACTATGATAATAGAAATACATAAACTTGTAATGTTTTAAAAGATATATGATTCTTAAATCTCCCTAACTGGTAAGACTACACAAGGCGAATAAATTCAATAATATTAGTTATGGGCAGAGGAAGAATTTTGCATTAAAGCTTCATGGAAAGTGACGATCCAGTTCTGTGGCTGAGGGGTATCTAGAAGAGGTTATGGGAATCAAAAATGATATTGCTAGAAAGATTATTCAGCCCAAAAACCCTATAGTGCAATTTTTTCTCTCTTTGACATTTCCTATGTAGTTTTAAATAATAAAACTCTGGAATAAAAATACTTGAACTTGAACTATACCGGCCAAAAATTCAAAAGATGTTTTAAAATCGTAGTTTTTTTAATTCATACCTTATTCAACTAATGATCTGATTCCTTGCTGGCTGTTCATAGAAATATATAAAGATAACTACATGGAAAATATTTTTGTCTGTCACAGTAATTTAAATAACTGTTTTTTTTTTACGTATACCTACTACGATTTGTCAATCCTCTTCTGATTGTTATTGATACTTGGCATTTATGACATTAAGGTCCGGTTTCACATTGTATTAGCCAATAGTTTATTTAGCCAATAGTTTACTGACTATAAGTTTAGAATATCAATTTCTTTAAAATTTTATCTATAACTAAGCACATTTTAAACTTATAGTTACTTAGTGATCTATCAGTTATGTAATGGTAACCAGCGATTGTGAAACCGGGCCTAAAGAGGTCTTAGGATCTATACTTATGTATAGTGATTATCCTCCTAAAGGAAATTTCTAATACTGAATACATCTGTATTTCAGAAATATTCCTGATAATAGGTAAAAATTATTATCAGGTGCAGCAGTTTCTTTTCATAATTATTTATTTTCTTGTTGTGGCATACCGCCATATAAAAGCAAGAATATTAAATATTTTGTTAGGCAACTGTAAATTTTATTCACATAAAGTTGGATATTACACAAAATGGCACCGAAACCGAGAAATATCGTTTCCATTTCATAAAGCCAATCTAATATAAGTCCGCTGGAGGGTCCATAAAAGAAAACTAAATATTAAAATAGAATAATATGTCGGCGTAACTCCCATTATCCGAATAGTTTTACAGCGGGAGCAGAAATGAATATAAATTTATGCACTCTAGAGGGCACCGCATGTTTTCTTAAAACATATAACTGGCGTAATAGTCCAGAATAGATGAGATCTAGACACAAAATCCTGAAATATAAATGCCCTGCATAATATTTCACTTAAGGCTTTTCCGTTTTTCTCGTAACGTGTTGATATTCAGCTCAGTGAATAACAATTTTGAATGAAATCATACACATCTAGAAAAACAAATAGGTACGTATCATTTATTATGGTATTATTAAAGTTGGGTAATTTTAGACCCAAAAAGACTCCAACGTTATATTTCCAAGAATTCTTTCCCTTAATTAAATACAGGGTGAAAACAAAAATGTTCATTTTCTGCAAACGTCCATAGCTTGTTTATTGTAAAAGATACATAAATAAAATTTTCAGAACAGGGATAGCAGTCAGCAAGGACTTCAAAATCGGTCTCTAAAAAAATTTTGGGCCACTAGATTTTGCGCTAGCATACTCCATTTTTATTTTTCTTATAGACGCCATGTTGTATTTTCGTATTTTTGAAAATTTTCTACAAAGTGCTTTTCAACCTTGATAACTGCTATCCCTGTCCTGAAAATTTTATGGATGTATCTTTTATAATAAACGAGCTGTATACGTTTGCAGAATATGCACATTTTTGATTTTCACTCTGTATATACTTAAGAGAAGGAATTCTTGGGAATATAAGCTTGGATTCTTTTTGGGCCTAAAATTGCCCAATTTTTTCATAATTTAACCAATTCTATATGCATATGGGGACTATACGCAGGGGGACTCTATAAGCATATGAATAGGCTAACGTGTTAACTTTCTGAGTCAGCCATAATATACAGATTGATTATTCTATATACAAACATTGACTTTCGACCACTTTTATAGGTCATTTGCAAAAGTTATCCACCCTGTCTACTTATTACTACTAAGATTTAGTTTAAACATGAAAAACCCTCAGCCCTTGCTTAACTATATCCCAATCTTCAACTTGCGAGGATTTTGTGGTAGGAAGATACGATTTATTTAAAGACGGATTTTGCTCAATAAATTTGAGAAATAATTAATATCTAGAAAACAGCTTGACATGGGTATAGGAAAATATTAACAAAAGTTACACAGAAATGGATGTAGAATCAAAAACTAAAAAGATACAGGGTATTTCATTTAAAATAACGAATATGTTGCCAGTTTTACGTACAACTGGCAACACTGTACCCTCGAAAATATTTTAAACCGACAAAGCATACCTGGTTACTTTGGTTACCAGATTTTCAAAAGCATTGGTTGATATGTTCTTCATAGGTATACTTTTAATAATCCATCCACCGTGAATCATCTTGTATGTTGTATTCCTCCTGTTTATATATTGTATGTACCTATTTCTCACCAAACCTATTCAGATTGGATACTTTCTCGATATTGTTCATGTTAGGTATGTGGATGATAGTAATGAAACTTAGAAATTTTTTATATATCCAAGTAGATGATTATACGATGATACTTGGATT
Organism: Pogonocherus hispidulus; assembly: GCA_963924545.1. Taxonomy (NCBI): domain Eukaryota; kingdom Metazoa; phylum Arthropoda; class Insecta; order Coleoptera; family Cerambycidae; genus Pogonocherus; species Pogonocherus hispidulus. The sequence goes on from OZ004698.1 coordinate 33,029,241, forward strand.
ATACGTCACAAAATAAAATAATTGCATATAAACAAGGATCCCAAAACAATTTACTTTCGAGATATAAACTGTCAAAGTCTCCAAAATATCTATTGATAATATTTTTATCTCCAAAACGAATGAACATAGAAACATACCAAATTTGTTTTTTTTTATTTTCTTCTTACGAATTCTATAACATAGAATACGTCAATAAAATTTACCTTAGTATTTTATTGAAAAATAATTCCAGTGAAATTTAATGTTTAGTGAAACAAATAAAAAACTATTAAATTTGTCATTAAACAGTTGCATTAAACATATGCAAGAAATACACGTGATAACTTTTATTTATCCGATATTTGCTAATAGTTGGGCAACCTACTTGGAATTACTGCGTACCAAATTTGTTTTAAAAATCCCTATTAAAAATATAGATATCTAAAAAATCCTATATCTTGAAAAGAAACCGTTTGATCTAGAGATGGTAAAAATTGTTTGTTAAGGTTGGAAAAATCTAAAAAGATTAAATAAACAACATTTAATAATATATTTAGGTATGTGATGTTTCGATTCGATTTGATTAGTTTTATAGAAATTAGACTTAAATGTAAGTATTCACTGTTGGATAGAAACCTCTGTAATACTATGTTTAACGATTTAAGTATTGAACTGATATTCAAAAGTTACATTTGAAGAGCTAACCCCATATGTAATAAATAATAAATACCAATAAAGATAATAACGTAAAAAATCTCATTGAGAAGCAATTTAAAATTCGACCCCGAAGCATTTGCGTCGGTTCGAATTTAAATCCTTAATGGAGGGCGGCGCAACAGCGGCCGATTTTTACCATTTTAAATTCGCCCCTTAATTTTCCACCCCTCGCGATTTAAATAAATAATAGCCATATTTATGATGTGGAGAGGCTCTTAAATAAGTAAGCATCATGAAATAAGTAATACACTTTGGAAGGAAGCATGTTTTAGTGCTAGTGTCTCAGAAAAATTACATCCATTTTCTTTTAATTTAAATGTTCTTAAATAACTAGTCAAGTCACTTTTTGCAACTGTATTTATTATTTACAATTTTATTTAAAAAAATATATGGTCTGAACACAGCTTATCTGAGACTGAAAGCTGTAATGTATTGGTTTATATACAGTGTGTTTCAAATTGGATTCAATAACATTGACTTTATGGAAACCGTTAAAGAGAGAGAGAGAGAGAGGGAGGGGGGGATAGAGAGAGAGAGAGAGACTGGAGCAAAATTGCGTGACTAATATTATGCCTCAAAATAATCAAGAAAAGCAGGACAGGACAGGACAGGACAGGATAGGATTAACAGGATTAGTTTTTGAGATATTTGAAAAAAGTCGAAATTTAATTTAATACTAGAAATGGAAGAAAATCGCTATTGCGATTTTCGTTTCAATCTCTAGCCCTACCGGGGGTCCAGACCTGCGGCCTGGGGTCACCCTTCGGGTGACAAAAGCATCTAGAATAATATTATTTTAAAGAAAATACATATTAAAGAAAATTTATATCTGGAATGATGATGTAATTATACTAAACGATTTTACTTAATATTTTGATGAATTGTAAGGGTACTCTATTCTTGATGGTAAAACATCATAATTTTTTAAGTGCTGAAAGTAGAATCTATTTTTCAGTAAACATTATTATCAATTTTATCAATGGAACCAAAAATATTGTAGATATTTACTTTTGTAAGCTAAAATGATGAATTTAACAGACTGCCAAAATGAACGAATTAATTCCAAACTTTACGTGCAGAAAGAATAAAAGCTGCGGATAATGAAACTGAATAACTAAATGCTAATACTAATAAATAATTGGAATTAAAAAGTAAAAAAAAAATTGTCTCCAGCGTGACTCGAACCCGCGAAACCAGCATTTATTCCGTTAGCAATATTTCTCGCAGAAAAATAACCTATCTGAAGGTTAATTAATTTGACAGTTTTCGTGGGAGGTGCTTGTCTCGTTAGTGCAATCTCACATCGGCAGATAAAATGAGAAATAAGTTGAGACGGACGCGGCTCGAGATTTTCGAAGACGAAATAGACGTAGAAGGACTCGACGTACAGTCTCGAAAAAAAATCTCAAAGGATTAGAGAAAGGACGGAACTTTCGCGTGAAGCGGTTCTCGAACCCGTAAGACAAAAATTTTGCAGAGGTTTTTTGAAAAGACGTTTAAATTGGGAAAACGCGTAGGAAACGGGACAAAAATACCCCTACGTATAGGAGAAAGGTTGCGGGCGACCTTCGGTCCCCCGCGGGGATCGCTTCGCGATCACCGCTCGGAGAAGATAGCTTAGAAACTTTGTCGATTGGACGACTGAATTTAGAGCGAGACAAAATCGACACGTTTTAATATATATGGATTGAACAGTTAATGGAACAATAAACAAATTATACCATATGAAGTTGCTATGAGAAAGTGTCATTTTTATTTCAATAGCTCTTCAAGCAAGCTTAAAATATTACCAAAACTAATTTCCAATATTTAGATTTTCTTTCCCCATTGCGTGGTGTTTGGCTTTTTGGGAGTTGTCTAAATTGTATGGCTTTTTATTTTATTTTTTTAATATTTATTGCCATAATATAGGTACTATTGTGGAAATGCTTCTAATATTGTTTTTATTTATCACATATTTGAGAAACCACACATGTCCAAAGAAATGAATTTTGAGAAACAAAAAAAAGCTGTTTCATGCAATACCAGATCATTCAAGGAGAAAGATACATTTAAGGTTTGTTAATTTTATGTGAATATGATACAAATTTTACAGAAATTTAAATATAAAGATCCCAGTTTAACAAGACAAAAATAAAATGACGATTGGACATGTGTGGTTTCTAAAATACATACTTATTTAAGTAGAATTTTTCTTTTAGTAATTTTTATTTATTAACGATTTTTAACATTAAGTAAGTATAAGTCAAAAACATTTAATATTCATTCACTTCTTCTTCTCTAGTCACTTTGGGCCAAGAAAATATTTCCTGGTAAAAATCTCTTATCATTTCTTCTTTGCCGGGAGTAAACCGTTCAAATTTTTTATCAGGATAGGCTAATTCATTGGGAAAAGAATGAATTTGTCTTGATGTGCTTACTACTTTAAATTTATGTTCAGTGAGGCAGTCAATGTAGTCGCGGGCAAGGAATCTATAATCTTTTCTGTTTTCTACATGACTAAACTGCATAAAAGTGGAGATATTAAAAGAAGCTTTTTCATATTCTGGTACGCCTCTATCGTAGGAAGTTGTGAACGAGCAATTTCTTTGATAAAATTAAGGTCACCATTTTTTGTAAATTTTTACGATGCTGTTTTCCTCGTTCGTTAGGTAAACAGAAAGATTTCCTTTGGAGTTTGACGTGTTCAGCATATTCCTTCATTAAACAAATTCTGATAACTGAAAACCGCGACAGGTGGCCTAGTCACTGCTGAGAACTGCCTTTAACGGAATATTGTAGAAGCCACACATGCCCGGGACATGTGGTATTTCTGAAGAAAATGATGATTGTAATCATTGTATACTACAAGCAAAGCAGATAGCGGACTTCTGTGGTGTCTCTATAAAACAAAGATCTATGCAAAAGAAAATAATTTTCGGTAAAAACAACATTTGTCCAAAATGTGGACATGTGTGGTTTCTCAAATATGTGATTAATTTATATTTGGCAGGTACCTTCAAGGGTGCCTCGGGTTTTTTGACTTGCCGAACTTTCCGGACTCTATTACCACACTGGCTTTATAGCTAAGACAGTGCATTCGAAAAACTAGGACGGAATTAACATTTGGACCTCTGCAAGATATTACACATGGTTAATGCTTCATAAACATATAAACAATAAACGTACCTACTCAAATATATTTCTAGGGACTAAAATTCTAACTTCTGACTCTAGAATAAGACCTGCATGAGAAGCCTGAGGAAGCTGTTCTTATAGTAGCGCCTTACGAACGTTGCTGGGCCAACGGAAACCTAATCTCCAGCAAGTGAGGAGTAACCAAACCTTTTCTGTGTCAGAGGGAATGAGTAAACATATACGTTTAGATGGTAGTTGACCTGAACAGAGGACGAAGAAGCCCCAGAAAGATCTAGATGAAACTATATTTCGAGACTATGACGTGAGATGTACGTCCGCGCTAGGAAAAATCAGATACTCAATATTTGGCAAAGCACAGCTTCTTCCAAATGATCTGTGTAAAGTTCTCACCAAATATGGTAATCAGCTTCACTAAGAGGTTAGAATTGTTGAAGGAAATATAATTAAGAGTGAACTACTGTGGAATTTTCATCCCACTTTGTAACCTAAAACTTAATCTAGTCTAGCTGACACCAAGAAGTATTTCTCTTGAATCAACGTTTTACTCTACATAATGTTTCAGTGACAGTATATAGACTTGCCGCACATCAGAGATAGCTATTTGCACTTAATGAAGGGATTTGCAATGCATTCGGCGGTCAAAGCACGGCCCTTCCTAAAGTGACTTAATTGAATTTGATATAGTTTGCATTAATTGCTACATGATGTATCATAATCGCTGATAGGTATACATCCTGTTTCCATTTGTAAATTATATCACCGGGAATTAGCTGGGCCTCGATTTAGATGTTAATGCAAGCTTTTCAATTTGCTGTTTGATTATTTATCAAATTCATTTACATTTCATTACGAAATGTACTCAGTTTATGCATTTATTCTAATTCTTCTGTATTTAAACAGAGCAGCTCTATAAAAAGTCACACTAATTTAGTCATTAAACACACACGCTAAATACTTTGGAATGAATGAAAATAAATAAAGATAAAACAAAGGTAATGGTATCAACAAGACAAGGAGATTAACATACGTCTAGAAGGAGTACCAATTAAGGAGTACCAGATACATCAATTTGATAGGTACTTAGGAATATCACTACTAGAAAAGTAGGGGACAAGAATCAGAGATTAATGCGAGAACTGATCTTTTATATCTTTATAAAAAAGTATATAAAGCAATATTCATATCAGCCCTAACCTATGGGTACGAATCATGGATGATAACTGCAAGACAAAAAAACAAAACACAGGTTGCAGTGATGAAATATCTAAGAAAAATAAAACGAATAACCAAAACTGATAGAATTACAAATACACAAGTTATAGACAACAGTTAGAAGTACATACGCTAACAGAAGAGAATAGAGACAATTGAGCTGTTGGGACATCTACAAAGAATGAATAATACAAAAACGGTAAAACAAATGTGGGAAGCAAGAATATCGACTAAAAGAAATAGGGAAAAATCAAGACAGACCTGCGACAGCGTCATAGCAAAAATAATAGAAGACGAAAGAGTAGGAATGAGGCAGGGGTCAGTGCAAGAAATAAAAAAATACCAGAAATGTGTACACGATCAGTGACTGATCAACAACCCTACTCCATTAAGAACATTATACAGGGTGTTCCACGGTGACGAGGCATTAGACATATTTCAGAAACTACTTCGATTTTGATTTTGAAAATTTGGACAATAGTGTTTTCGGGCATGCCCTTCTCAACTAAAATAATGGCGTCTACCTAACGTTTCCGGTCATACCGGAAGTTGATGTCATCTTCGTTATTTTATATGGAACTCCCTGTATATTATTGCGATTCTGAACTCTACGTGAAATTTTAAACACATTTCATGTAGGATGTCCTATACCTATCTTCAACTGTTTTTGAAGTATTGAAAGATGAATATTGATATTTTGCAACTTTGACACCCTGTAAAATCTAAACGGTTTGAGATCAAGCAAAACGGTTTGCACATTCTTAACTTTTCATAAGCTATCGTTTGATACTAATACAGATTTATCCAGAAATAAAAAAATTCGATTAAATATAATTTCTTGGTTAAATCTGAAATTAGTATCAAACGATAGCTTATGGAAAGTTAAAAGATAAGAATGTGCAAACCGTTTTGCTTGAGCTCAAATCGTTTAGATTTTACAGGGTGTCAAAGTTGAAAAATGTCAATATTTAAAAAACAGTTGAAGAAGATAGGTATAGGACATCTTACATGAAATGTGTTTAGAATATCACGTAGAGTTCAAAATTGCAATAATATACAGGGTATTCCATTTAAAATAACAAAAATAACATTAACTTCCGGTATAACCGGAAGCGTTAGGTGGACGCCATTATTTTAGTTGAGAAGGGCATGCCCGAAAACACTATTGCCCAAATTTTCAACATTAAAATCGAAGTAGTCTCTGAAATATGTCTAATGTCTCATCACCGTGGGACACCCTGTAGAGTATTAGCTTTTCCATAATCAATAAAAATTTGATTCTCAAAAATTTTAAAATTAAATATAACCGCACATTATAATATAATTAACAAACACACTTGTGTAGTAAGAAAAATATTTAACTTTAACGCAATTCGAAGGGTCAACTTCACAGACTTATTCTACTATTCTACATCTAACTCAACTCATTCAATTCTCTTAATAATTATATTAAATAATAATAGGTCATAATAAACCCTGTATATTAACATAATGCATGTTATACAAGTTACTTCGCGATTAATATTAAGATGTGCCATTGTATTACCATGTTGTGTGATGTACAAGTCAGCTTACTAACTAATTTGTATGTTAATTATAAATTAATTTGATACCCTTTTGAGTACAGTTGCCAGGCTACAGTTTCTGTTATAACAGGATTCTCAAACTGACTTCGTGACATTGTTTAATATAATATGCGACATTCGAGAAGATTCCTTATATGAAATTATGGCGCTGCCAAAGTGAATGCATTTGCGTAAATACCTCAGACAGCTTAATTTGCTACACTAACATATTAATTGGATAGTATGTGTAGATTCCCTTAGTATGGGGAGTTATTTTAGCCAGGCGGCGCAGCAGCAAATAATGCTTTGGCTGTAGAGGTCCCTACAATCTACCTTATATAGAGGGTGAGTCAAATTCTTTCTCCATCAGTAAGATCTGAGAAATTTTTCAGATATACAAAATTATAAATATACAAAAATTTAGTAAATTTACACAGTATGACAAAACAGTAAGGAATGTTTAATCCCTCCGCCTGTAAAGGCCTTATATTAAAAATAAAAATCCAAAAATTTATATATGGTGGTGCGGTGAACCGCTTCGAGTAAGCGAAACAATTGTTTAGCTAACATAAGGTAATTAGCCGTATGATGTATCATTTGATGTTAAGTTAACATCGATGTTAAAGTGGTATTCAACATTCTAATGTTATATTTTACTTATTGGTATGATCCACCATTTAAGCATAACATCAGTACCTATGTTATGTTGGGGTGTTAAATTAGAAAATAACATCATATAGCAGTCGCCAAATACATCGATTTATCAAATGACATTGGTTTTATTTTGTATATAATTGTAAAGGTGTTTTTAATTAGATTTTAAATACCTATATGAAAGTAGTCATGGACTACTAAATTTAGCTTGACTCGAAGCTTTAGATAATGGAAATTTAAAAAAATATATATTTAAATTAAAAAATCCATAATCCTTCATGTGAACTTCGTATCATCTACGAACTGATACAAAGGCTGATTGATCTGTCATTGATACAAAAGCTGTCAATTTTTTATGTTCTAAGGTACGGATTCATCAACGAGGCCTAACGTTAGTCCGACTAGCAAAGGTTACGCGAAAAATTTGTTCCCTCGTTGCACGCATGATACAACTACACTGATATGCCTATGCGCATGGGGGCGTGGTCTATCGATGAGCGTGACGTCAGCTATTACACAAAATTAAATAAAATACTTGTAAACATGCTTGTAAACAAAGATAACAAAATAAAATAAACGTCGATTATGGAATAATAATACACGATTCATACACGAAAACTAAAATAATAGTTTTATTAATAATTAATAATTAATATCAATCTTTCTTATTTTAATTCAAACCGCATTCTGTGTACCGATCTACTTACCGAATATAATTCTAACCTAAATTTTACAATTTGAAGAGATAATAAGAAGCATTACTGTGAATAAATACCACCCTATAATATAAAAATGACAACTTGATAACCCTCGGGCCTCACAATTATAATAATACGGGAATACAATTGACAAACACGAAAATAATTATATCACTGACAGTCATGCTGACAGTAAGGTATTTGAATTTTCACATCAGGAATGACATCGTGCGCAGAACAAACGAAATTTGGTCAAGTTATGAGCATATCAGTGTAGTTGTATCATGGTTGCGCGGGTTAAAATAAAAGATGTAGTCGGCGGTGCAAAGTTGGTTAGTCCGACTAACGCCTTACGTCTCTTTCATGAATCCGGGTGTAAGGGTTTAGTCTTACCAGTAAGAATTATTCTATTATTACTAACAAAATTTAAGTGTTCTTCGTACTGCTCCTTAGTTGTTTTGGCAAGTCGAGACATTTCAAAATATCGAATTTTTTTGAAGAAACAAGTAAACAAAAGTTAGGTTAGAAATATCAACTGATGTCTTGTTTTGGTAACAACTATGAATACTCAATCTCCTGGAAGTATTTCCAGTCTAGTTTTATGGTTTTATCTAATTAATATCCTATGTTTCTGTCTCACTCTGACAACAGTGGATGTTGTTCTCAAAACTTATTTCGATTTTATCAAAGGTGTTGCTCTAGAAAGATATACCATACCATTTTGAATAAGGTGCTGTTATTATTGGTTGTCATTTTAACATAACTCATAGTTGTTAATTATATCTAACATCATAGGGCTGAATATCACGGGATCCAGCTAGAAATTGGACTGGTTTACGTGTGACTGTTTAATACCCTCAAATTAGTATGTTGGTGTACCATTTATCATATTTGAGGAATATTTTAGTAAATAAACTATTTTCACAATTATTTTTATATAAAAAAAATAACTACATATTTAGCTTCGTATCACTTGTGTGCCAGCCACCACAACACTAATTAGTAATCAATGATAGTAAGTTTTATATATTCGAGATACAGAGTTAGTTAAATTGAAAGAAAGTTGGACAATTTTAGGCTCAAGAGGAATCCAAGGTATATGTCCAAGAATGTTTTTCCTTAAAACAGGGGAAAATACAGGGTGAAAAAATATGCATTTGCTGGAAACGTCTATAGTTCCTTTATTGCAAAAAAAAAAAATATATATTTACCAGGACAAGGATAGTAGTTAGCACGAACTTCAAAATTGATCTCTAAAAAAATGCAAGTCTACTAGATTTTGCGGTAGCATACTTAACTTTTGTTGTTCTTATGTGCGCCATATTGGATTATCGAATTTTTAAAACCCTGTAAAAATATGCTATGTTAAAAACCAAGGACCAATAAGATGGCCAGCTAGCTCACCAGACCTCACTCAACTGGACTTCTTTGTGTTATGTTACATAAAATACAAAGTATATATGCAAGATCGTATGAAACTGCAGAGGAATTACTTCGAGCAGTTAAAGACGCAGTAATTCGATTTATATACTCCAAACACGTGTTATATTTTTTCGTTATTGAGCATATGCATATCATACATGGTTGAAGACCACTTTTTACGTTGTTTTAAAAATGCAAAAATCCAATATGACGCCCATAAGAAAAACAAAAGTTGAGTACGTTAGTGCAGCATCTAGTAGCTAGGTCTAAACTTTTACCAATTTTGAAGTCCTTACTGACCGCTATCCCTGTTCTGAAAATTCGATGAATGTATCTTTTCCGATAAATAAGTTATGGACGTTTCTAGAAAATGCACATTTTTTATTTTCACCATGTATCTAAGGGAATACTTCTTGGAAATATAACCCTGGACTCTTCTTGGGCCTACAATTGCCCAACTTTTTTCCAATTTCACCGACTCTGTAGATATCTTTAATGGTTTTCGAGATACCTAACAGTTCATCATAAACTGAACACACCGTATAGGTATTGTATTTTGATGTATTAGTACTAATTTTCTATTTGTTAGCGAAAGTAATAATATTTTCTTTAAATTAATGAATCCTTTGGAAACAAAAGCCTGTTGTATTATCGGATGACAAAAGATTGTTTTCTTTCCATTTGTATAGCAATATTTTACAGTTTTAAAGCAAGTCATTGAGAAAAACATGTGTTTATTTTCGTAGAAGACACCATGGAAAACTGTAGAACAGTTATTAGAGAACATATTATAGAACATAATCATAGTCATAAAAATTAATCCAAAACATGTAATTTCCTGTTTTATGTGCCACTGCGGGATTATGCATAATTTGCTGTTTGTTCTAAAGCCTAGCACAAAAATGCAAAGATTCAGAATTGCACGAGAACTGTGAGGCAATATACAGGTATTTCACATGTAGTTGTATTTAAATAAACGTTTATACGTTTATCATCTGTAATATACATATAACTACTTAGTACTTGGTAATAATTGCTGAAGCAACATATTTTATATGATAAGAATTCATAATAAATTGAGTAATTTTGAAATATCTAAAATTTCTTGTTGCCATTTAAATTTTTTCCAACTCTTTTTGGACAAATATAAAACTAACCATACTTGACCTTTGCTATTTGTTACATACTGAATATTTTAATTACGACTTTTAGTCAGGACGTTTACGCAGTAAAAAAATCCGACTGATTTTAACACTGAATCCACACTCATCAGTGTGTATATAGTCCACACTTGGCAGTGTTAGACATATCAGTGTATTATTACATTACATAAAAGTAATTTAACACAGTAAATTTTACAAGATAATGTGTAATAGCTAATTATTCACCGTGTAATTATTCCGTATTTATGGCGGATTGATTCATTTTTAACAGAGGGTTTTGTAAATTTTACTACAATTTATGAGTACTTCTACAAACTTGACGGGTATATCGTTCGTGTAATATGAGTTCTAAAGGTTTAGTTATTATACTACCCAGTTCGTGTTAAAAATAACACTGCAGCAAATTACGATTACCATTTAGTAATTTTACCATTTGTCTTTTTTTACTGTATGGTTTTGCAGGAGTCAACTTTAGTTTTTCAGTGAAGAGCCTCATGTTTTTCTTATCACATTTCTTTGTAACTCTTCATACTTTGATTTCAGTGGTTGTTATGCAACTAATGACTTAAATAATATTTCAGGCCAAAAAGTGAAAATATAGATAGGAGAAATGGAGTTGTAAAAATTAAATCTTTAAATTTTTTAAGTTTTCTGTTTAACTCAAAAGGAAATATATTTATTCCGTTTTCATGGGCCTTATATTATTATATATTATATTTAAGTCGTTGGCCCGTTAAGTCGTTAATTTTCATGGCCCGCTAATCACAAGTAATTCAAGCAAATAGAAAATTATTGTATGCGGAAAGTAAATACGTCGACAGCAAGAAAATTGTAACAGATTAACAGATAGATATCTTAATATAGATTGAAAGATCACTTTATTCTCCATGTCATAGAGCAATAAAATACAGTGTGTTCCATTAAAAAAAATTACTTGGGCAATTGAAATTAGCTAAAATCAAATAATTTTTTGAAGACCCTGTAAATAATGAAATATGAAAGTACACGTAATCTGAAAGCTCGATGACCCGCCTAACCATAGCCCAAACGTGTCAACCGTGTTACCACGGTATAACCGGAAATGCCAGAAAAACGAAAATCCTTTTTTTCAGAACTTTTTCGAAAACCCCCGTATTCAAATTTTTAAAAGAATATTCCAATTGCAAGTTCTTAAACTTTTATTGAACGTAACTGAATCATCCTGTATAGTTCCGAGTTTCAATCAAGTTTAATGCATTTCAGAGATTTCTGTAACCGCTCCTAATGCGTCTTTAATAACCTAACACGTAGAGGTAATTCGTGGCGCCGCCGCCATTTTCTCGAATTTGAATGTCACAGCGTTCATCATTAAAGCGGCACAGCAGAGGGCTTGTGTATATGTCATTATGTATATCGCTTGGATGTTGTCATTTAACTACGCCTCGAATGTTTTAATAGCAGCTAATTGATTTTGATATATAGGGTGGTACGACTTTAATGTGACTAAGTGTACCCAAGTTAAATGAACAATAAAAAACGTACATTTTTTATGATATTTTTATTTTTTTAATGATTATTATGATTATTTTCTGTTGTATTTTGATTTTAATTATGTTTAAATATGCCCTGACTAATGTATTGATTTCTACATATGTTTTATTTTATTTCAATTATTACTTACTTATTTACTTAGCTCTTTCGGTGAGACATGAGATTCTTTCTCAGTAGTCGGTTCAAAAGGTCACACTGTACTTTTTTTTTGTATCTCTAATATATATCTTTTTGATTGTAATGTATGTGCAATTAAAATGAAAGTATTTGATTTTTTTTTTAATGTTATCTTAGAGTATTGCAAACTAATATGAGTTTCACTTAAATTCCCTTAGCGTCCTTTTCTTTTAAATTTTTCCTGGCGTCGTTTTTACAAAATTTTTCTTATTGTCCTCGTTTCTTTGGATACCATATTTTTTTCTCCCCTTCACAGCCTTTCTATTTTATTCTTTAAATTCTTGCTTCTTTTTAAATTTTTACACATTTCCTTAACTACATTAAACAATTTTGACGTACTTTCTTAAATTAAATAATTACTTATCTATTTATTATTTATATTAATTCTAAATTTAATTCCAAATATTTTTCCAATTTAATTCTTTTACCTTTTTAAAACTTTCACATTAATTGACATGTATTTTTCTGTTACTATAAATTTTTGACTACATGAATTTGAATGGATTGATTTTAAATATGTACTGATTCTATGTCCTTTCTTTCCACCACATGAAATTCCTCTCATTTAATTTAAACTTTAAATTTAGACTTTAATTAAAACTCGTTTATCTCAATACATAATGTACGAAAATGGAATATTTTTAGGTAATTTGGGTGTATAAATAGTCAGTATAGGGCTTATTTCACAAGTGTGAAAAAGCATTAATTAGAGATAGATAGAGAAATAGCGATTGATCCGATAATACGAGTTTTGCAATGGACCTTTTACACTTGTTATACATTGAAAATTTTTCAGCACTAGCTATACTTATATACTTATACTTACTTACTTATACACTTATGTATTTAAACGTTTGTAACTAGTCACTTATATTAACAATTTGATGTTGTTGAAATATGATTTTCAAATGTGAAATATAGATATAGTAATTTTTTCCGATATAATTTTCTCCACTTGTGAGTATTTTATTTGTTGCACTCAAGAGGCAAACAGCCTCTGAATTTTTCCTTTTTTTCATTTTTTTCCTATGAATTCAGTGAATGAAATCTCATTCTCACAATAAATGTTACTGTATTAGTATTAGAAAAAATACAATTAAATTTCACAACTATATATCTAACTACGAATAGAATTTTCTTGACTTTTTAAGATAATAATAATAATAATAATAAAAATAATAATAATAATAATAATAATAATAATAATAATGACTTTATTAACGACATGCAAATAGACACAGGGTAGCGTGTCCAGTACTTATTAGTCTTTGGTACAAATTGTTTTTCTTTTAACATAATTAAAATATTGGAAAGTATATTGGTGGTCAGATAATTATGTGCCGCAACGAACTCCTTAACAATGTGCATATATAACGCACTAAACATTTTGATGTTTAGGTGATGAAAATTTGATTTAAAAGTAGAAAAGAAGGATTCCTAAAAATAATTTTAAATGTTATAATATAATTAGTCCTCTTCACGTGCGTTTTTACATGTAGAAAAAATATAAAGTATGTTATGTCCAAACACAATTAAAATAAATTAAAAAATAATATACCAAATGCTTTATTTTGTCGTTATATTTTGAGAACTTTCAATATCAAAAAGTTCCAAAATTTAATTCTCTTTCATAGTATATACGTATTTTAGACGTTAGGACCTTTCAAGATGCGGTTTTCTTAGATTTTCAAGTATATAGAATTTTATTTCTGGGGGATTTTGTTTCCATGTTCATCCTGATTCTAGTCACCAGAAGAAATTTTTAAAATCATCACTTTCAAATAAACTAACGAGGCCATAAGTTATAATAATAATGGAAAATGTTACTATACAAGGTGCTCATTATCTATCTCCTTACATGGCTAACTTTGTTGATAGTGGAGATAGAGGATTGTTTAAATTAGCAAAATGGGCAGAATTACAAGAGGAATTCAGTGCCTCCTTCAGATTTAATTTTCGTTTCCAACTTTTCGAGATATTTTGGAAAAACTGAAAATCGCCCAAAATTTTACACACGAATATCTCTAAAACTATAATAGGTACAAATAATATAAAAATACTGTGTGATAGTGTTTTTTACGTGGAATTCCGCGGTGATATTGAAAATTTCACGGGCATCGTTGTTTTTGAGAAAAAAAAATAAAGGTTTGTTTTTTTAAATGGCAACCATAGTTGGCTATGGTATCAATAAAAAGCTTATTTTTTTCTGATTTCAAAAATATAATGTTTAATATAACTTTCTTTTTTCTTTTGTTTACTGTAATGAACAAATAATTTATTAACATAGTAAGCTATGAAAAACAAACGTAGATCAGTAAACAACAATAAAATATAAATGTCAGATCACACTAAAGTCACATTATAAACGTCAAAATTAAACGATCATCCTAAAATAGTTATTGTGAAATGTACACAAACGAAGAAAAATACGATTTAATAAATATTATATTTTTGAAATCAGAAAAAAATAAGCTTTTTATTGATACCATAGCCAACTATGGTTGCCATTTAAAAAAACATTTTCAACATATTTTTTTCTGGAAAACTAAGATGCCCGTGAAATTTTCAATATCACCGCTTAATGCCACGTAAAAACACTATCACACAGTATTTTATATATTATTTGTATCTTTTATAGTTTTCGAGATATTCGAGTTTAAAAATTTTGGCGATTTTAAGTTTTTTCAAAATATCTCGAAAAGTTGAAAATTAAAATTAAATTTGAAGGAGGCACTGAATTCCTCTTGTAATTCTGCCCAATTTTGCTAATTTAACCCATTCTCTATCTCCACTATTAACAAAGTTAGCCATGTAAGAACATAGATAATGGGCACCCTGTATACAAGTAATTTCATTATAATACCAACGTGTATAAGGAAAAAAATTCACAGAAATGAAAGGGAATTTCGCAATTATTACTGTTAATTATAAACTAGTAAAACTTAAAAAAAAGCAAAAACACATGATCTAGAAAATATTTGTTTCGCATAATACATCCTCAATGCTTAATACAATCAATTCTGAACCCAATAAAGATTGTATACTTTTTGCGACGTTGGGAGGGGGGAGTTGAACATCTTAATACCTCCTCCTGCGGTTTTGGAGTATATACACACGCTTATTCTATTGTTAAATTTTCTACTGATTTTTACAAAATTAATCAAACAAAAACTGGTAAATTAATTGATGCGAACAATCGTCCATAAAAATTATATAACCACTAACCAACGAACATAATATTTACCAAACAATTGCTTTAATTATCTCCGTTTAAAGTCCTAAAATAACATTATATTATCCAGAACGAGAGGACTAATTATCTAATAATTAATTTAAACACTTGTTAATTGGACAACATCACGCACTTAGAATCAACCAATCCATCAAGCTCGACGGTGAAATCTTCAATCTAACCGGGCATGATGTCATGCACATCGCATTAATTAGTTTGTCGGGCAGTTATGTCACAATGTTTAATTATCCACTAATCTCCCTTTTAAAGCTGTAGACATAAAATTTGACATTGCCACGGAACATCCCAGTTATGAACAAAGTAAGTCACCAACGGCTATCGGTAGTACCATTGTGACAATCATATGCTTGATTAGATAATTAACGATGGAATTTAACTATGTGAACATTTTGGCAACGCCACAAGGCTACGTAAAGATGACTGATCATTCAATCTGTTATTTGAATGATCTCCAGTTATTTGCGGGACTCCAACAGTGTTGGGGGATCGGCTTCAGCAACAGTTTGTAAACTATAAATAACAGCAAATAATGGTAACTTCAAAATGGTAATTTTCAAAAGTAGTTATAACATCTATTTTGCATATATATATTTCGAAAATATATAGACAACCCTTTAATAATGCTATATCATTATAAGGTCCAGCATTGTCAGCAAATTTTGAATCTGATACACTGCGCAAATGCTACTGATATCCGGGATCATAGAAATGATCCCAAATCGTAGATAAAAGTATTTATACTGTTGAATTCTACACAAGAAAATGGTATAAGGAGGATGCAAATAATTATAAATATTCTCATTACTTTTAGAGATATTAGACTTTGATGAAACTGTTGAAATTTGACGGTTTTCAAAATCACTATCACTAAGTACACGGAAAATGAAAAAGTATAATCTATATCTACTGACTACTGAAGTTTCTAGACTATTTTAAATATTTTATGTTGAGAGTGTACACCATATTTTATTTAGTAATTCCTTGATGTAGTTTCCTAAATAGGTACGTCCATTCGGTGAATTTTACGGAAAATATTCAAGCCTTTATATATTACTTACGTATATATTCAAGAGTTCATTCTGCCAACAAGCACCAATAACGACAAATAGTAAACTTACAAAAAGCTGTACAATTACAATGCGACCGTAAATAGGTACGCAATACCGATATTGTACCTCTGATCCGAGTTGCTATGGAAGTGACATTGACGTCACACTTATTTTAAACCAACATAACCTTATCTGCCAGATTATACAACATTGTCGGTGAACAAGATGCTTACAACCGAAGAAAAAAATTTTATATGTGAAGCATATAGGTAATCGTTGACAGGAGTTTGGCAAAAATAATGGTGGATCTCAACTTGAGCAGAAGCTTCAAAAGGCTAAACCATCAAACAGTGTAATTTTGTACGTTATTAAAAAATTAAGGTTACTGGCGATATTAACATACAACTAAAAGGCAAACCAGGAGGAAAAAGTCATAGTCGCCGAAAAGAACATGCGAAGAACTGCCATAAAACTGGTTTGCAATGAGAATCTATGCATTTAATAGTCAAGAAGATTGGTGGTTTCTCTTAGGATAAATTTATAATTATCCAGTTTATGGCACATTTAAATGTGCCATAAACTGGACAAAAATTATAAAACACAGCGTTTAGTTCACTATGCTCGGATGGTAGCTCACATTTATGAAGATGACAAGTTTATAAATAATGTCTGAATTTCAGATGAATCATATGTGAAAGAGTGGAGTGAGGAAACCTCATAGGATTCGAAATATGACGAGATTTTATAAAACCAATAGTATAATGTAGAACAAGACATCCTACAGATGTTAGTAGTGTTTAATTTGATATTCGTCTTGCGATTACGATTCAATCACTACAGCGATCTCTATTTATCACTTGTCATCTTGTCAACGTCGCCCTCCTGATGGATAAAACTTGGGATTAGACAGAATACCTTTAATTTGCATGAAGTCGTTTTTAACGTGATATTTGGTGTGCAACTTTTTTGATCCATAATATTTTTAATAATATGTTTAATGATTTATGTAACATATATACAGATTTTAGTAGTGATGAGAAATAACGTAGTACCTTCCTCTGGTCTGTGCTACTTGATATTCGTCAGACAGTTATTGTCTAATTACAAATAGCTAGCGACCTACTTTTCTTGAGGTACCATTATAGCTTTGACCTCTATCCTGTTTAAGGAAGACGATTGTATTTATTTATTTCTACAATGTCAGTCGGGGCACATAAGTACGTGGAGTAGTTGTTTTCGGCATCTCCTTCAAATAAATATATATAGATTGTTCCACTCAAATATTTTACGTTAAGAATAACAAATATAAACAATTCGTTGGTACTATAATGCAGCCTCCAATAATTTCTTGCACCATATATAAAAATGTTCTACTTAGTGGTACACAAAATGACATTATGTTAAAAGCCTTTTTAAAAATGACAGTGCGATGATATCACTTATGTAATTAAATAATACCAACTGAGTTTATGTAACGAATATACATTTGAACATTTTTAGAGCACAAATAGTTTTGGGCAGGAATCAGTATAATCTAAAAGCTATATGATTCGCTATGGCAGCAACACGGTATAATAATACTGTTAAAATTTCTTTACTCGCAACAACTCTTTTAAATTTCACAAAACGCAAAAAGAGCTAGTTTTAAAAGCATGTAAAACTTTAAATTGCTGTTTGTATAATAAAATATGTTGCAGATTAGATTTGCCCGTGTAGCGTTATTATTTTTCAATTTGTAGAGATAAAAAATAATTCGAATAAAATGTAAAAAGCAGGCCGTCACTATTTTATACAGAATTTAAAACTCTGAAAAGCCGACTGAAATTTTTAAATCATTTTTAGGGCCAGTAGCAGAGTTTCAAATCTAGCCAATTTCATGGTCGGCACTTTAGGGATCTGCGTTAAAAGTTATAATATGTAGTTTATATCAGAATGTGGTGTTTCTATGGCAATGTCGCAAATACACTATGAAATGATAAAATATGCATGCTTTAAATTTTTGCAGCAGTATAAGGTACCCATACACTTAAGAAGAATACGTTCGTGTTCTCGCCTTTGTATTATTTGTATATACAAAGTGAGCCATAAAATTTCTCAAATCACCCTAACAGTTATAAGTACCTAAATAATCAAATTAGCTCTAAGACCACTTCGTCCTACTGATGAGATCCAGAAAAAGATCGAAAGCTGTGAGTTACCCCTATTTCAAAACATATTTTGGGAGACCGAATTTGGTTCGCCAATACTGCTTCACTGGAAATTACCACTAGACAAGTTGGAATTTTTCTGTCATAGAAGTGAATCTACAGACATAGGTTATACCAGTGTTAGACATCTGCGGACTTCTACAATCCTCGTTTGTTGTACATCAAATTTTGATGCTTTGCAACTTTCGAAACTTGACTAAGTATAGATTAATTTCTGTAACAGAAAAATTCCAACTTGTCTAGTGGTAATTCCACTACTGAAGAGTCAAATTGACCAAAATGTGTCAAACTGGCCTTATTTTATCATGTATCGGAAAACGTATTGGCGAACCAAATCCGGTCTCTCAAAACATGTTTTGATATAGGGGTAACTCATAGCTTTCGATCCTCTTCTGGATATCATCAGTAGAACGAAGTAGTCCTAGAGCTAATTTGGTTATGAATTTAATCTAGTTGGTTCACGAAGTAGTTCTCAAACGCAAAGAACAAAGTTTGTTAATTTGTCAAAGGCACAAAAGTTGTACCAGTTTTAGACATCTGCGGAGATCTAGAATCCTCGTTTGTTGCACACCGAATTTTGATGCTTTGCAACTTTCGAAAACTTGTCTGTAGTGATAAGTAATAGAAATGGAAAAAATAACTAAATGTCCTTAATATAAATACAGTATGTACAATGTCGGCAGAAGTCTCGGTTCGGACGGCAAAATTCAAACATGGTCTGTAATCGTGGGGCATAATAACAAATAATGTTTTATGATAAAGAATTGAAATAAACTAGTGCCACACACAACCTACATGAAAGTGAGATAGGAAAGCAAACGAAAACATTAATTTAGCAAAATTTAACATTAGATATTTATTCCCAAAAATTAACTATTCGAAAGAGCATATTTCGGATGCAAACTACTCTATAATGAAACCTATACCTATATGTGAAACCTGGCTTTCCCCCGCCATTGATAATAACATTGTACATATAAAACCATATAAACTAATAAGGAAAAACCGTAGACTGAGCAGAGGTGGAGAGGTGTGTATCTACGTCAGAAATAGTATATTATTATCGTACCCTAAGTCATACAGAAAATTTGACAGAAGAGTTATGTGTTAAGATATATAGGCGATTCTTGCTAAGCAATACGCTACCTACTGGCGGCACGCACAACTAACGGATGGGCCTTTGGTTCAGTTTTGCGTATATATGTCTATCGTGAATTTTGAAATATCCGTTATATTAGTTAATTGGTTTGATTAGATATGAATCATTATTGTTGTGAGCGTCATTGTTCCTCTTGGACAAAGAAAAACCCCGAGATCAGTTTCATACTTTTCCAAAAGCGGGAAAATCTGGAGCTATCGTGGAAACTATAAGTTGGGCATTAAAGAGTTACAGGAGACAATTATGGATAAAAAGCTTAAGAACACAAAGTAGTGTGTGTGCTCTTTACCCAATAAGAATTTGTCCAATAAAGAATTTGACATATTTTGAGGTTAAGTTTCATTTTCATATTAAACGCTCGAAAAATATTGGAATTTATTTTAATTTTATATCACTACTTACCCTTTTCAAGATAGTTTTACAAGCTTTTTACCTGGTGTAAAGTTCTCGACAACAAATCTTTGATGAATACGATTTCAAACGTCAGTGTCAGTGGCCCATAGGTTAGTATAGGTTACTGTCGTTATTGCATTCTGTAATTCTTAAAATAACAAGCTCTTAAAAAAGTTTTTTGCGTACCTAGTATTGGTAACGTATTTTAACAAAAACACCTGAACCTTATCATCCTCATACATATACATATATAGCCTTATTTCTATTTTAAAGTTGAAATGTCAGTTGTCCTTAAAAAAGAAATTGCGCGCCGCCCATGAGAGTTCAATTTAAAATATAATTTCTAACTTGGGCAAATATTAGCATTTCATATTTACCCCATTAGTGCACATGGCTCCAGCAACGGCCCAACTGCTTTATCGGAATGAATATTTCATATTTTTCCCGTGACTTTTTTGACCAACTTTATCTCCAGGCTATGTGACGAATTTAAATCGTATAAGCACACCAGCCATGCTAAATAATTCCGAAATAAATTCACTAGACGCATACTTTGGGGCTTTGCCTAAAAATTAATATCAAATATGTTTGGAAAATTTTATTTACCGAAAATGTATAAAATACGTTTATTATGTGAACCCGCTTGGGGCGGGATTACTCTCATTTTTCGTTTACATTATTTATATTCGTGTTACACATGAGAATTTTTACTTATATTGCATTTGAAAGCAAATTATGACAATGATTTTTAATATTGATTTATGAACACAAGAATATTTTGCTATACCTACCGATCTATCTTTCATAGGCATAAAATCATGATAGAATAAAACATTGTATCATGGCATAAAATCACATGCACATTGAAAAGCGAAAAGTGGTGAGACTTGATCGATGGGCAGTGCTCTTATTAAGTTTACAGTGTCTTAGGTCCAGGGTATCTCAGAAAGTACTAGAGATACGAAAAAATTAACGGCACGTTAGATTTTTCAGACACACTAAACTATCAAATCAGAAACTTAATTTATTTTCATATGTGGTTTATCTGTTGAATTATAAAAATTAAGGATTTCTAAATATGCAAAGATCTTAGCTAGTAGAAGAAGAAGTAAACTTCTCCAATTAGAAAAGATTTTTTGGCTGCGAAATGTTTACGCAAAATTAGGAGAACATGAAAAATGCCCTAAAGTATATTCCGTATCATTTGATATCACATGACTCTCCAGCTCCTGAAAAGCTAAAAAATAATTTTAGATTTTTCGTTTTTTTTTAAATAACTCCAAATGGATTTGCCCTTACGTAAGTATCAGCGTATATTATACTAAGCACCACCAAAGGCAAACATTTTCACATTTGATTAGTTCTTAATTTTCAATAATAAAGTTTCCCATATGGTCCTACCTGAAATTGGACAACCTGTACATCCAAAATTGACAGTTATAATAACTTAAAATTAATATTTGATGCTCGTTAGTTCTTTTCGTAAAATATGCCTTTTGTACATACACAATAAAGACAGAAAATTAAAATAAAAACATAATAATTTTATAATTAAAATAAAAATAAAATGTATAATAAAAATTGATAAAATAAAACTGAAATAAAATAAAAGAAAAACAAAGGCAGATCTACAAAGGAAGAAAGTAAAGCAAGGGATTAAAATCATGATCTTCCTAATAAAGGAAATTCATCATTTTAAAACACTAAAAAAAAAGATAAACTTTTAAATGTTGTAACGTTTTTCAAACGAGTAAATATTCAATAAATTAACTAAAAAACTGCTGAATTCATAACAAAAATATTATTAATTTATCAATGTCGAGCCGGTGGCTCAGGTCTTAACGTCTCGATCGCTCAACCCAGAGGTCGTAAGTTCTAATTCCCATTCTACCAAACAATTTTTAATTAAATTGTTTACTCGTAGATCAAGGCTTATTCGTAGGGATGGCTTGGCAACTATCCTGGCGATGGCCTAGGATGGGAAGAATGTCAACTTGGTATTAATGTGAGAGATTAAAATCAGTTTGACTGTCCCCCTAACTAATGAGGTTTTCCAGGTTTCCCTCATTCCAGCACTGAATGGTGATTAGGGCCTACCAACGTAAGTCGTACCTGAGGCGCAAATGCGGCCCGCAAAATAATAATATCCCGTCCCCTCTCCCAACAAGTCTCAGATTTTCGGGCTAATCCTTGTAATTAGAATGAGGGGTAGAGATATTATTATATTATTATTATTATAATTATCTTTTTGACTAACTTCCGTTTGTTAACTTTGTGCCAACAAACACTAATACAGTGTTTATTGAGGAAAACTTTGCCTTGATCTACACTTGTAGACTTTATTTTGTATATGTCTGATTTTCAGATTTTTTTTATAATTATATTACTTAGTAATATAAAATACAAAATAACTACGATGAACTTTATGTATAAAATCGATATTGTAAAAAATAGTTTCACAATCAATATATCAACTTTTATGGAATATCAACATCAATGTATTGCGGTACCTTGTATACACTGGTTTATTTTTTCTGGTGAGGAACTAATTTGATCCTCCCGATATCCCGAGGATATACTAGATAAGTAAGATCGTTGATGTAGTCAAGAAGTGCGTAATTTAGTTTAATTTATGATCTGTTTTTTTATTTTAAATAGTTACATTAAAAATAAATCAGATATTACTGTTTTAACTTGCTCATGTTGTTGAATAATTGTTGATTAATAGATAACGTTTCCACGATATAACTCTTTTTTTCAGAAGGCTTTACGGTCGGATTCTTTAGCACTAAATGCTTCCATTTTTTCTTTCATGTTTCCGAGTCCCATTAAATATATTAATGCTATTAAGTATAATGTGTTGTGTTTAATTCACTAAATATGTAATATTACTTTAATTGTCACGCGTGAATGTGCTATAAAATTTGAATGCGGGTAAGAAGCAAAAAAACATCGTTTAACTATCTTTAAATTATACAGAGTATAAATTAATTACATACTAAAATTGTTATTGTAATTTTAAGGGGTGTTAATTAAAAGAGATGGTTTTTTAATTACTGAGGTAATAAAAGGTTTTTAACGATTTCTGGTAATATAATATACAATAGTTGTTGCTTTACGGAGGGTGCATACTGAGTCATCATCGGTCAATGAAATATATACAGGTAATGTACAGTTCGTGGTCCCAAGGATTTTGCCGAAAATAGTACGGAAAGTTTTCAGATCACGTTTACAGATTTCATCTAATTTTCTTCGCATTAAAGAATGACTATATACTCTATATACAGGTGGTGGGAACATTTGTTGTGAAGATAACACTGACGGAGTTTTCTACATAACACCAAAACACTATACTGCACTCGACGCGTGTTTCGCCAATCAAGTCGGCATCATCTGGAGATGATTGAAACTAAACTTACGCTAACACTGCGTCCTATTTATACCTAAATTATTGACGGATCAGTGAACCGTGATTTACTAACCAATAAAGGGGCTGAATGGGATTGTCGCTCTGTCACTATTCATACTATTTTTACACTTTGCAATTTCCAAACTCTCAAATGCATCCAGCTGTTTGGAATTTGTTACATTCCTAATTAGCCTTAAATTGCTACTATCTATTTTATGGTTCTTCTCAAACGCATGTTAGACGACACCAGACTTATCTGTTCTACCATATTTGAGATGATTTATATGTTCCTTGAATCTAATTTGAATTGACCTTCTAGTTTATCCAATATACTTTTGATTACAGTCTTTACAGCTGATTTCGTAAATTACCGACTTTTTCTTAGTTTCTATTTTGTTTTTTGGATTACCTAAAAGTTGTTTGAAGTTTATTTCCCCATGAATAAACCACTGACAGACCTATATCTTTAAAAACCTTACCAAAACCACGGGTGAAACGAGAATCGTATGGAATAAATATGAATTTTGGGTTTTCTCTTTCATTTTGAAAAGTCGAGAAAGTCGATTTGTTCGGATATGTTTTAAGTTTAATTGATAAAATAGTTGAGAAACGTAAATTTAGAGAAACACTTCGAAATTTCTCGACTTTTCAAAATTAAAGAGAAAATCCAAAATTCATATCTATTCCATACGATCCTTATTTCATCCAAGATTTTGGTAAGGTTTTTAAAGATATAGGTATGTCAGTGGTTTAGGTATTCATCGGGAAATAAACTACAACAACTTTAAGCCAATTCAAAAGACAAAATAGAAAGGAAACATCGGGGATTTACGAAATTAGCTGTAAAGACTCCAATGTAAAGTATATTGGACAAATTAGAAGATCAGTTCAAACTAGGTTCAAGCAACATATCTCTTTTCAAATATGGTAGAACAGATAAATCTAGAATCACCCGCTATGAGTTTGAGAACAATCATAAAATAGTAGCAATTTAAGACTAATTAGGAATGTAACAAATTCTAGACGCCTGGATGCATTTAAGAGTTTGGAAATTGTAGTAAAAAATAGTATGAATAGTTATAGAGGGCCAATTCCATACAGCCCGCTTCATTGGTTAGTAAATCACGGGCCACTGATTCGTCGCGACGGTTCACTGCGTCATAGTGACGGTTCTCTGAACCGTAGCAATAGTTTAGGAATGAATAGGGCACAGTGTTAGCATAGGTTTAGTTTTAATCATCTCCAGATGATGCCAACTTGGTTGGCGAAACGCGTGTCGAGTGCAGTATAGTGTTTTGGTGTTATGGAAAACTACATCAGTTTTATATGTTATATGTGTAGAATTATATTTATTCTGTTTGAAGGTATTTTAATTAAGGGTATTTAATTATAGAATTTTTTTTACATTGACCCAACGACATCCGTTAAAATATTTGTCAATGCTAAATGTACCCAATTTAAATACATATGTATTTACCCAATAGATAACAGACATAAAAATAAAATAATTTGCACTTGTCCCTGAAACTTGCTCCCGGTCTATATCTATGCAAAATATTGCAGCCAATTGAAAATTGCTCGTCGAAAACCCGACTGGCCGACTACAAAGCTAACTTGTATCCGGGAAACTTTATTGGGGAAAATTTGATTTAATTTTTATAACAGCACCAAAGAGGAATGAGTGCCGTAATTTCTTTTGAAGCTAGCAATATAATTTCTGTATACCAAGTATCTCCAGGATTAAATTTTAAGCGCTACGCGAAAAAGTTTCACTAGCACACCTGAATAAGAAAGCAGCAGAAAAAGGAGGAAATGGAAAACGTTCCTGCTTTCGCTTTATGCTCGCCATAATTCGAAAAAAGACAAATAAATCTATGATGACCTAGAGCGAAATTAATAAGTTAAAAAGTTTTCCGAAATTTGATTCAACACCTATAAAATTTAAAAAATACACATTTAATAACTTGAAATTTGACTATTCTTCCTTTTCCCAAGTTATGGGCATTTATATTAGAAAATTAATAGACAATGAACTCTTGCAAATCAGGTAAGTCAGGGGTTCTTTTATTTAAGTCTGTAGTTTTACCTAACCAAAAATAATATTTATCAAATGCTCAACATTTATGGTGTCTATTCTATGCTTACATTTTGTAATTCAGGTCGAAGTGACCGCAAGTCGTAGACAGGGACTTCTATTTGAAGCGGCTGCAACACATGCAACACAACCGCAAATTTGCCAGGCGAATGTTGACTTTAATAACCAACTGACGTTTTCTCCATAAGTTAATCTATTAAAATAATATTAATAAATAGAACCATTGGGTGCGTATTCGTTATATTGCCTGAATCTGGTGTGATTAGGTACTGGCACTAGTGGTTGTGGAACAAATGAAGATTTTAGATGTAGATCAATAAAAATAGAACAATTTTTACTACAAGTACCTTATTTTGAAGAGAAAGTTACTTAGTTTGCTGTTTTTTTAAAGAATACTAACGATCTCTTTGGATGTTCTCTCTGAAACATAGAAATCTTAAGGTATCTACGTCTGCTGCTACACCTACTAAGAAAAAAACATCTCCAGAGCAACTAAACTATACAGTGGGCGTTCTAAAGTCCGCCTCCCCCCCCCCAACTAATTGTGTTAGTGACTCCGGATAAAATACAGGGTAAATAATGTAAAATCCCTTATCTTTTGCCGATAATTAATTTTTCTAAAATGAAATATGGCGCCACAGTCGCTGTCAAATAAATTGTTTTGAGCGATAAGGTGGGACGTGTTATATATCATTTAAAAGATCTCTTAATTCTCTGCATAATAGTCTTTGAAAAATTGGAATCGGTCCATCCGTTCTCAAGTTATAAGCATTTCTGTGAGTAAGGACATAAATGAATTAAAAGCAGTCAAATTCGTCCCCGATGTCCAATCCACTTGTTAGAAATTCCTAACATCCTTAAAATACTGTGGTAGCTCACCGTCTTGTTGATACGTTATTTTAAGCCCGTGAAACTCATGGACATTATTCAAGCAAATCACATCATAGGACCCTTTTTTCATAGAAGAAAATTTTACAGGACATGTATACCTTGACTTTTATAAAAAGATATTCAGCCTGCAATAGTCAAAATAGTCCAGGAGATTGTCCATGAGTTTCAAGAGCTTAACTAACGTATCAACAGAACAGTGCTTCACCACATTATTTTAGGAAAGCCGCGAATTTCCTTGATCACCTTTATCCTAACAGGTGGATTAGACGTCGAAAACCTCTTAAGTGGCTTGCTCGTTCACCAGATTTGGGTCCATTGGATTTTTTCTAGGGGTATCCTTAAATCTAAGGTGTTCATTACCCAACCAAGTCAATCTTTTGGATTTGCGGTGGAGAATCACCAATGAGTGTGCATCTATCCCCAGGCAAACGTTTTACAACATGCGCCAGGAAATATCTAATTGGTTCTTCTACTGTCAGGAGGTCCAAGTTGCTCATTTCGAACAAAATCTTTAGTTATTCCTATTAAAATATTGTTTTCTTTATTACACTGTTGAATTTGACTGCTGTTTATCAATTTATATCCTTACTCATAGAAATGCTTATAATTTGATAACAGATGGATCGATTTTAATTTTTCAAAGACTAGTATGCAAGGAATTGAGAGACCTTTTAGATGATATGATGCAATACGTCCAACTTTATCATTTAAAAAAATAATTTGACAACGCCTGTGGCGCCATGTTTCATTTTAGGAAAAAATAATACATTTTACATTACTCATCCTGTATTTTATCCAGAGTCCCTAATTCAATTAGTCCAAAAGTTAGCAGGGGGGCGGACTACAGACGAGCACTATATTATAGATTTTATTTGGGACCATAAAATATTTCACTGTAAGACAAATACCACTAAAACTAATAGGTAATAATAAATAATAATAAAATAATGTCATTGAGTAGTTGGACGAATTAATACATATAAATAATACTTGGCTAAAACAGAACTTAGGTACAAAATTCCATGAAAGCTAAAAATGTTAAACTACCTTTCTAACTCTTTTATTTCTGCTTCAAGACAGATATCATATATCATAATGTATTTGTAACTCCATTCTTGGGTTATTATAATAACAACAATATTACCAAATAATGAATAAAACAAAGCAAAAATAATAAACCTTTTTTAAAAACTCGTTTTTACGAATACGGTCATATAACGTTTTATGGCTCTATATAATAATAATCAGGGAGATATGTATAAAAATATGTACCATGAGAGCTCTGTGGTAGAAAGAGGATATCGATTAATTGCTATGCACAGAGTCTTATGGTCCACTTTTTTGGGCATATCTCCCTTATTATTAGAAATAGATCCACAAAACCTTGATATGACCGTATTCGTAAAAAAGAGTTCTTTCCAAATATGTAAAAAAAATACATGGTGTTCTATTTAAAATATTAAGGTTGATATTGACGTTGCTTCGTTGAATCATCCTGTAAATATCGACGGATCCGAGTGATTTTTAAAGAAATTGGTTATTTATAAGATAACTAATTTATCCGCTACATTAAAAAATCACTGTATAGTTTGATATGATTATCTGTTCAATTTGTAAAATTATACCAATCTGTATTTTTTATTAATTGTTTAATAAAAAATAAAGATTAGAAATCGTTTGAAAATTATTAGTAAAATTATTATAATTTTCTTAAAATATTCATGACCGAGGAAAAATTTCCTGTATTAATTCAATCACAACTGGAGGTTCGCTAAGAAAATTTGAACCTATTTTAGAAATATTGAACATTTTTATCACGAATGAAAAAAATTCAAACTTAAAAATAAAAGTAATTAATTTATTAATTAATTTAAAAAGTTCAGTTTTCACTCCTATTTATTCCCCACTAAAACGAGAGGAATTCTTGCTATAATTTCAAAATTACTTAAATTTAGTTACCTACTGAAATTTGTTACTGTTCAGTAAGCATTATTTAAAATTTGGAATACAACAAATTAATTTTTATAAGCAATAAATATTAACATTAACACATTACTTTGTGGACCAAATATATTTTTTGCGTCGACAAATAGCTTTAAATTCGAAAGCTTCTCTGTTATTCGTCAACATTCTAACATTTAATATAACAGAAAAATTTCCAGTGTAATTTTGTGTAGAGTTGTAGGAGGATGAATATTTCCGGAAATTGTTTTCGTTGCCATGGTAATGGTTGGAAATTAAAGTGTATGATTGGTTAGAAAAAGTTCTGTGAAATTGTGTGAAATTTTCAGCATTAAATAATATATATTTCCATAAAATACTTCCATAAAGTATTTTATGAAGAAGAAGGTTTCATCGCACATATTTTTGGGGTAGTAAGGTTTTTTAGTTAGTCCTTTAGATGAGAATATAAATAGATAAATGATTTCATATGATTTGAAAAATGTTCAAAGCAAAAAAAGCATTTAAGGCAATCTGACATAATTTAAGGGTTGTGATTAAGAAATTTTAAGTATGCAAAATAATCCAAAATATTTAGTTAAATTATTAATTTCAAATACTGAAACACATCTAACTATACTTATATATTTATTACACAAAAATTTACCTACAATGCTTGTTGAGGACAAGTAATCTAATTCAAATAAACCGCCACACTGGGACCAAGAGTGTGGGAAAAAATTGAAGTTTGACAGCGAAACAGGAAGCAGCATTGTCGACTTGAAGCCAGAGAAGCGTGTTAGTAGAGTAGAGATCAGACATTTTTTGATAGTACAAAACCGTGTTAAAATACACATTCATTAAAGTAATACTATTATTATTTATACAAAACAGTCCATTATTCCGATACAAGGCTATTAGTAATATCAAAGAAAAATATTATATGGTTACTTTTTATAACCCTATAAAACCCTTAAATAAAAAAAAACGGATATCAATGTTAGACTCTGCGTTTTATATTTGATTAAACTTGTATTTACACTTTTCCTACATCTACTCAAATAAGCGAGATATAAAAGCGTTCGGCAAAGTAAAATAGTAAAAAAAATAACGGTTTATAACTCGAAAACTACTGGGCTATCGGATTGACATATAAACACACTAACTTTGTTTCCCTGGCATTGATAGCAAGGACACCCTATATATAAATAAATATGGTACTGAAATAGATAATGATATTTTGTTATACATTTTTATTTTTGGTATTCTTAGAACGAAGTGGATATTAATTGACATTGATGTATTTAAAAGAGTGTAATTTCAATTGATTTAAATGAATTTAGTGGCAATGATAGTCTAACGGTCTATTTTAGTACTTGGCATTTGTTACAATTAAAGAATTCTTGCTGAGTCAGACAGAGACAAACTCTATCGCAAATATAATTTGCTATGCTGCGCTTTCAATGGGTCAAGTGTCAATTTGCAATGTTTTAACGTTGTTGTCCAATTAGGAAACTTCTGATACACTGTTCGAATGTGGTTGTACATTTATATTATACCGAGATATTTATATTGTCTGCATTATTAAAGAAGTAAATTAATAATTAACCTTAAAACTTATTGTGTAGCTTATAGGTATGCTACATAAGAATTATTAATTACTTTTCCAGTATAATTTTCGCATAAAAAAATTTAAAAAATTTTAAATTTTTTAATTCATCGCTTATTAAGCTTCCCTCTAAATAAGTAGAGGTTTGAAAAGGAAAAGGCATTGATTAGGGATATAGCTGCGAGTAATGGATATTCTGTAACTTTAATTGATAAAATAATCAGAAAACGCAAATTTACACACTTCAAAATTCCTCGACTTTTCAAAATGAAAGAGAAACCTCAAAATTTATATCTTTTCCTTACAATCCTCGTTTCACCCGTGGTTTTGGTAAGGTTTTTAAAGATATAGGTATGTTAATGGTTTATTCATCGGGAAATAAACTACAATTACTTTTAGGTAATCCAAAAGACAAAATAGATACTAAGGCAAAGGAGGGGATTTACGAAATTAGCTGTAAAGACTGTAATCAAAAGTATGTTGGACAAACTAGAAGGTCAATTCAAACTAGATTCAAGGGACATGGCTCATCTCAAATATGGTAGAATCGATCAGCTAGTGTCGCCCAACATGCGTTTGAGAACAACCATAAAATAGATAGTAGCAATTTGAGACTACTTAGGAATGTGACAAATTCCAGACAGCTGGATGCTTTTGAGAGTTTGGAAATTGCTAAATGTAAAAATAGTATGAATGGTGACAGAGGGCCAATCCCATATAGCCCGCTTTATTGGTTAGTAAGTCACGGTTCACTAATCCGTCGCGGCAGCTCACTGAGCAGCCGCGATGGTTCACTGAGCAGTCGCGATGGTTCACTGAGCAGTTGCGACGGTTCATTGAACCGTGGAAATAGTTTAGCTATAAATAGGACACAATGTTAGCATAGATTTAGTTTTAATCATCTCCAGATGATGCTAACTTGGTTGGCGAAACGCGCATCGAGTGCAGTATGGTGTTATGTGGAAAACTACGTCAGTGATATAATTTTCGTAGTTGGTTAAATGCATATTGTAGTACATAGTACACATAATTTAAATATTAATTGCTTAATCTAGTCATAGATGACGACTTGGTTTCCCAAATTGAATAAACGGTCAACATGTGTTTTCTTGCCGTTACGCGTGCGCGTCGGTTGGCGGTAAAATATTATAGTGAAAAATACACTAATTTTAACTAAAGAATCGTAGCAGATGATAATTTGGGTATGTATTATAGATCATATCGTTCTGTTTTCAGTAATAAACTCTAAATATAACTCTAATACATTTTCAGAAACCTGCTATAGAAGATCTTACAATATGCATACCTAGTTATATAAATGATTTAGATTTATAGCACTGGACCAAAGACAGTACTATCGCCAAGTTCTTACTAAAGAACAACTTCAGAAACTTCCAGAAAACTTTTATAAGCGTGAAGATGATCCAATCTTCATCTCTCATCTTTCAAGATAGAAAAGATGAAAATCAAACTAAAAATATTGCCAATTATTATGTCGAGAGCTGTTCAAAGGTTTTTTCCTTTGGACGCAATGGACATTACAAATTTAGATATAGCTTTAGCGGCTTTAGCTTTTATTGTTGAAATTGCAAATATTGACAATCTGGAAAGTAAGACAGATCAATTTAGATCTCTATATATTGCCGAGAAAGTTCCTCTCCTGTAAATACGGTAAAGGATTTTCGTTTCTTTTTTGTCAAATGTAATGTTTATTTCTATTAATAAAAATACCTACGCATTGTTTCATCAGTTTTCATAAATAAACTGAAATAAATTGCTTGATTATTAATTTCTTGTTTATGTGCCAGGTACATGATGCATATTTGCATATTTGCATATGATCATATTTGCAACAATAAAAAAACTAAAAAAGAAACAAACAAACAAAGCGAAAAATCAAATTAGAATTTTATAAGTATTTTTAACAACCAGATTTTAATCAGTCAGAAAGAAATGTTTTCAGGCAACATCAAATATCGCGCATTGTAGGGTTAATCACGTAACGTTACGTTAAAACATAACCATCTAAACATAAATAAACACAATAAGAAAGCTAGTAGGATCCTTATCTAGCATACCAAATGCCCTTCAAAGCACAATTATTGTGCAATATTATTGAGCAATATTATATTGCTCATTGTAAAGTAAAAAACATAGACAAACAATTTCAGAGTACACATCAATATTTAGGTAGAACATAAAATCAATTGGAAATGACAGACAACTTAATCTACTGATACAGAGCTGTAATACGAAAAAAAAAAAAAATTTCCGAGTAAGAAATTACAAGTTAACAGTATTAGACGTTACTTGGTCTACGATGCCGTCGCTGACTTGGCACTCAAATGTCGAGCGTTACTGTAATGTGTACTTTTGGATACAGATTACAATTCTAATAATATCAAGGTGTAATTTATTATGCAGCAGACCCTGTGACATTTAAAAAAATATATATTTCCAATTTATAAAAAGGAAAAGAATATAATACCGAGATATAGAAACATAGAAAGATCGAAACCCGTCTGCAGTTTGTGACATCCTACGATGTGGGGTTCAAGTGTTTCCTCGTAGTTTTCGTTGCAATCCGAATCCTTGTATTTTGATTCTAACTGTGTTAAACAAAATGTAGTAAATTTTTGCTTTGTAATTCAGCGCTTGGTGAGGCATATAGCCAGGAGAATAGCTGTTTTGGCTTAATTTGTTTTAGTCCTTATTTAAATAAGGCGTTTACAGATGATGGATAAGAAGTAGATCTGTACTATTCGTAGTTATGTGAAAAGAATATTATGCCATGTACACATTATGGCGAATATAACCGAATACATAGCAGCGTATTCATATTATTGTTACTCCTTCCGGGGTTCCAAAGATAAGTGAGACTTTTAACAACAATAAAGAAACCTTTATTTAATACTTCAGACACAATTCACCACTTTTTGTCAATATCTAAATCAGTACACACCGAAAACACTTCGTAAATCGCAGTTATTTCATTATTGTACGTATTGCCATTAAGTTTATAATAGTCAAAGGTATTGCTTATTTGCTCTTGATCGCTGCCTGATTAAGACTGACTTTTTCGCCGGCCCGCCACGGTCTTTATATAGGTGAACTAGGCCTCTAGATCCTCGTAGAAATTTCCCTCGAATACTCACGAATAATCCGCATACCGCATAGGTGTAAATAGGACACAATGTTAGCATAAGTTTAGTTTCAATCATCTCCAGATGATGCCAACTTGGTTAGCGAAACGCGCGTCGAGTGCAGTATAGTGTTTTGGTGTTATGTGGAAAACTACGTCAGTGTTGTCTTCACACCAAAGGCTCCAACGCCTTTCACTATTAATTAGACTTATTTATTCATAATCGTTATTAATATTTGAATTTTATAATTATTAAATTAGTAATTAATTAGACTGTTGTAGATTAATACAGTCTTCATATTGTTATTATTAGTTGTAGTATATACATCATTAAACTTATTTATGCCTTTATCGCAAAGTGTGAGATGGTAATCATTGTTAACTAATTTTTTGTTGTGTTTTACATAATGAAAACTAAAAATTGAGTCTTCAAAACTGAGAGCCGCACAGAAAAAATGAGTTAAATAAAATAAGTGCAACATTAATTTGCATTTTGCTGTAAATTATTAAAATTATAATCAAACATGTGCTATATACAGTGCGAACGCCGGCTGTGGAACGCTCTGAATAAAAAAATCCCTGGGGGTCTATGTCAAAAATGCTCGGACACGTCAACCTCAGTTTTTGAATGCGCATCTTCTCATGTAGTTGAAATTTGTTTTTACCCCCACCCCTTTTGTGCAATGACGTCATCGACTTTTTTTTAAATAGCAACCCCAATTTTCTTTTACGGATTCTGATTCTATTCGAAATTCTGGTACCAGCAATATTAAATTTAATGTCATATTCATCTGTTAAGTTAGGTGGTACATTATCACTTTTCATTAGAAATACAGATTTGTAACAAATTAATAAAAAACATCTCAAGAGGCCGTGGAGATTATATTTTATTGAATGACAGAAGGCAAAAAACTAAAAATATTCAAATATCAAACTAAATGTTCAAATTGAGCCCCATTTGTCGCTTGGCAAAATGCAAGTCGATGAATAAATTCCTGCCTAACATTGTGTAACATCGCTGGTGTAATTGCCCGGATTTCATGTCGAATTCTTTCTTTTAAAGTTTCGATTGAATTTGGCCTATTAAAATAGACTTTACTCTTAAGGTAGCCCCACAAAAAATAGTCCAAGGGCGTAAGATCTGGTGACCTAGCTGGCCATTCTATTGTTCCCCGTCGTCCAATCCAACGCTCAGGAAAGGTATTATTTAGATAATCTCGAACCATAACGCTATAATGCGGAGGTGCTCCATCTTGCTGGAACCACAAAGCATTATCGGGAATATCAGCGTCATTGCGATTCGGATAGAGTATAGCTAGAGCTGGGACGAGATGATCTCTAAGTAGTTCCAAATATTTGTCACCCGTTAGTGTTCCCTCAATGAAATAAGGTCCTAGAATTCTGTTACCAACAATGCCAGCCCACACATTCAACTTTTGTGGATATTGGGTACGGGCCTCCATCATCCAGTGTGGATTTTCAGCTGCCCAATAGCGACAATTTTGTCTATTAACCGTGCCGTTAAGGCAAAATGTAGCCTCATCTGAGAAAATAATTCGGTTGGCTAAATCTGCATCGGCATTGCACCTCTCCATAATGCTATCACAAAATTCAATCCTTCGGTCATAATCGTCTTCATTCAGCTCATGAACTAATGTAACTTTGTACGGATGCCACTTATGTTTTTTCAAATATTTTACAACTGATGTTTGACTGATTCCATTATTAGCAGCCAACACTCGAGTAGAACTATGCGGATTTTCTTGCAACTCCACTAGCATATTCAGTTGTATTTCTTCGGAAACGTTTTGATGGTGCCTTGAGTCGCTTCTAACATGACCTCTTTCGGAAAACTTTCTTTCAATTTTACTTACTGTGGAGCGCACTATGGGGTTATCATCGGGATATTTAATATTAAATAAAACGCAGACTTCTTCTTGTGTACGCTGGTTATCTCCACAACCTCTCATAATCAAAATTTCAATTCGTTGTTTTTCTGTTAAGTAACGAACCATTTTTCACAAACGCAAATAATAGGGGGAAGTAAATAATATAAAGTAACAATGAGTACCTACTAAAATAACAACAATTAGCTCTGCCAAATCGACTCTACAACAAACTGTCAATAAAGTATCTTAACACTTTGCTGTCAGTTTAGCTTATTTTGTTTTATTTGACATAAATTAGTAAAATTTCCACGGCCCCCTAAGATGTTTTTTCTTAGATTGTTACAAAGCTGTATTTTTTATGAAAAGTAATAATGCAGCTAACTTAACAGATGAATATGACATTAAATTTAATATTGCTGGTACCAGAAGTTCGAATAGAATCAGAATCCGTAAAAGAAAATTGGGGTTGCTATTTAAAAAAAAGTCGATGACGTCATTGCACAAAAGGGGTGGGGGTAAAAACAAATTTCAACTACATGAGAAGATGCGCATTCAAAAACTGAGGTTGACGTGTCCGAGCATTTTTGACATAGACCCCCAGGGATTTTTTTATTCAGAGCGTTCCACAGCCGGCGTTCGCACTGTATAATCATTATGATGCATCCGAGAAAGATATTACAAGTATTTTTATACGAGCAAATTAAATACTTCTATAAAATAAAATATCGTATAACATGAAAACAACAAGCATTGTTTTTCATATAAAAATATGAATTTTAAAATAGAGCAGATGACCGTGGCTTAGAGCAGCAATCCTGCACATCCCGTACTCGTCTGATGTGATTTGTAGACATAAGCCAAAGTCTCCTTGGGGACGCTGTAAAGTAAATTGAAGTCTAAACATTTTAACTGGGGGCGGATTTAGAGAATACACTGGAAGAAACATGTCAGCAAACATTATTAGAGACGTCAAACAAGGCTGACTCCATATCGGAAAATGTAATATAAGAAATGTGACATTTTGATTTATTTATATCTTCGAGATCGCGAGCAAATGGATCTCAATACTTTACGGAACGAATATTATCCCAGAACAAATGTCAACTTTGGTTTTATTCATTTTCCGCTACTTCTGGGATTTTAAATTCTCCATTGTTCTTTCAATTTTTAATATATATTTTCTGAGACTAACGGAAGGTGATTAGGGATGAACTTAAAATAACGGTAATATATTTTTCTAAACCAACGTAGACGAAATATTTTATAGCTGTATTAAATATACCAATAATTCTTTAACTATTATGAAATAATTATAGAATAATGTATCAAATTATACAGAATGCTGAATTTATAATAACTAATAAATTTTATTTATAAAACCATTCGGAATGGTTTCTTTCAGGATTTTTTTATTAAACATATAGGACCAAGGATTACTTGAATCTAGTCATGCCTGGTCTATACATAATACGGACCACTTATTCATCTTTTTAATTTTTTTTCAAAACTGTCATATTTTTATAGTGCCTCTGGGTTAATATTTTATGATGCAAAGTTGAATAAAAAAACAATTTTACATATGTTGTAAAAGAACTTATTTTTTAGTACCAAATGAAGACATGTTTATGTACACAAGTTGTACATAAAACATTTGTATAGATGTATACAGGAATAATTATATTTCCTAAAAAAGTTTATATCCTAGCAGGTTTAGTTATGCGACGTCTTTCCTGGAATAGTATCGTTACATATACGTACTGCA
Organism: Pogonocherus hispidulus; assembly: GCA_963924545.1. Classification (NCBI taxonomy): domain Eukaryota; kingdom Metazoa; phylum Arthropoda; class Insecta; order Coleoptera; family Cerambycidae; genus Pogonocherus; species Pogonocherus hispidulus. The sequence goes on from OZ004698.1 coordinate 33,066,295, forward strand.
ATATTGTGGGGTTCTTGTGTGTGATCATTTCTTTGGTATCAGATTTTCTTGGAAAAATATGGAAAATTTGTAAAATTCAGATTTCATTATATAAATTGTTTTAAGACTACACCACAATATTAAAGACGGGAAATAAAAAATATTCAAAATAAATGTTCAGACTGTATTATTAACGCAAACTTTAAGAGTTTGTTCCAAAAACCAAAACATTAGTTTCGGTGAAACTAAGTGAAAGCTTAGTTAATGTATTGATTATATGCTTCTATTGCATATTACACTTGATATATAATATGCAATAAAAGCAAATATTTTGAGACACACTTTAAGAATTTGACGTGATTTTTCACTTTAAATCTTTATTTTGAATTTTTTTTATAGACATTCAGAGTTGTTCATATTGTTATTGTTTCCTGAAGGATTAAATAAGACAAAGTTTTGTATTTTATCAGCACTTAATAGATATTTTCATATGGGTAAAAAATAACAATAAAAAAATAACCAAGATTCGTATGTTTTCCATCACCTAGACAAAGGATTACTATTATGCGAGGAAATTAGAAATGTCTTTGAAAGACAATCCAAACTAAAAAAATCACTGATGAAGCAACTGTTTGCTTAAGCGGAACCGTGAACAGGCAAAAAACAAGGTTATGGAGCCCAGAAATGAATGCAAGAAAAACATACACAAAAGTGAATTTTTGGGCTGAAATAGTAGGAAATCGCATACTGGAACCTTATTTCTTTGAGGGCAATATGTCAGGCGACATTTATTTGGATTTTTTACATTTTGCGCTGATTCCAGCTCTGGAATAATTTTTTCCTAGCCCTAATTAGCACGATATGCCTACTAATAATGTCTTGTTTCAACAAGATGGTGCCCCTCCACATTTTCGCCTTGCTGTAAGAAACTACCTTAATGAAGTTTTCCCAAATCGGTGGATAGGCACAAGAGCACTGCTTGAATATCCACCACGCTCCTCTAACTTAACTTCACTAGATTGTTTTTGTGGGGTTAACTAAAAACCGAAGTGTATGTAAACAGACCAAACACTATCAAAGCAGTGAAAGATCGTATCAGAGAGAAAGTTCGAAACATAATACCAGATACTATTCGAAGTGTAATGGGTGAATTTGAACACTGAATTGGGTATTGTGCAATGATTAATGGGGCGTGGTCACTTTAAACATTTGCTGTAATAAAATAGAAAGTAGTACTAGTACAAAAACTATTTTCATTTAATTCCTTCTTACTCAATGTTTTAAGGGCTATATGACAAAAAAAGTAGGTATAATCTTATACCGCCTAATTTGTCTTTAGAAGGGCTACATAGCCCAAAAAAAAAAGGAAATATACAGAAAAGTGGCAATTTCTATATAGGTACTAATTGAACTGTTTCAGCGCTATTTTTTTTAATCTCAACTAGAAAAAAAAATATGAATTTTGTTCAACCATTTTGAGACACACAGTTACATTCTTTTTATAAGAAGTGACTATAGCAAATCAAATATTTATATAGGTTTATTTTTCACATTGTAATAGTAGTTTTTGCAGTGTAAGGTGACATGTATGCATATAATACTTAATACTCACTTGAACATTATATTTTTATTGATTAAATTATACCAATAAACTTGTTTAGTGAGGCAATCATTTAATATTATGACATACATTATACGATTTACTTTTTATCACTTGAATACATCAGTTGTGTCCTAATATAATAAAATGTATTTAGCACATTAGAAGATTGGAAATATAATATTAAATGTTTTAGTTTAAGAAAGTAAACATGCTTCTTAGCACCATGAAAGTTGATAAGTTCATAGTTCATATAATCAAGTATAAGCTATATCACTATTTCATCTTTAGAGTATCTCATTTCAAACTTTTAAGATCTTATTACTTTTTACAATATGGATAAATCATATTTAGAATGGAAAATGGATCAATCACCTACACCTTGTCCGATTTAAATATTACATCCTCTATATTTTGCTATTGCTATGCTTCATACTATCACAAGTAGACTACAAATCGACATCACTAAGTCGCATGAACTTTTGATTTTCAAATAGAAGAGAGTAAGAAGATAGTGTTGTTGAAAAACAATATAGTTACCGCTACCAGAACTAAAGAACACCGTTTAGAATGAAAGGGCGCGTTTGCACCTCAAGAACCTTGCGATCAAGAAGTCAAAAAATTAATTAAACGTATTCAGTATGAACTTAGAAAACCGAAACATACCTAGATGTTGCACTGAAAATACAATCAGCCAAACAAATTCAAACCAAGCCGTACTACAGTTGCAGTATGCCGAATTGTAGTCGATCGACTGCAATTTAGGGATTTTTAAGTTGCACATCACAAATTTAGTAGACTTATATGAGACAGTAAATGTGTCCAATTAATTAATTTATAATTGGCAAAGAATAATTAGGCCAGTTTTCAATACGTTCTTATTGTCCTTAAAATAGTTAAGCCCGGTCCTCTACAGTATCGCAGTAATCACAAAATATCCCTAAATACTTTAATTACTTTTTGACAGGAGTGTTATCTAGCAGTAACTTACTGAAACTATTACGCAATTATGTCCAAAGCGAGAAGTCTTCTTTGTTGTTAATTCACTTGAAACAGATTTTTTTTCTTAGTTTATATAATTTAAATAATATGCTCTGAAGGGAAGTTATGCGAATTTTCATTGAATTTCGTAAAATTGTGTAAAATCTGGTGCGTGTTGAATGAACCAGTCGTTGCACGTCATCTTTGGAAAATATTATTCGGTAACTTACGACAAAGGAAAGTTATCAGCTTATTCAAGTATGCGTTTTATTAAGAACGCCTAGATTAATAACAATTTCATCTTTTTGTTAACATCAATGCTTCTGTAAGTGACCAAATGGAACGCACTGGCAGTGATAACGTGACCTTAATTCACTTTGTTTAATTTTATCAGTTCAAGTTTCGTCGTCTTTTTTTTTTATTTGTCATATAATTTATTTATTTAAATATCAAAACACCAAAGTAAAAGGATAGATACACAGAAAATATTAGGATACAATATTGAAATTATTAATATATAAACCTGTATTCTTCCAGAAAATATTTTTAAAAATAACATTTATTTTGCTTTATGATTTTTTTTATAAATCGGTTTTATCGGTTTTATCGGTTTTTCTTAAAGTCCCCCATATTATTTCCGCAACATTTAATGGTACATTATTATTTCATACAAATTCTCTATGTTTTAATGCTACTCCGTAAATACCGTCACCCACATTTTAATGCTGATAATAAAAATTCTCGGCTATATTATAATTATTTATTAAAGCTAGCGAAATACAGTATAAAATCTGATTAGAGGAATTCCAAATTATTACAGCTACAGACAATAAGGCCCCCTTTGAAGAGTTCGTATCTCTATAACTTCATTTTCCGCCGCGCGACTAAATTACCTTAAGTCCTTATTATGCGCCCTTAATACAATCATAAACATTTGAAAATCATCTTGTGTCGTAATGGATGTATTATTTTTTATTATCTGTTCCGTTATTTCCTCCATATTTGCAGAGTTTTAAAATGAAATTTATTATGTTAGGAATACAAAATGTGCCCTAATGTATTTAATTTTAAATATAGACTTTTTTATTATACAGTGTGTTCAATTGTACAATACATTCGTACAATTGGATGGAATAACAATATAGCGGAAACACTCGATGAAATTTTGACACTTTTACATGTAACGTCAATTTGTTAACGTGACATAAGTCATACAAGACTTTAAAAATGTCTCTTACCACTAAATTATCTTTAAAATTAAATTAAAATTTTTGCATTTTTACTGACATTATAGATTTTTTTTGAAAATTTTGTAATGCAACCTGTTACACATTCTACATGTCCATTCACAAAAAAAGTGTTGATTCCAAATAAGAACAGAAAATAGCATGGTGCCATTTAAAAAAAAACAAATTTGGTTGCTATGGCAGCGAAAGTACTGGCTCCGAAACAAATTCAAAATTACCAAAAGATGCAAAAAACTTAACCAAAAAACTATGTGAACAATTTTTTCATACTGGGCGTTTTAAAAAACTTATATTCCATACATATTGATGACCCTGTATAGTCTGATCAATATTGAACTCAATTTAAGGGAATATTTAGGATAATCTTTCCGAGAACACTTGCCATTCCTATGGGATTATCTTAAACAGAGATTATAAATACTCAATCTCTGTCTTAAAGAACTAAAGGTAGTTTTTGCATCAACCTATAACTTCTCCACCAGTATCTATATTTATGAGAGAATATTTTATCCAAATTAGTAAAAACATATTTAGGTTTTTAAATTAAAACGATACAATTTAATATACAAAACTTTTTGTTGAACACCGTTGAGTTTGTAGAAAGGCGTAGAAGGACCACGGTCTAAAAAAATATTTTTTTCTTTAATTTCTGAGTTTAAACTCGGAATATTGTTAATTTCCTACTTTAAACTCAGAATTTTCTTAAATTCTGATTTTAAACTCGGAATTTAGTTAGTTTCTGACTTTAAAGTTACTGACTTTTTTGTTAATTACCGACTTTAAACTGGGAATTTTGTTAATTTCCAACCTTAAACTCGGAATTACCAGAACACAGATTGTTCGTTAATGTAAATTTAACACAGTCATGGAACAGTCATGGTTTTGTGTTACTTCCATATAAATAATAAATAAAATTATTCGAATCATATATCTCGGATAGACTCTTCAGATTCAAACAAGATGAAGCATACACTGAATTAAAAGAAATCAGAGCAGGAGTACCACAAGGAAGCGTCCTAGGCCCTATCTTATACTTGATCTACACCAGTGACATGCCACAGTTAGAGCAAAACACAATAGCCACGTTTGCAGATGATACTGCCATTCTTGCGACAGGCAAGGGCTATGAAGAAGCTGCAAACAAACTGCATCAAGTTAACATCAGTTAACCTAATCAATAACTGGACCAGAAGATGGCGTATCAAGCTGAATGAAACCAAATCAGTGCAGATTAATTTCACAAATAAAAGATAACAACAAATACCTATTAACATGAACAATGCCCAGATTCCATATGCAAACTCAGCAAAATATCTAGGCATCACATTAGGCGCAAGACTTCGCTGGAAAGTCCATGTTAAAAAGAAAAGAGAAGAGCTAGACATCAGATATAAGAAAATGTACTGGCTACTTGGTAGACACTTCTGCTTATCAACTTATAACAAAATACTGTTGTATAAACAAATCCTCAAGCCAGTATGGACCTATGGAATACAGCTCTGGGGCTGTGCCAGTAAGAGTAATATATTAATAATTCAAAGATTTCAGAACAAAGTACTGCGGAACATCGTCAAAGCGCCTTGGTACATCAGAAACAGCGACCTTCATCGAGATCTTCAGATGGACACTGCAGAGCAGACAATTACTAAATTTGCAAGGACTCACGAACAACGACTCCATCAACATGTGAACATCGAGGTCATCTAGCTCCTCAACAACACTAACATCGTAAGAAGGCTCAAGAGGGTTAAGCCCTTTGAGTTAGTGAATTGATTATATTAGTATAAAAGCAGAGTATTGTGCGGTTAATGTTACACGTTAGTTTTAGTGTAATTAAGTTTTTAGACTCTAAGGTACACTAGTGAGTAAAACTTTAGCTCTAAGATTTTCAACTTTAGTTAAATTAGGATAGAACCAAATTACTCATTGATTTCCCTTTGATCAGATTGTAATAGCAGCAAAATACCCTTCAAGGGGTGTTTTCTATATATATAAAAAAAACGCACAATCTCTGGTATGGAGCTTATGATTTTTCCATCCAGAGTTCTTTCACAGTAAATAATAATAAATTTTTTGGGGTTAATGGAAGGTGTGGGAAATCATGCGGGTGACATGACCGTTTTTGTGATGGAACTATCTGTTCTGTGTTAAATTTACACAGAATCTCTTATACTTATAGAAAATATGATTTTTTCATTTAGTTTTTTTGATAGTTCTAAAAAATAAAAATTTTTGGAGTTGAAAGACGGGGCGGAAAATCATGCGGCTAGTATAGTCGTTTTTGTGATGGAACAGTCTCTTGTCTGTTAATTTACATTAACGCACAATCTCTGGTATAGAAGTTATGATTCTTTTCATAAAATAATTTCTCATAGTTTGAAATTAATGAGGTGACAGACAAAGTTTAAAATCATTCAAAACAAAATTTTGTGTTACAGATACTGTGAATAAATTCACTCAAAAGTCCAAATTTCCTAGCAATAGGCACAAATAAGAAAGGAAAAGGGGAAAGGGAGGGTTTTATCTTGATTTTGGTAAAATTCCGAGTTTTAAGTCGGAATTTAATAAAATTTCGAGTTTAAAGTCGCAAATTAACAAAATTTCGAGTTTAAAGTCGGAATTTAACAAAATTCCGAGTTTAAAGTCGGAAATTAACAAAATTTCGAGTGTAAAGTCGGAATTTAACCAAACTCCGAGATTAAAGGTGGAATTTAACAAAATTCCGAGTTTAAAGCCGGAAATCCTGAGTTTACACTCAGAAAATAAAGAAAAAAATATATTTTTTTAGACCGTGGCCCTTCAACACCTTCGTAAGTTTGCCTGTTTTATTTGCGCATATAATTTTTAGTTTATACTTTTGGGTATCCCATTAACTGTACGATATAAAAAGAGCATGCATTGCGTAGATAGTAATCTTATTTTAATTTTAATGTGGAAGGTTACTATGTAGGATATATTACTATGTCTATAATTAGCGTTGTGACGTTATTGACTAATTAAACGCATAACATGCCTTAGCTGCCAGTGTCTGTAATTATATTAACATTGTAACAGAATTAATTAGACAACATAATGCCGTGCACGAATTCTTTTCTGTATTGTGTCTAATTTGTCCTTTCAATTATTTTCATTGCGTATTACATTTAATGTAGATTAATTTATATAATTCATAATGTGATGGTGGTTTTATAAATGTATAAGTGTGCCACTTGATTGTTCAAAAAAAAATCATTACTTGATAATAATTAATAGGCATAGGCGCTGTGGTACTTCAATTTTAAATTTAAATAGTCCAAACGAAAATAATTACGTAACGTAATAAATGATTGCAAAAATTAAATTTGTAATATTCATTGCACAGGGTGGTTCAAATTGGTAGATTTTCAAGGGTTACAAGGGAACATGTGGCACAGATAAAGCAAATCTGATACACGAGTCTAGAGCTCTTTTTTCGAGAAAATAACAATGGCCCAACCGATTCTCTCTATCTGTTACCGTTTTTGAGCGACCGGCCGTTTCTCTATTTTTGGCTAAACCGACTAGTGCCCTTTCCTCGTTTCCCTTTCAAGATGTCTTAAAACGATTTGAACATTCTACAGGCACTCATATATCAGATTTGCTCTATCTATCACAGATTCACAGTAACCCTCGAAAACCGACCAATTTGAACCACCCTCTACATTATCTAATTGTAAATAAAAGAACATCGATTATCTTAAAAGTAAACTGTGCAGAGTAAAAGTAGTCCGTATTTTCTGTAAATATGCTCTGGGTTCTTGGTTAGTTTAGGAGGTGTAAGACGTTACCATTTCAATTTTTTTGATAAATCCTCTCAAGTTGTTTCAATCTTGTCGGGTAATTAATAAAGGATTTATAAAAATTGAGATGACGCAATAAAGATCTCCTGTGTATGTATAATTTTTTGATACCCTAAACACAAAAAGCTTTCCAAACACCTTATAAATATTTTTGTGTTCAAAAAATATACTGATATACATATCCATCACATATTAATTGTCTATTGCGGACATCATCAAGTAACAAGGAAGGAACATTGTTAAAAATAAGCATATACTAAAATTATATAATACCATGTCATCTGAATGTTACAAAATATATTTGAGTACATGATATAAAACCCCCCACTGGAAAACGCCCCAGTTCTCCAACTTTATTAACATCCCATAGATGTTGGGCGTTTGTGCTTTGTGAACTCAGTGTTTACTATTTGCTTGGAAGATTCGTTACTGAACTCTTAACCATTTCTTGAAAATATTGTTGTAGACAGGACTTACAAGTTAAAAAATGTATTGGTATGTACAAATCAATCCAGTATTTACAAAAACACTATGCTATTATTGGTAAAACTGTGATATCGGTATAATCATTAAAAAGTGGGAACTTTTAAGTTTATAGGGAAACATTTTTAGGAGTTTGCGTAAAATTTTCCAGACCATGGTGTATGGCATTTCCAATCGTTTTGATATCGAATTCATACTATTGATTGCTAACGGATTAGTGTTGGCTATGTTGTCATTTTCCCGAAGAACTTCTGCAACAGGTAATTGCAGATTACTTGGCCTTCCTGATCTCGGTGGGTCAGTTACAGATTCTGATCTTTCACATTTACTAATCAAATTACGGTATACTTTCATTTGACAGGGCCCTGCTCTCAAACCCATTTTCCTACGAAATCTTCGTAATCTAGCATTGTAATTTCAGCAGCCGCTTTAGTAATAACATTGTACTAAACCAATTCTTGTTTGCAGATCTATGTTATTAAAGTTTAAATTTGTAGCGACAAAATTGATGTACTTGCTCAAGTGCATTTTTACGATATTTAAATATATCTTAGGAAAACTTATTTAATTACTTATCTTATTTTAAGAATATCAAATGGATTGGAAACACCCTGTATAAGAGATAGATTGAGAATGTATGAATAAATATATTATTTTCCAAATTGTGTGGAGATAACAGCGAAATAGTAGGCAGTGGGTAGTGTTAAGATAAATTCAGTTGAACAATAAACCCTGAGATTAAAAATTAAAATGAGGGTGAAATACACAAATTGCTACACCTGTACAGTGGTGTCCCCTTAGTAAACTTAGTTACCAATTAAAATTTTCATATTCTTATAAGCGCTCTTACCTGTCGCCAAAGGGAAACATGTGACTAAATGGGGGTGGTTGAATCGGTCTCGGAGGCTCTGAAGAAACCGACGGTGCGGGGCTGTGCGGCGAAGAGGGGTTAGAAGGATCCGCTTCAGGGGCACTCCTGACCTGCTCGGGACTTTCGCGGTCCGCACTGCTCCGGCTGGAACATTCCCTTTCCCTTACAATGTCTTCGTCCTGGTTTCCTTCGGGAGAGCTTGTAGGGTGACCGTCTTCAACCTGTTTAAGTAAGACATTATCGTTACCTAATTTATGGTCAATAATAAATAGTCATTGATTCACTAATCATTTAATCTTGAGGGGATGTGTATTCGAGGGTCTTATTAATAATAATAATAATCATAATAATAATAACTTTATTAGTCCAACAGGAATACCCACTTACAGGACTATAATAGAAAATTGTTCAAAAGTAAATAAGTAAATAATGTGACAAAAAATCAAACTTAAAAAAGTAATACCAAACTCAAAGATGAAAAATAAAAACATAAACATAGGAATACAGAATCATAGATTAGAAGAATCATGAGAAGATCAATGTAGCAATAACAGTTAAGACAATAATTATTAGAGTGATACATGTATAACATAAAATAGAAAAAAATCATAAAAGAATAGAAAAAAAAAATTAATTAACATAATAATTATTGGCAGCTGCTAACAGTTGACTTATACTAGAATTATGAATATCACATCTATCTGATATTAAATTGAAATTGTGTGTCATATTGTGAATTGGGGACTTCAACATTATGTTTGTTCTACTAGGAGGACAGTAAAATGGCATAGTACTTCTACTAGATTGACGGAGTACTAAAAAGTTTATTTGAGATAAAATATTTGAACAGTCAACCTTACCATGCAATAAATTATGTAAAAACCGAAGCGATGAAATAAACCGATGAAATAAACCGTCTTTGTTCTAACGATGCAAAATTAAATCTACATAACAATAAATTATGATCAACTCCACCCTCCACGTAACGTAACTATCGAGTCTATAGGCAACATATTTAAAAAATTTCCTTTGGATCTTCTCCAAATCATTTATGTAGGTCATATAATAAGGAAACCAGATCAAGGAACAGTACTCCAGCTTAGATCTAACAAAAGCGCAATATAGTAATTTCAACGTATCTATATTATTGAATGATTTACTATTTCTAATGACAAAACCCAAGGACCTAGATGCCGCCGAGGTAATATATTCAAAATGATTTTTGAAGCTTAGAGTTTCATCAAAAATAACTCCTAGATCATTGCTAGATTTACACCTTTGTAATATTTCAGAATTGGTCTCATAATCAAAAATTACAGGATTTACTTTTCTACTGAAGGTAATTACTTTACATTTCGCTACATTTAGGTCTAGCTTATTTTTATCTGACCAGATTTGAAGCCGTGATAAATTTAACTGTAATTTTCTACAGTCCTCTACGTTGTTGACTACACAAAAAAGTTCAACATCATCAGCATAAAGAAGCTTTTCACACTGCAAGATGTCAGCAAGATCGTGAATGAACAAGAAAAGAAGAAGCACAAGAAAATAGAAAAATCAGGGCGTCTCTTGCTATGCAGAAGCAGTTATTTAATTTTTATTTAGAAAAATGAGATTGACGTCTTAAATTCCATAGTTGCGTAGAAAATTATAACATTGATTAAAGGTATTTCTTTTTTTCTTTCTACATTTTACGTAACTAATTCTTCTTCGTTCCAGACTTATTTTACCAATAGTTTCAGTTAAATAAACAATCAGATATTATAATACATTAGTGGTAAAATAAGGAGAATTTATGAAACCAGGTATAATAACACCTGTAACTTGTTTATGGTCCAGCTTCATGATTCATTGTAGTTTATTTTGGAATTACACTACGTGTAAAATAATAAATAGCAGAAAATCAGAAGTATTCAAAATAAACAACGAAAGTGTAGTATCAAGCCAAATTTCTAAAGTTTGATCCAAAAAAACACTGTATAATATGCAATAAAGATAAATAATATATAACAGATTAATTAAATTTCATTAGTGGTTTTTCAATTTGATATAAAATTCTGTAATATTACAAATTATGTCTAATCAAATAAATTATATTAAAATTTAAAAGAAATTAAACACTCGACTAGCTTTTTTCTGTAAGTTTCAAGTCGATTCTCGACTCATCGTCAGTAGAATAGTAAAAGTTTTGTGAAAAAGATGGTCATTTTGACATTTTTAATTCAAAAGTCATCACATGTACTAATCAGTATGATATCATCAATTTTCTACTAGTAACATTCTTCTGGAGAAGAGCAAGCTAAGTTTGATCTAAGAATATTGTTTTCAGCGAAACAATTATCACCATTAAGTTTAATAAAGCACTTTCTTTCAATTTTCTTTTAACTGATTGTGAAAATTGATAATATCATAGTGATCAGTGCATGTGATGACTTTTGAATTAAAAATGACAATTTTTTTTTCACAAAACTTTTACCATTCTACTGACGAGTCGAGAATCCACTTGAAACATATAGAAAAAAAGCGTTTAATTTCTTTTAAATTTTACTATTGTTGAAGTACTTGTAATATAGAATTTTATATCAAACTGAAAAACCAGATGAAATTTAATTAATTTGGAATATATTTATGTTTATTGGATATTATAAAGTGTTTTTTTGCAGCAACTTTCGATATTTATTTTGAATAATTATGGTTTTCTGTTTTTTTTTATTATTATACAGGTGGTGTAATCCCAAAAGAAAATAAAATGAATTAGGCCTAATATAACCTTGTTTCCCAGGACTCAGTAACCTTTCTATTGCCCTAACATTATACCCAAAAAATTCTATCGGATAAGTTAGGTAGGACGGTATACTTTTCATAATAAAGGTCCTTTTATAATGATTTAAAAGATGACAATAGGTGAGGTAAGCTAAAATATTTCTAAACGAGTTGAATTATGATAGATAAATTATCTTAAGTAGGTACTCCTATTGTTTTAAGAAAAATATATAGTATTCAAGAAGAGTCAGTGCCACAGAATTACTTTTGAAAATTGTGGCTAATTTCGATTAATCACTTACTCAATGATTTTATATTATTTTGACTTATTCCTAAAATAAGCATCTTTAAGTGCTATAATATTTATTAGTTTTTGAAGTTTACATTTATTTTGATATTATGCAAATATGTAGTTTAATTAAGACAAAATTATTATTGAAATTATTTATTGTGATCTATGAGGTTTCTGCTTCTTAACGGAATGGCTGCAGTTATTTTTTCAAGACAAGATAAGAGAAATTCTGATTATCAAATTTCAATATTTAAATCATAGAGATTTTTGAAATATTCTAGATAGTCACATTATACATGCTGTATATACATGTATTATCTTATAAGTTTATTTGTTTCGGCTATATACTTAAATTAATATAGAAACAGGAGAATATAGTGTTTTAGAAAGAGTACATTAAATACACATATTCCTTGACACTTTGGCGGATTTATGCACACACATTTAACATTTATCACTTGAGATTTTAAAATTTATCAAGTTCTGATTTCACATCTCAGAGATGATAAAACAACACTTAATACCTCCATTTGCACCGCATTAAAGATTTAAGATCTAGATTTATCAATTTAGGAGTTGGCCCACTTTTATCTTCTCTTAAATGTTTCCTTAATTTTAAAAGTGTGTGCGTAAATTCACCATTAAATTTAGATGCATTTTTGTCACAAATTCGTCAGGACGACTTACAACATATACCTTTTCTTCCTTAGTATCTCCATCTCTTTTAATAATATCTTGCCCGTCTCTCTTTCTTTGTTCTTCTTTTAATCTCTCTGCTTTCCTCCATTTTGCTCGTCGGTTTTGAAACCATACCTGAAAACAATAATACATAGATACTTCTTCAAGAAAAAACAATAAAAGAGGACTTTCAGCCAGATACTTGGACAAATAATATCCTACATTTCGTCCGAGTTTTCGGACTTTATCAAGGTTATCTAATAGCTAATATCAATTTCATATTTTATGTATAATAACTATTTTATGTCATATAGTGACACTGCGTTGTTTTTGTAGTTCCGAAAATTAATTGGTCAAAAAGTCATAATATTAATTTTATTTCGTATAAGTTGCATATAAGTTTCCACTGATTATTCTAGATAATATGTAGACGAAAATGTGTCAATAATCATGTTTCCAAAAAGTGCCTGTTATTAATTCATATAATTTATAGCATACCAAAAACGGAAACAAAATATAAAATCAAAAGGATACGAACGAGACAAATAAACATAAATACCTATAGGGTACTTATAGATATCGAAGGGGTTTTTGACAATACCCCATTTGAGTCAATAAATCGGGCCCTCCGCAGCAGGGGTCTAAAAGGCACAGTGTGTCAATGTATAGATATCTTAGGAATCGAACTGTGAGAGCCTCGCTCGTTGACTAGACAACACAGTGTAAAGTAAGCCGGGGCTGCCCTCAGGGGGCAGCGCTGTCACCACTCCTCTGAGGCTTAGTGGTGGATGGCGCACTGGATGTTCTTAATAAAGCGGGGTTGTATACACAAGGCACAGCCTTCTCTAGTACTAGCCATGAAATGAAATTGGCAACACAGCTCCACGCCGATGTTCTAGTCCGATTGCCGACCCACAGCCTCTTTAGCAGAGAAGGCTGTGGCCGATCGTATTTGACGTGCATTCCCAATTTTGTTTGTAATAAGCTACTTTTGACATAGTTCTTTAAGAGAACGTTTGCAAATATTGAACAAATTATTCCTAAAATATAATTTACATTATTTCCACAGACACAGGTGTCTAAGACGTCTAAGTAAAAGTTATCCGAAGCTATACTTTCTAAAGTTAAACTTGCAGCAAATCTTTTTGGTTTTCAGTTTTAAGCATGATACAACTACACAGATATGCCAATCCGCATAGTGACGTCAGTTACGAGGAAAAAACAATTGATAAACACGAAAATAATTATATCACTGCCCATAAGAATTTTCGCATCGCATTACCTTTTTTCCCTCACGAATGACGTCATGCGCAAACAAACGAAAGTTATGAGCATATCTGTGTAGTTGTATCATGGTTTTAAGGAAGTCAATTTCTAAAGAGTCGTAAGTAAAAAAGTCTAAAGGTAAAATAAAAAAAGTCTGTAACATATTGTATGTAGTAGGAGACTGAATATAAATCATAAATGCCATTATTATCGTGGAGGCAGAGTATTTCCTTTTTAACTTTGTCATTTGGTTAATTTGATCTACGATAATGTTTAATTGTTTAGAATATAAAAAAGTCTCGTTATCGCAAAAATCTAAAGCTTGTTTTAAATACAGCAACGCCTGTTGCAATGCATTTTGAGTATTGCTTGTTTCTGAGTTACTTGAATAATAGGTATATTTAAATCTATCTAATAAATTTTGAAGTTGAGACCATCTCTTAATTTTCATATCAAAATCTAAAATCCACTTTAAGTCATTAAAATACAGTTCACTGTGATTTACAAATATTTTAACTGTTAGGTCGTTATTTATTGATATCTGATTTTCAATTTTAACTATTTCACCATGGAAATTTATTGTATAAAAAATTATTTTAGATGTCTTTTTTATTCCAACTTTCACCAAGATTAACTTATTCCGAAAAATTATTTATAAAATCATTGTAATTTGCAATAAGATCTGACTTTTCAAAATTTTGTATCAACATTTCATGTTGCTGAACTTGCTGTTGGCGCCTACATTCAGGATCTTTTCGAACAATCGACTTTTCCTTTGAAATATATTTAGGCAAATTTGGGAAAATAGATGGGATAGCATCCGCTTTTAATTTTGCTTTACAAGCAATCATTGTTAATGTACCGTCTGGTAAAAGATGTCTGTCAAGTTTAACGACATCATTAGGATCAAAATGTAACTCACAAACAACGGAATATTTTGTAGGTGATCATTCTTTCCTAGGGATACGTTTGAGCCATTTTTGTTTAAATGTGTCGTCCTTAGGGAATCCAAAAACACTTTTTACCCCTAGAGAAGGCTGTGCACAAGGCTACACGGATGACTTAGTTGTTCTCGTGGTTGAAAAATATAATAACATGGTCTCAGATCTAATGCAAAAAGCACTGAGTGATTGGTAAAGTGGGGAAACATTGTCTGTAAATCACTGTCTGTGAAACACTAAAAGAAGAAATTTGAACGGATTCGTAGAACCCATCTTAGGTGGGAAGACTATCCAATTTTCAGGGGAGGTAAAGTATCCGAGGGTAATGCTGGATATGAAACTTACTTGGAACCCACTGGAAAAACGATTTACAACGCGAGACGGACATTTTGTGTATGTCTGCGCTTGATAGGGAAAACTTGGGGACTGAAACCGAGGATGCTACATTGGATGTACAGGGTGAGTCAACCATAGAGTAAAGTTCATTATCTCATTTGTTTAGAGAATTACGAAAAAACGTTAAATACAAAAGTTTTATAGAATATTAAGGTGCACAGTTTAAAATTATTTTTGAGTATACAGGGTGATTCAAAAAAGCGTGGCGAATATAACATAAGTTTTTTTAAATGGAACACCCTATTTTTTAATTTAGTTTTAGATTTTACATGAAATTCTATAACTTGTTTGTTAATAATGTCATATACGTAAACCCAGTAGTTTTTCTAATATTTAAATTTTTTTAGAAAAGTATTAGTTTTTACTCTTATAAGAAACTGACAGTACCGCCATTGTTTCTAAAGGTGGAATACTCAAATTTGGTACAAACGTTCTATAAGGATGACAAAAAAGGTATATGTAAATAAATTTTAGTTAAATGCTACAGGGCCTTCAAAATAAATTTACACATTTCGACTATTTTAACTTAAAAAATTTCAGTTTTTTTAAATGGCACACCCTGTATATTATTATTTTTTCTGATAGATTTTACAAAAGCCTTCAACTTTTATTGACTATGTCATATACCTAGTTTTCATAATTTGCGAGTTATTTTGATTTTATTCTTTTTGGTGGTTCAAAAAAGCGCTTTTTTGAACCACCCTGTATACTCAAAAATAATTTTAAACTGTGCACCTTAATATTCTATAAAACTTTTGTATTTAACGTTTTTTCGTAATTCTCGAAACAAATGAGATAATGAACTTTACTCTATGGTTGACTCACCCTGTACAGCTCAATAATGAGAGCCAAAATATTTTATGGTGCTTTGGTACGTTGGCATAGGCCCACTCAAAGCACTGCAAAACAAAAACTAAATAAGATACAGAGGTCTGTATAGGTATAACTGGGGCTATGGCTTCGGTTCAAACAGCTGCGCTAGAAATCCTGCTAAATTTACCACTATTCCATGTGATGTTAGAAAGAGAAGCAAGGATAGCCAATCAGGAATAATAATGATTGGACAGGTGATACCCAAGGAAGGGAATATTCCAAGATAAGATATACATCGATGTCAGAGCCTATCCTAGAGATGATATCTGACAGAATGACTACAAGATTTAACTTCCACAAGCCATTTGAGGTTCAAGTACAGAATCTCAGTGATTGTAGTAAGAGAAGGTAGTAAATTTTCTAAAGGCTTGGTGCCTCGTGTGGTTCACAGATCGCTCCAAAACAGACAGTCGAACAGGAGCTGGAGTATTTGGGCAGAGACCTAGATGGCGTGGAAGCTATAGTTTAGGGATTTATCCCACGGTATTTCAAGCAGAAATTTTCACAATAATGATGTGTTTGACGGAGAATCAGAGGACGGGGTACACGCGTAAACTCATATACATATTCTCCGATAGTCAAGCCACTACAAAGTCTTGGAAATCAAACAAAATTATTTCAAGGCTTGTTTGTGATTCCCTCCAATTGTTAATGGAACTGGCAAACACCAATACAGTGAGACTCTGTTGGGTCCCAGTGCATAAGAACATTGAGGGAAATAAACATGCAGATTGCAGATGAACTTGAAATGGCTTTCATAAGACTGGAGCCAGTCTGTGGAGTCGCTTATAGTGCTGTCAGAACGGATCTGGGAAAATGGGTGGAACGAGAATATAGAAACTCTGCGTCTTAAAACCAGGACAAACTCATCCAAAGCCACTTATGAAAAGTCTTTCGTAGAAAAGAACTATAGAGATGTTGGGCATGGGTAAACCTAAGTTCAGGAGCATGACATGGCTCATAACAAGCCACTGCATCTCAGGAAAGATCTCTGTAATCTAAGATTGGCAGAGAACCCGGTATGCTGGGTCTAGGATGATGCAGACGAGACTGCAGTGCACATACTGGGTGAATGTGACGGCTATGTTCGTATGAGGCTAACGCTCCTGGGTAAAACATTTTTAGAACCTTGTGAATTGAGGGAAATTTCAGCGAGGAGACTTTTGGACTTCATGCAAAGAACAAAGTTGCTCACTGAATAGGAAATCTGTGGAATGCACAATAGGCCTAGCTGTGGCCGCAGTGTTTCGGGAGGGGCTCATAGAAACCGACGCATATGAAGAAGAAGAAAATAAAGAAAAAGAAGAAAATAGGGTACTTACAGTTAGTGAATTCGTAATGTATACTTTAAAATACGAACTTTTGCGAACATGCAAGTTAAAAATTCCAAACTGTTATCATTTACCGATTATTTTTTAAGTATAGCTCGATATTTTCTAAGCGCCTCGAATAGCTTTTAATATTCAAGAAATTTTATAATCAAAATAAATTACATTTTTCTTACGTTTTAATGTTTTCTTGCCATCTTGCTAATATTAGATACTAATAAACAGCAACTGTCAAATAAGTACTATTTTTGGTCATTATGTTTATAACTTACTCTAATTATTAAATAGAGTTGATCGCTACAAAATTCATTTTCATAATTGCTGACATCGAAAAACCACGAACTAAATTAGCAGCCGCTGGCTTCCTCACTTTTTAAAGTGCCAGCCACTAGATTATCTTATCCATCTTCATGTTCTTGTGGTTTCAGATTTAACATTTGTCATATTGTAAAAATTTTCGTTTAATATTATTATTTGGTTTCCATTTATTGTATAAGAAATGTAGAAATATTACTGAAACAGTCATTACAGTAAATTTCGATATTTTATAGATATTTGTTTCTATAAATAACTAAAGTAACTAACTTTGCTAATTTGTCTCTAGAAAAAAAAAAAAAGAAATAGTTGATTTGCAAAAAAATGTACATGTGCACGAAAACGGTTTCTACAATTTGTGGAGACATTAGGGAGTTTTTGAACCCCTTTTAAATTTTATCACGTTGTTACCGTTATCGTTATTCTGAGCATGCGTAGTGCCAAAAAGAGTATAATTTTTTGTACTGCCCATGCTCAGTATGACGATTACGATAAAGATAAAGTAAAATTTAAGTGGTTCAAAATCGCACTATTGTAAAGCTACAGTGTAAGCAAATCAAATCGGTTATTGTTTCAGAAAACATTTGAAAATGTACGGAAAGATTAATGACAGACAAAAAACGGAATTAGTGTCGAAATTGCTTCCTACTCCTAAAATGTGTTTCGAAATTATGTCTTAACAATGTTACTTGGGTTGTTTCCAAAATTTCAGATATTTTCAAAAATTTCGACAACAAATAAATGAAATATTGTTTGCTTTCTCCATGAAAAATTATTGGGCACCTGAAGACACAGCTTTGGATTAATTGACCTAATTTCTATCGTTTCCAGTTTCCCAGATAGCCATGCAGATAACGGACACCCTGTGCATATAAACCAGTCAATAATATTAAATAAATCATTCAATAAACTCAATTATTTTACGAAAAATCTCAAACATTAAGAAGACAGTGATTATATTTTTTGTGGAACTAGAATTCTACTGAGATTTGCACCACTTGGACTACCCCAAATAATAAGGTTGTATGATAAGTGCCAGTACATTAGTGCGTGCTGTTGTTTTATTTCAAACAAAAAATTTTAACATAAATGTAATATCCACTGTTACATTTTTTCAAAGCAGACCGAAATCACCTGTTACATATTTTATATAGCGCTAAAACAATATTTTTTAAATAATTAATAATTCATTTACCTATTTATTTTTTCCTATACTATAATTATACCCTCTTAATTGCTCATTATTTATTTTAAGGATGATCTACTTCCAAATTCTTTCAAACTCCTTTGCACCCTTGCTCAAACCTCTCCAGAACAGCAGACATTCAGTTGCACTAACAAAACATACTCCAAAGCCTACTTGACCGTCAACAATACAGAGAACAATAAGAAAACGAATTGTGTAATGTACATTCTCGAGAGGATATACAAGAGAGAAATGAAAATTTCAGCCCGTGTTTCACTTCACAAAGCAAGTGTAGTGGGCTGGGAGGAGTGATGAGTATAATTGTGTCCAGAGAGTCTCATTAGCAGGCTCAAATGGGGCTCTAATTGCTGGCACAATCTAATACACACCTCAGTGAGAACACCTAGAGGCCCCTGGGCCTAACTCAATCGTGTGTCAAATTGTAGCTAGCGGACATTGGTGAAGGTAATCCACTCAACTGTTCCGAGTTTCAGAGGGTAAAGTTTGTTGTTTTTAGCTCCTTTGTGCTGGCATTCGCTTATTACTTAATCTCGGCAAATAATGTGTACAGCCAGAAAAAATGTTGAAAGATATCTAACCTATGTGAGTCCCTTATGAAGACGTGGTATATGATTTATCTATACCAATCACTAACACATTGGTATTAATGCTAATAGTTCTGTCTTTAATAGTAAGAGACAGATTTCACAAGAACCTCTGGCATTATAGTGCATTTTAACTTTTTTATTTTAGAGGAAAACTTTTATTAACAGATTTTTTATGCAGGATCTTTTCTGCATTACATACAAATATTCCTGGTTACATACATAAAAATTTGTCTAGTGTAGAGTATACAGAGTAGTATGATAATTCTGTGCAATGCTTGTTTATTTTATAGGTTATTTTATTTATTTATAAGTTCAATTTATTAAAGATTTTGTACTTAAATTTACTCAATGAAATAGTTTAATTGATATAGAGCGATTAAACTTTTAATTTACTGAATTAAGTACTTTACTGTGAAACCTTGTAATTTCAATAATATTTGTTTACTGGAAACGTAACATCTATACAGGAGAAATGAATTGAAATGAAATAATAAAATTAGAGACAGAAAGCTAAAATTTTGTATCTGGAATGATGATGTAAACTAAACGATATTTTTCTTAATAATATTTTGATGAATTGTAAGGATACTCTATTCTTTATGTTAAAATATCATAATTTTTTAAGTGCTGAAAGTAGAATTCATTTTTTAATAAACATTTTTATCAATTTTATCAATGGGGCCTTCCTCTACGGTTCGGAGCCCCGCCCGCCCTTCGAAAAGGTGTAACGGCGGCGTTAAAAAATATATTGCAATTATTGCATAATTGTTGCAGCAAATTAATATTGTAGACACCTATTTACTTATAAGCTAAAATGATGAATTTTACAGACTGCCAAAATTAACAAATTAATTCCAAACTTTACCTGCAGAAATAATAAGACTACCGAAAGTTTATTTCTGAAAAAAACTGTCTATATATTATGGCTGGCCTACATAGTTAATAATCCAAAACATAAACGTATTAAAATGCCATCGAGATGATTCGAGTATTCAAGGACTTTATGCATAGTAGATTACATAAAGGGTTCTTCATTTCACATCGAAGGGCTGGAGCGGACCGAAAGACTATAAAAACCAACACGTGATACCAGTGGCGCGACAGCACACCACTTCATAATTTCGTATTGTTCGTCTAATTGGGACATGCCTTGTTCCCTTTGTTTTATTTTTGAACCTAAATATCACTCCCGAACAGACAAAACAATAAAGCATCGCACAGCTCCTAATTGCATTTTACTTTTTCTTTTGTTCCCTTCTAATCTTGTTTATGTCACTAAAGGTCTGTAAACTCAATCAAGATTTTTAGGTTTGTGTGCGAGGTAATAATGTTATTTATTATTTCCAACATTAAACACATATTTACAGAGAGCGCAATGAGGTGGTTACAACGAAGTTTGCTAAGTATGTCTAAGTATCTGTCTAGTTCCCTGCTGTGTCATCCCAATAAACATTTTTGTTTATATAATAGTTACCGTAAATGCTATATCACCTATCTTAAATAACTTAAATTGATTTAGTTTAGTAACAGAAATGTTTCTGTTACCCTTATAAACACCTTAAAGAGCTTAAATGGGGCGTTTATAAAGGTTACGAATACCTATATTTAGTAACGCTAAATATCTTTGGGTTGTGTAACCGAAAAAAACAGAAACATTTTGATAACCACTATATAACTTTCTATATAACCGCGCCTAGGGACCTTCAGTGATGTAATGTAGTTTTATATGTATTTCGGTTACCGTTATATACATTGCCTATAATGATGTCGGTAATATTTCAGTTACCAAAATTCTGTTACTATTTTGGTATACCTATATTTCTCTCTCTGACACATTTATTTGTAATTATTATGTTCTTTTTCTTATACCGAGCTTACAAGTTTATATACTTATATAAATAAAATGAAAATTAACAGCATCAGAGGCTGTAGTAGGTATATAGATTTCTGACAGTAGACAAAATATTAGTACCTATTTTATTGGCGATTTATACGCACTTGTATGAGTGAAAACTTAATGCGAAAGATTTTTTATTGCAAATTTTTACAATGTACTTCGAAAAAACGCAGGGGCTTTTAATATACTCAGTAATAATGAATTTAAAATTAGGTTGTAAAAATTACATATATTTTTTTTACATACCACGAGTATTATGTACCAAAGTTGTTCGCCTTGTGACCATTTAACAAGGTAGTATTCATTTTGACTTAAATTTTGAAAAAATAAGTTATATTTGGCTCTAAATGTAAGATAAGTATAAAGCGTCCCTGCTTTCATTTGGACAAACAACATGGCCGAATTGGTGAAGTCTATTAGTGGCTTTATAAACACTAAAGTGATCTGTACCGTCCAATGTCACTACTAGTGTTGAAAAACATCTTGAATGCCTTCAAAATGCTCTTAGGTATATAAATTATAGTAACGTAAACGTACGTTATAAGCCTTCTTATTTGGACATCAATTTTCGGATCCAAACGCATTATGATCCGAAAATCGATCAATAGGAAGTTAAGTAACTATAAAATGCTCTATTACTAATTGACACAGAGTCTATTGCATGGTAATTTCTTACAAATATGTTCTGCTGATTTCTCATGGCGAAAGAAAGCTGATATTCTTTGATAATATGAAATCGGATCAAGATGAGAAAAGAGCCAATAGGAATTAAGTATTTTTAAATTACTTAATACCTATTGGTTGTTTCCAGAACATAATGCGATTTGAGATTCAATTCCGTGATCAGTGACCGGGATGCACGGTCTTTAAAATAATACGGTTGTCTGGTAACTTTTAGCCAATCACAGCTCAGCCGGCAAAACGTCACAGGTATGCTGCATCCACGCGTATTGGCATCTCAGTACATCGAACAAAGGCATAGAGATGGAAAATAATATAAGGTAGACAGAGCGCGATATATAATATTTCAAAAATCACATGTTTATATTAAATAAAATTAAAATTATTTAAACCTATTATGGGTAGACTATTAAATAAATAAATATTGGTAACATAGAAATTAATATATAAAATTTGTTTCAGTACCTACCTGAATCCAGTTTTAGTTTAGCTAGCTATAATGTATAGGGGTACTTAAGGGGGTATTGTAGTTACAGTTACTAGGTAGGCATTGAGGTTTTTGTTTATCCTGTGATTATGGTAATTAATTGACTATATTTTCCTGATGTTATAGGTACCTACAACACTAATTAACTTGTCTTTTAGGGTAAATTTACTCGATGTAGTTTATTAACATAAAATTGCAAAAATTAATTGAAAATAAGAAAAAACCAAATACCTACCTAGTTAGTAAAATAATAGTCAGTACTATAAGTCATTATTTATTTCCAAAATTAAAAAATAAGTTCGTACATACCCTTTAAAAATGTTTTAACATAAAGCACGTAGGCAGATAGGAGAAAATGAGATGTTTTTTGTGTACCTAAAGGTGTATATTAATATGATTATACAAAATATTGTGCATCCTCTGCTTGCACGGTCTGTTTACATATCAAACTACGTAAGTGTACCTCTGTCACTCCTATAATGACCTTAAAAAACCTTGGATCTTGGAAAAGTAAAAAATCTAATCACTTCTCCCTTTTTTTTGCCTTTTCACTATTACCTTTGCAAGTCGCTACACTGCAAATAGTTCCGGTCGTATTGCTAAAAAGTAGTAAATATTTTGTTATTGAGCACAGTAAAACATTTGTCTGTTCACCTTTTATTTGAAGCTAATTACACCGAAAATAAAATGATGGAAACACTTAACGATAGTTCAATAAAAATCCGAAATACTTATAAATTGTTGAAAGCACGAAATACACACTATAGCCGAAAATTAGCACTAATTAACAAATATAGAACCGTTAACCGTATAAGAATACAATGGAAATGGCATACCACATAAAACTTGCAGCCGTCTTGTGACGTCACTGTGACGTAGAGGTCGCCATATTGCATAGCTTACCAGACAACCGTATTAGTTTAAAGACCGTGACCGGGATGAACATAACGTCTCTGACATAACCTTACTTCAAGATTTCAGTGTGTGTCGGTTTTATAAATATATGGTGTCATGCTCATTGGAGTTTATGTACAAGGTTTATATACCTATCTGTCACATAAGGGGCCGTTGCATTACTACTGTTACTATCATTATTATGCCCAGTAATTTCTATGTGGATCCCGTGTTCTGTATTTCTGTCTGGTTCTAGTAGTAATTCATGGATATTGGATGGAGATACATATTCTGCTTGAGTAGTATTGATATGATTCTTTAATGCACTAGGTATTTCTTTTACTACCTGACGATGCAAGGAATTGACACTTTTTAGGTTAACAACAGCATCTGAACTGAATGCTGATCCTGCTGGTACGGTATTTAAGATTTTGGTAAAGTTTTTTGTAACTTTGCGACGAAAAGAACTGCTGCACTTAATTTTTTTCCAGTTTCTCAACATTCTGATTTTTATCTGCTAGCTGCACTATAAGCTGAATGACAATAAATAAAACGTTCAATATAAATTAGGTATCAATATAAGTTTTATAAGGGGTAATTTTTTTTACTACGGGTAACGGAGTTTTATAAAAAAAAACAGTAGTTATACAAGATCACCAGAAGTTTTAAACGTACCTAATTAGTAAGTACTTACCCACAGTTTTTATAAAGGTGATTAACAATACTACTATATAACTCAAGATACATTAATTATATAAAAGAAGTAATGACAAACCTTATATAATTTTCTTATAAATATATTGGTAATGATTACTATAAGTTTTATAAAATGGGTGATGGAAATATTTATATTACTTCATTATATACCAAGAGACTGCAGTAATTTTATAAAACCCTAATAAGACTTGGTTACTAAAAGGCAAACTTATAAAACTCCACAACCTTCTTATATACTTTCATTACCTTTATATAGTCTTTATATAACTGACCGTTACTATATGTTACGAAAAATGTTTATTGCGATTGGTATATCCTAATGGCGTGCAGAAAATCTAGGAGTTTATTATTCTATGACTAAAATTAAGGTAATTTGTTAAATAAACCTAGGCCTAAGCCCGCCGTTTTGAAGTTGCAGGGTTTTCAA
The DNA here is from genome assembly GCA_963924545.1 of Pogonocherus hispidulus. Taxonomy (NCBI): domain Eukaryota; kingdom Metazoa; phylum Arthropoda; class Insecta; order Coleoptera; family Cerambycidae; genus Pogonocherus; species Pogonocherus hispidulus. Next base: position 33,091,023 of record OZ004698.1, read on the forward strand.
AACAAAAAGAACCTCAATTTAAAATTTTTAATTTCTAAACTACGTTAGATGTTTTTAATAAATTTGGAATCAACTCATTATTCATAGCATACTAAGATAATATTATTACATGTATACAGTAATTACAGTTGTTTTGAAAATCAGTTTTGTTGCTAAACGGAGAAGAATGCGAAAAATTTAGATTAGGAATAATAAAATTATGGGGCAGATCGTTCCCAAGGAAGGTGACATTCCAAGATAAGATGAGCCTATCCTAGAGAGGATATCTGACAGAATTAATGCAAAATTTAACTTTTGCAAGCCATTTGAGGTTCAAATACAGAATCTCAGTGATTGGGAAAAGAAGATAAATTAATTCTTTGGAGGTTTGGAGCCTCGTGTGGTTTACAGATGGCTCCCAAATAGAAAGTGGAATAGAAGCTGGAGTATTTGGACTGAGACCTAGATGGCGTGGAGGCTATAGTCTAGGGGCTTATCCCACGGTATTGTAAGCTGAAATTTTCGCAATAATAGGTTTGTTCTAGCAGCAATCTCAAACGGTTCCCAATCGTACGGAGTTTGCGCATAGTAATCCACGCGTTCTAGCAAACAAATCTCGGATTTTCGACTATTAGTCAGATGTTCTAGCGACAGCAAAACCCCGTTTACAAACCAGTCGAAAACCGTCAAAGTAGTCCACAGAAATTCCTTTGGATTTTCAGTTTGTGACATGCGCAGAAGTTCGGGATATCTGCCGCAACGTGACGATAAATTTATGTTATTCAGTTAACCTATATTTTTAATTTTTTTGTTCTCTTGTTAATTTCTGGATTGCAGCAAACTCGGGGGCAGTGGACTAGATTCACCCGTAATATTTAAAAAAACGAACAATACATTTATATCGAACATCAAAAATTATAACCTATACATTTATACCGATATTTGATATTTGACGCATTTAAGTTGACCGGTTCACCACAGAACATCGCAAGAGTCACGGAATTAGCTTCAAGGCGTTCTAGCAAATTAGAAATCCCAAACCTTTTGTAACCAAGTTTTAGGACGAACATGCGCAGTTGGTCAATCCAATAACTGGTTTCAAACCATCCGAAATTTCGTGCTAGAACAAACCTAATGATGCATTTGGCGGATAATCTGATGAGAGGGTACACACGTAAAGTCATCTACATATTCACCGATAGTTAAGATGTTATAAACGCTTTAAACTCAACCTAAATTAGTTCAAGGATTGTTTGGGATGGCCTCCAATTACGAATGGAACTGGCAAACATCAATACACTTTATTGAGTGCCAAGGCATAAAAGCATTTATAGAAGTGAGTTGCTTATAGTGCTGTCAGAATGGCTCTGGGAAATGGGTGAACTATAACAGAAATTACTGGGTCTTAAAACCAAGACAAAGCCATGCAAAGGCACCTATGGAAGGTCCTTCGCAGAAAAGAAGTGTAGGGATGCTGAGCCACAGCCTGCTGTACTAAAGCAGGCTGTGGCTGAGCATTAGTAAATCTAAGCTCAGGGGCAAGAGAGGGCTCATAACAGGCCACTGCCATCTCAGGAAACATCTATATAATCTAAGATTGGCAGAGAACTCGGTATGCCGGGCCTGTATGTCATGTAGACGAGACTGCACTGCACATTATGGGTGAATGTGAGGACTATGCTCGTATGAGGCTAACGCTCCTGGGTAAACTATTTTTGGAACCTTGTGAGCTGAGGGAAATTTCAGCTAGTAGACTTTTGGACTTCATTCAAAAAACAAAGGTGCTCACTGAATAGGAAATCTGTTGGATACACAATAGGCCTAATTGTGGTTGCACGCAGTGTTTTGGGACTCGCCCAGAGAAACCAACCCACATGAAAAGAAGCAGAAGAAGCTAAGAAAATTGCGCATTTATTGATTGCAATGTTTTGACCAAAAATTCGTTTTTGTGTTCAAGGGGATCAGTAAATGGATTGTTTATAAAGACTCTGTGATTCAAATAGTGAAAGTGATGTGGAAGAATTTGGAACTAAGAGATCTACCAAGAAACTACCAAGTTTCCTATTTTGTTTTATTTCTATATTAGCAAAATGTAGATCTTAGGTTTTATGAACAAAAGTTAAAAACTCACAAAAACACACTTCAAATGAAAAATAGGTATTGTTATTATGTTATATGGAAGTCAATGTTTTTGCTTTTATTGGACCTATTCTTTTTATGTATATTCATCTGTATTTTGTAGATATTATATATGTAGGTATGTGCAAATTTTTTCCAGTGGAATAGTAGTTTATAATTTGGCATTTCATGTTATATATTTTATATTTAATTTAATAAAAAAGCAGGAAAATAATCTTTTTTTATTTATTTCTTGCCCTCTCTCAATAATGGCCAGTTCCATATAACGGTATTTTTTACAATACATTCATGTGAAGCTAACCAATATTATGAAAATTATGAATTATCCTGAATTTATTTTTCAAGTTCGAAAATTAAATAATATATAGGTACCCTATTTTTTCATTTAATTTATAATTTCTTTTAGTATTTGCAGTAGGTCAAGAAAATAAAATTTCGTTTCCTAAAAATTCTAGGACTTACCTAACCAGTTTTTTATATCGTACAAATTTATCTTTTCCATACGTGACAGCCGTAAGCTGTGTCGGTAATAAATACATCCAGAAAATGGGGAGTGACACGACAACATCACGTAAGCCGAATAAGTGTTTATAATACACGGCAAAGCCTGAAATATTGGCGGAGGAGCTCGGATGACAGCACTAACATAAATATACGCCTGTTCCAGTAAGTGTATCCTCTCATTTGATTTCATTTATTTCTTACATTTTATGTTATATGGCAATGTTAGATACAATTCATATGCTGTTTTAACATTTTCGCGCTAGCTACACTGACATGTACTAATTTTTTACAATTATTAATTTATAGACAAATATTTGTAGATATCCATATAAACTGTATTTCATATTATGATATAAAATAAAATTATAAATTTCATACTATAAAAGTTTATTTATATTCTATTCTTACTCGAATGTCTCTGAATTATGTCTCAGAATGATCTAATTATCTACCCAAAAAGATATTAAAAATATTGGAAAATAAATTCCAATATTCCTATTCCAATAGCCCAATTTCCTGGGCTAAAAAAATCACTGACGTTTTTGAAATTATCTGTTTGCTTTATCAATATACTGCACTTGTAAACGAATAATACTTTGCGAAAGTATAACTTCAATAGAAACCTCATTTCATAGCAAACAAATTTTAAAATCTTCTTTACAGTATCTACGAGTATTGTGAAGTTGTATTTTATTGATAAAACTCCAAATACGTTTTATATAAAATCAGTATTCAAGAATAGATTTTGTATATCAAAAAGCAATTAAAAAAACTGCCATAGAATACAATGTGATTCGTTTAAAATATAGAAAAGGAAATAAAAATAAAACAATTGGGTGTATAATTTTGTTAAATGCAGAAATGCAAATATTCATTTTATTTTAACTATTATTATTTGTTTTAGCAGATTTATTTGTATTTACATTATATTGATGTGAACCAGTTTTAATAAAAAGTTATGTTTTTATTATGAAAATACTGAATGGTTTTTGAGAGCCAGAATTTTATTATTGGTTGGGGAAAACTAATATATAGGTACTTTTGAGGCAGGGGTATTTCTCTAATAAAAAATTTTCAGAAAATTGGAAAAATACTCAATAAAAGAAAAATATGTATAGATGTTACAAGTAAATATTTATAGATAAATATATTAGAAGACTTACTTACATTGGCAAATAATAAACAGGTCGAAATGTGTTCGTTTCGTTCATGTCGGCATGCATAAATTCGTTTCAGACATGGGTCAAATAGGTATATCATTACTCGAAACTTGAAATAAATATGAGGTATCTACCTACTTATAAAGGTCGTATGAATCGAGCGTATATATAGGTATATATTTAAAATTTTTTCAGTTTACAAAAGAGATAACAATGCATACATATTCATTTTCTGATAATATTGTTACTAAGTGCCTACTTATATTTTCAGTTTTTTCTACTAATAAATCATTTAAGTAAGTTGATCTATTAATCAATTAACTCTACAATATTTTACTTTGATGCAAAATTACTAGAACCAATTAAATATTACACTTTATATAAACTCTACAACAATCATTTACGTACATAAAATAGCCCCTGCATTATTTAAATAAAATGCATGATTTCTGAGTAAATCTACATTCTTCCAAATCATATTAGGTATGCTCTCTCATAAATACAAAATATTAGGTTTCCAAAAAATCGTGGACTATACTAATGAGGTTCTGCAGGTTTCCCTTATTCTTACACTAAATGATGTTTAGATTTACCAAATTACTGAATAATAATATTCTTCTCCTCTCCCACATAACTTTTGGATTTTTGGAATCTTTAGATCCCAAAGATCCCTTGGGATTAGAATTAGGGGCAAAAATAAAAAATGTTATTATAAGAGATCCATGAAGACCTGTGAAGTTGCCACCACAGCCATTGGTGATATTTTCAAAACCTATACTACGATATACCACCTTTCGAAAAGTAAAAAAAAACGAAGTGCTAATTGTTCCGACAAAGTTATTAAGAATTTTAAAATTTTGGTGCCAACTTCACACCAAAAATACAAACATGGATGCTAATTGTAAGACCTATCCTACGATTTAGCACCCATTTAGCTTTATCAAAATATGTAAAAACAGAAGTGCTAATTTTTTTGTGATAAAATTATTAATATTTTTGGTGCCAACTTCACACCTATTCAGGCTTTAAACATTGGCGCTAATTTAGAAACATATTATTTGGCACCCATTTAGATCCCTTATAAAAAAAACTCGTTTCCAAAGATAATTTTAAATCCATATTGTGTAAATTTTCGTCTAATAACTACTGATATTTTTATGTATTTTGTATAATAAACCAGAAAGTAAATATTACTAATGTCCAATGTACCGGAAGGTGGAAAATAATAAATGATTCACAATTGTTCACATTTTGTAAATTTATGGCCTCCAAGATCGCCTGATCTTAACCCAGCGGATTACTGGCTTGGGGTTATTTAAAAAATTTGGTCTTTAGAACACGACCAAGAACGCTGGAAGAATTAGAAGACTATTAGGGAGCAAATTGCTCCAATTCAACCAGCTCCAGAAATGCTGAATAATGCTGTGTACAATTTGGAGGAAGGGTTGGTAATTGTACAGCAGCAAAATGGACGCCATATCGAATATTTGCGTTAACCACTGTTGGACATAAGAAATCCCATTGTTTAAGCAATAAAATTTCTTTCATGTCCTTTATTAACTTAATTTATTAAAAATACATAATAAGCTGAAATGCATCCCTTACTTTATGATAACCTTGTATTTAAAAAATATATTACCTCGGAATTAAAGTCCCTCTAAAAACATTTAATGAGCCTATATGAATTAATTTAAACACAATCTGAGCGATACCACGAACTACGGTCGTACGTCCCCTTTCCTATATGAAAAGACTAGGCGGTGTCAGGTTACCGCCCTATACGGTCACAAGCAATCATAATACCCAGACACCCCTCGAACCGCCCTAGGAGGCCAAGAGTGCCCTTATGTCAGTTCGAATAATGCGATACTTCCGAAAAATGTGTACGTACTACAAGATATTATGTAATAATACAAGGTCGTACGCAGGGGGTATTTTTGGTGATTAAACACACCGAAATTATTTACAATTAATATTTTAGGAATTTTCATATTTATAGTTACTAGAAATGGAAGAAAATCGCGATTCTAGCCCTAGCGGAGGTCCAGTTCACCCAGATTTTTCTGAATAATATTTTGATGAATTGTAAGGGTACTCTATTCTTGATGGTAAAACAACATCATTTTTTAAGTGCTGACAGTAGAATTCATTTTTTAGTAAACATTTTTATCAATTTTATCAATGGGGCCCTCCGCTACGGTTCGGAGCCCCGCCCGCCCTTCGAAAAGGTATAACGACGGCGTTAAAAAATATATGCTGTCATAATTGTTGCAGCAAATTAATATTGTAGATATTGACTTTTGTAAGCTAAAATGATTTAACTGCAGAAAGAATAAAAACTACGGACAATGAAACAGAATAACTAAGCACTAATACTAATAAATAATTGGAATTAAAAAGTAAAATAAAAAAAAGTTGCATCCAGCGGGATCCGAACTTGTGAAATTCTGGACTTCAATGTTTGAAATCCTGCGACTTATTGTTTGACGCTAAGACAACTAGGTATGTAAATTGTACGTGTTAATTAACCTAAAATTAATTTTTACCAATATTGTAATTGGAAAAGCATTTCGCTTCAGTCTTTTGGTAATCAGAAGTATTTGGCAGTCAGGCACTATCGATTCCATTAGCAATATTTCTCATACGAAAATAATAACCTCTCTGAAATTTAATTAATTTGACAGTTTTCGTAGGAGGTGCTTGTAGTTATTGCAATCTAACATCGGCAGATAAAATTAGAAAGAAGTTGAGGTGGACGTGACTCGAAATTGAAGATCGAAGATGAAATATACGTAGAATCAGTGATCGTACGGTCCAGAAAAAAAAATCTCAAAGGATTCTAATGCTTTGAGATTAGACGTTCCGTCCTTTTAGAAAAGACGGAACTTTCGTATGAAGTGGTTCTCGAAGCCGTAGTAAAAATTAGAAAAAGGGACGAGGGGGGTCCCGCGAAAAGTCGGGATTTTGGCAGGCGTAACGGGGCCATTAGGCGCGAGAACAAACGCCGATGCTGGCCGCATCTCTCTCGCCGAAAATGTTGCAGAAGTTTTTTAAAAAGGCGTTTAAATTGGGAAAACGCGTAGGAAACGGTACGAAAATGAGCCTAATCATAGGAAAAAAACTTGGACCGACCTTCGTTCGCCCGCGGGGATCGCCTCGCTATCCTCGCTCGGAGGAGATAGCTTGGAAACTTTGTCGATTTGGTGACAGAATTTAGAGCGAAACAGGATCGACGCGTTTTAATATAAATGGATTATTCTTATACAGTGTGACACGGATTCATGATATAACCTATTTTCCCTCTTTATCTTTTTAGACACATTTTTAGATACAATTTGGAGATAAATACGTCTTAAAGGGCACTTTTTGGCGCTGATGGTGAAACCGGAAGCGACAAAAAGTATTCCGGGTAGCACGAATACCAGTTTTTTTATGAAACATTATAGTATATTATTATATTTTTTTGAATCTATATCATTTTTGTAATCCAACGATATGACATAAGTTATATAATTACTTTTGGACTCTATCTTATCTTTGAATTTAGAGTGAGTTTATAACTATAAAAAAAAAATTGAGATGACGTCAAAATATTTAATTTCTCTACTTACAGGGCGTTAACATTCTTCAAAGTGGTTTGTTTTGGTTACAAAGATGTGCGTTATGTTATTACATCATTCATATATATTTATTTCTTAAGAAACTGGCATTTTGATGGAAAATGTCCAAAAATATATTTTTTCATACAAATGAAAAATACTTTTCATTTGTAAATATCTATAGACTTTTTGTCAACTAGCATAATTTTTTCATATACGCACATTATTTTGGGCAATTTTCTTGTTTTATTAGAGGTAGACTCGTCGGCCTTTATCTACATTAGTATACTTCGATTATGTGAAACGATTTATAGAAAGCGTTACCTAGTTTTAGAAATAACTTATAATTTTTTTCCATTTTGAAAATATAACCGAAAGTGATATAAGGTACAAAAATTGTAAGTGTACCTATATTTTTTTCAGGCGCCAATCTCTTTTACTAATTCCGAAGTAGGGATAACTTTTGGTAGAGTAGATTTTTATTGTAATATATTTTATATGTTCTATATATATGTTTTATATCTTCCAAACATATATAACCTTTTTATTACCTTTATATCAACCAATTATCTTGTAAATTTTAAGAAAAATAAAAATTTTTTTTTACTTTAGGGAAATATACATACGTATATTTCATAGACCCAAATACTAAATAAAATAGGTTCATTTTTATAAATACATTTAAAATAGGTATTATATAATTTACATCATCGATGTTCTCATTTGCCGACTAATATTAGTTCATATTGATCCTGTTATAAATTTAATGACTGTTTTGAAACCACAATTGAAATTTAGTTTGGTTCGTTCGTATTGTACTGCATTTTATTTGAAATAAATTGATACTGCGGGCTTTTCATTCAGTTTTACATACCACTTATAAAATTATACCAGAAGTACTTGCTTTACCTACCATATTTCATTGGTTAGTCTAATTCTCCTTCATTTAAGGAGATATCCAAAACGTAATTGGATAATTATCGTAAAATATGTACTTTATAGTATTTTCTGTCCCTTTAAATATCTCACAAGCGACTAGTGCTGCGTTTGCATAATTTAAAAGAGAATTTAATGAGTAATAAACAGAATTATACAATGTACATAAAACGGTCTTAAAGGTAAAATGTTCTTATACAGAGCAAGGGTTTAACGAAATTAAATAATAAAACGTTCGCTAATCTGACCAGTTAACTTTTAAAGTACCGTAGTCTAAAGGTAGGTAATATACTTTTAACATAAATTTACTTTAGGGGGCTTTTCCACGAGATCAAATTCGTTTTAATCACACATTTTCCTAAGTGATTTCATAAAACAGGCAAAGTGCTGCCTCTTACGACGTAAAATCGTATTAAAATAAATAATCCCCTCATTTGACGTCAGCTTTTAGCTAGTAATGTGTCTTTTGAACGTTCCACGATGTCTAAATCTACTTGTTGTTGCTTGTAATGCATTTTTAAATTTAATCTTATTTATGGAAACATACTTTTAGCGAGTAGTTACGCACAAAACAGATATTAATTTATTTTTTCTTAATACCGTTAGTGCCATGGTGTTATTTGTCTTAGGAGCAGGTATATTCATTCACCTTGTGCTTAGTTATTATTTTAACTATAGCCACAGAGTAATGATTACTCTGTGCTATAGTTAGAAGTTAGGATGTGGCTTCCTTAAACCATCCTATTCACATTATAAACTGTCAGTTAGCTAAAAGCAAGTTATCCAGAGGTGGAGGCAGCAGCTCTTAATCAGATAACAAACGAGATTTAAGAAAAACTAGAAATAGGAGAAAATCGCTGATTTATAGCCTTACCGGGGGTCCAGGTCTGCGACCTGGGGTCACCCTTTGGGTGACAAAAGCATCTAGAATAATATTACTTTTAAGAAAACACATATTAAAGACATTTTGTATCTGGAATAATGATGTAATTATAGTAAACGAAGGGTACTCTATACTTGATGGTAAAACATCATAATTTTTTAAGTGCTGAAAGTAGAACTTAGTTTTCAGTATACATTTTTATCAATTTTATCAATGGGACCAAAAATATATTGCTGTCATAATAGTTGCCGCAAATTAATATTGTAGATATTTAATTTTTCTAAGCTAAAATAATAAATTTAACAGACTGCGATGAACGAATTAATTCCAAACTTTACGTGAAGAAAGAATAACTACGGATAATGAAACAGAATAACTAAACACTAATATTAATAAATAATTGGAATTAAAAAGTAAAAAAAAGGTATCTCCAGCGTGACTCGAACTCGCGAAATCAGCATTATCACGTTTTGAATCCTACGACTTTCCCATTGCGTTACCGCGGCTGTTGGCAAAAAGTTTACCGTGGCACATTTAAGTTTGTAAACTTTACGTGTTAACCTGAAAAAATAATATTTACCGATTTTCTAATTGGAAAAGCATTTCGCTTCAATATTTTAGTAATCAGAAGTGTTTGGCAGTCGGTACTATCGATTCCGTTAGCAATATTTCTCGTAGGAAAATAACCTATCTGAAGTTTAATTAATTTGACAGTTTTCGTGGGAGGTGCTTGTCGCGTTAGTGCAATCTCACATCGGCTGATAAAATGAGAAAGAAGTTGAGACGGACGCAACTCGAGATTTTCGAAAACGAACTAGACGTAGGACTCGACGTATGGTCTCGAAAAAAAATCTCAAAGGATTAGAGAAAGGACGGAACTTTCGCGTGAAGCGGTTCTCGAAGCCGTAAAATTAGAAAAAGGGTCTAGGGAGTCCCGCCAATAATTCGGGATTTCGGCAGGCGTGACGGGGCCATTAGGCGCGAGGACAAACGCCGGTGCTAGCCACATCTCTCTCGCCGAACGGCGAACCACGAAAATTTTGCAGAGGTTTTTTGAAAAGGGGTTTAAATTGGGAAAACGCGTATGAAACGGGGCGAAAATACCCCTACGCATTGAAGAAAGGCCGGGGGCGATCTCCGGTCCCCCGCGGGGATCGCTCCGCAATCCCCCCTCGGAAAAGATAGCTTTGAAACTTTTTGGATTCGGCGACTGAATTTAGAGCGAGACAGAATCGACGCGTTTTAATATCTATGGATATTAAACTTATGTGGGTGGCTAACCGTGATGCCACATTTTAAAATAATGATTTAAATGTGTTTATTAAAAAATAACTATGACTTTTCTACAAGAAACGCAAAAAAACTGTCTCTCAATTTTCGATAAATAAAAATTTTTAAGTAATCTATTTAAAAAGCCTCAGCAAATTGGTAGAGTATTTATAGATAAAAGAAAGAATTCATTTATTGACTACGTTAATAGGTAGGTGACATGTACAATATTATGGCAGCAAGTCATGGAAGCTAAAAAAAATAAAATACAGGACCAATATACAAACACATACATACAACATATCAAAAATAAAAACATAATATATATTTACTATACATTTAGTACAAAAATTTATTTTTTCAATGTTTGCTTCCACGCATCCAAAATTTCAATAATTTGTTTCACTGTATTTGGCGATACTGAGTGTTCTATTTGAGTTTAAAAAGTTATTATGGCTGTTTGAAATTTCCAAAATATAAAAGCGAGAATGAACACTTGGTATAATATATTTGAACATATGTAACTCCATAATTTAGCGTCGCTTAAGTTCTCTAAGAATACAAAAAATCAACTTAATATCACTTTCCCGGAAAAAGTTGCGGACTCTCTTGCGCACCATAACATACGTCAATTGTTATCTTTAAATATTAATAGTTCAAATTGCGTAACTCCTTGGCTATGGGGTATGTCACATAAATTCATCCCAAAATGTTCGGTAGATTCCAAAAAAGGCAATAATATACAGGGTGTCCCCTTTTTAAAGTTCATGTCCACTTCCGTTATAACCGGAAGTGCTAGAGAGTTGTACATATTTTAGTTGCGTTCGCCCTAGAGATTTTAACGTGTTGACAAATTTTCAAATATTTCGGATTAGTACTTTTCCAGATATCAATCCACGCAGTTCCTAGTGAGATCCCTATAAACATTTATTTCATATTTTCCAATAAATCTATTTACCAGGCACTGATTTGCGATCGGTAAATGGAACATTACAGTACTTGATGCTGTAATGTTATTGCCTATAACAACCCTTGACCGGACTGTTATTAGGGAGCTATGTTTTTTAGCTTAAAATCAATCATTGACCTCCTTCTACTCAGATCAGCTTTAATTTAGTGAAACTAAAAGTCAGGCAAATATAAATAATGCTTTTCTTTTCCTCTGAGTAATCCATTATTATACAACCAAAGAAAATTATGACTCGGCTCCTAACGTCGCCTCATCCGTAAAAAAAACTCGTACTGTAATACTCCACCTACCGGACTTACATAACGTAAGATTATTCGCGTTATTATTCACTTCAAATACAGAGTCATATCATTCGCTGCAAATAACTAAAATAATTATTCATTTGTGTGTGATTCTACTACCTAAGAGCAATATATAGGATTTCTTATTGCTATATCAAAATTGGATAAACTCCCTTATCCCACACAATATATTGACGGGTGTTACTTCTCGTTACCCGCTTGTTAGAGACAAATAAACCCACACAATCGTACACTCCACGCACACACTTTCAATTGTCATTTATAGAATTTACACGGTCGGGGTGCTGCCTAATTACCCCATTATTTATAGAGGGCCTGGCATTATTGAAATGCAATTGGTTTTTCTGAATGATTGGTCGGATTTTGTGTTTGGTCATGAGGTGGAGATATTGTTTGCTTGGAGGATTTGTGATTGACTGCGTATAAGTGGGATTCAATGGATAAAATTTGTATTAGTATTAGAGGCTTAAAAATATTATCCGATTTTACTGCTTTACTAATTACAATAACTTTAATGTTAATGTTGCTGTTTATTTGAAACGATTAGTTGATACAATGGGTCTCATGAATAAAAATAGAGCATTTGCTCGAAGTACAAAGTAAAAGCAAAAGCGAATCCTTTGAAGCAAAAGGTAGAAGAAAAAGCATTTGCTTCATTTCTAATGAACAATGGTTTGCTTTTGCTTCGTAGTAAATGCTTCATTATTTAGACCGCTTGCTACATTTTTTAACCAGTCTAGACAGGAATATTTTGTTATGATGTCTGGTTGAATATAAAAGGCATACTTTGTAGTAGTTATAAAGCGAGTGCGGAAGAAGAAGCAACGCTATGAGCTCCGAGAAAGAAAGCACGACTTGTGAACAGAAAGATCAGTTGAAATTTGTAGAGTTACTGCAAAATTATAAAGTGGTACTAAAAAAATCGCAAGTACCCACTACAAAAAAAAGCTAAAGAGAATGCGTTAATGAAGTTACAAGCGGAATGGCAGACGTTGAGCGGAAAAGCGATAGGTGTAAAGCAATTATCTAAAAAAATCAATAACATGAAAATAAAAATCAAGCAGAAAGCAGACATAAATAAAACCGGCAACAAGCAAATAAAGTTGAAAAGTCATGGGAACAGGCATTTTGGAAGTTAATGGATGGTGACAGAAACCCGATCTTGCGCAAAATAGCAAGTAAGGATATAATATTTATTATAGATATACAACAAAAACACTTTCATTTTCTGGAACGGTGATAATGCACCACCTCGTCTCTCATTTTCCTCACCAAAGAAATGGTTGGCTAACCAGTGCACGTTTGCTTCATTGAAACAAAAAAGGTGTCTAAAATCATTCGCTGATGTTTCTACGCGCCTTTTGTAACGTTTTACGGCTCTTAGATTATTAAGGAACGCCATAATTATTGCTCACGTGTCGCTTCCTCGGACGCGAAGTCTGCACTGGAGGTACCTTCAGAAAAATGAAGCTTTTGCTATAAGTCCCTAGCAAAAGCATGACTTTATTCATATAATCTGAAGTATTTGCTTATGGTGCAGCAAATGCTTTTCCTTCGGTTGTAAAGCAAGTGCTCCAAACTTTTTTATCATATACTTCGAAGGTTTTGCTTTAAGAATTTGAAGTAAAAGCATTTACTACGTTTTATTCATGAGACCTAATATTTGGTTGGGAGAAATTTTTTTCAAGATATAAAAATGTTCAAATGAAATGATTGAAGGATTAAAAAGAGGACATCTGGTATCAACTACTATAATTTCTTACATTTTGTGAATATCAGAATGACTTAGTAAACATTTAAAAACATTTAAAACTAAAACCAAACAAAACCGATTAATAGTGGCCCATACTTAAACAATTGCATTTATCAATATCGCTGCGAATTCTATTGTAATGAAGTAATTATCCAGAATCGAGTGAAATGGAATATTATAGGCATACTTTATTTAAAAAGAAGAGAAACGCAGTAAAGTTAAATCAGATAAAATTACAATAAAGTGCATGTATTCATCTTAACAGTAATAACTTGCCGGAAACAATAGCCGTTTTCTTTTGCACCTGATTTCTCAATCATGATTACAATATCTGCAATGCAATTCGTGGATTTAAAAAATAAAGGAGCGCGATTGGCTAATATCAAATCATGATCTCGAAATCAGGTGCAAAAGAAAACGGCTAATATCGTTAGATAACTGTGGCTTCCTCTTCTTCACGGAGAAGTTAAGTTGGGTCTGATTTTCATATCGTTCTTGTAAAATTTTCTTTCTTTGCAGTTTTACTTATTTTTGCTTTAATTTTATTTGTGTCAATCAAATAGAATCATTTAGATCATAAAACCGAAAACTAAAAATTATCATTCAAATCAAATGGAGCCCAATATATTGTTGGTATTAATATATTATGACATTGACTAAGAATGTGTTTAAGATCCTTAATTCTAATGAGCGTAAACAATTGTAGATAAGTAAAAGGATTAGCACTGAGCTGAAAGGACCTACAGATACCTATTGAAGAAAACTCAAAAACATTTGTAATAGGTAAATCATTTATTTTATTAGTACTTTTAATTTGATTTTACTGTTAAACTAGAAGCTTAAGCTAATCAAGAACGTTACAAATAAATATCATCAACCAGTGCTGAAGAATTTATGAATATTATGGGAATTATTAGAAAGACCAGTGTGGTGATAAAGTAACGCATAAAATTCATAACTTTTATACAGAGTGATTTTTCAAAAAACGCCGAGGCAGATCGATTTTGTTTTATAAAAATCCACGTGGTGACATGAAAAATTTTGTTTTATCTACTTTTGTTGCGACGTCATCATACGTTTTTTAAATTGCAACGCTCTGTATTTTAAACAGAAATGGAATCCCCACTTTTTTCCCAGTACAATATTACTCCATATTAGAGGTTTGCTACTTACTGTTTAAAAGATACAGGGTGTTTTTTGAGAAGAATACACGTTAAGCATTACACATTTTGTTTTTATTTAAAATAATCTCAAAATTGAAAAGTTAAACAAATTCGAATATTGGAATTTACGCGCCATTTCTTATTGAACAAATTAGTCAGTACTGTAATGTTATAAAGTCTTAAATATCTAGACACGTCTTAATATAATTTAAAACACTAACAAATAATCTATAATGAACTGGTGGTATCTTACTTTAATTAGCTTTAATATTTATCTCTTTAGTACCTGGACGTTACTACTTTATTTATTTTCATATTTGTATATCCCCACGTTGTGTTTTACTATCTGGCTTGTAGTTTTTATTAATTTTATTATTTTTTTAATTTTAAACTGTAAAGGAATTAAAAATTATATTACCTACCTACTTAAAATTATATTTGTATCATGAAATTGACTGAACATTGTCTGGTAAAACAGAACACAGTCCATTCTCATGATACAGAATAGTAATTTTTACGAAACAATTCCTCATACTTTTCCGGATATAACAGTAGGGTGAGTGGTTAGGTTAACCCTGCACGCCGTTGTGAATAAAACTAAAAAAATGAAAAACGCCCAACAATACAGTAAGACATCGAGCATTAAGTGACGGTAATCTGACACCAGAAATGACCGTCTCGGTCGCTGCAAACCACCCGCGGGACCAGTTTTACCGACCGAGAGGTGCTGCTTTATAATGCTGCCACGCGTCCAGCCCATCTTCGTTTTCGTCTCAGGGGGCCCTGAAATTTTCGGTCAGAAATCAAATTTATTTTTGAACCGGAAAATATTCTCCTCTGTCACTAGATTTTATGGGCCTGCCACATTTTATTTGATAAAACAGATATTTTTCGACATTTCGAGTCGGGAAATTCTACTGAGAATATAAAGGGTGCACTTTTTAAGCCGTTTAACATCGGCATTATTAAGTTATAGTCACCGTGTCAATCATTATTATGGCTTCCATACTAGGTGTCTAATCAATAAAAAGGCCTTATTTCAAATGATTTAGGAATTAGTTTTGCCATTCTGTAATTGAAGTACTCTTATTTATGCTTATCAAGGCTTAACATTCTTGAAAGAGGTTGGAACCTTTGGTGTGAAGATAACACTGACGTAATTTTCCACATAACAGCAAAACACTATACGACGCACGTTTCGCCAACCACATTGGCATCATCTGGAGATAATTAAAACTCAATTAGAAGCGTTACCGTGACTACGTATGCTATTTATTTCATTGTTTATTTATTTTGGTGAAAATTAATGTTTCAGCAATTATTAAGAAAGCCACCAGCGTAGCTTCAAGTTTATTGCCAAAAAAATAATCTTCAAGGTACGAGCGTGAATATAGTGACTTCAAAAACTGGCAGAAAAAAAATTGTGTAATTAGGGTAACAGAAGATGTACTGTTGGTTTACATGAATCAATATATCTGTTAGATTCAGTCTGAATACATTATGAGCAAAATGGCCTATCCTAAAAAGTTGTTTAGAAATCAAGGAAAATGTTCAAATTCGCATGATTGTTTTTTATTTAAAATGATTATGTAAAAATGTGAAGTTGAGTTGACATTTAGTAGATGTCAAAAGATAATTGCATTTCTTAAACGAAATAGTGAGCGTTATATTCCAAAAAAGGCCAAGGTTTTAACCAAAGAAGAGTTTGAACGATTTCTGTTGGATGCTCCTGATGACCATTGGTTGGCTTAACAGTATTCGGGATTTTTGGTTGTTGTCGATGTGATGAACTTATTTCCCTGATCATGAATGACGTAGAAGATATGAGCAAATACGTAATCGTGACATTGCGACAAATATAAAATTTAACAACAAGAAAATTTACCATAACCGATGATGGCTGCAGTTTCGAGCCTTGCATGTTTACAGAAAATACGTAAATGTTCGGCCTCGTAGAACAGAAAGCCTACGATTTTTTTATTAACATATTGAAATGGAAAGTGCATTTCTCTTAATGCTGGTCAGCACACTATTGGTGCTATTCCAAAGCGAATTGCGAAATATTTAGGTTTAAAAGAGTTATACAGTTATACAGTTTACATTATACATTATATGTTATTAAAAATATACGTATATTAAAATTATCTCTATTTTTCGTGAAATTTTATTTTAAGGTATTATTTTGCTAGGAAAAGACATGACATGATTTTATAAAATATCGTTTTACTTCGTAACGGTGCGTTTTGTGAAAAAAATATTAGTATACTTTTTTGTAGAGAAATGGGTGGGACATCGAAATATCGTATTATTTTAAACGTTAGTCAGTGGCGTAACATATATTTTTTAGAAAAGGGGTTTCAAGAGTGCGGATTGCACGCCGCTGGTAATTTCCATCGAGCTGAAATTTTTTGTGAAAGTAAATATTCACAGTATCATCTAATAAATAAAATTTGAAAACAATTGGTTTATTACTGTCAGAGTTATAAATAAAAAAAATATTTTTTTTTAACTTTCAACACCCTGTATCTCGGAAACGGTACAGATTTGGAAATAAGTATATATAGCAAAGTCCCATTATTTTACTGGTTCTACATATTCTCGAATTTAGAGAGCATAAAACTGGGACACCCTGTATACTTGTCATTCTTTTCGATCTGGGGCAACTGTGGTTGTGGCTGCGGGTGGAAATATTTTATTACTAAAATGTGCAGGGGGGTAGAAATCCAGCGAAATTGCGACGAGTTATATCGATGATTCCATTAATAACCAAATCGAAATTTCGAACAAATTATCTCCCAGTAAAGAGCATAGCTCAATTTCACTTTCAACTATTTCAGCGTGCAAATTTTGTATTACCGGAAATAACTGTTGTACCATGATCTTTCATATATATGATACAAATAAAACACAATTGTCTAATGCAAATAATGCTGCTAAATTGTAAAACTGACAGTTAACTTGTAAAAATTTTACAAATTAGTAGCTTGTAAAAATAAACTTTCTTAATTAATACGGTGTTTTGATAAATTGACGTTTACAAATGAGTAACAAATAAAACTTTTAGCGCTTCTATAGAAAATAGTTTTACGGAAGCTGTTTGAAAGTGAATGTTTGCAAACTTCTATAAAGCTAGTTACGATTATCAATAAGCTCTCGGTATTGAAACATTATCCATCACATCAAATAGCTTCTAGTTGTGTGCTTTGTAATTACCAAAACCATATTTGCAAATAATAAGAGCGTGTAATGACTTCATTGATATTTATTAGGTGCATTCGTTTGCAGAGGGATTAAGCCTCCAAGGGGGTTGTTTTTATGAAGCGGCAGGTTGAAACGTTGGGGTTGAGATGTAGTTGTAACATTGTATAGTACAAAGGGTAACATCTGCTGCGGTTTGCCAAACAAACTATCATAAGCATTGTGGCTAGTAATCACTTTGCCTCGGGCTACTTATGATTTATATTATACGACGGGGGAAAGGAGTTTGAAATTTTTTATTAAGTACTACAAATTTTTAATGAACTAAACATACCCACTGGTATAACATTATAGGAAAGACATAAATAAATAAGAACAAGAAAGAGATTAATCAGAACACCAAGCCAAACTTGAAACAATCAGTCATGATACTAAGGAATAAAATCCGATTTTGTTATTGGAGAGAGAGGTTTAATAGGCGAGAGGTTTAGAACACTAAAAAATGTTTTGTCAACTAAGTGTGTTATAATATTCAACTTTATACAGGGTGTCCCATCGAAAAGTATCACATTTCGTCGCCTTATATCTCGAAAACTAAAAGAGATATCGAGATGCGGTTTGGGACAGAACGACTTAGGATTTTTGTAAGTTTTTTTTGGCACTGTTGCCAAATCTCCAAATATATTAATAAATTTTTTATGGAATACGCTCCTCTTTGGAGTAAAATTACTTTCTTATATTAAATGGAACACCCTGTGTATTTTGCCATAATCAGAAAGCCTAATCACTCTACTTTTCAAAAAGGTATGCATTGTTTACATTATCTTGAGAATTGGAGCCACAAAATTAAATTTGTTAAAAGTACTCTTATTTGGGTTATTAATATGGGAAAAAATACCTCCTTCTTTGTAAAGTTATTTTTAACTTTTGTACACTTATTTTAAATAAAATACCCTATATATTTTATCATTTTAAAATCTCTGATCAAACTTGATGTGGAACTTGACTGGATTTGCTTTTTAAAGGAAAAAAGAGGGAGAAAAGCATAATTCTTTAATAATCGGTAACGAGTTTTGTTAACAACAACAACAAAGCACAATGACAGTGATAAAAATAACAGATAAAATAATCAAAATAACTGTATAAATAAAAAATACTTGAATAAGTTAGAAAACAATTTGTTTTAACTGCCCACCATTTACTTCAATATACATTTGTGCGTCCTTAGTAGTAAATTTTTATATCTACATATACTTCAAATATTTGACACAACTGACAATACAGTTTATTATTGTATTTTCGTTTTTCATGGCTACTGTGAAAACGAAGACCAGCTTCACAAACTGTTCAAGTAAGAGGTGCTCCCATTAAACTGAATTTTGTGGCTCGAATTCTCAGGATAATGTAAACAATGTATACCTTTTTGAAAAGTAAAGTGATTAGGCTTTCTGATTATGGCAAAATATACAGAGTGTTCCACTTAATATAAGCAAATAATTTTACTCCAAAGAGGAGCGTATTCAATAAAAAATGTACCAATATATTGGGAGATTTGGCAACAGTGCCAAAAAAAACTTACAAAAATCTTAAGTCGTTCTGTCCAGACCACATCCCGATATCTCTTTTAGTTTTCCAGATATAAGGTGGCGAAATGTGATACTTTTCGATGGGACACCCCGTATTGTATAAATAAACATTTACTAAATGGCAACAGTGTCTTTCATATCGTACCTGATTGACAATTATCTCTTTTTAAATGGAAATAAAGATAGATAATTTTTAACTGTTAGGTATTTGTTTTTCAGGATTTTACAAAGACCTTTTGCCAAAAACAGAAAACGTTAACCAATGTGATATTTTATTTATTTATTTAATTATTTATTTATTTATTTATTTATTTATTTATTTATTTATTTTGAATTTGGAAATAACAAGAAATTTGGTGTTTGTCATTAATAACTATTATAAACTACATGCCAACTTTTCAGAGATAAATTTCTACAAACTTCATGGCTACTTTACTGCACTACTGTATATATCATATGACTAAATACAAAATCATCTACAGACGCAATTATTTCCACTTTATTTATTATACTGACGTAGTTTCCCACGTTACACCAAAATACTGTACTGCACTCGACGCGCGTTTCGTCAACCAAGTTGGCATCATCTGGAGATTATTAAACCTCAGTTTTAATCATCTCCAGATGGTATCAATATATATATTTGATTGGCGAAACGCGCGTCAAGTGCAGTACAGTGTTTTGGTGTTATGTGGAAAACTACGTCACTGATATCTTCACACCAAAGGTTCCAACCCCCTTCAAGACAATTATATTATGTTTTAATTATTATACATTTAAGGAATACCATAAACATTAAAATAAAACAATATAATTAAATGATTTAACGAAAAAATTTGTAAAAATTTCTTACACAAATATGTAGTATGGCTACATATTTTTTAGCTAGCTAGTCAGTGTGTAAGTATAACTACTGTAGCAACGAATAGCTTAATAATCTGAGCAAGTTATTTTAGTGGGATATTGTCACATTAATAATTATTACCTTTATTAACTGTTTACATATTTATTTTAGGTTTTCTACCAAAAGAATAAACTAAGAAATATATATGGTTAATGAAGTTATCCAAATATTATGATCCAGTTCTTATGTCAAATAATGAGGTTATTCATTTACATACCTATGGTATAAGTAAATTAAAACATATCAAAATTAAAACTGATCATATTGCTTCTAGGTGTGTGACTCTTTAGTCACACACATGACTATAGTTCATCAGCTTTGTCCATGTCAAGCGTTGTCTGGAGCGTCCCGTAGATTTTGGGGTTAATTTTTCATCAGCTCCATCCAGCGGACGTTTTCTTTGTCTTTGTTGTTAATATATTTTTTTGGTGTAAGGAGCTCAAAGTGACCTGCTGCTATAGTTTTCTCATGTCTCCTTTTACTGATTATAGTGCTCTTCTTCTCTATCTCTCTTGGTCTCATCATATATCGTCTTGTAAAAACATGAAAATTAGTTTGATGGATTTCAGAGAGAGCAAATATTTCAAGGCCTGTTCCATGTGTGCTCATTTTCATCATATAGATCTACTAGTTTTCAGCATTTCTCAGACTACTTAGGTACCAACACATACATTTAGAGCACATACAGCACATAGGTACATTTAGATATCTTGCCAATTTTTTTTATGTATTCAAGTGAACGTTCGCGTAGTTTCTCCTATTGACCTTCGCTTCCATATAAGTGTAAACTAACGCTTCTGAAAAGACAACTTCCGTCTCCAACTATATCGGATCTATTGAAAGTATTGGAAGTGGACCTAGGATTGGCTGTAACAATTTTATCGGTAGAAGTCCGCCTTTTCAACACTTTATCGCCACTGTTTCGCATGCTGTCACTCTTAGCGCTGGCTCCAAGAATGCCCTGGCGATCCCCAGGCAACGGCATTTTTCCGAGGCTTTCTTCTTTCTCCATTTCATGGGTAATACTCATTTTTGTCTAGTAGGTATACCTTGAGCCTATTAGTAGTAGGAAACACGGTCTTTGGAACCCCCTTCCACTCTCCTGTCGAATTTGGGTGTATGAAAACAATATTTAAAGCTGCGAGGGGGCCCGGGGCGATAGAGCAAGCCGCCAAATGTTGGCATCCTGTAGTGATGTTTTTGGCAGGCGCCCACCACCCATCTTTTGAATATTGGTAAAATACTGCGGGTAGGACCCACCAATCTAGCCCCCCGAATTTTAGTAAAAAAAATCCACCCATCTTGTGGGGTGTCAAATGATAGGTATTTTCGTGGGCCACCCCATAGACGACAATATTTAGAATATTGCTAAAGCTCCCTAGGTAGGAACCGTAAATTTGAAGTGAATAGCTTGCCGCCCATGGTCCCGCGACCCCGCCACTGTGACGGCGACGGCCGCATTCACAGATTTGCATTCGTAATAATTGCAGTCGATAGTTAATTATGCGTTACGTTCCATTTTCTTGTTAGTGAAAGGCGAGGCTGAAGGTTGAATAAAAAAGATATGTGTTTCAAGTGTTTATTAATGACTTTTCAATGGTTAAAATTTATATATTTTTATTAAAGAAATATCTTTATAAAGCTGTCTTTCGTGAAATAATATTATTTCATGCATGCTTATAATTAAATCGTCAGTAGTCTTCTGTTCTAATTTTTCCTTTAAAAGAAATTCTTGCAACGTAAGTTGTCTTTGCGTAGAAAGGGCTTCTAAATATCGGTGGAGACAAGAGCTGTAGTACCATTTTACATCGATGCAGTCGAGCTGTTCTATTTTATGAAGAGTTAATATTTCTAAAAGAAGCATATTGTTGAACCTTTCAGCATTTAATATTGCAATAACATTTCCTTTCACACCACATATTTTTAAAATCCTTTCACTACATTCTTCTGAAAATTTTAAAACATAATTTTCAATTTGGATGTTTTTACCCTGAATATCTTCCACACTAATATTTGAACAAAAGTAGTCGGATAGAGTTGTTTTATATTTTAAAAATTCAGAGTATTCGTGAGGAGAGAAAGATACGGCACTCACCACCGATTTTTTCAAGAGGAGAACTCGAGGTTTGAAATTTTCCTCAACACTTATACCCACAGATAAACTTAGAGAATAAGATTTGTTTAAAAAATATCTGGATTCTAACAACAGCTTTGATTTATTCATTTCAGACGTTTATTTAAAACTGTAAAAATATTATATTCGCGGTTATTATACCTACTAACCTTTCATCCTCCCACTACTCTATATTAAATAGAATATATACGAGTATCAACTTGTCGAGGAAATAGTCCGCGTTAAATATGAATACGAGTGAGCAACTGATAGCGAATAAGGTGTGGGAAGCCATTGCATCACATAAAATTCTTCGTTCGCTATCAAAAATTAGCGTCACAGATATTAATTATTTACCGAAAAATTATATTAAAACTATAAGTGTTTGGGATTTAGAGAAAAATTGGGGTCTATTGCCGGAATATATAAGAAAAGATCCATTTATGGAACTGTATAAAGAATGTAAGAACCATTATACGTTTGAACCTGGTCAAGACACGATTGACGGTCGGTATCCAAGAGTTATCGACTGCTCCAGCTATAGAGAAAAACAAAATCAAAATGGTATTTGATAGTGCTGTGCTTGTTTTTCAATTAGTGACATTTTTACACAACAAACTTGTTATTATACAACCCGAGAATGTGCAGGAAGCATTTATCACTACGCATTTTAGTTCAACAATTGAGGTTGATCTTGACATACCAAAATGGCCTCAAGATTGGAGAAGAATGAATTTACAAAATTTTAACGAGACATGGGTATTTGTGGATGAATCCGATATATTTTTAAAAAATTATAACACATCAGTTTTATACTATAAATTGAAATTAATTTTCTCAAATAGAACAGCTGTTGATTTGGATTGGGTACCTGTTTTGTGGAATGCTGAGACATATGTAGACTCGTATTATTCTCTGTATTTAATTTTCTTAATTATGTTTTGTGTACTTCTTATTTTATTTGTTTTTGTTTTATCAGCTATTAAATGTAAACCTTATTATCAGAGAGTAGTTTGTAGTTAGCAATCTTCTCATGTTTCTCGATTATGTTTTACACGTTGCATATTTTTGTTTTGTTATCAAACAAGAGGTTGTAATTTGCAAATAAAAAGCATATATATATTTTAAATTATGTTTTATTTATACTTCTGCGGGTTAAGACATTTTTGATATAATAAAGTTATACATTTGTCTAACAATGTTAATACTACAATAGCAAAATGATGATGTGTGAAATAGACATAATGGTGCACCTTTCCGTATTTTCGGACAGCCATGCATTTTTTCCATATTAATTATTTCCACGTTTGATAAATATCCCATCAAGAAGTTTTCTTTTATTTGTCCTTTAACGTAAATTCTATCCACATCTTTCGTTAAATTTGTTAAAATTTTGAACAATTCCGAAGTGTTTACATAGCCGGTGTTGTAGGGAATACACATATGTTGATTTTCAAGCCATCTGATCTGTTTCTTACAATTTTGGGGTACATACGTCAACTCAATTTCTGGGTGAAACACAAAATGTCCAATTTTTTCCCCATCAAAAACACAAAGTTCCTTTGGAACAAAATGAGGTGAAGGAAGGAATTGAACATCGAGCACTAAAAACTTCATATTTTCTTCATTTCTTTAACTATACTAATGTTCCAAGTTTTTGAGAGGTATTATTTATACCCCCTACTTTTAAATTAATTTTTGTACGATAGCTGTAACAGGATTGTATTCCACAAGTGCGTCGTGAAGAATTAGAGCAAATAAGCTAGTTTTATCTGTGAAGGAGACATCACTTTCAAATTCCAATTGAATATCAACTGTTGAGGTTACGACCGACTCGAGCTGTTTACTACAATCTATTACGAAAATAGGACAATCCTTAAATTTTTCAAAGGATAATACAGGTTCACTGCCCTCTCTATTGTAATAACTTTTCTGAAATGATTTATACATTTGATATGCTATAGCATAACGCCCAATCCCAAAATCGAGATTTTGTTTATCGTAAGGGTAACTTTCTGAATTTAAATAGAGTTTAATGTTTCGAATTCGCACATGATCGAAATCTGTAGGGTCTTCTTCTTTGATGTTTTTCTTATTGGATTGAAATGCTATTAAGAGAAAGCGTGGTTTTTCCAATTGAGAAGATGTTCGAATAGACCATTTATCCGAGGTATTTGGTCTGAGGGAAGGAAGTTCGTGAAGTTCCCATCTGTGGAAGGCTATTCTTATAGGGCGATCTTTCTGAAGAGCTGACATGATTTTTAATTTTGCCTCGTCGCTAACACTCACATGGGGTACATGCCATTGGAGTCTGTTGATATTAATTTCTCCAGCTTTTCCCTTGAAGCAATTATCGTCGGTGTGTGACCTTATAAGGATTAGTTCTAATTTGCTATTAATAAAAATTTTCTTATAGAATTCCGCAAACCCCATTAGAAAACTTAACGGAATGCAGGCATTAAATACCGTCGCCGTCAATGTTCTGTTTTCCTTAAAAGGACACCATCCTGCAACTTCTAAAGATTCACTTTGAGCTTTGTCTAAGGAGGTATAAGCCTTTATCGTTGATGTATATCCAACATCTCTTACCTTGTCTATTTCAACTCCATTTAGTTCGAAACGTATCTCATCAAACAGGTAGGAATAGGCATTATTTACGAGTTTGCAATCTGCGTCGGCGGCGTGAGTAAAGCTACCTTCTATATAAATAAAACTTTCACAGGGAAGTGGATAGATATCCTGCGATTGGATTGGAATGCGAATTTCATCGTTCTGATTAAACGTTGTATTGTTGTATGGTAAGTAGGTGTGAAATTCCTTTCTGGTAATTATATCATCAAAAGGGATGTCCTCAAACACATTTAACTGATCAAGACTCATGATGTTACTACTGGTTTACTTTATATCCCAAGGATTTGAGAAATAAAACGTTTTCTGGTGTTAAATGTTCTTTTACTTTAGCACGACTACCCCTCTTCTTTACTGCGCTACTTTTTATATGTTTCTGTTGTTGTTGATGATGTCCACTACCGGAAACACTCTTGAGTTTTGAGTTAAACAAAAAACCCATTACACTTTTTTCAATTCCAATCTCACAACAATTTCTTCCCCTTGAAAATTTATTAATCTGTTATCTTGATCGGTCACTCTCAACGTGATAGTATTTATGGAACTGGCAGTCACTGGCAGGTAAATTATATTTCTTGGAGATTCGCTTATCGCGTATCCTGGAGCAACGTTTAGTGAAAACTCGTGAATGGTATGAACAAGTTCATCATTTAAATAAGCACCTGACGTAATGTTTGTGGATATTCTTATGGTTGTGACGTTGAAAATTTGCAATATCTTGTCAGCAGCATGAAGTTGATTGGCTTTTAATATATTCTTCGAGAATCCCAATACTTTATGTATAGATTTTTCCTTGGAGAAATCTATATCATCGTTTTTACTAAAAATTTCAGCTCGAAACGTATTTATATTAGGTCTTAATAAAATTTTATCCTCATCCTTGCCCACCTGATCGTTTATGTACCTTTCCAAATCAGAAATTTCATAAGATCCTACTGGAATAGTGATGCTTCTTCCTCCTAAATAAAACATATTGGATCCCTCTTCTATATTAGGAATTGAGTGATAGCTGTAAAATCCCAACAATCCCAAAGAATATTTTTCATTGGGGTCCAGTTCCACTGGTGGAAAATACGAGGCGCTTAAAACACTTTTTCTTCCGACTAATGTGAATGTTAACGACATGGCCTAAAGGTCTTCCTCATCTAGACGTAGAAATAGCAGACATAAATGACCACATATGTAGGTGTTGTAAGACTGAAATGCATCATGATTGTAAATGATATCGTTACCCTGAAAATATTCGACGACCTCTTTCGGCGGTGGGATGCTACCAAAACTATCGAACCAGATTATTTTGTTTTTATTTTTTCTATACGCACACCAGTGGGTACCCTCTTCTGTATCTAAGTTCACTATCCCTCTTTCATATTTCAGAATTGGTGAATTCTTGGGGAGAGTATTTCTCATAAACACCCCAGAGAAATGTGGAATTTTCCACTTTCTTGCATATGTAATGAGATCAAGATTTGTTAGAGGACGTCGAGGTAACGAGGCTATTAGTTTTTTTGAATGTATAAACCTAGTCCTTTTTTATACGGTTTCAAGAAAAGACCACTTCCTAATTGTTTTTTCCCTAATGCGATAGCTTCCATGGTTTTATCATGACGTTGTAGCTCACCAAGTTGTTTTTGGGCGGCTCTTGTCGAATTAATAGCTTTGGCTATACCTGCCGCTCCACCTGCCAACCCTCCTAAAGCTGAAAGTCCCGCAAACATGGGTAGTAAAAATGGAAGAAATCCTCCTCTTTTAGGTATAGGTATAATTCGTGGTAGGTCAAATTTTTTCCTCCCTCCTGCCCGCTGAACAGCTCGTCTTGCTGCTAATAATGCAAGTTTAGAACCCTTTTTTAAGTCATCAATTTTTATTGAATTTAATTTCATAGCTGTTGGTTTCAGCACACCACCTTTAAATTGATATTTTTTCTCATCTCTTCGTTTTGTCTTTCTAGAACGAGCGACATCTCTTTTTCTCATACCAATTCCCAGTTTTGTCTTTGTCTTCATAATGTTGCGTATGATATGTGTTGTTAATTTTTCTCTGATTGATGTGTCTCTTGCTTTGAAACGTCTCCAAACACCTTTGCTTAATATACGGTCTGCCCGCGTGTTTCAACGTCAAAGCACTACTAACCTCATACTGCTCATCCTGAATTTTACATAGTTTATTAAGTTTGTTTATGTCGGCAGACACCCCCCTGACGATGTGTTCCACCAACCCCGCCCTCGGACCACAAAATCGATCATAGGCCAGGTAGGCGCGCCCTTGCATTATATAAATTTTGAAGGTAGTGTCCTATTTATTTGTATTGTTCGCTGCCCCTTTATTTAAATATTTCTTCCCCCCCAAGTAGTTTGGTACTACTTATTTAGAAGGTCTAAAACCACTCGCTACAATAACTCATTAATATGCGTTTTGAGAAACAGAAAGAAAACTTTCCTATTGAAAACCATCTGTTGAAAATTTTACCAATATCGAGGGAATGTGATCAAAGAAATAAAAGACATGGAGACTTCTTCAATGATGACATTCGAGGCATATTAGCAGGTCCCTCGGGATCTGGAAAAACTAATCTGATGTTAAGTCTTATCAAGAACGAAAATGGATTGTGTTTTGAAAATATTTATATTTATTCGAAATCGTTGAAGCAGCCTTTGTATCAGGGATTAGATAATATTTTAATTGGTGTTCCACATATCGGTTATTACAAGTTTGAAGATGAAGCATCGAAAATTATTCCACCGATGGATGCAAAACCGAATTCAATTTTTATTTTCGATGATGTGCAGTGCACTCCTCAAAGTCCTATAAGAGAGTATTTTTGTATGGGGAGACATGCTCAAATCGACACTTTTTACTTATGTCAGTCCTATTCCCATGTTTCGAAACAACTTATTAGGGACAATAGTAATTTTATTATACTTTTCGAACAAGATGACCTCAACTTGAAACATGTCTACAATGATCACCAATTATCTCAAGATATGACGTTCGATGAATTTAAGAACATGTGTCTGCATTGTTGGGAGCAGAAATACAATTTTTTGATGATAGATAAATGTGCCAACGCCAGCTCAGGGAGGAAATATCGTAAAGGAATAGATACTTTTATTTATCTATAAAGACAAACATATCTTACGAAAATTAACCAGTTTGTTAGTTACGAAGCTAGTGAAAGATTAACATGGTAAAGAACAGGAAGTCTATCGGTAAGAAAGGTGAAGCGAAATTAAAAAAGGATTTAATTAAAACGCGAAATATTCTAAAGAAAAAGTTTTTAAAACTTAAGCAAGGTCGAATGGAGGCTAATAAAATGATAGAGAAAAAATTGAAACCTCTTCTTGATCCGCTAAAAATAATTGCAGAAAATGTAAAACGAGAACCAATATCTATGGTGAAAACTGAAAAAACCACAGTGAAAGAGGAGGTTAAAAAGATGAAAGATAATGATGATGATGTTTTTGAAGATGAGAAACAGGATAAAAAAGGAAGCAGTACAAAAGGAGTTATATCAAAACAGAGTTCTTTTCCTATTACTGCTCATGATTCTGCCGCGGATTCCATTGAGAAGGGCCCAGAATTTCTTCGGACTGAAAGAGTTTTCCAAACTCCTGGTCCTCGTCTTTCAACTGAATTTATTCAACAAAAATATAATGAGCCGGAAACACGAGAAGAAATTAATACTTCCCTAAGTCTGTTTGGCGATCTACCGAAAAAATATTTACAAATGGTTATCTCTGACACGGTGGGAGTAACAGATAATCAATATGGTATACGCTTCAATCCTGATACACAGAATTGGATGATAGGCGATAGTGTTGTTGAAATTGAGGGAGATGATCTAATCGTGAAAGGTAGAAAATATACAGGAACAAACGGACTTTATCAGCTAGTTTTTATGAAAAATCCGGAAGACTATACTGATGAAGATTTATTAAGATATGGAAATATTTTAAGACATACCAATGCTCACAAACGTGGTTATAAATCATATTCTCAAATAAACAGAAATAAATCTTCAAAATATAGAACTATTATTAAGAAACTTTTTCCTATAGAGGTTAGACTAAGAGATAGATTTTTATCTGCGCCAGGTAGTGGTCTTCATGTTGCTTCAGCAGTTAGTCACCCACAATTTGTCTACTGGAATTCAATAAACGAATTGGTAGATCGCCTCAGGCTTTTACATGCAGAAAAAAATGCCGGTAATAATTCGCTAGACAATGAAATTAGCAGTATTTTAGAAGAGCTCTCCGAAGAAGGTATAATTAGTTAATGTAGTTAATATGGAGAAACTTCAAGTTGTTCGAGAATTGCACAAAGCGGCACGTAAAAATTTTCCTAGACGTCGTATTATTATCAGAGGTTTACATGATTTAATGCAAGCTGATTTAGCTGATCTTCAAAAATTTTCAAAACAAAACAAAGGTTACAAATTCATCTTAGTAGCTATAGATTGTTTTAGTAAATATCTTTGGACGATGCCGCTAAAAAACAAAACCGGAAAAGAAGTTACTGCTGCAATGGCGAAAATATTTAAGGAGGAGACGCCTAAAAATCTGCAAGTGGATCAAGGAACTGAATTTTGGAATAGTAATTTTCGAAGATTATGCAAAGAAAATTCAGTAAATATTTATTCTACATTTAGTTCGATAAAGGCCGCAATTGCCGAACGTGTTATTAGAACCTTAAAAAATAAATTGTTCTTTGAGTTTAGTGTAAGAGGCAAATTTAAATGGATTGATATTTTAACAGATGTAACTAAAACGTATAATGAGACTAGACATAGAACTATTAAAATGAGACCGATTGATGCACGAAAAACAAAAAATGAGAAACCGCTTCTTCAAAACGTCTACAGCCCTATTAAATTGTTCAAAAAAGAACATTTTAAGATTGGAGATATGGTTCGAATTAGCAAGTATAAAAGTGTATTCGATAAGGGGTATTATCCAAGTTGGAGCACAGAACTCTTCACTATTAAGAAAATTCAGAATACTAATCCTATCACTTACCTTTTATATGATCAAGAGCAACAAGATATATTAGGATCATTTTATGGGCATGAGTTGCAAAAAGCTAAATATTCGGACATATTTTTGGTTGAGAAAGTGTTGAAGAAGAAAGGAAAAAAGGCTTATGTTAAATTTTTAGGGTTAAAGAAAAAATAGATTTAAAAGATTTATTATAAATATAATTGTAGTGAAATAAGACATAAATAAATATATACATAAATTATAATCAATATGTTCTCTACACAAATCTTAATTACATAATTAGGGTTTATTATTAATTAACATACATTAGAGATAAATTATTTTCGTAAAGAGAAATGACCAAACGCCAGAGTATCAATACCAGATTCACAAATATACCGTTTATCATCAGAAAGATCTAAAGCTAATTTATTTTGTTCTATAGTATACACATTATGACGTATGGATCTAATTAAATTTTGTTTTTTCCTCAGCGGCTCTCCGTCGAGCAGACATTCTTTATAATCATCTAAATTTAAAGTTCTTTTAACACTGGTAACGACACCCTTTGCTTTACAAGTGTCAGTACCCTTTCCATATACCCTAACTGCATACATTTTAGATCTTAAACCAACAAATTCCTCAAAAATTTCCCCCTTTAATTCATCCTTCATTAACCCCATAACTTTTTTATTTACTCTGGGATATCCATATTGATTATCATGTTTATAGTCTGAAGTGTCAAACCATTCACTTAAATCGTTTTTCAAAGCGGCATAAACATCTTCATGTGTTATTTTATAGATCAACGAATCCGTGTCTGTGTAACACAATTTTAAACAATTATCGGCAAATTTATTTTTCATATATTGATAATGAAATTTATATAATTGTGTTTTAGATAAATCCAAAACAGTGAAGCCTATAACTATAGGCTTATTAAAGAAAATTTTACACCTATTCATTTCTATAGCTACACAATTTTCATCAAATATTGTTCGGTCTTTAAAATTTGGTTTTGAAATATAATAATTTACTCCATATGCATTTTCATATTTTGAAACTAACTTAACATCCCTCATTTTCCTTACATTTTGCATAGATTTACCAAAAACAGCATTGTTAAGCAATTTAAAAAAATCTGTTTCAAAATTATTTTTCGCCGATATTCGCAAGTTTGTATTTAATTCTATGTAAGGCTTCATCCAGGGTGATTGAACAAATTCCAAAATTCGATGTATTTTTTTTAGTTTTAACCCGTGCTCAAGACATTGTTTTAAATTTCGATAGTGAATAACATATTTTTCCTTGTCATGAAGCGTGCTCATCAATTTTTTGCATTTACTTCCCTCTGGTAGCTTTTTCTCACAACAAAACGGTAAATCGGAATGTGTATTATGCAGAGAATCGGGATATTCTAATGTTACTTCTAATATGAACCCAATCGATGAGTCTGACGTAATTGCATCTATATTATTGAAATTTTCTATTTCTCTGGCTGTCATCCAACGAAACCGGTGTTGCGGTAAATATTCGGTCATAGCTTTTCCATACATATTATTGATATCAAAATACATTAAATATGTTTCATCTTCATCTTTGTTATAATTTTGCATATACCTATTATTTGTTTTAGCATGTCTATGAATACATGTGGAAAGACCGCCGCTAATACTCTTTTCAACTAAAAGCAACATATCAGGGTCAGTGAATAGTTCAAGTTCAACTTTTGTCATTTTCAACATTGCATCCCACGCAAAACTAGGCGTAGTTATATAATGAGCGGCATCAAGATTATAAGTTTTCATACATAAATCTCTAAAACATTCAAATACGTCAGCTAGTAAAAATATATCAGTTTTAAGATAGATATCCGAATATTCACCTAAATTTTTACAATTGAATGCTTTCCAAACATTCTGAGAGTGAGTATAATCACTATCACTGATATGTGAGTTTTTCAATTTATTATAAAACTTTTCTTTTAATGGCAATTTAGTTTCCTCTAACCGGTTTAGAGAATTTATATGATCATAGGGAAATACTCCTTTTCTTAATAAAAGCTGAATATTTTCATTCTCTAAATTTGAAAACATTTTTTTTGTTATTTTACATTCATCTAAATTTGATGCTAGTTCAGCTAAAGATCTAGCTAAAAAATTAAAAGAATCAATAAATCTTAAGTTGATACTTCTAGTAACTCCCTCTACCTCTTCACAATTATTTGTATCGTTAAATTTCAATAATTTCGTGAAAGATTTGTATTTTTCTTTATTGTACGGCAAAAGTTTTAGAGGTCCATCTACTTTTGTACATAGTCTCTGTATGAAGAAATGTGAATCATAAGCACTTTGTCCATGACTGATAACGGGTATATAATTAGGAATTTTATAATTAATATTACATGAATTATGTGCCGCCCCCCTAAATTTTCCTGTCAAATGGCAGTGATCTCTTACTTTGAAGTCTGTTTCAGTAAATGGGTTTTCACAAATATAACATACCTGAGCTTGTCTAAATGCTTCTAATTCTGTCTCGTCTAAATTTAACATTTCTAGGGGGGAATTGTATATTGAAGAAATTTTTTTAGCGGTACTAGTTAGCTCGCTTATGAACCAATCTATACAATTTTCGCTTCTGTTATAATTAAATGAGCATAATTTATTATCATATGCGCAATGAACATAATACCCTACGCTGTAAGGTATATGTCTTTCATAAGCATTGCTATAAGATGTAGAAGTAGACGGTGTCACTGTTTCAATTGGTAAAAGATACGTTTCTAAGTCGAAATATATCGTAAACGGAACTCGTTCCTTATATTTAAAATTTTTAAACTTTACCCATTTATTAGCAAAAGTAGGAAAAGTAGCCTTTACCCCCCTAAATAAAGCGCAATCGGAAAAATGAATATCCAGTTGTTCCTTAGTGTAAAAAGTACAAAGACAACGATCGCATACGAATAATTTCTTTTTTCGCTTTGTAACTTGCCCAGAAATTAAACGTGATAATGACTTTATATAACAAAAATGATAGGACGTTTCAGATTCATTTATGTCTTCATTTTGATTATATTTCTGAACAAGTAACAAGTTTATATGTTTTTCTTTAACATCATTAGAAATTCTAGTAGGTACAACTTCATATTCATTCTTACCTTGGACCTCATCTTCAATTTCATCATCGGAATAGTCAGACTCATCGGATAAGATTATCTCTTTACCTACATACCACTTATCTTTATTATTCTTTTTTTTCAAACTGTAAATGTTAACCGATAAATTATTTTGTAATTCAAATTTGGGTAGCTGTTTTAAAGAAAATGGCAAAGTAATATCTTTTAAATCTATACGATGAGACAATGTTTACTTTTCTTTGAACATTTTGAAAAGCACAATTCACAGCCCACATGAAACAAGCATTATCATAGCATTGTATATTAATACACGCTTTTTTATTAACAATTTCTTTTGGCAAATCTATAAATGAAGCTCCAATAGAAAATAAGGAACATTTATTAATCTTAATTTGTAATTCTAATATTTCTTTCAACCCCCACCCTGAACCTTTTTCACTAAATTCACTAATTTTTTTAAGCAACTTATCATAAATATTTTCATTGTACCAACTGGATAAATCGCTTGTTTCGTATAAATTTGCATTGCTGGTATTAATATATTTAACTTCCCCCCCCTGCTCTATTTCATCATCCCCTTTTGGAATAACAAATTTTCCGACAAATGTTGTATTTATTTTACAAGGATAATGCCTCAATTTTTGAATAATTTCAGGAAAAATATAATTTATCTCTTTCAAAAAAAGTATTGGATCCTTAAATTTTAAATTATTTTTTATTGCTAATGTTAGTAATCTACTTTTAAATGCTGTTTCTATAGTTACAATGTTAAAATCTAACTTCCTATATTTACTCATATCTGCGAAAAATGTATTACTTTTCTATAAACTCTAGTTCGTGCGCAGATCTTCCGCTATCAAGTTTCTTTAGCCCCTTATAAACTATTTGCGTAGGTTTTTTATTAACTTCTGCTATATCACATTCTGTTAGCGATTTGAATCTTTCGGGTAGAAAAACGTATTTACCCTCGTAATCCTTTCCATCCAATTCGACTAAAATCCTCCGTCCATACACCGTATCAAGACTCAGTAGACGCTTAATTTCGATTGGTTTATGTTGCTCAAGAGTAGCAAGTTGGATGGTGTCAAATTCTAATGATCCTAAAACGTTCAATGTCTTGAAAGCCATTTTTCTAAAATAGTATTAATATTATATAGATAGATATATGTATATCTTGTAGATATGGCAAATTACGGAAGATGATGGACAACGTTGATATGAGTATCACCCGATTTACCTTATACTTATTGAATCTAACAAATTTATTCTACAAGTACCCATCATAACAATTTTTATTCAATATCGATAAGGTGAACCGAGCATGTCAAGTAATTTTTTAACTTGCTTTATCTTTAAACATACAACCCAGCTAATATCATCAAGAAAATTAAAAGTATTATGTTCGCAGATGTAAAATTTATTTTCTACCTATACAATACCTCTAAAGATAATAATGTTTACATAATAAACCAAAGAATTATAATAAAATGTACTTACCAATTAAGAAGAGCTCGAATTGAACTGACTATTAAACAGATAAGATGAAATATAATAAAATTATAATTAAAACTCTCTATTTATATATCAACGTTCACCTTTCTATTCCACCTCCTTGGGTACTAATGGCTTTGCAATATTCACTTACCAATTGCATCATTCAAAATTACATTAGAAAATTGACACACATTAGATCTGTGACGTATTAGACGGTCTGATGTGTCTGCATAAATACCAAGCGAATTAACAAAAACCGTCAATTCAAATGTAACTGCTTTGTGTTTTATATTTTAATTTTAGAAGTGTTAAAGATTATGTGTGATCAACCGTCTACAAGTAAAGCTTCAGAAACTACCCAGCTTGATAAAAAAGAAGGAAATGGTAATAGTTTAAATAAGTTTACTTTTATAAGTACTAATATAATTTTATTATTAAAGCCAAATATCCATATAAATTATCACAGCACCCAACACGCATAGTGAAAAAAATCGATAGATGCATTTCCACCCCCCAAGAAAACGAAGCGTTAGAAATTCTTCGGAAAGGAATAAAGATTCATCCGAAAGTAACATTTTTTCCCAGCTTGAATGGACGTATAATTAACGCACCTGCAATTTCACCTGAGAAAATGGAGACCCGTTTTTGCTATGAAGATTTTTCTCAATGCAATTATTTTTACACATTCACTAGTTGGTACGCACACTTTGAGGTTTTACTGTGCCATGCATGTTTTAACAATTTCTATAATTCTGAAAAATTGCATGATCTTGCAAGTGTTTATGAAAAAGGAAATAATTACAATGATTATTACTCATATATCAATGCTCACCATTATCATTCATTAGGACATTTTCATTGCGATAATTGTGGATATGATTCAATCAATTGGGAATCTTGCTTAGTACCAAACTTAGAAAAATTGTCAGAAATATATTTTTATGGACACTTTAAAATTCCACCAGAAAATAATGTTGTATTTACCGAATGATAAACTGTTATTATAATATTAGTATTAGTTAATAAAACAAAATTTTAAAATTTTATATCTGTTTCACTTCTCTAAATACCCTATTTAGAAAACAATAATACAATAATTATACTCGCATCAGTATCAGATTCACCTAGAATGGTTAAAATTACTGGTAACATTAGAAAAATTGGTTCTGAGGAAGCAATCCGCTCCACCCTATATTTATATTGGAATGCTATCCTTTCATACATATTATTATAGTGCAGTTGAAATAAAAATATGTTGCATACGATTGCATTAGTAAATGCAATTAAGATAAACATCCTGAAAGATTAAGGATTTGCAATAAACGCTTAGCTATTGCGTCAGCCGAACTGCAAAGCGCGAGTATGAAAGAATGATGTAATATAACTGCATTCAATACATAAAATTGCGTAAGCCAACTGTCCTTTCTATTTTGATATCACTATTATTAACAAATAAAAAGCAGAAATCTACGATTTTCCATTACTAGAAAGAGGGAAAATTAATATAAATATCGATATGTTTCTAATGCAACTTATCATTGCTCAACCAACAAGTAAGTAACCATCATTTGCTACTTCTGATAAATTCTGATTCTTGATAAATTTCTAATCGACAATATTTGTGGTTTAACTTTAATGATATGTCTTTTTGTTTTAATATTTATTCTCTTTCTGTTTCTTCTCGCATGAAGATATGCTTTATGTTTATTTTATCACACGATGTGTCGTAAGCAAACAAAATATTGTCTATAAATTTATATTTGATTACAAACGATGAGAAAAAGTAAAACATTTTTCTGTTTTTAGGTAGCATCATTGGAAAAAATAAAAAATATGAGTGTAAATATATATATATACCTATAAAGTTTTGTAACTTCTCATGCTAAATTTTAATTTTTAGAACATTAATAAAACTCAAACCGCGTCCTGGAACCATCTATATCCAATAATAAATACGGTGGTAGACTCTGTAAGTCTATCTCTCTGTTTTTATGTATAAATTAAATTCTTCAAGTAACTAATTTTAGAATGAAAACTGGGACGAAATTATTCCTGTCAACCCCCCAACAACCGATCGATACCCCTTCAAACAGGTGGAGGTCCTCAGTGTAAGATTAAACACATATTTTGAAGAATGTAAATATACTATAAAGTTTTATAACTTCTCATGGTAAATTTTAATTTTTAGACCATTCAGTTAAGCCACACTGCGTCTTCCTGGAGCGGTCATCCGTATCCGGTGACACAGACATTTATTGACTGGGTAAGTCTATCTCTCTATATTTATGTTAGTTAAATTCTTCAAGTAACCAATTTTAGAATGAAAACAGGGATGAAATTGATCCTCCAGCATCCGATCAATACCCCGTTAAACAACCGGAGGTCCTTTGTGTAAGATTAAACACCTAAGTACTTTAAAAAATTTAAAACATATTTTAAACTAAATTTTAGGAAGAATCCTGGGAAACCGAATGTGTAGAGACATCATATAAGCCGGTCTTAGAAGGACATATTATCCGAACGCCGCCTATAAAAAAATCAAGACAGGTTAAGAAAGATTTTAAAGAAAAAGAAAGAATTAGAATAAGAAATTATTTACAAAATAAAAACCATTAAATCTATTTAGAGATTGTTTTATTTAATACTCCCTGTATATCTATTAAGTATTACCAGTTATTTCTAATGACATAATTTATCATTAAAAGATATCGGCTTCACAGTATTACATAATATATGCATTCCAGGCTCTCGTTTCTTCGAGCGCTAGAGCGCGCATAATTAACTATCGACTGCAATTATTACGAATGCAAATCTGTGAATGCGGCCGTCGCCGTCACAGTGGCGGGGTCGCGGGGCCATGGGCGGCAAGCTATTCACTTCAAATTTACGGTTCCTACCTAGGGAGCTTTAGCAATATTCTAAATCTCGTCGATGGGGTGGCCCACGAAAATACCTATCATTTGACACCCCACAAGATGGGTGGATTTTTTTTACTAAAATTCGGGGGGCTAGATTGGTGGGTCCTACCCGCAGTATTTTACCAATATTTAAAAGATGGGTGGTGGGCGCCTGCCAAAAACATCACCACAGGATGCCAACATTTGGCGGCTTGCTCTATCGCCCCGGGCCCCCTCGCAGCTTTAAATATTGTTTTCATACACCCAAATTCGACAGGAGAGTGGAAGGGGGTTCCAAAGACCGTGTTTCCTACTACTCCTATTCTAACCCGAGACCCAGGCGGGTTATTTTATAAAGAGGTTTATTTCTCGCCCCTTTCAACAGCCTTGTACTACAGGCAGGTTGTATTCTATCCCTCAGCCCGGAAGGGATTATTATTACTATTTTTTTTGTTTTTGAAATCTAGTCGACCGGTTCCCTGGCTCCGATTCTCAGCGTCGGGCGCTGGTTGGGTGAATTAATCCGGGAAGAAGTCGTGTGCCCTGAGAAGACGTAATGAATCCAGAATGACCGCCTTCTGCATTATTCCGGTTAGAAGATCTGCCAAATTTCGACATGCCGGTATGATCTTCCGTTCCGAAAGCAGTGTAGATATCCCTTGCTCCACCGAGGGCTCCTATAATCAGTATATTTCGTCCGTTTCTCCTCATCTTTCAAGACAATGTTGGTCTTGGCGGGAACCGAGATCTCGATAACAAACATTGTCTTGAGTTAGTGGTCGAGGAGGACTACATCAGGCTTATTGACTGGAATCTGCCTAAGAGTGGCATATGAGTAGTTTCAGCAGCACTGGTATTTCCTTTATCTCGTACGAGATTTATTATTAATATTATTATTATTATTATTATTATTATTATTATTATTATTATTATTATTATTATTATTATTATTAATATTATTAGTATTATTATTATTATTATTATTATTATATAATATACATTTATTAGTATGAAAATAAAAACAAAAATACATAGCAGCTTTTCAAGGTATCGGAGAGTAATCTCTCCGATACCATTAAGTGGAGTAATATAATAGAATTTATTATAGATGTTGTCATTATGTTTGTAGAAAATATTTGTATTAGGATAAATTAGAAGAAACGTCCCACTTTGACACATTACCCTAAAAAATTACTGCAAATCAAAACGTCATCCTTATTACATTACAGGTATTTCAAATTACACATATTTACTTGAACTTAATTTTATGTTTTTTCTGAATTAGAATGTTATCCACTGCTTCTTTTAATTGCCCTGTATTAATCGATACTCTCGTGGCAAAATTCCTTAAAATATATTAATTCAGTATTTTCAAAATAATTAATAAATATTTATTTCAACATGACTACTCGTCATATAAACAATATATAAAACGGTGTACATTACAAAACTGGGTATAACAGCATGACATTCAAGTTTATGGAGGTGTTAAGTCCTAGTCATTCGACCGATAAATTTCAGTCAAACACGACCCCCAACCCTATAAATTCTAGGCATCCCCCAGAGCGTGCGTCCAGAGTGTCCCTACGCATGTAAAACGACACGCAATTGACATGAGAAAATGTATTTGCGGGTCTTTTATGTAGTTTTGTGCAACCCGATAGTTTAATGATAATTGAAGCACTGCCTACAAATCGAATTTACTGCCTTTATCTCGACTCTCCGAAAAGGACTTATTAGATTTATTAAATCACCCTAATTGAGACATCATAAGTTGCATGCAGCTAATTTTATTAGAATTGAATGTCATGTCAGGGATAATCTGATTGTAGTGTATGTAGAGAAAGTATTTATTGTGATCTTTTTTTACTTTTACCGTGGGTGTCGCAAATATTATACTGGGTGAGTTTTTTAACTTGAAATTTTTAAATATCTCGAGAAATAAGCATTCTACGAAAAAATACTTATAACCAAAATTTAATCATTTATCGGGGGAAATGCAATAGTACTAAAATTAGTCCACCTCACCCCATCCTGTAGGTGGGGTGGGGGGTAACTTTGAAATCTCTGTAATTCACATTTCATGGCAGTGTTTTTATCAGTTTCATAGTCTTATCTCTTTTATTTCCCAATTATTCAATTTTTTGGATCCTTCTGTCATTGGTCTGCCACTTCTTCATTTATTCGTCCTTGTCGTCCTTTCGTCCTTCGAATTTCGTCGAATTTGTCCTTTATTCGGCCTTCTGTATCACCTTTCATTTTTATTTTTGTTGTGCGCCATTCTAATCTACTAATGTACCCAGAGCAACCCAGCTTGGCTCTAGTTCCCTTTCTTTACATATTTTATTTTTGTCTTCTTGTCTTTTCTGTTTGCCCAATAACAATTTCTCTTGCCCCTATAAATATTTCAACATTCCGTTTTTGATCGTAAATGAGGAATATCTAGCTTTTCGTGAACAGCTTTGCTGTCAAATTGTATGGAAAACATCTTCAAAATATTAAATTAAGCCATAACCACCTTTAAGAAATGTAAGTTAAAATTAAGAGTTGGTATTATATTAAGAATAACGAAGTTAGAAGCAACTTCTGAACTTCCTGTATTTCCGGAAGTACCTACTATCGCTTATCGCTTGGAAAATATTTTCAAATGAAAATAGTTCTCTGTTCGAGATACTTCTAATGGACGCCCAAAAATATTACCGTATATATTATATATGTGGCAACATTGACGTTGAATTGAATTTTATCAAGTAATTTTAGCTATCCAGTTTGATTCAATCGTAAAGGCGTTCAGTGTAAATTAGATTTACGCTATGAAAAATCTACAAACGAATTTGACAAGATTAGGAGAACAGACTAAATTTACTTTGTAGCATATGGGTGCCAACTACAACCAAAATTACTACTGCTACAATCAGCTGCAGGCAAATACTGTACCAAAACTAATGAATATCAAATTGCATAATATAAACAAACTAGTTTACACATGCCATTGTTTAAATAAATCTATATTTTTAAAAGCATGTCTTGTTTTTCTAAATAAGAACGTTCAAGGATGTTTTCACTGCCTTAACTGAGTTTTTCAAAGTACAAAAATTATTTACAGGACAAAAGCTCTAAATAAAAATCTGAGAGATTTTAATCCTTGTAGAATGAAAACGATCATGTTTAAGTAATTGAAATATAAATTGAAATTGTTTCTCTAGCTGGCTTATTCTTACAAATATAGATGGAACAATATTTTATTGAATTAATTTTAAAAAAGGTACACAATTTTTTACTAAATGCTTGATCCTGCTTTTCTTGTTAATTATTATTTTTAGAAATAGATTAATCGCCGTAATTTTTGTGTGCTGAAATCAAGGACGAGATCGAGATGAGAGATGAAAAATTTCGATAATCCTAACGAGATTAATTCCACCTCTCGGCTAGATCCCGAACCCAATTACCAAATAAATTTATTATTCAGAATAAAAATTGGTAGTTACTGAGTAGTAGTAGTATTTTTCAGAAATATGATGTTAAATTTTTGTATCAGAATATGTTAAAAAATTGTATCCATAGTTATTTTACCGTATATAGTTTTATACATCGATGTCACTACCAGAGTTTCTCTAGAATACCGTAAACGGTAAAAGTTCACCTACAGAAAGTTGTCTATTAGTATGTAATCAGGATTTCAAACGTTGTTACAAATGATTGAAACATTGAAACACAAAAATTGTAAATTAACAAAAAAAAATCTACTTTTAAATAGTTATTTGTACGGTTAGACTAAATAAAATATTTTATACAACTTAGCCCTTGAAAATAAATAAAGTTAGCATACATTTTTTTTTAATAAATAATTTAAAAATCCCTGTAGAAAAATTATTAGATTTTAATTTGTATTACTTTCCTAGATACCTAGGTTAACGTTCCATTGCCTTCTTGAAGGAGGCAATGGAACCAAAACAATACTGTACTCGACGCGCGTTTCACCAACCAAGTAGGCATCATGAAATAGGAAATGATTAAAACTAAACCTATGCAAACACTGTGTCCTATTTATACCTAAACGATTTCTACGGTTCAGTGAACCGTTGCGATGGCTCAGTGAACCGTCGCAATTGATCAGTGATTTACTAACCAATAAAGCAGGCTGG
Source organism: Pogonocherus hispidulus (assembly GCA_963924545.1). Classification (NCBI taxonomy): domain Eukaryota; kingdom Metazoa; phylum Arthropoda; class Insecta; order Coleoptera; family Cerambycidae; genus Pogonocherus; species Pogonocherus hispidulus. Next base: position 33,132,757 of record OZ004698.1, read on the forward strand.
ATGAGATAGAGGTTGGAAATTCCAAAGTGTAAAAATAGTATGAATATTAACAGAGGACCAATCTCATACAGCCCGCTTTATTGGTTAGTAAATCACGGTTCACTGATCCGTCGCGACGGTTTACTAAACCGTGGCAATAGTTTAGGTATAAATAGGACACAGTGTTAGCATAGGTTTAGTTTTAATCATCTCCAGATGATGACAACTAGGTTGGCGAAACGTGCGTTGAGTGCAGTATAATGTTTTGGTGCCATGTAGATAGCTACGTCAGTGTTTTCTATTGCTTTGTATAAGTTTTGTTCACTTTTTGTATATGTTACAGGAAATATCCGATTTCAGGCCATTTCAGTTTGGCCTAGGACATACTAGAAGTTCCTATCGTTGTTAGGAACTTTGTATTTTTCCTAGAACACACTAGTATTGCCTGATAGTTTTTAGGACAAACTGAAACGGCCTGATTATTATTAGGAAATACCCGAATAAAAATTTGCATCCAGAAGTTTTGATGGTCAGTAATATTAGTGTTGTAGCTTCTTAATCAGAATCGTGCCACTATACTTCTAGTCCATATATATTAAAACACGTCGATTCTGTCTCGCTCTAAATTTCGTCGCCGAATCCACAAAGGTTCAAAGCTATTTCCTCCGAGGGGGGATCGCGGAGCAAACCCCGCGGGCGACCAAAAGTTTCCCCAATTTAAACGCCTTTTCAAAAAACCTCTGCAAAATTTTCGTAGATCGCCGTTTGGCGAGAGAGATACGGCTAGCACCGGCGTTTGTCCTCGCGCCTAATGGTTCCGTCACGCCTGCCGAAATCCCGACTTTTCGCGAGACTCCCTAGACCCTTTTTCTAATTTTACGGCTTCGAGAAACGCTTCACGCGAAAGTTCCGTCCTTTCTCTAATTCTTTGAGATTTTTTTTTGAGACCGTACGTCGACTCCTTCTACGTCTATTTCGTCTTCGAAAATCTCGAGTCGCGTCCGTCTCAACTTCTTTCTCATTTTATCTACCGATATGAGATTGCACTAACGAGACAAGCAAGCACCTCCCACAAAAACTGTCAAATTAATGAAACTTCAGATAGGTCATTTTCCTACGAGAAATATTGCTAACGGAATCAATAGTACTGACTGTCAAACACTTCTGATTACCAAAATACTGAAGCGAAATGCTTTTCCAATTAGAAAATCGGTAAAAATTATTTTTTCAGGTTGACACGTACAGTTTACATACTTCAACGTCTCAAGGTAAACATTTAACAACAGTCGTGGTGGCGCAATGGGAAAGTCGTAGGATTCAAAACTTCATAATGCTGATTTCGCGAGTTCGAGTCACGCTGGAGGCAAGCTTTTTTTTTACTTTTTAATTCCAATTATTTATTAGTATTAGTATTTAGTTATTCTGTTTCATTATCAGTAGATTTTATTCTTTCTGCACGTAAAGTTTCGAATTAATTCGTTCATTTTGGCAGTCTGTTTTAAACTCATCATTTTAACTTACAAAAGTACCTAAATATCTACAATATTTTTGGTCCCATTGATAAAATTGATAATAATATTTACTGAAAAATAAATTCTACTTTCAGCACTTAAAAAATTATGATGTTTTACCATCAAGAACAGAGTACCCTTACAATTCATCAAAATATTAAGAAAATTCGTTTAGTATAATTACATCATCATTCCAGATACAAAATTTCTTTAATATGTATTTTCTTAAAAATAATATTACTTTAGATACATTTGTCACCCGAAGGATGACCCCAGGTCGCAGGCCTGGACCCCCGGTAGGGCTAGAAATGGGAGTTCCCATTTCTAGTTTATTTTTAAATATGGCACAATTAAAGTGGAAACAACGTTTTATTCAAAAAATGTTAGGGAAGCTAAAGAAAATGTTTGCTTTACTTCATCGTTTTAACCTGAATTAATTTTCCTAATATAATGCATTTTTATTTCAATAATTTAAATCGGATATTTCCTGCCACTAATGAGGCTATTTTAGTTTGTCCTGAAAACTATCAGGCAATACTAGTATGTCCTAGGAAAAATGCAAAGTTCCTAACAAGGATAGGAAATTTTAGTATGTCCTAGGCCAAACTGAAATAGCCTGAAATCGGATATTTCCTGTAACATATATACTATTTAATTCTAAATTTAACAGTTTTTTCTTTTAAAAGTTAAGACAATTTTTGAAATATGTATTTCAGATGTATGTATGTATGTATGTAAATATTTCATAATTATTTCCTTTATGCTTTCTATAATAATGCGAAAACAACATTTGTATATACTTAGTATTTAATTCTAAACTTTACAGTTTTTTCTTTTAAAAGTTAAGACAATTTTTGAAATATGTATTTGAGATGTATGTATGTAAAAATTTCATAACTATTTCCTTTATACTTTCTATAATAGTGCGAAAACAACAACAACTTAGCAACATTAGAAGCAAGTTTTGACTATATACACCCAGGTAATACATTTTTCTTTTATAGTTTAACGCCCTGTATCTTTATTAATCTGTGGTTTAAGTAATATTATGTCTTGTATCGTTTACAAGATTTTGTTTGCAGAAAAATGTTAAACCGTAAACAAAAAACATCATGAACATGTTGATTTATAATTATAAACAAAATACATACCTGAACTCTCGCTTCCGTCAAGTTAATCTTCATGGCTAAATCCTCTCTTGTAAAAACATCAGGATAATGTGTCTGTGCAAATGCGCTTTCCAACTCTTCTAGCTAGACAATGATATTTCCTAATTAGAATAATTTTTATATTATATATCTCTACCTATACCTGCTGTAACGTAAAAGTTGTCCTATTTCTTCTTTGTTTTCTTCTAACGAAGGTGTCGTCGTGAATTGCAGGGTGGTATGAATAACTTGTATCTGAAACAAACCACAATTATTATAATTTTAAAATAAATCAATAATGCATGGTAGATTACTATTAAAGAAGTTATCAGTATAATATACAGATATTAGTCTCAGGGGTGTAGTCTCATATTTGATTAGACTCTCTCTAATAATTTACCTTTTGGATATTTCCGTGTTTTTAATAATTAATATTATCTTTTCAAAAAACAAATTTTCTTAATTTTAATATATTTCATTACCAATTACTTAGTAAAAGATAATGAGGTTATTCTTTTATTGGATAATATTAAATTGTATACCAAGATTATTATATCCTTTCCTTATTAAACCGTACATTTTAAAATTAACTTTTTTATTAAATTTTTCTGCATATCATAAAATTGTTCACGATTTTGGACTTCAATTTATAATATTTCTATTATTATTTTTATACAATAAAAGTACTGCTATTACCTAACATGCCAGTTGATGAATCGAATGTTACAAAATCTTTAATAGAAGAAAGTTTTATTGAAACAAATCCTAATTACGCTTTTTACTATCTAAAATACGAAAAATAAATAAACCTACCTTTTAGCAATACTTAATTTAAAAAATACTAAATCACAACAGTCGTTTAGTATCAGATCCAAAATTACTGACTGAAATTTTGAATGAATTAAATTATTAAATGTTTTCTTAACATATATTTGACAGTAAACGTTGATATTGATTCAGAATGTGGGACCATTGTGAAAACAATCATTTCAAAAATATTTAGGATCTTAAATTAAGGCTGCGGATATTGTGAAGACTATCCATTCCTTTTACACAGTTACATTCAGTTGTTAGCTATATTCTTCCCCTCGTGCGAAATCAACGTATTTTGTTTCTTGTTACGTACCCAATATACACTCGTGGAAATTGGAAACGACTCACCTAAAACTATAGTCATTTTTGTATAGTTATATTTTCTAAACGCTTTTATCAATTTGACCAAATTCTTTTTTATTTCATTAAGCCATTATTGGACTGTAATGTAGAATGTAGGGTAGATCAATTGTCATATAACACGGTTAAAGAATATCTACAGGATAATGTAGAACGTGTTTTTTTTACCAAAATGTAAGCAGATATCTGGGATGCACGCAAAGTGGGGAAATAATTTTTATTGTGTCAAAAGATAGTTTTATTTGTGCTAAAAAAATGTTTTTTAAAAATCCTTTCTACCTAGATTGGTTTCCAAATTATAGCAGTTTTTGTAAACCATTGCATTTGTAACTGATCACAGGTGCCGATTTTTTAAAATAAAACAAGTTGGCTTTGAAATGAAAATCGATCCTGTCACCTGTCAGGATGATGTTATGAAATTATAAGAGTTCGTGAAGGCCCCACCAGATATTAGTCCTATTTTTTTTTTGTAACATTTCTAGTTCATGTTTTTTTATTTTATTAATAAATAAGAACTTAAATTTTGTATATGATTTTTTAGTTATAATCAGATTATTGCTAGGTGACAAGTGACAGGATCGATTTTCATTTCAAAGCCAACTTATTTTATATTAAAAAATCGGCACCTGTGATCAGTCACAAATGTAATCCAAATTATAGCGGTTTTTGTAAACCAATCTAGGTAGAAAGGATTTTCAAAAAACATTTTTTTAGCACAAATAAAACTATCTTTTAACACAATAAAATTTATTTCCCCACTTTGTGTGCGTCCCAGATACTTGTTTATATTTTGGTAAAAAAACACATTCCTACACATCATCCTGTACATATTCTATAACCGTGTTATGTGACAACTGACCTACCCTACATTACAGGCCAAGTTTGGCTTAATGAAATAAAAAAAAATTTGGTCAAATTGATAAAATCGTTCAGAAAATATAACCGTACAAAAATGACTATAGTTTTAGGTGAGTCGTTTCCAATTTCCACGAGTGTATTTATTGTTACAGATGAACACGCACAAAAAATTTGTATGTGTCCAGATCTATTATGTATCTTTCTAAATTCCATTAATGGAAAACTAAATACGAGTATATCAATAGCTCTACCTTCTTTCAAGTCGACGGAAATATGTATCTCTAATTACATACGACTTGTAAAACGGTTTTTTTTTTAAGTGAACAATGGAGATAATGAAGGCTTGTAGCAGGTACACATTAACGCATAATCATATCATCACAAAGCGCATTAATAACCTTTGACCTGGGACGCGCGCGGAATTGTCACTTAGTTTCAACCTACGTGCGTAACTTGTAATGAAAGAAATAAAGTTGTTCTGCAACGAATCCCACACAGGAGAGTTATTTATTTCAGATATATGTGCTAGAGCTACTCCAAATAATCTGGTTTGTATAGAGTGGCGTCTTTAATTCTGATTAATATTCTTGCCTCATAATCACTAGGAAAATGTTGAATTATAGAAAATCTGCTCTGTAATGAAAGAAATAAAGTTGTTCTCCAAGGAATACCACACAGAAGAGGCTGTTATTTATTTCAGGTATATATAGTAGAGCTGCTCTAAAGAATCGCGAAAGTATATCTTCTCTGGTTTGTATAGGGTAGCGTCTTTAAGTCTGATCAATATTCTTACCTCATAATCACTAGGAAAATGTTGAATTATAGAAAATCTGCTCTGTAATGAAAGAAATAAAGTTGATCTACAACGAATACCACACAGAAGAGGATGTTATTTATTTCAGGTATATGTGCTAGAGCTACTCCAAACAATCATGAAAGGCATATCTTCTCTGGTTTGTATAGGGTGGCATCTGTAATTCTGATCAATATTCTTACCTCATAATCACTAGGAAAATGTTAAAATTATAGAAAATCTGCTCTGTAATGAAACAAATAAAGTTGTTCTGCAACGAATACTACACAGAAGAGGTTGTTATTTATTTCAGGTATACAGTGTGTCCACGTTAAGGACATACCTCCCTTGTAACTTTTTTATGCTTTAACGGATTTTAATAAACATTTTTTTTGTTAGGTTGGTATTCAAAATTTGCATTCAACAAGTGGGTAACTTTATTTTTAGGCTGCAATCATGGCCCGCTATGACCACTTTTATTGGCTCAAATTTCAGAAAGTATTAGGGAATTTATTAGGAAAAAGCGGATGACGGATTCTTATTTAGGATAACTTAAAACCTATCTGTACCGATTTTCAGTGTACTAAAGTACAGTGTGTCCAAAAAAAATCTACTTGTACCTGATAGACACTTTTTATGCATTTTGCTTATTTGGAACAGTAATAATAATACTACAAACTACTTAATTATTAGTGATTGACAGCTGTCAACTAAGATCACATTTCTTGTTTTCACGGCACACTAAGCTTTTTTTGACCAAATAGTAATCAAATGATATAATGCAAGGAAAACCAATATGCGTACCTCACAATCACTACGAAAATGTAAAATTATAGAAAATCTGCTCTATTTCTGAAATTTTACCTCTTTCAGTTTCCAATGATGCTCAGTAAGAACTGAAAACCGTTTTTAAAATTCGTTTACATTATATCTATCTTTCACATTGAATCATTTAAATTTATTGTTCACAAGTAAGTAAATATAATTAATTGTATTTCCTAATTCCTCAACTTGAACGAATACATACTCATTTGTTTTCGGTATATGATTTTTGCCATTGTATTTGTCGTGGCTTTTAAGAGGACGGAGAAACAACATTTCTAGAGTTTATTTGTCAATGTAAATTAACACTAATTGACATTAAGTGAATCTAAGGAAATGTTATTGTATAAATCCTTATAATTTTTCGTAATCTTTCTGCTTGTAAAATATTCTCTTCATTTTCTATGGATCCAAAAAAATGCTAATTTATTTTTTATATTGATTTGCCAAATAAACCATATTCTCCGAAATTTCTACAGTGATAGAAAATATTACCTATTTGGTTTTAATGCCTACCTACTGAGTGATAGGTGTTTTCTGAAGAAATTTATGTATTTTTCCATATAACAAAAATTAAACAAAGACAGGAATCCCACTTTTTCTCGATCATTTATAAACAGTTTGATCTAATTTTTGTCGAACCGGTGTCTCAGGGTTTAGTGTTTCGATTGTTCAACCCAAAGGTAAGGTCGTGGGTTCGAATACCCATTCCACCAGAAAATTTTTAATTAAATTATCTACTCGGAGAGTAATGCTTGTTCGCAGGGATGGGTTGGCAACCATCCTGGCGATGGCCTAGGATGAGAAGAATGTCAGCTTGGTGTTAATGTGAGATATTAAAATCAGTTGATGTTTGACTGTTCCCCTAATTAATGAGATTTTCCAGGTTTCCCTCATTCCAGCAATGAATGGTTGTTAGGGCCTACCAACGTAAGTCGTTCCTGAGGCCTACCCTCCACATTGGTGTAGAGTTTGTAAATAATTTTTTTTTTCAAATGCTGCAAATAATTTGTTAAATTTGGAAAGAATCTCTATTTAAATAATAAATACCTACAATACCTATCGATCTAAACTAAATGTTCAAAGTGGCGTCCATCTGCAACTTGACAGTGTCCAAGCCTTTTAGAAAAAATACGTATTACGTAGACATTTTGGAGCCACTCGGGTGGTATATTCTGAATTTCATGCCTAATTCTGGCTTCAAGCACTTGTAAGTCTGGGGGTTTTTCTTTATACATCTCGGTTAAATGACCACACAATAAAAATCAAGAGGATTCAGGTCTGGTGACCTTGCTGGTCATTCAATATATCCTCGTCGTCCATTCCAACGATCTGGTCCAGATACTGGCGAACATTAATTCCATAATGCGACGGAGCCCCATCTTGCTGGAAAAATATACTGTGATTTGGAAGTCCAAGCCGATCAGAAATAGATTTACTATGTCGGGTATAATATGATTTTGCAAAATATGTATGTAAACTTCTGCCATCAGATTTCCTTGTATGAAATATGGACCTATAATTCTTTGACCAACAATACCAGCCCACACATTAAGTTTCTGAGGATGCTGCATATGATTTTCTATCAATCAATGAGGGTTTTCACTCGGCCAGTATCGACAGTTGTATCTATTTACAAATCCGTTTAAGTAGAATGTGGCTTCGTAGGAAAAACCAATGTTATATGCGAAATTTGGAATACCATTCACCATGTCCACCATTATTCCACAGAACTGCATTCTTCTGTCTAGGTCATCTTCGTTTAACTCATGTAGGAGATGTACCTTGAAGGGCTTCTAATTATTGGTTCTCAACATTCGAGCAGTAGACGATTAACTTATATCATTATCCAAAGCTAGGTGGATAAAATTGGATTTTCCATAACTGCAAGCAGTACAATAAGAGATTTATCTTGATTTGTCGTCGACTTGGGACGCCCTGGTTTTGGAACATCTTATACATGTCCTGTGGCTCTAAATTTCCTTACCAACCTTGAAACAGTAGAACGGACAATAGGGTTTCTCTCTAGATGTACTGTATTAAATAAATGACAAACTTCTTCGTGTGAACGTTGTCGATCTCCATATCCAACCATCATTAATATTTCAATTCTTTCTATTTCATTTAATTTTGCTATTTTTGAAGTAACACTAACTTGCTCAAGTTTTGACAAACAAACGTAAATGATAAAAATCGGATAACGACAATAAAACAAACCAATGTATTAAAATTATTTACAAACCCTACACCAATGTGTTCATAAAAGAACGTCCTATCCAAATATGTAAAAACATACAGGGTGTTCTATTTAAAAAAATTTGGAGTTTTTTTGGGAAAAAAGGATAAACTTGGCAACATTGCCAATACCTTTATTGGATCGGGCGTTATTTGTATACACGATGTATACCAAATTCTGTTTCCATATCTCTAGTAGTTTCCGAGTTATATGACCCGTGCGCTACTTCTGACTAACCCTGAGTATGCAAAAATAATGTACTATTCAGAATACGCCTCAGGTTTAATGAAGGAATATTAAACCTTCATGAATAATATTATATAGGTATTATTGAATAATATAATATGTATATAAAAATAAAACGTAGGTATGTCAAAAACTAAAGCTACAAAAGTTTACACGTAAACATATATAAATATTTTCTAAATTCTAATATTCACTTGAATTTGGAAAAATTTTAGGTTAATAGGAATGTGTAGCGCCAAAACAAGGCATACTGTTTAGTCCAGTCCAATAATTATACGGTGAGGACATAAAGTCCGTCCCCCCCCCCCTCTCTAATTTTTGAACCGCTGGGTATATTGTGATGAAATTTGGAACGATAATATCTGACTAAATTCTGCATTTTTTGACACATCAGTACAGCTCTGGAGGTCAAAGTGACAGCTGGGCGTGCAATACGAATATTTTTTTAAATATGAATGGGGGTCGAGTAATAACTCATTTTGAAGCTATTTTTATGCTCAAAACATTCCCCAATTTTGGGAAAATTTGGTTCAGTAATTTCCAAATAAAAACAAGTAATATCAGTTTGTAACATAATCTTGTTACCTATTAGGTGTCATTGTTGATTGTTGCTGTCATGTTTGACAGTAAATTTTTGCTCGAAATTGTCTAGAATGGCTCACTCCTTACAAGATAAATTTGAAACGGTTATTATTTTTGGCGAAGCTAACCAAAATTACCATGCTGCTGTTGGTCTGTTCAATTAATGCTATCCGGAACGCCAAATCCGCAGAAAATATTTACGAAAGTTAATTTCAAAATTTAAAAATGATAACGTAGAAATCGATATTACTGGTTTTTATTTGGAAATTACTGAACCAAATGTTCTCAAAATTGGGGGATGTTTTGAGCATAAAAATAGCTTCAAAATGAGTTATTACTCGACCCCCATTTCCATTCAAAAAAATGTTCCTATTGCACGCCCAGCTGTCACTTTGACATTCAGAGCTGTCATTGATGTGTCAAAAAATGCAGAATTTAGTCATATATTATCGTTCCAAATTTCATCACAATCTACCCAGTGGTTCAAAAATTAGAGGGGGGGGGGGCGGACTTTATGTCCTCACTGGATAATTTTGTGAACAAAGTGAGTTCAAGCATTATTCAAATAAAATCGTTGTTAATACTACGCTACAGTATTAAAGGGATTTCCAATAACTCTCTAATACAATAAAAAATTATTATTCTCTAATTTGATGTTAATTTTTTTACACTTAATAATTTTACATTATTAAATAATTTGAAACGATACCGGGAATACACATAGCCTGATTGCAATAAAAAAGGTAATTTCAGCGCTGCAGCAAACCGGATGTTAATATTAAATCAATAAAGCCTTAAATGTTTGATGAGTTTGAAATAAGCGATGTTTGCGCGCAGTTTTAATTCGCGGAGAGCTGAGCAGATTATAAGATTAAATATACAATTTCTCTGAATTAAACATGAGATTTTAATTAATATATCCTCAGCATGGCGGTAATTATATTACGCATAACTGAAATTAAAGTTCTGATGCGGCAGATTCTGCTCAAAAAGTTACCACTGGCCTCTTCAGATGATGAAAGCACACAGAAACGTAATCTCGTTTTCTCATTTGAATTTTTTAAAAGTTTTATATTGAATATTATTAGGCAGCATTTTAGGCCTCTGTTTAAATTCAATTATGCCAATTTACAAGTCCATTTTAACGTTTCGTGGTGTTAGGGCTAACAACAAAAAGTAATTGTGAAGTAAAACGTGAAGTTGAACATAGTAAGTATATTTATATTAAAGTATGTCAAAGTTTAAATAATTTAGAAGAAAAGTATTCTAGATATTGTTCCTTTCCAGGTATTTTGACATATTCTTGAAAATATTTAAGAAGGTAATATTTATTTAGGAAGGAAGAAAAACTAATAGTATTAAAATATACCACACTTCGCCAATAAACTAGAGGAACACTAAGAAAAATAGTTGTAATTTTCTTTATAGCTTTATAAACTCAGTGAAATTAGGGTGGTAATCAATAGGCTGGCTATTTTATCAATTATTTATCGTAGGATTAATGAAATTTGAACAAATCAACCTTATTACCTTAAAAAAGACAAAACATGACAAACAGTTCAGGGAGAAAATCATCTTTTTAAATTCAATAGCCTTAATTCACAAAAAAAGTATTAAAATCGAGTGAGGGTATGCCAATTACTTGTCATTAGAATGTTTGGAACTAAAATCGAGTATGCATTAGGCACCTAAGTGAAGATTAAGTTGTAAGGGGCGTGACATTAATCGAAGACGGATACATGTACAGGAAGTTAGCCCCCACTTTTTCGAATTTAAAAACAAAATATTGTTGTGCTGTGTTGTGCCGTTGTCTGCCTTTCATTATCTTTTTTCATTATTTTTTATAACTGATAATAGAGTTCGGGGTGGTAGTTAGCTCCTATATTTTTTAATTTTGAAAAAATGAAGGTTGTGTTGTGTTGTACTCAACTTGTACTGTGTTGTGCCGTTGTCTGACTTTCATTATCTTTTCTCATATTTTTTTATAATTGATAATAGAATTAACTGATAATAGAATTCGTTGTAATAGCCCCAACTTTTTTAATTTTGAAAAAATTAAGTTTATGCTGTATTGTAGTCAACTTACGTTGTTTTGTGCCGTTGTCAAATTTTCATTATCTTTAGTAGTTCATTTTTTATATGCTAATAGTGATATGAGATGTAAAGGAAGTTAGTCTACACCTTTTCGAAATTTGAAAAAAGATTGTTGTACAGTGTTGTGCTCGACATGTGCTGTTTGTGCCGTTGTCTGCCTTTCAATATCTTTCTTCAAAATTTTTTATAACTGAAAATAGAAATCGGGGTGAGAGTTATTCCCACTTTTTTAATTTTGAAAAAATTAAGTATTAAAAATAGACTTTCCCTTGTACTAATTCTTCTGCTACTTGTTTTCGTTTAATCCCCTTTAATTGTCGTTTTTTTCTTATGTTTTAATGAAATATTTAAATTTGTTATAAAACATTTCATAGTAACTGCCTCATTTTCAGTTGGTTTGTTAGCTATGTGTCGTTGTAAAGCTTCTCATCGTCCCGATAAAATTTTATTATGTCACTAAGATTGTCTAAGGGAACATAGCCCCTTTCCATACCATTTCCAATCCATATTATATTTTCAAAAAATGATGTGCTTTGTTTTTATTTTTTAATGCTAATAAAATAAAGTAAACATAAAGGCAACCATAGATAAGCGTCGACTTGATGTGAGATAATACGTTAAAAATTAATTATTGAAATTTATGAAAATATTGATAGCCACTGACTTGTGTTTTTGCAAATAACAAATTAATTTGAAAAGTAACATAATAAAATTTTATAGAAACGATGAGAAGCTTTACAACGACACATTGCTAACGAGCCTAATTTTCAGTTGGCTCGTTAGCAATGTGTCGTTGAAAAGCTTCTCATCGTCCCGATAAAATTTTATTATGTCACTAAGATTGTCTAAGGGAACATAGCCCCTTTCCATACCATTTCCAATCCATAGCATATTTTCAAAAAATGATGTGCTTTCTTTTTATTTTTTAATGCTAATAAAATAAAATAAACATAACGGCAACCATAGATAAGCGTCGACTTGATGTGAGATAATACGTTAAAAATTAATTATTGAAATTTATGAAAATATTGATAGCCACTGACTTGTGTTTTTGCAAATAACAAATTAATTTGAAAATGTGATGGCTAACTATTACTCCAGAAAATTATCATATTAGATTAGAACTCATCTCATTATTTTCATATAAAAAAATAATTATTAAAGATAATAAAACATTGACAGCGGCACAAAACAGCGTAGGTCAAGCACAATATGGTACAACCATTATTTTTAAATATTATAAAAGTGATTCTTATCTCTCACTACTAATTTTTATATCAGTTGTAAAAAAGAAAAATGATCATGAAAATCAGCCTACGTCACAACACAGCATAAATCGAGCATAATTCAGCACAACCAAAATGTTATCAACATTAAAAAAGTGGGGAATATTATCTCTTGCCACAAAATCTGTTATCAGTTATAAAAAAATAATGAATAGAGATAATGGAAATCAGTCAACGGCACAACACAGCACAAGTCGAGTATAAAACAGCTCAACCTTTATTTTTCAAAATTAAAAAAAGTGGGGGCTAACTACCAATTCGAATTCTATTATCAGATTTAAAAAAAATAATGAATAAAGATAATGAAAGTCAGACAACGGTACAACACAGCACAAGTTGAGCACAACACAGCACAACCTTAATTTTTTCAAAATTCGAAAAAGTGTAGACTAACTTCCTTTACATCTCATATCACAATTTTCATATAAAAAATTAACTATTAAAGAAACTAAACTAAAACAGCACAAGTTGAATAGAATATAGCACAAACTTCATTTTTTCAAAATTACAAAAAGTCGGGCTCACACTGGATTCTATTATCAATTATAAAAAAATAATCAAAGTCAGACCACGGCACAACGCAGCACAACACAGCACAACTTTCATTTTTTCAAAATTCGAAAAAGTGGGGGCTAACTCTCGCTCCGAATTCTATTATCAGTTATAAAAAAATAATGAAACAAGATGATGAAAGTTAGACAACGGCACAAAACAGCACAAGCTGAGCACAACAATCATCACAACAACAAACAAGCGGCTATATACACACGTGCAAGTGGGCCGATTTGGCTTGTACCAGTACAAAAACATTCTATTGTAATTCATGTATCCATTCTGTTTCTATCTAAATAGGGTTAAAGAATGTATAATTTTTCCCAAAATAATTCTTATTTCTACGCTGCCACAACGTATCAATAATTGTGTTTAATAAAACGTTTTTATTTCTATTAAATTATATACATCCTGTAAAACATAATTTCTCTTCGCAACTTGTTTTGCGGGAGAAACGTCTTAGGTAATTAGATGAAGAAGTGACCGCAGGTCAAAGTTAGAAAGTTTCAAAGTGGATTTTGCCAGAAACGAGATAACTCCATGTAACACAAATTCTGTTAGGATTATTAGGTTTGCAAGAAGCTTACAACATGCCAAATATTAACTAAATATTACATTTTCCCTTTTTCGAACACGTAGAAGCTCCAGATATTTCGAAATATTATTTGGAATTATATATCGCTTCCATGAATATAAGTATTCCCTAAAATTATTAAGAAATATTCTCTAAATATTTTAAAATAATATCCTTGCCATAAATATTTGATGATAAATAGTGGGTAAGTTTTTAAGACTACATAGAATGATAATACTGATCGCCATTATACCAACTGATATCAATATATATGAGTAACTGTATAGTGGAATAATAATTCTATGAATATGTTACAAAAGATAACACTGACGTAGTTTTCCACATAACACTAAAACACTATACTGGACTCGATGCACGTTTCGCCAACCAAGTTGGCATCATCTGGATATTATTAAAAATAAACCTATTTATGTAAATAGGAATATTATGAATTATGAACCGTTGCGACGGATCAGTGAACGGTGATTTAATAACCAATAAAGCGGGCTGCATGGTATTGGCCCTCTTGTCACTATTCATCTCTTTATTCATCATTCTCTTTAAATTTATGTTTCCTAATTATTTTATCAATTAAACATACAGAATATCTATTACTCGCAGCTATTATATCCCCAATCAATAGCTTTTCTTTTTCACACCTCTCCTTATTTTGGGGGAAGTTTAATAGGCGAATTTAAAGAGACACTCAAATTCCTCGACTTTTGAAAATGAAAGAGAAAATCCAAAATTCATATCTATTCCATACGTTTCACCCGTGGTTTTGGTGAGATTTTTAAAGATATAGGTATGTCAGTGGTTTATTCATCAGGAAATAAACTACAACCACTTTTAGCCAATCTAAAAGACAAAATATGAACTAAGGAAAAGTCGGGAATTTACGAAATTAGATGTAAAGACCGCAATCAAAGATATGTAGGACAAACTAGAAGGTCAATTCAAACTAGATTCAAGGAACAATTAGCTGATCTCAAATATGGTACAACATATGAGTCTAGTGTCGCCCAACATGCGTTTGAGAACAACCATAAGATTTACCAATACCAATTTAAGACTAGCAATAGCAATTTAGGACTAATTAGGAATGTAACAAATTCCATTTGAGAGTTTGTAAATTACAAAGTGTAAGAATGGTATGAATAGTAACATACAGCCCGCTTTATTGGTTAGTAAATCACGGTTTACCAATCCGTAGCGACAGTCCACTGAGCTGTCACCACGGTCCACTGAACCGTGGCAATAGTTTAGGTGTAAATGTGACATGGTGTTAGCATAGGTTTAGTTTTAGTCATCTCCAGGTGATGCCAACTTGGTTGGTGAAACTCGCGTTGAAAACAAAAAACACACGAAAGAACACAAAAGACACAAAAACAAATAAATTTCATGCTACACCAGTGAGTAGGGGGACATTAGGAAGAATTTCAAAAAATCAGTTGGTTACAAATCTTGAAAAATTTTATTAAGTTTACTATTGACCGTTTCTTAATAATAATTAGAAATTACTTATTAAGAAACTTGGTAAATACCTTTCCTATATATTATATACTAGCCTCCAGGCTTTATATATAATATACAATTGAGTAACATTCGTATAAATAATAAAATATGATATATGTAAGTGACGTGAAAATAAATAAAGTGAATAAATTTTGAAGTACTAAGTAGGTATTTGATATTGCAAATTAAAGTCCACCAAGACGAGGGAACAAAGAAACGACGACCCTAGCACTGACTTTAAGTTCATAAAAAATACGAAAAAAGCGTTACATTAAATTATTACTATTTTTATTTAAAGCCTCTTTTAACACTACAGTTTATTCTAGCTTAAATATTTAATTTGTATCTAAAAATCTACTAATAAACTTAATAATACTAATAACTAAGGAAACCGTCAATTTATTGAATAATTATTAATAATTTTAAAACTTTTTGTTACATCGTAGAGCCCTGCCACAAGTAAATACAGACAACGTGTTATGTACGTTAGCGAGTTGTAGATCCATAAAAAAATCAGTGCCCTCGCACGACATACCAAAAGATTTATTCGGAATTCAAAGAATGCCGATCTTCAATAATCCAGGCCAACGATAGACGTTAATCAATGGAATCACATGCAATTTGTCGCGGCACATCAGAACATTATACAATAAAGCAGTATTGCAAATTTCACAAAGAGCATTGTTTGGTTTTCATCGACACTCTCTGCGGAGATGCGATTAGGTGTCATTTCATTCCGACCAATCCCTGTCAACTGTTATTACTTTCTGATTTCGCATTCCATTTGCAGCGAAACATCAACGAAATTCGATAATTCCACATAATGCCATCTAAATTTAATAAAAAGATACGGCTGCTATTTATATGATGAATGAGTAAATTCGACACGATAATTTATTATACTTTTAAATTAGTGAAAACGAATATGGAAATGAACGAAAGAAATTATTTTTTCTAAAATATTTCACCTCACTATTTCTATAATCGTCTAGAAAATATTGTTGGAATTAAGACTATAAAATGAGTCACTATTTTACCAACTAATCTCTTTATTAGAAGCTAAGCCTTCAAAATCAATAAGTTCCATAAACATCAACCATGACAACGACTAATAATATTCCATCAATGTATTTATTCTTCTATACCTACTTTTTTAATTTAATATCAAAGAAACTATTTAGTAAAATGGTAATAATTTAGTAGATTAGATTAGATATACAAAGGAGTCGGCTACCTGGCCCAGTCCATCGCGACCTAAAAGATCTATTGTGGCACTCCCAACCTATTTAGAGTACCCTGTCCAGCTTTGTCCTTCGAATCAGACTCCACAGCCTTGATAGGAGTTTTTCCATGTAGCTATTAGCTCTTGGTCTTTCTTCCTCAAGTATTTGAAATCTCAGTCTTGTCAGGCCCTCACACTGGCACAGTACGTGTACTGAGGTTTCCTCTTCTTCTTGACAGAATCTGCAAATTGCTTCTTCTGTCAGTGCCATTAGATTCATGTGCCTATTGTGCCTACAGTGACCTGTCAGGAGACCCACTAATGTGGGTCTCCTGACAGGTCTCTGAATTCTGTTGACCAATTTATTCTGGCCTAACAGATCTATTGTGAATTTAGGCGACCGTTTTTTAATGAATAACTTTGCCTTCTCAATTGTGGCAGATTCCTCCATCATTATCGAGATTCGTTTCTCATCCATTCCTCCATGAATGTTTTAATGCATGGCTTCACTATGCCGCAGAAAGGTTCTGGCCCTAAATAATTTAGTAAATAAGTGGACAAGTGGACAAAGTTTTGGGTGTTTGAGGTAGCCAAAATGTGACGTGTGAAACTTTCAATTGATTTTAACTTAAAAAGAAACGACATCAATACGATATGGATGTCATTATATCCACATGTTACATAAAATAAATGAAGATCTCCAATATGAAAGTCACACTTAATATGATAGATCACAGTCCAGTTAGCTGTGATTTTGATTACATTTGTTAGTTGAATCGACCAAATTTAGATACAGGGATGTGGAATTATTTACTTCATTGCCTTGGAAAGCTGGTTAAGTAGTGACACCATGTTGACAGTCGAAACTACAAATAAAAGTAGTTTGACACTATGGCGGCGTTATGACGTCATCGATGGAACTATTGTCGAGCAACTTAGAGAAGTAGTAAAACAAAACCAGTATTTTGATTAGTTTTTGTCGAACATCACAAAAACGTTCAAAAATAAAAGTAGTTTGGCACTAAGGCGGCGCTATGACGTCATCGATCGAACTATTGTCGAGCAACTTAGAGAAGTAGTAAAACAAAACCAGTATTTTGATTAGTTTTTGTCGAACATTGCAAAAATGTTCAAATCTGAAATGGTTTTTCAAACCACAATAGTTCCATCGATGACGTCATAGCGCCGCCATTGCGATTTTTAAAAAATGTCGCCTAGGCCACCATTTTGAAAACAAATTGCCACTTGTGATATATCATTGAAAAGAGAATTTTAAGTTTAATTTTAAGAAGGGATGGCCTATATAATGGTAAAAAAAATTATTTAAAAATCTATTTAAAGTTGACGATCCCGAAAAACCGGAAGTGATTTTTAAATGGTTTTTCATGGAAAGTGTACGTAGTATGAAAATGAACTATATCTTTTATCCGAAAACCAAATTATAATCTCAAAGACAATAAAATGGCTTCTTGTACAGGGTGGTTCAAATTGGTCGTTTTTTAAGTGTTACGGCGAATCTGCCATAGAGCAAATCTGATAGACGAATCTCTGTCTGATATCGATCTGATAGACGATGCATCACAAACGTATTACGTTAATTTTACTACATTCAAATTATAAATACCTACAATTGAAAATAGAGATCGCTTGCTAAATCTGCATTTTCATTTCTTAGATTAAAACATTTTATTAAATTGTATTTGTCTTCATTTGAGTAACGAATCATTTTTGATTTATGTTAATACCTTTCTAATAATGTTAAATATCAAAACTTGTTTGTTTTCAAGCCTTCTAAGTCAGAAAATTTAAATATCCTTGATACGAGTATTTTGAAAATTTCATATTTTCCGCAAATCCACACAAAAAATAATAAGTAGAGTATATATTTTTGGAATGCATTTTTAGCCCTCTTTCCGTTTTTGAAATATAATAGAGTTTTTCATATTAAAAACACAAGTTATGATCATCACGAAAACAAAAAATATTATCACATTTACTTTTATGCCATCGAGTGTATGTCTAAAAAGTGCCTGTAGAATGTTCAAATCGTTTTAAGACATCTTGAAAGAAAAACGACAAAAGGGCACTAGTCGGTTTATCAAAAAATCGAGAAACGCCTTGTAGCTCAAAAACGGGAACAGATAGAGAGATGCGGTTTGCGCCATTGTTATTTTCTCAAAAAAAGAGCTTCAGACTCGTGTATCAGATTTGCTCTATCTATGACAGATTCACAGTAACCTTTAAAACCGACTTGAACCACCCTGTACAATGATTTCGTTGTCACCCGTATATTGTTCTACACTCTCATTTTTGTATATTTTGATATAAGCCCGTACGGAAACAGAATTTGCGTATACTATTATAAATACTGCATTTACTGTCGTCACATCATTGACAGGCACGTAAGCTCAGTAATTCAATATCGCTTCTGTGAATAAGATTAAAGATAATAATCACAGGTTGTCGGACTTATTCCTTTTTGCGAGAGGTCAAGCTAATGTGATAACTAGCATAATCCACCCCAAGCTGGCATGTGGTGCTGAAATTTGTTATTAGGGGACTTATATCTCTAGGGGCTAGTGAGTACAATAAAATCTAGTGGCTCTCTACATTATGCTAACGATGATTACTGGTATCCAGAGGTAACTTAAAGCAACATTAATAAATAATTGTTAGCATGGAAAATGTTCCTTATAATGTTTTAATAGTAATATAGTTATTAGTCATTTATAAAATGAAACAATGCAGTGTGAAAAAACAATTGTAGGTGAACGCTTAATGAATATTAAAAACAATATAGGTACTGAAAAATAATACAGAGAAGTATGTAATAGTTTAACATAAAAGTGTGCTATTAGATTCTCAGTACTAAGCAATTAGGCCAGTCACCGTAGACACAAAAATCGCGTTAGGTCGCAAAAAACTGCAGAGTTCTGATTTTTTGGAATGTTGTTAGGATAGGTACCAGTGGTGTAAAACCAAGTTTGCAGCTTTGAAAGACCTGTGCTAACTGCGTGGTGCTCGAAAAAAATTTTTTTTTTTCGGACTTTTGTCAGTTTTTGGTTTATAACTTCTAAATGGTGCATCCCACAGAAAAAGTTGTCCTGTACAATTTTAAAGTAGACAAAATTTACTACAATTTACTGCAACCGCAGCTCCATAGGTCTAATAGGTCCCGAGATACAGCATTTAAAAGATTGGCCATTTTTCCCAAAAAGTTCTTAATTGTTGTTTTAGCCGAGCCGAATATCGGCTAAAATACTCAGCCTACGAGGAAACTAATGGGAAATGAAGTTGTAGAGCAGTTATTTAGCTTTAATTTAAGCATAAGCGGAGCACTGTAGGGCCAATAGCTCCCTTGTTATCAGGAAATAACAAAAATGGGATTTTTCAAGAAATGGAGTGTGACGAATTGCAGGACTTTTGTAAAGGATAAGAAAGACATAACTCAGTGGAAAATGGTTTTATATCATGCAAAATGAAATTGAATTCAATTAATAATAACGTATAAATTTATCAAAATTATCTCAAAATTGTATAAAAAGTATTTTGGTAGTTTGGGGGACCTTGGACGTGAAATATTGAACTTATGAAGTGATGGTGGGACCTTAGCTGACTCCTGCGACAGAAATACAGAACACAATGTAAATTAGTATTTACTGCGTAAAAAAATTTATAATAAATTACAACGAAGGATATGTAATATTAGGCTTACCTTTTCCCACTTAATCTTCGGTTTCCTAGAAAACGGTGCCGTCTTTTAACGGCCGTCAAAATACGGTGGGTAACGTCATAAAAAACGGTGTCGTGTATAATAAGGGAAGTGTTTCCCAAAAGAGCGGTAGCGCACACCGTAACGTAACAGAGCGGTGCCGTCTCATTTGAAGCGGTGGGTCATACGGTACGAATCAGTTCATCAATGTTTTTTTGCAGTGTCTTTTGTATAGCGGTGAAGTAGTTTTATAATTTTAAAACTATTTTCCTTATCATAAAACCGTTTTTTGTGACGTCACCCACCGTATTTTGACGGCTGTTAAAAGACGGCACCGCTTCCTAGGAAACCGAAGCTTTAGCCAGACAGTCGTGTTCTTTTGGAGGGCCCAGGTTCGTCAGACGGCTCTTCTTGGGACTCCGGAGACTACTCTGTTGTTTGATTAGATCTACTACTAGATACTAGTGGTAAAGGGTCGCCGACGTGATTTTCTTCATCCGACTCGGCCATGGCTAAGGGAGGAGTATTCAGGCAGGTCTTCCCCTGACAAATTTTGCAGAGACGACTCTCTCCACTCCCTGCGTTATGGGATATTTGTCCGATCTGCTGCCAACGCCAAAGTCCACCTCGCTCGTACCTACCACCAGGTGCTGACGTGGTTGGGATTAGAGTAAGAGCCCACCAACTGAGGGGTGGACAAGAAGCCAGCAGGGGTTGACACCGGTGACCTCAACCAAGGAATAAGCGCCGCTAACCCTGCTGAAATTCCTGTCCTGCAGGTGCCAGAAAGGGTGCGGAGGAGGGAGCGGCTCCTGCCAGAGAGCAGGATTGAAATGCTCTGCTCTCTGCAAAAGTCCTGCAATTCGTCAGGCTCCATTTCTTGAAATATCCCATTTTCCTTAATTTTTTGTTATTTTCTGATAACAAGGGAACTATTGGCCCTACAGTGTTCCGCTTATGCTTAAATTAAAGCTAAATAACTGCTCTACAACTTCATTTCCTATAACTTTCCACGTAGGCTGAGTATTTTAGCTGATATTCGGCTTGGAAGACTGCTAAAAAAACAATTTCGAACTTTTTGGGAAAAATTACCAATTTTTTAAGTGCTGTATCTCGGGACCTGTTAGACCTATGGAGCTACACTCAAATTGTAATAAATTTTGTCTACTTTAAAATGTCTTTTTCCGTAGGATACACCATTTAGAAGTTATAAGCCAAAAACTGGAAAAAGTCCAAAAAAAAAAGGTTTTTCGAGCACCACGCAGTTAGCACAGGTCTTTCGAAGCTGCAAACTTGGTTTTACACTACTGGTACCTATCCTAACGACATTCCAAAAAATCAGAACTCTGCAATTTTTTGCGACCTACGATATCTTAAATGACTGGCCTAAATGGTTTTGTGATAAATGGGGAGACAAATTGGGGAGAGCGGGCACAAAAGTAACATATTTTACCTACAATAGACTCAATTGTTTGAGGAAAAGTCGCGAATTTAGGAAATTAGCTATAAAGACTGCAATCAAAAGTATGTTGGACAAACTAGAAGGTCAATTCAAACTAGATTCAAGGAACATATGGTTCATCTCAAATATAGTAGAACAGATAAATCTAGTGTCCCTCAACATGTGGTTGAGAACCACCATGAAATAGATAGTAGCAATTTAAGACTATAATTAGGAAAGTAACAAATTCCAGACAGCTGGATGTTTTTGAGACTTTGGAAATTGCAAAGTGTAAAAATAGTATGTGTTACTTTCATGACGTTGTTACTTTTGTACCCGGTCTCCCCTCCTGTTGTATGTAATTATTTTTTGAAGGTTGTATGAAGAAGAAGAAGAAAATGTATCTGTCTAGTTTTTTATATGACTGGATAATTCATGATAAACTGATAAAATAGTATCTAATTTATCCACAGTAATTATTTTTATTCGTGCTGAATATTATGTAAATTTTTAGAATCCATTTTTTTCACAATAACTGTAACTTATTCGCACTAACTGCGAATACCCGAGAATATATTAAGGCATAGGCGTACGTTAAGAAATACTGTTATCATTCCATAAAACAGAATAAAAACGGTTATTAATAAATAGTAATAGTATTTACTAGCAAAATAGACTATTTACGACCAACCATAGACACATAAATATCTACCCACACATACGCGCCAGGCTGACAAAAGCCTTGCTGAAGTTCCTGTAAAATGGTGTTAATTTGAACTGTATTATTTGTCTGCGATATCCTGCCTTTTTCTGAGTAAGATACATTTTGTATTTTAATGTCGTTATCATTACCACTTTTTGGATAAAAATCAATTTTTTCACTTTTCACTTTTCAATTTTTTCACTTTTTGTTTTATCC
The DNA here is from genome assembly GCA_963924545.1 of Pogonocherus hispidulus. NCBI lineage: Eukaryota > Metazoa > Arthropoda > Insecta > Coleoptera > Cerambycidae > Pogonocherus > Pogonocherus hispidulus. The sequence goes on from OZ004698.1 coordinate 33,155,420, forward strand.
GAAGTGATATCAATAAAGTTTTATCTATAAGAATTTAAAAAAAATTAATATATATTTCCACATATGAATATCATCACATATACACGTTGAGTCGACGACATCGATCACCTGATTGTCTCATTTGTCTGGTGTGTTAATTTTTTTGTGCATTTTGTGGTTACTTCATATTTGAGATATCCTAAAACAATTATTACGTTTTTATATATTCTATTACTCTTTATGCAGAACTTTGATAGTAAAATATACACTGATAATCTTTTAAGAGATCTATGATGATCTTTTAAGGTTAACTATGATTTTACTTTAATTTGTATAACATACGTGTATAGAACATATTCTGATTATCATAAATGCATGATTTTCTCAACAGATAAATATATCTTTTCAGTTTTTATTTGTTCCGAAAAAGGTTTGAAAGCAATAATTCGTAATAAATCTAAGATCTATTTTAAGACAATCAATATTACGAATATATAAAAATTATACATATTGGCTTTATGAATAAAGTGAATAGACAGTAGTAAGAAAAACTAGGAAAATATGATAATACTGACACATTTATAATGTTTGATTTGAATATCCCTTTCATTTTTAAAAGCCTTTAGTCGAAGCTACAATTTATCAAAGAAAAGTGAAATAACTAAAAATGTTTCAGACAATATAAATCATTAATAATCACAATGCTAAACTTAAATTAAGCCCACATTATTTAGAAAAGCTTTCAATAATATAAAATAATTATACATATGATCTACTTTCGCAACTATATCTATGCTCGTTAATCATATCCCATATGTAAATACATATAATGAAAAAATGCAGGCTCAGTTTTATTTATAAATGGAAAATATACATATCTTTGATTAGGTAGGTACTCATCTAATAAAAGTTTAAAAAAACAGTAAATACAGTTGGATTTAAAAAAATAAGTATAGTGATTTTATTAAATGCTCATTTAACACTGACGTAGTTTGCTACATAACACCAAAACACTATACTGCACTCGACACGCGTTCCGCTAACCAAACTGGCATCATCTGGAGATGATTTACTAAACTATTGCTACGGTTTAGTAAACAGTTGCGACGGTTCACTAAACTGTAGCAATAGTTTAGGTGTAAATAGGTCACAGTGTTAGCGTAGGATTAGTTTTAATCATATCCAGATGATGCCAACTTGGTTGACGAAACGCTCGTCGAGTGCAGTAGAGTCTTTCAGTGTCATGGGGAAAACTACGTCTGCGTTATCTTCACACCAAAGGTTTCAACCCCTTTCAAAATTCCCATTTAACAGTGACAATAAAAAAGCTTTTACCTACGATAACAGCAACTATGAATAATCTAGGCGAATTGTTATAGTACCTGCGAGCAAGGTGGCGTAGGATTCCAGAGTAGTAAACGAATTTTTAGGCCAAAATTTGGAACGCTGTACTAGTAACAAGCATCCAGTTCGGTGGTGTGCTTGAAGTCCGGACTTAACACCTATGGACTTTTATTTCTGGGTCGATAAAGAACGAAGTATATTAATTTGGTTCACCAGAGGATGTCCAAGAGCTATATAGCAGAATAAATTACTTATGTCACAATTTCAGTGAACCAAAATATCCTTAGTTGTGTTTCTAGACAGGTTTTGGAAGTTTGTATGAAGTGCATTGAACAGACCGTAATCATATTGAACAGATTGATATCTAGGCTTTATTCTTACTTATTTTTAAATATTTGTTATATATGATATATTAAAAAAAGGATACCTACTGTCACATGATACCACATCTATTGTTCACATTATGTCCAGAGCCACCGTTGTCTCAATAACTCAATGTCTATTTCAAGGATTTAAATATTTCGTGGCATTATTTTTTTATTTTCATTGTTAAATAACACTTTAATAAAATCACGTTGCGTACACTTCGTTGTTTTTCTTAGATTTCAATTATTCATGGACAATATACTTTGAAAATTATAGCTTATTGAATAGTGTAACTTGCAAAAAAATCATGTGACACTGGAAGATTATTTCAAGGTCGATAACGTGATTGAAAATCTGAGATGGCCGCCATAAAAACAAAAGTTGACATACATAATTAAAAACATAAGACGATCGACTGTTGTTATTGGCCACAAAAGTTTTCTTGAAAAAAAGTATTCATAACTTGCAAGTCTAAAACTTGTCAAAAGACATACTGTATTATCGAAGAAAAATAAATCGGCGAATTTTGCATTTTTCCAAATATGAAAACTAAAAAATATAAAATAAAATTGAAAATAAATTTGAACTCAGCATACAATTCTAGAAAACTTCTCTAATTCAACCGTTTCTCTATTTTTTTAATCACGGAGATAGCAATACATTACCATCGAGTTTGGACACAGTGTATATTTTATAATATTCTGCTTTTTCTAAAATTACCTACGGCATTGTAATTATATATGAATAATGACTGCTGCTACAAGTTTACAAGACCAACACTCAAAAATGAATAAATATACTTAAATAATTAATAATGTCATTATGTACTTACAACTTACATATGTATCAATTTCTATTTGTGTAAACTTATTGTTTAAATTAAAGTTGCTGGTTCAGCAAATTCACTGATAATGTAGATTTTTTAATCTCCGCTAAAATTTTGAGTAACTAAGAGACTTGAATAATAAATAAAGGAAAATAGATAGTTATTATTCAGAAATTTACCTCCCTTAAATCATACCTATTTCAACAAAATTTTTGTAATGTTAAGGACAGTCGCACACAGAATTTAGATACACTTACATGGATGTGTCGGCGTAAAGGGATATTCTAAAGTTGGCAGCCGTGGTTGGGGAGCTCCAGGATGAAGTGCGGGCGGGCAGTGGTAGCAGAACATACCTCTGCCACCTCCACCCGCGAGCTGCAACAAAAAGCTATTTTAAAAATCATCGAAATTTATCTGTAAAATAAAAATTGTTTTATTTTGTTGTAATTGTTTATTAGTTATATTAGTTTATTTTTTATCGATCTATTTACGAGACTATGGCCAATCACCGACGCCAGGACGCTTAATTACCCAACTAGACAATTTTTCCAAAATTTTTTCAAGTCAATGTTATATATCGCATAATAAGGACATATGTTTTTCCATTTACTTTAAAACAGTTTCTTCAGTGAATGGTAATCTACATAAGTTTTTAATTTATCGTTTAAATCAATATTTCAATGTCTAAATATGTTATAAAAATTGTCATGTTTATACTAAAATTCCAATTTTCCCAACACCTACCTCTCTAAACTTTCGGTATCTCAGTCGGCATAAACACGCAAAAACGTAATTTCGAATTATCATAACATAATAACATAATTTTCTTCATTATTTTCATTTGTAATAAGTTTGTATTTAAGTAAGTTGTTATTTGTAATTTATTTGCTAACGAATTCTTTTGTAAATCCTGCCTTATAATTGGAATTTCTGCCTGGGCAGTGTATCTAAAAATAAAAATAATAACAACAGTAAATATAAACAACAACAGATATTGTTGCAAATTGCAACAATATGTGTTCAATATATGTCTAACAAAAAAGTCTACGATTCAATAGGCAAACGAATATCGGTTATCTATTGTCCAGAATTCGCAAAGTTCGCAAAGAGAATATTCTTTTGGACACAGTCTGGTTGACACATTCAATTTGACACATTTCGCGTAAACGTCCTGTGATTGTCACACAGCTGGGCTTAAATATTCGGTAATATAGTATGACCAGAAATAAACACAGATTGTTACAATTTCAGTTTTGTCAGTAAAAATTATTTTTTTTTTTCATTAAAATTATTTAATAGGTTAGATAGGTTAGATAGGTTAGAGGTTAATATAGATGCTTGTTTAATGTTTCATTATTTGAAAGATGTAGATATGCACTATTAAAAAGAAACATATATTAAAGACAATAAATTGAGGTTATATGAAGATATGCCGCTGTAATTCAATGTCGGGGGGAGCTGTATATTTCACGCAAAATAGTTGTTTTCGACATATCTTAAAAATAATAAAGTTATTCCTTTGCGTACCTAGGATTATAGGTAACGAGGAAAATTAAAAACTTTATTGAACCATAATATTTGATAATTTCACTAATAAAGTATCTCTTAGTTAACTTTTTGGCTTAATTCCTATATAAAGAAAGATATAATCAGAAATAAACAGTTCTGTAATCAAATTGGCTGTCTATTTTCATACGACGTCGTTGCTAGTTTACGTATTGCAGATTTGTCAATTAAACCTTTAACAATTATGTGATATATTATTAATATGTTACAGTTGGTGCATATAATAAAATCTAAATAATATATGTTATATTTATTTAAGAATTAACAATTTCAGTACTGTTTATTTCCGGCCATACTGTATGAAAATATTGCAAAACGACAACGAATTTGCTGCGATTGATTTTAACGAAGGTAATCCCCATGATTCCGAAAGTGAATAAAAAGGAATTAAATAAATATGCCTGGCCCAACGACAAAAATACAAAGACTTGGTTATATTTTGACCACAATATGTGAACAATATATCACAATATCATGAACGGAAGGCACTATATCGGGCCCCTGACCATTATCTACTAGGGAAAAAAATGTACCTTAAAGACTGTCTCATCCGTGGTAGAGAGTTTTATAATTTACAACAAACAATTCACAACAAAATCACGAAAAAAATAACATTTACTTGACACAGTCAACTTTGGTGCACACTGTTTGTGATATTTTTTGTCACTGCCAAAGCAGAATCTACAAGTTATTTAAGCATTTTTTGGATAAACTCAATGGGGGGCAATAGAATTGGCATTAAAAATTTTTAAAAAATCTAATTGACTACACTTTTTTGGTTGTAACTTTTTTCCTACAAAAATATACAAAAAAGTGTTTCAAACAAAAGTTGTAGCAAATGTATTTCCCTACAAAACAAAAAAAAAATCAAAAAGGCTTCGAATAGGAGTCGAGATATCCAGATATCAAAATATATCCTTACTTTCAAGATGGCCACCGACGCACAGAGAAATATTGTTGGAATTTTCTGAATTCGGGCATCTCATATGACCCTTTACTCATCCTCCAAAAATTGGATTATCTATCCATTTTGTATATATTGCGTATTTTTTATGCTAATTTTATTGTTCTATTACTATATTAGTTTTCTGACATAATAAATTACTGTTGTACATTTAAAGATTTCCAGTATTTAACATGGCACTGACATTACATTTCAATAGAGTTAATTGGATTAAAATGGTTTAATTGAAATTGTTCTGTAACATCGTGCTCGATCTGAGCTATCTCTATTAGTTCTACCACCATCCGCTCCTGAAATCTATAGTAAGGCCTTGGCTATTGCTACTCTGGACAGTATTAAATTACTCAAACCATTTCAATTTCGAGATGTATGATTCTTTTCATTTATATATAAGAAGATTTAAACCAATCAAATGTAATCAATCAAGGAAACAATTTAGTGGAAAAGACAATAAATATTGCACGCAAAGTAGATAGATAATAGATCCATAGATAATACTGTGTCATATAAACCATGTTGCCATTTACATTTCAATGCTGACAGCCCCACGCCATAATTTACTTATATGTATTTAAATTGTAGGCCAGAAAATAGTATTTCATGCCACTCGATTGATTCAGTTTTGTGTAATATTTGCTTCAAATCTTAACTATTTAAAAATTAGCTGGGGTTTTAGTATACTTTAGGGCAATACTTATATAATTGCAGGAATACAAGCAACTCAATTATTTTCATATATACTTAAAGCATACTTATTCTAAGTATATACGTTAGTTAAAGATTGGCAAACTAACCACACGTTACACTATTTTACTGTAATACGTATTTCAAATCTTTATCACATTCATATCTACCAATTAGTCAACCATCCAGCAATAGTACCTACCGGAGCAGCGTTAAAGGGTAACCAAATGTATTTGAAAATTACTATTTCATAAACAAACAGTAAACTGTATTGTAACAAAAACTTGTAAAGAGTATAGAATGATAGCAATATATACATGAATGTATGCATTTTTTAAGTACTTATATTGGTATAACAAAAAATAACTTAGTGGTGAGAAAAACACCGAAGTGCACTCTTTGTGTTGGTGTCGATGAAGGATGTGGCGACTTCCATGGAGATGCCGAAGTAATTCAATGTGTCACTCGGGGCACATTGTTCGTGGAGTAGTTGTTTTCGACATCTCCTTCCAATAAGAAATAACTTGTTACATTGGAGCAGAATAGAGCTTGATTAGTTTGCTGCAACAAAAATTATTTGTACAGGGTATTCGCGTATATTTTGACCCCTACCTACAGGGGTTATTAAGAAAGTTAGAAAAAAAATTTAAATACAAAAGTTGTTTGGTTTTTCACGTATTATCTTTTAGCTAGGTTGAAAAAAAAATTAAATGTCGTAAACTTGGGAAAACCAATTGAACATAATATTTTTAAATGGGACACCCTGTATAATTTTACACGCTTTAGGAAACATTTTTTCCTGATTTCAAAAATATATATTTTGTTGACATTTGCACTAACAGTTTTAGAAATATTCGACAGCGAGTACCATAAAAAAATACAAAAAATACTAAGAACTAAAAATATTTAACACTAGAAACCAACAGTAATAAAAAATATTTAACGATTTTCGATGTAACCTCCTTAGTTATTTAAACATTTTCAAATATTTTCAGTTTTTAATATTTTTTTATAATTTATAGTAAATATTAAATATTAAATATTTCGAAACTGTCAGTGCAATGTCAACAAAATATATATTTTTAAAATCAGAGAAAAAAATTTTCCCAAGCGTCTAAAATTATACAGGGTGTCCCATTTAAAAATATGATGTTCAATTGGTTTCCTCAAATTTACGACATGCAATTGTTTTTTCGACCTAGCCAAAAGATAATACGTGAAAAACCAAACGACTTTTGTATTTAATTTAAACTTTTTTCTAACTTTCTTAATAACCCCTGTAGGTAGGGTTAAAAATATAGCGAATACCCTGTACATACAACATATATTTGTATTTGAGACTAGTTTCGAAAATATTTTCTATATATCTCGTTATTGTTACAATATTTGTGTTACTTACTGTTTTGTTACTGTTACGCCGGCAAAACAAATGCCATAAATAACTGATAATATTTATGAAATTCTTTCTTTTCATATAATTATGGAACTAATATTAAATAATTGAATAAATTGATTATTTGGACCACCCGTTAGTTTTTATGTTTAATTGCAAGTATGACGACTGTCTCGCTTCATGATGTCACGTATCAACTTAACTAAATTAACTTAATCAGAATTAATTTGCTGTTAATTTAACCGATGCGACCGACACAGTGTAGGTTTTATCTAATTTAAAGCGAGTCCATGTACCATGTACAAACTCAGAATTACATAAATCGTTTTTCAGATTTTTCTAAAATAGGTATTGCATATTCAGCTTTTCGTTTGACAATTATCTAAGAAAAATTAACAATTTTTTAGACAAGTGTTGTTTTCAGGGGAACAAAATTGAACTTGTTTTAATTACGCACTAATATTACATCTGAGCGGGTTAAAATAAATACCGGTGTGCTGCAGGGATCAAATCATGGACCAGTCCTTTCTAATTTATATTAAAAACCATCTTGTTTCTCTAGATTACTTTGTTCATATTATTATAATGTTATTACCTATTGCTATAACTATCCAGTTTGGCAATCATACGCACTAATTTCACTAGTTGAGAATTTTGAATTAATTCATACACACTTTATCCACTTTATTATTATTATCTTGAAAGGGGTTGGAACCTTTAGTGTGAAGATAATACTGACGTAGTTTTCCACATAACACCAAAGCACTATACTGCACTCCACGCACGTTTCGTCAACCAATTTGGCATCATCTGGAGATGATTAAAACGGACATTTAAACAGTTTTAATCATCTCCAGACGATACCAACTTTATTGGCGAAACGCGCGTCGAGTGCAGTATAGTATTTTGGTCTTATGTGGAAAACTACGTCAGTGTTAACTTTATTATTACACCGCAGAAGCTATATTAATAAGTAATAGTCTGATAATCATAGAGAAATATAAAAATAAAGACAGTGTTCCTTATCGTGTTAAAAATTGGCTCTACTTGAAATAACAATTTACAATAATTGACCCATGAGACACTAAGGTGGGCTTTCTGAACTAATGTTTTATGTCGATGAAACATATTCTTGTTTTATTGACAGAGAGAGGCGGGCTGTTCAAACTTAACGTTTTTGGTTTAGTGTGAGTGCTTTATAGTGCTTTATGATGTTGAGTTGAAGTTCTACTTGGTCTACATTTCCATTGGCTCAAATGGAAATTGAACCCGAATGGTTATCCCGTATTTTATGGACAGATGAGGCCCATTTCTCTCTAAATGGTGAAGTCAATACTCAAAACTGTCGAATATGGTCAATAGATAATCCACATGAAATCGTTCAGAAAAGTTTTCTTGACAAGAAAGTCATCGTTTGGTGCTGTTTCACATCTAATTTTATCATTGGACCATACTTTTTTGACGAGATACAGAATGAAGAGGCCATGTGTGTAACTGTTACTGGTGAACGATACCTGCATATGTTACGAGATTATGCCATTCCACGGATACAAAAGGAGCACAAAAGAATTGAAAACATGATTTTTATGCAGGATGGAGCACCCCCGCATATTTACCGACCAGTTAAAGAATTTTTAACTGCAGATTTTCAAAATCGTATTATAAGCAAAATTTTGTAAATTCAAGGCCTTCAAGATCGCCTGATCTTAACCCAACGGATTACTGGCTGTGAAGTTATTTAAAAATCTGGTGTTTAGAACACGACCAACAATACTGGAAGAATTAAAAGACTCTATTAGGGAGCAAATTGCCGCAATTCAACCAGAAAAGCTGAATAATTTTGTGTACCATTTGGAGAAACGGTTAATGATTGTACAGTAGCAAAATGGACGACATATCGGACATTTGCGTTAACCACTGTTGGACATAAGAAATCCCATTGTTTAAGCAGTTGAATTTCTTTCACATCCTGTTATTAACTTAATTGGTTAAAAATACATAATAAGCTGAAATATATCCCTTACTTTATGATAACCTTGTATATATGGAATTTACATACTTGGCAAGAAGTGATTTTGTACTTTACATTCATGTTATTTGTAATAGGTAGTGAATGTTATAGTATTAATAGTAATCACGCCATGTTTTATCACAGTCACGACTCGAATGGTGATTACCAAATCTAAATACCCTTTAACTATAGCTAATGGATTCTCCTTACAAAGATTATGAATATTAATAATTTTTCCTGTCTTAAGTTGGCAAGTTTGCAAATCATTGCAAACATAAATTTATTGTTTGACAATGTTGAAAATTTCATTTATTTGGATTTTGCAATGTTTACTACACATAAATAATAAATTCGAAGCTTATGTCACCAGAAAATAAATTGACACTTAACCAATGAGAATTATAAATTTATACATACTTAATTTTTCTATTAAGACGAAGAGGAAATGACATGGGATATTCGAACGTCAAGCTTTATAATATCTTAGCCTTAACATGGCCGGGCCGGTGGAATATGGTTCAGTGTCCCGATCGTTCAACCCAGAGGTCGTAGGTTCGAATCGCCATTCCGCTGGACAATTTTTAATTAGATTGTCTACTCATATATTAAAGCTTGTTTGCAGAGACGGATTGGCAGCTATCCTGACGATGGCCTAGGATGGAAAAAATGTCGGCTTGGTGTTAATGTGAGAGGTTAAAATCAGTTGATGTTTGACTGTAACCCTAACTAATGAGGTTTTACATTTTTCCCTCGTTCATCACTGAACGGTGGTTAGGACCTAGCAGTATGAGTAATTCCTGAAGCACAAATGGCCGCGAATGAATAATATGCAGCGCTGTCTCCAACACAAGTCTCAAACTTTCGGAATAATTTTTGTGATCAGAATGATGGGTAGAGATATATTATGTCAGTATTAAAAGGCAGATATTTGAAGTATAAAATCACGTAGTTCTATTAACATAAAGCGCACTATAACAATAAAACATTTTTTGGCAATATCTAATTATTGAGTCATTTACATCATTGTTTGAAATATACTAAAAGTGAAAATTATAACTTGAGTATTTGCTGTTAACAGTAATTGAATCGGTAACGTAAAGATTATTGATATTTTGTGTTTTTGATTTTCTAATGGCAGGGAAAACATTTACGTTTTAAACAAGGGCTAGATAGCTACACCATCCGATGTAGAGATTTCAAATAATCGAATACAGAAAAATATTGGCATTTTCCAGAAGTTCTGTTGTCTGAATCATCAATAGTAGAGAGAAGATTTCGAAATGGGCGCCCTATAACCTCAAGCGACAGGGAGAATCGTTATATAACATAACGCAATATGTTCGCCGCAATCGCATTGCTTCAGAAATAGATTACATTTTCAAGCTAACTTTCAGTTTCATTTGAACATCTACCATTCAAAGGGGACTTTATTCTGAAAACTAGGACCTAGAAGACGCCTTGGAATTTCTACATTATCGTACCCGGTTAGAATAAGCAATGGAGCAGAGGAATCGGCATTTACCAAAATTGCGGGTGGTCTTTTTTCTGTTAAAACCACATTCAGATTGTTTAATAAGACAATCGGCAATGGTCTGGAAAGAGTCAGATTGACATCAGCAATCCACATTTCCTCAAAAGGTTGATCAAGTTGGATATGAAGGGATACAGCAATGATATAACGGAGAATTATATTTAACTGAATTGATTTTCATACTACGGACAATGGCTAATGAAAATGAAATTTAGCCATTATCATGTATCTCTGGATACATGGATAATGCGAGCACCTAAAATTTACTGGAGGTGGAGGTTAAATCAGTATTGAATCGATTGGAACAGATATCTAAAGCGATTCATAATCGAATTAATTCACCTAGGAATGCCCCGCAACTTGATGTAGGAGAGGAATGGAATAACATCCCTCGAGATCAATCGGTATCAATAATTGAGTGTCTTCATTTATTGGTCTAAAAAAGAAGTTGCCACATATATTTAAATAACAGTTTTGGTGTTGTCTGTATTTCTTCTTTTGATAACAACAATGTACTATCAAACATCCTACAGATGAATGCGAATTTGTTGAACAATTTGGCACATGAACATCAAGCCAGTGTGAGTCAAACAATAAAATATTTGAACAAGACAGGACTGGGATTCTTTATAAGATCGAGTCTTAACCTCTAACGTTCTAATTTAGTTTTACTTTATTAATCTAGACAAATACCAAAAAAAGAAACTTTCCAGATATACTTGTACTTGTTTAATGTGCGCTTATATTTACCATCAATTATACAAATCATCAAAGAATACTTAGGCCACATGATGGGGTACGAAAGATAAAGCTAGATTGACTATACACTGAAAAACTAAAGAAAAAATATCTGCTAGAGGGTCACAGCTTGGTTGCAAAACATGAGAAGATGATTAGATAAGCATGTTTCGTGTTTTGAAAGCCATGTAAATGTGAACCATTTGAAACCACTAGAACCAATCCTTTATAAGGAAAGTGTGTGTTAAGAAAATCAGTAACAAGTAAGTAATGGTAAAAGTAAAGATTACATAATAATTCTGTAAACTTTGGTAAAAGTATTGGCCTGATGCAGTACTACAGTTTTTAATACCCAATTATATGATTAGTTAAATTAAATAATTCTGTAATGCTAAATAGAGTTTATAATTTGTTAAACATTATAATCGATATGTTATATTAAATCCGAAAACAAATCCTACTTATTATATATTGAATAGTAAATTAGCAATTACTGGAGTTGATTTAATAATTCACAACGTTAATTAATTTATACAATTAGTTAAAATTTTACTAAACAGCGATGTATTACTGGTAATTAAAATTAATAATTATTAATATTCTATTAAATAAAGCCAGGAACTGTTAAAACGCATATGAATGAGTACACATATTTAATGAGAAAATTATGTTTATTAAACATTAAATAAAAGTTATAGGGTTAATGTTTGTTGATTAGTTATGTTGATTTATGCCATAGGGGCACTATTTGCCTTTATATAGCCGTAATATAAATTTTATTATTTAATTTAGATGAATTTACTTCATCTAATAATCATATTATACAGCAAAGAGTAAATTTTAAAAACATTTGAAGGAGCACCTCGTTAAATGTGATTGTAAACTGTACAGTTGAAACTAAAATAATATTAATGAAAATAATACCTACCTACCTATAATTGCATATATAATAATTGTTTACTTGTTTTAATAATAATAGATTTTATCATTATAGAAAAATAATAAACTAAAGAAACTAAAATATTAACACTTAAATTAATATTTCTTGATAGCTTAGGTAATTTAGAAAGGTAAATAATCGAATAAAATACATTAAACATGATAACACTGACGTAGTTGTCCACATAACACTATACTGCACCCGACGCGCGTTTCCCCGACTAAGTTGGCGTAATCTGGAGATGATTTTAATCATCTCCAGATGATGCCAACTTGATTGGCGAAACGCGCGTCGAGTGCAGTATAACTTTTTGGTGTTATGTGGAAAACTACTCAGTGTTACCTTCACACTAACAGTTCCAACCCCCTTCAAGATTAAACATTATTATAATAATTCATGACTTATCGAAACTTTATAACTTTATCAGTTAGGTATTTAGCAAAATTAACTGGGTTAATAAACTTAATTAAAATAACTAATGGCCATTTGCACGAACTCTGCTTAGCGAGTTTAAGTTTAGCTTAATTTAGATAACAGATCAGACTGTTATTATATACATGGTGCCCGTTTTTCGAACTCAAGCATGGCTATCTCGGTTATTATGAGAGATACAAGACCAGCTAAATTAGAAAAAAGTTGCGCATTTTTAGGCTGATCAATAATCTGAAATAAAATTTGACCTGTCATTTTGTTTTAATTATGGCAAAAAAAAAAATCCTGATTTTTGTTTTTATTTTTTTGAGCGAAAACCAACAAAGCTAAACGTTTTTAACTGAAACATTGTGAAGGTACTTTTTGCAGGGAGCTAAATATGTCATCGTATTTTCCATGGCATTTTAGAAGCAAGAGTTACAACACTTAACTTTGTTTTTTCTTATGGACGCCATATTAGATTTTTACATTTTTTAATAGAGTTTTTTCTTAATTACGAGGATATGATCAACTCTTACATTTTGAGCGAAATTAAAAATATATTTTTGCACAGAGTACTTTGGAAACAACGAAGCAACATTACCTATAACAATTTTGTTTAACAAAATTTCGACAGTTCAGTGGCATTTCGATAATTAACGCAAATAAGTTTTTTATTTTATCAATAAAATGCCGTTTTCCAGTGAAGAAACACGGAATATGCTGGAAATTTATTAGGCCTCGTATCGAAATGTGCAAATTACTTCTGAAACATGCCTGCAGCGGTAACCAGAAAAGGAACAGCCAGCCCAAACCTATTTTTTATGGGTTCATAGAAATTTAGGCGAATATGGTTAGTTATGTAAACCTAGACGAAGATATAAGAGGTAGACAAACAGAATGAAATTGAAATTGAAATTTTACAAGGGGTAAGTAAAAGAGTCTCGCTCAATAAGTACCACATAAGATGAAGCCCCATATCTAAGCCCATCTGAGTTGTTTTACTAGATTCAAGAAAATCGTTCTACTTCCACATTAAAAATTGCAGCGGAGCTGAACATATCGCGCCAAGCGGTGTGGAAAGTCCTCAAAAACATAAATATCGGCCGTTTAAAATTCATATCACCCTCAACCCTCAAGTTCTCCATCCTGGACAACGACGGGTAGAATTTTGCAGGTTTGTGGTGGATCAGTTAGAACAAAACCCTAACTTTCTCATCATCATTGTCATATTTACGGACGAGTGCAAGTAACTGTGCAGAAATGTGAGTGTTCAACCTCTAAATTTGATCAACAACCAAAATTTCCAAAGCACTCTACGTAAAAATATTGTTGTAATTGTTAAGTTTCGCTCAAAATGTAAGAGTTGATCATATTATATGGTATGATCTTCGTAATCAGAAAAAAATCCAAAAATGTAAACTCCAATATGGCGCCAATAAGAAAAAAACCAAGTCAAGTCTTGTAACTCTTGCATCTAAAATGCCATAGAAAATACGATGACTTATTTAGATTCCCTGTAAAAAAGTGCCTTCACAATGTTTCAGTTAAAAACATCTAACTTTGTCGGTTTTCGCTCAAAAAAATAGTTTTTAATTTTTTTTTGCCGTAATTCAAAAATAAAAAATTACAGGTCAAATTTTTTTCAGATTGGTCAGCATAAAATGCCCAACTGTTTTCAAATTTAACCGATATTGTATCTCTTATAATAACCGAGATAGCCATGCTTGAGGTCGAAAAAAGGGTATAGGACACAACGCCAAAGACCTTCAGAGTCTATTCCGACACTTAAATCAAGCTAAGCTTAAACTTCCTAAGGAGATGTGGTGGAAACGATAAGACGATTTTGTTTTGCGTAGATACATAAAGCCTAAGTATTTAAAGGAAATAGCTCATTATTTTAAAGTCAAAACATACTATTTACACCAACCAGTACTTAAATATATTAGCATACGATTACCCAATATTGTGAGGTGCTAAAACCAGCAACTGACTTGTCACAGAACATTGTAAGGTAACATGAATCTTACAAAAGATTTTTACCTGAAATTGCCAAGAAAGTTAAAGTCTCCAGACTATTTTGATTCTATAAAGTTGGTCATTACACTACTAGTACTATAATATCTTTACTTGATTCTTATTACAGAACTAGATCTTGAAACTTTATTGGTTTTTAAAAATAATTCTATTCTTAAGAAAAGCAAAATTTTATTTGATAATTGATACATATTAAGGACAAATATTAATGTTAATGCTAAAGATAATTAACGAATTAATTTTAATTTGAAGACTTTTGTTTGGTCTAATTATTTAGGAGTTAACAACTGAAGAATTGGACACCCTGTATATTTTTACTGTCTGTAAACAAAGACAGCCATTCGTAACGATCCCATTACCATTTGATTTGTACGAATCAATCAGAAGGAATACGGACCCAGCATATACTCGCAGCGCCTAAATATATTAGTAATTAACATGGAAATACAAAAGTAACTGGATTAATTCTGCCGTCGGTCGGCCTGCAGCTAGGAAATGCTCGAGCCTCCGTGTTAGCAGCAGCACCGTGTAGATATAGAGTGTAGTCGGTAAGTTGATCATAGGGGCCCTGTAGTAATTCTATTAGAGTGGATATCCCTTACTGTGGGCCCCTCCACGTTAACGAATTAGACCCTAATCATACGTATGCAATGTAATTTTCATGTTCTCGCTGGAGCCCGCCACAGGCGCCGGCCCAAGGGTTGTCTGGATTATTTCGGGGTGTGGGTATTTCAATCTTTATTTAAATACTTTAAGGATTCAAAAAAGGATTTGCGTCATAATTCCCAAATGGAGGCGACAGGGTAAATAAAGACATGGATGTTTCGGAGTATTAGATCCTTCTTAGTGAAACGTAAGTGAAGGAGGGAATCTTGAATAGTACAAACTGGCACAAAATTCAATGAATTGCATAGACCATTCTTTTCCACTTGGCAAGGATGATGAATTGACAACTGAATTGGATTTATGGGAAAATTGATTAAAAACCGAAGGTTTTATGCCATACTCCCCAAATGCTAAGAACGCGGCAACTAGAAACATCGATTTTTCGAAGAATTTGATTTTTAATGTAGCATAGCTAAAGGGGATGTTCTAGTTTGATTCAGATCTAGAACAAAACTGAAAACTAAACACAACAATAGATTCATTTTATTTTTTTTTTGGGATTAAACCATCTGTAAAATAATAAAAAACATAAATGAAATTTATTTAATTTGTCATTTATTTATTTCTATAGCATATTATACAGTGGTTTTGTGGGGAAAACTTAAAAGTTTGTTTTGATACTATATCTTCTATATTTATTTCGAATACCTCTGGTTTTCTGTTTTTTAGTATGTTACTGGTGGTATAATCCCGAAAGAAAATAAAATTAATCACGAAGCTGCACACAAAAATAAGTTACGGGCAATAACTACGATACTTGATTTTGGACTTTGGTGCTACGAAAACTCCCATAAATTAATTTGTATAGCTGCATTGTTGTTTCTATTTGGAAATTATAACACTAATGCTTTGGTTATCTCTTTCTTCACAATTTCTATTTTCTTCTGTATTAAAAAAATCATAGTATGAATTTCCATTGACATAATTGCCTTTACGTTTATTTCTTAACAAAACTTGATCATTTATAGCTACGAATAAGCTATTAGCACGTTCAGTTTTCCATTTTTTAAGGAAACATTATTGTACTTTTGAAGTGAACATGTACTGTTATTGAAGATGCAATTAATATCTGTTTTAATTGGCTGGCAGAGGAAAGCTTCATGAATTACATATTACAAGAATCGATCAATATTGACGATATTTAGATATTTAGGTATTCAAAATGACTGCAAACCTAGTTTTTCGAGATTGAAATATGACATTTTAAATTGCTTGTAAAAAATAACTATACAGGGCGCCCTATTTCTTGACCCGTTGCATGGGTAACTTTTTTATTAGTAGAGATACAAAAACGCTTAAATGAGCAAATTAGTGCAGTTTCGTATTAGTAATTCTACGGTAAGGCGAAAAATTATATACGGGGGAAGGTTGAAAAGTTATTGACAAAAAACGAAAAATCCAACTTTCCTATTATCCCTCGTAGCTCGTTCATTTGAAGAGTTAGAGAAAAATGCTTCACATGTTTTTTGCAGTATTTTTCATGTAAAATGACATGCACTTGCTACTTTTTATATATCTCTTAAAATGGTTGAGAATCACAGTAAAATATATTTTTTTTAAATGTAATGGATAGGTGGCTGTGACATAAACCAAAAGTCCCCTTTTTTCTCTTTCAGATGATATAACATAGTCCATATTTTATCCTTAGAAAAGTAATAATAATCGTTGTTTTTAAAGAAAGTTTATTGTCACATCAAGAATGCTATGGATTATGGAACAAAAGAATGTTTTGAGAACAGAAATTATTAATTAATTAATTATATTGAAGTAAATGTTCGAAATGACCACCATCCTGTTGGATACATAGTAAGCAACGTTTCTGGATACTTCTTAAAACATTATTTATTGTATGTCCATGTATGCTTCTAATTGCATCTTGAATCCTGACTTTTAGATCCTCTATATCTAGAGGAGCTGTCACATAAACTTTATCTTTCAATAACCCCCAAAGAAAGAAATCTAAGGGGGTCAAATCAGGTGTTCGCGCTGGCCAGTCGATATCCATTCTATTTCCTATAACATTATCAAACTGTTCATGTAAATATTGTTTTATCTCGCGGGAATTATGCGCAGGTGCTCCATCGTGTTGGAAGTATTTAAGATTTCTAAAAATATAAAATGGTAATTGATTTAAATATTCCTCTGTTAGAGTATTCTTTAGAAAATGAAGGTAATTATTCGCATTCAAATTATCTTCGTAAAAATATGGGCCAATAATTTTGCCACAAAAAATTCCACACCACACATTTATCCCAAATTGACGTTGATTTCTTCTTTCAGAAACAAGATGTGGATTTTCTCGGCACCACATTATGTTATTATGGCGGTTAAAAATACCATTGTTGGTAAATCTACTTTCATCACTGAATAAAATCTTTTTCCAGAAGTCTAGATCCTCTTCGCATTTTGAAATGTACCATCGACAAAATGTCATCCTTCTTTGATTATCAGCTGGATATAAAGTATTGCATATGGAATAATGATAAGGCTTTAAATTGTTACCTTTTAAAATAGCTCTTACAGTTTCCTTGGAAGTGTTGTAGTGATGTGCAATTTCTGCAGTTGAAGAATCAGGTTTAAAATTTACATAAGCCAAAACATTTATTTCAGTGTCTTCATTGAAGTTTCTTTCATCCTTAGGCTTTGAAAAAGAACCGTATAATCGTATATTATTTTCCAGCTGTCTAAATATTCTATGATGGGGTTGTCTTCGTTCCATGTAAGTTTCAAAATAAAGATTCGCTGCAGCTTGTGCATCTCGATTTTGGTTATAATAACAAAATAGCATATCATTTTTCTCTTCGTTGGTGTACATATTTGCAACACTATTATTTTGTATGCAGGGGGCCGTTCGGATATAACGCCCGGGCGACGTCCAGATGAAACTTTTCGCCCAAAAGTCGTTCGGTTTTAACAGGCGTTTTGTACGAGCGTGCCGTTCGGTTATTTGAGGTGAATCGTTAGGACAACAACTTTTCGCCCTTGTTAAAACTGGGACGATAATCACACGACATGCGCAGATGTAAATAAATTGAATTTTGACAGTTATTATTATTAACAATTTGTCAGAGATTTTGTTGCTTGTTGCATAAGTCCATAATAGAAAATGGAAGGTGCAGGTTTTCATGTAATATTAAATGAAACGGGCAGCATAATTACCGATAATGGAAAAGTATTAGTACAACGTATAGAAGGTAAATGTTTAATATCTTATTAATAAACTTATTAATCTGATATTATAAACAAGTAGGTAGCACTAATTATTTTATATGTTTTCTAGATGAACAACTTGTATATGTAGATAGACAATCTATTCAGCAGTATTTTGATTTGGGAGACTATGGGGAGACTAATATAAATAAAAACTCTAATTTAGAAGAAACCCAAACTGATTATGACACAAATGCTTCTGTTGATATTTCAGATAGGGAAAGGGTTCCTTGGAGTAGAAACGAAATTTTGCAGTTAGTTAATTTATATAAAAGATTTCAAACTAGTTTTAAAAGTACTACAATTAAAAATGATAAAGTCTGGCATATGATTGCCCAAGAATTGAGTTCACACACAGCTGAGCAATGTAAGAATAAATTTAAATATCTCAAACAAAGATACATGGAAAAAAAGGACAACATGAAGTCCAAGAGCACGGGAGCCAGAGCTATTACTTTTCAATATTTTGATGTATTTGAAGATATTTTTTCGAATGACCCAAATGTAGCACCTGTTGCAACGGCATCTTCTTCCAAAGGAAAACTAAATATCCATTCAAAAATAATTTCTACTGAAACTGAAAATTTGCCACCAGAGTTGCATGAATCATCATCGGAAAATCAATGTAACATCAAATATCCTAACAAAAAACGTAAAATAAGCGAGTTGCAAAGGCAACTAAAACAACATGAAGACAATTTAGAGAAAAAGGAAGAAGAAAGAGAAAGACGACACAAGGAGAGGTTGGAGAGGCAGGCAGAAGCAACCAATGTGTTGAAAAGTATTGCAGAATCATTTGCTAAAATAGTTAATAATTCATACCCATAATTGATGAGTATTTTTATACCGGTTGATGGATGGGCTGATGAAAGGGATTCATGTGGTAAATTTTTTGATCTACAATTAATTATTTATTTCAGTAATTATTTTACAGTTAAAATGTATTTAGTTTTTTATGGAGATTAAGAATTAAGAAATATTAAAAATTTACAATGCTATCTTTCAGACCATCATCTGGTATATATTAATATATTTTTTATTTAACGCCTACCTAGGCAAAAAAAAAGGAATTAATTTATTATATTGTTTTGAAACCACTGTTATTTGTATGAGAGTTAATTTATTTTTGCTTAATAAAAGTATTGATTAAATATACATTTTTTTTTGTTTAACTATATCTATACAAATTACAAAATTTGAATTTTACTTACCTAGGTATGTTGTCTCATTTTTATGGTAGTTTATGAGGTACCACTGATTATAGAATGAATATAGTTCATTTATTGGTCTACAAAGTTTATTTAAATTATTCAATTTTTTAAAATTATTTTATTTAAAGTAAAATCACACCGCACTTCTAAAACTGATGGTGTGTTTGTTGTTAAATTTTACAGTTAAAATTATTAGAAAAAGTGAAAAAATATTTAATTGTTTATGTAATCTCTTATTATATTCTCAAACAATTTATAGTTATAAATAGTATTTATTCAGTACTGTAGGAAATCAAACATTGGCAATATAAACAAATTCACCAGCACAAAAAAATAAAAAACTAATTTAGGTTCCGCCTCTCATATATTTCTATAGACAAGTTATCTCTTTTTTGGACAGCGACTGCTCTTAGAGGAATTGGTTCAGGAGCAGGTATTTGAACTTGTTCTTCGTTATAAACATGAGGTCTTCCTTCATTAACATAGTGCATAATTAATTCATCTTCCCCCAACAAGCATATATTATGCAATGTACATGCTGCTATTATGGTCGATGGAATTAAATCTATTCGGTTCATGTCAAGATCTCGCAGTCTTCTGAACCTGCCAAATAACAAGGCAAATGCTCGTTCAATCACCTGTCTTGTTTGGGCATGAGCAGTATTGAACCTAATTTGTCTCTCACACAATCTGCCTCTATCAATATAAGGTGGTATACACCAACTATGGAGAGGATATGCCTTATCACCAATTATATGTTCATCCGCTTCAAAATAATTCACATTATTGTTTACAAATTCAGTGTATATATCAGAGTTCCTAAAAACACGAACATCACTAACAGAGCTGGGATATCCAGCAAAACAGTCGGTAAATGCCAATGTTGGCAAACAAATTGCTTGTAAGGTAACTCCATAGAAGCATTTTCTATTTATGTATACTTCTGGGTTTTCATTAGGAGCTTTTATTTTTACATAAGATCCATCTATTGCACCGATTACACCTGTTAAATTAGCCATATGCTGAAATTGATTTTTGATTAATAGCCTTTGCTGTCTTGTTGGCCACGTTATGATATTCGGAGTGATACTATTTATTGCTGCTATACATCTCTCAAAACTGGCAAAAAGTGTAGATTTGGACATATCAAATCGGTTAGCTACAGATCTGTAAGTAATAAAACAATAAATAAAATGTATATAATTATATACAATGTATTTAACTTTAAATAAAATATGTCACGTGAGAGGCGATAACTTTGTTACAACATTGACTTGTAGATGTCAATTACCTGGTGAGAAGCCATATAGTTAAATAGTAAGCAAGAAATTCGATAATCGGGAAATAGGATTTTCCACTGCATTGATTCATATTATTTTTGGCTACGATGTTCTTAAACATTACCTGTAACTGTCAGGAGTTCCCAGAAGCCACAGTACAGCTAATAATTGCTTTTCAGGATTTATTTGTCTTTTTCCTTTTACACCTTCTGGTTTCATAAGATAAGGTGCCAACTGTGGCAGTAACCAGTCAAAAGTTGCTTTTTTTATACGAAAATGGCTTTGAAATTCATTTGCACTGCAATTTGCAATTGTAACTTCAACAAATTGTTTTATTCTTGAAGGCACTTCATGTTCCACTAACAAACGGTTCCGTAATCTATCCAAATAAAATTGTACCTGTTCATCATCATCTTCACTTGAACTACTGTCTTCCATCATAAAGTTATTCATATAAATAGTGCATGTTGAAACAACAGCCTGGTAAATATGAATACGATGTTGATCCATTGATGATAAAACAGACAAAATCTTATTGTACCCAACTCAAAAATCACTCGAAGTCTTTATAATCTGTCACTCGAAGTAAACTACACACAACCTCGATTGCATTTGTTTGAATTTAAAGTTTGCCGCCATATTATACTTACCACAATCGTTCGTATTTTATGAGTAACATTTCTGTGACGTCATTCACCCGGGTGAACGATTCAGCTGGGTAAAACAACTTCATCCGAACGCACTCCAGTATTAATAATAAACAATAAACTACTTAACAAAAACTAAAAATGTCACTTATGATCTGTCAATAATTAAATGCCAACTAGACGTTTTTAAAAATATCAGGAATCTTATTTTTTGTTTTATTTCCATAGCATTCTTGATGTGACAATAAACTTTCTTTAAAAACAACGATTATTATTACTTTTGTAAGGATAAAATATGGACTATGTTATATCATCTGAAAGAGAAAAAAGGGGACTTTCGGTTAATGTCACAGCCACCTATCCATTACATTAAAAAAAATATATATTTTACTGTGATTCTCAACCATTTTAAGAGATATATAAAAAGTAGCAAGTGTATGTCATTTTACATGAAAAATACTGCAAAAAACATGTGAAGCATTTTTCTCTAACTCTTCAAATGAACGAGCTACGAGGGATAATAGAAAAGTTGGATTTTTCGTTTTTTGTCAATAACTTTTCAAACTTCCCCCGTATATAATTTTTCGCCTTACCGTAGAATTACTAATACGAAACTGCACTAATTTGCTCATTTAAGCGTTTTTGTATCTCTACTAATAAAAAAGTTACCCATGCAACGGGTCAAGAAATAGGGCGCCCTGTATAGGCTATTTGAGATATTGATCTATTTCTTAAATGCGAACACTAAAGACTTGGGCCCTTCTGTCTATGTAGAATATGTAAACGTTTAAAAATATTTTTTTAATTTTTTTTTGACAATTTCGTTGGTAAAGTCCTAATTATAAAAGTTCTTTATTAAACATCTCGACATATGGGCAAGTATAACTATTAAATTATCAAAATTCATATAAAATATATGGAATATAGTGCAGTCTAAAGAAATAAAAAGTTCTTGAAGTAAACATTATTTACAATATAAAACATTTACATAACAAAAACAAGGGCGGATTTAGCTTTTGAACATGGGGGGGGGGTATCTCAAAGAACCACATTGTTGAAAACGTTGTCAATTTCCTATGCATTTAGATAAGGACGTTTTTCTTTGAACAAACATGAAATAGCAAATAGGAGCGTTTAATAAAACATCCTTAAGTAAAGTATGTATATTTTTTTTAGCTAATTACGTTTTTCCTTTTTGCTAGTGTAAAATTTGAATTCATGGGAGGGATAATCATCTTATTACCTCCCCCGCCCCGTAAATCCGCCCTTGAGTAAAAATGACGAGTAATTGATGAGAGACGACAAATTTATTAACAAAAAGGCACTAAATACTCCTACCAAATGAGTCTTGCACTAATAATTAATATAAAATGCCTTAAAAAATGCACTAAACCCCAAATACCCAAAGTTTCATAAATTTATGTCATTGCATATTTTTCTATAATGCCTCAAAATCGCCATAACTGAAAACTCTTATTTTAATTTGAAAATATTAGGGCTTTTAGAAATGAGTAAAAACAATTAAATACAATTTGAAAAGGTTGAAATATCATATTAGGAAAGAAAAAACAATAGGAGAACCAATATTTCAAAATTATTCAGTTTCAGTTAAAAAGAGTTTTCAGTTTTTGTGATTTTGAGGCACTATTAAAAAAATATGCAACGACATAACTAATATCAATGAATGAAACTTTTGATATTTGGGTTTTAAATGGTGTTGAATAACGCAGTGTTGTCAAATATCTAATTAAAAATCTTTAATACGATTATCCAAAAAAATAATTATTAAAAAAATCATAGCAAGTCACGAGATAACATATATAATATAATAGCCAGAGATGACGTTTATTTGAAACTAAGTAAAAAGTACTTAATAAATTACAAGGATAATAAAAAACACTAAAGTCTAAAGAGAGAAATACCGTGTAAGCGGAATTCCTCCACGGTTGGCAAGACTGGTAGTTTTTCGACACGTTCATTTTCTTTTTTCTGGCGCAAGTTTTGACCTAGTTCACTAATATACCGAGTGGTCCAAAAAAAGTTACAGACTAAAGTTTTTTTTAGTGTAACACCCTTTATATCACTTTTTTGTTAGGGCGTTGTCTAACGAATACATTGATATAGGATTTAAGGGTCTATCTATAATAATAAACGAGTTATGATCAAAAAAGTACCTATGAAATAATTGTAGTGTGTGGGACAAATATTTTGTAACTCCTGTAAGCTATAGTAACCAATGTATATTCTCTTTCCAACACACTACGTTCATGACAGACTCTTTTGATCATAATTCCTTCATTATTATAGACAGACTCATTAAATCCTTTCAATGTATTCGTCACAGAACGCTTTAACAAAAAATTAAGAGGGTGGTAGAACAGGTGGTGGGTAGAGGGTGTTCTATTTAAAAAATATAACTCAATCAATTTTTTCTACGTGTCCGAGCGATTTTCTAAAAAATATTTAAAAATACAGTTATGAATTTTGTTCGGAATTTTATCATTATACGGTATATACATGCAACAATTATTTATGTCTTTTAGACTGAATGAAACTATTTGACCACACCCCAACAGAATGTGAAAATAAAAGATACGAACTGAAGAACTTACAACATAGCAACTACCTAGGACGTGTATAGTAATTGGAACTGTAAAAAAATTCCGACAAAAGAAACACCTGCTCCTCGACGGCGGCCTCTTTGTTTACACACGTGTGTCGTTTGTCGGAATTTTTTATGTAGTTTCAATTGAGATTATAAAGACTATAACAAGGACTAGATATTTATTATATATAGCATATAATACTCTGCATAATACAATCTTAAGAAAAAGAAAAATAAATAAAAAACAGCAAGTCATAAATGATCATCTCCTGAATTCTGGGTAGTGTAGCATTATTAGAAGAATATGAATAGATAGAAAAATGGTAGAGTATAGACACAAGGAAACTACTTTAATAAAATCCTTTAATTTAAATGGTATGGACATATTACACAAATAAAATGTGACAGATGACCGAGGAATATTGTAGAACAATAGAAGAAAAATACCATGATAGACTTAGAGTTATAGAATGCAATAAATAGTCCGAGACAATATCAATACAAGAAATACAAGGATTGGATGTCTATAGAAAGGAATCAGGAATGGATAAAACTATAAAATAAAAAAGAAATTCCAGGCTTTTAAGGCATACGCTTTAGTGGAGAAGGAAGATACACTTGATGCCGCAAGAAACTGGACGGTATTAGAAAAAACTCTCCAAGGGGTTAACTCAGTTTTAGAAAAATAGTCCTAATATGTAAAATACATACAATAAATTAAAGGCATAAAATTCAATATCAACATTTTTATAATAATGTTTTAAAATGTTTTTTATCACACGGTTATGTTGTTTGTTAAAATAAAATTATATAGGTTATTGCCAAATTGGTCAAACAATAAAGAATATTAGTTAAATAGTAAAACTTATAAATCTAAATCCACGTACTTTTAACAGAACTTTGATGCGTAACTCCGTCGCGAGCATGGTCAAACTAAAGGTCGTCATACGCGTAACATGTGGCGAGAAAAAATCTCTCCGAACAGCACTTCGGAATGTTCGGATGTTGCGTCGCGAACATCCTGATGTGCCATGTTATATGCAGCCCGGTCAGTTGTGATTGGGAAAGAGGTGAAGACAAACGTTTGTCAAAACCATGGACCATAATAATAATAAACTATCATCAATAGAACATCATTTCTGTGGATTTTATTAAAATAGCGAGGATGCTTTGCATCCCACAACAATGTTTGTAAACGGTATAGATAGACCAATTAAAAGTATCGAATTGTCTTGCGTCCACTTCATCTTGACAACACGACTGTCTATAGAGAATAATATGAAAATAACACCCCACGATAAGACGTTACACGAATCAGCTCGGATACGTCCACACTTTGCGGAACCGCTTATAGTAACATTTTTTTGATGTGACGCGTAAATATCGACAACTAATGGCAATGCTGCGAACCTCGCCGCGAACAACTATGTTAGGGCAAGCCGTGGTGTAGTGTATATAAGGACAATTGAAACTGGTCAGTGTTAAGGCACAGGACCGTGCGCACTTGTCTTCATATTTCGTCCTATGTATTTAGCAATGGTATGGTGATTCGATTAGTAACTAAAACTGTACATGTGAGTGTGAGTCCTACACTGAACATCTAATCAGCCCGATGAACTATCTAGAACTGCGCGCTGGTGTAAAGAGAATAAACAGACTGGTCTGCTGGATGTAAATCATTTTTTTGTTTCCCGTGCCGAGTGCTGAAATATCATCAATAGTTTTCCAGTGCAGCGCGTAAATACCAATAACCAAGCGTTCATTAGTTTTGTTAAATAAACAATAAAAATAAAAATAATAAACATAAACAATACTTAACAATAATAAAATATGTTATTGGTTACATTGGCTACAAATAATAGGTACTAATAAACACAAAATAATACGATCTCTATAACATTTTCTTAATAGCAAACATTTCTACCTCCGCCCATGTAGAATAAAGAGATGCTGACTGTTTTTGCCGGCTTTTAGTTTTTATACGGTTTTAATTGTGTTTATATACACTATAGCAACTTGGCGTTCATATTATCAATATGATCGCTAAGCAAGGTAGGCCGCGGTTAATACTTGGATGGATGACCATACAGGGAAGACCGTCGGCGCTTGCCCGCATCTTCTAGTGGCCTGTACGTCGGTGAATTCACAGAAGCTATGCAAATTTAGGCGAGGTTTGCGTACCATCCCTTGGATAGGATGTAATGCCGGAGATCCCTTTTCTATAAAATGATAGACAAGTAAAAGATCCCTACCCTGCTATAAAAAGTGGGGGTTCGGCAAAATTTCCAGGTTGGGGGTTGCTCGTCTCCTGGCGTCGGTGATTGGCCTTAGTCGCGGAAATAGGCCGACGTTAAATAAACGAAAAAAAAAACATCCATGTTGTCTATGATGTTACACGACGAAGTTACAGGGACTCGTCCACTCCATCGTGTTGAAGTTACACGACGGAGTTCGCGACGAAGTTCTGTTTGTTCAGAATTACAAACTTAGCTTTTACAAATTTTAGGAGAAAAATATTAATTTTTAATATTTGATTTTACTACAATTATGTAATTAAACTGACATTTATTAATTTTAACAAACACGATGCATTACTAGTATTAAAAAGTAATAATATTCAAAGTAATATTCACTATATGCATAATTAACAAAAGCGCGAACTTGATTCGAAAATCAATGAGAAAATTACGAGTGTATGTGGACGAGAGGTATGTATGTTTTGTTTGGGAATGCAGTAAGAAGGGTTCCAGAAATTAAGAACACTTTGTGTAGTTGCCAAGCTTTCGGATAGATATGTTTATTTCCTTTTTCAAGACAAACTTGAAATTAGTAGCGAAACTTTATAAAATTTGAACTTTTAGAAAACATCACTGTTGAATTAAGTTAATAAAACCACAAAACATATTAAAATGTTAAGAACTGTACAAAACAGAGTCACAATTATAAACATGTAATATAATATATATAGACTATATGAATGCTCTTCCACCACATAAGTGGTACCATCTTAAAACGAACGACATACAACCTGTTTCGACCTATTAGGTCTCCTCAGTGCCGTACACGTTCAGGATGAAGACAACTAATGTAGCACAAAAGACATCCATCATGAATTCGTGGCTACTTCTAGTCGTAGGATACAAACACACCATCTATGATGGAGAAGAGTAATACGGTTAGCGAATATTTACATTGATGTACTATGGTTACAGTTTCTTTCCATAACTGCTAGTACGCAGAAACCGCATTACGTATGTAATACCCCCCTGTCAATACCCAAACGTACATGAACCAACATAGATAGCCTTCTCCATCATAGATGTCCGAAATTTGGCAGATCTTCTAGCTGGAAGAATGCAGAAGGTCATTCTGGGTTCATTACGTCTACTCAGGGCACGCGATTCCCGGATTCAGTAGTTATTTACCCCACGGACGTAGGGAATAGCTACTGGTAACCACTAGCGGCCGACCCTGAGAATTGGAGCTAAAGAACCGGTCGTCTGCATATCGACAAAAAATAATAACAGCAATTAATAAATAGAGGAAAACGATACTTGGGTCCCTACTAACTTTACTGTACATGTGTCTAAAATTTGGCAAAGCTTTGTTCAGAATGTAGCTTCACCCACGAGCTACTAAGTGTGTACTTTTAGTACTTAGTAACTCCTGGGTGAAACCTGGTGTTTGTCATCTCATCTTGTCTCGTATAGCTTCGCTATAATATAATTTGTAGTTTTTTCTAATTTTGAAAAACTCTATTTTGTTGTGTTCTACTTACAAATGAATGCCCACATTATTCAATTTTTTTTTATTGTCATCCACATTCTGCAAAATTTAGAAACTCTCCGTCACTGACTTATAGCTCGTATGGGGCGATATAATATGCTAATCACGCCTAATTTGGCCTCCTCACCGAATTACCTTCTGCAATTGATATTAATGACAAACTCTGAGCAAATTTGAAATTTGCCAGGCGGTCGTCGAGGAACTCGTCAAACACCTGATGCCGCCTTTATGCCACCACTAATCTAGTTATCGGCAAAGGTAGAGCTAATTTATTGCAGTTTCTTCATTTGTTAAGTGCCTGGTTTATTATTTAGAGGGTGAGACATGCGAAAATGCTGATTAATTGTTTTCATAATGGCATTAAACCTGTATTTTAAATGATTTTCATCGGATGCTTGAAAGTTATAAGGGAATGAATTATAACGAAGGGATACACAGCACAACAGTTGGATATGGGACATGGACAACAGGTTTTTTAAGGCACGTAAAACATATATCGGAAAAAATGTGTAACTATTATGTGCAACTGTATGATTAATTTATTAATAAATTATTAATTTGTCATATATATATATATATATTGTTACGGAAGCTCACCTACCTTGCTAGTGAATGTCTGTTTTGTTAATTCATTTCTTATTGTTTATAAATTAACATTTGTAAAATCTTTAGGTTGACGTTTCTAATCTAGAATTTTCGTTTAAGTCATAGAATCATTCCATTATGTTCCGGAATCCAAAAAGAGGCTCCCGAATATTCCAGAAGCTTGAAAAATATATAAATACTCGTGATTTCAAGAGGCCGGGGAGTTTTTAGTTAAAAGCGTGAGCGCGTTCAACCGAAACGTCAAACTAAGGAATTTGTGTTGACAGTTGTGAAAAATAGTTGAAGTTTGTATCTAGTGACAATAAAGATTTGTGTTGTTTTGTCGAGCAAGCTGGTTTAATCTGTTTGGAGGTTAGACAAACGTTACATTTGGTGTCAGAAGTGCGACGTTCCACGACGTGAAACGTTCGAAGATTAAAAAAAAAAAAAAAGGGATCAAATAGTAAGTGTATGCCAGTTACCAGATCGAAATCGATAAAAATGGATGAGACCTTGACACAATTAATGGAAATGATGAAGGAAATCAAGAATAACCAAGAAGAATTAAAAAGTGAAATGAAGAACAACCAAGAAGAACTAAAGAACAGTCAAGAAGAACTGAAGAACAGTCAAGATGAATTAAAAAACGAAATGAAGAATAACCAAGAAGAACTGAAGAACAGCCAAGAAGAACTAAAGAACAGTTTAGAAGAAAGTAATAAAAAGTTAGAAGAGCTAATGAAAGAAAAATTCAAAGATTTTGAAGAAACTGTAGAAGAAGAAATAAATCAATTGAGGAATAGTATGCAAGACGAAGTCCAAATTGTAAAAGAAAGTGTGAGTACGCTGAGGTGTGAAGTCGAAGAGAGAGTCAACGAAATGCAGAAAGTCAACAGTACGTTGAAGTGTGAAGTCGAAGAGATGCAGAAAGAAGTCAACCGAAAATTCACACAGCTGTCCACGACAGGAGTTATTAAAGTTGAAGGTAATTCTGCATCTTCGAGGGTCAAGCCACCAACATTTGATGGAAAGGTACCATGGAGCACATACTTAAAGCAATTTGAGGCGGCTGCCATGGCAAATAACTGGTCCGAAGGTGAAAAGGCGATATCGTTAACTGTAGCTTTAAGAGGTGAGGCTATGGAAATCTTAAGAACGATGCCTGAGCAGAACAAAACCGATTATGAAATGCTGAAAAGTGCTCTCGAAATGAGGTATGGTGAAGCCCACATGCAACATGTTTACCAGGCTCAATTAAAGGGTAGAAGACAACGATTCGAAGAAAATATTCAGCAATATGAGGCCGATATAGCCCGGATGGTGAAGCTAGCTTACCCCACTGCCCCTGTAGAGTTCCAAGAGCAATTAGCTGTAAGTAGCTTCATAGATGGACTGCGAGACCCTGAAATCAGTCAGGCGTTGAGGTTAGCCAGAAACAAAACCATTTCCGAAGCCTTGGCGCAGGCGTTAGAAATTGAAGCTGCTCAACAAGCATCCAGACGGGGTCAAGGCAGAGCAAGGCTAATTAAATATCAACCAGCCGACTATCGAAGTAATGACAAAAATGTGGAGGTATTGCTGAAAAATGTTCAAGATTTATTGAACAATTTCCAAACCGAACGGAATCATACCGACTTTGCTACATTTAGCAGACGTAGACCCATCCGCTGCTGGAATTGCGGTGGCGAAGGGCATCTCAGGAATCGATGCTATTCTGCTCAACAAGCATCCAGGCGAGGTCAAGGCAGAGCAAGGCAACTTAATTATCGATCAGGTGAACAAAGTAGTAACACAAAAATCGAGGTTTTGCTGAAAAATGTTCAAGAGTTATTGAGCAACTTGCAAAACGATCAGAATCATACCAACTCTGCCACATTTAGCAGGCGTAGACCTATCCGATGCTGGAATTGCGGTGGCGAAGGGCATCTCAGGAATCGATGCCCTAATAACACATATGATCAGAACCCTGAAGGCCAAGTGGCAAGGGGGTTTCAACGTTTGCAAGAGGACGACTTCAAAATTGAACACCGAAGAGGACAGAGCCATCGCAATGCTGACGCTTTATCCAGAAGGCCATGCCTTCCTGATTGTAGATATTGCTTGCGACAGGAAGCAAGGGAACAGGACGATTTTCATTGCCGAAGAATTAGCATCCAAGGCCCAGAACATTGGGATAGTAGAAGCCTTGCTAAAGAACAGAGTGAAGATCCAGAGTTTGGCCCAATTTTCCAATGGAAAATAAATAAAATGGATAGACCTGATTGGCAGGATATTTCCAATAAATCTCCATCTCTGAAAAGTTACTGGGCATTATGGGACTCCCTAGTTGTAGAAAATGGCCTACTAAAAAGAGTATGGGAGAGTCCGGACGGCAAAGAAAGGAACTACCAGACTGTATTACCCAGGACAAGAGTTCCAGAAGTTCTCCAAGCGGTTCATAGTGGCGTTGGTGGTGGACATTTTGGAATCAATAAGACTTTGAACAAAGTCAGAGAGCGATTCTACTGGCTTGGGAGTCGTTCCGATGTGGAAGAATGGTGCCGGCGTTGTCAAACCTGCGCCTCCAGTAAGGGACCAATGACTCGAAGTCGCGGACAGATGAAGCAGTACAATGTCGGTGCTCCATTTGAAAGAATAGCTATTGACATAGCTGGCCCATTTCCTCGAAGTGACTCTGGCAATCGTTATATCTTGGTAGCTATGGACTACTTTAGCAAGTGGCCAGAAATATATCCTATACCTAATCAGGAAGCAGTCACCGTAGCAGAGGTCCTATTTGAAAACTGGATATGCCGTTATGGAGTTCCGAGGGAAATCCATTCTGACCAAGGACGGAACTTCGAATCTGAGGTATTTCAGAATGTTTGCCAACTACTAGGTATCTCGAAAACTAGAACAACACCTCTTCATCCACAATCAGATGGAATGGTCGAGAGATTCAATCGAACCATTGAAAATTTCCTGAAAACTGCCGTGAATGAAAAGCAGACCAACTGGGACACCTGCCTTCCTCCATTTCTCTTAGCATATAGAGCGGCAGTTCACGAAACCACTGGTAAAACACCAGCCAGTGTGATTTTTGGCAACGAATTACGTCTACCAATAGACCTCATTGCAAATAGACCAGAACATCAGGAAAATATCAGTGACTATCTCAGCCACCTGAAAGATCGAATAAAGTTGGTACATGAGGAGGTACGAGAAAAGCTGAGAATAGAAAGTGACAGAATGAAGACCCGTTACGACTTACGTGCCAACAGTAGTGGGTTTCATGAAAATGATAAAGTTTGGCTGTACAACCCAAAGAGGACTAAGGGCAAATCACCTAAATTACAGAGATCTTGGGAAGGCCCTTATTCGATTGTGACCAGGTTAAACGATGTCGTGTATAGGATCCAAAGAAATCCTCAATCCAAAATGAAGATTGTTCACATAGATCGACTGACGCCTTATCAAGAACACCATGCGGACAATGGAGTAACCTGATCGAGACGATCAGTTCTGAGAGGGGAGCAGTGTTACGGAAGCTCACCTACCTTGCTAGTGAATGTCTGTTTTGTTAATTCATTTCTTATTGTTTATAAATTAACATTTGTAAAATCTTTAGGTTGACGTTTCTAATCTAGAATTTTCGTTTAAGTCATAGAATCATTCCATTATGTTCCGGAATCCAAAAAGAGGCTCCCGAATATTCCAGAAGCTTGAAAAATATATAAATACTCGTGATTTCAAGAGGCCGGGGAGTTTTTAGTTAAAAGCGTGAGCGCGTTCAACCGAAACGTCAAACTAAGGAATTTGTGTTGACAGTTGTGAAAAATAGTTGAAGTTTGTATCTAGTGACAATAAAGATTTGTGTTGTTTTGTCGAGCAAGCTGGTTTAATCTGTTTGGAGGTTAGACAAACGTTACAATATATATATATATATATATATATATATATATATTTATTAGTAGTGGTGAGAAACACACCGTAGTGCCCTCTTTCGGTCTGTGCTACTATCTACCTGACAATTATTGTCAATTGACAGACAGATAACGACCAGCTTTTCCGCAGGTGCCATTACATCAGTGACCTCTATTATCTTTATGGAAGACAATCCTACTTATTTATTTGAAGAAGATGCCGAAAGCAACTACTCCACGGCGAATGTGCCCCGTCTGGCATTGCATTACATCGGCATCTCCATAGGAGTCGCCACATTGTTCATCGACACCAAATACCAGACACTGACCGGTATGACTCCTATGAAGATGCCGATGTAACGCAACGCCAGTCGGGGCCTATTTCCGTGGAGTAGTTGTTTTCGGCATCTCCTTCAAATAAATAAGTAGGATTGTCTTCCTTAAAGACATTAGAGGTCACTGCTGTAATGGCACCTGCGGAAAAGCAGGTCGTTATCTGTCTGTCAATTTGACAATAATTGCCAGACAGATAGCAGCACAGACCTAAAGGGGGCACTACGATGTGTTTCTCACCACTACTAACATTCACGATGCCCATTGGGCAATCACGTCGCAACATCGTTCATCGAGTCCACTATCTATGGCACTCTGATGAGCGCAAAATAAGCGCCAAACCGGTCAGTGTCTGGTATTTGGTATCGATGAACGAAGTGGCGACTCCTATGGAGATGTCGATGTAATGCAACACCAGTCGTTTCTTATTGAGTTACACCCAGCAATTACAATGTAATTGCCATGCCATCAGCAAGTCCATAAATAAAATGCATGTCAGCCATCTCGGCATTCAATCAATCTTAACAAATGCGACACTTACAAACTTCAAAAACACAGCATACAAAAACATACAGAATAATCACTCCGAAGTATCACGGGATGTTGGTAAAACAACTCCTTTTTCTTACATGTCTTTTACTTGATACGTCCAGTGTAGTACGCCATACTTTTATTTCACCTATATATAATGTGAAAAATACCAAAATTGGATTTGTTGACAATTTTTTTCGCTTTTTCAAAAGCGAAACAAAGCAACAAAGCGCTTTTTCAAAAATCATCAAAGGATAAAATATTCTTAGAATAGTCCAAGGAATAACCTCTTGAATTTTTGCCGCATGTTTAACTAATACCCTGTATATATGGTGATACGTTTAAGGTTTTTGTCAAAAATTTTAAATCAAGTTTCTTTTTCTTGTTATTGTCTTCTCACTATTCTCTTCCATTTTTTATCTTTGTTCTATTTCCTTTTTACTTCATATTTAGATTAATGTTCGCTGGTTACATTAGTATTTTATTGTATACAGCAGTCTGTAATTGGATCAATATGATCTATAGATTGTTCACCAATAAATAGATAAAGTAAATAATATAGTCAGAGGTCTAATGGTATTGTACATTATTTTGTTTTTTAAATGGAAATAATTGTAATAAATACACCGTTTTACGAGGTATATATCTCCAAAATGGTATATCCTATTGCTTTGGCAATTGGAGCTACTGATACAGCATTAAAAGTTATGTTGCGCTGTAGTAAATATGTGAAAAACGGCATTTTTCGAATACATCGTTTTACCATAGTAGGGTACAACTATAGTCAGAATCAGTGGATGGAAAAGTTGACGAATAAAATAAAGTTGATAAAGTTGATTAGTTGATAAGTTGATAAAGTTGATAAGGCTGGTATAGTTGATAAAGTTGTTAAGTTGATAAAGTTGAAGTCGATAAAGTTGAAGTTGATAAAGTTAATAAAGAAGATAAAGTCGATAAAGAAAAGTATAGAAGACTTAATAGCGAGAGAAGTTGAAATATACTCAGTGATGGAATAGAAAATTACATCCAGGGTTTGTTAGATGAAAAAAGTTCTGTTCCGAGAATAGGAATTTCTGGAAACGTTAATTGTACGATTCAAGTACATCTAAAGTTGCACAAATCTAGGATCCCGTAACTGTGGCATTTTAATAATATACTGTAATATTTATCATTTTACCTTGAAGTGCCATCTACCTATCATTAGCCAATTTAGTTATACACAAAGCAATGGATAATAAATACGGTGGATTTTTCGCATTTTTTTAATATCTGAGCTCTAAAATGTATTTCAGAAATAAGTGTCTAAACCAAATAAATGAATTTATAACAGTTGATATGAAAATCTTAAAGAATCGAAACAAAAAATCAAAATTATTTTTTAACATTTCAAAAGTTATGACATTTTTTTCGTCATTGATCTTGGTCAGTATGAACTGCAATAAATTTAATCAACAATACTTTCCATTGTTTGCAGAGGTTTAAGCATTCTGTATATACATAAAAGGGTAAATTAAAAGCAAAATATGATATGTTAAATTACGTTACAAGCTACAACATAATATTCAATTAACTAATTATGTGGGCATAGTGCTTACGGACCTCTTCGACTAATAAAGAAATATACAGGCTGAATTGTTTTTTATGATTTCTATTACCCCAGTTAATCAACAAGATAAGTGGACTGATTGCCTATTTTGATTGTGTTTAGAGGTGACTTAAGAGTCAATTTATTTAATAACGTTTTTATTGATTGATTAGTATTTTAACTGAACAGCTAAGGAACATAAACTAATTAATAATTCTTATTAATAAAAGAATATTAAATTACCTTATATCATTATTACAGGTTAGATTTTCTTATAGGTATTCGTAACTCATCTCATCTTAACCGTAATGCCATAACCGTTACCGTACGTTAACCGTAATTATATAGTAATACCTTCAAAAAGATAGCAAGTAAGATTTTGATAAAACATATACACACATAGATAGTGACTGTAAACGTAGTAGTAAAATAAAATATATAGTATGGTGCCGATGTATTAAATTTTAAAAGTATACAGGGTCTTTTAACGAAAACTTGACCCCCCCCCTATAATTATAAAACCGAAAAAAAAATTTTATTCGCCGAGCCCCGTCGATTGCGTTGCCAACTTAATATTTTCATCCCCCTAACCTCTAGCAACCCCAACTTTAAAATTTCAAATGGAACTACTCTACTTCTAACACATCATTTTAAAGTTTTTTTCCATTGCGAATACACTGGTGCATCGTTCTTGGGAATCGGTTGATATTTGACAGAATTATTGGCTGAAAACAAAAAGTTGACAAACCGACATTCGCCTACTAATTTGTACAGAAATGCCCACCAATAATAAGCTTTTTATTTACTACACAACCACATTACTTTTTTTGATATGTCGATCAGTTTACAACCTGTATAATCCAATTTTGATATATACAGAAAAGATACCAGTACTTCAAGATATATCCCTAACGGCTCCCCACCGTTGTGCTAAACACAAAATGGCGAGTTTCAATTTTTTAGTTCGTCGCTTATTAAGGTTCCCTCTAAATAAGAAGAGGTTTGAAAAAGAAAAGGCATTGATTAGGGATATAGCTGCGAATAATGGATATTTTGTAAGTTTAGTTGATAAAATAAGTAGAAAACGTAAATTTTACACTTGAAATGAAAAAGAAATACAAAAATTCATATCTCTATTTTGTTTTCAATTCATATTTATCTCTTGTTGTATTCATATCTAGTTAGTAAGGTTTTTAAAGGTATAGGTATGTCAGTGGTTTAGTCATCGGGAAGTAAACTACAGCTTTTAGGCAAACCAAAAGACAAAATAGAAACTAAGGAAAAGTCGGGGATTTACGAAATTAGCTGTAAAGACTGCGATCAAAAGTATGTTGGACAAACTAAAAGGTCCATTCAAACTAGATTCAAGGAACATATGGCTCATCTGAAATATGGTAGAACAGATAAGTCTAGTGCCGCCCAACATGCGTTTGAGAACAACCATAAAATAGATATCAATTTAAGACTAATTAGGAACGTAACAAATTCCAGACAGCTGGATGGTTTTCAGAATTTGGAAATTGCTAAATGTAAAAATAGTATGAATAGTAACAGAGGGCCAATCCCATATAGCCCGCTTTATTGGTTAGTAAATGACGGTTCATTGATCCGTCGCCGCGGTTCACTGATCAGTTACGATGGGTCATTGAGTAGGCGCAACCGTTCATTGAACCGTAGAAATAGTTTAGGTATAAATAGGAAACAATTTTAACATAAGTTTAATTTTAATCATCTCTAGATGATGCCAACTTGGTTGGCGATACACGCGTCCAGTGTAGTGTTTTGGTGTTATATGGAAAACTACATCAGTGTTCAGTATAATCCAAATTGAAATCTATAAATTTGTATACACGGATTTGGTCATATTTATTCTCTACTATCACTGTAAAATTAAATTTTCATGATTAATAAAATTAACAACTTAAATCAGTTTCGGAAAATATAAAATTATTATATTTATAACCGCTTCCTTTGTTAGCTTAATATTAACGCTACCAACATGCAAAGTGTTTAAAAAGCTGTTATACTGAGATACATCAAAAGAACCCTTAATAACACTACAGAGATCGTGCCTAATTTGGTATGAATAATTGTCACATAGGGGACGCAATTTGTCTAGATCTCTATTAGTCCATTTTAACATAATTAGATTAGTATCGCTACCCCTATCTTTCTATCTGAAACATTATAATTATGCCGAAGGATATTATGTAGTTACATTACTTTGCATATTATTCCATCGTGTATGGGATAATAACGAAAAATTAACCATATTTTAGAAAATAATTGCAACTAGAGTGTGACTAATTTCTTGGTTGTAAGTTTTATAGATCTCTTGATCATTATAACTACAAAGACTATGTTCAAATTTTAGAATAATATTCTTCTTTTGCCTATATCCCTCTTCTTTTCTTAGTCAATCTATTTTACAATCTCTGTCCTTTTATAAGGACATATGGACCAATTTTACCATATTCAAATATAGCTATTATTCACTCGATAGCTCCGAGTTTGGAGTAATTTTTTTAAATCCAGTATCTAATAAAGTATTTCAGGTTTCACTCATTTCTGCGTTACATGGCGGTTAGGGTTTATCAACCTATATAAGCCATTCATGTTTGCTAATACAAAGTACAGAATAATAATATTCTACCCCTATCACACAACTCTCTTTACTAATCTAACTAAATAGACTAATCCATGTAAATATAATGGGTGGTAATTATTAACACTTTTAATTCATCGTAGTTTCTTCTGGAATTACTACAAATCAGAAGTACTCAAAATAAAAATTATCTAATGGGCATCTATCACGGAAAACTTCTAAAGTTTGCCCCAAAAAATCATTTTATAATATGACAAATTAACTAAATTACATTAGTGGCTTTTGAGTTTAAAATAAAATTTGTAATATTGCAAATAATATTTTAAATTATGTCAAAATAAATAAATTTTAATAAAATTTAATAGAAGATAAACACTTAACTTTAGTAGTGGATAAACACAACGTAATGCCCTCTTTGGGTCTTTGCTACTACCTGTCTCATAATTATTGTCAAATTGACAATTTATGTGGCGACTCTTATGGAGATGCCGGAGTAATGCAATGCCAGTTGGGGCACATTGGCCGTTGAGTAGTTGTTTTCGACATCTCCTTCAAATACTTAACTATCTTTGTTTTAAACGTTTCCAATCTATCCTTACTAGTTTATTTTAATTAATACTTGTAGTTTTTTGTTCCTTCAGTTTCGAATCGAATTTAGAGTCAAATAGACCCTAAATGACAGATTTATCAATAGCCACCTCAATATTTGCTTAAAAGGCCACTAAAAGATGGAGTTTACCATTTACCATTGTGTATGTGTCCTGGTCAATATATATAAATACCGAGGTGCAGTCTTCCCGTTACCCCGAGATGTGAGTAAGATTCCGACATGGTGGACTAACCACACTCTCCCAAACAGATCTGATATTGAAGGGAAAAGGTTCAAAGCAAATAGCTGATTGCTAGTTCCCATAGCAGCTTCTCGAGTTATTCAAATATGTTATTTCACATAAACAACGTAAGTATTTATTTTTATTAAATTAAAGTCCATCTTATAGGCATATGTATGCATAATTGTGATATTATCATGGTTTGTTTATTTAGAAGGATAATTTATTTAAGGATAATTTTCTATACTTAGCCCTTCTTATAAGAAACTTTTAGTATAACACGAATCCATGCACTGGGCCGGTCACTTAAAATTTTATAGATTTCTATAATAGCTTTTATTAACATTTATAATAATATTTCTATCCCTCATTTTAATCACAACAAAACTAGTCTGAATGCCTGAGACTTGTATGGGGAGAGGGTTGTCTATTAGTATTTTATTGTATACTATTGTAACTTAACCTGAATCTGAATCTAAAAACCTAGCCGCTGAGCTATCGACTAGATTACCTAACTTAACTAAACAATTCCAAAAAATAACTAAATATATTTCTAGTGTTTAGTGATTTCCTATAGGTACATTTATTATAAGTGGCTTTTTAAAGAATGCAACAATGTTTAAAAATGCTTATTTATTTTACTATATAATAAAGTTATGGTAATGTGTTTATTAAATAAGTGTTTTGCTGTGCTAGTTTAACAACATCATTACAATTAGACCGTGGCTATGCCACACGGTTAATAAGATACATCCTGTATGGTGTAAATTAAGTGCAAACTCAATTGCGACGCGTTAAAAAGATTTAGGGAGTCAAAACAATTGAATAGGTACACATTACTGTATTATTCGCTTTTTTAATAGTAATTTGTTATAAAAAAAATTATACAAATGCTTCTGGTATTCTGTGAAATTATTATCCATCTATATCCAAATTTCTTTATAAATTGTTTTATGTATATCAATGAATGGAAGTTAATAAAATTATTGTTTATGATGCAATACAACAATCTATAACAATTCCGTTGATTGTTACATTACAAGTCACATCGCGACTTGTTCTGGTAGTGGCTAATTTCTTGTTTTTTTAGGATACTCATTAATGTCACGCCACCGTGACATTTCTTTCTCTAAATAAGTCTGTCTGCCACCACTGTTTTTCCTTTTTTTTTCTTTCGGTAGCAATATCCCATTAGAATGAACACAGCACTAGTCACTTGTAAGTCATTTACAAAACCTACCAACCGTCTGAATAGTGGAGCACTGTTGAGCCAAGCATTCAAAACGAGCATTCGCGGCGCCGAGGAAACGAGCTTTGTAAATGCTCGTTTTGACCATTAAATTACAAAGATCGGCTCAAGTCAGTAGCCGCCTTAAATATAATAGGTAGAATGGATATTTGTGGAACCTTTTTTTCTGCCTCGCTCTAAATTCCGTCGCCGAATCCACAAAGTTTCAAAGCTATCTCCTCCGAGGGGGGATCACGGAGCGATCCCCGCGAGCGGCCGAAGGTCGCCCCCGGCCTTTCTCCAATGCGTAGGGGTATTTTCGTCCCGTTTCCTACACGTTTTCCCAATTTAAACGCCTTTTCAAAAAACCTCTGCAAAATTTTCGTCGAACGCCGTTGGGCGAGAGAGATGCGGTCAGCACCGGCGTTTGTCCTCGCGCCTAATGGTCCCGTCACGCCTGCCGAAATCCCGACTTTTCGCTGGACTCCCTAGACCCTTTTTCTAATTTTATGGCTTCGAGAACTGCTTCACGCGAAAGTTCCGTCCTTTCTCTAATCCTTTGAGATTTTTTTTCGAGACCGTACGTCGACTCCTTTACGTCTATTTCGTCTTCGAAAATCTTGAGTCGAGTCCGTCTCAACTTCTTTCTCATTTTATCTACCGATGTGAGACTGCACTAACGAGACAAGCACCTCTCATGAAAATTGTCAAATTAATTAAACTTCAGATAGGTTATTTTATTACGAGAAATATTGCTAACGGAATCAATAGTACTGACTGCCAAACACTTCTGATTACCAAAATACTGAAGCGAAATGCTTTTCCAATTAGAAAATCGGTAAAAATTATTTTTCCAGGTTGACACGTACAGTTTACATACTTAAACGTCTCAAGGTAAACATTTGACAATAGGCGTGGTAGCGCAACGGGAAAGTCGTAGGATTGAAAACTTGATATTGCTGATTTCGCGAGTTCGAGTCACGCTGGAGGCAAATTCTTTTTTTACTTTTTAATTCCAATTATTTATTAGTATTAGTATTTAGTTATTCTGTTTCATTATCCGTAGCTTTTATTCTTACTGCACGTAAAGTTTAGAATTCGTTCATTAAGGCAGTCTATTAAATTCATCATTTTAGCTTACAAAAGTAAATATCTACAATATTTTTGGTCCCATTGGTAAAATTGATAATAATGTTTACTTAAAAATAAATTCTACTTTCAGTACTTAAAAAATTATGATGTTTTACCATCAAGAATAGAGTACCCTGACAATTCATCAAAATATTAAGAAAAATCGTTTAGTATAATAATTATTACATCATCATTCCAGATACAAAATTTCTTTAATATGTATTTTCTTAAAAATAATATTATTTTAGATGCATTTGTCACCCGAAGGGTGACCCCAGGCCGCAGGCCTGGACCCCCGGTAGGGCTAGAAGTGGGAACGAAAATCGCGATAGCGATTTTCTCCTTTTAGCGAATCCTTTTATAAATTATTTAAATAATATTTTTTACATTCCCTACCCATGATTCGATACTGACTAAGGCAACATATTTGTAAATGTTAAAAGTAAATTACTAAATATTTTTACTTGTCAAATTTATGTCTCGTTCTAGGTGATTAGATATTAATAATAGTAATCTAAATATTAAGTAAACGGTTTGGGCAACATTTTTGTAGGGTCATGTTTATACAGGGTGGCCCATTTGGACTTAGGACACCTCTGTAAAATGGATATTTTAAGTCCGATTTTGATGATTTTTTTTTTTAGGTTGTTACTCATGGAAAATTGCATTTTGTGGCAAATAGACAGATTTCTGTTACACAAATCAAGGCCTACTTTGCAATTTTTTTGGGGGCGAAATTTCGAGAAATCGTATTAGCGATTTTTTTAGACGAAAACTAAGTACGCCACTGTATTCTGCGCCCCCTCAAATAGCTCTGTACCAAATTTCATCCTAAAGTACAGAATATTAATAACAATTCTCACTAAATTAATTTATGCCCCAAAATACGTTGTGAAGATCAAGTAACCCATGAAATAAAGAAATCTGTCTATTTGCCACAAAATGCAATTTTCCATGAGTAACAACCTAAAAAAAAATCATCAAAATCGGACTTAAAATATCCATTTTACAGAGGTGTCCTAAGTCCAAATGGGCCACCCTGTAGAAATGTTTTCATTATTTCTTTTGCAGAATCTCATTCTAAAATACTTTGGTTTGAGATAGAAAAATAATAATATACTCTATAAGTTTTATAGTCTTAAAGTTATATAGTAAAATTTAGTATTTTTATATTTTATTGTAATAAAAACATAAAAAAAGTAAATTTGTAATTATTTTATGTAGGTACATAAAGTTAAATTTTATTTCATTTATTGCAAAAATTATAACCCATTTGATAGCAAACAGTACTAAAAGAATTATCCACTTAAAAATCCAACTTAGATTTAGATGATATCACTACTACATATGTTTATCTCTTTGATCTCTCCTTTCAAATTAAGGGTGAGGTGGTACTTCTTTGCGCATTCCTTAATAACATAATTGCCTTATCAAATCCTAAATCCGATCTGCAGCCATTGAACGGGTGTAACTGGAGGGCCCCATTTAAAATAGAGGACGGATGTTTAAGGCACGGGAAGTGCCACTCTCTTGTGTTTTGAAATTCACACAATTAGTGTGGTTATCTTAGCCTAATCCGGGCTGATGGGAGAGTTTACTTCGCACGTCTACGTCGTTTAATAGACTTCATTTAATTTTTAATTTTTTATATATCCTTCATTAAATTGGGTAGAATGCCAATTCTAAAAAATATCACGGTAATAATAATAATAATAATAATAATATTTATTTCAAACTGCCACACAGTGTAATACAAAAGTGGGTTGAAACAAAGTCAGGGGAAAATCGGTATAACCAAAAATACAAATACATCATAAAATCAAAGACATTCAAATAAAATACAATCGTACATAAAACTAGTAGGTAAGTGTTGTAAATAATCGAAACAATATAAAACCATGACAATACTAAAATGCATCTAAAAATTCGGCAACTGTATAAGGTTCTATATCTACTATCAATTTAAAAATCTCACGTTTAAAAACTTTAAAGTAAACAATTTTCTTAATACTCTCAGGCAAGACGTTAAAAAATCTTAAAGCCGCGTAAGAAGGGCCCCTTTCAGTATTACTTAACTTATGGTGTGGAAACATATAATTGTTGTTCCTAAAATTATATTTTTTCTTTGATATAAAATCGTTGAATTTTCCTTTATACTTAAAATTAAACAATAAACATTCATATATGTATAACCCTATAGTGGTCAGACATCCAAATGCTCGAAATTGATTCCTACATGAGCTATTAAACCCCAAATTCATTATCAAACGTATAATTTGTTTCTGGATAACAAAAACCCTGTATATACTGGTGCTTGCTCCCCCAAATAAAATTCCAAATTTCATCCTTGACAAGAAACTTGCATAATATACTGTTTTTAAAACTGATTCTGAAACATATGGCTTTATTACTCTCATACTATAACATCGGCTGTTAAGTTTTTTCGTTAAATCATCTATATGATCTATCCAGTTCAGTGTTGAATCAACAAAAATGCCCAAAAATTTTGTGACTGAATTGAGATATATATGTGTCTCGTTTATATATAGGGTTGAAACTCTATTATTTGATCTATTT
Organism: Pogonocherus hispidulus; assembly: GCA_963924545.1. Classification (NCBI taxonomy): domain Eukaryota; kingdom Metazoa; phylum Arthropoda; class Insecta; order Coleoptera; family Cerambycidae; genus Pogonocherus; species Pogonocherus hispidulus. Next base: position 33,198,922 of record OZ004698.1, read on the forward strand.
GAAGTAAATAGCACGTATTTTGTTTTATTTTCATTTAACACGAGTTTATTTCGTTGAAGCCAATTATTAACATTTTTTAAACATTCTGTTGACTCATACTCTAATTCGGGTAAAGTTTTGCTGGTTATAATCAGAGTTGTATCATCAGCATAACTTAAAATTTTATGCGGTTTGTCATCAAAATTGGAACCCAAGTCATTAATATAAATATTAAACAACAAAGGGCCCAGTATACTACCCTGAGGGATTCCCTGTCTAACACTTTGCTTTGATGACTTTACAGTTATTCCATCGAAATCAATGCTAACCATTTGTGTTCGATTTTCTAAATATGTTTGAAACCACTGCAAACAGTTTCCTCTGATACCATAATTATACATTTTTTTAAGCAATATCTCATGATCCACGCAGTCATATGCTTTTGATAAATCTAGAAATATGCCTAAGGTCAAAAACCCATTTTCGATGGCACTAATATTAGAACATAAAGTAAGGATGAGTTAGGGGTTGATTTTTCTAGCTAGTTTTACCTAACCAAAAGTAAATAATATCGCACTGAAAATAAATGCATATCATATATAATAAAAACAATCTTTCATAGACGTTTTGGAAATGTCTCTATTCTTTTTATCAAAAAGCACATGAAATGAAATTTTAAATATTTTGAATTTGTGAAATGCGACAATAATTTTTGTTTATCTGTCCTCCATATATAACTGATAAGTGATTTATATTGTATGATTACTTACCCCTTCTTTAAATGACGAATACGTCAAAACTGGTTATAATTTATTATATAGCCTAAGCCTAAAATAGGTAGATACCTATATAGTTTTCGAAAAACTAGTTTTCATAAAAAACAACCTTTCCGTTTGATGAAGTGTTTGATTTTCCAATATTTTTTTTATATTTTCAAGTGGAAAAATACCCAATTATATGAAGAATATCTGTATATTTCAGACAAATAATAAATTTCGACATTTGAGTGCGAAGTCAGAGACGGCGTGATAGAAAATTTTAAAATAATTTAATTGTGTTAAATATATTAAAATAAACTTACCGCAGCTTTCATTTTGTTGTAAGTGAAGCAGAAGTACAGAAGTCATTTTATTCAAGCAGATATATAAAGTACAGCTTCCTTTAGCATATACCTGCATCATTAAAAGTCATCTGTTGGTCTCCTTCAAACACGTCCGTTTGTCAAGACAAAAGTGCAACATCGCATTTTCAAAAGGAACTATCAAAGTAACTTTTCGAGTGCATACATTACCAGCTGTTGTGTTGATTATGCATTACTTTTTCGTCTACATTTATCCTCATTTTTTCCACTTCAAGTCCGACCGTATTTTATTATTTTTAACTGTTTCTAGGCGACGTCTTTGTGTACTATTTTAACTGTTTCTAGGCGACGTTTTTGTGTACTATTTCACTGTTTCTTCATTTACCTAATCTATCTAATGGTAGCTAATGGCCAGTTATGTACATTTCTGCCTTAATAATCGAAAATGTTTATTGTCGATCACGTGCATCGGAATATTATACAGGGTCTTTCAACAACAACTTGAAAATAAAATTTAATTCACCCAGACCCGTCGATTTCTGTTCTTGGAGGGAGAATTTTTGACAGTCAAGCCAACTTGATATGTTCATTCCCCTAACCCCTAGCAACCGCAACTTTAAAACTTCAAATGGAACTACCCTGCTCCTAACACATCATTTTAAATCCCTTTCCATGGCGAATACACTGGTGTATGGTTTTTGGGAATCGGTTGAGATTTGACAGAGTTATTGACTAAAAACGAAAATTTGACAAACCGATATTCGCGTACTGCTTTCTACAGAAATGCTCACCAATAATAGACTATTGTCCTATGTATGCTATTTTCCAGCCATAGATCCATTTTTTGGACCAATTCAAACCTTATCCAATACGAGTATATTAAAACGCATCGATTCTGTCTCGCTCTAAATTCCGTCGCCGAATCCGCAAAGTTTCAAAGCTATCTCCTCCGAGGGGGGATCGCGGAGCGATCCCCGCGGGCGACCTCCCCGGCCTTTCTCCAATGCGTAGGGGTATTTTCGTCCCGTTTCCTGCGTGTTTTCCCAATTTAAACGCCTTTTCAAGAAACCTCTGCAAAATTTTCGTCGATCGCCGTTCGGCGAGAGAGATACGGCTAGCACCGGCGTTTGTCCTCGCGCGTAATGGCCCCGTCACCTCTGCCGAAATCCCCACTTTTCGCGGGACTCCCTAGACCCTTTCTCTAATTTTATGGCTTCGAGAACTAGTTCAAGTGAAAGTTCCGTCCTTTCTCTAATCCATTGAGATTTTTTTCGAGACCGTACGTCGAGTCCTTCTACGTCTCAACTTCTTTCTCGTTTTATCGGGAAATAGGAGATTGCACTAACGAGACAAGCACCTCCTACGAAAACTGTCAAATTAATTAAACTTCAGATAGGTTATTTTCCTACGAGACATATTGCTAACGGAATCAATAGTACTCACTGCCAAACACTTCTGATTACCAAAATACTGAAACGAAATGCTTTTCCAATTAGAAAATCGATAAAAATTATTTTTTCAGGTTGACACGTAATGTTTACATACTTAAACGTCTCAGGGTAAAAGTTTAACAATAGGCGCCGTATCGCAATGGGAAAGTCGTAGGATTCACAACCTGATAAGTAATGCTAATTTCGCGAGTTCGAGTAACGCTCGAGGCATTTTTTTTTTACTTTTCAATTCCAATTATTTATTAGTTTTAGTGTTTAGTTATTCTGTTTCATTATCCGTAGCTTATATTCTTTCTGCACGTAAAGTTTAGAATTAATTCCTTCATTTTGGCAGTCTGTTAAATTCATCATTTTAGCTTACAAAAGTAAATATCTACAATATTTTTGGTCCCATTGATAAAATTGATAATAATGTTTACTGAAAAATAAGTTCTACTTTCAGCACTTAAAAATTTTTGATATTTTACCATTAAGCATAGAGTACTCTTACAATTCATCATAATATTAAGAAAAATCGTTTAGTATAATTACATCATTATTCCTGATACAAAATTTCTTTAATATGTATTATCTTAAAAATAACATTATTCTAGGCGCTTTTGTCACCCGAAGGGTGACCCCAGGCCGAAGACCTGGACCCCCGGTAGGGCTAGAAATGGGAACGAAAATCGCGATAGCGATTTTCTCCCATTTCTAGTAACAATATTAGTTTCATACACACTTTATTTCAATTATTTACATTATTTTGAAAATCACCTAAGTATAAATAAGTATTAAAATTATCTTCATTTTTATTATAATAAAACTCTAAAATCCAACTAATAATTCGAATGTTTTCAAAAAGTGTACCAAAATACGTACATTACTGTTTACAGATTGTCTAAAATGATTTCAAAATATAAATTTAACTCAACTGAACTGGCGCTTTTATATCACCACTGAACTTAATTGCGGAATCAGTAAATATATCACTATACAAATTACAAGGCCCACTTTTGAAACATTTTTATATTTGTGCGACATTAGTATTACTTATAATATCAGTAATGGCATGCAGCCTGTAAAAGTAATGAAATAATTTTATTTATATCGCACGTATCGAAAAATTTTACAAAATATAGTTAGAGAAATATATGGACACCTACAATTTGAATACAATAAAGCTCACACTACTTGTAACATACTTTTGTATTAGACAACTCAAGATTTTGATAATTTCAACGTTATACAAGAATCATATTTTGCTACGTCAGTTAGGTACCTTATATATTCAAATAATATCCGTACAACAGGGTTTCAGATATTATGCGAAATAGGGCTATGGTGATGGGCAAGATATGAAGGACTCATTATATTTGTTTAATCGTTACTATCGTTCTGTTTATTACATAAGTAAGTACTTAGAGTCTGGTCAATTCCTTATAGGTAGGTTTTTTATGCAACAATTTAAGAAATGATTGGGTAAATATTAAATGTGAAACTTGCCGTTTTACATAAACACGGCTCCATATTAAATAAAATTTAATTCACCTTAAAGACATAAGAGTGCAACTTTCACACTTTTAAGGAAGTGTAGTACCACTGGACTGATAATTTATGAAAATTCCATGCAAGTTGGTAAAATATGCCTAGTAGGTCTTCTCATAATAAATTACAAACTGTTCTAACCCCTGAATATATAAAGTAAAGATAAAGTTAAATATGTTCCAATTGATGTTATTTCAATTAAATGCATCGTAAAACAATGGAGACAGTTGATAATAATTCATTTTTCATTTGCCATTAATTCCAATTCATTTTTGTAACCGGAACCTTCACCAAAATATTGAAGTGATTATCTATTAAAACTTAGGATTGTTCCATAATTAAAACAGTTCAGATTTATAAAAAAACATTTCTATCTTACCTTATGAGTGTCTCCGAAAATCGTGATGCTGGATTTGGGGGAAACCCCCGTCTTCAGTTCGAAAAATTTCCTCTATAACAATTTTGGAACTAAATATTTCACTAATTTGCGCAATAGTCCAAATCCTTACGTGTTTTTATAATAAAAAATCGTAAAATGAGAACTTTTGGTGCAGTATCTAAAGAAGACTAGAAAAATTGTTCATATGTTTGATTTAACGTCAAGCACTCTGTATCAGGTAGTAAGTAATTCGCAATTGTTAATAATACAAGTATTCAATTGTCCACAACTAACCATGAAAAACCAATCGAGTCGTCTGTTTCAAAGCACACCGAGACCGAGCTTTCATGAAAACAATTGTTAACTGCTTTTGAACCATTTATCAGATGAGACACGAGACTAAACGTTGCTAGGGGAGGTCCGAGCGCAGCATCGGAGGAGCCTGCGCCGTACCAACCCGGAGTTTGGAGGCGGGGCCTGGAGTCAAACAAAGGAAGAGGGATTACTGCAGCTTTAGTTGTCAGGGAGTGAGACGGGGCATTGCTTTATAAAGTTCCTTCCGGTAAATACCGGATCCTTCTTAATAGTGGGGGAAGATAGCGATACTGTTTATGGGCTAAACACTAAACAGTTTTTTTATGAGAGGATTAAAGTGAGATGGGCTTAATGGATTTGTTTTGGTAGTAAGCAAGATGGATGAAGCAGATCTTTGTGTTGTGATATATTTACTTAGTACTATTGGCGAGGGAGATTTTGTAACGTCCTTTTCGTTTGTTGTTATGTGTGTTGGTGGGTTTCTTCTGACCAAATCAGTTTTTTTATAATTCAAAGAGTCATTTTGCGGCGTTTTGTTCAATAATTGACTATTAAATCGCACATATATAGTTAGTTCGTGGGAGGTTATTATTTTTAAATATAACAATTTACATATACAAAATGTCTCACTTAATAATGCAAAACAGCCTTATATGTATTTTTAGTTTCTACACTGAGAGGAACATTAATTTGCATTACTTAAATCATTTTAAGTAATGATAACTCACAATATGTTGGACTCTATTACTTTAACAAGAACTCTTTCAATTTTAGTTGTAAAATCAATTCTTTTGTATGACCATGCATTAGATATCTGTACTAGTTATCAGTTAAATATTTACTGATATAATTAAGGAATATTTTAGATACGTATATACTGGATAATCATTACTGAGCTTAGTTAATAAAAAATTGAGTAAGTATACACGATTCATAGCAGTGTTTTATTATTAAATCAAAGACAAAGAATATAAAATAAACTGTTTTATTGAACAGGATACTATAATCATATTACCATTTATTCTTGACGGTTGAATGGCTGGTCTTCATGGTAGATTCTAAGATACCTACCTGTTACATCTTGCATCAGGTTTTGACAAAACTTTGCAGGCTCTCCCAATGCTGAAACAAAATGTAATTCTAATATTATAGGTATATCATACAATCTCTCAGCCACCAAGTTATTTTCAAAATAAAACTGTTACTGGCAATGAGTTACCTAACTCATACAGGTTGAGAAGCTAGTTGAAGATACGATTGATGTTATATTTGTAATATTAATAAATGGTTATTTGTATACTTCCTTATTATACTTAAGCAAGATAAATAACAATAAAAGATATTTTAAATTGACATTGATTTTTTTATTAAAGTTAAACAATAGTTTAACTTTAATAAACTATAAATTATCAAAATTAATAATACTTCATTAACTTTAATAATAGAAATAAATAAGTATATTTATTATAAGAAGTATAACAAATATACTTATAATAAATAAGTATAGATAAGTGTAAATAAGTATAGAATAAATAAGTCAAATAGAAAATTTACAGGCTATATATTGCTTTTTCTCCTAACTTTAAGTATATTATTACATAAGGCATTAGACATTAGGTACATACAATATTCATACAGTTGTACATAAATCCATTTTAATATCAACAAGCAACTCTTAAATAAAGGTTAAAAATAATAGATTACAGGTGGTTATCTTATTTTTCATAATTCTCAATTCTTAGCTATTATTGGCTCTATACGTCCATAGTCAATGTTCCTAACCAAAATATGTGTCCAACGTAGGTAGTACGTATGTTGTACTAAGTTACAAATACTTCCGAACATGAATGCCTCCATATTATCAAGGGTAAATAAATCAAGTTTAGTAGGTACTTTAAAATTATCAATAATTTTTTTATGATAGCGTTTTCTGTAATTTCAGAATCCTTTAAGGTGAATGAAATTTGTAATGAAAACATGATTGAGGGAAAAATTAAAGGCTCAAACGGCATTTAGAAAGATTATTTCTCAAATAAGAAGACAAATCAAGGGCGGAGGGCTATTAACCCCCCCCCCCATGAATTCAAATTTTATAGTAGCAAAAAGCACAAACGTAATTAGTTAAAAAAAAAACATAAACGTACTTCACTTGAGGATGTTTTATTAAACGCTTCTATTTGCTATTTAATTTTTATTCAAAGAAAAACACATTTATCTAAATACACAGGTAATTTGACAACTTTTTTTAAAAATGTGGTTCTTCGAGATATCTCCCCCCATGTTGAAAAGCTAAATCCGCCCTTGAGACAAATATTCGGAATTAAATATAAAATTCACTAAACTCTCTCAACAAAACACCTATTTAATGCTAAACTAAACTAATTCATTTCTTTATTGAGCAAAAGAAGTACGTATGGTAATTATTTGAAATATTTTGATGCTTTTCTGCAGATATATACATTGAGGAACTGCTGATAATAGGATGCATTTAAGATTGAATTCTCCATGTTCCTTCTACACGTCGCTTTTGACCGATTTACAAACAGTCGTGTGGTTCATTTGTAAAACTTGTAGTGCTTCATTTTTAGTCCATGCAAAGATCTGGTTTAGGATTCTTTTTGTACCAGTTCCCACTTAATTTATAATATTAATTAACCATTAAAAAAAGACATTGACAGGTTGTGCCTCCTCGTTTTGCTTTAAGCTTTAAAAACAGCCTTACACACCATAAACTCATGTTTGAATTGTTTCTAATTAACAATTTGGTATCTCCTCACTTTATAATCTCCACTTGTGCATGTTGCATCATTGACATGACGTGACATCCATCATTCATGATGGATGTCACATCTCGGACAAAGTGGCATAGGTTTAGTTTTAATAATATCCAGATGATGCCAACCTAGTTGATGAAACGCTCGTCGAGTGGAGTATAGTGCTTTGGTGTTATGTGGAAAACTCTGGAAAACGTCAGTGTTATCTTCATAGGGGTTTCAACCCCTTTCAAGAACGAGTACACCAAAAACTGGGTCATAAGAGCAATATTATGCTAAAAAGTAATATCAATTCGTAGCTAGGTACAGTCTTTCTCCAACACATATATGGCCCACTTTTTTGGGCATATCTCCCTCATTATTAGAGATCGACCCATAAAATCTTGCATAACTATATTCATGTATATAATTGACAGGTCCCAGCGAATTTAAAAAAAATGGGTATTTAGGAATAAAATAATGAAATTATTAACTAATTTATGAAAGCAACATTTTTATTCTCAGGTAAAATTCAACAAATGAAAAACTTTTGAGATTTAATTCATGGTAATTTCCTTTGAGATCACATCTCAAAACAAAAGTATTCAAATTATCCCAAAAAACCACTAAATATATAATATGTAATAAAAATAAATATACCACAAATTAAATAAATTTCATCAGTGGTTTTTTTAGTTTAATATAAAATTATGTAATATAGGTATCCCACCGAAAAGTATCATATTTCGTAGCCGTATGTCTCGAAAACTCAAAGAGATATCACAATACGGTTTCAGTGAGATGTAAAATAGGCCTAACAGTGGCGGCAGTGATTTGGGACTCGTTCGGAGAAACCAACTCAATATGAAGAAGAAGAAGAAATCACTACTTGATTTGTCTTGATACGTTCTACTTGACAAGTTCCATTGTGTTTATGTGAGCCTGTTTTCAAAAATGTCATACAAACAAACATTATATTCTAAGACAACAAATTTTATTATGTACAAGGTGTACAGGGTGATTCACTATATTTTGACACCCCTGTTAACTTTTTTGTTTACAGAATTATAAAAAACTGTGAAATATAAAAGTTGCACCATTTTTTATGAAGTTTTCGAAAATGATAGTAGAAAAACAAATGAAGTCCAAACTAAATGGCCGCGGATGTTAACTTTGTTAATTTAAATGGAGGTGTATATTTTTGCATATTTGGACAGAACGTTCTCACGAATACAGTAATATTCGTCTGATGGGTCTATCGTTAATAATACGTTGGAGAAAGACTGTGCCTAGCAATTAATCGATGTTCTCTTTCTAGCACATCGCTCTTATGGTGCACTTTTTTGGCCATATCTCCGTTAATATTAAAGTTGGACCCATTAATATCTATATTACTGTATTCGTGAGACAATGTTCTATGCAAATATGCAAAAATATACAGAGTGCTCCATTTGAATTAACAAAGTTAACATTGGCGGCCATTTTCTTTGGACATCATTTGTTCTTCTACTATCATTTTCGAAAACTTCAAAAAAAATGGTGCAACTTTTATATTTCACATTTTTTATAATGTATACAGTGAATCACCCTGTACAAATGTTTTTTTTTAATTTTTTTAAGCCTTAACTGGTGAAAACATACTATCGCAGTTTTTCCAAATTACAAAATTTATGATTTTTTCATTATTAAATAAATTTATTAAGACTTATTTGAAATTATTTAAAAGCACCACTTACGACAAAAAATATCGGTTCCATTTGGGTATTAGGTGTGCAAGTTCTATCCCAGGACTATAACTCTCAAAGAACTGTTTATAATAAGAAACATACGAAGGCGTAGAAGGGCCACGTCAAAAATGTTTCATCGATTTCGTAGGTTTCAGATTATAAACTCTGAATTCAGACTTTGAACTCTGAACTATCAACTGTAATGTCTGACCATACGACTGCAATTAGGTAACGGGACACTGTACCTTAAGAAAGTATCTACAAAATAGGGGCGTACCTATATAACGAGGAATTAATCCGTAGACTCTGTAATGAAGACTCTGAACAAGTAACTCATATCCGTCTATGAGTGTAGAGCGGTAACTTAGTGGAAAAACCACCTTTTGGGAGATGTAAATTTGTTAACTTAATATTTAGTTAGGTAATTTAAATTATTGTTATTAAAATAATAATTAATATACTTAATTTGGCAGAATTATTAATTTGTCTTTCATAGCACTACTCTTATTATTAGTGGCATCATAAAGTTTTCCCTGCTTTGTCTAAAATCCCGTACGAACGAATTTTAGGAACGAATTTTAGGTATAGAACTTTCTACATAAACTAGGTCTCAATTTGTCCTCTAAGTCCAAAAATATATATACACGATGGGGTTGCCATTTGAAAAATTTGAGTCTTAGTGATTTTTTCGATTTTGACTGTGATCCGAATATTTGAGGACCCTGTATTATACTTTCAGGAAATTAATGTAGCTGATAATATTAAAGACTGTATTCGGAGTTCAACGTCTGAATTTAGAGTTTGAAGTCTGAATTTAAAGTTTAAAGTCTGAATTGAGAGTTTAAAGTCTGAATTCAGAGAATAAAGTGTGAATTCAGAGTTTGTCTGAAATTTACAAAAGCGAGGAAAAATTTTCGACGTGGTCCTTCTACGTTTTCGTAGAAACATTATCGAAACACCTTATCCAAAAATTCTCGACAATATATCAAGGTTATTTACAAATGGATAGGTAGGTTTACAATATAGGTTTACAATACTTAGGTTTAGTGAATTAATACAAATTACCTAATCACATCTGTGCACCGACTGTCGAGTAGTTATCCCGAAAAACATATACCTTCTACATACCTTGTATCTCTTATTTAATGGTGACTCACAAAGTCACCATTCCACCACCTGTCACAAAGTGTGTGACAGGGTTCACAAAATACTTACCAAATGATGGTATAAAATTAAGAATCAATATTAGCCTTGACTTCACACTCCCAGAGTTATACAGGATGTAACTTAAAGCGTGGGACATATTTGTAGTGGTGGTACCTTTCAATCGTAGAAACATATATAAAGTTTTTTTTTTTAAATTCCGCCATGAGAAATGAATATTTTTAAACTGGTTTTCTGTTAAACTGAGTACCCCGCCACTGGATGGCGCTACTCGAAAGGAACGCGCGCATCTCTGATCACGGATGGTGAAATACATAGCTGCCAAATGTAGCAATTCAACTGAAACATGAGAAATTTAATCATGGAAGTCAATTACCACACCACCTGTGAGGTATTGCTCTAGGAAGCAGTTACCTTTTATTAATGGGTGTTCGCCATAAGCTATATTTTCCGACATAAACACAATAAATTTTAAACAACATTGTTTTCTTCTACACCTTTAACGATAAAGTTTCAACACAAAATTTCCAACTATAACAAAATGTAGTATTTAATAATAACAAATAAAAATATATTTTCTTTAACTGTAACAGACAATCAAGTATTTACTATATCAATAAAAATGAATAAAATAATCCCTAAATTTTACTTACCTAATTAATATATTTCTTCCTTCATAGGAGGTGGTAGAAATGTTCTCCATTATTAGCTTAAACATGCTTCAACTCCTTGCATTATAGACTGTCTTACGTTTTCTAGATGCATACACAGTCGCAGTTACTGACATTATAAAATAAACACTTACGTTGAACACTAAGCACCACCAAAAAATTATTTCAAACTACAAACACAGAACAGACCTATCCAAACGTATCTTTAAATTGAACAAAAACCCTTTTAAATTTCACTGAAAAGTACAACTATTAATTGAACATAACTTCAAAGCTACCGTCCTACACGTATCTTTCCTTTCCACTAAAACATCAACATCCGTTTCAAAATCTCTATATTCCCTTAACCTGAGCTACGTCAACAAATTGAGTTAACACAGAGGAAACGCTAAAAAGACGAAAACAGGCAACCTGTAACGCAGCTAGTTTCTTGGTAACCTTTCTGGATGGTGGCTCTTGATTTGGCAACATTCAGTTTAACGCCAAAAGTTCAGTGGCAGTGACTTTGTCTTGTATCTATCGCGAATAAATAAACTAGGTCAATGCTAAATGTTAATGTCACTCAAAATGCAGTGTTACAAAATATGAGTGAGCTACCTCAAATTTATAAAGTTTTGTATCAGAGGAGGTGCCTAAAAACGGCGTTATTAGATTTTACGTATCTTCCTTGTTCATTACGGTAGGTATGTCTAAACACAGAAAACAGTAATTCATTACATTTAATTGTTATCTGTAGAATTGAATAAGACGAGAAAGTCTAATATAGGTAATAGCGTCTTGACCTGGGGTGAGGGGCAAATCCTCCAGTACTGGCAAGAACTACCGACTACTAAGATTAGTTCATTCGAAGGCGTTCATAATAAACCCTTCAAAAACAAGAACAAAAAAACTTTTAGAGTTAAGCAGATTCCACCTACGAACTATAATTGGCCTATATACTGGTCACTGCCGTTTAAAATATCATCTGTGCAAATTCGGCCTAGCAGAAGATGCTGAGTGCCGCTTGTGCTTAGAAGATGATGAAACGGCAGAACACATATTATGCACCTGTCCCGCTGGGGAAAGGATCAGATACTCATTATTTGGCAAAGGACAACTTCTACCAGAGGATCTGAATAAGCTCTCACCCAATAAGATTATCAGCTTCATTAAGAAGCTGGACCTGTTGGGTGAAATATAAGTAAGTGTGAGCCACAATAGACCACATGGTCGCGGTGCAGGGTCTGGTTTTCGGCCCACTCACTTTTGAACCTAACCTAACCTAACCTAACCTAAATAGCATAATTATGCAATTTTGGATGCAAAGATGCTTATGGTTTGTTTCAAATCGCACATTCTAAAGCGCTCGCCAGACCCGATGTTTTGTGGTATATCTACGTATTTTGTTATGTTGTCAATCAACGAATTAATGCAGAAAAACATAATGATTATTTTCCTAATGAAGAGCGATAAAATTCCAAAAATAACTAAAGAGGAAATGGGTTGTTCTTTATTTATGATAACTATACATTATAACCTCTGAATTACTATATACTTCTGAATTAATCCATTTTCTTAGAATTGGCGGTGCGATACAAATCATTTAAACAGCAACACTGCTCAGGCCACTAACACAACTGACCGGTTAATGGTCGAAGTTGATATCGGTTTCGGCCAGCAATGCCGAAATAAGATTTTAACTGCAAAATTTTACAAAAATTATAACAGGGCCATTATCGGCAATATCAGAAAATATATTCATATTAAAGTTACACCCTGTATACAATATACAAATTTTGAATTGATATATTTACATAATTCAGAATCCTCTTGCTTAGGGCATTGTAAGTTCATGTATATCTTTCCATTTTTACAGAAATTCAATACGAAATATTTTCAATAAATATCTATATATATTCCATTCCCCTGAGGACAAGGAAAGTCACATATTGTCATTAGAAATGCATTGGGAGAATATAATAGTTGAAAGACGGATAAATTTATTTTTCGCGGTTCGACTCGATTGGTATGTATGTGATTCCGATTGATTGAAAATAGATAACGAGAGGATATTGGTTTTATGTGCGGCTCCATAGGTTGTAAAAATATCTAGGCATTCGGCTTGTTTTCAATCTCAAGTTAAACCAGATCAGGTATGCCTACAGATTAATCTAGAAACACGTTGAACGACGAATGTCAATATTTTTATTTCAATATAAATACCTAAAGTATTACTTTTAGATATACGCGGTAAATTCGTGCCTCTAAACATTGTTAATCCCTATTTTAGGGAACAAGAAATGAAAATGACAGAAGGTGACTAACAACTGATTGACGATAAACATATATTGTCAACCACTGATACCTAGATTTTTATTATTTTACCTTGTATCAACTGAAAAATTGACATAGGGTGTAGAATTTGTCAAAAATAATTAATACAAATATAAGTATCAAATAAAAAATTAGTATGAACGTTAGTATAAAAAGTAGATATAAATATATAAAGGATTATTAAATATATAAAAAACAAATAAAAATATGCAAATGGATATAGCACAAACTTTACGATAAATATATCCTAAGTATACATATGATAAAACTTACAAGACAATTATAACTAACAAGAAATAGATAGGAATATAAAATAAAACAACAAAAACTGTTGGAAGTAAGTTTTATTGGTATGTAATCATCTAGATATTCGAATATTATATAGGTATAATATGCCTTTTCTAAAAGAAATATGGCATTTGACTTCAACATTGCTAGTAAAAATAGAATATCCTCTATATTTAGCATTTTTAGATAGTCTTTTTTCACGAATAAATTCGTATAGGGTTTGATAGACTTGACCATAAGAGCAATGGAGACATAGCCAAAATAATGTCCCATAAGCGTAATGTGTTAAGGAAACATCTGTTCGTTGCCATGCTACGAAGGTTGAAAATTTAACACATTACATTTATAAAGGTAATTCACGTTAAGTTTAAAGTGACGTCATCTTGTCAAAAAATACGTCGTTGACAGATGTAACTTTTTTCCGGGAAGGAACTTGAAGAATATCACAGAATCACAACGGTTTTAGTTCTGACTGTTCTGACGGTGAAGAACTGTTTTTAGTGTAAATAAAGTGAATAACTAGAAAACGTAAATAGAAAATATACTAGCAAAATTTAAGCAGAACCAAACACCAAAAAACCAGCAAACAATAGAGAGGCAATATAAATAAATAACAACTTGACCACGCAGAGAAGGGTTGCCAAATATAAAACTCTTTGTAAATGGCAAATGCTATGCTAATTTATTGGTCATTTGTTTATCGAATATTGACGACAATTAATTACTGAAAATGATGTCATTTTAAACTTAACGTGAATGACCTTTAGCATACTCTTTCGGACATATATCCAGTATTATCCGAGATAAACCCATCAACTTCTATATCAGATTATTATGTGGAGGGAGAGAATATGAATTATGAAAACGCACCACACATAAGCATTAGTATAAAGGGAGGAGAGATGGACCACCATTTATAAAAATTAAGATAATTTCTTCATTAATCTAAGTAAAAATCTGTAAATTGGTACATAAAATAACTAAGCTTTGGTACTCTTTTTGGAACACTTAGAAAGAAAGAAATATTTATCATTAAAATTAAAAAATGAATAATTCTCAGACTTGTCAACGGTCCATCTATCCTACCCTATGGAGATGAGACGGACCATAGTAGGTAGGAGAGATGGACCACGCTACTTTTCCTTTTTTCTAGAAGCTACGTTTCCACACTTCTGGCAAAGGTTACTTGTGCAGCTCTCGTGCAACCAGCGCTTGCACAAAAGGCATTGTGACCAATCGTCTTTCTTTTTCGTTAAACGATAATCTTCACTGCAGCCAACACTCTTATTTTCTAAATCGCTGAAATGTTCATCCGTCCTAGAATAGTCATCTAATGTGACATGGCCAGATGTCTATTTACCGCTTTCACTGCCAAATTGGGGCCAGCTTTTTTCTTGCATTGTGCCTTTTTTTAAATAAATTCCGGTGAGGTAATAACTCCCGATATTTTTTTAAGAACTCTCTTTACAGCTATAGATACGACGGGTATGCGGTTCATCCAGAGCCTTTCCAGGAGCTATATCTTCAGTACCTAGCTGTTGATTTCTTAGGAGTGGTTTGTTGGTTTTGTATACCAGAGGTACTTGGTTGGAAAGATTCAGGTCTTGCTTGCACTTAAATGTAGTTTTGGGTATTCCAAATGCTGTAGCGGCTTCATTGCCGCCAATTTCGCCATTTCTGTATTCATTTACGGCATCATTTAACGCTTGAGAGGTTCAATATCCCCGTTCAGGAACATGTCTTTTAAATATTTACTTATTAAGCATTGTACTAAAACAAAAAGTTATTGGTCCGACTCTCCTCCCCCATATTGGTTCATCTATCCTCAAATGGGAGGGTAGACGGACCACTCGGTAACAACTAAACGGTTAAAAAAAGTTTTAATATTTTAGGTTCTATAAGACATTAATGCATATACTTACAGTTTCATTAACAAAAAAAAATATTATACTTACCTAAGTTTGTTAAAAATAGAAATGTATATCTTTAAATACAATTTTCACTAAGGCAAAATCTATTTTTCTTAAAAAACTTCCACATAAATGCTGGAAACCACGTGATCGCGACTGTATCAAGGTGAACTGATCGAAACGCAAAAGATACGCCTGTCAAATGTTGCGGTGGTGCCTTAAATTGCAAAATATTACCGATGGTCTGTCTATCCTCCTGGTCCATCTAACCTCCCTTTACCCTAACTTTTTGAACTATTTTATACAATTCAATTGGTTTGTATTTATACCATTTGTTATTTAAAATACAAAAAATGATGAAGCAGAATTGTTCATTTAAAACTGATGTGAATTTCTTACTTTTCTAATATACCTATTACTTATTGAAGCTGTTTTAATACAAACTACTAATTACAGAATTACATGTTCCCCATATAGCTCATTTAAAAATATTAAATTGTATACCATAACTTTTCCAGTTCTACCCTTCGCAGCAGGGCAGGTAGACACTTTTATAAATGGCCACCATTATTTTAAATAAACTGAATTTCAGTTTAAATTCCAAGCTAAAATATATTCAAATAAAGCTGATAGAAATGGAGAAATCGCTACTTTACCGCTAGTGAAACGGTGTTGGAGCAAATTTGACTTGAAATGTCCATAAATCTAAAATGAATAACTCATTTGCTGCGCAACCGGATTATCTGGAATGCGCTACTTGCCGCAGGTTAAATGTACAAATTTAAAAATTGGCCTCGTATTTCATTTTGGTTGCTACCCAATGCACTAACAGGTAGATACGGTAAGGTACAGAAAATAGGAAACGCGTTCATCGGATGTTTTCTTGGTATACATTCTTTACATTACTACTGCTTATACAGGGTATTTTATGGCAAGTCATTTATGAGAATGAATATACCTATATATTTTTCGTTTCGGATAATCTGCGAAGTCACATCTATATGCTTTCCATAGATTTCCGTCCCCATACCTATACTTATCACGCAACAGACCCAAGCTATGAGAAATATAGGTGAAAAGCTGTGAAAATATCGATTAATGTAACTTAGTGCCTTAAAAAATTTAATTATTAATTCCAATGATTACTGCGGATGTTTCAGGAGGCCCGGAGTCAAATTCTTCGCGCGTGCCTAGACGCACAGCAACCCGCTAATCCGGGAAGCCGTTGACTACAAGCCCACTGCGGCTGCCGTACACAAGTGGCCAAGACTCCAACTGCTGGACCCAAGATTAGCGTAAGATCTTCTTATGTTTCAGATTCCACCCGGAACAAGCGTAGAGGGCTACGAAGTTACTAAAAGACGACTCTCAGACCTCCCCTCGAAGCCGCGACCGCTAAGCGGTCGCGGGCTCACTTCGAGTACTTTCCTTTACCTTGCATAAGTCTAAAGGGACAGTTGGCTCCTTTAGAGGTGCATCCACGGCTACACAACCACTCCTGACCTACCCCAAACCACCACAGCCCGAGACAGACTACCCTCGGTGGGTTAGAGATGCAGGCGAAGAAAAAAAACAAGACAGAAAATCGCCAGAAGCTCCTATCCAGCCTGCAGGGTAGAGCCAGGGCAGGAGGAGACCCCACGAATCGCCCACACCTATCACTTTTTGTGATCGGGGTTGGTGAAGGATGGGTTCCACCTCTACGGGGCAGTCCAGGCCTACAGCGATGAGGAGGGTAAAGAGCGATAATCCCGCTCGGCCCCAAACCATCCCAGGTCATGACCACGGTCAATGGATGTGGGCTGCGGATGTTTTTATACTCCCAATATAGTTATCCACTAGTACCCCCATTGTTTATTGTTTGTGTCAATCACGATGTATCGAGTTGGTAAAAGTATCTGTTGAGTATTTTTCCTACCCTGAACCTGTCCTGAACATCTGCCCTGAACAATGTTGCCATCTTGTTAATGTATGATCGACTCTTTGTGTGGTTGTTAATGTATGATTGTTGCTGATTTTGGTCATTATTTAATGATGATTCGCTGGTTAGTAAACCACCACAGAATTAACGAAAAAAAAAAGTAAACGTGATCAATATAAAGCCGCGCAAATTTAAATTAATACTAGACACCTACATACTCTTGCCAAATGCTGTGTTGCTGTTCGGAATTATTTTTCAATTTAAAGAATCCACAGGATACCTTTTGTCTAAAATATCGCACAAGAATTTGGTCCATTCTTTTCTCTTAATACTTTTGACTTTATGAACTATATAATGTTCAGTTATTTTATAATAAGTTAGACATTGATCTTTCACTGACTAACCTTTAGTCCTTATTCTATATACCTGTTATTATTTATTTATTTATTTATTTTAGTTACTGCGGCCCGCACAGTATAGTAGGTACCAATTACGGAGTAAGAAAAAGTTGCATTCAATTTTATGCAATTAAAATAAAAAGAAGTAATAAATAGTAAAAAGTACATAAATAACAAATAGTAGTAGATTCTAGTATCAGCAATTGTAAATACATCTGCAATAGACAATGAAATATATCAAGCTGATATACGTCATTCTGCACAGATATGTATTATGTTTCACATTCCATGTTTCACGTACCAGCCGAACTTCCTGAATATAGTACAATTACACGATCCCTTTCTGACTTAGATACAGCTCAATATTTAGTTTCCTAACTAAACTGAGACTTTTTGACGGTGATTAGGAATTCACAAGGTAAATTTTAGGATCGTTGATATCGAATTCATATTTACATTTCATGGTTGTCATGGATGTGAATTTTGAACGTGGCGATAAGGACTCTACTGCACTGACGTAGTTTTCCACATAACACCAAAACACTATACTGCACTCGACGAGTTGCCTCAAGTTGGCGAAACGTGCCGTATATAGTGTTTTGGTATTATATAGAAAACTGCGTCAGTGTTACCTTCACACCAAAGGTTCCAATCCCTTTCAAGATATCGAAAGTATCTCTTAAATTTAACCCTTTTGTAAGATTCAATTTATTAGCATTTGTTAGAAATCCAGTCAATAATTTATTCCATAAAGCAATTTCTGGAAAAATTAGCTTTTGTGTGTTTTTTATGTATAACGAAGTTTTAAGTAGGCATGCTGTTATAACACTTGATAACCCAATGTTCATGTCTAATGTATAATTAAATCAACAGTCAAAGGTAACAGCCACTATCAATAAGTGGAATATTACCTTGATAGAGGTGGTCAGAGAGCAATTTATAAAGCTATACAGGGTTATTCAGAACCTATCGAAAATAAAATTTGGGGATGTTCAACATACATGTAGAAATGTGGTAGCGCAAAAAGAAATTATTTTGGCGGGGTCTGAAAACTATTTAAAAATTTTTCATTGCACGCCGCTGGACATTGGTCCACTGTAATGGAGTGACCTTGGGACTGACAATGCAAACTAGCTAGCACGAAAGAAACCGGCGCGCCCGGCGCAAAAAAGTTTTGCAGCGTTTTTACTTTAAAATAAACTTAAAGATAGATAGAAGTTCCAGGTACAAAAAACTTGTTTACTGTTTTTTGTCGGAATGTGGTATATCCGATCTCGTTGAAGTACAGTTGCCCAGCTACGTAGTCCATTATAATGGTATAACTTTAAACATTGTTTACGGGAAATCCTAATTACTTTTATTACAATTTTTTTGGTGATATCGATTTCTTATTTAAGGATGCACATATCCTCAAAGTTTTTTATATGGGTTCTGAATAACCCTGTATATTCAGATCTCTTTATACTTACATTTTCTGATACAAGACTTCATTTCTAAACTTGTATGCAAACAGCGATCCTCTTACATTGTAATTACAAAATGTATAACAACGGTTTCATAGGTAATGGTTTTTTCTTCCAAGGTAAGAAGTTTCTTCGCCCAATTTTTGTTTCCAAGAAAATTTACTTATTAAAGTTTCCCATTGCTTTTAAAAAGTAATCCTACATTGAAAATCAGAATTATTTTCTGTTTTATAGCTTGTAGATCACCCAAAATGTCATTATAGGTATAACCTAATACAACTAAATACACCGCACAGCAGTGTCTCTATAACACAAACTTGGTAAACGCATTATTTTCTTGTCAAGGGTGGTGCTAGCACAAGAATCCAAGAATAATTAAATTTGAATTTTCTTATTTTCACATTTTTGGCGGATGCGACAGGATAACAAACTAGTTATTTTACAACTACCATTTATTTTACAATAAATTGCACAAATTTATCTTCAATTTATTGTACAATTTGTTCAGTAATTCATATTTGTAATTTCCTTACTAATTTTAGATATACCTAATTAGTAATAGGTATTTAATTTCATATTTCAACATAATAATCTGTGAATGAAAATTAATGTTTTTTTATAAATTTATTATAAATACTATATTAAAATAATCGTTCGAATTATACATACATTAATGTTAATTAATTTCGAATACCTAAAAACTTAGTAATATTACCGTGTACAGTAATTTTTCGACTCCTTTTAGCTGTCCAACATTAATTAAATTAACCAATTAATTCATTGGACAAGAAAATGAGCATCTAGCTGGTTCATTGTCTAATTTATTGTAAAATAAATTATTAGGTGTAAAATAACTTAAAACATTTATTAATTACTCTATTAAGTATTTATATATAAAACAAACAGTAAATGCAATTGCAAAATTATTTATCTTAACCTACAGTGGGAAAAGTACACAGTATGAATCACTGTAGTATCTTACTGGGACTACACCACGTATAAAATAATCAAAAACTAAAAGGGAAACCTTAGAAGTTTGCCTTGATACACTTTCAATCTTTATTATGGATACTGCTGGTTTCCTGTTTTGTTATTATTTTACAAGTGGTGTAATCCCAAAAAAAATACAATTAATCATACGGCTGGACCACAAATAAGTTACAGATATTATATTCAATGTCAAGTTAATATTCAATGTTGCTTCTTATTATTAACCTGAAAACTCATTATCATATTTGCAATAGGTATATTATATTCTTATATATTTACATCTTCAAACAAGTACTCCTATTAAACACAAATTTTAACAAATAGCTGAAAAATAGTTGAATTCTATGGCATCAACAAAAACGAAAAAGTTGTAAAAACCATGGCTCCCTGATTCACATATAATAATCACAAAATGATGTTCTCATCTGTCCACTAGAAATTCAGTCTCAATCTTTTGATAGCACTTCATTGCTAGAATGAACTGATTTATTAAACTGTGCTGTAATAAGTGTATATACATTATTTATATATATGAAAGCGTTTAATACTAATAAATATAGAACTTTAAAATTATTCGTTCTTCATGATGTCAGACTTTCTGATTCCCGATTCTGATTGGTTAAAAGGTTTTGACGCGGTAGGTCAGTCCGCTTATTTCTGTTTCCTTTGTCTTGTTTATAGATTGTGTTTTGTTTTTGCTTTGCTGGTTATTTTCTTCCACTCCTTCCTGTCCTTAATTTTTTCCTCCAACTCCTTATTTCCATCTTTTGTATGTCGTCCATTATTTGGTATTGCCATCTAATTTTTAGTCTTCCTCTTGGTCTGATTTCCCCAGGTTTACAGTTTAATATTTTCCTTATAGCCTCGTCGTGCTCCCTCCTTTGCATATGTCCAAACTTATCTTCAATATCTTCTTCATTCATAAAATTTCTGACCTCATGGTTCATAAGTGGCCTGAATTCTCCTTGGATATTCTTGGGTCCCAGAATTCGTCTTAAGATTTTCCTTTCGAACGCCCTAAACATTTCTTGGTATTTTTTCTCCAGACACATTTTCTCCGCGGCATATGTTACTACTGGTCTAATTGCTGCTTTGTAATATTATCGTTCTAGTTGCTTTGCTGAGATTTCTATCTTTGAGCAGTTTTTTGTATTTCCAGTATATTTTGTTTCCTGATTTAATTCTTTCACTAACTTTTGCGCTTCTGTCATTTTCATGCTGTATTAGTTATTATTAGGTACCAAATCTAACATTTATACAAATCCCTAATGACTAACTTACACGCCGCAGGTCTATTTTCTTAATAGAATTTTGAGATTATTAATTATTTTAATGAAGGTTTAGTAACACTACAGGAAAAGATAATGTCGTAAACTTATTTGTGGTGCAACTGTCGTAATTCCTTTTTTTTTATTGCCTTTGTACTTGTCTTTTTTATTTATTTTTATTTTACAGGTGGCATAATCCTAAAATAAATTACGAATGTCCTTCTGCAGAACAGTTCCTTCTCAATTTACTATTTTAAACTAAAACAGAACTTTACCCATCTTAAAAATGTAAAATTGATATATTTTGGGTGGTAAAATTTGTAATTATACGGCGTGTAATTAATTGTTCGATCCATATCAGAAAGAATTGATTCAACAGAAGCAAATAATGGTTTGGGCAAAATTACCAATTCAAATAAATAAATAATCAATCAAATAATTAATAAATCAAACAATTAAGTTTAAATAAAGTACAATTGGGTTAGGCGAAGATGAATTTATTAATAACTTATGAACAATGTGATGAGATAAAAGCTTATGAAATGTATTTTTTATCCAAAATCAACTGCCGGAACTGGATCCCAAAATGCCGGTGTGCAATCAAGGAATTTTATATACATTCTTCTTAAATTTATTGGCTATATCTGAAAACAAAAACTTTTCCTTCGGAAAACATCCGCAGAGCGGTTCGGTTTCCCACAAGTCTAAGGACTCCAAGGAGGAACCAGAGCAAATAGTGTATAGCCCCCGTGAGATCCCCTCAATGTATTGCCTGTCCGGATCGCTCAGACGCCGACATTCATCCTATTCGCATGCAAAAATACCGAGCCGAATTACTGGATCAGCCGGGATCGCGCCTTCAGGAGACGGACACACAAACCCCCGAAGATTTATATGCTTTTTATAAGTAGATATACTCACGCCTAGTTTCTGTTGAATGATTTGGATTGCTTTTCACAAATGGTTAACATTTTAATATTTAATTATAATACACCTACATATACGTGCAGGTTGTAAAATATAGGTTTGATTCTCAATAATTTAAAAAATATGTTGATATCTATAATAAATGTAACCGAGAAATGTATGACAAATAATATACCATAAATTCATTATAAGCCAGATTATGTAAATACCTAATTATAATATAAGACCGTAATGAAAGTAGTTTTCAATTCATTAAACATTTTTCTGATAATATGAATGCCACTTTAAAATAAAAAAACAAAACAGAAAGTTTAGTTTTCAGTTTCGGTATTTGATGTGATTGGTGAATTATTTTACTAAATCAGTTGATTTCCTATTTGATGTTTATAAACTATGGTAATTACCTTAAGAAGGTTTTATAATTATAGCTATTATTTGGTATATTTTACCAAATTTTAAAATTTGATTAAAAACAAATATATCTCATTTAGTTATAGGTACTCATGTTGTTATTTACTAATTTTGATTCTATACCGATATTATTTCGGTATTATAATAATCAAAGTATTATATTCTAATAGTCAAAGCATCAGCTGTTAAGCAGTTGTAACAATTTGGAAAATATAGATCTTTTGTCATGAAGCCTAAATGATATAAAAATGATTTTTGTTTTTTTTTCTACATTGAAACAGTATTTATTTTGTATTTTATTTATGTACACATGTGTTTGTCTTAGTTTTTTCCTATTTTTAAACTTTATTTTTGTTATCTTACTTTATACACATATATTTTTGTAGTTTTAAACATTTGTTATTACCACTTATTATTTGTTTTTGCACTTAAGTATATATCTTACTTATCCTGTTATTGGGCCTTGTGGCCGTTGGATATTTCATATAAATAAATAAATAAATAATGCGTTCCAAATAAATAAATAATGTGATGTGCATATGTCATTTAACGATTTCATTGTTTGTATGGCTTACTACATTAATTTGAAATGAAAGACAGAAATTACTATTAAATATTCAGGTTTTGTATATTATTGCTCTTTAAGAATATTCTTTATTAAGAATAAACTCTCTTTTATTTGCACTCAATTTACAAGCAAGATGAAATATTTATATATCAAATGTATGATGTGGATAATATTTTTGAAAATATCATCTATAAGTCATAAAAACTATGAAATCGTTAAATGACATATGCACATCACATCATTTACGTCATTTACACACTTCATACATTTGATGTATAGTGTGCGGGAGATTTTCAGCGAAAAGTGTTAAAAATATTTAATAAAAACGAATTTTTCAAATCAGGAAAGAGTAATATCAAAGTTTACAGAATATCCGTAAACTTTGGTAATATGTAGTTTCATTCTGTAGTTAAACCACATTAAACCGTTGACAAGTTTCCAATATTCGCAAAGTTCCAATGACCTTGTTATTTACCTATTTGGTCAACATCTTTAAATTCAATATTTTATTTAATCATTTCGTAATTCAATCTCATACCAATTCGTTTTTGCTAAACAACCATCTGTATGTTTCTTTCCAAAGAAGGAAATAATATTTCATTTTATTGAAGAAAAAATAAATATAAATGTAGCATGAAACACAAATATTTAAGTCATAACATAAATATATTATAACAATCATAATTTGTTCCTTCAATTTATTTTCAATTTGATTATCTTTGTATTTTTAATAGTACTGGGTATTTGTGTTTTATAATTTTTAACATGTAATCAAACAGCTTATATTTCAAAGTACACTCACATCAATAAAAATGTTAATAAATTTTTCATTGCATTATACGTGGAAATAATTAACAAATGTAATGTGCGGGTATAAAAGTGTGTAAACAGAGAAAAATTGTTAGACGAAACGGCGGTAATGAAGTAAAAGCATCACATCAAAAAGACTAGGAAATTGATATGCAATTTTGTCACCAGCACCACTCGCTGGGGATCGCCCCAGAGCTACGAACGACCTTTATTGGGTTATCTTGAGTAGCTTTGATTTTAAATTCTACCAATCCTATTCTCTTTAGGTTTCGATGGCTTTTATAGCACTTGACGTTCAAAACAATGCGGGAAATTTATACAGCTATATTTCTGTAATATATTAAATCAATATATAAGGAGTAATCTTACTTATTTTTTCATTGGAAATGAATTGTTAATTATATGTATTGTATGAATAACACCAACAGTTATATCAATTTCTCATATATTTATACTATTCTCGTTTTATCAACTTAGAGAGGAGATGAGATACACTGAGTAAACATACACATTGTATTTTATCTTTCATCAATGCACCTCAATAACTTTTATAAATGAAATAGAATCTTATTGCGGTTTTGATAAATTGTATAATTTATTATAAATGCTGTGTTGACCCAACAAGGCCCATGAAATAAAAATATCTGGCTATATAAACACAAAATATGCCAAAAGTCGAAAAACATTTTTTATTTAAAAGTTGATATCAACTGTAATCATATTTTAATACTCATATAAATTATTTATAAAGCAAGGTTTTAAAAAATTAGTGCAGAGATACAAACTAAACTTATATTTTTTCAATTGGAAAGCTCTATCTATCTTTCATAATAAGCAATATAGTATGATAGATTGACTGTACAAAGCTCCCATATTAAAATTTAATCAAAAAGAAAATATTATATTTACTATTATACTATATGGTCAATATTTTTTTTATTTTGAGTTACTGATAATACACTCGTCAAACACGACAAGACACAAACACACTGTTTATGTACTTCGTTTCATAGAAGGTAGTTCGGCAGTTTCTACAATTTTTAAGTATACAGGGGCATCACGCGAAAATGTTAGATTGGACTATAACTTGATACCTACTTTTTTTTATGTTATATGTTATATGTTTTAATAGACAAATAATATTAAAGAGTGGTATTGTGGATGTATAGTTATCTATTTTGTTCTTTAAATTGGACACCCCGTATATTCCCATATATGGTTTTATTACCTTTCGTATAGAAATAAAAAAATATTATATACCTACTTACTCTAAATCTGTATCTACTCTATTTCTAGTAATATAATGAAGTAATATTTATTATCTACTTACAATTATAAATCATAGCCTAGTAAAAAGTAAAAGTCAATAAATATTGAGGTATGAATTTATTTGTTTTTTAACACGCCAAAATTATTCTGAAACTGATAAAAGTGTCCTTCCTGAGGGGACCGTCTGATAAAATTATGTATAATTTATTCTTTATGGGGATTTCTGGATTAGTCAGATTTAATCTGCAACTTAATTACAAAACTTGTTTTATGAATTTTCGGTTTTATTTCTTCATTTAGTAATTATAAAGTCCGAATTGTTTTTAAATAATTAGCAAGTTTTATAAGCGGAATTGGGCGCAGAATTTCATTTGCAGATTACTTCTCTTCCGCATTTTCATTTCGAGTTATTGTTCCTCACATTTTTACATAATTATTTCTCTTATATAATTCAAAACCAACGAAACGGAGCGACGCTAAATTAGAACGGTATTTAATTTACTTTTGAGTAATACCTTCATTGCTCGATTTTTAGAGTCCTCGCGATGGCAGAGCTGCAATGGATTATACCACAGCTCCACAGCTATTTTGAACTCCGCCATTAAATAGTGAAAGTTATGTTTTTGTACTAATATCAGCAGCACTTTCTATCAGCAATTGATAAAAAATAAGTACCAATATCGAAAGAACAAATTTTTTTAATCTTTTTTTGTATTATATTTTTTAAATCTATTACTTTATGGATTTCATGTCTGGAAGTTTCACGTAATAATATCTTCACGTACCTCTCGAATATATATTTGTTTTGTTTATATTTTTTAAGGTTTCAGGTAAATAATTAAAATTTTGAATCTTATATTTCTTGTATAGTCTTTATAATCTCAATTGAAACTGCATACAAAATTCCGACAAACGACACACGTGCGTAAACAAAGAGGCCGCCGTCGAGGTGCAGGTGTTTCTTTTGTCGGAATTTTTTTGTACAGTTTCAATTGATATTATATAGAGTATACCTATAACACTCCAATAATCAATTAAAAATTATTGACACCTTGTCATCAGACCACTCAGGATGATACAAAAAAAAACTGTAAATAAAATAAAAATAGTAAATAAAATAAGATAATTTATCAACCCTTAGCTGAACACGGACTTTCTGATTTAAATAAGTTTTAACATTGGAAATGTTTATGTTTTCGTTCAAGTTCAAAAGATAGTGTTGTCGCGAACCGTGCCCGTACTTTATCGTGAATTTCCGTTCTAATCTCTCAATATAATCAATCGTAAATATTTCAAATTTCCGAAGCATCTTTTATTTACAGTGCTTTTACTTTTGCCACAGATTGTTTATATACATTACACTACAGTGTATACATTTCTTAACTATTTTATGTCTTAACTTTCTAGAAGAACTTTCTATGTCTAACTGCTAGAAAGAGAATATCGATTCGTTGCTAGGTATAGACTCACACATATCGCTCTTATGACACGCTTTTTTTGTCTCCCTTATTATTAGAGATAGACCCATAAAACCTTATATGACCATATTCATAAAAAAAGTTCTTTCCAAATATGTAAAACAGTACTGGGTATTCCATTTAAAATATTAAAATTTATATCAACGTATAAATCACTCACTCACTTCATTGAGTCGTCCTGTAAAAAATTTAATATATGTAAAAACAAGTGCAAAAATAAAAGAAAATCGAGGTGCCTGAGCGCTTTTTCAAAAACTTTACATTTTTAGAAATAATTAATTGCGGGACTTTATGAACTCACTATATTACCAAAAAAAAAAAAAATGACATGAAATTAAATCTTCGAAAATTATCCGTAAGAAACTTCGATATGCGGTTAGCTATGTGAAATATTCAACATTTGTACCGGGATATCAAAAATTATCTTGGTCAAGGGTGGTTGTGGAATGTAAAACGTGTGTCTTACTTTAAATTTGAAATAATTATGTCACTGTCACACTGACATCATTAATAACCTACAAATTTCATACCTATTTTGTGTATTGCCAATTTATTCCTAATATGTATTGCCAATTTCCATTAACTAGCGCACCCGTTCAAAAATAGGCTTCAATCATGAAAATTTTGTGCTGTGTGGTAAGAGGCATGATTCAAAAACTGGATTAGAAAATTTCAGCACAATGACTTGACAGATTCTGACACAACAAAACATATTCAAAAATTTAAAGTAAGACACACGTTTTACATTCCACAACCACCCTTGACCAAGATAAGTTTTGATATCCCGGTATATACCTATATGCAGCGAATTAAATATTTAAAAACGTTTATTAAAAACAGTTTGCTTTTATATCTGTCGCCGTTTTCGAATTATCTGATTTTTAAAAAGCGCTCGCGTTTTTCAGAGTGAAGTATTACGCCTCGCTCAGGCTTATAGCGCAAATACTGGTGCCTCTATAGATGTCTACCCCAAGCAAAAATCGACTTAGATCGGCGATTTTACTCCACTAATATAGATAGCGCAGCCCTCGACCAGCGAGCGGCGTGAAGAATAGCGAGGTGTGTTAAGTTATAATACCATACTCGCTTCATGGAGTAGCATCTCATTTGATTGAACAATCGGCGCGCTTATAATTATGTTTCATACATGAAACATAATTATCATCTCCATCATCTCATTGGTTATCATCTCCAATGTCTCGTATGGTTGCAAGTATTACGAAATCTCTGATTTTTTTTATTAAATTAAGAATTTTAACTTTATAGAGTGTGAGTCACCTGACGCCTCGGTCCGTTACTCAGTTGCTATAGAATATACATTTTTTTCCTTTTAGAATATT
The DNA here is from genome assembly GCA_963924545.1 of Pogonocherus hispidulus. Classification (NCBI taxonomy): domain Eukaryota; kingdom Metazoa; phylum Arthropoda; class Insecta; order Coleoptera; family Cerambycidae; genus Pogonocherus; species Pogonocherus hispidulus. The sequence continues at coordinate 33,227,323 of OZ004698.1, forward strand.
ATGTACACCACTTAGAGCCATCTTTTAAAATTATTTTGGAACATACAGGGTGCTCCAATACATAGATTATAGAAACTTATATTTTTTAAAAAGAACATCCTGTACATTTCATTCGCATTGAATTCGCTTTTCTTTTACCTGCAAAATCGTATTTTATTTTAGAAATTAGGTCGCGGCGTTGCCAAGTTATCTTCAAAAAACGCATTTTGCAGACGCGCACTAAAACAAATCTGGAGAAGTTATCTTCAGTGATTAGGGAAAGATATTTTGCAGACATAGTAATATCTTCGTCCTTCATCGCTACAATTCTGAAATCTGCTTTTTTGTGTACATACAGAGTTTTTCACCTTAGTAGTAATTTATCAATTTTCAAACAGCTGCAACTCGGGTTTTTTAAATGGAACACCCTGTATTTCTTGTGTTCATTGAAAACGACAGATAAATATCTTCAGTTTATTTCTTTTGAATAACATGTCTAAAAGTAACAGTTTTTGAGAAAATCGGATTAATATCCGATTTTCTCAATGTTAATTTTGTTAACATAAACGCCAGTGAAAAATTTTTTTTTTAGTCATAGGTAACTTTGCGGAATTTTGCTGTAGATATGTTCTACTGATTTAAGATATTCCCTCGATTTTCTCAAAAACTGTTAAGTTTAGACATTCCATTCCAAGGAAATAAATTGTTGATATTTATCTGTCCTTTTCAATGGAGATCAGAAATATAGTGTTCCATTTAAAAAAAAATTGAGTTTCAGCTGTTTGAAAATTGATAAATTACTACTGATGTGAAAAACACTCTACATACAGTAAATGTAGATTTCATTCCGTAATCACTGAAGATAACTTCTCACTGATTTTTTAATACATCCTACAAAATTCGTTTTTGGAAGATAACTTGGCAACGTCGCATCCGAATTTCAAAAATAAAATATCATTTTGCAGATAAAAGAAAGGCAAATCTAATTCGATTGAAAAATACAGGGTGCATTTAACAAAATATAACTCTGGTTCACCCCTCTGGACTGGATTACTCGTATGTTCCAAAATAATTTTTAAAGATGGCTCCAAGTGGTGTACATAATTCCCTAAAAGTAAAAAAATGTATATTTTATAGCAACTGAGTAATGGACCGAGTTGTCTGAAGTGACTTACCCTGTATATAACATTTTCTCGACGTCATATTAATGTTAATCTGCCTCTGAAGTCAGAATTCGCAAATTTCGAAACGAATTACCGTAGAATTCACTGATTTACCAATGAATTTTGTGAAATAAGAAATAATCACCTCCGTTTTCTACAAGAATATGCTAACTCCCATTAATTCCCAAATAATATCTTAGCAGACAAGTTCTTCAAATCTCGGTGCATGAATGATTTACAAAAAACGGGCTCATGATAATTTCATAGCTTCCCATGGTAATCCTTCGTAAGCTATGTAGAAACTAATAAATAGTAAAAGACCTGTACCTCACGAAGCTTGTGAAATAATAACATGACACGAACGTAATTCTTATTTTTCTAAAGTAGCTGCGATTATAATTGATGATGATAACCTGTCGACAAATAATGACGTCTTTACGGATTATGTATATGAAAGAATTTATTACACCCAATGTATTTAATTTCTCAACAGTCTACAGAATTCGTACTATCATTAATTAACTACTGTAAACAAACAAAAGGTATAAAGATGTATATGATGTCCATAGAAAAAAGCAGGATAACTTTCAGACATCATTAGATAAATTGGTAGATACACAAACCAATGTAAACATTAAAATCGAGACTTTACGAAAGGAAAATGCATAGCTAAAATACAAAATGCAACATGAACATGAGCAACATGAAATAAAACAGAAAAAAATAGCTTCGTTATTTTTGGGTTGGGCGATAGTAAACCTCTATTAGAAAATACAGTAACCAAATTAATCGAGGACATGGAGATAGACATGAAAAGACAAACATTAATAATATTTATATATTTGTAAAAAAAGAACCAAAAGCTATAAAAGTCGAATTTACAAGTTACCTGAAAAAGATCGAAGTCTTACATATACAGAAACTTAAAAATAAAGAACATAAATAACAAAGAGATTAAAGAATATTTCATAATCATATTCGTAGCTTGATTAAAAATATTCATGAATTGGATAAATGTATTAATATTAAGGATTTAATAACACTGTACTATGATGCTCTCGTCCAGACCCACCTTACATACGACCCATCTATTGCGAAAATTTATGAAAAAGTTTGAAAAACACAATTAATTAATTATTTCGAAATTGAACGAACACCTACTTAATCCTAAGCAGTTTGTATTTATAGAAACAAATTATCTACAACATGGACCATAGAAAGCTTAATAAACTACATGATCGCAGGGTTTGAGGAAAAACAAGTCGTTTGTTCGTATAGATCTTACCAAAGCCTTTGAATGTGTTTCACAGGAAATTCTTAAAAGTTACATTTTTGTGGTTTTAAAGTTCGCAGCATCGCTCTGATTACTTCTTAACTTAATAATAGGCGGCTCAACATCAATGCAGGAGTACATGAAGGATCAGTTCTTGGTCCAGTTTATTCACTTTGTTGACGATACAAGTCTTACTAACTGTGACTTTGAATGAAATGGCGGAGAACAAAGCTTTGCTGCAGCAAGCTGAAGCAGAGGTGAAGGATTGGTTTCTTTCGAACCAATTCAATCTTAATTCCGCCAAGACAAACTATGGTTTCAGTTTGGGGAACATAAATCAAAAGGTGACTCCGGATTCCGTGGGATCTCTAGTTCTAGGTTAATATATTTAGATTCAAAACTGTCATGGGATCACCGAGTACATTTATAAACAATCTGAAAGCACTTATTACTAATTAATTTCAGTTCTGCTAATGTGTTCGCCTTACAAAGACATTTTTTTAATATATGTATGTATTTTAATATTAATTTTGTTTTATATGTTTTTAATACAATTACATCTGTTTCATTGTCTAGTTAGATATATCGACGGAGGATTTAATTAGATATTATAATTTATTACATACTTAGCCATACATATAGGCAACCCATATTACAAGGTTATTTAACATTAACTTTACATTATTTCAATTTGACAACACTTGTTAGACAGATAGTTGCAAAGACCCAAAGAGGGCACTACGGTGTTTCTCACCATTACTAATAAAATTGTAATAGTTTAACATACTTATTATATATTCTTATCAGCTATTTCATATTATTTATCATTTTTATAATTCGTAATTTAAAAACGAAATATAATTACTAAATTAAATAACTACAGAGTTATACCTACTTAGTGAAATTATTAGTCAACAACTTAATGTGTTACCTCCAAAAAAAAAAAAATATATATTTATGAGGAATGTGGTTACAACAGGGAATTAAAATATCTATATTGTTGAAGAGTTTAATGTAAATGTTTGAATAATAATACTTATACCCCTTCCTCTTATAGTATATCAACGGTGACAAAATCAAATAGGAAATTAATATATATTTTTTTTAATATTCACTTTTAATATAAACTATAAAAACATTAATTGAATTCATTAATAATTCAACTCATTTAGATGATTTAGTTGCCGATTTACATCTGGTGCAAACCTGGTGACGGTCACAGGTAAATTCAAATACTTATTGGATCAATTGCTTGGACACCTGGGTAAACAAAAGGCTATTGTTTTGAATAATGTGTGGAAACAAAACTGTATTCCTATAATTTTTGTATATAATATTTGGTCGGAGGTTCTAGCACTATACTAAAATAATATTTACATATCTACATTTCCACATATTCTTATTAGATTGCAAATTATAAAAATATATCGTTGTTTTCATATTAGTTTACCACTAACATTAATAGGCAATTTTAGAATAATTTATCTAGTCATTACACTAAGTACACAGCTGATTTCATAACATAATGTTCAAAGCTGACTTAATTATCTAGTATTAATCAACAGGATGCAATATGTGAAAATAACTGAACAGTTAAAATTACACATACACAAATTTGTAAAAGTGATCCATTGGAATGTAGTAAGCATCAGGTTACTTCCACTTCAAAATAGCTGTCATCTTTATTCTTTCAAATGAAATACTTTGTACTTTTGCATTATTTGTTTGAAACATTTTTTATAAGCTATAACGAGTTATATAGCTATTTTTATCCTTTGCAGCAGATCATATTCTACGAATAGGATGACACGAATACTAAAATCAAGATTTTGTTCAATTAATTTTGAATCTTCAAAAAAATATTTCTTCATGGAATTGAACGGATTTATTTTTCAAAAAATTTAAAATATACAGGCGCAATAGATTCAAAAATGCGATAAAACAAAGTAAATATAACGAATTTAACAGTTTTTTTTTTTTAATTAGATCCTTTGAAAGCCAAACACTGTACTCGAACTCACACCCCAGCCCCTTATGAAATTTGATTCACATAGCGTCTTTTTTGACAATTTATTGTAATGTCACTAGAACTGACTCATCCCAAACATATTTTCTAATCCTCGTATATGCAACAACTAGCCTGTGTAACTATCGATCACACCCTATATATGTATTTGTTTCTTGAAAGGTCTTCATTTCTTTAAACAAATTTGATCCCCGGAACAGTATTCATCCTCATTGCAATCTGAATCTTGAAAACATACAATGTAACAAGGGGAAAACAGCTCAGTGTTAACTAAAACTCCACCAGGGGCACAGCGACAAAAAATTACATGATCCTCTGTTTGGCACTCTAGATTAAGCTTTCCACAAGCATGATTAGCGCAAGGTTCCCAACACATCCTTGTTTTACAGATCATAAAACTGGGGCACTGACCATCACGCTTACAAGGGATCTGCTCGTGTTTAATGAAAAATGGACGTACATCTTGATACTTTTCATACGCATTTGGATGCTGATCAGCACATGAAGGGTATGACTGCTGTAAAAAGTTCAGTCTCTTGTCAACACCTGGGTCCAAAATGCGAACGCTACGTTCACTGAAATATTTAAGAAGTGTATTTAATTCATTGCAATGAAAAGGATTTGGAAACAAAATAATGCTTTTAATTGTTGTGCGGTTATTCATAAATGGTTCAATTTTTGTGAAATTATTCAATCCAATTTTGAGGTCCACCACTGTGCCTGAATCCCAAATTATTTCTGATAAATAATTAGCAGTTAAATCAATTTGTTCGTACTGTCTGGATTCTTGAATGGTAAACTTGGTAATTTTATTAAAACTAAGGTCTACTACTGACATATTAACGCTTGAATTTATATCTACACTCACCAAGAAATTATGATTCGCAATTAATTCACTTATTGGAAAATTAGCTTGGAGCAAATTCAGTGTTGTTAACTGATTGTGGCTTATATTTAAACTGATTAAGTTATCCATTCCTTTAAAGGCATTGCTACTAATATATCCTATTTCATTCCAGCTTAGGTCTAATGTTTTTATAGGCAAGGAACTGAAAACACCAAAACGCACTTCTTCCAGCAAATTAAAAGCTAAGTGAACATGTTTTAAACCAGGCAGATTCCAAAACGCATTTGTTTCTAGAACAGTTATTTGTCTATTATCGGCATAAATTGTTTCCAATTTTTGAAAACCCTGAACTGAACATCTTCTTATAGAGTTAGATACTCCATTGGGATATAGTCTAATAAAAGTAGCATTTTCCACAGGTAGTCCTCTTAAGGAAAATATAGTTAGTTGACCATCTCTTGTGGACCATATTCCATCCTGGCACATTTCTTTCTCTATGCATGCGTCCACTCTTCCAAACAACTTCACTTCGTCATTACAACAATCTGTACATTGATTGTTTACACTTATATTTGTATTTGCAATAAAACCTTGACTTAGAATTGACGTAATTGATGTAGCCACCACTACCACTGCTAGGAACACATGCATTGTGGGTAATTCTCTGATCTAGTCTGACATCTCAATATTCCAACAACTAGTTTCTAGAATTCTATGCTTACGTTTTTAGCATAGATGATTTGCCCTTTCTCTTTATAAAATAAAGAATTGCCTGCAATTCGCATCTGTATATTTTATAAAACCGCATTGTAATGAAGTCATGCCGAGGTCATCTTCGTTCGATTATAAACATGTATCTTATCGTACAAAAATACAATTATCAAAGTCTTGTACTGTACAGTGGGAAATTTGTAAAGTGGGAAAAAGTAGCAATAAATGCGCAGCCTAAGAGGATAAGGGGGCTGAGCCTCCACACATTCTCTTCTAAAAATATTATTATTAGGTATTAAATCTTAACGACCAGATATAATTAAACAATGTATAGTAATAACGGAGATATGGTCTTATAGAATTTAAAAAAATTAAAGAAAGTTATACAGGATGTCTACTTTTAAGTGTATGCAAATCGATAAAAACTTTATTTTGTGAGATATTTTCAAAAACTTTTTTGTTCATAATGCTCTTTTTGACGTTATTACTTTTGTCAAAATGCAAATCCAAGAACGGCTACGATTTTGTTTATACCCCTGATTTTCACAAAAACCATTTAGCGATTTTTTTATTTAAAATCTAATACAACACCGCTAATTAGGACCAAAAACCCTTATACCAAATTTGAACAAAAATTATAGAGGGTATCAAAATAAGGATTTCAAAAACACCTGGCGAGTCAAGCGTGCCATGGAATTATTTCAAAACAATTGAAGAATTAACAGGACTACCAAAACTGTTGATGGACGAAATTGCAGGAATAAATATATAGGATGTTTTTCTCTGCAGCATCTGAATTTTTTAATTTTTTTAGATTTTTCTGATGGTAGTTTACCTTGGATTTTTGAAACAATGATACCAAATGTAAAATAAATTTATTTTCAGAAATCTCTCAGGAGAATGCCATAAAATAATTCCTGTAGAAGAATCTGTAGAACTTTCAACCAACGTTTTCCTCTACTGCTACCTATGACGGAAAAAACTTAAATTAATGCTCCCAAAGAAATAATCAGTTCAGTAACTTCGTATGAAAATAACATTACTACCTAAAATTAAAAAAATATTATTCAATTTAAGATCAAAGGATTCGATCATAGCTACCACGAGCAATGGACTTCATCTGATTTTATTTATGGGATAGTATAAAAACAACATATGTTAGTTTCGTGCTTTTGGTAGTTGAGTTCTATTTTCAATTTTGTTTTTTTATGTTTAATGTTTCTTTATATTGTAGTTTTGTTGTTTTTAGTTGCATCATAGTTTACTTATATTTATTCTTTGCTGAAGTTATATTATAATCATAGCTAATTTAGTATCAATTTCTACAAACAATTTTATAAAATTGAAGAAATAAAGATATCCCAAAAAGTTGTAGTTTTAACCGTTGCAATGAATATACTGAAAGCGTGATTTAATTCTAAATAACATTATGTAAAACAATACAGAGTGTTCCATTTGACTTGCTTTGAAAAGTTTTCGTTGCTTGAATCTCCCAAAATGTAACGGGAGATATAGAATATTTGGTATAACTCTATTGAATTTGTCCTTACTCTAAAGTGTAGCATAACTTAGGCTCTTTCCTTTTGCCAAGAACCGATGAAACCCGTGCTAAACGAAAAAAATTATGTTCTGGCGGTTCCTTTGGTATGGTTCTGGCAAATTCTTGCACTTGTAAATTTTTTTATAACATGTCAAATATCTTCGAAATTTTAACATTAGATTTGAAGAATTACTACTATTTACGTAAAAAGGTAGGTCTTCGTTTAACTCGCCACATTTAACAGTAAACAGTTTTCGAGATATGTGCGTCAAAGGTGGCGTATATAGGTTTGACTGTTTCTGTCACTTGTTTTTATGCGAATTCAACTGATAGTTTTATACACGTTAGATACGTTTAACGCTCAAAAATTTATATTATTTGAAGGAGATGCCAAAAATAACAACTCCACGGACTATGTGCTAATGAGTAATCTAATGCCAGTCAGGGCACATAACCTGTGTTATGCCGAAAAGAGATGCCGAAAACTGTGTTTTGTGTGTATTTGTTTTCGGCATCACCTTCAAATAAATAATTAGGATTGTCTTCTTCAAAGACAATAGAGGTCACTGCTGTAATGGCACCTGCGGTAAAGCAGGTTGCTGTCTGTCTGTCAATTTCACAATAATTGTCCAAAAGATAGTAGCAAAGACCAAAAGAGGGCACAACTGTGTGTTTCTCACCTCTACTAAGATTGATCTTATATTATATTTTATGACTTTGTTTCAAAATAATGTTCAATATAGTCTGAATGAAACTAATATATTTTTTAAATTAAACACTATACCTACTATGAAATAGTAGGTATAGTGTTTAATAAATAAAAGAATAAATTTTATTATTTTTATAAAGGCATCTTACATGAATATATTGATATAATGGTTTATAGGTATTTGTCTAATAATTAGGGAGGTAAATAGGATAAATTTTGTGTAAAATTTATAAAGATAGTAAACATTTACTGATCTTCTTTTTGAATGCGTAATGGTACTTTTAAATTTTAGAAAATTTCAGTAAGAAAATAAAATAAATTAGGATATTTAAAGGAAATTTTATTTACAAAAATAAAATCGACATAATATATCTACGTCACAATATACAATGACATAAAATAAAAAACAATATAATACGATATAATAATTCTGAATCACAAATAACAATACAAAGTAATTCAGTTCATTTCAAATATCTATATTTTATTTAAGTATTTAGGTATATTAAGTATTGTTAGGTAGTTAATATATCAGAAATCTTTGAATTATGATATATGCAATATTCTATGCATCTAAATCAAAAGTTACATGCATTTGGTCCTGTCTCGTCTCTTATCGTCACATGGTCTCATCAAGCGGCAACACTAGATGTGATCGTATAAAACGGATGCTGTATAGTATAGGTACATCACTTAATTGTTTTAATTCATTTTGTTTTCTAGAAAATTTAGATTAAACAAAAGATACAAACTATTCCTTTTCATTTGCAGCAAAAGCTTAATTTTTATTAAACCAAAACGTACCATTTACGAATAAAGAATTTAAAGAAAAGCATTTTTCAGTAGGTATTTGATAAAAAAAATTTTTTTAATTTGTAAAGATTAACGTTATATACCTATAAAAACATACGTGGTACATGACGAAATAGAAAATAATATTTGATATTCGAGACTGAAGCACACAATTAGTAATATAAAGTTTCTTAAGTGGACTGTTGATGTTGCTGTAACTGTTATTTTCACTATCATCGAAATGGAAATCGCAAGAGGCAAACAATTTTTTAGGGTTTCTGAGAGTACCTTTCGGACATTTACAGGAGAATTTGTGGTTCTTCGTTTCGCAAAGTTGCATGTTTGGGCAAGGATTGTATTGACATGGATCCCAGCACTGGCTTGTTCTACATATCATGAAGCTTGAACAGCCTTTGTCGTCTGCACAAATAATATTTAAATCTTTAATAAAACTCTCACGCAACCTGTCATATTCTCGGTATGCTTTCCAATGAGGTACGGCACAAACAGGGTAGGATTTGTGCGGAATAATTAGGCGTTTATCATCTTCTGGTCTCAAAATCGTTACATTATTTTCTATTAATTTCTGTAAGTAAATGTCTAGTTGGTTACAATTCCAAGGATTCGGGAATAAAGCTAAGTTTTTAATATACTTTTTCGAACCTACAAGGGGCTCCATGTCTGTGAGATTATTTACAGATAGTCTGAGTTCTGCAACTTTACCTCCACCCCAACCAATACCTAATAAATAGTTATTAGTTAGATCAATTATTCCATAATCAAGTAAATAAAATAATAAAAAATACCTTAGCCTATTAAAACTTAAATCTAATACACTAAAATTAACATGCGTATTGAATTTAACTTCAGTTAATAAATTATGAGATAAAATCAGTTCGTTAATAAATATGTTGGTATAAAATATATCAAACTCTTTTAACTTATTATGGCTTAAATTTAAACTTGCTAAATTTGTCATTCCCACAAAAGCAGTTTCACTAATAAAGTTTATTTCATTCCAACTTAAATCCAACACACGAATAGGTAAATAACTGAACATCCCGTGTTGTACTTCATTCAAAATATTGAAAGCTAAATATATGCTCTCCAATTGGGGTAACTGCCAAAATGCTTGGACATCTATCACTCCAATACCTACATTTGCTCCATAAATAGTTTTAAGTTTCATAAAATTTTGCACAGCACATCTTTCCACCACCTTAAACGTACCTTCTGGAAATAGTTTAACGTAAGTGGCATTTTCATATTTTCTAAAGTTGATAATAGGGCTTTCACTTTCTCTGTCCCCCCACGCACCTTTTTCGCACCAATAATTCTCCAAACATAACTCGGCTGACACTCGTAACATAACTTCATTTCCACAGCCTGAATTTTGAGGAAAAACTGCCGGAAGTTGTACTACTATTAATAACGACATTATGGTTATTCTGTTATGCTTCATGCTTACGGACGGTATATTTACAAATGCGTGCTATCACTCTCTTCCTTTTTCTATGTGGTCAGATCTGACCATATTACAGAATTGAATAATTAGATCTTAATACACGGTGCGCCAGAATAAGAACTGATACCCTCCTTGTCTTTAAATTCTGTTCTTTTCTACAAAATTTTGTTACCAAGATTATACCTGAAGAAGGTCGTCATCTCGGGGCACCCAGTAACTCCAAGTAACCACAAGGGCCCACTTACTTCATGGTTTAGGAAATTATTGCTGGTGTTACCAGTACCCACCACTGACTGTTCACTTAAAAAATATGAATGATAATAGTAAATATATGTGTTTGAAATAAATTTGTATAATATTATGTTAAGATAGACCAAAATTATTATTTTTTTATAAGAAAAATCTATCATGACAGGGAACCAGTTTCTTTTCCATTTCTGAATTCAGTGACTAAGTTATTTAGTATTCGACATGGATTTCGATATAGTTTTCCTACCAATTCAGCATGTTTTTCATTAATAAATCATATTTATAAATCACTTAATAAAAATATGTATTTATTGATACTTATTTTTCGATTTAATACGAGCCTTGGATTGCGTTAATAAGAATTTCGTACTAGAAAAATTAAATACCTTTATATAAGAGTGCCGGTGAAAGATTGACTCTTTTCTTTCAAACGAAAAAATTCAATTAAAAATAGGCCAATGGACATCTCAACCATACCAGATCAACCTCGGTATTCCTCAGGGACATGTATTATATCCATGAATTTTTATTCTATTCATTAATGACCTTGAACAATATATTTTAATGATGCATCTATGAGTATAATAATATTATGCAGACGATACCACAATTTGGATTTCGGCCTGAACCTCTGAGGAAATAGTAGTGAAAGTTAATTGAATACTCCACAGTCTTCCAGGCTTAAGTCTTCGCTATCCTAATGGCAGCAAACAAGGAAGAAGTAAAGAACTGTACAGAGCAAAATATTTATTTCTGCTCCGACAGTCAGGCGGCCTTAAAGGCTTTAGCATCTCCAAGGACAAGATCCGCTCTTGTCCAAGAGTGCGGAGATACCCTGGAGGAGCTGGCCAGAGAAAAAGAGGTTAAATTGGTATGGGTACCAGGTCATAGTGGAATCCCAGGGAACGAAAGGGCCGATAAACTGGCTCGACTCGGATATCAAGGACCCAGCGAAGGGTCAGAACCGATTTTAGGCATTACACGAAGGCAGATCAACATGGCTCTTAATGATTAGGCTCATGAGACACCAAGTAAAAAGTGAAGAAGGAGTGGAAGTTGTAGACAAGCTGGCAACTTTATAGTGGAGCCAAGCAAGGCCAAGATGGCCTAGCTGTTAAGTCGTAGCCGGAAGGCTCTAAACCAGTTGGTGGGAGTTTTAACGGGTCACTGCAGGCTTAGAAGACATCTATCATTGATAGGTGTTAAGGGAGGCCCTATCTTGCCAAAGTGCGGGGAGGGCGACGAAACGCCTTACCACTTCTTGGCAGAATGCGTGGCTTTCGGCAGACTAAGACACGACGTCTGGGGGGAGACGGAGAGCTGCAAGAGGAAGAGGCCAGTTCCCTTGAATGGACCGATATTCTAACCTACATTAGAAGGTCGTGAAGTTTTGACGAGGGAGGAGGTGACGGAGTTAGGTAGGGGACGACAGGGGTACCCAAAAAGGGCCCGCTTGTAGCCTACTTGCCAGGTCTTGGCCACCCCATACCACCAGTCAATACTACTACTAATTTAATACTCAAACAACTCTTTTTCCGGACGGCCTACAGATAACCTTATAATAAATGCTACAAAAACTTCAAAAGACGGGAAATCCCTAATATCTTTATAAAATTCTACCGTTATAAATCGATAATATATTATATATTCAAAAAATCCATTATAAACAAAGTCAAGCTTACAAACGTTCTAGGTTTGTGCGGGGATGAATATTTGACTTAGTCCAATTATGTGGAATAAATTTTAAATAAAGTAAAGTATGCTTATTTTGCCATTAGAAATTTTAGAAACATTATTTGTTGAATATTTATTTTGCACTGGCCTAAGCACATGAAATACTTAATAAGTATATACTTGAAATATACTCCAAGTGTATTGATATATGAACGGGCTCTGTTTATGAAACTCAACCATAAATACTTCGTCGATATAATAATGTGCACATTCATAAAACTTGATGTAATAATCCTCTTTTGCCTCTGTGCACCCTTGTCTCTCATACAGAGTATGTAGTTAGTCAAATTAAAAAGTTGTATTACCTATGTATTGTGTAATTATTATATAGCTATGATTTTATTTCTATGCATCATATGAGTTTTCGAATCCTATAAGAAGGCACACATAAATAAATGTTTTATCTATTATTAATATTCATGTTTTTGTTCATGCACTTCTCCAATCTTCTCTGGTTTATTTTTCTTGTAAATTGATTAATACTTAATATGATAATTAATATGATATTCTAATTATTAATATGATAATTAAAATTATTATTTTAATTATTAAATTATTAAAAATATCTAAAAAACATTTGGAAGTGAAGTGTTTAGTTTTGCAAGAGTTCGATGTGTTAAATTAATATATCTTTTAGTTATTTTGATAAACTTGTTTTGTATAGTCTCACTCTGTAATGAAAAAATAAAAGTAAATCGATGATTAACGGATGTCAGGCCAAATCAAAGATAATATTATATCGGCTAATATGCTCGGGCATATCTTGGCCACAGTTTTAAAAGTAACTGAGATATCGCACCATTCCAACATATTATGTAATTTATAATTAGGTACCTAGCATATTATTCATTTACATATAAGGAACAACTCTCTCAGCACTTTGGCGGCAAGGAATTTTTTTAATAAATAAATAATTTTTCTTTACCTCGTGTGATTTTTAAGCTATAACCAAGATATACCTAGTTGTTTTGACAGGATAGATAATATTTATTGGGGGATGATTATGAAATCTCTAATTTTTAAAAATTAGAAACAATTTTATTGTTCAAAAAGGAGAGATTTAATAATCATCCATCAATAAAGATTAATTCTGTATTTGGCAAGATTATAGAATTTAATTTAATATGATTAAATTAAAACAAATGCAAATAATATAATAACAATAATAATAATGTATGAAAGTATTTATTTGTGGCCTTGTTTATTTACTATTTTATTATTATTTTATTTATTTTTTGTATTTTTCAATGGTGGCATAATACCCAAATAAATAAGAGTAAACATTAATAAAAAAAATTAATAAAAGGAAAAATTGTTCTAGAAGATGCCACAGCGAACTGAATATTTTGAAAGCTAAAAGAAAGTATACCTGAGTACCATCGGCGTATTGGTGATACTGACAGTTCGATACTGCAGTAATAATAGTCAACAGTACCTATAAATAGAAATTGACCTAAAATTTTACCTTGTGGGACAAGTTCGTAGTAATATTACTAAGATCAAGATGTGATTGCTCCAAAAAACATCTCATGATAAATAATTTTGAAAGCGGTACGGCAAATTGCATAAAAATCAAGATTGCAAAGATATTGATACCAAGAGCAGACGTGACCGATCTAGGGAAAAAACATATTGAAAGAAACTTGAAAATTTTATTGGTAACTTGAGTCAGTGAGGCCAAGACAACTAAAATATTTTCAAGCTTAAAACACATCCGATTATACCGGAAGTCGATACCAACTTTGTTACTTTAAATGCAACACCCAATGTATTATTGAATTTTTTAATTGTCCTTAAAATTTTAAATAGGTTTTGTGTAACGTTGTCTATACTTAATTTTAACCGATCTCGAGTTATTTGAAGTTTTAAGAAAAAGATACAGCTACAGTGTATCTTTAATGTCACTTTTAACAACAATTAAAGGTATTCAGTTATTATTTTTCTATAAGAGGTAGTATAGACATTGAGCTTTCTGAAAATGACGTACATATATTTGTTATATATACAGGATGTTTAAAATCCTCTGGTATACTTAATGGTTTTTAAAGTCACAAAACTGGCTCTTTTTCAAATAGAACAACCAGTACCTACATGATTTTATAACTGAAAACACAATTCACTTATAATATGAGTGATATAGCATTTACATATACCCATCTATTAAGGTTGTTTCACTATTACATGGAGTTTTATTATTGATTACAGAAATTAAATTATTTAGTTTTTCTAAGAAGTGTTTATGTGAATAATATAAAACAAATTATCATGTGATAGATCTGTTAGATATAAATTTGATTAGAACGTAACTTCTATTGATGCTAGAAGTTAGGAAAAATTCCCGTGATCCTGGTTTTTGTGCCAGGATCTTGTATAGGGAAAACTCTGTGTTCATACTTAACATTTTCTAAAAGCAAAATACTAGGCTCGGTTTTCCTATATATTCAAGCTAGCCCAACACCTAATTAGTGCAACCTGAAAAATAATACCATGAATTTCTGTGAAAAGTAAGAGTGGAGAGGAGAAACTTATATTTTAAAAATACTTATACTTTTCTTAGCAAATATTTTGTATCACCTTCCTTTGGGATCTTTACGACTTAGTTAGTTCTTGGTCAGTACTTTAGATTTCTTTAATTTGTACTCTACCGGCTGCTTTTATAAGTATACACCCAACTGTATATATTTCCTGATGTCTACATTTTTCTTTTCAGCTATCACTGACCTCAACATTGATTAGTGAGCACGCAATTTATAATTCATTGATAACTGCTGTATCTTTGTATCTCTTATTTCGGTCAAATACTTACCAGCAAAAAGTTTTACTCTCCGTTTTACTTAAAAGCATTATTTACAATCAAACTGGCTAGTCGTCAAAGAGTTGTCAAGATATTAAACATATTTATCTCACAGCCATTGATTTTAACTGACTTTTAATAAATTTGTAACGTGTAAAAATCTGACTAATCAAAATATTCTATTATTTAATTTTTTCCTTAATTTGAAGCAGTCATAGATAAATGTTGTATAAAACTTGTAAAAATATCTGTAATACAGATATTGATGGGTCTATCTTTAATAATAACGGAGATATGACCAAAAAAGTGCACCATAAGAGCGATATGGTAGAAAGAGAATATCGAGCGATCGATGTCTTCTATCTAGCACATCATTCTTATGATGCACTCTTTTGGTCATATCTCCGTTATTATTAAAGATAGATCCATCAATATCTATATCACTATATTCGTGAGACAACGTTCTATATCCAAATATGCAAAAATATACAGGGTGCTCCATTTAAATTAACAAAGTTAACATCCGCGATCATTTTGTTTTGGACTTCATTTGTTTTTCGACTATCATTTTCGAAAACTTCATAAAAAAATCGTGCAACTTTTATATTTTACATTTTTCTATAATTCTGTAAACAAAAAAGTTAACAAGGGGGACAAAATATAGTGAATTTAGTGAACCCTGTATATTTACTATTTTCCACCAACGGAGAATTACTTCGGCGGAAAAATTCGGCAGTACCATTGACAGTGATAATTTTTTTTTGTAGAATAATCTGACTGCTACCTGTACATTTTGCCATTTCAAAGTGGATGGATTTAATACTTTTTTCTATAGAGCTGGAGCCATTTTAACCTTTTCATTCATAGATTTAATATCCTTCGGACAAGATGAGTAACCAAATCACAAATATGGGTCAAAGATCTCTCTCTAAATATTTTGATGTCTCTCTTTTGTTTTTGTTTACGCTGGTTTTTTCATAGCACATGTCTAAAATATACATTTATGTTTTTAGCTCTCTATGCATCTCTTTTAGATACACAAAATGTAAACAGAGACAACCGTTCAACAACTTGACACACCCACTCGAATTCTCGACAAGAACCGAACTATTACGATTGCCGTATCCGCCGTCTACCAGCGCAAATATTTACTATTTACTCCATTTTATTACGGTTGTTTTCTTGGTGGTCAGTCGTATATTTGTCTAGTGTTTCGGTGTTTCCAAGTGATATCATTTGATAAAACCCTTCTAAAAACTTTTGATATTTATTATTTAGTGTTTATAATGACCAACAAATGTATAGTTTGCAAGAAAAGAGGAAAACCAGGGGATTGTTTATCATTTCATCGGTAAGTAAACAAACTGAAAAGAGAATCTCTATCCCTCATAAATTTTCTCTACGTATTCTCACGTATTCCTATCTCATGATTGTTCCACTTTATTCCAATGCCTTTAAATAGGCTGTTACCCATCTTGTCCGAAGGATATTAAATCTGTGTTTTCATTACATTCCTCGGGATATACTTTTTCTGAATCAAATATATTTGCGAATAAAACTAGATTAGAACTATCGAAATGATGAAAAACAAAAGAACGTTTTTTATTTTTTGATTTAACCAATTATTGCGAATCGAATTCAATACTTAAATGCACAGTATCGAAAGGTAAGTAAATTCGATGTTGAGTCTCAGAGTTATTATGAATAAAGTAAGGTAAATTATCTTTGTTAGTTATATTACATAAAAGTCGATAACAAACAAGTTCGGTTCATTCTGTGATTGTCAAAAATTAATGAAACTCGAAAGCCGGTTTTCGTTAGAGTTTTGATTACATGTAAAATCATTTCTTTTAAACCAACTGCTGTATACTGTGTTACAGGATAGAGAGCAATAATGTCTTCATTCTTAGAAAAAATTTAATTCAGCATAAACCCTTGAATTTTAGTAGCAGTTACCTTTTTTCCGTATAACCAATTAAATATCCACCTTTATATTCAATTTTGAGCGTTATGTCAATTTCAAATGAAATATTTTCAATTTTTTGATGCGCTTCTAAATGCTGATTTTTTTGGAATGTTAGTCAATTTGTTGTCTTTTATATCACTCTGAGATATAGGTCAGAAGTTACTCTTTTCAAATAATCGGGATGAGGAATTGTTAATATTTTTTAATTTCTTAAAGTACTATATCCACCAGGTAATTGTAAATAAAGGGGGGATGGCCACTGCCCACAAAAATATTTCCGTTGAATATTGAGGACGACGTGTAAATACTAAATTTAATTGACTATTTCATGAATATTTAATAAACTATATATTTCTTAACAGAATGGTTTCATCGTTCACATCACTATCTAAAAACTATTAATTAATTTTTGTAATGCAAGCTAATTTTACATCCTCAGCTTTGTCAAAAACTTTACTTATATCATTTGAATTTATATGACCGTACTTATCCCACTTGTATAGTAAATAACTATTACTAATTTATTTCAATGAATTTATACAAAACCATACTGTAATCAGGGGAAAAAGAATCAGATACCTACTTGTCTTATTGAATTTGTAATACTTAAAATTGGTAGTAGCTGATGGGAAACAGTTCGTCTTATCTTTAATGTATGCTGTGTGTATTGCGATTAGGGAAATAAATAATAATCTTGGTTAATATTCATTTCCGGGAAAAATTCAAATGCATGTGTTAAAAAGGAAGTTGAAACGTATTCAAATATTATATGTATTCAAGAAAATGTACCGTATAAGAGTAATTAGACGAAGATGTTTAATAACAAAATGACAATAATAATAATAATAATAATATGTCTTTATTTCTGTCCGAAATAACACATACAAAAAATATCATTTAAGAGTGGTGAGATCTAGCACAGCTACTCATGTAACCACTCAGTAAAAAGTCATTGTCAATAACTATTATTACACAGAAAATATGAAATATTGTGCACAAAAACTTTAAATCTATCAGGCTGTTACTAATTCGCTTCTCACCACTTGGATCTTGAAAACTATAAGAGATACGATGAAGCTTAAATATTGGCAAAGTTGTATAATCAGGGGATCAACATAATGCCCCAAAAAATGTAGGTTAAATTGAATAGGTTTTGAAATATTTGAAAAAAAACTTGAAATTTTGGAAATTTGGTTTTAGTTTTTGATTGTCTTATTGAGCAGATAATTAAAAAATTGAAAGCACTTTCGCGAAGCAACTGTCAGTCCTCTATTGGCCAGGATATTTAGATTGTGTGATATATGATGTGTGATATACAGATTGTGTGATATATGTTCTTGTTTCGGCCTTCAATCGATGATATGGTGGCCCACTCGGGTGACACACACCTGTTCTTCGATAATAGATCACGTCTTTACAAATATGATTAATAACAGCTTAGTATTGGTAATTGACAATGATATTTCTGACCACAGAACCGTATTATTCAACTATAATTATGATAAGTTAATTAAAGCCAGAAATACGTCCTATTATAAAAGATCTTTTAATGATAATTCTATTGAGTATTTTATTTCAGCCCTGACGAATGAAAATTGGATGCTAATAAATGATATGTCTGATTTGGATGAGGCATATGATTATTTCCTTGAACTGTTTATGCATCACTTTAATATTTCTTTCCCTGAACGAAAATATTATGGGAAGGACAATGTTGGGAAAAAATGGGTTAACGACGAGGTTATAGTGTCAAGTATTAAATTGAAGGACTTGTTTAATTTGAAGAGTACTTATCCAATTTTAGGCTCAATATATAACTGCGCAAAAGCAAGGCACACAGCACTAATCAAAAAAGTAAAAAAAACATATTATCAAAATCGGATAAATAATTCCGATAATCCCAGCAAAACTGCTTGGAATATTATATCGGAACACAATGGAAACAAACACAAAGTTTCTAGAAACCTTTCCATTAAGAGTAATGGCGAGACTGTAGATAACCCAGCAATAGTGGCTTCTAATTTTAACAACTTTTTTATTAATGCTCCCCTAGAAGTGGTCAAACAGATTCCTTTGACAAACTTATCCGACAACAGACATTCATGTATGTCATTCAATCCCAATAGTTTTTTCCTTGAACCTTTTTTACGTGAAGAACTAATGAGTTTACTTAAAAACAAACTAAAAAATAAATATTCCTCTGGCCCAGATCAAATTCCTTTATTTATAATCAAAAAAGTAGTTCAAGTCATTACAGATCCTCTCACCTACCTGGTCAATTTATCCTTTTCAACGGGCAGATTTCCACTTTCCCTGAAACTAGGAAAAGTAGTTCCAATGCATAAAAAAAACGATGCAGATATCATGGATAATTACAGGCCTGTTACAGTGCCGTCGGTTTTTTCAAAGGTTTTCGAGTACTGTTATTTGAACCGTTTGTTGGGCTTTCTTGATAAATTCAATATAATTACACAAAATCAACATGGCTTTCTTTCTTCTAAATCAACTACTTCAGCTACACATTCGGTTTATAAGTACATTATTGAGTGTATCGAAGCAGACGAGTGCCCTGTTGGGATTTTTTGTGACCTCAGCAGAGCATTCGACTGCGTTAATCATCAGAATTTATTGAGTAAGCTCGCAGCATATGGTATTAGAGGAGTGGCTCTCGACTGGGTTCGCTCCTTTGTGATAGGACGGAGTCAGTATGTTAGTCTATCATATCAAAGTGATGGTCATGTGCATAGAGTCAATTCAAATCGTGCGGATGTAAATATTGGAGTTCCACAGGGGTCAATATTGGGCCCAGTACTATTTTTATTATATACCAATGAAGTTGATACTCTGACGTCTGAAGCGTTCTTTACGATGTATGCAGATGATATGTCCCTCGTAATATCTGACAATCTGGATGCAGCACTGATATCCAAATGCAACAATGTATTGAATTTGTTAAGTGGTTGGTACTCCCATAATTCCCTGTATTTTAATATAAAGAAAACAGAATTTGTAAGGTTTCACAATAGGCAAAAGAATTGTTCGAGGTTACAATTAAATATAAATAATGTGCCCCTTAAGGAAAACAACAGTGTTAGTTTTTTGGGTCTCAGGGTGGATGAGTTTTTAAATTGGCGGGATCAGTGTTGCACTGTTTCATCCAAACTGAATTCACTTATATATTTGTTTAGGAATTTGAAAGCTGTCCTATCTAAGGAACAACTGTTGGGATTATATCATTGTCAGGCTGAATCTAGAATAAGATACGGTGTGTGTTTCTGGGGTAATTCTACCTTATCATCGACGGTGTTTATTGCTCAAAAGCGAATACTTCGATGTATTGAGGGTGTTAGTAGCACTCACTCATGTAAAGAAATCTTTAAAAAGTATAATTTGTTAACTCTGTCAGGTTTATATATTTATGAATTATGTGTGTATGTCTATGTTAATCGAAATTCCTTTAGTACAAATGAATTTTATCATTCTGTTAATGTTAGAAATAAAAAAGATATCCATGTAAATTTCTGTAAGTATGAAGTGTCTTTGAATTCTCCAAATGTTATGGGCCCTAATGTATTTAACCGCCTGCCAGTTAACTTAAGAAATATCCAATTATTATGTCGTTTTAAAAAACAACTCAAACGGTATTTAGTCGATAAGTGTTTTTATTCTTTAGATGAATATTTTCGACCTTAGCTTTAAGCTTGTTATGACTATTCCTATACATGCCTGTAATGTCTAGAGGAAAATAAATATTATTATTATTATTATTATTATTATTATTATTATTATTTTCAATGTGATGTTTCGATTTTCCAGAACCATAATCAATTTCATTTTTTAAATACGGACCAGGAATTTTTAAATCATAATTTGCCCCTTTACCCCTAACAACATGCTGTCCAGAATAAATCATATTCGGACGTTTCGAACCAAAAAAATGTATGTTCAATCTATCTACCAAATTCACTTAGACCCTTACATTTTTGAATTGCGTTCAAAATGAAAACTATTTCTTCCAAATAAAACATTAACAGGTTCATTCTATTCAAAACGATAGTGATTAACAAACGTTAAAGATATTCGTTAGATGCTCAAAAACATTTCAATTTCGAGCTAGGTATACAAAAATTTATTCTTCTGAAAATATTCTGCAGTGCCCTGTGTATGTCCCTTCTTCTAATGAAATTAAAGACGTACAGAATGCGTTCCCCACAAAAAAACAATCTGGTGGAACTAAATCGAGTGCTCTTGTAGGCCATTCGACTACCAAACCATTTCATATCCATTTTTCAGGAAACTGCGTTGGTGTAGAAAGTGTGTCACATCAAAATTTAAGGGCCTAATTAGATTTGGTCACATCAAGTGACATTTATGTGCACGATGAATAATCAAAAAGTTATGTAATGATACGTAAATACGTAATGATACGTAAATAAAAAAATTGTACAATTCGGTACAGAAACATTGAAGATGTATTTTTTTACGAAACGTCCGAATATAATTTATTCTGGGGTAGTATTCTGGATTGTAGGGAGTAAAGGAGACTTGCAAATTATGGTTTCAAAATTCCAGATCTGTATTTATAAAAATAAAGATGATGATGGTTCTGGAAAAACGAAACATCATATTGAAAATCTAAATATCCTAGCCAATAGAGGACAGAAAGTTGTTTTGAGGAAGTTCTCTTCATTTTTCAATATTTGCTCAAATAAGGCTGCAAAAAAATAAAACCGAATTTCCAAAATTTCGGTTTTTTCAAATATTTCATAACCCAATCAAGTTAGCCTAGATTTTTGGAGCATTAAGTTGGTCTCCGGATTACGCAACTTTGCCCCCATTTAAGCTTCTTCGTATCTCTTACAGTTTCCGAGATCCCAATGGTGCATTTCATGGTTTAATAAAATACAGGCTGTTCCATTTGAATCAGTGGAGATTTTGTAAATTTTCGTTTGTCATATTTGACATAATTTTTTTGCACTCTGTATATTACAGTTCAACTTTTGTTACATCTTTCGAAAGAGCCATCCTCCCTCTCCAGTATCTCAAAACAAATTGTTTCTAGATGCTCACACAACCAAAATGCTTCAAGTATAAAAGTGACGAATTTTAAGGAAATTTCAAGTCAGATATCTCGAAAACTATTAATATTTTGATAGGAGTGCATTAACAAACTCTCCTTAATTTATCACGTAGAATTCGATAAAATAGTAAAAAACAGGTTGCTATTTAAAATAACAAAGAGAGTGTCTGTACAGAATAAACTGAACACCCTGTACATCCGAATTTATTTTTATTTTGTGGAGCTCGAGAAATTAGGTAACGCTGTAGAAAAAAAAAATTAAATATCTCCTTTGCTAACCCAGATATTGGACTTCCGCGCACTAGGTGGACACCCTGTGCATTACCTATGTAGCTCACAGAATATTAAATTAAATATAATCTACGAAATGCCAACAATAATAAAACTGTATTAAATTTATTTTATACAAAAACATGATAAAATACAAAAATAACAATAACAAATGCTTATAAATATTAATAGCTTAACCTACAAAACTATTGGTTACAACTCTTTACAAATTGTTTCTTATGTTATGACAGTTATGTTACGTAAAGTAACATAACTGTCAAATAAACATAATGTATTACCTATCTATCTATCTGTACATAAATTCACATACCTGTTGTGAGAATTAATGGTAAATACAAATGTGTTTAATACAGTCTCTGTCTAATGGATATATGAAAGGGCAATCTTCTCTTAAGAAGCATGGAAGATAACAAGGAGAAAATAATTCTCTAGGGTTGCCAAGTGTACCTTTCGGGCATTTACAAGAAAATTTGTGATTCTTAGTTTCGCAACGTTGCTTGTGATCACGACAAGGATTATGTTGGCATGGATCCCAGCATTGATTTGTTCTACATATCGTGAAGTTTGGACACCCTTTGTCGTTTTCACAAGCACTATTTATATCCTTAATAAAACCACCACGCAACTTATCATATTCCTGGTATGCTTTCCAATGAGGTACAGCACAGACAGGGTATGATGTGTATGAAAAACTTAGCCGTCGATCAATCTCTGGTTTCAAAATTGTCACATTGTTGTCCGTTAAATTTCTTAAGTAAGTATCTAATTGGTCACAGTTCCAGGGATTGGGGAATAAAGCTAAGTTTTTAATATACTTTTTCGAACCTACAAGAGGCTCCATATCTGTCAGATTGTTTACAGATAGTCTGAGTTCATCAACTTTACCTCCTCCCCAACCAATACCTAATAAATAATTGTTAGTTAAATCAATTATTCCATATTCAAGTAAGTAAAATAATGTAAAATACCTTAGTCTGTTAAAACTTAGATTTAATACACTGAAATTGTCATGCGTCCTAAATTTAACTTCAGTTAATAAATTATGAGATAAAATCAGTTCATTTATGAATATGTTGGTATAAAATATATCAAACTCTTTTAATTTATTATGGCTCAAATTTAAACTTGCTAAATTTGTCATTCCCGCAAAAGCATTTTCACTAATAAATCCGATTTCATTCCAACTTAAATCCAACACCCGAACAGATAAATTGCTAATCATTCCATACTGGATCTCCCGCAACAAATTGAAGGCTAAGTAGATATTTTCTAGAAGAGGTAACTCCCAAAACGCCTCGATATCTATCACTTCAATGCCTGCATTTTCTCCATAAATAGTTCTAAGTTTGGGAAAATTTACCACCGCACATCTTGCCACCACCTTAGGTGTATCTTCGGGAAATAATTTAACGTAAGTAGCATGTTCGTATTTCGTGCCATTTAAACTGAGGTCCTTACTGGTTTCGTTTCCCCAAACACTTTTTTCACACCACTCATTATCCAAGCATAATTCGGCAGACCCGCGCAGTATAATTTCTTTACCACAACCTGTGTTTTGAGGGAAAACAAGCTGATGTTGAACTAGTAATAAAACTATTATTATGTTGCTATGCTTCATATCTACTGACAGCGTATTTACAAATGAATATTTTCTACGTAACTAATAAACCAGTTTTATGCGCATTCTTCAATAATTATTCGAGACTTGCCTTGGAATTATTATATCTCCTTTATACATCTGATTTTTTAAATGCACTTCTATAGAGAATATTGGCGTCAGTGTGTGTGCACATCATGCCGACTTCGTGAAGCAGATATACATGTTGTTCTTATTTTAACATATTTCACGTAACAAAAAAATACTTTCAAGACATCTTTTTGAATAATTAAAATGTTAACTTATAATTATTATAAGTTAACTTAATACCATCATAGTAGTTAATTTGTTTTATTTCTTTAATAAAATAATATTATAACTGAATCTTATATAAGTATATTATGTAAGATATATTATATAATTACTTGCTGTCGATGTTTTTATTTTTGAAATATATTCAGAGTTATGTGTGTAACTTATACAGGAAGTTCCACGGTGAAGGCCTATTAGAAGTATCTGGAGAACCAATAAAGATATTAATTTGAAATTTAAGGTGAAGTCAAAGTGGGCCATGATATACTTGAAAATATTTTGAAGTTTTTACCACTTTAGATTATACTTATTATTGCATTTTTAAATTCCCTATCCATTTCTGGACAACATTCATTTAGTATATACCCAGCTTACACGATTTTCGAGATATCGTTTAGGTATTTCATAAAAAAAATTGCTGTTTGGCACTATGTGATATATCTTGTAATTAATTCTTTCATCTTGAACTTACAGGTCTGAAATAATGTTGCAATTATGTGAAGGTACAGTGACATCTTATAATTAAGTGAAAGCGAATCTACGATATACAGGGTGTTCAGGGATGAATACAAATAATAAAAACTAACTTTTCTTAAATAGAACACCCCATATTTTATTAAATCGTTGGATCGTCCAATAAATTATTTATCAAATAGTATCACATTTCTTTATCTTTAAATCTTATAGTTTGCCAGTTATTTGTAATTACATATTTACTATAAATACATTACAAACTAATACTATGTTGTTCGTTGTCGAAAAGAGGGCCGAGGAAAACAAAATGTTGTTTCATAGTTAACTATTTAAAGTGACAGTTAATTGTAAAGATGGATTCAAACAGAAAAATAAAATGAAATAAGAATAAGTAATATAAAATAAGAAATAAGAATTTGTTATTTTTTTGCGTTCTAACAGCAAACAAAATAAAATAAGAATCTCAACCAGTGACATATTCTGGTTTCTGTCGTGCACCGGTAGTTATCAGTAGTCGTCTCGCTAGTTATCTAGTAACTACAGAGAAAGATTCTTTCAGAAAGCTATGCAAACAAAAATGTTTGTAGAGTAGTGGTGAGAAACATACATTAGTGCCCTCTTTTGATATTTGTTACTATCTGTCTGACAATTATTGTCAAATTGACAGACAGACAGCAACCTGCTTTTCTGCAAGCGCCATTATAGCAGTGACCTCTATTGTCTTTAAGGAAGACAATCCTACTTATTTATTTGGCAATCCTACATGGGCCATGTGCACCGACTGACATCGCATTACTGCGGCATCTCCATAGGAGTTGCCACATCCTTCATTGGAGGAAGTGGGGGCACATCACCCGTGGAATAGTTGTTTTCGGCATCTCCTTCAAATGTTTGTAGAGGTTGTCGGTTGTTGCTATTTGCGAGTGCCCAGATTGCGTTTTCAAATAAAAACGCAATCTGGGCACTCAAAAGAAAAGATCAAACGCAAAAGAAATATCAAAGTTTAAGTTAAACTTGGTTCTAAAAACCAACTGCATTACCAAACTACAATATGCTTGTATGAACGAGCATATTGCAAACTGAACTACCACCTCTCTCATCTTACTTTATGTTGTTATTATTTTTTATACATATGCTCTTTATCCACCTGTTGACGAAATGGAAAATAATCGTTACTCAAACAAAGATATTATTTATTTATTATACATGGGGAATGTACCCTAACAAAATACCCATAGAATGTTCAATGAAAGGTATACCCTAACTTACCTCCAATTTCAAACAAAGTGTGCAAAAACATAAAATTTTAGGTTACGTTTTATAAATATACACCTACTATGTTAAAACTGAAAGGATTTTAAGATGTTTCGATTTACTGAAGTTTTTAGAAAAATCATAGATGTTATCCTACACCTTATTATCCTTGCTATCTCAGACAATAATTTATTTAGACGACTCAAATCCTAGGTGAGTAATACAGAGTTATTATAGAATATTTCAAATAGACTAGAGTTTCTACAGATTATGCAAGGTGTTGAAAACTAAGCAATCAATAATACGTACATACATACATACGTACATTTAAATACCAATAACTCATTTATTTCAAATAGAACAAACACCCTGTGTTCCCTATTCTGCAATAATGAGCCATCTTTAATTTTTTTATTGGCTTTAATTAAATTAGATTCCATGACATTAGCGCCGGCTGAGCTGAGTGTGGGGGTACATTCGAAGCTTTATAATAATTAATATTAAATTTTATACCACCTTGTGGATCCCAGGGTTGTTTTATATTTAACTGTATACAGGGTGGGAAAAATTTTAATGTGCAGCATTGGTATCTCGGAAACGGTAAAAGATACAACGTGGCTCAAATTAGGAAAAAGTTGCTCAATTTTATGCTGATTCAAAATATGTGAACAAGTTTAATATATTCCGGGACTTTCGGGAGTTATGTACAACATAACAACTGTATGTTATAACAACTGTAAATTTTGTATTTTTTGCAAAGTAAGGTCATCCAGCATTTCCTCCAAATCATGGAGGAAATGCTGTATGTAAGAAGTGTAAATAATTTCGAGAAGTTAATTCATCAATAATACGATAAGGCCCTAATACCTTGTTATCTAAAATTCCACACCAAATATTTACTGAAAATCTAATTTGAGGTCTCGTTTCTCTAATCAGGCGAGGATTTCGTTGTGCGTAATGGTGCTCATTTTTTCTATTGAATATCCCACAATTAATTAGTAAACGTTGACTCATCACTCCATAATATCTTTCTACAAAAACCATTGTCATTATTCATTAGCCTTTGCATCCAGTGAAAAAATTGCAACCTCCGCTCATTTTCTCCAGGATGTAGTAAATATTTGTTGTGGAATTTTAGATAACAAAGTATTAGGGCCTTGTCGTATTATTGATAAATTAACTTCTCGAAATTATTTACACTTCTTACAAAATGATTTGGAGAAAATGCTGGATGACCTTTCTTTGCAAAATATACAAAATTTACAGTTGTTTCAACAAAATAGATGTCCTTCACACAATGCTAGGATTGTAACCCAGTACCTAGATCAACGTTTTCCGAATTCGTGGATGGGTACAAATGGTCCCATTCTATAGCCACCGCGATCACCGTGTCTAAACCCCTTAGATTATTATTTCTGGGGAGCTGTTAAAAATTATATCTACAATAATCCAATGCCATCGAGAGAGGATGAAATGTTGGAAAAAATTATTGAATACATAAATTCTATGGTTGGTGGAATAGTCAGACGTGCAGTGGATGACATGTCTGTAAGGACTCAACTTTGTATTCAGAGTAATGGCAGCCAATTCGAGCAGTATAAATAAGTTGTTTTTCTTATTATAGTAATTAGTTCCTCTAAAAAGCTAAAAACACACTTTGTAACAATTCGCCATAAATGAATGATTGTTTATTATTTGTAAATAAATAATATTTATCGTTATATTCGTGTGTATTATCCATATTTATTGAAGAAAGTATCAAGTGTGATATATCACCGTGCTTGTAATTTCTTTCTGTATTTAGTAAAGTAAAAATCCAATATGGCGCCCATAAGAAATTCAAAAGTTGAATATTGTTGCGGAAAAACTAGTAGGCCTAGAACATGTTTTAGTATGGCAATCGAAAGCTCTCATCAAACTATGTAAACGTACCAAATTTCAAAAGTCTACATTTATTTCAAGAGAAGTTATTTGACTTAAAAGAAATTGGCAAATTTTGATTTTTCCGGCATAACTCCCGAAAGGCCCGAAATATATTAAACTTGTTCACATATTTTGAATCAGCATAAAATTGAGCAACTTTTTCCTAATTTGAGCTACGTTGTATCTTTTACCGTTTCCGAGATACCAATGCTGCACATTAAAATTTTTCCCACCCTGTATGTATATAATAATAATTATAAAACACTTATAAGTAATTATGAATGTTCGGTGAATAGAAACAAAGCAGTAAAAATAATTCTATATTACAATTAAAAATTCTTAAAGAAAAATATGTGTATAATAATTAACAATAATAAAATAAATAACAATTGATTGTTCTCATCACTGAAAATCACTTTACAGGGTGTATCTGCCAAGAATGAAATGATCTGGTTTACAAAAAATTATTCTTCTGGCCTCGGAGAATATAATTCGACCTCTTGCCAATAGATAATCTCCAGTAATGATGATCGAAGTGGACTTTCGGCAACGTGCAGCAGATAATGGTACTTTCAGGAAACTGCCAAGAGGGTGTAGCTAGCTAGCTTCTTGTTAATCCTGGTACTGCTAATCGGAATGGAAGTACCTTCTCCTTATATCGTCGTTCTAACGGTGGAATTGAAATTCCAGGTTGGTTCTTCTTTTCCAGGAAGCCAAGGTGTTTTTACATGAAGTGGGAGGTATCTAGACCGAGAGCGTAAAGGACAATTATTAAACTACTATGACATGAGCAAGATAACAACAGATAATTTTGCAGTGATAACAATTCCAATCTGTTGAATAAAAATCTAAACTAAAGAACTCAAAATTGACAAAAAATGATACTTATATAAAATTTACACGAAATGGGAATAACCCAGTAGGTACATGAAATTGCAAGAAAGTTATCCAAAATATGCAAATTAAAAATGACAACTAATACTTGAAAATATAAAATATAATTAACTAAAATACGTGAATCTTCAGTATAAGAAATAGACCAAATAGTTAGTTCGATAAAAATATAATTCACAAGAAAATGTCTTTTCTTTAACCGTAAAAAAATGTTACATAAAACTAATGAGTTTGTTGTTTAAATATTTTGTACTCAATTAAGAGAAATTTTTAAATATAATGTTACAGCTATATATTAGATATCTTTACTACAGTGCTTTCGAAAACTAACGAATAAATTCATTATCTTAGAAATTGAAAAGTTTTCGAAAAAATCCCCTGACACGTCGATTTTGTTTTTAAAAAAGGCACTTTTTGACATACGACCCATATTTGTGACGTCATCGTTGTTCGAGATATGACGTCATCGACAATTTTTTTAAATAGCAACCCCCAATTTTGACCACGCCATTTGAAAGAGCGTATCATTCTACATACGCATCATGAAAAATCATGGTTCCCTGACAGTAGCCTTAGCGACCGAGAATGTTTTTTATTGCTGTCAGATAAAAACTTGAAATCGTACTTTATTAAATAGTTTTTTCTGTTTTTTGAGTTATTTCTTTAGTTCTTATCTTTTGTTTGGCAAAAGCACTGCATTTGAAGTGTTTATTGAGTAGTAACTTTGTCATTTTATAAAAAAAAATGGTTAAATTAACTGAACGAGAACGAATTGAAATTCTTTGCATGATCGGATTTGGAGACAGGATGCGCACCCAAAGAGAAGTAGTTGAATTGTTCAATGAAACACATCCTGATCGACATCCCATTAGCCAAAGCATGGTAAGCAATATTGATTCTAAATACCGTAACTTTGGACATGTTCGTAATCTTCCTAAAGCTGGTCGACCGTCAAAATCAATAGATGATGAGGTTAATGTTTTGTTGGCAATACAAGAAAATCATCACTCAACACTTAACCAATTGGATTCTGATTTCAATATGGCAGCATCCACAGTTCACAAAATTATGAAAAAAGCAAAGTATCATCCTTATAATGCATGTCTTGTTCATGAGCTATCTGAAGACGACTTTGATCGGCGAAATCAATTCTGCGAGCAAATGCAAGAGCTATGCAATAATGATAATAATTTCGTAAAAAACGTAATTTTTTCTGACGAGGCTACGTTTGTTTTGAACGGCCATGTCAATAGGCAAAACTGCCGTTATTGGGCTACCGAGAATCCCCGATGGATGATGGAGTATCACACTCAAAGTCCCCAGAAAGTAAATGTGTGGTGCGGCATAGTCGACATATTTGAATTTTCTTCGAGACGACCTCACTAATAACTTTATATCCAGATAGAGAGGGACGTGATCTTCCAAGAAATGACATATTCTTTCAACAAGATGGTGCACCTCCCCATTATGCAGCAGCTGTCCATGTTTATTTAGATGAGCTGTTCCCGAATCGTTGGATAGGGAGAAGGGGGCCGATTGAGTGGCCAGCCAGATCGCCTGATTTGACACCCCTAGATTATTTCTTGTGGGGATACTTAAAAAGCAAAGTATACGTTACTAGACCGATTAACTTAGAAGATTTAAAAGCAAGAATTCGTCACGAGATACATCGTATACCTCCTGAAGTTATAGATAATGTCCAAAAAGAATTTATTAATCGTCTTGGCTACTGTCAGGCAGCCAACGGTGCACAATTTGAACATTTAATTTAGTCGATTTTTTACATAATCATTATCATTGTCAGTATTGTGAAAATTACATTTTAAGATCTTCAAACATTATTTTCTTGAAATTTTTGTTATGTAACACCATAATTTTTTATGATGCGTATGTAAAATGGTACGCTCTTTCAAATGGCGTGGTCAAAATTGGGGGTTGCTATTTAAAAAAATTGTCGATGACGTCATATCTCAAACAACGATGACGTCACAAATATGGGTCGTATGTCAAAAAGTGCCTTTTTTAAAAACAAAATCGACTTGTCAGGGGATTTTTTCGAAAACTTCTCAATTTCTAAAATAATGAATTTATTCGTTACTTTTCGAAAACACTGTATATTGACTCTAGTTATAATTGTTGTTTGTTTTTAATTTGATATTCATTATTGGAAAATGGAATTGAATTAATTAGAACATGTATTTGCAAGAGGATATCCAAAAAGTGGACTTTATATATAATGTAAATTATCTTAATTTTTAATGAGATACATATAGCTGTTCTGTAAAGAAAAATTATTGAAATTATTATAATGTTATCTAATATTGCAAATAATTAACATGTTGCTATCGCACATCTTAAAATAATATTTTCTTATTTGTTACCATAGTCACAGTTAAATGATATGTAATTCATTTAACTGTGCCATAGTACCACATAGGTACTGAATGGGATTGAGGTAGTGTATTGAGTGAAAGATAAATTTGAAGTTTCTATTTTTCGGATGCCCAAACAATAACAATTTATTCCACTAGGTGCATTTATTTAATTCCGACGAAGGGCAGCGGTCACTAGAGATTTCCGTGAGAAAGCCCAGTAACACTTCAGACGCAGTCTCCTAGACAGTTGAAAAGGCAGCTTAACAAGATTACTACTGAATTAGTTACTAACATAGTTAAAAGATCGACATGCACGCATTACGTTGCCTCGTCTACAAACATAACCAGCACAGTATTAGCTTGTTCAATAAAACTTTTTTTTCTTTCAAGAAGAAACATACATTCTTCGTTGTAAGAACATTTATTTATTAAATTCATTTTCTTTCTTTCTTTATTAAATTAAATTATACACATTGAAGAAATTAGCTGCATATATATCTAGAAATTAGGTGTACTTGTACATATGTATATAAAAAAATTAAGTCAAACAATAAAAACTGATATATTTTAAACATTACTACTTGCCATATTAAATTATTACCTTTTTTTAAAATATTTTTCAATTGAGGTTTGTTTTAAGTTTTCAATTTCTGTTTGTAAAACCTGAGATTCACATTTTGTGAAAATTTGGAAAATTTTACAGCGTTCACTTTTATCATTACAAAATAGGAAACTTTGCACATCTCCTAGTTTTTCGCACACTTCACTCATATTTTTAATGTTTGACGTTCCTGATTCTTCCACATCACTTTCATTATTTAAATTCAATCCTATAATAAATTTAAATTAAATTATCTTTATCTACAATTAATTCATTGATTAATTATTACTTCTCGAACGCCAAAATTAGGATTATCGGTCAAAACATTGCTATCAATACATGCATAATTTTCTAGGTTTACATCATGTAATTCAGGAAAAGCTGGGCCAGTGAAATTTCATCTTCCTCATCGAAATCTTCGTCTTGCTGGATATTTTCCAAGAATCCTGCTTTTGCAAAACATTTTGAAATTGTAGCTGATGAAACGTTTTTCCAGGTTGCTGATATCCAAACTAAAGCGCTGGTTAAATTAATGTTTTTTTCTGTATCTTCAAATGAACTTTCGCAGTTTGTGAATGTTAGAAGCCTTTTCATTAGAAATTTCCTATAAGCCATCTTAAAGTTATGAATAATCCCTTGATCTAATGGCTGACAGTAGGAAGTGGTATTTGGAGGCAGTTGTATTTGAAAACCATGTTCAAGCTGTCTAGTGTCATTTAGGATGGGACGTGGCATTATCTAGAAATAATGTCTTTTATTTTGTTTCCTCATTTTTTCTTAAAATTTTTTTTAGCAACGAAGTTATATTTTCTGTTATCATCCAAACTTTTTTAATGGATACCCATTCTAAAAGCAGTTTATTGATATGAGATCCTTTAAAGCATCGAGGGTTTCACTCTTCTCCATAATTTAATTTTTCTTTTCTTAATTCTTCTCCATAATTAGAGAGAGGACTTTCCTTGTCACTTTTCAATATTTACGCAAAATAAAATGGTCAATCTTTGTTTTGCAGTTCTTTTACTGGCACACTTAACAAACGTTTTATTTGCAAGGTAAAAAAGTCCCATTTCGTCATCATTGTACACATTTTTTCTGAATAGTCTTTTAATATTACTT
Source organism: Pogonocherus hispidulus (assembly GCA_963924545.1). NCBI lineage: Eukaryota > Metazoa > Arthropoda > Insecta > Coleoptera > Cerambycidae > Pogonocherus > Pogonocherus hispidulus. The sequence continues at coordinate 33,260,488 of OZ004698.1, forward strand.
GTTTTCCAGGCCTCAACACTATCCAGGTCAACATCAGCTGGCTGACCGCAAATTGTTTTAAAGCCTATGTTATGTCTTTGACAAAATTTTTGTAGCCGTTTATTTGAGACTTTAAAACTCGTTTTCAAACTTTCGACTGCTTCTAACGCTTTTTCTTTTATTAGAAGTCCAGATATGAGGAGGTTTTTATTTCTGGCTTTACAGAACCAATTGTAAACTTCTTGGTCAATAGCCAATCCTTCAGTTTTAGGAATTTTTCTCTTCTGTTCTGGATTGGAACTTTCTTCAAAGGGTTTCTTTAAGTCGGATTTGCTTTTTATAATTTCGTTAACTTGTGTTCTTCCAATACCATACTTTTCAGCCAACTTTCGAGCACTGATGCTGAATTTCTCGTTTTCTACAATAATATTAATTTTGTCTTTAAGAGAAAAACGGTTTCTTTTTAGCGACATGATGATTATAATTAAAATCACAGTTGAACATAAACTAGCTCAAAATCTATGAAACTACAGCCTCTTTATCGTTATGGGTTTTGAAATTACCATAGGAAATAATAATTGTTGCATTTATAAAATCTACCTACGAAGGCTCGAAATATTTTAGGTATGTTCATATTTGCCAATAACATTTACGACCCGTCTGTCTTTGAAGTGGCACTGACCGTTTTATGGGGGTGCCGTTATTAGGGAGGTCATTACTATGGATATTCCCATATAATTGGTTTCGAAAATTAAAAAATTGGCCGTTTTTGGAGGTGACGGCTATTAAAAGGTGGTATATAGAGGTTTTGCTGTATTACTTCCACACTAATTTTTTTTTAAATTTAGGTCATTCTTTACAAAATTTGTGCAATTTTTATTCTAACCCTAATATTAGAGGAACTGTAACTTTTAAGAGACGCCTGAATAAACAAAGTATAGGGCTGAAACATCCCGAACACACCATACTGTGTCTCACGGTGACCACCCATTAGAGTATCTTGGAGCTTACTTTGATTTAAGTAATCCAATTTTGTTATTTAATTGTTATAGGACACTTTGTATATTTTTTGATTTTTGGATTCTACGTATGATTTAGGGAAACTTTCATCAGGCTTCCCTATATCCCTCAAATATTCGAAAATTTTGATATTTTTCACAAAACCTACTTATTTCATTACTCAAGTTATGACCTTACATCATCATGCAATAATATCTGGTGATATCTGGAACCAAAGTTGATGGACACTTATTATTTGTAGAGGTATCTTAAAAGCTGACTGGAACCCTGCATATTTTTTTCAAATTGTAATGTATTTTGTGTGATGAAAATACTTTGGAAGTAGGTAATTAAATATACAGGGTGTCCACCTAGTGCGCGTAAGTCCAATATCTGGGTTAATAAAAGAGATAACTTAATTTTTTTTTCTACAGGGTTGTCTAATATCCCGAGCTGCACAAAATGAAAATATATTTACATATTCAGGGTGTTCAGTTTTTCCTGGACAGGTACCAACTTCATTTTTTTAAATGGAAACCTATATTTTTTATGGCATTATCGAATTCTACGTAAAAAATTAGTGGGACTTTGTGCATAACACTGCTATTGATATATTGATAGTTTTCGAGATATTTGACTTTAAATTTTTTTTTCTTATGTTTCGTCACTTCTAATAGTTGACATAATTATGGTTGTATGACAGCTAGAAATTATTTTTTTTCAGAAACTGTAGAGTGAAGATGGCTCTTTCGAAAAACGTATCAAAAGTTGACCTGCGATATACAGGGGGCAACAGAAATCGTGCCAAACCTGATGGTTTAAAATTTAAAAAATCTCGACTTTTTCAAATGGAACACCCCGTGTTTTATGATTTCATTAGATGCCTTTCTGTAGACTCTACAATTTTATAATAGCTTTCCCTATACCTAAGTTGCGTAGTTTTTGCAAAAAACCCACTTTTATGAAAAATACCCGATTTGCGCACTCCTTTGACGGAAAAAATATTGTAAGGCTATTTATTTTTATAAAATGTATTAGTTTACACTTCTTAAAATAAAAATAACTGAAAAATTTAGATAATTTCAGTTTAATAAACAAGTCTTTATGGAAAGTTACCATTTATTTGTAAATAAAAGTAAAAAATCATAAAAGCTCTACATGTAATTAAGAATTAGCAAAACTGGCGTATGCTTTAGAAGAAGTTCATGGGAATTATTTGCTAGCAGCACGTATTTATAGAGATTCCCACGTGCTGACTGTTTTGAAAATGTGAAAGAAAGATTTGAAAGAACAGCAAATGGGAATTATGAGAAAACTACCAGGAGACATGGGAGTAACAACGATAATATTTAGTTTAATGTTGTGGTTTCTGCTGTTGAAAATCCAAAAATATTAGTATCAGAAAATCAGTAGAAATCTTGGAGTTTTCAAAAGCTCGACAAATAAGATATTGAAGAAGAAGTTTCATACGTATCATATTGAAAACCAAACGGTGTTACCGTAGTTAGAAAAATTATTAGTGAAATGGATGAATATACATAGAGTATTGAAAAAAGAATACGCAATACTCATACAAGCAAGCTAACCTAAAGTAAATGCTCAAAATGACCACCGTTGTTTTCAACACAAAGCATTAATCTACGACGAAAATGAATGTGAACATTTCTTAACATTTCGGGCGTTATGGTTAGAAACTCATTTTGGATCTTTTCTTTCAAGTCTTGTATATCCGTTGGTGGTACTTCGTATACTCGCTCCTTGATATAACCCCACAAGAAAACGTCCAGAATATTTAAATCAGGCGAACGTGCAGGCCAAGGAACTGGACCACCACGACCTAACCACTTATTTGGATATACGTGGTTCAGGTGTTCTCTAATCTGAAATATGAATAGATAATAGGAAAAGTACTACAATAATAAAATAATCACAGTACCGCCAAAGTGGAATGTGGAGGGGCACCATCATGCTGAAACCATTGTTGAACCAAATAATCAGCGGGCATATTCTCTAGCTGTAGAAGGGGAAGTTCGTTTTGCAAAAAATGCAAATACACATTGGCATTTAAATTGCCTTCAAAAAAGTACGGTCCAACAATATGTTCTCCACAAATTCCAGCCCACACGTTCACTTTGAAACGATGCTGATTATCTAGTACCCTCAATAATCTTGGATTATTGTCAGCGTAGTGATGAAAGTTGCGACGATTGGGTAGGCATGTGTTTGAAAATGTTGATTCGTCAGTAAACAAGACATTCATAAAAAAGTTTGGACTTTCCTGAATTTTATCCAATGCCCAGTGGCAAAATTGCAGGCGGTTTAGGTGATCTTGAGGTAACAGTGCTTGATGGTTTTTAATATGATACGGATGAAAATTATTCTTCTTCAGTATCTTGTTTGTCAAGCTTTTGGAAACTCCAAGATTATTACTGATTTTCCTGACACTAATATTTGGATTTTCAACAGCAGACGCCACAACATTAAACTGAATATCGTCATTGTTACCGTCATGTCTCCTGGTAGTTTTCTCATAATTCGCATTTGCTGTTCTTTCAAATCTTTCTTTCACATTTTCAAAACAGTCAGCACGTGGAAATCTCTGTAAATCTGGATTATTTGCTTTGTAAATACGTGCTGCTAGCAAACAATTTCCATGAGCTTCTCCTAAGGCATAAACCATTTTCACTAATTCTTCTTTTGAATAGTTCATTGTATGCACGCTTAGTACTTACTCTAAACTCGTACGTGAATATTCAGTAAAAGAAGAAATGACATGTAAACTGATTGTCACAAATTTTATTGCGTGACAGACGCTCACTGCGTTTTTCCCGAGAAAGGAACGTGCGCAAATCGGGTATTTTTCATAAAAGTGGGTTTTTTGCAAAAACTACGCAACTTAGGTATAGGGAATGCTATTATAAAATTGTAGAGTCTACAGAAAGGCATCTAATGAAATCATAAAACACAGGGTGTTCCATTTGAAAAAGTCGAGATTTTTTAAATTTTAAACCATCAGGTTTGGCACGATTTCTGTTGCCCCCTGTATATCGCAGGTCAACTTTTGATACGTTTTTCGAAAGAGCCATCTTCACTCTACAGTTTCTGAAAAAAAATAATTTCTAGCTGTCATACAACCATAATTATGTCAACTATTAGAAGTGACGAAACATAAGAAAAAAAAATTAAAAGTCAAATATCTCGAAAACTATCAATATTTCAATAGCAGTGTTATGCACAAAGTCCCACTAATTTTTTACGTAGAATTCGATAATGTCATAAAAAATATAGGTTTCCATTTAAAAAAATGAAGTTGGTACCTGTCCAGGAAAAACTGAACACCCTGAATATGTAAATATATTTTCATTTTGTGCAGCTCGGGATATTAGACAACCCTGTAGAAAAAAAAATTAAGTTATCTCTTTTATTAACCCAGATATTGGACTTACGCGCACTAGGTGGACACCCTGTATAATCGGACAGCATTTGAGCTAGGCATAATGAAGCCAGATAAAAATTCCTCTAAAATACTTCGTAAAATCCAAACATTTTAAAAAATATACAGTGTCCCTTTTAAAATAACAAAATTGGAGGCTACAAAGTACACTATCAGTACAACTGGAAGTTATAACGTGGACATCAATATTTTATTTGAAGAGAGTACAAACATACGAAAATCCTAGGGTCCAAATTTTACACTTTTAAATCATAGTAAGCCCTGGGATTTTTTTAATAGATAGTCACCGTGAGATGCACTGTATGCTAGCTTATATGAAATTTATTTAATTTTCTCTTCTTTAAGTTTCGTGACTGTTTTAACGTTTTTTGTCCACGGCTACTAAATAATGTATCCATTATGCATGTTTCCCTCGAAAACAATACTATCCATTATTCACTATAGTGAATAATGGACAAATTCACAAAATATTTACCTACGCGCCTAAAAACATTTAACTAGTAAGCCAAGACAATTTGTCATAGCATAATTTTGTTATTGATTTGAAACGTCTAAATTTGTATATAACATTTGTATTTAAACTTATATTTTTTATAGCCGTGGACAAAGTATAGTATTCTAGTCGCATATAATGGCATTATTCACTCGGGTGATTTACGACACTCACTTACGGCTCGTATTGTAAACAGCACCCTCGTCAATATTATAATAGATAGCCATCATTATAAATACTCATTGAATAATATACTATCAAATTATGTAGAATTATTAGTTGCGATTTTAGTTGTAGTTATTTACTAAACCCTATAAAAATTGTTAGTTTATATTTCAGTCATAATAATTATATATCTAGATATACCTACTCGTAGTTTAGTAATAGTAGTAGAAAAAAAAACTAGTATTCGTGTAGCTATAAATTTATTCTTAACAATATATTAAGCTAGGTCTGTTTTATTATCTTCAAATTCATCTTGAAACACACAGTTGAAATTTAAGTTTGAGTGGTAACCACATCAGAGTTCGCAATTTCTAAACCAATTTGCTCCACTCTAGTGTTGTGTAGCGACACTAACAAATTCGTTTTCTCAATTTATTTATATCACCAGTGAAAATCATGGGCGTGCACTTTGAAATTTGCTGACTACTTTTTGAGGTATATAGCTAGTGTAAAGGAAAAATTCACAAATGAAGCATATAATCGAATATAATCATTTACAAAATTAAATGTGTAGTTTTAAATATCTTGTGTAATATTTATTATTTCGTTATGAAGTTTGAGTTCATTATAAGTAAAACCATATGCGACATTAAACTATTAAAAACTTCACTTAAACAAGAATTTTCTATTTAATTTAATTATTACAGAAGCATAATGTGCTCTCAAACAAACATTCTGCAACTGTTTTAAGGTTTGCCACTGCTCAAATCATAACCACATTTAAAATTAAATTTGCTACACAATTATAACTAGAGATTCATCAAGTCAAGTAGCTTGGATTTTTCCGAGATTACTTGACTTGACTTGGTAATCAAGAATTTTTAAAATTCAATACTTGACTTGGCTTGATTTTCTATCGTTGCTATTTGACTTGACGCCAAGGAATTTCAAGCTACTTGATACTTGATAACCGACTCATAATGTACGAAGACGCGCAAACATTCGTGCAATAGGTAGACGATACACTAATAGTGTATCGTGTATTAGTGTATCGTGGCTAGGTATAGGTTTCCCCTTTACCCGAGCTAATTGGAATAACTGCGCATGTGTAGAACTGAGTTGTGAGTTAGTACACTTTGTAACAGTGTCTCAATTGTGTGTGTGCTGTCAGCTGCAGTTATTTGATTGTTAAAATTTGTACGGAAACAGGAAATGGAAACAGAACCGTTTCAGATTAAGGGGTTAGAAGATACAACATCCGAATCAGAAAATCAGATCTTGGATGGCAAAAGATGACAGTAAGGAAGAAGACAACGCGTATATTGGAGAATCGCTTTTATTTTTTAAATAAACTGGACAATATGTATATTTCGTTGTTATGCATTATGAACAGTTTATTGTATTGTTTTGCTTTTATATATTATTTTTCTAGTAATACAACAGTTTTGTAAATGAAGGTATTTATGGCAAGGTTCATTGCATTTCAATTTCTTGATTTCAAGAAATCTTGAACAACTACTTGATTACAACAAGTACTTGAAATATAACTACCTGACTTGGCACTCGACAAACCAGTACTTGACTGGACTTGATTTGATTTTAAGTCAGATCAAGCAAAGTAGTTTGAATATCAAGTCAAGCCATGAATCCCTAATTATAATAATATAATAATAATATCTCTACCCCTCATTCTAATCACAAGGATTAGCCCGGAAGTCGGAGACCTGTGTGGGAGAGGGGGCGGCATATTATTATTTAGCGGGCCGCATTTGCGCCTCAGGAACGACTTACGTTGGTAGGCCCTAACCATCATTCAGTGCTGGAATGAGGGAAACCTGGAAAACCTCATTAGTTAGGGGGACAAGTCAAACACCAAGTTGACATTCTTCCCATCCTAGGCCATAGCCAGGATGGTTGCCAAGCCATCCCTGCGAATAAGCCTTGATCTACGAGTAAACAATTTAATGAAAAATTGTTGGTGGAATGGGAATTAGAACCCACGACCTCTGGGTTGAGCGATCGAGACGCTAAGCCCTGAGCCACCGGCTCGATGTTATATAACAACCATATTTTCATAAACAGAACTCAAAAGAGGATTCAGCTAAGACTGACCAAGTCCTTCACTTAGCATTTCATTTTCAGCATATCTCATAAACCAAAATCAACTAATTCTGAGATATAAAAGACACAAGCTGCAAACTTAATTCCTTCGGGGCTAAGCTTGTCATAAATATAGCCATTAATTTAACTTTTATGAAATATTAAAATATGTATTGGTAACGGTATACCGATATAATTAACTTCGTTATAATATATAATTAAATAATTCGTCATATTTTAATTGATGATTAATTAAGTTCATTTAAATATAAGGTCAGTATGAAAAGTGTTAATTTTCCAATAATGGCCTACATTTTAGAAAAGGATGATCCGCTCTTAAAAGATGAGTTCATAAAAATATAGTTCGTATTACATTAGGTACTATATTTAAAACTATGTATATTTGAAAGATTAAAAAAATAAATGAAAATATGGTAAAAAATGGCCCCTTTACTATTTTTATGGTAATATCAACAAAACTCTTGTCCAATATATCATCCAATTCCGGCCATTATTAGTTAAGTATATTCCTTTTAATGAAATATGCTGTATATACCTATACTTCTACACTATATTTGGTGTCAAGAATAATTATTAAATTCTTCAAGATATTAGAATAGTACGAAGGCGTAGAAGGGCCACGTTGAAAATTTTTCTTCGCTTTCGTAGATTTCAGACTTTAAACTCTGAATTCAGACTTTAAACTTTGAATTCAGACTTTGAACTCTGAATTCAGACTTTAAACACTGAATTCAGACTTTAATATTAACAACTACATTAATGTCCTGAAAGTATAATACAGGGTCTTCACATTTTCAGTTCAAAGTCGAAAAATCACCAAAACTCAAATTTTAGTTTATGTAGAATGTTCTGTACCTAAAATTCATTCCTGGTCATATATACGGATACCACTAATAATAAGTGTAGTGCCATGAAAAACAAATGAATGATTTTGCCAAAATTCGGTATATTAATTATCATTTTAATAACAAATCATTTAAATTACCTAACTGAATGTTAAGTTAACAAATTTACATCTCCCAAAAGGTGGTTTTTCCTCTAAGTTACCGCTCGACACTCATAATAGACGGTATAAGTTACTTGTTCAGAGCCTTCATTACAGAGTCCACGGATTAATTTCTCGTTATATACGCCCATATTTTGTAGATACTTTCTTAAGGCATAGTATCCCGTTACCTAATTGCAGTCGTACGTTCAGGCATAACAGTTGATAGTTTAGAATTCAAAGTCTGAATTCAGAGTTTAAAGTCTGAATTAAGAGTTTAAAGTCTGAATTCAAAGATTAAAGTCTAAATTCAGAGATTAAAGTCTGAATTCAGAGATTAAATTCTGAATTCAGACTTTAAAGTCTGAATTTTAAAAAAATTTCATACATGGCCCTTCTACGGCTTCGTAGAATAGTAAAAGAAGGTTCTATAAAAATATATATCTAATAAGTAATTTACCTACAGATTGGGCCTTGAATAGTAAAGCCTGATTAGTTGAGTGACAATTGTCATTCAACGGTAAAACACATTAATTTTAATTACGTTAATATTAAATTACGTAGTCACTATTAAATTTAATTCAATTTGGCAAACAACCATAACCCAAAACATTACTTCTCTTTCATATTCATAATTTGTTAATTCACTTCAAATTTATATACCTATGTAAAATATATGTAAACATATATTTTGATAATAACGATTTTGACTGGTAGCGAAACTAATTTTTATTTAAGGGCGCCCTACCGGAATAAAGTCAAATTGCTTATTCTGATTCAAAGAGTTAACAGACATGGTAAACATAATTTCTACAACAAAACTTGTATTGTCACAGAAAATTGATAAAATTACTACTTCTTTCAAAATTCTTCAGGTACACATATATTTTAAACAAAAGAATATTTCATAACAAATTTTCCATAACCGTGCTCCCACTCTCAAATCTATTTGTTTCAAACTGCCCATTAAAAATGTACTAGTGGATAAATATATAAAATTAATTAAAATTAATATTTTAACTACCTAAAATTAATATTTTATCGTCGAAAATCACACAAAATTCACTCTTCTTTATATATTAAAAATAGATTTAAGGAGAAATTAAATATTCAATACATCTAACTTCAACTTTAGACTTTTGAATTATAAGTATTGCATTTATGTTAAATCAGTAGTTTACGAAAAGGCGGTCTTAAATGGGAACCTTTAGGCGCCGGGGACGGCCACCTTAAGCAGTATATTTATATCGGTTCGAGTCCGTCTGGTACGTCACTGTTTTGCAGGAGTGTGTATTCAGGACACGAAAGAAAATCACATTGCAGACTGATTGCGAGAATCAAGTAGACTTTGGCGGGTAGAGATCACATCCCTAACACAGGGCATCAAAGCCAACTTACTCAATTGCATTTAGGGCGGAACAACTCCACAATACTTCCGAGATCATAGAAACAAACTAAATAAGTAAAAGTGTATTATTAAATAAAATCAATCTGTCATCATTATTTAAACAAGCCCTTTTTTTGTGTAATTTTATCACTAAGGGCAGAGTTTAGTAGTTATAAATTTCACAATTTCTATAGCTTTATTATACTATTGTAGATAGTTTCCAACACAGTTCAGTAGATCGTAATTTACAATAAAATAACTGCATTAAAATTAACACTTTGTTGCATTCTAGGGACTAAGTTACTTCGGGAGGGGTACTGATGAAAAGTATGCAGTGAATGTAGGGAAACTCATAGAACGTCCCCAACAAGCGAAGTTACTTTACTATATAAAGAGGGATTTCGACAAGACAATTTTTCTACAATTTTGAGGTAGCAACTATACTTGCTGCAACACTTTTCTATTTACACTAAGCAATTTTTGTTAAATGCAACTTTGTTGCTTGAAAATAGAACATGCTATAATTGCATGCAATTCTAGTTAAATGGTAGTCATTTATTTGTTGCCAATACACAATGCTTTGTTGAAGGTACATATTTTTGTTGGTTGGTATGGAAATCAGGAAGTATAAAGAGGAGGAGTCCGAACTCTGTATATGCGAACTCTGTATATTGAATAACTTGCTTTATATTCCCACCTCTCGTACTAGTGTTTTACACTTTACAGTCATTTACAATATACTAAATGTGTCTGAATTATATTGATATTCAAGGATTTGATATATTGCATTGTAAGATTGCTGATATAAAGCATACATACTTAATAGCAATTTAATTTAGCTTGATAATGGTTTTTCTTTGTATTATATACAAGGTTTCTCACCAGGAACTGCGTCGATCGATATCTGAGAAAGTACTAATCCGAAATATTTGAAAATTTGGCAACCTGGTAAAGTTTCTAGGGCGAACCCAATCAAAATATGTAGAACTCTCCAGCAATTCGGGTTATACCGGAAGTCGACATGAACTTCGTTATTTTAAATCGGACACCCCGTATATTATTGCATTGTTGGATTTCCACGGAAAATTTTAAGGGCAATTTATGTGACATTCCCGTAACTAGGAGTTACGCATTTTGAGATATTAATATTTAAAGAAAAAAATAGATGTATGCTATGGTGCGCTAGAATGTCCGCAACTTTTTCCGGGAAAGTGATATTAAGTTGATTTTTTTGTATTCTTAGAGAACTTAAGTGACGCTAAATTATGGTGTATCCATTTATGTTCAAAAATATTATACCAAGTGTTCGATTTTCGCTATTAAATTTTGTAAATTTCGAACAGCCATAACTTTTTAAACTCAAATGGAACGCCCAGTATTGTTCTAGTTTATCTTGTGCACATTGAAATTCTCTTTCAAGTCTAATAAGTATTACTACGGTTGTGATTATTACTTTTTGAAGATATTTGCAAATTTCTACTATTTTGGCAGTTTCCATCATATCTAAAATGTTATCAAATTTGCCATGGACATACAAGATTTCAAAAACAATAAAATCGGTTTGGCATGTCTCAAATACATATTATTATTATTGTTGTGTGTTGTGTTTGTATAATTTACACTCGTTATAAATAATTACTATTATAACTATGTCGGCCCGCTAAAATTACTCAAACGAAGATTATTTAAATTTATTTATTATTTTTGGAGAATGTAACAAAGTTTTAACAAAAGCGATACATTTACTGCCCGATATCCGCAAAAACGGAAGCCATCACCAAATACAGTAAAAAAAAATAATAAAAACTTTGGTTCCGTCAAAGCAAAAATTGAAAAAAGAAAGCCTGTTGTTAATGACGAAAACATAGAAATTGCAGTTAGACAATTACATAGATCTCAATCTAGATACCTTTTATAGGCGCTGTCACAAACTGTCAACGTCACGAGTATGTGTTCTGGTAAGTAAATCTCTTATAAAAAATACAAAATATTATTACTATCTATATGTATATTATTATTATTACCACAAAATATTATTACGCTTCCATTCATGGAGAAATTACCGATACGATAAATGCCAAATACTTTTATCAAACAAACGTCAATGGTCACATATAACACGTAACTCTTGTAAATTTGGTTTTCTGTATTGGTAGCTATGGACACACTAGCAGTCGGTGTGAAGTTGACATCGCGTCTCGTAGATTTTTTAGCACTACCAATACCTACATATTTGGTTCCAACCCAAAGTATTGTTCAAAAATTTCTTAAAGGGACGGTTTCGCGTGTTCTGCATTGATTGATTGAACTATTTTTTGACGTGTCGTGTAAGGGCTTTTGGGATTCTATATTTTTTTATGATAAATAAACTATTCTACACTAACTAACTTCCATAATTCAGTGAGCTAGATAAATAGGGGCAAATAAAATTAAATATTTTTTTTACAAATATTACACTACAAATATAATTGGCGCCCAAACGTGGTGGCGAGAAGGGGGAACCTTGCACTTGAGGTTAGCTCTCTCTTGTTTGGTTATTTTGTTATTCCAAAATAAAAAATATTAAAAGCTGAGGCATACTCATTGGCTGTAATAAACCAGATGATGCTATTAAATTTAAACGTTTGGCTGAAGAAAAACTATCCCAAGAGTATAAAATTTCCGATGTTAAAAGTAGTAATCCTAGGATTAAAGTGGTAGGAATGATTTAACAGTATACTGAAGATCAACTAGTAAATTTCATTAAAGCTCAAAATAGTATTATGGAGGAGGATAGTACATGCAGAGTTCTAAAAATCTGGCAAACTAAGAAGAATAAACATGTTTTCCAGGCTTTTCTCGAGGTTGATAGTGCAACATTCTGCAGAATCATGAAGCAAGGTCATGTATTTGTCAATTATGACGTATGTGTTGTATATGAAGCCATAGACCTAAAAATTTGTTATAAGTGTAGTGGTTTCAATCATTTTCAGAGTTCTTGTAAAAATCCTAATTTTGTCTGTCCCAAATGCTCTCTTAACCACAGCGTCAAAGATTGTACCAATGATTCTAACCTCAAATGTATTAATTGCGTGAATGCTAAAATTGATGATCATAGATAGTCACGCTGTTTGGGACGTGAGTAAATGTACTGTTTATCAAAAGAAATTGGAACATTTTAAACGTTCCTTGTTTTCTGACAAATAGCAACTATCTAAACCTACTAGTAATCCTGTTACGTTTCGAGTTAATACTCATAATACAGCTATTTCTGACAATCATCTGGTTGTATATTATCAAAATGTTCGTGGTTTAAAATCAAAGACACGGGATTTATTCAATGCCTCATTAATTTCTTGTTTTTCCTTAATCTGTCTGACTGAAACATGGCTGGACTCCTCTGTATTTGATGCTGAGTTATTCAGTAATAACTATACAGTTTTCCGCAAAGATCGTAATCTGGAACAAACAGGCAAATGTCGAGGTGGTGGAGTACTCTTGGCGGTAGAAAAATCTTTTAGTGCTTATGCTTTGGACTTAAATATATTCAATATAGTAGCACCTTCAGTTGATGCATCTGGTATTAAGGTTGTTTTTCCGTCAAATGTCATATATGTCATCATACTGTACATTCCCCCTTCTACCAGCATTGAAATATACGAAGCAATTTTTAATTGTTTAACAAACATTCTTTTTTTGAATGAAGAGGATAAATTAGTTTTTCTAGGGGACTTTAATATATCAGACTATATAAACACTCTTTATAATAGCCAATACACAAACAGGCGCTTAACCTCATTGATAAATTTCTGTGAATTTATGAATTTAAGTCAACATAACGAAATTTTAAACTGCAATGATCGCTTGCTTGACTTAATCCTGAGTAATCTTAACATCAATGTTTACAAATCTGATAACTATTTACTGCCCGAAGATGAATGTCATCCTGCTCTTGATTTCACGATTGATATAAGTTCTTCCAAATGTAAATTTCCTGATAACTTTGACACTCGCTACAACTTCAAAAGAGCGAATTTTGAAAATTTATATAAAGATTTGTGTAATTTAGATTGGACTTTCCTATCCTCTTTTGAAAATGTGAATGAAGCATGTACTTATTTGTACAATAGTTTAGATTCAGTTTTTTCCATAAACGTTCCAAAGACGGCCCCTATAAGTAAATCTTATCCTCCTTGGTATAGTCGCAGAATAATAAAAGATATTAAACAGAAAACCGCCTTTTGGCGTTCATATAAAGTAACAGGGAGTAACGATGCTTACGAACAATTCAAAACATTAAGGAAAAAAATCAAAACAGATACTGCTCTTGCCCACAAAAATTACCTACAACACATAGAGTTTCAAATTAAATCCAATCCAAACAGGTTCTGGTCGCACATCAATACATTAAAAAATAATACTTCGATCCCCAGTATAATGTCCCATAACAATAATGTCATGACTGATCCACAAGAAATTCTAAATAGTTTTGCAACGTTTTTTCAATCATCCTTTATCACCAATTTTGGGAATGTTCAAAATGTTAATGTAAATAATTGTACTTCAGGGCTTTCCATTCCTAATATAAAAGAAGAAGACGTGTTGAAGGCGCTTAAAAGAATCAAGCCAAAATTAACCGCTGGTCCTGATGGAATACCTGCCTTTCTCTTAAAAGATTGCGCCGTTTTGTTTGCTGCACCTTTATCTATTATTTTTAACTTATCACTTCGATCCGGCATTTTCCCATCATTTTGGAAGCAATCTAGAATATGTCCCATTTACAAGAAAGGAGATAAATCCGCCATTGAGAATTATAGGCCTATTGCTATCCTATGCAATTTTAGTAAAGTGTTTGAGAGCGTTCTTTATGATATTATATTTTTCCATGTTAAATCGCAATTGTCTTTTAGTCAACACGGTTTCTTATCTGGCAGATCCACTGTAACGAATCTTGCAAGCATAACCCAAGTTGTTGCTGAATCCCTTGATTGTGGAGGACAAGTAGACGTTATATATACGGATTTTTCCAAAGCATTCGACAGTCTTGACCACAGTATCTTGCTTAATAAGTTGTGCAGTTTTGGACTCACCGATTCTTTCCTTAATTTCTTTTCATCCTACCTCTCCAATAGAAAACTCTATGTACAGTATCGTGGTTTCAAGTCTGTCGAAATAACAGCAACTTCCGGCGTGCCCCAAGGATCTGTGCTTGGGCCTTTATTGTTTGTAATGTTTATAAATGACATAAGCTGTAACCTGCATTGCTCTTCCCTACTATATGCAGATGACTGTAAGTTATTTGCAGTCATCAATAGCCTAGAGGACTGCCTAAATCTACAAATAGATATTGAGAGATTAAATGGTTGGTGTGCTGCTAATAATTTATTTCTTAATGTTGACAAATGCAATTATGTATCTTTTACCAGGAAAATTAATCCTATCCACTTCAAATACAGGTTAAATGGTGTTGATCTGAAAAAACTCAATCAATTTAAAGATCTAGGGGTTATATTTGACAGCAAGTTAACCTTTGTACCACACATCAACGAAGTAGTGGCCAGTGCTTACAGGAACTTAGGTTTCATAATTAGGAATTCCAGAGAATTTGCAGATACTGCCACCTTGAAATTGCTTTTTAATAGTTTTGTTAGAGCAAAATTAGAATATGCATCTATTATTTGGAGTCCAGGTTATCAGCTACATAAATATAAATTAGAGGGAATACAAAGACGTTTTTGTAAATATCTTTGCCATAAAAATGATGGTTTTTATCCAACTAGAGGCACTCCTCAAGTCGACTTGCTGAAGAGGTTCAATATTTCTGACCTAGAATCCCGACGCAATTATTTATCAGTTGTTTTCTTGTACAAATTATTGAACAACCAAATTGATTGTCCTTTTTTGCTCAGTTACCTAAATCTGCACGCGCCATCCTTCCTTTCCCGTTCTAACACCACATTTTACTTACATACTCCACATACTAATTTATATGCTTCGTCCCCCCTACATTCAATGTGTTCAAAGTATGAATCTGTAAATGACAAATTTGATATCTTCTGCTGCAATATTAGTAAAATTAAACACGTTTTACTAAATGATAATTAATTGTTATCAGTACATATTATTGATTTATTGAATTGTCAATTGTTGTGTATTATTTATTTGCATATTACTTGTAACTAGTTAAGTGATTAGATGCTTAATCTTACATTTTCTATATTATGTATCTTATTATGTTATATGTTAATAATTATATGTAATGTTCCCTACCCTATTATTGGATTATTATCTGTCTGGGAAGCTGTAAAATAAAATAAATAAATAAATAAATAAATAAATAAATAAATAAATAAATAAATAAATAAATTCCGGGTCAAGAACCCTAAACAAAGAAGGACTGATTAATCAGTAACAGCCAATCTGATTTGTTTATCTCTTATGTGACGGCAGATTTAAAATATTGAAATTTAAATACCTTCTTTATTTTAATTTGACAGCTTTAACCTTTTAACATAACCTATATATGTCACATTGTCATGTAGAATGTCTCGGATGTCTCTGAAATGTCATCACTGTCATACTTTCTTTGAAAGTATGAGTACAGTTGCAAACAAGCATCCGGTATATATATAGTATGTATTTTAGATATTAAATGATAATCTCATTCTTTTGTTAAAATGTTTTAAAAATAAGAATACACATCTTGTCAAAATATTTTGAATATGCTTCCTATGAACTTAAAAATGTATTGTTTTTTATCTACCTAATAGACAAGATTATAGAATATATAACATACTAGAATGGATTAGAGAGAAACGGGGGTTGAAAAGTCCGCATGTAGAAGAAGAGAGCTGAGGGGAGAGCGGGCGGTTCCAGTCAGCTTTGATCTCGCCATATCTCTTACAAATGCAAATTTCATTTTGCTGTGCCGTACCCCATCAAAAATATGAACTAAACGATAACTTTATTCATTATTCATATACCTCGGGCACACACCCTGAATACAGCTCAGACGTACGTTCACCAATCACTCCTGATAACGTTTCCTCATCGTAATAGGTATATCCAATCAGTAGATCTGTCAGTATCCATTGATTCTATAGGAATTAAAAGATTTTTCGGGTTAAAAAGAAAGACGAAAAGTAAGTTAAAAACGATTCTTGTTAAACTCTATAAATATCTGGACTTATTCTGTAAGATACTCTTTACTGTCTTTTTGAAATATAAATATAGGGTGGAACAAATTTGACAGGATTTGGAGTGTTCTTAAAAACAGCGAGACACAAGAACCGATATTCAGCAGCTTTTTTGTCTCTCTTTCTAAGCTGATGCGATTTCTAGGCTCAATTTGTCTAAATTTGGATGGACTTCTATCTATCCTATCTACTCATAGATCAGTGGAACTGAGTGTTCTTAAAAAGTGGTACCTAGTTTTGAATAATCCCAGATGTCAAGTGTTAAAATTTTGTTAAACTACAAAAAGTTGGACAGGTTCTTGATACAATTCTTAGTACAATTCGATAGATATGTACTGTATTAGCTTCATTCAGCTAATAATTCTAATCACATTGATTAGTCCGAAAGTAAGACTTGTGGGAGGGAGCGACGGCATATTATTATTATGAAGACCGCATTGGCATCCGGGAATAAATTAGGGGGTTAAATCCTAACCAACATTTAGTAAATTAATAGAGAAAGTGTTAGACAGAATAAAGAGAATATGCGTGTTCTTGTTAGGTCCGACAAAAGAACTAAATCCTCTATTTTCCTAAGTCGAAAAGAGATAGGAAATCGTGGTCTGCACCAGTCCTTATACAGGGTTATTCAGAACTTATCTCTAAAACTTTGACGATATGTGCATCCTTAAATAAGAAATAGATATCACCAAAAAAATTTATAATAAAAGTCTTTGGATTTCCCGTAAACAATTAACCATTATAAAGGACTACGTAGATGGGCAACTGTACTTCAACGACATCTGATATACCACATTCCTACAAAAAAAGTAAACAAGTTTTTGTACCTGGAACGCCTAGTCAAGACGGAGCGAATAGAGTTGGCGTGGGGATAATATCTCTATTGTCTATCTGTGTCGCTCTCTCAGTGCCGGTGGTAAACAAAACGAGGTCAGCCCAGCCTAGGTACTGGTTACATTAAAAACAAGAAGTCAGTACTGTTGTTTGTTGTTTTATTTATCGTAGGAGTGTTAAACTTTAAAATTTTCAAAATGGCTCATGTGTACAGTAATGCTGAGTTAATAGACATGATTCTTATTTATGGTGAAGTTGGACAAAATGCAATGGCAGCTTCGCGCTTGTATGCGGATCTTTTTCCCAATCGACACACGCCAAATTATGCAACTTTTACGGCAGTGGTACAACGTGGGCGTGATACTGGTAATTTACGTGCAAATCGTGGACGAGATGGTGGCCCGGGACAACCATAACGTATTTTAGCAGCTGAAGAACAAGTGTTGAATCTGGTCCGTGAAAATCCACGAATAAGTACAAGTCAGATCGCTAGGCAGGTGCCTGGGGTATCCCAATCAACGGTGTGGCGCTTAAGGCACGTTTTCCTAGAAGGTCGCCAGTCGCCGACGACTGCGACTGAGTAGCCGCGACCGGTAGTAGCCGCGACCTAACCCGTTTTCCTAGCCTACGCTACTCAGTCGTTACTACCAGCGAACGTTCGCCGTTCGTCCGGTCGCGGGTCGCCGCTCATCTCCGGAAGCAGAGGTGCGACTAATTCGTCGACGAATGTGTAATTGTTTTTGCACTGTGGTCGGCATTGTGTGCGTTTTGTTGAGTTGTGAGACAAATAAATTTAAATTAAAAGTCTTTCATTGTCTATCAAGTGGTTCTGTATTAAAATTGCCTGAAATCCTTCAAGGCGTCTTCTTTTGAACATGACTAATTCTTTGTTCCTATGTTTACATTGTAATGTTAAAAGGAGAAGCAGATTTTCCTCATGTTCCTGATAACTTAATAACAATAAAATTAATGACGTTTTAGAAATATTCATTTTCTCTTCTTGTGCGAGCACAGATCACGAGCGAAAAGCACTAAAATGACGATGGCTAGGAAAACGGGTTTGAGAAACTAGGTCGCGGCTACTACCGGTCGCGGCTACTCGGTCGCAGTTGTCGGCGACTGGCGACCTTCTAGGAAAACGTGCCTTACTACACGACGCTCATTTTCATTCGTATCGTATTCAGCGTGTTCAAGCATTGTTACCAGCGGATTATCAATTACGAGTTAGGTTTTGTAAGTGGTTGTTACAGCAAAATGCTGAAAATCCCCAATTTACTGCTGATGTACTAGTTATAGATGAAGCTTTGTTTACTCGAAAAGGAATACAGAACATTCACAATACACACGTTTGGGCACTCGAAAATCCGCACGCAATTCAACGAAATCACTTGCAACAGCGTTTTTCGAACAGCTTTTGTAACAAGGTATGTGCAGCAAATTTTTTATAAATTTCATGTTTCTAATACCTAGTAATCAAGTAGCGCAATTCTTCAAAATTAGTGTAACAAAATTTTATTAATTTTAAAGACACGTCACTTTGGTCACATCTATTTTCAGTTTATTTTAAAGTAAAAACGCTGCAAATCTTTTTTGCGTTGGGTGTCGGTATACTCTCAGAACTTCCGAAGTTTTTTTCGTGCTATATGTAACATCGCCAGTTTGCATTGTCAGTCCCAAGGTCACTCCATTACAGTGGACCAGTATCCAGCGGCCTGCAATTAAAAATTTTTAAATAGTTTTCAGAACTCGCCAAAAAATTTTTTTTGCACTACCACATTTTGTACATGTATGTTGAACATCCCCAAATTTTATTATGGATAAGTTCTGAATAACCCTGTATAATATTTATAAGCTAATCTTACGTATCTTTAGCCGCAGAATACGAATCTGCAATAAAAAATATAGGTTCCTATTGTATATTACGTTACCTATTATATTAAGTTACACCTCGCCCCACCTACAAGGAGGGGGCAGATGGACTAATTTTAGTACTATCCCCCGCTAAATTATTGAATTTCGATTATAGGTATTTTTTCGTAGAGTGCTTATTTCTCGAGATATTTGAAAGTTTCAGGTTAAAAAACTCACCCGCTATATAAATGATATTCTATTTAGCAAAAAAAAACAAGTATTATGTACCAAATATTATAAAATTAAAGCCTATAAAAAAGATTCTACAACGAGCGTTTTACCCCTCCATCTCTTTCTAACACTCCTTCTGATCTGCTCCATAGTACCACAGATGATCTGTCATAGTACGAATCTACTAAATTCGTATATTAGTATTGTAGGTAAATACTTTTTGAGAAAATCTAAATGTATGATAGTCCTGCTATGGCTTTATACTGCTTTTGTATTTGATTCTGAAAGTTACCAGAAAAAATGAACAAAAACTGCAAAAAGATGAAAAGTTTATTTACAAACCTTAAAAATTTCTATCCAGAAAAACAAGCCATCATCAGAAATGTTTTTTCTTTAATAGACGTTGTTACCTATTGCCATTATGTATACGTTTCTCAAGGCCAAATTTTAAAACTTGCCCCAAAAATCAAACAGGTATTACTCGTGATACAATATTAGTGAGACCTCTACCATTAAAAATAAGAATCAATGAAACACAAAGATTATGTAAGAAATTTCCATAACAATAACATAACCAGATTCCGACATATTTGGAATCTGGTCACCTGTCTGTATTCAGCTTAATAGTAATAACATACACGAGTATCTCATCAGTATAATACAGTATTGTTAGATCAAATGTGGCTGCCACCATGTTCTTCAGGACAATGTTAACATTAATAGAAATAAAATGATGTGTGCAACAACTGAGATTTAAGTGAAATATACCAAACTAATAACGCTTTGAAGCCTTTGAGCAAACCAAAAGAAAATGGTGAAGTAAATTTAATTTAATTTTTATTTTTATTATTATTGTATTCTTCTCATCTAAAACTTATTTATAAGTACAATATATGATCAATATAATTAAGAATTGAGATATTTCTTGTATGTCAATCTAAAACACAGTTCATATAAACAATTTATTGCATTTATTACATTATTTATAGTTTTTTTTAAGACTTTAAGATTTGCCTTAGTCTTGATATTACGTTTATAGTTTATTTGGAATATTTCCTGTTCTCCAGCTTTTTTATTATTTCACAGGTGGTGTATTCATAAAAGAATTTTTAATAAAAAACAGGTTACTTTATTAGATAATTTCCGAAATTCTTCTATAGTTTCCTGGCTCTGCCATAATATTTTCATATAATGTGATAAAATAAAAATATGCTTTACGCTTTGCTACTGTTGTTTTGCAATGTAAACCCTAAATGGTAATTTGAAAAGTCTCCGCCCTGTCATAAAGCATAACAATAAGAAAAGCACTCGGTAGCACTGTATAGAGCGCCTGCATAAAACGACGTCGGGCGTCGGCGAACAATCGCGCTACTTACAATATAAATTATGCAAACGTATATATAAAAGTTAAGGGCATTCGCTATTGGATTAACTATCAGTCTGAAGTAATTGCCGTAATTGAAGATGCGCTTGTGGCGTATAACTACGAAACATAGGCGCGCATTTTAGTTGGAAGTTATAAATTAATTAATTAGAATTAAAAAAGCAGAAATCTGAAAACGAAAAAGGAAATTCGTTCGAAAAATCGACTTCTCGTAAAGCTGGATCTGGGTATTCGTTTAAATTCCTGGATTGAAGCATATTTAACCAATAGATCATTTTCAGTACGTGTGGGCTCTGACTACTCTTCTTATTATAAAGTTCTGTTCAGAGTGCCACAAGGCTCTCTTCTCGGCCCAATTTTGTTTCTTATATATTCTTCTGACTTAAACACAATAATAAGAGTTTTACATAACTTTTATGCCGACGAAAAAAAATGGTGTGATACGTGATTAATTCCTCTTGACACGTCTAAATACACTGTATTGCATATGGGTAACAATAACCCCCACCACATCTATTTCCTTAATAATGAACCTATTACTTCAACCAACGAGCAAGTGGATCTAGGTGTTACTATCAATGCCAAGCTTTCCTGGTCCAGTCACATTGCAAAATGTCAAAAAGAGCCAACCAAACTTGTTACCTATTATTCAAAGTTTTCCAAAATCCCACACCCGAACTATTTAGGATCCTATTTAAATCTTATGTTAGACCACTTCTGGAATATGCTGTACTAATTTGGTCGCCACATCTGATAAAAGATATCAAACTTATCGAAAACGTTCAACGTCGAGCAACAAAAGGATTCCTCAGACCCTCAACCCAGAACGGTTGCGGTAATCTTCCTCTCATGTCAGAACGAACGTCCAGTGGAGACATGATATTTACATAAAAAATATAAAGTCTTACATAATTACTTTCAGGACAATATCAGGAACCTACTGACCCTAAACCCAGAACAGAGGCAACGTGGCCATCAATGGAAATTGCAGAAGGAAAACTTTAGAGCAACAATACTGCAAAATTTTTTCTCAGACAGAGTGTTTAACAACTGGAATCACTCCGTGGTGATGTGGTAACGGCAAGTGGTTGTGAATGTATTTAAAAATGGGTACGACAATCACATCAAGCATGCGCTCATTTAATGTGGTTAACTTTAAACAGTGGAGCACGATTATATATGAACTCAGTGTGGTAGTTATTTTGTAGAACTTATTTATATATGTATATTTTGCTTTCTGTTTCTTATATTGTATTGATCTTTCTAATTTTGTAATTGAGCAATATAGAGGTATAGTTTGTTGTTATTAAATGGTTCCACAAACAGCCGCCAGAACTTTACCAGCAGGGGAGATCTATAGATTAGTGCAACAGCGAAGCTCATACTTTAATGCTAACTTCTTTTGAATTCGTTGAATTAAAATTGCTTTGCAGCCTCTAAATGTGTTTTTATTAAACAATCATCGTACACTATATGGATCCATCTAAGTATTGGCTATTCAAATTACCTATGAGGCCGGTGCAACTTGTAAACAAATATGGAGGAAAATAAGTAAAAATTTTGCATTTCGTATTACATCATTTAGCAATTAGCATTCAATTGCCATAAATATACTGACCTCATGTGCTTGTTAGGGTGAAATAAAGAATAAACAACAGCAAATATTGTTAAAAGCAGACTATTTCTTATAAGTGTTTCTTTGCTAATTATATCATATGAATTCTATGGGTTGAAACAGGTAGTTTTTGTTTACTTACATTTTGTGCTAAAATAAGTGTGACAAAAGGTAGAAAAAGTGTATGTGATAAGTACCATATTAGTGCTTCTGTGTTTTTGTTAAATAATTGTTATCTTTAAAGTAATGTTCTTTAAATTAAAATATATTCTGTTTTAATATGACCAATAACAGAAAAGTATAAATCGAGGTACCTATAGAACCTACTGCAACAAAGTGGTTGGATAAATGAACGTATTATTAGATTTTTACATGTCTTTTGGAGAAATGAATGAGGAACTGATTCTAATACTAGGGGCAAAGTTCTATCTTAAACACTACATATTTTCTGGAATGACACCCAAAACACGGCAGTTTGTGTTGTGCTGGTTTGTTTTGAATGCCATTTTCAAATGTAAAAATAAAGATGTATAAATACGAACCACGTCATTTTTAACTTTGCAATACCAAAAAGTCACAAGTACTCCAAAAATTACCTACCTTTTAAATAGGTTCGAATATTTTCATGCAGAGAACGCATTCATAAATCTCCAATACGGATTTAATTTTTCTCTTTCCGGTGAATAGATTTTATAATTATATTTATTATTTTTATTATTATTTGTTTACCGTCATGATTAAAATGGACATCTGATAATTTACAATGAAAATTTAGCAAAATTTATTGTTCCACTGGGAATTTCAAAAAGTAAATAGGTACCTACTAAATGTCCGATCTATGTTTGTCTATATCAAAAACTGATTTTGTTTATTTAGGTTAGTAATCTATCAATATACAAATAATGGCTGCCTCGAAGTTTTTCAATAATATATGTTCGCTGAATTTTTTATCTATTATTTATTTTATAAATATGTTACGGCTAATGGAAAAAAGTTAATGATTTTCCTCCGTATCGGTAAAGAAAAATTAAAGGGGATTTCATTTTTGAAATCGAAATTCCGAAAATTACAGATGAAAAAAAAAATAATGTATGCCCCAAATCTAATTCCCGTAGTAATAAAATACGTTGGCCTTTTAAGTAATTACTGCAGTTGTTTAATTTTCTAACTAGAGTTAAAATAAAAGAAATTTTATTTGGATGCCAGTTAAAAGAAAAATTTTATAGCTGTTTTAAGCGTAATATGACGTAAACATGATGGGATAAAATTTACCACACGAGAATAAAATTGAATTGGTATGTTTACTGCATTTTAAATTAAATGATTTTTATTTGTACTTGAACACTAAACTGAACTATTAAAACATGAAGGTATTAAACCTTATTTTTAGGCTCTATTAGATATACAGACTGTATACAAATTCGCTTCTCACCTAGAAATTGTAAGAGATATGATGAAGCATAAATAAGTACAAAGTTGCGTATCAGGGGACCAACATAATGTCCTAAAAAATCAAGGTTAAATTGATTAAAATATTTGAAATAAAAACGAAATTTTGGAAATTCATTTTTATTTTTTGCAGCCTTATTTGAGTAAATATTACAAAATGAAGAGAAACAGGTCCGCATATGATTTATTCTGGGGCAGTATCTTGTTACGTCCGTAAAATTCGTCCTGTAAAAAATTCCAGGTCCGTATTTAAAAAAATGAAGTTCATGATGATTCTGGAAAAACGAAATGTCACATTGAAAATCTAAATATCCTGGCCAATAGAGAACAATGAGTGGTTTCAAAGAAGTGCTCTTCATTTTTCAATATTTGCTCAAATATGGCTGCAAGAAAATTAACACGAGTTTCCAAAGTTTCTGTTTTTCCAAATATTTCAAAACCTAAGTCATGACTTTTTGGAGGCATTATGTTGGTCCCCTAATTACGCAAATTTGTCCCCATTTAAGCTTCTTCGTATATCTCATAATTTTCGACACTCCAATGGTGTGAAGCAAATTTGTAACAGCCTGTATTTTTTTTAATATTATTTAACATTATTTTTATTTTGTTTTCAAAATATTTTAACTGTATTTAAGTATATTGTTTATTTATATTTATTAAAAGGTATACAAGTGGATTTCCCCCACTTTATTATGCTATATGTATTAAAACCTAATAACCCAAATCAATCTATATGTAATTAAAAAAATATAGTAGCAATTTTTGTCAATACTTATCTTCGCGTTTTGTTATATGGGATGTCTCTGAATTAAGTCGACAAACTTTAAATACATATTTTTCCTGATAAAACAAGCAAAACATTTTTATAAGTGTAGGGATGGGCACACTTCTTTTTTCAAGACACAGAGTGTTAATATTTTGGAAACGAATAGAGATATTTAAGTAAAATTTGGTGTGATGTATATGTAGATAGTTTGCAATAACATACAGGGTGTCCCACCAGTGCGCGGAGGTCCAACATGTAGGCGAAAACGAGGGATATATAGATTTTTTTACGGTCAGTTATAAGGGTGTTTCACTTTTTTGGCCAGATACCAACTTCAGTTTTTTAATTGTAACCAATGTTTTATGTTCATTTTAGATTCTACAATAAAATAAAAATTTTTTCGTCGATGTAGGTTTCTCACGAAGTTAGAAATCTTCACGTTATATTAGCAACAACTGAATTCTAACTCTTGTTAGAGTTAGAGTTCTGTTTACTCTTTTAATCCTTGCGCCAAAAATTTCCCTAGGTTCTAGAGGGTGAAAAGAAAGTCATGGCAGACATGTAAATTTAAAAATTGAAAAATCTAAAAAAAAATTATCTAATTTAACCGATCTCGTATCTCTTCTCTGAAAGTAACCGATACCCTCATACTTGTGGTCGAACGGACCTTAAGTATAACAGTACATATAGTGTGGCAAAGTTCCATAACTCCTGCCGTAATAAACAAGAAAATATATTTTAGGATCCCATAGAGCCTAAGAGGACGCACATTTTAAAAATATATATAGTCATATAGGGTGCTCTATAAACCGGGGCCAGATCAAGCTTATGTCTTTTTAAATAGAATTATATATGTTTTATTTCTTATTTGAATTTGGATCATTTTTCCGAATTCGTCAATATAGGGTTTTCTAGTATTATCCACAGTGGTTCAGAAGAGAAGCACGTGTTTGTATCGTAATCGAAATAAATTGAGCACCTTTTATTTCTTTTAAGAAAATAAATAGTAGATAATTTTTAGCTCCCTTAATTCTGGCTATATGGTCTAGTTTTACTTTCTATAGAATTTCCTTCAAAATACTTTACTTGTATACAGGGCGAATTAAAACTCGCAACTCCAGTTTTTCACAGATTTATATAAAGTGCTCTAGCATAAATATCTCGATATGAGAATCTTGTCATTTGTGGATAGTGAACCCAAAAAAGGAACATATAGGAAATTGTTAGAAAGAGAATATCAGTTCATTACAATGCAAGAGGAGGTGCAAATTTCCATTGATAAACAGAAACGTATTAATCCAATACAATAATAGGTTGTAGAAACTAGTTCTACTACTATCAGATGGCATGCATATAGCAAATAACTACGAATAGTAAGGGACATCACTAAGTATCCTCCATCTGCAAACGCCTTATTTAAATAAGGACTAAAACAAATCAAGCTAAAACAGCTATTCTCCTGGCAATATGCCGCGCCGAGCGCTGAATTACAAAGCAAGATTTGCCGTATTTTGTCTAACACAGTTAGAATCAAAATACAAGGATTTGGATTGCAACGAAAACTACGAGGAAATACTAAGACCACACATCGTAGGATGCCACTAATTGCAGACCGGTTTCGACCTTTTTATGATCTCATCAGTGCAATATAAGTGAGCATACCGACGAGTGCGAAGACCTGAGTATTTGGCATAATAGGTATACGGAAACCTTGCGTATGCAAGAAGTACGCAAGGCCTATTGGCGCCACCTCTGTGTAGTTTTCGCAACACAATCCAAACAAATCGTAATGGGGTAAAAACAGTTTCTACAACCCTTTATTGTATTGGATTTTTACCCCATTACGATTTGTTTGGATTGTGTTGCGAAAACTACACAGAGGTGGCGCCAATAGGCCTTGCGTACTTCTTGCATACGCAAGGTTTACCTATTGTGCCAAATACTCAGGTCTTCGCATTCGTCGGTATGCTCACTTATATTGCACTGATGAGATCATAAAAAGGTCGAAACCGGTCTGCAATTAGTGGCATCCTACGATGTGTGGTCTTAGTATTTCCTCGTAGTTTTCGTTGCAATCCAAATCCTTGTATTTTGATTCTAACTGTGTTAGACCAAATACGGCAAATCTTGCTTTGTAATTCAGCGTTCGGCGCGGCATATTGCCAGGAGAATAGCTGTTTTAGCTTGATTTGTTTTAGTCCTTATTTAAATAAGGCGTTTGCAGATGGAGGATACTTAGTGATGTCCCTTACTATTCGTAGTTATTTGCTAGAAACGTATTACTTTTGTATGTATTTAGATGGCGAGTTTTTTCTTGAACACAAAACAAAACTTACGAGGACAACTAACTCTACAATTTAGATAAGACACTGCGATCAATTTTGCTAAAAATAAAAGAAAACCCCAAAATGAGGCAGGCACTACTTTTGTTTACTAATTTAAATCAATTAATGTATTTTATTTATATCTTAAAAGTTATTTTCTTACTATCTTTTAATTATGTGTCTTCTTATGTTTAAAGTCTATTCCACATCAGTTCGTAAAGCAGGAAAAAAATTCAAAAGCAATAATTATTATTAATTTTAAAATTTGTATAATATAGACTAGGATTATAATATATATACTATATTGTAAAGTGAAGCTGTACGTATTCAATATGTCAAGTTGACTGTCTACATCTAATATAAAACAAAATCTGATATAAGGTCACCCATCTATTAATGTAGAACCATA
Source organism: Pogonocherus hispidulus (assembly GCA_963924545.1). NCBI lineage: Eukaryota > Metazoa > Arthropoda > Insecta > Coleoptera > Cerambycidae > Pogonocherus > Pogonocherus hispidulus. The sequence goes on from OZ004698.1 coordinate 33,288,109, forward strand.
TCAATTATCTATACAATTTTACTAAGGTACAGTATACCGCATTGCCAATTTTTTTAAATAAAACAGATTTCTATATTGTCCAAACAAGTAACTGCACCACATGAGCTAACTACAACTGTAACTACCTATATTGTAGTTCTATGTAGTTACAGTTACCAACATCGATTTAGAATGTCTATATATTTAGATATTCACCAGCAGATGGCAAGTAAGTACTTGTAATATTGGTTGCCTAACTTCGTAAAGAACGTAATTGTGTGGACTAAAAAATGTAAATGATCGTTACGAATACGTACCTTATCTTCAAGGATTGTTAACTGTTTACAGGATTGCTCGATCCCTATACTACAATGTAATCCATAATTGTGACGTCATCAAAGATCCAAAGATCTCGAACTTGTAGAAATAGGTACACTTTATACTGTTATTACAAACTTTAATAAATAATAATATTAATAATCATTCAAATACGAAAATTCTCTTGCAAATGTGAAATATAACAAACACAAAATAGGGATATTTTGAAAATTCGATTACATATATCTTCGATGACGTCACAAAGGCGGATGACAAAATTGAGCGATCGAGCAATCCTGTAAACTGTTAACAATCCTTGCCTTATCTTTACTAATTTGGCAGGATCAGGATGAAATAATGTCATTTATTTTACTCCATTACGATATTGTTTTATATAAACATCTTCTATTCATTGTATTCCAATTTATATCATTGTTGGATGAGTAGATTAGGTTAAGCGATTCTTTACTACTATTATGATTCCATAAATTTGTACTTTTCTACTTCCCTAAGGAAATTTAAATGTATTTTAGGAAGAGAGAAGATAACAAATAGATACAATAATATAGAGAAATATAAAACCAACTTGTAAACGATTTGTATTTGCTATGGATATAGGAACTATCACAATTATTCTACAAAACTGAAAACTAAACCGATAATGAAAACTATCGTCGCAAAACAATGACTAAATTTTCCGTCATTTGGTTTAATGCTGTCGCAACTATTACTTTCCACCTTCCATTATTTTTCTCTTTAACGATTTTGTTTGAAATTCCACTCTGATACCGAAAATCATGTCTTGGATATATTATCCAATTTAGACGACGAGAAAAGAGTTCCGGTCATGATGTACTTCCGATAGTCAATTCATACTCAACATGTGAGAGTATATTAGCGTATATATTCCGTTAACATTTATATTTAATAAATCCTTCAAAGAATGTCATTCCCCCAATTATGAAAAACTAGTTACATCATTCCAATTTTTTAAAGCGGGGATAAGAGTATTGTAACAAATTATTGGCCTATAAACACATTATAAACATTTAGTAAAATCAGAGACTTATAAGTCTCTGGTAAAATCCAAAAATGTATAGTATCTATGACGTGGTAGTTATAGTATCTTAAATTCTAATATTATTATACATCATCCTTAATTCCATTCATCCTTAAAACGTGGATTGCTTACATGGATTGCCTTAAGCTATGGTTTGATTGCAGATTGATTCCCTATAAACTGTTCACGTTACATTTTGATTACTTCGAATGGCAAAAACTTTTTTAACTTAAATAGAATGCTTTATATTTTTCCGGTTTATCTTGTGTAGTTTTAAATTCTCTTTAAAACGATACAGACATTGTTAGGGTTGTCAAAACCCTAACAAAGTGTTACAACTTTTAGAAAATTATTTCTAAAAGTTGTAACAACTTTTAGAAATAATTTTCTGTAATTTTCAGTTTTCGTCGCAAAATTGAAAAAATAACATGCAACACTTTTGCATCTCGATATCCAGAAAAATCAAAACCTCACCAGATACAGCAAGGAGAATGTTAGAACGAAATCTTAAGAACGTTGGCTATAAGCAGCACAGGAATCTGGACTGTCCAAAAGTTCGATTCAAAGGATATTCCAAAAACATAAATTTCCCCCATATTAGGTCCATATGGTGCAGCATTTAAATGAAGCAGAATCTCCCAATAAGATTATAATTTTGTACATCAATGTTGGACATCAAGATGGTGTTTTCTTTTGTGCCATATTTTATAGACCAATTAACCGAAGTTTACACAAATTCACAAAATTGTATTAACACACTGTATGTGCATGTTAGTAGTGGTGAGAAATACACCGTACTGCCCTCTTTGGGTCTGTGCTACTATCTGTCTGACAATTATTGTCAATTGACAGACAGATAACGACCTGCTTTTCCGCAGGTGCCATTACAGCAGTGACCTCTATTGTCTTTAAGGAAGACAATCCTACTTATTTATTTGAAGGAGATGCCGAAAACAACTACTCCACGGGCAATATGCCCCGACTGGCGTTGCATTACATCGGCATCTCCATAGGAGTCGCCACATCGTTCATCGAGACCAAATACCAGACACTGACCGGTTTCGCGCATATTTTGCGCTCATCAGAGTACCATAGGTAGTGGACTAGATGAACGATGCTGCGACGTGATTGCCTAATGGGCATTGGAGTAGTTGTTTTTGGCATCTCCTTCAAATAGATAAACAAGTTGTTAACTACTATCTCAAAAATTTTATTTTATTTTATTTATTCAATCCTTCAAAAGTAAATACTTAGTATTTATTGGAATTGTAGATTCTAATAGGTTACACCTTTTATAACAAATTTTCAATAGTTTCAATTTACCAATAGTTAGATATTTCTTAATTAGATTTTATGTATAGAAATTATTCTTCTTCTTTCTAAAGAAGTACAGGAATTAATCCATAACTTGTTACTAGAAACGCACCATTCATTCAACTCACCTATATAACTATGAAAAACTGGTAAAATCACTACCTCCATGCAATAGATATCGTAAATAGTAGTTAATAATAGTCATACGGCAACTGCAAAAAGTAAAAAAATAGAAGTGCATCAACCTGCTGGCGCCTACTGCGACTTTGCTATGCAACCTGTCTTTGACGATAAATATAAAGTAGGATACATGATGTTTAAAACATAACTTGTGAAAGCAATGCGTCTCCTATGAGCTTATATTGAATTATGTCTTACATTTCCTGCTTGTTTCCCATTCTAATTAAATTATTTAATTGGAAATTTTTGACTTAGTTTGTATATATTAGTATAGTTAGGTATAAGTCGCTGACAAATAATAATTTTACTTACATTTCCCATAGGCGTAGTGAATTAAAATATTTAATTGTCATTATTATCATTACATTATTTAAATAATTTAAGATTCTGGCTGTTTATAAACGCCATTCTAATAAGAAATTTCAGCTTCGTTGTAGTTTCTACAGTCCTGCACAGTCTTATCCTGGTAAATTATTTGAAATAATTAATGTTAGTTATTAATAATTAATTAATTAATGAGTTGCTCAATTAGATAATAATTAATAAATATACGAGGAGCTAACCGGGGCTTAAATTCTTGTACACTAATTCCAACTAATTCCAAATAATACCGCTAATACCACTACTAATTCCATAACTAATTCTACTAATTATTAGTAATGCCGTATTTAATGTAAATATTTTTTAAAAATTGCTACACTTTCGGTTATACCGGACTTCAACAGTAACTTCGTTATTTTATTTGAAGGAGATGCCGAAAACAACTACTCCACGGCCAATGTGCCCCGACTGGCATTGCATTAGATCGGCATCTCCATAGGAGTCGCTACATCTTTCATCGAGACCAACCACCAGACACTGACCGGTTTCACGCTTATTATGCGCTCATAGGTGCCATAGGTAGTCGACTCGACTAATTATTGCCTAATGGGCATGGCGGATGTTAGTAGTGGTGAGAAACACACCGTAGTGCCCTCTTTGGGTCTTTGCTACTATCCGTCTGACATTTATTGTCAAATTGAATTTTCGGCACACACACATTGGGCGCACACATTTGGCACATTGCCCGTGGAGTAGTTGTTTTCGGCATCTCCTTCAAATAAATAAGTAGGATTGTCTTCCTTAAAGACAATAGAGGTTACTGCTATAGTGGTGCCTGCGGAAAAGCAGGTCGTTATCTATCTGTCAATTTGACAATACTTGTCAGACAGATAGTAGCAAAGACCCAAAGAGGACACTACGGTGTGTCTCTCACCACTACTAACATTCGTTATTTTAAATGAAGTGATGTTCTTTTTATTGTGTATTTGGATTCTACTAATATTTTAGAGCGACTGTAATCAAGCGTTCCCACACTTACTTAACTTCAACTATTTTTGAGATTAATTAAATAAATAGATTTTATATATAGAATGCACGTAACTGCCATATCCATCTGGCTATCTATAGAGAAATCATGACGATTTATAATTAATTTTAGGTAAGTGCGCAAGAACATAAAAGCAAAAGAATAGAAGGCTTGGAGAATGCTATTAGGTACAGATTTATGCAGAATTGAATTCTGTATCACTGTATGAAAAGAAATAGGGAGCATTGTATTTAAAAAATACGGCTTTGACAGTGTAACTTTGCGCTAAAACAATATTATATTTTAGACACCCTGTACATAAATTAACAATGTAGATAGTATCAGTGCAAAGCTTAAAAGTCCCTTTATTAATAATGTCACCATCACCTTTTCAATTTTCAAAAGGGCCACAGCAGATAATTCAAAACTTCACAGTGTACAATAAAAACTAATAAAAAATAATTAATTATCTCAAAAATAGTTGAATTTAATTGTAAGGATCCTTAATTAAAAGCCCCCTTAAAATAGTTGTTAGTAGTATCTAAATATGTAATAAAAATACAGCATTTCATTTAAAATAACGAAGCGAGAATTGACTTCCGCTATAACTGGAAGTGTAGATATTCTAAAAATATTTTAAAATAATAGGTCGTAGCCCATTGTGTCTATTCTGAAATTTTCAGAATAGAAAGAAAATATGAACGGAACTCACAATAAGTAGGTACTTCTAACGGTTTCAATCAATCATCCTGTATTTTGAAAATGGTAAAAAATAGTCTGTTCGACCATGTCATAGCCTACTATGTATTGTTTCCATTTAAAAAATCTTTTTGTTCTGTGAATCGAAAACGGTCGGTCGTAGAAAAAACAGAGAAATTGAGAAAACTGATTTTACGTAAAAAGTCTGAGGGCTCCTAACATTGTCAAAATTATTAATATGTGGCCGATTGACCACGTGCAATAATATATAAACAGAGAGATAAACCATCCCTAGAAAACCGAAAATCTAGACAATGCTTTACTGCCAGTTGTTCTACCAGAATATTTATTTACAGAAACATGGTGCCAGATTACACAACAAACCAATTTTAATACCACTAATTCCAATACTAATTCCAGTGGGTATACTAATTCCACTCATTCCAGGGAGCTGTACAGCACAATTCCACCGCGATTTACCCCTCGTAAATATATAAAGAGTAAATAAGGTTAATTGCATAATAGGCCTAGTCGTGAGGTTGTGGCTGGAATGCTTTGGGACCCACTTTGAAGGACCAACCTGCAGTGATAAAAACAGGAAGAAGGGCCCCAAAATGTTGTTTTGGGGAACTTCTGGACTAACAAAATTTGTAATCTATGTACATACTCAAAACATTGAATCCGTGAGTTTCAATCGATTATAACGATTTTATAAGGACGTACTAAAAAATTTGGATGTACTGAATTCAATACGAGTAAGGAAGAGGGTAGCTTCAAACGCTTTTGCCAAATTGGATATAATGTTACATGTTACAAATTTTACCCGTTTCCGAAAAGTACTTATATTCAAAGCTACATAAAAAATTGCTAGTAGAGGTGAACACATGAAACATCAACTCCTTCTAATATTTTTGGTTTAAATTTTTATTGCTTCAGTGACTTGATCTAAAGTGACACATTGAATGCAAACACAACTGTTATTACTTGCAATGTCAGGACAAGTACTAGAATCATGATTGGTGTAAACATATTTGTAAAATTAGAGGCAATTACGTTAACAATATTCTGAAAGTGTTTAAAATATTATGCTGTAGTTGTCTGGAAGTGCTGAAGAAATTCGATTTAATGGTCGTTTCTTACTTATTTTTAGTTTACTTATTTGGAGTCTTTTTACGGACACAATTAAGTTTTGTTAATTAATCCATAATATCCATACAGAGTATGCACGTTGCAAAAACATAAAATAGGTTTTAAATACCATCATCTTATATTTTCCAGTATTCCTGTATTGTTAATAAAAATAATTTAATAACTTCATATAAAATATAAAACATAATTATAATAGCTCTGCTTATAACGAAGCAGCTCAGAAAAAAAATAGCTTAGAAATCAACCAGCTGTGTTTCTCTTTATATTCCTAGTCCTTGCACTTGCTTAATTTTATTATTATAATATATAATGTTTTCATTTCTTTTATTTGTCTGTTTCCATCAGTGGCGGCAACAATGTATTCATTTCTTTTATTTGTTTGTTTCCATCAGCGGCGGCAACAATAATGGTGCCCGCGTGCTCGAGCACCTCACGCAAATTGAAACTATAAACTATATACTTTAACATTTACTTACTGTTGTTGCACATTAAAGTTAATATTATGAAGAAACATATCTAAGCACTTCTTGATAAAGGATTTAACACAAGCACACTTTGACAGCAGATTCAACACAAGCAGAAAATCACGCTTTTAAGTTAAAATTGGACCCTCCTACACTTCCAAGAGTTAGAAAAGTTTCTCGAAAATTAGAAAGTGGATTCTTATTCCCAACATACATTTTCAAGGTCAAGAAAATTCTACGAAAATCAATTTTACGAAGTAGTAGATATGACTTTGTCATCTTTGAATGATAGATTTCAATCTGATCCAATTGATTTTCATGATCGTGTTGAGAATTTTATAATTAAGCCAGGTTCATCTGTAGATGCTGTTATTAAGTTTTATAATCAAAACGATGAACCAGAATTTGACACAGTTTGATTAAAATTACACAGAGACATGCTGCTTGATACAATATTATCTCAGAATGGAACAGAACCTACCGAGTTCATAGATGTGATTGATTTTTTCAAGGCTAATCCAAACTTTTACAGAGTTAATACCTGAAATTAAAAAGCATTCTAGAATAATTCTTATTTCCCACCTTCACCCCCACTATACCGTGTACAGCAGAGCAATCCTTTTCCGCACTTATAAGGCTTAAAACATACCTCCGTTCTAGTATGAGACAAGATCGACGATTGAAGCATTGAAAAACCGGCCCTTAACAATCTTGCTATTCTCCACATACATCAGGATTATGCTGAGATGTTAGACTTGAAACCTCTTATAAGTGGATCTCTAGGGCTGCTGTTAGAGTACCTATCTACATTTGCCTGTAAAAATATTTTTTTAAATAAACTTAGTTTGTGTTAATATTTTTGTCATTTTTTAAATCCACCATATCGCACTAAAAGGATTATAGCGTCTAACAAAAGGTATATGCCTTTTAAATCTAATAGTTGTATGTTTTACTTTGTGTTTTCTATTTATTATTAATTATCTGTATTCACTATATTCCTTAAATCGTATGGGTCATTCATTATTACGCATGGGCAGTGGTCACGTTGCAAACTTTTACAGCATACTCTATTCATTTTTTTGATTCATCACCTGGTTTAGAGTTGCCACGTTACCGGAGAATAGGTTCTAGGTGTCCTAGTAAAATGTCCCTAAATACACGTATTTATGTTCATATTGTCATGAGCACCACCCGCTTAAATAAAAAACTGAAGCATATTACATTGAATTTGTTCCTCATCGCTGAAAATAATGCACTTTATAATTGAAGGTGGAACGAGGCAAATCAGTTTATTTGATTTAAAATTCAATCTAAACATGTCAGAGATGCACAAGAGATGCACATGTACAGTACCTAACACACGTATAAAAATAAATAATCTAAGTAGGTAACTAAATTTCTGTCAGTTACAGTTTACCAAAATTATCTCTTGTTGTCGTTTTATTGTCCTTAAGCTGATGTATTAGTTATACTTATATAGTAATGAATTTAGCCATCTTAGAATTATTTATATATGGATAGGATATAGGATATAAGATAGGATGTATATTTTTATAATTATACATAATATGTCTGTCATTGTATGCAAGCTATTTTATTTAGGAGCACAGATTACTTAAAATTTTGATAACGAAAATGGATAAGTTTTCGTTAAGTCATCACTTAAGCGTTTTTAAGTGATGTTTTTAATGCTATAATATATATTGTTAATCTGCTTTTTAGTGTGAGATTCCTTGATTAGGCAAAAATATTTTTCAAAAACCCAACCCCCAACTTTGACTGATCCGTCGGCGCAGAGGTTGATTTACCTATTAATTTTTTATAGTGGGGGCATAATAATATACCCAAATAAATAAGAGTACCTAAATAATATACTGTCTGTAACTCAAAGTAACCTCCTAATAAATTTATACTTGCACGTATTCCATTTTCAAAAGATCTACATAGACATTTCTCAAAAGTCTACTCTTATATCCTGAAAAACTCTAATTGGCCTGTCATGTCTTCTTTTATATTTGTAGGAGTTTTGTATTATATAATTCCTCTTTACCGTGGCCCCACAATAAATAGTTTAGTTCAGCTAAATCTTGGCTTCGCGAAAGTTATCCATAATATCATCTCCTTCAGTAATGATCACTAGATCAGTTGGCAATAAAAAGTTAAATTATTTGACAGTTTTTACCGAAAAACTATAAATATCTCGTCGCACCGAAAATTTAAATATCAGATATAGTATGATAGAGAATTTTAAGCTGAATTATAATATTAAAAAATATACAGGGTGAGCCATTTAAAAAAGATTACCTTGAAGATGTCCTGTAGGGGATAATCCTGTATGTAAAACATTTTTTAAATGTGCGCCATTTCACGCTACGCTCATTCGCATAAAATATAGTTAATTTCATTCTCCCCTCCAACGAAAATATATTTTTTTTATTTTAAATAGGCAAGCGAAAGCGGTAAAACATGTTAGGTTATCGGTTGCTAAATATGAAAAACTTAAAACGAAAACGAAAAACGAAGAAATAAAAACGTCAAATTATTAATGTCAAATGTTTATTTAGAGTGGAAATTAAATCTAAAATTACAATTGTTGTATGTTCCTGAAAGCTTTAACGGCAAATGTTGATTGAAATCCTGTTCGAAAGCAACTGGAAATGTGGATTTGTTTCTCGATTTGCGTAACATGATCATTAAATTATATTTCTGAATGTTTGCTTTGATGAATAGATATCGATATTTCGGGCATGATTTTATTAGCAACTTCTATTTTGTGGGTCACTAAATCTGCTATACATCCTTCTGGTACTTCTGACGACTTCCACCCCCCCGTGCCTTTTCATAAATAAAATGTCCACACCTGGGGCATTTGGTAGTAATGTAGAAGACGTTCTTTGAAACGAGTGGCCGGGCCGGTGTACTGATTTGGATTTGAAATTAAAAGAAATGTATCATGTCGTACGGAATTTTTGAAATTGTATGGTTTCGAACCACCTGATTTACACATCTGCCACGCTCATACCGATAAAGGAAGCGTTCATCTTGAGCCCTTTTTGGTCGGAGTTGCATATAACGATTAATAAATGCACATTTTTTTTGTAGTAATAATCTGCACTAACATTTTTTATACTCCACGTCCTTCACTTTTAGATTATATAACTCGTCAGTTCGGCATGCCCCAGATACTCCAAAAATCGCTAGATTTTTTCATTAAATATCTTTCATCAGGAGCTTCTAACAAAAACTTTGGTATATCATCCTTTGTAAATATGTACCTGAGATTTTCGTGATTGATATCCGTCATTTTTTGTTTTTATGAGGAATAATAAATGATGGAATAATAATTTATTTGATGCTATATTTTTAAATTAAATATCATTTATTATCCAAAATCTCTGAAATACATACCTACAATGTTATCATAAAGTAAGGGATATATTTCAGCTTATTATGTATTTTTAACAAATTAAGTTAAAACAGGATGTGAAAGAAATTCGATTGCTTAAACAATGGGATTTCTTATGTCCAACAGTGGTTCAAAAGTTAGTGGGCCGAAAACCAGACCCTCCACCGCGATCATGTGGTCTATTGTGGCTCACACCTACCAGGTGCAGCTTCTTAATGTAGCTGATCACCTTATTGGGTGAGAACTTGTTCAGATCCTCTGGCAGAAGTTGTCCTTTGCCAAATAATGAGTATCTGATCCTTTCCCCAGCGGGGCAGGTGCACAATATGTGTTCTGCCGTTTCATCATCTTCTAAGCACAGGCGCCACTCAGCATCTTCTGCTAGGCCGAATTGGTCCAGATGATATTTTAAACGGCAGTGACCCGTATATAGGCCAATTAGAGTTTGTAGGTGAAACCTGCTTAAATCTAGAAGTTTTTTAGTTCTTGTTTTTGAAGGGTTTATTATGAACGCCTTCGAATAAACTAATCGTAGTTGTTCCTGCCAGCTCTGGAGGATTTACCCCTCAGCCTAGGTCAAGAGCGTTGCTTTAGCAGTAGGTACTCGAGGATATGCCAAGCACCGGCTCTGATCCGACAAATTCAGAAGCAGCACCCTTCCTAGCTAGAGAGTCGGCTGCCTCATTCCCTTCATGGCCTGAATGGCCTGGGACCCAGACCAGAGTTACTCTATTTTTTCTGTTCAATTGAGCGAGCGCCTGCTGGCAACTCCATACCGTTTTTGAGTTGCAACGATAGGAACCAAGAGCTTTAAGAGCTGCTTGGCTGTCTGAGAAGATTTTCATCGATTTGCGCGTAAGTTGCGATTGTTTCAGCCTCTGTACACACAATTCGATGGCACAAATTTCTGCCTGAAATATAGTTGCATAACTGGCAAGGGATGAGGATATTTTCACCGTTGGGTTGCAACTATATACTCCTATAATAAACTATAAACTAACAACTATCTGCCCTCAATAGGTCGGCCTTATTCCGATCCCATTCATCTCTTCCTGGGAAGATAATATTAAAGGGCAGTTCAAGGTTGGTCATTGCAAGCATGACATCTGAAATCATCTCCAGGATGCTGTGACTTTCCATGTCATCCAGCAGCCTATTGTGCTCCATAACAGTGGCTAACGCAAATGTTCGATATGTCGTCCTTTTTGCTGCTGTACAATCACCAACCGTTCCTCCAAATTCTATACAGCGTTATTCCGCATTTCTAGTTGATTTGCAGCAGTTTGCTCTTTTGTTTACCATAGATACAGTAAAATCCAATTATTGAAGCAACTACATTCCATTTACTTTTTGCTACTAGTTTAATTTCTTAAAATTATATAATACTTTAAAGTATATCCCTTACTTTATGATGACCCCATATTTAATAGGTGTCTGTATTTAATAACGGAATCGTTGGTAGTGCTTCCCTAGATCTTTTTCTAAACCAAATTATTATCTAATGGAAAATTTAATCAGGTAACTTAAAGTCATCAAGTTTATACATGGTCAGGTGATAAAAAGTACCGGTGGACTGGTATGAAAGCCACATTAATCGACTCGAGTATCATAACTTGTTGCTTAAATTAATTCGAACCACTAATGAGACTGCTGTATCGCGTAAGCTGTTATAGGTACTATTAAAATATTTGTATAGCTATCACCAGATAGATGGTTCATTAACTTTGCACCCATATTTTGAAAAGAAAAGAATTGCACGTCTTGCGGAACTAGAAAAATGTCAGCAATGAGTAGTTGTTTAATTGGAAATTGTAGAGGGCGGGGCTGAGAAAAAACTATTTATTGACTATTAAACTATTCATTACATTGAAATATGAAAAGATACTAAATAAAATATTTCAAATAAAGAGGAGGGTGCTCGGGTGCATATAAATATTGGTTTTATACTGAGGGTTCAGCTATAGTCGCTATATTGATGAAAATGCAAGTAAAATTTAATTTGATAAGCACAAAATGGTATACTTTTTAAAATGGATAGAAAACATTTTCGGAATTTCATTTCTGATCGAAGTTACATACAGGCACATGAAATAGTTGGCCTATTTACGGTTTTGTTCTACTACTAGTGAACAAAAGGAGATATTTTTTTAAATTCGTATCTCGTTATCTCGTTAAAAATATAAAAAATTTAGGTACCTATGTATTTGATTTTTTCTTTTTTAAACTTTTGGAAATAATCAAAACAATTAAACAATTAAAAAAACAATGCAGTTTCAGTCACCTACTAAAAAGAGGTACGTTTACCGTAAGAAACTTAATAATTCAAGATTATTATTCTTCATGTGGGTCGATTTCTCTGAACGAGTCCCTGATCACTGCGGCTATAGCTAGATTGTGTATCCTCTCTCTTCAGCGAAGAGAGAGGATACACAATCTTTGTTCTTTACATAAAGTCCAATAGTCTACTCGCTGAAAGTTCCCTTTAACTCGCAAGGTTCCAAGAATGGTTTACCCATGAGCATTCAGAGCCTCATATGAGCGTAGCCTTTACATCCACCCAGATTGTGCTGCGCAGTTTCCTCTGCATTATCATAGACCCAGTGAGTCATTGAGTTTATAACCCAGAATACCGGGCTTTCTGCCAATCCAATTCTAAAGATGTTTCTTGATGACAGCGCCCGGTTATAAGCCCTGTCATACTCTTGAGCCGAGGTTTACTCATGCCCAAGACCTCCACAATTCTCTTATGAGAAGAACCTTCCATCCAACCAGTGTTTTGGTTCTGTCCTGGTTTTAAGATCCAGAAATTCCTGTGCTCTGCGTTCAGGCAACGATATAAGCGACTCCACAAGCTTGTTTCGATTTTATGAAACCACTTTAGATTTCTTTCTAGCAAATTCATCTCCACGTTCATTTTCTTCAATGCCTTTGTCCCAAAATGCTTTTGTTCCAATGCCTTTGTCCCACCCAAATGTTGGGTGTCAATGACTTGACACCCAACAGTCCACTGTATTGGTAGCAAGACATTACTATTGTGAATTAACACTTTACAACAATCTCTATTACCCAAGTCAAAGTGACCCACAAAATTATAATTTATAAATTTTAATTGTAATTTTATAAGTTTTAATAAGTTTCTCACTATCGGTTTTTTTAACAGTATTTGTGTGTTTGTTAATTAAGATCTTTCAGCTAATATATTCACAGATATTTTTTGAGATTTTGTTGAATGTTTTTAATTTTCCACCCATTTCACTATATTTTTTAACCATTCCTTAGTTAGGTCAATACATTCCAAACCACAACCATATAAACAAACGATGATTTACTACACACAACTAAGGATACGCCACAACTAAGTATAAGAAATTGTATAGGTATACTTACTACCTGAGATTTTTAGTACATTCTGATCTTATTAAGGTACTGTATTTAATATTTAATACAAATGTGAAAAACTATTTTTAAATGATATAAAAAACTATAGACTGGAACTAGTACTAGAATTATCAATTCCCAAAGATACTTATTTGCTATGAAATACCTTGAACATAATACCTATAATATTAATTTTCAGGATCTTTCTTGACAAATAAGAACGGTGAAAAATTTCAGCCTAGCCGTGGTAAAAAGCTGAATCCGATCTTTTTTATTAAAATAATTAGGTAGGTAGGTGAGTAAAGTACTGGGACTGGGAAGCACTTTATTTACCTACATATAAAACCTACTTATTTTGCTTTCGTGAAAATTCGTCTTGATTAGGCCCACGACCTCATACAAAAAGGCGTCCTTGATGCGCCCATCCCTATGTCAATAATCATTATTATAGCACAAACGGAATAACTAAGAATGATGCTTGGAAAAGACATATTGATTGCTGTTTTGCCACATCAACAATAGCCAATATACCAGTTTATCGCAATAATAATTTAACTCAAATCTCAAATCATGTCATGTTAAATTTAAATCCATTGAACCCGACCACTTGTTGCTCAGATTGTACACGTGACGCAGCGGTGGGGACAACCGCATGTTTCAGAACAAGACAAACGCGGCAGTGAAACAACCATAGCGTTAGAGAGGAGCAAGGGGAGTATCGCAATCGCGTTGGCCTAGCCTGCGCCGTAGATCGCGATCGTGACCGGCAGTTGTTTGTGCTCATCTTCTAAACAAAAACAGTCAACTATAAAACTGAAATGTAAACTTTAATTATTAAAGTATGTTCTTAGGGAAGTAGTGATTAGATTAATTAATATTTTTATAGGTTTATAGGTGTAATATCCGTACATTTTTAGTTCGTTTCGTTTTACCTTGGTGCGTTGTGCTGTATCGTCAATACACGTGTTTGTCTTTGGTACTTGTTTATTTACTTTGTTCAATGTTGGATTGGCAATGCAATAACACGTGCATTCTGTTAAAGTGTATGTTCTGGTTAATTTCCGTAGATTGATTTACTTATCTCCTGTTTTTTATTTTTTTGAGTGCAAAATTTGGATTGTTATATTGACTACCCACGTGCGCTTTTTGGTAAGTGTTACTAAGTAATTATAAATAATTAAGTATGAATGCGATTAGAGTAGTATAAGAGACTTAAGTGGAATATAGGGCATAGAATAAAATAAACAATGTTCTACTAAATATAAGTGAGGTTATATACCTATTTTAATTATACAGAAATGCTTACTCAGTCAAAAGTATGTAATTAATGAATGATGAATGTGTTGACCTTGAATTTATGTGTAAAACAAAAAATCGTGTAAAAATCGACAACAAAAAATTCATAAAGAAATTGTGGCATTCCAACTTGCTCGAATAATAGGATTTAAGTAGGAATAATAATTCCTACTTAAATTTTTACAAAAGTGTGTAAGTAAATATAGGTAAGCCTTGTTTTGTTTGTTCTTTGTGAAAAGGATTATAATAAAATTAATATTGCTTATATCTGTGTGCAAAAATGTTAAAAAATTAAGTAGGTAGGTACTTACTTAATTTACATACCACATACCTACCTATAGCGTTTACCAGGCTACACATATTTATAATTTTTTAACTAAAAATGATATGTTTTAAATTATAACAAGAACAAGTATATAAACAGTTCGACCATCGTTAATTGCGACAATCAATAGGTAATTCGAATTAATTTTATTTCATTTGGTCAGAATGGAGCTACCAAAATTTGCCACCTGTAGTAATCCTGTTACAAGTAAGTAAACATTAAAAGGGCAAGTACAAAGTATTCATGATTCTTACAGAATTTTGATAAACACTAAATGAGATCTCCACACCTGATGGGGCTCAATTCTTGAAATTAGTGGAAAATGTCATGGGAAGGCTTTCCCGTGGTCAAATTCCAACGGAATGGACATTTTGTATTCTTGAAAATGTTGGGGAATAATTTTCTCACAGGAATATGAATAAACGTATGTCGTATTGGTGATATGACAACAATGTTGTCAATGTAAAACATCTGCAAGTTACGAATTATTCTCAGTACCATTAAAAATTGTTAGGATTCATGCATTATTGGCTCGATTATTGGGTATTCTATTAAGTCAGATAGGTACATTTACACGTGGTTATTTCAATATGTTTCAAATTGTGGCTGAGTAAAACACTTTCTAGGTTATTTTGTCTAGTACAAAGATTTATACTAGGGTTTTTTATATTCTAGAATGGCAATACCGAGACACATTTTTTGGCAGTTTGGTAGTTCTACGGATTTGTAGGTTAAGTTTTTGAAGTTATTTATAAAATAATATATAAATATAGTATTTATCCTCAAATCCTCATGACTAAGACTATAAAAGTTTCCTCTATGACTATATAAGTTAATAGAGAAGAGGAAACTCTTCGAAAAGGAAAATTCAGCCCGGAGTTGACATTGAAAGATGCTCAAAAATGTGGGACCAAATACCTAGCTGTACAATTAAATAGTATAGGTACCAGGAGGATTTAAAAAAAATGTAAGAAAGAACATTTACATAAAAAAGTGTAGCTAGCAGACTGGAGGTGGACCTCCCATAAGTGTCACATTCACAGATGAAAATTAATCTCCACGGAAAATTCTTGATGCAATAACATAACAGGGGATCCATCAATAGCACAGTCAATTGTTGTCATTGTACGCAATAAATTAAAATATAGTCACAACCGGATAAAAATTTTGTTTGTTCTGTAGGATGAAGATGCCTAATTATAGTTTTCCTGAGGAAAACAATACCTAATAAAGAAAACGAAGAAATAATTCCGGCATCATTAGGAACCCAGCAAGACAAAGCAGCCGTCAAAGAATCAAATATATATTAAAAAGAAAACATCCAGAAGCAGTGCGTAGATTAGAGGAATCTGTGAAAGTACAAGAAAATTATAGAAAACATTTGGAAAAAAATTTACGATGAAAGACGAATATTATAAAAATAAAATTAATATAATGAGAGAAGATATAAGTACAGATTAAGAACGGAGTTGCGTCAACATTAGAACTATTTTTTTCTAAAATCACAAAACCGATAAAAAAGATCTTAGTAGTGGTGAGAAACACACCGTAGTGCCCTCTTTGGGTCTTTGCTACTATCTGTCTGACAATTATCGTCAAATTGACAGACAGATAACAGCAGTGACCTCTATTGTCTTTAAGGAAGACAATCCTACTTATTTATTTGAAGGAGATGCCGAAAACAAGTACTCCACGGGCATATCCAAGGTCGTTATCTGTCTGTCAATTCGACAATATTTGTCAAACAGATAGTAGCAAAGACCCAAAGACGGCACTACGGTGTGTTTCTCACCACTACTAACATTCACGATCCCCATTAGGCAATCACGTCGCAGCAACGTTTATCGAGTAATTTTTTCTATTAATTTTTAATGTATTTGTTCCAAAAAAAAACTTTGTTATATATCTGACTTTATTTATATTATTTTTATTGTTGTTAATAACTGTTACTTTTCGTTAGTGATTTATATAATAAACATTATATTTCGAAATTAAATATTTATTTTCTATTTTATAGTTGTTTTCAACATAATTCGGCTCCAAATAAATATCGGTTTCATCGTAGTCAAAATTTTAAAACAGCTTAATAGAATTTGGTTACCAGACCCAGTGCACGCCATTACTTTCCAGTGTACGGCATTGCATCACACTATTTTTGCATTATATATATCTACCACGCTTTGTTTCATCCAGATGCCCAATGGAAAATACGGACTACTGAAAAATGTTCATAGACAGAAAGTTGCATGAAGTCTGCTTTGAAAGCTATGGAAAATGGGGGAACCCATAGAGATTTTGCACGACGTCTTAACGTACGTTTAAACACCCTACAGGATAGACTAACGAAAGGTGGGTACTATCCAGCAAGGATGGGAACTCGACCAATTTTTACACTGCAACAGGAAGGCGAAATTTGTCACCATTTGCTGCAGTTATAAAAAATTTGGCTTAACACCCATCCATGTTGAACTTGATGATCCAGAAAATACTGAAGGGGATGAAATATGTGTTCTTTGTAAAGAATATGGAAAAGATGAAGAGTTCGTTGCGTTCCCTGTGAGTGCTGGGTTCATAAGTTATGTACAGGCTGTGATACCTAGTCCTGAAGATATCTCTTTTTATTTTTAATATGTCACATTTGTTTTAATTCTTAAATAGAAATAGAAAACATTTTTGTTTTTGGTACCTACTGACTCTTTACATGTACGGCAATACCCGCAAGGGAGGGTAATGCCGTAAATAAAGTATTTTTGAAATATTTTTTTATTTTCCGTGTATTAGCAATTAACGTTTTTATCACGTCTATCGCTAGACGACTTTTATTAGAAAAACATAAGTACATATAACCATGATACAAACATGATTAGCATGTAACTACCCACGTATCAAATGCCAAAATTTGGTAAAAATAAAAGTAGCATTGCTCTCTTCATCACAGAAAACTATAATTTTGAATAGCAAAAATTAAGAATAATGCATTTCCTAAATTACCACCTACTTGCCTACATGCTAGTAGATAATGAAATACTGGAACTTTTATTTGAAAAAAAGGATATAAGTAAAATGTAGGTAAACACTGTATGCACTGTATATATTTCAAGTATAAAGTACACATGGGTGAATCTCGATGAAGAAACTTTGTATAATGCATTCATGCTGAGATGCGAAACAAATATTTTCCATTTCAAAAAAGGTTAGCCATTATTAAAGTGTGAAAACTGTAGTTTGCTCTCTTGACGTTAATTGTAATAAACAACGTAGGTATAAGTATTTGAATTTGATAAGTAATAATACAAACCTTTTTGACACTGCGGAGACAACTTTCTGGACAATGCAAAAGTGTGTATTCGAGCATTCGAGTATACACATATTACTGGGTTCTGTCTGATGTGCAAGTCTATCGGTTTTCACTTTCAAATTTACGCCGTTTAAAGGCAATAGCAACACGTAACAACTGGAAATTGATGGATCAGCCGTGGAATTATGATTTTTGATTAGATTTTATTCGTGCTGTCGGCTGACAGTTTAGGTTATGTGATGATACATACGATGATCGTCTACAGGTGGTATAGGATGGGTGGGTAATGCAGTGCCCTTTATTATCGGTTACATTTGTAATTTCAAATAAAGGGTTTTTTGGCAAATTTAATTAGATAATATTGGCGAGGACCGTTTAAAAAGTCGTTTTGGGGCCCTCCACTACTTACTGTTCGATGCCGCGCCCGCCCTTCGAAAAGATGTAACGGCGGCGTTAAAAAATATATTGCTATCATAATTGTTGTAACAAATAAATATTGTAGAAGATATGTATTTTTGTAAGCTAAAAATGATGAATTTTACAGACCGCCACAATGAACGAATTAATTCCAAACTTAACTTGCAGAAAGAATAAAAACTACGGTCAATGAAACGGAATAACTAACCACTAATATCAAAGTCTACATATTATAATAATACTAATAAATAATTGGGATAAAAAATTAAAAAAAAAGTTGCCTTCGTCGTGATTCGAACTCGCGATATCAGGATTACGACGTTTGAAATCCTACGACTTTACCATTACGCTAAACTTCCTGTTGTCACTTTATACCGCAAAATCTGTTTATGTAAACTGTACGTGTTAACCTGAACAATTAATTTTTACGGATTTTCTAATTAGAAAAGCATTTCGCATCGTTATTTTGGTGTTTGGCAGTCGGTACTATCGATTCCGTTAGCAATATTTCTCATAGGAAAATAATGAAAATAACCTATTTGAAGTTTAATTAATTTGACAGTTTTCGTGGGAGGTGCTTGTCTCGTTAGTGCGATCTCACATGGGCATATAAAATGAGATAGAAGTTGAGACGGATGCGACTCGTGATTTTCGAAGACGAAATAGATGTAGAAGGAGTGGATGTACGGTCTCGAAAAAAAATCTCAAAGGATTAGAGAAAGGACGGAACTTTCGCGTGAAGCGGGTCTCGAGGCCGTAAAATTAGAAAAAAAGTCTAGGGAGTCCCGCGAAAAGTCGGTATTTCGGCAGGCGTGACGGGACCATTTGGCGCGAGGACAAACGCCGGTGCTAGCCGAACTCTCTCGCCGAACACCGATCGACGAAAATTTTGCAGAGGTTTTTTGAAAAGGCGTTTAAATTGGGAAAACGCGTAGGAAACGAGACAAAAGTACCCCTACGCATTGGAGAAAGGCCGGGGGCGACCTCCGGTGGCCCGTGGGAATCGTTCCACGATCGCCCGTCGAAGGAGATAGCTTTGAAACTTTGTCGATTCGGCGACGGAATTTAGAGCGAGACAGAATCGACGCGTTTTAATATACCTAAATGGATTTTGATATTGGATTTAAATCTAAGCGAAGTTTGATTATTATTTCTTAGTAGGTCATGATTAGTAGTCTCTGGTAATTACATTTTATCGATTATTCGTCTGTCTCAAAAAAGTGAATTAATTGTCACTGTCATAAATCCGTGTTAATACCACAAACGGTAATTTCTCCAACAAATTTTTATAATTTTTGACAAATTTATAAAATTTTGCAATATCTATGATTATTCGGTGCAACAACGCGTGTTTTCCGTGAAATTCTATATTAGAACTGGTTCAGTAGAATAAGTTCAGCGTACAATTTGACGACAAATGGAACATTTTGGCATTTCGTCACTGGCGTGAAAATGGTTCTGTGCAGAGCATTAAAAAACCTGGACGTGGAAGAACGGTTCGTACGCCTGCGAATATTGAACTAGTGAGGGCTGCTTTCACAAGAAGTCCTACCAAGTCTGCTAACAAGCTGGCTGCCCTAATAGACTTGCTCTAGGAATATTCAAGGGAGATCTGCACAGAATCCTTCATCACAGTTTAAAATTGCATCCTTACAATACCAAATGGCACAGCATCTTATCAATCGAGATAAGGAAGCATTTTGTCAGGAATTTTTCGGCATCGAGGAGCAATAAATAACTTGATGACCAACAAAGCAAATTTTCATTTGGATGGCGTTAACAAACAGAATTTTAGATATTGGGGGGCTGAAAATCCTTAAGAAATGTTTGCAAAAAATCTCCATAGTCCAAAAGTCGTTGTTTGGTGCGGTGTAGGATCGTTTGGTATTATTGGCCCTTATTTTTTTGAGGATGAAAATAACCGTTTTGTAACAGTCAATTCCGAGCGCTACATAAATATACATAGTTTCTCATACCAGAAGTAACTAGACGGAGATTACTAAATGGTGCTCTGTTATTGCATATAAGATGGAGCAACAGCTCACACAGCCAAAATAGTATGAGAATTCTGGGAGATCTTTTTAACGGCTGTATAATTTCCCGATTTGAAAACTTGTCTTGGTCCCCCGACCTATCAGCACCCGATTTATTTGGAGGTATTTGAAGGAAAAGGTCTTTGCAAGTCGTCCTACAACAATTAAGGAGCTAAAAGACCGTATTCGAGAAGAAATTACAAGAATTGATGGTGATATACTTCGCCGGGTAATGCACAATGTTGCATTAATAATTGAAAGTTGCGTTCAAGTTGATGTAGGGCATTTAGAAGATATAATTTTTAAGAACTAAACTAATATTTAAGTGGGTAATAAATCCCACAGAGTGGGATGCGCGTACTACTATCCCACACACTATACGTTAGTGAAAATTTTTACTCGACTTGGAAGGATTTTATTCGAATATTAATCGAATACTAAAGTTGGTAGTTTAATATGGGGAACCCTGTAGTACTTTGGAATACTCATGTCAAAAGTTAAGCAGAAATGTACTTGATATCTAATCTAGCTTAGCTTCGACAGACAAAAGATTATCTTTACTTACCGATTAAAACATACCTAGGATTCCTTCTGCTAAAATTTGATACCAATTCTTCAACAGTGGACTAACTCCATATATAAGCATCATGAGTGTTCCCAGGAAATCGGCCATTAACATTGCTGATTTTTAACTCATCATCACAAATCTGCAAAACACACATAATGTTTTGTTTTTAATTCCTCAAATGACAACTCAATCTTGTCCTTGTCCAAAGATGTACTTTATACCTACGCGTTGGTTTTTGTTGGGCAACAGTGACTTGCATTATCTTTAAAATATATTACCTATGTCTATGTATATTATGTCATTACATATTTTCATTTATGTTAGGCAATTTTTATCATAACAATGCGTTTCGCTGGCTAAATGTATAGATTAGGTGCCATATTTGGTAAAATGACATGTGTCTGGCACTACGTTCTTCGCTTCTTGCTTAAACTCCTCCTCAGCCGCGAAAACTACCACTGCCGCACTGGATCACCGATAAAATAATTTTGGGATAAGCAGAGCTTGCGGATTTGATGTATAGTTATTTAAATCTGCCATTACCGCTAGCAAATTTCTGAAAAAATATGCAGTACACATGCCAATATCAGCCAGTTCAACTGCCTTTCCAGTAGATAGGAGGACAGTTTACAAGCCAGCTACTGACCAACTGGCAGGATAGTCACTGGCGAGGTTACTGGCTTAATTTGATCTCGGTCGTTGGATAAAAAAATGTTTGCTAAATTGTCAGCAGATGCGCAGGTCTCGAATATAACACTCCACGGCTCCACACTCACGCTAGAATCACGGCGTGAATTCACGTCGAGATTCGCGCCGCCGATTTTTACATGAAAAACATGCCCCTCCGCACTCGCAAACTTCGTAGTGTAGTTCGCGCTTTCAAGGGAAATGGACTCAGAGGTAGCTGCCGCTGCGTTTTACGCTGTAGCATTTTATAATTATCTGTATAATAAAAATAAACACCAAATAGAAAAAAAATGGAAAAAAAGAAGGTGGTGGATGACAGCGATCACCAGAAAATATTTTAAAACTGTTCAGTGTGGTTCCGCCGTCAGTGTGGATAGATTCGCATTTGCACCTTGCGAAAGTTCCGCGAACCCTTTGAGGCGGGCCAAAAAACCGACTTTGGACGGAGAACGGCGCGAAGCACGAACGCGAAAACGCGAAAGTCTCCACACTCGCGTCGCGCTACTTCGCGGCGCGAGTGTGGAGCCGGCATTATAATATTAACATTACCAGACTTTTATTAGGTACTTAAATCAAATGCTAAGGCCCGATTACACAATAGCTGATTATGGTTACTCAACTAACTACAACTTTAGAATGTGTATAGTTGTAGGAGAATATCATAATCTAAACTTATAATCAGTAAACTATTGTCGGTGAAATGAAAATACAATGTGGAACCGGCCGTTAGTTTGGTAAGCTCGGTACTATATACTTTGTAGTATACCTACTAAGTATATTATTCTACTATTTAAGTAAATAAAAAAGATACAAAAAGACAACAATTTAGCTAGCGTCATTTTTTAGATTTGCGAAATGATTTCAACAATTTTCTTGTAGATTTTTATAGGTATTTTTTATGAGATAAATTACACAGCAGGAAATGTACCCATAGTGTATTTGTTGCGGTTAGCCTATCGATATGACGAAATATTGTTGTATCCTGTGTTATTTTGATTTATCTACGAATACACGAAGGTCATGATACACCTACGAAAGCCTTTGTTGGTTTATAAATAGACAGCAACTCGACCGTAGTTCTCGAGGTAGTGCTGAACGAATTAACAATGGTGTACTTATTCGTCCATATTTTATGTTCACGCAGGCTTTGGAATGTGTAAATTACCTATTATTTTATATACCTATTTAAAATATATAATGATTATAATTTTGAAATTACTTAATCACTTCTCTTAGTAGGTACATTGGGTACATAAATTTAATGTCATGATAATGAATGGTGAATTTCTAAAATGTCAACGGTCCAGACATTTCTCATACATACTGTATGATACAGCTCTTTCTTACATACTATACGTATGTAAGAGAGATGCGCTGTGATGTGCAGAGATTAAGGTTAGGTTGATCACGGCCGACTCGATAATTAGAGTCGGCCGTGGGTTGATCTAAGTATACAACGATAATTGAACAACTTCAGAAAATCGAAAGCCACATAGCTTGGTAATTTTCCGGTTTTATCGTCAAAAAATTCATTTGAAGTTAGCGAAACAACTAGCCACCTACATTTAAAAGAAAACGATTTACAATTTTCCCATTTTTGGCTGTTAATTAGTTGTGCAAAAATAATTGTGGTAAATCATATTATTTTAAAAAATTATTGGATGTTTTGCTGAAGTTCTTAGAAGTTAGCGAAGAAGTTCGTATAAGTACCTATTATTGTAACAATTTAAACGGCATAGAATTTGCTGCTTTTTTCTCGCTAGATGGATTTGTGTAAGAAAAAATTCTTTACTTACCGTTTTAAAAAGCGTTTCGCTAAATTCATATGAATTTCGTAAACCGACTGTATTTTAAAAATATTAACTGCTCGTTGAAGTTTGCTGGTCGCATCACGTGATGTTGAGAAGGCGTTTGTAGGATCGTATTTATTACCACAACATTGTTGTGACTTCCATAGAGTCATGATACAACTACAGGCATGATACAACTACACTGATATGCTCATAACTTGACCAAATTTCGTTTGTTCTGCGCACGACGTCATTCTTGATGCTAAAATGGCGAAAATTCAAATGCGTTACTGTCAACGTGACTGTCAGTGATATAATTATTTTCGTGTTTGTCAATTATATTCCCGTATTATTATAATTGTGAGGTCCGAGGGTTATCAAGTTGTCATTTTTACATTATAGGGTGGTGTTTATTTACAGTAGTGCTTCTTATTATCTCTTCAAATTATAAAATTTAGGTTAGAATTATATTCGGTAGGTAGATCGGTACACAGAATGCGGTTTGAATTAAAATAAGAAAGATTGATATTAATCAACTATTATTTTAGTTTCCCTGTATGAATCGTGTATTATAATTCCATAATCGACGTTTCTTTTATATTGTTATCTTTGTTTACAAGTATTTTATTTAATTTTGTATCAAAACTGACGTCACGCTCATCGATCCCCATGCGCATAGGCATATCAGTGTAGTTGTATCATGCCATAGAGTAGATACTGTTAATGTGGTAAAAAATATATTTAGGCTTGCATATAGCTAGGTATTGAAAATTAAACAATAAGTTGCCTATTTACTGTTTCAAGCACGGTTTCTACGATCTCTTCATATTATTTATTGCTACACTGTTTAAAAATTAACATCAAATTAAGACCAAAAGTGGTTAAAAGCGAATCATACTATTTGGGTGTAATTTTAAACACCACCTTCATGTGGTAATATATTACCACTCGTGCGGTGTAATCTAATTTTACTCCAACTGGTGTGGATCGCTTTTGTCAACATTTAGGTGTTAATTTTTTAACAGTTACACCAACTCTATGGTAATAAAACTATTCACTTAGAAAATGATTTGATACACTTTTCGGTGTGAATTCCAACACTTGCATGTACACCATTTTGATGTTAATTGCACAACGGTCAGTATATTAGTTTATTCCAAAATATGGTAAATCTAATATTGATTCAGTGTTGATTTCACTACTACCTGTTTGATAAATATACACCAAAATATAGTTAATTAAATAAGTTTACCATTGACTTGGTAAATTACACAATTACCAGAGTAATTAATTTACACCCAAATATGTTAAAAGCAACTCTATTATATGTTTTTTTCACACTTACCTGTGTAATTAATTATTACCAAAAGATATGTTTGATACTAATTGAGGTTTAATTTGATGTTTCCAAGTAGTAAATATACCTACCTACTTTGTATCTGATTCCACAATAGTGGTACAGATATTTCACCAAAAATTATAAATTGTTGTTATAAAGTATCAAAGTTTATAGATTTCGCTTAAATAGTATCGGATGTTTGTAGGATATATATTTTCTCTTTATTTTTTTATAGTATTTATAGGATGCACCCAATAGTTTCTGTCAGTTTCTTTATACATTTGTTAATATATCCAAAGACACACACCAACAATTTCTTCCTCATCCGAATCCATGGCACCAAACTACCAAACAATTGATAGGAAAACCCAGTTGGAGAAAACGTTTGGTTTTCTGTTACATTGATTTGAAAACAATGTTGTTTCAACAATTGGCATTGTTTTAAAGAAACAAGCTTTTTTCCAAAACGTTTTTGCCTTTTAAGTGTAAGCCAAAGAGTCTTGACATAAAGCAGTGTTTTGTCTAATGCATTTTCGCTTTATCAGTGTGCAGGCTGCCTAAAATAATGCCCTATCGCACTGACCAAGGGTCGGCTGGGACGGGGTAGCGGGACACACTGTGGACTGTTGTAGGACTGTGGACCACGGATATGCAGCGAATTATATGATCTGCGCTGATTACATTTGCTCCTCATTTACCAAACTATTATTCATTTTAGGAAAATAAGCGTAAATGTTTTTATCTGAGGATTTTCAGCAGTAAAAAGACATGTCTTTTCGAATCCTGCTATCAGTTTTTTTCCAAAAACCCGTAGGAGACCCAGAATTAAAGCGAAACTTCAAAAACAAATTTTTGCTTTTTAATATAATTTTTTTTTCTCAAAAACTATAGAGTGTGCCACTTTAATTTATCACAGAGTATGTAAAAAAACTTGCCCTTTCGAGCCATGCCATCAGTTTTTGCCAAAAAACCCGTAGGAGACCCGGAATTGAAGCCAAACTTCAGAAACTAATTTTCGCTACTTAATATAATATTTTTTTCTCAAAAACTATAGAGTGTGACACCTTGAATTTTTCACAGAATATGTAAAAAACATGCCCTTTCCAGCCTCGATATTAGTTTTATATATATATTAGTATAATTTGAAAATGACGAAAACATGTTACATTTAACATTATGTTAAAAAAGTATGTAGGTAGGCCTGTAAGTTTAATTTATAAATAGATATATTTAAACGAGTATTTAAATTTCAAATTTATTCATACACATAATATGTTTAACCTTGAAACGATAAGTTTCGGTTTCCTATAACTTGCATGGTTACACATATAGTTTGTTTGCAAAGATAGGACAAATATCCTTTGTATAAAATAATACTTTACCCAGTTTTATTCCATATATATGAAATTAAACAATGGAAACACCTAATAAAGTATGTGCGATGCTTCATTATAAAAGCCCGTTTCCATGTTGGTATTCTTGACGTATAGGTAGTAGGTATGAAGAAGTTCAAAAAAAAAATATATAAATAGAACAAAAATAAATAAAATCCATTTTCGAATATTAAACGGTTGAAAAATCACAAAACTGGCCACATCAACCAATTAAATCCCGTTTACTGACTTAAAATTCTTTCTTTATTATTATTATTATACATTTTTTCGGATTTCTAAGAATAAAACTGGAAAGTCCACCGAGAAGTAAAAGTGCTACAAATATAAAATGAATAAATACTGAATGAAATTTGGTTGCAATAATTAGTCTGGTGCGTTCATGAACTTTTGTAGCTATTATTAATGTATCTACTGTACAGAAAAGTAAAAGTGTGTATTATAAGGCAAGCTGTTGTATGTTCTAACGGTTGTAAAATGTGAAAAAAATAATTAATAAGTTATTCTCATAATATTCAGATATCACTCAATAGAAATTACAGGAGAAATTACCACTATTACGGAAATAAAACACGTAAATGTAGAAATAGTGGTGTGTGATAAATGAAACCTATTCAAACATATATATACACGAAAACATATTGGAGTTGTTGACCTCATCTTGAAGCGCACCTCGCCGAGTTGCAGGCATCAAAATAATTTGTTTTTCATCAGTTGATTGAAACTAGGGCCGTGATTGGTTATCACACATTTCTCTGGTTCTTTGGTTCAAAGCCCGTGGCGAGGTGCAATGTTTCAATGTATTACCACAGATTAAATATTATATGTTTACTCTGTAGTAGTACTATATATGTATATGGTTTCAATTTCAATATGTTTTGCAGTAGCCGGTATGATTGCACGGCGATGAGCGCGGTGCTGTGCACGGCGAGGTGCGCGGTGCTGTGCACGGCGAGGTGCGCGGTGCTGTGCACGGCGATGTGCGCGATGCTGTGCACGGCGATGTGCGCGATGCTGTGCACGGCGAGATGCGCGGTGCTGTGCACGGCGAGTTAAACAATTCCACTAAGTTTTTACACTATTATTCAGTTATTACTCTTTGTAACTCAAACTTTTACACCAAATTATTTAAAGTGGATACCTTTCAATGGCCCACCCTGTATGTGTTCGTCTATAATTTCGGCTGTTTATAAAAATTATGAAAATCGAGTATCGTAATAACATTCAAATTAATGCAGGATAAAGAAGTGTTTTCTGCGGAAACTTATTAGGCACAAAATTACGCACAAACGTCCTATTAAATCTTCCCTGTTTTGTTTATAATTGAAATTTGTAATGAAAAAAACTTCGTAATCATCCTCTCCATATTTGAATCTCGAGAGCACTTAGAGATATAATTGAATTGGTTAAATTGAGGCAAAATAGTTCAATTGTATGCTCAGTAATATGCCTTCAAATAATTTAGAATAAATTAATTTTTAGTTTGAGTTATTAAAAAAAAAATAACAAAAATATCGAGTTTTCATTTTTTATTTTTTCAACTCTGCCATCGAGATTACATAAAAAACTAACAGAACTTTCTCCTTGTCACTTATTTTTCATTTAATTTAGAAGTTTTTATCGATACAAAAAATATACAACTGTTGATGATTCAAGTCATATACATACAATTTACGACAGAAAGTGAAAAAAGGATAAATAAAATTCGAAAAAATTAAAATGAATTCTCGATATATTTACAAATGAATTTATTTTGTATATTTGTTTGGTATATTTTTGAGCTTAATTGGCCCGGACTTTGGTCATGTTTGGGTAAAACATTCTCTCTCTTACCGTTCTCTCACTCTTACCGGGTAACTCTTACCGTTCCTTCAATCCAATCCTAAGGATGGCGATAGAATTTGAATCACCCCATACTTACGTATAACGGTATCTTACGCGGTTGCTGCTATATTTACATGTTTAATGTAAGTCAGATATTATTCTAGTAGGAAGTGGACATGTTATCCTCTGCCTACTCAGCAGTTTATTCTGGGGCTGATATAAACTGGAATTCGATAGCAGTCTGCAATGGCGCCAATGGTATGAGAAGATTATGTAGTGGTATTTATTTATAAATTGATTCTTTGTACTGCAGCAATTTTGTGTATTATTTCTAAAGTTCCAGAAATTTTCTTTTGAACTTTTACCTAAGTACAAATAAAAAAACAACTGTAACCGTGGGTACAGTTGTTTAAAACTGCATTTTACAGGGTCTCTCGACGTAGACTTGACCCCCTATAATTATAAAATCGAAAAAAAAATTAGAATTCGCCAAGACCCGTCGATGTCTGTGCTTGGGGGGGCAGGGAGCATTTTTGTCCAACTTGATATGTCCATCCCCCTCCCTAAACCCTAGTAATCCCAACTTTAAAATTTCAAATGGAACTACGCTACGTCTAACACATTGTTTTGAAGCCTTTCCATTGCTAATAACTGGTGCATCGTTTTTGGGAATCGGTTGAATTTTACAGGGTTATTAGCTAAAAACGAAAAGTTGACAAACCGACATTCGCGTAATAATTTCTACAGAAATGCCCACCAATAATAAACTTTTTATCTACTACTCAACCACTTTACTTTATTTTGATGCGTGTTGTCAGTCATGCTGTTTTTTGCTTGTGACCACCAAAGCATTAGTTTCAGTCTGTTGTTGAAAGTGTAAACATGTTTCTGAAATGGTTTATTTCGAGGTTTATGGCAGAAAGAGTCGAAATTGTTCCAATTTGGAATAGAAATAAGGTGGCGCTAAAGCTACAGCACGAATTTTTAATGCTAATCATCCAGAAAAAAAAATGTAAGCCATCAGTACGTTAAACAACTGATAGATAAGTTTGTTGCAACGGGTTCGCTTCTAAACAAGAAACGCCAAATAAATCGCCCAGTTCGAAATGAAGCAATTGGAGTGGCAGTTTTGGGTCATTTGCAGATGGACAATAATCAGTCGATCAAAGCAGTGTCTCAAGCTTCTGGCATATTTAGTTCAAGTGTTCATTGTATTTTGAAAAAATACAAGTTTCATCTATTTAAGATGATACTGGTTCAAGAGTTCAAATACCCAATTTTGCGAATATTTTAGTAAACGACTTCTACTGAACCCAAATCTTCTCGAAAATACATGTTTTTCAGACGAATATCTATACATTTATGTTGAGTTGCAAAGTGAATAGACACAATTGTCGCTATTGAAGTGATACTAACCTCATTTAATCAGAAAATTTCATACTCAGACTCCTCAAAAATTGAATGTTTCAATCGGAATTTTGTCGAACCATCTTGTTGGACCGTTTGGCCAACCTGTTCAAAATGTTGAACAAGTCGGAACGATTTTGTTCTTGTCCTTAATACATTTTGAGATGGTGCCCTTTCCTAGATGATTGCTGGAGGTGTGTTTGTGTTGCAATAACAAATAATACAAAAATACTAAGTATAGACATATTTACATAGTAGGTTTCACTTTTTATGCGATTTAATAATCTCATACACTATTAACATTATGAAACAATGAGTAGGTACCCTACTTTTTACTCGGTATACTAAAAAAGCGATAGAGTAAAAATAGGTGGCAATTTATTAACCCTTCATGTTTACTGTAATTTTCTTACTGTAATTTTACAAATAAACTGTAAAATTCTATTGTAAAATTATTTTGGAATGTAATTTTACAGTAAGTTTACATTGTTAATAGTGCATAATGTATAATTACAAGTAAAGTCTAAATTTTAATTTTCTACCTTTTTCAATTTAGCATGTAACTTATGAAACACTGAGCTTAAGATTTGATTATGTAAACAGCTTTGACTGATTCGATTTTTTCGAAAATTTTTAATCAGTTCTGTTTCTGAAACAAAGGTGTAACATAGTACTACTACTGGTTAATGTTTATATTCCAACTTCTCACATCCGCTTAGTCACACTAATCTAGATATATAACTATTTTTCCATTTGCTGTATACAACAATAGTACAATAGCAATAATATACAACATTCATTTTTTACATTTGTTAGGTTTATCAAGATTTAATACCACTTCTTTCTCGGACTAAATATATTATGAAAGAATGGTGTTAATAAACAAGGTGGGCAGCAACAAATTAATTTGACTGTGATATTAACTAAGTACCGCTAATTGCATTATTATATGTAACAATAATTGCTCTGTATCAAGGACTATAAAGGTTAATCAAAACAAAATAGTAGTCTTAAATGTTTTTTATTTGACAAGCTTAATCTCAACAAAATTTGAAAGTTAAACAAATATATTATTTATAATAAAATACATAGAACTATTAAGGGCATCAAGAAATGATATTACCTGTTCCCTGATTCACTGCCGTCTTTTCGATTATTGCAAAGTATCTTTTAATGTCTTGTCTTAATTATTCAATGCCTTGTAAAAAATGTTTACAGTAGGTAAACTAGCCGGTTGATATAATTATTTGTCTCCACATAATACTTTTTCACATTATCCTATTACCTAACCCAGCCATTGCTTCTCTTCTAATTTTTTCGAAGGCAAGTTTGCCTATGTGTTAAGCAATATTGCTTTAAGCATCTAGGTAGATAGTTTATCTCTAAATTTATACCAATAAAATCATCAACATATATTGCAAACCGGTCGTCAGCCATGTTTCGGCATGAGCGTTATTACTTTTTACAGATAAGTAAAAATGTATCGAGATATTACTTAATAAATAACAAATAGGTAAATAGAAATTAAGAGTACAAATAACAGATACTACTTACCCACTATATTGTAATAAACTTAAACTTGAACCAAAATATCAAGAAGATGCACTGCACCAGCACACAATAGCAAACTTAATCGAACTAAAAATGGCAACGAAGATAGCATTCGTAGCATCAGTAGTACATTCACACTAATATGAAGTGTATTTTTACAGTACATTCTGTTTTAAATGTCTTAATGTGAAGTCATTTCACTTTGTAAACGATTAATTTCACATCACTAACTGTAATAATTGTATTATTATATATTCTATAATTTTACAATTTATTGTAACATTACATTAGAGTGTTACAGTACAGTTGCGAATGTGTACATTTTTTGCAAAATAACACCTACAATTGTATAGTCTTTATAACCTAATTTGAAACTGCATAAAAAATTCCGACAAACGACACACGTGCGTAAACAAAGAGGCCGCCGTCGAAGTGCAGGTGTTTCTTTTGTCGGAATTTTTTTTGTAGTTTAAATTTACATTATATATAGAGTCTTTTTTATAAGTCTTTTTTTCAATGTATTTGTACAAATTTTTTATATATAAAAGGTCAAGGGAGATGTAACATGACCTTTGTCTAAGAACAATAACGCATTATTTAGTCACGTATTATGTAAATACTCATACATAATAACAGTTGAGAATATTAGGCAACAATCTCGCCGCTGACCGCAAGTAAATCTCAAGCATTAACAGTGAATTACCTTTAATGTATTTCTAGAACCCACCACACATTATTAATTAGTTTCCTTTTCTGCTGATAAACTATGCCATGATTAAAATTCAGTAGTTTTCACTACTTCCTTTCAGTAAGAATATAAGTGGGCAGTACATATAAATAGGGAGCGTAGGTTTATGTACTTTCATAGAAGTATTAACAAATAATTTTAAAGTGAATAAAATATTGATCTTCCTAAAAAAATAATGGCGTTCCGAGTTTGTAACTTAACAAAAAAATAGTTATGCTGATTTTATGTATATTTCAAATTATGTTTCACTGCATAAGTTTCACAACCCTTTCTTTCTTTATTTTATTGTATATTTTTGAAGGGAAAACAATATACCAATTTAAAATAATTGAATAAGTTATGAACTTCACATTTTGGTTAATGAAGCCCTACTTATTTTCTCTTGAGCTTATAGAAAATAAAATTCACTATTGTATACATACGAATATTTATATACGATGGGCTTGACTACAATTTATAATAATTTTATCTTCATAATTCCTATATTTGTTTTTTAGAAAATACGAGAGAAAAGATGATTTATTATCAGCGGCCCTTCTGGATATCAAGATATCGAGATTGGATCATTATTGCAATGAAACAAATGAAAAAACGTGAAACGTAAACGTGAAAAAACTCAGTCTCAACGGAAAGACACGTATGGATTTGACTAACACCCAGTAGTTCCTTTACTAAATATATATATATATAATATAATATAAAATATATATAAATATACATAAAAAATAAAATATAAATATAAAATAAGTATATATAATATAAGAGTCGGTTGGTCTGTATGAAAAAGAATAATTATGTTTTATTAATATTGTAAGACATGATATGGAAGGAGAAAATTAAAGGCAAGCTGTAGTAGCCGTAGACTTAGGTACATACTTCGATATATGATCATGCAGGGAAACCTGGCGATGCCTGCCGGCATCTTCTAGTGGCCTGTACGTTGGTGAATTCATAGAACCTAAACCAACTTAGTCAAAGTGTCCCATCGCTCGGATAGGAGGTAAAGCCGTAGGTTCCTTGTATATGCGATGATAAGGAAGTAAGATTATTCCCACGATAAAGTAGAGGAAAATTGCCATGTCGGAGGGTTGCTTATTCCTTATCTCCTGACATCAGTGATTGGCCTTAGACTCAGAAATAAAATAAATCTAAAACTACTATTTGTAATCCCAACTCTATCAGGGTTTAGTGAACATGTCTTTATTTTGATACCGCATTTAGCTCATTTTCAAAATATATATATTATCAAAATGACCTTCCTTTCTTGTCTTGGATAATTCGTCATAAATTACTGCAAATATACATTCACGTAAAGATTTAACAGAATTTAATAATTTATTATCTGTATTATTATGGTTTAATTAGCCATACGCGGTCCGCATATATTTGTTTCAATTGAGTTTTCAATTCAACACGTGGTTACTATGATTTTCATAATTTTTCTTCTAGAATCTATTTTTCACTAGAATTGACTAGTTTGTATTAATATATCGACGGCATATCGATTTCACAGATATATAGTAATCAATCAATCAGTGATCATTTGTTGCACTACAATAATGGTTGGATAATGCCACAGATACTGACTTCGTCGATCTCAAGAGAAAAAGCCAATAATAAAATTGTATTGTGTATGCCCACAAATATATATATATATATATATATATATATATATATATATATATATATATATATATATATATATATATTATTGCAAAGACAATTTTATTTTGTATGCGCTTTTCAAAAAATAAATTGATTAATATTGAATATCGATTATTTATTGGATATTGATATTGAATAAATTAATTTACAACTCGCTAATAAGTAACCAAAACAATTAGGTTATTCCTCGTAATTACTCTTAATTAATCGTAATTAATTATTCTTTAGAGATTACACAACCTGAAATAATAAAATCGGAATTCAGAAATTTTTAATATAAAGACTGAGGCCCGGTATCACAGTACTTGGTTACCGTAACAACCAATAGTTAATAAAACTTGACCAAGGATGTGAATAGTTGTAGATAAGACTTAACTTAAAAGAACTTAAAGAAGTTAAAGAAATTTCTAAACTTATAGTCAGTTAACTCTATGTCTATTCAATCTATTGGTTGAAATACATTGTGAAACTGGCCGTAAGTGTAGTACCTATCAAGGTAAAATTTATTTTGAACACTGGTTTTTGGTTTTTATTATTTTACAGATTTAGAGGTGTGTAATTCCAAAAAATATTATTGAAATTGAAGTAAAAACAGGAATTACCACAAGTAAACTAGATTCTAAATAATATTATTATATTAGATAAGGTTACGTATACATTTTTATTAGATGTTCAATTATTGCTTTCTTTACTTCCAATTCGAAAAATTTAAAGAAGGGCACAAGGAATATTTTTCCCGCGAAAAATACTAGCAAAGTACAAACTAAGGGGAGATAGAACAATTTCTTGGAGAACCTCTAAGTACATCTTTATTTTCTGTGAAAATTGATACAGTTACATTGATAAGAATTTTACACAAAAAGAATGCCCAAGTCACAAAACTGCTGAAGTAGGATTCATTCCTTTCTTTAGTTTATTACTTCATATCTGTCTATATTGGTTTTACTTAGCATGTCGTAATCTAAGAAGCACTATTGGAAAAGTTATTACAGCTGTGTTTTCAGTTACATTTAAACGAGCATTTAAAATACTGAAAAATACTGAAGTCAGTGGTCACCATTACTTGGTACAGTTAAATATGATAAATTTATTAGACTGAATAGGTAAGTATCTATGCTGTAGGTACACTTTCTGATTAAATATATTCAATATGTCGAAATACTACACCGAATTATAGAACTTATGTCCTATTAAATTTTCTCTTAACTCAACTAGTGTACGTTTCAGTAATAATAATTATTTACAAATATATAAATGGCATTTCTATCAAAAATTAAAATATTTACATACTTCCGTAATATTTCAATGTTAAATTCTTGAATTCTTGTTGTTAAATAAATTACATATAAATAGTAATTATGTGTCATTTATTACATTTAAATGAAATTAATATATTAGGTTTTAATTTTTATATATTGAGTATATTATATTATACACTTCTAGAAGAAGGCGCCATCCAAGGTTAATCATCCGATATATGAGCAGTTTGGAGTTATTTATAGAAAAGTCGTTCCTCGTTATGCGGGAGCATTTATTTATTATATTATTATGCTGGTGCTGGTAGCAAATCCCTCTTATTATGTCATAGGCGTAGATGTCGGCCTCAATAATACTTCATAGGTGCACAAGCAATAATATACTTATATACTCTAAAGCTAGGTAACAATATTTATTTCTGATTTGTAATTCGATTCTGTTCCAAGATAACAGAATACTTTCCTTTTTATACAGCCGGAACGGGTCAGTGGGGGAGGAACTAAAACAGTTCTTGAGCTAACGTGTTGACTTTTTATTTTACTAAGTCTTCATCAGAGCTCTGCAATGTAAATAATACAAGGATATAATAATTATTAAACGAATTCAAAAATGATATATAAAAAACCTTATTTTTTGTACACTTAACAAAAACAACAAAGACTAAAAACACACAATAATGAAACACACTTTGCGATATACTAGAAATTTTTTATATAAGAAAATCACTAATAACATAATCTAAGAACAGATACGAATAGTCTTAGCTCATAACCTCATTGGAGTTGGTAGGAATAAAGAGTGAAAATAGTAGATAATGTTAATTATTGTACGAAGGTTGAAAGGTTTTCTCCACCTTTAAAAAAACCCGAAACAAATCTGATAATAAAAACCTTGTTTATAGGGGTGTTTCCATCTTAAATGGGTCACACTGTCTATCAAGTATGGATAGAGAGAATATACCTAACCAAAATATAAGAAAAAATATAATATGTTACTATACCTCATATAGTAAAATAAAAAATAAAAGTTTCTAAATTAAATAATCCCTGACTCACAGCAAAAATAAAGTTTTGACACAATATGTCAATTTATTCTTATGTGTTACAACCTATCATGATTATTTTTTGCTTTTAAATATGGACAAAATTACACTAGGGGCCCAACAACAAAATTTACGTGAAAAAATCGAAATTGTGGGCTCACTGGAGATAATAATAAAACTGCAAGAGAATATGTACCTACACAATAATTAATTAACAATAGGCATTCAAATCGACCTCCTAATCAGTCACAGCTCAGTCCATAAAATAAACAGGATATTTAATGAATGTAGCGATATAACAATAGTAGATTATAGGTACCTACTATTAGGAGCAAAAATCAAGCTTGATGTGGTGAAGCTAGGTAGTTCACTGCCGAACGAAGTGAGGCAAGCCAAACCAGCTGAAGCACATAAAGCTTTATTTTGCTCCAAATAATTTATACGATTTTTTTTTTCAAAACATAAATTCCAGAATTACAGTGGCAGAGATACCATACATCTAAATCATCTCTAATAGCCGCTTTACACTTGTGAATTTCTTCTTGAATTCATGTATTTCTTCATGAAGTTCTTCCTAACAAGCTGTGCTTTACATTGCGTGAATTTTGTTTTGTTTGATGGTCTTTGAAGTAGTGCTGCCAATCTACCTTTTCAATCTACATTTTAAGGGTTATGTTTAACCCTTTAATATTAACTTAGGTATTAACCGTTTTGTTTTATTTTATAGGAAGTATTCTTTACATCATATAAAACAGGATGTCTATGGTACATTTCACTCAATGAGGAAGTTTGCTCCTTACATAAGGTTATGTCTATAACATAACCTTACTTTCAATTTTTTGTATAGTCGGTATTCCTGAAATTCACGTAAAACTTCACGAAAATTAGAACAAGCTCTATTTCCCTGAAGAAATTCGCGACGGTGACCTTGAATTTATTTGATATCAAAGTTTTGTATTACACTGTCAAACTTTTTCAAGAAGCTATTTCGTGAATAAATTCACAAAGAAATTCACAAATGTAAAGCAGCTTTAAGGTATTTTGGAGTATCGCGGCGTACACCAGAAACAACATTGTTTTTATAGAAACAAAAGTAAATAATGAAATATTCCGAGGTGTCACCATTGTACACCACCTGAAATTCAAAAATCAGCAAGAACAACAATGGAAAATTTACTACCAACCATGTCGAGTGGTGTTTACGAAGTATCTTATCAACGGTTTATGAAGTGGTGTGCCGAGAGAGGTGTATAACAATGTACTCTGAAAATGTGTTACTAGCTTATTTCTCGGCATTGGAAGGAACATGAATGAAAAACTCCTCGTTATGGTCCCACTATTCAATGGTGAAGTCATTGTTAAACCTTCGGCAAAATCTAAATATTGAAAAATATTTAAAACTGCGTGCGTTTTTGAAGAAACATGGTGAAAATTACACTTCAAGGAAAGCAAAAGTGTTGATAAAAGAGCGATTTGATAACTTTGTAACTAATGCGCCGGATAAAAAGTATGTAGGAACAAAGGTACGTATTGTTTTAATAATGGGAATTTCCGGAGCATGTCGATTCTATAAGCTATATCAAATAAAACTTGAAGATGTAGAAGATTTTGGCTCTTTACTACATGTAAAACTTACTAAAACGAATAAACATCGATCCTTCACCATAGTCGGAGAAAACTATTTAGCTTAATATAGAAAATATGTACCTATCATTACGGCCAGCTAATTTTGAGGAGCGTAATCATTTCCTAAAATATCAAAACGGAAAATTGTATAGAATGGTAATGGGAATCCATAAACTAAGTGGTGTTGCAAAAGAAGTGACTTTGTATTTAAAACTTCCAAACTGGAATCAATATAGTTAATGATATTTATGATTATTTAGTTAATAAAATATTCTTGCGTGGATATTAATTACATTAATTGAAAATCTTAAATCTGCTTTTATTAGGTATTGCATACTGGTATTCTGTAATTATTACTTTATAATGTTTACTGCAATATTATAACTAAGGTATATGGGTCGTTCTGACTAATTGGATTTTCTAGACCCTGGTCTTGAGTATAGGCGTTGAGTGATAAATAGTATTGTCACTCAGCGGTATACAGGTTAGCAATGGTACTAAAGATCAGAGTTCTATATATCTATCATAATATGCAAAACTTTTTAAATTTTGCACACTTTAATTTGCAATCAATTTCTACAAAATTTAATCTCTTTGCTGGTGTGTTGGGTGGGGGTTTGTTTGATGTTGTGGGGCTTTCAGAAACATGGCTTAAACCTAATGTTCCTGACTTTGGCGTTGATATTTCAGGCTTTAATGTTATTCGCAAAGACCGTAAAGTGCAAGATGGTGGTGGTGTGGGATTTTACATTAAAAAAAACTTAAAGTATAAAATTGTAAATGTAGGTGATGAAAATGCTGCCCTGGAGCAAATGTGGATTGAAGTTAAAATAGCGCGGAAGAAATTATGCTTGGGTACTTTCTATAGACCTCCGAAACAAAATTTGGGGCAATCTCTTGATCTCTTAGAAAACTCACTTATCACTCTTTTAGCTGAATATGATTATGTAATCTTTGGGGGTGATATGAATGTTGATTTTTTACAGATAAATTGTAACAATGTCAAATTAGTTAAAAGATTATTTAATAAATATGGTCTTACACAGCACATTAATCAACCTACAAGAACTACCTCTACATCTTCGACTCTTATTGATATTTTGGTCTCTTCTTGTTCAGAAGTAATAGCCGATGCTGAGGTTTTTAATATGACAAATATTTCAGATCATGATATGGTTACGTGTACTATTGGGGTAGAAAAAGTAACACAAACACCTATTTTAAAAACTTATAGAGATTTTTCTAGTTTTTGCTATGAAGATTTTAAAAAAGATCTTATTCTTATTGATTGGGATTGTATTTATACTTTTCATAACATTAACGACATGGTCGATTTTTTTAATAATAACATTTTAAGTTTATTTGATATTCATGCACCTTTTAAAACAGTGAAAATCACTAAATCTCCAGCTCCCTGGCTGACTCAGAACCTTAAGTTTATGATGAAGCTTCGTAATAAAGCCTTGACAAAATATAAGAAGAACAAAACTGATAATTCATGGAACGAATATAAAACTTTGAGAAATATGGTCAATGTGGCAGTAAAAGCGGAGAAAAAGGCATATGTACAACATGTATTCAAAACCAATTCGAAAGAGTTCTGGCGCACTTTAGAATATTTAAATATAACTCAGAACAAAAATAACAGTACACATTTTCAAGATTTTGCTAGTCCTGATGATTATAATAATTTTTTTCAAGATAGTTTGCCACAAGTTAATAATGATATTGACTTTATTACTAATGAATATGTTAATAAATATTTCACGGAAAACCTCACTAATAGGTTACAATTTACATTGGTTAATACACTGCAAGTCGAAAAAATAATACATAAACTAAAATCGAATGCCACAGGGCCGGATGGACTTAATCTTAAACTATTACTTTATGTTATTCCTTATCTTAGTGACCATATTACGTTCATTATAAATAAATGTCTAGAAGAAGGTGATATACCAACACTATGGAAGCAAGCAAATGTGGTACCAATTCCAAAAAAGAAAAATACCTCGCAAATGTCAGATTTTCGTCCGATAAGCATCTTGCCAGTATTGTCAAAAATTCTGGAAAAAATTGTAGCGGAACAACTATCCAATTTTTTAGAACAAAATAATATTTTACCCGCTACACAGTCTGGTTTCCGTCAGCATCATAGCACAACGTCAGCCTTGCTTAGCATTACTGATGATTTATTCAAAGCTTACGATGATAAAAATAATTCGTGCCTGGTCTTGTTAGATTATAGCAAGGCCTTTGACACTATTTCGCATTCTACTCTAATTATTAAACTGCGGTACTTTGGGCTTGGGAACACCGCTATAAATTTTTTTATTAATTATTTACAAAGTAGGTGCCAAAGGGTTGTTTTGAGTAATGTATACTCGAATTTAATATTTTTGAATAGAGGTGTGCCCCAAGGCAGTGTATTAGCACCTTTGCTTTTTTCACTGTATACCTCTGACTTGAGTAAATATATAAGTT
This sequence comes from Pogonocherus hispidulus, assembly GCA_963924545.1. Classification (NCBI taxonomy): domain Eukaryota; kingdom Metazoa; phylum Arthropoda; class Insecta; order Coleoptera; family Cerambycidae; genus Pogonocherus; species Pogonocherus hispidulus. Next base: position 33,328,152 of record OZ004698.1, read on the forward strand.
ACTGTTCGTCCCATCAATATGCAGACGATACTCAAATTTATTACAGTTTTCATATTAATGAGTTGAAATTAGCAGCGCACAATGTAAACAAAGACTTAGACATGATTGGAAAATATTCTATTGCACATGGACTTGTTCTCAATGAAAACAAAACTCAGTTACTTATATTTGGTAAAGATAGGAATTCCTTGCTAGATAATTCTCAATTTAAAATAACTATAAATAATGTTGCTCTCACACCCACAAATAACTGTAGAAATTTAGGTTTGCACATTGATTGTGATATGCGTTTTTCAAGTCACGTCGCTTATTTAACACAGAAAACTATTGGGCTTTTAAGAGTTTTATATATGCACAACGACAACTTAACTAAACAGACTAAACTGAGAGTGACAGATTCCTTAATTTTATCGCATTTAAATTATTGTAACATTGTCTACTGGCCTGCTCTTTTACATAAAGATAAATATAGCCTTGAGAAAATTCAAAATGCTTGCATCAGATATTGTTTTGGTCTTCGTAAGTTTGATCACCTTACTGAAAAATTTCGAGAGTCGAATTGGTTTACACTTGAGCAAAAGTTTAATATGCACATGTCACGGATAGTTTATAAAATAAATGAGACTAAGCAACCAAAACATTTATATGAGAAACTTGTTAAAGGTACTGACAGACATGACCGTACCACACGCCATCAACAGCGGTTTACGGTACCTAAGCATAGAACTAGCACTTTTCAAAGAACTTTTAGGTACACCTCTGTCAAAGTTTTCAATGCATTACCCCACAGCATACGAAACGCCCCGAACTTAGCAATATTTAACAGGAAAATTAAATTATACACTTTAAGCAAAAGAGATTCTGTTTGATTCTTTTATATTAAGATTGTATAATTAATTATAGATTTAGAAAACTTACCTATTATCACGTACTTTTTAAGTATTTTTTTTCCGTATTATCAATTTTTCTGATCGGTTTTTTATGCAAATTTTATGTGAATATTATTTAATTCCTATATATTGTAATCAAGGTGGTTATATATGAGCAACTTTGTTGGATATCGCCACCTTCTTATGTAACTCTATCCAAATTGTATGTTAAACAATCAAAAATAAAGACATTTATTATTATTAATATTATTATTATTATTAATATACGGAACACTGTTTAAGAAAGACGTCTGCTACATTGCTTGTAGATAGTGGGCAGACACTACTACACTAAAGCGACATGGGGGATGGAAAAGTAATTCTGTCACCGAAGGCCATATAGATGACTCTATGGAGAACAAGAAGCATATTGCTAGGAAGATTCTTTTGCCCAGTAAAACCGCAGATCGCTCCAATAGCGACGAAGGTGCCAGTGCAAATCTAGCCATAAGCGAAATGCCCAGTACAAGCACAAGTGTTGCTACCTCGGTTCCTGCTACCAGTCGAAACTCTATATAGATGATATTTCTTCAGTTATTTTAATTTGGGCACTATTCTTTCTAATGAAAGAATATTTGGTTGACCCTTTCTTTTTTCGAGATAACTTGAACGGCCAACAATGTTTATATTTCTTAAATAACGATTTTTCAAACGCAATAGATAGCTCGTCTTTTTAGAAACGTTAAATTTCCATTTTCAGTTAGATGGATATTCCGATTTAAGTATATTAAGTTTACGTTTAATTATGTTTATTGTAAAGTTTGATTCATTTTATTAAATCATAATTTTTTTTTAGATTCAAACATTACTTAATATCTAGAAAACTGTAGATTATTGGGTTATGAAGTAGCATATAATTTGAAAGCTTATTTAATATTTATAGAAGTTATAATATACAGGGTGTTCCATTTTAAATTTTGCGGAATACTCAGTTTGCGTATTGTAGCCACCCTGTACTGAGGTATTGAACGATCTCTTAAATCAGCTTACAGTTAATACAGATAAAACTAACATACTATGTACTTCCCGAGGTGGTCGGACTAATAACTTCCCATTTCTTTTCAACGGTGAGCCTGTTAAATGTGTTAATCAATTATGTTACTTACTTAGGAGTTATTTTTTCATCTTCCACATTTTTTCGTGTAATGGCAGAATCGTCAATTGCAAATGCCAAACAGGTGTTAGCTTCTGTTATCTCTCTAATACTCTAATGTCTAAATAAAAAAATGAACTCTTGGAACTCGCGTATTGTGCTTTATAATACAATAATAATTAATTCTTTAGCAAATTCCTTACCACTTTGGGGTCTAAGATACACAGATATATTAGAAAGGGTCCAAGTTGGCTTTTTCAAACGATTATTATTGTTACCAATTAATACTCCTAGTTATATTGTTAGACTTGAAGCAGGTGCTATCAGTTTATCACTAATAGTACTTGAATCTTCACTTAACTGGTTACTTAAAGTATTGTCTATGAATAATAACCGTTACCCGTATATATGCCTTAAAAAACAGCTACAGTTGTTAAATAGTGATCCATGATATAATTGGCTTTCACATATTAAATCACTTTGCTACAGTATAAATTGTGTTGATGTGTGGGAAATGGGTTATTTCAATCTTAAAAAACAAATTCCTACGATGTTACTTAAATGCAAGGAGAAGCTCTATCAAAAAGATTTAGCTTCTCATGGAATCTACAACCCCCATATTATACAGAAATTTTGATATAACGAGGTGTACCAAGAATTATCTAAAGTTTCGAATTCCAATATATATAATACGTATTCTTGCTCAATTACGCCTTTGTAATAAATTCTGCATAACATTCTTTTTCAATGGTATTTCATACTGAATTGATCCTTCAGAGCTGTGTTCAATATGTAACCAATATAATTTAGAAACCATCGAACACATTTTTACTGAATGCCCTATATACTTAAATGTTAAAATGCCATTAAAATGTTCATGAAATATAGTTTTTGATATCTCCGAAATTTCCTATTTTTCAGATTATTTTGTCTATTCCTAAAATTATTTAAAAAATCAATAATACTTTCTTCTTTAATTTTTAGAAGCATTTTCCTGCTTTACAGGCTTGTAGCATAAAATTTTTGATACGACGTTCAACACCCTACGACTATTATCAACAAATTTTTAAATAGGGTATTTTTACTCCCTTTTTATACAGAATTATATAATGTGAATTTAGTTTTGTTTCAGTAAAATTATATTTGTTTTTAACAATTTTTCTGAATACCTTCATTGATATGATCTATAACTTCTGAATACCTTATCCATACCTTCCATCAGTTTCGTCTTCATTACTGAAATATGCTATTTATTAACTAATTTATTAATGTGCTCGAATTAAGACTACCTCGTCTTTACTAAAAACGTACTACTAAGAAGAATAATTACATAATAGTAATATCTCCTTATTTCATTCTTATCTCAATGATTAGCCCAGAAGTCAGAGGGAGAGGGTGTGTGACTTGGGTGGGAGAGGGAGCCTCATATTATTATTCTGCAGGCCGCGAGCACGCCCAGAAACGGCTTTACGTTTAGGGCAGTAGCTTTAATTTCCATTTAATACGAGAAAAGGAAAACCTGCACCTTTTATCGTATTAAATAGAAATTAAAGCTACTGCCCTAATATCTAGCACATAAAAATGTGTTATACATTTTTATATGTGTCTATGACGTGTTATGTAAGTTAGAAATGACAAACTGGTGGCATTAAAAAAATAACATCCTAATGTTAATAATTTTTATTATGGTACATTTCGCTTATAATTATGGAATTTTAAAACCATTGAAAGATAGCCATCTTAAATTTATTTTTATCAAATTCACAAGATAATATATATATTTTTTTAAAATCACATTACTAGTTATTACTTGTATTATGCGACTGGTTACCATATAAAATGTTGATTCTCGAAGCAAACGGAAAGATATTTGTATACACTTTGATAAACTCATTAAAGGTTACTTTTATCAGTGGCTTCTTTTAATCCTTAAATCTTTATCAGCAGTGTGGAATAGAATGGAAACGTACCTCCTTCTTGAAGTATGAATGTACCTACGTAATATACATTTATTAATCTAGTGATTTTATCACTGCCTGAATTAAAAAATTACATGCGTACTTACAACAAACAAATGAGCATATAAAATTTCAGAACAATAGAAAAGTCGCCTTCCTATCAGGGTGACTCTCATAATGATGCTCATTTTTGTGATCTTGAAAACTATATCTTGTGAAATTGATTTTTTTGGGGGAAATATACAAGGTTAGCATAAAGTATGGGATATATTTCAGCTTATTATGTATTTTTAACAAGTTAAGTTAATAATAGGATGTGAAAGAAATTCGATTGCTTAAACAATGGGATTTCTTATGTCCAACAGTTAACGCAAATGTTCGATATGTCGTCCATTTTGCTGCTTTATAATCACTAACCGTTCCTCCAAATTGTACACAGCATTATTCAGTATTTCTGGTTGAATTGCAGCAATTTGCTCCCCAATAGTCTTTTAATTCTTTCAGCGTTGTTGGTCGTGTTCTAAACAGCAATTTTTTAAGTAACCCCACCCAGTAATCCGCTGGGTTAAAATCAGGCGATCTTGGAGGCCTTGAATTTACAAAATGTGAACAATTCTCTAAGTCGCAATGATTACGTTTGACACTTGTATGAGCGGTTGACACAACTCTTTGGTTTTCCACAGATACGGTGAAATCCAATTATTGAAGCAACTACGTAGATTCCATTTGCTTGATTTCTTAAAATTATATAAAACTAGTGTCTAGTCTCTAAGTCGCAATGATTACGTTTGACACTTGTATGAGCGGTTGACACAACTCTTTGGTTTTCCACAGATACGGTGAAATCCAATTATTGAAGCAACTACGTAGATTCCATTTGCTTGATTTCTTAAAATTATATAAAACTAGTGTTATTTACGAATTTTATTAATCTTATCTCGTACTAACACTTTTTTGTTTTAATTTCAATAAATAAATACTTATCTAGATACTTACTAATTGTTAATTAAAAAGAAATTTACCTAGCTTTATTAATTTCATGACAATATGAACTCAAATTAACAGGTAGAAGTAATGTGAAAAATTAATAAAAATAGATTTTTTTAAATTGAACACAAATGTCTACAAAATCTAAAGAGAAGACTAAAACATATAAAATCAAAACAATGGAAAATTTTCAGTTGAGACGTTTCTAATAGTTTAATAATACATTAGTATTAATATCAGGAATAGTTGCCATCGCCAACAATCTTGTTTATTACATTTATGTGTAGTTAACAAAAAATAAGACAAATCTTTAAACGGCCACATAAATATTTCCCGTTTAAAATTTCCGACATAATAGTGGCTCGTTTTGAACTGTTAAAAATGAATTTTGGCAAGTGCCTGAGGAGGTTGTTCTTTTAGTAGTGAAATGAATCAAGTTTCTCAATAAAGTGCGAGGTTCTGTCGCAGGAGTAATTTTAAAACATTGATAACTCGGCGTATTTTGCAGCACCAAGCAGTTTTAATCCTTGTTCGGTGCGAATCACTACTCAAGTGAATCAATAAGTAGTAATCCGTTGTTTTCGACAAGTTAGTTATATAAATTTCATCACGACCACGTGAATATTTACGGATGTGAGTGACGTAGATAAATAATTAAATAATTTGTAATACCTATAGAAAACTCTTCCGTGTAAAAGGTAGGATCATTTATGTAAGACTTTTATCATAACTTAAGTGAATGAAATGTCTATGCAGCCTTATATAGATAATTTTTTAAAATTATTTACATATTCAACAGATGTCACAATCGTGAAAGAGGTTGGAACCTTTGGTGTCAAGATAACACTGACATAGTTTCCAGATAATACCAAAACACTATACTACACTCGACGCGGGTTTGGCCAACTAAGTTGGCATCATCTGGGACGATTAACACTCATATTTAATCATCTCCAGATGATTGGAACTGAGTTTTAATCATTTCCAGATGATACCAACTTGGTTGACTTGGTGTTATGTGGAAAACTACATCAGTGTTGCATGTCACATTAGCAAATTTAGAAGAAAACAGTAATCTCAGTAGTCTCATTCTTACACTTATTTAGTATAGGTTAAATTATTACTGTTGGGATGTTAAATATATCAGGCTTACGGTGCATTTTAACTAGTATTTTTATTTTCAGTATCAGCCAAAAATCAGTTGTTATGTTTATATAAACGACTACTACCTGATATAAGTATCAGAAAAATCACCTAGTCTACGTAATATACCCTTGGAGATGTTCGCGCAAAATGTTCTAAATTACAGATTTGAGTGTTGAAATTATCACGGCCCTAATTAACCTGTTGCATATCACGAATATTATATAAATATAATATTCGTTTTAAATTAACCTATATAATTTTTGAGATGATCTGAATTTCTAGAGAAAGATAAGATACTAAAATAAATTAAAATGCACTGTGTGAAATCGCAACAATTATTTTATTATCAGTAGATAAATGCAATTTCAAAACAAGCGGCAGTTATCAAAGAAACTATAATGGACACACATGGACTTTTTTCATTTCTTTTATATTCCCTTTAAAGGATATTGCAATAATCTGAATCTACCTACTACCTACAGGCTAATTAGTGGTAGCTGTATAATTTAAAAAATTTGGAGGGAAACTTACTTGATAGTATTGATTTCTTACTTTTCATCATTTTTAAATTTACTGGAAGTCGACATTACTTAACCCCTATTTTAAATGACAACTCTATACCTATATTAAATGCTCCATTTTAAGATAAGTTTCCAATTTTACTTAAATTTTGGTTTGTTAAGAAACTTCCTTTAACTTGAAGTTGAAGTAAAAGAAAACGATTGAACATCATATTATATAAAAGTTATGAATATATAACCTCACTTTTTTGTTAAAATGTTAAAATATCACATAAATGTAATACCTTCCCAAGTCAAAAACCAAAAGCTGCATCCACAAGACATCGTTTCGGAATTTTATTCCTCTTTAGTGTAGCCTAGCATAATAAATGGTACTCTTAATATCCATGATGATATAGATTTCGAACAAAATTTAATGAAATGCACCTCTCCACTACCACTGCCACATTTAAAAATTTCGAAAAAAATTGTGAGAACATTGAGGACTAATTTAATGCTCGCATACTTAAAATTTAGGGCTCTAAGCCCTTTACGCACAATTGATGCTACCGATATATGCCGGACAAATTTTTTGTGATTTTCTCCGTGCCTACTAATCACTTCTTCTGTATGATGAATTCACAATACTTTTAATGTCTTTAAATAAAATTAAGGGCTCTTGCTGCGAATTTCAGTTAAATTTAGCAACACCACAAAATAAAAAATGTGTGTTTAAGCAGCAGCATATATGCATTACACTTCCGACCATACGAAAATACATTTTATGTCGGTCAAATGAAATTTTCGTTCTAATATTTTCTATGCCTACTTCCTACATATACTTCCTGGGATCTACAGTACCTTACATTCCTAGCCCTTATTTCTAAACAATAAATCAATTGCCACACGTTGAATAAACAAACTTAATTGTTTATATATAATATATACTATTTAGAAATTGAGACTGAAAATTATATCAGATATTTTTATAGTTTATTTTTAATATTACTTATTGGCTTATTTAACTGTTTACATTTTTCTTTATACCTATAGGAATTAAGCCAAAAAGCTTACTATAAGAAATAAATTAATGAAATTATCAAATATTTATGGTTCAATAAAGTTTTATATTTCCTTGTTACCTATAATCCTAGGTATGCAAAGGAATAACATCATTATTTTTAAGATATGTCGCAAACCACTACTTTGCGTGCAGTATGCACCCTCCCAACATTGAATTACAATAGTATGTCTTCATATATAACCTCAACTTATTGTCTTTATTACATTAGGCTAAGGAGGAATGCTACAATTTCAGTTTTGTCAGTAAAAAATATTTTTTTTCTTTAAAATTCAATACAAAAAGTATGTGACCAACAATAATTATTTTTGATGTAATGCAGATGCTTGTTTAATATATAATTATTTAAAAAACGTAGATAATACTATTAAAAATAAAAATTTTGTAAAGACAATAAGTTGAGGCTATGTCAAGATATGCCGCTGTAATTCAAAGTTGGGCGGTGCATACTGCACGCAAAGTAGTTGTTTGAAACATATAAAAAATAATAAGGTATATCTTTACATACCTAGGATTGGAGGTAACGAGGAAATATAAAATTTTATTGAACCATAATATTTGATAATTTCATTAATAAATTATCTCTTAGTTAGCTTTTTGGTTTAATCTTTATATCAGATATGTTAAATTACGATCCTTTAGATTTCCTAACACCTAAGTTGACCTATACTTAGCCAAAACAAAAAATCTAGAGCCTTTAATTATGAGCTATTGGAAATCGTGTCAGAGTTATATTTAATGAGTATAGCCCTTATTACCTAACAGCTTCAGTTGCCTTGTACTATAAGCCAAAATTATAAAAAATCTAAGAACTCTTAACTTTGAACAACTGTAAATCATGTCAGAATTACGTTTAAAGGGTCCCCCAAACCAACGTGGATAATCGCAGCACCTGCGAAAGTTCGCACCGCTTGCGATTCGCATCATATTGTTTCCATTGCGTAATGTGCAAGTTCAGACCAACAGGATTTTTTTCGTTTAGACTGCCGAATTTTCTGTGTTTATTTCGTACGGAGTTTTTCTTCGCAATTGACTGCGTTTTTTCTCGGATCCGTAGTAGTTTCACCGGTGTGAAGTTAGCAGCCATTTTCTGGCAGCCAAAAATTCTAGCAGCCAATTCATTTTCGAGTGAGGTTAGCGGCCAATTTTTGGCAGCCATTTTTTGAAAAAGCTTTAATATGTTTTTGAAGCATATTTTGTAAAATACCTACTGAAATTTTCACCTAAATTAGTTTAAGGCAGTTAATAATACTTATAATGATTAAAATTGTACAAAAAAACGCCATGAACAATAATTAAATTCTGACTTAATATTAAATTTAATTTACTAATTTAACGAGCTGAGCAACGATACAACGATACGAGCTACAAAAAGAGTTGAAGGATGAAACTTGGTCAGCTTACTTTACTAGGTTATATAAGTAAGCATCCCAAGCGTCATCGCCTTAGGTGCCGTCTGTGTGGTAGTTCCACCCTTATCATGAAATATCATTTTCTATATTTTTAACCAACTCACAAAAATAGTTGCAGAATGAAACTTGGTCAGCTTACTGTACTAGGCTATATAAGTAAGCATCGCAAGCGTCATCGCCTTAGGTGCCGTCTGGGTGGTAGTTCCACCCTTATAAAAAAAATCATTTTCTATATTTTTAACCAACTCAGAAAAATAGTTGCAGGATGAAACTTGGTCAGCTTACTTTACTAGGTTATATAAGTAAGCACCCCAAGCGTCATCGCCTTAGGTGCCGTCTGGGTGGTAGTTCCACCCTTATCATGAAATATCATTTTCTATATTTTTAACCAACTCACAAAAATAGTTGCAGAATGAAACTTGGTCAGCTTACTGTACTAGGTTATATAAGTAAGCATCCCAAGCGTCATCGCCTTAGGTGCCGTCTGGGTGGTAGTTCCACCCTTATCAATAAAAAATCATTTTCTATATTTTTAACCAACTCACAAAAATAGTTGCAGAATGAAACTTGGTCAGCTTACTGTACTAGGTTATATAAGTAAGTATCCCAAGCGTAATCGCCTTAGGTGCCGTCTGGCTGATAGTTCCACCCTTATCAAAAAAAATCATTTTCTATATTTTTAACCAACTCACAAAAATAGTTGCAGGATGAAACTTTGTCAGCTTACTGTACTAGGTTATAGCATCCCAAGCGTAATCGCCTTAGGTGCCGTCTGGGTGGTAGTTCCACCCTTATCAAAGAAAAATCATTTTCTATATTTATAACCAACTCACAAAAATAGTTGCAGAATGAAACTTGGTCAGCTTACTGTACTAGGTAATATAAGTAAGCATCCCAAGCGTCATCGCCTTAGGTGCCGTCTGGGTGGTAGTTCCACCCTTATCATGAAATATTATTTTCTATATTTTTAACCAATTCACAAAAATAGTTGCAGAATGAAACTTGGTCAGCTTACTGTACTAGGTTATATAAGTAAGCATCCCAAGCGTCATCGCCTTAGGTGCCGTCTGGGTGGTAGTTCCACCCTTATCAAAAAAAATCATTTTCTATATTTTTAACCAACTCACAAAAATAGTTGCAGGGTGAAACTTGGTCAGCTTACTGTACTAGGTTATATAAGTAAGCATCCCAAGCGTAATCGCCTTAGGTGCCGTCTGGGTGGTAGTTCCACCCTTATCAAAGAAAATCATTTTCTATATTTTTAACCAACTCAGAAAAATAGTTGCAGGATGAAATTTGGTCAGCTTACTTTACTAGGTTATATAAGTAAGCACCCCAAGCGTCATCGCCTTAGGTGCCGTCTGGGTGGTAGTTCCACCCTTATCATGAAATATCATTTTCTATATTTTTAACCAACTCACAAAAATAGTTGCAGGATGAAACTTGGTCAGCTTACTTTACTAAGTTATATAAGTAAGCATCCCAAGCGTCATCGCCTTAGGTGCCGTCTGGGTGGTAGTTCCACCCTTATAATGAAATATCATTATATATATATATTTTTAACCAACTCACAAAAATAGTTGCAGGATGAAACTTGCTCTATCCACTCTACTAGATCATAAAAGTTCCCAAGCGTCATTGCCTTTGGTACCGTCCGAGTGAGTAGTTCCACCTCTATCATGAAATATCAATTTTTTTTACCTACAGACAAAAAGATATGCAAGATGTAACTTGGCCTGTTTACTCTTCTGCGATATACCTACAGGTTGGCACTACAAACGGTAACGCCTTAAGTGTCGTCCCATTAGAACATCCACCCCTACCAAGAAATAACAATTTCATTTTTTTTAACCAACATAATATTAACAGTTGCAGAATGAAACATGTCAATGTTGCTCTACTTGGAAAGTCAACTAAGCTCCCCTAATTATTGACCAACTGAATAAAGTATACTTATTAACACATGATTATGATAATTAATAACAGAACACTTGCCTTTTTATCAGTTGAGATGGTGAACAGATCGATATGACCTAAGACGGCACCTAAGGCGATGACGCTTGGGATGCTTACTTATATAACCTAGTACAGTAAGCTGACCAAGTTTCATTCTGCAACTATTTTTGTGAGTTGGTTAAAAATATAGAAAATGATATTTCATGATAAGGGTGGAACTACCACCCAGACGGCACCTAAGGCGATGACGCTTGGGATGCTTACTTATATAACTTAGTACAGTAAGCTGAGCAAGTTTCATTCTGCAACTATTTTTGTAAGTTGGTTAAAAATAGAGAAAATGATATTTCATGATAAGGGTGGAACTACCACCCAGACGGCACCTAAGGCGATGACGCTTGGGATGCTTACTTATATAACCTAGTACAGTAAGCTGAGCAAGTTTCATTCTGCAACTATTTTTGTGAGTTGGTTAAAAATAGAGAAAATGATATTTCATGATAAGGGTGGAACTACCACCCAGACGGCACCTAAGGCGATGACGCTTGGGGTGCTTACTTATATAACCTAGTAAAGTAAGCTGACCAAGTTTCATTCTGCAACTATTTTTGTGAGTTGGTTAAAAATATAGAAAATGATATTTCATGATAAGGGTGGAACTACCACCCAGACGGCACCTAAGGCGATGACGCTTGAGATGCTTACTTATATTACCTAGTACAGTAAGCTGACCAAGTTTCATTCTGCAACTATTTTTGTGAGTGGGTTAAAAATATAGAAAATGATATTTCATGATAAGGGTGGAACTACCACCCAGACGGCACCTAAGACGATGACGCTTGGGGTGCTTACTTATATAACCTAGTAAAGTAAGCTGACCAAGTATTATTCTGCAACTATTTTTGTGAGTTGGTTAAAAATATAGAAAATGATATTTCATGATAAGGGTGGAACTACCACCCAGACGGCACCTAAGGCGATGACGCTTGGGATGCTTACTTATATAACCTAGTACAGTAAGCTGAGCAAGTTTCATTCTGCAACTATTTTTGTGAGTTGGTTAAAAATAGAGAAAATGATATTTCATGATAAGGGTGGAACTACCACCCAGACGGCACCTAAGGCGATGACGCTTGGGGTGCTTACTTATATAACCTAGTAAAGTAAGCTGACCAAGTTTCATTCTGCAACTATTTTTGTGAGTTGGTTAAAAATATAGAAAATGATATTTCATGATAAGGGTGGAACTACCACCCAGACGGCACCTAAGGCGATGACGCTTGAGATGCTTACTTATATTACCTAGTACAGTAAGCTGACCAAGTTTCATTCTGCAACTATTTTTGTGAGTGGGTTAAAAATATAGAAAATGATATTTCATGATAAGGGTGGAACTACCACCCAGACGGCACCTAAGACGATGACGCTTGGGGTGCTTACTTATATAACCTAGTAAAGTAAGCTGACCAAGTATTATTCTGCAACTATTTTTGTGAGTTGGTTAAAAATATAGAAAATGATATTTCATGATAAGGGTGGAACTACCACCCAGACGGCACCTAAGGCGATGACGCTTGGGATGCTTACTTATATTACCTAGTACAGTAAGCTGACCAAGTTTCATTCTGCAACTATTTTTGTGAGTGGGTTAAAAATATAGAAAATGATATTTCATGATAAGGGTGGAACTACCACCCAGACGGCACCTAAGGCGATGACGCTTGGGATGCTTACTTATATAACCTAGTACAGTAAGCTGAGCAAGTTTCATTCTGCAACTATTTTTGTGAGTTGGTTAAAAATAGAGAAAATGATATTTCATGATAAGGGTGGAACTACCACCCAGACGCCACCTAAGGCGATGACGCTTGGGGTGCTTACTTATATAACCTAGTAAAGTAAGCTGACCAAGTTTCATTCTGCAACTATTTTTGTGAGTTGGTTAAAAATATAGAAAATGATATTTCATGATAAGGGTGGAACTACCACCCAGACGGCACCTAAGGCGATGACGCTTGGGATGCTTACTTATATAACCTAGTACAGTAAGCTGACCAAGTTTCATTCTGCAACTATTTTTCTGAGTTGGTTAAAAATATAGAAAATGATTTTTTTTTGATAAGGGTGGAATTACCACCCAGACGGCACCTAAGGCGATGACGCTTGGGATGCTTACTTATATAACCTAGTACAGTAAGCTGACCAAGTTTCATTCTGCAACTATTTTTGTGAGTTGGTTAAAAATATAGAAAATGATATTTCATGATAAGGGTGGAACTACCACCCAGGCTTCACCTAAGGCGATGACGCTTGGGATGCTTACTTATATTACCTAGTACAGTAAGCTGACCAAGTTTCATTCTGCAACTATTTTTGTGAATTGGTTAAAAATATAGAAAATGATATTTCATGATAAGGGTGGAACTACCACCCAGACGGCTCCTAAGGCGATGACGCTTGGGGTGCTTACTTATATAACCTAGTAAAGTAAGCTGACCAAGTTTCATCCTGCAACTATTTCTCTGAGATGATTAAAAATATAGAAAAAAGGATTTTTTTTTTATAAGGGTGGAACTACCACCCAGACGGCACTTAAGGCGATGACGCTTGGGATGCTTACTTATATAACCTAGTACAGTAAGCTGACCAAGTTTCATTCTGCAACTATGTGTGTGAGTTGGTTAAAAATATAGAAAATGATATTTCATGATAAGGGTGGAACTACCACCCAGACGGCACCTAAGGCGATGACGCTTGGGATGCTTACTTATATAACCTAGTACAGTAAGCTGACCAAGTTTCATTCTGCAAATATTTTTGTGAGTTGGTTAAAAATATAGAAAATTATATTTCATGATAAGGGTGGAACTACCACCCAGACGACACCTAAGACGATGACGCTTGGGGTGCTTACTTATATAACCTAGTAAAGTAAGCTGACCAAGTTTCATCCTGCAACTATTTTTCTGAGTTGGTTAAAAATATAGAAAATTTTTTTTTTATAAGGGTGGAACTACCACCCAGACGGCACCTAAGGCGGTGACGCTTGGGATGCTTACTTATATAACCTAGTAAAGTAAGCTGACCAAGTTTCATCCTTCAACTCTTTTTGTAGCTCGTTAAATTAATAAATTAAATTTAATATTAAGTCAGAATTTAATTATTGTTCATGGCGTTTTTTTGTACAATTTTAATCATTATAAGTATTATTAACTGCCTTAAACTAATTTAGGTGAAAATTTCAGTAGGTATTTTACAAAATATGCTTCAAAAACATATTAAAGCTTCTTCAAAAAATGGCTGCCAAAAATTGGCCGCTAACTTCACACGAAAATTAATTGGCTGCTAGAATTTTTGGCTGCCAGAAAATGGCTGCTAACTTCACACCGGTAGTAGTTTCGCAGTGTCTTAACTAAGAAAGTAATTAATAAAATGAAAAAAATCATTGAATTAGTGCGAAAGTTTCCTATATTATACGACCTTTCTCATGACGATTACAAAAATATCCGAAAAAAGTAACAAAAATGATTCTCGTCTTTTCGTAATTGCGGCATAATTCTCTATATTGTCGTCTTTTTTTATTAATATCGTGAACCCATTTTCTTTTCTTCCTAAGGTCAGATACATAATATGATCAACACATTTATTTTTAAATAATAATAATAATTTTACCTTAAATTGTCTTCTTCCAATGCAAGGCAACACAAATGCTTCTTCTTCTTCATCCGATGATGTATACATATTTTTGTATGATAGGTAAGTATGTAAGTACAAGTACAAATTGTTTAGTTTTCGTTTTCAGCAATAACAATCAACCTTTTCGATATTGAAAATATGACTCATATGATGCGATTACATTCGCTTTGGTGTGAGGTTCTCTACGGATTCCGCCACGAATTTCGCTACGAACTTTCCGTCACGAATCCGTTATTTGTAGTTAGGTGGGGTCAGGATTGGCATTGTAGCCTAAGGATGCACCTCTAAGGGACCAAATGGCCCATTAGTGGGTGTCGGGAAGGGAAGTGGATATCGAAGTGTACCCGCGACCGCAGTCGGCGGCCGCGACTTCGAGGGAGGTCTGTGGGTCGTTGATGTCTCTTCGTAGTCTCCTACTCTTGCTCCAGGTGGAATCTGAAAATGTTACCTTATACCTTATCCTGGGTCCAAGAGTTGGAACCTTGGCCGCTTGTACTTAGCTGCCATGTCGGGTGCATAATCCACGGCTCTCCGGATTAGTGGGTTGCTATGCGTCTCGGCTCGTGCAAAGGTTTTCTCACCTCGTCTTCTGAGGACCTCCAGGACTGGGACATACTCTAAGTCCCGGTATAGGTCGGCGTTGCGCAAGTAGTAAGGGGCGCCCGTTGCGACCCTCAGGGCGATGTTTTCCACTGCCTGCAGTCTTCGAATGTGCGTCTTCGCCGCGTAGGCCCACGCTGTCGCCGCGTATGTCATCTGGGGTTGAATGATGGTCTTGATGAGGGTTTTCTTGTTCCTCAGGCTGAGCCCGCTGGTGGAACAGAGCATTGGATACAGCATCCCCCTGACCAGTCGTGCTTTTTGCACGACGTTCTCGATATGGATTTTCCACGTGAGTCCTCTGTCCAGGGTTACACCTAGATATCGGACTGTGTCTCTCCATTCGATGTTTTCCCCGTGCAAGATGACATGTCCTTGCGGCTTTTGACCAGACCTGCGGGAAAAAAGAATGGCGTTAGATTTGTCCGGGTTAATAGCCACCTTCCATCTGTTGCACCAGTTCTCAAGAAGGAGCACTGCCTCTTGGAGGTACCTCGTAACCATCCTGGCCTGAAAAGACCGTGCAATGATGGCCGTATCGTCTGCGTACAGAGCTACCGAGGTACGGTGCGTCCTAGGCAGGTCCGACGTGAAAATGTTGAACAGCTGGGGTGACAGGACAGTGCCCTGGGGTACTCCTGCTTCCATGGGGCGGATTGTTGAAAGTTCTCCATCTACCCTCGTCCTCAGTTGCCTCCCGCGTAGGTACGAACCGACCAGTTTTACCATCGCTACAGGGTAGCCTGCGTCGATCATCTTGACAAGCAGGCCGTCGTGCCATACCCTGTCGAAGGCCTTGGCCACATCTAGGAGGACAGCGCCGGTGACGAGTCTGTTGTTGAACCCCTCGGTGATATGTTCCACCAGCCTCAGGATTTGAAGTTCAGCGGAATGCCCTTCTCTGTAAGCGAACTGCTCATCCGGGATAGCGTGCAGTTCCTCGGTGATCTCCAGCAGTCGCTCCTTTATTACCCTTTCCACCACTTTGCTCGCCGCTGGTAGTAGGCTGATCGGTCGGTAGCTAGAAGGGAAAGTTAGATTCTTACCTGGCTTGGGTATCAGTACTACGTGTGCAGTTTTCCATCTGCTAGGGAAAAAGCGGAACCTCAGAATTGCATTCGTGATATTCACTAATGCTGCTACTCCCTTGCGAGGTAGCTTCCGAAGAACCAGGTTCCCTATCTCGTCGCATCCCGGTGCTTTTCGGATTTTCAGTCTCCTTAGGATGGTTTTCATCTCCTCTGGGTCGGTCGGGCGAAACTGCGTATCGTCGGGCATTCGCCCTATCCGTCGAGCTCGTCTACTCACCTCGTCTGTAAATTCCTCGTCTTCGTCCGGCAAATTGTTTTCCGCACACTGGAGTTCCAGGCTGTCGGCGAATGCCTCTGCCTTTTCCTGCCTCGTGTACACGAGTCCCCTTTCACCGTGGATCGGAGGTATCTTTCGGCGATGTGTTCTGAGCGTTCTCTGGGTGTTCCATAGACTTCTATCCTCGGTGTTCAGCGACTCGAGATATCTCTGCCATCTAGCCTGGTGATGCTCGTGCAATGCGGCTTTGACTCTTCGGTTAAGCTGGTTTAATGCCAGCTTGTCCTGCGGGAGTCTCGTCCGCTGAGCGTGCTTCTTGGCTCTGCGTCTGTCCCCTATCAGCTCCATAACCTGTAAAGGAAGTTCACCCGTAGGATTAAGTGCATATCTTACCTGTCTCTCCGTAGTGCTGGCCGCCAGAGCTGCGCGGATATCATTCTCAAGGCTCACGACGGTGGCTTCGATGTCCTCCTCCGTGTCGATGACTCGAAAGGGTACGCAGATCCTCTGCATCTCTGCTCGGAACTGCTCCCAGTCTGTGCGCCTCTTAGTGAAGGTGGTCTCGGTGGGCTGATGTCCACCTAGGCGTAGGAGGATGGGGCTGTGATCTGTAGATCCCTCGTGCAATGTCTCTACTTCAGCCACCATCGGTATTGCCTTGAGTAAAGCGATATCCAGCACGTCTGGTGCTCCCGCGTGTCCGTGGTGTGTAGGTTCCTCTGGTCCCCATACTGCTACATCGCCATTCGCCTCCAAGTAGCCCAGTAGGACCCGTCCTCTAGCGTTGGTTGTACCGCTGTTCCACGTCGGGGACTTGGCATTGAAGTCGCCCATTGCTACCACTTGGGGGTTGACCGCTAGGGCCGCCTCTAGCTCCTGCGCCAGGAGCGGGAGATTTGGTGGCTGGTAACAGGTCACCACAGCTATTTCACCATTCCTTTCAGTCCGGATTACGATAGCGGCGGCTTCCATGTTGTCCATCTGCGGCGTTGTGATCTCATGGTAGTCTAACCCTCTTCTGACTAGCAGCGCGACTCCGCCTCCCAGTCTACCATCTCTGTCCCTGCGGTACATCTCGTAGCCTGGAACTCTGGTCCTGATGTTTTCGCTCAGCCGTGTCTCCTGTAGTGCAATCACGTCTATTTCCAGACGTAACAGGAGTTCTTGGATTTCGTGTTTTCTTGCGCGGAACCCGTTGACGTTCCACGACGCAAGTCTGAGCGATTTGGGCTTCGATCTACCTGTAAACATTACCTTTTTAGCAGTTGTGGCGCATTGGCCAGGAAGGTGCTCATCGCCGTCCACCACTCCTGCATCTGGGCCATCATTTTCGCCGCCTCGTCCAAGTTGATGGCTGGCGGGGTCGCGGTTTTCCTCGCGCCCGCGGGTCTGGTCGCGGTTTCCGGCCTGGGCCTCGCTACTTCCGCGTAGCTCCCCTTAGTCCCTGCTGCTGCGGCTGGTTTCTTGTTCGGAGCTGCCGTCTTCTTGGCCGGCGTTGGCTTCGGGAACCTCGGGCATCCTCGGTAGCTCGCTGGGTGGGCGCCCTCGCAGTTTGCGCATTTTGCCGGCGCGTCCCTTGATTTGCGGCACTCCATTGTGGGATGGTTCTCTCCGCATTTGACATATTTGGCCTGGGCGGTGCATCGGCTCTGCCCGTGACCGAACTTCTGGCATCGGTGGCACTGGGACGCTCCTTGTTGCTGTCGTTGCTTTTCCACCCTCACGACCAAATCGCAGCATCTTTTGACGTCTAGGACGGCTGTCTGGTCCAGCGGCACTTGGACTAGTACCAGGGGCATGAGCTGCTTTGTCCTCCGGCTCGTCATCCGGTAGACAGCTTTGGGGGTAAGTCCTTGACTCGTCAGGTCGTCCTTGATGTCCTGGTCCGTCACTCCAATGGGGATGCCCCTAACTACTACCCTTAGTAGTTTGTCTTCTTGGAGGGAGTAGGTGTGGTATTCCCTCTTTTCCTCGGCCAGGACTTTCGTCAACTTCCTGTGGTCGTCCACCGTCGCTGGGGTTATGTTGACTCCCCCGCCGATTAGCTTTGCCTTGGTAAAAGCAATGCCTTTCCTATTCAGCGTCTTGCTGACAACGGTCCATTGACTTTCGTCGCGGAGTACCACTGGCGGGATCCTCTTTTTAGCGGGCTCTGCCGCTGGGGCGGCAGCATTGTCCTCTCCCTCTTTGCGGGCCTGTTTGGACGGCTCCTCGTCAGACGGCTGCTCATCTGAAAGAGAGAGCGAGGTTATTTTACGCTTACCTTGCCTGGGCGCGGTTTCCGCAGAGGGTGCGGCGTCCTTTTTGGCCGTTGTTTTGCCTTTGGGTACCGCCCCCTTCCTTGCGGACACCGCTGGTAGCTCTGCCATCGGCTCCTTAGCCTTGGCCGTTACGATCTCTCGCAGATCCTTAATCTCCTTGCGCAGCTCCTCGACGATTTGTCGTAGAGCGTCTCTCTCCTCCTTCAACTCGAAGAAGAGGTGCGCCGGCACTGTGGTGACCGGCTTTGGTGTCGCTGCTCTGGAGTCCGATTCCTCGGAAGTCGACGACTCCATCGGCGTCACTCTCGGGCGCTGTGCCATGCTTCCTCCCAGCATATGCACGCAAACCAATTCCACTTCTTTACTACTCGCTGAATTGTCTATACAGACAGTTTGTTGTGGGGCCTCCACTTCGTATGCTCGCCTTCGAAAAATCGATAACTCGCACAATTTGTTTCGTTCTCGTAACCTACGTGTTGCCACTTCGGACGCTCGCTCGAAACTGCCGCCTGCATTGTCCCATGTGCTGGGCTGTCATGAGCAAATAGTCCAAGCACCTCTTGTGTCCCGTTTTTCTCATACATTTGTACACATTTCTCATACATTTGTACAACCAAGCTCAGTTACACAAAGAAATACTCAACTTTATATATTTATCCCGAGTAAATGAATTTCTTTTTTAAAACACTACTTCTTCAAAATGGTAATAAAATAATATTACCTCATTTTAAATATTTTATTTCTTCAATGCTTTATGTTAAATCAAGCATGAAAATAATATTTAATATCGAATCGACTGAATCAATTTAAGTAATTTCTAAATACCTACTTTTCTTAATATGAAAATAATTTGTTATATTATTGAATTAAGTTGGGTGTTCTTCAAATTGAGGAAGTCTATTCCTTGGAGAATTTCTAATTAAAAGGGATAGGGTCCCTGTATTCACAAAAATTCATATTCATAGAAATAGTGAAACAGTTTATATTTTTATGTCAAGAATCAAGATAAAATGCCTCCTACTATGAGCATATTTATTTGTTTCCATTAGTGACCTTTCTCATATTTTAATTAGAACTATCTACATTACAAGCATGCATCGGAATGAAATAGGTGTCACACAACGAACTACGCACATTAAAATCATAAAAGTAAAATAAAGTGAAAAGTCATATAAATTACATTTGTTTAAGTGCTATGTTGTTGTTGGAAAGCGGCGCGGTTACCCGCAGCACTCAGACCTTTCGACCCAGTATGCCTGGCACTAATCGAGGGCTATTGGAAGAGACCCGTGCTATGCGCATAGGCCAACACCCGTTCTAGTGGAAGCTCTCTAATGTCCTGGGACAGGAGAAATGCTTCACCCAGATGTATGTGGCTCTTGACCATAAGGCAAGCATAGCGGCAGAGGATGTGAATGGAGTCCTCGCCATCATGTCCGCAAAACCTGCGCCTTCTAGTGCCACTAAGGCTGCTTGTTAACGACGATTTTTTGCAGGGTCTACGTCCGGTTTTCTATCGGCACTCCATGTACGGCATATGGAGTGCCGATAGAAAACCGGGCGTAGACCCGGTGAAAAACCGTCGTTAACAAACGCGCTAAGACCGATAGTGCTAAGGTGCTTGTTGAGATGTCCGTGACTTGTCCACAATTCTGTGACAATCCTTATGCTGTTACGACAGTTGCGTTCGATCAAGGCATTTCAATTATTAAGAGCCTGGCTTGTTGCAGCCCAGTTCCGTTCGACCATTCTTCCTCTGATCTTTTCTTAATCCAGTTTTCAATAGACCTTGTTACATAACTAGGCGGAAGCCCCAGTACTGGTTCGTGCCCTGTAAATCGGGATCCTCATTTCCTGTTATGTTGTGATGACCCGGTACCCAGGTCAATTTTACTTGGTTGTTCTGTCCCAATTGGGCCAGACCATTCAATGCTATAGATTTGTCAAAACATTTTATAGGGTAAGAATTTTCAGTAAGTGCAAGGAATTTAATTCTTAAATTGATTGCGTTCCTAATTATTATAAAAGGTACATATTTATTTTTGGTGATCAATGCAATTGTTTTAAATATGTAACTATGTCTGAATCATTTGTTTATTATATTTATACATGCCTTAATTATGTAAGTTTTGCCTGTGATAAGTGCAACTTGTTTTTCTCCCTGTAAATTTGTTAATAATAGTTCGTGATAAAAACGAATTTATCATTTGTCAAGGCACTTGCATCTACAAGATGTTATTCGCAAACGTTTTCATTATATACCCTCATGATGGATTATACCAATTGAGATAAACAGGAACGCTTTGGGCCTTATGCGCGTACGTTCTACTGTAATTATCCTCCAAAAAATATCGTAACATCAGCAAGTAATTGCATAATAAAGTCTTTTAAAAAGTCGTTGAATACATTTTGAATTTACGGTTCTTTTACGGAATGCTTCTACTTGTTAAATTATGGGAATTAATATGTTACTCTACTTAATACTTGCGTTAAAAATACATGGGTACTTACTAGTTTAAGCTTAAGCAAGAATTCCTCGAGTAAATCTTAGTTTTGAGAAAAAGTTTGTATAAAACCTATTGATATCTCAATTGACGCCAAGGGCCTTAGATGTCGAAGGTCATTAAAAGATTTTTAAATTTTATTAATTAAATTGTGCCAGTGTTATGATTAATTGAAATTTGAATTTTCCTTCCCTTTGAATTAGGAAATTCCCGTTTTATTTTAAATAAAAGGTTTCTTTGTATATCTGATTCGTTCCAGGAATTTCATTCCTTTGTATACCTAATTTATAGATACAACAATCGTTGGTTTAATTAAAGTCACCATACCGTTACAGGTGCTCCCTTTCACACTATATCTGAAGTGAGGCGTGCCAAGAGAGAATGACTCGAATTGTGGTGACTTTAAGCAGAGTGTCGACTATGCCGTACAGAAAAATTATGTTGGGCGACACTAGACTTATCTGTTCTACCATATTTGAGATGAGCCATATGTTCCTTAAATCTAGTTTGAATTGACCTTCTAGTTTGTCCAACATACTGAATGCAGTCTTTACAGCTCTTTCGTGGCGTGGCGGTTCAATCAATGATCAATCGCGGTGGTTCACTGAGCTGTCGCGATGGTTCACTGAACCGTAGGAACAGTTTAGGTATAAATAGGACACAATGTCAGCATAGGTTTGTTGTTGTTGTTGGTAAGCGGCGCGGTTACCCGCAGCACTCAGATCTTCGACCCATTGTGCCTGCCGCTAGTCGGGAGCTATTGGAAGATACCCGTGCTGTGCGCATAGGCCAACACCCGTTCCAAAGGAAGCTCTCTAATGTCCTGAGGCAGAAGAAATGCTGCGCCCAGGTGTTTGTGTCTCTTGACCATGAGGCAGGCACAGCGACAGAGGATGTGAATGGAGTCCTCGTCATCGTGTCCGCAAAACCTGCACCTTCTAGTGTCACTAAGACCGATAGTGTTAAGGTGCTTGTTAAGATGTCCGTGACCTGTCAACAGTCCTGTGACAATCCTTATGCTGTTACGACTTAGCGCAAGTATTGATCGAGTTGCGTTCGACCAAGGCCCTTCAATTAAGAGCCTGGCTTGTCGCAGCCCAGTCACGTTTGACCATTCTTCCTTTGATCTTACCTTGATCCAGTTTCCAATGGACCTTGCTACATAACTAGGCGGAAGCCCCAGCACTGGTTCGGGCCCTGTAAACTGTATACTTGAGCCTCTCTTAGCCAGTGCATCGGCCTCCTCATTTCCTGTTATATTATGATGACCCGGTACCCAGGTCAATTTTACCTGGTTGTTCTGTCCCAATTGGGTCAGACCATTAACACACTCTAGGACCGCCCTGGAGGTGATCCTGTAGGAGATCAAGGCACGTAAAGCCGCCTGACTGTCGGTGCATATCTGGATATGCTGATTAGAATATCTCCTTTTGAGATTTTCCTGAACACATGCAGAGATAGCAAACACTTCCGCCTGAAAGACCGTGGCATACTTTCCCAAGGAGAAGGATAGTCTAGCCCTCGGGCGCACGCTCCGGACTCCCGCCCCTGAGCCCTGGTCTGTCTTGGACCCATCCGAAAACCAGACGAGCCCATTCGAGACTTGAGCATCAGGATTTTCGAGCCAAGCGTTCCTGTCCGGTATCTCTACTATGTAAGGTTTGAGAAACACATAAGTGGGAGATATCCTGTCACTGGGTGCGTCCAGTGGACTGTCTCCTCCCACAAGTTCCCCAAGAATACTTGTGTGTCCACCATCGTGGCTTTTACCTAGCCACCGCCCCCACTGCTTGACCCTATAAGAGGCCCTCCTTGCCTCCCCCTCAACCACTATATGCAGTTTAGGGAGAGACAGGAGAGCCTCCAGAGCCTCTGTGGGAGCCGTGCGTATCGCTCGTGTCGTGCTTACACACGCCAGGCGTTGTAGTTGATTTAGCCGTTGCTTGATGGTCATGATACAATAAAGGATATATCATGCTTGATGGTAACCCGCCGGACGGCTGGCCACCATACTACAATCGACGCGTATAGAAAGGAGGGTCTAATAACCGAGGTATAGAGCCATAAGGTGGCTCTCGGATTAAGCCCCCACATTTTTCCAAAGAGTCTCTTACATGTCCAGAAGGACATGTCAGCATAGGTTTAGTTTTAGTCATCTCCAGGTGATGCCAACTTGGTTGGCGAAATTCGCGTCGAGTGCAGTATAGTGTTTTGGTGTTATGTGGAAAATTACATCAGTGTTATCTTCACACCACAGGTTCCAACCCTTTTCAAGACTGGTTCAATCAAGTTTTAAATTTTCCTCGTTACCTATAATCCTAGGTATGCAAAGGAATAACCTTATTATTTTTAACATATGTCGAAAACAACTACTTTGCGTACAATATGCACCCCCCCAACATTGAATTACAACGGCGTATCCTCATATAACCTCAACTTATTGTCTTTAATACATTTTTCTTTTTGATAGTGTTATCTATATTTTTTAAATAATGAAGTATTAAACAAGCATCTACATTACATTAAAAATAATTATTTTTGGTCACATACCTTGTTTTGTATTGAATTTTAATGAAAATAAAAATTATCTATTTATTTATTTTTTTATTTTACTGACAAAACTGAAATTGTAGCAATCGTCCTTAGCCTAATGTACGATAGGTATTTCTGTTTCCGACATCTACAGGAACATGTGGGGCAGGAAGTTTATTATTTATTTATTTATTTGTATTCATATTTCCATAATTTTATTAATATCTCTTAGTACATAATTTTTGGCTGAATATCTACAAATAATTAAGTAAACAGTTAAATAATCCAATAAGTAATGTAAAAAATTACCACTAAAAACATACCTAAGTGTTATGTTTACTATTTTGGTGTCTAGTAATTGTTACAATATCTGTCGTGTAATTTGATATGGTGTATTGTGACAATAATTAATTACAAAACTACTTTAAATTCAGTCATTCATCATCGGAACATTTCTTCTTTCATCATCTGTGTTGAGAATTGCGTTTGTTACTATCTGAATAATAATCAGTTTTCGAATACTAATTTTAATATTTAGAGAACTTATATTGCTTTAATCTGTTCATCGCAAATAAACAATCTTTGCGGCTATCAACAACTCGTGCAAATTTTATGTTTGTTTATATAAGACAGAAATAACTCGATGAAATTCTCGTTCTATAACGTATTATTTAATTTAATCAACGTTATTTATTAACATACTGGCCAAGCCACATTTTACTTTTTGGCATTAATAATATTTCTGTATTAAAATATAATGTTAAGGTACATTAGCAATTTTGATATTATCTATGTAGTTAATGTCGATATCTGACTACCGTACCGTTCCGGCTCGGCTGTGAATTATTTGATAGAATAGCCGCGCTTTTCTATGGTTTAATATATAATAAAATTAGCTGATTTAGTGCAAAGTAGATAGTTTAAAGAGTTAGTGTTCAAAGTGAAAATGCAGTAAAATATAGAACAAAAGGAAATTAATAAAGTACTTATGTGCGGATCGATTTCTGGTTTTCTAAGTTCGTACTAGGAGCACTGTTTCACCAAAGGTTAATAGCAGTTAATAGTAATTAATTTGTGTATACGTTATAAGTATGATAAATGAAGACAATCTGTATAAGTTAATTAAAAAAGCCAACGAGGAACAAACAAGTTGGCTTTCAAAACTTAACGAAGAACAAACTAATTGTCTAAGAGAAGAAATCAAGAAATGTATTAAAGAAGTAGAGAGGAAAGTTGAAAAAAAATAAAAATAATATCCAGCAACTAGAAAGAAAATATACAGATATTCAAAGAAGAATTAGAAGAAATAATATAATAATTTTTGGACTGGATTGCAATGTATCAAGAGAACCTACTGCAGAGTGCATTGTCCAATTTGAATAACCTTCTAGAACTTGATATAAAACCTGAGGACATAAACCATATATACAAAGTAGGGAAAAGTACAAAACCACCTATAGAAGTAGAGCTACTGCGTTTCCAAAGTAAAAAACTTATATTTTCCAAAGTAAGAAAACTTAAGGGAAGTGGTATTACAGTGGCCAATGATCTATGTTATGAAGATAAAGTTGATCAAAAAGAACTAAAGAAGCACTTAAATAAAGCTAAAGCTCAGAATTTGGAAGCAAAAATAAAAGGTTACAAATTAATAGTTGGAGACAATATATATACACCAAAAGATCTGAGACAGTTGGAAAATGAGACATATACGGATACAGAACAAGAAGTAAGTGTAGCAAGTGGGTCTGAGGATGAACAAATAGAACTAGAAACGGAAGTAGCAGAAGTAGCAGGTACCTCAGAAAATTTGGTTAGAATCGGGGTAGCCAATAAGAGCAAGAAAACGAAGTGTGTTAAATATAATCCTACCCCCAACAAAGAAAATACTACTACCGCTGGTGGAAAAGTTCTCACACGTAGAAAAAACAAGCAGGATAAAAAGTAGCAGGGATAAATTATTTAAATTACAATTAATCTAGATACTAAATATTACCTTATAGTGAGAGGTCAAAAAACTTGTTCGTTTTTTTTCCTTTTTTTGCTTCACACCAAAGGTTCCAGTCCTCTTCAAGTTGGCATTGATTTTTTGATGCATTCGTATCTCTTATAGTTTCTGAGGTCCCAATGGTGAGAAGCAGATTTGCAACAGTGTATAATATACCTAGCAGTCTATGGAAATTTTGTACTCTTTCACTGCTTTCTATATAAATTCCATTGCAGTTCCTCCGCTAATTCTTCTCAGTACTCTCCATTCCTCTAGGTCCTCTTGGGTCTCTAGAAATATCCAGATAAACATCAAAAAAAGAAAATGTTTAAAATTATTGATTGTCTGAACTATATCTATACAAATAAAATGACAGTTTCTTTCTAAACCATTAGTAATGATACCATGTTATTCATATTGTTCCCCTCCAAGGTTCACTCTGATGATGAGATATGAAAACGTCGTGAAAACTTGTTAGCAGAATTGAATTCATGAGTGTCAAACTGAGACGCATGGAGAATTTTGAGATGGGACAAATTTGGTAGTAGTTTATTATTGTTCAATAGGAGGAAAATTTTGTTTAACAACAAACATACTAAAAGTTCCATCAAATTCTGTCTATAAAATAAAAAAAATGCCCATCATAGTATAGGTAAGAGTTTTTCAACAAATTATGGGATTCGGTATTATTAAATTAAAAAATTTCGATTTTTAATTTATAGTACCTATAACCTCGTTTTTGTCTCTTTTATAGTGAAGTTTTTTCTATTTCAAATTAAAGTAGCAGACATAATAATTATAAGCAATATACTTAAGATTATGACACATAGACACATTGTTAAATATTTTCAATTATGGTATGTATGTTTATGTATGTATATATATGGTACATACCTATTAGACGACTATACACATAATACATATATATCTAGTGGTATCGTAATTATATCGATAAACATAGAATTAAAATTAGCCGTGCATAGGTTGCTTCACTTTCATAGTTATTTCAGCCTCTGAAAGCGTAATTGGCCATAAAAATTAGTAATGACCTTGGTAATGTATTTACAAATGTGTAATTGGTACATTTCAAGTAATTTTGAAACTATTAACAGTTAAACATATTTATGAAGGCAGTTGAATCGCTTCCTCAAATTCATTGTAGTCTTTTTTTGAGATTACACCACCTGTAAAATAATAAAAAACAGGAAACCAAAAGTATTCAAAGTGTAGTAGGTATCAAGGCAAAGTTCTAAAGTTTGCTCCAAAAAAACCACTGCATAATATGCAATAAAATAAATATAAATATAAATTAACTAAATTTCATCAGTGGTTTTTCAGTTAAATGCAAAATTGTATAATATTACAAATCATATTTTAAATTATGTCCAAATAAAATAATTATTATAATAAAATTTAAAAGAAATTAAACACTTAAACTAAATTTAACACTTAAATTAACTTCAAAATATGATTTGTAATATTACACAATTTTGTATTAAACTGAAAAACCACTGATGAAATTTAGATAATTTATCAAATATTTATTTTAAAGCTTATTATATATACACTGGTTTTTTGGGGCAAACTTTAGAAGTTTGCCTTGATACTATACTTCGAATATTGCTTACCATTGCTAAAGGGTAAACTTTGAAGTTTTGCTAGTACTGGAGGTTTTTCCTCTGAACCCAAGTCAAGAAAGTTGCTTTGGCAGCAGATACTCGAGGATATACGAAGTACCGGTTCTAGTCCCATGCATCACATCCTCTCTAGGTAGAAAGTCGGTAGCTACATTCCCTTCAAGGCCGAAATGTCTTAGGATTCAGACTATAAAGTAAAACAAGGAAATTAACAATATACTTAAGGTGACCAACTGTTCTGAAATAAAAACCAGAACGCAAAAAATATTTTTTTTTTATAGGTAACGTTAACGTTTATTATCTATATACCTATATTTATATTATAACATAAGTAAGTACAATAATTTACAATTTTTTAAAACTATATTTTTCTTGCGAGTGAATTTTTTTTATTAGTTCTTCATTTTTTTTAAGCATGTTGTGAAATTCAATGCACCTCTGATCAAAATTACTTTTGACAATTAATAATGACTTTAGTGTTTCAATACTTAATTGTGTAACACGTGATGTTGCAGCGTTGCACGATTGGTCAATAAATATTGCAAATTGCAAAATTAATATAATTTTTTGTATTAATTAATTGCCTATTCTATTGATATTATTTTATAATATTTGTAGGTTTAAAAATCAGAAAACAGAACAGCATTAAAAAAGCAGAATGTTTACTGCCTTCGATTTACAATCAGAACTTAGTTTTCAAAAACAGTATAGTTCTGGTTAAATTAGAATAGGTGGTCACCTTAAATATACTGCCAGTATAATTCAAAAATTTGGGAAGGAGGTGTGAAAGTAAACATTTTTCGCCTACGAATGCTCACGAGACATGTTAAACAATAAATTTTTTTGGACACTCGCGAGAAATTCTCACTTCAAGAATTTTCTAAATTTGGATATTTAAAATTTTTATATCTTGTCTATTTACAAAAATAACATAAAATACACCAAAGATCTTTCCAATAAGTTTCTAACAAATGCAACAAGTAAGTATGTAATTTTTTACTACTAAGTATTATTTATAATTACTGTTCGTTATCGATACCTAAGAATCTATTTCGACATTTATTCCTTTCCCTTTCACAAACTGTATGCTGGGTGCCACAAATATTAAATTCATTAATTTACGGATATTAAAAAACGGACGTTGCAGACATTTTAAAATCTGCCATATCCAATCTACCAACAATGATAAATATCGAAATCTATATCTCGATATCTATAACAAAATTTTCAGTATTTGCAAAGTGTATAATATTTAACAAAACTTTATTATTATCTATGAATGGTAGGATTTAAACGGGTTTAAGGTATTTTTCTGTCCCAGTATGTTAAAGTTTTTTTTGCAAGTAAATTTTGTACTAAAATAAAACAACATATATTACAAATTATTGGAAGGAGATGCCGAAAACAACTACTCCACGGGCAATATGCCCCGACTGGCGTGAACTACTGACGGGCAATATTGCCCGTGGAGTAGTTGTTTTCGGCATCTCCTTCCAATAATTAAGTAGGATTGTCTTCCTCAAAGACAATAGAGGTCGCTGTAATGGCATCTGCTTTCTGCAGATCGTTATCTGTCTGTCAATTAGACAATAATTGTCAGACAGGTAGTAGCAAAGACCCAAAGAGGGCACTGCAGTGTATTTCACTGTATCTCGCCACTACAAATATATTACAAATGTTGTACACAAATATTATACAGGCTGTCTCACCAGGAACTGCGTCGATCGATAGATGCGAAAGTACTAATCCGAAATATTTGAAAGTTTGACAATATGGTAAAGTCTCTCGGGCGAGCGCAACCAAAATATGTAGAACTCCCCGACAGTTCCGGTTATACCGGAAGTCGAAATGAACTTGATGATGTAAATGATGCTACGGAAAATTTTAGGGCCAATTCCCTATAGCTAGGAGTTACGCATTTTGAGATATTAATATTTAAAGAAAAAAATTGACGAATCCTATGGTGCAGAAGAATGTCCGGAACTTTTTCCGGTAAACTGATATTAAGTTGATTTTGTATCCATATGTTATAAAATATTATTATACAAAGTAAGCGTTCCATTTTTGCTGTTATATTTTGGAAATTTCAAACAGCCATAACTTTTTAAACTCAAATGGAACACCCTGTATTGTTCCAGTCTATCTTGTGGTGCACATTGAAATTATTTTCCAAGTCATATAAGCATTATTATTATAGTCTTAATTGTTTCGGCTTTGATTGATGGAACCAAAGGTTTTAAAGTTTTCAATAATTTGTTTCACTGCATTTGGTGATGGCTTCCGTTTCTGCGGATATCGAGCAGCAAATGTATTATAAGTTCTTGTTAAAACTGTCATATTCTTTAAAAATTATAAATAAATTTAAATAATCTTCGTTCCACTAATTTAAACGCATTATTTATAACGAGTGTAAAAAATTATACAGACACAACACATATATGTATTTGACAATGCCAAATCGATTTTATTGTTTTTGAAATGTTTATGTCCATGGCAAATTTGATAACATTCTAGATATGATGAAAATGCCAAAATAGTAGAAATTTGCAAATATCTTCAATAGTAATAATCACAACGCTAATAATGCTTATATGGATTGAAAGAGAATTTCAGTATGCACAAAATAGGGTGGAACAATACAGGGTGTTCCATTTGAGTTTTAAAAGTTATGGCTGTTTGAAATTTCCAAAATGGAACACTTGGTATAATAATTTTTAAACATATGGATACACCAAAATTTAGTGTCTCTTAAGTTCTGTAAGAATATAAAAAATCAACTTAATATAACTTTCCCGGAAAAAGTTTCGGACACTCTTGCGCACCATATAGCATACGTCAATTTTTTTCTTTAAATATTAATGTGCTCTAATGTCACATAAATTAATACTAGAATTTTCGTAGAATCCAAAAATATAATAATATACAGGGCGTCACATTTAAAATAACGTAGTTCATGTCGACTTCCGGTTTAACCGGAAGTGCAGAGAGTTACATATTTTGGTTCCATTCGTCCTAGAGACTTTACCATGTTGCCAAATTTTCAAATATTTCGGATTAGTACTTTCCCAGATATCGATTGACGCAGTTCCTGGTGAGACACCCTATGTATAACAAATGTATAATAATAATATCTCTACCCCTCATTCTAATCACAAGGATTAGCCCGAAAGTCTAAGACTTGTGTGAGAGAGGGGGCGGAATATTATTATTTCGCGGGCCGCATTTACGCCTCAGGAACGGCTTACATTGGTAGGCCCTAACCACCATTCAGTGCTGGAATGAGGGAAACCTGGAAAACCTCATTAGTTAGGGGGACAAGTCAAACATCAACTGATTTCAATCTCTCACATTAACACCAAGTTGACATTCTTTCCATCCTAGGCCATCGCCAGGATGGTTGTCAAGCCATCCCTGCGAATAAGCCTTGATCTATGAGTAAACAATTTAATTAAAAATTGTTTGGTGGAATGGGAATTAGAACCCACGACCTCTGGGTTGAGCGATCGAGACGCTAAGCCCTGAGCCACCGGCTCGCCTTATAAGGTTCTTCATTATCCTTTGGCATTTATTAAAGGAGATTGTCCATTTCCTGTCCAGTGGTTTTGTTATTACGTTTTACACTAATCAAAATAAATGTTCTACCCTCTATATTTTTACATGTTTGGATAATACCATCAATCGCAAATACATTGAGAAAAGAACTTGTCCCTGATCCACAGATATACCATAAAGATAATCGTATTAAATGAAGACTCTGCTGCACTCTTTGGAACATATCGCTCCTCATTAACGGTAAACCTGCCTCACCTTATATGTTCATTTCTGTTAGTTTAATGTGGCCAAAGATAAGATGGAAAAATACTTATTTTTGTAAAACTTTCTTCATATTTTACGATACCTATAGCAAACCATAATATAAATAAAAATATTGTGTCTATCTGTCCTATTTACGAAAATATACCTTTACACAATGTCTACAGAAGCTGATAGGAAATAATTATTGGCATAGCAATAAAACATTTTATAATACATTACTGGAAAATGTCTAGTGTGATTTGATTGCACACCTTAGATCTTTATGGGTCAATTCTCTGTAGATTTGACAGGCATGTCGAATTATTAAGATTTCGGAAGTGCACGTAAAGCCGAAGTAAAAAGGCACATGGAAATAAAGTTAGCCCTCATTGCAAGGGTACCGGATTTGTCTTATAATTGCAACAAAATTTCATTTTAATGTTATAAATTATATATCACCGGAAAGATCAAAAGATAAACTAGATCCCTATAGTAACAAATTTTTGTTTAATACATGTATTTTAGAGAAAATAATTTTTGAAAATACGCTATTTTAGTACAAGATTGTTTGCCTGGAATTTTAAAAATAAAAAGAAATACCAAAAATTACTACTATAGGGACTTAGATTAAAGTCTTATCTTTCAATACTTTTTTACTAAAAGTCGCTATCTTTTATAGTTTTTTTATAATTAGACACGAGACGAACGCCGATTTAGGGCTTATTTCGACCTAGTGAATGTTCTCTTAAGAACTATTAAATTGTTTATGTATTTATTTGTAAAATAGTAAGAAGTTTTACATTTATGTGACAAAATTTGTACAGACCTAAAATATTTATATTAATTTTGTTTTGCCAAATCGATAGTTTTAATCAATAATCCCCAAATAAGTTTATCAACTTATTTTACTGGTTCTTGTTAAATACAAAAAACATTAAATTCAATAGTTTTTGTACGAGAACGACATGAGATAAGAAAAATTAATCCTAGATTAAAAAGGTCTTATTTACATCTGGTCCAGTGACATTATGATTAAGAAAAATAAATAAAAAGGTGGCAAGTGTGGAAGAGAGATGAGTATAAAATCAGAAGACACAGTCCTAGAATGCGGCGCATGGGCAATGAATATAGTTTTAGTAATAGAAAGAGATACCTGCCTACTAAAATTTCGCCA
This sequence comes from Pogonocherus hispidulus, assembly GCA_963924545.1. NCBI lineage: Eukaryota > Metazoa > Arthropoda > Insecta > Coleoptera > Cerambycidae > Pogonocherus > Pogonocherus hispidulus. The sequence continues at coordinate 33,360,705 of OZ004698.1, forward strand.
AACCAAGTCAGAACTGATAAATACCGGTACCATTTAGCCTTTTATTTATTATGAAAGATTAATTCTGCTAAATCAGAAAGACGTTGGTAAGTTACGTAGTAATACCTATTATCACTTCTAATATTTGGCACGGTCCAGCCTCGTGTAACATCAAGTATGTAGTCTAAATATATTCAGAGATACATTAGTATAAAATTAAACATGTATAAAAGTTATAGTTTTTGTTTTGTTACTGTTGTTTACGGAATATCATACGTATTTACCTCCTTAAAATGATGAAATACGAGGGAAATTTTGATTGTTTAGCAGAGGGTTAAAACTGAAACCTCAGTTTAACCATGTGAAAACAGTCACATGGTCACATGCCTCTTATTTGTTTTAAGTTATTTAGGTATAATATAAAACCGCAAAATAAAATATAATACGTACGGCAAATATTTATATAAATTGTTAAATGTAAATATTTAGCATACTCAGAGAAAAACGACAATTCGGTTAGCACAATTTATCTGTATGGGTATGGTATTAAAAACTTACACCAATGTCAGGAATGATTATAAAATGTAAACAGCGACGGTGTGTCGGTTATATCGTTATATTTCATATCCAAGCTTTATGGTAAGCAATCTTTATTTATATATGTTGATTATAATAGTGAAGAATATAGGTAAGTTATAATGATTTCGTAATAAATTTCATAATCCGTTTTGCATTTTATGGGCAAGTTAATATTTTAATAAAATATATTATCCTATATTTAGATTAAGTTGCCCGTAAAATAAAACCTAAACCACATACAACATCTTCCACAAAATATCACTCCTATTATACCTGCCTTAATAATTAACAAACAATTATGAAGCTTTATATGTCGTTGATTTAGTCTTCTGGACTTTCTTGTCATGCACTCTGCCTTATCGCAGAGATTTGCCATTTCTAATAAATGGTTGCGTCTAACATCCCAGCCGTGAAAGCTCATGAACTTGAAAACGTCAAGTTGGGGTGTTTATAAATTATTTAAAAAAGGTTATTTTTGTATTCATTTTCGGGTACACGTCAACAGTGATCTCAACTATCTTAATATAGAGGCTTATATTAAACTTTTATATGCTCCAGTATAATAGGTATATCTCCGATCAAATATGTATAGATAAGTAATTGGCTATTTGTCAGTATATAAAAATAGTAGTTTCCAAGAATAACAAAAAACACAACCTCAATTTCATGAAATTACCTGTCACAGTGCCCAACGCCATGGGCGGCTATGTTTTAAGGGGTGAAAATAATAATTTTAAAACTAAAAGTACAAATTAGAATATTTTATTTTAGTAAATAAAAAGTTTAAGATTTGCATATTCAAGAACAAAAATTTATACACATATGTGTATAATATTTACTACACTATTTATAATAGTATTTAATATTTACTATTAAAAAACAATTGTAAAATCATCGACGATCCCTCTCGCGATCGCCGATTCTACGTTTATGCATAGTTACTTACCTGTGTAAACCACGCCCATTAGTGACAATCGCAAAATCCCCAACAATTTAGGCGGTAAATTAAAATGGCATTTTTTTATTGGGCCAAATGCTTGGACACCAATGTAAACAAAAAGCTATTCTTTTAAATATTGTTGGTCACAAAACTGTGTTGCTATAATTTATCTATATAATATTTGGTCGGCTAGGTATATCATTTTATGTACACATCTAGCAATATGTGCATTGACAATTTTAATATAATTTAAAATTGTCAATGAGCATTTAATTTTCTGCTAATATCTTGTAGCAGTTTCGATGTATTTCGAAAATTAAAAATTACTCGACTCGAACTGACTCGAATATTTACTTGAACTCGTTATTTAATTAATAAAGAAGATGCGATGTTACTAAGAACTATTATGAATAGGAGGTTCTTTCACTAAAATATTATGCAAATCTGCATCTAACAGCATCTCGGTAATCATTTTATCTATTAGACACTGTCAAATGTGTTAGGAATATACCGATTTTGTGCTATCCAAATATAAAAAATATAAAAATTTCTCTATTTAACTCATCCATTCACTCATTGAATATCATATAATTTTATACTTAATTGTTAATAGTATTAGGACCAATAAATCTAAACCCGAAAAAATTGCTTTTGCTTAATCACTTCTCATTTTTTGTTAATTAGTGAAATGAGGAAATGGGCACGGAACACATTATGGGATTCTCCTGAGAGTGTATCTACATACCTATATCATACATACATACCTATGTATACCTATATCTAGAGTATACACACTAAATGTTCGGTTTACATAATTTCATATTGCTTGTATTTACAGACTATAGACACGTGAGATACCACGTTATCTAGGCATTGATAAGCAACATGATGCCTACATATTTAAAAGATACTAAACTAACATTCGCTCACAAATATGTTACTTCTGGCCTAATGAATAATGATGTTCCTGATGCGATAATAAAAATAAAATTCAAATCAGTACAAATTTGATTTTACTTTATTATAATTCTCGTTACAACTAGTTTTTTATTATACAGGGGCGTCACTACAAGAAATTTTCGTATAGCATTATAAACTCCCGTTGTATATAAATATCGGTGTATCTCGTTTTTTTTAAGTAGGTACTTAATATTTAAATTATTATTTACATACGTACTGGTTACGTACTTTTGGAACAAATTGAATGTCCCAAAGTTTGTCCCAAACTTACATAACATCCTAAACTTCTAATAATATTATTATTAGAGATAATAGACCAATTTTTATTTTCTCTTTACGCTTTTTTCACTTATTGGTGGTAAATAGTTCCAAATTGGCCGGAGAACACAAAAATATAAGTAATATAGGTAATAGATTTCATTCGATCCAGGCCAATTTTTATTTTAATTATCCATTTTATATATTAATTTTGTATTTTTGATATAAAATTAATATACAGGGTGACTTATAAAAGGCTGCTTCATCAAAAAGTCTTACATCAAGATATGAAGGCAATCCAACTTATCAATATATGCCTTCCTAAGAAAATACAGGACGTTGAAATAATTTTTTTTTTCAAAATGTTGCAGTATGAAAGTTTGAAAGATATTACCCTGAAATTTTGTGGATTACTATTTTATTGTCCAACTTTAGGCGAATGTGGTTAGTTTAACAATCCATGTTTTGAACATAAGTTTAAACTAGCTAGTTTAATTTTCGATAATTTTCTAGTGAAAGTTATGTACTACGTGTAATTTACACTATTTCCGTACCAGCCAACACATTTGTGGAATATCCCATGTATGTACAGGGTGATCCAAACTCGATGTCTCGGCTCTATTGTAGGAAAACGGGAGAAGATAACAAAAATCAGAAAAAAGGGTCTTAAATGGGAGTAACCAAAGTCCATTTTAGGCACAAACGGCACGTTATTCAAATTTTGGAAACGTCATTAAATTACGTCATCAATTTTTTTTTTCCAGAAACATACCTATATTTTTACATATATCAAAAGAGCTCATCTTTCTGAATAAATGTTGTAGGAAAAATTTTTATTTATCTTCTTTCGTTAAAAAGTTATAAGGAAAAATGTTTAAAAAAAATGTGATTTCAAGAAATCGCAATAGTCATGATTTAAACAAGTAGTCTATGGAAAACAAATATATTTATAAACAATAAAATAAAATAACAAGCTTCATAATAAATTTTCGATGTGGCCACCTCCTACTTCTAAGCACTTTTCCAATCTCTGCCGTACTTCTCTTCCAGAGGATTTACGTAACATATCTCTGGATAATTCCTCGCAAGCACTTCTAATCTTTTCTTTTAGATGTTCTAAATTATTAGATGGTGTTCTATAAACTTTATTTTTTAACGTTCCCCACAAGAAAAAATCGAGTGGTGACAAGTCAGGCGATTTCGGTGGCCATTGTATTGGTCCATTAATACCTATCCAGCGTTCTCCATAAGTTTGGTCTAAATATTGTTGAACTATTCTCGCTTTATGCGGTGGAGCTCCGTCATGCTGAAACAACATATTTACTCGCAATTGTAGTGGCACATTTTCGAGAAGTATCGGCAGTTGTTCTTGAAGAAACAGCAAATATTGCTGACTGCGTAAAATATCTTCGTAAAAATATGGAGCAATCAAATAACTACCAATCATACCACACCAAACATTAATTCCAAAATGACCCTGGTTTTGAATAGGATTTACATGGTGAGGATTTTCAGTAGCCCAATAATGTTCATTCTTTTTATTTGGCTTACCGTTACTGACGAAACGACTTTCGTCGGTCCACAAAACATGCTGGAAAAATAGATGATCGTTCATTTCTAAATATACCATTACTTGTGCAATATAATTATTTTTTCGTTCTAGATGTAGTGCTGATAAATATTTCCAAATTAATTAGTTTAAAATCATGGTAACCATTTTCTTTTAAAATCCTCTGAACAGAAGTGTATTTTAAATTTAATTCACGACAGGCTTGTCGTATTGAATTTCTTGGTTGTCTAAACTCAAATTTTTCTAAAATTTTGGCTACCTCCCCAATTTTGGGGTATGCTGAACGCGAATCTGATTTTCTTTTGCAGTCTTAGGTATGTAGTTTTGTAGTAAAAAAATAATTAAACGTCATACTCTGTAAGTACTCTTTAGAAATTAATTTTAACATTTAACACTAACTTGATCACTTTGTACCCGATATAAGTGTCCACAATGATTATAATTAAATATATAACATATAACTGTTAAAAATATATAAATTTGTTGTAGAAAAAAATATTTACTTACCTTATGTGAAGTAATCAATATGAACTAATTAAAATCGGTCATTTTTAATAATTGTGACGTCACATGGTGGCACAAAAGATACCAAATAAATACAAATAATTAAAATAATTTTTACCTAAATTTAGGTACACCAAATTTGTATATTATTATTTTTAACAATTATATATTTAATAATTATAAACATTGTGGATTGTGGACATATTAAGTTAGGTACAAAGTGATCAAATTAGTGTTAAAACTAATTTATAAAGGTATACAGGTGATGACTTTTAATTATTTTTTTCTTGAAAAATACGTTCGACCGCAAAAAAATAATTTTAAATGCGTGTTCAGTATACCTACTTAAAAATGAGAATATTGGCGAGGACCGTTTAAAAAGCCGTTTTGGGGCCCTCCGCTACGGGTCGAAGCCGAAGCCGCGCCCGCCTTCGAAAAGGTGTAACGGCGGCGTTAAAAAATATATTGCTGTCATAATTGTTGCAACAAATTAATATTGTAGAAGTTATTTACTTTTCTCAGCTAAAATGATGAATTTTACAGACCGCCAAAATGAACGAATTAATTCCAAACTTTATCTGCAGAAAGAATAAAAACTACGGGCAATGAAACAGAATAACTAACCACACATGTCAAAGTCTACATATTATAATAATACTAATACATAATTAGGTATGATAAAAATTAAAAAAAAAACTCGCCTTCGTCGTGATTCGAACTCGCGATATTGTTGAAATCTTACGACGATACCATTGCGATAAATTTTCTCTTCTCACTTCATGCCGCAAAACCTGTTAAATATGTATGGATATTCTAATTAGAAAAGCATTTCGCATCAGTATTTTGGTGTAATCAGGTGTTTGGCAGTCGGTACTATCGATTCCGTTAGCAATATTTCTCATAGGAAAATAATGAAAATAACCTATTTGAAGTTTAATTAATTTGACAGTTTTCGTGGGAGGTGCTTGTCTCGTTAGTGCGATCTCATATCCGTGGATAAAATGAGAAAGAAGTTGAGACGGATGCGACTCGAGATTTTCGAAGATGAAATAGACGTAGAAGGAGTCGACGTACGGTTTCGAAAAAAAATCTCAAAGGATTAGAGAAAGGACTGAACTTTCGCGTGAAGCCCTTCTCGAAGCCGTAAAAATTAGAAAAAGGTCTCGGGGGTCCCGCGAAAAGTCGGTATTTCGGCGGGCGTGACGGGACCATTAGGCGCTAGGACAAACGCCGGTGCTAGCCGCATCTCTCTCGTCGAACGGCGGTCGACGAAAATTTTGCAGAGGTTTTTTGAAAAGGCGTTTAAATTGGGAAAACGCATAAGAAACGGGACGAAAATACCCCTACGCATTGGAGAAAGGCCGGGGGCGACCTCCGGTGGTCCGCGAAGATCGTTTCGAGATCGCTCCTCGGAGGAGATAACTTTGTCGATTCCACGACGGAATTTAGAGCGAGACAGAATCGACGCGTTTTAATATATATGGATTATTATTATAATAATAATATTATCAGTATGATTATCATTATTTTTATTGTTATTGTTGTTATTATTATGTTATTATCATTGCTATGATTATTATATTATATATATATATTATGTACGTTTTAGTTTTTCGCTGGTTTATTTTGCTTGTATACGAATTAGTACCTAGTCTACCAAGAAATTATTTTTGGGTTAGGAATGGTCTTGCTATATTGTACGAAAAGTACGAATCATAATTCGGAAACTGATTGAAATTTTTAGGTTGTCCACTCGATTCATCATTATAATCACAAATCATTCTTTGTTGCAGGTCAGATTCGGAAACGATGTCGATCTCAGTGAGCATCACGATCACAGTGGATAACAGAGTCGCGAACTCGTCATCTATCTGGCACTGATAACTTCAAGTGCGGCACTTCAAGCAACTAACCATTAAATAGGCAAAACAGTACTCAACATTTCAAATACCACAGGCAGTCGAGAGTGTGTTTTCACGATAAACACATTGTCGCCTCAGAAAAAATCGCATCAAAAAACACCGACACACGTTCCTGGCCCGTATCCAAATTTCCGAAAGAATCAAAACAGTAACGGGTAAATCGTCGTGAGCTGTGTTGCCTAGGCCGATCGTATGCGCGTCTGCTTCGGTACTCTCTGCTTCTCGTCTCGGCTGAACGCTGCCGACGAGGAAGCGCCCCAGGTGCTGGACACCAACAGACTAAACGAGGCGAACAACCACCAGAACCACGTGTCTAAGATGGCCAACCTCGAGGATTTACAGGTAGGCAAACAATTATTTCCTTACACTTGTTCCATGTATACAATTTTAATGCGCTCTATTCCAAATCCTCAACATGCACGGTAGACCAAATGAAATTCAAATATTATTGGTTATATATGTTCTTTCTTTAAAATGTTTAATTTCAACATTAGTGGCCTTGAGGTAAACAATTTGCTTTACAATAAACGATCGATTTTTATTCGTTTGTTCATTTATATTTTTATATGATATTTTCCTTGCTTATGAAGACACATTCAGGTACTATCTACATTATTTTTGTAATATTGACTATAATGGAATGAAATTAATAATATAATAAAGCAAAGTCTTACATGTATTATAAAGTTTAATTGTAACTTCAAGCCTATTTATATAGCAAATATTTTATAAAAAAAAAATTGTATCAAAAACCATAATTTATGTTCTTTCTTTATAAAATTTATGTATCAGTATATTTGTTTAAGTGAACCTGTTAGCAATCTTTTAAAATTTATTTATAACAACGGATTAATATACTGAGGAAAGCATATAGAATTTGTTATCAAATAGAGAGAAGCATTATTTGCATTCATTGACAAGATATTTTTAAATGTTACAATCGGCCCTAGGATGTATAATTTTATGTTAAAATAACATCGATGTTAAACTTTATAGCCAATCAAAAATTATTATTTTTCAAGAACATGGCTTTTAGTTGGATACCTATGAACTGAACAGCCCCTGTTATAAAATAACATACGGGATACATCATAGGCCTGAATATCTGTTAACCTACTATTACCAAAAATTATTTTTTATTATACCTGCATCATAATTTATTTTAGAATACTAAAAAACATGCATAAACGTAACATTAAAGCACACCGTGTTTTAAAAGTTACAATTAACCAAATTTTATTTATCAAATTACGTCAAATATTTATTTGTCAAGTTACATAAACATAAATTATCAACTATTGTAAACAAAATTATTTCAAGTAAATGTTAAATGTACAATTCTGAAAATTAAATTCAGTGACCTTTCAAGCAAACTTTGACAATACTTACTTGAAAACATTAGGTAGCCTACTTTGTATAAATGTATTAAATTTGAGGAAAATTGTATTGATTTCATTTTAATTTGTAGACTAGAAATGGGAGAAAATCGGTGTCGCGATTTTCGTTCCCATTTCTAGCCCTACCGGGGGTCCAGGCTTGCGGCCTGGGGTCACCCATCGGGTGACAAAAGCATGTGGAATAATATTATTTTAAAGAAAATTCATATTAAAGAAATTTTGTATCTGGAATGATGATGTAATTATACTAAACGATTTTTTTAAATATTTTGATGAATTGTAAGGGTTTAAGGGTACTCTATTGTTGATGGTAAAACATCATAATTTTTTAAGTATTGAAAGTAGAATTTATTTTTAAGTAAACATTATTATCAATTTTATCAATGGGACCAAAAATATTATAGATATTTACTTTTGTAAGCTAAAATGATGAATTTAACAGACTGCCTTAATGAACGAATTAATTCCAAACTTTACGTGCAGAAAGAATAAAAGCTACGGATAATGAAACAGAATAACTAAATATTAATACTAATAAATAATTGGAATTAAAAAGTAAAAAAAAAGTTTGCCTCGATCGTGACTCGCACTCGCGCAATCAGCATTATCAAGTTTTGAATCGTATACGACTTTCCCGTTGCGCTACCAAGCCTGTTGTCAAATGTTTACCTTGAGACGTTTAAGTATGTAAACTGTACGTGTCAAACTGAAAAAACTATTTTTACCGACTTTCTAATTGGAAAAGCATTTCGCTTCAATATTTTGGTAATCAGAAGTGTTTCGCAGTCAGTACCATTGATTCCCTTAGCAATATTTCTCGTAGGAAAATAACCTATCTAAAGTTTAATTAATTTGACAGTTTTCGTGGGAGGTGCTTGTCTCGTTAGTGCGATCTCACATGGGCATATAAAATGAGATAGAAGTTGAGACGGATGCGACTCGGGATTTTCGAAGACGAAATAGACGTAGAAGGAGTCGACGTACGGTCTCGAAATAAAATCTCAAAGGATTAGAGAAAGGACGGAACTTTCGCGTGAAGCGATTCTCGAAGCCCCAAAATTAGAAAAAGAGTCTAGGGAGTCCCGTGACGGGACTCCCTAAAGTCGGGATTTTGGCGGGCGTGACGGGACCATTAGGCGCGTGGACAAACGCCGGTGCTAGCCATATCTCTCTCGCAGAACGGCGGTCGACGAAAATTTTGCAGAGGTTTTTTGAAAAGGCGTTTAAATTGGGAAAACGCGTAGGAAACAGGGCGAAAATACCCCTACGCATTGTAGAAAGGCCGGGGGCGTCCTCCGGTGGTCCGCGGAGATCATTCCGAGATCGCCCCACGGAGGCGATAGCTTTGAAACTTTGCGGATTCGGCGACGGAATTTAGAGGGAGACAGAATCGACGCGTTTTAATATATATGGATTTATTTAGTCCAAAACCTGATGCAGGTATAATAAAAAATTGCGTATGATACACGTTTGTAAGTACCTTTAAAGCACTTAGAATGTTATGGGCACTTGTATCTTAATATAGGTACTATTTTTATTGCACATCTTTCTAAAATGATTGTTAATATGTATGACAAATATATTTTGGGAATGAAATGCCAATGAAAGACGATATTTTTTAAGAATTAACAACAGCGTAAAATTTGAAATATACCATTTTTATTGTATTATACTGTTTTTATTTGGTCTGGGGAATTCGGTCACTGGGAGAATTCCTCATGTTGACCGAATTCCCTGGAATAAATAAAAACCGTGAAATCAACGGCCAGGAAAAATAAAACAGTGATTTTATTAGCAAAAACTTTTATATAATTTTGCATCGAAATCGTAGATATAAATACATAAATAGAGAAAATCGTAGTTCGCTCACCTGTAATGTGTTAATAATCCTTAGACCTCTAATAAGTCTAATGTTTGAAAATAATATAAGATAAGATAGCGTAAGTTACACATTTCTGAGCTTCACTAAGTATAATTGCATTGACATGTAGCAGATTTTTATTTTTACTGTTAACATTCGTAATTTGAAATAAGTATTGTTTCAAGAATGTTAGAAAACGTTGTGATGCAAGAAGACATTCATATTTAGAAAAAAATCATACAATTCAATTATCATCTGATCCACAGCTAAACATTCTTCTTTGCAAGTGGGGTCATTGAGTATGTAATATTATAGCTGCATTAGGACATCTTCGTGTACATATGTACCGGGTGGCCAAATAAGAATGGACGCCGGCTGTATCTCAGAAACTACTTATCGTATAACTTTGGGAAAAAAATTCTAATAAGTAAATCGGACACGAGAAATAGCTGAAAATTATTTTCAAGTTCGTAGGATGACCGCTAGGGGTCGCAATTGCTATGACCAATCAGAAAATGAGATTTTTCTCTAAAAATATGCCAAGTTCAGAGGTATTTTAAATAGTGTCATTGTAATCTTTGTAAAATTTGCAATCTTTTTCTTGTAACGCACTTTGCTCTATCTTTAAAAATAAAGTGGTGGGGGAAGGTTAAACTTTATTTTATTCAAATAGGGATAACTCCGGTCTGGGTTAACAGAATTAAACGAACTAGGGCTCGTTTGAAAGAGCATTTCTTACTGAATAATCTTCAATGTATACTGTTCCTGAACTTATTTTACCGTGGTGGCTAGAAGGCGCTGTTTGACATCGTAACAGTTATTGCGCGTTTTCATAAAAATTTTAAATGGCAGACTATGTCTCTTTTTACATAGTTAAATAAAGCACAAAATTTCCAAAAAATTAGCTCAAACCGCAACTTTCTATCTTCTCTCTAACGGAAGATATTAAGAGAACAAGTAAAATTAGGCTGCCGCCTATATAGGCCTATTATAATAGTCTAATTAAAAATTATATTAGTAGGCTATGAGACAAAAACTATGTTCCTTGAGTATGTTTTAAAACGTAGTTTGAGTTACTCCAAGGTCTTTCGCAATAGTTCTAGTACTTAGTTGAGGATTAAAATCTAACACATTAATAATGTTCCCTTCGGTGCGACCTCTGCGTTGTCTAAGGTATACAGTTAGATGAACATTTTCAGTTGTTCGCAGAAGGTGAATTACTCGTAGAAAAACTTTTTTATTGAGGTGCCGTCTATCAGGATATTGTTGCGCGTATACTCTCGCAGCAACTGTAGCATTTCTCATTGATTCAAAATAAACTCTTACCATGTCAAATAACTCTTCGTTTGTAGATCGAAGATCGAAGTTTGTATTCATTTTGTAAGAAAAAACGAACAATAAACTACAATTCAGAATAAACAAGAAAACAACACGAACAACAACAAGAAAAACCCGGACAATACAAACTTAATAAGACATGCAACGACATTAACTAAATGACATTAACATGTAACTAAAACGTTTTAATATTTTGACGTACCTATTTACCTCGTTCTGTTTCATAGCCTACTAGTATAATTTTTTATTAGATTACTATAGGTCTAGGCGGCAGCCTAACTTTATTTGTTCTCTTAATATCTCCCGTTAGAGCGAAGATAGAAAGTTGCGGTTTGAGCTGATTTTTTGGAAATTTTGTGCTCTATTTAAATATGTAAAAGGAGACATAGCCTGTCATTTAAAATTTTTATGAAAACGCGCAATAACTGTTACTATGTCAAACAGCGCCCTCTAGCTACCACGGTAAAATAAGTTCAGGAACAGTATATACTGCAGATTATTCAGTAAGAAAAGCTCTTTCAAACGAGCCCTAGTTCGTTTAATTCTGTTAACCCAAACCGGAGTTATCCTTATTTGAATAAAATAAAGTTTAACCTTCCCCCACCACTTTATTTTTAAAGATAGAGCAAAGTGCGTTACAAGAAAAAGATTGCAAATTTTACAAAGATTACAATGCCACTATTTAAAATACCTCTTAACTTGGCATATTTTTGAGAAAAATCTCATTTTCTGATTGGTCATAGCAATTGCAACCCCTAGCGGTCATCCTATGAACTTGAAAATAATTTCCAGCGATTTCTCGTGTCCGATTTACTTAATTGAATTTTTTTCTCAAAATTATACGATAAGTAGTTTCTGAGATACAGCCGGCGTCCATTCTTATTTGGCCACCCGGTACAAATTCATTGATAGGTTATCTGTGCACCAGTCCGCATTTGTTCCTCTATATATCTGGATGTTGAAAATAGATTATGAATTATTATTATTAATAGCATTTTATGACACTTTTACGACGTTTCTTTATCTTAATATTTCATATCTTTATGTAATCTTAACTGCTTGTACAATTTGTAGTATATACACAAAAATGTGTACAGTATGTGGTAAAAACAATTAATTGTTTCTAAAATTATTTATTACCTATATATGTATATACATGGTGTTACTTTTAATTTTTGCCATTGCGTTCTCGGAAACGGTAAGAGATACATGGTGGCTTAAGTTAGACAAATGTTGCACAATTTTATGATGAATCAAATGGTGGTACGTCATCTGCGAAGTTATCTGCTTATATGCACCCATTCGTGAGTCATCGGGGAAAAAACGAAAACTGACTATTTACAAAATGCTAAATATCTCCACTATAAAGAAAGATAGATACTTCAAATTTGAAACTAGATTCTAGATCTAAGCATTCTAAATTTTGAGATGCGATAGCCAAATTTTTATTTCTTATGGACGCCATATTGGATTTTTATGTTATCAGATGAAGTGTTTTATTATCATATGTCATATTAAAATTTTGAAAATGAGAAGTCATTTATAGTTAAGTACATATTAAAATTTTTCTTACTATTTCTATTACGTCACTAAAATAATCAAATTCTGAATTATCCGTATCGGCGTCATACAACAACTAATATTTCGCCGGATTTTATGCAATAAGTTCTTTGACAGATGATTTCCAACAGCTGGCGTTACTATTTTTAGAGCGCTTTTGATTGAAAAAATGCTTAGTATTTCTGGTGTATTATAATTTGATTATACATATTACGTATTACTTCCAAGCAGTTTTATGAAATTCCTATGCTTAGAAAAATAAAAATTAATGAATAACCCAAAATAACATGAAATAATTAAATTTAAGAATAATATATTATCTGATTATCTCTAAGCTTTACTGTTTTACTGAGCACATTTTATCATTTATTTGTGGGTAGATTATTTATTTTTGCAACGACCTTGAAAGTATCACTTTCCTGAACGAATACTCGCAATGTAACGTTTGTTCAGTCCAGTGAACGTCACTCACTTTCAGTAGCTCTTAAGGAACTTTCAAAAAAAGTTTCCTTATACCCAATTGTTATAGAGAAGGCATACATTTTTAAAAAATATTGACAGGTATAAATAATAACAATAAACAATAATTAATTAAATAAATAAGTCCACAGTGTATAATAATACGAGTATAAATATTTAATTTTAGATAACGCTTCTCTTCAAAGGGTTTTAATAGGAACTCAGTCCAGATTAAATTATTTATAAAAAAAATAAAGTACACCTAAATGCTCTTATTAGCAGACTACTTTAAATACATAACTCATGAGAATTTATTTCTGTAGCTTTAAAAAACTGCAATAAAAGTCAAGATTCCAGGATTTAAAATAAATAGGTACCGAATGTTAAATTTGTAAGTAATTGACCTATTTGCTGATGACTCAGAATCGCTAACAGAAAAACGTTATTTATAAGATTTCAAAATTAGGTGCATAATAATGTTAAACAGCAAAAACCACTAAATTTGTGTGCCCTAATTCGATTTTCTTAATTATTATTTTCAGATTGTAGGGTAATCGGTAGAAGTATCTACATAATAGCTTTAGATTTATGTTTAATGGAAACATAATCTTTGAAAATATTGCCAGTCAGATCTTTCTCAGGCTGAAAAACCGGAAGAAGAATATAAACAATCATTTTAGCTCCTAAACTTCAAATAAACATTTACATAGATCTAGGTACTCAAAAAACTAAGAATATATGCATATAATATGTCGAAACGACATAAACGAAACGTGATAACTTTTGTAATACACCCGGGTTCGATATAGTTTACCCATACTTTTTTAAAAATTGTACCTAAGTATGTGGTAACTGTATAGTAGTTGTAGGAAATTAAATCGTTTTCTAAATTGTTACAAGTGGTGAATTATTTCAGTTTTTAGAATAGCAAATAAAAATAAAGAGTTTTTTCAGAATAACAGACAAATAAAACAAATTAAGAATATGCAATAAGGAATAAGAATTTCACTCCCACCAACAAAGCCGCCTGTTGGTGATTTCTGGAAAGTCTAGCTCAGCTGGAGCATGCGCATTCAAATTTGACATTATAAAAACAAACCCGATTGTTCTTACTTTCTGATATATCCACACTGTTAAGTATGTTCTATCATACCCTCCATTATCTGTTATCGTCATCATTATTGACCTCATTTAGATATTAGGGATATTTTGACCCCCTTCAATTTGAGCTTATAGTTATTGTAATCGTTATACCAGTGACTATAGAAGTATAGTCACTGGTTATACTAAGTTTGCGCAATGCCAACAAGGATACTTTTTTGGCACTGCGCATGCTAATGTTTGCATAATGTGTATTTTTTTGTTATTTCATATATATTAAATTTAATTTAAACTATCGCACAATATTTCTGCGACGTTTTTCCAAGAACCAAAAAGTATTTCTGTTGGAATCTTATCTTGGCAAAGGAATCTTGAAATCTTATCTATACTATCTTGTAAAGCATGTTTTGGGGCACATGTGATGTTATCTACAACTTTTTTTAGTAGGGCAATTTTTTTAAAAGGTCTTAGAGTGCGTTGTCGGCACAATTCGAAAACGAGTACATACCTCGTCATTAAAAAAACAGCTAGACTTACCTTTCTGAAATTTTAACCACATGCACAAAACTTAAGCGCTTCAAATAGTATAAATCTTTTTTTGGTAGTACCCTATACCGGGTGTCAACGGATCTATTAGACAAGCCATAACTTCTAGAGTATTGGATGTATCAAAATGAGATTTGGTATAGGTAAATGGTAGAGGAAGAGGAAAGTTTTTGCATATTTTTCACGTTTAGGTTACTTCCGGTTTCACCGGAAATGGCTTAAATTTTGAATTTTTAAATGGAACACCCTGTATATTTTTACATATTTGAATTTCTGAGACAATTTTGGACTAGAAAATGACATTTTAAAAAGTTTTTTCGCCTACTTGATTTTTTTAGAGCCATTTTTATTATTGCATCTAGGTGGCCATGATTGAGCGCAAACTAATCTGAAGGCCTTAGATGATGTCAGAAAAATGTAATCGCAAAGTTTTAGTGATTAGTATGATAGATAGGAATGAGACAAGTTGGCAAATTTACTTTTTTATATCGAACTATTTTTTTTCAAATGGCAACACTTTTTAGACAAGGACTTTTCAAAAAGGGATTTTTTTTGCGAATCCAACGATACTAAATTCATTGTAATTGGAGTTTTAATGTCATTTTCTAGTCCAAAATTGTCTCAGAAATTCAAATATGTAAAAATGTACAGGGTGTTCCATTTAAAAATTCAAAATTGAAGCCATTTCCGGTGAAACCGGAAGTAACCTAAACGTGAAATATATGCAAAAACTTTCCTCTTCCTCTGCCATTTACCTATACCAAATCTAATTTTGATACATCCAATACTCTAGAAGTTATGACTTGTCTAATAGATCCGTTGACACCCGGTATATATTACCAAAAAAATTATGTAAAGTTGAAACTTCTAAAATTATGCATGACAAAGTTCGATATGCGGTTAGTTATCTGAAATATTCAAAATTTGTACATATATGCAGAGAATGAAATGTAGCTTAGATATTGAAAAAAATAAAAAAAAAGTTTGAATTGGTATCTGTATCTAACCCTTTTCGAAATCTAATTTTTAAAAAGCACTCCGTTTATCAGAGTGAAGTATTACGGCGCGCTCAGGCTTATATCGCGAATACTGGTGCCTCTGTAGATGTCTACCCCTAGAATGAAGCGAGTTAGACCGGCGATTTTACTCCACTAATATAGATAGCGCAGCGCTCGACCGGCGAACGGCGTGAAGTGTAATGGGGAGATTAGTTATAATACTATATTCGCTTAATAATGGAGTAGCGCCTCATTTGATAGAACGATTTTCGCCTTTATAATTATTATATGTTATATATAGTGTTATTGCGAAAGCTGCGATTTTTTTTATATAATTTAATACTAAGTCGTATAAAATGTATACCTGTGGATTGCAAGTAAAAAATACATAATATATAATTACTTTATAAAAATACTCAGCGATTTTATTCCATCTCGTTTATGCCGACATTTATTTATTTATTTAAACTACCAGGACCCAACAGTAAGAAACCAATTACAGGGTAGGCTGTACTATGGAAATCATACATTACATTATATAAAAATACAAAAAATGTGGAATATGAAATATACATACATATATAAAAACACAAGAAAAAATACTAATAGTACAAAAATTAATCATCAGAAGAAGAACGGGGTAAAAATTTTAAAATTACCTCTATAACGCAATATTTATAGTGTTCTATATAGCTACAAAAAGGTAAAAAAAAAACAAAATACGAATCTAAACAGTTGCATTAAACAACCATGTCAATAAGGGATGAGAAAATACCTATTATTACCTATAGAGCAACAAGTATGAAATTTGCAATCAATGATTGAAAATTGTGTTCTCAATTTTTTACTCTGACGTGTTGAATATACCGATTATGTCATTAATAAGTAGAATTAAAAGTTATACACATTTGAAAAATCGGAAACTCCTGTAATAGATCCGTTTCGAAGAATATGCAGTATGAGTGTTTCCCGATATCTAGAGTTCAATCGTGGTAGGTACCTTAATATTTAACTTACTGAGAATTTGGGAACAATATTTTAGAGTTAACTATTTTGAATATACGTAATACCAGAAAACATGACTATGTAACTGCAAACTGTGTACGTTAAATTCGGTGAGCCATAGTTCATGAGGCCAATCGGAGCCAGATTCCAGATGCCAGATAACTAATCTGGGGAAAACATCATTTGTCCTAAATGATGTATACTTTAAATACCTACTTTGAACACTTTCAACCATTTGTACTTGACAATCAAATTTTGGAGACCATACAACGGAGCAGTATTCAAGGCGTGATCGAACTAAACCATAATATAAGGATAACTGTAATTGAATTTCTTTAGAGTTCTAAATAAAAGTTCATAAGTACAAAAATCATCCTACGTGCAGGCGTCTTAGCTTATTGTCTTTTACAAATTTGTATCTTGAATGGTTTTTTTGTATATTTATTACTTTTCCAGGCTCAGCTGGCGTTCAAGGATGGGAAGATCGAGGAACTGACAAAAAAAATCGATGAAATCGACCGAGAAATCTTGCGCGAGGAAAGGATCCAGGAACTTCAGAGATCCCTGCAACAACGCGACGTCGAAATCCAGAATTTGCGTTCTCAGTTGGATAAGTTTCAGAGTGTTTTAGTGGTGTGCAATCCGGCCAGCCCCAAAGCGCTGAGCAATAATGTGGGGCTACGGCCCAGAAAACAACGTGCCGGTATATCCGCAGAACCCCAGAACGAGGCGTTCATCTTGGAATTGAGTCAGCAGACATTCCCTACCATCTACAAAAGCGAAAGGTAAGTTATTTTATTGTGTTTGATTCAATCAGGTCGATTCTGTTGTTATGTTATGTTGTTATAAGTTTAAGTGGTAACAAGATCTTATTCAAAATTGGTATTCCGTTTGGAGAGTTATAATTGTTAAAGTTTACAAAAACAACAATATTGTTATAAATTTGCGCATGTCAGGGTCAAATTCATTGGCTATTTCTAGAGAAAGAAGAGGACAGTGGGGTATAACCTCAAATTTCGTATTTTGAGTTTGAGTTGAGTTGATATATTCTTTGGTTACACGAGCGTTTCACCTTTACGTTTACCAAAGAGTTACCTATGTGATTTGTGAAGAGGAATTGTAGTTTATCCCATAGAGAAAACGTGTATCATCCTCTTTGCCATTACCATGTCACGAAGCAAGAAAATAAACAAACCTGAAATGGAACTAATTGTAAATTATCTCTAATAAGCTTGCAAAAACCTACAAAAGTTTCTATGTGAATTGATAATTTTAATTAAATGATCCCTGTGTATCACTTGTAAATGGAATGATATTGTAGCTTCATCGACAAACATTTCCAGTTCCTGAATTAATTTCAGTGCCTCTCCTTTACTCAAACGAAATAACTTGATACATTTTTCATTAGGAACCTCAAATGGGTTGCTTGCATTTCTAATACTTTTGAATTCAAGTCTTGTTTTCTAAAATTTTAAAAATTCTATTTTAATTTAGGTACACATTTCAAAATATATAAATAAAAATAATTGTACTTAAGTATATATAAGTAGGTACTTACTGATTTAGAACATTTTGAAATTCTTCATGAAAATTCAGTTGAAAATGTATAAATAATGGATTTACGGCCATTTTAAATATAAAATATAACTACTAACTATATTGCAATGTTCATAGCAAGCACTAAAATGATGTTGCTAAGATTACCAGAAATAATAGCAAGATATGTTTAAAATGACAAATCATTTTGTTAAAATTTATCAAACAGTATAGGTATCTTACATATCTGGTTAAGAAATAACCATATCTTTTTAAAATAGCCAAAAACAATATTGTTACGTTCAAACAGAATCGACCTGAATATGTGCCACAGTTGTAACTTTCTTATCAAAAATATGTACTTTATTCGTCCAGTCGGAGGCTCTAGGTACTCGACGAAAGGGAGAAGCCCAAAAAACGCATAAGCTTTGTTGTGCCGAGTAATATTGAAGTGGTTCAATTAATTAATAGAAAGTCGTTAGGCATAAACCAAACTCAAAAACCTTAAACAGCTTTATCAATGTTGTATAAAATTAAGTAATTTTTCATTTTTGTTTTCTTTTGGGATTACACCACCTGTAAAATAATAAAAAACAGAAAACCAGAAGTAACCAATATAAATGTCGAAAGTGTAGTTTCAAAGCAAACTTAAAGTTTGCCCCAAAAACTGCTGTATAATAATAACCAATCAAAATAAATATATGACAAATTAACTAAATTTCATCAGTGGTTTTTTGGTTTGATATAAAATTCTATAAGTAACATTACAAATTACATTTAAAAATTATGTCCTAGATTATGTCTAAACAAAATATATTAAAATTTGTGTACTTATTTTATACGTTTCAAGTCGATCCTAGACTCGTCGTCAGTAGAATTAGAAGTTTGTATGCAAACTTGTTACGTGTTTAAATTCTTTAAAATTTTACCACATTTTGTTTGTTTAGACATAATTTTGAAGTATAATTTGTAATATTATAGAAATTTGTATCAAACTAAAAAAAACCACTGTTGAAATTTAGTTAATTTGTCATGGTACTTATTTTTATTGCAAATTATACAGTTTTTTTTGGGGGCAAACTTTAAAAGTTTGCTTTGACACTACACTTTCGATATTTATTTTGAATACTTCTGGTGGTCTGTTTTTTTATTATTTTACAGGTGGTGTAATCTCAAAAGATAATAAAATGAACCATGCACCTACACCCCAAATAAGTACAGAATTAATAAACTAATGTTTTGTTACCTCACCGTAAAATTGTTATACAGGATGACGGCCCACGAAGTTTTCACCAGGTGATATCTCGAAAATTTTACATTTAAACAGTCGGAAAGCCTTGTGCATTTCTAGTATATATCATAGGACGTATTATTTACAACTTCACATTTTCGATAATGTGACATCAACTACAAATTTGAAATAGAACACCCTCATTCTAATCACAAGGATTATCACGAAAGTCTGAGACTTGTGTGGAAGAGGGGGCGGCATATTATTATTTCGCGAGCCGCATTTGCGCTTCAGGAACGATTTACGTTGGTACACCCTAACCACCATTCAGTGCTGGAATGAAAGAAACCTGGAAAACCTCATTAGTTAGGGGCGAAGTCAAATATCAACTGATTTTAATCTCTCACATTAACACCAAGTTGACATTTTTCCCATCCTAGATCATCAGCAGGATGGTTGCCCACCCATCCCTGCGAACAAGCCTTGATCTACGAGTAAACAATTTAATTAAAAATTGTTTGGTGGAATGGGGAATCGAACCCACGACCTTTGGGTTGAACGATCGAAACACTAAATCCTGAGACACCGGCTCGGCAACGGTTCGATATGTTTCGAAATACTTATTATTTCCACTCCAGAACCCAGTTTGGTTTGGTTTCCAAATCAAAATCAAGATTAATGGGTATAAATGACCAAAAAAGATAAAATATAAAGTGAATTAATTCCCTTCTTTTCTCTATTTATGTATTATGAAAACATTTTTTGCAGCATTCATTAAAAATATATTTTGATGACATGTTTTGGTTTAGTACATCATTGGCACAGTTAAATGAATTACATATAATTCTTTTAACTGTGTCCATGGCGTGTCGTGGAACTGCCATTCCTCCTGTCTATGGGTGTCTGCCTGGACTGGTTCTGTCTAATCATAGCAACATTTGTATACCTACTGCAAGCAAGTGAGGTCTCGGTTCCACATATCACATGTGGCGCGCTGATTAAAATAATTTTATTTATTGAAGTTACCGTACGTTATTATGTTTAACATGCCAAAATAAGATAACTAGTAGATTAAAATATATGTAAATACAGATGTTACAATAATTATTAATAAATAAGTACCTCTGTATAGCTTTTACTAAGGGTATAATAGACAGTACAGTTGTTAGATAATGCAACTTAGTTTAAAATTTTCGGAAACGTGTAACATGGAACAAAATTAAAATAATTGCAATGCTTCAAAATGTGCTAAATAAACTAAAAAAAAATGGCTTTCTTTTGCAGACACATACAGTGCGGTCGTAAATAGTCCCCCCCCCCCCAGCTAAGTTTCGAACCAGATAAGATAGAGACACCGGACAAAACTGAATTAAATGGCATGAAGTATACTACTTTTTAGTTCAAAATTAAAACTGCAGTTTTGAAAGATGGCGCTAGTGGTGCCATCAACTTTAAAACTTTAAATGGCAAGGGTGGTCATGTGATACCTCATTGGAAAGGTTTTATAATTCTCTATAAAACGGTGGCTTGATCTTTAAATTTCATTGACTAGTTCCGGAGTTATGAGCTTTTGATAGTTATTTGATAAATATGGCGAATAAATGATTTTATCTCATTTTCATTTAATTTTCGCACAGAAATGTCATTAGTAAAGATTTTTAAATGGATGAATATTTTATTACTAAGCCAACCACAAATAATACGTGAAAAAATTAAAGAAATAAACAAACAAGGAAATAAATAAATAAAAGTAATAGCAAAGAAATTGGTATAACTCTGATATAAATGTTATGTTATAATAAATGTTCAAATTGTTCTCCCAGCGCTTCTTGGCAATAAAATAGTCTATTCCCAAATTCTCTACGTGCATTCCCAAATGTTTCTGGACAAATGAAATTTTTATATCATAATTCGCCATACTTATCAAATAACTTTCAAACGCTCATAACTCCGGAACTAGTCAATGAAATTTAAAAATCAAGCCACCGTTTTATAGAGAATTAGAAAGCCTTTCAAATGAGGTATCACATGACCACCCTTGCCATTTAAAGTTTTAAAGTTGATGGCGCCACTAGCGCCATCTTTGAAAACTGCAGTTTTAATTTTGATCTAAAAAGTAGTATACTTCATGCCATTTCATTCAGATTTTGTCCGGTGTCTCTATCTTATCTGGTTCGAAACTTAGCTGGGGGGGGGGACTATTTACGACCGCACTGTATAGCAGTCGTATTGTATGAGTACAGCCCTCAAATAAAACAATATACATTGAATATGTTCCGAAACATTCGCTATAATTTTCGCCTTTACAAGATTTGAACTGCAGCACAACTAATCCAAAATAAAATTTATTATCAGAAATAATCGCCAAGCCCATTAATTTTTGTGATTCCTGTTTTGCAACTAGTTGCCAAGATATTTGCATTAAATAGCCACGGTCGCTTGGAAAATTTTGAATAATCTATATCTCTGAAACAGAACGGCTTTATTTATCATATTTACAAGTTAGCCTGTTAGAAAATCAACAATATTTTTCAAACATTGTCGCTTTATATACATACTGCATATCACAGAAATGAACATTTTTCATTTTATAATCAACACAATCGACGAGCGAGAGTCAAACCCGTCGACAATTTAACCACTTGAGCTAAACTATTCGATTGTGCCGTACCAATTGTAGTAATTATTATTAAAAATAATAATAGATTAAGTAATAATAATTATATGTAGATACAGAACTGTAGCTCAAAATACCAACATTATCTAAATGCGTATTTAGGCATGTTTATACGAGAAATTTTTAAACTCCGCCTGTTTCTGGTGGAATATAAAATTAACCGTGTTTGTTTTATCGCCTTTTTCTAATTGTTTTTAGCAAGTTATACTTTTTTAGTACTATTTTACATACAGTGTGTTTAATTAAAATACCAGTCTGAAAAATCATGAAAAAAATAATAGTGAAGCACTTAGTTTTTAATTTTCAGAGGGCATCTTTTGAGATGGAAGATGTAACTGCTAAATCATGTCTATCCCTGGGCTACCATCAATTTTCAAGCACCATCATTTTCCATATTTGAAATAAGAATTAGAGACCAACTACATCATTTAAAATATTATTTAATAGCGAGCAATAGTATTCTATTCTTAAAAATTTGGATTATGTTCCCGAGATGTTTGAGTGCTTCACTTTCGATATTGTAGGTGTATGACAGTATATTGAGAAGTTGTATGACAGTTTCTCATTAGATATTAACTAATATTATTGGTAATATTAATGATAATGGTATACCAGTAATGTAATTATTGTAAACTTTAATTTTGATTTATTGGTGAGAATTACTAGGCAGTTATTCAACACTTCAGCAGGATGATGCTCATATAGAAAGAAGGCTTAAATGAAAAACATGCTTCTAAATGAATTGGTGCAAGGAGTGCCTAGTTGAGTAGCGAAATACCTCAGCAACTTTACCTTTTCTACGTCAAAAGGAAGACACTCGATTTAATATGGCATGTTTTAATATTTTCTATTTTTTTTTCGAATTATTGAAAATGGTGTTTTAAATGGAGTACCCGATGTAAATGATTGAAATTAAACTCAATTGCATTCATAAACGTAAATATAAAATGTATCACCTATCTGCATCTATAAACGATAAACCCTTTTGGGTTACAAGAAATGGTAAAGTCGTAGACGTTTAAGTACCAAAAACCTGCTTGCCTGAACCGGACTATGGAGAATGTCGAGATACTTGGGGTCGGAGTTGGGGGTGGAGTGAGTTTATACATTTATTAGTCTTGAAGGGTGTTGGAACCTTTGGTGTGAAGCTAACACTGATGTAGTTTTCCACATAACACCAAAACACTATACTCCACTCGACGCGCGTTTAGCCAACCATGTTGGTGTTATATGGAAAACTACGTCAGTGTTAACATTTATTAAGTTTGAACTAATGATAAGAAGCTTCGTTATCAGTATGGAAGTCAAGAATCTATTGCATACCTAACAAAGATTTTCATTTTATATAGTACAAACGTCATGTTTGTGCAAGTGTTATTATCTTTGACTGTGATGTAAAATTATCAGTATCGACAATTATATCTAAGTACTTAAAGACAAAATACTTATTACCAAGCAATATCAGTATTTTATAATAAAAACATATGAAGGTAGACCTATAACTTTTTATAAATTATTTTTTCTACTTCCATCTATAAAATGCCACATAATGGATCAACAGGTAATGCGCTAAAGTGTAATTTTAAATACGACACCTCTTTACATATGGGTTGATGATGATGGCAGATTCAGGACGTTTCGGGTATTTTAGTTACGGCCATGTCACACCTAGTTTGACATTTGTCACTTTGGCATTCAGCGTTACGTGTAAGTATTACATTTTATCCCATTTTCGAATCTTTTTCTAAGTAGGATATATACGCTTGCACAGTTTCAAAAAGATTAAAGGTCATAGAAATAGTATAGTATGCAATTGGTTTTATAAACTTCTCTAGACACTTCAGTTTCGCTCGTGCCGAATAGAATTCATGGCTAAATTGGGGTTTCGTTTATAAAACTTGTTGCATAAGTATACTACCTAGATTAAAAAATAATAGATAACTATCTTAATACTGACATTACCAACTAAGAAAACTGCGCCCTCGGACGGTTTGGAAGTAAATAGGTACCAGTATAACTGGTTGCATCAGAGATTTTTAATGAAAATAGAGTGTATAATTACTGGTTGAATAAGATGGATAATTATGTCTATTGGTATATTACACACCTGCTAGTATATTCTATTGTACATACAGTAAGATATATGACGGTAGGATGTAATATATTCTATTGATTTAGGAAATTGGTGGCAATTTCGTGCATATATCGCTCTTAATTGACGTTAGAACATATGTACGTAGTGTACCATAAAACATATTTTTTTATAAAAATAATAAACATTATAATTAAGCTTGTAGATCTACGTAGAGGTTCATCACAAATATTACTATTTTTCACATAATGTTCAAGTTTTACTTGAAATACTTATATTACAGAAATATCCCCGAAATTTCTTTAGGCTTAATTTTAAGTTCGTTGTCGACATATTAAAATTGTGAAAGAAACATCCGAATCGAGCCGCATACACGAACAGATGGCATAGCGAGTGACAAACAATTTTATCTAGGATTTAGAACATAATTCCTAAATTCCTAACACGTGTTTTTCTTCGTTTCTAGGAAAATATCCACATATTAGTTGTAAACTTCATTTGTAAATTATAAGTAGATTATTTAATGTATAAAATTAAGTTTTAGTTGCAGTTGCAGCTTTTGAAGTTGGAGAATTTTAAGAGTTTGAAAATATCCTAAAGGACTATAAATAGTTGTATAAATTTATGTCAGTATTTCCAAGATGCATTATTTACATATTTAAATAGGACTAAATGATTTTTTATTGTATGGAAAACGCCGAGGAAAAATCTGGGACAATTAACTCAGCATTTGAAAGGATTTCTATTTTGTTACTGACAATAGTCTTTTTGTTTCTTATGGCTTTTTAGTTGTAATTTTTTTATTTTATATTAATATTAATTGCTATCTTCTTGTTGTTATAGTAGTTTCCTAATTATGATTTTCTTAGTTCTTAAACTGGTATTAATTAAATTAAAGAGGCTTTTAACATCAGAAGATACTAAGATGGAATTCTGTCAGATTAACAAATTCATATGGATTTTTATTGAGTATTTAGAGGAACCATTTGTGGTCACTTAGGTGCCGGTATAATTTACAATATAAGGGCATTAAAATACTAAACTTGTCTGATAGGGTTGCCGATTTTATATATTTTAGGTTGTCCGCAAAGTACAGGTGTACAAGAATTCATTAATTTAAGTTTGGTATGCGTCGGTTTAATAAAATACTGTTTAACATCTTTTTGTTCGTTACCTAGTTAATAACGGAATGCGTTAATGGGGTCCTTGAAATTGTCATGTGTGTAACTTTTGATGAAAGAGTTTTCTTTGAGAATACCCTTATCAGCTTTGCAAACAATAATATCATTAATAAGTAATGCATTTTTTTTATTGATGTTATTTTTAATAGTTTTCTCTTCGGATTCTCGACTGTGGTTGACTCTCGTTTGTTTGGATAATTTCGGACAGGCAATCTTTAACGCTATCTGTATACTATCTATACCGGACAGAGCTTGTTCACTGGCTATTGCAAGCATTTCGTAATCTTTTGATAATTCAATCTTTCTGCATAATATCACATTCTTCATTATTAAATTTAGTATATACTTAAAATATACTTCTCAGTTTCCTCATGTTGTATTAATATTAATATTTTAAATCAATTTTGTCGTTTTGTTCTAAGTAATGATTGTGTATTTTATGATTAACAGTTCTACTGCTAAGTTACTGATTTGATGAAATGTGGTTTTGTTTAACCTTTTCGTAAATTCAATTTGTTTTTAACAGTTTTATGTATTCAAATGTAAGTTCAAAACACTAGTCAAACAGTAGTCAGTTTCGATGCCTAAATATAGGTAGCATTAATTTAAATATAGATAAAAAGGTTATTGCCTCGGTTATCCCATTTTGTAGGATACCCTACTTAATAAATTAATGTAGGTACCTAGTAAACGACTGCAGATTGCACTAAAAGAAAATAACCAAAACCATTTTAAGGACAAAGTAAGGATCCAGTATATTTACATTTAGTATAGTTAGTATTATTTTTATTTAACTGAGGATTTAGTTCTCGATTTAATAAATTTTCTAAAAAATTATGGATTTGATTCACATTGGGTAGATTCGAGATTTTATTCATAAAATATTAGTTATATCTTGCATGAAATGTCAAACAATAGAAATTTGGTTTATTGTTTTGGTTATATCCTACTTAGAGGTTAATAATCAAGATTTTTTGCATTTAAATATTTTGTTTTTAATTCTTTGAAAATGTTGTCTTCAATATCGCTATTTATTTTATAAATTAACCAATTCTTATGCAATAATTCTTATGACTAAAGAGAACCTATTAATGTAAGAGAGTTGCCTTGGATAGATCATAAGATGAATACTTTTTTGCACCAGTACCTACCGACAGGTATATTAAGAGTTTAGGTTGACTTTTATAAAATTTGTGTACTACAAATAGAAAACAATCGCCAATCCAATTGCTCTATAGGTACTCGTTATGTTGCCAAGTACTCAGCCAAGTTGTAATTTATTTATTTATTTATTATTTATTTATTTAAAGTTACAAGCCCTGACAGAAAATAAATTCCAATTATGGGGCAGGAAATACATACAATAGAATATAAATATCACTTATATTTAAGTAAAAAAACATCATAAACATAAAAATAACTTAAATACTACAAATCTTAGACATAACAATAACAGAGCAATAATATCTCCGGATAATAATAATATATTTCCGGATAAAGCTAAATTATAAAAAAATACACTATAAATGTAATAATGCAAATGTAATAAAATCTTCACTTGTTCGATTCATAAATCAGTTTACTATATATATAGCTATATATATATATTTTTTTTGGCAAGACCACAACTTCGTTCAATCTCTAAGCTGAATAAAAAGGTATATATTATATATACTATCACTCAGGGTTGATATAAGTCAAGACTTACAAAAAAAGTAAATAAATGCCATGCTTTTTGAATTAATTCCGACTTTTATTGAATTAATTCAACTTTTGTTTTTCAACTTGAAACCTCACCTGACCCCTAAGTTAAATGAAGGAAAGATAAATATAGTAAGTGTTATTTTTATTTACTTTTCAACTAGGTCTACTATTTTTTATTTTGTAAGGAGAAACTGAAATAAATCAAATGAAAACTGAAATTTTATTATTTAATAAATAATCTCTTAGGTAAAATAACATAATCATTGCGATTAGATATATGGAACTCAAGTCATTCTGAAAAAGTGATTAGTAAAAGTTACAAGGAAAGGCTTTAATGCTAGCTTAGTCCGTGGTAACTAAATAAAATTTGCATAAGAAAAAATACGAAAATGTTAATAAACAAAACTTATACATATTAAATAAAAAATAAAATTAGTGATTATTGCCACTTATATATGTTGCTGTCTACGAATAAGTGATAATTTATACGGTATTTTAGAGATATATAGAACAGAATCTGTACTTTTACAACACCGTCCTAGATTTTGGAAATGGAAGAAATTTTTCAATGACATGAACCATGGAGAGCAGACCAAGAATTAGTTTTTTTTAACTTTTTTCATATTAAATGATTATGATTAAAATGGTACAAAAACATGTTTTCCAAATTTCAAAATTACAGGAAATTTCATTATCTTCTGATTTTTACAGTCAAAAGACCTATTGTTTAACAAAAAATTAAAGAAAACATAATATTTATAAATGTTTTTTTTTTTCAAATATAACCAATTAATTCCTATTAATTCAACCAAACCAAGCTAGGCAATGACTAATGTTTAGAAAAAATAAGAAGTAAACTTAATAATAAATATTTTTTTAATTTTCGTGTTATGGAAATCATTATTTGAAAGAATACTTATTGTCACAACTCGTGTAATTGAGTAAAATATACTACGATCATTTACAATAATCTTTGTAATTATTTAATTATTTTTTAATGTGTTATGTTATTAAATAAATAAGTATTGCATGTAATAAATAAAAACAGAATTTTATTCACTGAATTCATCTATCTCGTATAGTTTCCGAGATAATAGGTTGGGGAGTTTTAAACGGAAAACCCTTTATAAAATAATAGTTTGTTTAACTTGTACAAAAAATACACGTTTTCAGGATGAGGGAAAGGGTTGCCGGACGACGCGTAGCGGAGTCCGCCAATTTTACGAGTCTCGAAAACGTATTTTTTGTACGAGTTTAACATAATATTTTTTCCAACCGCTTCTAATTAGCACCTACAGTTTACCGATTCATCGGAATCACTATCTGTTTCTATTTTTTTATTTAATTAAACTTCAATATATTATGTGACATGCAATGTCAATGTCAAATTACTTTTCGGTACTGTACAACTGTACAATAATCTCTTTTTTCTACGGGCGTGTGGAAAGTTACAATTTTCTGCACGCATTTGAGTGTAGAAAATTGCACTTTTCCGCACTAGTGCGGAAAATAAATACCTATGTATTACTTGCAATGTGATCATAATATTATCTTAATTCCAAAAAATCATGTTGTCACTGTTCAGATTTTGACATACAGAAAAAGGAATGCTTGACACTTCTAATTATTAGACAGCATTGTGTGCTGTTCAATTAAAATATTTATTTTTCTTATGTCAATTTTCTTCACGCCCGTAGAAAAAACGTTATTCCTAACACATGTGGAAGGTGTCTTTTCCGCACTCACTGCTTGTCCGAACTCCGCTTCGCGTCGTTCGGACAACTGCAGTCGCGTGCGGAAAAGTATCACCTTCCACACTTGTTAGGAAAATAACTATTTTTGTACAGTTGCTATGGCCATCTCAAACAGTCCCGAAATGGCCCTCTTTTTATACAAAATAATTTAATGTTATAGTGTCTTATTCGTATGGTTGGAAAAAAAACTATTTTTTTTCCAACCACAGTAAAGGCAACACATTCCTAAATAAAATTACTGTATGTGTTATTGCTGGAAGTAGACTGTCATTGTGTTGCAACGAAATTACACAAAGTAAACAATTTCTAATGAAATTTGGAAACGTTAAGAATGAAATTTTGAGTTTTGACACATCTGGTCTAATTTTTAAGTTCAAATTGACCTGTTGGGAGTCTTCGCTGCCGGTGATATGATATATATATATACAGAATGGCTCAGAAAGTTTTCGCCAGTCGATATCTCGAAAACGCGATTTTAAACAGTCCAAGCCGTGATATTTCTGATAAAAAGGACACTATTTATACTTTTCATTTCCGGTCACGTAATATGACATCCTTTCAGCATTTTTCTGTGAAATAGTGATATGAGCTGTTAAATGTATGGTCGGATTTTGTGCAGTTGTATTAGAAGAACATAAATAATAACAAAACAACAAAATAAGTATAATTATTAGAGTTGATGCTCAAATTGATGTATAACTTCATTAATGGAATATCTCTGAATTAATTTGTTTCTCAGCTTTCTACGTTTTTTAAATAAAAATTTAAAAACGTTCAGAACAGACTGTTTATTGTTACTGTTATGTCAAAAAACATAACAAGTATGGTATTGTTGAAATGGTATTAGAAAGGCACTTCCAGAGTTGTAACTATAGGCAGGTTGTCCTATTAAAAATTTTCAAGTTGATATAACATGACCGTAAATATAATGTATAAATAGTAGAATAATAGAAATGTAGTACAGATAATTGTAAATGTAAATTCAAATGTGGGCTTAAATAAGAGATTTCACTGGCAAAACTTCGTGGGTCACGTATATATGCAAGTCGAGTTTTAGTAAATGTTTTCAATACTGTAATTTTTTTACAAATTATGAATCGAGGTAAGAATACGGCCGAAATTTCTTGCTAGGCAAGTATATAATAATAATAAAAATAACAAATAACATAACAATCAAAAACATTTTAAAAATTTGATAAAATATGAAATATAATCTACTCGTATAATAGAACATAACATATTATGTGATCAAAAAACATGAAATATTTAATATCTGTTTGTCACAGAAAATGGTTGCACAAGTTTATTGTTTCACCTCGAATTTCACTCTAAATCTATACAACATCAACTGTAATTGACCATGTAGTAACTATATTTGGCCCCTTTAGACACTATCAATTAAACCAAGCTACTTAAGAATTTAAATATGTAATGGCAATTTATTTGACTACATGCCAAGTAATTAATTTTACACCGTTTAATTTTCCTTCTACCGTAACGTTTTACTTAACTTTAGATGATTTAAATGACTGTTACATTCGTGCCAGACTGTATACTTAAGTATGATAAAAGTTCAGGTAGTGTATTTAATGATTTTGGAATGAGAATGAAAACATTATTCTCCGTTAAACTTAATTGACAACTAAAACTGTGAGGGTCAATATTAGAAAAAAATTAAAATTCAATAAGTAGAACCGGTGGAAGAGCAAGGGAATTAGAATTAAAGTTCAATAATATCACGTAATATTTATCGATAGAACTAGCATCATTAATGCACGTATAGAGATATTTTCACCGACTCCTAGGTGCTTAATATATATGGGATATTTCATGCTTCTTCTGACCAATTTATGCTTCTGACTAAAATATTACAAGATCTGCCAGTGCAGTTATTGTTGTTGTTGAGAAGTGGCGCGGTTACCCGGAGCACTCAGGCCTTTTGACCTATTGTGCCTACCGCTAGTCCAGAGTTATTGGAAGAGACCCGTGCCATGCGCATAGGCCAACACCAGTTCTACTGGAAGCTCTCTAATGTCCTGGCTCAGGAGAAACACTGACCCCACATGTTTGTCTCTCTTGTTTGACCATGAGGCAGGCACAGCAACAGAGGATTTGTATGGATTCCCAGCCATCGTATCCGCAAAACTTGCACCTTCTAGTGTCACTAAAGCCAAATAGTATTAAGGTGCTTGTTAAGATGTCCATGTCCATGACTTGATAAGTAATAGTCTTCTGAAAATCCTTACGACTTAGCGTAAGTATTGCGTTCGACCGTTCAACCGAATTAAAAGCCGGGCTTGTCAGACTTCCTCAGATCTCTTTCTGATCCAGTTTCCAATGGACCTTACTACATAACTGGGCAGAAACCCGAGCTACTTCGGGCACAATAAACTGAATACATAAGCCTCTTCTAGCCAGTGTATTGGTCTCCTCATTCCTAGTTATGTTGTGATGACCCGCTAACCAGGTCAATTATACTTGATTGTTCTGGCCCAACTGGATCAGATTGGTGCTTTGAAGCCGTCCAATTTCCTTTTCTTATGAAGAGGACTAGGTCGACCTTAGAGGAAGTAACTCTTAGTCCCTGTCCTATACACCAATCTTCTATGCTTCTTAGGGCCCTCTGAGTCAGCTCACTAACTGTTCTTGCTGACTTTTCTGCGATTAAGACCGTAAGATCATCAGCATATGCTTAAGTCATAATTCCTTCCTCCTTAAACCTACTTAGGATGCCTGTAGGTAGGTTACCTGGCCATGTGTTGTACAAATGAAGTTGTAACTACTCTAGTTGCAGCAGCGGGCAATTTTTACAGTAAGCAGTAGGTAGCTTCGACACTGGCCATTCGTTTTGGTTGTTTTGCTTATTCTTACATTGGATATTATTATATTATACCTTTTTAACTTCGAATTTGAGAATAGAATTTAAAATTGTAAATAGTCGACAACTTCAAAACTCATCCCGATGTTGATTCATTGGTCGATACTCAAATTGAGACACGCAATCTCGCACGCCATTGGACTTTACCCACAAGGACAGATCATGATAGTAGTCCATTATCGTCCATACTAATTTTTTGTTTACCTGTTTACTGGTCTTGGTATTTATACTTATAATATAACACTTTGAAAATTGGAAATCCAAGAAATGTGGAGAAAAGAGCCTATCTCCCTTATTTGAAGGCCTAGAGGGTAGACTTCACCTTGGGGGTTGTCCTTGGCAACCCTAGAGGCAGGCGGTGTTGTTTGATTGTGGAGAATTTTCCTAGGGAGGAAGTAAATTTGGCATCGCCGCACTCGGGCACTGTGTCGGCGATTTTGTAACAATATTTATTTTCAATACTTTCTGTTTTCTATCCTTCGGCTTTTGTTTTACTATTTCCAATAAAATTTTGGTACTCAGAAATATAGAAGCATACGCATATAGAAGAAAGGCATTGAAAATAGGTTCTCAGTTGAGTACTTAGTTTATATCTACTATGAAGTGACTAGCCTACTACAGAGAGTTCCAGAATGATTGTTCGGTACGGGAACGCAGCCTATCCTGAATATAATCAAAATTTATTTCCATTTGATAAAATTACTTTCTTTTTAACATCAATTTGAAAATTTTCATATTTAACAGCATTTGACGTGGCGTTTAGCATTTTTCGTGTTTAAATTGTTTTACTGAAGTATCATTTGCGTTTAAAAGAGTATTTTTCAATACTATACAGTTTCAGAGAGTCCTAAATCAGGTTGGTAATTTTGTATTTCTTAATATTGAAATTAATATAAGAACCACAAATTAATGTTTTTTAACGCTCCACAATTCACAGTTTGAATAGGTTATACTGGTGATACATAGGAATAGAATAATATACAAAATAATAACTATTATTTTTAATAAATTGTCTTTATTTTATTTTTAACATAACCTATATTTACTGACGTACCATGTCATGGAACAAATCAAATCAAACCAGTAAATTTCCTTGCCTGTGCTCATGATTCTAGTGCAGATACTAAAAATAGAAAGGCGGCACATAAAAAATCATTATGAAGCGGCACGGACAATCATTCTGGAACTCTCTGTACAACCGCTTAGCAATGAGTATGAGTAGTTATTCACATAAAATTTCATAGGGTTGACGTATGGACGTATGGAATGTGTATGTTTGCAGTATGTACAACACTCGTCAGCTTAAATTTTCCTTTCTT
The DNA here is from genome assembly GCA_963924545.1 of Pogonocherus hispidulus. Classification (NCBI taxonomy): domain Eukaryota; kingdom Metazoa; phylum Arthropoda; class Insecta; order Coleoptera; family Cerambycidae; genus Pogonocherus; species Pogonocherus hispidulus. The sequence goes on from OZ004698.1 coordinate 33,394,054, forward strand.
GTTATATGTGAAGTGAGACGTGCATAATAAAGAGCGACCAGAGTCGCTCTTTATTGCGACTGAGAGTGACGCGGACTATGGTGATGAGATGAGTGTCGTACGGTTTTAATAACGATTGTTGTTCTCTGATAACATAATATTTTGTAGTAAATATTTAAAATATTTATATATCTTTTTATGATTCACATTTTGTACTTTATTAACTGTATAAAGCGAATTGCAAAGTATATTTTTTCACTTTATCTTTAATTTCTTAATGTGTCTAGATTATGTGCTGACAATCATCCATCTTGAATATACATAAAAAACATGCATAAAATTAAATAACGTATGCCCGCTGTATATTGGAATAGCTTAATTAAATGTATTTATGTTGATTCGGTGATTTGATTACTCCGATTTTAAAGTGGGTGGTTATCCACTTTCACAACTTGAGAAACTTGATATCTCAATTCGACTATTACCCTATTTTTGTACAAAGTTAAATTATTTTGCTTTCTAAATCTACAGGTTCTTCAGGAAGTTTGTTCTTGAGTTTATTCTCTTCTTAAATGTATTCTTATATATCTCTGTTTCCCTTGACTCTTTAATAAAACTGTGTCTAACTTGTTTGTTCTGTATATTTTTTGTACACTTTTATTTGGTAATTGCTCTAACTAATTGGAGTAATTTTCATTCCTTTTATCAACTGCATTTCGTGTATCATTTTTCATGTCTTTTCATAGTTTTCATAATGTATTCATTTGCTTTTTTGCCTTTGAAATACTTCTATTCTTAATTCATAATTTGGTCCTTGTTTTTTGTTGCTTAAATAAATAAAGAAGAAATTGTAGATCTTATTTATGACTGTGACCGAGTTTTTGACCTTAGTACTTCTGGAAGATAAACCTAGTTCCAGCAAATGGTAGATTTTATTTATTAATTTAAAAATTTAAACCGTGGAAGTGCTTAGCAAGATTTAAACAACTTGCTAAAACAGCAAAGTAAAAAAATAGATACTTACATAATGCGCAGTGACGCATTAAAGGGTAATAATGAGGGAAGCCTTCTAAAATCAACTAGGCACCTAATTTATTTGTTCATTAGTTTATTCAATTAGCCAAGAATTAAATGATCAAACGAACTTACCTTAAGTGAAGTTCGATCATAATTATATGAAAGCCTCGTTCGAAAGATTACACATAACGTAGTACCAGTCTTCTAGCTGGTGACGCCACGAATTCCAAGCCTAAAAAGAAAACACACCACCCGCTCACCCCTTCCCCGCCGTCTAATAGGTCAAGATCCCGCATCTAAATATTCATAACGTTCAAAGCTAATAAAAATGCTATTGGGTAAGGGTTCATTTGATTAAAAAATAACAGGGTGGGGTGTAATCTTTCGAACGAGGCTTTCATATAATTATGATCGAACTTCACTTAAGGTAAGTTCGTTTGATCATTTAATTATATTTCAAGCCTCGTTCTTCAAGATTACACATAACGTAGATGTTTAAAGCAAACGCATTTTTATTAATTTTATAAAGTCTGATTATACACAGATAGTTTATTAAACCAATATAAAATATGCATATAAATTCTTTACCTTACAAACATAACAGTATACGTACAGTACAAGATATAGCTAACAATATCAAATAAACAAACTTAACCTATTATTATTATTAATAATAATAATCAACTTTTTTTTTTTTTTTTTTTTTTTTTAATTATTATTCACTTAGAACAGACCAGGCAAAGTCTTGGTCTCCCTCTGTAATAGGTTTATTGTAAAATTTTGCAAAGATTGAGGAAGACTTTGTCCAGCCTGCAGTAGAACGGATCAAATCTAACGATATGCCTTTCTTAAATGCTCTTGAAGTGGCAGCGTGTCTTACACTATGAGCGGTAAATTGAGACGTGTCTACCCCGCTTTTGTAAAGGACAGACTTAATCCATCTACTAATGGTTTGCGTTACCACTGGTTTGTGTGGTTTTTTAAAAGACAGAAATAAATTTTTTACATTATTTCTCAAGTTTTTGGTTCGGTCTAAATAATGTATGAGGGTGTTCGCAACACAAAGTTCCGGTTTTTCTACAAAAAAAGGTAACACCAAAAGAGGTTGAAATTTCCCAGGACCCGAAGTTTTTATCATATCAGGTATCATTATTTCAATTTTTGAGGGAAAAATTTTTATATTGTCAATCTTTATCAGAGTTAATGTTTGTGCCCTATGTGCCGTAATGAGTGCTAACAAAATCAATAACTTTTCGGTTAAGTTTTTTAACGACAAAGATTCAAGCGGAAAATATGCCTTAATAAAATTAAGAACGATTGAGACATCCCATGTCTTTTTGTACTTTGGTCTTAAAGGTCTTTTCTTAAAAACCCCTTTAAAAAATCTAGTTACTACCTGATCTCTACAAGTGTTAGCATTATAGGAAATTAAAGAAATTGCCGCCCTCATTGTGTTTAATGATCCATAAGAAGCACCCTCATTATATTTAAGACTAAGAAATCTTAACAGGGTATTAACTGTAAATTTAAAAGGACATGTATTATCTGTCAAACAAAATTGCCACCATTGTTTAAGCGCTGAATTATATTGTTTCAACGTGGCGCTAGATATGGATGCTAATAAAATATCAAAAGATGATACTGGAAGATTCCTTAAAGCATAAGCTTGCCTGATACATGCGCTGCCATCAATGTAAGTCTGGCTGCCAAGGGATGATTTATGGCCCTACAAGGAGAAAGTAGTAAACTGACATCAGGTTTAAAAATAATAGGATCCTCTAGAAGTAAAGAATTAAATACAGGATACCAGGGTTGTGCACTCCACAATGGTACAACCAAGATACCTTCTGATTTTTCTAGTATTATTTTCTTTAAAACTCTAAGTACTAAAGAAAAAGGTGGGAATGCATAAAAAAAATTATTTTTCCATGACACTGTGAAAGCATCTATAGTTAAGGAATCGGGATCTCTATTCCATGAAATATATAAATTACATTTTTTGTTTGCCCTTGAGGCAAAACAATCAATTTGGGGCTCACCAAATCTTTTAACAATTTTAGCGAAAGCCCAATCTGCTAATTCCCATTCTGTATTTATTTCTTTGTTTCTAGATTGTTCATCTGCCGTAAAATTGTCCTTGGATGGAATGTACGATGCATAAAGCCAAAGCTTGCTATGTTCACACCACTGCCAAATTAATCTTGATAAGTTATTTAAGCGCGGAAACTGGACACCCCCCATCCTATTTATATAAGCGATCGCTGTGGTATTATCTAATCTAAGGAGGATTTCGCAGTTCTCTAAATTCTTTGCAAAAGACTTTAGAGCAATGAAAGCTGCTAACAGTTCCAAATAATTTATGTGAAATTGACTTTCTTCTTTCGTCCAGAATCCCGCTGCTTTTTGTTCATTACAAGCAATTCCCCAACCAGATAACGAAGCATCCGAAAAAATTTCTAATTTGAACTGAAATTTCCTGATGGGATTATATGAATTTGGCAAGTGAGATATCCACCAATGAAACTCCTCTTTTAAACTTTCCGAAAGACCCATTTGATGGTCATAATTCCCATTACTAAGAATAAGAGCTATGAATTTTTCTCTTTCAAATCGTTTACTATACATCCATCCATAGGCCACGGCAGGACAACTTGAAACCAAATGTCCTACCAAACAGGCAAACTCTCTAATTTTACAAGATTTTTTATTTAAAAACCATCCTAAAAGACTCAATAATCTAACTCTTTTTTCTGAAGGTAATTTTAAAGAAAACTTAACAGAGTCTATTTCAAATCCTAAAAAAATACAATTGGTTTTTGGAATTAGAGAACTCTTTTTATAATTTATAAGAAAACCCAAATAAGTAAATAATGACAATGTTGCTTGTACATTAGTTAAACAATTCTCATATGAAGTCCCAAAACAAAGAATATCGTCTAAATATATAGTTGAAATATACCCAGCGCTTCTTAGTCGGTTTATTACAGGTTTTAAAACTTTTGTAAACACATAAGGGCTGGTGCATAAACCAAATGGTAAACAGCAAAATTGAAACAATTTCCCGTTAAACATAAATCTCAAAAATTTTTTATAACTATTGTTGATCGGTATCAAATAATAAGCGTCTTGAAGGTCGACAGACCCTAGAAAATCGCCTTGCGATAATAATTTTGAAACCGTTCGTATATCTTCCATCTTAAAATGGTCAGTATCAATGAACGTATTTAGTTGTTTTAAATTTAATATAAATCGATGTGTGCCATCCGATTTGGGAACTAAAAAATAAGACGAAATAAAGTGACCCTTTTCGAATGTACAAGGTTCTATCGCCCCCATAATTAATAATTTATTTAATGACACTATTAGATCTTGATATTCTTGTTTTGACCATATTCGTTCTTTTGGGGCACTACTTTGGTTTACTTTCCTAGTAAAAGGAATTTTATAACCTTGTATACAAGATAAAATAAAAGGGTCATTTGTTATATGTTTCCAATTTTCAAGAAAATATTTTAATCTTCCTGCTTTGGTGGTTACCTGAGTTTCCCTTACTAATTCCTTCTGCTTTGCTGTGGTTGGTGTCGGTTGTGTTGACTTCTTGGGTATGATGTTGGTCTGGTTCTTCTTGTTCTCGGCTGTTGTGTTCGAAATTGGGGTTTGATGCCCACCTGTTGATGGTTTGTATACTGAACAGGTGGGCTTTTCCAGTTTAACTTCCTGTTATTCTGATTTTGGCGCTTCTTGGTATTGTAACTCATAGATTTTCCGGGTAAATTTGGTTTTAATACAAGAGTTGCTTTCTGTATTGCCTTTGCTTCGTCTATTCTTTGAGTAAGATTTTCTCCAAACAAATGGGTGCTAATTGTATTACAGTCCAGGATTTTTTGAACATTTTTATCTAGCCCAGGAGAAATGTATGCTTTACGAGCCAACGACTGAGAATGGTATACTTCCGCTAGCGCTTTTGCTGCATCACATAACTTTTCCAAGATCTCTAATCTGTCCACCCCTTCCTCTTTATTATCCAAAAGTTCGGAAATTACCAAACCTAAAGGTGCCATTGCCGTTCCTACCAGAGTTTGTGTGTCTACAAAATGACTATCTCGTTTTTTAGCAGGTTCACTTAATGAGGCACTAATTTCTGGGTTTAATTTTGGTGGTTCTAAGTTGCAATTTCCTTGTAAAGGGTATTTTTCTAACAATGTGTTCTTTACTTCTGGTGATATGCCCTGAGATAACCAAGTATTCCATCTAGATACTAACTCCGGATGAAATTCTAATTGATTATTTACTGGTTTACTTGGGTCATCACCTAGACACTGTAAAACTTCCTCATATGTTTCAGAGCATTCTGGAATCAAACTTGCCAAGGGAAGTAGATCTTCAGGATCTGAGTACTCTGAAAAAACCCAAAAAATCCCATAAACAAAGTAACTTTTATTTTAACTTTCACATACTTTTAATATGTTCAGTTTTTCCTTATGCAAAGGAAACTTCACCTTGTCTTATCTGAAGAGTAAGCTTAGGTGTTCACTAAATTGGTCAACCTTATAAAGTTTGTTTATACGGATGGTATATTCTAATCCCCAAAAAACAATTTTTTGTACGTTACGTCCCCTCTTAAGAGTGGGCTCAAAACGATCAAATTATTTAATTGGGTTTCCTATTTTGTATTCTTCGGTATGTTCTACTTCAGAAAAAAATAAAATAAAATTTTTGTACGTTACGTCCCCTCTGAAGAGTGGGCTCAAAACGATCAACTTATCTGAATGGTTGTCTATTTTTTAAACTTTGTTATGTTCCCCTTTAGAATGTACTCAAAACACCTAAATCACATTCCATAAAAATATTCACCGTCACGGTGTAAAAACCTATAAGAATGCCTTGATCGATAAAAAGTACAACATACCTTCTAAACATTCGACCTGCATTCCTCTCCGTATTGGGCAACCTCTCAACGATTCCGCTGACAAACTAACTGGGCGACTGCCCGGTCTCGATGTGTCACTATCACCACTTTTTCGACGAAAACGCCGCACCGGTTGCTCCGATTTTAATAAGGATTCTAAACGTTTAATTCTCTTTAAGAAATTATGAGATCTATTTCTCGATTGTTTTGCAGTTATTACTTTTCCCATTTTTCAAGTCTCAACCTGCACGAAAATAGGAAAGACCCCGCTAACACACACTATGATTTTTCTACACAGCACTTCCATAAACAGAATAAACATGTAGCGTCACCCGCACGAAGCACAGTTATGAATATTTAGATGCGGGATCTTGACCTATTAGACGGCGGGGAAGGGGTGAGCGGGTGGTGTGTTTTCTTTTTAGGCTTGGAATTCGTGGCGTCACCAGCTAGAAGACTGGTACTACGTTATGTGTAATCTTGAAGAACGAGGCTTGAAATATAATCGGTAGTAGTAGTTACCAAATCGAGCATAACCAGGAATTAGTAGTATTAGTAGAATTAGAAGTGGTATTAGTGGTATTATTTGGAATTAGTTGGAATTAGTGTACAAGAATTCGCTACAACTAAATCTGTAATCTGGGTTCTTCTTTTCAGAATTTCACCATTTATGTTGTAATTGACATAAATCATATTTATGTTTCCTTTAAAAGTCATTAGGTACTCGTTATACATATTTTTTAATATACAAGTATATATTTCACAATCATATCAGCTGACTAAATCTCTTTATAACAAATCACAGTCTGAATTTGTATTTATGGTGAAGTAAATTTCAAATTTTAGCCGGTCATTCTTCTTGTGGCCATAATATTTGTTTACGCATCTTGTCTTGTAAATTATAACTTCATCATTACCTTTTGCATAATCTTATGTTTTTCACCCATAGATGGCATTCAAATGTCCTTTTTGAATTTTATTTACCTACAGTTTAGTACACAGTTTTTGTCACGTTTTTTTTTTTTTCTACTAAGAACTGATAGTATTTTCAATACTAGTAAAATAATACAGTTGACAATTAGTCACCATCTCGAAATCTCGAGTGCTGCTTACAAAATTATACATAATAAATATTGTAATTAGTGCCATTGGAATCATATTATTATCATAAACAACCTTACAGAATTTTCTCATTATTTCCTTCCTTAAAAATTCTGCGAGATAAGAAAGTGATATATCTGCATACACGGGATTCTTCAGGTAGGGAGTTTATGTTTATTTTATGAATTTTTGGCTGCCTTACAGTCCACCCTAGTTCTAGAATTTGTTAGAATTATAACGTAACCAATATGTATTTCCATTCTGCAAGTCTCTTTTGAACTTTAATTTATTTCAGTTCTCACGTTTTCCATCATTTCCATCACTTGCTCCATTGTTACCTCTATCTCCATTCTTTTTAGTCTTGTAAAAGTCTAAAGCAATCTCGAATTGTATATAGATGTCCCTGTTAACCTGAAATGCATGTAAAATTAGTGATCTAATTAATAATGGATCTACACTGCAAATATGTTGGTTTATTTGTATCGGGTTCAGGTTATGTCAGGACCGAAGTCAGGACTAAAAAAAGAGCTATAACCTCTTATTTGTTTATTGTCTTTCGAGAAGAATTTATAAGGTAAAATGTGTGCTAGGTGACGTACCAGTAATCAATAAAGTAAGCAACAGAACTATATGTACAGTATGAGTAAAATAATGTTGATTGATATTAAAATATACCTATATCCATGCAAGACTGTTTTAACTGTCAGGAGTTTTATTTTTTCTTAGTCCAGTTATTTCTAACTGGACTGCAATCACTGTATCATCGATAACCTTGTTAATAAAATCTGGCATTAAATCAGTCCGGAATGGCTTCGGTATTTACGGAGGTTTTCATTGTCAGTTCATGGAGGATCCAAATACTAATACTAGGTAATCGAATTTCATAATTTATATAATTATCCCCGAGCAGTCTGGTATAAATACGTTATGAGAGCTTGTTAGAAATTATGGATATTTGTTAATTCAAGGATATATTAATTCAAAAAATTATAAGGTCATTTCACTGAAATGCATGTTGTCGAAATTATTTTTAGCACAGTTTATTAATAGAATTATAATATTATTGGGTATTTACATGAATGAATAGTAACCTTCACGGATTCGTTCTCTGGGAATTAATAATAGCTTTATTTATACCTGCTGTTTTTTTGGTCCATGGTTAATAATGTTGATGATCAGTAATTAATTGTTATTATTACTAAGTAAACACTTTTAGTTTTTTCTCTTATGCTTCTTTTTATATCAACCGGAAATCTATTTTTAACTATTAAATTAGCTTGGAAAATGTAAGAACGGAAAATATATAATGCTTTTATTATCCGAGGGTGCACCGTAATTTTTATCGTTATAGCTATACTGAGCAGGCGTAGTGACAAAAAGGATACTCTTTGGCACTGCGCATGCTCAGTATAAGGATTACGATAACTATAGGTTAGGTTAGGTTATGTTAGGTTAGGTTCAAAACTGAGTGCGCCGAAAACCAGACCCTCCACCCTAAATGAAAACAAGAGGCCCCCAAGGCGACCATGTGGTCTAGTGTAACTCACACATACTTTATTTCTCCCAACAGGTCGAGCCTCTTAATGAAGCTGATCACCTGATTGGGTGAGAACTTATTCAGATCCTCTGGAAGTTGTTCTTTGGCCAAATAATGAGTATCTGATCCTTTCCCCAGCGGGGCAGGTCCATAATATATGTTCTGCCGTTTCATCATCTTCTAAGCATAAGCGGCACTCAGCATCTTCTGCTAGGCCGAATTTGTACACTTGATATTTTAAACGGCAGTGATCAGTATATAGGCCAATTTAAAGTTAGTAGGTGCAACCTGCTTAACTCGAAAAGTTTTTTAATTCTTGTTTTTGAAGGGTTTATTATGAACGCCTTCGAATGAATCTTGGTAGTTCTTGCCAGTACTGGAGGATTTGGCCCTCAACCCAGGTCAAGAGAGTTTCTTTGGCAGTGCTCGAGGGCATGCCACGAACCGCTTCTGGTCCGACAAATTCAGAAGCAGCACCCTTCCTGGCTAGAGAGTCGGCTGCTTCATTCCCTTTTCCCTTCATGGCCAGCAAATGAGCGAGCGCCTGCTGACAACTCCATACCATTTTTTAGTTACAACGGTAGGAACCAAGCGCTGCTTGGCTGTCTAAGAAGATATTTATCGATTTGCGTGTAAGTTGCGTTTGTTCCAGCCTTTGTACAGACAATTCGATGGTATAGATTTCTGCCTGAAATATAGTTGCATAACTACGAAGGGATGAGGATACTTTTACCGTTGGGTTGCAACTATACACTCCGGCTCCAACACCCATGGGTGTTTTGGAGACATATGTAAACCAACAACTATCTGCCCTCAATAGTTCAACTTTATTCCGATCCTATTCATCTCTTCCTGGGAAGAGAATGTTAAAGGGCAGTTCATGGTTGGTCGTTGCAGGCATGAGATCTGAAATCATCTCCAGGGTCACCCATGTCATCCAGCAGCCTATTGTGCTCCATAATGTCAGACAGCGGTATGTTAATAACTGCCTGCTTTAGTCTGTATGTTGCCCATCTGGCCTCCCTTTCCAAATATATTATGTGAAGAGGAGGAATAGGTCCAGTAAGATTTCCAGAGCTGCTGATGGTGTATAGCTACCATAACTATAAGCTAAAAATTAAGGGGTTCAAAATCTTCCCATTAACTTTTGTATATTCGTTTTTTATGAAATTTACACGTATATAATTTCTTATACACGTGGGTTTTATCGGTTGATCCTTCAGTTAGAATCGATCTCGGAATCGGTGTTACCCAGATGTGTACTTCAATTATTGTCTGATCGAATCAATACAGTAAAGTAAGTAATTGTAAATTAGTGATGGTGAACAAATTAGATTGTTAACTATGATTTTCAATTTTTCGTTAAAATTTATAAAATATACCATACCTACAATATATCTATATAGTAAGTATATTACATTAATGAGAAATGAATTACCTAATTGCAATTAATTTAAAAAATAAGAGTTCGCTGTACATTTGGGAAGACGCACTTGTGAGGTTTTTAAGTAAAATCAATTAACAATAAGTTCTGTAAAATCGCAATATGATTGTACCGAGAATTGTAAGCTATATTTATCGCATATCAAGTTAAAAAACCACTTTTAGCAGACTGCAAAACAAACTATTGGAGATTTTGTTACTTTTTGTTGCTATTTTGTTACACTGAAATAAGTTTTGTACCTTCATCCATTTTCGAAAAATCTACAGTCTGGTAACTTGAACTTCCAGTTAGCAGACTCCACGATATCACGGCCTAATTCACGTACGGCAATGGAAAATGTGTCAGATTTTTTTACTTCCATAGTCATTTCTTAGGTTTGAACTATTTTTAACTCTAAAATGAAGAAAGCAATGGAGAAAAAAATCGCAAAATACTTGAAATACCGGAAAAACCGGAGTAAAAATATGCGAAAAAAATAGTGGTAAAATTTGTTTCTTTATTTATGGCAATTTGTTACACTCAAATAAATTTTGAACCTTCACCAATTTGTGAGAAATCTGCAGTCTGCTAACCTAAACTTCAAGATAACACCAGGTTGACTCCGCTTGAAGGTTAGGTTAGCAGACTGCGGATTTCTGGCAAATGGGCGAAGGTACAAAATTTATTTCAATGTAACAAATTGGTATAAATAAAGCAACAAAATCTACCACTGTTTTTTTCGCATCTTTTTTCTCAGCACCAGTTATTCAAGTATTTTGCTATATTTTCTTCAATGTCTTCCGCATTTTAGGGTTAAAAAGGGTTCAAATCTAAGGCATTACTTTGGATTCTGAAAGTACTTTTAAAGTGACAAATTCTGATACTTTTTCCATTGCCGTATGTGAATTAGGCGCGGATATATCGCGGAGTCTGCCAAGTTGAACTTCAAGTTAGCAGACTGTAGATTTTTCGAAAATAGGTGAAGGTACAAAATTTATTTCAGTGTAACAAAATAGCAACAAAAAAGTAACAAAATCTCCAATAGTTTTTTTTTTTAAGTCTGCCAAAAGTGGTTTGCTAACTTGATATACGTCTATATTTATGTATTTAGTCGTTAAAATTTAAATAATTTCCCAATTCCCGACCACTTGCGACCGACAGCAACAGGCAACGAATTTCTTCTTCTGACGTCACTTTATTGCTATTTAATTAATAATTGTTGAGTAGAGTGAGGTAATGAAGAAATTCGTCGTAATTCATATTCATGATAATAATAACTTGTTATATTATGAATATGAATTAGTTATCATAATAATATTATTTTTGGTAGTACCTCTTCCCAAGAAAAAATATATGAAGAAGGTTTTCTTAAAGCCCAAAGTGATAATTTACCAAACGTTGATACATTTATGCTTGTGGGGTACAAATTAATACTATGATGCCACTAAAAAGACAGCAGAAATGTAAGTAATAAATAATATGATTTTTAAACATGAATACGAAAAATATTTCCTCCTCTTATTTTATCAAACCATCTTAATTTACTCAATTGACACCTAATCTACAGACAATTGCAAGAACTTTTTGTGATATACATTCTAGCCTACTTATCTTTCTGAATAACATTATTATGTACTGAATATCGCCGTGAAAATGACAAAATTTATCAACATAAATTATACCAATATTTGTACAATTGTTAAGGTACAATTTGTGTGTTTGGCTTGACGACTATTGGCACTGGGATACTCACAGTATTTGGGATATTTAATATTTTACTGTTATTTATTAAATACTGGATTGCGACCTTAACACGTTTTACAAAGTTTTAAAACACAATTAAAGCTATTTTAATCCTAAATTAGGTTATACATTACAATAGCATAATAAATAGTAAATAACTTGGTTGACGTCACAATAACGGACAGCCATAAGTATTACGTAAATGTCGTTTTGTTATCAATTAAAATTTTTTTTCCAGGCATATGAATAAGACTTTCCCTTTTAAAATATTTTAAAATTTACCTTCATTGGTTTTTTATGGAACTTTCTATGCAATTTTAGCTTTTTATAAATAACTGATTTGAATCAATTCATCTTATCAAACTGATTAAATGAAAATAAATGGTGAATGATAAAATATCATAAGCTATAAAAATATGTTCTCACAATTACCCATGTAATAATCTCTAAAGAAATCCAGAAATAAACTATCCAAGAATTAATTTTACACATCTTAGTTTCATCTATTTTCTTTTACTTAGTTTAATTGCAAATCATGTACTTATTCATATACCTACACATTTACTGGGCCATATTATTAAGGGTCCATTCTCTGTAAATTTGACAGGCATGAATGTTGGGTCGGATTGAGAGGATGGGTGGCCGATGGGTGGAGACTTATATATTCCAACTATCCAATTATTAAGATTTCGGAGATGCACGTAAAGCCGAAGTAAAAAGGCACATGGAAATAAAGTTAGCCCTCATTGCAAGGGTACCGAATTTGTCTTAGAATTGCAACAAAATTTCTTTTTAATGTTATAAATTATATATCACCGGAAAGATCAAAAGATAAACTAGATCCCTATAGTAGCAAATTTTTGTTTAATACATGTATTTTAGAGAAAATAATTTTTGAAAATACGCTATTTTAGTACAAGATTGTTTGCCTGGAATTTTAAAAATAAAAAGAAATACCAAAAATTACTACTATAGGGACTTAGATTAAAGTCTTATCTTTCAATACTTTTTTACTAAAAGTCGTTATCTTTTATAGTTTTTTTATAATTAGACACGAGACGAACGCCGATGTAGGGCTTATTTCGACCTAGTGAATGGACTCTTAAAGAAATATTTTTATATATACTGTGTGGTGAAAGTAATGCACAAAATTCATAACTTTTATACAGAGTAATTTTTCAAAAAACGCCGATTTTGTTTTTTAAAAAGACACGTGCTGACATGAAAAATTTTGTTCTGCCTGCTTCTGTTTTAGAGTTGTGACGCCATCATACATTTTTTAAATTGCAACGCTTTGTATTTTAAACAGAAATGGAATCCCCACTTTTTCCCCAGTACAATGGTATCCCAGATTAGGGGTTTGCTACTTACCATTTACAAGATACAAGGTGTTTTTTGAGAAGAATACAAGTTAAGCATTACATATTTTGTTTTTATTTAAATTAATTTAAAAACTAAAAAATTAAACAAATTCGAATATTGGAATTTACGCGCCATTTCTTATTAAAGAACTTAGTCAGTACCTACTGTAATGTTATAAATTCTAGACAGGTCACAGACACATTATCTTATAAACGATAAGTAGCAAACCCCTAATATGGGATACCATTGTACTGGGGAAAAAGTGGGGATTCAATTTCTGTTTAAAATACAGGGCGTTGCAATTTAAAAAAATGTATGATGATGTCACAAGTCTAAAACAAAAGCAGATAAAACAAAATTTTTCATGTCAGCACGTGTCTTTTTAAAAAACAAAATCGACCTGTCACGGTGTTTTTTGAAAAATTATTCTGTATAAAAGTTATGAATTTTGTGCGTTACTTTATCACCACAGTGTATATTGCTAAATACGAATACGTATAAATCTAAAGCTATTAAAAAACCACTTGCATCCGATTTGTGTGGTTAAGTTTATATCAGTTGTTATGATATTTTTTTATTATTAGAATATCAGTAATCTCCATTTTTATGGAAATAATTAATTTACCACGAAATTTACATTAGAAGTCACAATATAAAAGTTTTTAAATTAGAGTATTTGGTACAAAGTCAAACTACTTTTATTCTTATAACTTCTATTCTTAAGTTGCCAGTAACTTTAATTTTTGCACCCACCACCAGTCTTAATTTTATACATTAAGTTGTTTTTTTGTTACAACCAAAGTCTACTCCCTTTTTCAGAGAAATAAACCGAAACAAATGTGAAATTTCTAAATTTCCTGGATCTAGTCGTATTTCTTTATTGCCACTACATGACCCAACATCTTTCTTTTCCGATTTTTTTTATTTTGTTGGATTTAGGCTTTTAGACTAGTGTCTGTATAATTTGACGTCTAGCAGCAAATTATATTCCTAATCATTTTCATGTGATTTGTAAAGTAGTAATCTTAATAAATGACACTTTTTCATTTTAAATTAAAATCACACATCAACATCACGTGCTGGAAGTTTATTTTATTAAGTGATTATTGAAAGGTCTATCTTGGACTACATTAAAAAATGAGTTTGAACGTAATTTGTGAGTTCAATAACATCTCGGGTTTAAACGGTTAAGTGACATAACCTATTATTATAGTAAATTACATCTTAGTAATCTACGCCTGCACATAAACATATGTCCTTACATATATATCTGACTAATCAAGGCTTTATTAGTAACAGAAAAGTGTCTGGCGCTGAATATAAAGTACACCTATAAAGTTTATAAAACATAAAATCGGATTTATTTAGTGGGACACTCTACACTTTAAAGGAAAAATAAAAAGTGTTTGGGGATTTCATACTCCAATGAGTAACTTATTTTAAATAAGTAATCAGCTCGGTGATCAGTAATCTCATGATCCGACTAATTATCTTGAATATTTATTATGTGCAGACTGTAGATAAAATATTTTAGGTGCTTTTAAGCTACACCAGCCATTTCTATATATCCTCAAAATTTTAAGCTGGCAAGACGCATTCAACCTAAACCTAAATATTTTCGAGAATTTATATAAATTAGTCGACCACGCATAGTTGAAATGCCCCATAATAATAGCTTAAGAACAAACTCTCTTCAAATGCTTGCATTCAGCTTACACTGAAAGGAAAGCGCTTTATCCATTATTAGAATTCTAAAATCCGTTATAAGAGCGTTGTATACTATACAGGGTGTCCACCTAGTGCGCGTAAGTCCAATATCTGGGTTAATAAAAGAGATAACTTAATTTTTTTTTCTACAGGGTTGTCTAATATCCCGAGCTGCACAAAATGAAAATATATTTACATATTCAGGGTGTTCAGTTTTTCCTGGACAGGTACCAACTTCATTTTTTTAAATGGAAACCTATATTTTTTATGGCATTATCGAATTCTACGTTGGGACTTTGTGCATAACACTGCTATTGAAATATTGATAGTTTTCGAGATATTTGACTTTTAATTTTTTTTTCTTATGTTTCGTCACTTCTAATAGTTGACATAATTATGGTTGTATGACAGCTAGAAATTATTTTTTTTCAGAAACTGTAGAGTGAAGATGGCTCTTTCGAAAAACGTATCAAAAGTTGACCTGCGATATACAGGGGGCAACAGAAATCGTGCCAAACCTGATGACTTTTTCAAATGGAACACCCTGTGTTTTATGATTTCATTAGATGCCTTTCTGTAGACTCTACAATTTTATAATAGCTTTCCCTATACCTAAGTTGCGTAGTTTTTGCAAAAAACCCACTTTTATGAAAAATACCCGATTTGCGCACTCCTTTGACGGAAAAAATATTGTAAGGCTATTTATTTTTATAAAATGTATTAGTTTACACTTCTTAAAATAAAAATAACTGAAAAATTTAGATAATTTCAGTTTAATAAACAAGTCTTTATGGAAAGTTACCATTTATTTGTAAATAAAAGTAAAAAATCATAAAAGCTCTACATGTAATTAAGAATTAGCAAAACTGGCGTATGCTTTAGAAGAAGTTCATGGGAATTATTTGCTAGCAGCACGTATTTATAGAGATTCCCACGTGCTGACTGTTTTGAAAATGTGAAAGAAAGATTTGAAAGAACAGCAAATGGGAATTATGAGAAAACTACCAGGAGACATGGGAGTAACAACGATAATATTTAGTTTAATGTTGTGGTTTCTGCTGTTGAAAATCCAAAAATATTAGTATCAGAAAATCAGTAGAAATCTTGGAGTTTTCAAAAGCTCGACAAATAAGATATTGAAGAAGAAGTTTCATACGTATCATATTGAAAACCAAACGGTGTTACCGTAGTTAGAAAAATTATTAGTGAAATGGATGAATATACATAGAGTATTGAAAAAAGAATACGCAATACTCATACAAGCAAGCTAACCTAAAGTAAATGCTCAAAATGTCCACCGTTGTTTTCAACACAAAGCATTAATCTACGACGAAAATGAATGTGAACATTTCTTAACATTTCGGGCGTTATGGTTAGAAACTCATTTTGGATCTTTTCTTTCAAGACTTGCATATCCGTTGGTGGTACTTCGTATACTCGCTCCTTGATATAACCCCACAAGAAAACGTCCAGAATATTTAAATCAGGCGAACGTGCAGGCCAAGGAACTGGACCACCACGACCTAACCACTTATTTGGATATACGTGGTTTAGGTGTTCTCTAATCTGAAATATGAATAGATAATAGGAAAAGTACTACAACAATAAAATAATCACAGTACCGCCAAAGTGGAATGTGGAGGGGCACCATCATGCTGAAACCATTGTTGAACCAAATAATCAGCGGGCATATTCTGTAGCTGTAGAACGGGAAGTTCGTTTTGCAAAAAATGCAAATACACATTGGCATTTAAATTGTCTTCAAAAAAGTACGGTCCAACAATATGTTCTCCACAAATTCCAGCCCACACGTTCACTTTGAAACGATGCTGATTATCTAGTACCCTCAATAATCTTGGATTATTGTCAGCGTAGTGATGAAAGTTGCGACGATTGGGTAAGCATGTGTTTGAAAATATTGATTCGTCAGTAAACAAGACATTCATAAAAAAGTTTGGACTTTCCTGAATTTTATCCAATGCCCAGTGGCAAAATTGCAGGCGGTTTAGGTGATCTTGAGGTAACAGTGCTTGATGGTTTTTAATATGATACGGATGAAAATTATTCTTCTTCAGTATCTTGTTTGTCAAGCTTTTGGAAACTCCAAGATTATTACTGATTCTCCTGACACTAATATTTGGATTTTCAACAGCAGACGCCACAACATTAAACTGAATATCGTCATTGTTACCGTCATGTCTCCTAGTAGTTTTCTCATAATTCGCATTTGCTGTTCTTTCAAATCTTTCTTTCACATTTTCAAAACAGTCAGCACGTGGAAATCTCTGTAAATCTGGATTATTTGCTTTGTAAATACGTGCTGCTAGCAAACAATTTCCATGAGCTTCTCCTAAGGCATAAACCATTTTCACTAATTCTTCTTTTGAATAGTTCATTGTATGCACGCTTAGTACTTACTCTAAACTCGTACGTGAATATTCAGTAAAAGAAGAAATGACATGTAAACTGATTGTCACAAATTTTATTGCGTGACAGACGCTCACTGCGTTTTTCCCGAGAAAGGAACGTGCGCAAATCGGGTATTTTTCATAAAAGTGGGTTTTTTGCAAAAACTACGCAACTTAGGTATAGGGAAAGCTATTATAAAATTGTAGAGTCTACAGAAAGGCATCTAATGAAATCATAAAACACAGGGTGTTCCATTTGAAAAAGTCGAGATTTTTTAAATTTTAAAGCATCAGGTTTGGCACGATTTCTGTTGCCCCCTGTATATCGCAGGTCAACTTTTGATACGTTTTTCGAAAGAGCCATCTTCACTCTACAGTTTCTGGAAAAAAATAATTTCTAGCTGTCATACAACCATAATTATGTCAACTATTAGAAGTGACGAAACATAAGAAAAAAAAATTAAAAGTCAAATATCTCGAAAACTATTAATATTTCAATAGCAGTGTTATGCACAAAGTCCCACTAATTTTTTACGTAGAATTCGATAATTCCATAAAAAATATAGGTTTCCATTTAAAAAAATGAAGTTGGTACCTGTCCAGGAAAAACTGAACACCCTGAATATGTAAATATATTTTCATTTTGTGCAGCTCGGGATATTAGACAACCCTGTAGAAAAAAAAATTAAGTTATCTCTTTTATTAACCCAGATATTGGACTTACGCGCACTAGGTGGACACCCTGTATGTAACAGATTAACAGGTGAATAATGGATATACAATATGTAGTTATTGCTAATACAGTTGTATAGTGATTATAAACTATTTTCTTAATTAAATTATTGAGTAGCTGGTATCCAACCGTTGGTTAACCTGTATGACGTAATAACTGTAACCATTACTAAAGTGTTTCTTAGTTTTTATTAGAAATTTTAGTAGCAGCAGAAAGCATATAGAACTATTTTATATTCTTTATAAGTTAAGACTATATGATGTACTAAATAGTTGATGTACCCAGAAAGTAACATACTCGTATAATTAGAAAAATTAGGAAAATATATTTTTCATAAAAAATCACTCGTTCGTTTCCTTCTAAAATGACAGCTTATACAGTTTGTCCATTTAATGAGTAATTCTTATATATCTATTGGAGAAAGCAGAAACACTTCAAATACAAAAGTTGCAAGAAGAGTTGAATACGCAACGAACAGGAGAATCAATTCCGCATACAAAATATAGGGTGTACCATTAAAAAAAAGTTAAATTTAACTTGTTCCACTTTCGTAAAGCACACTTTATAGTCGGAAATATTTTTAAAATTTACATCATTGGCTACCATATTCAATAGCTTCAATAGCTTAGAATTACACACAAAATGGCACACTATACATTGGACAGACAAGAACAGAACACTACACTGAATAACTTTACTTAACCATCTTTCACTTTTAAAGCATTACCACGATACACATATGTATCGTGAGCATTACTGGTTTTTTGTTTTTCTATCAAATACTTAATATCGATACCTTTTTGCCAAAATATCGTAAGTCACTTTCACTAAATTTTACCTTAGGCTACTTACGACAATTCTGCCACTCTACCTATTACAGTTCTGTTCCTTTCGATACAATGTATGCAGTTATGTAACCGTCATGCATTTAAATACACTTACAATACTCTGTCAGGATGTGTATTTGCATATTATACTTACGATAGATCCATAAAGTAATTTTCATGGAAAATGTCACTTACGATAGTTTGGCAAAAAGGTATCGATATGCACTCTGTAACAACAACAGATCCCAAATCGTCAACCATGTTGCGTCTGAGAATATGCAAGCATAATGAGCTTAACTTGACTACTATAAAACGAATTTTTTATGTTAAAACGTGAAATATAACCATTATGAATTAGTATAATACTGTTAGTACAACCATTATATAGAGATCTGTGGTGACTGTCTTTATACAACAAATCTTACCTGTTATACAAATGAAATATGATAAATATAAAACATAATGTGTTTAAAATGTATTACTTTTAGTCCCTATCTCACGTATGTATAATGAATATTATTAAACCTATTTCAGTGAAACTGATTAAGTAATGAGTATGGAAATAAGTTTTGAAAAAATTTTAAGTTTTATACTTACTATAAAAATTTTAATAAGCAATATGCATGTTATTCTAGTAAAACAGTTTAATATGCCCATCTCTTTCAGTGTACATCCCCAATTAAATGTTCGGATGTTTCGTCAGTATATACCCCCTAACCCAATCAATGATATACAAGTCTGTTTACGGATAATAAAAGAACAAGTCGTCTGTTATGAAATTGACAGATTGACATTTTTAATTCAAAAGTCATCACATGCACCGATCACTATTTTATACGTATCATTTTCCTGGTGACATCCAGGAAAATGATACGACAGATATCGAGAAAAGTAAACCACGTTTGAATCTAAAAATACTGTTTCCGGCGAAAATTATCTTATCGTTTAGAAAATTTCCTTGGTAATTTCAACAACATTTTTTGTATTCACGGACTCTTATTTCTGAGGATCAAGATGCCTCACCATTACAGTATTTATCACATTCACATGGTATGTAAATTGTTTAGTTATGTTATATTTATCGAATCTTTGCTTATATTGCATATTATGCAGTCGTATTTTGGGGCTACACCCTTGAAGTATTTATTTTCAATACTTTTCGTCTTTATTATTTCAAAGACAGTATAATCTCAGAAGAAATTACTACGCTCGTGCTGCATTAATGTACCATGAATAAGTTACACACATGCTAAACCTTTCTATATTACAAAAAATTTAGCCCAATTTAAATAATAAACAGGTTCTATATTCGCCAAACTTTTGTGGGTGGTGTAAGTTAATGCATGAATAGTTTTTGTAGTTGACTTCTCGGTATAAGACGTAGATCAGACAAGTCATCTGCTTAAATTCGTGACCGAGATTATTATGCTTCAATTTTTTACAGTCTCTCGAAAATGCATGTTTAAATGTCTACAGACCCCATTATACATATTCACTCTATCATTTTAATCTCGATCTTAAATTAAAGCAATACCTAAAAATGTAAATATAGTCAATAGTCAATATAGTCATATAGTCAATAGTTATGAGATACTGATATATGTACAAGGTGAATAATTGAATCCACCTATTTAAAACTGTTAAACTAACACAATGAAAAAATTAATAAAAATGAAATAAAATAAATAAAGAATAATAATATATGACATGGGAAAAGTTTTGGCTGTTCAAATAGAATTTATTTCTTCAATAAAAAAAAGGACTTTCAGTTAGATACATATCCTATTTTTCGTCCTAATTTTCGGACTTTTGCTAAGGTTACCTAATAGCTAAAAATAATGGTTTTACGTAAGTATTAAATTAGATTAGTGACAGAATAAATATCAAAAAAAAAAATTTTTTTTCTTACATAATATCAATTTCCTATTTTAAATTTATTGTATGGGTTAATAGGAAATTGATATTAGGTAAGAAAGAAAACACTTTTTTGGGTATTTATTACGTCATTTATATAATTTAATACTTATGTAAAACCGAGTGTAAAACCATTATTTTTAGCTATTGAAAAAGTCCGAAAACTCGGACGAAACGTAGGATACTTGTTCATGTATCTGGCTGAAAGTCATTTTTTTTTTGTTTTTTATTGAAAAAATAAATAATAATAATTATGAAAAAAGCAGTTACGTAAACTACGATATATTATAAGAAAACATATATTAATGGCTTTATAAAATAATAATTTGTTGAGGCCCAAAAAAAATATAAATAAACAAATAAAATAATAAAAAATATATAGGTAGATGCTCATAATTATAAAACTGAGAAATTGGACTATTAATATGATGCTTTAAACATCCACGGTTTAACATATGAAATTGTTTGAGCACTTTTACCCTAAAATACTTCTATGATAACTTCCATGAAAACTTATTTTAATAATGTAGTTGTAGCTGATACTAGATAGAGATTTTTAGTATAAACCGAGATATAAAACCTCGGTTTATGCTAGAAATTGTTCAAAACCTCTCAAATAAAACATTGCAGTTGAAAACGTGTTCATACCGAATTTAATTTGTTGGTATACCTATTTATACTTATTTTTCTTTAGAGTACTAAAAAGTTCAGTACAGTACTTAGAAACAAATATTTTACGTACGAGTCTTAATCTGACTAACAAATTATATTTAATAGGTACTTAAATTTAATTTAAAAATATTAAAACTACATCTAATAATAAACTTAATAATTTTTTCCAGTGAATATATATTACCCTAGTTTTAAATGTGTATAAAATTGCTTACCTTACTGTTTTGATGACACATTTTGTAAAAAGAACGGATACACCTTATCTAATGAAATAATAGCTGATTCCTTAATTTTAAACTAGCAAGTACACTGAATGAGGTAATGTAATATAGTTATAACCACTAACTTCAACTCACAAAAGAAATAGTGCAAATGAAATAGTATCTACGAGTGTATTTTTTTAAAGCTTTGAAAATTTTCCTAGTGTTTATTAAATATTTACTACATATGATGAAAATAAGAAAATAATCGATCAAAAATTGTCGTTTAATTTATTGTAGGTACTTTGATGTTTATAGCCAGTATTATATTTTTACAACAGGTATTATGTATAAAAGTAGATTTTCTAATAGTCTTGCAGACAAAATTTAATACAGATAAAAACAAAGATTAACCAACTACATATTCCTGTTATGTAGATCAACATCTAAAAGTTTAAGAAACGTTTTTGGATACATTACGTAACTGTTTAGTGTGGGGTGGCCTATACTCGAAGTGATATGTCTGGTTTTAATAGTGAGAAAATCTAAATCATAGAAAGGCGTGTGTATGTCACACGAATATTTTATAGAATATAATTTAATTAAAATTGTGTAAGCGATCTATTTAAGGACGCACTTTTTAATTCGCCCTGTATAAGCTGGTTGTATAGAAAAAATATCTTAAATTAAATTACTAAGGGCCGGTTTTCATAGTCAATTTAAATGAACTTTCGCTAAAGTTGCTTTTTAATACTTTGCATTGTCTCAATGCAAAGGCCGCATTTTATAATAAAAAATAAAGAGGTAACCTTAGCAGGTAAGGTTAAATAAATAATAGTAATACACAAAGTGGAATATGGAAATAAAAGATAACATCACTTGTAAACGTCAAATTAGTTTATTGACAACTCAGGTACTTGAGTTACTTTAAGAAAAATGTTTACTTTAAGTGAAAAAGCTAAGTGTGTTATCTTTTTTGCTGAAACTAAACCTTACAAAACAACACATAGAAGATTTAACAAAGAACCTCCAACAAAAAATTCAATTATAAAGTGGTATAGAAACATTTGGATTGCAGGTTATATTAACAGTAAAAAAGAACTCCAAATAATGAAAATAGGCTGAATAATGCAATTGAAATTTTGGAACTGACACAAAATGATCTTTCCTCTTCTACAAGAAAAATTTGTTCCGCAGCAGGCATTCCGAAAACTATCGTTCATTCTGTTATGAAAAATGTTCTTAATTAAATGCTTATAAAATTCAGATTTATCAAGAATTAAAGGAAACCGATTTTCCAAAACGAGTACAATTTTGTAGAACAATTCTTAATTTATCTAGAAGAGATATGCATTTTCTTGGTAAGTTAATCATGTCAGACGAAGTATCATTTCACTTAAATGGCAAGGTGAATAAGCATTGGGCATCAGAAAATCCCAGAAACTTCAATCAGCATGTCAGATCCTCTCCAAAAGTTACAGTTTGGTGTGCGATATCAAAGCAAAAAATTTACGGTCCTTTCTTTAACAATCCAATTGTCAATGCCCCATTATATTTAGACATGTTAGAAAATTTCTTTTATCCTCAACTTGAACAGGATAATTGGTTGAGGACAATCTAACTAGGTGGTGCTTCGCCTCATTATGCTGTAATAACTATAGATTCCCTGAGTGCCACCTTTGGATATCCTTGGATAGGGAGGGGAGGTCCTACAGCAAATCTGGAACTCACAGTTCCAGATTTTTTTATATGGCGGTATGTGAAAGACAGGTGTTATAGCCATGCCACCAAATTTAGAACAGCTTAAAGAAAATATACGAAATGTCTATAACAACATTAGCCCCGAACAACTGTACGGGGCTGTAAGTAGAAGTCATGACAACTTTGTAATGCGAGTCCAAGTTGATGGTCACCATTTTGAACATCTTTTATAAATAATGTGTATTATTTTATTTACTATTTCTTATTTATTTAATAAGTATTATGTTACACTTTGTTATATCGAGTTTTATAACGTGTTACATTTTCAATATTAGCAGCTGAAGTAACATGCAATTGTCAATAAACTAATTTGACTTTACAAGTGATGTTGTCTTTTATTTCCATAGTCTACTTTGTGTATTATTATTTTTTCCGTAGCATTTCGATAAAATGCGGTATTCACTTTAAAAGGTTATAAAACTGTCACTCTGTATAATTCCATGACAAATATGGCATTTTCGGAAAGGGGCAAGAATGGTCTTTTTTACTGTGAAAAAATATACAGTGTGTTGCAATATCTAGTTCATGCAATAGCATATTTTTTATTTTGGAAAAAATATAATTTTGTTTTATATGTTGACTTTTTATATTTGTTTTTTGTTTTATATTTGTAACTATTTGAGGTTGTATTTTAAGTATTTTTTTTATTTGCGCTATTAAGTTTTGAAAAATAATTGGACATTTATTTTTATCGGATAAAAAAATCCTTTATTACATTCAAAGTATGTATATTGAAACAAAAAACTTTTTTGCTATTATAGCAAAACGCGGCCGGTACTGATTTTCCCGGACCGGTTTACCCTACCCCATCCACCCCTGACGTTGAGTGACTGTCAAAGTACGATTATAAACTCACCCAAAGTACACACACACATAAAGACAATACTTATCCGACACAAATAAATAAATAGGTTACTAGCTGTTTCAAAGGTAAGTTTAAGTTCGGAATAAAATACTGCTGTAAAATGCTGCTGCTAGAACTGTGAATTTAAGACGAAGTGAACTGAACTGAAGTTTATAAATGTAACAAGGTATGTACTCTAGTTCATATCGAACGGCAGTCTGCGGAACTGAACTGGACTGAACTGAACTGTAACGATAGAGTTTATAAAGCCTTCTAAAATATTCAACGGAACTAACCAAAAACTGAATCTAATTAAACAGTATTAATGTCTTTACTAAACAATAATTAACTATTTATTTTGTATACTCCAAGAAACATTGAGGGATGCTAAACTATTGGAGTATTGAAAGTTGACAAAAATGTAGTTGGTACAATCATAACGAAAATGCCTCTTCATTTAGCAGCATTATTTTCGATTTTTGAAAAGTTAACCTCGGTTTTACCCGAGATTCACCAATAATATTTAACGTAGCTTAGTCTAAATTTAGTCATCAAGGTTGTATTTTTCTATAAAGAATTTTTTCGGATCAAATATTTTATCAGGAATTTTTATTGCGGATCTACACACCATTAACTAGAGGGATCTTTAAATACTATTAGGATTTAAATTCTGTTACGAATTCTCGTCCTGTTAAACTTTTGAAAATAAAGTAGGTATTGGCTTTACTAACTCTAAAACTGTTTCCATGAAACGTTTTTTGGACCGCACCTCTCGAATATAATAAAGTAAACACCTAAATCTATAATAATCCTATCCTTTTCTATAATAGTCCTATTATAGAAAAGTACATACTTCACTAATTACATTAATAATTATTAATTTCATGACTTTGAGATATTTAACTGATTAATTGCCTACATAAATTTAATACAAATTAATCAAGATAGGTCGCATATGTCTAGTAAAATATGACCGTAATTTTAAATGCATACGTAATAGGTAGTACTTATATTTAGTTTGCTTGGATCAGCACGGTGCTACCTGCCTACCTACATGGTTCGATAGACGCATAGATTGCATCTAATTCCATTTATCTAGTTAGGTAGTTTTAATTAATGTTCTACACGTTACTCTCTGCACCTGACTATTTGTCATGTGGAGCACTAAGTAAATCTAACACCCATTTAACACCTTACTTAGCGAGACACTTTTAAATTTATAACTTTATCTTCGTACAGATCGGTTTTAAATGTTAATTAACGGATAAGTGAATGTAAGTTCTCTGATGAAAATCCTAGAAAATCTGTTGCCGATGCCTGATTAGTTTTATTGTTATATTCGTGACGTAAGAGGTTGGCTAAATATTCCATAGAATTTAAATTATAATATAACTGTGAAGAGCTGGTAGCAAATATTAAAATAAGAAAATGGGTTCTTTGAAGCTATATAATAATAATAATAATAATAATAATAACAATAACCATAATAGGTATAGGTACTAACGGAGGAACAAAAAGGCTGCAAAAAGATGACCCAACGATGCAAGGAACAAATGATAATAGATAATATAATACTGAAAGGAAAGTTCAAATAAAACTACAAAATATGTATGTTACATATATAGATTATAAAAAAGCATTTGACATGGTTCCTTATAGTTGGTGAATAAAAGTTATACAAATATACAAAATACACCCCTTGTTACAAAATTCCTAAAAACAATAATGAAAAGATAGAAAATCAAAATACAAGTACCTAAAAACTATAATACCGATCACATACAAACTGATTTTATCAACACAAAAAGAGCAATATACCAAGGTGACGCCCTTAGTGCCCTTTGGTTCTGTGTGTGTCTTAATCCTTTATCCAACACCTTGAATAACACACCATATGGATATAAAATTAAAAAACAAGGCACAAAAGTCCATACAATAAACCATCTAATGTACCGAGTGATTTCGTATAAATTAGCACCTCCCGTAACTTTTGAATTTTTTATCGTACCGGAAAAATAAAAAGCTGACATACAGAGGAAATTTTTTCCATTCCAAATCTGCAGTGTAATTTTCGGTAACTTAGCATATGTACGGGGGGAGGGGGCGACAAAAAGTATATAAGTATATATTTTTTTAATAGGATGCCCTATATATTTTTGGCTAAAATCAAGCCTGTTTTACAAACAGGTTAATTATACCCAGACACAGAGGGATTTATACTTGAAATATAAACCAAGTTATAGCGATAACTATAAAAAATATGTTTTAAAGGATACTTCAATTAAGAGTGATAGGTGTAGGAAATACCACCAATTCCCTGAAACAATATAATATATAACATCCGGATGTAAATTACTAGCAGCTGTGCAATATACCAATAGACATAGATTTGTGCCACTTACTTGTTGGTAAATAAGCAATACATTTTTTGTCTGGTAAAAAACAATATTAATAATAATAATAATAGTAGTAATGTAAAAACCATTATAATCATGTACTTAAATATATTATAAACATTATTGATTGTTGTTGTTGTTGTTAGAAGGCGGCGCGGTTACCCGCAGCGCTCAAGCCTTTCGAAACATTGCGCCTGCCGCTAGTCGAGAGCTGTTGGAAGAGACCTGTGCTGCGCGCATAGCCCAACACCAGTTAGTGGTAGCTCTCTAATGCCCTGGGGCAGGAGAAATGCTGCACCCAGATGTTGACAGAGGATGTGAATGGAGTCCTCGTCATCGTATCCACAAAACCTGCATATTCTATTGTCACTAAGGCCAATAGTATTAAGGTGGTTGTTGAGATGTCCGTGACTTGTTAACAGTCCTGTGACAATCCTTATGCTGTTAGGACTAGCGCAAGTATTGATCGAGTTGCGTTCGACCAAGTTCCCTTCAATTAAGAGCCTGGAGCGCAATTCTTGAAATAAGTTCGTATACGAAACGGCCCGATTTTTCGAATGACGTACTCGTCGTGTATTCTTGAAGTCGTCGGTTGCGTTCGTATACGTTCATTTCGTACGAAATTACAACGAGTGGTTTGAATCGTTCGAAGTTGAACCATCGCATACGAATAAGAACAAAAAGATTGTGAACATTTCCTCGAATTAATTTCACAGATTTGATTAATTTATGGTCAACACTTTAGGCCATGTCTAAAGAATATGCAAAAAATTATAATATGAATCAAATTTATTTAAGAATATAGTTACAGTAAAATAAACCAGCCTATAAACAATCATAAATGGCTGAAGTAAATATATCATAATTTTCAGAATTTTACCTATTAAAAATTAAATAACAAAATGTATCTAATACGTACCTTTCCCCATTTTAACCAATCTTTTCTTGAACCTGGCATACTATTTAAAATATCTGTTAATTCCTTCCATAAACACTGAGCCTTTTTGAATGTAAACTGTTGGCTAAATTTTCCACTTTGCAGTTCTGGATGCTCTTCAATGTATTGTACCAAGTACCTTTTCTGCTCCTTACTTATTTGCCCACAGCGTTTCTCCTTTAAATTCATTTTTATGATTTTTATTTTTATTACAATTTCACAAATAAATTAACCTCAAATCTCCCTCCCTCTTCGACTTAGGAGCATGGACAAAATAATGTAAGTTTTAGCCATAGACTTAATATCCATCTTGATGTTCTGTGTAGTAACGCGCTGTTGCCACATATCTTTATTCGAACTTTATAAACGCATTCGAAATTTACTTCGAATAGATATCAAGAATAGCATTTTAATTTCGAATACGATCTTTATATGCGAACTAATCTCGTATACGTTCCATTTCCGCATGAGCTCAAGAATCGCAAGCCTGGCTTGTCGCAGCCAAGTCCCGTTCGTCCATTCTTCCTCTGATCTTTTCCTGATTCAGTTTTTAATAGACCTTGTTACATAGCTAGGCGGAAGCCCGAGTACTGGTTCAAGCCCTGTAAACTGTATACCTGTGTACTTAATCCCCTGTAACTGTATACTGGTCCCAATTGGGTCAAACCGTTAATAATAATAATGTAAATACATACAAAACAATTTAAGTACATTATTATATCATGTACTTAAATATATTATAAACATTATTGATTAGTGAAATGAAAGCGTCTTTAAACATTTTTAAATTTGATTTGTGAATATGATTTGAACTCAGTAGGAATATAATTATACAGCTGATAAGTGTTGAAAGTAAAACATTAAATATGTGGTAAAACGTCTTTCAAAGAAAGATAGAAACAGAGCGTATACAATTTCTTGCGATTTTTCATATTTAGCCATCTAACAATATCTACTAGCTTATGTGAAATATGATTTCCAGATTTACCAGATTTCTAATACCAAAAATGAATCTCAAACACGAATTTTGAACTCTGCAAACGTTAATAAGAATCAATATCTAAAGCGGGTCCATATATAGAGTTAAACACTAATTAATGAGGTAAATTGGGACAGAACTAAAAGTTCATATGGCAATTTTTACCAAAACTTAGAAACCTACTAAAGAAAGTTTTCTGACGGAAATAATTACATAGTTAAGTTTATGGGTCCATATTTGATTATTTTAATTATCTTAAAACCTGCCTATGCAGGTTTTAAGATATTACTCGCCAGCAGGTATCTTATCTATAGTATTTTAAAACCTGCCTGCCTAGGCAGGTTTTAAAATACAGCTATAGGGTCAAAAATCATAAAATTTTATTGTCTTCGTCGTGATCGCCTCACTATAAAATAAAGATTTCCATTTGGCTTTAAGAATTTATATTACATTACAGAACATATCACATGCAGAATGTGATATGGCACATTAGTATTTTCTGTTGGATATTGCAGTGCAAAATTAGACCTACTATAGATAAGATACCTTATGGCTATGCCAGATTACCTAATTCAAATCTGGTTGGACCTTTTACTCACACATCAACTTGCTTTCACTTAAAACTTGTAAAGACATTTTCAGATCAATTTTTGAGGATTTTTGTTTTACCAATGACTCATTAATTTGGATAGTTCTCTTCAAAACCCTATAAATCATTCAGTAGTTTTTCTGTAAAATGTACCGCAAAAATGCATAATTTGTTGCATTATGTTGCTTTTCGCTCAATCAATAAATTAACGATGCTGACGTCTACCTAACAAATTAATTCGTTACCATTTTCATGGTGTTAATTCACTCTTCTCATCTATTAACACCCACCAAACTTTCCCACAATATTCCTGCCCTGATGCTATTATTAAAACTTGAATTATAAGCCAGTCCATTATCCTTGGAATTAGAATTGTAAATATTAAAATGAATGGCCAGAATAACCCCATTATTATCTTCGCTATGTTTTTAATTGAATGATTGTTCACTTTGCTTGGAACATTCACAATAAAGTACATTGAATTTAAAAATGCAATAAAAATTTACAACTGCCTGGCATTCATTTTTCACTCGTTTAGAAGCAAGTAGAGGCACTTACTATTCCCCAACAAGTAACATACAATGCATAGGCGTAATAATATAATAAGTACTGATCAACATAGAAGAACTGTTAGTCAAACTAAATTTTTTTGAATACAGCAAAAATAATATATTTTTCCTAAATATAAATAAATACGTAAGTGTAATCATTTTCGCTAGAAATATCAGTAAGCATTATTCATACCCATAGGCGGAAGCCATTGCTCAGGCTTCCGCCTAGTTACGTAACAAGGTCTATTGAAAGCTGGATCAAGAAAAGATCAGAGGAAGAATGGTCGAAGGGGACTAGACTGCGACAAGCCAGGCTCTTAATTGAAAGGCCTTTATCGGACGCAACTTAATAAATACTTGCGCTAAGTCGTAACAGCATAAAGATTGTCACAGGACTATTGACAGGACAGGACATCTTAAAAAGCACCTTAACACTATCGGCCTTAGCGACACTAGAAGGGCAAGTTTTGCGGACACGATGATGAGGGATCCATTCACATCCTCTGTCGCGTTGCCTGCTCCATGGTTAAGAGACACAAACATCTGGGTGCAGCATTTCTCCTGCCCCAGGACATTAGAGAGCTCCCACTAGAACGGGTGTTGGCCTATGCGCATAGCACGAGTCTCTTCCAATAGCTCTCGGCACAATGGGTGGAAAGGCCTGAGTGCTGCGGGTAACCATGGCGCCTTCCAACAACAACAAGTATGATTCGTTTGACTATAATTTCAATCAAATAAATTTGAAACCAGTTTCTGTAGTTAAAGACTTCTGAGAATTCTGTGATAGTAAAATGACATTTAGTTTTTATATAGATTATCGTTGCAAGGAGCAGTCAGATGTTAGATTTTTTCATAAGAAACTGCAGAAATTGTAGTTCATCTGCAGCTTTAAAAATGTTGTATTTTGCAATCGTACAAAGTAAATGAGGTTTTGCCTCTGTAATTTGATGTCCTTAACTAATATTTATATAAATAGGATCGAATCAGTATATAATAGATTCTTGACTTTTTTTTCTTTAAAGGTTAATGATTACCATATAATGCCTAATAATATCTAGGTCTACCCTCGGTAGTACTATATAATACTTTACAGTACCAGGTAGAACCAGTCAGTACCATGTCTGATTGACCATATATTACCTGGAAGTGTGCCACGTATATTCAGCATTTGCCCTCAACAGCTTTTTTAAGTTCATTTTCTAGAAGCAGACATTTTTTATTAAATCCGAGATTAAATTAGTGATGGTTAAATGTAATCGAATAAAAAATTATATTAGTTCTAACTTTTAGAATCAATGATGAAAATTTTATTTAGAGAATGATCCCTAATGAGAAGGTTCGGGCTGGATAGTCCACCATATGGAAGCCAAGACTTTTAATTGTCTTTTACATTATTTCTTGTGCAGAACTGCAAAGCGCACAGCTGTGCTATCTACAAAAAAGCAAGGATACTAGCTTGTATATTTCCAGCAGCTTTAGCTTTCGCAACATTAAAATTCACATATTGAATATATATGTAAGCGGTGATTAATTTTATTCATGTATTTCGGCCCCTGGGGGAAACAATTCTCGAATTTTACTTGTTATCTATGTATTTTGTCGCGGCGATTTACTGAGTCATATTTATGCTCCCGCCCAATCCGGGCCTGCATTACTTCACACAAAAAAGTGTTCTGGGTATTATGTCTGTCGATCTAATGATGATCGATTTAATTTCTTTTTACAATATAACTAACTTGCTTGGCCATAAATGACATACATGAAAAGTTGTTATACTTAGATATAACTTTTGTAATTTCCCAAAAAATAATTGTTCTACTGATATCGTGATTTTTCAACAACCAGGTGAATCGTGAATGTAATTTTTTTATATCAATGATTTTAAAGCATAATGTGATCGCGCTTTTTATAAAATCTTTCTTAAAATAAGTAGCGCTCTAGTATATTGTGCGTGTATCTAGCGATCTAATTAAATATTAAAACGCGTCAATTCTGTCTCGCTCTAAATTCCGTCGCCAAATCAACAAAGTTTCTAAGCTATCACCTCCGGGCGGGGATCGCAAAGCGACCCCTGCGGGCGACCAGTGGTCGCCCCAAGCCTTTCTCCTATGCCTAGGCGTATTTTCGTCTCGTTTCCTACGCATTTTCCCAATTTAAACGCCTTTTCAAAACCTCTGCAAAATCTTCGTCGATCGCCGTTCGGTGAGAGAGATGCGGCTAACACCTGCGTTTGTTCTCGCGCCTAATGGCCACATTACGCCTGCCGAAATCCCGACTTTTCGCGAGACCCCCTCGACCCCTTTTCTAATTTTTACGGCTTCGAGAACCGCTTCACACGAAACTTCCGTCCTTTCTCTAATCCTCTGAGATTTTTTTTCGAGACCGTACGTCGAGTCCTTCTACGTCTATTTCGTCTTTGAAAATCTCGACTCGCGTCCGTCGCAACTTTCAACAAAAAAGCAATTTCTATAAAACAAATCGGTCCACTAAACGGTACAAAGTGGTATTCGAATAGTGAACTATATTACTAGCGAAACCAAAAGCCAGCTAGTAGAATATAGCCGTGATCACGTCATATAATTAATTAGAATGAGGGGTAGAGATATTATTATTATTATTATTATTATTATTATATCGCGGTTTTTTAGGGATAGTGATATTAGCGATTAAAGTACATTAGCCATTAACATTAATTACATTGCTCGTTACATTGTAAATGTTTTCTGTATTCAAAATTGGTCATAATAAAATCATATCGTGAAATAACTCCCATCACTAAATTCGTCTATATAAGCGAAAATTGCTATAAATAAACATCATTTCAATAATCCTGACAGGTGAAAATATAACTCAGATAAGTGTTAATTAAATAAAAACATTTTTATTTATCGCCAACATTCTGCGTAACTTCAGACTGCTCCGATATTTATAGAGGCCGGTTTTGGAAATCTTGTATATCTTCTTTAAGGAGGTAAGAAGCCCCCAAGTATTTGGTTCTTTATGTTTCGCAACTAGTCGTCTTACTCTTTTTTTTTAATGAACAAACAACATTATTTGACATGACAACATGACATTGAAATTATTCGACATCGTAATGTGCATGTGTAAATTGAATAACATGCTTATTGGTAACCTAAGAATTTATTTAAATTGATCTAAAATAAAAAAGTTCACTTGTGATTTTTTAAGCATAACTTGATAAGAGTTTTATTAAAAAAAGTACATATCCAACTTTTAAATTACATTTTCAGCAATTCCATAGATTTATAGTTTTAAATTTTCCTCGTTACCTATAATCCTAGATACGCAAAGGAATAAGCTTATTATTTTTAAGATATGTCGAAAACAATTACTTGCGTGCAATATACAGCACCCCCCCAACATTGAATTACAACGGCATATATTCATATAGCCCAAATTATTGTCTTTAATACATTTTTGTTTTTAATAGTGTTATCTACATCTTTTAAAGAATTAAATATTAAACAAGCATCTACATTATATTAAAAATAATTACTTTTGGCCACATACCTTTTGTACTGAATTTTAATGAAAAAATTTATTTTTTACTGACAAAATTGAAATTGTAGTAATCCTCCTTAGCCTAATGTACGATACCTATTTCTTCTTTGGGCGTCTTCAGGCACATCTGTGGCAGAAGGTTTAACATCCAAAAAGTGTTAAAAATTACAGGAAATTTATTGGCTTATTTAATTACCTACTTTATTGGAAATTTTGCACGCATATTGCACGCAAAGTAGTTGTTTTCGACATATCTTTAAAATAATATGTAAAGTTATTTATTCCTTTGCGTACTTATTCCTAGGACTATAGGTAACCAGAGAAATTTAAAACTTTATTGAACTATAATATTTGATAATTTCATTAATAATTAATCTCTTAGTTAACTTTTTGGCGTACTTCCTATATAAAGAAAGATATAAACATACGAGTACATAAGCCAACGTCACAGCGTAACGTTTTTTTGGTATAGAACATGCTTTATCATTTTCTGATATATATATAAAAAGAATGCAAGGATAGCGTTCAGTATTTTTAATTTCTTGTTTAACACTTTCAACCATAGTTGGACTCTTCAGTGGACGTTCTCATTCCGGATTACATAGTAGTTAGGAATCCAGCAATTCGTACACGTAGAAAGGATATGTCTAATACGTATCGGTAAAAAAACAGCATGGATTGGAGTAAGGAAGTATCGAAAATTGTAGCAGAGTTAGCAATAAATTAGTTATTCATTGTGGTTCTTTTTGGGGATTACACCTCGTGTAAAATAATAAAAAACAGGAAAATAGAGGTATTAAAATTAAATATTCTAAGTGTAGGATCAAGGCACACTTCTAAATAATGGAAAATTTGTAATATTACACAATTTTGTATAAAACTGAAAAACCACTGATAAAATTTAGTTAATTCATCAAAGAATTATTTTATTACATATTATACAGTGGTTTTTTTTGTGGCAAACTTTAGAAATTTGCCTTGATAATACACTTTGAATCGCTTTGAATATTTAAATTGAATACTTCTGGTTTCCTGTTTTTTATTATTTTACAGGTGGTGTAATCCGAAAAAAGATTACAATGAATCATGAAAATCCACCACAAATAAGTTACAGACATTAATAAATTAGTTACTCGTAAAGGATTCATCTGATAATTGTAATAGTATTTTGTTTAGGTATCGCCAATGGTTTTGTAAGAACGGGACAAATTGTCAAAGAATATTTAAAATAAACGTTTGTGAGTTTAATTCTTTCTATAGTCACTGGTTTAAGTTAATTTCGTTTATTTTTCAAGTTCTATACCTGTACGGATTTAGCTTGGACATCAATGTTTTAGAGTTTTTGCTTCTTTTAAGTATAACAACAGTTAGTCTATGGTATAACTAACGGAAAGAATCGGGGATGGTATAGACATGGAATCAAACTCAATAATAATGAAGTGGATACTCGAAGCGGATGGTTCTTTATGAAACATCGTGAAAATAATTGTTTTGAAAAAAACATTGATCTCATTTAGATGTTCCAAGAAATATATAGAAAACACTCTATATACTAGTATTTCGGCTTGTTAGGCCTTTTTCAATAGAGTAAACGTCTATTACTGAATAGACGTCAGTAATAGACGTTTACTCTATTGAAAAAGGCCTAACAAGCCGAAATACTAGTATATAGAGTGTTTTCTATATATTTCTTGGAACATCTAAATGAGATCAATGTTTTTTTCAAAACAATTATCAATAATAATGCGGAAATTACAGGATTATGGTACAACATTTTACACTTTCATGCTGTATTTACCAACGTAGGGCCTTTCTCACTATAACTATATTCCTACTATTTTACCCGTAACTCCATGTCCGCAAATGAGCCGTTTTGGCAGAAAAAAGGAAAAATGGTTTTTAAAGTTTTGTGTATTTCAGTGATAAATAATTAATATTCATTTACAAAAAATGTTCAGGAGGACATTAATAAATCAATTTTAGTTTGCGTTGGACTTTGTTTCATTGATAAATAAATGTTGGTTTACGTAAGTGTTCAAAATGTTGACCATTTGCTTCAATACAAAGTTTGCACCACCGGTTTATTGACTTGCGGGCCGTATGAAATATTACGGGAATAGCTTCTACATGTGTACAACTGGCTATTATTCTTGCTAAGAGATCTTCCTCATTACGAGTAGGCGTTTCGTAGACTAAAGATTTCAGATGACCCCAAAAGAAAAATCCAGGGGTTGAGATCGGAAGAACGCGCGGGCCAGGCCACGGGACCTCCTCTTCCAATCTATCGGCAGGGAAATTA
This sequence comes from Pogonocherus hispidulus, assembly GCA_963924545.1. Taxonomy (NCBI): domain Eukaryota; kingdom Metazoa; phylum Arthropoda; class Insecta; order Coleoptera; family Cerambycidae; genus Pogonocherus; species Pogonocherus hispidulus. Next base: position 33,429,464 of record OZ004698.1, read on the forward strand.
CTGGTTCAGATACTACCGCACGTTCAAACCAAAATGTAGAGGTGCCCCGTCATGTTGAAATCACATGTTATTTCTAATGCAAATTTTGCAGAAAATGAAGATAAATGTCTTGCGTTCAAACGAGCAGGCAGGAGCAAATGAGCTATTAGATTCTTTCCAACAATACCAGCCCACATGTTTATTGAAAATTGTTGCTGGTGTCTTCTATAGAGACCACAGCGTGAGGATTTTCATCATCCCAAATGTGCCTGTTTCGACCATAGGATCGCTAACACTATACTACGCGTTGGACCTGGAGGATCTCATTTGGTGTGCTATTGCTCGAACACTTGTAAATTGATTTTCCTCCGCACGGTGTAGAACTCTTCTTGGCTGTTCTTGAACGACCACCACCACTAGGACGTTTTAAGTTCCCACTTTCTCTAAGGCGACGATGAATGGAAACAAAGGTTGTATGATGAGGTTGCCGGCATTCCGGATATCTTTATCCATACAAGCGTGTAACTTTTCTTCCATTACAATTTGCGGCACCATAAGCAAGGTGCATATCGGTAAATTCTTGAAATGAGAAATTGTCGTCCATTTTTAATATAAATTTTGAATTAAAAATTAACAAAGTTAATATTCTGATGCTATTTAAATAAGTCAAATAATTCTACGGTCTTAAAATTGGCATCTTTGGATTGTTTATTGTGAATATTTTTCTCCCAACAAGAAACGTGGTCGAAGCAAAAAATGTTCAACGAAATACAGTGGTGTCCAACTAAATCAAGAATTAATTTAGTTGTTTGGGTATAATTTAAAACATTTTATTGCTCTACACCGCAAACGGCATATTTGCGAACCTATGTTTATTTAACAAAAAAGGTTTATTTTCATGCTCCCTACCACCCCCTAAAGTGTGTCGGTATGTTTTTGGAACACCCTGTATACCTAAAGGTATTGTTATATACGATGACTTGTAGATACAGAGAAGTTAATTGAGTATTGGCTTGATTAAATTAATATTACCTATTAGTTAATTGATCATCAAGATCGGGATGATCGCGTCTCAATTAGTCAAAAGAGTTATTTCATATAAGTTTATCCTTCTAACTTCTGTATTAAAATTTGTTCTTATCAACAGTAGACGATTATTTTATAATAATTATTTATATTTTCAATCTATATTGAAACATTGTAATTCATAATGGCCTCGATAATAAACAATTGTAATGATGTATCGACGTTCTTATTTGTTCTGAACTAATAAACCCACCAGTCACCCAGCAGCCTCACAGTGATAAAATAAGTTATGGCTTAATATTGAAAGGAGCCGTCATACCTTTTTAATGAACGTCGATATGCAAATTAACTAAATTGGATTATCTGGACCGGAATGGTATAAGAAGCAAAAAAACGACACGGCGACTTGACTTGACAAGATACCTACAACCATAGACTTAATAAGAGGAGACCTCACGGTTCATTCATAAATAACCTTTTGTTTTGTATCAATCATTGGCAATGTGTATGACAAAGAATACCGAGAGAAAGAACGGCAAAATTCCGACTTCGTGCAACGTTGCAAAAGTTTTGGGAGAACTTGCTTCCGACGCCAAAGGCGTACTGTTTTTGGAAGGGTTGGGTATGATAATAAAACATCAAAAAAGGAATTTTAAGAAAATCAGTACTATACATTGCAACAGCAAAAGCTTGTGAGATTAGAAATTAAATTAGTATTGGAGTTTTAATGTAGGGAATATGAATTGAAACTTGAACACTTAAAATTCTGAATTAAGTAAAGGTGGTACACCTACTACATTACAAAAACTTATATATACAATAGTGTAAAAAAGTATTTTTTTCAGTTTTTCAAAGATACCCAAACTCTGTATACAGGGTTCAATTTCATTTAAAAGTGAAATATAATTTAAAATAAGAAAGATGTACATGGTGTTAGTTTTTAATTCAACTTTTTGTTTCAAGTTATTTGACTTACTGTTTTCAAAATAACTTTCAAAGCCTGATAATGGTGATTTTCTCTTAGATTAGTATAAAGGATACCTTTAAAAAATACCTTGGTTACGCAACTGATTTTAATTTTTGTGTGCAAACGTTGCATGTTGGCTTCACACTTACCAAACATTATAGGTTTTTTAATTTGTTATGCAGCAAAGTGCTGAATGATGCCTTAACTTCTTGCTTGGATTCTTGTTTTGATCGTATTTAAGTATGTGTGTAGGTAACTCCAAAAACTAACACATCAGCCATATTTTAAAAAATAACAAAAGCAATTCCATAATATAATATAGTATATATATACTATATTCCGTAAAATGATAAGGAAGCCAGCCAGCACGCCCCTGAAAATCCGTAAATATGGCGTGACAAATATAGCGACCGAATAACCAAACAAAACTTGGCAAAATTTACCTGTGGAAAGACAGTTTTGAATATAAAGAATTCATTTTTCCATACACTTGACACTGACGCACCATTTTCTGAAGAATAGTAATAAAATCCTTACGAAAAACACTGAAAAATTCATAAAAGCAAAATTCCGACTGCCAGCAACACCGCACAAAAGAAATACTATAAAATACTACTATTCACGTGAATCAATGGACATGCGGATTGGAGTAGGGAGCAATGATGCCTGTTCATTCCATTTTTGCGTTATGAAGTTAGTTTTTATCGCAACGTTTTTAACAAAATATGATTTATCTACTTAACTAGGAAACGGGAAAATATTTTTATGTAATATTTTAACCTTAACCCATAATCATGGTAGTTTAAATGTGAAAATATAAATTACACAATTGACAGTTTGGCAACAGTTTTTCGTACAAGCATAAAGTAGACCTTGCAGTTGACCAGATAAAGAGTAAACAAGGGGATCTCTGATTGCTTTAAAATGTAAACAATTACATCTCCCTTGTCTTATAAATCTATGCCTACAACACTCGTAATATGAGAAGTACTTAGCGAAATATGTAATATTTTCTTATTATTAGAGGTTGCATGTATTATTTGTTGTATAAATAAGTACAGTATACAGATTATCTAATGCAAACTGCGACTTCTTCTTTTATCATCGAAGATTCAACTTCAGCAAAAATCAGTAGGTAGTACCGTATTAAAGACATCTGTGGTCACAAAAAATTTCTTTTACGCAGTAATGGGGAAGTTACTGTGTTTTTACATTGCCAAAATATGGATATGAAGGCCAGACCCAGATGGACTTCTTCTGAGTCTGAACAATGGTTCTGATGAAAATCTTCTTATCAAATTTATGTGTACCGGTAATATAATTTTCCAATACCTACTAAAAACCTATTATGTGATCTTAAAGTTTCATACACTCTTTCATTACTTCATAAGTCGGTCAGATAAATATACATTAAATTAAAATAATGGAATTAAAAAAAAAATAAAAGCAAAGTGTAGCAGTATTTTAAAATCTTTCAAGATGAAAATAAAGTTTTTTGTGCAAAAGATTTGTTAAGGCGATATTATTAAATAATTAATAAAAGCCAGTTAAATAGTTCATAGTAAAACAACCGGCGGAAGCCAGTTTGAAATCCGAGCAAGACGGATGTTGAAAAGTATCCGACCAATCAGCCGGACCTCCCAAACCGGATCCTGTTGTGACTCTATCAGTACTCCTATAAGTGACTAAGTATACAGTGAGGTTCAAAACTCTGGAAGGCCCAAATAACTCTCAAAATATTGTTTTTTTGCAAAAAACGCTCAGACACGTCAATTTTTTATTCTACCTTTCTGTATTTTTGAGGTATTGATTTATTTGTACAGTGACGTATCACTGAGGTGCAAAAAAATTTTTTTTTAAACGGCAACCCCAATTTTTTATTCGGAATTCATGAAAAACATATTTTTTTACGTATCTTTGACTAAAACTTTACAGAAAAAAAACCTTTATAGGGTTACAGAAGAAATTTTTCGATATAAATGCAATTTACAATTAAAAAAACCTACAAATGTTCTCTAAATTTAAACCGAGTAGGTTCTGGAATTTATTGAAACCAAACAATATCATTGCTTCATCTAATGTCAAAATTTTAATTTGTTTAACACGTAGCAAAATTTAAATCCATAATTTTGGTATTTTATTGTTATTATTTTATTGTTTATCTCGTATTATTCATCTAATAATGTCTGTTTCGGAGAAAGAACGGATTGAGATACTTATGATGGTTGGTTGCGGGGATAGAAGGAGAACTGCAACAGAAGTGTGTGACCTGTTTAATAATACTCATCAAGATCGACCACCAATTGTGCGTTCAACAGTGAGTAAAATTATTAGTAAATACAGAGAATATGGTCACGCTCGTGATTTACCAAGAACAGGTCGTACCAAGATTGGTGAAAATACTTTTATTATTAGTTCAAGAAAATCCCCATGTTTGTACCCGCCAAGTTGCCGCAACCATGGACATAAGTAAAAGTTCTGTTCGCAGGATTTCACTTAAACATAAATATCATCCGTACAAGGTAACACTGACTGGTTCATGAGCTTTCAGAAGACGATTTTGATCGTAGAGTACAATTTTGTGAAATCATGAAGGAACGTTGCAATAACAATACCATCTCAGTAAAAAATATTATTTTTTCTGATGAGGCCACTTTTTGTCTTAATGGGTCCGTCAACAGACAAAATTGCCGCTATTGGGCAACACAGAACCCACGGTGGATGCAGGAATCACACACGCAATACCCTAGAAAAGTTAATGTTTGGGCGAGAATAGTAAAAAACAGAATTTTGGGACCATACTTTTTTGATGGAAATTTAAATGGGGAAAGATATTTGGAATTCCTAAGAATGGAGTTATTCCCGACTTTAATTGGTTTATTTCCAAATGCGAATGATCCAAATTCAATTGATGACCAGATATGGTTTCAGCAAGATGGTGCTCTATCTCACTATGCTCTTCCTGTTCGTACGTACCTAAATGAAGTTTTTCCTAATAGGTGGATAGGTCGACGTGGTGCAATAGAGTGGCCTGCTCGCTCCCCAGACCTGACCCTACTCGATTATTTTTTATGGGGCTACGTTAAAGGTCTAGTGTATGAGAGTAGGCCAGAAAATATTGATGAATTAAAAAACAGAATTCAGCAAGTAATAGAAGACATTCCTGATTCTATCAATAATGTTCAAAATGAATTCATCTCTCGTTTAGCTCATTGTCAGGCAGTCAATGGACAACAATTTGAGCATTTGATTTAATTGTAATATTATTGTAAGTAACCTAATTTTTGATATTTTGTTTCAATAAATTGCATTTATATCGAAAAATTTCTTCTGTAACCCTATAAAGGTTTTTTTTCTGTAAAGTTTTAGTCAAAGATACGTAAAAAATGTGTTTTTCATGAATTCCGAATAAAGAATTGGGGTTTTTGCACCTCAGTGATACGTCACTGTACAAATAAATCAATACCTCAAAAATACAGAAAAGTAGAATCAAAAATTTACGTGTCTGAGCGTTTTTGCAAAAAAAAACAATATTTTGAAAGTTATTTGGGGCGTTCCAGACTTTTGAACCTCACTGTATAATATGTAATGTTATAAGACACATGCAGTTATGTAAATTTTATTTATTCAACTTGATGAGTAAATATACTGATAGAATTACCTATTACCTACACCTGATTTGAATGTGAAAATAAACTTAGCTTCCTTTTTAAAATATATTATACTAAATTCGGATTAAATTCGAATAAGACTGAAGCAATCCTGAACCTGATTGAGACTCCGACAAAACTTGTTAAATATAGTAAATAATATCGATGTGAAGCTGGAAACAGCCGTATCTACCTACCCGTTCCATCAAGAGAGGTTACAAAGTAATAGAAAAAAGTGTGAAAACAGTATGGTAAAATAAGTATCAATCATTTTTTTATATAAAAAAGCTCAGTAGGTATACGAAATCTCCTATACCTATTCGTTTTCAGCAATCAGTCACAATTAGTCACTATCGTAGTTTTCCACGCAACACCAAAACACTTACTGCACTCGACGCGTGTATCGCCAACCAAGTTGGCATCATCTGGAGAGAATTTTAGGATTAGGTTCAATCATCTCCAGATGATTCCAACTTGATTGGCGATACGCGCGTCGAGTGCAGTATAGTGTTTTAGTGTTATGTGGAAAACTACGTCAGTGATATTTTCACACCAAAGGTTCCAACCCCCTTCAAGAGTCACAATTAGAATTATTAGGTATCCTCCAATATGTGTGCTTTAATCGAGGCTTTGGAAATTCAACTAGGAAATATGCGTTTCTGAATTATATTTATTCGGTAAACTTCAATATGACACTAGATAAAACCTGTAGATTCCTATATACCTACTTTTGAATTTTTCATACAATTTATTACACATATTCATACAATTTATTACAAGTCGATAGTAATTTTAGTCCTCTGGCATATTTTGAAGGAGGAAAAATTCAAGATGCCAATAGATTACAATCAATAGTAAATTACAGACAACAGAAAGAATCCCAAATTGGAGACAGTGTTTTTAGTTATAAGAAGTAAAGTAGGGGTACAATTACATCGAGAAATACAATTATTATTGTATATCATGAGGTATATATACAATAAGTATACAAATTATATGGTTTTAAATATTTAAAAAAATATGGAGGCCAAAACATTACCATTTTAAAATTTTATCACTTCAATTGTTTGAAAATGTGGAGATTATGTTACTAAAAACAAAGGTGAAGTCTATCAGTGTAAATAGTTATAAATTTACATCTCGATTTACATTTAATAAGCTCTAATTTACGTATAGTTAATAAATATTGAACTGCTAGTCTTTCTTTAATTCAAATAATTTTAATTTGAAAATTATATATGAATTTATAGGTTGATGGTTGATATATGAATAACAATGTTGATATTCGGCCCTATGATGTATCATTTAGTGTTAAAATAACATTGATATTAAACTTTCTGACCAATCAGAAATTATCATTTTTCAAAAACATGGCTTCTGGTTGGATACGAACTTAACAGCTCTTGTTATAAAATAACATATAGGGATACATCATAGGCCTGATTATAAAAGCAAATGAATAATTTAAGTTGGTAATTAATTCTCTGAGAAGAACAACTGTCCCCGCAAGTCGATCTGAATGCAGAAAGATAAGAAATACATGTTATTAATTTATTGTGGTACCTACGTAAAAACAAAAACAACTTTCTAAACTACTTCATTTATTTCATTTTCATATTTTACTAATAATGTTTTAATACATCATGCGTGTTTGAATAGGTAAGTGGTTACCGAGGTGGATATTGCAAATTAACAAATATTTACATTTGTATTTACACTTCCTTGACTGTATTCTGATTTATGTTAAACATTGAATAATATTAATACTAATGTTAATTCACATTCTGAACACAAACGCCATCTAATATATTACTGCCAAAGCTTCGTTCTCTGTTTAAAAATTAATACTTGTGCTTTCAATAAAAGAGATATCTGCTTGATTTCATACTCCAATAAAGATTTCTACTATAGACAACTCGATGGAAAGCGCTAGGTATTATTTTTAGAATATAAATGATTTATCCATAACACATTTACTCACTTTTATGTTTCTAAAGAATATGTTTTATATAAATGCCTATACACTTACTAATAATAGTATTCAAAACACTTGTAGGGATGGGAATACCTACTATATTTATATCTCTACAATAATTTTTAGGGCAGTATCAAATGTCACATGCGTTATTATAGTTTCGTTTGTATTTTCATGACTACACTTGCATCATATTATTATTATTATCTGTCCCACAACCACAAGCGCTGGGATTTTGTCTTACATTTTACGAAATGGTTGATAAGGGACCGCTCACCAACCCAACTAATTAAAGGTGAGGCCTTAGATCCATGTTTATGAGATGCATATTTATAACTCTTTCGTTTTTGGGAATTAATTTGAACGTATACACTTTACACTATTACAGTTTGGATTGGATATACAATGTGACAAAGAAATCTAGAACACTGCAGTTCTGTATTATTTAATATTTTTAACAAAATCGCTCGGACACATCGATTTTCTTTTTTTCTTGCGCAATTTTTTATCTTATTCACTACTTTACAGAGTGGTCCAAAAAAGTTGCATGCTAAAGTTATATTTTTTTAAATAGAACACCCTATACAGGGTGCTTCAAATTCGATGCAATACATGGGGATCTCGGAAACGGTAAGAGATACGAAGTCGGTTAAATAGAGGCAAAGTTGCGTATTCAAGGGGGCAACATAATGGTGAAAAGAGATCAAGGCTAACTTGATTAGTTTTCGAAATATTTTGAAAAAACCAAAAATTTCGATTTTCGTTTTTGTTTTTTTGCGGGCCTATTTGATGAGGTATTCAAAAATAAAGAGCACTTTTCTATAGCAACTTTTTGCCCTTTTTCGAATGGTGTTAGTGAATTTTCCGAAAAACGTTTCGTTTCCCGGAAACCAACATCAACCTAATTTTTTTAAATACGGACCTGGAATTTTTTTTCAATTTTTTGGAAGCATTTTTGTAACTTGATAGAATGCCACCATAAAAGGAACCAGATTTTAGTTTTATCTAGGCAAACGTTTCTATGACAAACACATTTCAATGTTGTGTCAAGCACTATCGGTACTTAAAAATGACTTTCAGCAATCTAGAATTTTTTAATTTTATTTAAATTTCCTCATAATTAAGGAATTGTGCGCAACTACTTAAATGAAACATTTCCAAACAGATAGATTGGAAATCATTGTGCTATAGAATGGCCAGCAAGAGCACCTGATTTATCCCCATTAGATTATTTCTTATGGGGATGAACTAAAAATGTTTTATACAAGAATCAATATAATAACATTGAGGATTTGAGAAATGCCACTATTCGTGTTCTGAATGCAATACCTGCAAGGGAAATCGAAAGATCTATTCAAAACTTAAAAAGACGAATACGCCTCTGCATGAATAATGACGGAGGATTATTTCAACGTCTGCTTTAGGGTTTTTATAGTTTTAACATATTTTGTTGTTTTATTCATTGTTTATTCAATTACATCAAAGCTTATAGTTGTTAATTCGTTTTTTTATTATTAGCTTTTGTTTATTTATCGTAAATAAAAATGAAACCTGAAAAATATTATTCAATATCTAGAATTAACAAAAGTCGAAACAAAAATACTAATGATGGATTTTTCTTAGACAAAACGTTTAAATCTGGTTCCTTTTATGGTGGCATTCTATCAAGTTACAAAAATGATTCCAAAAAATTGAAAAAAAATTCCAGGTCCTTATTTCAAAAAATTAAGTTGATGTTGGTTTCCGGGAAACTAAACGTTTTGCGAAAAATTTGCTAACACCATTCGATAAAGTGCAAAAAGTTGCTATAGAAAAGTGCTCTTTATTTTTGAATACGAAAATCGAGATTTTCGGTTTTTTCAAAATATTTCGAAAACTAATCAAGTTAGCCTTGATCTCTTTTCACCATTATGTTTCGCCCCTGAATACGCAACTTTGCCTCCATTTAACCGATTTCGTATCTCTTACCGTTTCTGAGATCCCCATGTATTGCATCGAATTTGAAGCACCCTGTATATATTAGTTAATTTTGGTTAGGGCGTTATCTCATGAATATATTGATATAGGAATTAATGGATCTGTCTATAATAATAAGAGTTATGAATATGACCAAAAAAGTGTGCCATAAGCGTAGTGTGTTGGACAAAGACTTTCTAACTCCTAGCAACCAATTTCAATGTTTTCTTTCCAACATACTACGCTCAGACACACAAAGAAGTTTTTATGCTTGCCGAGAAAAATAAGTTTTGTGGAATGTTAAATCGGCTGAATATAGAAACAAAACAAGAAAGAAGATGCGTGGGAAGGATTAGCACAAAAGAACACTCGAAGAAATTGCACGTAGAGTGAAAAACGAAAAGTGATAATATCTTGAAAACAATATCGGCAGCGCAAGCGAGAATTTGATACGTTTCGTCAAATGAGAACATTTTTCTATAAACAAGGAACACCGACTGAAGTTAGCGAACAACACTGAGCAAAAATTTCATTTTTATGTGGATATTAACGTATAAATGGTCGTAAATTGTTTTGAATTATGCGCAAGCTGATCGCGAGGAAGGCCTTTTGAACTTTTATCGATATGTTTTGGATAAGCCTTCATATTTATATATCGTACCTTCGTATTTATCATATAAATTATATAAACATATAATATAATTAAAAACAATAGTATAGAATAAGCAACAGGGAAATAGGTCAGTCATAGTCAAGTTGAACTTTTAAATTTTACTATTTTTACATTTTACACTTTACAAAATCTACCTAATAAAAACAATATTAAATAAACTAAATGTTGTCGGGCTTTGCTTTTTTAGATTTGTCGCATATAAATATTAAAATTGAATCATTTATCGCGGGAAATGGAATAGTACTAAAATTAGTTCACCTCCCCCTTCCCTGTAGGTGGGGCGGGGTGTAACTTTGAAATCTTAAATAGGAACAAATAAGTAGCATTTATTTCAAATATTTTTTTGATTTCGAAAATATAGGTTCGTATTTAATATTTCAAAGTTATCCCTCACCCCCTGTCCCACCCACAGGGAGGGGGAGGTGGACTTATTTTAGTACTATTGCATTTCCTCCGTTCAATTATTAAATTTTGGTTATAGGTATTTTTTCGTAGATTGTTTATTTCTCGAGATATTTGAAAGTTTCAAGTTAAAAAACTCACCAGTATATTATCAATATTAATCGTACAAATTGTGATTTTGTGCTGTAATTTTTTTGAACTTTTGATTAACACTTCATTCGCTTATATTACTTGCACCATTACGGCATCATTATCTTATTTTTAATTTTACATAAAAATACAAGAAACTGGATGCGAGATACCAAATAATGTTGTCTTTTCATAACTTCAGAAATACCAAGTTATTTAAAAAATCATATTTTCACATAATTTCCCAATCATTTACAACTAAAGTTGCACATTGTTTATTTTTTTGTTATTTGTAGCATCAGATAGTTTCCCGGGAATATAAAAATAACTTCTTTGAAGAACATAATGCGCAAATTTTAGACTGAAAATTTCATCATATTAATGGCATTTTAAATACCTACTGTAAAGTTCAAAAGTCTATAAGTACTTTTAGACAGCAGGTATACTGAATATCTGAAATAATATCAAAACTCGAAAATATTTGAAAGACCATTTGTGTATTCATCTTCTATAGCAGGTATGGGCAACCTTTGCTTAGCTGAGGGCGTAATTTCAGGAGTTAATCAGGTCGCGGGCCGTAGGCAAGAAATAAGTAGGTAGTAGTGAATAAAAAAGCCACAAAAATGCATACATTTTTTTATTTATTAATTATAATAGCATAATCAAACATATAAAAAGCAAATCAATAAAAAAAATAGAAAAATCAAATGAAAATTAATGAGATACTTGAGTTTGAAGCTGAGAAACAAGATGATCAATATTGGGGTCAATATCAGTAGTAGGTACATAGGCGCAAAGTGTTTTCTAAATTAACATCTGTAAGCCGAGTACGATGCTTATTTTTATTAATTTTCATGATTGAAAAAAGCTACTCACATTTATCCGTGCTTCCGAATGTGCAAATTATTTTTTATGCGAAAACTCTCAGCTGTGGATACCTTTCTTCGGAAAGACATGTTCTGTAAAATTCGCTTAGTTCCATATCATCAAATTTAGACTTCAAATATGAGTCTTCTTGAAGGTCATATTTGAAGTCTAAATTTGCTATTTATATTCGTAAAATCGGAAAATCGAGCAGTGAATTGCTCTGACAGTAGTTCCAGTTCTTCAGCATAGCGACCGTATTCAATGTTTTCGTGACTGGATTAAAGCAGTTTTTACTTCTCATTTGTGTTTCCCACAAGCGAATTTTGTTTTGAAAAGCTTTAAGATGACTCTTTATCGATTTGAATTGATATCGTTATTTGAATTTTCTGAATCTCTCGCGGGCCGGATTGAAGCTGGTGGAGGGCCGGATCCGGCCCGGTGGCCGGGGGTTGCCCATATATGTTCTACATCATATACCTATGACTTGCTTTTTTAGTTTGCTATTTTCTTTAAATTCACTGAAGTCCATACAAGCCATTGTAGAAAGGTGGGCAAGTATCGAACGTTTTCTACATCACAGTTACCCCTCTAAGTACTAATGGTGCAGCTCCACATTCATATCCATGTTTCATTAATAGCAATATTCTGCCAAAAAATATAAACTAAAGCCAGCCACTCACGTTCCAACGCCGCCGTTCAATTTCGTAGGATAACGAAGTCGAACGCAATTTGATTGCGTGTTTTCGCTGCCTGACAAAGTCGGACGATTTAATCGCAGACAAACCAGTCAGTCTGCCGCAGTAGACTGAAGAAGAGATAATAGAACAGTGGCTATTTGATGATCATTTAACCGTGTATTCCATCTTGCGATTTGGTGGTGTGATTTTGCTACTGCGATTTACAAAGAAATACCAGAATTTCTAGTACATTTACCTATGACTTATAGATACAGTGAGTCTTTTTATGGGATATATTTGATTTATCAATTTTTACATCATCAACTAAATTTCTTGAAATTTTTGTTTTATTTTCGTGAGAGCCCCTAGAAGTGTATTTTCATCCGATATGGTGGAACGCAAAACTCGTACTACAAGGTGGTAACGTGAACACATTCGACAAAATCGAACTACGGTGCTGGAACGTTAGTGGCTGATTATTTATTAATTAAATGATCCAAATACGATATTTATATTCATATGATGATATAATGTTAAACTACTGGGTTATGGTAGCCTCTAAATTAGGTTAAAACAGGGTGGGCCAATAGTATGACAAAGCACGATAACTCTGTTGTTAATGGAAAACATTCAGCTGTTAAAAGAATATTAACCAAACATACTCACATTTGCAAGGATTTGTGTATGCACTTTTTACGCATAAGAAATAATTATTGGGTGTTTGGCACAAGAAAATTACATAAGGCGTGCTTCCTTTCAGAATAATAAGAACTTCTAAAATAGCATACTAAGCGTTACATTTTCCATGTTGCATTTTAAAACTTTATTGTTGAAACTGAAACGCCCTTTATTTGGTTACGTAGAGTGATTCAGAATTATGTTGTCTGTGATATGATTGATAATATATAGGCATGGTAGAGGTTCACGTTGTAATTTTTTGAGACATTTGCAATTTTCTTCTGTTTACAAGCACTGTTTGTAAAAATTAGCTTCAAGTTAGTGATGGACGGAAACAAAAATCTAAAAAAAAAATAAATAAATTCATCACTATTGACTGTCGAAAAGATGAATTAGGAGAGGTGAACCAATTACTTGGCTTACTAGGTTGTCTGATCTAACCAATCTTTCTGTGGGAATTCACAAAAATCAAGTATATACCATACCTCCCTCTAGTAAGAACGATATGAAAATAGTAACTAGAGGAAGTTTCCTGTAGATGTTGTTCAAAATGTAAATAACTTTTAAGCAACATATACACTAACATATACACTAATTGCGTATAGATCAAGGTGGACGGCATGGCATTATGAATAATTATTGTTGTGATATATTAATGATATTCTTTCTCCTCTTCTTTAATACACTTTCTTTTGCCTTTTGTAAAAGTTCGGAGGACTGTTAAAATAATAGTAAAACTCTGAGCAATTTGAAAATAGACTTGTAAACAACCTTCTCTATATTGGAGGCTAAAACCAAAATAATTAGTATCCCTTAGGTCAAATAGTCAACGTGACTAAATTTATTTTTTTAGACGCTTGTTTCCGATGGTTAACTTGATGGTAAATCATATAATCTGTTGCCCCGAGCAACATTTCTAACAACCTGCTGAACTAATATCTATTTTGATTTAATTTTTTATGTAGATAATTAAATGTTTTTGCAGAAGTACTTATGTAACGAATACTTTTGTTATTTGCAGGTAAGCACCGCTCTAAGCAGGATTATAGGAATGAAGCAATTATCGATCACTAACCTGTAAGTATATGCAATGCCCCGAGTCACTTTTCATATACTTGTAAATTGAATGCAACCGATCGATTGGATCGAATCTCATTCAAGCGTTGAGACTAATTCCTGATTAATTATGATATTAATGAATATTTCATAAGTTTTATACACCGGACACGTTGTTGGCAACAATTTATAACACTGCTAATACCATTAAGTCAATTTAGTTGTAACACGAACATACGAATTGAATGTAGACATTTAAATATATGTTACTTAATCTAAAATGTCGGAAACGAGTATTCTGTAAGCACCTATTAGTATTTGCCGCCCCTATCAGTATTAAATTACTTCCAATATATCCTAGGAGGTAGTCACATCTTTCGACAGGGACGTATTCACGGTGTCTGCCTCGACACATACGTTATAGGTGGAAGAACCAATTAATATTCTGGACAACCATGATGATACGATAACTTAGGCTTTGTTAGTAGTAGTGAGAAGCACAGTAGTTTCCTCTATTGGTCGACATCAGGATGTGTGGCGATAATGTCCTTGTTTCCAATATTTCGTTTAAATAAGGATTTTCGGCCGATAGATTACTCTCTAATGATATCGAAGCAGATCAGACAACCAACAATATTTTTCGACAGACAGCAACATAAGTAAACTAATAGAGGATACAACTATTCCTCTCACCACTACTATCAATCCCTTAGCTAAGTGAGGCTATCATAGTTGTCCACATCGCTTGTCGGTTGCAGTATCACATACCGACGAAAACTAACAAGTTCGAAACCAATCTATATCTATAGTGACGGTGTAGATTGAATAATGATTACCTTTTAGGATATGCTGGTGGAAGTGGGATGACAGGGATGTCCAATGGTTGGGATGATACCAACAATCGATACCACAATGTTTTTACCATTACCACTGTTGTTTAAACACGATTTGAGCAAACAGTCATTACGATTCGTAATGACTGTTTGTTTCCATTTGATACGTAATAGTATATTAAATAGCGTTCTTAATTAACTTAACACTAACAACTGAATAAATTTAAATAAGATCATATTTGAACACGATTATTTACCATTTTATCCGCTCCTAATTGTTTAGGTATAATTCAGTTTTGGGGTTATCGTGATGAGTAAAAATTAGACAAGATAGTTCTATTAAAAATTCTTTTTTGTTTGCCGTTTAGTGTAAGGTGTAGTTTTCCGTAACCGATTAGTGATGAGGCTGATGAGTGATGACATTTTGATAGATCTGACATTGAATTGTATTCAACCTTGCTTAGATTGTTGAACTTTAATTAAGAGTCAAGTGAATAAATTTAATTTTCACATGTGGTATTATGTAAGAGGATAAGAATAACTTTTCTAGGAATGATTAATTAACCATTTCTTGTACCCATAGCTTCCTTAATCCAGTTGTAGAATGCCAAAAATTGATAAAGTGGATACTCGAAGCGGGTGGTTCTTTATGAAACATCGTGAAAATAATTGTTTTGAAAAAAATATTGATCTCATTTAGATGTTCCAAGAAATATATAGAAAACACTCTATATACTAATATTTCGGCTTGTTAGGCCCTTTCAATAGAGTAAATGTCTATTACTAAGCATTTCCAAACCCGTTTTTGTTATTTATTTGTTTACGAGCACCTACCCCCGGTTGATTGTTACGGGTCAAAAATAAACATTAATCATATATTAATATAAACCAAAATAAACATTAACTTTATTTATAAATTAAATCAACAGACATAGTTAAGTGTATTAGCAGGCACAGCAGCGGTACTTTTAGATGGTCCCCTGGTAGCTTCGGTTAGTACCTAAAAAGTATTTTGTTAGTCCCCGCAAAGGAACAATATAAATATCTTGATTATTACAGTACCTTCAACGATGGGTCCTCCAGACCAAGGAAATTCTAAGAATCGCATTATCATATATTCCAATCAATATAGTTGCCCTGTCGCACATAAAGTATAACCATAAATATGTAAACAAACCCTGTGGCAAGTTGAGGTTAAGTGGTTTGGGGAACCTAAACCACCTGTTACATAGAGGTACCTAAAACAAAAGCCAGATTAATCCAGTCCAGATAGTTTTCACTAAAATAGCCCATATTGTACCTTAAACATCTTAATTTTTCTTAAAAATATTGAATTGACATCTGTCATTGTAAATTTTAAAAACCAGGCTGGCTTTAAGTAAATTCCCTAGTAGAGATTTTTGACATGATTTCCGTCACGTGCTTTTCCGCTTTTTTTGTATTCCCATGCTTGACTTTTGACAAGTTTAAGACGCTCTCGCGGATTTTTGGGGTCAAATTTATAGAAATTTTGGAATCATTTTTTGGACACAGTCCAGGGTGACTGGTGCTCTGTGTTACAGCTTTGGCTGGATTTTCCAAATTTCAATAAAGAAAATAGCTTCACGCTTTCACTTTGAGGCCATCCGCCATCCGAGGTAAGTAAACTCAGTACTTCATTTTAAAATTCTCTACTTTGATGCAACCTTCATATTTTAGGCCTCTTCGTCTTCTTTCTCTTCTTCGCTTTCTTCTCCATTCTACCATAGCTACTCATCTCCGCTCTTCCTAAAAGCTTGTAGTATGCATGTACCTGCTTGATTCACCTCTCCGCTTGGCATTGACCGCATGTGGTTTGTTCACGAGACTGCGATATCTCAGGCAGCCCGTAATTAATAGTCTAGGAGGACCTATCGCTAATCCAGAACCAGGACCAGGATCTGACTCAAACACCGAGGCAGCCAAAACCAGATAAGCTTAGAATAAGTTCAACCGTCGCTTGCTTGTACAGGGCTTAACCCATAGTTTAACTTTTAATTGTTCACATGGATGCATCAATCAACCACTATTGGCTTAGTTGTTCTTGCACAAACTTTAAGGCTTTATAGCTCTAATTATAATATTTAAAGCTCTGTTACTAATTTTAATTTAAACAGCTTGTTTGATTGCTTCGGCCCAAACTATAATAACTTGATTTCTGCACCTAACACTACTTATCTACACTCTAATCCTTATATCACCGTACGTGCCTCCCTCTAAAACCAAGAATTTAATAACACTTGTTCTATGTTATATATTAAGGACATACATACCTAAAATTTATACTTTGAGGATTAATAACAAAGCGTGTAACCCAACCAATAGCGCTACTGGGTGGGATTTCTCGTCTATGTATCTAGTTATTAAGATAATTCCCCCAAGTAAACCGTTTACACAACTATTATTGTTTATTATTTTTGGTGGGTGAGGTAATTTACCACACAAAACGTAAATAGGAAATAGTTAACCATAGAGTGGAAATAGGTAGTTTTGACCACAGAATATCTAGTTTTGACAGTAGTCAAAATATATGTAAACAGTGCCATGGGCCATGGACCCATAGAGTAACGGATAGGTAAGTGAGCTTCTTCGGGAACTGAGCGGATCACTCTGGCCGTTCAGCTTATTGATTCTCAGACTTTCAGACTGGTAATCAGGATATTGTTTTATTGTTTTTTTCCTTCGGTGCTTTGTCTGATACCCGCGACCATCTCCACGGCAGCTAGCCGCAACCCTCTAAACAAAAAGAGGCAGCAGCCCCTCTCTTTTAGCGTAAGGCAGAGCTAAATAATAGCGGCTTGAAAAGGAGGGGTTGCAAATTGGCGCCCAACGTGATTAGGTTGAATAATTTATTATTGATATAATTAGTACGGTATATTAGTGTCTCTTTTTGATAATATTTTATTTTTTTTAAAAATCAGAGCAAT
The DNA here is from genome assembly GCA_963924545.1 of Pogonocherus hispidulus. Classification (NCBI taxonomy): domain Eukaryota; kingdom Metazoa; phylum Arthropoda; class Insecta; order Coleoptera; family Cerambycidae; genus Pogonocherus; species Pogonocherus hispidulus. The sequence goes on from OZ004698.1 coordinate 33,447,277, forward strand.
CATGCAAGTGTGATTGCACACTTGAGATAGTAGCTTAGTTTTTTAGATTAATAGTCTACTGACTAATACAAAATTTATTTGTGCTTCCTAATTTTCTTTCCTGCATATACACGCGGTTACGTCTTTTTTTTTAGGAAAGGGGGGGAGTACAAGTACTGCAAAAGGAAGCAAAAAAAAAGAGGACGGATATTAGTAGCTAGGGACTTTAGTTGCAATTATAAGTTTAAATAAATGGTTTAAAACTATTATTAGTGAGTACTAAGTGGTAGTATTGATTTCATTTTCTTATATACGTGTTGGGAAAACTTATAATCTATTAGTTATTATTATTATATTAGTTAAGTATTACGAAGAGGAAAATAAATATATAGGTATATATATTCGGTTTTTTTTTTTTACTTTTTCGTGGTTTTTTAACCGTATTGGGTAAATCAAAGTATTTCATAATTTCTTCTAATCTATTTTTTTATATACTTTCTTTGTTAGCAAAGTAGGGAAATAGTTAAAAATATGGAAGTTAACCGTTTATTAGGGGATGAAGTTGTATATGAACTCGGTATTAGGGGTCTTCCTATACAACGCACTGTTGCAGAGAATCGAACCACGTTAAGGGGAGCCTTACGCTCAGAACGCGAAGGCGGTACTCCGACATACTCCAATACCATAAAATTAGATTACGAACGAGAGTTAGTTATATGTAACGATAAACTAATAGACTTGCATAACGATGTTCAAAATTTTAATGTGGGGAATTTTAAATCGGGAAAATGAATACAGACGCATTTCTTCGCGACTATGCCATATTAACCAGAGGCTAAGTAGATTGCCCCGTGGCAGCGACGGCGTGGAAGAACAAAGGAAGTCACTGATATGTCGTTGTATGCATCTAGTGGATTCTGTAGGAACCCTCTACGACAACTTAGCATCAATAGGCACAAATCGAACCGAAATTTCACTCGATCAAGGTCCAAATAGAGAAGTATCTATACTGGACGACCCAAATCCGTTAATTCCAGAAATTCACTATTCAGCAGCATCAAGCCGTGAGGACCCACAGACTTCTCATGAGTATGGTGCTACAGTACAGCCATCGACCTCCCCGGTGGAGACTAAGGCTCCAGGTGGACATTCGCAAATAAGGATGACGAATGATTTGATCGATTTTGGGGGGCAAGGCCGTGAAACAAAAGGAATATTGCAAGGGCCGGAAAATCGGACTACATCAGTAGAAACTGGTCGATCGACTGTTCGATTTTTGGAGCACGTTTCTGACCATAACGTAACGTCTCCTCGACGAGTTGTCTCTGCCGACTACGCGTGTTCGAGCATGCGAGCACCTGAACCCAATTTGATGAGAAATCCATATTTTCCACCTCCTACTGAAGAAAGAATGGCTACTTTCAATACCACGCGGGATTTTGCAGACAGGCTGAGAGATCTCAGACTATCTCCTGTTGTCTACCCTCATGAACATCCACCAGAGGAGTATTCTCGATATGTCGACGTATCTCGTTGGAATCTTCGTTATGATGGAGAAACCAGTGTAACCGACTTCCTGGAACGACTGGATGAGTTAAGGCAGTCGCGAGGCATAAGTTATGAACGACTTCTGAGATCAGCTCCTGAACTTTTCAAAGGACAAGCTTTATTATGGTACCGGATGCAGCAATTTAGAACTTGGGAAGAGTTAGTTAGGAAACTTAAGGAAGATTTCCAACCATATGACTATGTCAACGCTCTGTGGGAAGAGATCCGCAAGCGGACCCAAGGTTCCCGGGAGCGTGTGATTACGTATGTTGCTGCAATGGAGAACCTGTTTAATAAGCTGGGACCCGAGAAACCTCCAGAAGTCGCAAGAGTAAATCAGATACGGAGGAACTTACTCCCATATGTCCAGAATCAACTGGTCTTGACTACTATTGGTAGTATTGCGGAGTTGATTCGGCTGGGAAAAGCCATAGAGGAAACTGCCTTAAGGACTCAACAATTCTGTCCGCCACCAGTCAACTACAAATATTTGGTAGAGCCTGAGTTGGCCTACCACAAGCCTAGTGGGAATGTTGGACCTCATGTAAATGTAGTTGAGGCTACGACTCAGGAAGCATTGCTAGGTCATCAGCACACCAATATTTCTCCATTAATGGAGCTAAATGCCGCCGCATCAGGGACGGTACCAGTGACGACAATCACCAGTCCGCCCGTGGCCTGCTGGAACTGCAAGAAAACTGGTCATCGGTTTCGAAAATGTTCTGAACCACGCAGGGTTTTTTGTTTTAGATGTGGAAGAGATAGCGTTTACACTAACGCGTGTCCAAACTGTCGAAAAAACTCGACAGGGGGTCAATAGAAGACCGGCCTTCGACCTCCCCCACTACCAGTCCGGTCGTTAGAAATAATCAGGCTGAGCACAGAATACTTTTAGATTATGTGTTAGCCCATGCTCAAAATGATACCCGACCTTACTTGAGAGTACACATATATGGCCTTGACTTCCTTGGATTGCTGGATTCTGGTTGCTCAACTACGGTTTTAGGCAAAGCGGGATGGGAACTGCTAATGGGTTGTTGCCGATTAGAAAAGTCTCAAACAAAAAAGTGTTCTATCGCCAATGGAGACTCTTGTGAGGTAATTGGATCAATTCAATTACCGATTCAACTATCTGGTCGCGTTAAGGTTCTAAGGGTACTCGTCGTTCCCTCAGTACCGTACCAACTAATCCTGGGAATGGATTTCTGGGTAAAAATGGAAATTATCCCAGACATGTTCTCTGGTCAATGGGCGTTTAGGAAGGACAATGTCGTGGGTTCTCCAGAGATCCACTCCATAGAAGCAGTGGAGCATCTGACTAAGGAACAACGAGACGAGCTGGAAAGCTTACTTGAGACGACCTTTCAAGAAATGGGAGATAAATTGGGCTGTACCAACCTAGTCGAACACCAGATTCTAACCAACTCACCGCCCATTAAACAAAGGCACTACCCACTTTCACCAGCTCTTCAAAAGCAGGTCAATGAAGAAATCGAGCAAATGCTGGCTGATGGGATTATCGAACCGTCGTCATCGCCTTGGGCGTCACCCATTGTGCTAGTACGTAAACAAGATGGACGTTACAGGTTTTGCGTAAATTATAAGAAGCTGAATGAGGTCAGTCTTCCTGACGCATATCCCCTACCTTTCGTTAACGCTACTCTAGACAAGTTGAGGGATGCTCGCTACCTCAGCACTTTGGACATAAAATCTGCCTACTGGCAAATACCAGTGGCTGAAGCTTCAAGACCACTCACCGCTTTCGTCGTACCTACGAGAGGTTTATTTCAGTTCCGGAGGATGCCCTTCGGCTTGCACAATGCGCCAGCCACTTGGCAACGTTTTATAGACCGAGTGGTCGGTGTCGACCTTGACACCTACACCTTTGTGTACCTCGACGACATAATTATTTGTACGCCGACTTTTGCCAAACATGTTGAAGTACTGGGAGAGGTACTTTCCCGAGTTAAGAGAGCCGGCCTCACACTCAATCGAGAAAAGTGCAACTTTTGTAAGCCAGAGCTGCGATACCTAGGCTATATCGTCAACGCCTCTGGACTAATGGTTGACCCTGGAAAAGTTACAGCGATCCTGCAAATCCCCACTCCTGGTAGTGTGTCTGAGGTACGTAGAATCGTAGGTATGGCATCGTGGTATCGTCGTTTTGTACCCAATTTTTCAACTGTCGTTGCTCCACTCACAGCCTTATTGAAGAAGAACCAGTGGTTTGAATGGACCGAGAGCTGCGAAGTTGCTTTAGATACTATCAAGAGTTACTTAATATCAGCACCAGTGCTATCATGTCCCGATTTTGAATTACCGTTTGTCATTCAAACGGATGCATCTGACTATGGTTTGGGGGCAGTTCTCTCCCAGATGCATGAAAATGGGGAAAAGGTAATATGCTACCTTAGTCGATCGTTAGCCAAAAACGAACGAAAATACAGCACGACAGAGAAAGAGTGTCTTGCTGTTCTGTTCGCGATCGAGAAACTAAGACCGTATATAGAAGGTTCCCGGTTCACGGTAATAACAGATCACTATAGTTTGAAATGGCTATACAATATAAAAGATCCAGTAGGTCGTATTGCTCGCTGGGCAGTACGCTTACAGCAGTACGACTTTGAGATAGTACACAGAAAGGGTAAACAACACGTTGTGCCAGACACCCTGTCTAGAGCGGTTCCGAAATTAGACGCTGTCGGATCCGGTTTAGAAACACCACTTGATGTCTCTGGTGACTCATGGTATACTAAAATGATAGCACGAATCAAGCAATACCCTGCACGTTACCCTCTTTGGATGATAGAAGAGGATAAGTTATACAAACGCGCCCGAATCAAATATCCGGATCTGGCAGATCAAACGGATGGATGGCTAACAGTGGTGCCCAAGAAGAACCGAAAGGACATCATCAGTAACCACCATGATCCTCCTACTTGTGGTCATCTAGGAGTTTCTAAAACTCTTAGCAGAATTTCAGATAAATATTATTGGCCAAAGATGAAGTGTGACGTCTCCAGGTACGTTCGGAATTGTGAGACGTGCCTAAGAACTAAACCAGAGCAGACCCGACCTGCAGGACTTATGCTTAGCAAGACTCCTACACTGTCCCGACCTGGAGTTCTTTTTAGTGCAGACATAGTGGGTCCACTCCCTAGGACTAGCGCAGGCTATGCCTATATCTTGTCAGTATGTGACTGTTTCAGTAAATTCACGTTGCTGTTCCCTCTGAGATCAGCCACCGCATGTCAAATTACGAAGTTGGTCGAAGACCATGTTATATTGGTATTTGGTGCTCCGACTAAGATAATAGTTGATAACGGGGTTCAATTTCGAAGCAATTTGTTTCGGGACAAAATGAGGGAATACGGGATTAATATTGCATACACTGCTAATTACCATCCCCAGGCGAACCCGGTGGAACGTGTTCACCGCGTGATTAAAACTATGCTAACGGCCTATGTAGCAGAACACCACAAGACCTGGGATAAGTATTTGGCAAAAGTAGCCTGGGCCCTCCGATCTGCTCGCCATGAAGCGACGGGATTAACCCCAAATTTTATTACTTTTGGAAGGGAAATTAAGGTACCCAATACATTGAACTTCATCACGGACGAACCAATCCAATTTGACCGAAACAATGATCAAACCCGACGGGCTAAATCGTTAGAAGAAGTGTTCCGAGATGTCTCAGTACGACTATCTAAGGCATATGAAAAGAGTAAGAAGACATATGACCTACGAAGGCGAGATGAGCGATTTACTCTAGGTCAACGTGTCTGGAGGCGTAATTATGCCATCTCCGATGCCAGCAAAGACTTCACCTCTAAGTTGGCATCCAAATTTTTGGGACCATATAAGATCAGCAAGGTTCTGTCGCCATGGTCGTATGAGCTAGAGGATGACACCGGCAAACCAGCGGGAGTTTGGCATGCCAAAGACATTAAAGCTCATCCTCCAGATGATCAAGTGGGTGTCGCACCAGATGAAAATCGTGTCAATGTTCATTAGTATTAGTACGCTGAACGTCTGTATTTGTCAATTAAAGTCTACCCTGTCGACTTTATCCGGGAAAGGGGGGTGTGTTACGGGTCAAAAATAAACATTAATCATATATTAATATAAACCAAAATAAACATTAACTTTATTTATAAATTAAATCAACAGACATAGTTAAGTGTATTAGCAGGCACAGCAGCGGTACTTTTAGATGGTCCCCTGGTAGCTTCGGTTAGTACCTAAAAAGTATTTTGTTAGTCCCCGCAAAGGAACAATATAAATATCTTGATTATTACAGTACCTTCAACGATGGGTCCTCCAGACCAAGGAAATTCTAAGAATCGCATTATCATATATTCCAATCAATATAGTTGCCCTGTCGCACATAAAGTATAACCATAAATATGTAAACAAACCCTGTGGCAAGTTGAGGTTAAGTGGTTTGGGGAACCTAAACCACCTGTTACATAGAGGTACCTAAAACAAAAGCCAGATTAATCCAGTCCAGATAGTTTTCACTAAAATAGCCCATATTGTACCTTAAACATCTTAATTTTTCTTAAAAATATTGAATTGACATCTGTCATTGTAAATTTTAAAAACCAGGCTGGCTTTAAGTAAATTCCCTAGTAGAGATTTTTGACATGATTTCCGTCACGTGCTTTTCCGCTTTTTTTGTATTCCCATGCTTGACTTTTGACAAGTTTAAGACGCTCTCGCGGATTTTTGGGGTCAAATTTATAGAAATTTTGGAATCATTTTTTGGACACAGTCCAGGGTGACTGGTGCTCTGTGTTACAGCTTTGGCTGGATTTTCCAAATTTCAATAAAGAAAATAGCTTCACGCTTTCACTTTGAGGCCATCCGCCATCCGAGGTAAGTAAACTCAGTACTTCATTTTAAAATTCTCTACTTTGATGCAACCTTCATATTTTAGGCCTCTTCGTCTTCTTTCTCTTCTTCGCTTTCTTCTCCATTCTACCATAGCTACTCATCTCCGCTCTTCCTAAAAGCTTGTAGTATGCATGTACCTGCTTGATTCACCTCTCCGCTTGGCATTGACCGCATGTGGTTTGTTCACGAGACTGCGATATCTCAGGCAGCCCGTAATTAATAGTCTAGGAGGACCTATCGCTAATCCAGAACCAGGACCAGGATCTGACTCAAACACCGAGGCAGCCAAAACCAGATAAGCTTAGAATAAGTTCAACCGTCGCTTGCTTGTACAGGGCTTAACCCATAGTTTAACTTTTAATTGTTCACATGGATGCATCAATCAACCACTATTGGCTTAGTTGTTCTTGCACAAACTTTAAGGCTTTATAGCTCTAATTATAATATTTAAAGCTCTGTTACTAATTTTAATTTAAACAGCTTGTTTGATTGCTTCGGCCCAAACTATAATAACTTGATTTCTGCACCTAACACTACTTATCTACACTCTAATCCTTATATCACCGTACGTGCCTCCCTCTAAAACCAAGAATTTAATAACACTTGTTCTATGTTATATATTAAGGACATACATACCTAAAATTTATACTTTGAGGATTAATAACAAAGCGTGTAACCCAACCAATAGCGCTACTGGGTGGGATTTCTCGTCTATGTATCTAGTTATTAAGATAATTCCCCCAAGTAAACCGTTTACACAACTATTATTGTTTATTATTTTTGGTGGGTGAGGTAATTTACCACACAAAACGTAAATAGGAAATAGTTAACCATAGAGTGGAAATAGGTAGTTTTGACCACAGAATATCTAGTTTTGACAGTAGTCAAAATATATGTAAACAGTGCCATGGGCCATGGACCCATAGAGTAACGGATAGGTAAGTGAGCTTCTTCGGGAACTGAGCGGATCACTCTGGCCGTTCAGCTTATTGATTCTCATACTTTCAGACTGGTAATCAGGATATTGTTTTATTGTTTTTTTCCTTCGGTGCTTTGTCTGATACCCGCGACCATCTCCACGGCAGCTAGCCGCAACCCTCTAAACAAAAAGAGGCAGCAGCCCCTCTCTTTTAGCGTAAGGCAGAGCTAAATAATAGCGGCTTGAAAAGGAGGGGTTGCATGATCCTTACCATCTGGTAAAGCCCGAGTTTTTATTACCATTTCTAAGAAGGGCAAAAGTGTAAAATCTATCTGATCATTGGTAGTACACGGATTTATAATTAAAGATTTTTTAATTTCTAATTGCTCTAACAGATCTAAGCGCTTTCTTTTCTTTTCACGTTGCAGTACCTTTACAATTTTCTGATCTATAAAATGATTGTTTTCTATACAATGCGTCGAAAATCCTGAATTTTTTGCGTTATTTAATATAGATTTTTTATGTTCGGTAGAAGTATCGAAACTAGAGTAAAAGAACATAAAAAATCCATAGAAATGGATCCAAAAAAGCAGTGTAAAATAAAGTATAAATAATAAAAAGAATAATATAATATAAAAAGCATAATACCCAAATAAATAAGAGTAATTAAACAATGCCTCTGATAAATAATTTCATACATTAGGGTAGGAATATTTACTTGCCTACAAGGGACCTCCGGCTTTACGTCTTTTCCAAGGGATAGTAGATTTTCTACACAAACCTCGCCTGGTATTCTTCTCATACGACTTTCTGACGCATAGGTATGTCCAAACTTGTTTTCGACAGAACGCCGTGGTTATAAATTGCGTTTTCTGAAGAAAAGTTAGTAGATATTGTGAACCAACCATATAAAATGGACATCGGAGACTATTATTTTTCTTATTGAATAGTTCCGTATCGAAAGTGCTATTATTTACAAGAAGTAGATCTCAATGTGTAAATGAAATGTTTGTTCCAATAGAAGAGAACGTAGAATCCACAGGTTATTTTGGAGAATGGAGAATACTTCTGGACCCAAGTAAATACTCAACAGTATTTTAGAATGACTTCAAAATACGTTACAGAACCTACAAACTTTCTGTTCTCATACATTAAAGCAATCAATCTTTTGCTATATGTTTTTAAATAGTTTTTTCAAAATACATCGCAAATCGCATTAATCCTGACGATAATATCTAAAAAATTTCACGACCAATTTACATCATCTGATGAACCTATTTAGCAACTATCGCATTCATACTTTAATTTAATACACATTATATTTATAATTTTTCTTTATTTTTGGGTACGTCAGAACCACATTTCGCCGGAAAACGTTCGCAGGAAGGGATTAAATCTCAATTGATCAACCAGTCGTCAATTTTTAGTTTGTTAATAACTTTCTAACCACACTACAAGGTTGGAATGATAATAATATTACTGATAATAGCTATCCATATTATAGAATAGGTATACTTAGGAATTTATTTTCATTATTATCTGGAACTCATATTCTTCATATTCAAACTCATATTTTATTGCGGTTGAATCAGCGTGAATTTAATAAAAGCATAAGTGAATTAATACGCCATTATTTTTATTAAATACAGCTAATAAATCAAAACAGCTGGTCAATGGCATCTATCAAAGTAAGGCACTGACAGGTAATACTACTGTTACTTTGTCATAATAATATAGTGAAGAAGTAAATAAATTAATAAAATAAGTTTTTATATGATATCTAAGATACGTATACACGGTGTTAGTTAAACATGCGGCAAAAATTCAAGAGGTTATTCCTTGGACTATTCTAAGGATATTTTATCCTTTGATGATTTTTGAAAAAGCGCATTGTTGCGAAGATATAGGGCGAAAAAAATTTTCAACAAATAACAATTTATTACTAAAAATTACATGTAACATTTCTGAACCTATACAAGAATTGTTCAAAATGGCTAAATCCAGCTCGGATGCAACCATCCAATCTTCTCCTCATAGACTCCCGAACTCTTTCAAAAACACCAGGATCGTTTCTTAATGAGCTACACCCAGCAATTATCCGATCTCTTAAATCGTCCACATCTTCCACTGGCCTAGTATAAACTAATGACTTTAGATGGCCCCATAGGAAATAATCCAGAGGGTTTAAGTCCGGGGATCGAGCAGGTCATACGTGAGGTCCACCTCGACCAATCCAGCGATCTCCGTATGTTGCTGTTAAAAACTCTCGCGCAACTAGACTAAACTGAAGAGGTGCACCATCATGCATAAACCACATTGCCTGTCTTGTAGCCAATGATACATCCTCCAAAATCTGAGGTAGCGTTTGAAAGATTCTATCGGGAGCAATGTGGTTAGGAAATTGTTCAATGTACAGTCGCCTAGCTTCTAATGCATTGCCATCAGCAAGTCCATAAATAAAATGCATGTCAGCCATCTCGGCATTCGTATAGCGAGCCATGATAGAGGACTTCACTAACAACCATTTACACATCAACTAACCAAACGTCAATCAATCTTAACAAATGCTATACATACAAACTACAAAAACACAACATACAAAATAATCACTTCGAAGTATCACGGGATGTTGGTAAGAAAAAACAACTCCTTTTTCTTACATGTCTTTTACTTGATACGTCCAGTGTAGTACGCCATACTTTTATTTCACCTACATTAATAATGTGAAAAATACCAAAATTGGATTTGTTGAAAATTTTTTTCGCCCTATATCTTCGCAACAAAGCGCTTTTTCAAAAATCATCAAAGGATAAAATATCCTTAGAATACTCCAAGGAATAAACTCTTGAATTTTTGCCGCATGTTTAACTAACACCCTGTATAGAGCGGCAAGGGAATGTCAAGTAGTAACAGTTGATGCCGAAGCTAGTTTTTACATCTAATCGTTGAGTGACCACTTGGTCACTCAGCGATCTAATAGAAATCACAATTAAAAAAATTGATTACTTTAAAATGGTATTAATTCGATATATCCAATTAATGATGTAAACAAGCAATATTGGTTATAGTTTAGATAATCAATGCGGTAAAATTGTACGAAATTGATTTAAAAAAAAATTAAAGTAATTTACTTATAAACTAGTATTGGTCCCTAACGTCTAAAGGAGAAACCAACAGGAAACTAGTTAGAGTTAATTTTTAATTATAGTTTAAATTTTTCATTTATGCTTTGAAATTAAAAAAAAAACATAATTTATAAAAGCCGCCTTATCGCTGCAAATATTTGTGCAAACCTCAGAAATTCAACAGGGCGCGGTGGTAATAAATAAATAATCTACAGGGTAATTCACTGTATTTTGACCCCCTGTTAACTTTTTTGTTAATAGAATTATAAAGAAATGTGAAGAAGTTCCACGATTTTTTATGAAGTTTTCGAAAATGATAGTAGAAAAACAAATAATGTCCAAACAAAATGGCTGCGGATGTTAACTTTGTTAAATTAAATGGAACACCCTCTATATTTTTGCATATTTTGATAGAACGTTGTCTCACGAATACAGTAATATAGATATTGATGGGTCTATCTTAACAATAACGGAGATATGACTAAAAAAATGCGCCATAAGTGCGATGTGTTGGAGAAATACTGTGCCTAGCAATGAATCGGTATTCTCTTTCTAGCACATCGCTCTTATGGTGCAGTTTTTTGGTCATATCTCCGTTATTATTAAAGATAGACCCTTCAATATCTTTCGTGAGACAACGTTCTATCCAAATATGCAAAAATATACAGGCTGTCTATTTAAATTAACAAACTTAACATCCGCGGCCATTTTATTTGGACTTCATTTGTTTTCTACTATCTTTTTCGAAAACTTCATAAAAATTCGTGCAACTTTTACATTTCATATTTTTTTATAATTCTGTAAACAAAAAGTTAACAGGGGTGTCAAAATATAGTGAATCACCCTGTACAATAATATGTAATTCGTCACTTCCTAATAACATCTGGATATTATAAGTGTTTAAGACTACAAAGAATAAAATAAAAAATATTAATGAAATTATTCAAATATTCAAATGCTGAATGTTCAAAGTCTGAACTTTCCTTGTTACCTACAATAACCTAGATACGCAAAGGAATATCTTCATTTGCTGATTCATTCTACTGATATTCTATTATTAAAAATTATTATTTATGGTTACATACCTTTTGTATTGATTTATTTTATGAAAAATCACTTTTTGCAGGATACATAAAATGGGTATTACACATCTGTTAGACTTTTTGGTATTTTACACTAGAAAAAGTATTATCATTATTCATATAGGTATCATGATTATTATGATTAACAATATTCTTTAATTATTATTATTTTACTTAGGTATTTATAGTTTTCCAGGAATTACTGAGTATTAGCAATTATTCCTTGCTCGGATGGTCCTTTAATTATTATAACATTAATCATCTTCCGTTTAATAAAAGCTATTTCTTGAGCTAAAAGAAGATATTCGGTAAGTAACTCCTGAAGTAACCTACCTCGGGCTTACTTATTGTCTCGTCTTGTACCAAATAAGTTATTTTTTTATATAATTATATTATTTATAATTACGCCGAGTATATCAAAATGTTATAAAATATTATATACCTAGAATATATAATTTTTACTTTTAATAATTTCACATTTAATTTGAATATAACATCATAATAACCAGCTTGTATTTCGAATTTTGCTAATGTCGAATGTTTATTTTCCATTATCTAGTGTCTTCTCGGTAATTACATATAAAGTGGGGAATTTTTAACGCTTTAACAAACGAAATCAGTTTATAATTTATCACATTAATAAAAAAATAATCGGCTATATTTTATTTAAGAAAGTGGTGGAAATTTACGTTGTGAAATGTACGAATTGACCTTATTTTTATGTGTTATTGAAACTACATTATATGATTCAACCGCTATTTCAAAAATGTCGGTCAACTTTGTAGATGTAAAATATTGCCATGTCTTTATATTGAAAACGTTGTAGTAAGAGAGCAGGTTTTCTTAACAACTTGTTCCTTATATATCTGCTAGCTATATTTGATTGTACAAGTAGAAATAATGGTTGGGAGTGCATAAGTTAGAATGATGTTAGTTTAGGTCTAGGACATAATTACTTACCTACATAAATAAAATACAACCAACCATGTAATGTGCAATCTAGTTGTCAATCTAGAATTGACATAGAATGGTCCGAATAATGGTTTAATAAATAAGTAAATCCCGCTTGTTGATTGACATGAGAGGTATGTATATCTACATACAGTAAGATACAAGTTTGGGCACCATCTGAATAGCGATGTGACGGCCTGTCTTAAATTATTTCTGTTAATAAGCGATTGGGTAGGTATGCTCAGAAACGCGTGTAAAAATAAAAGTGTTCGAATTTTATGGTTCTGTATACCACGTTAATTAATGTTGAAATATTTTATAAACTGGTGCACAAAATAAACGGATTAAGCTACATTGTGAATAGGCAACATTCCATATCAATCTTTGTTGATACAGGATATATTCTTTACTATTGGTGTGTTTAAATATTTAACTAATTGAAATATCCCCAAACCAAACTTTACAACTAGAATTTTTGTCTCAAGATTTAGATAAGTTTTGGCTTGTACGACAATATGAATACGGAAACCTAGTAACGGAAGCTTGTGCGAAAAAGGATTTTCTTCAATGGTGGCTTCAAAAACTAAATATAGAAATGGGCTATTATTATCACTTGAACATAATTTACTAATGTGGGTTTCCGATGTTGATCCACATATATTCTACCAATATATTTGTAGTATACATTCCTCCAAAAACATCTACAGAGTTATATAACAAATTGTTTGAAAGTATTGAGTCTCTCGGAAATATTTATGGTCAGGGTTTACTAATTTTAGGTGATTTTAATATCCCCAATTATTTAACATCAATCACGACTCCGACTAACAATCCTACTGCTACCTCTTTATTACAATTTTGTAACTTTTTAGAGTTGAGTCAACACAATAAAATATTGAACAGTAATGGCAGGATATTGGATCTGGTATTATACAACAAAGACTGCATGGTTATCAAATGTGATTTACCTCTCATACCACTGGACATGCAACAACCCCGCTTTAGTCATTGATGTAGCAAATACCCCAGTAATTACTGACCTATCGTTTGCAGATAACATTAGCTATAATTTTCGTAGAGTAGATCTGAGACTTCTATATGATGGTATTGCAAATATTGACTGGTCCGAAATGTACACTTTGACAGATGTCGACTCAACTTGTAATAAGTTTTATAACAGTTTATATTCTGTATTAGATTGTTATGTGCCCAAAACATCTCCTTACATAAACAAACATCCACCGTGGTTTACCAAAGAAATAAAAAATAAGCTACGCGAAAAAAATATTCATTGGCGTAGATATAAAACTCATGGCTGCACAATAGCCCACACTAAATTTAAAGAACTGGGAAAGATGATTAAGTCTAATATTGAGACTTCTTACAACAATTTTATTCATCAAGCTGAATCTAGAATACACTCTGATCCAAGTACTTTTTGGTCTTATGTCAACAATAAAAGACGTACCTCTCCCATTCCTTCAAATATGGTACTTAACGGCGTTGAATTAAAAAATACTCAAGACATTGTTGACGGTTTTGCCACCTACTTTGAAAGTGTATATTCAAGTAGTTCTTCTGATCAGTCCGCAATATCACATACAGAAGTCACTAATACTATTTATATCAGTGACGTAACTGATAAACAAGTCTTATCAGCATTAAAAAGTCTCAAACCTAAAATGACTACACGGCCCGATTATATTCCTTCTTTTCTAATAAGAGATTGTGCTGCAGTATTCCTAGAACCCGTTAAATTTATTTTTAATCAAATTTTTAAAACATCAGCTTTTCCAACATCCTGGAAAGTATCGCGCATCTGTCCCGTTTTCAAAAAGGGTTGCAAGCAGAATGTTAGTGACTACCGGGCAATCGCCATCATCTCTAACTTTTCAAAAGCCCTCGAAAACTTGAGTCATTCCAGTCTCCTGTTTCATTTCAAAAATATCATTATTCCCGAACAACATGGATTTATGGCAGGTAGATCCACGACAACCAACTTAACCTGTGCCACACAATTCATATCTGAGGTAATAGACAAGCAAGGCCAGGTTGATATAATATATACAGACCTTTCGAAGGCTTTTGATCGTTTAGACCACAAAATATTAGTAGCTAAATTAGAAAGTGTTGGACTATCAGATTCGTTGATTAAATTATTCAGCTCATATTTAGAGAACAGAATCCAGTTTGTTCAGCATAAAGGGTACATATCTAAACATTTAAGTGCTTCATCTGGTGTTCCTCAGGGATCTATCCTAGGACCTTTGTTGTTTAATATTTACATAAACGATATCGCAACTAATCTCAATATAAGATATTTATTATACGCAGACGACATGAAAATATTTTACCAGATTTCCTGCATTGAGGACTGCATACAGTTACAATACAATTTGGAACAAATAAACAATTGGTGCGGCCGAAACAACTTACCTCTGAACACCGACAAATGCAATGTTCTTTCATTTTATCGAACGCATAACCCAATAATTTTTCCCTATAGCTTGGACAAGGTCTGTTTAAAGCGTCCCAATTCTTTTAAAGATCTTGGGGTAATTTTTGATCCCCAGTTGAGTTTTAATGAACACATTTTTTCAATTGCTGCTAAAGCTAGCAAAAATATGGGATTTATTATTCGCCACTCTAGAGAGTTCCATTCTAAGGATGTTCTACTTTCCCTTTTTTATTCATTTGTTCGTTCCCATTTAGAATATGCTTCTATTGTTTGGTACCCCAAATATGGGGCTCAAGAACAATTATTAGAAAATTTGCAGCGTAAATTTCTGAAATATGTTTCTTTTAAGATTAGTGGAGCCTATCCGCCTATTGGTTATCCTCACAACATATTATTATCTGAATGTAACGTCACAGCCTTAGATATACGCAGGCAAGCACAATCAGTTATTCTGCTGCACAAAATCATTAACTCTACTGTAGATTGTACCGAATTGAAGATACTCGTTGCCCTTTAACTTAGCAGTGCCTCGTACACGAGTCTTACAATCATCGCCAATTTACACCATGTGTCAAAATTATATGACAGTGCAAGGTAACATAGACTTGTTCAACACAACCGATTCCAAAATAAAATCTGTAATACTTCATTAGTCCTATTCTGTTTATAAGGTAGATGGACATACTGTACATAGATATTTATTGCCCTACACGTACTTGTCATATACTTTATATTTAATTTGTTTGTATCTTACTGTATTTGCTGGCTGTTATTTTACTTAGTTTAGTTTGTTGATATTGGTTAGTGTTCAATATTATTGTACTTGTTTATTTGCCCAAGTGCATTTAGTTCATGTTTGTAAATCGTTTTTTAAGTAATTATTGTTCTGTTAACTGTGTTATATTACAATACTTTTTGTCAACTTCTATCCTGTAAATGGTTTTTTACTGTTGGATAGCCGTAACCTAAATAAATAAATAAATAAATAAATAAATATAGAAAAACTTTTAAATGAAAAACAAACGCAACCCTCACATTAATCAATAAATTAACACACATTTATTTATTAGTTGGTTTTATTACATGATGTAGTTAGTACGATGATTCTAACTTAAAGTTTATTATTTAATAAAAGGAGTTTTCGTATAGATGCCTTTTTTGACAGATTGCGACCCCCTCTATACCTGTCCGCGACCCCCAGGTTGAGAAACGATGCTCTAACCAAAGCTTATTAATGTTAGAGCTCTGAAGACACAACTGATTGGATTGCTCACCACATCCACTGACTGAATATCGGAATTAAAACTAGTTACAGCGATGTATTCAACACGATGCCTATTTGTTCTAATGAGCGACGGCAACCGTATCTGCTCCGGCAACGGACTGCATACGGTCCGTTTACAATCATGGCACGATGCGATGTAGTAAGCAAAGACCTTTAGAGGGTAGTCCACGAACTAGACACCAAGGCTCCATTTTCTCCCTAGTCGTCCATTACGTGGAGTAATAATCCAGCCTAAGCAGTCACCAGCCAGTTCTAGCCAGAAGGATGATACCACTTAGGCACGACAATTCAAATTTCAGTCAAATAGTCTTCATGAACACATAAACTAATATTGCTATTATGGCACACTGTATTAGAGCATATTTTCCTTGTTGTTACGTAGATTTTGACCAATGAAACTATGACCAATGAGCTAAATAAGTAATTATATATCACTTAGTTACCTTAT
This sequence comes from Pogonocherus hispidulus, assembly GCA_963924545.1. Taxonomy (NCBI): domain Eukaryota; kingdom Metazoa; phylum Arthropoda; class Insecta; order Coleoptera; family Cerambycidae; genus Pogonocherus; species Pogonocherus hispidulus. The sequence continues at coordinate 33,463,968 of OZ004698.1, forward strand.
CATTTGTCCAGCTCATATATTACAAATTATGTTCTTCATAAACTAATATTGCCATTATAGCAGACTGTATATCTCCCTTGTTGTTACGTAGATTTTGACCAATGAGCTAAATAAGTGATTATATATCACTTATTTAGCTTATCATTTGTCCAGCTCCATATCTTACAAATTATGTTCTTTGAGCTTCTAACAATTTTTTCACCCATTGAGAGCTGCATGTTTATTGTTATTTTGTTATCTTTATTGTATTTTATTTTTATAAATTGATCATTGCAGGTGTTTCCTTTTTTGCTCTTATTGGAATAAAATAATGATCAAATCAATAGCTCCCAATTAATAACATGACCTCATGAAACTATTCACATCATACATATTAATTAATCTTAACATGTATTAATTAATTATCCATTAATTAGCCAATGATTACCAAGCAAAATGTCTTGCTATGATATTTCACGCTATTTAAACTCATAATAAATCCTTTGGACTGTTGAAATTATTATTATAAATTTAGGCAAGCAGCTGTCACTTTCAACACTTGTGATGCAACTAGACGATTTGGCACTTAATTGAATACATATTATATACACAAATAAAATACAGGGTGACTGTCTCAATTCTGGTCATTTTGCAAATTTAAAACTAATTGAGATATTAAAATGCTGCTTTGGCTTATATTTTCAGCGGAAATTTGCCAGAAACCTCCAATTCAAGTGGAAGTGGTATTAAATATTATATTATACACCCTATAATTTTTGACGTATTAAGAAAATGTACATGTATCTTATAGGTATGCCTGTCAAATAATATACTATAAACGTTATAAAAGCGGTCTAAATAAATACAATTAATTTCTCTACTGAACCAATTAGATAAAGCTCGCGCGATTTAAAATTTTTCGAACAGTTCGAACATAACACCATAACAAAAACAACCTAGAGAATGTTCACCTGAATGAGAAATTGTACAAATACTTATATATTTTTTTTTTTGTTGCAGACATTTCTCACTCTTATTTCGACTATTTTTAGATAATAGGTACCTATATTTCATTTCAGTACACAGAAGTTTCTTCTGCCAGGATTATTACTGATATAAATGTTGACTAAAATTGCGAACGTCAGTTTTTTATTTCACATTTTTGAAAAATACTAGATAACTCTTTTTTATAGATCAGCTCAGTTGATGTAGTAGCTTAATACTCCCCTTAGTAGTTATATCCTTAAAAAATAGGGGTCCTCGAAAGTATCAGGATAATACTCGTCACTACCGCATTCAAACCATAGTAGGTAACATTTTGAAGATACGTTTGAAAATGTATTGCAAATCCTTTCAGTCCAATCTGTTAACAGTTAAATTTTGCAATATATTTTGTAGTGTAACTGCTAGAGATCGACTATTCGTAGTAAAATTTTAAATCCGCTTTAGCGTTGACTGACTTATTACATAGTTGCTTATTCCTTTATTGACGACTCTAGCTTCTATTTTATGCAGTTGACTGTTAATATAATAATACAATTAAGGGTTTATTAAAATACTTAGAAGGTCTATACTACTATACTAGTACTAGTCGGTCATAAAGGAATTATTTCTGTAATGAATCAATAAAAATACATTATCGGAAAGGGGAAAGTTCAAATTTTCTATAAAGTAATACCTACCATTTCAAATTAAAATAGTTAGCTATAAAATTGTTATAATAAGTTATTTCTCTACAAAGCTCGCCATTTATTACTCCATTTAACCCGTAATCACTAATTCACTACTTTAACCCTCTGGTGCTAGATCTTGAGGTTTTTCACCAATTTATATGTTCCAAAGCGTCAACTTTTTACTAATGCGCGCAAAATGTGTATCTTTATTTTTCGCTGAACGTCTACTCAACTATTTTCGGTTAAATATTCGAATTTTTTATATTGTCAAATTGGAAAAAATGCTATTTTGGCATGTATATTATGAGAGAAGATAGTTTAGAAGATAGATACTAACATTTAACGAACAAAATTACATAAATATCTATTACGTCGCAGGATACCTAATATATGCAAAAGGATCTATGTCAGATGTGTCTTAAACTGCCCATATATGTAAACTGCGTCCTGCTGGTTATTTTTAGATATATATTTAGGTTTTTAAATTTTTTAACAAATTATTAATATTCTTTTGAAGTTAGATTGGCCATACGCTATCTTTTTGTAAACGCCAGTTTTTGAGCACTGCCATGCATCTAGCGTATGCATTTTGACATTCAAGCGCCAAATTGTTGCTATGGTGGCAACACTTGTCAACACTGCGAATACTTACTACGACATATTCATCTTTTGAGGTGTTTTAACGTCTAAACATACCGTTCAGAGTTCACAATCTGCAGTCTCCAGATATTGAGTCACATAAACGTGTTTGGTGTTCCAAAACAAATTCAGTCAAGTCAAGACGAGTTCTTCGCCGAGGCTTGCATTTTCAATTTTTTGGTTGTGAGGTTGCAACGAAAAAGAGAGAGGTGTGACTTCCACTTCTTTCCTCATCTCAAGGGCATTCATTATACTTCCCACGATGAAGTGACGATTCTTCATTGATGGAATGCAAAAATTTGTTACTTGCTAGGAGAAACGTATCAGTAAATAGGGACTATATTGAAAAATAAATATTGCATTTTGAAGCAAAAGAATTACCTAGGTGTACTTTTATGCATTATTTTCTATCTCATTCGATATGTCTGTTTGTTCCCGTATTATAAACAAATCGGTTATCGCTTCAGAAAACGCATTTTCAAATGTATGCAAAGATTAATGACAGACAAAAAAACGGAATAGTTTCGAAGTTGCTTTCTACTGCTGAAGTTTGTTTAGAAATTGTGTCTAACAATGCTGCTTGGATAATCGCCACGAACATATGTCTAGCCAAAAAGTCATATAATAATGATTAAGACAGAGGATAGTAATTTATAAACCTATCGATCAAATAATAGTTCAGTCAATGTATTATAGTAGATGTGGTCACTCTATATATGAATACTCTAATTAGCCAATGCTTTATGGGAAGGTTTTGCGCGAGACAAGTTTAACTTTGAATCGATAAATAAGCAATAAACCCTGACCACTCAGCGCGATTTGACATCAATCATGGGCGAATTGACATTTCACCGTTTACTTGGCGTTGATTGGCGAATTGGTGGCCAATATCTCGAGCAGCCACTGTTGACGACCTCACTCACTACCAATTTGCACAAGCCCTGGCCTCTTTATGTAGCACGCTATCAGAATTTTAACCATTTTCTTGCAAATTGCGCTGCACACCGATGTTTACCATATACGACATTTTCAATACATGTTTAAGTATAATTTTTCACGATACGGTGGAATAATTATATAGCAATGTTCAATGTAATGTTCTTGTGTCTCGAAAAAAATATAAATTACTTATTGGCAATGCGTTTTGACTAACTAAATATCATTGTTTTATTTAATAAATTGTATCTGAATGAAAATATTAATCATATAACAGATAGATAAATATAATAATCTGTATCGAGACTTGTGTGGGAAAGAAGGTTAAAAATAATTAAAAATATTCATTGGAAAAAGCTATACTATTATCCAAACATCCTTCATCATGTCACTGTTTTTTTTATGTGGCGAGGAAGGTTCCGAATTCGTAGGGAGTGTCTCATTGGTGATAATAGGCGTACACAAATAGAGCCAAGTAGTATTGAAGCAGCCAATGCTTTAAAAATTGCAGTAGCTGTACATAATTTTGAATTTCCTCTTAGAATTATGCTTTTTAGCTTACAAACACGCATCAATGTTTGCCAAACTACGCATCGTGGGATTTTTCCTTAACGCATAGGTAAATATGAGAACTAAAACATAGTTCTCATTTGCTTGTTTTGCAAAACATAAGCATAATAAATGTGGCTAAATTGTTTTTTTAATAATTGCAGTAACAATAATTATACATCTGTTTTAAGGATTTATGCACAGTTGCCTAGTTTTAGAAAATTATAGCTTTTTCCAAGGCTTTTCAGATAAATAGCTGAACTGTTTATAATTACAGACAAGAGCACAAATGTAGTAATAAATATTGCATTTAAATTTAAGTTTTACGTCAGTGCAATTATCATCAGAGCAAGGAGGATTGTTCAGTAGAAACACGTTTGATCTGCGTAGCCATGACTTCTTCGCAATGGCAATTAACGTAATCCATTTGTGTATATTGTTTAAGTACTAGTGACGGGTCTGTTAAAAGTATTTGCAATTTGTTCTTTTCTACGCGTTGTGACTGAGTTGAAAAATTTCATCTATGATAGAAAATGCGTCCAATGATTTTGAGCAAAGATTTGACCGCCGAGGTTCTCTTGAGGCTGGTGTCACCATCAAAACTGAGCTATATTCAGATAGCTTGAAACGCTTGCGTTTCGGCCTTAAGAATAAACGTCCCGGGAAACTCACATTTGGCGTAATTTTTCTGCATAATAGTGTTCCATGTAGCTCAAACTGTTCTGTTTGGTCACAGCTATTCATTATAAGCTGTGGCTTGGTCGTATGAATTGGGAAGACTTACAAGATCAACCTTACAGTCTCGACTTGTCTCCATGCGATTTTCATGACTTTGAACATACTTTGAGAGAAATCATTAAAATGGCGGCAGTTATTCTAAAAGAACGCAGAAGTAGAGTTTGCCGTTAACGAATTGTTCCAGCAGGGAATCTATAGATTAGTGTAACAATGGGACCCATGCATCATCATATTAATGGAAACTTTTCGTTGATTAAAATTAGCTTTGCAGCCTCTAAAACTGTTTCTATTGAACAATCCTCGTACCTATTTGTTCTTAGCTTGTATTGTTTAACAAATATGGAAAAACTTACCTGTATTTAATGAATTTATCCATAGGGATTTATACGTAATTAAAATCAAATTCCCATACAATATATTTCAATTAGTCCAATCAATGAGGGGTTTAGAGGGAAATGGAAGGAACACAATTTTTGACTGGGTCTTTGTTTGGACTAATTAGGAGATAAACATACTAAAAGTCCCCACTCCTAGGAGGTGAGCGGGGTGCAGGGGGGCACGTAGAAGATCCCTTTTTTCTATTTTTCCCTTATCTCTCGGAAACTATGCGTCCTAGCGATAAGGCCATTCTATACAAAATTAAAGCTGACAAAATTTGCCACAATATTGATCCTATTCATTTTTTCGTTATCTCCCATAGTTTCCGAGATATCCGCGCTCAAATTTCGCAAATATTGAAAACAAATTTTTGCCTCACGTTTTTTGCCTTATTTAACTAGCTAACTATTCGGTCCTTCGTCCCACGAAAAAGTCATAACATAGGAAGTTGTAAAGCATTAAATTTTCTTCAAGAATATATGATATTTTACTATTTTATCTTCAACCGTTCAAAATTAGAGCAATTTTAATTAAATTCCGAGATTTTGCAGGAAAACTTTACTTTTTTGTATATCGTATTTTGATCTCGTACTTTCATGCTTCAAGGCACTTTCTCTACGCTAAGTCATGTCATTTATACGTCCAAGATATGGAAAATCTGTCCTCAAGACTGACAGCCGAAAAATACAACAAATTTGCAAATAACAGTTACTTCAAAATCTGATCGCTTTTGGTCAGGGGTGGGGTCCGATATAACCATCGAGACCACCCTCCTGCCAACGTTTTCTAGCCAAGGTGGCATGACCCGTAGTAGAGGTGTAAAATAATACACTCAGCAAATGGGTAATTGGAATGAGTCCGACCTATGATATTTGCACCTCTCTAGAAGAGTTTGTTTGATTCTATTCACGTGAAGTGAGCAGCACAGAGATTTTGGACAAGCCCGCCAAACTAAGGATGCAGCTGATGTTACCACACTAATTGAATGGTTTGGGAAATATTCTTCCTTTGGAATGGGGAAACGGAAACTATGGGAGATAACGAAAAAATGAATAGGATCAATATTGTGGCAAATTTTGTCAGCTTTAATTTTGTATAGAATGGCCTTATCGCTAGGACGCATAGTTTCCGAGATATAAGGGAAAAATCGAAAAAAGGGACCTTCTACGTGCCCCCCTGCACCCCGCTCACCTCCTAGGAGTGGGGACTTTTAGTATGTTTATCTCCTAATTAGTCCAAACAAAGTCTCAGAGTCAAAAATTGTGTTCCTTCCATTTCCCTCTACAACTTTTCGTTGATCGGACTAAATATAATAAATAGATAATACAAAGAGGGTTCAACATGTGTTTCTCACCACTACTAACAATAAATAGATTTTGAAGTTAATTTTTATTCCTGTAATAAAATTTACTAGGTACTACAGTTTTTCTTATATAATAAATGTGTACGGCACCATATAGAATAATAATTGTATAATTAGAAAACCAATATGGTAAAACAGAAATGAAAGAAGGTTGTGGAACCCGCCCTAATTAGTACTTATGTATATAATAAAAAATGTTATTAGAAAGTAAAATACCGATTGAACCTGATTTGATCATATATAGTCAAAATGTTAACCATGAACTCATTGTAGATTAAAATAATCGATAACATGTGTTGAATAAGTCATATGATAAACAGACTTGGAAGCGGATACCTTATTGTATTGAATAGAATCTCAAACATCCATTAAATGAACGTAATATGTTCACGCTTGGTGTCATCATTATAAATCATTAGTACTTTTGTATATTGAATAGCTTCTGTTAAAATATTATTCAGTGCATATCAATATGATTAATTTCAGAATGTTTTAGGGTATTTTTAAACCCAAGACATACGTATTTATGCGTTGCTTCAAATAACTTGAAAATTTGAATAAGGTATGTAAGTGTCAATTTGCGAATATAAGTTTATCTTAAACATAATTACGAATCTATTTTATCTTCATTCAAATAGTAGTAAAATAATAAATCATAGGTACTATTATGGAAATATTGTTCGTAGTTGTAAAAATAATGCTGAAAGGAACTTACTGAAACATAAGTTGTCAATTGGTCTTCCAGGGCTTTTTTCATGTTGAAAAAATAGTCCCATAGAGACAGATTAGTGAGAATGACCAACATTTTTTGGAATACAACATCAAAACTCATTTATATATACCGGGTATTCCACTTAAAAGTCCTCAGCCTCGTATCTCGGCAACGGAAAGGTATATTTTGATTTTGAAAAAAACAGGTGATAGAGCTCATCTATGCCTTCGTCACAGAGTTCAACTTGATTTTTTTCAGAGCAAATTGGAGATGGCGCTGAAGTCGAAAGAAATGTTTCGTTGGCAGGAACTTTGCAACAAGGTTTATCAGATACTTTGTTCAATTCTAAACAATTTTTGTCAATGACTATTTTTCAAAAACTTAATAGTTTCAGAGATATCCGGCTCTTCATTTGGTGAGGCCCAAACTCAAACGTATTTTAGAGTTTCGAATTATTACCGTATACAATGAAACAATAATTATCCAAGTCAATTTAATAGCTCTTTTTAAGAAATAGTGAAATAAAATGTATTTCTGTAAAATATGGCAAGAGTTTTTTAAATACCTAATACATTTTATATAATAAGTAATTCATAATTATTTGTACGTGTGTCCTAAAATAAATCCTGAATGTATAACGAAACTTCATTACAGTAGGCTTTGATTAGAAGGAAACAAAATTAAATACATTGACTTGGATAATTATTATTTCATTGTATAAGGTAATAATAATTCGAAACTCTAAATTATGATTGAGTTTGGGTCTCACTTATAAGAGCTCGATATCTCTGAAACTATTAAGTTTTTGAAAAATAGTCATTTGACAAAAATTGTTTAGAATTGAACAAAAGTATCGGATAAACCTTGTTGCAAAGTTCCTGCCAACGAAACATTTCTTTCGACTTCAGCGCCATCTCCAATTTGCTCTGAAAAAAATCAAGTTGTACTCCGTGACGAAGCCATGGATGAGCTCTATTATCTGTTTATCAAAATCAAAATATATCTTTCCGTTGGCGAGATACGAGGCTGAGGACGTTTATGTGGAACACCCTGTATATACTTTTAAAATCGGAAATATGAGAAACTGTTACGTGAAAGAATTACGTATTCTGGTTTTTTTTTCATAGTTTTGCTATTACATGCGAGAAAAGTAAAATGTGTTCCTTACGGACACATTCAATCACCTCACTCAGAGTAACCCTAAAAAATCTAAAGTTTATATAAAAAGAGATTTGTAAAATTTATAAAATACAGAAAGTTCTGGAAAATATCGTTTCCATAATTAAAACTGAAATTTTTCTATTTATCACACAATTTTTATTTGAAAAGAAGCACTCCTTCATGTTTGTTTATGATCGCGAGCATCTCCATCGGAAATTGCAATCGCCAGCAGTGTCGAATTAAAAACTACACGCTTGTACAATTTGTTTGAGGCATCACGCCTCTTCATCTAAAACTCGTTTCTTTATTCACTTACAACTCTTCGAAATCGCTTTTAGTTTGTATATTGTATTTTAATGGAGCACTTTAGTTACTGGGCAGGGTGCATTATTGCATAAATCCGTGTACAATAACCTTTCTCTCTCTAGTTACATTGCTACGATTCAACTTGCCATAATGGCCCTATTAACGTCAAAATTGAAATTATTGTTCTCCGCAAGCGCTGCTCAGACTATCTCTGAGGATATGTTAAGTTAGCAAGTTAATGCTATTGACCCTCGTTAAAATTTATAACCTTGCCGATGTAGTTATCAAAGATAAGTATCAAATTGCTATGCAACTGCCTGCAGTGTTCAATGAATCGAAGTTATCTCGAGTATCAAAAAACACAGTTATTATAAATCAATAAGGCTGTAAATGCAAGACAAGCACATTTATGGAATTTGATTAAAGTTGCTTTCTGGTAATAATAATGGAGAAATATAAATAGAACAAGATATTTATTGGCACCAAAAGCTCCCATCTCTGTCATTTTTATGCAAAAAAGACAGATGTTGCTAGGTATGCGTTCCTATGGTGACTGATGCCAATAAATGTTTGTTGCAATTTGTATCCGGTCTTAATAGTATAACAAAAATTATCATAGATACATGATGCTAATCCAATCATTTACGATCATTCTATTAATGATTAACATTGGTCGTGTTGAATCTTGTAAGGATCTAGGAATTACTTTCGATAAGAGTTTTAGTTTTATTGAACACATTAATAATGTGGCATCTAGTGCACTCCAGACGTATGGTTTTATATACCGTAATTGCAGAGAATTCAGGGATGTACATACTTTTAAAATCCTATTATGTTCACTAGTTAGATCCAAGCTAGAATACGGGTCTATTATATGGTACCCGATATACGACGTACATTGTCAAAGGTTGGAGTCAGTCCAACGAAAATTTCTTGAAATTTTTAGCATTTTCACAAGATGAATTCTACCCTATCCACCTATTGGTTTTAATCGCATAGAGTTATTAAACCGTTTTAACCTATAAGCACTGGAAGTACGGCGTAACATCGCTCTAATACGGTATTTATACAATCTTTTGAACAATAAGATGGACTTTCGGGTTTCAAGAGATAACTCAAGGCAACAAGGATTATTTTATTATAGTGCTCCTAGAACAAATCTGTTGACCAAGTCTCCAGTTTTTCTAATGTGCAATTTATATAACAAAATTGCTACAAACTGTGATATCTTTAATGATAGCTAAATTGATTTGTTATTGCGTGTCTCAGTTAGGTTAGTTGTGGTAAAATTATAGGTATGTTAATTACATGTAATTGGAAAGATGGTGGCTTACACGAGATTTTCTATTTTTTTTTTAAATCGCATCAAAAATTACTTAGCTGCAATATTTCAACAAGGCGGTGAAAAAAGTCAGTTTTTTTCAAATAGGACACATATTGTTACATAGGTTTGTAGTACTCAGTGAGCTGATTTCAAAAATATATAATTCTTTTGTTTTTAAATACAAATTGGCTGAAATAATCAAGGATGAACATGCAAAATATTTGATTTTATAGAAGATTTTATTTTTTCAATGCTTTGTGGCTTGTTCATTATTTTTACCTGTCAAAATTATGTTCTTTGACCGTAAATATGAAGTAATTATTAAAAGTTTTCTCAAAAACTATCAATTTTATATATCTTTATCTTAAAAGGGAGGTTTAAAGTTTAAAGTGAAATAAGAAATACCTACACATTTACTATTACACGAGCTATTACATAATTTTGACAGATAAAAATAATGAACAAATCAAATATTTCCATGTTCATCCTTGATTATTTCAGCCAATTTGTTTTTGAAACCAAAAGAATTATATGTTTTTGAAGTCAGCTCCCTGAGTATTACAAACCTATGTAATAATATACAGGGTATATCCCATTTGAAGAAACTATTACTTTCACCGCCCTGTATTTAAGTATTGCATTTTTGATGAAATTTTTATAAAATTCAGAAAATTTCGTGTAAGCTACAATTTTTCAAAATCTGAATAGCTTTACGAATAACTACATAACGGAGGGGAGGGTGTCAATTTTACAGTCTACACCCTGTACATGAATGATTCAAAACGTAAATAATCATATTAATTTAGGAAGTTGATGAATCAGTTAGAATTTAATACTACCATTTCGAAACGGGCCTCAAGAGCATTTCAAAACAAAATCATCGTTATAAACCATAATTAGCTAGATCATAGGCCAGTGGGCTGTGTAATACTAGTCCATTATTACAGGGGTCTGTATAAAATTATTTATCTCATTCCCTTGTAACATCTAAATCATTTTAGGATTTAGATGTTACAACTTTAAATTTACTATGTCAGTATTCTCATAAGAATCAATTGAATGTAAAAGTAATCAGGGGAGCATTGATTTCATCATCTTCTTCATGTGGATCGGTTTCTCTGAATGAGTCCCAAAGCACTGCAGCTACAACTAGGTCTATTGTGGTAGGGTATTGTGTGTGCATCCACTGCTTTCCTAATCAGCAAGCATCTTTGTTCTTTTCATAAAGTCCAAAAGTCTAGTCGCCGAAATTTCCCTCAGTTCACAAGGATCCAAGAATAGTTTACCCAGGAGCGTTAGTTTCATAATATATACTTTAATATTGACGTCCATAAAATGTATCTATGCATAGCTAATGGCACATTAAATTTCTATACACAATCATTGTATCTTAAGGATTATTTTATAGAGTGAATTAGTAAAAGCGGTCTGATAGTGTTCGTGAGTCAATATCTATAGTTTTGGCATAGGAGTATAAGGTAAGTACTTATTTACTATTTTTCTCAGCGAATCAAAGTTACATAATACGCGCTAAGATACACATTCAACTATAGTTGCTTCCTGCTCTTGGTGTTATGTGGTAGTAAATGTGTTTTGTTAAATGGTTAATGCTATAGACTAAAGTGTTAATGCCGGTAATTACAGTGAAGCATTGAAACAGGGTATTGGAATTTTCGCGAGTAGTGTGATTTAGTCGGCAGCATATAAAGTGGTTGAAAAAATAGTGTTTTGATAAAACGTAAACAGATGGGTACTGTTTCAATTTATGTAAAATGTACATTGTGCTGATTGATTAAATAATTAAATAGATAGGTACCTACCAAATTTAGTTGTTTTTGTAAATTTAAGGATACGCCATTTTGGAGGTCAAATAATTATTTCACACATTACTTAACATTACTATCTTCACATATTTTGTGTGATATTCGAATTGCCATTATGCCCACCTTATGCCACTAGCACCGTGAACAAACTACTTAAAAAACTAGTAATTCGACAATATTCGACTCGTTTCTGGTTAGTGTTACGAAAAAATACCCAAATATGCACTATGTCCACAGTCCAACTTGGTAACTAGGATGGGAAGAAGAAGGTAGAATGCCAGATTGGTGTTAAATGTGATTAACATCGGTTCATGATTGATTGTCCCCCTAACTAATGAGGTTTTACAGGTTTACCTTATCTACCAGCACTGAATGATTTATATTCTTTGCTTTTGAATGTAGATGAAATGATAAGAAGAAAATGTTTACGTATTGGTTTTTTTGCCCCCTCTTGTGCAAAAAGATCGATGTAAAACCAACTGAAGACATTATTGAATGATTCATAGTTTCTTTTGGGATTACACCACTTGTAAGATAATAGGTTTGCCTTGATACTGTTCTTTGAATGTTTAATTTGTATGCTTCTGCTTTTTTGCTTTTTGTTATTTTACAGGTGGTGTAATCCCAAAAGAAACTATGAATCATGAAAACGCACCACAAATAAGTTACAGACATTATCTACATTATTGAATATTAAAATAACTCAAGGAAGGCAAATATAAATAGTCAGCATATCAGTTAATCGAGATGAGCTACAGAAAGGGAATATCGAATATCTCTGGATTTTTTCGTAGAGATATATTTTTTGATACTAGAAAATAATAAATGGTAAGATATACTAAAAACAATCCAGGTAGCGAGGGAAGTGATATGGACCCTATCGTACATATTCAATTCGCGATCAAAAGGAATGAAAATTTGTTCGAAATTGCTTAATAATAAGTTAAATAATGAAAAAGTAGAGTCTAGGCTGAATTTTAATCAATTTAGTTCTCAAATCAATGCAAGTAATTGCATCAGAGGAAACACTAACTCAGCTTTGCCAAATTAAAGCGCGTTAGATAGATGATTGTTTTAAATATAACTAAACTATTTAAAAAATATATTTTCTACTACTGTTTGGAATATTTCTAAATTACAGTATCATAATGAGTTAGGAAAAGTAGAAGTATATCAATAAACACAAGAAATTAACGAAAACTTTATTTATCATAAATATTTACAGAAAATGTGTTAGATAATTTTTAAATACAAGTTTGGGAGACTTATTTGAAAATATATTACTTAGAATTAAAGCTATTTATATTATTTACTTATTTAGTTATTTACTTATTTAAAAATATATTACTTAGAATTAAAGCTATTTATATTAACCACTTTTTTACCCTATATTTCGAAAGATATACTTGAAGTTTATTTTATATCGAATTCTCAATATTATCCTTCCGCAACATTAGATGTTTTTCAACCACCATGTCGTTTGCGGGTAAGAAAGAATGTCTGGTCCTGAATCAGCCAATAATGTAACAGAAGAACGTGTGAAGCAATGTCCAGTATAACTCGACGAATTAACAAAATTTTGAAATTCAGCAATTTTGTTGGGTTCAGGTACAACGCTATTTATGCCAACTGATATTCTTGTGCACTTTTCATTTCTACAAAGAGATCCAAAATGATTGACCTAATTCTGAACGCGCCCTCTCTCAATTGGTATCATAACTGGTTTCCGTTTGTTAATTTTACTTTATTTTCTATTGTCAACTGATCAATTTTCGAAATCGAAGAATTAAAAATAGGCAAAAAATTTATTTCTGCAAACGGAAAACAGTTTTGATATCAATTGGGACAAGGTGCGTTCAGAATTCGGTCAATCACTCTCGATCTCACTGTACTCGTATAACCAAGAGAAGTGACGGGCAAAGGGAGAAGTTTTTTTAAATATTTCGATAAGACCTAAACCTTCAAAATTTCCACTTAAGATTATCAATTCTCTCTTCACGTTGGTTTTACGTGGGTTAGGAAAAGTAATGTTTTTCTCGTCGACATACAACACTGATCCCAACAATAAACACTACCTGAAGCAACATAAATAATTTTTTTTTGCAAAATTTGAGATCCGCTTTTCATCATCATCGCTTTTCAAATTATTTGTTATTTGTGTGAATTTGCGATTTCGCTTTCATATTTTTGCGAAGCGCTTTCGTATTTCTCCCTCGACTTCATAGGTAATAATACGTAAGTACTGATTGAATTGCCAAGTCCACCAGTTCTTCTATGTGGGAATATTCAGATTCATCAGACATTGTCACTAACTTTTCCGAACTTTTCCTTATTTTTCTTCAGGAAGATCATTACGAGCATAAACGATAGTAGATAAATATTTGTTTAATATTAGGTATATTATGTTACTAGGAGTAGATCGTCAACATTATTTGTTAAGCCCAAAAGCTTACACAGCCGAGGCGGTAGCCAAGGCTGTGTAAACTGGGCGAAACAAGAAAAGACCTTTATGCTCGGCTTTATACTCCGAGTGACATATACTATTTTTTCTTCAAGCGTCACAATTAAAACTGTATTTCTTTAGACATTTATGTTTGTATAAAAAGCGATGTGACATGATGTTTAATTTCAAACTGACAGGTCTGAGAAATCGTGGCTACATGACTATAGATTAGGTTAGGGGTAGATAGGAATCTGCAATGTTGATAAAAAACGACGCGGAAAACGACATCTGTAGAGATGTAGTGGAACTTTTTTAAAAATTTTGTACAAAATCGCCCTACCTTTGTAACATATTTAACTTTTTTAATGAAGATAGAAACAAATAAAACTACAATAAGTATGTTTTTGCATATTTTGTATTACAATATTTACAATATATTCGCAAATTATCAAATTTATCAATTTGATAAAAATACCTATAATGATAGCAGACCATAATATATTTGCCCAATTTTGTAGTTTCAATTAAACAACAATCGCTAACTACACTTGATATCTATTCGATTTTCCCTTCCTCTTTTATTCAGACATCTAGAAAAATTATTTGTTTTCACACAATACAGACTCCATACCTTTGAAAGTGTATATTGTCCTACGAAATTCAAAATTAATAAAACACATCGCATTAACTAATTTTTCTTTAACCTTCTTAAACCATGAGAACAATTATTTATCTTCATACAATCTGCACACTTAACTGCATTTTACTGTTAATCTGTTTGCTTTGAATTCCGAAGAAATGTCACTAAATATACTGAGACACAATTCACTACAATTCAAGCTAATACACATACCTAATTCAGGATAAATAAAAAATAAAAATTGAGATTCCCCTTCATAATTTTAAAACATAAACTGACAGTTGTCTTTGACATTTAGGTATATGATTATTAGCATATTTTATCTTCTTATGATTGGCAGATGCTCAAATTTTCTGTGAAACGCTCTCTGGTGAGATGTAGTGAAACTAATCAATTTGTCTACAAAACTCCCATAAGAGTTCCCAGGCCCTGTACATGACTCTCTTTTTTAATCCATTGGTATGGTTACACTTTTACTTTTTTGTACTAGTAAAAGAATGAGAATATTTATTTACTAGTAAAACCATAGGCCTTTTCTGTAATACGCTCTACATAATATAATGTAGGTATTATGGTGCGCTTGAAGAAAAACAAATTTGATATCCAACTAACGAAGTACGAATAACACTTGATTTAAGGTGAAAATTGGCATTTTTAAAAACGTTAGAATGGCAAATGATACGTTTCAACATCCAGACTACCTTTTTGTGGTTCCATTTAAACAATAGCAGAAAAAATCATGTGTGAAACACATAGGAATAGCGATTTGTGCATTATAAGCGCAAAGTGATACATTGCCGCTCTGAGCGAGAAGTTTGTCTAGTGGATACTTCGCGAGAGTGGCAATGTCACTGCGCTCGAATTACACACATAAATTTTTCTACAACCGGTGTTTTTGTAAAAATGTTTGTTAAAACGTATTTACTGCAAAATAAAAATTATAAATTGCATAAGTACATATTACTTATTTAAATACAATACAAATACGACGTCTTACAATTTACATCTACAGCAAAATCTAAATGTTTCTGGAATTCTTCTAATACATCCTCCTTCTTTAATAGTGAAAAGCAAAGCGAAGAATTAAAGTGTATTAGATGTCTGTATTTGTATATATATATCATGTACCTATTTTACATGCGTCAAACACCCCTCAACGCCTACTTTCAAAGTTGTCTCAAACATCTGGAACACCATCTGATTTATGATGGTTGTCAAGGTAATCAGGCGAACGAGCGTTTTGGTTACTTTGTCGCTCGGCGAGCGGCAAAGTAAGCAAAAAGCTCGCTCCTCTGCAAAGTGCTACTTTGCTCTTTCTTTTGGAATCGCAAATTTGTACTTTGCGCTCGGTTGTAGAAAAAATCGTGTGTAATTCGAGCTCAAAGTAACATTGCCGCTCTCGCGAGATAGCCGCGTTCCTCTACGCGTCGCGCGTCAAATTTTTCGCTCAGAGCGACAATGTATCACTTTGCGCTCTTAGTCCATTCACTAGTCCGAAATAAGCCCAAAATCGGCGTTCGTCTCGTGTCTAATTATAAAAACACTATAAAAGATAAGTAGTAAACTAAACGACTTTTAGTAAAAAAGTATTGAAAGATAAGACTTTAATCTAAATTCCTATAGTAGTATTTTTTTGTAATTTTTTTTATTTTTAAAATTCCAGGCAAACAATCTTGTACTAAAATAGCGTATTTTCAAAAATTATTTTCTCTAAAATACATGTATTAAACAAAATTTGCTACTATAGGGATCTAGTTTATCTTTTGATCTTTCCGGTGATATATAATTTATAACATTAAAAAGAAATTTTGTTGCAATTATAAGACAAATCCGGAACCCTTGCAATAAGGGCTAACTTTATTTCCATGTGCCTTTTTACTTCGGCTTTACGTGCACCCCGAAATCTAAATAATTCGGTAGTGGGAATATGTAAGTCTTCACCCATCGGCTACCCAACCTCTCAACCCGACCCCGAATTCATGTCTGTCAAGTCTACAGTGAACGGACCCTTAATACACAAATAGCTATTTTGTTTCGTATATGGCGTCTTACGCCTGGTATACGGAAAAAAACATTTTTCTCCATACATATTCTACACTAATATGATGAAAACAAAACGCATCTCGTTATTCTATTTTCATAAACAGTTCTTTATGAGTTATAAAACCGTATTACAGTTTGATAAAATACAGAATATGCCCAACGACAACAATATGATTACCTTTAAAGCATAATTCCCACACATTTCGTTTACGAAAGTCTAATAATGAAGTAAAGTTCATTCACGTTTAAAGTGACGTCATTTTCAGTATTTCATTATTTTCAATATTCGATAAAAAAATTACCAATAAATTAGCATAGCATTTGCCACTTACAAACACTAAGAGTTTTATATCTGGCAACTCTTCTCTGCGTTGTCATGTTTCTATTAATATAAAACTTAAAAACTTCACTTTAAACTTAAAGTGAATGAAGTCTATAAACCTATAGGTGTAAAATAATGTAAACTGTTAATTTGAATTTCGTGCAAAAACCTCGCTTAATTTAAAAACAAATTAACTAATTACTTTTAACCTACTTCTCCCTAATGTACCAATTTTAGTTCAGTAGACAACTTTTTTTATTAACATTCGTAGAAAAAATATTAGATTATGGCAATTTTGACAAATTAAGCGCACATATACATCAACAGTCAATTCTGCTTCGAGCCAAATTTCAGGTGTTTGCGCCGATCCCAGAATCGGCAGTTAATTGAATTTTAACAGTACAGAAGAAATTGATACACACGACAACCTAATTGAATTCGAAACACTGTAATTTCAAGTATTTGCGTGTACACCCTTAAAATTAATACGCACGTAGAGTATGTTAATGCTAACGAAATCGCTGCCTTCGTATTAAATTTATGAAAATAAAAAAATCACTGGCGCTGTTGAAATAAGCGAGGGCCACTGGAACATGCCGGCTAATTACGAGAAATTTGGGACGGCCTTCCTAATTATTATAAATGGCCAGTCACGGACAATAAAACGAATACTTTAAGGACGTAAAGTGTTCTTGTTGAGTGCCGTTGTCAGTTAATTTATTGACCCTAAAGTTTTACCTTCAAATTATTCATTTCGTTTTCAGTCTGTTGTCACTTTTTGAAAAATTACCTTGATTCTCTGAACAAAAAACATCATTTTCGAAAAAAAACTCATGAGTTACTACACAAAACACGACGTTTCGCAAGACGTTTCGACAAATCTATACCTTTTCGTTATCAAGATACACGACAGATCCTAGATTTATGCGCACAAATTTATCATTAAGATCTATTAGTTCTAGTTTATCATCTAATAGTTCACCAACTTTCAACTTCTTACCTTAAATCATAGTAGAAAATCGTTATTTTTTTAGAAGTTGTAAGTTAAACATATATAATAAATATAATTGAATACAGATCAACGCAAATGTATTTAATCTGTGCGTGAACTGATACCTGAATTTCATTGGTTTATTTCATTGGTTTATTTCATTGGTCTTTCATTGAGGTAGGATGGTACCTCAATTCTGTCTTCCATGCGTGATCTACAATTTTTTAATAATTTATTTTAATGAATAAAAATATTTGTATCTATTAGTATTTAATTTACATAAATTTATATACGATTTGAATACAGTTTCTTTTTGTTAATAATTTAGCATACTTTATTAACATGTAAGTAGGTACTTACTTACCTATTTATTATGGCAATCTGAATCAATGAGATCATAACAAGATTGAAACCGGTCATTGTCTGGTATTTGGTCTTGATGAAGGATGTCCCGACATCCATGGAGATGTTGATGTAATGCAACGCCAGTCGGGGCATATTGGCCGTGGAGTAGTTGTTTTCGGCATCTCCTTCAAATAAATAAGTAGGATTGTCTTCCTCAAACACAATAGAGGTCGCTGTAATGGCATCTGCAGAAAAGCAGATCGTTATCTGTCTGTCAATTAGACAATAATTGTCAGACAGGTAGCAGCAAAGGCCGAAAGAGGGCACTACGGTGTATTTCACTGTATCTCGCCACTACAAACATTACTTACCTATATATAATTGTATTTTTTTTTATACACATTATACACATAATTATAAGAATATATAAATTATAATTATTACCATGATAATTCCTTTTCCTTACAAAGTTGAATCTTCCTCATGTGATCGCATCTTAGTCTTGGGACATCTACAGGGTGTAAGAATCGTGTAGGACAACAGCACTGAATAGTTAATAGATTGATCGACTTACCTGTAAGGATGATTGATCGACTTACCTGTAAGGGCGATTGATCGACTTACCTGTAGGGATGATTGATCGAAATTATTCTAGCTGTTGTCCGGAACGATTGTTACAAACCCACCCATTGCAGCCCTATGCGATCCCAACTACCAAACAAATTGCAATGACTCAGGGATCGGTGTGTAGCGTTATCGAGGTGGGTTTTTTCGTGTTTGTTTTTCTTTGGATATGGTGCTGGGCTAGTATAGATTATGCCAACGTCCTTCACCAAGCATCCATGAATAGCCCAGAATCCGGGCCGAGGCGTTCATTTCCTGTCTTCAAAATATTATGGATCTCATATATTGTGGCTTTTCTATTCTATATAGTTTATATTTCTGTAAACGCAGCCAGCTGGACTATGATCTAGTAGATTATGATATTACATTATAATGATAATATGGGCCTTGATTAAAAATTAATACACTCAATCGAAGACATGTCAAATATTTATATGAACTGCCCATAAAGAACCAGTCTACATTAATTTTAAATATAAAAAAATACCAAGTAAACCAGTATTTTCCAATTTAACCGCCTTCATTATTAAGTAGATCGTTTAATTGTTAATGTTCTAATTTCATTCTTCGGTTTATAAGAAACTAGTTCATTTAGTAAAGGAGCCATAAAAGTTAGATTAATTACATTATTTTCAACACACAGGGAGATTTCTAATTAACTGGTCACTGAGCAACTTAATTAAAGATATGTTGACTGCATCATAAATATATATTAAGAGCATTTAATAAAATGGGATTTTCTTCGTAATGAAGTATGTAAGATTTGAAGAAGCTAAATAAAAATTGAATTAATTATTTATTGATAGGATATAGATACAGTGTGTTGTACATCGACATATACATACAGTGTGGCCCGTTAAGAACCAGGACACCCTTTTAAAAAATTTTTGGTAAGTGCGTTTCCAATGAATTCTTTTATATATATATATATATATATATATTGGCCTCCTAGATATACTTATTGAATCTATTACGATGGTCCAGTTGCTAATCCTTAGCCTACTACGATTTTTTTTTTCAATCAATTTTTTCGAAAATTACTTTAGGGATTTTTTTATTAAAATTTGACATGGTGGCATTCTTCAGCATCACTTAAAACCCCTGTGGCCCAAATTTCTTCAATTTGTATCGAAAAATATTTTTTTTATAGAGCTTTAAATGTTTCAAGTTTATTGAATTTGTGTTTCGCTTAAAAGAATTGGCATTGCTACTGCATACATTAATAATAACGTTAAAACAGTACTTTACAGTAGTCTCCTATATCCCTAAATCCCTAAAGTAATTTAAAAAAAAATGTATGGAAAAAAAATCATAGTAGGCTGAGGATTAGCAGATGGACCATCGTAATAGGTTCAACAAGTACATGTAGGAAGCTAATATATTAAAAAAAATTCATTGGAAATGAATTTTTTAGAAGGGTGTCCTGGTTCTTAATGGACTACATTGTATACGCACTGGATTATTATTCCTGCAGAAACTCTCCAAATTTTTCTCATTTAATTAATTAAATCTCAGAAATTAAAAATAAATAAAAATGATATTTTCTTCGTAATGGAGTACCTATGTAAGATTTGAAAACGCTAAATAAAAATTTAATTAATTATTTATTGATAGGATATAGATACAGGATGTTATACATCGGCATGTACATATACGCACTGGATTATTATCCCTGCAGAAATTCTCCAAATTTTTCTCATTTAATTAATTAAATCTCAAAAATTAAAAAATAAATAAAACATTTACGTTCGTGACATTTTGTTGTAAGTTGTAACTCATGATCTTCAACATTTTCTCAACTATCTGTAAATAAATATCATAAAGATACTGAGATGATCTCAATTTCTTAATATTTTATTTACAGAATTATGTATCGCAGCTGAGATTTCAGTGAGCATTAAATATCTCAATAATAAAAAAATTTTACTAAAAATCTATTGGTTTTAGCCAAATGGTAAGTAACTGCATATCAGTTGTGGCACTGGATTTTATAACTGAATTTCTTGATCTAGATGCCCAATCACTATAAAGATTATGTAATTGATTTTGAAAGCTAGAATTCTGAGTAGATACAGTGGAATAATCGTTCGCCGTCGATGTCTTTCAATGCGTCCCTTTTATTTTCACCGATATATGACGGTCGTTCATTAAAGTCGAATTGACAAATCAAACAAGAAATGACAAATTCAAAACCATTCACAGTCTTGTACATTGGTAACGACCTCCTGCTTACATTTTTGGAAGAGACGCCATGCTCAAACATTTCAACATACTCGCCTACTGAGACAGATTTTCGCAAAATAGTTATATATACTCGAAACAAGAATTCAAGCGGTCCACGTCACCAGATGTATAATTGGTTATATAACATGAAAGGGTCAAAAACATTTGTTTCCTTGTAATTATGTAGTCGCAGTAAATCACACTAGTGTAAGATATGCTGAGGTAGGTACATAAAATTTTATAAATTTTTTATTTTGCTCGCAAATAAGGTTGAAGATCCTTTATAACATGAAAAAGAAATTTTGTTGCAATTATAAGACAAATCCGGTACCGTTGCAATAAGGGCTAACTTTATGTCCATGTGCCTTTTTATTTTGACTTTACGTGCACCTCCCAAATCTTAATAATTCGGTATTGGAAATATGTAAGTCTCCGCCCTTCGGCTACCCAATCTCTCAACCCGACCCCGCATTCATACCTGTCTAGTCTACAGTGAATAGACTCTTAATAATTGTTGTCATTTGGCTGTCATATTATGGATATGAACTATTTAGGGCCATAATAATATTATTTTTTGTGTCTATTTTTTGTACCTCATGTCGCCGTTAAAAAGAGAAGTAAAAAAATGTAAATAATAAGACCAACAAGTACTAGGTTATTTATTTGAAATTACAACTTCCTCTTATCTAATCAAAACATGTAGATCTACATCATAGATAATCTACAGGCAGCTGCGAGTATTTTTTTGCAATACAAATTTTATACTTATTATTATAGTTTACCACTACTGAACCTTCGCGGAGATGAAAAAAGTTTTTAACAAACAGAAATGATACATATAAAATATATATAAATATATAAATTTATACCACTACCAGATGGTGGTTATTAATATTTTTGTGGCGTATTGTTTGACGACGATTGGTACTAAAGTACTAAACAATACTTGGAATATTTTATATCTTATCTGTTATCTATTTAACGCTAGATTGATGTTAACACGTTTTATACAGTTTTAAAACTATATATGACATAAATATAATTTTGGCGGCAATTTAAAATAATCATCATAGGCAAATATTAATTTTCTGTGCCCACATATTCTACCACATATCACCCATTTAATAAACTGTTGTCTGGAAAATTCTACCTTTCCTAATTGCTGGAAAGAGGGCTTAGTTTCTCCTCTTCCTAAAGTAAATTGTCCTACTGGTTTAAATGAGTTGCGTCCTATTACTATACTCCCGACATTGTCGAAAATCTTGGAAAGAGCAATTGAACTCCAACTAAAAGCTCATTTAAATATGTACTCAATAATTCCACAAATACAGTCAGGGTTCAGGGCAGGGTTTAGCTGTGGTACCGCTTTGTTAAATATAATGGATGATATTCTCACAGAGCTGGATAAAAGAAAGAGTGGAGCTTTAATTTTGCTTGATTATAGTAAAGCTTTTGAGACATTCAACCATGATTTATTGTTTGCTATTTTAAATTTCATAGGCTTAAGCACCTCCGCCATTGAATTTTTTAAGAATTATTTTAAAAACAGAACTCAGCAAGTTTTATTTCAGGGACAAATGTCTAATAAGGGTTTTATTAATAGAGGAGTGCCACAGGGTTCAATTCTTGGTCCCCTGTAGGTGTCGTTTATATTACAGAAAGCGTATGCTAAACTTAAGCTTTTGTATCCCAACAGACATGTATTAAATACCAAGTTAAAAACTCAGTTATGTGAAGCCCTTGTACTTTCACATGCAAATCATTGTGATTACGTCTATGGCCCCTGCCTGACGGTTGCAGATAAAAAACGACTGCAAAAATTACAAAACTCGTGCTTGAAGTTCATTTTCGGGATAAGAAAGTACGATAGAATCACTCATACTCTATATCGCACTCATTGGTTATCTATGGCTAATAGAAGGACAGTACATTCTTTAACTCTATTCCACAAAGTTATCAGTACCGGAATACCCCCGTACTTAACAAATAAAATTAGATATACCTAGATCCGATGTTCACAATATTAATGTTAGGCAAAAATATTACATAACTATTCCTAAACATAGAACATCTATTTTTGAGAGATCTTTTCGGTACTATATGGCGAGCAACTACAACAATCTTTCTAATGATTTAAAACACATGACGACCAATAAATTCAAAAATAAATTATTTGATAAATTATTTGAGGAGCAAAATATGATGTAGTTTTTTTTTCTATTTGGTGAAGTTTAACATTAGATGAATTTATCTAAATTTGTCTAAATTTTCAATTTGAAATACAGTAGGTACCTATATATTTATATGCATATTTTTCGCGTTCTTGAGGAAGAACAGCTATGCTGATCTTGCGCCTTTTAACCAACATTCATTTTTAATGTTATTATTTTTGCAAGTCCTATTTTATTATCTATGTTGTTGGTTAATAAAGACAATATTATTCTTATTATTATTATTATTAAATACTTATTTGTCTGTGATATTATAGTAAGCAAATTTACAAAATTATATTTAATGTAAATATCAATCATGTAACTGATTATTAATGTAATGAACAATGCCAATAATTTGAAAGTTCAATTCATAACATTTAGAATGCTCGAAAACGTTTCTTTATTAAATAAAAAGGTTATACTTCCGTGCTTTTTCCGACTGAAGAATACTTTAGTAATTAATTTTCAATAATTACACAGAAAGGGACGTATATTTCAATAGTTACAATTTGAACAAATTAAACTTTGGAGAGTATGCTTTTACAAAATCCACGGTGAAATATTATTTTGTTTAGAATACTTCAGTACCTGCAGGCAGAACTGTCAATAAAACGAAAAAAGTTAGCTTAAGAGTCCATTCACTAGTCCGAAATAAGCCCAAAATCGGCATTCGTCTCGTGTCTAATTATAAAAAAACTATAAAAGATAGTGACTTTTAGTAAAAAAGTATTGAAAGATAAGACTTTAATCTAAATCCTTATAGTAGTAATTTTTTGAAATTCTTTTTATTTTTAAAATTCCAGGCAAACAATCTTGTACTAAAATATCGTATTTTCAAAAATTATTTTCTCTAAAATACATGTATTAAACAAAAATTTGCTACTACTACTTTTGATCTTTCCGGTGATATATAATTTATAACATTAAAAAGAAATTTTGTTGCAATTATAAGACAAATCCGGTACCCTTGCAATAAGGGCTAACTTTATTTCCATGTGCCTTTTTACTTCGGTTTTACGTGCACCTCCGAAATCTAAATAATTCGGTAGTGGGAATATGTAAGTCTTTACCCATCGGCTAGCCAACCTCTCAACCCGACCCCGAATGCATGTCTGTCAACTCTACAGTGAACGGACCCCTTAAACTTTAAACGTTTCATTAATTTTCTCCGGAAGTGTATGTTTCTTATCTATGGATTGTTTACCACAAGACAGAACTTTTTACTAGCAATAGTATAGGAAATAGCTTTGACTGTGATTGTTAACTAACAGTCATAATAACAGACTTAATGGAATCTGAGAAATTTCAGTGAATCGTGTACAACCTGCTTGCTACTTTAAGTAGGCCCTGGTATTGCAATAATTAATGTACATCGCTCAGCAACTTGTAGTGACAAATACTCCAGCTGGGAACAGCTTGACTCTGCCTCTGTAAGTGTCAGCAATTAAATTGAAGAAACACTGAGTTGCCCATGTAACATTACTTGCATATAAATTCTTATACCGATGTAAATCAAGTACTTGACAGGCACATATTGAATATAAATGTTGCAAACCATTTTACAAGCTTTATATTTAGTATAGGTAATTATTTTTTAGACAGGTTTCATTCACAAATTACATAATAACAAAGGTACATACATATCTTTGTTATTTGAAGAGATACAAAGTTGGTTAAATAGAGAAAAGTTGAGAAATTACTAGCACTAAATAGTGGTCTCCGAAAATTGTTGAAAAACCCAGAGGTTCTTAAAATATTTAGGAAAACAGTAAATTTCCATAAAACGTCCAAATTTCCATAAAATTTTCATTCGCTCTATACCCGTTATTTACAGGAATTTTCGAAAAAAAATGTTACCTGTACCTGTACCTGTGAAATTATTACCTGTATATATGCATAATTATCTTCGTTTTAATGCGACCAGATTTTTTTTTCACGTACTAGATTCTGATATATGAATATCGTCTTGTTTTTCTTATATAGACGCCATATTAGAATTTGACATGATTGGGTAGAGAAAAAATCAAAGAATCCGGTAAAGGTGCAATTAGAGCGAACAGAAGCGAACGAACGAATTCGTTTGCTTAAGCTTGCGTAATTTATATGGAGAACAAAACGGAAGCGAACGAACTCGTCCGTGTTTCTACATATATTATAGCGAACAGAGACTAACGAACGAATTCGTTCGCTCGCTTCTGTTCGCTCTAATTTAAATGCACCTTAATGTGTCACACTTAGTGTTTTGAATGTAATTGAGGTCTATAATTAGCTGTTTAATTTTTATTAATCATGGCATTGAACAACAATAAACAAAATAACATAAATGAATAAAACAATTGAATACAGTGTAACAAGCTGATTAATAACTTTAAATGAACTTAAATATTCAAATTATTTTATAAACATGCAGCTATTCCAACGGCTGGGAACACCATCAACATCCCTCCTGATTTGCCTCAGTGGCAATGCAGTAATTTCACAACCAACTGCATCTTCCAATTCCTCTAGTGTTTCGTAAAGTGTGTTTATAGATTTTTTCTTTTACTGAAAAAGACACACGAAAAAATGTTTTGTGGTGTTGCTAAGTTTAACTGAAATTTGCTCCCTCATCGATTCTGCGTAAAGGGCAAGAGCGCTTAATTTTAATTATGGACATTAAATTTGAATGAACTTTAATGTTCGTGTAGTGTAATTCAAAGTACTGTGGATCCGTCATATAAAAGAACTGAAGTACTTACCTAGGCATGGAGAAAAATCAGGATGTAATGTACAACTCTCAACTTGAATATACCGGGGGGCTAGCCTTTGATACTTCACCCTAAGCACTATCCCATCCAAATATGTAAGTTATTTTAAAAAAGCCAACACTTACTGACAAAGCAATAATTGCGAAAAACATCATGTAGTAGGTTGGTTAATGATTCATTCATCCAAGCTCATTATTTTTATATGCCTGAGGAGCTACTACATCGTGATAGATGGCGGACGGCTTCTCCAAAGGCGACCCAGTCACGATAATATAATCGTATGTAAATGGCATGTCCGTGGCTTGTAACACCTCAGGTTTGCAAATCCATTGATCTACAGCACCTTCATATATATTATGTTGAAGTGACGTGCATATCACACTTTTAACGTCAGCCGAAGTGACGTTAGATATTAATGTTCTAAATTCAATTCTCTGCTTTATCAGCAGTAGCTCATTTAATGAAAATTTCAGAAGAGTACCCTAGATAGCTAGTTTATTTAGTAAGGATGCTCATGTCCGGAAATAATTGTGTCTTAAGAGTTTATCCAAGATATACAGTGTGTCCAAGATAAAGATGGGATAGCATTGGGATCTTGGAAACGGTAAAAGATACAAAGTTGGTTAAATTATGAAAAAGTTGAGCAATTTGAATACCTTTTACATGGACTTTGCAAAAATAAGTTATCTTTTTGTGATTTCGAAATATTTGGAAAAACATTTTTTTGCGATATTTGTTTTTTATTTATTTCTGGCATTATTTTAACAGCTATCAAAAAATAAAAAATACTTTTCCATTGTCACTTTTTGAGCTTAACAAGATGGCATTCACTAAATTTTTGTCCAACGTTTCGTTTCCGAGAAACCATCATCAACTTCTTTTTATTTAAATACGGCTCTGTATTGTTAAATAGAAATTTTGATACCATTTTTTATTCTCAATTCAATGATGCATCACAAGTAATGGTTTAATTACGTTTTTAGCTTGTTTTTGCCACCATTAAAAATTAACAAGGAAAAGCCTCCTGAGTTTATAACAAATAAACAAGTAAAATAATATTAATATGAGGCTACATAAAAACTATGTGTACCAACGTAATTTTCAAACAGAGGAAGAATTACGCGAATTGGTACTAGAAGCATTTCAAACTATTTACGCCAGATGGGCTTAAAAATTGTTTAGAAGCTACAGTTAAACGATGTTAGAAAATAATGGTCTTTTGTTCGAACATCTTTTGTAATTAACATGCTAATAAATAATTAAGATAAATAAATTATTTTGTTTATTTGTTAAACTCAGGAGGCTTTTCCTCGTTGATTTTTAATGGTGGCAAAAACAAGCTAAAAACGTAATTAAACCATTATTTGTGATGCATCATTGAATTGAGAATAAAAAATGGTATCAAAATTTCTATTTAAAAATACAGGGCCGTATTTAAAAAAAGAAGTTGATGTTGGTTTCTCGGAAACGAAACGTCGGACAAAAACTTGGTGAATGCCATCTTGTTAAGCTCAAAAAGTGACAATAGAAAAGTATTTTTTATTTTTTGATAGCTGTTAAAATAACGCCAGAAATAAATAAAAATAAATATCGTAAAAAAAATTGTTTTCCAAATATTTCGAAATCAAAAAAAGATAACTTATTTTTGCAAAGTCCATGTGAAAGGTATTCAAACTGCTCAACTTTTTCATAATTTAACCAACTTTGTAGCTCTTACCGTTTCCAAGATCCCAATGCTATCCCATCTTTATCTTGGACACACTGTATATGATCTATTAAATCAATAAATGAAATTAATTGAGAAGGTTCTTCTGTACTATGCAATATCAAAGTATTCAGTAGCTTATTAAAAACTGAAAAAAATGGATGTAGATATTATTTATTTGATTACAATTGAAACAATAATCTACTGAATGAATGTTATACTAGGATTATATTTTTATGTATAATATATAGCACCTGTATTCTATTATTATATTTATTTGTAACCATAGACAATCTGATCGTAGTATAATATTGTCATACATATAGTTTTGAACATATTTTATTCGTAGATAATGTCTGTAACTTATTTGTGGTGCGTTTTTATGGTTCATAGTTTCTTTTGGGATTACACCACCTTGTTACAAAATAACAAAAAGCAGGAAACCAAAAACATACAATTTAAATACATAATATGATAATTTAAATGATTTTCAAAATTTTATTAACAGCAAAGAAATAACTATAAATTTTATAGTAGAAATTGAAAATGATAATAAACTACCATTTTTAGACGTATTAATAATTAAATCACAATCAAATTTTGAAACTAATTTACATAGAAAAAAGACCAATACAAGTATCAAAAAAGGTGTAGTTAAACGTTTATATGACAGCAAAATTAATATCATCAACCTCAGATGCTTTTGATAAAGAGAAAGACGTTATTAAGAATATCTTTGGGGAAAACAATTATCCTAATGATTTTGTTGAAGAAACATTTATAAAAATTGAAAATGGGCAAAATAATAATATTCCCAGAATAAATATAGATGGATTTTCTGTATTTATTCTGGGAATATTATTACCTATTATTATAACAACCATTACGATTCCTTATATTGCAAAGATATTGTAACATTGGTAAATTACAAATGAAAGTTTTTCTAATTCACATACTCTAGTGAATATGTTCGTGTAAAGTTGGTACTGCGAAATAATGTCATCTCTGCAAACTGACCATGCTTTATGGTTACGCTCGGTCCGCTGACATAGATCCTGATTTTCGTCGTTCTTTGGACTCAGTGGTCAGAGAAGGGGAGTACCGAGACGACATGGCGAAGACGTTGGTCAAGTTTTGAAGACAAGTTGATGAGCGTTTTTTAACTGCTTTAAGCGATAACAATCACCAGTCGCTCAGTGCTAGGATTTCTTTTGTGAAGATTCTGTATTCACCGAGTTAAAGGAAAGCCTTTCTGTTTGCACGTGTCGTACCACGAATTTGTTGTAAAGTAAATCTGCAGTCATCCTTCCCTTATGTTTTAGGATATGGTTATAAGTATTAGAACATTATTAGGATGTTGATATGGAATAATTTGTTTAACTGTATACTTGAGAGTTAATTCCATGTTGATAATCGTTCGTTATACCAAAGTCTACATATATTCTAATATGTAGATTTTGGTTATACATTTATGGTGTCTCTGCTACGTACATAGTCCACTGGTTATGGCAAATGTGCAAGAATAATTGTAAGTTATTTTATGGTACCTATGGTTTCTCCGTTAGAATTTTGGAAGAATTGATGTGATAACGTCCACCTCTCACCTCACTGTTTTCATCTTATGGTTCCCTTTTTGATTGTTGTTTATTCACCGACATCTACTTATCTACTTTGATAAGAAGTAAGAATCACACCGTTGAGCAGAAGATAGAGTTACACCGTTGTATCCAAACCCAAAAGAAGTACCTACATCTCACCAGTCCAGGCACATAGTGGCTGAGGTATATCTTTCCTTACAAACTATTTTTGGTTTAATTTTAAGTATCCATTTTAAATATCATTCATTTTATTTAAATCACTTGATATTTATTAGTAAACCACATCGTTAAATATACTAGGTACCCCTACATTCTATATAGAAACAAATATGTAACAACAAACAATTATATGAAACTATTTTGTTATGTTATGTGAAACTTTCTAAACACCCCAGCGCTTGAGTGAACACTTTTCATATAACTTATAATAGGTAAAATAATTGGGTATAGTGAATTGGCTATCATATATAATTCTTATCAAGAACCATCTGTTACCACTTTCAATAATTATTGTAAATTGTACAGTGATCAGAGCTTATTATTAAAATAGGTTGTATTTTATGTTTGTGTTTTGTTTCATTCACAGCCACTCTCAGTTAAGTTATTTAAGGTAAATCACGGTAATCGTATTGTTTAGAACTGAGTCATTCAATACTTACGTTATATAATCAGCCATAATCACATTACAGCCATATACAAGGTGTCCACCTAGTGCGCGTAAGTCCAATATCTGGGTTAATAAAAGAGATAACTTAATTTTTTTTTCTACAGGGTTGTCTAATATCCCGAGCTGCACAAAATGAAAATATATTTACATATTCAGGGTGTTCAGTTTTTCCTGGACAGGTACCAACTTCGTTTTTCTAAATGGAAATATATATTTTTTATTGCTTTTTCGAACTAAACCCTTGATTTTAGTAGGACTTTCATCAGCTTTCCCTATACCTAACTTAAACTGTTTTTGAAATATTGACGGGTGAATATTGACATTTTTGCAACTTTGACACCCTATAAAATCTAAACGGTTTGAGATCAAGCAAAACGGTTTGCACATTCCTATCTTAACTTTTTATAAGCTATCGTTTGATACTAATTTCAAATGTATCCAGGAATTAAAAATTTTCCGAAAATTTTGAAAATTTTTAATTCTTGGATGAATTTGAAATTAGTATCAAACGATAGCTTATGAAAAGTTAAGATAGGAATGTGCAAACCGTTTTGCTTGATCTCAAACCGTTTAGATTTTACAGGGTGTCAAAGTTGCAAAAATGTCAATATTCACCAGTCAATATTTCAAAAACAGTTTAAGTTAGGTATAGGGAAGGCTGATGAAAGTCCTACTAAAATCAAGGGTTTAGTTCGAAAAAGCAATAAAAAATATATATTTCCATTTAGAAAAACGAAGTTGGTACCTGTCCAGGAAAAACTGAACACCCTGAATATGTAAATATATTTTCATTTTGTGCAGCTCGGGATATTAGACAACCCTGTAGAAAAAAAAATTAAGTTATCTCTTTTATTAACCCAGATATTGGACTTACGCGCACTAGGTGGACACCCTGTATAGATCTGGTAATAAATAGATAAATGATGAAGCAGTAATAAAAAAATAATGATTTTAACTCGGATTTTAATCACTAAACAGCGTTTTCGGCTCTAGACAATAGTTTTTCGATTGTCCTCGTTCGGTAGTGTTAAAAACCGCTTGCCATTATAAAATGTATACTAGATAAAAACATATGAATAAAATAGGAAGTAAACCGCCAACGATTATATTCTTATATTATATTCTTCATTCTTATATTCTACATTATTTATTATGGTCCACCAGCTTTGAGCCATGAAATCAGGAGAGCTTTTAAAATGCTAATTAGTTGGTTAGTTAGTATGGTTCTATCGTTTTTTATTTTTGATAATATGAAAATATTTCTAATTAATAAGATTAAAAATCTCTTAAGAAAGTATTTAAGATTTAGGTTAAAAAAGATAAGAAGATATAAAGAGGAAGAAAAGATAATTTTAAAATTAAAGAATTTTTAGTTCAAAGTGGTAATCAGCCCGAAATTAGAACCATGTTTAACATTTGTAATTTTAATATTATAGTGTTACATTTATTATCATATTTATTTTAAACCATATCCCCGACTCTACAGAGTTTTAACCTATAGGCTCCATCAGTTGATATAGAAAAAGTCATCTGTCATAGAATCCTTTAAATATTTTATAATTTTATTTATTTCATTTACTTGGCACTTTCTTTTTAAAAGTAATTTTACTTGACCAAAGGTCTAACTTTTAGAGAAAAGAACATCTTAATAATTTTGTAGTCTATATTTATGTATGCATAGGTATTTACGCACGAACACATCCTCATAATTAGAGTCATCATCAGCAACACCTCCCTAAATCATAAATCGGGCGTTAACGACGTTTATCGCTGTTTACAAGATGTAGGTAGGAACGATTCTCAGTTTATAATAATATACACCTACCTTCAATTACTGCTCCACCAACCGGATTATCAACAAATCGGTTATTCGATTGCATTATAATGCTAAAACTTTATATTATGAGATGTTTTCAGGAAATTTAAATATAGCTCAGATATGTTTTCGCACTAAGCGGTAAAATTCTCTTTATAGATTCTTTCTGTGATACCTTTATTTTTAAACGAATTCTATAAATAGAGAATTGGGAAATTTATTGATTCAACTTTTACCTGAATATCCATATCAATATCCTCGAAGAGACGTTGATTTACATTTTTTCCCTTTGGAAGTTTATGATGCATAGCGGTTATTTTTATAAAATGCGCACGCACATCACCGTTAACAAACTAAAATCCTTTTGTTTACAGGAAGAATTGGCATTCTCAGGATTTTTTGTGACATTTTTATGTAAAAATTTCGATATTGTCTAGTTTCCAAAAGAATACTTTTTTTGAAAAAAAAATTGTTTACTATTTTTGCCATTGACATCTCCTGACGATGATGAAGGTAATACTTTTTTTGTTCAATTTCAAATAATCAAATAAATATATTAACACTGCCTAGTCTTTTTGTCTTATGTATAAATAAAGCAAATCTAAAGAAAGAGCAAATGCTTTTACTTAGTAGTTCATAAGATATATGTTTTATAAGATTCATAGTTATTTTTTAGTTCATTAACCTAGTAAATGAGAGATGCAGGGTGCTAATGAACGCATTTGACCAAAATCAATTAAATAAAAACGTAATATTTGTTCAGGCACTTCGCCAAAAAAATTACCAACATAGATATATGTTTATTTCAGTAATTTCAGATATTATGGATCTAATAAAGTATCTATGGATACTGTGTGTTTCTCACCACCACTAACATACCCAGTATATTTCCAAAAAAATAAAGAACTTTTTATGTGAGTATATATTTAAATTTTAACATTGATTTTAACTGTAGTAATGTACTCGTATATTTTTATCAAATTCTGCATAAAGTGGGCAGTTTGTGTTTATTTCCATTGTTATTGCGGTAGACTGTACGGCGGGCTTTATAGACAAGCTATAAATAGACTTGAATTTACTCCTATTAAGTTCATTGTAACCCATTAATACAGCACGTAATTGTAAGTTTGCCTCATAGCCGTAGCATTATTAAATTTTGAAGACCATATCTTGACATATATCTATATGACATACCTGCAAGTATTATAAGGAGTTAAAGTCTATGCCAGAATTAATCAAAGTGGAATGACCTCGCCGATCTGGTAAAATGCGGTGATGCATGGGCGTGCGGATTCTGTTTTACCATTGGGCACATTTCAGTTAATATATACTCGTATACTATTCTATAGGATACTTCTAGTATATGCACTTCCACTTTTTTATCTAACACAAATAAGTATAAACACTGATACAAAGAATAAGTCCACTGATAATTTTATCACAAATTTTTACCGTTAAAAAAACGCGCGCGAAATAATCCAACATCACGCCACTGTTTCCTTACTATCTCGAGCGCAGTTGCTTGTTGGTTCCTGATTCGACCAATGAACGTCGTTGAGGCTCAGAAAAAGAAAGCGTAAATGCAAGAATATGTATGTTAAATAAGGATGAACAGCTTGTCGTCAACTTTACGACTTTCGCAGTTGTCACATATTGCAAAATTCCTTGATATTATTAAGTAAAAAACAAATTAAACAGTGTGTTTGCTTTAATAAAGTACCATAGAAAATATAGTAGTACTATATTTTCTATGATAATATACAATAGGGATAAGGGACTTTAAAGACAATTAAAAAAATGGGTAAATAAGGTAATTAATACGTTTCCTCTTTTAAATAAGAATACTTTAGAAATAAATGTGACAACACCGATCTACTCTTTTTCCGGTCATTGCACTTTGATTAATTCTGGCGTCAAGTATAATCACGTGAACGTATCGCCAATACAACTGAACCGACGCACATTCATGAATCAGGGTAAATAAAGTTCAAATAGCCGTAGCCGTCATATTTAAATGAATAGAAATAACGATTTCAAAGTTGCAAGGTAAATAAAACATGTTTGTTCCTGCTGTGTCCTGTCTGTACTGCGATATTGCCAGGTCATGCTCAGCGGTTATCCAGTGCCAGTGCCGCTAAGTCCTTCCAAGTTGCAGATTTTAGAATATATTTTCAGTCAGTATTGAAACTCATCGATACAAAATAAAGATTATGAAAAATGTTAATTCTTACTTTTGTGGCTGTATACTAAAATTGTATTCAAAACGCCACAGTATTTGCTAAAATACACAGTGGTCTTAATTGACAACTTATCTCAATCAGTGCAATCCAGCGCGGTTGTTTCATCATTCTCTAGACTTAAAAGCGGCGATTTTGATGAGTAATGTATTGGGTAGAAGTTTAAGTGATTAATTATCTGCCATTTGCTAAATTTCCAATCCTTCAATATCTGATAAATGTTAATACCTCTTGTTTGCTAATATTGTAGTAAGCTTTTATGTAACGGATCATTGACGTTCTGCTTTACCTAGTTTTTTTATGTTTATTATAAAAACAACGCCCCAGTAAGTATACTTACATGACCAGTGATTTTGAAATAACTTTTAACCTATACATGGTATTTCCTAAGAAAATTGAAATACTGAATGAGACGTCAAGTGATTTGCCAGTGAAAGAAGGCCAGTGAAAATGGCTTAGGTTTTGAGATACTGACCGTGAAAGTATTTTTTTTCTTTAGGTTTTTTGGAAAACATCTGGAATATATTAAAATTTTCTTTTTACATGTGGGTTTTGCAAGTGGCTGGTCACATTATTTTATTTATTTTAGATTACTTAGCAAATACCCTGTATCAATTTATAGATATGATTTGTTTCTCGATTTTTACAAATGTTCATGTTTTCGGCATATTATTCGAGAATATTATATTATTATTATTACGTGTTCTGCGCATCTTGCACTCCTCAGTTTATCACTGGATTATTCTTCTTTTAGACGGGTTAATACCAAGTCTAACAAGAAATTATTTTTGGTTTATAAACGATCTTCCTTATTTGCATATATGAGGTATGACTCAATATGGCTTTTTGTGACTGAGTATATACACTTTCTTTCGGATTAAGTTGAGTGAGGTAATTTACGAATGAATGTGGAGCGATACCTGTCAGCGATATAATGAATAAAATGATTGTTTCTGTTTCCATATTTTTTCAACTTCTATTGCTAATTGTTGACGTTTTTCTTTCTTTTCTGTTTATTTTTTGCTATGTTTTACTCAGATGATATTGCCACATCGATAAGGTAGGTGACCCTTTTTATTTTATCGTGATATCTGGTCTATTATGGGCTACAATTTTATCAGTTTGTATGAAGGAATGGTTGGTCCCAGTATAATTTATAATATTTGTTTTCTATTATACTTGGTGGTGAATATTGGTAGTACGCTTGAGGCTCCGATTGCAGGTTATATCACAGGGCATAATGCTACTGCCATTATATCTATTGGTATATTGCACACCTGCTAGTAGTTTGGATCCGGATGTTATATGTTGTATTGTCTCAGGAAATTGTGAGAATTGGTTATTATTATTATTATTATTATTATTATTATTATTATTATTATTATTATTGTATTATTTTTAATATGTAAAGAAATAATATCTCTAAATATATTTTGGTTGCTTTAATGCTGTTAGAAGGTTTAATTCTCGATATAACCTATAAAATGTTTTCGCATTGCAAACCAAATACATTTTCTATAGTCTTTTGACACAGAATGTGGATACGATAAAGGTGTGTTATTGATCTTTATATATAACTATCATCTAATATCTCGTGTCTTTGTTTCCCGAGTTGTTTCCAAATTGAACAAATTTTTATTTCGGGCTCTCTATAATGTTCTGTTGGAATTATTTTAATATGCTTATTTACGCATATACAGGGTTATTCAGAACTTATCCATAATAAAATTTGGGGACGTTCAACATACATGTACAAATGTGGTAGTGCAAAAAAAATTTTTTTTGGCGGGGTCTTAAAACTATTTAAAAATTTTTCATTGCACGCCGCTGGATACTGGTCCACTGTAATGGAGTGACCTTGGGACTGACAATGCAAACAGGCTAACACAAAAAACTTCGGAAGATCTGAGAGTATACCGACACCCGACGCAAAAAAGATTTGCAGCGTTTTTACTTTAAAATAAACTTAAAGATAGATAGATCTCACCAAAGTGACGTGTCTTTAAAATGAATAAAATTTTGTTACACTAATTTTGAAGAATTGCGCTACTTGATTACTAGGTATTAGAAACGTGAAATTTAGGTATAAAAAATTTGCACATACCTTGTTACAAAAGCTTTTCGAAATAATATTCCTCGACTTGTACACAATTTTGGGCACGCCTTATCCAATTTTGCCGCACTAAACCGAATGTTCCTCCTGGTTGCTGATCTTGTTAACGTAAATTATTAAGTAAATTGGGGATTTTCAACATTTTGCTGCAACAACCACTCACAAAACCTAACTGTCGATGTGTCGGTGTGTCGATTGGGAAATCGTTCCGCATACAAGCGCGAAGCTGCCAATGAATTTTGTCCAACTTCGCCATAAATAAGAATCATGTCCATTAACTCAGCATTACTGTACACATAAGCCATTTTGAAAATTTTACAGTTTAACACTCGATAAATAAAACCCGCACAGTGACAGCGACGCAGAAAGACTGATGACTGCATAGACAATAAGAGATATTATCCCCACTCCAACTGTATTCGCCAGGCGTTCACCAGGTACAAAAACTGTTGTTTACTGTTTTTTGAAGGAATGTGATATATCAGATGTGTTGAAGTACAGTTGCACAGCTACGTAGTCCTTTATAATGGTATAACTTTAAACATTGTTTACGGGAAATCCTAAGCCTATTATTATAAATTTTTTTGGTGATATTGATTTCTTATTTAAGGATGCACATATCCTCAATATTTTAGAGATGAGTTCTGAATAACCCTGTATAGACATAGATATAGATACATAATAAGACATTGTTTCAATTGCAAGTATAATAAACTTATTTTTTTTTATAATAGAACATACTGTATATTTCATAAATCTGAAAGATTTTTTTCTTCTGTTTTCAAAATTTTTATTTTAATAAATTATCTCTAAGCGTTTTGGAGATAGGTATTTATTATTAAAAAATATTCATTTATTCTTCCACGTTACACTTATAAACGCAATAGCAGGCCAACTAGTGTTAGCTTTTTGGGTCTCAGGGTGGAGGAGTGTTTAAACTGGAGGAATCATTGTTGCACTGTTTCATCCAAACTAAATTCACTCACATATTTGTATAGGAATTTAAAAACTGTCCTATCGAAGGAATAACTGTTGGGCTTATATAACTGTCACGCTTAATCTAGAATAAGATACGGTGTGTGTTTCTGGGACAATTCTATCTTATCATCGAAGGTATTTATTGATCAAAAGCGAATACACCCTCGATGTATTGAGGGTGTTAGTAGAACTGACTCATGTGACAAAATTTTTAAAAAGTAATTTATTAACTCTATCGGGTTTTGAATTATGTGTGTATGTCTATGTTAATCGAAAATCCTTTAGTACAAATGAATTTCATCATTCTGTTAAGGTAAGAAATAACAAGTGTTTGAATTCTCCAAATTTTTTGGGCCCTAATGTCTTTAACCGCCTGCCAAACTTAAGAAATATCTAATTATTATGTCGTTTTAAAAAACAACTCAAACTGTATTTACTCGATAAGTGTTTTTATTCTTTAGATGGATATTTTCGACCTTAGATTTAAACCTGTTATGACCATTCCTATACATGTCCGTAATGGCTAAAGGAAAATAAATATTATTATTATTATTATTATTATTATTATTAATAATAATATTATTATTATTATTATTATTATTATTGTTAATCTCAGTTTAAATGCCCAGCATTTTCTGAATCCGTACGTATGACACCCTAAAATCCGTATTTACAAAGTTTTTTGAAAGGCAAAGTATACCTACGTGAAGAGCTACGACCGACTTGGTAAGTCCTAATCATGCACTATTCATTGCTGGAATGAGGGAAACCTGAAAAACCTCATTAGTTAGGGGAACAATCAAACATCAACAGATATTAATCCCTCACGTTAACACCAAGCCGACATTCTTCCCATCCTAGGCGCACGCCATGATGGTTGTCAATTCAGCCCTGCGAACATGCCTTAATCCACAAGACAATTTAATTAAAATGGTTCGGCAGAATGGGGATTCCAACCCGCGATCTCTGTGTTGAGCGATCAAAACACTAAACTCTGACACCCGGATTCATGAAAGGGGCGTAAGGCGTTAGTCGGACTAACCAACTTTGCACCGCCAACTACACCTTTTATTTTAACCCGCACAACAAGGGCGCAAATTTTTCGCGTAACTTTCGCTAGTCGGACTAACGTTAGGCCCCGTTGATGAATCCGTACGTGAGCTATTGGCCCGATATGCCTGGCCTTTAAATTAAGCTAAACGCACATATATTGGAATCAGACGAACGCATGATGCGAAACGGAAAAGTAAAAAGTGCATGCATTTTTATAACCCAACGCTCATTCAGACGGACGGCAATCTAAAATCCACTAGATAGGTGAAAATTTAAAACTTGTCTAATAACTCTCTTGCAACGCTACTGACTTATAGGCTTATCTTGTCAGTTTGGTAATTGTAACTGAGGATATGGTCATTTTAGACCCACACAAGATCTAAATTTAGTAGCGCTAATTGATATAACATTTATATTATTTTAAATAGTTAATTCGCTCTATTAAATATTTAAAAATAGATGCTTGTGTATAGAGTGATGTTTTTTTTATTTTGTGTTACTCAATTTTTATGATTTTTTTCTCCGTTTGCACTACGGACGAACATTAAGCAAAATCTGGATCAATAGAGAAATTACTACTTTTTTCTACAATAACAAGTCTACAATAACGTGTACACTAGAGTAGAGAGAGTTTTAAATGGGTTTATTATAATATTCACATCAATTGAAATATTTTTCCTTAGTGTATCTAACAACAATGGATTGATTATTAAATCGAATTTATTTGAACGGTTTCACCATATTCAAATTATTTCAGCATTCATTTCCATACGTCGGTGATCACTGACATATGTGATGTTGTAGGTAACCCCATTACCACTGATTCTCTTTCTTTTTATGTAAATTTTTTCGGTTTATATTATATTATATTATAGAAACAATTTGTCGAAAACTTAACATTTATTTCACGGATTTAAATATTTTGTATTATTTTTAATTTCATTGTTAAAATTTAATAAAACCACGTTATGCCTACTATTTTTGTTTTTACTATATGTGATTTTTCATGCTATACCTTTTTTGAAAATTATAGTTTTTTTGAATAGTCGCTAAAATAAAAAAATCCAACGTGTAACACTTCACTGGAAAGCTTCTTTCAAGGACAATGACATGACTGAAAAATATAAGCTGGCCAACATAAGTAAAGCAAAAATTGACACACACATTACTAAAACACAAAAGACAATCAAGCGTTGCTATTGGCCAGAAAAGTTTCCTTGTAAAAGCATTACTTACTGTTATTGAAGAAAAAATAAATTGGCAGATGCAGGATTTTTCCAAATATCATAAAATATAAAAAAGTTGGAAGGTATATTTGAAATCAGCATAAAATTCTACAAAACTTCCCTCATTTAACCGTTTCTCTATCCCTTATAACAACTGAGGTAGCAATATTATATGTCTATGGTAATAATACATTACCATCAGCTTGAAACACAGAGTATAAATTGTTCAATCTTTTAGTTTACTATAAGTGTGTTTAGTTATTTTTTTTCCAAATACGAGGTGTTACAAAGGAACTAGATGCCACTTGATCCAGTTTTTGTTAGACGATTGAGCCAAGGAATTTCTGCTTCCAGTTACATTCTAGCTCACGACTGCGGTATCCGGTTAAGACCCAAACGTCGCATATGCTCGTCAAAATTTTGATAACAATAGATTTTAAATATAAACTCGAAACAATATCCAAGCGAGCACGTCATAAAGAATCTACAATGTTATTTTATATATCGCTATATATATATATATTATATTATATATTCTATATCGCTATCGCGATATTCGTTCCCATTTCTAGCCCTACCGGGGATCCAGGCCTGTGGCATGGGGTCACCCTACGGGTGACAAAAGCATATAGAACAATATTATTCATATTAAAAAATTATACTAAACAATTTTTCTTAATAATATTTTGATGAATTGTAAAGACGGTTTTCCACCAAACGGACAAAACAAAAACACAACAAAAACTGGTGTCGAAAAAAACAAAACTGCAACTTTGCACAAACTTTTTGAAGACTCGAGGTTTTTGCGACAGTTGCTGTTTTGTTTTTCGAGTCCCGTTCGGGAGCGGTAAGATCAAAGAGTTTGATGTATTTACGAACTGAAGTCTGTTTAGAGGAAACAGCAAGTTGCGTTTTTAATGCGTACCTAGTTTCTTTTCAGCTCTCTTTGTGTAAAGTAAAGTGGTTAAAAAATATTAAATTTATAAAAATAAACAATAGGTAAGTTAATACGAGACGTTTATCAATAGATATTACAATGCAGTATAAATATAGGTATACTACCGTGTTAATTCGAAAGGAATCTGTCAAAATATATAAACGAAGATAGTTAAGTTTTTCTGTTTTTAGTAGTGCCTAATATCAAATACTTCTGCTCCATAGAACGCAGTACAAACCAACCACCAGCCATGATAAAAAAATCATCTTTAAACATTTCCAAAACTCTTGTCTTCAAACCTCAAAATTGAAAGCAACGCACTAGTTCGTTTGCTGGAAAAGAACTGAAAAGTAAAACGAAACTCCGACGAAACTTTGTCTGCTTGGTAGAAACAGAGTTTCAAATTTGTCCGAGTTTTGTTTTTTGTTTTCTGTGTTTCAAAAAACAAGAACAAAACAGAAACTCGACTAGTCCGTTTGGTGGAAAACCGCCTTAAGGATTACTCTATTCTTGATGATAAAACATCATCATTTTTTTAAGTGCTGAAAGTAGAATTTCGAAGGGCCCCTTCCGCCCTTCGAAAAGATGTAACGGCGGCGTTAAAAAATATATTGCTCATAATTGTTGCAGCAAATTAATATTGTATAAAAATGTAAGTCAGATTTTCTCTGCTCTGC
The DNA here is from genome assembly GCA_963924545.1 of Pogonocherus hispidulus. Classification (NCBI taxonomy): domain Eukaryota; kingdom Metazoa; phylum Arthropoda; class Insecta; order Coleoptera; family Cerambycidae; genus Pogonocherus; species Pogonocherus hispidulus. Next base: position 33,505,147 of record OZ004698.1, read on the forward strand.
TCTTCAAGGGGAGGAATAAACAGCCAAATTATTTTCACTTTAAAATAAAATTTTTAGTGCGTGTATTGTCAAGCGCTCTTAATTTTGCACGTTCTATTCTAATATTATTACGTTTGTATGTGCAGCCTTTCTACAATAAATTACATGAAAGTTCAGCTGCCTGTACGCCAAACCCATTTTCGCATAAAATGCACTTTGTCAGCATCAAGAATTCAGGTGAGCACAACTGCCAAACTGCATTATTACGCCCGCCTCGCTCGTATTAAATATACTTCTCATCCCGTAACAAGTTATTTTTAAATTCCTGCTGACTAATAAGTAATAATGTAGGTATAATACAACATAGTAGTAAAGTCCATAATCGTCGTCTTAAAATTATAGAATGCTACTGAGAAGCCATTAAAGTAAATAAGAAAAAAATACATAGTAGTGTCAAAGAGTAACCAAATACATTACTTTATGGTAGTGTATAGCATTTTTATTTACGAAATTTTTGTATTTTATACAGTGAGAGCAGCTCAAATATCGATAAATAGTCGTTCATCACAGGCGAATTTCACCAGTTACACTGAATCACACAAATAGTTCCTAGATTCTATAATTGTTATTATTTTTAGTATGAAATCAAGACCGGATTTCATAAAAGAATAAACATCTAGCTAAAGTTCCTTTTAAATACCTTGGATGTCATCATACCATGGATGAATATTATCTATTATTGAGGCAAATGTATCCAGAGTATTAAAAAGCAACGTTAGTTCCTTTAAATTTGATTATGAAACCGGCTCTTAGTCTTATATAAATTCAAATTATTAATAAGTTACATACCTTTTGTATTGATTTTTTTTATCCAAACTTTTCGAAATTGTATATTTATTTTATTCCGATCGGAATAAACCTGTAAATTTAATCAGTCCTTGTCTTAATGTAATTTCCTGTAATATGAGAAGCCTCAAATATATATATGAGGTCATTTCCTTTGCATAGGTGTCAAGGAAAACAAACTTCCATCCATATTATTTATAATCGATTATTTTGATGAATTGATAGTTTTTGACGTCCAGTTCTAGTCCAAAACTAGTGGCTAATAGAATTTGTCGATAGAATAAAAAATATAGGATGCCAAAACCCACTATACGACACCTCTAAAAATAATCAATTTATGCAGAACACGCTAAACCGTGACTTTAGGGAATTTTTGCACCACACCAAGCATCCAGCACCAATTATCTAGAACCAAGCATCTAGAGCAGTAATTCCCAATGGGGGCGGGGGGCGGTGGCGGATCCAGAGGCAAATGGGGAGCGTTAAGACAGTCATGAGGGGCAGTCAAATAAATAATATAATTTTTTTCTCAATACAGAAGGCCTCTAATCCACGAAAAACAGACGTATAAACCTTCCTAATATAGTGGATAAACATATAAATTAGGTACAGATAATATGCCACAATATTTTAATAATTCATATAAAATTAACTATTATAGATTAGGGGGCGGTGAAATTTTTGTTCTCCTCTAAACGGGGCGATGGTCCAGAAAAGGTTTGGGATCACTGATCTAGAGCCATGTAAGTATTGGTAGTTTTGAAAAATCTACGCGACGCCACGTCAACTTAACACCGACTGCGGATTTAAAATTAACACATAGATCTTGTCAGCATGTGTCCGCGTGTGTTAATTGTTTCTATATTTGGTGTTCTTACTGTTTTTTGATAAATGTTTCAAACTCAGTGAAAATAATTAGCAACATGTTGTGTAAAATGACTTGATTTTAAAATTTACCGCCCAGCGATTAATGCAAAGCTAGCTGCTAGTGCATCCGTAGCTACCAATACAGAAAACCAAAGTTACAGTAGATATGTCTTGTTCTATGTTTTCCATAGGATGGCCATTTTTAATCTCCATAAAATATTTTTTATAATCTCTATGGTGTATTCTGGGCAAACGTGCATCAGAAACACAACGATTACTGGGAACACAACACATGAGATATTATCGAATGTATAAGAACATAAAAAAAGTACATAAGTTACATCAATAAATTAGGAACCAACACATCAGTGTAATTAATGAAGATGAAGAAGGAATAATGACGGCAGCAGGAGACAAATCACTAGAAAGAAGTATACCTAAAGAAAACCCACAAAAGCGGGGAAATAATAATCTCACCATACATTAAGACATACAACACAAAGAGGAGCAAGGAATTATTCCTATAAATCGAAGAAAGAAGTATTTACATATACTCTATAAAATTTTTTCACGTGAGGCATACCTTTAAGGGTATAAATATACGGAGAAAGGAATTTATTCGTGGACTGCGAGTGAAAGTTCAGAGTGAGACGCAGCTAGATAAAACAAATGTAGCTTGTGACTGCAAATACATGGGACGACGTAGCCAAACTTCTAGCCCGGGCTGACACCTGTCACGTACCGAGATTATTTATGACTTCTTTGTCGGAATCTACAGTTATTATAAAATAATTATTAGGTATACCTATATTCTTTTTATATGAATTTTTGAATTGGCAATTGAATAAATATGTAAGGCGAATAAAACATGTTTTAAATGTATCTCATATTTAAAAAATTATACAGAAATTAAGTACCTACTTACGATCCGAGCCTTAAGTAAACAAACGTCTTGTAAACAACTCTTATACAGGGTGTCCCACCTAAGATTCATTGTTGCATAGCTCTCTTATCTAAAATTATATCTGAAAATGTTAAATATAAAAGTTTCACCGAATTATGTACGTCGTCTTCAGAAAAGATTTTTCATTATACCGGGTGTTTAGTTTAACCTGGGCGCTATGCAATTTCGGTTTTTTAAATGGAACACACTGAATTTTTTTACATTTTCGGGAACAGCATGCAATTCTGAAATAAAAACATGTAGCGTACCCTTCAGCTCTTTCGCAAGATATTTGACATTCTATAAAAATTTGATAGTTTCAAGGGTTTGTAAAAATCTTCATAATTTTTTTCGTATAGTAGATCTTTATTTGCCTTTGACAACGTACAAAAAACACAAACTGTGCTACCTTCTACAATTAAAATAAATTCAAAAATATTATACCAAGTGTTTCTTTTTTCAAGTTACCTACATTCTGACAGTTTTAAACGATAAAAACTGTTTTAATTCAAATGGCCCACCCTGTATTTTTTACACCAGGTAGTGTGAAATTAAATTATCTTTTGTCTTAATAGGCATTGTAGGGGTTTAGGTATATTAAAATTTTTTCCAATATTCGCGATTTTCTCCAATTTAAAAAAATATAGGAGGAAAGTTTATTAAACATTGATTTTAAAAATTGGGCAGGTTATGAAAATATTATTTTAGCATAGTTTACATTATTGTTTATAGTTTCAGTTACAAACTATCTAAATGTCAGATCGCGTTTTAAAGTTGGTGTTTACATTGATAATATCATTTAGTGTTAAAATAAAGACAAAAATACCACTTATAAGAGAGGAATTAGTAAATACGGTTTTGGTTCAAGACTGTGACAGGAAACCATTAATGGCATGCAGGGTTTATGTACAATGTACAACCCCATCGGCGTTACCCCATAATCGGAAACATCCAGATAAGAGTATTTGATTCAGTACTCCAAGGAATCGCAAATATTTGCAATATTTAATTGAGTTGATTTCAAAAGAAGGAATCGTAATAATATTGTACTTACGGATGAAAATTAATTTTTGGTATTGGGGTGCATCCAGGAAATTTCGCAAATCAGTGTGCGCCAAATTAGTAGAATGAAGTACATAACTAAATCGCCAGTGCATAGTATTTTATTGTTATAATATTAGTCACATGTAGTATTTTTATGGAACATAAAAGCAACTGTTGCTGCAATATTTATTCTAATTATACAGGGTGTTCCACGTAGACCGTCCATTAGACGTTTCTAGAATACTACACATACTGGAATTCTGAAAATTTATATACGCGGGTTTCTCACAATTTTCTAACGATAAAAAATATTGTCGGTGACGTCACACTTTCGGTTCTAACGGAAGTAAATATCAACTCCTTTATTTCAAATGGAATGTACTAATTTTTATTTCATTTTTGGATTCTACATCAAATCTAAAGGTAGGTTTTATAAGAATACCCTATCCCTAAACTCAATCATTTCTGAGATATTTCGACTTTTTAAAAAAATTTGGAAAAAACATACTTACCTACGCTTAATCGGTTCTATCTCTTCTAGTTTTGAATATAGAGGGCTAAAATTTTAGACGAGAAATACTAAAAGGTATCCAAACATCTGTAGTGTTTGAAAGTTGATGCAAGTTACACAGGGTGTCGAAAAAACACCGAGCAATTGTGTCAAATTGAAAGTTCCATAACTAGATTATTTTAAATACAACACCCTATGTTTTATAATGCTAATGGATGTAGCTTTTAATTCTCTTTCGATTGGTATTAGCATTCCCTATACCTAAATTCCAACGATTTGAAGATATTTGGACATTACTGCTGCAACCAAAATAATCCGACAGTTGGCTGCAGGTTGGCTGGGGAAAAACATTAAATGTGACGAAATTTTTATTAATTTTTAAATAAGCACAAATTAATATTTCGGGTACGTTTTTTAATTAGGTTTAAATAAGTTTCAATTTTTTATTTAATTTTTAATTAGGTATTGGTTCTGAATTAACATTACTTTAATATTACTCATTAAAATATTGAAAATGAACCCGACATAACTCAAATTGTACTTTTTGAAATAATTTGACACAACTATACAATATGCAATTATTAGAAATATCTACAATATTCAGCATTCACATAATGGTAACAAAAACATTAAGAATAAAAAAATCATATTCTTTAATAGTCTTTTTTAATATTCAATTCTTTAATAGTCTTCTGACCATGTCCTTAGCTGGTCTGTGTGTATCTCAACTCTGCAAACACACGACATGTTCTACTAACAATTCGATTACACTTCCCATAAACGACAATTAAATTTAAAAAGTCTTCGTTTGTATAACCAGAGTATGCCATTATTATTAAAAATATATATCTAAATAAAACTAAATCGGCAAACTCACTTCAGAGCAATGACTGCAACTTTGCTAAATAAGTAAGTTCGCTAAGTGACATTTAAATTTTTTGTTTCACAGCCAACCTGCAGCAATAATGTCCAAATATCTTCAAATCGGTGGAATTTAGGTATAGGGAATACTAATACCAATCGAAAGAGAATTAAAAGCTACATCCATTAGGACTATAAAACATAGGGTGTTGTATTTAACATAAGCGAGTTATTGAACTTTCAATTTGATATTGATTTTGAATTTGATTGATCGGGCCGGTGGCTCAGGGCTTAGCGTCTCGATCGCTCAACCCAGAGGTCGTGGGTTCTAATTCCTATTCCACCAAAACAATTTTTCATTAAATTGTTTACTCGTAGATCAAGGCTTATTCGCAGGGATGGCTTGGCAACTATCCTGGCGGATGGCCTAGGATGGGAAGAATGTCAACTTGGTGTTAATGTGAGAGATTAAAATCAGTTGATGTTTGACTGTCCCCCTAACTAATGAGGTTTTCCAGGTTTCCCTCATTCCAGCACTGAATGGTGGTTAGGGCCTACCAACGCCCTGAGGCGCAAATCCGGCCCGCGAAATAATAATATGCCGCTCCCTCTCCCACACAAGTCTCAGACTTTCGGGCTAATCCTTGTGATTAGAATGAGGGGTAGAGATATTATTATTATTATTATTATTATTATTATTATTATTATTATTATTATTATTATTATTATTATTATTATTATTATACAATTGGTCGGTGTTTTTTCGACGCCCTGTATAACTTACATCAACTTTCGAATACTACAGATGTTTGGATACCTTTTAGTATTTCTCGTCTAAAATTTTAGCCCTCTAGATTAAAAACTAGAAAAGATAGAACCGATTAGGTGAAGTATGTTTTTCCAAAATAGGGATAGGGTTTAAGTTTAGGGTAAGGGATATGGTATTCTTATGAATCTTACCTTTAAATTTGACATGGAATCCAAAAATGAAATAAAAAATAGTTCATTTCATTTGAAAGAAGCGAGTTGATGTCTACTTCCGTTAAAACCGGAAATGTGTTGTCATCGGCAGTTTTTAATCAATACAAAATTGTGAGAAACCCCCGTATATAAATTTTCAGAATTCCACTACGCGTAGTATTCTAGAAACGTCTAATGGAAGGTCTACGTGGAACACCCAATATGTATCTACAAAAATAAAATTTTTACATGATATTCTTTATCTAAGGTACCTACCTATATAAATTTAAACCTACAAATTTTAGTCAATTTATTTATATATTTCATCTCATTATCTTTAAATAAATAAATCCACGAAATGACAAATTATTCGTCATTGTATTCCTAATTTTATTTTTTATTGCTTACATAAAAACGATATTTTAAATTTTAAATTAATATTAACAATTTCAATCAACGCTGAAATGGATGATGATACATCTTAAATATCGTAAAATCTTGGGAAGGTATGACACTTCAAGAGAAATAAAATTTTTACAGTGTAGCAGGTAGCTGGGCCAGGAACCCGAGAAAATTTATGGGTACAAAAAATTATTAGTAGAATATACAAATATGAACCCCTGAAGTTATGCAATTTCTATACAGAAAATTGGTTTCGCAGATGGCAAATTCAGATGTTGTTAATTAAAAAAAATGAAATTTGTAAATAACATCTTTTAGATAAAGGTTCAATGTAGGAGCTCTCAAAGGTATTTTTTCAAAATTTCTTTTTATAGCTGCGCACTGAAAGGTTAAAGTTACCTATTTTTGTGACGTGTTTTACAATTCGGAAATTTTTTTTTTTCTAAAAAAGGGCGTTGCTGTGTCGTAGAGCAAACCTTGCTTTGTATTCTCAAACTTATTTTGGTTAAATTAGAAGTCTCAATTCTTACACGTTTCTAGGCGCGTAAACGCCTGCAATTCAGTCCGCAGAGATGAGAACATTTGACCCTTAACAAAATAAGACAAGCAGGCGTAGCCAGTATTGTGAAAGGCTTGTGGATAATTATAATTAAGTACAGCGAAATTATTTTTCCTCCGTTATTTAAAACAATTTAGTTTTCGATAAATGATCACTTACATATTACACGAACACTTCGTGACTGAAAATCTATATAAATAGTATTATCACTCAACGGTATTACTTAATAATTTAACCATGCAGATTTAGTACTTTCCTCTATTAAATAGGTATGTCTGTTGGGGTAATAAGAAAATAATATTTGAAGACATGTTTTATGGTCATTTTTAGAAACCATAATGACCAATTACCTTACACCTAAGCTCCACAATTTGACAGCACTTAAAAACCCCGTTTTTTATGACAATGTCCACTGTTGGCATTTCTTATGTGTGGCGTTACACTAAACGAGTCTAGTAGATAACAGTAGATAATTTATTGTCATATCAGTTTACAATATTATATAATGTCACCTAAGTCTTAATAATAATAATATATAAATAATAATAATATCCATATCCTCTACCCCTCATTCTCATCTTGATGATGAGCATGGAGATCATACACTTGTGTGGAGAGGTAGCGGCATATTATTATTTTTGCGGGTCGCGAGTGCGCCCAGGAACGACTTACGATGTTGTAACTTGAACTACCATTTAGTATTAGAATAAGGAAAACCTTATTAATTAAAGTGAACAGTGGGTTGTTATTTATACAGTGATATTGCAGTACTAGTTGCATATTAAGAACGCTACCAGTTTTATGCACACAGATTTAATATAGGAACAATTAGAAAAAGTTGACCTGCGGTGAGATTCGAACCGTCCGCCGTTAACCGCGGAGAATGATTAAAAACTTGACGTCTTTAACCGCTCGGCTACGGAGCTCCTATTCATATATTCATTAGATATCTCACTAACCTGAAATAAGAAAGGATATACATTTTACAATGATATATGTAAAAAATACCTTTTGTTTAGCCTTATTAATCACATCTTGTCTTGTCTTCTCATCAGTCTCCCACACTTTGCAGCAGCTAATATTCTTACAAGAAAAGTTGACAACATATTTTATATCTAATACATTTATTAATTATTCTCATTATTTGTAGTTTTTTTGTTATGTTGACTTTCATAATTGATAATAGACATATTTTAATCCCAATAGTTCGAAAAACTTTTCCTTTAGACAAAAAACCGAAGAGGCGCAACTCGATCGAAAAACAGAATATTAAATTGATTATCTATCGATCGATCTAAAACGACAGACGACAATAAATGACATATCGAGATTACAAAATTTCCATGTTTGACAATTTTCGTTTCAAAGAGGTACCTAACAATGTTTAATAAATGAAATTAATAATACAATTCGGATGCAATGCAATTCGGAAATCTGATATACAGGGTGTTCCTTAATGTCATCTCCATACTGTAGGAGCTAATTTCTTGTCCAATTTTATGACGAAGAGTCCAAATAAAGGTGTGTCGTCGTTTTCGAGATACAGGGTGTCAAGGTTTTTATAAAAAATCTTTTTTTTTTATTCATATCTTGAAAACCCTTTCGCCGATTTGGATGAAACTTGATATGTTGGTTTGAAGTAATAAGGGGCTTATTTTAACTTGAAAAGATTAAAATTGTTGGGTCCAGTACCTTACAGGAGGGTAACATATTTGAAATTTATGGTAAAAAACATTGAACGTCACTGGTTTTGGATTTTTTTACCTGGAACAATTTCAAATACAACTTTTTGTTTTTTGTTTTTTCGTACCTTGCTTGCTGTTTCCGAGAAAAAAAGGTATTATTAGGTATGTTAAAATTAAAAAACTGGGATGTTCCCATTTTTAATGCAGGAATTTATTATCTACAAACACTACAAAAAATGAAAGAGACAAACCTAAATAATAACAAATGACTACAAACCTTATCTCGAAAACGAGACAATTGTTTAGAGACAAACGAGACAAACGCATGTTTATTTGGACTCTTAGTCATAAAATTGGACAAGGAATTAGCCCCTACAGTATGGACATGACATTAAGGAACACCCTGTATAATATAAGATTTCAAGTCGTATGACTTGACATTGTGTATGTATAAAGTGCGGAATTTGTTTGAAATTGATGACATTTTAATTAGCATTACTGAAAGAACCAGTAACATGCGCATTTTTAATTAAACTACACCTTTTTTTATTATAATCCCTTTACTGACTTCTTAGTTCACTCAATTCGTGAGCTAAGAAAAAAAAATTTAAGCAGTAAATTAATGATAACCAGAACTAATTTACGCAAATGATATTTATATATTTTTTACCTTTTGGATTATGCATGTTAATTTATTCAGTAATATATTCTTATTTCTGCCTATTCTAGCCAACACAAAATAAATTAGAAGAGTTGTCGCGATCAGAATTGTAATAAGTTTTTAAAAAACGAAAATTTAGGTCGCTGAGTATTTTGAAAGTAAAATGAAATTTTAAACTTGAATGATAAATAAAATTAACATACATTATGTGTTTTTGGTGAAATTACCTTTTACTTATAATTTCGTATAAATATGTGCATAAAATTTTTCAATGTAAAATTTTGCTTTATATGTTTTACATAAGCATTGAAATTCCATGAACTATGAACTCCTAAAAGCATAAAAGTTATAAAATGAATACATAATAATATGATTTAGTAAGTAGGGTTGTTACTTTAGTCCTTGGCAAGGTTCTTAAATGAGACATCTGTATATTTTGAGAGTCAACAATTATTTAGTTTGACATTCAACGTTGGTTTTTTAATTTAATATTCGATCAACTTCTTCCTACTCCTCAAAATACAGAGTTGTGCAAATTATTGCTCCTCTGCTCTCTTCTCTATTTGCTGCTGAATTATTAACGTAGGCAATTATCTTTCTCTAGTAAGATGATATGTTCTGAAATGACTAAAAAAAGTTAGATTAAACTTAAAAGCCTATTATTGAAGTTATCTAATACACAATAGGTGACGTACTTGTGTTCGTAAAAAAGTGTTCACAAAAGCTGGTTACATTTTGGAAGACAGAAATACACCTAACCGTCAGGATAATATATATAACCTCAAATCAGAAAACCCATAAAAAATGTCCGCCAAAAGTAAAACAGTACTTTTATCGTCCAAATTTGGAAAACGAGCCGCGAAGCGGCGAGTTCGATAAACGCCTTATGAAACGCGTCGTTTATACTAGTTTTTCTATTTTGCACGTTTTACACCTATGAAAGCAAAGAAAAATCATCAGAAAATTGAATTCTCGTATAGGGATTTTTATACATATTCTAGAACAGTTGGTGTCATTGACGTTTATTAACCTTTCTTTGCTTGAAAATTTAGTTGTTATGATTTATTATGGAGGGTAGAGATAAGGACTGTATAGAAAGTATCCGTACAGTTGAGTAAATTTAAGAGGGCGCTACAATAGCAAAAGTCCCAAATTTAAAAGTATGGGGTAGTAAGAAGACGAGAGGCTTCAGATCTTACCCGGATTGCTTACCAGCGCCCTCTTAAATTTACTCGACTTTACGGACACTTTTGCAACTGATGCCCCATTAGAAAGAGTCCTCCTTACCTCTACCCTCCATAGATTTGTATACCATTTGTATGCCATTACTATAGCAACTATAGCACCCCAAACAAAACAGAGGATGTAAATTTGTTGTTACCAACATTTAAAAACAAAAAGTTGAGTGTCGAAAAGGGTTTGTCTTTGATACGAAATTGCGTTTCATAATGGCTTGTTTATAGAGGCAAAATAGAAAAAATTCTTTTTTCCTGCATGTTTTGTTAGATTTTGTTACCGGCGGCAATAATGACTGATTTATGCACGCTCTTTAGTATTTTGAATGAAGATTATGATCTTGAAAGGGGTTGGAACCTTTGGTGTTAAGATAACACTGACGTAGTTTTCCACATAACACCAAAACACTATACTTCATTCGACGCGCGTTTCGCCAACCAAGTTGGCATCATCTGGAGGTGATTAAAACTCTGATTATGATGGTGAATGTATGTGAAGATTATGATGCATGTATAATAAAAATAATTATTTACAATAATACAGAGATGATAGTTTTGTATAATAATTGTTGTGAGGGTTTAATTCTGATATACATCCAGGTGATCAAAATTGTCTTGAAACTTAATTTTACAATCTTACTTGTAGAAATATATGTGGAAGATGATCCAAATTGTAACATATCTTGTGACTACCGCAGTGTCTGCCTCCATAAGATGTGGTCTCGAACAACAAAATGGGGCTGCAGTCTCAACGTTTCCAAAATCTACTTTGTAGTCCGCCAGCTAGGCCTCGGAAGATTATATCTTAGGATTTCAAGAAATGATCTTGTGGAATGAACAATTTGCAAATAACCGATATGCAATATTACTTTTGAATATCTGTAATGAGCAAGATGCATCCATAGCTAAATAATAGTTATCAATATAACCAAAGCTACTTCTATATCGATTATCATAATTGGAATCTGATGTGACCTTTGTTGGTCTGTGAAAGAGGAAAGGAAATAAGATTGTAATATGTATTTATGTTTAAGGCTACTTATGTATGTGTAAACTTTGGTCATGACGCCTTAGCTTCAGTTTTGGCATACCTATCTACATTTTATTTTCAGATACATATTATATTATTGTTAATACTTTTGCGGATTTATCCTTGTCACTCTAAAATTATTATATAATATTAATATATTTTAAATAGGTATTATATAGTTATATTATCACGATTGTTGACAGTTACCCTCAAAACATCAAACAAGGGAGACATACGAGACATCACACCGTACCTTAATTAAACCTACATAATTAAGATCAAGCAGTAACCGCAATGAGGGTTTTTTTTACAAAGCATACATGCGCATGCTCAGATGTCAAAGTAAGGGAAACCTAAATACTACTTAACCTTATGGGGCATATAATAGCTCTCTATTGATAATTTTGTCGATTCCCAGAACCTGCAGTCACCATTACATTTTTCAGACCCATTTTTCGATAATTTCAACTCTCATCGTCTCAGCTTTTGCGAATAGTGTACCTATCTTTTATCTACTCATCTCATAAGCCTTGTCGCTTAAGTATCTCAGGAAATACATATAGATATAAAAATACTCTAAAATTAAAATGCCTTGAATCATATTGATAAGTTGCTTTGCCACCTGTAACACTTTCCTTACACATTTATTTAAAGCATCTATTCTAATATTTTTTAATAAGATTCGAATCATTTGGCAGATCTACTAAAACTGCATTTATTTTTATTTGATTGTAAGAAAAAAGGTGTAGGTAAGTTAGATTAAAAATTGTTGAGAACATTTTTCCTAAAAATGCACAACAAATGCAACATCTATAGATAACATTCCAAAACTAAATATCCAGCGCTAAGTGTCATATATTTAAATTTAAGTTGACAATCTTGAACTAAATTATGTCACATACCTGTTTTCATGAATGAATGATTCAATGATTCCAAAATTATATTTCTCCATAAAACAAATAATTATATTTGGCAAAATCTGGGTTAAGCAAATATTTTTGTTTTAAAAACTTTTTGCATTACATATCCACTAAGAATATTCGTGGCGTAAATGAAAAGCCTATATTTTATTTATATCTTCGTCTGGTATACGTGCATAATATGGAAATTAGAACTTATAAAAAGCTCTCTGGTCATTTTAAGAAAGTCGCTTTTATATTTGACTGAATATACATTTTAAAATATGTCTATATATTTATACATGTGTTCAACAAAAATTAAAGTTGAATAAAATTTCTATTCTTTCAAACGGAACTCCCTAATATAGGGTTTGATAATAATTGATGTAATATCGGCGAATTTATAAACAGAACTTTAAGAAACAAAGGTTTTATAGACCCTATACCCGAACAACAAACCGATATTCTCTTTCTATTGCATTACTGTTATTTTACGCTCTTTTCGGCATACTTTCCGAATACAGATCTGTAAAAATATACGTGGTGTTTAAAAACAAGTTGATATTCATTTCTCCATTTTGTAATTTTGTTAAATGGTTAGGAAACTGTAGGTCTGACTATTAAAGTAAAATGCAAAACTTTTATGTAGAGCGTGTATGGATCCATTCAAGGTATATCTAAGTAAGGACCTTATATCAATACCTTGAAGTGTGTCTAGATCACAGAAACAAAGGTTAGAGAATGGAAATTCTTATATTGTGTTCTGTACCCCATAGGGGACCGGAAGTTTCGGACCGCAGTTGAGCAGTGTCAAACTAGAAAAAGGATAACAGGAACAAGGAAGATAAAAGATAAGTTTAAATTATAACCAGTAGCGCCTTCAAATTTAATAATTGTTTTTGTAATAAAAATTAACAAACTCAGACATTTACGACTTATCCACAGAGAATTACGAAACAACAACTCAACAAGTATCAAGCAACAACGACAGAGATACCCGAGACTGGACTACACCTAAAGCACAAAATAATATGGAAATAACCAGAGACACGCCTTTCAACAACCATGAACTGTCCCAAATTTCTGTCATATTAAGGCGACTGCACAAATTATATTTGAAATTGCGATTTTTCCACTTCTTGTCATCTATTGGCTGGCTCAGTCGGCAGTTTATGAGTAACCAATCAGGAGCCGATAAATTGGAAGTAACAAATGCGCTACATGAACATTGATGACGCCAGAAAGCTCAACAGGACAAAGTCAATTACGGAAAACCGACTGCATGTTAAACGAACAAAATGCTGTTAATTCGGTATATACTATTTCCATTCTATAACGTTTATTTCTGTGGTCTAGATATCTAAATTAAATATATTCATACCAAACCTCAGCCACCAGAAGTGAAACAGGATTTCCCAAGACATAATAGTAAATAAAATGTGTGTTATCATTTTTTTAACTTCCACAAAATAAGAAAATGCGTATTATAATGTATGCATAACATTCCAATTGCCTTGGTAGAGTGTTTCTGTTGAACTAAATAAAATAAGTTTTCTGTTGAAAATTTATTAAACAGAAATTCGTTTTTCTAAACCAGATACCCTGTATTTTAATCAATAGCATGTAGATTATTCATATTCTTCTTTTCAACTTAATAGGCCATGGAAATAATGCAGTTTTACTTAAGACCTTGTGATGGTCATGGAAAACAAAACCAACCACTTTTTATTATCAAATATAATTAAGAAAGCAAGGTAAATTAGAAAGCTACTATGTACCAAAATAGATTTCTAGGTCCTCTCAGTGTCGCAAATTGTTATTAATTTAAATACATGCCGGTAATTATTATTAAGCCACAGAGAATTCAAAGATTATGAAAATCTCGGGTTGAAATGAATTTCGACAGAAGTCTAATCGATATTAGTATATCTTTTGGAAATAATGTCACAGTAATATAATAGAGAGTTTTTGAACCCCTTAAATTCTAGCACGTCGTTATCGTTATCGTTATTCTGCGCATGCGCAGTGCCAAAAATAGTATCATTTTCGGCACTGCGCATGCTCAGAATAACCATAACCATAACGATAACGTAAATTTTAAGGGGTTCAAAAACTCTCTATTAAGAAATAGCAAATTTGCAATTATATCTAATACGTTTCAAACAAATGGTTTGTTTTCGGGACAATCACAGGCCAGTGTCAAATCATTAAAAATATTCATCAAGTTATCGACGCTAAACTTAGAAAGTATAGAGTATAATTATATGTAGGTATACAAATAAACTGACTTATGTTCATACCAATCTTCCTTTAGAATCAGCAAAAGCTTAATTGGTTTGTATGTTACTCCAATATTATTAAAATAGGTATTGAGTATTGTACTGCAGGTACTCGAATTTATACCAAGATCTAGACTATGTCGAACATCTAGATGTCTTACATTTTACCGTTTTATTAAGTGGCATGGTGTGATCAATCAAATTAATCAGTGTAAAGAGTCAGTATTTTCACATAAGTATTATACATACATAAGGTGTGTTCCTACTCAGCGCCAAATTATCAGCAAACTATCAGGAGTCTGCGCAGACCATATTTACCCATTCCAACAAAAAAGTGACTAGGTTTCAAACGGTTTGGTGACTGTCACCAAACTACTAGTCATATGCATGCGTAGTGGATAGTGTCCACTCTGATAGTCTTCACTAAATTAATCTAATTTTTTAGAGAAAATTGATTATTTCAATATTGTTTGAAGTCTTGGAATTTTATTTCCATTATGAGTGATATTTTAAGTGAAAGAGAAAGTAATCTCTCAATATACAGGGTGTCCACCTAGTGCGCGTAAGTCCAATATCTGGGTTAATAAAAGAGATAACTTAATTTTTTTTTCTACAGGGTTGTCTAATATCCCGAGCTGCACAAAATGAAAATATATTTACATATTCAGGGTGTTCAGTTTTTCCTGGACAGGTACCAACTTCGTTTTTCTAAATGGAAATATATATTTTTTATTGCTTTTTCGAACTAAACCCTTGATTTTAGTAGGACTTTCATCAGCCTTCCCTATACCTAACTTAAACTGTTTTTGAAATATTGACTGGTGAATATTGACATTTTTGCAAATTTGACACCCTGTAAAATCTAAACGGTTTGAGATCAAGCAAAACGGTTTGCACATTCCTATCTTAACTTTTTATAAGCTATCGTTTGATACTAATTTCAAATTTATCCAAGAATTAAAAATTTTCAAAATTTTCGGAAAATTTTTAATTCCTGGATACATTTGAAATTAGTATCAAACGATAGCTTATAAAAAGTTAAGATAGGAATGTGCAAACCGTTTTGCTTGATCTCAAACCGTTTAGATTTTATAGGGTGTCAAAGTTGCAAAAATGTCAATATTCACCCGTCAATATTTCAAAAACAGTTTAAGTTAGGTATAGGGAAGGCTGATGAAAGTCCTACTAAAATCAAGGGTTTAGTTCGAAAAAGCAATAAAAAATATATATTTCCATTTAGAAAAACGAAGTTGGTACCTGTCCAGGAAAAACTGAACACCCTGAATATGTAAATAAATTTTCATTTTGTGCAGCTCGGGATATTAGACAACCCTGTAGAAAAAAAATTTAGTTATCTCTTTTATTAACCCAGATATTGGACTTACGCGCACTAGGTGGACACCTTGTATATCTTCCGAAATTCATTGCCACATTTTTTTAAGATTTGGAATTTGTTGGATTCCAACTTTATTCCGGTATTTCTTATATAAATCTGCCAATAAAAGTGTGGCATTATGTGTCCCCTGTGCCTTATTTGTATCCGCACAAGAGGTATTCTGTATCTCCGCACTCCGCACTAGCGGTTACCTGACTTGCATGAGCATTTTCTGTAAGCTGTAGTTCCAACTCTGCTGGTAAGGAGTATGGAACTGATAATTAAAAAAATCTTGTAAATTCATGAAATCATGCTATTAGAGTAAATTTTACTCTTTTACTCTTTTTACAACTTATTACTTTATATTATCTGTTACCCTCACTGTTACCTGACATTTTTTTAATGTTAACTCGGAGAAAATCGAAATCAACAAAACAAAGCAACGCTGCTGGCGCTTCTACCGGATATTATGTGAACTAAAGATTGTGCTTCAACAACGATAATTCAAATTAGGTTCCAACTGATGCATGAATCGCACTTGCGCATGAAACTAGTGCTGCTTAACTAATAAGGTTTTTCTCATTTCAGCACTGAATGATGATTAGGGTTTACCAACATAAGTCGTTCCTGAGACCCAAATGCGCCTACTGACCTCACAATTCCGGGCTAATCTTTGTGATTATACTGAATGGTAGAGATATTATTGTTATTATTATTATTATTATTATTATTATTATTATTATTATTATTATTATTATTATTATTATTATTATTATTATTATTATTATTATTATTATCATTATATAACTTATTTTAATTAGACAATTATTTTATTTATTTATTCATACAGTTTAACGTTTTAAAATATTGTCAACATGTCCCACAAGATAATTTTATTCCTAGTTTTTGCTTTTATTAAGTATTCTTAAAAGTGCAACCGACATTAATGAAAACGTCCAATTTAGGTAACTAGGTGTAGGTATTACATACTATTTATTTTTTACTGCGGCGAAAACGGGTTTTTATATAGAACAGTAAAATATTGACCTCATTAACTGGCTTTTGGTGAGAAGATATTTGTTTGTATAATCCGTAATTTTAACCAGTGATAAATGCATTTCTGTCTCATTAAAATGTACCTACGAAATTCAACCGGGCCATCTAATTATACCCGTACGCACTTATTTGTATGGATATTCTTAGATGCCATTGGCTCGCGCATACCAAAAGTGTATGTTAATTATTTTGTTTAATATGGGCAAGGAGAACGAAGTACACGAGGTGGTGTTAATTAATATTCGTATATTTTAATCAAGCCGACATTTGCAGAATGCAGATGAAATATATGCATAGTCTTAATCATAATATACTCTCTTGAAATTTTAATCAGAAATACGCTAATGGCGCGGGCCTACTTCAGCAAATTCTATAGATGGCAGATATGTTAATTGGGAAGACTATACACGCTCCAAAGCGGGAACTGAAACGATTTTTCAAACTATTAATTTGCATAATGCGATGTATTCCAAATATACTGGTATTACGGAACGCAGGTATTTCTTGCTCATAAGCCTGTTTTCGTAATATTCCCATAATTGTTTTGAAAAAAACATTGATCTCGTTTAGATGTTCGAAGAAATATATAGAAAACACTCTATATACTAGTATTTCGACTTACTTGGCCTTTTTCAATAAAGTAAATGTCTATTACTAAAGGTTTCCAAGCGCGTTTTCGTTATTTATCTGTTTAGGAGTACCTACCCCGATTGAGCCTACCATCTGGTAAAGCCCGACTTTTTAGTACCTTTTCTAAGAAGGGCGAAAGTGTAAAATCTATCTGATCATTCGTAGTACAAGGATTTATAATTAAAGATTTTTTAATTTCTAATTGCTCTAACAGATCTAAGCGCTTTCCTTTCTTTTCACGATGCAGTATCTTTACATTTTTCAGATCTATAAAATGTTTGTTTTCTATACAATGCGTCGAAAATCCTGAATTTTTTTGCGTTATTTAGTTTAGTTTAGTTTCAATACTTCTACCGGTTTGACCCACATACATGGTATTACAATGCACGCAGTTAATTTGTTAAACTTCGCTGTGGCCCGATGGGGCTCGGTGGATCCGCTTCCAGTATCCACTTTATTAATATTCCTATATTGTGTCATGGCTTTTCGGGGAGAAACACATTATATTAAGAATATATACTTATCTTACAATTTCTATAGAATAGCTTAGGTAGTAAAGGCACACATTAGGACAAACAGATATTTCACTGATGACGTTTCATGGTTTAATGCGTTATCGAATCCCAGAAGGTAGATAGTAATATGTGGTGCCTAATCTGCGCATATCAGTGTGCATTTTGAATAATGAGAATATATAGATAGTTTCAGAAATTATTGAAAAGTAAAAATAAAATTAATTAAATAAAAATATTACTTTAGACTACATTACCACAAACATTACCTATCGTGTTACGCCATAGATTAAAAAATGGTACATTCATAATAATATTGTTGAAAATCAGAGATTTTAACAGAATATTCTCTGTAACTGAAGCCAAACCCTGTCATCCGCACTCCACGCTCTAACTAGAACTGGTGCGCAGAATTTCAGTAGGTATGTAAAAAGGAAACTGTTGACCTTGAAGGGGTTTGAAATCTTTGATGTGAAGATAACACTGACGTAGTTTTCCACATAACACCAAAACACTATACTGCACTAGACGCGGGTTTCGCCACCCAAGTTGGCATCATCTGGAGATGATTAAAACTGAAACTATTGACGTAGGGAACAACATTAAGTGGGACATACTTGTTTTAATCTGTGGTAAAATCAGTATAAAATAGTTATATTCTATAAACTTTAGTATAAATGTGTACATATCATGTAGATAGAGAGATGCACTTGGCACTATGGATGCCTATTTTAAATCGATTATTAGAATCTATATTTTCCATAGATTTTTTTTAATCGATATTAGGTATATATTCAAATCAATGGGTAATGTAGTAATGTAGACTTATACTACTTATTAAAACTATACATATTACTTTCTTACTCGAAACGCTGGAATCATCTCCTGTCTCTTTTCAGTTTTTCGTCGTTTCGTTAATGTTTTGAATATATTATAGTATTTCTTTGCCCGCGCCGACTATTATTATATCTTCTATTAAGTATAAAATCTTCCTTCTATTGACCACCATACAGACCATCACAGATTCCATAGAATTTGGGTCATTTGATTGGCAGCGTATTCTTTTTCCAAACTGAATCGATTTTTTTCCACACGATTTTTTGCCATATCGATTATTTGCTGTTCAATTTAATGATGACTTGGTACTAACGTTACTTGTTCCATTTTATGTGTGCTAAAAAGACCGCCTCCGAGACGAATGTCGGCCAGTTAGCCAACGATGTGTTTTTTAAACACACGATCCGCCAATTTCTACAAATGCAGAAGTTGGCGGACGTTTGCTATGCTGTCTGCACAGTTACTCGCATATTGGTTGAGAGGGATATCTATCGGTATAGTATATATTTTCGTTGCTATACTATGCCTTAAACTTAAACAGTGGTTGTTACAATTTGGGTAAATTTTCCTATAATTCTAAAATGAATTCTAGAATGGGAGTGAACTGTAAGGTCCACTCACTTAGGTCATCAACTGACATATTTTATTTCTTACTTTTGTCTTCTTCAAAAATGAGATCAAATCTCAAAATAGGACGAATATACCAGAAATAAATAATAATTAGTAAAAACAATATACCGGGTGTCAACGGATCTATTAGACAAGCCATAACTTCTAGAGTATTGGATGTATCAAAATGAGATTTGGTATAGGTAAATGGTAGAGGAAGAGGAAAGTTTTTGCATATTTTTCACGTTTAGGTTACTTCCGGTTTCACCAGAAATGGCTTCAATTTTGAATTTTTAAATGGAACACCCTGTATATTTTTACATATTTGAATTTCTGAGACAATTTTGGACTAGAAAATGACATTTTAAAAAGTTTTTTCGCCTACTTGATTTTTTTAGAGCCATTTTTAAAATTGCATCTAGGTGGACATGATTGAGCGCAAACTAATCTGAAGGCCTTAGATGATGTCAGAAAAATGTAATCGCAAAGTTTTAGTGATTAGTATGATAGATAGGAATGAGACAAGTTGGCAAAATTACTTTTTTATATCTAACTATTTTTTTTCAAATAGCAACACTTTTTAGACAAGCACTTTTCAAAAAGGGATTTTTTTTGCGAATCCAACGATACTAAATTCATTGTGATTGGATTAAAAATAAGCTCATAAAATACCTAGATTCCTATTGCTAATAAAATAGTAGGTAGGTTAGGTACTGGATAATAATTTACTTACTATTGTCAAGTGCGCCATGGATAAAATTGTCTCAGAAATTCAAATATGTAAAAATATACAGGGTGTTCCATTTAAAAATTCAAAATTGAAGCCATTTCCGGTGAAACCGGAAGTAACCTAAACGTGAAAAATATGCAAAAACTTTCCTCTTCCTCTACCATTTACCTATACCAAATCTCATTTTGATACATGCAATACTCTAGAAGTTATGGCTTGACTAATAGATCCGTTGACACCCGGTATTATTGTATGATTAGGTATACGTATATCTTATGTCTTATTTCAGTATTTAAGTATAATACCTGCTACAGATATGTGGTATGTTTTGATATTTAAAATTTTCTTTTGTTTCAGGTGAGGCTACACATTTTTGCACAGTTAGCTCGTAAGTATTATATTTACTATCCAACAGTATTTCTTCTTTACTTTGTTACACCGAAATTCTTCGTCTTTGTCTATTCACATCAGGAGAAAAATTATATAAATTTTAATAGAAATACCCTATGTTGCCTTTCTATTAAATTCTGTTTATTTATAGAAAATTAAATGGCAAATACGTCTTTTATGAATGAAGTATTTCAAAAGATTATTCATAATTATAAATCGTACTTAATTTTTATTTACATTGTATTGAAACAATTTGCTTCTGTGGTTTAAAAGAAACTGAAAAAGTGTGTATAATTTTTTCAAGGTTGGTTTTTTGAAATGACTAAGTAAATAAACATTAAATTCAATGTCAGTTACCGAAATATACTTTTCCGCAAGAAATTGTCGACACAGTAATCATCGAGTAAACTAAAACAATAGGTTATTTTGTGTTAGTTATGGAATTAAATGCTACCGGGATTTCCCCTATTACAACTATATTTGTTATTGTGGTAGGTCCGGAACGAATTATTATTCAGATTTAATCGGAAGATGAAATTTATCAGAATGTTTGCCTATAAATATAGTGGAGTTAAAGCAGTACCACTTAATGGACGTATTTCATAGGCTGATTTCTAAAGCTTTTGTTTATAGTATAGTGGTACCGTAATAGAGCTGCAGTGATAACGTCCCTATCCTCACTATAGTTTTTAGATGCTATTGGCGATTCAAATTACCGATGAAGGCGCTACAAATTGTAAACAAATCTGGAGGAAGACGAGTAAAAATTTTGCATTTCATATCACATCATTTAGCAATTAGAATTCAATTGCCACAAATATACTGACTTCATGTGCTTGTTAGGGTGAAATAATCGATAAGAAGAATGGTAAAAGCAGCCTATGTTCCATAAGTCCTTATTTGCTAATTATTATATGATTTTTTTTGGGTTGAAACAGGGAATATTTGTTTACTTACATTTTGGGCTAAAATAAATGTGACAAACGATAGAAAAAGTGTATGGTGGTACTATATTAGTGTTTGTGTTTTAAATTCTTTTTGTTAAATAATTGTTGTTATTGTGTATATAATTGTAATAAATTAGATTATATTCTGTTTTTATAAGACTAATAATAGAAAAGTATAGACACGCAGCAACAAAGTGGTTATGTTATATAAATAAACGTGCTCTTTGTTATTAGATTGTTACATACCTTTTGGAGAAATGAATGAGGACCTGGTTCTTATACTAGAGCCAAACTGCTATCTTATACACTTCTATTAACACATTTAGTGGAATGACACCCATCAACACGGCGGTTTGCGTTCTGCTGGTTTGTTTTGAATTCCAGTTTAAAATGTAAAAATAAAGATGTACAAATTAATAAGCACGTCGTTTTTGCATATTTTTAGACATAACATACCATTAAAGAGAAACAACCAAAGTAAATACCCAGTCTGGTATACGAGAGAAATTATATCTGATTTAAAACATAAGAACAGGCTATTACGTAAGCACAGGACAGCTAGATCAGATGCATCCTACCATCAGTTTAAATGTCTTAGATCTCAAGTTAAAACTAAAATAAATAATGCCTATAAATCTTATATAGTTTCTGTTGAAAATAGTGTACAAGTAAATTCCAAACATTTTTGGGCTTTCATAAAAAACAAAAATAAAGTGTCGCGTATTCCGGGTGTCATCTCCGATGGAGATACTCAATATTGCGAACCTAGGGCAATTGTGGATTGTTTTAGCCGCTATTTTGCTAGTGTATACTCTGTAAGTGCTGATAACCCAGTAGTTGATTTGGATCAGTTGGGGTGTGGTTCTGATATACATATTAATCTCAGTCAGGTAACTGAGGATGAAGTATTTGCTGCAATTCGCAAACTAAAGCCAAAGACATGTTGCGGGCCCGATGCTGTACCTAGTTTTCTGATCAGGGATTGTGCTGTCGTTTTCTGTAAACCACTAAGGAAAATATTTGAGCTTTCTTTAAAGACTTCTACATTTCCAAGTTGTTGGAAGATGGCTAGAATTTCTCCTATTCATAAAAAAGGTAGTCTAAATGAAGTTAGCAACTACAGACCCATTGCCTTACTATCCGGATTCTCGAAGGTATTCGAGATTTTTATACGTTCTTATATTTATAGCAAAGTTGAACATCTTATAAGCGAGCGTCAGCATGGTTTTCTTGCTAGAAGGTCTACGGTAACAAATTTATGTTGTTTCTCCGATTATGTAAGTACTGTTTTGGATGATGTTGGCCAAGTTGATGCAATTTACTCCGATTTCTCGAAAGCTTTCGACAAGCTAGACCATCATGTATTATTATCAAAATTACAATCATTCGGTTTTTCCTTGGATATGCTTAAATTTTTCCACTCGTATTTGACAAATCGGAGGCAATTTGTAGAATACAATGGTTTTCAGTCTGATTCATTTATACCTACCTCTGGTGTCCCACAAGGTTCAGTCCTTGGGCCATTATTGTTCTTATTATTCATAAACGATATAGCGGATAATTTTCAGTGTGAATCATTGCTCTTTGCAGATGATCTTAAATTGTTTAGTAGAATCGACAGCTTTTCTGACTCAGTGCATCTTCAGAATGATTTAAATAAACTTGATTTATGGTGTGCTGCTAATAAATTACCACTAAATATTAACAAATGTTTCATTATTACTTTCACAAGGAAATTTAATAAAGTTTTACACAATTATACGATAGGGCATCATCCACTGAATCGAGTATCCCATATCAAGGATTTGGGCGTTACGTTGGATGAGAAACTAACTTTCTCTCCACATATAATGAATGTCGTTGCATCAGCAAATAAAACATTAGGTTTTGTTTTTAGAAACTGTTCATCTTTCACGAATTCAGCGGCTCTCATGCAACTGTTTGTATCTTTGATTCGATCCCAACTAGAATATGCAAGTTTGATCTGGGATCCACTCTATTTGAAGTACATTAATGCGGTAGAATATATTCAACGCAAATTTTTAAAGTTCATGTATTTCAAGACTGAAAGAGTATACCCGACACAAGGTTACGATCATCAGATTTTGTTGAACATGTTCAATATGCAATCGCTAAAAAACAGAAGAACAATTGTTAATCTCAAATTCTTGTATGGTTTATACCATTATAATATAAACTGTGCTGAACTTTTAAGCAAACTAAATATAAATATTCCAATACACTCCTGTAGGGTTCATAGGTATTTTTACTTGCAAGCCGCTAATAGTAATATTGGTCTCATGTCTCCACTAAACAGAATATGCCAGCAATATAATGAGTTTGATTACCTGACTGACATAAATTTTAATTCTTTGAATAGTTTTCTAAAACCTATTTTAGATCGGTTATAGTGTTTATTTATTTCTGTCATTTGTACCATTTGTTTACTTATAATATCAGTGTGTTTATTTAAGTACCTATGCGTACTCGACATTATTGTACAATTTACAGTTTTTTTTTTGCTTTTTTTTTACTACCACTTATTTCTGTATCACTATTATTTGTAATGTGCTTTATTATTATTCTTTTTTATCTATTATTGATTGTTATGTATTTTTTCTATCATTTATATAAGTATTTGTAATGCTCTGTAATCTTGTAATCTTTGTTGTCAATTTGCCCTGTAATTGGGATTTTCCTGTTGGGCTTTAAATTAAAATAAAATAAAATAAAAATAAAATTACTAAAAAGTCACAAGCACAAGCATTAAATTATTACGTTAAATAAACCCAAATACGTGTTATTTATCATTACAGCAGCAATCAGCCTCTAAAAACTATCTTTTAAATAGGTTCAAATATTTTGATACAGAGGGCGCATTCATTTTTGGAATCGCCAATAGAACCTTGTTGCCTCTATATTTAACACTGGCGTAGTTTTCCACATAACACCAAAACACTATACTGCACTCGACGCGCGTTTCCCCAACTAAGTTGGCATTATCTACAGATGATAAAAACTATCACTTGAGTTTGCGTTTTAATCATCTCCAGGTTATCATCACCAGGAATCATCTCCTTGGTTAGCGAAACGCGCGTCGAGTGCAATATAGTGTTTTGGTGTTATGTGGAAAACTACGTCACTGTTAGCTTCACACTAAAGATTCTAACCACCTTCAAGACCCCTGTATTTGTAAATAAAAGCTGAATAGGTAGTTGACATATTTTACTTCTAGTAACAGAATATACTATTTTCAGGAATCATGTCACATTCCCGCCACATATTCGGTATTACGAATTTAAGTCATTTATCCTTATGGATCACTTTGAGCTTTATCATTGAGGCAGCTGGATACCACATTAACTTCTTGTCCTAATTTATAGAAAATTTGGTACAGTATAACGTCAATAGTGAAGTGACCGACATAAAGCACGCATCATATGGGAAATTAATTTTTATAAATATGATATAGACAATTCTGTCGGGTTAATTGAAAACTCCAAAATGTATTAAACAATATGTTTTGGCATTTATGGAAAATTAATAAAATAAAAAGGGTTTAACAAGGGTCAGCTTATATGAAGATGCAAAATTTTATATTTAACAAAGTGATTTGGAATTACGTTTGACATCTATTAACGAATTAAGTCAAAATAACACCGTACTTAATATATAAATGTTAAGTATGCTCTTCCGGCATTTTTTGATGAAAAGTAAAAAATATAAAAAAGACTAAACTAGGAATTTACTATAGTGGTTCATTAAAAAAATATATTTACCACCTAAAGTACAAACCGCAATGAATTATATTTTATTCTGTTTATATATAATTCTGGACTATATTTTTTAATAGGGTAACGTTTTTTATAAAGCAACGGTTAACGTATCTGTTGGAACGTTTAGTCATGCTATTAGTGTCACAAATTGAGTTGAATTAATGCTATGAGAGAATCGCTTGGAAAATTCCCATCCATAAAAACATATCTCTTAATTATTTCTGTTGTTTAAAAACAAAAAGGTATTTACAAATCATTAAACATTATTATTAAAAGGATTAGTATCCAGACGGATGATACGGATGATTTAAACACATTTATAACTATGAATTTATGGGCCTGTGTTAACAACTTATCTTTTTTATCCATTTTGTACGGCTTTGTAGAATGTAGGTATGTATTTTTTGTAAAGTACGATTGCTCCTACTTTTATTGAGAACTAAGATCCGCTACCTCCCCGTAGTAAACTGTCATACATTTTAGACTCTGCACACTTACCACACAGTTGATTGTATCAAGAGATAAACGAATCATCAGTAGAATAAATCCACTGAAAAATCAATTTCAGGTTATGTAAAACTGTTCATATTTGTTCAAGTTTAAGTTGCAATGAACCTTCTTTAATTTTTTATTGGGGTTAATTAAATCAGACTCAATGACATTATTTCCGGGTGAGCTCAGGGTGGGGGCAGATTCGAAGCTTTGTAATGAATATTAAATTTTATACCACCTTGTGAACGCTAGGATAATTTTGTATTTAACTGTCTATATATACAGTGAGGACATAAAGTCCCCCCCCCCCTCTAACTTTTGAACCACTGGGTAGATTGTGACGAAATTTGGAACGATAATATATGACTAAATTCTGCATTTTTTGACACATCAATGACAGCTCTGAATGTCAAAGTGACAGCTGGGCGCGCAATAGGAAAAATTTTTTAAATGGAAATGGGGGTCGAGTGGGGACTCATTTTGAAGCTATTTTTATGCTCAAAACATCCCCCAAATTTGAGAACATTTGGTTCAGTAATTTCTAAATAAAAACCAGTAATATCAGTTTATAACATAATCTTTTTACCACATAATCTTTCTAATAGAACTTACCCATGGAAAATTTATTTGTCAGGAGGTTCATGGAGGTCATTTTCAACATCTTTTGAAGTAACACGTGTTTTCTAAATATGTTTCTGCCTCTAAAATTTTTTTTTTAAGTTTAATTTAAATTATTTCATAATTTTTGAATTTAGGTTATTTTAGGTTAGGGATGGTTTATTGTTATTTGTTTACTTTTAATTTTTGTTCTGCTTTGAATAATTTACAATAATTTGTAATATGTATGCAAAAAAATGATATAACAGAAATCGATATTACTGGTTTTTATTTGGAAATTACTGAACCAAATGTTCTCAAAATTGGGGGATGTTTTGAGCATAAAAATAGCTTCAAAATGAGTCCGCACTCGACCCCATTTCCATTTAAAAAATGTTCCTATTGCGCGCCCAGCTGTCACTTTGACATTCAGAAAAATGCAGAATTTAGTGATATATTATCGTTCCAAATTTCATCACAATCTACCCAGTGGTTCAAAAATTAGAGGGGGGGGGCTTTATGTCCTCACTATATAGATAATAGTTATAAATAATAGTGAAGGTAGGAGAATTGAAACAAACAAGTAAAAACAATTCTATATTACAATTAAAAAATTTAGAGAAAAATATGTGTATATTTAAATATAATAAAGTAAATAACAACTGATGGCTGTTATCACTCAAAATCACCTTACTGGGTCTATCTGCTAAGAATGAAACGATCTGGTTTACAAAGAAAAATATTCTTCTGGCCTCCGAGAATATAATTCAACCTCTCACCAATAGATATTCTCCAGTAATGATGGCCGGAGTGAAATTTCGGCTACCTTCAGAAAACTGAGAACAAGATGATGTGTTAGCTTCTTGTTAATGCAGATACTGCTAATCTGGATGCAAGTACCTTTTTTTGTCGTTGTTCTAACGGTGGAGTTGGCATTCCAGGTTGATTCTTCTCTTCCAGGAAACCAAGGTGTTTTTACATGAAATGGGTAGAGTATTTAGACCAAGATCATAAAGGAAAATTATATAAACTACTATAACATGAGCAAGATAACAACAGATAATTTTACAATCATAACAATTCCAATTTGTTGAATAAAAATTGAAACTATTGAACTCAAAATTGACAAAAATTGATATATAAAATTTACATGAAATGGGAACCACCCAGTATATGAAATTGAAAGAAAATTGACCAAAATATGCAATTTAGAATGCTGTTTAATACTTGAAAATGTAAATGCCAACAATAATGATCTTGTTGATTAAATATTTTCTACGCAATAAAGCTGCAAAAATGTAACGTTATACTAATTATAGATTGAATAATATTAATGATTATTAAATTACAAGGGAATAGCTCAAAAACAAATATATATAAAGCAAATTTAATAACTATAAATAATTATAAATGGCTTTGTGTAATCTGACAAGAGATAAATACTACAAGCAATAAAAAAGATATGTAACTGAAAATTTGTACTTCTTTGTTGAGAATTTAATCAGTATTAATACATACTTCTATTTACGAAATTTATTTAACTGTCTTTGAACTCATTACACCTATACAGCGACTAAGACAGTTAGATAATAGGCTTCTCAGACTTTCCTACAAATTTGGTTCTATAACCTTAAAGGAAAAAAATCTCACCTAGGTAGTGACTGACTTATATTGTCTCAACACTCTAATGAAATTCTTGGTTGGCTAAATGCCAGTTAAGCCGGTCATTTAAAATATCGTAGGTCGCAAAAAATTGCAGAGTTCTGATTTTTTGGAATGTTGTTAGGATGGGTACCAATAGTGTAAAACCAAGTATGCAGCTTCGAAAGACCTGTACTACCTGCGTGGTGCTCGAAAAACCTTTTTTTTTCGCACTTTTTTCAGTTTTTGGCTTATAACTTCCAAATAGTGCATCCTACGGAAAAAGTCGCTCTGTATAATTTTAAAGTAGACACAAGTATATAGATGTTGCACTTAAATTGTAGTAAATTTTGTCTACTTTTAAATTTTACAGGACGACTTTTTCCGTAGGATGCGCTATTTGGAAGTTATAAGCCAAAAACTGAAAAAAGTGCGAAAAAAAATGTTTTTGGAGCACCACGCTGTTAGCACAGGTCTTTAGATGCTGCAAACTTGGTTTTACACTATTGGTAGGTACTTATCCTAACAACATTCCAAAAAATCAGAACTCTGCAATTTTTTGCGACCTAACGCGATTTTTATGTCTACGGTGACTGGCCTAATTGTAAAAGACCTAAATTCAAAATGAGATAAATTAGTGCAATGCAGTTCAATTACAATTTCTATAAAAGGTATTAATCAATAAACTTTTGATTAAACCTAACTCAAAAAGAACAGTTCTAACAGAGTTCTTCTGACTGTTCTAATTAATATTACTATTATATTGCCGCGGCGATGGCTGAGTTTGTTAGGTGCTGGGTGGTAGTGTGTCTAACAGAGTGGTATATCGCGGCACGAGTTCGAATCTCGCCAGGGGAGAATTGGCACCTCAATGCCATGTTTCATATGTAGGTACTGTCCCTCTATACAAGCCTGAGGTTTTCAAAAGGGGGGTTGGTCTTTTCTGTGGTGTGTTTTGTATTTTGTTAAGGTATATGCAGGTTTCATTCTTAGAAAATTCTGTGTTCAGGCTTTCGACTCTTAAAGTTGAAGTTCTGTCTTAAAGTTTTAAACTACTTTTCCGCTTAGGTTTAGTGCTATATCT
The DNA here is from genome assembly GCA_963924545.1 of Pogonocherus hispidulus. NCBI lineage: Eukaryota > Metazoa > Arthropoda > Insecta > Coleoptera > Cerambycidae > Pogonocherus > Pogonocherus hispidulus. The sequence continues at coordinate 33,534,584 of OZ004698.1, forward strand.
CTATAAACTCCTCTTCAATATTCAATTTTACGATTTATCCAATTATTATAAACATTGAAACATCTACAGTAATACATTGTTCAGTAGCTGAGGAACATGAAAAATAAAAAAAAATTCTACTGATTATAGGTTGTTTTAGATGAAACGTCTGAATGTAGTTCAAGCGAGGATAGCATAGTGTTAAATGCTTAAAGGCAAAAAATTTAAGAAAATCTGTTTATAATGTTCAATGTAGGAAACCAGATGGGAGAAGGATTGTCGTTATTTTATAATCTCCCCATATCAGTAATAAATTAAGTACCAATTTCTACATATTTAATTAAAATTTACACTCTCCGAATTTGGCATTATTTTAAGGATTTTCTGAGATCGAATTAAAAACATTTTTCATATTTACAGTGCAGATGTAATAGTCTCTCCAACTTACTTTTGAGCCAGTTCAAGGGAGGAGTTTAAGGGAAAAAACATAAGGTGAATCATGCAGATTGAGCAATTTTTTATTGATAAATTATTTTTATACGATCAATTCGGTAAAGATGTAGATGCAAATCTTGTGTTAATATTATGTGGTATGTTCTTTAATTTCAATGATCAGCTTTTATATTAATTTGATATTTGTGGACCAGTTCGTTATTTAACCATTTCAATTAAAACTTTGGTCTACCAAAGTCTCAACTTTGGCTTACCAAAACTTTATTTTCTTCCGACGCCTCTAGAATATTACTCAGCAAATGCTTCACCAACTTGATAAATAAGATTTCTGATAAACGACATTTTCATCTTGCTCCTGAATTCCATAAAAGATAAGATAATAATTCTCTTTGGAATGTATAAAAATCAGTTCTGCAAGCTGCCATATTTAAAACATAGAAACGACAACTAATCTGACATTTAAAGTATTTTCTAAATTTAGTAATAGCGTGACTTTTTGTTTTACAGGCTGCTAGGAAACTGCTGTGACTGTTCTCCAATAGCCGGTTTCATAATATTTAAAGGAACATTAGCTAAAGTTGCTAAAGTCCTTGGTGGATACAATTGTGTCAATAATAGGTAGAATTTAAAGGTAACTTACCTAAATGTTTTTATTTTTTATTATGAAATTCGGTCTAAGATGTTTAAAGTTGACATTAACTGTAAGTTTGACAAATAAATTAAGTAATAGAGCATATTAAATTGATGCAACGTGCACAGTAAAATCTTGTGATGAATTACATCAACTTGCATCAGTATTAAAAATAAACTATTTTTGAATATTTGTAATTGTATTTGAATAAATGATATATTATGTAGCATTGTCGAATCGACTCCGCTCTTGGGTTCGGTCAAATATTCTCTTTACAAATATCAAGTAAACAAAAGTTGATATTTGTAAAAACTGACTGCCTTGATTGAATATGTAGGAAATGTAAGATATATATTTATTTACATTTGGTAGTGATTTGACCGCGGTTAGTCCCTAGAAATTGGCCTATAACCGCATCAATTATGTATGGCTGCCATTATATGACTTAATCCGTTGACTGGATAAATAGGATTCACTCAATGCTTAGGTAAATCTATCATTACGTTTTTCTGGACCTGAAATTCTGTTTTTTTATTATGTGTTTATTTAACTCAACACCTGCAAGTTACAAATATGTTAACATATAAAACGCTTTATTACATACATTTCGTAGAAACGATTAAGAAATTCCATTGGTATACCTATTTTCTTTTCTTATTTAATAAAGTGGATACTCGAAGCGGATGGTTCTTTATGAAACATCGTGAAAATAATTGTTTTGAAAAAAACATTGATCTCATTTAGATGTTCCAAGAAATATATATAAAACACTCTATATACTAGTATTTCGGCTTGTTAGGCCTTTTTCAATAGAGTAAATGTCTATTACTAAATATTTCCAAGTGCGTTTTCGTTATTTATTTGTTTACGAGCCTACCTCTGGCCATCTGGTGAAGCCCGAGTTTTTAATACCGTTTCTAAGAAGGGCGAGAGTGTATGGCTTGCCAAAAATTCACAAGGAAGGTAACCCGATAAGGCCAATAGTCTCCTATATAAACGCTCCCTCGTATAAATTGTGTAAAGATCTAAGCCACAAACTCCCAAAATTGATCTCCTTCAACTCCAAATACTCTGTAAAAAACTCCTTCGAGTTTTTAGAATTAACAAAAAATTTATCTTTGCCCACAAATTCTAAATTAGTTTCATTTGATGTTAAAAGTTTATTCACCTCAATCCCAGTTGCAGAATTAACGTCAGTACTATGCAATTTAATAAATCAGTCAAAATTAAACAGCACAGAAAAATATGAATTAATAAGTGTAATAAAGGTATGCATTAAACAAAATTATTTTTATTTCAATGGAAAATATTACAAACAAAAAAACGGGTTACCCATGGGTAGTCCTATTTCTCCTTTGCTAGCGGAAATTTTTATGAACCATTTCGAAAACACACTGTTCAACAGTGACAATAATTTAAAATCACATGTACACTTTTGGGCTCGCTATGTAGATGACATTTTTTGTATTTGGACTGGTACTGAAAGAAATTTGAGCGGCTTTCTCAATTTTTTAAATTCGCTTAACGATAATATTCAGTTTACAATGGAAAAGGAGGAAAACAATCAATTAAACTATTTGGATATAACAATAAGAAAGGTAGAAAATAAATTAAAATTCTCGGTTTATAGAAAACCAACAACTTCCGACGCAATCATACCAGCAAGTTCGCAGCAGTCCTGGCAAATAAAAAAGTCAGCTTTCCATAGTTTAATTCATAGGCTTTTAATGTTTCCGTTGGAAAAAGCAGATTTTGAAAAAGAATTAAGTACAATCAAACAAATTGCAAGAAACAACGGATATAAAGAAAAACTAATAGATAGCATGCTAAAAAACAAAAGGAGGAAATTAATTCGTCGGGAGTTTTACAATATTCGGGAAAAAGAAGGCACCTATAGTTATATTAGTCACGTCCCAGGTTATAGCGAAAAAATAGCTCGCAGAATAGAACGAAACGGTAAGTGTAAAACGATTAGTGTCAACAAGCGTATTATTGGGAGAATTTTGATAAACAATAAAGAAAAGGTTAATAAATTAAAACAATCGGGGGTATACCAAATTAACTGCGCGGATTGTAATGCCGTGTATGTGGGTCAAACTGGCAGAAGTATCGAAACGAGAGTAAAAGAACATAAAAAATCCATATTAAATAACGCAAAAAATTCAGGATTAGCGACGCATTGTATAGAAAACAATCATTTTATAGATCAGAAAAATGTAAAGGTACTGCATCGGGAAAAGAAAGGAAAGCGCTTAGATCTGTTAGAGCAATTAGAAATTAAAAAATCTTTAATTATAAATCCGTGTACTACCAATGATCAGATAGACTTTACACTCTCGCCCTTCTTAGAAACGGTATTAAAAACTCGGGCTTCGCCAGATGGCCAGGGGTAGGCTCGTAAACAAATAAATAACGAAAACGCACTTGGAAATATTTAGTAATAGACATTTACTCTATTGAAAAAGGCCTAACAAGCCGAAATACTAGTATATAGAGTGTTTTCTATATATTTCTTAGAACATCTAAATGAGATCAATGTTTTTTTCAAAACAATTATTTTCTTTTCGTTCGAATTTATAAAAAATACAAGGTGTGTTAAAGTGAAAATATAATAGTAAACGAAGGGCTATTTTGAAAGTCAGTATTTTTTCTTAAAGTTTAGGACTATGGAATGTTTTCCAAAAAAAGAACATGAAAGTTTACTCGTAGCACAAGTCGTAGGGTTACAAATAATGTGAGTGGCACATGGCGGCCTTAGTTGTTTTATATAGTCAGTTTTTTGTGAAATTATAGTTTGTAATAAATGTTCAATACCATACCACATATTAATAACATAACACAAGCTTTAAAAAAAACAATAACTTGAGGTTATTTCAAGTCTTCTTTGTATAACTAGGTAGATAACAAGAAAAATAAAAACTTTGTTGGATCATAGTATTTGAATATCATTTTTAATGTCGTACTTTAATTTTGTTGGCTAAATACCTATAAACAAATGTATAAATAACCTAAGATTATTAAAACCATTAAACGTTGGTATAAGAAAATTATCAATATTTTCTGTTGGCCTCACTAAATAACAAATGCATCAATTAAATCATGATTTTTTTTTACTGTAAAACAGGAACTCTATTTTTTAATTCAAAGTGTTGAAGAATAGTTGTTAATTATATAAGCGAAGCCATTAATCCAGGAGAAAAAATGGGCACTCAGGCTCAGCCGAGAGTTACATTTTTCCGAATATAATTCAACGTTTTATCCACAGCCACGGCCAAAACCGGTCAATTAGGGCCGTGTGAGAGCAGGTGAAATATTCTGGTTTTGAAAAACGTCAGATTTGAGAAATTTATTTTGACCAAGAATATTGATTTTGAGCCGAAAACTAGAAACTTATGTTTGTTTATTTGTCACGAAGCGTGGTATTATGAATTTTAATCCACTAGTGTATTAGAAGGCCTCTAATCCACGGAAAACAGACGTATAATATATATAGTGGTTGTGGATAAAGGAAGTAAATACACTGCTTTGGAACTATTCGTCGTTTATCAACTTGATAAGAGCCAACATATTTTTACTGTAGCCTGTACAAGTTTGTCTAAACAGCTAAGGCTTTCCTTAAATGTTCTAGGGTTGGAGAGTAGTCTGTGCAAAATGAAAATGCACATCCATATTTATTCACCACTGCAACACATTAAGTCTATATCTTTTTAGTCGGTTTTTAACCTTCCACCTAAAGAGCGAGTACATATTAAGCGTTTTGAAGCGCTCGCTTTAATAACGCGCGTTTTAAGAAACGAGAGGTTTGCGAAAGTGTACACATTTAAGAGGGCACTTATGGTCAAGCGCGCGTCAGACGCGCGTTGTCAGATTTTTGTTTGAACGCGCGTTAGTTGCGCGCTTCAAGATCATACGCCGCCATTGTGTTGTATATTTAATCGCGCGCCTTCGTGTAGAGTGGACGACGCACTTGATCCTTCGTGATGTGAATGTGAAAATGAAGATCGATTATTCAAGGCTGTGGCTGTGCTAAGCGCGCTGTGTGTACCCTACCAACGCGCGCCGAACGCCCAGTATGAGCTCGCTCTAATTTTCAACGCTCTTAATGTCTGTACTGTAAATACACTACACAGGTTATTATTTCATATTGGAACTGTTATATACGTGTTACGAATTAATATTGACAGTAGGTAGTTTCTTTGTATTAAACTATATATTTTTATTTATCTGAAGATCTCCATATATAATTTTAATTTATGTAAATTTTAAATGTTATTAAAAGAATGATATAATCTAAATGTGGTGATAATATATACCACTTATTGGATTTATATGGTTGAGTGATCCCCCCTCTACCTAGACCATAATAATATATTAGCTCATCTTATGATGACCTTGACTGATGCTCTATACACATAAGGATATATCGTACAGATAATATTCACGGAGTTACCATAGTACAAAAGACATTGGTAACTATTCTTGTATTGACATAACATCCTTCTGAGATTATTGACTACAATTTCGTTTATGAAACTAGAAGGTAAAAGGAAAAATATATAAAAAATATTTTTGTATACAAATTTTTATAACCAATTTTCTCATGCCTGCACATGTGCGATAAAGGTCCTAGTTTCAATTTAGGTGTCTTCCGTGTGTTTGATTCTCAGCAAAAACTTTGGAATCATTTTGGAGTAAAAATTTAATTACTTAGATACATCATAAGAATAGGGATATCCTGATGCTTAACGAACACTTTAATTTTATAATTTTATACATAGTACAAAACGGAAACATTTTTTATATTTTTTTTTATTATATTACTTCACTTAGTATTCAATAAATTTAAAATATAATTGTTCCGTGGTAAAAAAACTAATTCAAAATGCCAATATAATTTATACATATAGTATTACGTGTATAGCATTATTTATACATATAGTTTATACACAAGTATTACGTACTTAATTACCTACAATTATTATACCATATAAAATATAAAATTGTTGGCAAAACTGTATGAAAATAGTAGTCATTCGTTAGATTAGAGCTAAAATAAATAAAAAACGGTAGATGGTATAGTCGATCACTATGATACCATGATAATTTTGGATTCAACACGAGTTTGAAAATGTTATCTCAAATATACAGTGTGTTTGAAATTACATGCAATAACATTGGAAACTGTTAGAGATAGAGGCCATGCAGGTTAAATTTGGGCATTTGAGTTCATCGTGAAAATTTAATGGCTAATAACATGTCGACCTATGAAGTAGGAAGGTTTGTCCCTGATTAGAATTATTGTAATTTTATATGTTATCTTGTTACACGGTATTTACATTTACACTTAAAAATATTTTTTTTTAATAGATTAGGTACTCTAATTTTTGCCGGGTACTCGGTTTGGCCGGATACCAAAAATCGCTGTCCGTTGACAGCGACATCTCTATTAGACGCATTATTCGCATTATTATATTTCAACATTATTATGCCCTAGATGTATGATAACTAGAAATCAAACAAAAAAGTTTTTACAACCATTGGACTATTTTTAAAGCGGCAGAATCGAGTGGAATTGAAAATTTTTGATACATTAAATTTTTGTAGAAAATAGAGAAATTTGGTTCATTTTGGTCCTATATGGAAGTGGCGTCAAGTGATCGCGTAATACCAAATTTTCTTCGTAAATCTAACCTGTTGTTGTTGAAGTTCAGATGGCTAAAAAAGTTCAAAACCAGCTGTCTAAGTGAAATGATTCAAGAAGGTTATCACAGGCCATAAATGATCATATAACCATTTTTCAAAACCTCTCTGAATAGGCCATGACCGCCTTTGTTTTTGCGCAGAACATAACAAGGCGTTTTAGTTTGTATCTCTAATAATAACTGAGCTACAAGAATTTTGACATTAGTCTGGAATTACTGAGTCACGCATCTCAATAACAAAAGAAGAATCATGTAACTGCTACTTATACGTCAAAAGATATGCAACATCAAATTACACACGAAATTTCCGTGGACCATGCAGTTTTGTAGTATGAGTGATTTGATAAATTATACTATTCATTTTAAATTCAACACCAATCAGATAAATTCAGAATCTATTATATTGTATTGTATTGAGTAGCATATTCGATTACCTTCGTATATAATTGATCAGTAATCTAATATGATAATAGGTATTTAACCATTTGAATTTTAATTAAAGCCAAGAGTCGATATACTTCGGTATATTCAAAATGTAACACTAGAATGTAACTTCGAATTTAACCAATTTACCTAACCTAAGTTTTTAACGATTTATCGATCTCTAATTTTTACAACACCCCATGCAGTGCATTTGAAACAACCTGTATGTTAGGTATGTATCATAAAATGCCTAACAACGTCATCACATCATAAAGTTTAAAGATCCTTAGTTCAACATTTTGAAATATATGTGTGTGGATAAATAATATTTTTATTAATAAATCGTAAAAATAGAAAGTTACACAACCGTAAAGTTTAAAGTTTGTTTAGGCCTAGATATATATTGACTAATATAAAGCTTCCTTGAAACCTAACCGCGCTATTTTTAGTTCTCAACTACGAATTAATGAAAAACATTAAAAATCATCAGCATGTCGGCGAGTACGTGACAGTGAAATAATAATCTGGAAATAAAATTATATAATTTATAGCGGCTCGTATTAAAATAATCCTCCATAAAGCCACAAACCAAACGGATGACAAAAAAGTGAGAAAACCACCTCCACTTCAGGCTCGCGCTTCAGAAGTTAAAAGTTTTATTAGTATATAGTTTTCAGCCGGTGTTTTGCACAACCACAACACGCGACAAGGAGTTAGTTTAGCGCAAACCGCCGAGCGGTACGCTGCGAATTTTTGCGAAAAAGTAATTACCTTGCTACACGGTTCCGTATAATAGTGTCCAAAGTGTAAACAGCCTGTGTCGAGATCAGCGCTAATTTATTTTTTCACCGCACAGGCATTTTAACAAGTCGTTATTGAAATATTCTGTGCATGAATCAACATTTCTCCAGTGCGTTTTGTGTTGTCTTGGTGATATTGACTAAAAAAGTGCCTTCCAAAAGTGTAATTTTCGAAATACCCATATTGTGTAAGAAATTTCTGTGACCTTGGCTATAATTGGATTTGGTATCGAACAAGTCAAGTAATCATTGTTTCTACGAGTTTTATTTGTGTAATAATTGTTAATTTATACAATTCGACGTGATTTTTCACTAGGAAGTTCCATGGATCAAAGCTTATTTCTTATGGAATTTTTGTTTTGATGCGCACTCGTTATTGTTCAGATAGAAATAATTAATGAGTCATGCGTTTGAGCTAATCTAAAAGATGGGATGTGAATAATTATACTAATTCTTGATTATTGTTCTGTTAGGTAATTTTATACAATAAGCCTTACTTATAATATATCTAATGAAAATGTTTAGAATAATTTAAAATGACCCATACAATAGTTCAATGCTATAATGCATTTTTTGGTCAAATAGATTATAAGCTCTGGATCTGCGTCATGTAATCTGAGGTCTTTTGCAACCAATCTTTTTTGTAATGCAAAGAATGCATTATCAAAGGATGATCAGTATTTTTGGCTTCAAAAATCAACCCATACAATAAAATAAAAATAGGAAATTGATATTAGCTATTAGGTAACCTTGAAAAAGTCCGAAAACTCGGACGAAACGTAGGATATTTGTCCATGTATCTGGCTGAAAGTCCTCTTTTTTGTATTTTATTGAAGAAATACATTCTATGTTAACAGCCAACAACTTTTTCAGTATCTATATATAAACAATAGAACGTTAAGTTTTTTATCAATCTTATTTTTCCACATAGTTTGTCATTTTTAGTAAAGTGACCTTGTGATGCCCCTGTTATATTGCCTGATTCTGATTTTTTATTTTATGATAGAAACTGTCAAATTCTAATTTTTAAATTTAAATTTGTTATGGAATAAGGGCTCGATTTTTATAAACGGCAGCAAGGCGAAACGTAGCTGTGTAGTATCCACCGTAGGACATTAATTTGGTATAAGTTTCCTCTAATGGTCAGTGACCAAATAGGCCTTTGCTGTAACCTTAATAAACATTTCAAAATTGCACATTTTCAATATTGACACTCCTCATGAATTAAAATTAATTTTTATAGAAATAAACATCTCTCTCGTTCGCCACCATGAAATACTTTGTATTATGTACTAGGTGTTCCGTTTATTATGGTCCAGGAGAATTGTTTTTATGTAGGTGCATTTGTTTCCATCAATGGAAGGTTCAATTTTTAATATCGTTATGTTTGTTATTTCGTTATATACAGGGCGATGAAATAAAGTAACTTTTTTAATGGAACGCCCTGTATATTATTATATTCTCAGATAACCAGTTTAAAAACAAGGTTAACAACGAGGTTAACGATGTATGAATTTACGTCTCACCGTTTCGGAGATATTGACAACTTCTTCAGGAAATGGTCCATTAAGTCCGTATACCAGTTATTAAACAACTTTTTACCTTCAATTAACATCAAAATATCCTAATTTTTTCTACTTTATGATGAAATTGCCGAATATTCAAAATGAAAGACAATAACGCGGTGTGCCAAATTGCGGAAATCATTCATGATTTTTTTTTTAAATGAAACTGAATATTATCACAGTTTCAGATAGCCCTTGAAAAGGCAGAGAAAACTGGGAGAAAAAAGTTTTAATGGGGAAAACCAAAACTTGCAGGGCTTAGTCTGCGATATGGAGTAACTACTTATACCTACCTAATGGTTATACTTTCAATATTATATTCAGGGTGTGTTAGAGTATGATCATTTAAAATGGAACCAAAATTGGGTACCTGATTACCTCTTTGCTGTGCGCCGGTGCGCCGCCCTGTGCGCCGGTCTGCTCAAGACGGTTTGCTGAGAGCTGAGACTGTTTGCTGAGACATGACGGTTTGCTGCATGATTCACAAATGTACTACAATAGTAAGCGAAATAAGTGTAATAAGTAAATAAGCGGAATAAGTATAGCGAATCTCATGTCAATTTATTGCAGGGTAATCTTTAGATTAGAGTAGGGACAGATATAATTTACCTTATAGCTCCAATTTGTTATTCAAAATAATTTAGAAACTTTAATACGTCTTTTAACTCAACAGAACACAAATCCTTCCATTATTTGTTTTTTTGGAAACTGGTCCGAAGTGCACTATTATATCTATGGCTTCTGATGCCTTTACTTCTCCGTCCTCCGTCCGAAGAAAAATATAGAAACAATTATTATTATTATAATTTTCCACGCGGCTGAGATTTTTCATTATTTTCGTTCATGATAACCGAGCCTAAGACCTCTAGCATCGGCATGTGTGTAGGTTTAATTGAACTACGATAATTAAGTATTATAAATACATTTTATATGTTTTTATTATCAGTGCTATTAAGTATTTTATGATTACCTATAAAATTGGTATAAATTTAATATTTACTTAGTGGGTACCTTCTTAATCATAATTGTAAAATTATTTACTATTTATAAAACCAATCTCGTGTGTAATATTTATTATGCTGATAGATATAAAATAGTAATTGGTGTTGGTATTGTATAGTATGTTATATGAATTTATCGTGTTTTCGGGTTATTCAGTATGTAAACAATCTCTTTGAGCACAATAATATTTTAACTTTTTATTTTTTAAAATCGGCCCACCAATTTTTACATGATTGTATTCGTCTTAGGTCTGTGGTGTTAATCATCGCTAATTCCTGGTGATCACGATCACCAATCAATAAAACATATATTATATCAAATTACAGCTAAAAGAATGGTATTTTTATTAGTATAAATAAAAAATAAAATGTTCGTTTAAAATGTTTTCATAAAATTTTATTGCTTTCGGTGGTATTTCAGAAACAAACTTGATTTGTGTGAAACTATATTCATATACTTATTTAAACAGTATATTAAATGCTTACCTACTTTCTAAATGTTAAAAAACAAAACTCATGTATGCCTTGCAGGCCCTTTAAAAAAAAATAAAATACGCGCCCATTTTTTTGCGAGATGTTCAACGTTCAAGAGAACGTGCAAGCTTAGGGAGATCCTCACTTTTAATTGCCTCATTTTCTACTGATATTACAATTTTAATTACTTCATTTTTTATTAATTTATTTATTTTTATTATTATTATAAATTATTATTAGTAGGCAGTCCATCAGCTAAGATATACATATAGTATATATACATATAGTAAATGCAATGGGGAAAAGGTTACGAACGATGAAAATCACGACGAGTTCCTGATTTACTCTCTAGCTTACTCTACATTCTGAAAATGTAACAGAAATTAGTTGCAAAATGATTACAACCAGAATACCAAACACATAGTCCCATGATTAATTTATACGTACCATTTAGGTGTGTCTCAATATGTACATTATTAATCAATATTGAACAGATAGGTAGTTAATTAAGTAGGTACTACTAATTTGTTTTCTCACAAAACACATTCCTGTTCAATTATCAAAATAAATAGGAAACTAGAATAGAATATTATTGTACAATATGTTGTTTTTACTAGCTGAGAGTAGGCAAATCAGAAATAACTTGTCTAGTATAATTCTTAGTTAACATTTACTGATATCCAGCATTAACTGCAAAAGTTATGCAATTGTTAGAACAACCATAGTTCAGTAAATACTAGTTTTTACTAGTTAATACCCAGCAATTACCTAAACCATTGTGTAAATGGATATTTTATGCTTTTACTAGTGAATATTGGAAAAACCTAATAAAAAGGACAGTTACTGACAGTCACTACTACTGTGCGTTTCACGAAGTTGTATCCCGGATTGGAATGTTCGGATTGTCAGGATTCGCTGGCAAATCCTGTGGGAGACTGGCACACGCGCTTAAACCACACCACCTCAATTTGTAGCGGTCCGTAACCGAGATGTGCTAATGCATTGAATTTAACTAATAACATGACGACGCTCCATACGTTAGAATTTATACTAACATTCCAATCCGGGATACAACTTCGTGAAACGCACAGTAACCATACTTATTCTACCCAACATTTAGGAGAATAGTTCAGTCAATGTTAACTATAACTAGTAAAAGTGTATTCCCATTTAAAAATAAAATATTAAGCTTTTACTAACTGAGAGTAGGCAAATCAGAAATAGCTAAATGATCGTTAACATTATTTACGGATTTCCAGCATTTACTGTAACATATAAAATAGGGCATAAGTTTTTTTAAATGGTTAATTTATTTATCTGGTATTTATACACTTAGAATGCAAATTCAATGACGATGGGTGATAGGTTCGCATAATCCTGCGAGAATTATACCAACTTTTTTTAGGCAAGTCTATAGGTATAGATTTTTTGCAATGTATCCAAGTAATAGTTATTTTTATTATAAAACCTACGTGTTTTGTTGTAACTACTTGTTCCTTCCACTGAACTATGTAGCAGTTTATACATAATTCATTCTCCAACATAACAGTAAATATATCAAAGCCTCATAAAATACTTACATGACGTAAAAATTAATTAGAAAAGTTCAAACTTTAATCCCGGTATTGAGATTCTCCCCATTTATTGCTAATTTAGCATTTTCATCACAAATCATAGATAATTAGAATATAATCTACTTATCGGAATTGACTAATCTAATTACTAATTTCTTACTAGTCCTACTTACTACTTACTTACAAAGCAGATTTAATTAGTTTTAATATCAAATTAATTCCCACATATTGATTAAAGGATTTCACAAATTGATGCTTAAAGAAACATAAAATATATGTATTTTACTTTGGAATATTACTTGTTATGATTTGACCCCTATCGACCCCAAACCAAATGTAGAATGAATGGTATACAGGGTGTCCCAGTGTGAGCGTACAAAAATTTACTAGTGGGTAGACCATACCAAAATAAGAATAAAATTATTATAAAAAAAAATTCTCCGATGCACGCCTAATAAGTAACAGGGTATTATTTTGTAAAAAAAAAACAATTTTCCGCAATAACTTAAAAACCATTTCGTAGATTTAGGTAATTTTTGGCAAAAATTACCTAAATCAGACATTTTTTTACAAGAATTTTATTCTTATTTTGGTCTGGTCCACCCCCTGGTAAATTTTTGTACGCTCACACTGTGACACCCTGTATACTACCCTTGTTTATAGAGATATAAGTATAGTTATTCAACCACATTATTATGAATTGATGGCGGAAAGATGTCATGGTGGATAATGAACCAATGAAATTCATGCATTTAAAGAAATATATTTATAGTATAAAATTTTTTCACATGTTGTCACCAGTGCGGTTATATAATAACTAACTATATTTTATATAAACAAGGATACTACCTTCTGCCTGCAAATGGCATTTTGACCACTGATAGATGGCACCCGAGTCATTGTCAGCACATTTTTTTTAATACCATAGTAAACCGTGTCGCACATCGTTTGAAAGATATTTCAATTCTCTTGACACCAGTTGTTGAAAAATTAAAATCGAGTCATTCGCTTTCGAGTTAACAAGCATTTCTGTGTCTCATTCGGTGAGGGAAAGACCATCGTCCACTCTAAATTTTTAAATATTCTAACCGAAGAATATTAATGTAATGTCTCGTGTAATGTAATCTAAGAGGTTTGCATTCTCAAAAAAATGCAAAATGGTGATTTTGAAATCTACAGGTGTTAAATCGGGGAAATGTGTTGGCTTTCAATTAATTTCTAACAGCAAAAACACGTTCTTCAATAGTACGCATTTTAAATAGAAAGCCAGGTAAAATAAATAAATACAATAATCAATAAATGGTAACAAATAAACAATAACAAATAAACGAGTAAAAATAATGGGACTTTGCTATATGAACTTATTTCTAAATATGTACCGTTTCCGAAATACAGGGTATTGAACTTGAAAAAAAAATTATTCGGTTATTTATATCTCTGACATTAGATGCTACTATAATAATAATAATAATAATATCTCTACCCCTCATTCTAATCACAAGGATTAGCCCGAAAGTCTGAGACTTGTGTGGGGGATGGGGCGCCATATTATTATTTCGCGGGCCGCATTTGCGCCTCAGGAACTCTACTTCCAAAAAAATTTCAGCTCGATGAAAATAGCCAGTGGCGTGCAACTTGCACTCTTGGGACACCTTTTCTAAAAAATATATGTTACGCTTCCACTGACTAACGTCTAAAAAATACGATATTTCAATGTCCCACTCATTTCTCTACAAAAAGGCATACTTATATTTTTTCACAAAACACACCGTTACGGAGTAAATCGATATTTTTATGAAACCATGTCCTTTCCTAACAAAATAATACCTTAAAATAAAATTATACCTTTAATAAGTATAATTTTATTTTAAGGTACGAATAAGACGAGTTTTTTTTTTATTTTTCAAAATAACTCGAAAATAGATTAGTGACATTCCAATTTTCAGCACACATTATTACTAAGCACTAGCAAATTTAGCCATGCTAACCTACCTTAAGTGGGACACCCTGTAGAGTTTCGGAAATACAATGTGCAATTTCTTACTACATTACCCCAAAAACTTTGTTGATCGATTAGATTCTCTTATCGCCTTTAGTTTTCGAGATACGCAAAACATTTGGTCACTAGTTTTATTATACTTCGATACTTATTTTTTTACAGTTATAAAAAATGTATTCAATTCAATCATTATTTAACTTGTTGACTGAAAATATGTAGCTATTAATGATAGTACATTTATAAACTGTTTACTTTGCAGTAAGTACTTAGCACCACTTAACATTCTATGCTTTGGAAACAAACAAATATCTAAATTTTCGTCATTAAAGTATGTCTCTCTCGTTCTTTCTATGTACAAGTACGTCTTCTCTCGTTTCAAAGGCATTTGAATGCATTAAATCGAAAATATATTTGAATGTGACGGTAGCAAATTTTAATCAATTTTCATATTTATAGTCCATAAAAATATCCATAATACACCGGAATATATGTATATGTAATGTATTGGAAATCAGAATACTTTCTTTGACGAATTTTAGTAATAAATTTAGAAGCACCAGATTTTTATTTTTTCAATTGTGCCGTTCTCTTGAGCTAATTATCTCATAGATCTTACATCTTATTTACCATGACCCAGGCAACATTTCCCAGAAAACACAGCGTATCTTCATCTTCAATGTCTGTATTTCACATAAAAATAACTAAAAGAGAATGTATCCGTTGATTAAAATATAAATTTAAATGAAAATAACTTATCCACGAATTTGAAATATATAAAACAAATAAAATGGGAACTTTATTACGGAGTTAACGGGAACGGTTACTCCGAGTCTGATTGTCTCATCCTGTATAGGCTAAGTGAAATTGTCAAATATAATAACGGAAAATTATAATTAAATACAAAAAAATGTATGTTTATTGGTTAAGTATTGCATACTACATAAAAGAAGAGCAGTCACACAATTTGGGTCTATTATTGACGGCTTATCCAAGTGAATGCCTTCAGTAGGTTTTGCTATACATAGATGAAACCGATTTTCTCGGATTTTAAGTCTTAAACACATTAAGCACGCATCAAATGTAAATGTGCTAGTACTAATTATTTACCTATTTTATTTATTATGGCAGCTAGTATGCACATTCTATATTACGAGTAAGTCGTAAAATCCTTTACATCGAAAGTAAATATACTAGTTGGTACTAATTTTTACCACATTATTTATTATGACAGCTAATATGATAATTTATCCGACATTTCCAACATAAAATTTAGCAAATAATTATACTTCTAAATCATATGTAGTATAAGACCTATAATTCCATAGTAATATTGTTATTTTTTGCCTATTTGTCTTCAACAATAGCGCTGAGGATATTTATTTTTATATATGACGAAAAATCACATGACACCTATCTAAACGAAATTCCATTTACGTACATGCATGGATATGTCTAGAATGCCAATTAACATTTTTAACTACCGTCATGCGTTTGTGAAATTTGAGGAATTGTAAATAATTTCATATTTCTAAAAACCATCGATCTTATATGCCATCTGTAACTCATTTATTTTACCATTTCCTTATTTAAATTTAGCAAATTATTCCTAGTCAATGACCCGGTACTCGAGACAATTTTTCCACAAGTTCAGTTAACTCAACTGTGGTACCGATATAGATAAAGCATAAATCCTGTAGTGCAAATAAATGGTACAGCTAGCTGCCTATGTTTCTTTAACCAATCAACGTAATGAAATTAATTCTTGAGTGAGGGCTTCGAGTTTTAAATGTTCTGCAATGTTACATATCAATTGCATAAACCGGAAGATACACAAACTCGATTTTCAAACATATACCTATTTCTACAAATGTCTATAGAAAGAACATGTAAAAGAGTAACCCAGCGGCAAAGTCATAATATTTTTAAAACATTATTCTTATGGTGACATAAATGGTACAATGGTACTTTAGTATACAAACGCCTTTACAATATATTCGTGAAATACTGCTGAAAAATTACAAGTTTTATAAATGAGATTTTCAAATAAGAAATACACTGGTGCCTACCTTGTGATCTGACGGCTACTGACATTACCGTCATCAATAAGTAATCAAAATTCATAACAACCAGACACCTATGTAATAAAAAATTATATACTTGAAGCATTAATAGCAATACCCTCCCGACTGCAACCAAATTGGTAAGTTCACTGTTAGTTTAGCCGGCGATCTATTAGTAAGTTCTAGACCTGTATCAATTAATTTGTCTTGAGTTTTTTGCCACCATTCAAATTTATCTTGATTGATGATTCATGATCATGAATCCCGTCTTTTTTACTTTACGAGTTAGTAACTCGGCAGGAGGGCTTTTAATTGTTGGCCTTCCAACCTTCTTATCCATTTATTTGAAGGAGATCCCTAAAACAGCTACTCCACGGGCAATATGCCCCGTCTGGCATTGCATTATTTGGGCATCTCCATAGGAATCGCCACATCTTTCATCCTTAGAGACATGAGACCAACCACCAGACACTGACCGGTTTCGCGCTCATTATGCGCTTTTCAGAGTGCCATAGGTAGTGGAATCAATGAATAATGTTGAGACATGATTGCCTAATGGGCATTGTGAATGTAAGTAGTGATGATAAATACACCGTAGTGTTCTCTTTGGGTCTTTGCTACTATCGATCCGAAAATTGATATATATTCCCCTCAGATAAGTGGAATTTGAATCTCTTCCTTGATTGACCAATATTCTGTCCTCGATCTCTTATTCCTTCTTCGCGCTATTGATGTATCAGGTTAAATCCGCCTTTTTAAGTTGTCAAAAGGCATGTCGTTGTCAATCCAATATAGGATTTCAGAACTATATGGAACTTAGGTGGATGTCACTAATCAGCAAATGAAACATAGACCTAATTTCTCGTTTGGAAACAGTTGTGTGCAATAGTTTCAAGTTTAACCAAACCTCCAAGACCGCAGAAGGGAGTATTGTTAAGATTTTGCTGATTGTAATAGAATAACAAATTTTTTTAATTTCACTTAGCACAATGTATTTATTGTTAGATATTGCCTAGTAAGCAACTTCATCTTCCATTACAGAATACAAGGTATTCTGAGTAAAATATTTCATTTTATATATTGAAATAATTAAAAAATGCTCGGATTCACTGCTTCCTTGAATAATAATACCACTTATAAAAACTAGTTTTTGCGATTACTATATAACCTTGTCAAGACGGCAAAATTAAATGAATGCTCTTTTACTCATATTCATGTTTAATTGTTTTGTAACTTCACGGTCTAGGACTAATGTTTCATTCAACACCTGTGCATCACCATAATGATATGTAGCGGAAACGTATCCCACTGTTATACCTATATTTAATAACGTTTCTGGCAAATGTCCTGGCTAATTTTAACATTCGTCACCTTGTTCTCATAGACTGAGTGGCGAGAAACAATAATAAGCGTTAATCATTTGTTAAAAAATGTTTCTTAATGGTTACTTAGTGATAATAAATCAGTTAGTTCATAAATCGCATTATGAACTAACTTGAATTATGTTTCCTTTATGGAATTTATTAGGTGATCATTATCTTATATGAAGCAGGTTTTCTATTAGATATATTAGGCACATTCAGAAATAACTACTGAGGGTCGTACACGTAGTATAAAAATGAGACCATTTATGAAATCCATCTATGATATGTACAGACTATATTACTGATAACAATAACCTTACATAAGTTAACATCATATTAAAAAATATGTTAAACTGCAACTACTTAATACTGAAAAATCAGTTACAAATATAAAGAATGTGCAATAAAAGTACTGTTGTGCAATATACAGTTTATACAGGGTGGTCCAGAAAGTTTTGGCCAGTCGTTATCTCAAAAGCTATCTGTACTACATTTTGAAATTTAGTGATTTTAAATAGTGAAAAGCATTGTTAATTTCTGGTATTAAAGGATTTTATCAATACTTCACTATAACGGTGGCCTTATATCAACTTGTAAATATTTAATGGGACATCCTGTATGTTAGTACAATCTTGGGAATGTTTTTCTAATACCTTTTCAACGATACTATACTTGGCAGCGTTTTTGTTTAAAACATTGATAATATAATATGAGCTTTTAATAATAATAATTAATAATAATTTAATAATTACAGAACAAAGTATAATATAAAGAAACAGATGCAAAGAGAAGTAAAGTCATTTCTTTTACACGTAAATTGAAACCTATAGTTTTCAACTATGAAATTAACTCAAATTTCTTGATACGCGCAAAGACCGTCGAGGATTTGGGTGTTTTTTGGCTATTTGGCCATATTGGCGAACGCAACCGACGACTTCTAGAATACATCATGAGTACGTCATTCGAAAAATCAGGCAGTTTCGTAGGATATGAAATTATTTCAAGAATCGCAGCCTAGTTCGTTGTGATGGCTCGCATCATGTCCAACTCGTTTAAGGCATCGTTTAATTCAAACTCATATTCAAAATTCCATTATAGGGGGAGACACTTGTATTTTAAAACAAGGTGTGCCTTAATAATATATATATTTTTCTATATCATAGATACCCAGTAATTTTGAAAGCAGTTAATGTTGGGGAAACAGAAAAAGGCATGCTCATTTTGTTTTCAAATTTCACATTCTAGATATTTATTTGTAAACGAACTATCAAAAATCGTATTAAAAAGAATAACT
Organism: Pogonocherus hispidulus; assembly: GCA_963924545.1. NCBI lineage: Eukaryota > Metazoa > Arthropoda > Insecta > Coleoptera > Cerambycidae > Pogonocherus > Pogonocherus hispidulus. Next base: position 33,553,903 of record OZ004698.1, read on the forward strand.
AAGTATTGAAATAAGTTTCCAGTTGTAATGTTGTTAAAAGGTATTAAAAATTTATAATTTTAGATATAAAAACTTTGATAACAATTAACACAGACTAAAAATATATAATTTATTGTACTTTTTCCAATAGTTGTTGATTGTATTGTGTGTTACTTCGACAAAATATTGAATCTTAGATATTAGGCACTAAAGATTTACTTATGAAACATAAATTGAAAGACATACTTATTTTGAAGCAATTTGCAGTAATTGACGTAGTGTGTAATTAATTATACGTAGGTATACATATAATTATAAGTATATATATCATCGTATAAATTCTTAATATATACAATTAAAATAACATTTGAATTAACCTTCTGTATAACAAATAAGCATTCAAAAAAGTTTATTTAAATATTTTCCTGAAATAAGAATTAAAATATGCTAAATAGAAGGACGAACTATCCTATTTTTGTTATTTTGACTAATACGAATTATAAACGTAAAGGTACAAAAATAACGTCCTAATCACGTAGGCTGAATATACAAAGACAACGTGACAAAGTGATGCCTCTCAATAGCGCGACCGAAAACTTTCTAATGAATTTTCTATTAAATGAAACATAAAACCTTAATATATATTTATATAGAAATAGAAATATGAGAAATACTACTCACAAAATCAAGAGTTAAGTCGCAATAACGGGCGACTCTGTCTTGTAACTGAGTAGTCACTCAATTACATCCCTCTTGTTCTTGTTTCATATGTTTAAACCGAGGTTAAAACCATGAGTGATTTCAGACGAGCGGGAAATAAATTATAATAAAGACGTAAAGTATGAGAAAAATTTTATACACTGAACGAAATGTGATGTTAAATATACATATATTTACCTACATTTAAACCTTAATTAAGAAATTATTTAGAAAATAACTTTATTGATTCAAAAATACACGTCAAAATCAATAAACTGAAAAAATAAATAATTCTTGTTGATTTATCCTACCAAATGAACACGATATGAAGAATGGCCTTTGGCACTTAAAATGTGTGTATTTTTTTCCCGTGGTAAATCAGCACATAAGTAATTGCAATTATTATAGCCTAACAAATGTTAGAAAGGCTGTTGTAATGTTGTAACAGGATACTCGCTGTACTATACACTAAAGATTTACGCACTTTGTTGCAAGCACGCGTTAAAACGCAGGTTTATTTCCTATAGTACCATAGTGTGCCATATTATTCTCAAAAACACTATTAACTAAAATTCTGGGATAGTCAGAATAAATATCATTCCAAACCAATCGAAACAATGAAACATCTGCTCATTCACATCTTGACCTAATAAATCACTAATAATTAAATAACAACGTGCTTTCAACAACACAAATACAAATATGTACTTCAATTATCTTACATAGTGAAATATGGAACTTCAAAATGCTTCCAATAATAGGTATATCTCAACTCCAAACATTCGATCAAACCTTACATATATTTTGACATTTTCCTTGTTACTTGCTATCTATAACTAGGTAGTATTTAATTACCTATTGTTTACCTTTTCTACATTTAGGTATTTACAAAAAAAAAATATTTTTCTTAAAAAAGAATTTTATTTCAGCCATGAGAACTACTCATCATACGATTACCATTTACATTGAATTTCATACTGAAAAATTTCTTTAAAAAAGTCATCTGCCTACAGCGTGGGTATGTTTCTCATGACCGAAATAATTCTTTTAACGATTTCTTCAAATCCGGAGCTCCCCGGTTACTACTTCAGAACTTGTGTAAATTTTACCCTCTCTTTGACTGCTAATTATAAACTTATTATTGGCTCGACAATTTACTATAGAGAATATATTCCCCTTATTCTTTATCTAATTAACAAACAAATAAGCCCCTACACCAATAAACCCCAACGGCAGTCTCAAAAATCTTAACTATACTCATAGACGCACAGCATACCGGGTGTCAACGGATCTATTAGACAAGCCATAACTTCTAGAGTATTGGATGTATCAAAATGAGATTTGGTATAGGTAAATGGTAGAGGAAGAGGAAAGTTTTTGCATATTTTTCACGTTTAGGTTACTTCCGGTTTCACCGGAAATGGCTTCAATTTTGAATTTTTAAATGGAACACCCTGTATATTTTTACATATTTGAATTTCTGAGACAATTTTGGTTGACACCCGGTATATCTTTACTTCCTTAACATTTTTTTTGTTTTTCAAAAAGAAAAAAAGAAACTCATTTACCTGACACCAATTGGTAACAGGCTGCCCGATGTACTATACAGGCTTCACGAAACTTACTTGGTTATTCATTTATTTCGAAAGGGAGTCTAAATTTTACTGTTGAATCAATTAATCTGTCACTGGGTTCGAGATATGCTCCGATCTTATCTTATCCTGAACCTCGATGTGTGTACTATTTTCACGGGACAGCGTGACAGAAACATGTAATTGTTCGCGGTACTCGATAGAGGGGAGGAACGTACTTTAACAACCAATGGGATTCGTGTATTTGAATTTTAAAGAAATGAAACTTTACTTGGAAAGTTTCGACTTAAGAAAGTCAGTCTCTATCGCTACGGCTTCAGAGCGGGTTGTTGGTAGTTATTTGGTGCTTTTCCTCATAGTAAGAGGACAAACCACCAAGGGCGGCTAAAGTACATTTCTCGGACTCAAATTAGACGCCGTTAGTTGTTTTATATAGAGTCATCCAGTTTTAGGGTTCATTAGTGTTGTATAGATTCGTTTTCTTAGATCAAATAGTAATCCAGTATTTTTTATTTCTCTTTTGTTTACGTTTTTAAAATATATTCTTTTGTTATTAAAAATCCTTGCCTAGAGGTGTTACAATGTAAACAAAGTAGAGTAACAAAATCATTCACTTAAAACAATACAACTGGCAATACAATAAGTACACAACAACGCCTATATGATGTGTTAGAACTTTGTCAAAGAAATTGAAAATTAATTCAGTAATAATTATAGAACCAATACTTTATTAATTTATGGAAATGTTTTAAAGGTTATATTGATTTTTCCTTTTCTGATAATTCTTTGTCAAATGTGTGAAAATTTAAAAGTAAAATATTAATTAGATATTAAGTAATTTGTGGACTGTTTCCATAAAACAAAACGAGGTGTTAAATGAATGGTAAAGTAATGACGTTTTCATTAATTGTATCCTTAAATAAATCTACTAGAATGTTATTCACTTATGTCGCATCGATTTATAACAGATGAAGTTTTTTTCTTTAAGGCAACTATCGGACTTGTTTTATTTAGTATATTTATATACACACATAGGACCTATGTTTTTACAAGTTGCGAACGAATATTTTTCTCAATCTATATATATATATAATTATAAAACATTAGAAACAAACCATGGCAGTAGCTCTGAATGGACCACAGTGTAATATTATCACCATATTAAATAACTATTTTCTCTGAATAGAAAATTACTAGGAAAATTATGGGTCATTATAACGCCAACGAAAAATGTATTGGGAATGTTAGCCGATGCAGGTCATAATCATTATGTCATTATTTTAATTATTCTAAGAAGCTGCACGTGTATGTATAATGGTTGTGCCTGAGAAAGGTTATTTGGAATATCTAGTCGGCTTCCACTGTAGGTGGGAAACCTTAGGGTAATCGTAATAATAATATATTTTTATTGATCTTTTATAATAATAATATTTCTAGTTTTTGATAATTTTATTTAATATGCAGATATTGCAGTAGTTTTTTCGTATCTATTTTCAGTAAAAAATGAACAAAAATTTGTTTCTAATCACCTACATTAGAAATTCGACTATTCCTGTAGGTACATGTGATGGCTAAAGAGGTGGAAGATCCAGATTTACTGTGATTTAACAAAACGCCTAGTTTATATAATAAATTGATTGCAAAATAACTTTATAGATCTTCATTCTCTTCAAAATGTACTGTTGGCCCAAGCATGGTCAACTGCAACTTATGCAAAGCTTCCAAGCAGCGTAAGCATATGTAATATAAAAAAAACGAATATTCGAATATTCATTCTAAAAATTCGAATTGTATTCAACTTCAATTCTAAATCTGATTGACACAACTCTGCTAGTTATAGACTATATAATGTCAATTGAAACTGTAAAAGAATTCTGACAAACGACACACGTGCGTGAACAAAGAGGCCGCTGTCGAAGTGCAGGTGTTTCTTTTGTCGGAATTTTTTTTTACAGTTTCAATTGACATTATATACCTAGACTATACGCGATTCTTGCTAAGCAATACGCTACTTACTGGCGGCACGCACAACTAACGCTTGAGTTATTGGTTCAGTTTTGCGTATGTACGTCTATTGTGAATTTTGAAATAGCCGTTGTTATATTAGTTAATTGCTTTGATTAGATATGAATCATAATTGTTGTGAGCGTCATTGTCCCTCTTGGACAACGAAAGACCCCGAGATCAGTTTCATACTGTTCCAAAAGCGTGAAAATCTGGAGCTATCGCGGAAACTATAAGTTGAGCATTACATAGTTACAGGAGACAAGTATGGATAAAGAAGCTAAAGAACGCAGAGTAGAGAGTGTGCTCTTTACCTTTCTCTAAGGATGACTATTTCCATAAAGGTATGTATGCCGTATGCCCAGTAAAGAATTCGACATATTTTGAGGTTAAGTTTCATTTTCAGATTGAACGCTCGAAAAATATTGAAATCTATTTTAATTTTATATCACTACTTACCCCTTTCAAAATAGTTTTACAAGCTTTTTATCTGGTTTAAAGTTCTCGACAACTAATCTTTGATGAATAAAATTTCAAACGTCAGTGTCAGTGAACATAGGTTAGTTAGTATAGGTTACTGCCATTTTGGCGCTTCGATCTTAAAATGAATCGCGTATACTAATGATTCAAGTTCAGAAATTGACAAAAAACGTAATAGTATTTTCCATATTATGTTAATTAGAACCAGTCCTGAATGAAATTTGCTGGTGGTGTTATTGGGCTATATCGATAACATTTACAAGAATGTATTAAAAACAATTTAGTTTGTTACTGCAACTTTTTATCTACCACATTTAAATATTTACAAAGGTAACCCTACAACGGTTAACTCAGTAGTTGAATAACGTTACACGTGCATATATTATTGAAATTTGAGAGTACTCAGGCGGGATAACCGAGGATACGTTGTTTAATCGTGGGTGAACTGAGATAAGTCTACATTGGGGTTAAGGGTAAAACACGAAGTTAACCATTCTGATTCTAAAAGATAAACATTAATTTATTTGTTATTCCCCAGTGTACTTATGTGTATTTGTTACACCTAGATTTTGGGCTGTTACGAAGACGATGCAAAACATAGTATGTTTTATTTTTATTTCTTCAATAAAAAAACCAAAAGAAAATCTTTTTATTTTTTTTATTTTTGGAGGACTTTCAGCTCATTTTTTTACATTGATACCTTCTCCGACGTTTCGTCCGAGTTTTCGGACTTCTTCATAGGTTACTTAAATACTGAAAATAATGTTTTTACATGAATAATTAAATTAGATTAGTGACAGAATATTTATCCTGAAGAGTGTTTTCTTACCTACTATAATCTTTCTATTTTAACTACCTACTACATTGTGGTTTTATTTTATTTTTATATGTACATTTGCTCGATGATTTGAGCAGTGATCTGACCGTTTTAGGTGTCGCCGTCGATGTGTTTCTTTTTGAAAGCAGGTACCTAATTAAGTCAAGTGCGTATGTTAGTGGTTCAGATAGCCTAATATTGATGGTCCGAACGACAGAGTTATTATAAACATTTTCACGACTCGAGAGTGCTATTGAGAAGAGGTTTCGCAGTTTGTTCATCTACTGGGTGTTTGAAAAGCAATTTACTATTGTATGAGATTGCGATATATGCTACTCAGATTCTCTATATCCGTTTGATAATTAACTGTCTTTTTGTTGTTTTGTATTTCTGCCATTTCCAAAAACATACGTTTTTTGGTATTTCTTTCTTTATGTAGTATAGTTGTATTCGGAAAATTAAAGTTGTGTAATTTATTTACGGCGTGTTCAGTTAATGCCGTGCTACATGAATTAGGCGTTGCTATAGAATTTCTAATTGATAACTTATGTTGATTTATACGTTTGTTTAAATACTGTTGGGTTTGTCCTATGTAGCATCTATCGCAATCTACATCGGACAAACCCAACAGTATTTAAACAAACGTATAAATCAACATAAGTTATCAATTAGAAATTCTATAGCAACGCCTAATTCATGTAGCACGGCATTAACTGAACACGCCGTAAATAAATTACACAACTTTAATTTTCCGAATACAACTATACTACATAAAGAAAGAAATACCAAAAAACGTATGTTTTTGGAAATGGCAGAAATACAAAACAACAAAAAGACAGTTAATTATCAAACGGATATAGAGAATCTGAGTAGCATATATCGCAATCTCATACAATAGTAAATTGCTTTTCAAACACCCAGTAGATGAACAAACTGCGAAACCTCTTCTCAATAGCACTCTCGAGTCGTGAAAATGTTTATAATAACTCTGTCGTTCGGACCATCAATATTAGGCTATCTGAACCACTAACATACGCACTTGACTTAATTAGGTACCTGCTTTCAAAAAGAAACACATCGACGGCGACACCTAAAACGGTCAGATCACTGCTCAAATCATCGAGCAAATGTACATATAAAAATAAAATAAAACCACAATGTAGTAGGTAGTTAAAATAGAAAGATTATAGTAGGTAAGAAAACACTCTTCAGGATAAATATTCTGTCACTAATCTAATTTAATTATTCATGTAAAAACATTATTTTCAGTATTTAAGTAACCTATGAAGAAGTCCGAAAACTCGGACGAAACGTCGGAGAAGGTATCAATGTAAAAAAAATGAGCTGAAAGTCCTCCAAAAATAAAAAAAATAAAAAGATTTTCTTTTGGTTTTTTTATTGAAGAAATAAATTCAATTATAACAGCCAACAACTTGTCTAGTATCATAGTATGTTTTATATTTATACTATTAAAATATGAGACAGAAATAATATTCAACATGCTGCTAGTACTCGATTTGCCAAATATAGCTAAATTTTCAGTTTAATAGCATTAAGGTTATTAATAACTATGTATCTATTATATAAATAGTTTATTCTTAACTATATATAACCGTAATTTTTACATTTTACGAGATTGTAACATTTTGTTTACTATAGTTACTCCATATATTGTATTATCAGAGATTAGTACACATATTACTTACGAGTAAATTATGTAGTCTTGATCGTCAGTTCTTCCAAACTAGGTTAAACACATTTTATTACAAATATTTAAGTATCAGAAAATATTGCCTGATGGTTTTCTATATTTACTCAACTTCATTCGTAAGAGAGTTCAAAAAAGGTAATAGCAAACTTGATATTTTCAAGGTACAAGGATAGGTACCTACAACCTGAGGACGTTTAATTTAAGTATCCAATTTTGGATTTTGGTACATCAAATGCTTAAAAGGTATTCCGTTCACAATTCCATTGAACAGATTAGATTACCTATACTCTTGTCCCTAAGATGGGAGTAAAATGCATATTTTTTCTGATAGAAGTTCTTTCATACCTATCATTTCATATCTCAAGATATTAGATATATGGACGACAGATCCTGTTATTTCTTAGAAAACGTGAATATTTATTGTTATGCCTAATATACAAAATAATTTTTGCTTTGTAGTTTTTTGCAGCCTGAAGAAGTTGCTATTTATATTAAAAGGTGCCGAAACCAGTTGCACCAATAAAGTTTTTGGGTGTTAATAGACTTTATTAATTTTTGCTCTGTTAATTATTATTATATAACTCTAAATTTCTATAATTACTTTATTAAAACGAAGCCTTACCAATAATTATTGAAATTCCCGCTGTTTCTGAATAATTTGATAATCTTTATATTGAATGATACAAAAAGGTATAAGTATTTATAAGATACAAAAAAATATTATTATTTATAATCATATCATACCTACGACATTCTTGAAGCAGTTAAAGAATTCCAGGGAGTTGGTTTGGTGCCTTCATTATATAAAAATTTATTAACAAGGTATTGTGTTCACAAAATCGTTATATCATTTGAGGTCATCGTAACCATAAATGTCAGATTCAAGCAATTAAGTTGTGATTGTTTAAGAAAAAAAAAAGGAAATTACGTATCCCATTTCAACTCTGATGCCATCGCAATTTAAGTATATTTTTTATTATTTGCTGCAATTGTACAAGACGTATTTCAGTTCATATAACACAAAAAAAAATGCTCCTATAGTGATGGATGACACTAATTGGTAATGGTGTTTATTTATTGTCCTTCGTATTCAATTTACGTTGAAACCTTCCATTGAAATTGGCTATCGGCCGGGTATACTGTGCATTACTTTCGCCACTGCACCTGTTCAGATTTATGATGAATATGTTGAACAATGGAGGTAGCTTTTTCATTTGGCGGATTTATAACATCATATTGTTCAATTAATTGGATCAAATACGTCGTTAAAAATTGCAGGATCTGTTTTATTTTTGTCGATCGATATATCTAGTTAAAGTTTACTAGTGGTGTTCTAAACTGCGATTTTTGTGGAGCAGCGCTTAGTGCGACTGCTCCGGTAAGATGGCAGTGACAAAATAGCAGTATCAAAATAGCTGCGACTACGTCATAACAACGTTACATCGGTAGCCTACCACCACTAGTGATGGACGATATCGTGATTTTTCGATATCAACGTGATTCGTTACTGTGATTTTTTAATATCAGTGATTTTAAAACGTGCCGTGATCACGTTTTAGCAACCGTACGTTCACTTAATCGTCACAAGATTTGTTTATTATACTTTATTTACTTACTTTTATTAGGGTACGGAATTTTGGAAGAAAATTATTTATATTTTTTTAATTGCGTACATATCTATATATTTTTTAAATGTTCTTTTCTGTTCTAAACGTATTCCATGTGTTTATTCAACATCAAAGGATTATTGTTTACATGTTTGCTTTATTTACTATTTCTAAAATTATATATTACAGATATTAGAAAATATTTCGCAAAATCATTAATTTTAATTTATGCACCCCATTTATTAACAAATTAAAATTTTAATATAGTAGTTTAAAAATATCAAACACAAAATGAGGTTATATTGTCAACTCAACTAGACTATACGGGTATTAGGTTAGGTTAGTTTCAAAAGTGAGTGGGCCGAAAACCAGACCCTCCACCGCGACCATGTGGTCTATTGTGGCTCACACCTACTTATATTTCACCCAACAGGTCCAGCTTCTTAATGTAGCTGATCACCTTATTGGGTGAGAATTTGTTCAGATCCTCTGGCAGAAGTTGTCCTTTGCCAAATAATGAGTATCTGATCCTTTCTCCAGCGGGGCAGGTGCACAATATGTGTTCTGCCGTTTCATCATCTTCTAAGCATAGGCGGCACTCAGCATCTTCTGCTAGGCCGAATTTGCACATATGATATTTTAAACGGCAGTGGCCCGTATATAGGCCAATTAGAGTTCGTAGGTGAAACCTGCTTAACTCTAGAAGTTTTTTAGTTCTTGTTTTTGAAGGGTTTATTATAAACGCCTTCGAATGAACTAATCGTGGTAGTTCCTGCCAGTACTGGAGGATTTGCTCCTCAGCCCGGGTCAAGAGCGTTGCTTTGGCAGTACTCGAGGATATGCCAAGCACCGGTTCTGGTCCGACAAATTCAGAAGCAGCACCCTCCCTAGCTAGAGAGTCGGCTGCCTCATTCCCCTCATGGCCAGAATGGCCTGGGACCCAGACCAGAGTTATTCTATTTTTTCTGCTCAATTGAGCAAGTGCCTGCTGGCAGCTCCATACCGTTTTTGAGTTGCAACGGTAGGAACCAAGAGCTTTAAGAGCTGCTTGGCTGTCTGAGAAGATTTTTATCGATTTGCGTGTAAGTTGCCTTTGTTCCAGCCTCTGTACACACAATTCGATGGCATAAATTTCTGCCTGAAATATAGTTGCATAACTGCCAAGGGATGAAGATATTTTCACCGTTGGGTTGCAACTATATACTCCGGCTCCAACTCCCATGGGTGTTTTGGATCCGTCTGTAAACCAACAACTATCTGCCCTTAATAGGTCAGCCTTATTCCGATCCCACTCATCTCTTCCTGGGAAGAGAATGTGAAAGGGCAGTTCAAGGTTGGTCTTTGCAGGCATGACATCTGAAATCATCTCCAGGATACTGTGACTTTCCATGTCATCCAGCAGCCTATTGCGCTCCATGGTGTCAGACTGCGGCATGTTAAAAGCTGCCTGCTTTAGTCTGTATGTTGCCCATCTGGCCTCTCTCTCCAAATATATATGAAGAGGAGGTAGGTCCAGTAGGATTTCCAGAGCTGCTGACGGTGTGGAGCTAATTGCTCCAGTTATGGCCAGGCAGGCTTGTCTCTGTAAACCAGAGAGTTTGAGTTTGGTCCTTTGTTGTAGTCCTTTGGACCACCAAACTATGGAGCCGTATGCGATCATGGGTACATACAGCCAATATATTTGTTTGGGTCCAGTGCCCCAAGATTTCCCACAAATTCTTCGACAAGTCCATAAGGACAGTCGTGCCTTGTGGATCATTTTTTCCAGATGGGAGTTCCAATTAAGCGACTTATCCAGTATTACACCCAGATACTTCGCTTCCTCCGCAAATGGAATTATTTCACCAAGTAAGGAGGGAGGTCTTAAGTTGTCCAGCTTCCTTTTCTTGGTAAACGGTACAATTACCGTTTTGTGAGGGTTTACAGACATCTGCTCCCTCTTACACCAACTCAGTACTGTCTCTAGTACCTCTTGGAGGGTGAGGGAAATTCCCTCTTCAGAGTTTCCTCTGATTAAAATGACTAGATCGTCCGCATATGCTTGAACCTCAACCTCCCACACAGAAAGTATGGCCAGCAGGTCATCCACAAGCAGTGACCAAAGTAGGGGGGAAAGAACCCCCCCTTGTGGACACCCTCTTGCGGCCCTAAATCTGACCGTTTCTTCCTGAAGGGACGTCGTTATAGTTCTATTTTCTAACATAGCCCGAATCCAGCCACTTATGGTTGGGTCGACTCCCCTAGCAGTGACAGCTGTATATAGGGAGTCAGGCAGTGCATTGTTAAACGCTCCCTCAATGTCAAGAAAGGCCGCCACTGCAATTTGCCTACTCTGCAGAGATTGGGTGATTTTAGCGACTAAGTTGTTGAGGGCTAGTTCTGTTGACTTGCCGGTTTGATAGGCATACTGGTGGGTATTAAGAGGATGAATGCTTAACACACTCGTCCTAATGTGTCCGTCCAGTACCTTTTCCAGACTTTTCAACAGAAATGATGTCAGGCTAATGGGTCTGAGCGATTTGGGGCATAGGTCTATTCGACCTATTTTAGGTATGTATACCACCCTCACTGCGGACCAACTGGATGGTATATAGCTCCATGCCAGACTAGCTCTGAATAGTCTAATAAGAAACGGTATGATGATTTCCAGTCCGTTTTGGAGCAGAGCCGGAAACACACCATCCTCACCGGGTGATTTGAATGGCTGAAAAGATTTGATAGCCCACTCAATAGCTGGTCTTGTGATAACCTTCCTGGCCACCATCCAGTCATTTTGGTTAGGTCGTTTAAATCGGCCTTCTGGTAGTGGTAGTTGCTGGTTATCCAAAATCGAACTACCTGGGAAGTGGTTTTGTAACAAAAGCTCCAAGGTTTCCCTTCCAGAGTTCGTGAAGGTTCCATCAGGTCGTTTTATCGACCCAAATTCCCTTGCCGGATCTCTAGAAAGGATCTTGTGGATTCTCGTACTGCTAGGTAAATCAGATATACTCTCGCAGAACTTCCTCCAAGATTCCCTTTTTGCCCTTCTTATTTCTTTATTATAGTCTGTTAATGCAGATCTATATGGAGCCCAGGCGCCCGAAACTTTAGCTCGATTAAAGAGGCGTCGAACTTCTTTCCTCATTTTTTCCAGTTTTTTGTTCCACCAAGATGTGCCTCTATTATCTTTTTTGGTCTTAAGTGGACAGTTTTCGTGATAAGCTGCTATAAGAGCGTTCCGAATTTGTTCCGTCGCAATCTCTATCTCGTCACGATTATTTATAGTGGTCAGGGTACCTTGAAGTCGTGACTGGACCGATCGTTTGTACTCGCCCCAGTCTGTGCTTCTCGGGTCCCTATATTTCACCATGGGCCTAGGCCCCGTTTCTATATTAAATAGAATGTGTTTATGGTCTGAACATGATGGTTCAGAAGATACCTTCCAGTCAGTTATCTTATTGCTCAAAAGATTTGAGCTGATGGTGAGATCTAGTACCTCTCTCCTATTTCTAGTGATAAAGGTTGGTTCTGAACCAATGTTGTTTACCATTAGCCCTTCACCTAGTATATAATCAAATAGTGACTCACCTCTTTGGTTAATGCCTGTGCTGCCCCAAGCCGTGTGGTGGGAATTCGCATCACATCCGATGACCAGGTGGACATTGTTTCTCCTACTGAAGGCGACTAAATCCCGCACTGCAGATGGAGGAGGTTGACCAGCATCCCTATCGCCCGGAAAGTAGGCCGAGCAGAGGATTATATTCCCCCTGCTCTCCCCCATTCGGATAGATATTTGGATGGCTACGACATCCGGGGTGCAGTAACCTGTAAGTACAAAATAGTTAATATTGTTTCTGATCCAGATACAAGCTCTGGGTCTGGCTTCAGATCCCATCACTATTACCTTTCCAGAAGTGTTACCTAGTCCAGTTACTCGGCCTGTATTACTGGTCCAGGGTTCTTGAATGAGAGCAATGTCAATTTGCTCGTCCTGGAATCTTTTTCCAAGGACATACGTCGCAGCCTTGGCATGTTGAATGTTCGCCTGTAGGCACCTGATGTTTGTAGTAGTAGTAGACATCAGGGGGAGGGGATAGGTTATTGGATGGAAAGAAGGTTATAAAGAGGGGAAACTAGGATAGGAAACGGGGTTTAGGTGTTTGGTTTGGGTTTGGGGGAGGGCGGTTTACCCTTCTTTCCGGATGGCGGTTTTGATCCACTCTTCCGAAGAGGAGGTTTGTTTGGGATGGATTTTCCTTTCCCAAGTGGTTTGAGTCGGGGAAATTTACCACCAGTGGAGTGCATTTTAGATTTGCCCCTCGAGGTTGGTGGTTCATCCTCCGATCTTTTAGTTGTTGGGGCGGGTTCTTTCCCCTTTACCCCTTTGATTTTGTAGGTTTTTGGGCGGAATTGCACCTGCCCAAAACCAAAGTAGGGCTGATTGTTCAGCCCTTCCAGAGCTGCCTTAGACCCCTCGTCAGTCGAGAATGTCCAGACCTGCCCTGGGCCAGACTCTTCCCAGTGTAGTATTTTCCACTCCCGGGTATTCAAGCCATGGTTCATTATTCTCAGCCTGCTGAGAACTATATCCGATGTGAGCCGTTTGTCGGCTTCATCCGGTATATAGGCCACATATATATGTGGTTTAGGTAAATCCTCACCCTGTACGGTTTGAAGACGAGCTCCTTCCCACGGCTGAAGATGCTTTATTGTGCTCTCCAACCACGAGACGCTCGTCTGGTCCACACAGGTGGTGAGAAGCCATCCGGGTCGATGTGTACAGCCCTGGAATCTCACCTGAGGTCCATCATCTGGTAGTTCATCTACAGCTGACATTATCGCCCTCTGCAGAGTTCCTAATTGGTTGTTGGTCAAGGTCGTTTCGGGGTACGCAGGGTGGATAATTCCCACCCTAATTCCCTCTGTTACAGCCTTGAATGATGGTTTGGTATATTCACCTTCCCGGGCTCTCTTGGCACCCAGATCCGGTGAACTACCATCCGAACGCATGCGTTTACTCTTTCCCACTGGCAGAGAGGAGGACTGGTTACCTACCTCCTGCTGAGGATCAAGTTTCGGCTGGTTCAGCACATTACTTAAGGCGGTTTGGTAAGGCACTCCGCTCTTAAGCAAACGACTTAGGCGCTTCCTTGCAGCTCCTCCTAGCCGTCTTCTTTTAAGGGAGAGAAATGGGTTCTCCAGTTGCCTGGGGAGGGTCGAGGGTTTGACCTCCCTCGTTAGGTTGTTTTTTGTTGGCTACTATGTTCTCCATAAAAGTCCCACGAGTAGCAAGGGAAAAGTAGTCCACCACAGCAGAGCCCGGCATACCGTGGTAAGGCAAATGTACTCCAGAAGGTTGCCCGGTTTTCCAGAGGCCCCGTTAGAGACACCTATCACCCCGGTGCCATTCAGCTAAAGACACGGGTCGCACAACATCCTAGCTTGGGGGAGTTTATCGACCTTCCTCGTCTAGATCCGCCGTGTTTAGTCGTCAGCAGGGCCACCTCGAGCAGGATGTGGCTCTTCACCACGCACGGACGGTCTTGAGAAAAGCTTCCTAGTGGGGTTGCCACAACCCACTCAGCTATTCTCCTGGAGTCAGTGGCTTGTAACTGGCCTCCTTGACCCCATATACGGGTATTACGCGAAACCTAACCTTATTGCAGTAAAATATCAGCATATCAGTATCAGATATACAGTGAATCACGGTATTATATCACGCATTGAGAATTTACGTTTTTGGTATTTGAACTATTACGTTCCCGTTCCTACGCGCTAAATCGTGATCACGTCACAGTTTTGGTGCAAATTGGTAACAGCCGCGATTCGTGATTTCTTGATGTCAGTGAAAAAATCACAGGTAGTGAAATATCTCCCATCATTAACAACCACCACGACCTAAAGGCCCGTTTTCACGCTCATGCAATTTGCACAAATTGATTTGTGCATGCCAGTTTGTACAAGTAAATTGTAGCGTGAAAACCAAAATCGTTAACTTGCACAAGCCAGAAAATTTGGCTTGAGTAAAATCTGATCAGACAGATAATTTGCATGTGGTTGGCACAAATGCATGAACGTGTAAACGACACTCCAACTCGGCGCATGCTTAGTAGTAGCGAATTCTTGTTCTTACGTGCACTCTCCACGTGCTTTTCATATACTTCGATGTTAGTACTTAGTAGTGTTGTTTGTTTGACAAAAAATATGTCTAAAAAAGAAAAAGAATTCATGATAGAATCTATAGACCTATATAAATCTTTTCCTTGTCTTTGGAAAATTAAATCAAAAGAATATAGCGATAGAAATGCCAAATCGCAGGCTTACGATATTCTTGTTGAGAAAATGCAGACGGTCGACAAATCTGCGAATAGAGAAACCGTGGTGAAGAAAATAAATTCCATGAGAACATCACAACACAATACATCAGAACACAAATCATTTTGCGCAATTTGCATGTACGTGTAAACGAACCACAACATTTCATCAAATCAATTTGCACAAATAGCATGAGCGTGAAAACGGGCCTTTATGCTGATGTCGTCTATGCGAGTCAGTCGAACTAGCAGTTCCAGTAGCACATAGCCCAGCAGTGCAAATGCTACTGCTACTTGTTTGAAATTGTATGAATAATAACTGTATGAATTGTATGAAATTATATGATAATTTAAAATAGCGCGGAGGCTATAATCAATAGATAATTGATTAAATATTTTTGTATAATTTCGGATATTTATATACTTATTTGTTATTCCTTTGATTATTATTTATAATATAATGTGTTTAAACAAATACCCGTAGGTAATATGCTCATATCTGTTTCTAGATTAGTACGGATAAGATCAGAATAATAAAAATTCTTGGTACTTCGTAACTACCTAGTTGTCAAATTCTCAAAATTTTTTAGCTCAAGTTCTAAAAAAATATATATCCAGTAGAATAGGTATGCTCGGAAGTATTTCTGCGGGAAAATTTGATAACTTGTGACTATGATGACTTGAAAACTTGTAACTGATTTTCCTTATTGGATTAACAAAATCACAATAAATATGATTTACAGTAAAAACCAGAATTAAGCAAAGTGGAATGACCTCGCCGATTTGGTAAAATGCGGTGATGCATGGGCGTGCGTATTCTGTTTTACCATTGGGCACATTTCAGTTAATATATACTCGTATACTATTCTATAGAATACTTCTAGTATATGCACTTCCACTTATTTAACTAACACAAATAAGTATAAACACTGACACAAAGAATAAATACACTGATAATTTTACCACAAATTTTTACCGTTAAGAAACGCGCGCGAAATAACCCAACATCACGCCACTGTTTTCCTACTACCTCGAGCGCAGTCGCTTGTTGGTTCCTGATTCGACCAATCAACGTCGTTGAAGCTCAGAGAAAAGATAGCGTAAATGCAAGAATATGTATGTTAAATAAGGATGAACAGCTTGTCGTCAACTTTACGACTTTCGCAGTTACCAGATATTCGGAAATTCCTTGATATTATTAAGTAAAACACAAATTAAACATTGTGTTTGCTTTAATAAAGTACAATAGGGATAAGGTACGTTAAAGACAAGTAAAAAAATGGGTAAATAAGGTAATTAATACGTTTCCTATTTTAAATAAGAATACTTTAGAAATAAATGTGACAACATAGATCTACTCTTTTTCCGGTCAATGCACTTTGCTTAATTCTGGCTTTCACTTTAGGAAGATGTTTTTTCTTTGAAAGTAATCACAAGTTGTATTGCTAATTACAGTTATTTTTTATGTATCATCTATACACAAAATTGATACCTGACTACGAACCTACAAGCAGATAATTTAGTATTTTTATTTACTACTCGTATTTTCTGCATAGTATTTGCTTCGGAAATGTCAATTAAACATGCATTTTATATATTCTGGTTTCTACTCTGTTTATAAGTTTCTGCAGTTGTAGACCATGTTTAAGGACTTAATTCGTCATAAATTGTATGTGTCTTATATAAAATGTGGCTGATAAATTTAAGGATATATAAATATTAATAGAACCGAGATATACTTTTACAGTGCATCTTATCAAATAAGGCAATATTTATTAGAAGGATCCCAAGGAGGAAACACTTTTTTGTAATATATGGATTCTATTATAAATTTGGAAACCACATTTGTTTGCTTAGATGATAATAATAATAATAATAATAATAATAATAATAATGTTTATTGACAATAATACGTTATTAACACAATGTAGGGAAAATATAAAAGTATAGGTACAACAAGTGGTACCCTTAAATACTTCCAAATGTGTACATATATACACATTCATAGGTATACATACATATACCTACACATACATTCTCAAACAAAAAAAAATATAATTCTATTTAACAATCCAAGTAGTCCATAAACAATAATTAAACCTCACATTAGTTTTAAATAAACTGTGCGTGAGTGCATTTTAATGTATTTTTTTTTTTTTTGAATTCGTGTGGGTGGGAAGAGTCTTTTTATATAAAAATAAAATAATGCTGCATATTACTAAATGCTACATTTTACAAAGAATGAAAACTAAGTGTAATGTGATACTTTGGATACTTTGTTAAAAAATGGCAGATTAAAGCTTATTACAGTTAGTTGTCCATTCGATAGATACACAGTCACTAAAACATTCCTGTATTTATGAATTTGTCTAATATTTCATATCTAGTATTTTTTATCCATGTTTACGCTTCTATTTTGAATATATTTCTAGTAACAGTTTTGAATTGAATGGGCAATTTATTATAAATTCTGGGAGCATAATATGCCCAGTATTTTGTTCCAACTGTTTTTTTAGCCCTTGGTGTTACAAGTGGATGCTGATTTTTTCGTCTAGTTGAATACTGATGGCTAATTTCTTCAAATTCGTTTTTATTATTATGTTGATGAATTGAAAGGGTTTTACAATACAACTGTCTAATATTTAAGAGCTCACTTTCATGATATAATTTTATTGTAGGATAGAAATAGTCTTTTTTATGAATTATTTTTAAAATTCTTTTGTGTAGTTGGGAAAGTGGGTATAAGTTTGTTTTGTTTACACCGCCCCATCCCAGGATGCCATACTGCAATATTGATTTAACTAACCCATTATAGATAGTTTTGAGCGTCTGATATGTAAGTAAGATACTTTACAGAGCCAGTATACACACATAATTACGCATGATAAAAATAGTACATATATGGTATCCTAGATGGCCTAAGAATATATCCATCAATGGAAATTTTCCGAACGGCTTGTAAAACATTGTACATTCACTAAGTTGACCTTTTAATTCCAGGAATGCTATAACAGATTTGTACAATTGACATGGGATTTAAACCCTATCATTATTATTAAACATAAACAATAACAACTATTTTTACATAATGGTTGCTGATTAAAACAATGAATAACGAACAGCTGTCGCTGTAGAGAGTATAACGTTACTGATTTGTATTTTTATGGTACCATCACCTACGCATATTAATTGATGTAAGTATTTATCTACGAAACACTTGCTTTATTGTTAGCTTGTATAAATGGCCATAACTTTTAATTATTTAGATATAAACGTAGAACACGTGTGTTAATTCAATGTTCATGGAATTCATCTATAAATAAAAGATATGTAAGAAAAATTTATTTATAAATAGGTATTAATTTTATAACTCTAATGAGTATTAATGGGAGTACTATATAAATACACCCAGTTCTGTTGAAGACGAGAATATTAACATTGTATGATTATTTTTAAAACGTAAAATAGTTAGTGGATACGTATTTTGGACTGAATTCTGAAATAAAATCCTCATGGCTAATCTACAAAATAAAGATACTGTATACCTAAAACAGCGAATAAAAACTTTTTTTTATTGAAATTCTTTGTTGGAGAATCTTATCGCTATTAAAACTGGTCTGATGGACAACCATTAATTTTCTTCTAATAATCAAACACAAATAATCTACAAACTAAACGTTTATTAACTAAAGTTCATCCAACGATGACTTTTAGATTGTTTTCTTCTAACAATTTCACTGGCACACTATCTCCTGCTTTTACACAGCACACTACACCAGCTCAAATGGTTTGGGTCTCTTCAATCTTCGAACAAGATGTTGGTTGTCCAGGAGCTGAAGAGCTTCTGCATTGATGTGGAGGTGAAATCTAACCTCATGTCTGCCAGCAAACTTTTTGATCTCATCTTTAACCATTGGGATGTTAAGGTCTCGATGCAAGTCGGAGTTACGTATGTACCATGGAGCGTCTACTATGTTACGCAGCATTTTGTTCTGAAAAGTCTGAATGGTTTTAATATTACTATTTCTGGCACAACCCCAAAGTTGAATACCGTATAACTAAACTGGTTTTAAGATCTGATTGTAGATTAGTATCTTATTATGTACTGTCAACTTAGAATTTCTTCCAAGCATCCAATAATGCTGTCTATATTTCAAACCAAGTTCGGTTCTTTTCTTCTTCACATGTTCTTTCCACCGGAGCTTAACATTCAGGGTCATGCCCAGGTAATTGACGTTATTCTCATTGGGCAGAATAGTACCATTAATATCCAAGGACGGAGGGTTAACTAGTCTTATGTTGGTAAAGTTAACATGAATTGATTTGAGCTCGTTTAGCTTGATCTTGCATTGTTTGATCCAATCAAGTATTGTGTTGCTAGCTACTTGCAGTCTTCTAGTGGATATTCCTTGATCTTTACTGACCGCAAAAAGTAAAAAAACATGGTAAAAATTTAAGTAAACCCTTAAAATCCTTGAAACTATGTGCTTTAGTTTCTCTCTATATGAAGATACGCCGTTATAATTCATTGTTGGGGGGTGCATATTGCACGCAAAATCCTAAGCATATAAACAGTTAAATAAGCCAATCCAATAAATAATATTAAAAATATACTAAAAAAAAAAATTGTCTACATTATTTCTATTTTCAGAAACTCTTCCTGTAAACAAATAAATTTGAGTAATTATTCTACCTTCGCCGACGCATCTTGCTAAATCTGATTTATATTGCTGCCATCTTACGCTGTTCTACATAATCCTTCTAACATACTCTAATTATGATATTTTGGAAACGCGGTGAATCATTTGTGACGATCCAAATAATGATACTCCTACAAGGTACTGCCTGAAATTTATCAACATACAACATACCTCATACTCGTTCTGTAGTAATAAAATTAAAATTATGTTTACGTTTCATACTAAAAATAGCCTTTACATGATGTTATAAGCGATATGTCATTTGTATAATAATAAAGCTAAAATAAATGATGAGAAATGTTTTTTCTAAATAAGGTAAGTAGTTTTTTTCTGTTTGGTTCATCGACATACACGTTACGCATTTGTCCGTTAACGAGTCCATTTTTAAAAATTATCACAAAATTTATTGATTAAAAGAATTGAATTAAAAGAAATTAAAAGAATTGATTAAAAGAATTGAACCGTTAAATTATAAATCGGAGCGTTTTATCGTTGGAGCCGCTCACAATAGCTGAATACTCACGTAAAGATTTATCGCTTCAATAAATTGTACCAAATAATCGTTAGATAAATCGCTAAGAAATTTCTGGCAGATATATCGCATTCAAGCTACCAACGCAAAGTTTTATTGGAGCGATATATCTATTCAAAGTAAATCGATCATGAATTTGGTTAAATTTGTTCAATTTATCTGTAATCGGGGATCTTTCGTAATTTCGAAAAATATAACCGATCGTTCGCTTGCAATAGAGTGAGGTACCATAATTTTGGTACATACAGATCGTTAGTTCTAGCCCCGCTCCAATTCGAATCTTCTACTTTTTTTAATTGCTTTCGAAACGCTGTTCTAAGGTTTTGTGATTATTGTTGAACAGAACTTTTTTTGTCTGCTTCTTTGAAAAACTGCTTACAATAATCAACTAGCTCTTCACAGCACTTATTTTTTATATTTTTGTTGGTATATTCAGGAATAGTTGTTTTCCATAAACACGGTTTGTCTCTATATAGTGCAATTAAGCCACTGATGAATTCTTTACTTGCCATTCTGTGTATGATAAATACGCTTGATAAAAAATATGTGGCATGCACGAGTCGACAACTAATACTGGACATTTGTCTGCCCAATTAATCGTTATGTTAATATTGTGACTACAAACTATCGCTCAAAATTATTTACGTAGATTTATCGTGAACATTTCTTAAATTAGTTTTTCCCTTAACTAGCAGTTTTATTTGTGCAATTCTGTAAATCTAACGATAAATTGTTGAAATCGCTCGATAAATCTTTACGTGTGTATCCAGCTAAAGTTAAATTAATACATAAAAGCATAGCAGATACATATTTCACCTGCTGTATGTTACATATACAGCAGATACATATTTCTTGATAGCACGGTATCTGCGCTGGTAATTATATCTTGAAATTTTAATATTTTCCTTCAATCTCTGACAATAGAACTGTATAGCCCTTTTATGTAACCAAAATATTTATACCTAAAATTATCGTAACGGTGTGTTAACTCCATAAGCTTTAGTAATTTCAATTTCAATTAAAATTCTATTAATATTATGTGCAGGAATTTCATTGTTACATGTAAGCGGTGTGTGAAAAAAACACCTTCATCAAGCTATTGTTTTAGATATACCTACCAAGTAATAGTTGAAGTTCAAGGTTATTTTAGCACAAACGACAAAATTCATTATTATATCTTGAATTTGAATGGTATCTGTTTAAGCCCAGAAATATTTAGATATGATACGTAATGTTATTATTTATAGTGTTCACATAATTATCCTGCAGGGAGTTCCAGCGAAATATTTACTGCAGTAATTATATAATTGGCTAATTTAATGGGGTATACCTAGTAAGAGACCCAACTTGATTACGGTTACATTGGAAATGGTGGAAAGTTGGAAATTTCGCAGCACTTTATAATTTTGTTCACTCTGAATCTGCTTTAATTAAATTCTAATGATGTATTATTACATTACATCGGCATTTGAATAGAAGTTAACCATAAATAAATCTTTCAGGATATGTAAAAGTTTCTTGACCTAAACTAGAATCAGTATTATGGAATAGCATCACATCTCCATCACCTATTACGAGTACTTGCTGTTCCTTCTAGATTGCTGAATAATTCTTATAATTAGTAGTTTCTTGAAGTTGAGGCAACATTTCTGTGTCAGATGTAAAAATAATTAGATATGCGTGATTCTTGGAGCAGTTTAGGTATTATGAGCTATTTTAGTAAGTAATTCTAATTTACCTGTTCTTTCTGTAGTTAGTTGATTTTTTCTTGCAATACATGACAGAGTAGATACTAAATGATCTCTCAGTAGTCGAAGCAGGTGTCCCTAAAATAGCTACTGCAAAATCTTTTTGTTTCCATACACCTCTCCACCAGTTCATATTTTCTGAGTCATTACCAAATAAAAGTATGGTCTCCTGTGCTCCACAGACTACTTCTAGCTAAATAATTGATAAGTTAGTTCCACTAAAAATATTTCTTTAAAATCTTTAAATTGTGAATGTCTATTTATCGTTTATGCTATGAATTGTATCACATTTACGTGCTCTTGATTATTTAAATCTGATGCAAAGAATTTTGGGTCTAGCGTGTAGGCTGTTAAGTGTACTGGTTTTAGCATCAAATTATTTCTTTTTTGAAATGCACGTAAGCTACTCCATAACAACTCACAATTGCATGACATAAACAACTTAATAAGAACATAATACCTTGCCGTGCTTCCTTGATATTCTATTGCAGATTGTCATTGTCATTACAAAATTATAATTAGTATTTTCGAGAACATTCACCAGTGTATTGCCGAGAACATTCCCGAAAAATTCTGTGTGAGTTTTGGAAATATTCCCCCGTTCTTTCTCGTGGGTGCGAATATTACCATTACGCAACTTACGCCATATTGGCTCGGAAATATTCGGCCCTCAAGTACTTCAAATCACCGATATTTTAAATAGCGCCCCTCCAATTTTAATATCCCTAATGGAGGTGCCGTTACTCGTACCATTAATTGTGAATGAAAACCCCTGTGAATGTTTTCCTCACTCCTTTTATTAATGGGCAAGGTCAAGACTTTCTCTAAAGATAAGCAATCTTTAACCCACCAACAATTTTAGCTCACCAGAGCCGAACATATTTATATATTGTAGAGGTCAGTAGGGGAAGAAATAAAACTTGCCAGGGAACATCTCCCATCTTATAATAACAGACTGGGATAGAACCAAGTGCTTTGAAGTTGGTGGCTTGATATCATCGATTTGGATCCACCTCCAAAAATAATATACCTACCATAATTAATTACACTTTTATTACAAATGTTTTTACTTCGGACAAAAACTGATTAAATAATAGTAAAAATATCATAGCTATAAGTTATTTTTTCCACGGTCGGGAGTAGAAATCAGTTTCTATGACATCAAAATTGAAACAGAAGTAGTCGATTATTCCCAAGGGAGTATAATGCTCCCAAGGGAGTTTACATTATGGAGAACGTTTTTCATGCAAAAAAAGAGGTAACATTGAAATTATTTATTGACATTTAAATTAAATGCAACATTTGTACAATTTTCAAAATTAATATTAGAAGGAATATTACTTTCGCTTACATTTAAAGTTTTTGTGATTGCGCTAGTGGTGGTACCTACTAAAACGTGATTAGCAATTTTGGTCTTATTTTCAATGGAGTTCTCGACATAACCCTCTGCGACTGTCGTTGATTTCCAACCAGCATGACGCTTTATTGTCGTGATATCCACACCAGCATCTGCCAGTAATGTCGCTGAAGATCTTCGTAAGCAGTGACCAGTATAACATGCAGCATCAGGTAATTTTAAATACGAAGCTACTACACTAGGAATTTTTCCGATGGTATTCTTGCCAACTGGCTGCGAACTACATTTTCCTGCTTTGTAGTACAAAAAAAGGCGCTTATGCTTGACGTGGGGAGAACGAAGGGACAGGTATTTTCGATACAATTCAAGCATATTTCCCACATCGGTAACCACAAAGGTTCGTGGAATCTTTGTCTTAGTGTTTGGAATTTTTACAATCAAGGATGAGCCTACATCCTCAATATCATCTACAGTTAAATTGACTAGTTCATCAGTTCGACAAGCTCCGGCAATCCCCAGAATTAATACAACCTATAAAAAATCAAAATACTAAATAATTGAAATACCTAACAACAAAAGTAATCTTACCTTAATCATTAAGAATTCTTTGTCATCTGCAGTTGATAGAAAACGGTCGATTTCACCCTTTGTCAATATTTTCGATTTTTTCGCTTGATATCCGTCACCGGTTCTTTTCAAAAATGCGATCAGTTTGGGGAATTTGCTTATATCTATGTTGTCGTAAATTATCAAGCATGACTTAACCATAGAATATTGCGCCCATAATGTGGAAGACTTGTAATTCTTTGCATTTTCACTGAAGTATGCCAACAAAACATTCTCGCTGTATACTTGAATATTTTTCTCGGCGCACCACGTTTTGAACCGATTGTAAGCTATATCGTATAAAGATCTTGACTTCGTAGGTAACAAATTGCTTATTGCAATATTTGCAGCCTCCACAATCTCTTCCGACTCACAATTATTCATTGTGCACTAAACAAACTGTATACTAAACCAAACTAACATCTTAATTTGATAATTCTTTTTGTTTGTTTATTTTGTAGTTATGACAATAACTCAACGACTACTAAATAAATGCTCAAATCCGAATACAATAATTCTGGTGCTACTTACTTCATAATAACAAAATATGTGTTTTTAAGTTAATGAGACCGTGGAAAAAATAGTATATACCATTCGGGAGAAATGCTATTTTATCCTCGGTGCATTGTAGCCCTCTGGCTTCGCCCTCGGGCTTCAAATTGCACCTCTGCCAAAATAACGCATTTCTGTCCCTTATAGTATAATATACTATTATTCACAACCATATATGTAATAAGGTTATTACTGACTTTTTAGAAGTTTGAAAATTAGTCATTACTAACTGTTGCTACTGTCCAGGTCGGGAAGTGATCACTTTCCACCCAAGGGTGGAAAGTAAAACATCTGAAAGATACGTGATGTTTGTATTTTGAGTGACGTTAATTTTGACAAGGCATCAGTCATCAGAAAAACCCTTATATTTTATATTTATTTATACAGAATCAGTTTACAATAACAATAATTGTGGATTTTAGTTTTTTAGCAAATACTAAAAAAATAATCAACTGCTGTCAGTGTGACAGTCAACAATTTATGCCCCCTTTATTAAATAATAATGTCAGCGTCATAGAAACGGATTTTCACTGTCTTCTAAATTGAAAAGTAGTATGAAAAAATATGAATGAATAAATGGAGATATTCCCGTTTTCTCGTTTTTTTAGAGATGGTTGTGAATAAAATCGTATACATACCTCGGCGGAAGGTTTCATTCCTGTCTCGCGCTATAGCTTACCTCGGTGCTACGCACCTCGGTTATCTAAACAGCGCTCGACAGTAATGAAGCATTTTCCGCCTCAGTATGTAATATACTATTAATTAACCATACGAGGACGGGCGTAATTTATTTGTAATAACTTGTAGCGAAAGAGCCATCTTCATATATATATCATTTAGATCAAAAATTACCAGTAGCTGGTGTAGAGTTAAATTAAGCCTAAGTTTGAAGGAGATGCCGAAAACAACTACTCCATGGACAATGTGCCCCGACTGGCATTGCATTACATCGGCATCTCCATAGGAGTCGCCACATCGTTCATCGATACCAACTATTAGACACTGACGGTTCCACGCTTATTTTGCGCTCATCAAAGTGCCATAGGTAGTGGACTCTATAAACGATGTTGCAACGTGATTGCCTAATGGGTATCGTGGATGTTAGTAGTGGTGAGAAGCACACCGTAGTGCCCTCTTTGGGTCTTTACTACTATCTGTCTGACAATTATTGTGGGCAGAGGGCACTACGGTGTGTTTCTCGCCACTATTAAGCCTTTAGTTGTTCGCGTATAACTAATTAACAGCAAGGGTAATATAATTAATTTTAACAGAATAAATTTGTGGTATAAGTTTAATAAGCAATGTTATATTAGCTTTGGTGAATCTCCATATCGAGATACATAGGTACACCTAGCTTTCGCTTCTAATTTGTCTGGTACCAACTTTCGAACCGTTGCTATTGCCTGTCGTAGTTGCTTGATCTATATCTAGTATATGTTAAAATATAATAGGTACACTGTAGAAACAGATAGCAAAATGCACAGAATTCTTGAATCAATAGTAGATGATGTGATAGATTTATACATGCTGATGACGTTCGCAAAATCATAATCTTTATTTTGATCATGAGCTTGTGAATTAAAATTAATGGCTCATATTTCAATCAAGTTGACGGAAGGTGCGCAGGTTCTAGAAATAAGTATTATTACTCATATGTTCTTTATATGACAGTTATGATATTATCTCGAAATTATTTTTATAATCGTAGGTATTGTATAATCACATTTATTTTCATAATATTGTTTTATTCTATCCGTCTATTTTCGTTTAATTGCCACTTCACAAGTATTGGCCAAAGTAAATATTAAGAAAATACTCCCCTCTTAGCCACAAGCAAGCAAAGATGTGTCCAATTTTATTTTATTTGTTTTATTTTAAAGCTGCTCTGTACCTAGTGAAATAAAAATATAGTAAAAGGACATGTGTCCCTTTAATCCCTGAGTCGGCGGTGGCAAGTAACTTGACATTGAAAAAGTGGGTTAGGTACTATTTTTACTATTTTCAAAATGTTAACAAACAAACAAAGACATATAAGAAATCGTTAATATCAAGCACATCGTAATTGGCATTTTGCAACTTATGTGTGATTATGTTAATACTCACAATAAATATTTATCTGATGATTTGTTCTTGCTCATGCTGGCAAGTAATGTTTAAAATGCATGTCGGGAGAGAAGCAATTCGATGAATAGCAATTTTTTATGTTAAGGTGATGGTGTGTAGGTAAAAGAAACGGCATTAACGACTACAGTTCACGTAACACTGCCTTTGCAGAAATAAAATTAAGGTTACATAGTAATATAATATAGCTTGTAACATACCAATGCAATATTTTTAAGCATTACATTAGGTACAGGGTGTGGCATATATAATTACAAAAACATTAATGTAGGTATGTTGAAGAGGAACATGTTAAAAAAGTTATCATTCTATAAAATAGTTAGCATTTCTTAAGACCTGTGGTCTTATGAAATGCTAGACAGTATCATCGATGTTAACCTACGAGGTATAATTTTATCAAGATATAGAATACTCGCCGTACCCTATTGCCATTTTCCCAAGCGTGTTCACAAATTATTGACTTTTCTAATTCTCTTCTTTTAATATAATCTTTGTGTTCTCCGATCCGAGCCTTTAAAGGTCTTAATGTTTCACCCACATAATGTTTATTACACTCACATGGTAAATGCAGTATTTTGAACTTTGTAAATTATTTTGTGGTCGAGTCTTTGATAAAATTGTCCGTAAAGTATTATCCGTTTGAAAAACCGTTCTAATTCAACATATAAGACTTGAGCAGGATACTAAATTTGATAAATTCATGTCAAATGGTTGGTTTCGGAGTTATTTAGAAAAAATTGGCACTATGATGCCCCAAGCACTGTAGCCCCCTTAGGAAGCATTTTTCGACCCATGTTTATATGAAGAAAAAGTCCTCTTTTTAATCATAAAACACAGTAATAAGTATTGTACACTAATTTTGGGACCCCCTCTATATAATGTAGACGATGAAAATGTACAACAAAGACTTATAGTGAATCATATACTTAGTCATAATCTCGGTGATTCTGTGGATTGCGACGTTAAAAAGAAAATAACGTTTATTATTATTGATTATTAACTTTTTGTATTTTTCAGTGGTTGTATAATACCCAAATAAATAAGACTTATTACTCATATTGATAAAATCGTTGCAAAATGCAACCGCGTGTTTGGTTTTATTGCTCGCTACAGTCAAGTCGGAACTTTTCTCACATATAAACTTTAAAAGTCTTGTATGCCAGATCAAATCTGAAATATGCCTCTGTGGCTTAGGGCCTTACTACCAAATCCGAATAGTCCGTTCAAATATGCTTCCTCAAACTACTATTTTTTAAGACTGATAGTGGTCATAGTGTGTATTTCTGTGAATCCTGAAATTGGTGAATTTACAAGGTCGTAGACACCATTAATCTGTTATGTTTTAATGTAATTGATGGTCCAACTATTTTACAAAAGATATATAATGTTCCCAGATTAACATCGCGTTCTGCTGATACATTTAATGTACCGATTCCTATATAGGCCAGTCATTTAAGACATCGTAGGTCGCAAAAAATTACAGAGCCCTGATTTTTTGGAATGTTGTTAGGATAGGTACCAATAGTGTAAAACCAAGTTTGCAGCTTCGAAAGACCTGTGCTAACTGCGTGGTACTCGAAAAACCTTTTTTTTTCGGACTTTTTTCAGTTTTTGGCTTATTACTTCTAAATGGTGCATCCTATGGGAAAATTCGTCCTGTACCATTTTAAAGTAGATAAAATTTACTACAATTTGAGTGCAACCGCAGCTCCATAGGTCTAACAGGTCCCAAGATACAGCACTTCAAAGATTGGGTATTTTTTCCAAAAAGTTCAAAATTGTTGTTTTAGCTGTCTTCCAAGCCGAATATCATCTAAAATACTCAGCCTATGTGGAAAGTCATGGGAAATTAAGTTGTAGGGCAGTTATTTAGCTTTAATTTAAGCATAAGCGGAACACTGCAGGGCCAATAGTTCTCTTGTTATCAAGAAATAACAAAAAATTAAGGAAAATGGGATTTTTCAAGAAATGGAGCCTGACGAATTGCAGGACTTTTGTAAAGGTTAAGAAAGACATAACTCAGTGGAAAATGGTTTTAACGTATAAATTTATCAAAATTATATCAAAATTGTATAAAAAATATTTTGGTAGTTTGGGAGACCTTGGACGTGAAATGTTAAACGTGAAGTGATGGCGGGACCTCAACTGACTTCTGTGACAGAAATACAGAGCACAATGTAAATTAGTATTTATTGCGTAATCAATTTTATAATAAATTACAACGATATGTAATATTAGACTTACCTTTACGTACTTGGCGAGACAGTCGTGTTCTTTTGGAAGGCCCAGGTTCGTCAGGCGGCTCTTCTTGGGGCTCCGGAGACTCCTCTGTTGTCTGATTAGATTTACTACTAGATACTAGTGGTAAAGGGTCGTCGACGTCATCTTCATGGAGCTGCGGTTGCACTCAAATTGTAGTAAATTTTATCTACTTTAAAATTGTACAGGGCGAATTTTTCCATAGGATGCACCATTTAGAAGTTATAAGCCAAAAACTGAAAAAAGTCCGAAAAAAAAAGGTTTTTCGAGCACCACGCAGTTAGCACAGGTCTTTCGAAGCTGCAAACTTGGTTTTACACTATTGGTACCTATCCTAACAAAATTCCAAAAAAATCAGGACTCTGCAATTTTTTGCGACCTAACGCGATTTTTGTGTCTACGGTGACTGGCCTAATAGGACAAATATTTTAATTAATTCTCCGTTATTTAAAATTTTTGGCAACTACAATTATTCATGTAGCCAGTTACAATATATTTAATACTATTATCAAATGAGTAAAAAATTTATTTTTAAATTAAATATTGTACTATCGGGTCGGCGGCTCAGATATGTCGATCCCTTAACCCACCCAGTGGTCGAGGGTTCGAATCTCTATTCCGCCGGACGGTTTTTAATTAAATTGTCTACTCGTATACTAAGGCTTGTTCGTAGGGATGGGTTGGCAACCATCCTGGCGGGTGTGCCTTAGATGGAAAGAACGTAGCTTGACTGTCTCCCTAACTAATGATGTTTCCCTCATTCCAGCACTGAAGTGGTTAGGACTTACTCAACGTAAGTCGCTCCTGAGGCGGAAATGGGGTCTGCTGAATAATACTTTACCGCCCCCTCCCTCGCACAAATCTCGGGCGAGTCGTTGTAATTAGAATGTGCGGTAGAGATAATATTAGTTATGTTCGCTATTTGTGTTAATTTTCATTGTATTTCCCTAATCCTGTAAATAGTGAATGTTTACTACTCATCTGTTGCATGTTGTAAATAAAAATATAAACAATAAACAATCAATCAATCATTTAATAATGCCTTCTTTAATATTGGACGTGATACATCTTACCTTTTAGTCTACTAACTTATATAAATAAGAAAGATACATAATACTAAGAAACGAAACGTGGAAATATCTGAAGGCCAAAGAAGCGTCTTTGAGAGTTTTCCATGAATTGAAGGAGTGAATCTGAATAAACATGCCTACTCCTAGTTAAACATAAAACAGCTCCTTACACCTGTCTTATGCCCTCTTTTTTATTTTGACGGTTTATAATTAAGTTACCAGAATTGGCCCGGCCCAAATGGCGCTTATGGCGATTTTTAATAACAAAATCCGCCAGCAAGATCTACTTAGAAGAAAGAAAAAAGTTGTAAAGATGCCGAACCCTTACACTTATCAATTTTTTTATAAAATGTCAAATATCTCCGAAATGGCTGGGTTTAGCTATAGAGTATGTTACATATGTATTTTTGACTCTGAATTTTATATTATTTTCGGAAATCCAAAGTATATAGGGTGTTTCATTTAAAATAAGTCGAAAACAATCGAAAATATTTAAAAAAAATAGATCTAAAAAAACAGAAAAATATATCTGTCACATCCTCTATAAAAGTATTATATTAAAAGATATATTATATAGGATTACTTTCTCCATACAATTGCAAACACTTCGGCACAGCTATCATATTCTAAACAAGGCGGGTTAATTAGAATTATATTGACCTTGGTAATATTTGTATACAGTGTTGCCAAAGTCTTATTTAGGGAAATTCAGACTTTTTTTAAATTGCTAACTTCTAACAATCCATTACGTATTTGTATAAAAGGGTTTTTTAGAATTCATGTATTTTTAACTAAACTATTGTCCTTTGTAACTTGTTATTATGGTGTTGGTATATCAATACAAGTTATTAACATATCTATGTCATAATAACATCTTATTTACTTGTGATGTTGTATTTACTAGTAAAAATATGAAATCTACGATAATTTTATAAACAAATTTAACGCAGGTAATATTTAAATTGTTTCTTTCTATTTCAATTATTTCATGAAATAATTTGTAGAGAAACACCAGTATGTATCCTTTACATACAGCTATTCTAATAAAGAATAAATTATATAATATATAAATAAAAATAAATTCTAGTGCAAATATTATTTAGTTTTAATTATTTACGATACCATAAATATTTTGTCCAATCTGCCAAAGCCACCGAAATTTTAAACATTAAAAAAATAAATTCTGTGCAGGAACTTAACAAAAACTTTAAGAAACTTTATAACATAGATACACATATTATAAAATGGAATCGGCTTGCGCATCAAACTAAGCCCAAATGAGTTGCTACACATTTATAACCAAACTCCTCCACCGCAACAAAATTGAGGCGGAATCTGAAATTCTTGAGAACGAAATGCCTCCCAGTGAAACGGAAGTCATAACTTCGTTGAAGCGGCTGCTAGAGGAAAAGAACCGCGAGATTAAGCTCAAGGAAGAAAACATCTCTCTATTAGAAAAAGAACTGGACGAGAAAGACGTTCTTATAAAACATTTACAGAATGAAATCGATAAATTTAGACAAGTGGTTCGGCCTATCACCCAGAAGATTATCACAAAGCAAATCAAACTGGGACCCGAAATGTGGCACAGTACAGGCGTTGAAAACCACAGAGTGTCGGAGCCGAGGACGAAAAGGCAGGCTATTAGTGCTGAACCTTTGAATACCCAAGGGAATGATCTTCAAATTAAGAAAATTTCTAAGAGCGCCAGGTGAGTGTCTGAGCAATTTTAGGAATGTATTGTATGTCTATACAGGATGGGCCAACGAAAAGCTTCCACCTTCAATAACTTAGTATGCAAGCGCTTTCAAACAAATTCCAGAGACAGGTCAATTTTTATTTCAAGGGGGACGTATTTTCATGTTATTGGCATTTATACAGGGTGTCCCAAAAAAGAGATATTTACCACAATTTATATTTTTTAAATGGAATATATATTCCTCCCTGTACACAATAACTACATGTATGTATTACTACATGTATGTATGGCCCTATGTATTTTTTCAAATTTGGATAGAACGTTCTTTAACGAATACATTGATATAGGGTTTGATGGATCTATCTCTAATAATGAGGGAGATATACCTTAAATAGTGTTCCATAAGAGCAGTGCGTTAGAGAAAGACTTTGTAATGGATGTAGTCTAGCAACGGATCAATAGTCTCTTTCTAACTTATTATGCTTATGGAACACTCTTTTATGTGCATCTCCCTCGCTACTAGAGCTATATCCGTCAAATCATATATCAATGTATTGATAAGAGGACATTCTTGTAAAAATACACAATGTGTTCCATTTAAAAAATACAAGTTGTAGTAAATATCCCTTTTTGCGACACCCTGTATAAATGTCAATAAGATAGAAATGTAATAATATAAAATTGACCCTTCAAATAAAAATTGACCTGTTCTTCTTTGGAAAAACTTATACCAAGTTATTGAAGGTGGAAACTTTTTATTGACCCAGCCTGTATATCGTTCACGTACGGCTGTTAAATATTTTTGAAATTATGCCTAGGAGTACAGATGAATAAAAATACAGTATCCGCATTTTAAAATAGTTGTTCCCTCACTGCTAACTTTTGAACTAATCGTGACAGAGACTTCGTACAAAATACATAGACTTGTGAAAAATATCACCTGCTTAACAACATCATAGAACGTCTTGAAGCGCTTGAATAGCCTACTTGGTCACTGGATCCAACTTGTTTGGACTTTTTTCTGTGTTACAAATACAAAATAATCATAATATATTTGAGGTAACTCCACAAAAAAGTCCGAGGGGCTCAAACCCTGTGAGGAAGCAAGCCATTTAAGCGCCACATAACGTCCTTTGCACCTGTTAAGCACATGGTGATCTTTTTCAACAGTACCTACTCTTGTTGATCAAAATCAATTTTTTTTTTTCAAAATGTGAATGTAGTAGAGTGCATTTATTCACTATATTCGCAGTAAGAAATATTTGTGACTGGAGAACGCTTCCTACGATTTTCATTCGTCAAAAAACGAATAATAATAATAATAATAATATTTATTTCAAACTGCCACACAGTGTAATACAAAAGTGGGTTGAAACAAAGTCGGGAAAATCGGTATAACCAAAAATACAAATACATCATAAAATCAAAGACATTCAAATAAAATACAATCGTACATAAAACTAGTAGGTAAGTGTTGTAAATAATCGAAACAATATAAAACCATGACAATACTAAAATGCATCTAAAAATTCGGCAACTGTATAAGGTTCTATATCTACTATCAATTTAAAATTCTCACGTTTAAAAACTTTAAAGTAAACAATTTTCTTAATACTCTCAGGCAAGACGTTAAAAAATCTTAAAGCCGCGTAAGAAGGGCCCCTTTCAGTATTACTTAACTTATGGTGTGGAAACATATAATTGTTGTTCCTAAAATTATATTTTTTCTTTGATATAAAATCGTTGAATTTTCCTTTATACTTAAAATTAAACAATAAACATTCATATATGTATAACCCTATAGTGGTCAGACATCCAAATGCTCGAAATTGATTCCTACATGAGCTATTAAACCCCAAATTCATTATCAAACGTATAATTTGTTTCTGGATAACAAAAACCCTGTATATACTGGTGCTTGCTCCCCAAAATAAAATTCCAAATTTCATCCTTGACAAGAAACTTGCATAATATACTGTTTTTAAAACTGATTGTGAAACATATGGCTTATGGAATATATAGAGAATTGATGAAATAATTTTAAATTAGACTGTATGCAGCATGAATTCCGTTTAAAACTTATTTAAAAATTTAGAGTATACTGCGCCTACTATGCGTCATATTAGAATTTGAATAAAACCTCATTATCATAAAGAAATGTTGATTTCACATGATTAACTCTGTATTTTGTCCCAGGTCCCAACACAGTTAATTAGTGAAAAAGTTAAGACGAGACTCCTAAAAATATTCTTTGGCGCTATAAAAATTGACACATTGATGTTGAACAAAGATACACATAGTGAAACATTATTTATTGAAAAATTTGAAAATACCAATTGATGTTTCTTTTGGAAAAAAGTTCTTAATCGGGTGCTAACCTTATATTCACAAAAAAAAATATTGTAAAATAAAAAACGGAGCAGCAAAACAATGACAAAATCCATCTGTCATCTTAAGAAACAAATAAAATCAATTTGCCACTTTAGAGGGATAATGTTAAACAGACGCTAACCTTAGTATATACAAAAATTTTTTTTTTGCATTTTTTACATTTCAAAAAGTGAATAATAATAGCTAGAACTATGGATATTTGTGAATATTAATTAGTATGAAGGGTAGTCTACATTAGTCGACAGAAAGGATTTCCATTGGATCCTTTCTACTAAGTTGATTTGCTACCTTTTTCTCTTTAATACTGTCACCAAGTTATTCAAAAATGTTTTGGAAATGTTTCCAGTTGTCCTTACGGAAGTATATGAAGAACGGGTCCACCATTCGTTTTGAAGATTTAGTTACCAAGGTAACCAGACATGCTGTATCGGTCTAAAATATTTTCGAGAGTGCGGTGTTGCCAGTTGTACTTAAAACTGGCAACGTTTTCGTTAATTTAAATGGAATACCCTATATATTTTCTCATTTTTGGATTCTACATCAGTTTCTGAATAACTTTTGTTAATAATTCCCTATACCCATGTCAATCCGACTTCGAGATTAATTTTCAAATTTATTGAGCAAAATCCGTCTTTAAATAAATCGTATTTCCTCTCTACCATAAATAAGAAAAGTTGATAAAACGTCAAAGACACCACACTGAAAGAAATTTCAAGTAACTGTAAATAGAAATCGCATATCCCCAACAAAATATCTGCATTAAATAGGCTCCAAATAGACAGCATAGTTACTACAGCATAAACGGTTTTGTTGAATCTGTCTACTTACCATTAAAAAAACTTTTTGTTAACTTTTTCTTATTACTGTAAATCGATATTTTTTGCTGTCAGTAATGAAGGCCCATTTTATGCTTAATAAGTGTTTTTTTGGGGATAGCAGATACTTTTCTAATGCAGTGTTAATATTTTGTTGCCACAAAAAAACTTTTTCTTACTACTAGTAAATTATTTTTGAGCCATTATACAGTATGTTTTAGTAACAATTATAATTACTGGTTCATTACAGTAAGTACTTGTATTTGTCTTAATAACTTCACTTTATTAACATAGAATGATATACAGTGGTTCTAGGAAAATGACACTGTTGTTATTAGAATATGTATTTTAGTATTAGTTTAGTATAAAGGAAAATAAAAATAATGTTGCCAGATGCATACAAGATATATTAAGATAAAACATGTTAACTCCTATATATATATATATATATATACAGGAATTGTATGGTGTTAAGCTTAACTCACCCACATTCATAATTTATACCTACATAAAATTAATAGTTTTCCAGCAAAGTATCTACAAAACTTAACCTCCAATAGTTTTCAAAGCACAGACATTTCTTACATAGGTAGTGTCCATATTCCTATACCAATTTTCTTGTAAAGTACCATAATAACTGATGTAATGTCATGTAATACACTGTCAAATAACTGAAGCACCTTTGTTTTATCTATGCATATCTACTTTGGTGAAGTTAAAGTGTTTTAGGTAATAAATACACCCTTTTAAAATTATTTATTTATCTTTCGTAATCTATACAAGAATTAGAAAAACTAATTACTCAAGCCTCTAATACGTTCTTTGACCAAATTAAATTTAGCATAAACTAACCAAATAACGTTTACTCCACGCGGTACACACCCAGTCAACACAGTGAACACACGTAAAATGTGTGTAAAATGGCGTGCGGCTAGTAACCGATTAGCAAGAAATCTGTATAGTGATCTCTATTGCGACTGCGCATTACATGACTTTCAAATAATAACTTAGTTATGGTAAGTCAGGACAGACTTGTCATAAACTAAGGTAAAGTAACCCCAACTAAGTAAGTCTCAAATTGGTGCACACACTTACTATAAAAGTTTATTTACTTACCTTTACGAAAATAAATGCTAGGAAAAATAATTAGAAAACGCACTATATGGGAACAGCAAAATGACTATTTAAGGTAGTAAAAGCATATTAGCAAAACGATTTTCCTTATAGTTAGTGCCTTATAATATAATGGTAATAAGAAAAAGTGCTATCATAAAGCAGATCGTCTTAGCAAAACATTTTATTTGATCCATTTCCTTCAGTGCAACTGTTCCAGAATATGTATAAAAATCCCTATGCGGGAATTCAATTTTCTGATGATTTTTCTTTGCTTTCATAGGTGTAAAACGTGCAAAATAGAAAAACTAGTATGAACAACGCGTTTTATAAGGCGTTTATCGCACTTGTTCTTTGGACGCGAAACTTGGACGCGTGCGATAAAAGTACGCCTTATGATACTCGTTGTTTAATATACCATTATAACATTACTCCAAATCCGTATATAAATATTATTTTATTCATTTGTGGTAAATTCGGGTACATCTCATTAAATGTTCTGCTGATATTCTTATCACACTGTCCATGCATAATAAAAAAAATAATTAAAACTGTTTTTGTATAATTATTATTCTCAACGATTTTTTTGTCAACTATGAACTTACAAATTACAATGGAAAAATCACAAATAAGCAAAAAGTGTAAGTAAATAAATAACATTTCTGGGAAGACAAAAATGTTCATGGCCTACCCGCTCTCTTAGATTATATTTCCTAGATATATTTCTGGCAAGACCTAAGAAAGACAAGACCTAAATGTATTTCTGGGGCAAATTTATAAATAAAAGCTTATAAATCGAAAACGCTGCTAGTTAGGTTTAGATACAGTATTCATAGATGAATATGGCATGTTCAGATGGCATTTCCCTGAAAATGCTGCTATATGTAATTCCTCAGTTAATCGAACACATTACTTTTATCATTAATAAATGTCTCTTTGGTCAATTTCCCTGTATATGGAAAAATTCAAATATAATTCCTGTACAAAAAAAATAGCAATCCTGTGAATGTTTCTGAGTTTAGGCCTATAAGTATATTGCCTGTGTTGTCTAAAATCTTAGAGAAAATTGTTCATGTTCAATTTAATGAGTTTTTGAATAAAAACAGAATTCTATCAAATATTCAATCGGGCTTTCGTCGACACCATAATACGGCAACTGCTTTGGTTAACGTAACTGATGATATTCTACGGGCTTCTGATGTTAATAAAGATACTTGTTTGATCCTTCTTGATTATAGTAAGGCGTTTGATACCATTAATCATTTAACTCTTATTACTAAACTTAAGTTCTTTGGTGTGGATGAACCTGCTATTTCTTTTTTTAACAACTATTTAAACGCCAGGCATCAACGAGTATCATTTCACAATAATTTCTCGAAATTTCTCTCCATAGATAAAGGTGTATCGCAAGGTAGTATATTAGGCCCTCTCCTATTTACTGTTTATACTGCTGACTTGTCAAGTCGTCTTAAATTTTGTTCTTTACATCAATATGCTGATGATACTCAAGTATACTATTCGTTTTCATATAATGACCTATTTCTTGCTGTTGGAAATATTAATTTTGATCTTGAGGTAATTAAAGAATTTTCTACTGCCCATGGACTTATGTTTAATGAAAATAAAACTCAACTGCTAGTGTTTGGTCCTCACAATCACATTTTATCTGTTAATAGAGATTTCCATATTAGTATTAATAATTGTTTACTTGTACCAGTAAATACATGCAAAAATCTAGGAATCCATATGGATGTTGATCTAAGATTTGGGACTCAAGTTACAAGTTTAATTCAAAAATGTTTTTCTAAATTAAAGGTATTATATATGTACAAAGATATTTTGAGTAAGGATATTAAACTAAGGTTAACTGATAGTTTAATTTTATCTATTCTATCTTATTGTAACATTGTCTTTTGGCCTGCTCTCTTACTTAAAGATAAAAATACCTTACAGAAAATTCAAAATGCATGTATTAGATTTTCTTATAATTTGAAGAAATTTGATCACACTTCTGTAGCTTTTAAAGACTCAAAATGGTTTAATTTGCATGAACGATATCAAATACATTTGTCCTGTTTAGTTTTTAAGATAATTCAATTGGAAATGCCTGGGTATCTTCATGATAAATTAATAAAAGGTTCAGATGTTCATGATCGTATTACGCGCCACCGTGACTTACTACATATTCCACATCATTCGGCTTTGTTTCAACGCAGTTTTAGTTACAATGCTGCTAAAGTATTCAACTCGCTTTCTCATGACGTCAGAAGTGCCACTAGTCTTACAGTTTTTAAGAAAAATGTTAAAACGCAAATTGTTAGTGCTCGTGATAATGTGAACTAATATCCACTATATTAATATAGGGTGCATTCATTTATTTACTTATTGAATCGTTTATTTTTTGTTTGCTTTCTTTACTTACACACTGTACTTTTGTATAATTTTGTATAATGATATTTCATTTACATACAATGTTATGAATTGTTTCTGGGGTGGTTGTATGAGCAGCTTGGTTGGATACCGCCACCCATAACAAATACTTTATTTATGTTTTGTTAAATTAATAAAGGCTTATTATTATTATTATTATTATATCAGAATATGTAAGCTTTCTGAATCGGCAATAATATACAGGGCAATCTATTTAACAAAATTAACTTTTAGTCACTTTTATGTCATTTAAAAAAAATTATTTCTAGGCCATCCTGTATATTACTTCAAATATTTGATTAAAGGATGAGAGACCCTCAGTCTTTGCCTAACTGTACCCCAAATTTAACTTGTGAGTATTTTCTGGTAGAAAGGCGACACGATTTATTTAAAGACTTTGCTCAGGCGGCTTCTATTTTTGTGGAAGACGGCTCCACATAAACATAGGGAAATATTAACAAAAGTTACTCAGAAATTGATGTAGAATTAAAAAATGAAAAAATATATAGGGTATCCCATTTAAATTAACGAAGACATTGCCAGTTTTACGTACAACCGGTAACACAGCACTATCGAAAATATTTTAGACCGATAGAGCCATGTCTGGTAACCAAATTTTCAAAACGATTGGTCGACCCGTTCTTCATATACTTCTAATAATACTCCATCCACCGTGAATCACCTTGTCTGTAGACGTTCCTACTTCTACACTTCTATACACATTTGTGAATATAGAAGATATTTTATAACGTGCTGTAGTGTATGTAATATAATAATAAATGTATGTACATTTATTATTACACGTTATAATAATTATATGTAAGGTACCTTCTTACGTTTTATGTTTACACGCATTAAAAGG
Organism: Pogonocherus hispidulus; assembly: GCA_963924545.1. NCBI lineage: Eukaryota > Metazoa > Arthropoda > Insecta > Coleoptera > Cerambycidae > Pogonocherus > Pogonocherus hispidulus. The sequence goes on from OZ004698.1 coordinate 33,593,340, forward strand.
TTACCATTAGTGTGTGCAGCTATATGTTGATTAAAGGACAAACTAATAAATTTTAAAATAAATTGCACTGGCTATTGCAATTTAAAATAAATTACTAATTTACAGTAACATGTAAGTACATAATGGTATCAAAGCATGATATTAAACTTATATAATTGGTTCGATCTGTTTCAATTAATTTTTTTTCAAATTTGAAATTATAATTTGATTAGAATACGTACGAGAGTCGTTCACAAAGTAAGTTTACTTATTTTCGTATTCTAAAGGTAGACTTTCATAACAAGTGACAGCGACAGGAGACCGAGACAGACGACAGATACCGAGACAAGAGACCAAAGAGCTCGTTCGCCACGTACGATAGGCCAGTGCATTAACACCTTTTGCTGGAAACTAACGCGTGTGCAGTGTTTAGATTATAATGTCCGCAAATAAGAAAATTATTTTAAAACAAATACTATTAGCCGAAGAAGAAGATGAAGTCTGATTTTATATTACTTTTATAAAAAATGTGAAAGAGCGCCAATAAATACTTTATATACAAAACGAAAAGATGAGGGATCTTTTAACCTATTAATATCGCAACATTTAATGTCTGATGAAGATATGTTTAGAAAATATTGTTAAATAAACAACAATTTTATTTTGTTTTAAGTTTAATTGAGAAGGAAATGGAACCAAAAAGAACTGGAGCAATGATTTCAACTGAGGAGAAACTATTTATTACTCTACTAGTCTAATAGACAACTAGGTCTATTAGAATTTCATCATCTTCAGATGAAAAAGCAATTGACTTAGACTGTGATAAAATAATTTTAGCTTTTTTCGATGTAGAAGCCATTGTTTGCAGAGCCAAAATACACTTGTATCCGCGTGGCGACGGCGACACTACTGGTCTAGAAGCAGACGTGAGACAGGCTGCAAGAGACAAGGCGCGACAACCACGGAGCTGCATGTCGCTGTCGCATGCTTCGAACGGAATCGCATTGAATTTCATTGTATCGGTAGTGTCGCTGTCGTCTTTGTCTGTCGCTTGTCTCGATTTCCTGTCGCTGTCGCTTTTTGCGAAAGTCTACCTTAAGCGGGAGCGGTAGAGAGGCAAGCGACCGTGCGTGTGTCTTTGGGTGCGGGGGTAAAGGTGACGCCGGATGAGTTTCAAGACGATCGGATCTCTTCCCGTTCACCCGATCTCCCGATCAGTAGACTACGAACAACCATGGAAGTCCTTGTTATTCCTACGATTACGAAATGCATCGTCATTCGTTTTCTCATGACAAAAAAATATTCTGCGGTCTATATTCATCAAGAGCTTTTCTCTGTTTATGGGGATAGGATCATGAGTGTTCAAGTGGTTCGTCGCTGGCGAGAAATGTTTATTGAAGGGCGTCGAAAATCTTCAATAGAACAACGAAGTGGGAGACCTTTAACATCACGCTCAACTGATATCGTTGATGCAGTCCGCAGCATTATTGAAGGTGATAAGCGAGTCACACTCGACTAAATTCTTATGAAACTTCCTCCAAAGATCCAAATTGGCCCCAGCTACCAGTTGCGTCCACTCATTGTTCCTTGAGAGCTTTAGTCAACAAACGAGACACCCATCTGGCGCACACTTTTCAATATTCAAGTTCTTCGGTAACAAGTTTCACAAGAATTTCATCGAGTGTGACTCACTTATCACCTTCAATAATGCTGCGGACTGCATCAACGATATCAGTTGTGCGTAATGTTGAAGGTCTCCCACTTTGTTGTTCATCATGAAGATTTGGTTGCCCTACATTCCCTACAATAAGCATTTCTCGCCACCGACGAACCATTTGAATACTCATGGTTCTATCCCCATAAACAGAGAAGCTTTTGATGAATATCCACCGCAGAGTAATTTTTTGCAGTGAAAAAAAAAACGAATGACGGCACGCATTTCGCAATCGGTGGTAGGAATAACAGGTACCACTACGGTTTTTCGTAGTGTAGTAATCGGGTGTCGAGTGTCAGGTGATCGGGAAGAGCTCCGATCATCTTAACTCATCCGGCGTCGCCTCTACCCCACCCAGAGACACACGGTTGCTTGGCCTTCGGCCGCTCCCACTCAGAATACGAAAATAGGGAAGGTTACTTTGTGAACAACCCTCATACAGGGTATTCGCGTATATTTCGACCCCTACCTACAGGGGTTATTAAGAAAGCTAGAAAAAAAGTTTATATACAAAAGTTGTTTAGTTTTTCACGTATTATCTTTTGGCAAGGTCGAAAAAAAAAATTGCATGTCGTAAATTTGAGGAAACCAATTGAACATAATATTTTAAATGGGACACCCTATATAATTTTAGACGCTTGAGAAAACAATTTTTCTCTGATCTCAAAAATATATATTTTGTTGACATTTACACTGACAGTTTTCGAAATATTTAATATTTAATGTTTACAATAAATCATAAAAAAAATATTAAAAAATGAAAATATTGGAAAATGTTTAAATAACTAAGGAGGTTACATCGAAAATCGTTAAATATTTTTTATTATTGTTGGCTTCTACTGTTAAATATTTTTAGTTGTTTGTATTTTTTGTATTTTTTTATGGTACTCGCTGTCGAATATTTCGAAAACTGTCAGTGCAAATGTCAACAAAATATATATTTTTGAAATAAGGAAAATAATGTTTACCCAAGCTTTCTACCCAGGGTGTCCCATTTAAAAATATTATATTGAATTGGTTTTCCGAAGTTTACGACATGCAATTTTTTTTCGACCTAGCTAAAAGATAATACATGAAAAACCAAACAACTTTTGTATTTCAATTTTTTCGAACATTTTACGGACTTTCTTAATAACCCCTGTAGCTAGGGGTCAAAATATATGCGAATACCATATACTATATATTCTCTCTAAAATATATTAGGTAATTTATATTAACCTGGTCATGAGTAGACACTATATCTAAAAGTTAGAATTATGTTACTGATGTACTGATATGTTATGATTACCGGTTTAAGTATTTTCTGAAACCCTCGTGGGATTATTCTTCACTTAATTTGGTATTTTACCGCACTTTTAAAAATATTTAAATATTAGAAAATAAACCGCTCGCTAAAAATATCAATAAAGGTTTGTTTTTACACAGGGGTTTATTTTCTAGTTTTTAAATATTTTTAAAATAAGAATATTCAACAAAAATTATGTTGGGAATATGCCATCTGCAAAATAAAAATCCAGAAAACACATAATTCTAAAGATCGTAAGTGTAGATCAAGGCAATCTAAAGTTTAATAAAAAAAAAAAAAAATACTGTACGAATGAATGCAGTTATTTAGTAAATTTAACTGATTTTTTTAAATTATACCTAATTGAAAAATTTATAATTCAACGTAACTAACACTTCCTTCTGTTTCCTCCATACGTTTGAAATCTATACTCTGTAGATTTCGCCTGACTTATTTTCTGGATTTTATTTTACAGGTGGCATCAAAAGATTATTTGACGAACCATAGTGTAGTACAACCAACAATAGGGTGTTTTCCGTATGTGACGAATCAAGTTATAAACCTATACATACTTAGTAATACATCCACAAAGAAGTTGTAATGTGTTAAAAATGCAAATTTCAGAATAAAATCGAAGTTGGAAAATTAAAAAAAAAAAGGATCTATTTTAAACGGGAACCAAAACACAAGTGACGTCATTAAGCATATAAATGGCCGCCGTTTAGTGTTTGTTTATTACATATTTTGAACTGGAACTTTTTATATATATTTAAAACATACAATATAACTAGTACTTCATAAAATAACTTAAAAAAACTTGTTACCATACACGCTGATCTTTATTATAATGGAAATATAATGACTGATGTTGATAGCTTCCTGTCAAACTGTTTGTCTATATATGCCTGATGACGTCACAAATATGTCTACCGTAGTAGACGCGTTTGCGCGCCAAATGACGAATTTAAATTTCGACTCACTTTTTTTCGGATATGCAAGTGTTTGTAATTTTTTTAACTAGACATATGTATAATAGGGAAGGAAAACTCAATTTTTTGGTATTAAAAAAAAATATGTGAGAACACCCTATTATTAGTTGACAAGTACCCTGCATATGATTTCATTTTTGGATAGGCTTTTGTCCCACGGATACATAGAGTTTGCTGGGTCTTCCTAATAATAGGGGATAGTAGCCTGTGGTACGATTGAGACAGACAGACACAGAGCCCCACCCTGAATCCTGAAAAAAACGTCACGTTATCTTAAAAAACGTCTCGTTATCCTGAAAAAAATGAAGTTTTTCAGGATAACGTGACGTTTTTGTCAGGATGCCGGGTGGGGTGCCTGGGACTGCCTGTCTCAATCGTCCCACAGGCTACTGGGGATATATGCCCAAAGGATGGTCCCATAAGAACTAATGAATGGGAGATTAATATTTTTCGGGCATATCTTCTATATAATTGGGTCTAATAAAGCGAATAGTATACTAACTCTATGTTACTATCCGATTTGGAATATTGCATAATATAATACTATTTTAAAATTAATAATAATGAAAATTGCTGTTGTTTATTGTCTAATTAATAAATTTACTGTATGTGTAGTTAGGTATTCTTCTACCAAGGTACTTCAACGCTGGTTGTTAAGTGTACTGGAATGAAACTTGTTTTCATAAAATGTTTCCAATAGCCATCACGTCTCGCGCCATAATGATGTATATCAAAAGTGAGAAACCACAATAATTATTGCTTAATAAGACCAATCACAATTTATTAGGGATTTATGTAGAACCCCGAATATGTAATGTGTCGATGCGGATTAAGCTGGAGATATACCGCATCGATAACGCTTAATGAGCGCCTTCAGGTGACGAATGGAGCAGGTCCACCTGATCTGCGCAGAATAAAGTTACCTGGCATTGTAGCTACTCCTGCTCCTTTTGTGTCGACTGTCCAAGTGGTCGCATTGCCAATGTTTATTTTAATTGGACATGGGTTGGGAACTGGCTGGTAGCGCAAAACCATTTACCGGGTATTTTATGACATTATTATCAAACCACATATTATGTACTTTTACCATCGATTCTCCACTATACCAAAGAGAATAAACTAATAAGAGAATTAATTCAATGTAATTTTCTATCTCCCCACTTCTGATGTGCCCGGCGTACGCGTAGATCTACACTAGGGGTGCTCAAACTGTCGGATCTCACGATCTACCGGTCGATCGCGAGAGCTTTGATCGTGGAAATATGTCCACGATGCTTTTAAATCTGGAGTACGATTGAAAACCCAATTATTGCGCGATGAAAGTTCATATTACTTCGATCCTATTGTGATTAAGCATCATTAAATAAGTCAAAATCGTGTGGATTGAATATTAACTCTTATGTTAGTTGAATTAGAGTTCAGATTCAGTTGAACTAGCATTATATGCTAGTTCTTTTCACATAATATTATATAAGAAAAAACTCTTATATTGCCGACGGTCTAGCCGTGTTGTCAAATATATTTCGGCGAGTTAGTATTCTACTAAAAATGTATTGTTTTAATAAATTTGAAGACTAAGATTAATAATGCAATTATTCTTTTAATACATTAATATAAATTCAGCATACCTATTCTTATATTTTCAGACCATGAGTTAATATTTTAATCATAAGTAGGTATCTGAATAAATTAGTATCATTCAATTTAGCTATTATTCAGTTAAGGGGCATTTTTAAATATCGAATATATATTTAAATAGGTCGAGGCAGCGAGACGCTCACCACCTGTCATGTTTTAATCCCCCCCCTATTTTTTTTTTGTCGATCGTTTGACGCCCATTTTTTTTGCGGTGGATCGCCGATGGTACAAGTCCGAGCACTCTTGATCTACATAATCCATTAATTAAAACGAACATTTGACATTGTCTTTCGGATAAGACAAGAGCACAGGACCGGCTACGCCATGTCTGGGCACTGATACGGTATTTTTATAACTTTTATAACGCAAGGGAACTGTTATAATATACTTACTCGACACCTGTTCATTCGAAATCTTCCAAATGATTCAATCAAACAGACAGCAAAAACAAAATGAAAGTAACGAAGTAACACGAAAAACGAATCCCTGGCCTAGCAGCGAAATATACAACTCCGTGTTGTGTAGATGTTCTCTCATTTTCCACTGTGAAATATGACGATGATTAAATCGTTCTCATAAATTTACTATAACCTGCGCCGAGCGCATTTTTCAGTGAGAAGATTGTATGTGCCTGGGGCATAGAGACAAAGATAGAAATTTGATGGGTAGCATGAAAGAATGTGAAAACTCTTATTAGTTCAGTCTCTTTGCCTATACTGTGCATATATAAAATAAATTGACGTTTAAAAGTGGGGGCAGTGGTATTAGTACTGTGTCTATTAGATTGATTATCGTTTTGTCGATTCCCGTTTTGTCTGCTGACCTTTTAACCTATTCCTCGGTCTCATTAATAATTCCCCTTTCGTCGATTCACTAAACCTTTTTATCTGAAATGGAAATCTATTAATTATTCCTTAATAATATTAATTATGATTCCTTCAATTTTATTTTTTGCATAAATCGCTAGATGTTGGTCGCTACGCAAGAGCAAAAATTTTTCCGTCCACTTAATACAGACTTAGGACTGTCAAAGGAAAAGGTTGTAAATTTACTGTTTGTCTATGTATGTGGTATATGCTCTTCTCTGGATCTCTTTTTGATTTTACCAATACACATATCAACTACGCTTTTGACAATGCTGGATTCACATGTATGATCACTGGTTTTAACTATGGTTGATATCTGCGAGTCGATTTAGGTTCTGGTAAACTTTGTTTAGCGCTAGTCTAAATTTAACCCGAGATACAAAATCACTGGTTTTACTTAACTGTTTCCGACTCAACAATTTCAAACTCCATATTTAAAAATATGGAGTCACTGGTATATATATGGTATATACTGACACCTATCAATGATAGATGTCTTCTAAGCCTACAATGACCCGTTAAAACTCCCACCAACTGGTTTAGAGCCTTCCGGCTACGACTTAACAGCCAGGCCGTCTTGGTCTTGCTTGGCTCCACTATAAAGTTGCGAGCCTGTCTACATCCCCCACTCCTTCTCCACTGTTTACTTAGTGTCTCATGAGCCCAATCGTTAAGAGCTATGTTGACCTGGCTCCGTGTAATGCCTAAAATCGGTTCTGGTCCCTGGCCGGGTCCCTGAGATCCGAGTCGAACCAATTCATCGGCCCTTTCGTTCCCCGGGATTCCACTATGACCTGGTACCCATACCAATTTGACCTCTTTTCCTCTGGCCAACTCCTCCAGGGTATCTCCGCACTCTTGGACAAGGGCGGATCTTGTCCTTGGAGATGTTAAAGCCTTTAAGGCTGCCTGACTGTCGGAGCAGAAGTAAATATTTTGCTCCGGACAGTTCCTTACTTCCTCCTTGTTTGCTGCCATTAGGATAGCAAAGACTTCAGACTAAGGAACTAAGTTGTTAATCAGCTGAACGCCTACGAAAATCTAACCGGACGTACCCGTACATTGTAGTTCGTACCTTTAATTCGGCCAATCGACAAAACGGGAAGGGTTGAAAGAGATTTAGGTCTCAGTCGACGAAAGAGTGACAAAACAGGTAAAAATGTCAAGTCTACGAAACTGTCTATATTTTTTCAATAGAACACCCTGTGTATTTTTACAGATTTGGGTAGAACGCTCTTTCACGAGAACATTATAGAGCTCTACTGGTGAGGAATATGTGACAATAAATGGTTAGCATAAGAGCAATATGTTGGAGAAAGACTTGTGGTGTTTGTAGCTTGGTAATGAATCGCTATTCTCTTTCTAACTCGTTATGCTTATGGAACACTCTTATGTATATCTGCCCCCCTATTAGAGCTATATCCATAAACCCTATATCAATGTATTCGTATAAGAGGACGTTATAATCCAAATAGTAATAATACTGCAGGGTATTCCATTTAAAAATTGCAAGTTGTGGTATACCAATCCTTTGACAGGTAATTTAGGATAAAACATTTGGTTAACTCCCTGTATATTTGGCTCTATTCCTCTGTGTACTAGCTCTGTGTACTAGCTCTGTGTACTAGCTCGGTAATTCATATAAAACCGCTATGACCCTTTTCTCTTCCAGTGAATACACCATTTTTCTTCGTATTATTATTAACTATTAACCAACCCCAATATTATTACTGATTCTGAATTAGCAGCACCTTAATTTTTGATTGATAACTTTGTCTGGCCATAAGGCAATATATTTATATGCAAGTTGTGAAAACTTATAGTGAAATATCTCAAATATTTTTTCGGTAAGAAAATTTCACACCGAGGAAAAATGAATTTAAAATTTCAATGTTATTATTTTTTATCATGAACATATGAAACTAACACTTTACGAGGGAGGTTTATATCATAATTTATTTATCGGATTTTGAGTTACGCATGTAGGTTTAACCTTCAAAAAGACTTGTGATGTTTTCACGTTTAAATTGTGATTATAATTTACAATGTTTCGTTACGGAAAAAAGAATCCTTCAAAACTTGTAGATAAAATTCATCGCAGGATTCTGGTGGTATTGATATTATGTCAATTTTAAACTCGTCTCTTAAACGTCAAAAAATATTCACTATAATTTACCTTTTATACCCTAAAATCAAAAAATATCTGCTGAAATTTTTTATTGGCATGCCAACCACCTAAATTTGACACACATGATTGACTAAAAAGTGGACGTGTGAAATTTTCTATGTAATTCAATAAATTCAAGAGTTATCATTAGTATTTTCGTGGAGGTATCGGGTAAAATCACCTTTAAGGTTGTTCTGCATGCATTATGGCTTTGCGCTATCGGACACAGTAGCTGCCCCTTTTTTGTCTTTTCATATATTATTATTGTGGTCCCACTGCCAATATTTATATTAATTGGGCTTGACCTGGGAGGTGCCTCGCAGGTGTAGTTCGGCCATCACCTCGCCTCTCCATACCCACATCCTTTCTCTTTGCGATAATAATGTTGTTTAAAATTCATGGACTGGTAAATGTATATCATTTCCAGAATTATATGAACATTCTTGTCAATTTTTCGTGCAATTATGAGGCATTTTTCATTTAACTGACAACTGGTTACGCCTTTGCTGTTACTGGGAGCACGATGAAAGAAACAACACACCACTTTTTAATTTGGTTTATTGAATGTTTTAAAAAGTATAATTTGCGGATGTCATGCCTGTAATGATGATTTAATATGGAATCAAAGCTATAGTTTAAAATGTATTTAAAGTGAGTTTCTTTTAAGGAGATAAACTTACAGCTACGAAATGTTTGTTAACCTCGTAAATAACCTTGTACCTATCCTAAACGCATGCACTGTCTATTTCAGTCGAAATTTTTCTAGATATTCCTTCTTTTGCACTAGGTATATTCAGCTGCTCCTTTTTTGCTTGTTCAGTGACTATTTGGCTTCTTTAAAACAACGCGATATACTCGGCATTTTGTTGTTTACAATTTTCTTGTTGTCTTCGAATGAAATATTTGTTTCATTCGAACCAATTGCGGCTTCTGTATAAGTGCTGAGCTGCAGAATCATCAAATTGTAACTGAAACAACAAATAACTAAATTCATATACCTGTTACCATTTATTGTAGTGTTTTTTTTTAATGGAATTACTTATTCCATATTTGAATTCGGATTATTTTTCCAAATTCGCCAATATACGGTTTAGTAGTATTATACAGAGTAGTTCAGAAGATATGAGCATTTTTGTATCTTAAGGGTCCATTCACTGTAGACTTGACAGATGTGAATTCGGGGTCGGGTTGAGAGGTTGAGTAGCCGATGGGTGAAGCCTTACATATTCCCACTACCGAATTATTTAGATTTCGGAGGTGCACGTAAAGCCGAAGTATATAAAAAGGCACATGGGAATAAAGTTAGCCCTCATTCCAACGGTAAAGGATTTGTCTTATAATTGCAACAAAATTTCTTTTTAATGTTATAAGTTATAAATTATATATCACCGGAAAGATCGAAAGATAAACTAGATCCCTATAGTAGCAAATTTTTGGTTAATACATGTATTTTAGAGAAAATAATTTTTGAAAATACGCTATTTTAGTACAAGGTTGTTTACCTGGAATTTTAAAAATAAAAAGAATTATAAAAAATTACTAAGTAGGGATTTAGATTAAAGACTTATCTTTCAATACTTTATTACTAAAAGTCGCTGTTTTTATAGTTTTTTATAATTAAACACGAGACGAACGCCGATTTTGGCATTATTGCGGACTAGTGAATGGACTCTTAATTGCAATGAATTGTGTGTTTCGTCTGCGACGTGAGTTTGGCTATCGATATCGAGTTATGTTTATAACTGATAAAAAATGTAATTTAATCTGGGGTAAATAAATTTAATAAACTTAGCTATCACGAACAATTATTATATGAGAAAGAGCGTAGTCGACTCCTGCCATAATAGAGGTAATATTTCAAATCACATTTCAGATTTCTGTGTATAGTGTATTTACGCACAATTGAAAATTGAAACCGTATAAAAACTAAAAGCCGGCAAAAACAGTCGGCATCTCTTTATTCTGCATGGGCGGAGGTAGAAATGTTTGCTATTAAGAAAATGTTATAGAGATCGTATTATTTTGTGTTTATTAGTACCTATTAATTTGTAGCTAATGTAACCAATAACATATTTTATTATTGTTAAGTATTGTTTATGTTTATTATTGTTATTTTTATTGTTTATTTAACAAAACTAAAGAACGCTTGGTTATTGGTATTTACGCGCTTCACTGGAAAATTATTGATGATATTTCAGCACTCGGCACGGGAAACAAAAAAATGATTTACATCCAGCCTCAGATTAACCATATACAAGATAAATAACAGCCAGAGAAAAATGTCCACGAAATGAAATATAATTAAATAAACAAATCCCACTGCATGCCATTGGTTCGTTACAGTTTTTGACGGACCGAGATATGCCGAAAATACACGACACAACGACTCGTGACTTCATATTTGTTTTGAAGTTTTGTGAACGTAAATTTATTTAAGTATTTTATGTGATATAAGTGGTCATCAGTCAATAATCTAGGCTGTGTTATAGATTTTTAGTTTGTGGAAAATCTTTGTGGACAGTGAAATGACTATTAAATGCATAGTTTTCCATAAATCGGGCAAAAAAGGTGATGGGAGATCGTTCCACCGGTAAGTAAACAATGCTGACCATAGACGTATCATTCGTTAGGAATTCAACTTACGTATAATGTTCATGGGTAATATAAGTAATACAGATAATATTGTAGTTTTATATTGTATATTTTCTATGGATAATAGTTTCTGATCCTCATAAAATTATTTGGAGACAATGAAATTTTTATCATTTTTCTTTCATCGTTCAAGGAAAATTTCAAATGTTTACCCCTCTTTGAAAAAAAAAATTCGAATAATTTAAAATATAGATAAGAGTATTAGATGTAGTTTTGATTTAGAATGGGAAGTGAATTCCGAACCGAAAAAAATATATTTTCTTATTTCACTTTCAGGTTTTTAGTAGGTATAAAGTATTATGAATATCTTTATATTATATCGCTACTTTATTTGGGTATTTGGCCACAATTCTGAACAAATTAATAAAATTTTGAGTAAACAATACATACTCCTCGCTAAAAGACCCATTAAAGTTTTTTTTAATTTGACTAATCAGTTCTCATACTGAAAAATGTATAAATATCATAAAACATAGTACACACTTTAAGTTAAAATAGCACTAACATTTCGGAAACTTCACTGTCAGAAGAATGTATTGTGTTCTATGATATTTATGTATCTATATTTAAGAAAAACTCTAACAGACTCTTCGGTGCAGAGGTTTATTTTCTTACTTTTTTATTAGTTTTTTCTGAATTTTAGGAAAATAGCTAAATAAAGTAAAGTATGCATTGCGTATTATGTTATATACCTAGCTACCTAGTTTTTGTAGATGTTAGGAGTTTTTTTTTTAATCGTGAGGCAATAGGTACTTTACGTTGTTATAAACACCTTTAAAAACATTAATAAACCCTCTTATTTTGAGAAATACTGGCCGCCACTGGTAGCTATTTACAAACAGTTAAATAAACACTCCCCCCTTTCGTAAATTGTTGTTTATTAAATGGACAGGCATATTAATGCTTTGGGTATTGCTGTTACTTATCTTTTACATGGTTAATCTGAGGTTAGAAACACCTTTAAAAATATCAATAGACCCTTTTCTTATTTTGAGAATACCGCCGCCACTGGTAGTTGTTTACAAACAGAGTTGAGTAAACATCCCCCCCGCCTCAAATAACTGTTTATTACATGGACAGGCATATTAATGCTTTAGGTATTGTTGTTACTTATCTTGTACATGGTTAATCTGAGCATCCAGCAGACCAGTCTGTTTATTCTCTTTACACCAGCGCGCAGTTGTAGATGGTTCATCGGGCTGATTAGATATTCAGTGTAGGACTCACATGTACAGTTTTAGTTACTAATCGAATCACGATACCATTGCTAAATACATAGGACGAAATATGAAGACAAGTGCGCACGGTCCTGTGCCTTAACACTGGCCAGTTTCAATTGTCCGTATAAACACTATACGACTTAATTTCTATCAACGTTTCTACTCTTATTAATTTTTTCAGTCAACGATTGAATCGAGAAGGTACCTATGTACTGTTTATAGTACTTGTTCTTAAAATAGTTAAGTCCTACTCTGTAGGCATGGGTCTCGACTCCAAAATCTGTAGGGGGGGAGGGGGGGGGGCGAAATATATTTTTTAGAATTTATCTTCAAACAACAAAATTTAACTTTTCTATTCACTTTGCAGTGAATAGTAGAAAACGTCTTTAGTTTCGTTGAAAAGACAAAAATTATTTGAAACATATTTTATAGGTATAAATGAGGCCAAAATAATAATAATATATAATATATATAAAATAATAATTTCCAGCAAAATAAAAAAATACCAAATCAGACACAAAAAAAAATTTATTCTCCCAAAATATCTACATGATCAAAACACAAAAAATGTAAGAGTGGTGAGAAACACACGGTAGTGCCCTTTTTAGGTCTTTGTTACTATTCGTCTGACAATTATTATTGTCTAATTGACACTCAGATAGAGACCTGGTTTTCTGCAGGCGCCAGTATAGCAGTGACCTCTATTGTCTTTGAGGAAGATAATCCTACATATTTATTTGAAGGAGATGCTGAAAACAACTACTCCACGGACAATGTCCGCGACTAGCATTGCATTACTCCGGCATGGAAGTTGTCACCTTCACCGAGACCAACCACCAGACACCGACCGGTTTCGCGCTCATTATGCGCTTATCAGAGTCGTCGATGAAGGATGTGGCGACTTCCATAGAGATGCCGGAGTAATACAACGCCAGTCGGGGCACATTGCCCGTGGAGTAATTGTTTTCGAGATCTTCAAATAGATAAAAAAAATATTTTTAACAAAAAGGCATTTTCTTAAAATAAAATAACAAAATAACGGTAATATAAAATATGTTAAATTAATATAACAGCTAATAAGTATATAATTTGCAAAACAAATAAACAGAACAAAAGTTACAAAAATATTCCTAAACAATATGTGTGGAAATATATACTTAGTCTTGTAAAACCTTTAGTAAAAAAAAAAGAAAATGGGACTCGATATTTTGTTTTTTAGGTATGTAGATTGAAGATAGCTAAAAAATTACAATAAATTTTATATTAATTTAGGCTATTTTTTTAATTATGTGACGTTTTACGTAGTATTCGACTCGAAAGGTCTGTCTGTAGGGTAGTCAAGCATGCGAATTAAATATCCCTAAACAATTATTTAGTTATTTTTTGACATCTGTAACCTCTATCAGTAAATTATTTTGTCACTTCCTTGTTGTTTAGTGATTTGCACTTGATGATCGGCACTTTCGTGTCGAAACTTTGCAATACAAAAAAGTTACGGCAAAAAATAATCGCGGGCACCCCCCTACACACCACGCTACTGCTTATTTAAAAAAATCTGTTACATGAGAATATGCCTTATCCAATTCTTTAACTGCTTGCCCAATTTCATGACTTTGCGACTAACCGTTAACTTTTTGTAATAAAAAAACCACTTTAGAGGTGCCATCTTCAAATGGTCATATCTCCGTTAGGAGGCAATTTAGAGAAAAAATGTATTTGAACATTTTTCTTATTTTAATGTGTAGAATATGCTCCTGAAGTAGCGGCCCGGACTTTTGTAACACCCTGTATATTATTTTATTTCTGGATTCTACGTAAATTTCTAAACATATTTCATGTAGGATGCCCTATACCTATCTTCAACTGTTTTTGAAATATTGACAGGTGAATATTGACATTTTGCAACGTTGACACCCTGTAAAATCCAAACGATTGGAGATCAAGCAAAACAGTTTGCACATTCCTATTTTACCTTTTCATAAACTATCGTCTGACACTAATTTCAGATTTAGCCAGAAATTACAAATTTCCTAAAAATTTTTAAAATATTTAAGTATAATTTCTATATTTTAGGCGAGTTGCAGCTATCGACGTTAGTATACTGTCAAATTTTCAAAATTTTCCTATGAATAGTTTTCGATATATAGATTGATTTGGTTCCCGGTGGGACACCCTGTATATCGGAATGGACGCGACGGTATGTAGCGAAAAATAGAAAGTAGGTAAACTCTTTCTAATATCAGCTGACACATTAAAAAAAAATTCCGACAAACGACACACGTGCGTAAATAAAGAGGCCGCCATCGAAGTGCAGGTGTTTCCTTTGTCGAAATTTTTTATAATGTTTCAACTGATATTAGAAAACTACATGTATTGTTACACCCAACGCACATTCACGCGACGGCAATGCAAAAATCCGCTAATAGTCTGGCCGTTCGTCGACTACGTACTGTTCGTCGGATTGCGATAGATATGGATTTATTTTTAACTGCATGTGTTTTTATGTGATAAGCGAAATTATTATTATTGTTATTATTACTTTTATTATTATTATTATTATCTTGGCTACATGCCAAATCAAAAATTTCAAAAATAAATAATATAAATTCTTTATTCTCTTATTTGCCTGCGTACCCACTTTATAATTTTATAAAAAGGGATTATGTTAAAAAATGCAATTCGCCATCTAAATATCACTTAGGTTCATTCATTAGGTTTCAAAATATCCTGCAAAGTAGAATTCATCACCTATTATTTATTATTAATTATTTATTATTAGTCATTATTAATAGTAATATCAGTAACAACCAATATCACAGTTATACTGGTTGCAACTCTAGGAGAGCATCGAATTTCCAATGCAGTATTAATTTTTAATTCTCCTATGTATTCAGCCGTTTTGTGCTTGCTATCCGGACTGTACTCGGGATCAGTTATGTGCGTTCTAGTGGTGGGGCATCTGAACGATATGAAACGGCGAAAATCGTACACGTGCTTACGCTCCCGGTGCTCTTAAGATACAATATTATGTAAACATATCCATACAACTAGGGCGTAATGGATCCATTACGCTTTCTCATTACGCCCACAAAAAATGATGAAGTAAAAATTTTTATTTTGTTAATAACAAACATTAAAACATGTAACAAAGAGAATTTTGCTTATTTTCTAAAATAAAAATGAAAATAATTTCCTGAAAAAATAACATACGTATTTGATTTTCATTTCCAATTGAATACGATGATGCTGATTCTGGTTCTACAAAATTGGTTGTGACCTCAAAATTAGCAATAGTTTTTGTTTTATCAGTCTGACAAATATGTCTTTTATTTATTTTTCATTTTCCGAGTGTTTTAAGTGTTTCAATAAGAGCACCTGTCTCAATTAGATGTGTGGAAGTCATACGTGGCAAACATTGGTTAGTAAATTAATGAGGGTTCTTAGTACTTTGCAGTTTCGGAACACTTCTTATTGCATTTTCCTACTGGCCTACTTTCTACTGCACTCAACAACCGTTTCTGTATGTCAGGAAAAACAAATATGTTCCTTCATTTGCTTTTTTAGTCTTAGTGCTATATATTGTCGAACAAGCTTTAGAGCACCTACTTCTTCTTCCTCTAGAATTATTGTGAAACCCTTGGACGCGGTTGTTTTAGGTTTTGGCATTTTTCTGGCAACTAAAACATCCCTTATCGCTTATATCGCCAACAGGCATTTTTACCATTTCATGCCTTTTTAAGGAGCCACCTTTTCATTTACCAAAGCTACTTTATATAGAACCTAACGATAAATGTCAGCGAATGTACATTTTACAAACGCCAAAACCCGATCTCCCATTAAAACTTTTGATTTCATCAAACATGCAGCGTTATCTTAGTACCTAACGCACTTGGTGCATAAATAGCTAGTAAATATTTGACAATTATGTCTAAGCAGCAATAATCTTTTGTGTCAAATGAGAATTTTCAACAACTCCAATAATAATAAAAATTAATGGCATATTCAGAGGTATGGGTTTTATTAAGGATACTTAAAAAATCATATTTTTAATTAGTTTAGAGAAATGCATTAGTATAAGTTTGACGACCATTTATATTTTTAACTGTTTTTTTAATTTATACGTGATTTACTTATATCATTTGTAATTTATAGATTCAAATTAAAATCTGACACATGTAATAATTGAATTGAAATAAATCAAACTTTAATATTATGCAGCAATAAAATTGGTGACTACCAACATAACGTAATAGTTTCAACATTAATCTGGATGACAAATTATTTCTACTCATTTATAATTTATGCATAATGTTATAGATATGTATCATATGCCGGTCAACATCAAACGTAACCACTAAATATGTAAATAAATAAAATAGCTCTTCTCTAAATCAGTTAGATATCGCAATAAGATGTTTGTAAAACTTCCCGTGTAAGTAGAAAAACACTGAATAAATAAACAGTTGGTTAAATTGGAGTTGTGATTTTAAATACTGTGATTGTGAACTAAAATTTACTATAAAATTAGATTTTCCTAAAAAAAATAAATTTTTGGAAATACGCTACCTATAAAATAATAAAATAAAGGAAAACCCGAGTAATACTAATGAAAATAAAGATAAGTCGTGCACATGACTAAATAAATAACCAGAAGAAGCATATCTCCCTATTACATGATCTATTCCTTCCCGTAACCTAAATGCTCGGTTAACCTGAGGTTAAATCCTGAAACGGCCAATGCTGTAGTATCTCGAGTGTTAAGCTTAGGACAGATTATTAACACATGATGTGTTAACACGTGTTGATACTTTCTATAGTTAAATATTTAATACATCATTTTAAATAGATCCTCACCACGTTCCAACACGTTTCAACATGATACACGTGTTACCAATATCTGGAGGTCCCAGATATTCGTCAATGTTATGCATGAACGGAGATATTGCTTCTCTGAAATGTTTTGTTTCTCCAAATTTGTTATGAATAAATTGTGAAGTACATCAAGCTCCTCTTTAGTCATCCTTATAAACGCCTTACATTTTTCAACATCATGGGCGATTTGAAGTCATAGAACGTGAAATTGACCCAACTCATGCCTACACTCATTTATGGTATGAACCCAGTAGTGTCTATTCTATAATGTTTTTGTAATATTAATGTTTTAGCATTAAAAATTCTTATAAGTTCGCGAAAGTTCTCGTATATGCGTATGTTTTGATAAAAAGTGTAACGCGATGAGCATGTCACACCGACATGGTTAGGTAGTGGGGGACCGAGTAGAGCGTGCGGCGTGGGCTCATAGTTTGGCATTCGTATTCGTATATTGCAAATTGCAAGTCTGAGAATCTGAGCTCTCATGTGAATGTGATATACAAGGTGGTAAAGTGTGAAGTCGCAAATGGTAAGTTCTCAAATTAGAAGGTAACTTTTGCAAGCTTTCTATAGTTCCAAATTTCCTTAATTCATTTTCAATGCACTCCGATGGTTGCAAGAATTGCGAAATCTGTGATTTTTTAAACTGGCAGACTGACACTACTATTGGTTTCTGTCTTTCAAATATTAGAAAACTCGTCAGAATGTAAATGGTGTATCTGTTGTGTTGTACTATAACGCGTCGTGTTAACACGTATTAACACGTCACGTGTTAATAATGTGTCCTAAGCTTTAGCATGTTCGCAGCGAATTGTTTCTTACTCATTGGGTTTAATAAGATATTTTACCTAGTTCTGTTTATTACAGTACCTTAAGTTACGTTAATTTTAGTTAATTAGTTAGTTTGTAATTAAAACCGAATTGTAGAAACAGCATATTAAAAACGAATTTTTAAGTTATTTTGCAGGGTATTTAATCAAAAATGTCTCACACACTTATTACGATATTTCTGAACAGTAATTCTAAAGCCCACCAAGATTTGGGTGAATCGGCTTTATTTTGCTACTAGAAAGCTTACGAAAATGCCAATTTGAATTTATTTGGCACTTTAAATATGCTTCACAATGATTTTATAAGCTTTATATCGCTGCTTGAAGTTTTATTTCAATTATACATGAAAAGTATTGTTTTACAAAACAAAGATATTAAAAGTTTTGAAAACATTTGTACACCCTTGGAAAAATGTTTCTCAAACTTATTTACTTAATAAAGGTTGTGTGAAGTAAAACTATATATTATACACTTAAATGTATAAACAGAAACTTTAGAACAGAAAAAACAAAATACCTCTAATTTTGAAAAATCAATAACTGCTTTCATTATTTATATCTTCGAAAATAAGTCTTCCTTTTGAAACGGATGTCACGAAACCACAACAACCCAGCGCAGACGCAGACTACTAGTGTTTGTGTGTGGTAGTAGCTCTAAGTCTCCTATAATGCATTATGGTGGTTGAATTTCGGGAGCTATGGTGGTATGGGAGATTTAGGGGTTGAAAGTGGCCGACTGCGAATATGTGTGTCGTTATTGAATTTTTAATAAGAATGGTCCAGTTTTTTCTAGAATTTTAAAGAAAGTTCTACAATATCCTGGAACATCGTAGAATTTTCACACATATTCTTCGTCCTCACCCTCACTCTTCACCCCTACACCCTACATTTGAAAAAAAATTATACGGGGTTGAATGTTCTCAAATGGTTCTAGGTTTTTCTCAGCTAGAATGTTCTCGAATGTCTTTAGGGTTGTCATCAGCTAGAATGTTGTAGAATTCACTGGACTGGAAGGATCGAAAATGTTTTGGAATGTCCGAGGACTATTATATGTGAGTAGAGGGGAGGCTTCTGAGACTATATAATACGAAGCGTTAAGACGGTTTTCCACCAAACGGACAAAACAAAAACACAACAAAAACTGGTGTCGAAAAAAACAAAACTGCAATTTTGCACAAACTTTTTGAAGACTCGAGGTTTTTGCCACAGTTGCTGTTTTGTTTTTCGGGTCCCGTTCGGGGGCGGTAAGATCAAAGAGTTTGACGTGTTTACGAACTGAAGTCTGTTTAGAGCAGTGTTTTTCAACCTTTTTCATGACACGACCCCCATAGTATCAAAAAATATTTCGCGACCCCCCAACCCTTGGCTTTTTTTTATGTATGTTAGAAATATTTAATCCATATAAAAATTTTATACGTTTGCGTTATTAGGATTCGGATATAAATATAATATACAGTAATTAAGTATGTAAAACGGGCTCCCGGCCCGCGCGAAAGGTCCACAAGGTTCGAGACGTTTCGTTACGCTTCGAGATGATTGAACAAAAACAAGCGCAACCTTCACATTAAAATGAACGAATAGTCGAAGATTTTATTTTTTGTTGATTTGTTTGTATGAATAACATTATTACGAGTATCCTTTTGTTAACTATTTCTTAATATATCTATCTTTTTTATTGATTTTTTTACTGAAGTACCTTGTTCTCTCGACCTCTCGCGACCCCTCTACAAAAGCTTTGCGACCCCCCAGGGGGTCGCGACCCACAGGTTGAAAAACACTGGTTTAGAGGAAACAGCAAGTTGCGTTTTTAATGCGTACCTAGTTTCTTTTCAGCTCTCTTTGTGTAAAGTAAATAGCGTGGTTAAAAAATATTAAATTTATAAAAATAAACAATAGGTAAGTTAATACGAGACGTAAAACATAACATAAAAAAACATAAAAACAATAAGGAAAGCAAATTCCGACATCGCTTTTAATAATAATGAATTCATTATTATTAAAATATCGGAGTACCTACATAATTGCAAATTTTGTATCTACTTACTTCTGCTCTATAGAACGCAGTACAAACCAACCACCAGCCATGATAAAAAAATCATCTTTAAACATTTCCAAAACTCTTGTCTTCAAACCTCAAAATTGAAAGCAACACACTAGTTCGTTTGGTGGAAAAGAAATGAAAAGTAAAATGAAACTCCGACGAAACTTTGTCTGCTTGGTAGAAACAGAGTTTCAAATTTGTCCGAGTTTTGTTTTTTGTTTTCTGTGTTTCAAAAAACAAGAACAAAACAGAAACTCGACTAGTCCGTTTGGTGGAAAACCGCCTTAACGCGCATGGATCGTTTGACTTTTATAAATAAAGATATTTGTGTATACTTAGTAAGTATGTAAGATATTTATGTACAAAAAAAAGATATTAAAAAAGGCAAGCCTTTTAATGCACGTTTTCTATATTAGATATAGAAAAAAACTATATTAGATATAGATGAACAAAAAAAACGGCGAAGCGGGTTGTCCGCAGCTAGTTCAATATAAATTTTGTAAACGTAACGAGAACGTTCTCAAAAAATAATCTTAGCCAATCTAAATAACATGTAAGACTGTATAATATTGAAATATTACACGTTTACAATCATTGTATGGTTTACACTTGTACAGAATATATTTTCATGTTAAAACCGCAAAACCTATAATTAGAGATAACATACATTAGAAGAAACATTAAATGTGATTAAATATGTAGTGATCGGCTGTCATTATCTTCGTCGTATACAAATATTTAATCCGTTAACCGGTATGTAAGTCCAATTATAATGCAATGATAGATCAATCGCAGCTGCCGGCAAGCTTTGAAGCGTACCGTGAATACAGTGATCTCATAAATATTATCTTAGAAAAAAACAGATTAAAATTCTGGGAATCCGCTCCTTGTTTTGTTGATTACTTCATTTTATCTTATGTATACCCAGAGATCATTAATTAACAGTAACAGTGCATTCATGTTTATTGTAATTCTCATCGCGTATATGGTTTGTTTTATAAATTCAATGTTTTCATTAATTATTCTGGCGATTCCTTATTTTTTCAGACTGTCTTTTCCGAGCATTTCCCTATTTTTAGAACCAATTTTTCTTTGAAAAACTTTTTTCAGAATTTTTCTGAACCGTCAGACTATGTTATCAAATGAAACAAAAGAACTAACTAGAAAAGATACAGCCTTGCGATATTTCTTGTAAATAATATTACATTAAGAGGTTTAGTTGCTAAACTTATCATGAAAGGGATTGGAACCTTTGGTGTGAGGATAACACTGATCAGATCAGATGGCGACTGATCAGTGAACCGCCGCGATGGATCAGTAGACCGTGATTTACTAACCAATAAAGCGGGCCATATGGAATTGGCCCTTTGTCACTATTCATGCTATTTTTACATTTAGCAATTTCCAAACTTTCAAAAACTTCCAGCCGCCTGGAATTTGTTACGTTCCTAATTAGTCTTAAATTGGTACTATCTATTTTATGGTTGTTCTCAAACGCATGTTGTTCGACACTAAACATCAGTTCTACCATATTTGAGATGAGCCATGTGTTCCTTGAATCTAGTTTGAGTCTAGTTTGTCCAACATACTTTTGATCGCAGTCTTTACAGCTAATTTCGTAAATCCCCTACTTTTCCTTAGTTTCTATTTTATCTTTTGGATTGCCTAAAAGTTGTTGTAGTTTATTTCTCGATGAATAAACCACTGACATACCTACATATATCTTTAAAAACCTTACCAAAACCACGAGTGAAACGAGGATTGTTTGAAATAGATTTGAATTTTGGATTTTCTCTTTGATTTTGAAAGGTCAAGGAATTTGGAAGTGCCTCTTTAAATTTACATTTCCTAATTATTTTATCAATTAATTAAACTTACAAAATATCCATTACTCGCAGCTATATCCCTAATCAATGCCTTTTCTTTTTCAAACCTCGCCTTATTTAGAGGGAAGCTTAATAGGCGATGAATTAAAAAATTGAAACTCGCCATTTTGTGTTGAGGCGGTTCACTGATCAGTCGCAACGGTTCACTGAGCTGTCGCGACGTTTCACTGAACCGTAGAAATAGTTTAGGTATAAATAGGATACAATGTTAGGCATAGGTTTAATTTTAATCATCTCCAGATGATACCAACTACGTCAGTGTTGCTAAACTTAAATATTTTAAAAATGTTATCTATATCAAACATTTATTAACAATGTACTGTGCTTTCGACCAATCGCATCTTACGTATAGAATCCTTGCTTAAGGAGTAGTGGCTAACTGTTACATAAAAAGTTCACAGTGGGTCCTGATTAATTCTGCCAAAATGTAGAATTTTTTTATATATGTATTTGACTTGACTTAAATGACCAGTTATATAGTCTAAGTTAACAAACTTAGACTATATTATGTATACTTACCAACTTCGAGTGTGTACTTCCTCAGATACTCTCTAATTAATAATTATAGTAGGGTCCACGGAGGCTCAAATTGTGATTTTCGTTTGCACTTTCAGATTAAAAGCTAAAACCAATTTTAGATGATTCCCCACCCTTAGAACTATCAAAATCCCGAAGGCGTCAAAAAAAGTCCTGTACGGGTTGGCTGTAGGGGGTGAAATGTGAAAATTACCCTAAAAATGATTTTTGGATATTTGGAACTAGAAAAACAGCTGAATAGTTACACATAAGAACCATTTACCTCAGAACACTGGAAATATAAAAAAAAAATTATTGATTATTCCATAAAGCACGTTGTTAAATGCGAGAGCTTAACACTTAAAGCGCTCTGGTGAAAAGTGTCTAAATATTTTAGTCATGCTCTACATCTAACCTACTGTAACATTTTTATATGTGATCTAATTAAAAAATACCCTTTAATAACATTGTAGAGCAGAGTTTCCCGAGTCTGTAGGATATTTCACTTTTTCATTTGGATGATTTGCAATTTTTTTACGAATTTTTATTCGAGCGCGCATGGGCCTGACTATGGTCGAATATCGCTTGCGTTACCCAGAGTTGCAGCTCATTAAGGTCGAATGACGCTTATTTCTCTTTTGTGCAAAGATTAGGTCTGTTCTTGCAGAAGTTTCTGATGGTTGAAAACGGTTTTTTTACTTTTTTACATGCGGACAGTGCATTTTTAATGTCTGTCAGTTTAACGTCTGTGAACAGTTTTGTTGGGCGATTGTTTTTGACACTTTCTGACCATTCCGGACTGCTTGTATTGCAAGAACAGATCTATTAAAATTAAGTATATAATTGTTGAAATAGTATATGAAAAACTAACAGGTACCACAAATATAATTTTTAAATTTATATATTATAATACATATATGTAACATGAAAATCATAAATAATAAGAATTAGGGGCACTTTAACATTTAATCGGATTTCAATTCCGCCGATACGTCCTCTGGCGTATAAAGGTCGACACTTCTGTGGTGTCCGGGAAAAAGGAGATAAGTCCAATTTTGGTCAAATTGGAATATGTTGAAATTTCGGCATTACACAATCCAATCTTTCTTCCGGGCGAAAGGGGATATCGCATTTGAAGTAAAAAATGTTACTAAACTTAGGTTCATTTCGAGCCTATATAGTCCCTTAAAAATGTTCCTGTAGAGATGACTCACCTTATCCTTTCGTATAAAAATAAAAATTTTCTGTGATTGTCAAAAAAAGATAACATATCTCAAATCGTCCACAAAATTTTTCGGATATTAACGTAGTATTACATATTACATATACATATAAGTACAACGTTTGTATGACGTTTAATACATAGTATTAAATATTACAGTGTGTAAAATTAGTGTGTATAGGTAAATGGAATCTAGAGGAAAATAAAAATTTTCATTTGATAGGAATGTATTTTTCTATCTTAAAATCGCATCCAATACTTAAAGTAATAAATCACAAGTTTTTAATACCACTTATACTACTTATAATACACTTATTGAAAAGACAAGAAAACGTACGGATACACCAATTCACCATGCCCTAAAAAATGAACTTATGAAATGAATTAAGAAAAGACTGAAACTGGAAATCCATTTTAATGTTAGTCCAGTTCCAATTTCTGAAAAAAAAGAAAGAAAGCTAATCTAATGCAACTAATACCTTATATTTCAGACATATTTTGGGAATTCTACAAATCCTTACCAACCAACAATGACACATGTCCCTTTATCTTTTGTTTATTTAAATGAATATTAAATAATATAAAATTAATAAATTGTCTGGGTTTTAAATATTTTTCATTTTTGTTTAAAATAGTTGAAATGCAACTAATGAGAAAAGTACATTTTTAATTAGTCTATTTTAAGTTTATTCTAGTCTAAGTCTATCTATCTAAGATAAGTCTATTTTTTCCAAAATATTAGAAACATTGAGACATGATATTTAAATATAAAAAGGGAAAGTTCTTTTCATCTTATTCGGAAAATTGTAAATACATGTATGTATTTACAGTGCTGATAAAGACTATCGTCGATGGGAAGTAGTTTGTTTATAGGTTTTGAAGAAGCCATGCCATAATGCTGCGTAAATGACTTATTCAACTGGTATCTGAAGTGGTATATAACGTGACAGCAAATTGAAGCATATTATGTTGTTTGAATATATCTCCAATTAATTTCAAAGCCCCAATAGTACCTACTTAGCAAATCATGGTACAATAAATACATTTTCCAACATATTTTTCCGAAGGCCGACGAATTGACTTGTAGCAGTGACTATAGAAAGATAGGTATAGTCACTGCTTGTAGGTACCTAAATCGCACCTAGGGTGACCAGACGTCCTCTTTTAACCGGACAAGTCCTTTTTTTTAAGTTCAAATTTATATCAGGTATATTATATATATATATATACACATTTTATGCTAAATATCCTCTTTTTTATCAGAAAGTATAAAAAATTATACTAAAAATCTGAAGTAGGTATTTCTAAACAATGCAAGTTACAATAAACAGCTTAATTGGAAATTATAAATTATTTGAAGTTCATCCTAGACCTCTAATTGTAACTCTTTATCTTTCTGTTAACTTAAATCGAATAAAGAGGGCGATAGGAACAAACATGGTTGAAGAAGCCCAGAAAAGCAGACCAATAGTTTATAATGTTTTGACCAAATGATGATTCTATTTTGTTAGCAGTTGTGGAGCGATTTATATTAATTTCATGTACTGCTATATATCGTACATTGTTTGTTGTCCCAACTTTTATCCAGATTTCATCATTTCATCGGTTATTTTTAAAAATCACCTGTCTTTTTATCCATACAAAATATCACTTCAACGTCCAATATTCCTAAACAAAAATCAAACAGCCACACAAGAGAGAAATAAGCGATATTCGACGATAATGATCTGCGACTGTGGATAACTCAAGCGATATTCGACCTTAGTCAGGCCCACGCGCGCGCTCGAATAAAAATTCGTAAAAAAATTGCAAATCATCCAAATGAAAAAGTGAAATATCCTACAGACTCGGGAAACTCTGCTCTACAATGTTATTAAAGGTATTTTTTAATTGGATCACATATAAAAATGTTACAGTAGGTTAGATGTAGAGCATGACTAAAATATTTAGACACTTTTCACCAGAGCGCTTTAAGTGTTACGCTCTCCCATTTAACAACGTGCTTTATGGAATAATCAATAATTTTTTTTTTATATTTCCAGTGTTCTGAGGTAAATGGTACTTATGTGTAACTATTCCGCTGTTTTTCTAGTTCCAAATATCCAAAAATAATTTTTAGGGTAATTTTCACATTTCACCCCCTACAGCCACCCCATACAGGACTTTTTTTGACGCCTTCGGGATTTTGATAGTTCTAAGGGTGGCGAATCATCTAAAATTGGTTTTAGCTTTTAATCTGAAAGTGCAAACGAAAATCATTTCTAGACGACTTTGATAGGCTCGTGGACTCCACTATTAAGTATATTAACTTTTTTTTATTATCTCAAATTTTTTTGTATGTGTTATGATTCTCTTTATCACTGCAAAAAAAATTAATACCTGTGCTCAAAGTCTTTACTGAATTATTTTGCAGGTTTCCTCCTTAATTGTTTTTATTTATTGAATAAAATATAATTATTTTTGAAAAAATTATTATGAATAAAGAATTGCTTATATCGTGGCAAATTTACGAAAACAGAAATGGGTGTTTTCTTTAATGGAGCGTCCTACAATTATTTCATTTAAGGACAATGCGTTCTCTCACAAATACATTCATACAGGAGTTGATGAGTCTATCTATATAAATAAAGGAGGTATGTCAAAAAAAATTGTGCCTTATAAAAGCCATGACTAAAAGAAATTACAGGTTTGTGGGCAAGCTGTCCTTAAACTTTTCCTAAACGTCCCGCGAAATAAATTTCTATCTACGCAACTGGTGGGGTTCCTGTCAAAATTTTGTGTACACGTACAATTTTGTGTACAAAGTCAAACTATTTTTTGTTAGCAATGTAGGTATATTGGTTTTCTTCTGAAATTATTCAAAATTTGTGTGTAAACACAAAACATAATTATTTTTTCAAATTAAATTTCAACACAAGGGAAATTTGACTTTTCTTATTAAAAAAATGTGTTCTTCATATACCTTTTTTGTTTCAGTTCCCGAGAATTAATAAAAGCTGCGATACTTGACAATGACTTCATGAAAAATTTGGAAATTACGCAAATCAGAGAGATTGTGGACTGCATGTACCCCGAAGAATATAAAGCTGAAAGCATCATTATCCGAGAAGGCGATGTTGGCAGTACTGTCTACGTTTTAGAAGGTAAGTGTAAAAGGTGACATTAGATGCTTATTTACTTAAGTGTCTGTTGGATAATTCAAATTGATATGTTTCCAAGAGGGCAATCATAATTTTTGCGATTATGTACCTACTAATATTTCTTGAGTTTATTAGCTTATTTATTTATTTATTATTATTATTTCTTGTTTTTTCATTTACACTGTAACGTCAATGTTAGATGTACTTGAGGTCTAACCCTAAATTATTATACAAGACGCTGTTCTATGTACAGAGCAGTCCCTTTTTGATGGGAATCCAGGGTATCTCGGAAACTACAAGATGCATAACAAAACCGCTTGCACATCCTCGAGCTACTTTTTCCAGTTTGACTTAATGGTGAAATCAGATCGGGTCTACTTTGTTTAGGTTTTGAGATACAGGGCATTTCTGAAATTTTGCCTTTTTCGTCAGGGCCCTGTAACTTTTTTATTTTCAGACCTACAAAAAAAGTTTAAAGGGGAAAGTTTTAGATATTTTTAAGTGGAATCCATTGGCGTAGCAAATTTTTTTTTATTGCGTCCCGTTTTTTAGATACAGACCAAACTTGTGTTTTTTTTAAATGCAACACCCTGTATATTTCTAGTTAATTCGAATGAACTTTCAATTCTGGTTACAGTAATATATAATAAATAGGGGTTTATTTGAATTTAAGTACCTTTATTAAACATTTTTATGGTTAAATGGGGGGGAAACGCGTATTTCCATTGATTTTTTTCCTTATAAACTACATTGAACTCCTGTTTAATGTTATACTCAATATCTTAATAGTAATATAACCAAATACGGTTATATATAATTTATATTTGTAAAAATATTCGACATTTTTATGTTTCCATAATTAATTATTATCTAGTATTCGGAAATATTTAAATCTTTATATAAAATAGTGTGTTTAATTAAATCAAGAGTTTAATATAGTTTATAAGGAAATAAATCAATGGAAATACGCGTTTCCCTCCATTTAACCATAAAAATGTTTAATAAAGGGACTTAAATTCAAATAAACCCCTATATAATATATATTACTGTAACCAGAATTGAAAGTTCTTTCAAATTAACCAGAAATATACAGGGTGTTGCATTTAAAAAAACACAAGTTTGGTCTGTATCTAAAAAACGGGACGCAATAAAAAATAATTTGCTACGCCAATGGATTCTACTTTAAAATATCTAAAACTTTCCTCTTTAAACTTTTTTGGTAGGTCTGAAAATAAAAAAGTTACAGGGCACTGACGAAAATGGCAAAATTTGAGAAATGCCCTGTATCTCAAAACCTAAACAAAGTAGACCCGATCTGATTTCACCATTGAGTAGTCAAACTAAAAAAAGTAGCTCGAGGATGTGCAAGCGGTTTTGTTGCGCCATCTTGTAGTTTTCGAGATACCCTGGATTCCCATCAAAAATGGACTGCTCTGTACAACAGATATAGGGTTCCTCATTAATTTATGAACAAAGCGTCACAGTTAAGTACCAAATATTAAATATCAATAAGTTTCGTACAGGGCCAAAGAAGAAGTCATTTCAAAATGATGGCCAAATACTGTCATACTGTAGATACGAGTAGTATGCGGCGGGCGGTGGAATAAACTTTAATTTTTTTAAATGAAGCACCCAATTTTCTTTTTCGTATTCGAATAGTCGTATAAGTACATAAAAAGGAGTTTCGACTCCTTTTTCCTGACAATGGTTTTGACTAGTTTTTCTAATGTTATTCCAAAAAACATCCAAAAAAGCACTTTAAAGGTCTGTCTGTAGGCACGTAAATATGTTGTAATCGTAACAATTTTTCGCAAAAAAAACAAAATGAGCCTGGGTTATTAAAAATATATAAAATTTACGAAATAATTATAAATGGAACGCCCTATAGTCTGTAACCGATTATTGATATCTTTTACAGAATTATATATAACTTAAAGGAAGTAATTTTCTGTAGTGTAGGTACCTATAAAATAATATAGATGTGTTGTCAACACGTCTATAGTCTGTACCCAAAATTATAGAGAGTGACTGATGACAGCATAAAGACATTCGACGCGGCGCGTCTTGTAAGATTGGTCGAATTTTAAAAAATATTAAAAAATAATTAAACTTCCACTAATACAACAAAGTCTAAAATAGTCCCGCACTTGCAAAAAAAAATGTAATAAATGTCCTCGCAATCAATCATCAAATATAAGTTTCCTACAAGCTTTTACAAGAAATACCTGTTCTACACCACTTGAACGAAAATTAGGATGTTGTCCAGTAAGAGCGCATGCTCCAGCTATATTTCGATATTAGCCAATCACGTTGCTTATTCCGATTGAACCACCAATTGCACCACGTCCATAGAATATCACTACGCTTAGCGAGTGGCACGTTAAGTTTCTATACACAATAATCGGTTAAGATACAGATTATTGTCAAGATTATTTTATACGATGTATAATTTTCTCACCAGTCTATAATTTTGACATGCAAGTATAGGTAATACTTATAGTAGGAATAGGTAATAGTTTCATATTGGAAACACGTTGATGTATCAACAAATCTTGAAAGAACACTAAATCATGTTTTGTGGGAAGAAATCGAAGTAATGATTCTAGTAATAATAACAAGTCTCTTGATATCTTCTGTCTAATATTAAGGTGCGTCTAACTAGTCCTAGTGGCTGGTCGCTTTTTAAACGTGGTCTGTGATAGAATGCAGGTAGCCTGTAAGATAATTGAAAGGTGGTGTAATGAGATGGGTCTGTCAGTCAACCCTAGGAAGACTGAGATGATCCTTTTCACAAAAAGAAGAAAACTAGAGGAATTCAGGGCACCCACTAT
The DNA here is from genome assembly GCA_963924545.1 of Pogonocherus hispidulus. Taxonomy (NCBI): domain Eukaryota; kingdom Metazoa; phylum Arthropoda; class Insecta; order Coleoptera; family Cerambycidae; genus Pogonocherus; species Pogonocherus hispidulus. The sequence continues at coordinate 33,623,188 of OZ004698.1, forward strand.
GTAAACCTCTGACACTCGTGGGAGAGGTGAAATACCTAGGGGTGACCCTAGATAGTAAGTTGACCTGGGGGCCACATGTTGACAAAATTATTCAAAAGTCAACGGCCACCTTCTGGCAACTAAGACGAACAGTAGGCAGGAATTGGGGTCTCAGTCCTAGGATGCTGCACTGGCTATACGCTACGGTAATTAGACCGATGATCCAATACGGTGCCCTGGTCTGGTGGCCAAGCGTCGGCCGGGTAACGGTGTCCAAGAAACTGACAAAGGTCCAAAGACTTGCCTGCATAGGAATTACAGGTGCTATGAGGACGACACCTACAGCTGCCCTGGAAGTCCTGCTAGGGCTGCCAAGCCTACCCACATGGATAAAGAGGGAGGCAATGGCGGCCTACTTAAGAATGCGGGACTCAGAAAGCTGGCAGGCGGGAGGAAGAAATACCGGTCACGCGGCAATTGCACAGATGGCGGAGAAGGAAATACCCATATCTGCCATCAGAGTAACTGAAGCAAAAGACCGTCTCAGATTAAAGAGGAAATATGCCATTATATTTCCAGAGAGGGAGGAATGGAAGCAGGATCAGTTTAAATTCCCCCCTGATTCTCTGGTCTGCTACACAGATGGTTCTCGTGTGGCGGACAGGTTCTCGGGGGCAGGAATTTATGTGGAGGATAGGGGCGTGCAGCAAAGTTTTGCACTGGGTTCGTATGCCACAGTCTTCCAGGCTGAAGTCTTTGCTATCCTAATGGCAGCAAACAAGGAGGAAGTAAGGAACTGTCCGGAGCAAAATATTTACTTCTGCTCCGACAGTCAGGCAGCCTTAAAGGCTTTAACATCTCCAAGGACAAGATCCGCCCTTGTCCAAGAGTGCGGAGATACCCTGGAGGAGTTGGCCAGAGGAAAAGAGGTCAAATTGGTATGGGTACCAGGTCATAGTGGAATCCCGGGGAACGAAAGGGCCGATGAACTGGCTCGACTCGGATCTCAGGGACCCGGCCAGGGACCAGAACCGATTTTAGGCATTACACGGAGGCAGGTCAACATAGCTCTTAACGATTGGGCTTATGAGACACTAAGTAAACAGTGGAGAAGGAGTGGGGGCTGTAGACAGGCTCGCAACTTTATAGTGGAGCCAAGCAAGACCAAGACGGCCTGGCTGTTAAGTCGTAGCCGGAAGGCTCTAAACCAGTTGGTGGGAGTTTTAACGGGTCATTGTAGGCTTAGAAGACATCTATCATTGATAGGTGTTGAGGGAGACCCTATCTGCCCAAAGTGTGGGGAGGGCGATGAAACGCCTTCCCACTTCTTGGCAGAGTGCGCGGCTTTCGGCAGACTGAGACACGACGTCTGGGGGACCGGGGAGTTGCAAGGGGAAGAGGTTAGTTCCCTTGAATGGACCGACATTCTGACCTACATTAGAAGGTCGGGTAGGTTCAATGAGGGAAGAGGTGATGAAGCTAGGTAGGGACGACAGGGGTAGGTAAAAAGGGCCTGCTTGCGGCCTACTTGCCAGGTCTTGGCCGCCCCACTGCTACTACTACTACTACTAAGGTGCGTCTAAACTTGAACATTTTAGCCCGAACAAACAGAACGAACTGAGCCCGTAGAGCAGAATTTGCAAACTCTGGAACTACCTTCAAGTCGAACTGAACGCGTCAAATGTTCTCCGGAGCTTGTCGGTAAATCGGATGCTCAAAAAGATGTACTGTTCCCCGAATTATTCAGTTGACGGGATTAAGTTCGTGCTGTTGGCAGCATTCGTGTCGTTTGTGCCGTATTGAAGGTACATAGATCAATAAGAAAGATTTAATATTTCCACATACGTACACAATGCTTTGTACATCGCTTAAGTATCGCGTTCCGTAGCTTTACGCTCTTTTTTTTTTAATTATAGGTCCAATTAATTTTATTAACTCCTCAAAATCTTCAGAAGTCATTCTAGTAAAATTCTTTTTAAGTGAATGTGATCTATTTCTCGTAATAACAAGTTATCGATCGATGTCGATACAATCTTCGTACCATTGGCTTCGCAGGGAGGGGCGAGGAAGGGGGGTGTTTTATAAAAAAATTTAATGATAAACGCTTTGGTTCTGACATACCAGATAGAATGCCTAATGCTATATTGTAGCTGTTATCTTTACTATATATGCATGCTTATTCAATTATTATAGGTTTGCCATTCTCCATTCTCGTAAACCAACCAATTTCAGCAAGTTCTTTAAAATTTGACGGACTATGAACTTTTTATCCAATCCTATCTTGATTTTACCGCTGATATCACTGCAGGACACTTCCTCGTTTACTGACCTCTTGCTTTTTTATTGTCTTCCCCTTTTAAGTGCGAATTCAAGGACACACGGATAAAATATTAAAGGCTTAATTTTATATTTTTTAACATTCTAAAAGAGCTTCATTCTAATCCTCATAAATTAATATTGTAATAATAGGTTGGAACGTATAAGTAATGATGATGATAGGATTAGAGAAACGGGATTTTTTTCTTGAGTGCCTGGTCCATCTATAAGTTGCAAGTTGCGTTGCACCTAAATAGTGTAATGTAAATCTGCGTAAATGAAGAAAACTCAATTCATATAATTTCATGCGCGCCATCTTTAAGTAATACCTGTGTGTTATGCGACGAATAGCTTGATCATTTTACAAAGAATACTATAAGCACAGCTTACGTAAGCTGTGCTCTAAGTATAACAGCGTGTCTTTGCGGTAGGCAACCAGTCATACTGTGGATAATGTAAAATGCCTATACTTAAACCTGTATCAAATTCAACGGTATTACCATTCTATCTTTACACTTGAATAATAAATAATTTAATTTTATAATTATTATTCTTTTGTTATTTAATTTGTGGCAAATAGAAAATTTCCATGACCTTCTTTTGTCTTACTGCGCTTTTTCATAAATAGATATAATACAATTTACAGTGACTAAACTAATGTGGCGTTATATTTTTTAATGACTAATCACATTTGCAAAAAACTTCTCTATTTATACATTTTAATACAAATAATTCTCAGTTTGAATCTAAACATGAAATAGAATGTTTTCATATTGTTCACTTGGTTGAAGGTATTTTGCTTAGTTTTAAAACATTTCAAACAAACTGATTCTTGAGAAACTCATTTTATTTTTGAAGTTATTTCACGAGATAGAGATTTATTATAAATTAAAAGCACACATTCAAAATCATAATTGTAAAATATATTTTTCATGAAAGATTTCATGAAAATCAGTTTTTTCATATACAATAATGATGTCATTTCATATACAATTAATATTTATAGAGTATATACATTTAAATCTAAATTTGTTGGACCAAGGAAGATAAGTGGTTAGCTTTTAATTATTAATAGTATATAAATAAAGATTAACATATACTTACCGTAAAAACTAGCATATACATATCCTGAATTATTGATGCTTGACAGAACTTTAGTGAAGATAGAATAAAGATAAATAATATTTCAGTTAAAGAAAAGAAGAAGACTGGTTTTTCTTTTAAGTAAAATGCGAAAAATTATGTTATAGGTACATCAGAAGTAAACATCTATAGTAGTTATCTCCAACGGACAAGTATTTTGCAAAATCGACATGAAGTACTGAAGCAGGCGTTGAAAATTTGAGGGCCTGACTTCAGGCCTCAGTTCTTTTTACGCAACTTTAAAAGAATACATTTGGAACCGGTTGAATGCGGCTTGTATATGTGAAGAAGAAGCGCATGCAAATATACTACTACCCTTCACTACAGAAAAATAGTTTTACTAATCTACTTTAGTTTGGCAATAATTATTCACGGCTTGCTTGCACATAATTCTTGTTTCCTGTTTGAGGAACATAGCAATAATATCACAATGATGATGTTCTTCCTTATGGTTTTTGCAACATATTTGACGTATAAATATCTAACCGTTTTGTGGTAATAGGATATTTAGCACTTTTTAATGAATATGTATATGCCAATCCATTTTAATCGACCCTCCTTCATTATCCATAGATTGAAATACCTACCTACCTACACCTTTTATCAATATCAGAGATTTTAACAAGTACTTATATATTATATATGATATGTAATATAAATACTGGAAAATTATATCACTAAAGTTAAATGATATGTGAATAATGTTAGATAACAATAACAATAATAATATCCAAATATGAATTAGGTATATAATTACCTAGTTTATTTTTATTCCAAATTCATAGTTACCCATATTTTAATAATTACATTCTTATACGATCACGTCAGAACTAAGATACCTACTCGTTATTCTGGTAAGTATACTATTTTTATCAGGGAAATATAATATTATTTATCAGTTGTGCACCATACTTAAAATTAATAACTATTACATAATCAATAAGTTAATTAAAGTGCACGTTACTAAAAACGGAAATGTTTTTGTAATACATGAACACGAAAAATATAACAATATCGCTTTCATAATGCGTTCTTATACTAACCAAAATCCATTATTGTGTTATATAACATGGAAAAAAGTTTATTTACCATGACAAATCAAGGTCATTTACAAGAAATATGTTAAATAAATAATAAATATTATAATGTTGTGGTTAGATATACAGTAAGGATTAAAAGATCACTATGGAATTTTATTGTTTTCACATAAAAAATAAAAATCTGAAAAACTCGATATAGAAACATTTCTCCCAATTGTTTTTGTATTCAGGCTACCATAGTTAACGCAAACCGTTGGTAGTAGATTTATACCACATAATGACCTAGGATTAAGGGTCCATTCACTAGTCCGAAATAAGCCCGAAATCAGCGTTCGTCTCGTGTCTAATTATAAAAAAATTATAAAAGATACCGACTTTTAGTAAAAAAGTATTGAAAGATAAGACTTTAATCTAAATCGCTATAGTAGTAATTTTTGGTAATTCTTTTTATTTTTAAAATTTCAGGCAAACAATCTTGTACTAAAATAGCGTATTTTGAAAAATTATTTTCTCTAAAATACATGTATTAAACAAAAATTTGCTACTATAGGGATCTAGTTTATCTTTTGATCTTTCCGGTGATATATAATTTACAACACTAAAAAGAAGTTTTGTTGCAATTATAAGACAAATCAGGCACCCTTGCAATAAGGGCCAACTTTATTTCCATGTGCCTTTTTACTTAGTCTTTACGTACACCTCCGAAATCTTTAATTCGGTAGTGAGAATATGTAAGTCTCCGCCCTTGGCTACTACCCAACCTCTCTATCTGGCCCAGTATTCATGCCTGTCTACAGTGAATGGACTCTTAAGAAATACAGCTGACATTAAATTGGGAAATTTACTGATAGGGTACGAATATTTATTATAAAAAATTCAGAATTGGCTTCTGTTTTTCCACAAGGAATTGCTCATTGTAGCTTGAACGTTTAATCCATATTACCTGAAAATTAAATCAATAAAATTAAATATAGAAATAAATCGATGGTATATTTTATTCATATACAAGCCAGTGTGATATATTTTAGTTTATTTTTACCTCATAGATAGTACCTACATTTTCTAATAATTAATAATTGTAATACAAATTTAGTCATCTGGTAATATTACCTGGTCTGGTATAGGTGCTGACTCAATATTTTTAACAGGCCATAATGTTTTTAATACACGTATAAAGCTGTTTGTATATGTTGTTGCACTGACATTTTTCTCTTCGATAGACAGCAGCCCCACTTTTACAATTATTTCAAATATTTTTTATGGTATTACTGTTGCCTTTTTTAATTTTTATATATTATCTTTATAAACAAAACCCGAGATTTAATGCATCAAGTCTTCTCTAATGCGCCAAGTCTTTGTGCAATGAAAACATACTTCAAATTTTAAATACACTTGAATTTTAAAATTTTTATATTTACAGTCACCAAATCTGTCGGCTACAAAGACATGTCTAGAAACATTTCTACACAAATTATTGCCTACTTTAGAGGCACAGCAACTTACAAAAACAACACCACCAAGTGGTATTTGTGAAAATCGGCGCACTGTTAATAGACGGAGTCACAATAAATTACACCGTAAAAAATGTTTATCGCTCTAATTGCGGAAATCTTATAAATATGTGCATTTTTATAAATTTTCTTTAGTTGTATAGGATTATAAATAATAGGGAAATGCAATACTCCGTTATGCTACGCTTAATTAAATGCGTGTTCCGTATTTTAATTTCCGTAATAACTAGTTAAAAGTGAAATGTTTTAACAGCATACTCTAATTTTTAATCATTAAGATGCATTTAAATTAGAGCGAACAGAAGCGAGCGAACGAATTCGTTCGTTCGTCTCTGTTCATTCTAATATATGCAGAAACACGGACGAGTTTTGTTTCATATAAATTTTGTTCTCCATATAAATTACACAAGCTTAAGCAAACGAATTCGTTCGTTCGCTTCTGTCCGCTGTAATTTAAATGCACCTTTAGATTTCAGGCAACTGGCAATTTCGTTCTATGCTCTTTCACTGAAGTGAAATAAAGGATAACATGTATTCATAAAAAATTGTATTTCAATTACTAACAAAGAAAAAATTCTACTCATTGTCGGATCAGTTACTTTAACAGTTTATGAGGTACTGATCCCATCTACTTATAGACCATTTTTTAATTTTCATTTTTTTAATTTATTTTTTAAGGCGAGTGATTTAAATAAAATTTGGAGTCGTAGTGATCTGAACAAGTATTCTAATTCTACTATATTCCAATCTTTTCAAATTGGATTCGATACTCTTTTTATTAAATGTTTAATATCTGCAAATATTGAAAAGTAGACTTGCAAGCTGGGGTGCCTTGATGATGTTAAGAATACCCTTATTAACATTTAATAAGTCCACATTAACATTTAATAATATTCAATTTGGAAAATCACTACAACGATTGATTAAACATTTCTATCGAACTTTTCTCAATGAGAGTTTTTACAAAAGTTGTCATCAGAAAATATCATAAAATATATAGACACAATCTTGTATATTCGTAAATCATGGAGTATTTTTTTGAATTAATTAAAATAAGTATGAATTTTTAGTAGTTAAATAGATATAGGCCACACCGGAATAACAGATTCCGGTGTGGCATTGGCATGGACGACGGATGGACAGGCGAGTGGCCGGTTCCATGAGGCTCTCCACTTTGAAGTGCTTGCCTCAGGTTGTGGTAGTTTTGCTATGTTTGGGCATCTATGGCTATTGTAGAGTAGTGCTGGGATAAGGTGGGTGGGTTTCGGGGTAGTGGACTATGGATTTTTTATTGTTTGTGAAGGATATTGGGGCTGGGATTTGGGTTTTGGCTATGTAAGGGTGGTTTGTAAGGGTTGGTATGGCGGATTTTTTATTGTTTAGGGTAGGATAGTTTTTGGGTCGATTTAGGAAGTTTGACAAAATAAGGGTGGTTTTTGGTTAGGGGTGGTTTTTTGGATTTTTTATTATTTCGGGTAGGATGATATTTGGGTAAGTTTGGGAAAAATTTTTAGGGGATGATTTATTTAGGGGTGGGTTTTTGTGTTGATTTTTATTTTACTGTTGGGATTGTCGTATTTTGGGATTTTGGGATTTAAGGGTTGTAGAAGAAGTTAAGGGATGGATGTCTGGGACGGATGGCGAATTTGGCAGTTAGGGGATCTGTTAAGGAAGGGTTTGTATGGTGTCGAATTGTCTGCGTGAAGTTGGGAATAAGTCTGAGGTTTATGAATTCGTCTATTGTCGGGGTGCCTGATATGTTGTGTAGGATAGGGATCGGTGTACCGAGTGGGAGGTTGTTTGCTAATCTGAGGGACTTGTTCTGTATTACCTGAAGGGTGTGTTTGTGTGTGGGGCTGATTAAAGGATACCAAACGGGAGCGGCGTATGTAAGGATGGGTCTGATGTAGGATTTGTAAAGGAGTGTAGATGTGTCAGGAGATCCGTTTTTAAGTATTAATGATATTTGCCCGAATCTCCGGTATGCCTTAGCCTTTGTCGCGGAGACCTGTTTGGAGAAGGCGAGACCCTGTGGCATTGGCGGTGTTAACATTTCTATATAAGAAATGCCCTAATGTACCTAAGCTTCGATCATGACCAATTATCAAAAAATATATTTCGTAGGTAAAAATAAAAATATATTTTTTTATATATATTTGGGGATCAACATCATGCAACTTACATAGTTACCAGTATTTGTAACTTGTATTTATGTATGACTACCGCTTAACCAAAAACGACATTGGTTTTCTAATTCATCATAATTTCTTTGGGATTATACCACCTGTAAAATAATAAAAACAAGAAACCAGAAGTATTCAAAATAAAGATTGAAAGTGGAGTATCAAGGCAAACTTTTAAAGTTTGCGTCAAGAAACTACTATACAGGGTGTCCACCTAGTGCGCGTAAGTCCAATATCTGGGTTAATAAAAGAGATAACTTAATTTTTTTTTCTACAGGGTTGTCTAATATCCCGAGCTGCACAAAATGAAAATATATTTACATATTCAGGGTGTTCAGTTTTTCCTGGACAGGTACCAACTTCGTTTTTCTAAATGGAAATATATATTTTTTATTGCTTTTTCGAACTAAACCCTTGATTTTAGTAGGACTTTCATCGGCCTTCCCTATACCTAACTTAAACTGTTTTTGAAATATTGACGGGTGAATATTGACATTTTTGCAACTTTGACACCCTGTAAAATCTAAACGGTTTGAGATCAAGCAAAACGGTTGGCACATTCCTATCTTAACTTTTCATAAGCTATCGTTTGGTACTAATTTCAAATTTATACAGGAATAAAAAATTTTCAAAATTTTCAGAAAATTTAAAATTTTTGGATAATTCTGAAATTAGTACCAAACGATAGCTTATGAAAAGTTAAGATAGGAATGTGCAAACCGTTTTGCTTGATCTCAAACCGCTTAGATTTTACAGGGTGTCAAAGTTGCAAAAATGTCAATATTCACCCGTCAATATTTCAAAAACAGTTTAAGTTAGGTATAGGGAAGGCTGATGAAAGTCCTACTAAAATCAAGGGTTTAGTTCGAAAAAGCAATAAAAAATATATATTTCCATTTAGAAAAACGAAGTTGGTACCTGTCCAGGAAAAACTGAACACCCTGAATATGTAAATATATTTTCATTTTGTGCAGCTCGGGATATTAGACAACCCTGTAGAAAAAAAAATTAAGTTATCTCTTTTATTAACCCAAATATTGGACTTACGCGCACTAGGTGGACACCCTGTATAATGTAATAAAATTAAATATACGACAAATTAACTAAATTTCACTAATAATACTTTTTTTAAATAGCACACCCTATATATTATTATATTTTCACAAATCCCTTCTAAAGACAGGTTCAATGATATATAATATGATAGGTCTGATGCTCACCGTTTCAGATTTATTGAGTGTTATCTTCGGGAAATATAATATTAAAATCCCATATTCTGAGGATAATCATTCAGAAACGATGGGATACAAACCCATCATATCATATATCTCCGAATTTGTCGATAGAAGGGATTTCAAGAAATGTAATAATATACAGGGTGTTCCATTTGAAGAAATCGTGAAAATTTATGGTTTTCGAAATGTAGCAACACGGTAAATTTTTTTTTATAAACTGAATATTCAGTAATTACATAATAAAGTAAATAAAATTAGAAATCTCTTGGCGCAAGTTAGTGCTCAAAAACTTAATTATTAACTTTTCTAGCACGATTTTAATAAGGACTATTTCCTGAAGATAATTCTCAATAACTCCGAAAAGGTGGGCGTCAGACCCATCATATTTTATATATGATGGGTCATATTGGGGGTTATATTGGAAGTATATCATTGAACATGTCTTTAGAAGGGCTTTCTGAAAATGTAATAATATATAGAGTGTGTTATTTAAAAAAGAGGAACTTTAGTTCATCGCCCTGTATATAAACAGGTTATAAATTTGAAAATATTAAAAAATTGAAGAAAATTTTGAAAAAACAATTCTATATAATTTTTTCCCATGGGACTTGTAGTTTCTAAGATAAGGTATAGGCCCATATTAAACGGGCCACCTTTTACATTGTGCACAGCTCAGTTCTTCGCTGGTTTATTTTTCTTGTAGACGGGTTAATACCAAGTCTATTTTTGATAAATTATTTTTGGTCTACAAACGATCTTACTATATTGCATGTAGGTATGTCTTTTTGTGACTGGATTATATATCCTATTGTTTCAACTTCTATTACTTGTTGTTAATACTTTTCTTTCTTTTATGTATATTTTTTCCCATGTTTTCCCATTTTTCGTTATTCAGATTATCATCTGATAATTATTATTTTAATTATTTTAACTGATCGTTACATTTGAGCCGATGTGGACGTATACATTTTAATATCGTTCATGTCCATTAGATGGTTTATTGTATGCAATTTTGTGCCTTGTTTTTTAATTAGATATCCATATGCTCTGCTATTCAAAGTGTTGGATAAAGGATTAAGATACATACAGAATTAAAGGTCACTCAGGGTGTCACCTTGGTATATTCCCCGTTATATTATTGTTTTGTTATTATTATTTTTTGTTTAAATCCAATCGACCGATTCCCTGGCTACGATTCTCGGGGTATTCATTATTATTATTATTATTATTATTATTATTATTATTAATATTAAAGAATTCTTGTGTTATATAACAATAATACTGCATAATTATAACTGAATTTTGCCACAAAACCGTACATATTAATTAAGGTGAACGACCACACATGATTCTTGTCAACAGTGGAACGGTGAATCTCAGCTGATTTAAAAATCAGAAGATTTTGTATCCATGTTTAGAGCGATTCTCCTTACCTGTTTTTAATTAAAAAGGAAAACGTGAAATTTTACAATTTGACAATTTTACCTGCTCTTTGTTTTATTTTATATATTTGCTAATTTATTCTTATACGATTAAACAGTGTAAGGTTCAGTAACATTATATAAAATCAGAAATTACCATTTTCTAAAAAACGCGGGTTGGCAACAGCCTTGATCTTTTAGCTAAGTGTGCATTTAAATGCTTTATCCTAGAAGGTGGTATATTACTTTCACTCTTAAACAAACTGAATGTTCTTAAGAGAGGTAAGTGCTGCTTTGATTTGGTTTAATTTATTGCGTAAAGTTGTGGGCACCTATGGGTGCAAGCTGTTACGTGATTGATTTATATATCTACCATGTGATCCAAAAGATGCAGTTCAGATCAACGCTCTATAACTAAAATATTTAAACGGATGACGATATTGAATTCTATATTTTGCTGAGTAATTGAAAGAGCTGAATTAAGTCATAAAGTACTTCCTCACTTCAATACAATAGATTCATCTATGTGAAGTGAAGATGAGGGTAGCTGCGACAGTGCATTGAAATTTTTTTCCATAATTATAAACTTTTATTATTTGTGCCATTCATAATTACGTGAAATTCAGAAATCATTCGAAGTCGATACACGTAATACATATTATTAGTTATGTGCTACTTATTTATTTGTTAATTCAAAATATATAAATCTAATACGTTATTTCCAAGCAATTAGTTATTAGCAGTTATTTTCAGCAATCAAAATTAACAAAAACTTCTACTGAGACTTGCTTTTATTAAACAAATTAATCCCTAAAATTACAAAAAAAACAAACCGTTACTGCATTATCGAGGAATCGAGTTTTATTGCCTTCTTTCTATGTTAGAGTTTTTAGCGAGTAATACAAATTATAATTTTTAAAATAGAAGTGAATATTTATTTTTTTTTATTTTATTTTTAGTTTTGTTTTAGTTATAATCACACATACTGATGTACATTTTGATTTCTTTAATTTATTATATATAATTTAGGTATGCATATTCTATTACATATTTAAATTTAATTTATAATACCAAATAATATACTTGACAAGTCCGGAGTAATCACAGGATTAAGTGGACCAATCCCAGAAGTGCAAATATTAAGGTATTAATCAAATGTTCTACAGCAAAATAAAAAAATTTATTGTGGATAAAAGAAATTTAATATAATAATAAGAAAGTAGTAATAATAATAATAATAATAATAATAATAAATCAGGAACTGATATCTAGCATCTAGGTAAATTTGGTGTTATAAACAATTGCTATACTTTTAAACAGCCTTTGTATATTATTAGATATTTCAGAAAATAAAAACGTTTCAGTAGAACTCCATTTCGGTTCTAAGCGTTCTTTCTAAATCTAAAGAATTATCAATTATAATATTCTGTCATTAAGAAGCATCCTGTACAAGTGTATAATATGTACTTTAGATTTGTTTTTTATACTAAGGAGGGTAATACTAGTTATAACGTACTTGTGTTGTTTAATCGCTTAAACAACACAGGAGTGTAATATACACTCCTTACAGTTATATAATTCCTACTTATTAAATATTCCGCCTACTTAATGTAAATTGTTTTACTACGTATAGAGTAAAAAGTAGATATTCGAGTAATGAGAAAATGTGTCTTGTTCAAAAATTAAAAATAATTTGCTGTTTATTACATGCCTGCCCCAGTGAAATTGAAAATTTACCTGCCGCTTAACAATTTATTTAAAAAAGTAAATTGTCTGTGATGTAGCTTGCAGCTAATTTCTACATTGGGCAAATATAATCTCTATATAGATAATTTTCAAATTATCATAAATCTGTTATCTTTATTTGACAAAATATGTTTTACATGCGAAAAATAAAAACAAATTATTTCACTACTTTAAATTTTTTGTATCCGAAGGAGTTAGGAAGAAAATACTCCAAATTTTAGAGTATTTCCTTCCTAACCACTTTAATAGATCATTGATTTTTCAGAAACTTTAAAAACTTTCAGGAATAAAAATGTAAAACAAATTTGCACGACTTTCTACTATTCTAATTTAATCCAAACACCATTTAAGAGAGAATTTAATCCTTTTAATACTATCGGGAATTATTAACGATTATTTTATTTGAATACCTCTTGACCTTACGGGTAGGTATATATAATAAATAATCTTACTTTGTTTACAAGGAATGGAGCGAACAGAGTGTCTTGTTATTAACCTAACCTAACCCAACCTAACCTAACCTAACCTTAAATTTGTCCAAATTTAAGTGACTTAAAATTTAAAAAAGAGGCAACTAACTACTAACAACTATTGTAATATTTGTGATTAAGACTACTTATAATGTTGTTTAAACTTTTGTAATGCCGCCTCAGGTTGAGTTTCTGGCATATATTTTCATATACATATTGTATTATTGTTAATTCTTTTGTATGTTTATCCTTGTCACTCTAAAAAAATAAACATAAACAAATATTCTAAATGTTATATCGTTTTCATGATCGTTGACGGTTATACCCAAAACATCAAATTAAGGGAGACATAACACCGTACCATAAACCTGTAGAATTGAGGTCATATTGAGGTGAAGCAGTAACCTTATTAAGGGATCCCTTATTGAAAAGCATACATGCGCATGCTCAGATATCAAAATAAGGGTAACCTAAATCGCATTGTTTTATTATTATATTACATTTTAATATATTTTACACAATAGTTTATTTATTTAAAAGAAAGTAATATTTCTTATTTTAATTGAAAAAACTTACAGTTGCTGATTGAAGTGCTGATGCATAAATTCTTTGCAAGATAATTCTCAATTTACGAAAAATATGTTAACATTTTGTATCATGGAAACCATTAGCATGTAAATTGTTAATTATTTTTAAGACATATTGAAATATTTACAGAAACCGAGAATAATGCTTTCCAACAACGCAAGAGACAATATTGCTGTAATGACAGAATGTTATTTTAAAATCTATCTATTTTACTGTTTTATATAATGATATAAACAAACAGTTTGGTTAAATGCCACTAAAAAATTAAACTTATTTTATTTTATTTTATTCTTCATTATTCAACAGGTCTAGTGACCCAATAAGCAGAATAGGAACATTAAGTAACTTAAATATGAGAAAACAAATAGAAGTGATGCATATTTGAGTGAAAAAGATATCTACATTTTGAAGATAGCAAACGTGACTCCAAGATCGCAAAAGGTTTCAGGTCTATGAAGAACTTTACCAAAATCTACATTGTAGACTTTGACTTTACTATTAAATTTATAATTAAACTTAAGAATATTCTATTTCGACTTATCAGGATCCAAAAGCAGATTATTTTTAACACACCAAACTTCAATTAAGTCCAAGTTAGTCTGCAGCAAATAACTCACTCAAGCATTTTCTTTTGGAAAATACCAGAGTATTATATAAATTTACAGCTCATAAAATACAGAAGCAGTATTAAATTGTTGCAAGCTTAATAGATTTTCAAAATTTATAACAGACCGCACCACTTTAGATTAGACTAAGAGACTAAATGATATCCTTATTAGTATATGCCCACCTGATAAATTACCTTTCTTCGTCTCATCACTAATATTTATATTTTAAATATTTAAGAGATAGGGTTGGAAACGCATAAATCAATAATTACCTGAAAAAATGCTAAATGTGCATGCCAATCGAAACAATTTTTATATTTGACCATTACTGAAAGTAAGTATCACTCATAAATTGTTCCGCGAACGTTCACAAATTTGGTTGGATCGCATTTTAATTATTGCTCATGAGTGTTACCATCCAGTAAACAGTTTTTCGATGTGTTGGAACAAACCTATCGTGACTAATGTGAAAATTACAAATTTATATTAGCCTGTCCATAGAAACGAAATATTACATAACATGTAATGTATTGGCGATTCAAATTACCGATGAGGGCGCTGCAAATTGTAAACAAATATAGACGAAGACGAGTAAAAATTTTGCATTTCATATCACATCATCTAGCAATTTAGCATTCAACTGCCATAAATATAGTGACCTCTTGTGCTAGTTAGTGTGAAATGAAGGATAAAAAGAGTGGCAAAGCAGTCAACGTTTCATAAGTGCTTCAGTGCTAATTATATGAATTTTTTGGGTTGAAACAGGTACCCTAGTTTTTGCTTACTTACATTTTGGGCTAAAATAAGTGTAATAAACTGTATGGTGATACCATATTAGTGCTTGTTCTTTGTTAAATAATGTTTAAATTAAAATATATTCTGTTTTTATAAGACTAATAATAGAAAAGTATAGATAAACTGCAACAAAGTGGTTATGTTGTGTAAATAAACGTATTCTCTGTTATTAAATTGTTACATGCCTTTTGGAGAAATGAATGAGAAACAGTTGCTTATACTAGGGTTACCTGTCTTCTATCTTAAACACTTCTATTGACACATTTTGTGGAATGACACCCATAAACACGGCAGTTTGTGTTGTACTGATTTCTTTTGAATGCAATTTTACTATGTAAAAATAAAGATGTACAAATACTAACCACGTCGTTTTTAACTTTGTAATACCAAAAAATCACTAGCACCACTAAATTATTACGTTAAATAAACCCAAATATGTGTTATCATTATATGATCAATAACCCTTCAAAAATTACCTTTTAAGTAGGTTCAAATATTTTCATGCAGGGGGCGCATTCATTTTTTGAATCGCCAATCATTTTCCTCAGGCATTACATTGGATCATAAGAGAATGTTTGCCTAATGTTAGATTATAAACTTTGTTATTTTATTATTATTTAACTTATTATTTATTTTTATTATTTCACTTTATTATGGTGGAAGCATCTTCATATCTGCCGGGTAAAAACGAAATGATAGTAGAAGAACAGTAGAATTTAATTGGAAGTACCTACAAGCAATGGCTTATGTTGTAGTTTCGACCATGAAATGGAAGCGGTATATTAAAATGTATATATAGAACTAATTAAGAGCGGAATATATTTTAAAAATAAATTCACAAAATCGCCAAAGGCTTAACTAATTGCAACTGGGGGCCATGGCCGTCAAGGTTGTCTAGATTGAAACGCTTGTTTCAGAGGCGTATCGAACACACTCTTAAGAATATATCAAATGTTTTAACTATAGATTCGTTGATAATTCTCCATTCTTGCCGAAGAAAGATGCCTACACCGCGCTGTACAATATAAATAAACTTTTGCTCAAAAAATAGCTTTTGCCAATTTTTAATAGAACTACTGTCTGAAGTCACCGGAGTATCACATAACAATACTGATATAATGAGTTATTTAGCCGAAATTTTATCAGATATAGCATTTCTTTTATAATAACTTTTCTAGTAAATGTTTGAGAAAATGTTATTCGTGTTAAAGATATCTGCATTATTCAAATTCGAAATGCGCTTAACACTTTAATGCCTCCCCCGACTCAAAATTACCCTTATTTCTCAAACAACATGAAAATGTTACTTGGAAAAGTTGTTTAAAGTTACGAGGTTATTAAAACCCTTTCTAGAGTATTGGGACACTGTTGTCCCACCCGAGGACATAAGGATATTAATTTAAGAAGTTTTTGATTCATATTTCAAAATTAACTTATTGGATGTGATAAGAAAATAATCTAGGTAATAGATATGCGTACATATACTCTCTGTGACTTATTATCCAATTTTTTATACAAGAATATACGAATGTGGAAATATATTCAAATAAAATTTAGCAACATTCTTACAAATGTTAAAAATAACTGCAAACTAAATTTTATTTAATTACACATCCCCGTTAATGTTGGATACAAAATTTTGTTGTAATTTCTAGTAAGGTAAGTTTCTCGGTGGTGTGTGAGAAACTTAAATCGTAGAGTAATGCATTTTTATTATATACCATAACAAATTAATGCGGAGGTTTTTAACAAAATTAAAATTTTCTCAGAAATTTGCTATTAAAAGATTTCATATATATGCCTAAGTGTACACCGGACTCTATATATATTTTTCTACAAGAGTGAGAGTCTATGCAATGCAGCATCGCTATCTAAAATAAATATCACCCTAAGATTTAGTAGAGTTGTAATACAGGGTGTCCCATCGAAAAGTATCACATTTCGTCGCCTTATATCTCGAAAACTAAAAGAGATATCGGGATGCGGTTTGGACCGAACGACTTGGGATTTTTGCAAGTTTTTTTGGCACTGTTGCCAAATCTCCAAATGTATTAATAAATTTTTTATTTAATACGCTCCTCTTTGGAGTAAAATTACTTGCTTATATTAAATGGAACACCCTATGTATTTTGCCATAATCAGAAAGCCTAATCACTCTACTTTTCAAAAAGGTGTATGCATTGTTTACATTATCTTGGGAATTGGAGCCACAAAATTAAATTTGTTTGAATACTCTTATTTGGGTTATTACGAATGAAAAGAATACCTCCTTCCTTGTAAAGTTATTTTTAAGTTTTTGTACACTTATTTTAAATAAAATACCCTATATATTTTATCATTTTCAAATCTCTGATCAAACTTGATGTGGAACTTGACTGCATTTGCTTTTTAAATGAAAAAAGATAGGGAGAAAAGAATAATTCTTTAATAATCGGTAAGAACGAGTTTTGTTAACAATAACAACAAAGCACAATGACAGTAATAAAAATAACAGATAAAATAATCAAAATAGCTGTATAAATGAAAACTACTTGAATAAGTTAGAAAACAATTTGTATTAACTGCCCATTATTTACTTCAATATACATTAGTGCATCCTTAGTTGTAAATGATCAAAAGTGTGTGATCCTTCTAATGTGAACATTTTTATATCTACGCTTCAAATATTTGACACAATGACAATACAGTTTATTATTGTACTTTTGTTTTTCATGGCTACTTTGAAAACGAAGATCAGCTTCACAAACTGTTCAAGTAAGAGGTGCTCCCATTAAACTGAATTTTATGGCTCCAATTCTCAAGATAATGTAAACAATGTTATACCTTTTTGAAAATTAAGGCTTTCTGATTATGACAAAATATACAGGATGTTCCCCTTAATATAACCAAGTAACTTGACTCCAAAGAGGAGCGTATTCAGTAAAAAATTTACCCATATGTTTAGAGAATTGGCAACAGTGCCAAAAAAAACTTACAAAAATCTTAAATCGTTCTGGCCAAACCGCATCCCGATATCTCTTTTAGTTTTTGAGATATAAGGCGACGAAATGTGATACTTTTCGATGGGACACCCCGTATATTACACATTTAAAGTTATAATTGATACATCAAAATGCCTAATACTTTAAGCTGCTAAAAGTTTTAGTATTTTAGTACACGTTTCTCGTTGGTCATCACTTATGCTTAGCTGATGTAAAGACGCACTTTGGACAAGCCATGAAACGAGAGTGCGATTTGCGATTGTTCACTTCTGCGAACCATCTTTGAACTTCCAGTTCGACCTAACACTGAGACTCTGGGCGAGTTTGAGTCGACGCTCAGATTGCTCCGAGTTCATTTATTGCGTTTTATTCGCAACTCTGAGCGTTCTCGTTTGCGTTCGAGTCGACACAGAACGCGTAATCTGAGCGTGCTCTTATTTCTCCGAGCTTAATGTGGAGCTCTCAGAGCGTGAGGGTTTTGTAACCTCACTTTTGCTCTGTATATGAAGAAAAGACAGAGGTAGTGATTATATCATCTTGAAAAAACATTTCCACTGCAAACTGCAATACATAAAGCCGATTTAAATCCATTATCTATTACTGGTGACTGGTAAGTGGCGGCCACAAAAATAAATATCCAGGAATCCAGGGCACTAATCAAATACTTAAAATTACAGGATTTGACTATATACGGTTAACGATGGTGTGTGCCAGGATCAGGATACGATAAATTCAAATTCAAAAAACAAGTTATTTATGGTTTAAATTAACTCATTTCACCCATATATCAAAAGAAACTACAAATTTGACACGAATTTATAAGATTGTGGTTATGATCACATATCACTTTTGACAGGCGGCATCCACACAGCGTTCGAGATAGATTGCTATCCCCAGAACACTTTGCTCATGACGTCATAATACTCCGCTCGCTCTGTCGAGTGTTGACTCGAACTCACCCTCTGTGTCACAATTTCCTAACATCCAGAGTATTGAGTTCTTGTAGCATAAGAGTAAATATGCTAAGGGCATATAGAAGACTATGTATTACAGACTTATTTTCATGGATCTCAACACGGTTAGGATGATTCGTTCACATCGGGATAACAATCCTGGATAGAGGATGCTGAAAGGTTCATGCAGGTTCGCGTTATTTCCTACTTGTTGGATATATCGCATTTTGAGTTTGAGTGCATATCTCATTATACGGTTGAACAATTAATTTATAACTAGATGATAACATTGAAAGGCGTGAGATACTTATCTTTACTATCTTCTAACACCGTTAGGCTTTTGATATGTCTTGCTGCGTTTTTCATGTTTTCAATCAATTTTTCAATCATATTTTCAATAATTTATTTCTTTATATTCGTTATTGCTATTCAGTTCTAACGATGCTGACAGTATTGACGAATCAAAAGTTCAATTTTAATTCGAGAAACCAGATGCTTTCTCGAATTAAAATTGAACTTTTGATTTGATTGACTTTTGATCAAAAATCTCAATGAAATGAAGAGCCAGACACGAGTCAGAAGGCGAACCATGACACTCCTCCAGTTTCTTGGCTTGATGAACTAAGAGCCCTATATTTGTGTTTTGAATTTAGCCAATAGTTAACTAACAAGTGTTAGCTATAATGTGCTTTCTTTTATTTGAACATTTTGTTTATACATTTACATTCATATATCATAATACAGGGTGTTCCACGACGAACTGCGGAAATTTTTGAAATTTTTGGTATTATACTAATATCGTTGGGGGCAATTCGGCTAAAATATCTTCATAATGGTGGTAATTCCGGTTATAGGTACTGGAAGTAGATGTCAACTTGCTTATTTTAAATGGGACACCCTACATATTATTTCATTTTTAGATTCTACGCGGAATTCTATACATTTTCATGTATAATGTCCTAAATCTAACCGTTTTTGATATATCAAAAATTTTATGTAGAAAATGACGTATACAGACCGAAACATAGCTACCAATTTTGACTAT
Organism: Pogonocherus hispidulus; assembly: GCA_963924545.1. Lineage (NCBI taxonomy): Eukaryota > Metazoa > Arthropoda > Insecta > Coleoptera > Cerambycidae > Pogonocherus > Pogonocherus hispidulus. The sequence continues at coordinate 33,643,202 of OZ004698.1, forward strand.
GCAGGTACCTTTATTATCTAATTTAGGTTGGTTTTTATATACTAAGACACCTACTTTAGCAGACTTCGTATAATATTTTGATAATAATTATTAACACAGAATGCTCAAAAAAGAAGAATGAAAATGAAATTGAAAAAACTGTTACATGTCAATTTTTTCAAACGGGGACTCCCTGTTTTTATAATTTTATCTTATTCAGCATTAAAGATAAGGCTAACTTTGCATAAGGTTGTTTATTCCGATATTTGCTATATTGCCATATTCGAAATATTGACTATTTAACATTTTTCTCTTTCAAAAATGCTACGGCTTTTAAGTTCAATTACTCTTAGTTGGCCGTGACATTAGAAAGTGCTGAATAAATGTTAGTATCACCTACTTGCTAAAAATTTTCAATAATTCCAATATTTCGAAAACTACAGATTTTCGAAATAAATGCAAAGTTATCCTCATTTTTAGGGCTGAATAAGATAAAATTATTGTTAATCCTTCCGGGGTTTTAAAGATAAGGGAGACTTTTATATAACTTTGTAAAAATCATTATTCAACACTTCAAACACAATACAACACTTCTTCTACCATATCTAATTAAATACACGCCGAAAACACTTCCAAAATCGCAGTTATTTCACTTGTATTGCTTCTTCTCTTGATCGCTGCCTGATTAAGACTGACTTCCTCGCCAGCGCGCCGCGGCCTTTATATAGATAAACTCGGCTTCTAGATCCTCGTAGAAATTTCCATTCAATACTCACGAATAATCTACATACCAGGGCAGTTCAATAACTAATCGACAACCAAGTTATATGAGGGATATTCCGCGGAAGTATCGCTGGTGACATCCAGGAAATGTGGACAAAAGGGCCCTATCTCCCTTATTTAAAAGCCTAGAGGGTTGAGACTTCGCCATTGGGGATTGTCCCTGGCACCCCCAGAGGCGATGTTGTCAGATTATCATAATTCCCTTAGGGCTGGGACACAGACTGTGTCAGCGATTTTGTAACATTAGATATAAAAACAGGGAATTTGCATTTGACAAAATTGATTTTTGACAATTTTTTCAATTTCGTTTTTATTATTCTTTTTTGAGCAGCCTGTGACAATAATTATCAAAATATTGTACGAAGTCTGCTAAAATAGGTCACTTAGTACATAGAAACCAATACAAATTAGATAAATAAAGGCACCTGCACAGTCAAAATTGGTAATTATTATTTTTCGGTCTGCAAACGTCATTTTCTACATAAAATTTAAAAAATGTCAAAAACGGTTAGACTGAGGTATAAGGACATTATACATGAAATATGTTTAGAATTTCGCGTAGAATCTTAAAATGAAATAATATATAGGCTGTCCCATTTAAAATAAACTAATTGTCAACATTTTTAAAATATTTAACCGACATTAGTATCGACATTAGTATACCTACTACCAAATTTTCAAAATTTTCCAACAGCTACTTTTCGAGAGATCGATCGCCGCAGTTCATTGTGGGACACCCTGTATTTTGTCAGTGGTCCTAATAGTAGTGTTTAATTAATTAAAAGGAAAAATGTTCTATTATTACATAAATATCGCAAACAACTATACTCTGCGAGCAAATGTTCCGAGTATAGTCTATATAATGTCAATTGAAACTGTAAAAAAAAATCCGACAAAAGAAACACCTGCACCTCGACGGCGACCTCTTTGTTTACGCACGTGTGCTGTTTGTGGGAATTTTTTATGCAGTTTCAATTGAGATTATAGACTATACCATTGAATTACCTAACGATTATGAATTGATCGAACAATTTACATACAAGACATTTATCGCGAAGAGCTATAAGCAAAATTGAAAGACAAATAAATACATAGTACTCCGTATAGTCAATTTTTACAATTTCGAATATTTCAAATTCATTTTATTTGTCCATTTATTACTTCACCTTATATTTGTATAGATTGATTTGTACTTTGCTTTCTCGTTACTGTGGAATAATTACTAATTTGACATAATCCCTACTCTTTCTTTATTGCAATTTATTGCCATATTTTTTAGTCAAAATACTTGTCTATTCAGCTAGTTTCTTCTGGCTATAAAAACCTGTTAAGCTACTTCAATCGACTTCAATGCATCCTATCAATCAACCTTCTATTGCAGGAGTTCATTTTTATATCCTTTTTCTTTATTCTGCATATCATTCGAGTTTGAGAAAAGTCTTATTTTTAGGCATTTTGAGTGCTATATCATTTTCATAAACATTTGTAATTCGTGTTCTATCTATTGTTGACAAAAAGTTTGTGTAGAAGTTACTTAAAATGCATTCATATTTATACAATTCTCAGTGTTAGATATTTGAGATCTCTTATTTTGAAAACTGTTTCTGTGGTTAAATTAAAATTTAATTTCATAAAGAAACATCGAGTTTCTTATACAAAGTTTCAGTACTACGTTACAGTCCAATATTGACCTTGATACAATAATTATGTAATTCTTAATTTAATTTAATTATGTAATTCTAATTTTTCCTTATAAGTTCAACAATCGGTTTTATAGATTTATAGAATTATAGAATATCGAATAGAATTATACATACCAAGATTGAGATAATTAAAATGCCAATTCGAAAATAAAACATAACATACTGGATATTCTACATATAGTAAAAACATTGCATATAAAATAATCAGTGGTCATGGCCTATACTTGAGTGCAACATATTTATTCTTAATTAATCGTTATACTCACATTACCATCTTTATAAAGCAAATACATTTATTTAAACCTTGTCTAGTTCAAAATTTTAAAATTTTTTAATACCTCGACGGTGACCTGCTGTCGTGAGTCTTCCTGTATGCTTCAAAATATTTTTAAAATATGCCTTTTCACACTGCATCGTTCCACAAAAACTTTTTTCTTTAAATCTTTGGAATAAGGTTGATATTGAACTTCGACATAGTATGAGAACCACCAATATACGAGACATTATTTCTTTATTGTTTCCACCAATGTGAATTTATATTTCTTCGTTGCATGAAACCTATTTTCATTAGATTGAAATTTGATTTCAGAATTGTGAATAAGCTTTGTAAATGGTTAAGTTGAAAATAAGCGATTAATTAATTTACATTTACATTCGGTTTTAATTCCATTGCATAAAGAAATCATTGTATACACTTGGTTCGAAAATTTGAACTTGACTTAGTTTTATATCAACTTCGCAACTTTGTGACAACAAGTGGAATGTTACATGAATTAACATTCCAACAAGTGGAATGTTAATTATTATTCTATGACTAAATGAAGTCTCCAATTTTGATTGTCAAAATGTGCCATAGCGTTTAGCAAATTTCTATCAATTTTCATTGGCAAGTATTAAAAATGTCTTAGTTTAAAGAATACACTAGACTGGTCACAAGTTATACTCAATTTTCTACAAAATAGTTTCAATAGTTTCAATTAACGAATTACCATTTTTGCACTACGCTCTTAATTCATCTGTAAATTATTCAACATTTATGTCTAAGCTTCCAGTAGATTTCTTATGGATTTAAACATTTATGCGTCGCCAATCCCTGCCATCACTCCTCATACGCCTCTGATCGGCGCTACTTGAGACTTTCCTGTCGATTCTTTCTTTCCTGCAAGCAGCAGGCAGCAGCATTAATGTTTTGTTTTAGTCAGTGGCGAACGTCGTAAGCATTCGCGTCGCCCGTTTGATCGCAATCCAGTCGACCTCGTGCTTCTTGAAATGTAGTTCCGTGACTGAAGACAACACGAACAGGGAAAAATTCAGTGACAAGTAGACATTTCCGAAATCCTGCGCCTTGAGTTCTAGTGTATGCCTAAAATTTGGAATTTCATCGTGTAAGTTGCGATAGTGTTTTGTTTTTTTATGAGGCATAGCATATTTGATTTTGTTCGATTTGCTTTCGTTTTTGATTCAAGGTAATGTTGCTTATTTAGGTATTGCAAGTATCTCGGTTTTTTCGTGAGAACAATACACATTAAGTTGGTTTGGCTTTGCGAATTCGTAGTCTGTATAAAAAAATGTACATAATAGTCTAACGAAAATGTTTAACAATATTTTTGCATTTCTGTAATCACGAAATGAACTTTTATTTTCTGTTGAATACCTAGTTAAAGTATCAGAATATAAACATATAAAACTACTGCAGTCAATAGTTATGTTGATAGTTTCCACCGGACCAAGATTCTGAACAGGTCATACACACATACATACTCTACCCATGTGAATATTTTGCGAAAATTATTCTTATTCGTTGAATTCGGTGACACACGTGTATCATCATTAATAAAATTACAAATTTCTAGTTTCCATGAACATATGACTGGAAACTGAATAACTTTCTATCTATAAGGAATCTGCAGATGAGTGTTTAAAATTATTGGGTTTAATTTGACATTTGGTTTGGTAATGGTTTTTAAAACATTTACCATATTTTGCTTTATTATAACAATAAAGCACACATAAGCTTACTCATAAATACATGATAATGATCTATACTTTCATCCTTCTTAAATATTCGTCTATTTGTGTAACAAACTGGATTCCGTCACACTTCCGGTTAAACTAGAATTAGCTACTGTATCTTTCAGGGATAGGACAACTTTGTTATTGTTATGTCAATCATGTTTTATGTTTATTACAAATTTACTAATGTACTAATTAGTAATTACTTGTAAATTAATAATCGAACATTTTTTAAATATTATATCTTGTAAATTATTGGAGATAAAGGTGATGCAGGTTTTCTTCTATTACTTTAGCACTTCCTGCCATATTGGAAGTGTGTACAACCAAAAAAAATTAACTAATAATTCTCTTTGGTAGTTAGTACAACTTTAAGATTAGGGATAAAACAATCGTATACTTACTCGTATTCGCATACTTTAACATGTCACATTTAATGTGACACCCTAGTAGAAGACCCTATATATATATAGGGTGTTCTACTTAAAATAACTAAGTTGTTTTATCCCCGTAAAGCGCCATAAAAATTAACAATATGAACATGCTTTTATGTATGTGGCTAGGATTTTATAAAGCTGTTTTTGAGATATTAAGAAATAGTATATTATATACCTAGGTTGAGAAGTGAGCTATTATTGACCGAGAAATTTTATATCCTGAGGCGCGTAGCGCCGAAGGATATAATTTTCGAGGTAAATAATGGCCTTCTCAACCGAAGTATATATAGTATTTTTTTTACTACTAATAGCCGAATTAACACCAGAAGATCTCATTTTTATTTTAAAATCAGACATTTTCCCTATTACTCAAACATATCGAAATATCAAGTAGGTGAAATGTCAAACTGATGGGTTTCTAAACACATCATTATTAACCTAGGTAAATTATGAAATCATTATTTACCTAGGTATAATGAACTACATCTCATTATAGGTAAATAATAAGGTTTTCTCATGTTAGTAGTAAAAAATATATTTTAATACTGAAATATAGTAGTATAGTACTAAATAAAATATATAAATAGTTCTATTTTTATGATAGTTCAATAAACATGTAGTTCAATTACCTATTAAGTATTGTTTAGAAAACTATACCTATTTGTGTGAACAACACGACGTGTGAATAAAGCAAATAAAGTACTACTATTGTTACTATATCGGAAAATGATAATTGATATTGTGTCACTAGTTTTTGACTGTTAAAAACAGTGAAAGTTAATTTTCAAATATAAAATAAATTTCAACTAATAATATACACCATCAAATGGATATTTATATGGTTTAAACCAAGATATATTATCACGCATATGGTATGAAACCATTGAAACCAACTCAGAAATTTAATAAAACGGAGCAATAATCTGAGAAATAATTTAGGACTAACGCGAATCCGATTGTGAGTATGACTGATATAGCTATTTTTAAAATCTCATCATTAGTCTATTATTATAATTTTTAAAATTTTCACTGCCTCCAAAATGTTACTTTTATGCTTACAGTTAGGCAATTCATTAAAGATTCACTTCCCTTATTCGGTTTTAGCCTCCCAGACAACATGACTTCATTATGTTGTTCATTATATTGACATTTGTCAATTTTTCTCAGTCATTGCATCCGTTACTTGAGGACCATCCTAATGCAATCAAATATCTCTTCATCTATTTATCTCTTTCTTTGCCTAAACGTACTTTTGTCGTTTAGTTTCATTCCAGTTCTCATTAGATAACCTAACCAGGCTAACCTTGTTTAACCAGGTTTTACAAATCTGCCAGATTAGCACCCTTTTCTTTCGGCAACACCATCAGCAAATTGTCATGAATAGTTACTAACCATTATCTATGTTTTTAATCCATAAACTAATCCATGATTTATTAAAATACTACTTGTCATTCTAATTTTTGTATGAATTACACAAAATTTTCTGCAATGTTCTTAAACAGTCTTGGAACAGTCTTGGGACAGTCTTGGAACAAGATTGTTTCCATAAATTTTGCTTTATCTCGCATCTCATCTCTTTCTCATCATCCGCAAGCACACAGTTAAACCATTTGCCACTAATGGGATGGGTCCTAATATATCCAGCTTTCTTTGCAGCTGCTTCGAGCACTAGATCGAAGTGCCGATAGCAGATCGCCCTGACATCTCCTTTGTTTCAAAATGTGTTAAATCTTCTGAATCTCAATAGTCTTAACCTTTGAACCATCTAATTATAAGAAGAATAACTTTAAATGGGCAGGAACAGGATGGACTGTATACCCACCTCTTTCTTAAAATTCTGCTCAGTGGCTCTTCTGTTGACTTAGCCATTTTTAGTCTTTATTTAGCAGGAATTTCATCAATCCTGGGAGTAGCTGCAAACTGTATTATCAGAGTAATTAATATATGTCACCCGTTAAAATTACATCCATCCTTTTACTTCTATCCTTACCTGTTTTAGCAGGAGTTATTACCATATTAATAGATCATAATTTAGATACATCAATTTTTGTCCAGCCGGAGGTGGATCCTATTCTCTACTAACTCTTATTTTGATTCTTTGGACACCCAGAGGTACACATTTTAATTTTACCTGGATTCGGAATGATCTCTCATATAAGAGAGAAAAAAAGAAGCCTTTGGAACTTTAGGAATAATTTATGCGATAATAGCAATTGGTACCTATATTAGGACTCCTTGTATGAGCTCATCATACATTTACCGTTGGTATAGATGTTGACCCTCGAGCTTACTTATGTCAGCCATTAATTCTCAACTTTATCCACCTCACCATCAGATAGATAGCTTTCACTAACAAATTTATTCATACAGTATTGCTTAGTATAGCCTAGGTCACTTTTTAATTCTAATTTAGTGTAAAAGATTTTAATTAAGTTACCTATTAATTATGAGTTCTACCTACGCGATAAATTCGGTAGCTACAGAAAATAATTCACTAAATTGAGCAAGTATTTGCACAATTCTTTCTCATTTTTATTCAGATTGGTTAACGTAATAAGTTTGACGACATGAGGACGCCAGATTTAGATCATATAACAAATCTGAGCAGTAAATGTCGTAAAAATCTCCAATGTCGTTTATAATTTTGAGTGTCGTTAGTTGTGACGTTGTGACACTGTAAGTCATCTATAAAAAATCATAAATGGTTTATAATTTACTTATGTAGGTATACAGTTGTTGTTTATATTAGAGTAATTGTTGGTCATTTTGTGTATACTGGTTTTTATGGTTCTTATTAATAATTACACCAGTGTTTAAGTTATTTAATTTTGTTTCTCTTTGGGTTCTATTCGATTTTTATATAAGAATAGGTTCACCGACAAGGGCAAACACTGGTGATGCCGATGTTGTCATAACTTTTTTAGGAATAAACTTTTTTTTGAAAAAATTGGTACAGATGCATTCGAGGGGTTTCTAAATCCAGTGGTGTAGTCAGATTTTTTATAAAAAAATCGCTAACAAAATTTTGCTATTTTTCACATAAAAAAAAATTCGTAGGAAGCCTTGAAAATCAAAATTTCGTCTTCAAATTTTGCATCAACATACAGCTTTTGGAGATCTAACTTTTGAAAAAAATCCGGTTCAAATCGGTCCATAAACAAATTTTGTACGCGAGTGTTTCCATTCTTAATGGGTCCACCTGTATGTAAGAATTCATAATATATTTCGAAAATGTTTGATATAAAAGGTTTAAAACATCAGATTAAAGGAGTCTAATAGGTTGGAAATCTTTGGAAAAAAAAAGGAAAAAAGGAAATTAATTTTTTTAGAAAAGTAGGGTCAGGAATTTAGAAAATAAATTGAAAAAGTATGCAATACTTATGCTAGTATAATATGATGCCTTATGCAATATTTGAAATAGCAAAAGATATTGCATGATACCATGAATCACTACCCATCTAGTTAATTCAATCCCGACAGAGATATTTATGCATTTTATTTTCTTGAATTTGATTAAAACTTGGCTTGGAAATTTGGAAATATTCTAAAATTGAGACATTTTGTTTGGTTAGAACCCTAACGTCGTCAGGTACGAGTTAAAATCATACGTTTGAATCAGTTGTTTAAATAAGAAGTAATCATTTTTAAAAAATGTGACCTACTTTTCACTGCATATTTGTTTTACAGTGAATATTAAAAATAAACAGTTCATCTTTTAAAATATACCTATTTCATTTTATTAAATTTATAAAGCTAACATGGGTTGAACTTTTGTGAACTTTATCCCTTTGTGTTTCGCTGCATGGGTACGCAGACATGCATTTCTTTCCTGGAAGTTTGTGTAATGCTTTTCGTGTCAAATGTAATGCACTTTATTTATACCTAATAAATCAAAAGGCCATAAAGTTTATGTGGATTTATGTTTCTGTTCATAAAATAATCATAAAAGTTAATGTCTCGAAGGGAAACCTACCGTAAATTGTATATACACAAAAGTAGAACTTTTATATGTTGACCTCTGGTTTACACATTTTGTTGAGCATTGAGCCTACATTAAAACGACTAAAGTGAGGTAAATTTTAATAGTCATATGTGTTCCTTGACAAATATTTCGGTATGCCATGCCAGTAAAACAAAATTAAAGTCAAATTTGTTAGGTGGAATTGCAACAGATGTATGTATATTTCTAAAACAAAAATCATTACATCTTTGTATATTTTTTTCAAGAATATTATAAAAAGTAGCAAATTTTAAAATTTGATTAAAAAAAAATTGAAACTGTGAAAACTGGTAATAGTTTTCATTTTTTCTTTAAGATTATCTATCTGCTTTGTTCTCTGTGTAATCTGAACATTTTATTTTTGTTGATAAATCCAAAGAGAAAAACTACCTTTCTCTCTGTCTCTCGCGCTCTCTCTCTCTCTATCTATCTCCCCTTTTCTTTTTTTATATACAGATTTATTGAAAATAGCCCAATAAAAGAAAGAATATGTAAATAGTGTTACCAACAATAATTACAGATGTCTGGTAAACTTCAAAACTATACAAGTAAATTAAAAATAAAAACAAATGTATAAATTACGGTACACACACGCTAACAGCTACATATAAGAAGCTATAAATATTATAGTGCCATATAATTTTAAAGATAAATTGGCTTATAGAAACGTCACTATACAAAATAGGCATGATCGATAGTCGATAGCCCTACTTTTCAAAAGGATATTATACAAGGAAAGAAACTGCTGCTTTCCAATAAAATACTCGTGACCTACTCGTCATTCGCCTAGAATTTTTATACTCGTACAAAGAAAAACATTGCATTGCTATTCTGTTATCTTTCAGTTTGATAAATGTGTTTGTATGCTTCTGGTTTCCTGCTTTTTGTTATTTTACAGGTGGTGTAATCCCAAAAGAAACCATGAATTATATACCGGGTTGCTAATTAGTGCGGTAAAAGTCAATATCGGCCCCATTAAGGGTACTGGAAAAAACTTTCATAGGAGTGGTCAGATACAGTGTCGAAAGGCGCACATTTTAAAAATATTTTGAATAATCATTTTCACATTGACCTTGAAGGTTTTTTTTTAATGAATAATTTTTTGAATTTTTTTAAAGGGAGCACTCAGTATATTATTTTGTTTTTCAATTAGTAGGTACGTTAATTACGTTAATTCTCTTCAATTCTCGTGAACTATATCATATATATCCTATACCTAATTTCAATATTATGAGAAAAATTTGCATTTTTTCTACCGAAACCGTTAAATTAAAATTATAAAAGGCACATATTGTAATCGGAAGCATTAGTAAGAAGATTTTTCTAGATATTTCAGATTTTTTGCGTGAAAATTAGGAATTGTCTTATATTATAATAATACCAAGACAATTGTTCTATACTATTCAGGTTCAATCTATACAATTGAGGTTGCGATCGAAATGAAAGGGAACAAAGAAACCCTTCTAAATTGGGCCAGTTATGAAAGAAAACTCTTCGTTATTTGTAATTTTTTCGGAAATGTTTATTTCCTTTCTCAACGTGACATTAGTTTATAGAAAATTGCTCTACTCTGAAATATCAGGATCCTTTTTTTTGTATATACACAAACACATTAAAAATAAAATTGTTAAAAATGAAACATTTTTCAGAAATATTTCTCCTAACCTAGTGTTTTATTCTCTAACTACTCCTGAGTAGTTGAGAATAATATATCATATGAACTGATTGATAAAAAACATGGATACAATTAATTAACATACCTTGTGATTTATATGAGACAAGAATGCTGACGTATTTGGAGCTAATAATAGTACTGTTGTTATTATATCTGATTGGAGGCTATTATGGAACACGGAAATCCTTTTAATTTGTTCAGATTTCTTGCATAATTTGCGCGCACCGAGAAGTTTGCATTGAAAAACTTACCACATATGTCATGATTGTCCAATAGATGCAATATTGGCTAGTATTTTGTTCTTGTAAATACATGATTTAGTATGTAAAGTATTATAAAAATGGTATACAGAGCGGTGCGTCACAAGAAAAATTGTATGTAAAACATAACCTTTTTCATACACACATAGTACTTTCGATATCATCTCATATGTTCTTGGAATAATAATCTCTTAACATCCTGTACTCCAAGAGCAGTAAAAAGTTACTAGTTTATGTAAAAAAAAAAACACATGTACATGCGATACATAGCTCTTATGGTAGATGAAGTAGAGGCCGAGTTTGTATTTATATTGATCTCTCTTTGACCCAATATCTTCCAAAAATTCTACAATTTTTTTAGGGAAACCTCCTAAAGAATTTATTCCAACGCATTGTCTTGTACATTTTCCATTTCTATATCTTAGGAAGAATCTTGAATGCTCAATTGGTGACGGACGACGAGAGGAACACTTTCGAAACCTTGACTCCTTCGATGTTCCCGCTAGAAATAGTAAATTCTCTTCCAATATATATTCTCCCATGTCTTTTATATGTTCAAGCAATGTTCTTCTCGACGGCATGCTCCACTGATACCGACAATCAACCCTATAAGAAATAATTTCAATCATTGGAGATAAATGTGAACATTACACTTTACCTTCAGCATCAAGTAAGTTTTATCATCTCCTTTAAAAAATTTCTCAACTTCTGATTTTCTTAAAGCAGTAGACGGATCTATAACCTACCGATTTACGTTTAAGGAAAGCAATTAGACTTGGAAATTTCTTTATGTCAGTATTGTTTTTCATCGCCAATGTTGTTCTTATCATTAACTAAAGACTCCACAGCGTGGAACTCTGGTATAGTCTGGATTTTTGTTCAAAATAGACTAGTAGAACTGCCTCCCTCAGTGATAAGAGTTACTTCCTTTTGATGACTCCAATCTTCAAATAAGCGATATGCGTTTTCATATTTATCTTTGGATTTTGTGGGCAATAATAATTGAATCGCGACTTTTGCTGATTCTTATATAGTTATTTGAGCTATTTTCAGTATACTATTAAAAAAAAATCATGTGTGCAACTCGTAGGAAAAGTGTATTTTCAGCATATGGCGTATTTTTTTATCTCAGCTAGCGCATCGATCAAAAAACCTACGCCTGATGTGGAAAAAAGTCAATTTTTGTAACTCATTGCACAAATAGCTATTAAAATCAATGAAATAGAGTGTTATTATTTTTTCTGTAATACACTGTAATTGCTGATAATTTCATCTGTACTGTAGGGATTATTTGAAGTCACTGAAGCAATCAATTTGCAGTGCCTAAATTACAGTTTATTATCTATTAGAACGATAATAAATTAAAGAAATTAAAAAAACTAGATCAGAATTATTAAACGGTTATTAATGATTATATTTTATGGGTATAATAATTTGATTGTTGCTTATTTGAAAATTGTTACGTACATTTATTTTATTAGATTGGATTTATACAGATCGGTTGAACTCGTTGGGCAATATATAATTTAAAAAAATGATCTATTTTGCTAAACGGCGATTATTGATTAAACCGTTTGATATAATACGTTTAACGAAGAATTTGTCGTTATACCATATATAAGCTGCTTTTGTTGAACATAAATAAGTGAATAGAAAAATATTAAATTATAAACTGTCCATTTATAACGTAACTTTGTGTTTTACTTTTTATTCAATAATTACATACAGGGTGTCTACTTTTAAGTGTATACAAATCGATAAAAGTTTTTTTCAATAACCTTTTTTTTTTGTTCGAAATCTTTTCAAAAGACGCTCCTTTTAACATTATTACTTTTGTCAAAATGCAAATCCAGGAAAGACTACGATTTTTTTTTATACCCCCTATTTTCACAAAAACATTTAGCGATTTTTTTATTTAAAATCTAATAGAACAACGCCAATCAGGGTGTTCGGTTGTACACCCTGTTAAAGTTGAGTAAAATAAGGACTTCAAAGGCACCTGGCGAGTCATGCGTGCCATGGAATTATTTCAAAACAGTTGAAGAATTAACAAGACACCCAAAGTGTTGATGGACAAAATTGCAAGAAGAAATATACAGGATGTTTTTCTCTACAGCGTCTGAAATTTTTGACTTTTTTGGATTTTTTTTGATGGTCAAGTTTTCCTTGGATTTTTGAAATAATGTTACTAAACGTAAAATAAAAATGTTTCAAATATCCAAGGAAAACTTTCAGTCGCTGTAGAGAAAAACATCCCGTATATTTCTTCTTGCAATGTCGTCCATCAACACTTTGGGTGGTCCTGTTATTTCTTCAACTGTTTTGAAATAATTCCATGGCACGCTTGACGCGCCAGGTGCCTTTGAGGTTCTTATTTTGCTCAAATTTAACACGGTGCAGAACCGAACACCCTCTATATTTTTTGTTCAAATTTGGTAAATGGGGGTTTTTTGCGGGTCCTGATTAGCGCTGTTGTATTATATTTTAATTAAAAAAATCGCTAAATGGTTTTTGTGAAAATCGGGGGTATAAAAACATCACAGCCGTCCCTGTATTTAACAAAAGTAATAACGTCAAAAGGAGCGTTTTTCCAACATAAAAAGGTTTCTGAAAATATCTCACAAAATAAACTTTTTATCGATTTGTATACACTTAACAATAGATAACACTGTAACTTCTTCTGAGTCAAATTATTAAAGTAGCTCAAAGAAATTCAAGTCGTGACAAATTATCGACATTTAGGAACAACTACATTCCATTTTAGTTCATTGCTTGTTTAGATATGACGTTACACCCATATGGTCAAGCATTATCTTTCTTAACTTAGAAGTAGACTGATAATTACTTTCTTTTTTGTGAACTTAAGAGATGGGTAGGTTTTTAGTATGTTAGTGTATAAGTTACTAAACTGACAATTTATAACATGGAAACATTATTATTTTTTAGTTTAATGTAATTAACATTACGGTGTGAACACGGGTGTTCTTTCTTATATATTGATTACTCTTATTGCACATTCTTTTGGTTATTTCTCCCCTTCTATTAGAGATAGATCCGTCAAACCCTACATAATGTATTCATGAGAAAGAACACTGTAAATCCGTAAAAATATAGAAAGTGTTCCGTTTAAATAAATAAAAATGTCTGTTGACGGTAGAAATGGAAGTAATAAAATATAGCCAATATTTTCAGTAGATAGAACGTGACTTCATGCCATCGAAACCATTATTTGAATTTCGCATTAAAATTAGTGCACTATCAACTTCTCGTTATAAATTCTGAAATCATATCCGATATTAATAATTCAAAAATAGTTTTTGTAATAACGTGTATCTTGACAGTGAGTTTTTTTTAATTTTTCGCAAAATAACTACCGTCTGATTAGGTACATAGATATCTACAAGCTACTTAATAAGTTTTTATTTAACTCGCCACATACCTTATATTTATCTACTTCCAGACTGTAAATATAGGCATGGTTTAAGTGAAATACGCCTGTATTAACCCTTTGGAAGCCTTACAATAGAGATATTTTAAGTCCCTTGCGAATTGAATCATAATCATATTAAACGTAAAAAGTTATATAGAGCATGCGCAGTTACTGAAAAATAATAGATTTATTTAATAACGATTTTAGTTTTTTAAGCTATCTATTTTTGACCCTGAATGAACTCGTCTAATTATAAATTATAAAATTTATAGAAAGAATTATAAAAAATATAGAATGTCAAAAATAGCCACTCTATGTAGAACACGAGAAAACTTTATGGAATTTTCTGAGACTTTTTATATCACACCATGGATTACAACACAGTAATTAAGTGTTAAGTTAGGATCCTGTGACGTTTGTCAGCTGTCAGTCTGTGTTAATTGTTTTTGTATTAGTTGTTCTTTCCGTTTTTTTTTTTTTATAAGTATTACCTTAATTTATGTTTTATTGTGTTCCTCGAACGACTATATTGTTTTAGTTAATAGTGAGATAAATGGCCCTTGGCAAATAAAACGATTTTGTGCAAATTTCGGCTTTAATAATTCAATTTGTCCAAAATTTCGGTAAATACCTAAATATTCTATTATTAATAATATGTAATAATAATTTACCATTTAGTATTTATTTAGCATGTTACTAGGCTAAACATTGCGAATGGGTGAATATTATGACAAAAATTCCAAGTGGTTACAAATTATCTGTCACTTGTAATATGATTTGATTTTCGAATTTCCTGCGCGAAGCTAGCTGCTAGTGCAACCATATCGACTAATGCAGAAAGCCAAAGTTACTAGGGGATTCTCCATAGGATGCCCATTTTCAATCTCCATAAAGGCATTCTATATTTTTTATAATTTCTATGGTCTAACCTTACTTTAGTTTCAAATTTGCCATAGTGGCGGGATGACATAATGTAGATTATTTTAACCTAAAGTCAGTGCTGTAATACTTATGTTTTATTTCATTTTATAGACATTACGGCTATGTGTATATTAGTTCGTCGTTTAGTATATCCAAATCATTTAAGCGATCTTTAATATGTTTTTCAAAGATCGACAAAGATCTCTTTGAGAGATACGCAATTTAATAAATATGTACGTATTTGATAATTTTAGATATCTTCTGAAAAACCTGAATAATTTAAAATGGTGGACGTTTCCAACAGTAGGTATTTTAGGATAATTTAATACATAGATATGTTGTTCTGGAAAAGGTAAATAAGTAGAAAAGAACATTGTAACATTGGCAACACTGATATTACTCATATCATTTATTAGCCCAACGTTTATGTCCACTCAAAGGAGATTCGGTTAAAAACGTAATCGGTTTTATTTTTGTATGACTACGCAAGAACAGTGTAATATACATTTAACATAATTAAATTAAGTGGCTTAAAATTTCTCTAATTTCAAATCATAAACCCTTACTGAAACTATATTGTTTTGACTCTTATTTGTGTGTCTCCGATCTTGTATCTAGTTTACTATTTTTGACAAAATATTTTATCTCTTATATATTAGTCTTACTAGGAAATATCGACACAGGAAATATTATCTCTGGTTGTACAAATCATCGCAAATAGGTTCCTCAATTAAACGTAACAAAGCACTGTTGTTAACCAGAAGTACTTTCTAATGCGCCTTATTGCATAAAATCAATACGGAGTACGAATAATTAACCCGTACCTACCTATAGATTAAACGGAAGTATGGGTTTGTTCCAATTCACAATTTTTATGTTGGGAGACAATGAGGCGGTAGCGACACCTCACAAATCATCCGTTTAGAAATCAACTCTGTGTAAGTCGAATAAACACCATTTCTTTCCGATGTTACAAAGTTTAGGTATACATAGACTTTGGCTGAATGAAAACTAGTGGAAACTAGTGTATTCGTAGATAAATTAAATTCGATCTTAAATCAAATTTCAGTTTTGTTTTATTAGGTGACCTTTTAAGTGTACTAATTTGATGGACTCTTAGTAGTGGTGACAAACACACCGTAGTGCCTGGCCTCTCTTGGATCTTTGGATCTTTGATCTTTTGGCTACTATCTGTCTGACCATTATTGTCAAATTGACGGACAGATAACAACCTGCTTTTCCGTAGGCGTCACTATAGCAGTAACCTCTATTGTCTTTGAGGAAGACAATCCTACTTATTTATTTGAAGGAGATGCCGAGGTAATGCAAGGCCAATCGGGCACATAAAAGTCTCTATAAGACCAATCCAATTCTATAATTTGTTTTGGCATACAGAGTTCTTAAAAAGAACTAACATATTTTGTAACACTGACGTACTTTTCCACATAACACCAAAACACTATACTGCACTCAACGTGCGTTTCGTCAACCAAGATTAAAAGTCAGTTTTAAGCATCTCCAGATGATGCCAACTTGGTTGGCGAAACGCACGTCGAGTGTAGTATAGTGTTTTGGTGTTATATGGAAAACTACGTCAGTGTTATCTTCACACTAAAGGTTCCAACCCCTTTCAAGAACATATTTTGTATCCATTAAAATCACACAATTCAATATTCAATTCAAGGATTATGTTGTGTGTGAGCATTGAAATCTAATGAATGTTGACAAAATGATGTCAAACAATAACAAAATATCAGTAGTAGTAACAGTAAAAATTAATGATAAATCGTATATTTTACCGTGACACGTGGTCAAATCTTTTGTGAAACAATGTTTATTAACTTTTACACCTTTTTTAGATCGTACCTATACTACTGTTTGCCATTGAATTTGAAACTTACTTCTATATTATTATTTACAGAGGTTTTCAATCATAGGAGAATGAATTAACATTTTCAGTCTTCATTTCAAATTATTAAATTTGTGTAATTTTCTTGTATACTTGTACTGTTGTATACTTGTATACTTGTACACTTGTAAACTTGTATAGTGTTGTTGTATATTTCATAGTCTACTTCCACTATTACACACATTTAGGAATGTGTCTATTATGGAGTTTAAAGGAAAAGTGCTAGGGAATACTTAAACTTTTGATGTATTTTATGGTGTAGTTCTAAAAACTAAAAGAAGGCAAACCAATTCGAAAATTGCGCTCTTTCAAAATGTCCCTATTAATTGGTGTATACTGTGTCATGTAGTTTTTTGAGACAGATACTTAGTTTTGAAAGGGATTATAACCTTTGGTGTGAAGATAATACTGACGTAGTTTTCCACATAACACCAAAACACTATACTGCACTCGACGCACGTTTCGCCAACCAAGTTGGCATTATCTGAAGATGATTAAAAGTGAAACATTAGTTTTAATCATCATAAGTCAGTTTTAATAATCTCCAGATGATGCCAACTTAGTTAGCGAAACGCGCGTCAAGTGCAGTTTAGTGTTTTGCTGTTATATGGAGAACTACGTCAGTGTTACAGATACATAGATCAGTGATTTTCACAAAAATATTTTTGTAAGAAGACTCGTCTATGATTACGAGTAGTAGTTGTTTTGTGAGTGACATATTCAAGATCATTAATATAAAGCATTGTTTTGGAATGAATAAGCAGTCTACGTGAAAGACAAAGGAGTATAAATAAGCACTATAATTTACAAGCGGCCTACTGCTGCTGTTGGTTTTTATTGCCACTCATTAAGTAACTCATTTTGAACCATCTGCCTTGTTTATACATCTCTGAAATGTGTATTCTACAACTATATGTTATATAAATGACCAGTCAACATAATCTTCGACGTAGTAATGCCGAGGCAAAATGTACACATAAATAAATATTCTGTAATTGCTCTCCTCTACGTAAATAGTACACGTTTCGTAATAATAATATACGTCGGACGTAGACAGAAGACAAAGCATATACATGCTTGATCATAGCAGTTGCCTCCAATCTAGTCTGTCATCTGAATTCCAATTTATTTTCTCGTGTGCTTCTTTTATCTCATCTAAGTAGGTTATTGTTTATGACCTTTCTGAGATGCATGAAGGTTTGTATACAGTTCGTTTATCCAATATAAGAAATTTAGAAAACATGGATTAATCCACCAACTCAGTACTTAGTTAATTACAAAATTATGTTATAGTTATGTGCACTATGTTATGTAATGTTAAATTTTGTCTTTTAATGATTCAAGGGTAAAACTCTGCAAGGTAACAAATAGCTCATTTTTTTTTAATAGACGGTAAATTTTGTAATTTTAGGAGGAAATACACAAATTGCAAAATCCTAAACATTTCTCCGCACACTTATCCTATATGATATATATGCTATTTTAGAATCCAATTCTTAGATTTATAAATACATTTTATGGTTATTAGTTCGATACTTTCTACTATTACTTTTTGTATCATGGCCAATTAATTTTTTTGTTAAAAGAATGTCATTGTGTTGTTTACTTAGGCCTTCAGGAATATATTGGGCGATAAAGCTCTTCTGAATACTCCCAAGACGATAGAATCTCTGATGAATCGTATATTATTATGGATTATTTTAAATAAAACTAATAAAGTTTATAGCTTCCGGCAAAATACCGAAAGTCTTTTGAAAAGATCATTTTGATATACATACCTCTGTAGGTACGGATACAATGGTCTCGTTTTTTATAACTCATATACCGCGGTTACTAAATTAAAACTCGTTAAAGTGTAATAAAACATGTTGATCTGTGAAACCATCACCATTTGTAATTACAAAACATAGATTTTTGCGAAGACACTAAACTTTTGATATGATTTGGAAACATTTATTTTTGGTCAAAGATAGTGATCGCCTCACAGAAGTATTTAGGACGGGCGAAAACTGAGTCACATCGATAATGTCTGTAACTTATTTGTAGTGCTTTTTCATAATTCATTGTAGTTTATTTTGGGATTACACCACCTGTAAAATAACAAGAAACAGGAAACCAGAAGTATACAAATTAAATATTCAAAGTGCAGTATCAAGGCAAACTTCTAAAATTTGCCCTTTTAATATTTAATTTGTATACTTCTGGTTTCCTATTTTTTGTTATTTTACAGGTGGTATAATCCCAAAAGTAAATACGAGCCATTTAATTTATAATCGTATTCCAGGGCATTGTTCTTTGGCTGATATGAACCAATATGTCACTTCGCTATATTTAATAAGAGAAAGTGCTTTTCTCACAGTATTTGTGGATTGTATTTAAGTTATTTAAGGACTTTACACGTCAGTACAACTTCATAATTTGCAAATATCAAACAGTAAAGATAAACAAAAGAGGATCCATTGTATGAATTGTATCATTTCGGAATTTTGCTATGCCAGAAGAAGCCAACATGTTTAATGACTTTAGACCATGTAATTCTACATATTGTTAAATAAGTAGATCAGGGAGATACCCGCTTTATTAGGTTTAGTATGGAAAATATCGTGATCTAATTTTTCAATTGCGTCACCAGTATAGGCGACCACTATAATTTGAATTATATTGTGTGATGCAATAGAGGTTGATAGGTATAGAACAATCATGTACGAACCGTATTACTATGAAAATAAATATAAGTACAGTGTGGATCATTTGTCATGGTGTGAATTGGAACATTATATATTTCGGCAAAATTGTCCCTTTTTTAATGCTTCATAATTTTATATATACAATCATTTAAAGGAATTAACATAATTTGAAACGTAACATCTTGTATATTTTAAGAGATAGTCTGAAAAGTAGGTATCTTAAGGGAAGGTTGATGTGCCGAAAGAAAATAAAAGTCATATTTAACAATGTTTGTAGTGGCGAGATACAGTGAAATACACTGTGCCCTCTATGGGTCTTTGCTACTACCTGTCTGACAATTATTGTCTAATTGACAGACAGATAACGATCTGCTTTTATGCAGATGCCATTACAGCGACCTCTATTGTCTTTGAGGAAGACAATCCTACTTAATTATTGGTAGGAGATGCTGAAAACAACTACTCCACGGACAATATGCCCCGACTGGCGTTGCATTACATCAACATCTCCATGGGTGTCGCCACATCCTTCATCAAGACCAAATACCAGACAATGACCGTTATTAACAATATTTAACAATGTTGCTTACGACTAGGTATACTACTTTGATTACATTTCGAAAATCACAGGAGTGTACAAAGTAAAATGAACTGGGGTGTATAATATTTCATCTCAATCTGATGAGTGCTCACTTATATTTCAATAATACTTCTCGTATGTATCTTTTCACGAAATTATTCTTGAATAGATGCTTATTAGAATACTGCGTGACCTATTAAAGGAGGAAGTTCAAGCCGGTTCAATAGAAATGATGAATCGAGCAAGAGATAAATACATAACAATGAGGAAATGGAACGTATAAATCTCATTCAACGGCGATGTGAAGGATATTGAATGCAGCGTTACGGATTGTCTCGTACGAGCATTCTTTCATTATCAAACCTCCCACTCGAACCTTTGAATAATGTAAGTACGATTTCCGTGTTTCCAAAGACGTATAAGTATATATGTTGGGGATACACTGTTATTAATATTATATAGATTAATAAGTCGCTTTTAGTTATTCGTTTTTATACGTATATTTAAAAAAATAATAAATAAAATAAATCAACTCATAATTAATTTGAACAATACCAGTACCTAATGTAATTACAAATAATCGTCACTTCAAGTTTTGTAAGGGGTTTCACTATAAAGGCAGGGATTTTACAGTAGTTTATAACCTACTAGCTGTATTGGTGACATCTGAAATTGATCAATAATACTCCTGAATAATGTAGGATTAAAGTTTTCTTTTTTAAATAGTGTCGCAAATATTTCGGATTAGTTTCGGACGAATTCAGGTCTGTTAATCACCTTAAACTAAACTTAACTAAACTTAAACTTTAACTTACTTTTGCAAGGCCAATGTATAGTGCAAATAGTATTAATAATTTTTTTACACCATATAAATAGACATAGGTTATCCACGAGACGTAAGATTACAGTTATACGAATTTTATACGACAAAAATACGTAGAAAACTAGTCACAGGGATTATCACAGCCAATTACCTCAGCTGGGAGTCGAACCCGGTGAACAATAGATCTATTGGGCTAGTCGCTGTATGTTTTCCTTATTCGTCATGGTTTTTTGTATTATAGGTAATAGGAATTTTCTTCTTCTGGAATATATCTGTAGTCTTTAATCGTCCATAATAATATCTCGTCCATTTTGTTATTCATCCTTCCATATCCTTTTATGTGCCACCGCGATAGCTCAGTCTGTTAGGTGCTGGGTGGTAGCTTGTGACTAACAGAATGGTATATTGTGGCGCTAGTTCAAATCTCTCCATGGGAGAAATGACAACTCACTCAGGGAATAGTTGTACGTATTTTTTCATGTGTACTCTCCCTCCACGTAAACCTGAGGTTTTTAGAAGGGAGGTTGTCCATTTTTGTGGTGTGTTTTAAGTTTTTTTTTTTATAAGGCACGTGTTATTTATAAATTTACTATTCGAAATCAACGTATCGTACAGTTAGTTTCACTGCGTCCTATGAAAAATCTACGTTTTTTTACACTTCTACGTGAGTTAGATTAAACCTTTAATTTAAATGTTTAAAATCTTTTTCGCTGTCCTCAAGATACAGGCTCATCAGGATTTGTTAAAATATATTTTTCATTATGTGAATGTTATTTCATTTACAGTAAATGAAAACTTTCCACTCCGCCATTAATCCATACCACCAAGATGTTATGTAACAGTATCTAAATATAAAAATATGTAAATATATTTGTCAATGTGTGCTAAACTGTGTGTAACCGTTTATTTATAATTCTAAGTAAAATATTCATATAAAATTCAGGAGTCAGATGCAAGGTTAATTAAGAATTTCCAGCATTCTAGTTAATAAAATATAAAAATGTCTTACTATAATTAATTCGTGCATTATTATAATTGTTTAACATGCAAATTAACAGCGGTGTGGTAAGCGATGAACTAGTAATTTTTCGAATTAAAAATGGGCGGTAAAATGGTAATTAATTTTACGTAAAATTCTTGACGTCCAACAATAATTAACATGTTCCTGTCCACAGCTAAACGTAACTGACCGTGTAAAGAACTCTACAGGCCGTAGTTTAGGCCAAAATCTAAATCTAAGTTGCCTTAGCCAGAAACATAGTAGAGCAACGTGACTAAGACAGACCAACAAAGTAAACGGCATAACTCAAATTTTGGCATTTACTTAAGTAATAATATCTCTACCCGTCATTTTAATCAAGGGAATTTGCCCAAAATCTCAAACATTTGTGCCCAGGAATGATGGAAAACATTACTAATTAGGGGGGAAATAAAACACACACCTATATGATTAACACCTGGCTGGTATTTTTTTATCCTAACTAGCACAGAGTTGGTTGCCAATCAATGCCACACAAGCTTTATATACCTGTAAGCACTAATTGGATTAAAAAATATATTGTCAAATTTGTAAAAATCCTGGGACCCGTGAACTTTTGTTTTTGAAAGTGCTTTTTGAAGACCTTTTTTATAATATACGCTGCTTGCTTATTGTCTTATTGATGATGGTGATGATTGGCTACGGCGAGCGAAGTAGAAAACAAGATGAAGTGTGTGAGCTATTTAATAATAGATATTCAGAACAAGAACCCATTACAAGATCTACAGTGTCTAAAATCGAGAACCGTTTTTTATAACGACACGAGAACTGGCTACTGACCATAACATTTGCCAAAAATCGATAGCTAATGTCTTCAAAAGTACAAATCAATGGCATCCGTATAAATTAGTTTTGGCACAAGAACTCAATAAGGATCCCCGATCATAGACTGTACTGACTACAGCTCTTGACTATAAATCGACTATCGAATTAGTTCCACACTTTTTACTCACAGTGTATGCGTTCGTATAAAAATAACAATTTAAAAATTGTTGAGTCCGCGAGGAAATACACCCGTTACTTCTGGGTCTAAGGACCAATTTTCTATACCCTGAGCTGCCGACCTCGAAATAGATTAGTGTTAGTTATAGTGTTATATAGTGATTTCCAATGTTGGATATGTCCTAATCATTAGCAAATTTGACAATTATCCAATCTATTGAATTCAAATCATTTTTTTCTTTTTTACTCTTGTTATAATACTTTCCAGTTGAACATAACCCCAAATTTTATTAAATATTGTCCAACGATAAGTAATGAATTTACAGTTTATTTTCTAAACAAACATAGTAGAAAACTTTGAAGTGTGTACTATTGTTTTAAATGAATATAGTACCTTAAATTTTATTCAAACTTCCAAAAATTATATCCAACTTCTACCAAAGTTTAACACAATTGTAGTTATATTCTGTAAACTTTGCTTCCACACAGGTAAAGGGTAAAACCCTTTCAATATCTTCTTTAAATCGCGATATCTTAAAAACTACCAGAGATAAAAATATACTTATTGGTATCAAAATGAAAGCAATGAAATACTCTACTGACATTTTTTAAAGCAGACAGGGTGCAAGTTAAAAATGTTATAAAAAATGTATTTGAAATTGTAGAATTTCAGTAACAAATGTGGGCATCCATATGATAACTAGGCAACCCCACCACCAAACGAAAAACATTTAGAATTGAAGAAAGAACAAAAAAATGTCAATTGCCACAAGAAAATATAGTCAGTTCAATTTAAAAAATGAAGAATACTTTGCAGTACCTCATTTTCTTAAGGATGTATCTATATACAATGTGGGTGAGTTTGCATTACACACTCAGTAACTTCGTAAATGTCAAGATATTAAAATTTTTCAAAAAGTACTTCTAAGTGATTTTTTGTGCTCTTCTCAAACCTCTGATAAAAACGCTCTCATTAAAAAAACAAAAGAGCAGCGACATGTACAGTGATTTTTTAAAGGGAACACCCTGTATTTTATTTCATAATTTGAAAGTCTATCAAATTCTGAATATGGCACCGTGTTTATTATTTTTTTTTTTAAGTGATAATATGTAAGTTGGGAACAATACAAGAAATTATCGGTAGTAAGGCATGCTTTGCACTTTGAAAACAAAGCATGCTTGTGAAGACAAAAGTTATGCAAATAACTCATAACTTTGTTAATGATAGTATTTTCATTTATTTCAATAAATATTTTGTTTCAATTGTACAATCCAGAATAAATATTCTGTAAACTTCGCTAGTACCGATAATTTTTTGTGTTGCTATTTATCATTTTTAAGAAAAAATAAAAATGATGTCATGTTCAGAATTGGATAGGATTTCAAATTATGAAATAAAATACAGAGTATTCCATTTAAAAAAATCGCTGTACATGTCGCTGCTCTTTTGATTTTTAATGAGAGCGTTTTTAATCAGGGTTGAAAAGAGTACAAAAAATCATTTGGAAGTAATTTTTGAAAAATTTTAATATCTTGACATTTACGAAGTTACTGAGTGTGTAATGCAAACTCACCCACACTATATAATACTAATTTTAAATGTCCCTCTCTCAACCCCATCGACGGGCTCCCAATCAGAATTTGTGTTGGAGTGATGATAAGGCTATAACAAAAAAAGGTAGTAGTAAATGGATGTATATGGTATATAGAAAAAATTAAATACTTATATGCAAGTATATTATATTTTATTACATATGACAGTTGATTTACGGGGAATTATTGTACCTTTCCTTTAATTAATAAGGACGTAAAACCAAGGTTGTATTTAAATCACTTTATGCCCTTTCACTTCATATGCAGTCAATTGATACATAGTGTCTCCAATTATCACAGTAACATATTCGATAATTTTCGAGTATTGACCGAAATGTTTAGTAAACTACCATATTAAATGTTAGAAACTCGTATTTTAATCTAAGTATTTACATTTAATAAACGAATGTGAAATTAAAATCATTTCATTGTTATGTTTAAAGGCTCTTGGTAACAATGAACACATAACGCAACATTTGCCATTTCAGTATTGAAACGCTTGACTTTCACTTTGCAGAATTGCATTTTAATATTCACCGTTCATGGAACAACGTGTTTATTTGGCATTTGAAATAAATCCACATACTGGTTTTAAACAATGGACGTAGAGTGGGCGACCCAAAGAAACAGAATTTTAAGCGTACGAAATTTATAAGTATACTGCTGAGTTTTAAGGTTATATTAATTTTTCATTGAAACAATTATAAATATGACATTTTAACTGTTTGCCTAATAACAATTAATGAGTCTAATATAATACACAATAACAATACAGCGTAATAATTAATAGCCTTAAGTTATGTCTTTAATCTTCTCTCTTGTTCTTAAGTTCTAGTAACTTAAGGTTCTATCAACAATTGAATGATTCGTTTTATCAAAACGGTGGGCAGCTCATCAGGTTCAAATATCAAAAACATAGGCAGCTCATCAAGTTCAAATGGTTTTTATTTTACTTTGTAGCACATAGTAATTAAGTTTCACCATATGGATTTAAGAGAAATGTGGAGAGTTTAGTATTTTCTTGTCACAAACAGGCAAGCATTCAGAAATTTGTGGTAAATTATTAATACTATCTTTTGAGAAGTGTGTGAAAAAATTATTGAAATCACAAATGATCAAAATAAGTCACTATATCATTAATTTTCACCGTCATCTATTTATACCTACTTCTCAATAAAATAGATATTTTACTATAACTGGGCCGCTGAATCTTTTTACACACATGACTAATGTGAATGTGTGACATTATCAATGACAAAGTATATGATTAATTGTAAGTAACATCCGCCATTACAAAAGAAGAGATGATACGGTTAATGTCTTAGACTCTGACATCACTGACATTAGGTTTTTAATATTAATTCATAGAAATATGCTTGATCACGTGTGTGCAAAGATCCCACGGCCCAACTATATCTAAATTAAAATATATATTGCTTCAAAAGATAACATATATTTTTGAAATTGGTAAGACTAAGAAAATCAAAAGATATAGAACATATCTGAAGAAAATTGCTATGAAATGTAGAAACATGCTTTCATCTAAATCGAAACTTGGATTTGACGGTGATTATTCCCAGAACACACTAGATTCACAACAATGTTCTAACAACATAGTGTATATGAAATACGAAATCAAAATAGATTATCCAGCAAATTTTAAGTTATCTACTTTTTTAATAAATTTATTCCAAGCAATTATATTAGTTATATTATAAATATACACGGTCAGGGGCGACGACCCTAGGACCCTAAGTGTATATTATGGAGACTCAAATAAAATAAAAAACAGAAAATTTGTGTTCAAGGGTTACTGGATGCGAACGTTTTAAGCAAAATATTTTCAATTTCCGGCCATTTCCGGAAATACCTGAAGTAGCCATCAACTTCCTTATTTGAAATAGAACACCCTGTATTGAAATCAAAGTTGAAAATATTTTGCTTAAGACTCTCGCATCCAGTAACTCTGATGGCACACAAATTTTCAGTTAATTTTTTTATTTTATTTGATTCTCCATATACACCTTCCCTAATATCCTCGCGCCTGACCCTGTATCTATTCCAGCCTATGCAATTTAAATACTTCAGAAATCTAGGTATACCTGTTTTTTAGGTTAAGTATACATACACGTAAAAAATCACCCGTTTCAGTTTTAACAAAGGACCTTCAGACCCTTAAAAAATAGATCAGTCTTAAGTTTAGCAACAGTCGTAAGTGCAAATAAAAAATTCTTTGTGATTTACGGAATTCAAAAGGTCTCTATTGCTCTTTGGGTGTTGTATTACAAACTGATGTATTAAAAATGTGTTTACAAATTATTCCTGGATATTTCTTTAACACAGCATTTCAGGAGTAGGTGTACCTCTGGGAGCAACCTCCAAGAACTGTACTGACCAAAGCAAAACAATGTCATTTCCTTGAAGGAATTCCATTGAATGCCATTGCGGCAATTGACGTGAAGGTATGTACGAACTTGCAATATCGTTGAGAGTGCACTGCAACTGCATCGCAGAACAGCGATCTACGGTACACGAGAATTGCCTATTCCAAATTTCCAAAGTAATAATTGGGTAGTTTGTCGTTCTTCTGCTACAATGAATATAAGTAGCTGTTTGGTGATAATTATAGGAGGAAGTATACTATAACAAGATATACAATTTACAACTTGTCGATTTGTTTTGTTTTCTAGTTGCTGTTTTCTTTTGTAGCAGTCAGTAGGCCTACAATAATGTATTCTAGAAAATGTAGGTATATAATTGATATCTAAGTACCACCCATTGATTTTGTGCGAGTATACCTAGTTAATTTATTAATGTCTATCAACTAACACAGCTACATTCAGAACATCCAGATTTGTGTAGGGCGTTGTATACAGTTTCTGTATACAACGGCGCAGTATACAATTCTTACTCGGCGCAGGCACGATACAATTGTTATTCGGCGCAGGCAACAAACGAATAAAATAAAGAGCAAGCGAAGGCGAGCGAGTCTTTCCACATTCGGTTCGTGTGCTTTCGGAGTAGGGTTTTCAACCGTGCTAAGGATGTTCTGCGTTTGAGGTTCGTCGTCCCGCGTCCTGTCGAGATCTCTCGCAGGACGCGAAATGTCCTGAATTTCAGATATTTTACTGAATTTATTACTAATCTTACATTAATCACTTCTAAATTTGTAATATATCTAATATACTTTTTTAAAAAGGTTTCACTTCCGGTTTGCCCAAAGTAACTTTGACTTTTAAAAATTAAACAAGACAATATATTCGTTCTTAAACATTGAATGGTTAATGATTTGAAACAATTTTAAATCAAAAACAACTAGGTATGTATACTATAAAATGGTTAATTCATATTAATTATTATTATTAATTATAATTCATTATTGATTTTACCGTAACTTAACAATAACAAATAGATAGAATAAATTTATAAATAAATACATTATTTTGTAAAATACATTAGTTTGTAACTTGACAGTTTCTTCTTTTTTCAGTTCCAAGTCACAGAAAAACGTATCTTTAGAGTTGGGCTACGTTGATACTTTTAGAGGTGGGGCTACGTACATAATTCTTTAAAATTAAGAGTTCTACAATAATGTATAAGTACAACATATTGGGTGTTTTAATTTAAGTTTTTAAGTTATAATTAAACCGAAAGTGATAAAAACTTTTTCTCACTAATAGAAGAGAGATACGGGGACTATCTTTAAAAATTCTATAACTTTCTTTTTTTACATTTGTTTTCAAGTTGACTGATTTTGTTATATGTATTATATACCTACCGGCACCTATTTATTTTTAGTTAGTTGTAAAGTTTAACCTCTAATTTAACTTACTTTCAGGAATTTAAAATTAAGTTTTTATGTATGTACCTATATTACTTTTTGATTATAAAACATTGTCCTGAATTTTTAACTGAATGGCCTGCATTTTAAAATTAAAGATTGAAAGTTGACAACCCTATCTCGGAGCTATGTGCAGATGGAGGATAGTAATTCTATATCAAAACGTTTCGTTTTATGTTTTATATTATAAATGGGAAGATATTTATAAGATTTTAAATATATTAATCAAGGTAAAGTTTTAAAGTTTGCCACTGTTTTAAAGAACCACTGTAAAAGTGTTAGGCATTTAACTATTTCATAAATCAATTTAAATTTTTATCAACTGTTCTTTATTTGACACAAATTAAATATAAGTTTATTTATTTATTAAATAATTACATTAATTATATTTTATACGGTGTACCTAGGGTGTACAAAATTTAAATGTTTACTTAATAATTACTTTGAGTGCTACTTGTGTTTTTAACAAACAAACAAAAGTTATTTGCATTTTAAATTTAAAATGAACAATGTCCGTCAAGAATTGTACATTTTAGACGCATCCCATATATCCATATGTTTACCATGCTTGGTCTATTATTATTATTAGGTATTATTATTATTTTTTTTGTGGATTGAGATTACATACTGGCTAATAATAAAACATTAATATGTAAATAATGATATATGTATGTACAACCTCACTTATTATATTCTTTTGTTACCAAACGTTAACTACAGAAACTGATTTTGTACTGGGTTCCCATTTCACACGATTGCTATTGTTTGTTTCATTATTATTTATTACTATTTTTCTGCAAGCTTATATATTAAGTTGTAAGATATATCTTATCAAGTGATTATTACTAAATTTGAATTATCTAAAAATTGAAAAATTATTTACATATTGATTCGAAAAACATAACATTATCTAATATTCAAAGTAAGGTACAATATAATATTATAAAATTATGTATTATTATGTGCAATAAAAATATCACGATTTATCACTAAAATGGATATATTGCTTTGTGCTACACTACACATACTCATATTTGTTAACTTTTGTATTTAAAGTTCTAATAATTGATTAAAACAAAAAGTCATTCCAATTTGCATAACTGGTTTCAGGTGGGCCCGTTAATCGTAGGTAATCTTAGGTAGTAGTAACGTCTGCACATAATTTAACATGTTATCGAAGATGTAGATAACTTCTAACATTATAGATTATCGTTAAAATCAAATAATAAATTATAGGAAACAGTGATTAACGATAATACTCATCGGAGTAAATGAATATATTTTTAATTAGTCTATTTCATAAAACTGAATAGCACCTTAAAGTGTCTAAATAAATTGTAAGCTATTTCTCGTCAGAATCGGGTCCTTTGACAATGACGACTCATTTAAATAGTGCAGTAGGAAGTAGACGCTACTAATTTGTGATCGAAAGATTCAACCAATTTAATTTGCATTTATAATTTACAGCGGCAAAATACAAAATAACCGGATAACCTGCTTAGAAGTATATTTTTAATTTGAATATGTACATCCTGCGTTGATTATATAAGACTTGGGTAACTTTTCTAATATTAAAGGTTGATCGTACGTCTTAGGTACGGTATTAAAAACTTTCTCGTCTTTATGTATAGTTGTTCATTTAAAATAATGTATCAAGAAATATTTTACATACCAGCTATAGTATAAGTAGCTGTAGTGTAAATGCATAATTTAATTTTTATTTTACTGATTATTAGGATTGTTTAAAAGGAGATAAATTCCATGTGTTAATGAAATGCCCTTTTTTACATAGATAGTTGAATAGAACGATAGAACGGTATTTTACGAATACATTTACTTATCTCTGGTTTGATGTGTTTGCAAGGAAGAGATAATTATGTAAAAGCAAGATCTAAAAGCAAGGAAGAGATAATTATGTCAATTTTATGCTATTTTGCTTAATAAGTCGTCAGCTTATTTATTTCAGAAGATTTCTTGTCGATGCGATGTACACAATTTAAATACACATTTTTAAAGGTAGACATAAATAAATAGTACATACTTAAAAAATCATTGTCTTCATGATTATTTAAAGCTACGAGTATGTACACTCAATTTTTATGCCAGCTGGACGTCGTATGGATGGAATTTGTTTTTTCTTATTATTCTTGTTACCGAATAAGTACTGCATAATTTCCCGTACTAGTATCAGGATTTTCCACTAAAGTTGCCGGGACCCTGAACTCGTTTTCTTCATTGGTTATTCTCTTTTCTCTTTGCATTTTATTCAAATGTACACTTCCAGTTGCATTAAATGGGTTTCCTAATTTTTTAAATACTGCCTCATTTGGATCCCTCGCCAATATACATTTACTGTGGTCATAACCTGGGATTGTTTGGGCCGAGCGGGATTATCGCTGTTTAACCTCCCCATCCCTGTAGGCCTGCCTACTGCCTCGTAGAGGTGGACTCCATCCTTCACCAACCCCAAACACCTCCAGTGGATTCTACAGAATTATTTAGAACGTTTTTACATATAACATTGCAAAATATGTTAATAAATATACTGAATGGCGACCGACCACCAAAACCGGTCAGTGTCTGGTGGTCGGTCTCGATGAAAGATGTGGCGACTCCTATGGAGATGCCGAAGTAATGCAATGCCAGTCGGGGCACATTGTTCGTGGAGTAGTTGTTTTTGGCACCTCCTTCAGATAAATATAAAAATGTGTCTTCCTTCAAATAAAAAATCTACCCATCCGAGTATATTCCATGGAAACCAATCCTTTGATAGATAATCGAGGATGAAACTTTTCGTTGACACACCCTGTAGATATACATAGATCTCTTTTAAAAACATCCGCGGTCATACGACCGAACTGTTCTATATAGGAGCAGTCAGGTCGTGTTGTTTGTGGTGAACACACAGTGGGAAAACGTATACCGGGTTTCCCATTTCATTTGACTAATGGCAATTAACATGGGCTATTACATTTCATTGAATTTTATATTCCCAGGGCACACTATGAAAAATATTGCTAACGGAATCGATAGTACTGACTGTCAAACACTTCTGATTACCAAAATACTAAAGCGAAATGCTTTTTTAATTAAAATATCAATAAAAATTCGTTTTAAGTTAATAGATGTAGTTTACATAAGCGTTTTAAGCAATGTCATCTTATGTCATCTGGTGCACTAGTTGGTTAAGCGGCAGTCTTTCAAACTGAACCGTAAAATTTTGCAGGTTCAAATCCGCCAGAGACATTTTTTTTATTTTACTTTTTCATTAATTACAAATTATTAGTGTTTACTTATTCGAATAAATATGGTTCATTGTTAGTACCTAGTTATTATTTTTGAAAGTCACAATATTTACTTATCAAAAAAAAAAAAATAAAACATGTTTTAATTGGTTCGTTTCCTTTATCTTTAGCCAAAGCTACTATCTTATAAAATAAGTAATCAACAAGCAACATATTTTTTATTTATTACATGCACTGTACTTTTACTAATAGTGTACTTATCTCTGCTAATAGTTACTACACCTCAATCTAGATATTGAGTTAAACAGTTACAGAGGAACTGTTTCCGTGTGTCCGTGTAATGTCGTGAATTAGTAATAGGTTTTTTTTAATAAAAAACTATAATTCTAAAATTATGAGTTTTTTAAAATATGAACATATTTTAAAAAACTCAACATATTTTAAAAAACTTTTAATGTTAGAATTATAGTTTTTCATTAAAAAAAAATCTATTACTAATTGACGACAGTTCCTCTGTAACTGTTTAACTCAATATCCAGATTGAGGTATAATATGTAGTAACTATTAGCAGAGATAAGTACACTATTAGTAAAAGCACAGTGCATGTAATAAATAAAAAATATGTTGCTTGTTGATTACTTATTTTATAAAATAGAAGCTAGAAAATAGAGGCCAAAGATAAAGGAAACGAATCAATTAAAACATGTTTCATTTTTTTTTTTTTTTTTTGATAAGTAAATATTGTGACTTTCAAAAATAATAACTAGGTACTCACAATGAACCATATTTATTCGAATAAGTAAACACGAATAATTTGTAATTAATGAAAAAGTAAAATAAAAAAAAGTTGTCTCTGGCGGGATTTGAACCTGCAAAATTTTGCGGCTCAGTTTGAAAGACGGCCGCTTAACCAACTAGTCCACCAGATGACATAAGATGACATTGCTTAAAACGCTTATGTAAACTGCATATATTAAAACGAATTTTTATTGATACTTTAATTAAAAAAGCATTTCGCTTTAGTATTTTGGTAATCAGAAGTGTTTGACAATCAGTACTATCGATTCCATTAGCAATATTTCTCATAGTGTGCCCTGGGAATATAAAATTCAATGAAATGTAATAGCCCTTGTTAATTGCCATTAGTCAAATGAAATGGGAAACCCGGTATAATACATTTGTGCGATTTAAAATGCCTCAGTTCTCAGGTGAAGATGATGAAAAATTAATCAAATAGTGGATAGGAACCCACCCATTTATTATATAGTATGTTTGAAATATTCCTTCATCATATTTTAGATGCCTTTCAATGAAAAAGTTATAATATACCTTCGCGCGTACGTAATTTGTATAGTTTCATAATTGGTTTCCTGTTTTTTAAGTCATCAATAAGTGTTGTGGAATTAAATCGTCATCATCTTATTCTTCCTCCACTAGTAATTTGCAACCCCTCAACTTTTAGAATTCATACACCTCCAAAGAAAGTCACAAAACAACTAAATAATAACCAAAATTGTGTAGGTCGTGGCTCACATGATCGCATTGGTTGTCAATCGCAGCCACATCCAGTCGCGGCCTCTTCCATCGAAAGGTTTACGCTAAGCGTTTACTTTGGCGTTAATAAAGAGCGTGAGCGTTTAAAGGTCTTACCAATGACTTTACTCACTGATGAGACACAGATTTCGCTGAATATACACATTTATACAAGCGTAGCCATCGTTATACCCATCTGCTTTGTATTATTTTTTCAATAAAGTTTTCGAATGTGCAGGTAATGTCAATCACCTAATAGTCGTTAAGACATTCTCTATTCAGGAAATAGCATATAAAGATAAACATCCAAGTACGTATATATAATAATATAAAGAGTATTCCAAAAAACTGAATAGCTTTTTTAAATATATAATCAAAGTTTACAGAACATAAATATTTTATTCTGTAAACTTTGGTATAATTACCAATTTTGTGTTTTATGTGTTAACATAAATCGTTTATACCTCCTAGAAAAAGCGCCTGTGTACCGTTGAGAATATAACCAGGCTGTCTCGTGCTACTTTAAGTAAAATTAGATTTTGAAATAAGGCTATCCTGCTAATAATGAATAGTAATAAATTAACCTGTTATAGACGCTCGGAAAAATTGTCTCAAATTGCTTTGGATGAGATGTAAGTAGTTCCCCAACTAAGTAAATATCTACAACCTTGTATTATTGTTTTGCTCCCTTTTACTTAAATGATATAATTGTTTGTAAATTTTAAGTGCTTAACTATTATCAATAAATTACGAAAAATACGCGTAATTCTACGCTAACATTTCGTGGAATATTATAGAGTTTAGCTAGTACCTCCTGGAATACCATGGAAAATACAATTTTATTTTGTTATTTTCTCACAAAACTTAGATAATTATTTTATACCATAAAGCTTTCAGCACTAATTATGTAATTATTGTATTATCCGTACTGATATATTTACTGTAGATATGTATATAAAATAAGAACAATGTAAAGTTAAATAGATGTAAACTGATATATGTAAAAAATATTTTGACATGTTAAAAAATTCGTAAAAGAACGTAATTTCCGGTTCACGGAAAGATGTTTATAAGGTCTAGTTCCGCCCAGCTAGAGAGGAATGGTAGGTAGAGTAAATATTAATTAAAATAAATGCATACACTGAAATGTATTTTAATTAAAAATCCCTCGTTTTAGAGTGGTTTTTAAAGTAGTATTTTACCTACTTGTGCACTTGTCCCAAAATGTGCAGTTGTCCCAAAATCTGCACATCATAATGAAACTAAAAGTAATGAAAGTGTATTGAAAGGAAATCAAGGATCGAATTTCTTGCCAAAAGTAATGAAATTGTTAATAAAATACGGTACGGTACTGAGAACTGAAAATAATGATGAGCCTTTTATTAAATATGAGTCTTTTAAGATAATCTATGAAAGTATTTATTTGTGTCGTTGTTTAAATTACTGTTATTTATTTGTGTATTATGCCACCAATGAAAAATACATCAAACATATAAATTAATAATCAACCTCTTCGCCGACGGATCAGTGAAAAATTGTTTTTTTTTTTTTTTGTAAAATATTTTTGCCTAATCAAGAAAACTCACACTAAAAATCGGATTAACAATATGTAGCATTAAACACATCACTTCGAAACGTAAGCATTTTTAAGTGATGTGTTTAATGCTATATTATTGTTAATCTACTTTTTAGTGTGAGATTTTTTGATTAGGCAAAAATATTTTTCAATAAAACTAACCTTTGACTGATCCGTCGGCGCAGAGGTTGACTATTATTTACATGGTGGTGGCGCCTCAATATTCTAAAATAAGCTGTAAATAATTAAAGGATATGTAAATATATTGCTGTTATACTGAAACATCAATTAAGTAAATAGTAAACAGGAGAACTATATTTTTGTTTGTTGCATTGTGGTCAGAATGAAAAGTTATAGTTGCAGCCGTATCGCTAACTTCTACCATCTGATGTTATAAATAGCAGCAGGGCACCGATACACCACAATTCAGCTACCATCTGCATTCAGCGTTGTTAGACTGTATTCTAATCCATAAATTGAGGTTTCACGCGTAAGTAGAGCAGAAATATATTGCACAATGAAGACTTACAAGCAAAAAATTATAATTTTCCTTTCTTAAGGCGTTGCTTTATTTTCTGCAAGAAAATAATGTATCAAGTGCATTGAATTCAAATCTCATGTAAATAAGGTCTAGATGAGATGAAAATCAATTAATATTTAAATAATGAATTATTACATAAAATTGATAAAATACCGTTTTACGACGTATTGTAAGTATTGACTTTCTAGGAAAACTGATTCCAATGAATACCAATATCTTTACCAATTAAATTTGTTACTTCATGTTCCCAAAATGGTAAATATTTTAATTTGTACTCTTGAAAATGTACTATCCTGATCGATTCCTTTAATAAACTATTGAAAATTTAAAGAAAATCAGGCACCCTCGCTTATTTTTTCCATTTAGAAAGATATTCACGCAGATGTTGTTTACTATAGTGGAAAAATGTTCATTGTACTGATACAAAATTACACACCTAAACAGATTGCTTATGTAACATATAATTAACGATAAATTTATCAAGATCTATTAATACATTTGACTTTTATGATTGCATGTACCGGTAGAAATTTTAATTTAGATTATTAAATTAATAATTTAGTTCAACCTCGATATTGGAGGAAGCTCCCAAGGAAATTACCATCGTAAAAATTATAGGCTTCGAATGAATCTTTTCTCAATAATCTTCAACAGATGTGCTCTTTCGTAATCTTTCAACATAAAACATACAAAGTGGACCAAAAAGTTAACACTCCTACATTTTTATTTCTCATTGTTTTACATATTGTGCGATTGTTTTATGTTAGGTATAGCAGTTCGTTTAATTTGTACAAATCATGAAATAAAAGATGCCAAACTTTTTAGATCGGCTTTTTTAAACCTGTTATAAAGTTTTCAAATGTTCACGAGCGCGACTGAGTGCAACGTTAAAACTGTATTTTGCCTTTTAATGTAAAGGCGGGTTTACATTGGTATAATTATTACTAAGCCTAGTTACTTGTACTTGTAGCTAGCCTGGCTAGCCTACTGTCACATATGAGGGACAGTGGGTGTTTACACTTGAAAGCATATTTTATGCGCACTAGTACCAGTAGTGCGGTCACATCCCCAGAACCAGGATGAATCCTTTTCGTTGTCATGTTTATCGTCATTCTAGAATGTTGCGCAAGGAAAAGTTAAGAAAAATATTTGTGAGAGTTAAGCAAATTGTTATTGGAGAACTTATTAGAGAGATTGAAAAGGAAAATTGTCGTCCAAAGAGAAGATGGGTCAGAGATTGAATCAGTAGAAGGGATTCAAAAGGAGCATCAGCACTTCTTAACGCACTGTTTATATTGTCAATCAACACACAAACACCTGTGCGTATAGGTATTAGCAAGGGAGGAAGTGTTTACATTGATGTAGTGGACACGACAGCCGGTAAACTGGTGCCTGGTACGGTGATGGGGAAAGGACAGTGGCTTCGCAGGTGGTAAGTAAATAGCCTGGGTGGCTATTGACTTTCCTGTCCTGATTACTTGTACCAATACTAGTACAAGTACTTTCCTAAGTGGTTTACACTAGGTTAGTAGCTGCATGCCTTGCTAGTTACTAGTACAAGTAACTAACCCATTTACTATACCAATGTAAACCCGCCTTTAAGCTATTTAGGCTCCCTAGATTCTAGACGAACAGTTGAGACGCGACAGTAGCGAAGCGTATTTGTAAAAGAACATTTTTGTTAGTACATTTGCCTGGACGGGCTTTTTCCTTGCTGCGTCTGGTGGCGATAGAATAGTCTAGCGCACAAACCGGAAAAAGTCTTTGGAGGCATTGTACAATATACCAGCTAGCCACAATTTCGACAATATGACTGATGTGAAGAATGTTGATTTTGTAACTATTTTCTATTAGTAGAAGAAAGCGGCAACAGCTCACTGTTCTTATAAAACCCAAGTAGCGGTGCAACAACTGCGGTTTGGGGATTGTGTCTACGGTGAAATT
This sequence comes from Pogonocherus hispidulus, assembly GCA_963924545.1. Lineage (NCBI taxonomy): Eukaryota > Metazoa > Arthropoda > Insecta > Coleoptera > Cerambycidae > Pogonocherus > Pogonocherus hispidulus. The sequence goes on from OZ004698.1 coordinate 33,680,656, forward strand.
TTCAAAGGCAGGTCCTGCTGCATTTCACTGCGGCCTTCTCATGTAGAATCAGCCTAATAAGATGATGAAAATAGGTCTGATCATAGATAACTTATTATTAGTGATAATTTTAGTGAAGCAAGATGTTTTAAAATCTACTCAGTTTTTTATTCCATTGTTTTTGTTTTATATAAACCGAATGCAAGCCGATAAATATCATGATTTATCTACAGTTTGAACACAATATAAGAAAGATCGAGTAATATGCAGAAAAGTTAAAACGAAAATGTAGGAATACTTACATATATTGGGTTATTTAATTCAAATTACTCATCCAAGCAACACTCTTGGCCATATTTGTAAAAATTCAAAGACACATGGTGGTTTTAGAAAGTGTAGGGATTCTTATTATTACATACCTCAAACATAACTTAGTTATCTCATGTTAATTTATTGATAAAAGTAATAATCATCAATCAGTTACATATCTAAATATCTGTAAAAATACAAATTTTCAATCAAAAAAGTTATTTTGAGCCATATCCCCAAGAAGAGTTAACAAAAAAATATATAGAAAAGCAAAGTTAAAAAAAGAAAGTCCAAGAGATATTATTATGTCTATGACTGAAAATCTTTATTTTTTTGGACCACCATGCACCAAGTTTTTACTTCTATGAACAGTTGTCGCGAAATTCCCACGGCTACAAAACGACTGAGTAAACTAATTAAGAATAATTAAGTGATACTTATGTGCGTGTAATTAGAGGTCTCATATTACATTTCGTGAGAATCAAAACACACTGTGGCCAATACATATTTCACAATAAGCTGTATAATAGTCGCGCAATTTAGTTTGGTTCGTTTGATTTCTGATTTTATTATTAACACTTACCGAACATTACCGAATGCATTTGCAGAAGTACTGTAAATAACTTACCTTACAACCAACAAGCCTTGCGGATATCCAATAGGAGATACGTATTTTCCTCCTTAAAATTTAAAATTGTCAAGAATCTGCGTTAACTCCTTCCAACACATTAATATATTTTATATAATTTCGTGTCGATACAACTGAATAGTACTCTAATCGCGATGTTAGGAAAGAATTATATAATAATGTTACTGTAGAGTAGCGCAATTACGGAATTCCCGAGCATTTCACACAACAAATCCTAAATTTTTATTTGTCATTGAAACTATTTTACTGATATGATATGCGAAACTTAATTTTGAATCAAAGTATACTCCTAGATCTTTAACATATTCTGATCTCAGTCTCAGTCATATTCAGTAATGTATTATTAAAATTGTATTCAATTCAGTGTGTGTAAAATTCAAAGTATCCAAAGTATTTGCCCAGCCGGTGGCGCAGGGTCTAGTGTCTCGATCGCTCAACCCAGAAGTCGTGGGTTCGAATCCCCATTATACCAAACAATTTTTAATTAAATTGTTTACTCGCCTGGCGATGGCCTAGGATGGGAAGAATGTCAACTTGGTGTTGTTAATGTGAGAGATTAAAATCAGTTAATGTTTGACTTTCCCTGTAACTAATGAGGTTTTCCAGGTTTTCCTCATTCCAGCACTCAATGGTGGTTAGGGCCTACCAACGTAAATCGTTCCTGAGGCGCAAATGCGGCCCGCGAAATAGTAATATGCCGCTCCCTCTCCCACACAAGTCTCAGACTTTCCGGCTAATCCTTGTGATTAGAATGATGGGTAGAGATATTATATTATTGAACGGTATTATTAACAAAAACATTTAATAATAACAGTCCCAGTATTGATTATTGATCTCTTTGGAATGCCTAGAACATTTCTCCGAAATTTGCTCAAAATAAAGCCCATGCAACATAATAAGTTAATGAGCCAAGGTAATAAGCGGGTAATAAACTCGGTAATCTATATTTTGTAATACTGTAGTAGTTAGTACTTATGGCAGCCTTGAAGTAACTCAGTTTTTATAATTAGAGGCTTATAAATAAAAATACCAGTAATTTTTTTTCGTTTATCAAAAACGTCCTATTATTTAGAAACCCCAGCCCGTCCGGAATTTCAATTATAAACCTTAAACAAACAAATATTTTGATTTGTACATATTCACGCAGACCCTTATATAGAGTGCACGTAGATATCTAAATTATTTTATTCATCAAGCAGGAAATGAGGAGTCTAGACAGATTAAGCACATTACAGTAAATTGCTTTTATTTATCCCTTGTGAAACTAGTAATTGTTCCAACTCCAAGATTTGCCGCCTCCATAATGTTTTCCGTGTCGTAAAGTGTTCCATTACAGTGAAATTGAAATTTGAGTCCGGTGAAAACAAATCTGCATAATAAACACCTTATACTTTCTATATAACTATCATAGAAGTTTTTAAACTGTGTATTTCTAAAGTAGTACAATTTGAGCATCAGATGTTTTACTACAACAATAATTTCACTTTTAGTAGCATCATGGAAGCATTATACAAATATTAGTTTTAAATTAGAGCACCGAGCGAGAAGTAGTTCATGGGCGTCGTCTCCAAAATCTCTAGTGGGGGCGAAATATTTTTTTTAGAATCCGCCTTCAAACAACAGAATATTATTTTTCTGCTCACTTCGCAGTGTAAATAGTAAAAAAATGTTTAGTAGTTGAAAAGACTTAAAATTATGTGAAAACATGTTATTTGAAATTTAAGCTAATATATAAATGAGTACAAAAAAACTAATGTCCTGCAAAATAAAAAATACAAAATCACAAATAAAAAAAAATTGATTCTATCAAAAGATATACAGAACAAAAGGCAGTTTATTAAAATAAAATAACAAAATAACGGAACTATACTATAACAGCTAATAAGTATATAATTTGTAAAATAAATAACAGAACAAATGTTGAAAAATATTCCTGAACAGTATGCGTGGAAATATATAGTAAGATTCGGTTTTTCAATGCTTGGTTAACGTAATTTAATCTAGAGTTAACTAACTACAAGTTTAGAATGTGAATACTTATTCATACAATTTTCGAGGTAAATCACATTCCAAACTTATAGCTAGCTTAATTACTGGTTAAACCGTGTTAACCAAGCATTTAAAAACCGGCCCTTAGTCTCGTATTAGAAAAAAAAACCGATGAGTTTTCCACTGGACACCAAAATACTTCACTCGGCTTTAATCACCTTGAGATGGTGCTAACACTGTTAGCGAAACGTTCGTCGAGCAAACACTGTTTTGGTGTAGTGAAGTAGAAAACTCATCGTTTTTTTGTGATTCACTAAGTAGATTTGAACGAAGTAAGTTGCTAATCATATTTGTACACTGCATATAGAAGATGTAGATTTTTTTAAATGATGTGACGTTGTACTTGGTATTCTACTAGGCAGCTTGGTGACGCCTATGAGAAGTACTATGATGTTTGTCTTAGATTTTAAATGCCTCGAAAACTAGGCCAAATATGTATTAAAGACATTGCCTACGGGCAAATCATGTTTTAATAGATATTTGTAGTAGTGAAATGATTAATTTTGTTGAATAACGTGAAGACTTCTTTTTTCTTGACTTTTATAACTGAAATGCACTGCAGGAATATACAGGGTTAAGTAAAAAAAATGGTATATTTCAAGTGCATTTTTTAAATAATAATAAACTTTGTTTATATTTATTAAAGTATACCACTTCACCACTGCAAAATTTTTTGCAAAAAATACGCGTCAAATTTATAAACAAACGTATAACAGTAATCGGTAATGGAGCTTACGGCATATTTTATTAAATTGAGAGCTTATAAATGAAAATATTAATTTCAGAAACACCCCGTATATCTTATCTTATGTCGATTTATATTGATCTTATTTTACACAATATTTGAGAAAGGAATGTTATTCCTACTGTTATTGGGTAGGCTATACAGGGTCTTTCAGCTAAAACTTGACCCCCCCCCCTATAATTATAAAACCGAAAAAAACCATTTTTAATTCGCTGAGATCCGTCGATTTCTATCCTTGGGGGGCATTTTTGATAGTCAAGCCAACTTGATATGTTCATCTCCCTAACCCCTTGTAACCTCAACTTAAATGGACCCTACTTCTAGCACATCGTGCATCAAATAGAAAAATAGAAACAGATAGTGACTCCGATGAATCGGTAAACTGGAGGTGGTAATTAGAAGCGGTTGGAAAAAAAATATTATGTTAAACTCGTACAAAAAATACGTTTTCGAGACTCGTAAAATTGCCGGACTCCGCTCTTTCCCTCGTCCCGAAAGCGTGTATTTTTTCTACTAGTTAAACAAATAACTAATGTGACATGCAATGTCAATGTCAAATTACTTTTCGGTACTGTAAAACTGTACAATAATCTCTTTTTTGTACAGTTGCTATAGCGATCTCAAACAGTCCCGAAATGGCCCTCTTTTTATACAAAATAATTTAATGTTATAGTATCTTATTCGTATGGTTAGAAAAAAATATCTTTATAGCATGTTTTAACAATTGTCTTTATCGATACCCACTGTACTCACTGTAGCCTTGAAGAACGTGCTTTATTTATCTACAGGCATATCTGTTGACTTAAAGTTTTGTAATTTTTCTTCCGCTTTCTTTTCTTTTAAATAACATTTTTCGCTATCGCTGTCTTCTATTTGATTTCGTTAATTTTGCCATTGTTATCTAACAAACGTGTAAATTGTAATGAATTTTAATCGTTTCTGATATACTATTTAGGTTTAAGCTGAAAATATTAACTATGGTGATGATCTGGCCGCACCAATTCTTTTGTGTTTTAATGTAACAACTGTTGAGTTAAGTTTTCTAATTGTATTTAGAAATTAGTTAGTAATTCTCTTACTATATTTTCTGCTTTATTTTAAGTTAATTCATTGGTCTTCGACATGAAATCCTTAAATATTGGTAAATTTTTTGCCGCTTTCTTCATCACGGATGCATGTGGAAATACTTTATATAAAAATTAATTCGACTCGACGTATTCAGTGAAAATTTTTTTTACAAATTCATACTTAGCTTACTGAAAAATAATTTGTTCAAAATAAATTGTGTATATTATTCACCTGTAGACGCGATATTCTTATTTTAATAATTATCGGATCAGTGGCATTATAATAATTATCGGGTTGGTTTAGTGTTTCGTTCGCGCAACCCAGAGGTCGTGGGTTCGAATTCCCTTTCCGCCGAACAATTTTTAATTAAATTGTCTACTCATATATTAAGGCTTGTTCGCAGGGATGGGTTAGCAATTAGCAACCATCCTGGCGTGCATGCCTAAGATGGGAACAATGTCAGACTTGATGTTAATGTGAGGGATTAACAGCGATTGATGTTTCACTGTCACCCTAATGAGGTTTTCTATGTTTCTCCCATTCCAGCACTGAATGGTGGTTAGGGTTACAAACGTAGGTTCCTGAGGCGCAATTGCGACCTACTAAATAACAATATGTCACACAACAACAATAACACACAAGTCGAAGACTTTCTGAGTAATCCTTGCGATTAGAAGGATGGGTAGAGATATTATTTACATTATATTATTATTAATAATAATGGTATTTTATATACTAAACCTGTTTACCTAGTTTTTATTAATTGATACTTGCATGATGTAGCAGATGTACTGCTTGAAACAATTTTATTAAAGTGAAACTAAACGATTACAACAGTACTTTATACTTAAACAGACTAAGTATTCAGCCGAGCAAACAAAAATGTGTATTGTTCATGTTAACGGGCGAAAAGTTTCTATTTCATTTTACAATATAGGTTAACACTATCGGCTATGCCTCAGTAATCCATCTACGAACATGAGCAAATATCCTCAAACACGATTATTTTCAGATTCAACAATTAAATAAATCCAAAAAGTCAGTGGGGAGGCCATTAGCGAAAAATAAAATGAAACCGAAGATCCTTTAGTAAAACAAATTTTTTAACCATCATCGATAATTTAAATAAAAATGAAGATAAAACACTACCCAGGTAAGGCCGTGATTAATGATCCAGCGTGGCTGGAAATGGACATTCCAAATTCGACCAGAGGAAGACAGTATGAAGCAAACTGGGAAGATGCCCAAAAGTCATTGTCCACCAACAGTTCGGCTTCTAATTCATGGGATAAATACAGCAGTAAGAGCATGGACGGTACTATATCTAGTCGGCTGGGTCAGTACCAAAGCATGCTAGATGAATTAAAAAAAGATAATGATGATATCTATGCGGTCCCAATTAAACTTAATAAAAACGGTAAAGACAGCATGAGGTTAAAGTACCATAGTGATAAGTGTTTGTCTAGGATTAATTCAAAAAATAAAAATGATATAGAAAAGGAAATTGCTAAGTATTTTTTACCTTCTCAGGCTAAGGTACAGAGAGAAAGAAGCTTTAAATTAGAAGATAAAGAAGCTCCGAAGCCGAAGCCAAGGAAAAAATTACCCGGCAGTGGGGATCAAGGCAGAGACAAATTTAAGGTAGTTATTGATGATCTGCAAAAGCACATGAAGAAGTCTGTAAGATTCGATGAAATTAGTACTGAAATAACCGGTACTACCTTAGATAATTATGCAATAATTGTAGACGATGGCGAAAATGAGAATATAAATAAAATAAGAGTCATATCCAATCCACTATGCGAAATTAATGATGAACTGTTAAAACACGATGACGTATCTGATTCCGAAGAGATACAAGAGCGTGTTAGTACTTGGATAGACGATCAAAATAAGTATTTAGTGGAAGGAGACGAAAATGAATTGACGAAAGAAAACAACACAAATTTGAATAGAAACGACAGCGGTTATTACGAACACTCCGAAAAACCTCGGCAGCGGCTTCCTCCTAAAAATATATACCCTTCCTCTTCTTCCTCCTCAAGTGAGTCTCAGGCAGACCAACGTTCCTACGCGAAATCCTCCTCTTCATCTACAGACAGTGAGTTCAACGAATTGTATAGTTTGTATAAAAACGGTTCGAGTCCAAAGCGGAAAGTGATTAATTCGCAGCCGAAATTGCGGGACAGGACTAAGAATTCGTCGCCCACTTTGCGACGAGGCGGCTGTGATTCCAATGACTTCTTGATACCGAGGCCCAAGTTAATTGTGCCTGTTCATACGTACGCTGTGAGAAAGAGACGGACCGGCAATATTTTGTCGGAGTGCTACGATTCGGACTGTAATAGCGTCAGAGATTTTAAGACGGCCAAGCCATATACAGGTTTGTCATTTTCTTTTATTTTAGTCTATAAGAATATGGGTAGGAAATAATCAAAATTTAATTAAATGTTAAGTGTACAGCAAGTAGCGGTTTTTTGACTAGTTTCTTAATAATCTAATTTTATTGGACTGCCGACGTTTCTATTTCACACCTCGCTTTATCTTGACCAGTTGTTGAAGCTATAAAATTAGCTGAAAATGATTAACTTTTGTTCTGTTGTACGGTCGTTGCCCGTTAGTGAATATCGATATACCTACTCTTTTCCATGTCATAAAAATAAATTTAACGTTTAAAAACCGTTTTTTCATTACTCATATTTAATGTGCGTTTAAAGTCAGGGTGAATTATGTCAAATGTATTATTTTTTGACAATTGATAAATTCATTTTCCTAAAGTGGAAGATGGCGCCACAGACGGTGTCAAATATATTTTTTTAAATGATAAGGTGGGACATGATGTTGCATATCATTATTTAAAATCTCCTCAATCTCTTATTTATCTGCATACTAGCCTTTGAAAAATTGAAATCGGTACATCCGTTGTCAAGTTATATCTAAGCGTTTCTGTGAATAAGGTTATAAATGAATAAAAATCAGTCAAATTCAATAGCTTAATAAAAGAAAACAATATTTTAATAGAAATAACTAAATAATTTGTTTAAAATGAGCACCTACCTCGTCACAGTAGAAGAACCTATCAGACATTTCCAAATGTTTGCCTGGGGATAGATGAACATTGCACACTAAAGTTGGGATTTGAGACCAGAAGCCCGGCCCGAAATCGGGTCTGGCCGGGCCGGGAAAATGTGCATATTTTACTGGCCGGGCTGGACCTAGCAGGATGTAATACCTGGCTGGGCCGGGCTGAAATGGAATTGGCCAGGCCCGACTGGCCGAGTCGGGCCTCACTTAGCCGGTTCGAGGCTGGCATGGCTCGAACTAAAAATGATTATTTGTAATATTAACAGAAATGCAGTATCACTTTACGAAATATTTTATTACGAATATTATAAAAGTCACTAGTGGCAATAATATGACATTATTTTTCATTTCCGTGCATTATCTCGGATCCGCCTGCCTTATTTTGTCATCTGATACTCAAATCCCATTTCTAATGGAAAGTGATCTGTGATCTCATAAAATATTTTTGTAATTTTCCCGTTGTTGTTCCCGACTTCAATCTGGCTTGGTCGGTTCTGGCCTAGTCTGGCTTGTTCTGGCCGGGCCTGACCTATTCTGGCCGGGCCGGGCCATTGCTGTCAAGAGGTCTGACTTTAATTATGCCAAACGTTCGATGAGTTTATCGGGCCTGGCCTGGCCTGACCTATATTCTGTCGGGTCGGGCCTGGCCCGGCCTGAATTTTTTTAAAAAGTCGCAACTCTATTGCACACTCGTTGGGTGATCGTTGACTTTCTGCCGCGGTTTGTTAATGAACAACTTCGACTTCAAGTAACCCCATAAAAAAATCCAATGGACTCAAATCCGGTGAACGAACAGGCCGCTCAAGAGATAGATCCTCGACGTCTAATCCAACTGTTAGGATAGAAGTTATCAAGGAAATTCCTGATTTTCCTAAAATAATATGGTGGCCCACCGTCCTCTTGATACATTATGTTAGGTCCTTGAAACTCATGGACATTATTCTAGGAGATCACATCATAGGCACTTCTTCATTGTAGACAATTTAACAGGTCATGACCTTGACTTGTTAGAAAATAATATTCAGTCTGCGATACCCGATAATGTCCATGAGTTTCAAGGGCTTAACATAACGTGTCAACAGGACGCTGTCACCACATTATTTTAGGGAAATCAAGAATTTCCTTGATAACTTTTATCCTAACAGGTATACCTTTTGAACGCCGAGGATTTTGGATTTTTTCTATGGAGTTACCTTAAATCTAAGGTGTTCATTATCCAACCAGACAATCTTTTGGATTTGCGGCAGAGAATCACCCAACGAGTGTGTATCTATCCCCAGGCAAACATTCCACAACATACGCCAGAAAATGTCTGATACGTTCTTCTACTATCAGGAGGTGCAAGGTGCTCATTTTGAACAAATTATTTCTATTAAAATTATAAATTCTATTAAAATATTATTTTCTTTTATTAAACTGTAGAATTTGAAAATAATTATTTGACAGCGTCTGTGGCGTTATCTTCCATTTTACGAAAATGAGTTTATTGTCAAAATTAATATATTTAACATGATTCACCTTGTATTTTGTTGGGAGTCCCCAATCCAATCGGTTCAAAAGTTAGCAGGGGGGGACGGATTTTAGACGCGCACTGTATACTTATATACCCTTCAAAGAAGTAGAAAGCATTAAGATATTAAAAATTAAATTAATAATAATTTAAATTTTTCTCTGTACTAGTTTTTAGAAAATTTTAAACATTAGAGATATTCCAAGATGATGATGATATCATACTAGCTGTTTTTTGTAGAATTATTTGAAAATTAAATGATTTTATATTTGAGATTATAGCAACTGTCAAATAATGAAAACCTGAAAACAGAAATAATCAAAATAAAACTTTTAGGGTTTGACCCAAAAAAAAACTGCATAACAAAAGTAAATATTCAGTAAATTAAATAAGCAACAATTATACAAAAAGAAGCAAAAAACAAATGAAAAATGTGCATTCATTAAACGAAATGGTGATGTGAATATCTCGTCGAAAACGGTATTTGAGAACGTTGGGGAAACAACCTTCTTGAAGAGAGACCAATTAATTAAGTAATTTAAGGGAGGCAAAATATGAAAAACAACAGATTTCAGAATATTATTACTAATATTATCAAAACCACTAGAATTATACTTTTTTAGATCCATTATAATATTGAATGTTTCATTAACTGTTGTTGTTGGTCCAATAAAAATAGTAGGAAAGCAATTACCAGGTACAAATTTATTTTCGACACTTCCAAAATCTTTCATTAGATTTTTCGGCAAATTGACAAAGTATTCGTTAAAAATGTCAACAATTAAACTAGTGTTATTAATTAACTTATTATCAGCTTAAATGCTCTGAACATCTAAACAATTATTACATTTCAAAACATCACTATTACATTGCTCGGTTGCATAATCACTGTACTGTACGTACATCTTAAACATTTGGAATCTCTGTTACACTGACCCTTTTTATGACCAAAGTCTCCACACTTACAACACCTAAAAACATTAACGTAATCAAATACACATCTTGCCCAATCAATGTACAAAAAACCTTCTTTCATTATTCTATTATAGGACTCTACATCACACTCCAAATTGTCATAATTTTGTTCTCATTTTTTAAATGTTTTCAAACTTATAGATAAATCGCCATGATCTAGGAAACAGTTCTGCTTTTTAAATAACCAATTAACTCATTTTCTGATAATTCTTTTTCAATATCCACGATTTTAACAGTAGGATTTTTCAGTTCCGGAGAGTCAATCATATGTTCGTCCTAACTTCTTTTCCACCGCCCCCTTAACTTTATTTACCTCATTTTTACTACTACATTTAATAACAACTCCCCCTTCCTTGACATTTCTTATTTTATTAATCCCTGCTTCTAACACAGAAGGATTCTGTCCACTTCTGCACTGCCTCTAACGCTTTTTTTTTGCTGTCTTGTTCTTTATTTTTAGGCTTAATTACAACCACCTTACCAGCTACCTTCGCATAAGTTTTAGTGTCGTTTAATATTAAACTGTCATTGCTGGCACCGTGCGTATTATGCATACTTCTAATATCTGATATTTCAGAGACCAGTTTTTCTCGTTAAAAGGATATTTCTTCTTTTAATTCCCAGGCGCTTTTCAATACAATAATACAATCTTCACACAACCATTTTACACCTTTACATTTTTCAATACAATGCAAGTCTGATAATGACATATCAATACATTTCATATGAAAACTTTGGTTGCATTTTCCAACACAGCTGACTATATGCTCTTTGTTTTTAAGTTTTACTTCACATGTACCCAAACCAAATCATCCATTTTAAATAATTCTTGCAAATATTGCTGAATATCTCAACCACTGGTAGAAATAATGACAGCTGTACAAAAAATGTGGACTGGTATTGCTTGATCAACGTTTACTACTGCTCGACAGTAAAATAAAAGGTACTGATTTTCACCTGCAGGTAATCTTAAAGACTGTTATGTTACAAACACATATTCACACAAAATAGGTATTTAAATGTTTCCAAAACCACACTTTTTGAGTCAAATAAAAACAGTAAACAAATTTCCCAACTTAGTAGATGCTCGACCTTTCCACCACCATTAATACCTACTGTAATACCTACTACTATCCTGATATCGAATACCTACTATAGAAATAGGAACCAATTTACGATTACATTCTCAAGAAAGTACCTATATGTTTACTTAATATCAGTTTTCATTCTTTATAATATACCTACTGAAATATTTGTGGTAAATACTTACTTGACCTATTTCGAAAATAATTAGATCGGTAATATTTAAATTGCTTTTGAAGGAAATCAAAATGTAACTAATACTCTATAAATGGTATTTAATTACTCCATACTTTGCTACTTTATTTCTGTAAAATGATATTCCTTATTAAAATATTTATATCTGGCCTACTTAATTAATTATTACACATGGTAATTAAGGATTATTATAACCGCATAAAAGAAAACGGTTTCTAATGTCAGTTGTTTTACATACATACCTACCGTACCACATGATATTTTTTCACACCACATTGTTGGGACTACCATGAAGCACTAGTATGCAGTCATTTTTACACGACATATATGACATATATATCAACACTTTTTAATAATATATTAATTATTCTATGTACATTATTTATGACATGGAATTGCCTTGAAACAAGGTGATTTAATTATTTATTATAATTGGCCAGAATTGAGGCTAGAAGTTAAAAGATAAAAGAATAATTGAATATTGCAAAAATACTCTGTAGGGTAAATTTAATACATGCTAAATAATTCGCAGTAATAAGTAATAAAATGATAATATAGGTACGCAGTTACTATAGAAACAATTATAGAAGAAATCAAATAATATATGGATATTTCTCTTTATTTTTCTAATACAAATATCTTTTAACTTTATGATTCAATAATGTTTTTACTTTTAAAGGAATAACCTCATTATTTTTAAGATATGTTGAAAACAACTACTTTGGGTGCAATATGCATCCACCAACATTGAATTACAACGGCATATCTTCATATAACTCAACTTAATGTCTTTAATATATTGTTCTAATTCAATGTTGGGGGGGGTACATATTGCACGCAAAGTAGTTGTTTTCGACATATCTTAAAAATAATGAAGTTATCCCTTTGCGTACCTTGGTTATAGGTAACGAAGAAAATTAAAAACTTTATTGAACAATAATATTTGATAATTTCTAATAATTTATCTCTTACTTAATTTTTTGGCTTAATTCCTATATAAAGAAAAATATTCAGAAACAGTGTTTTGCATTTCAAATTACCTGAACCATATTATTATCAAAAATATAGGCATAGGCAACTTTAAACTTACATAAGGTCGGCAAAATAATACAAAAGATAATGTAAAACAATGTTGAAGGAATCACAAGTTTTCCGTAAAATAAATGTTCTACACTGATTGATTTAATTATTGATCTTTGAAAGTTGCATTAAAGAAATAATCTTGAAGGTGGGTTGGAACCTTTGGTGTGAAAATAACACTGACGTAGTTTTCCACATGATACCAACACAACTGCACACGACGCGAGTTTCGCCAACCAAGTTGGCATCATCTGAACATGATTAAAACTAAACCTATGTTAACACTATGTCCTATTACACCTCTGGCCCTCTGTTCATAGTATTTTTACACTTTGCAATTTCCAAACTCTCAAATGCATCCAGCTGTCTGGAATTTGTTACATTCCTAATTAGTCTTAAATTGCTACTACCTATCTTATCCCAACATGCGTTCTCAAACGCATGTTGGGCGACACTAGACTATCTGTTCTACCATATTTAAGATGAGCCATATGTTCCTTGAATCTAGTTTGAATTGACCTTCTAGTTTGTCCAACGTACTTTTAATTCCAAACTCTCAAATGCATCCAGGTGTCTGGAATTTGTTACATTTTTAATTAGTCTTAAATTGCTACTATCTATATTATGGTTGTTCTCAAACGCATGTTGGGCGACACTACTCTTCTACCATATTTGAGATGAGCCATATGTTCCTTGAATCTAGTTTGAATTGACCTCCTAGTTTGTCCAACGTACCTTTAATTGCAGTCTTTACAGCTATTCACGGTTATTTAGCGGTTAACTGAACCGTACGGTAACAATAGTCAGTATTAAAGAAATAGTTGAAAGTTGGAGTTAAAATCGAGCTTAACGTGTTGTAAACTAATCTGCTATTTAAGATTTTTGGTAGATTTGGTATAATCTTTTTGATATTTGTTTTTAAAAAGCAATTTTATATAAGTATAAATATTTTATGGTCAAATGACAATACGTTATTTATAAACAATAATATATTTCTTGGCATTACATTTTACGTCTTTTTATAGATTACTTCTATAGATTCTTCGCGCCATATAGGCTTATTGGTCCATTTATGTGTTTAATTTAATTTTACATAATATTATATATCCATCAAACGATAAAATTCCAAAAGGCGCAGCAAATATTAAAATTGCAATTTAAAAATTCAATGGCCCCCATAACATTATAAACATTATGTAGGTAGCAAGCAAAAAGTCCACCTTTCTATATTGTTTGCAGTCGATTGGTTGTAAAATTAAAAATGCAAAGTATAAATCTATGTAAGCGTAGGAGTGGTCACCAGTTCACCTTTGAAAAGAAATTAATCTGCAGTTGTTAATAGTTGCATGCACAGATTTCATTTTCGCAACTAATATATAGATAGAGATTGCATGTTATTAAATAAGTTTTGCATAATATCCTTCTTATTATTTTCATAAGTCATTGGTCACAAGGGTTTTTATCATCTTTCTTGTGGACTGGCATATACGTACTTTTCCAATTATAGACGAATTATGCCGGAAACAAATAATGTGAGTAAAAGAGACTGATTATACCAATGATCAATTTTTTATAGTGAACCTCAGAACTCCATTTGCAACATTAAACCAATGTGGAAAAATCACACTTAAAAACGTATGTTCAACTTCAACTATTTTCTAAATATAAAAATAAAAATATGTAGATAGAATGTACTAATACTGATGCATTTATGCTATATTGTTGACACACTTTTTGAGTTGTTGTAAGTGAATTTAAAAAAGTAGATCTGTCCATAAACTAATGTTCACGAATTATAGGCAGCACTTTTCCTTGTCAATAAAAAAATCCTCTACTTTAAATTTTATCATGTTCGGGATCAGTCATCTATATTTGCCTATTATTTATTTTATTATTACATTTTGTGGTATGAATAAAAGCGAAGTACTTGCTACTATAAAGCTAAGTACAGACCGGCCAACAATCTCCCGGATACACAGTAAAAAAATTCGACTGATTTTAACACTGAATCCACACTCATCAGTGTGTATATAGTCGACACTTGGCAGTGTTAGACATATCGGTGTATTATTACATTACATAAAAGTAATTTAACACAGTAAATTTTACAAGATAATGTGTAATAGTTAATTATTCACCGTGTAATTATTCCGTATTGTAACGTTTGTCTAACCTCCAAACTGATTAAACCAGCTTGTTCGACAAAACAACGCAAATCTTTATTGTCACTAGATACAAACTTCAACTCTTTTTCACAACTGTCAACACAAATTCCTTAGTTTGACGTTTCGACTTAACGAGCTCACGCTTTCGACTAAAAAAACTCCCCGTCCTCTTGAAATCGCGAGTATTTATATATTTTTCAAGCTTCTGGAATATTCGGGAGCTTCTTTTTGGATTCCGGAACATAATGGAACGATTCTATGACTTAAATGAAAATTCTAGATTAGAAACGTCAACCTAAAGATTTTACAAATATTAATTTATAAACAATAAGAAATGAATTAACAAAACAGACATTCACTAGCAAGGTAGGTGAGCTTCCGTAACACTGCTCCCCTCTCAGAACTGATCGTCTCGATCAGGTTACTCCATTGTCCGCATGGTGTTCTTGATAAGGCGTCAGTCGATCTATGTGAACAATCTTCATTTTGGATTGAGGATTTCTTTGGATCCTATACACGACATCGTTTAACCTGGTCACAATCGAATAAGGGCCTTCCCAAGATCTCTGTAATTTAGGTGATTTGCCCTTAGTCCTCTTTGGGTTGTACAGCCAAACTTTATCATTTTCATGAAACCCACTACTGTTGGCACGTAAGTCGTAACGGGTCTTCATTCTGTCACTTTCTATTCTCAGCTTTTCTCGTACCTCCTCATGTACCAACTTTATTCGATCTTTCAGGTGGCGGAGATAGTCACTGATATTTTCCTGATGTTCTGGTCTATTTGCAATGAGGTCTATTGGTAGACGTAATTCGTTGCCAAATATCACACTGGCTGGTGTTTTACCAGTGGTTTCGTGAACTGCCGCTCTATATGCTAAGAGAAATGGAGGAAGGCAGGTGTCCCAGTTGGTCTGCTTTTCATTCACGGCAGTTTTCAGGTAATTTTCAATGGTTCGATTGAATCTCTCGACCATTCCATCTGATTGTGGATGAAGAGGTGTTGTTCTAGTTTTCGAGATACCTAGTAGTAGTTGGCAAACATTCTGAAATACCTCAGATTCGAAGTTCCGTCCTTGGTCAGAATGGATTTCCCTCGGAACTCCATAACGGCATATCCAGTTTTCAAATAGGACCTCTGCTACGGTGACTGCTTCCTGATTAGGTATAGGATATATTTCTGGCCACTTGCTAAAGTAGTCCATAGCTACCAAGATATAACGATTGCCAGAGTCACTTCGAGGAAATGGGCCAGCTATGTCAATAGCTATTCTTTCAAATGGAGCACCGACATTGTACTGCTTCATCTGTCCGCGACTTCGAGTCATTGGTCCCTTACTGGAGGCGCAGGTTTCACAACGCCGGCACCATTCTTCCACATCGGAACGACTCCCAAGCCAGTAGAATCGCTCTCTGACTTTGTTCAAAGTCTTATTGATTCCAAAATGTCCACCACCAACGCCACTATGAACCGCTTGGAGAACTTCTGGAACTCTTGTCCTGGGTAATACAGTCTGGTAGTTCCTTTCTTTGCCGTCCGGACTCTCCCATACTCTTTTTAGTAGGCCATTTTCTACAACTAGGGAGTCCCATAATGCCCAGTAACTTTTCAGAGATAGAGATTTATTGGAAATATCCTGCCAATCAGGTCTATCCATTTTATTTATTTTCCATTGGAAAATTGGGCCAAACTCTGGATCTTCACTCTGTTCTTTAGCAAGGCTTCCACTATCCCAATGTTCTGGGCCTTGGATGCTAATTCTTCGGCAATGAAAATCGTCCTGTTCCCTTGCTTCCTGTCGCAAGCAATATCTACAATCAGGAAGGCATGGCCTTCTGGATAAAGCGTCAGCATTGCGATGGCTCTGTCCTCTTCGGTGTTCAATTTTGAAGTCGTCCTCTTGCAAACGTTGAAACCCCCTTGCCACTTGGCCTTCAGGGTTCTGATCATATGTGTTATTAGGGCATCGATTCCTGAGATGCCCTTCGCCACCGCAATTCCAGCATCGGATAGGTCTACGCCTGCTAAATGTGGCAGAGTTGGTATGATTCTGATCGTTTTGCAAGTTGCTCAATAACTCTTGAACATTTTTCAGCAAAACCTCGATTTTTGTGTTACTACTTTGTTCACCTGATCGATAATTAAGTTGCCTTGCTCTGCCTTGACCTCGCCTGGATGCTTGTTGAGCAGAATAGCATCGATTCCTGAGATGCCCTTCGCCACCGCAATTCCAGCAGCGGATGGGTCTACGTCTGCTAAATGTAGCAAAGTCGGTATGATTCCGTTCGGTTTGGAAATTGTTCAATAAATCTTGAACATTTTTCAGCAATACCTCCACATTTTTGTCATTACTTTGATAGTCGGCTGGCTGATATTTAATTAGCCTTGCTCTGCCTTGACCCCGTCTGGATGCTTGTTGAGCAGCTTCAATTTCTAACGCCTGCGCCAAAGCTTCGGAAATGGTTTTGTTTCTGGCTAACCTCAACGCCTGACTGATTTCAGGGTCTCGCAGTCCATCTATGAAGCTACTTACAGCTAATTGCTCTTGGAACTCTACAGGGGCAGTGGGGTAAGCTAGCTTCACCATCCGGGCTATATCGGCCTCATATTGCTGAATATTTTCTTCGAATCGTTGTCTTCTACCCTTTAATTGAGCCTGGTAAACATGTTGCATGTGGGCTTCACCATACCTCATTTCGAGAGCACTTTTCAGCATTTCATAATCGGTTTTGTTCTGCTCAGGCATCGTTCTTAAGATTTCCATAGCCTCACCTCTTAGAGCTACAGTTAACGATATCGCCTTTTCACCTTCGGACCAGTTATTTGCCATGGCAGCCGCCTCAAATTGCTTTAAGTATGTGCTCCATGGTACCTTTCCATCAAATGTTGGTGGCTTGACCCTCGAAGATGCAGAATTACCTTCAACTTTAATAACTCCTGTCGTGGACAGCTGTGTGAATTTTCGGTTGACTTCTTTCTGCATTTCGTTGACTCTCTCTTCGACTTCACACCTCCGCGTACTCACACTTTCTTTTACAATTTGGACTTCGTCTTGCATACTATTTCTCAATTGATTTATTTCTTCTTCTACAGTTTCTTCAAAATCTTTGAATCTTTCTTTCATGAGCTCTTCTAACTTTTTATTACTTTCTTCTAAACTGTTCTTTAGTTCTTCTTGGCTGTTCTTCAGTTCTTCTTGGCTGTTCTTCAGTTCTTCTTGGTTATTCTTCATTTCGTTTTTTAATTCATCTTGACTGTTCTTCATTTCGTTTTTTAATTCATCTTGACTGTTCTTCACTTCAACTTTTAATTCTTCTTGGTTATTCTTGATTTCCTTCATCATTTCCATCAATTGTGTCAAGGTCTCATCCATTTTTATCGATTTCGATCTGGTAACTGGCATACGCTTACTATTTGATCCCTTTTTTTTTTTTAATCTTCGAACGTTTCACGTCGTGGAACGTCGCACTTCTGACACCAAATGTAACGTTTGTCTAACCTCCAAACTGATTAAACCCAAGGATTGTTAACTGTTTACAGGATTGCTCGATCGCTCAATTTTGTCATCCGCCTTTCTGACGTCATCGAAGATCTATGTAATCGAATTATCGAAATATACCTATTTTGTGTTTGTTATATTTCACATTTGCAAAAGAATTTTCGTATTTGAATGATTATTAATATTATTATTTATTAAAGTTTGTAATAACAGTATAAATTGTACCTATTTCTACAAGTTCGAGATCTTTGGATCTTTGACGACGTCACAATTATGGATTACATTGTAGTATAGGGATCGAGCAATCCTGTAAACAGTTAACAATCCTTGGATTAAACCAGCTTGTTCGACAAAACAACGCAAATCTTTATTGTCACTAGATACAAACTTCAACTCTTTTTCACAACTGTCAACACAAATTCCTTAGTTTGACGTTTCGACTTAACGCGCTCACGCTTTCGACTAAAAAAACTCCCCGTCCTCTTGAAATCGCGAGTATTTATATATTTTTCAAGCTTCTGGAATATTCGGGAGCTTCTTTTTGGATTCCGGAACATAATGGAACGATTCTATGACTTAAATGAAAATTCTAGATTAGAAACGTCAACCTAAAGATTTTACAAATATTAATTTATAAACAATAAGAAATGAATTAACAAAACAGACATTCACTAGCAAGGTAGGTGAGCTTCCGTAACAGTATTTATGGCCTGTGACATGTTGTCAACACTGTTGCCAACATGTAGCCCATCAACTCCCGTTGATAGATACTCTGTAACATAGTGCCGATGTTGGGCGGCAAGATGTTCCGTGTTTTCAATTTGAAATGGAAAACATCGCTCGGTCTGGACGGTGTGGTCAACAAGTAACGTCGAAACAATACCTAAAAGTGAGGTTTCCTTTCGCTGCTTTATTTTATTTTCTACAGCTAGGTAGTATAAGTACGTTAAATAATATTAACTTCATATAATTATATGGGCTTCTTTTTTCATGGGATACTTGGTGAATTTCACTATATTTTTTTGATAAGTTTCTTTTTCGTTTCTGGGCATAAGAAGCCATTATGATGAAAGCAGCACTAACACCAGCAGCAGTAGACAGGTCCATTTGTCGACTGTAAATGTCGACTGTAAACACTGCGTTTAATTTGGACGCGCAACTGGTTTTGGTTTGGACGAGCAACATTGTTAACCACATGTATCCGGATACAAGTTGTTGTGTCCAACAAATATGTTGCCAACATCCGTCAACATGTTGCCAACAGTTGGCAACATTTTGTTGTCTGGTTTGTACTTACCTTTACAAGTATTAGTATATCCTACGTAGTATTTACTTTAAAACGAAGGATTTACTAATTTCCGGTAGTATCTACTTTACTTGACATAGAACATACTTCACCACAAAATATATACTCCTAACGAGATATGACATGTTTAAAAGTTTTTGGGAAACGGTTTCAGTTTTGTATGTATTTATAACATCAACAGTCTTTTAAGATATCTTCGGATGAAGGAAGTGTGATAGAAGAATAACGAGTAATGAGAAAGTAACGTTTTCCCTACTAAACCTAGATGAAAAATATAAAATATAAACATAAAATATTCTAAATTGATGGTATTTAATTATTTACCTAAAAATTTGACGGTGTAGGGTATTATCGTTGTGGTGTCTTCTTGCAGTATAAATTTTATTTCTACGTATTTGAGCCATTTTTAAAATAATCACTTTGTAGCACGCACCGTGAAGCTGCTATGATATCAACTTCGCTAATGACGTAGCAAATAGTTCAGTTGTTGTTAAAATCGAAGTATCTAGCAGTAAAAGTAGATACTTTAAGTCGTAGTACTTCTATAATGTTTAGGAGAATTATATTATTTTTTCCATTTCCGGAAAAATAGAAGGGAGTACTTCGAAATGTAGTATCTATTACTTCGGTTTAAAGAATACTACCTAGAATATACTAATGCTTGTAGTAGTAGCAGGTATTTCGTTTTTATTCATACCACCCATTATCCAGTCCAAATATTAAAAGACTAATGATCTTATTGTTGTCGGAAGTTTATTGGCTTTTGAAAACGGGGAACTATTAGTTTTCAATTATTCGATGTTAAAAGTATCCTACGTCAGATAACCTGAATATGGTTTTCACAATAACGCAAAGTTGTGTCTCGTGTCGTGATGCACGAATTATATCTAAAAATGTTTCTAATTTTTATAAAAGTAATTTTCAAGTACGGCAATTTCCCGACTTGTATTCCAAGAGTAAATTATTGTAAATTCTTTGTAGTAAGCAAAAATGAAAATAAAGTGATATTCACATCAAGAATGTGTACATACTAGCGAAAGCAAGCCAATAGCCGCAATTTGATTTTTAGATCGATATTTTAACAGCCCTTTCCAGTGATTTTATAATATATCAGTGATTAAATGACACTTCCTGAAATATCGCTCATCGCTACTTTATAGCAGTTAATAAAAGGTAGTAGGTACCTAATAATGTAGCAGACCTGTTGATCAGTACCTAGACTTTTTAAGGTTTATAGCAATATTTACCTAACTAGAGTCAGCATCCACTGAAAAATGTATAGGCATTTTGACGGGAAATTTTTTAGAACCTTTTGTTTATTTTGTTTATTTTTATTTTATGGCATTAAGTACTTATATAAAAATTAAAACTGTGACGTATAGGCTGACGCCTTCATTTTAGTTTTTACTAATATTTCTTTGTTGTTGCAGGTACGTGCATTTTTCAAAATCTCTGCAGAATGACTGTAAGTACTAAGTAAGTAGCCTAGATTGGTAGTGGATTATCCTTATTCTTCATTTGTCAACTACCAATACGCCATTTATTTAAAAGGGGTCATTTATAATGTTTGAATGCAATATTTGGGTAATGATTGTTTATTCTCTAAATTTACGTAAGTACTCCAACATATACTAGAAGTGTATAGTATTATAGTTAACACTACTGAAAAATAATTATCCAAAAATCTAGTAAATAAAATCATAAAACAACGAAAACCCATAGAATATATAACAATTCATAATAATTTATTTGGAGATGCCGGAAACAACTACTCCACGGGAAATATGCCCCGACTGGCGTTACACTACATCAACATCTCCATGGATGTCGCCACATGCTTCATCAAGACCAAATACCAGACAATGATCGGTTTCGATCTTGTTATGATCTCATCAGATTGGCATAGGTATCGGAAGCGGTGAATGATCTGGCGACGTGATTGCCTAAGGGGCATAATGAATGTTTGTAGTGGCGAAATACAGTAATAATACACCGTAGTGCCCTCTTTCGGTCTTTGCTACTACCTGTCTGACAATTATTGTCTAATTGACAGACAGATAACAATCTACTTTCCTGCAAATGCCATTACAGCGACCAGTATTGTCTTTAAGGAAGACAATCCTACTTATTTATTTATTTGCAGATGCCGAAAACATCTACTCCACGGGCAATATGCCCCGACTGGCGTTGCATTACATCAACATCTCCATGATGTAATGCAACGCCAGTCGGAATAATACATGTTTTCAACGTATTTTAAGCGATTTTAGTCAATTTTAATCACCGCCTTAAAGTGCAAAATATATTTAGTTGAGGCACCGCGCTAAAACTATATAGGTGTATTTATTTTTACAATGGATTTATTACTTTCAAATAAACGTAGAAAATCAGATGGCGTCAAACATTTAATCGTTACCTTCATTGTACTTTCACTTCTTTACAAAGTAAAATTCCACATATGAAAAGACCAAACGTAATGTATTCAACGCCGAGTAATACTTGTCAAAAAATTTCGATATAATAGCTATACAAACCGTCAAGTATATAAATCGTCAGCAACAGTTCGACCAAACATTTCACCTTTTTTCTGTTTAATTGATTTAAAAATATACAAGTAGCCCTCTAGACTGAAGATAACACACATTTCACATTATAATATGCGGAAATTTCATGAAAAATCACTTAGGTCCAAAATCACAATTCACTATATTTGTATCTTTTATAGTTTTCGAAATATTCTAATTTTAAAATTTTGGCGATTTTCAATTTTTTCAAAATATCTCGAAAAGTTGAAAATTAAAAATAAATCTAAAGGAGACACTGAATTCCTCTTGTAATTCTGCCCAATTTTGCTAATTTAACCAACTCTCTATCTATTGACAGTTAGCCATGTAAGAAGATAGATAATGGGCACCCTGTATATATATTTAGTCAATATAAAATTAACATGTGTTTTATCACTCGTACATTAAATCACTAATTTAATTTTTAGCAAATTGTAAAAACCATACCTAATAGGTTTAGAAATAAATAAAATTATATTTATTAGTGTTTTGAGGTTACTAAATGATGCTACATGTTTGCCAACAATCATATGAAAGTATAAGAAGGAAGCATAAATTAATTAATCAAGTTATTTCACTTTTATAGCTATAACCTCTATTTATTATAACACAAAATTAATTAACTCTCCTTTTCCAATTATTATTTATGTAAAAATAACTGACAAGGTTTTTATTCAGTGACTGAATATTGTCACACATTCTATTAAAATATTTCAAATTTTCCGGTTGCGATGACCTTGTATTTTAGCAAAACTCCATATTGCATCACCAAGTAGACAATGTTCTTATTCCTACTGAGGTTACGTAAAAATGTCATAAATAAAAGTATGAGTCAATATCCTTTGTATAACAACTAATATCACATTATGAAAGAAGTAATAATATATAATTAATATTCCGAGAAGTTTTTATTTCTACATAAATAATATATCTTCAATTTTACCTAGTTATTTATTATTTAATTCTAATAGTTATTTTTCCAAAATTTTCTTACTGGATTTTATTGTTCCTAGTTATCGTTAGTACGATATTAATTTCATTATTAACTTTACAACCAAGATTATGATTAATATCACCACTAAACTATAAAAATGTAGTAATAATTATTCTAACCTTAAAGTTGTAGTTGAAGTTCGGGATACATATAACTTCCCGCAGCGTCGGTGAAGTTACCAATGGGTGGGATTCCAACTTTCTAACGCTAGCAGCAGCATCTTAGAAGTTGTCACATCTGATTTCGTTAGCGATTAAAAAGCCAGTCTAAAGTGAATAACTAACTAAACTATTAATAAGCAAATATCAAGTTAAAATAGTATTTGAGGACTCGTAATGTTCCGAAATATTTGCGGAAAATTCGAAATAAACTAAATTGTTAATAAGAATCAAAGAGCTGTTGTGCAACAAATAATTTACATACAATATCTAGAGAGTATATAGTATTTTGTCATGTAGTCTATATATTATGACGTTTTCCCCCTTAACTAATAAGGTTTTCCGGGTTTCCCTTGTTCCAACCAAGTCGTTCCTGAGGCGCAAATGCGGCGCGTGAAATAATTATATCCCGCCTCCTCTCCCACACAAGTCTAAGACTTTCGAGCTAATCCTCTTGATTAGAATGAGGAATAGAGTTATATTATTATACCGGGTACCCCATTATATTTTGACTCTTTTTAAACCTATATAACTTGTGAACTAGTTGAGATAATAAAATGCGGTTCTTTTTCTAATTTTCATAAGTTTTTTCTTCAGCATCTGTCTTTTTTGCTCCCTTACGGTTTAACCGGAAGTGACATTGCGTATTTTCGGGAATAGGGCAGCCTTGTTATTTCAAAATAACACCCTGTATATTTTTTCCGAGTTGAAAAGACCAATCTTGCCCCTTTCCGAAAATGCCATATTTGTCATGGAAATTATACAGAGTAACAGTTTTATAAGCTTTGAAAGTGAATACCGCATTTTATCAAAATGCTACGGAAAAAATAATTCACAAAGTAGACTATGGAAATAAACATACCTACTATTTTTCCGGCGGATTTAAAAGTGTTGCCTAGCAACCCATTCATTTTCATCCTAGTAATGAAAACGATAATTTTAATGACAGATATGGGTATCAAAACAAGCGTCTTTTAGGACAGTTGAAGAAAAAGTAAGTTGCCTTTTACTTCATTTTGAAGGGGATTAGAACCTTTGGTGAAGCTAGCACCGACATAGTTTTCCACTGAGCAGTCGCGACGGTTCACTGAACCGTAGAAATAGTTTAGGTATAAATAGGACTCAATGTTAGCATAGGTTTAGTTATATTCATCTCCAGAGGATGTTAACTTGGTTGGCGAAACGCACGTCGAATACAGTATAATGTTTTGGTGTTATTGAAAAACTACGTCAGTGTTTTTTTACTTCATGTTATAAAACAACTTTTTATCTTAAACTAAAAGTCTTTAATCTTCCACTAGGATTGAGAAATATTGATTGCAAGGAGTTTTATGGTCAATTTTCATCTGCCATTATGAAAAAACGAAGGAAATTTTAAGGACTTTCATGTATTTATAAGATACCTATATCCGAAATAACCGAATAAACCTGTAACTTCTAACAATTAAGATATATATTTTTATAAAATATCATTATCATTATAAATATAAATATAACAGCAGGTGTTAATGAAAATTATTATAAACCAGTTAAAAAATATACATATATGGTCGTATACGTTTTGGGCGTTACTTCAATCTTTCCTTGTAATTACTTTTCAATCTAGTGTGAATACAAGGCTCTTAACTTTATGTTATAAATGTTATCATTTATCACTATTGCCACAAGAAAATTGTTCATTTTTCGGTATTGTACGTCTTGGTAAGAATGTTCACTTGATTCTATAATACTCTGAATTGTTTGTTTGATTGAATTTTATTTGTAAATAAAGCTTGGAAGCACTAGTATTCTTCGTACACATTTATGCGTTAAGTTTGACCCATGGCGGCCATTATTGGCGGGTCAATGAATGCCTAATTACTAATTAAGTACGAACTACAAATTGCAATGTTAAATGGCATTATTGTCGAACAAAAGTTATTTTAACTATTAGAAACACGATTATAGAACAACCCTAAAAAACAATAAACTACCCTAAAGTGCTGACTTTGTGGATAACCGTGAGAATATGAAACGGCAATAAAACTGACCAGAATTTTCTCAGTTAGGTTCAACAAGTATGTAGCTAGTGGGCTACGTTTTCCTTTTACGTCATATTTAACAAATCCACTTGTTTTTTCTCTTCACTTCCATCTTCATTTTGTTCTTTCTGTTGCTCTTGATTTTACCCTAAATTTGTGTTTTTATTTTGAAATATGTACTTCTCTAGTATTGCCACATTTTTCTACCTGTTGTCGTTGTAATAATTTAATAATGAGAATTTTATTTTTAGCAATACCAGACCTTCTCATGTTGTTGCACCTGTATGTATCACCTACACTCAATGCGTAGATTTTTGCTAGTAAGTTGCGTGACAGTTAAAGACGCAACAGGTTTCTGAATTACCGACAGGGAATATTTAACATGTCAATTTACATTCTGCAACATCCACGTATGCATTCCAGCAATATTGTAGGCTAATCCCACGCCAATAATCGGTTGGGCTCCTCTCCAGTAAATACAATGCAATCTAGATAAATAAAACATGTATTCCACAGTTTAGGGGCTTGGCAACAGCATCAAAACCGTTGTTGAGCATCAGCGTGGGTCGCATTATAATGTACACACCGTATAATTTGCCGATTTTAATTTTATGGTCGTATACGTTTTGGGCGTTACTTCAATCTTTCCTTGTAATTACTTTTCAATCTAGTGTGAATACAAGGCTCTTAACTTTATGTTATAAATGTTATCATTTATCACTATTGCCACAAGAAAATTGTTCATTTTTCGGTATTGTACGTCTTGGTAAGAATGTTTACTTGATTCTATAATACCCTGAATTGTTTGTTTGATTGAATGTTCTATAGTACTCTATATAGAACGTCTACCCTACACGCTTACACCCTCACGTCAATCTCTATCAGTAAAAAATAGAATACCCTACGTCTAATAGTTTTTAAGACCTTCACTTAAAATACAGAGATAAATAATTTTATATATATATATATATATATATACATATATACAGGGTGTTTCACGAAGAGGGCCCAGTAGGATTATCTCAAAATGTAGTCAGAATTGAAATCTGAAAATGTGTATACAGGGGTTTATCAAAAAGATTTATTCAATGAAAATAATGTCAACTTCCTCACACTTCCGGTTATACCGGAAGTCATCATCAGCTTGCTTATTTTAAATGTACCTAATACTGATTTAGTTTTAATCATCTCCAGATGAGTGGAGTATAGTGTTTTGGTGTTATGTTGGTATAGTGTTATGTGGAACATCAGTCTCATCTTCACAACAAAGGTTCCAACCCCTTTCAATATATATTGAATATATCAATATATATTGAATATATGTATTTTCAATATATATTGAATATATCAATATTTCTTGTTTTTCAAAAGAAAACTTAAATACTGATTATTAAAGTTAATTTGAATAACCCTCTGTAACATCTGTATTTGATTAGTACCCATCAGTTTCTTATATTTTTTGAGTTATGAATGTTTTAAGATCAATGTTTTCAAGCTCTCTCACATTAATATTTTTTTAAATTTTCTATTCATATATATTTTCTATTCATATTTTATATACATACATACATACATACTCATATTAAAACTTGATGAATTATGTACCTTTTATTTCTTTTTGTAGAATACCTCTCAGGCTGTAAATATTTAACAACGGTTTATCTTTATTTAAAATTTCGTCAGGCACTCACGTTTTTAATACGTGTAATCGCTACTCCCTCAATGTAATATGCAATTTTCTTTGTCACATTTATAAAAATAAATAAAATTCCATTAGGGTTATACAGAAGCAAAAACTACATTTCCAAATTATATATCTCCAAATATTTAACAGATTTCCTTCCAAAGAGGTTAAGTGTCTACTATTTACATAAGAATTACAACTACTACACAAAGATCGACGCGACGTCTGTATAGCTGCGACGTTGTTTCATTCAGGGATTTTGACATGACTCCTTCAGTAATTGTTTTATTTAATATACAGGGTGAGTCAACGAAAATTTTACGGACAATAATAATGATAATAATAATAATAATAATAATAATAATAATAATAATAATAATAATAATAATAACTACTTTATTAGTCCAACAGGAATACCCACTTACAGGACTATAATAGAAAATTGTTCAATAAGTAAATAATGTGACAAAAAATCAAACTTAAAAAAGTAATACAAAACATAAACATAGGAATACAGAATCATAGATTAGAAGAACCATGATAAGACTAATGTAGCAATAACAATTAAAACAATAATTATTACAGTAATACATGTATAACATAAAGAGTAAAAGTTATAGCGTCAGCAGAATGCTTATGCAGAGTGTATATCGAAAACATATTACGTGTTATAACTAAACAGAACATAGAATTTCTAACGTCGAACTCTGTTAGAAAAAGAATAGAAAAAAAATTATTAACATAATACTTATTGTCAGCTGGTAACAGTTGACTTAAACTAAAATTATGAATATCACATCTATCTGATATTAAATTGAAATTGTGTGTCATATTGTAAATTGGGGACTTCAACATTATGTTTGTTCTACTAGGAGGACAGTAAAATGACATAACACTTCTACTAGATTGACAGGGTACTAAAAAGTTTATTTGAGATAAAATATTTAAACAGTAAACTTTACCATGCAACAAATTATGTAAAAACCGAAGTGATGAAGTAAACCGTCCGTGTTCTAACGATGGAAAATTAAATCTACCTAACAATAAATTATGATCAACTCCACGCTCAGGGTAATAACCATCTACTGTTTAGGCAACATATTTCAAAAATTTCCTTTGGATCTTCTCCAAATCATTATATAGGACATACAATAGGGGGACCAGATCAAGGAACAATGCTCCAGCTTAGATCTAAAAGCGCAATATAGTAATTTCAACGTATCTATATTCAAAATGATTTCTGAAGCTTAAGAGTATCATCAAAAATAACCCCTAGATTTTTGCTAGATTTACACCTTTGTAAGATTTCAGAATTGATCTCATAATCAAAAATTACAGGATTTACTTTCCTACTGAAGGTAATTACTTTACATTTCGCTACATTTAGGTCTAGCTTATTTTTATCTGACCAGATTTGAAGCCGTGATAAATTTAACTGTAATTTTATACAGTCATCTACGTTGTTGACTACACAAAAAAGTTTAACATCATCAGCATAAAGAAGCTTTTCACGCTGCAAGATGTCAGCAAGATCATTAATGAATAAAAGGAAAAGCAGGGGACGCAGATTAGATCCCTGAGGTATGCCAGAAGTTGTTGCATAAATCCTAGATTTATAGCCATTGAATGTAACATATTGGGATATGTCAGATAAATATGATTAAAAAAATGTCATTAAATTTGCACTAAAGCCAAATTTAGTTAATGTCTCCAGTAAGATCACATGATGTATTCTATCAAACGCTTTTGAAAAATCGGTATAAACCACATCTACCTGGCCCTGGACGTCTACTGTATTTGACATATACTGGGTGGAGTGAAATAAATTTGAAGGGGTAGATCTATTTGACATGAAACCATGCTGTTCTAGTGACAACAGATTTATTACTGGATAATAGATGCGATTGTATACAGACATCTCGAAAACCTTAGCAAAATTGTTCAATATGGTCGGACAATGCTCGGATAGGTCAATTTTTATTTGAAGAGGACACGTTCATTATTTTTTAAAAATTTTTTTTTATAAATAAATGATTTCTTTTGGAAACAAATTATTGTTTGTAATACCTCATTTATTTTAGTTTCATTTCGAAATTTATACTTTGCCTATATATTATACTTATTGGTATTAGGCTATTGTTTTAAATTATTCGAATTATATGGAACATATATTATAAGTTTCTAGTTCGATGCTGTATCTAATGCTGGGATAACCATTGATTGAATAATACTGAATAATCAAATCCCTCGGTCAACGGTTACTTTGACTACCGAAAAAAATCGAGTATGTCATCCTGTGTCCTTTCCCTGCCCATGGTAATTTGTGCCATTTGTGATGCAAAAAATTAACTAAAATAACTAAAAGCAAAAAAAATATTTTACCTTTGCAAGTTTACGAGTTAAACTGTAGGTATGCATTTGCATTGTAGATTTTCAAATTGAATAAGTATTATCTAAGTAACATTAAGCATATTCTATAGTGTAACGATAGTGTATAAGCATGTACTACAAATTAGGTACTATCCATTACAGAAGTGTACGAACTTACAGTTATTTTCAAGACACGTCCGAACTGACAAGCGTTTACGTGTGTTGGAATTATTGTTTTATTCGTTTATACGAAGAACGCACGCAAATCGTAACAATAGCCGTTTTATTGCGGTTACCTACTCGATGTTATTTTTCCACGCCAAGGCCGAGAACGTGATTGTTTTTAGTTATATAGTGTGAACTTTTTTAAAAATAAATGTTGTGAAGTCAATATTGTCCTTATTCTTGTTAGGTACTTTTACTCTTTACAGCTATTATTTTTGAATAATGAATATCCGTAATATAGCGATAATAAATCTACCAAACAGGTATAGATTCTAGATTTAGTGAAATTATATACAAACATTTGTTTAGCTACTAGTTAGCATGATGACATGCTGATAAAGTAATTTTATTCCAGTTACATGTCCCTAGGCGCGAAAGTCTATTAACTTAAATAATATTGGGGAGCAGTTACACGACGCGTGGTTTGTCGAACTAGGGAATTGAAGCGCGGTCCGCGACAGCTTGTGAACCAAGAGTGTCAATACAGCGCCTTATTCTTTACTGTAATATAGTAATATAAACAAATTTTCTCATATTGAGTCACAAAGGTATGCGAGGCGACAAATTTGACGGCATTTAGCAACGCAAGCGTTGCCGTCAAGAAGTCGTGAGAGAACGGGGAAACAGGGCGACCGAAACGTTATCTAGATTTTTTGGTGAAATGACCTGATAAACAGCTCTTTGAGCGACTTATCGAGTGGCGGAACCAATAACACTAAATATCATGTTACAAATTACAGTACCGTAGATGTAAGAGATAGGATGTCAATAAAACCGCAAGCTCTTGAAGTAACCAATATATTAGGTTATGGACTATCAATTCCGTTAAAGGGTTTTTCTGTTTTCGGTTTACTGTTTATGGGTCAACTAAATATGATCAAATCACAAAATGCTATTAAATTTTGTGGTGCATTTTTGAGAACGATGTGAAAGGGGTAAGTAGTTTTTTAGTTTTTTCAATATAACTCAAAATCTAAACGGAATTCAAAACAAATTACAAGACAACTTTTTTGTATAAAATTAAAACTCCTATCGAAATGTTGATTTTTTCAAACCCGATTTGTTGAAAGACAAATTTCTTTAATTTTTGTTTATAATTTTTTATAAGCAAAGATAGGTATAGGAATTGCTTCAGAGAAAAAAAAGTAGGGATTCAATTTATTTAAATGAACTGTGAAAAAGGTTCTACGATGGCTGAAATATTGCCATTCAAAGTTGCCTATTTTTTCAATTTTTTTCCCCTTTTGTTGTCAATTTTCAATGAAAAACTTTATTTTTATTGGGTATAACCCAATTTTAAGGTTATTGAGTGATAATTAAGTAATAATGTTCAGTGATAATGGTTAAGAGGGAAAATGTTTCATTTTAATTTGTAAAATTGAATATTTGATGCAAATAAAAAAAAGTAAAAATACGGTGTATTTTCACTGTATCTCGCCACTACAAATTTACATAGCTGTTTCAGCGCACAAAATTTGGAATGGCTTGGTGGCCTAGTGGTACGAGACGCGGGCTCCAAAACTGAACTTTCCCTGAAATTTTCCCAAGTTCTAATCACAATAGAGGTAGCTTTTTTAATTTTACTTTTTAATTAATTACAATTACAAGTGTTTACTTATTCGAATAAATCTGAACATAAAAAACTCATAATTTTAGAATGATAGTTTTTTTATTCAAAAAACATACATATTACTAATTCACGACAGTTACTCTGTAACTCAATATCCAAATTGAGGTATAATATGTAGTAACTATTATCTGAGATAAGTACATTATTCGTAAAAGCACAGTGCATGTAACAAATAAAAGATATGTTGCTTGTGGATTACTTATTTTATAAGATAGTAGCTTTAGCTAAAGATAAAGGAAACGAACCAATTAAAAACATGTTTTATTTTTTTTTTAATAAGTAAATATTCTGACTAAAGATTAGCTTCAAAAATAATAACTAGGTACTGACAATGAACCATATTTATTCGAATAAGTAAACATTAATGATTTGTAATTAATTAAAACGTAAAATTAAATAAAGTTGTCTCTGGTGGGATTTGAACCTGCACAATTTTACGCTTCAGTTTGAAAGTCTTCCATTCATACAGTTAGTGCACCAGACGATTTAAAATTGCGAGCGCTAACATATTTATGTAAACTACATCTAAATTTTTATTGATGTTTTAATTAAAAAAGCATTTCGCTTTAGTATTTTGGTAATCAGAAGTGTTTGACAGTCAGTACTATCGATGATTCCGTTAGCAATATTTCTCATAGTGTGCCTTAATTGCCATAAAATTAATTATATATATATAATGCACTCCTTTTAACTCATCATTAACATCAATCAGAACTTGTTAACATTTTATTCCTTAAAAACTATGTGACATGTAAAGCAACCCGCGAGCCCGTACCTTGACATATTGTCTAAAGGATTCATATCACACTCTGTTGCGTAGCGTGCAAAGTAGTAGTCATATCTCTTACGATATTTAACTTATGGCCTGCTTGCGGTCGACATAAGAAATATCAATGGCTACTCCAGTATGTGCCTTCAGTTTCACTTATTAAAGTGTCACGATGATTCAGCCAAAAAAACTAAATAAGAGAAAAAGTTATGAATGCATCCTGGCATGACCAGTGTAAATGTTTTAACAGCCTGCAGCCACAAAGGACAAATAAAGAAAATTGAGGTCGTGACAGGCGTTTTCTTTGTTTAGGCTATAACAGAGAACCAGTTCATGTATACTGCGAGTATATAGAAGATAATTATATAATGCATTTTAACAATTTGTAGTTTTTTTTATTTTTATAATTTTTTTTCTATAAAATACAAATACATAATCCACCATATACTTTTACCATACGGGGTGTCCCACCGGGAAGGGCCGCGATCGATATATGAAAAAGTACGTACAGGGTGATTTTGAGAATTTGGTTATTTACAATCAGTGGGGCCTAAATTTTAAAATTTTTTAAGCAAGTTCGACACCAACTTGCTTATTTTAAATGGAACACCCTGTATGTTTTGCAGTTTTAGATTCTATGTTCAATTTTAAGTCAACTTTGTGTAAAGTGGTCTATACCTAAATTCACTTATTTTCGAGATAAATTTTTTTTCCAGTTTTAAGAAAAAAGTGACAGTTACAGACAGCACCATATTAAAAATGTTGAATCTTGAACAGTGGAAGACTTTTAATTACAATATTTGCAACAGTAATGGTTTAGGCATCGCTACATCTGAAAATGAGTGCATAATGTCTGAGGAATATACTGGGCCCTCAAAATTTATAAGCCAATTTATCAATTTAAAAAGTTACAAAACTTGATTTTTTCAAATAGAACACCCAATATATTATTCTACGGTCGAAAGAAGAATTAAACTCTGAATCGAATGATATAAATTTGTATGTACCTATCTTTTCCCAGTTACAGCGAATTTTGTTATAAAAACTTGTAAAACTGAAATATTTCATTTTGCCAAGTAAAACAATTTAGTTTGTCTCGAGTATCAAATTTGTTGTCAGAAACTTCGTCAGTATTGTTTGTGTCCACAAATGTGTTAATAAAGATGCCATCACTATTCGGGTTTATTGGCTATTGATACTAATTTCAGATTTAACTAAAAGATTAAATTTAATCGAACATTTTTAATTTCTGGTTATCTTATCTATTGGTATTACCTATCTTACTTTAAGAAATATTCGACATTAAACGTATATTTAGAAACAATATGTTGTTTTGATAATTTGACAGCTGTTATTTTTTGACACCAAAAATATTTCTATATCATTTCTGATTCAATAGAAAAGGCATGCGCTATATGAAATTGAACACCTTTTATATTTTATTATTTTCTAATAGAGCGTATCTCATGAATACGATCATACAGAATTTTTTTTTTTTTTTTTGAAGAAATGTTCACACTGATTCAGCCATAAACAAAAATAAATTACTATGTTAGAATTGTGCCTATGTGTACTTGCCTAAAGTAATTTATTTATTTAGAAAGGTGAAAATAAAAACATAGCGTTTAAAGTATAAGAACGATGTGTTTTGTAGAGTTTAATGAACCCATTACATCTGGTATATACACCTTTAAATTGTTTAATTTACTACGGTCTCGAAACGTGTTAGTGATTATGCTTCCATATTATTTTTCTGTGCAAGTTTAAAACGACCAAGCAATTAAGAACTGATATAATGAACTGAATTTTATCATAACTGATGGTTATTTTTAAGCTTTTAGAAACTTTTAAACAATTTTCTAAGATACGATTCTTTTTCAAGGCATTAACCAGTTTTTTTTCTTATTTTATAATGTAATAGGAATTGCGAAATTTTAATTTGCTCATGTGTCATATTCAGCAATGCTGTTATGCCATATTATATCTGTAAGAACAAAGGACTTATCCATAGGAAGTTCCTTCTGATTTACGTACCAGTAGATTCTCCCAAATATATTCTCTACATCTAGTACCATCATTGAAACAGAAACTGAACAGCCACATACTTCATTTAATTTGTGCGCTATAAAAAACTTCACTGGCGTTATTTTCTAAGAGCCAAGAACAATTTTCATATTGCCATTAAGCCTAACTGTATATAACATCTAGAAAACACCATATAGATCAGGGAATCAGGTGGTGTATGTATGTAGGTAGTTTAACAACTTGAGTTGAAGATTCCTTTACCTCTGCCCACTCTAACTAACAGTAAGCTAAATTCATTACTGTACAGAAGAAAAGTAAAACATTCTAATACATTACATAATTGTCAGTCTATGCGAGGTCCATAAAATTCTATAATAGGCTTTCTATAATTATTGTGCTCACGGGCGTAGATATGAGAGGGGCTATACTCGTAGATACATAATATTCAAGATATACATACAGGGTGTCCACCTAGTGCGCGTAAGTCCAATATCTTGGTTAATAAAAGAGATAACTTAATTTTTTTTTCTACAGGGTTGTCTAATATCCCGAGCTGCACAAAATGAAAATATATTTACATATTCAGGGTGTTCAGTTTTTCCTGGACAGGTACCAACTTCATTTTTTTAAATGGAAACCTATATTTTTTATGGCATTATCGAATTCTACGTAAAAAATTTGTGGGACTTTGTGCATAACACTGCTATTGAAATATTGATAGTTTTCGAGATATTTGACTTTTAATTTTTTTTCTTATGTTTCGTCACTTCTAATAGTTGACATAATTATGGTTGTATGACAGCTAGAAATTATTTTTTTTCAGAAACTGTAGAGTGAAGATGGCTCTTTCGAAAAACGTATCAAAAGTTGACCTGCGATATACAGGGGGCAACAGAAATCGTGCCAAACCTGATGGTTTAAAATTTAAAAAATCTCGACTTTTTCAAATGGAACACCCTGTGTTTTATGATTTCATTAGATGCCTTTCTGTAGACTCTACAATTTTATAATAGCTTTCCCTATACCTAAGTTGCGTAGTTTTTGCAAAAAACCCACTTTTATGAAAAATACCCGATTTGCGCACGTTCCTTTCTCGGGAAAAACGCAGTGAGCGTCTGTCACGCAATAAAATTTGTGACAATCAGTTTACATGTCATTTCTTCTTTTACTGAATATTCACGTACGAGTTTAGAGTAAGTACTAAGCGTGCATACAATGAACTATTCAAAAGAAGAATTAGTGAAAATGGTTTATGCCTTAGGAGAAGCTCATGGAAATTGTTTGCTAGCAGCACGTATTTACAAAGCAAATAATCCAGATTTACAGAGATTTCCACGTGCTGACTGTTTTGAAAATGTGAAAGAAAGATTTGAAAGAACAGCAAATGCGAATTATGAGAAAACTACCAGGAGACATGACGGTAACAATGACGATATTCAGTTTAATGTTGTGGCGTCTGCTGTTGAAAATCCAAATATTAGTGTCAGGAAAATCAGTAATAATCTTGGAGTTTCCAAAAGCTTGACAAACAAGATACTGAAGAAGAATAATTTTCATCCGTATCATATTAAAAACCATCAAGCACTGTTACCTCAAGATCACCTAAACCGCCTGCAATTTTGCCACTGGGCATTGGATAAAATTCAGGAAAGTCCAAACTTTTTTATGAATGTCTTGTTTACTGACGAATCAACATTTTCAAACACATGCTTACCCAATCGTCGCAACTTTCATCACTACGCTGACAATAATCCAAGATTATTGAGGGTACTAGATAATCAGCATCGTTTCAAAGTGAACGTGTGGGCTGGAATTTGTGGAGAACATATTGTTGGACCGTACTTTTTTGAAGGCAATTTAAATGCCAATGTGTATTTGCATTTTTTGCAAAACGAACTTCCCCTTCTACAGCTACAGAATATGCCCGCTGAGTATTTGGTTCAACAATGGTTTCAGCATGATGGTGCCCCTCCACATTCCACTTTGGCGGTACTGTGATTATTTTATTGATGTAGTACTTTTCCTATTATCTATTCATATTTCAGATTAGAGAACACCTAAACCACGTATATCCAAATAAGTGGTTAGGTCGTGGTGGTCCAGTTCCTTGACCTGCCCGTTCGCCTGATTTAAATATTCTGGACGTTTTCTTGTGGGGTTATATCAAGGAGCGAGTATACGAAGTACCACCAACGGATATGCAAGACTTGAAAGAAAAGATCCAAAATGAGTTTCTAACCATAACGCCCGAAATGTTAAGAAATGTTCACATTCATTTTCGTCGTAGATTAATGCTTTGTGTTGAAAACAACGGTGGACATTTTGAGCATTTACTTTAGGTTAGCTTGCTTGTATGAGTATTGCGTATTCTTTTTTCAATACTCTATGTATATTCATCCATTTCACTAATAATTTTTCTAACTACGGTAACACCGTTTGGTTTTCAATATGATACGTATGAAACTTCTTCAATATCTTATTTGTCGAGCTTTTGAAAACTCCAAGATTTCTACTGATTTTCTGATACTAATATTTTTGGATTTTCAACAGCAGAAACCACAACATTAAACTAAATATTATCGTTGTTACTCCCATGTCTCCTGGTAGTTTTCTCATAATTCCCATTTGCTGTTCTTTCAAATCTTTCTTTCACATTTTCAAAACAGTCAGCACGTGGGAATCTCTATAAATACGTGCTGCTAGCAAATAATTCCCATGAACTTCTTCTAAAGCATACGCCAGTTTTGCTAATTCTTAATTACATGTAGAGCTTTTATGATTTTTTACTTTTATTTACAAATAAATGGTAACTTTCCATAAAGACTTGTTTATTAAACTGAAATTATCTAAATTTTTCAGTTATTTTTATTTTAAGAAGTGTAAACTAATACATTTTATAAAAATAAATAGCCTTACAATATTTTTTCCGTCAAAGGAGTGCGCAAATCGGGTATTTTTCATAAAAGTGGGTTTTTTGCAAAAACTACGCAACTTAGGTATAGGGAAAGCTATTATAAAATTGTAGAGTCTACAGAAAGGCATCTAATGAAATCATAAAACACAGGGTGTTCCATTTGAAAAAGTCGAGATTTTTTAAATTTTAAACCATCAGGTTTGGCACGATTTCTGTTGCCCCCTGTATATCGCAGGTCAACTTTTGATACGTTTTTCGAAAGAGCCATCTTCACTCTACAGTTTCTGAAAAAAAATAATTTCTAGCTGTCATACAACCATAATTATGTCAACTATTAGAAGTGACGAAACATAAGAAAAAAAAATTAAAAGTCAAATATCTCGAAAACTATCAATATTTCAATAGCAGTGTTATGCACAAAGTCCCACTAATTTTTTACGTAGAATTCGATAATGCCATAAAAAATATAGGTTTCCATTTAAAAAAATGAAGTTGGTACCTGTCCAGGAAAAACTGAACACCCTGAATATGTAAATATATTTTCATTTTGTGCAGCTCGGGATATTAGACAACCCTGTAGAAAAAAAAATTAAGTTATCTCTTTTATTAACCCAGATATTGGACTTACGCGCACTAGGTGGACACCCTGTATATGAATTTCTTTTGTAAATCAGTCATACGAGTAAAATTATTTAAAATGTACTTAGTTAAAAAATAGTTTTATTACGGTAGAATGTTATTAATTGGTAGTTCATTATATTGAAATACTGCGTATTTCCTAGAAAAAAGATCTCAGGCATAGTCACAATATTTTTTTAGTCAATACATCTTCTATGCAGCATTATATTGAACAATTCGAACAAATTTAGTGGTATGGTAATGGTGGTAACTATGGTAAGCTTCATATACCTTCCAAAAGGTAAGCTGGCTATTAAACGTTCTTCAAGAATAAGGGTACAAGTCGATAAAGGCAAATACAAGTTACATAAGCTTTTCTTTTTATACCTACTCCCAATTTCTGCGTCTTGGAAAGCAAAGGCATCTGTTTGATATTCATAAGGGACAAATTTGAGATTTCCCAAAGTATCCAGTAGATAGTGAATAGATGGAAGGATGGTTGGATGATGTAATACATCAACGACAATAAATTGCACTGAATTGTGAAACGGGTTAATTGATTGATGCCCTCAATAAATATATGACCTGTAGAGTTTGATATGACTAATGAAAATAGTCATAACTGATATATTTCCGCTGAGCATTAATGGATCCCCATCACGTTTTTCCGAGCGTTTTTCCCATCCAGCTTACCAACAATTATATCTGGAATTCGCTTATGCATTCCTGTCGTTAATTCTAAATTGCTAATAGGTATATCTATACATTAAATGAACCACCTGTTTTTTAAATATGGTTAGTATTGATATTGGTGCTCTTCCCTTAAAAAGTTGTCTAGGTATGTTACAAACAAAATAATTATGAACATCGCACATATTTTTTCTGAGTAAAGTGGTATATCAATAAATTCAGATTTAAAATTCTTAACAAATCAAAATCAGTTCAAGATCATAATAGTTTTGCTATTTTATGATTTCAAGGTAATTTATTATTTGAACGCTGGCTAAGATTATCATACCTATGTTTCAGATTATTTCACTTAAAATGGGTTATTTACTTCAAAAATCAATTAAACGAATTCGTCCTTTTTCCAACCGTGTTTATTTTTGCACTTGATTGTTTTAATACAAGGTAAATATTTAATATCAGTTAAATATTTATTGCCTAGTCTATAATGAGAATGATATTTGCATATTGATTGGCAGTAATTACTAACTAGTATGTAGTTTGTACATATATAGAATATAGTCAATCACTTTAATAGTTGTATAATAAGATATATATTTATTTATTTTTTTATTTCTGTATATAATGCTTCAAAGTGTGTTTATTTTCAGAGTAATTTATTGATACCCTTCATGTCACATTGACTCAACTGTGTTTGCCACACACATACAATTCAGTGTAATTTAATGGTACGGCTGCATTGGGGACACCTCCAATAGACCCATATCTAGGCCTGAGAAAATATACAGGATGTTAGGGCGCGCACCGTTGAATTAGAAACAAATTTAATTAAATCAATCGCCTATTTGTTCATTAGAACAAGTAAGTTCGTAGTTACATCGTAAGCCGATCTTGGGCGCACTCGCGACCTGCTCAATAATAATATTCCGCCCCTTCTCATCTGACTTCCGCGCTCATCATTGCGATGAGAACAAGGGATTAAGATATTATTATATGATGTTATAAATAATGTTATTTATTATAAAGTTGCTAATAAAATTTTCTATGAAACAATTGGGTGTTTTTATACAGGGTGCCCATTATTTATCTCCTTACATGGCTTAGTGGAGATAGAGAATTGGTTAAATTAGCAAAATTGGGCAGAATTACAAGAGGAATTCAGTGCCTCCTTCAAATTTAATTTTAATTTTCAACTTTTCGTGATATTTCAAAAAAACTGAAAATCGCTAAAATTTTTAAACTCGAATATCTCGAAAACTATAAAAGATACAAATAAAATAAAAATACCGTGGGATAGTGTTTTTTACGTGGCATTAAGCGGTGATATTAGTTTTTCAGAAAAAAAATGAAGTTATGTTTTTTTAAATGGCAACCATGGCTATGGTATCAATAAAAAGCTTATTTTTTTCTGATTTCAAAAATATAATATTTAAGAAATTGTATTTTTCTTCGTTTGTGTACATTTCACAATAACTATTTTAAGATGAACGTTTAATTTTTACGTTTATAATATGACTTTAGTGTGATCTGACATTTATATTTTATTGTTGTTTACTGATCTACGTTTGTTTTTCATAGCTTACTATGTTAATAAATTATTTGTTCATTACAGTAAACAAAAGAATAGAGAAAGGTATATTAAATATTATATTTTTGAAATCTGAAAAAAGCTTTTTATTGATACCATACCCAACTGCCATTTAAAAAAACATAACTTTATTTTTTTCTCAAAAACCAAGATGCCCGTGAAATTTTCAATATCACCGCTGAATTCCACATAAAAAACACTATCACAGAGTATTTTTATATTATTTGTATCTTTTATAGTTTTCGAGATATTCGAGTTTAAAAATTTTGGCGTTTTTCAGTTTTTCCAAAATATCTCGAAAAGTTGAAAATTAAAATTAAATCTGAAGGAGGCAATGAATTCCTCTTTTAATTCTGCCCAATTTTGCTAATTTAAACAATTCTCTATCTCCGCTATCAACAAAGTTAGCCATGTAAGGAGATAGATAGAGGCACCTTGTATAGATGAAGCGTGTCAGTTTTCAAGTATTTATACTTATATAGGTTTCTCTGCAAAAGTAATACAAAACCTATTAATAATATTTTGAGACATATTGTGAATACCAAAGATCACATTATTGTACAGCATATAAATCAGCTTTTTCAATACATCTCGCCTGTATAATTAACAGAAAGGTTATCTAAATTGAAATCAAGTTTCACTTTTGCAGTAGTAATTTTACTTTTCAATAATTTTTATGCCATTATATCATGAAAGTGTATTTAATAAGCCAGATGATACATGTGTACAAAGTTGATTGACTTTTGAAACATAATTATGTAGAATTATAGAATAGAGTAGCTGTAATAAAATTTGAAAATATCTACCTAATTGAAATTATTTCTCGTAATTTCAAATTACCACCATAGATATGTCATCATAAGTTCATGCCATGCTTCTAGCTGTTTCGCAAAGAGGATTTAATTGGAACATTTTACGTTCCAAATCCAATTAAAATTACTCTTCTATCTGCCTTATCTTCGTAATACTTTACAGAGAGATGCATAAAAAACGGCCAAAGCTGTAGAATCGTGATTCCTTATTCGATTTTCAAAATTCAAAGTAAATGGTCCAAAGCCTTCTGTAACCTGACAGAAGATATTTTGATTGTAATGCCTTTGAGCATTGATAGTCAATTTTTTTTCAAATGACATCTATATATTGTTTATTTTGTTTCGAATTTAATAGATTTTTCTAAATCCAATGAGCTGAGTATCAAGTTGTTTTTGACTCATACTCATATAATCTTTCACTCAATTCCTTAAACAGAAATAAAAACAAATTGTCTTTCGCCTCTGATGCTTCCGTTTATAGACTACCTACGAGTACCTACCACTTTTTAGTAATGGTCGATTATGTACAGTCCATAAAGTTACAGTACAGTCTATACAGTCCATTGAGCCCATAAAGTCCCGCATAAATTCATTATTTTGAAAATGGTAAAGTTTTTGAAAATCGCTCGCACCCGTCGATTTTTTTTTCTTTTTATACTTGTTCTACATAATATATTAAATTTTTTACAGGGACTCAATGAAGCTACGTCGAAATAAACGTTAATATTTTAAATGGAACATGCATTTTAAATGGATTTTACATATTTGGAAAGAACTCTTTTTACGAATACGGTCATATAAGGTTTTATGGGTCTATCTCTAATAGTAAGGGAGATATGCTCAAAAAAGTGTGTCATAAGACTAATGTGCTAGAAAGAAAATGTCAATTCGTTGCTAGGTACAGTCTTTCTTCAACACATCACTTTTATGACACACTTTTTTGGGCATATCTAGGTACCTTATTATTAGAGATAAACCCATAAAACTATTCTATTTAAAATATTGAAGTTTATATCGATCTAACTTCATTAAGTCGGATTATAAAAAAATTTGTATATGTAAAACAAGTGTAAAAAGAAAACAAAATCGACGAGTCCGAGCGATTTTTCAAAAACTTTACCATTTTCAAAATAATGAATTTATGCGGGACTTTATAAACTTACTGTATAAATACACATAGTGCTGTATATCCAGTAGCCAATTAAATGCAATCAATAAGCTGTTAATAAAATAGTTTACGACCGAGAAACGTTACTTACGTAATTGTAATTAAGTACAATTAAATCGAATATTTTAACTACGAATAATTTCACACTGATCTAGATAAGTATAACATGTAGTTGTGCCGCTACGACATCGAACTTCATTTCCTTTAAGGGTAACGTTTCCATAATCATTAATCAATTACTTCTATAATGACTGATAAATTGAGTCAGTTGAAATAATCGATTCGTTCATTAAGAAATATTTTAAAATCTTATATTAAGTTTGGTCTGTATTATATCAATTAAAATTATGTCAAATTAAATGATTGTAATAAAAAATGACATATTGAGATTAGTTGATTGGTACGACCAGGTCAGAATTTTAAAAATAAAGTATCACCAATCGACGAGAACGTAATCAATTTTACCATCATTGTTGGATAAATTGGCAAAAAAGTCAGAAAAGGAATGAAGAAATGTTTGTAATATGAAATATTATTATTTTATAATTCTAGCCCTCTATGATTGGCAAGTCATAATTATTAATATACAGGGTGTCCCATTAATATTGCGAAAAAATTCAGGTTGAGTTTCCTTGACCAAAAATAAGAAAGAAAGTTCCTATTAACCTATGTCCGAAAGTGCTTCGTTTCGGAGGTACAGGGTGTTGAAATTTAAAAAAATACAAGGTTTTTACTAGTATCTGGAGAACCCTAATCCTAATCCCTAATTATATGCATATACCATAACAGTTGTTATTATCATAGTCTCCAAATGTGTAGCAATATTTTTGTTGTATTCCCAGCAACATTCCCGTAGGAAAAAAAATAATACATACCTTAAATTTAAATTTATTGAGAAAATTATATCTTACAAAGTCATTCCACGTAATCTTAGACTTTTGAATATTAACCGTTGATTAAAATTCTAGTCGGTGGCTAATAATAATAACGTTGATGTTAATCATATGCAATACTTGTGTAATGTAATAATTAATTTCCCCTTTTGTTATATTATAATGTTATACTCTCGCAAGTTATGTTGACTCATAAAAGAACAACAATTATAGTGCCACGAGAGGCACAGGAAGACGTAGACATAGACATACATTTCCAGGTAAGACGAGCAAGTGGATTCGAGAATGCAATAATTTCTCGTCTCGTGCTATCGAGACGCAATGAGATGACGAAAAAATACCACGAGGCGAAAACTTTGTAAAACTTGACATTTTAATTCAACATTATTTGGCATAGGTGGTTTTGGCAAAAGAAATTTTATCCTTGCACATCATTAAAGGCACTGGACATGGAAACTGCCAAGTCTCATTCAATTTATGCGGTAATTCTAAAGTCGTGTTGTATTTTTTCGAAAAAATTCGTATCCATAAAGAATGGCGTTAGGCCAAAACTGGCGAAAACGTCTGGGGGTATGAGCCTAACGATAAAATGTAAGTAATAAAAGAATATCCGCAACGGTTGTGAAAGAATTGGGAGCTTGTCAAATTTGAGTGAAAATGTAAGGGAGTTGAAAAACGTAGGGCGTACGTCATAGGATACAAACTATTTCGTAACTAATAGCTCCTGTATAAATTACCAATGAATTCTCCGTCCAATTTCGTCGCAATCGGTTAATTGTAACCGAAGATATACTGTATAAAACAAAAATTTCAGGTGTTCCTTGAATTTTGCGCAGCAGTTTATTTGGAAATGGTTAAATGTTAATTCTTTTGAGCGCATTGTCAAGAAATTTTTTTCAAAAACAATAAATAATAGATTACTACACAAAATAGTTATTCAACTTTTTGTGGTGCGTTTTGTTGACGTATTCCTATTATTCTTATAAAAGAGTTTTTCAGAAAATACCTACTTACCTTGGCGAAATTTGATTAATGTGTAAGGGACTGGGTACTATTAATTTCATATGAATCATAGAGCTCTGCCACTAGTAAGCTAGTGAAAATAAGTGGAAAACATACTTTTATGCCTTCTATATACTGGGTATACAAATACGCTGCTAGGATATAGATAATAGCTGTATTTAATGTGTATCGTGTACCAGGTCAGTTCTGATTTAAATCAATTGAGTGAGGTATTTGCATGATTTATTTGCAACTGACCTAAGCTACGAAATGACCCAGTCAGTTCCGCCCTCACCGATGCTACACCACCCCGTATATGGGAATCAAAAGTGATTTTCAGATAAGTAACTTAGTGGGAGAAGTAGAATATTTTATGTTGAAGTTTGGTTGGAGCTTCTAAAACTAAATTTATAACATTACACTGTCATTTTTTTCACTCCTAAAAGGAAACTCATAAAATACGCATGCATGTACAGTTTGATCTTAAATAGGCACCTAGCACCTTTTATTTGCAAAATATGGTGATCACTCCTGACCGGATTACATGTGATCTAGTGAATTGATCTAGGCTACAAATAAAATACCTCTAATATCACAATTATTATTAAACTTCTATTTTACGTCATATACTTAG
Source organism: Pogonocherus hispidulus (assembly GCA_963924545.1). Taxonomy (NCBI): domain Eukaryota; kingdom Metazoa; phylum Arthropoda; class Insecta; order Coleoptera; family Cerambycidae; genus Pogonocherus; species Pogonocherus hispidulus. The sequence goes on from OZ004698.1 coordinate 33,725,109, forward strand.
AGTACGTTGTATCGCTAGTAAAAATTGAGCACCAGAAAAAAGACAATATTCGTAAATATTTCAATATGTACCTATATCAGAAAATTCGATATTTTTAATATAGGCAAAGAGTGTAGACGAAAAGTTATGCGCTCGAAGAGTTGATTTCTAGTCTCAACCTCGAGAGAGGAGGATACTTTTCCTCTTGTCTCATGGCATCAACTACCGTATTTCAGGCTGTTTAGGCAGGTAAAGGCAAAGTCTAATATTTGTAGACTTTGGTAAAGGTGTGAGCATGCTGTTTATAAGTTAACCGTTTCAAAATTGCCACTAAATTCAAATAAAAATGCATAACTGTCTGTCTTCTCTCTAAAATAAGAAGCAATAAAGAAACAAGTTTATTTTTCTTTTAAACATATAGTGTTTAAACCCGGTAGTTAACTGTTGACAAGGGTATGATAGTATTTAATTTAGATAATTTAAAAATGTAGCTTGAAATCTTGTTAAGTGACAGCGGCGGCTAGTGCCTTTTATCTTATATTCTTTTATGGAGCTTTGAACGTGAAATTTTTAAAATAATTTAAACTTATAAAATTATAATTGGATTACCAACGTTGTTTTTATATCAGTCTGATACGGTGGATTCACACATGGGTTGTTGAGGCATGAAATTGTGGTAGGCGAAGTTGTATTTTTAATCTAGAAATTTAATATAGATATCTATTATATTTATAGAATTAATATTCAATTTAGTTATTTATAAAATTAAATACCTACGGAAGAAGATATCGAAAGATTTAAGGCGTTTTTGATTCCTAAACACAAGTCAGAAATATAACTAGACGGCGCTACTGGCGTATGCCTATTGAATAATACTGGATAACAACATTATTTTTAATCGCTGGAAATCTACATTTTTTTGTTATACAAAATGCAATCTTATATTTACCGTAACCAAATTCTTAATTAAAAATAAAAACTTGTTTTATTATTTTTATATACATATTTATTATGCATCTGTCAATTCTGTACCTAGTGTTTGCGCTATTACTACTTACCGCATGAAATACTCGTAATCTTTACCCGATAAAATGATTGTTTGACAATTTATTGCGAGGTCATTTAGTACATTGTCTTTACGGTTGTTTTTGAAAGTGTGGGAACTACTAACTTTCTAGTATTCGTAATTTAACCTATTTAAAGAATTATTTTAGTTATTTTTTTTTATATTTTTGAAATTTTACCAGACGCGCCTGTTTGAGCTTGGTTTCATGTATCTTAATAGCCTGCAAATGCTACCGAGATGCTACCGCAGCTCGCTTTTCGTTAATAACGCGGAGAAATCCCATATAACATCGCCTATGGAATTGCGATCCCTTGCTAGTTCTCCCATCGAACAGTTCCATATGCTGTGAATGATTCACTCCATAATTTTTGCCAAACACTATTTATTTAGTAATAATCAACTTTTTTAATGAATATGGCATATTATATTCTGTTAATAGTGATGTATAAATTTACTTTTGTATAATTATACCTATTCGTTACATTCTGTTGGAGTAATCTAGACTTTAAATTCTTTATTGAGTACTGTGCGTTTCACGAAGTTGTATCCCGGATTGGAATGTTAGTATATATCTCCAACGTATGGAGCGTCGTCATGTTATTAGTTAAATTCAATGCATTGGCACATCTCGGTTACGGACCGCTACAAATTGAGGTGGTGTGATTTAAGCGCGCGTGCCAGTCTCGCACAGGATTTGCCAACGAATCCTGACAATCCGAACATTCCAATCCGGGATACAACTTCGTGAAACGCACAGTAGAGTGCTCATTTTTGGTGACCACATTGAGCGGTGACCAATAAAATAATACGAATGGAATACCAATTCCGCTTTATTAGTTAGTCATGTAGCATTAGTTAGTAAGTAGCAAGTAATCCAGGATCGAATAGTTAATTTTTAGCGAAATATCAGTTTTTTTATTGGCGCTGAACCTTTTGGTGATGTATAAAGGTTTAAATTTTAAACTATAGTTTGAATAGTTGTTAGACTTCTATAACTTGATATATGCTGTTAAAGAACCGACTCGTATTACAGATGTTAGTTCTACATGCATAGATAATATAGTCACTAATTATGATGAAGAAATGTGTAAATGCACTGTTTTGCATTCTTTAATTTCGGATCATACAGCTCAAAAAATAGAACTATTAACTAAATCATACACAGCAACTGTTAAGAAATTTCGTAACTTTAGTATAAAAAATAAAAACGCCTTCAATCGATCATTGAAAAATATTAATTGGAATGATTTATACTCTTTGCCTCCAAACCAAATTAATATGCAGTGGAATTTTTTCGGTGACTTAATACAAAACAATTTGGAATATCATTTTCCGCTGATAGAATCGAAATATGGAACAAAGAAAAAGAAAAGAGGCAATATTAATGATCCGAAATTAAATGCTTGTAAAACAGAACTGAGTGCTCTTTATGTGATGAAAAATGTAGATAATAGATTTAAGGACTCATATAATGAAAAGAAAAGGCAATACAATAAGTTACTTGAGTTAAACAAGAAACGATTTTTTTCTGAAAAATTGAAAAAATCGGATAACAAAGCAAAAAGTGCTTGGAAAATTGTAAATGAAATTAAAGGAAAACAAAGTAAAAATGGAGAAACTAGAATTGACGGCGCCATTAAAAAGGTAGCATCTAAACTTAATAACTATTTTGGATCAGCAGCAGTAAACATGTTAACAGATATAAAAACAATTCCTTTCTCATCGGAATTACTTTGTTTTCCTCAATCAATGTGTAGTCCAGAGGTAACCAACGAAGAGCTGACGAAATGTGTTGAAGAACTTAGAAATAAGTGTAGCTCTGGGTATGATAATATATCTATGAATATTATTAAGCATATATTTGATACTATCATTATTCCCATAAAATTTATCATTAACAATTCACTAAGGTTTGGAATTTTTCCGGATAAACTTAAATTGGCAGTGATTGTTCCAGTCTACAAAAAAGGGGACGAATCCAAAATTGAAAACTATAGACCAATTAGTATGTTATCATCATTTTCAAATATATTTGAAAAAATTGTGTCAAATCGCATTATTAATTTTATGATAGAAACGGAACAGTGGAATAGTATTCAGCATGGATATTTAAAACAGAGGTCAACATTAACAGCGTTATTTAAATTTATTAATGAAATTCTATTGGAAATAGAAAGAGGGCACTTTTCACTGGGTTTATTTTTGGACTTGTCGAAAGCCTATGATACTATTGACTATGACATTTTGTTATGTAAATTAGAAATGTATGGAATAAGGGGCATAAGTTTAAAATGGATTAAGTCGTATCTTACACAAAGAAAACAAAAAGTTGTAGTTAAAAAGGGTGGAGATCAAGCGGAGTCTGATAACTATGAATTGAAGCAGGGAATACCCCAGGGAAGTGTTCTTGGACCTATTTTATTTATTGTATATGTCAACAACATTACAGAGATCATTGGGAATAAAAACCATTGTCAAATGACTACTTATGCAGATGATACAAATATATTGGTTGAGGGAAGTAATTTACATGAATTAGAAATTCGATCAACAGAAATTTTGAATGCAGCTAGTGAATGGTTCACAAAGAATAAATTAATAATTAATAAAGATAAAACAAACTTGGTGCTCTTTAAAACAAATCATAGTAGACTGGAACAACCTAATTTATTTAGGGTGAACGATGTATCTCTAGTTCCCCGGAAAGACATAAAATTTTTGGGAATGATATTAGACAATGTCTTGTCATGGTCTCCACATATAGAATATGTAAGGCAAAAAGTTGCAAAATCCACTTATACCTTACAGGTATTAAAAAAATATGTAGATGCTTCAACACTTAAAATGATTTATCATGCTACTATTGAGAGTCATATTAGATATGGTATCATACTTTATGGAAATTGTAGTGAGATTACGAAACTATTTGTATGTCAGAAACGAGCAATAAGAATAATGTTTGGTATGAAAGTAAGAGAGTCTTGTCAAGGCGTTTTTAAATCGAATAAGCTTCTTACTGTAACAGCTATATATACCTATACAAGAAGGTGTACTGTTTTTCTGTAAGAATAAAAATCTGTTTGAAACCGAAAAACCTCAGTCTAATTATCAAACTCGTAATTTAAACTACAATTATCCAAAACATAAGTTAACTATGACAGAGCATGGAGCATATTATAATTGTATTAAACTCTTTAATAAGTTACCCAATTATATACAAGAAATTAGTGAGATAAAATTGTTAAAAAAGCGTTTGTATGAATTTCTTATAAATTTAGAACCATATAGTTTAAAGGATTTTTTGGGTTAGACTCGTTTTTTGTTTTTCTTTTGCATACCATGGCCTTTTTTGTTTTTGACACTATTTCGCTTTATGTTATATTGTATAGCATACTTCTGAAATAAAGATATATATTATTATTATTATTATTATTATTATTATTATTATTATTATTATTATTATTATTATTATTATGAATACAAAAAGGACAAGACGATGTTAACATTGACTAGAGCTAGATCATTATATGGTCATATTATGTTTGCCCTTTTTATCTGTAAAGCTTAGTGCCGCGACCGATTTATTTTTGTTTGATTACTGTGATAAACCCATGTGTTCTCATACTTATGATGCGAACTTTTGGAATGCACTGTACTAATTGCGGATATTCTCATCATCACCTCATCCATAAATACTTACGGTATTGACGAACGTGTTCATAGAGTACGAGTTTATTGATATTCTTGATTCATACGTGTGCATCAGCAAGATCAATTTCTCTTTTTACATTTATTAGAAAAGATAAGAGAAATTAATGTTTTTTTAGGACTGTGCGTGATACCATTTACGGTATACGATGACCCCTTGCCTTCTGCTTTCTAACGGTTGGAAATTACAATTGCTGACCACAAAATGCGATTGCAGTAACCTGAGAAATTATTGCAATAACGTAAAGTTAAACAATAGTAGAAAGTGAAAATTACGGACTTTCTTCCAAATAAATAAATGCGGGTTGAACGACTGTTTTATATAAAGTTCATAGTTTTCCACTGCGCTGATATTTGAAAAAAAAATTAGAGACAATCATCATTTTAGTTTTCAAAATTCGATATAAAATTTTATTCTTAATCAAAAAGAAAGACTGCGCTGTTGTACAATTCCTGCATTGCACTGATAAAGAGAGTTAATCCAAACAAAGAAATTACTGTACTAATTGCAACTACCAAATTCTAATGGTTTGTAACTACTGACGGGAAATTTAAACATATCTTTGCGAGGAGAGTGAATACTCGTATATTTATTATAGTGATGTACATTCAATAAGCTGAATCAGTCATATGATTTTATTTTTCCTATTTTATTATGATGTGTACGTACGTTTCCGCTAAATGTGGCTTCATCAGCCTTCAGTTTCATGCAGTTTTCAAGCAAAGTAGACGGTTCAAATTCTGCAACCCACAATACCATTTTAATAATAAAAATATAAGCAATATTAATCATCAATTTTTTCGGATTTTTTATTTTCATTAAAGACCATTGGGAATAACTGTGCCCACGGTAGCAAATGAATGAGGAAAATATAAATTTCCTTTTTTGTACTGCAACTAACAGAAATACAGAAAATGAACATTTACTTATCAAATCGTGGTGGCTACGATCAAATAAATACTGTTACGCTTAAAATATCACTGTTTGTCTTTACTTCACTTTGGTCTGATTAGTAGTCTGCTTCAAGCACATTAGAGAGAGATTCTAATACACTCGTTGAAAATGGAAGCGACTCGCCCAAAACTATAGTCATTTTTGTATGGTTATATTTTCTAAACGCTATTATCAATTTGACCATTTTTTTTATTTCATTAACCCATTCTTGGACTGTAGATAATCTAGGGTAGGTAAATTTTTATTGTGTCAAAAGATAGTTTTATTTGTGCTAAAAAAATATTTTTTGAAAATCCTTTCTACTTAGATTGGTTTCCATATTATAGCGGTTTTTGTAAACCATTGCATTTGTGACTGATCACAGCTACCTATTTTTTAAAATGAAACAAGTTGGCTTTGAAATGAAAATCGATCCTGTCACCTGCCACCTAGCGATTATTAATAGTGAGTAGGTATATGTTTTCTGTTAATGCCTAGAATTAATGTTCACCAACTTAATCGAGCCATTGGTATGCTGGAAAGTGGTTTATCACAAAGAAAAGTGGCTGAAAGACTGCAAATAACGCAAAGTGCGATATCGAGAGCATATTTAGTCTCGATACATTTAAATCAACATCGTATCGTGGGGGTTTCTGTAAAACCACCATGGCCCTTATTCCGCACTGGCAGCTGCCCTACGTCACAAATCTGAGTCCGATCCGATCTGAAACGCTCTCCTTGTTGTAATTTACGATTTAATCGAACACGGTTTTAAATTTGACATTTCTTGCTTTTCATCTGTAAGCTAACTTAACGTTAGAGTTTGGTTTTTCTATGACTTTTGGATTTTTCTTAGAAAAAGTGAAATAAAAAGAGAATGGATTATGGAATGGATGGAATGAAGTTATTATTAAGCATTAAATACTGGACAACCACCAGCAAATATAAGTAATAATATAATTTTTCAACATAATTTTTTATTTTGTGTTTTGTTTCCTTGCAATAAGAATTATTATTGTAGGCACAAACTCTTTGCCTAAGCTATCAGATGCAGATACAATTTCCATAGATTGCAAAATTTTCTGGTTCCGTTCAAAAATTGTCTACGTGCACAAAAGAATTCTCAAGTTTGAGGTTATTTCAGAGCAATAATTTGAATAAATCTAACACGAAACTCCGAGCGGGAGCAATTTGTATCCAAAATGGAACAGGAAATGTCATCGAGAGCACTCTCAGATTACTCTAAAGCACTCTAGAGCAGTATACCGAAAACCGAAGAATATTTTGTTTTCAATTAAAGACACATTAAGATCTTATTATTTTTTTATTCAATATCCTTGAAATAAGCGTATTTTTTGTGAAAACGGTTTCTTCAATAGAAGCCTTTGCATTTTAATTAATTTTGAAATACAGATTTTTTTTATAAAATTTTATTGATGTTTTCATTCATATTTTATTCTTTCTATTTTGTAATTTTCTTTGTTTTGCAAATAACTTGTCTCTATTCGATATCACACAGTTCTGACCATTCGGTGTTATCGTTTTAATATCTTTAATTGCCTCTGCTAGCTACAAAGTACAACAGTATCGATACTCCAGATATTCTGTGTATCGATACTTTCTGTAGTATCGAACATCTCTACTGATGAGGATGAGACAATAAATACAGAAGTGTGTGGTATCATGAACCCCATAAGCTGGCTTTATAATTCACACAGGAAATGTTGTCGTAACTAGTTTGAAGTATTTCAATCATTCTTCACAATTTCAATATTCCAAATATTATTTTTATTGTGATATATTCAACGTCTCACAAACGAAGCAGTATTTAATGAAGTAGGTATATTGACACGTTATAATATCAAGCAAATCACTTACCTAGTTACGTAGTTTCAGTTAGTAGATGTATTAAATGCAACACATACCTAGTTTGGCTATAATAGTAAAATGAAGATCTTTTGAATTAAGTACACATATCTACGGTAAAAGCGCGCTGAATTTATTTATACCTAGGAATCAATCATACCGCCAGACATATTGATTGTATAATAATTTAAAGTAGGTATTTCAGATAGTTTCTCTTTCATTAACTACAATAATTTGTGTTACTACCTAATGGATTCCAATAAAAATTGTTTCGTTACCCACATATTGCGTTCATTAGTTTATTAGAGTTAGAGAGTAGGTAATTTTTGATGGCATATTTTCTAAAGTAATTCACTTTTACTCTTCGCGTGTTACGTAGATATGCAATTATTTTCTGATTGTGGGAAATCTTATATCTAGTAATTTTTTTCAAATCGGTATACTCTCTTTTAGCTTTCACTAAATACTTAATATCGTAATAACTGCGGGTACATTAACTGATACATGATGGGTCACTATAGGAAATAGACGTATCTCATTAAAATTGAATATACACAAAGCGATGCAACTTCCGGTAACAGTTGTGAAGAGATCACCATTAACTTTGTGTAAAACGATTAAGAAAGTTTTAGAAATAACTAGCTGAGCGTTATTATTTAATCATTAATAATTAATAATATAGAATACAAATTTACTATAAACATGTGGTACCCTATTAATATTTTGTCCAGAGATAGGGAAGTGTAATACAGATTGGCAGAGAATAAAATTCTACATCATATTATGCTATAATCTACAGGGTGTTTTATTTAAAAAATCTACTTTTCTTGACTTGAAGTTAATGAAACTTGATACTAAATTTTCAGCACCTTGAATACAGTTGAACAACTTACTGTTAAGGTACAGCTAGAAAACTTAGACATTCAACAACGTCCCATATGAATATACATATTTGTTAAATATTACTTTTTTGCAGAAATAATAAATTTTAAGTTAGGTAGGGAATTTTACAAATATTTTTAAAAAATTTGATTTTTTAAAAAACGGCTGAGAATTCGTATAGGGAAGTTTTATGAAAGTCCTCCTAAAATAACGCGTAGAATCCAAAAATGCAATAATATATGGAGTATTCCATTTAAAATGAAAAAGTTAACGGTAACTTCCGGTATAACCGGAAGAGTCACGAGGACGCCATTATTTTATTTGAGGAGAGCATACTCACAAACCCCAGTGTCCAAATTGTAATCGCTGACATATTCTAATGGGTGGTCACCGTCACAGCCTGTATTTTGCCACATTTCATAATGAATTAATAGATCCTTTACTTGAAAAAAATCGGTCAAGAGTTGATTTAAAAGAATATATTTTTTTATTAATTATAACCACAAAATGAGTACCAATAAGTTGTGAAATATTTAGAAAAGGAACAAGCATAGCGGTGGTCTAAATATTGAATTATATATCTCATTTGAAGGAGATGCCGAAAACAACTACTCCACGGGCAATGTCTGTCAGTTTGATAATAATTGTCAGACAGATAGTAGCAAAGACCCAAAGAGGGCACTACGGTGTGCTTCTCACCACTACTATATATCTCATGTTACAGCAAATTTGCTATAGTACCAAGCCGCGAAAAAACAGTTTTTAAAAAAGTATTTTTTTTAGAAACCCTTGCTGTAATAATACGATTAAGTGATAATGTGGAAATTTACTGTTTGGTGTGGTAGCCAAAGCATGTTAACTTGGGATTCCGTGCGAAAGTGCACATAGGTACTAGCAAATTATATCGAGAAAATATATCATAGTGCACACTAAATCTTATTCTCCATCGAGCGTCTTTAATATTTCTCTTTTTCTCTGAACCTCCATTAGTACTAATATATTTTTGATTTTAGGAAAAACCTCGATATAGGGATACAGTCTAACATCAACCGATGTTGATCTCCCACGTTAACACTAAGCTATTCTAGCCACGTACCTTAGCATGTTTGCTAACCCACCCTGCAAACGGGTGGGTTCACTATATACGAGTAGACAATTTAATTAAAAATTACTTATCTTGCCGAATCGCGATTCGAACCCACGGCCTCTGGGTTAAGCAATCCACACACTAAACTCTGAACCACCAATCCGACCTATTTTTTATTAACCTATAACGTTGAGTGGTCAAGTTTATACAACTTGGTCACTCAACGCCTATATCTATAATTTGCCTATTTGCCTATATTGCCTTTAAATATTTATAACACAATGCGCTATAGAAAGTTTTTAAGAAATTATTCTCATTTTTTCGAAATTAAAATTAACATTAAGAAATTAAAAACTTATTTGTCTTGAAGAATGCTTTTACCCATAATTTTATTTTTAATCTATTTACAGTGTATTTAAATATCTACTCTTTATAAAGTTATTTTACTTCTTTTTATAGAAACTCGAAAAACTTGTATAACTATAAACTATAATATAAACTATAACTTGTTACCACATTATTGGAGGCAGGCCATTTTAATATTTCTTTCATTAATGTGGGCGCGGCTTTCAATAACCTTTACCTATTTATAATTAAAATTTATAATTTTCTAATTAAAACAATAGTATAACCAAAGCTTATGTAGACCTAGTTATTTACTGCAATGTATTAATTTGAAGTCCTCGAAAAGGACCCCAAACTCGATGTGTGTAAAAGCACGTTGGACGCGAAACTATTGCCGTCCTACAAAAGAGTGAGAGAGTTTAGTTGAGGGCGGAGTTTGCAACGGAATGACAAAACAAAGCTTTCTGTAGTGGGGCGAAACAGATTCTTTTAAATTATTTTTATTATATGAGATTATCAGATATCAAATCAGGTTTTCACAAGTATAGTCTACCAGAAAGTTATTATCATGAGTTATAGAGGAAATAAATGCAATTTTTTTAATTGTGGAAAATCACGTCGAAGAGATCCAGAGATTAAACATTATAAATTTCCATCAGATCCAGAAATATCACGCAAGTGGATTATTAACTCAGGTATAAAATTAATTAATTTTTATTTAAGACAATGGAAAAATTACAGCAGGGTCGTACGCATGATTTTTCATTGGGGTGTTTTTGTAGAACACAAAAAATACGTGCGTTCGGATATTTCGTCTGAAAAAAATATTAATAAAGTAAAGTATCTTCACTGTTCCATACATTTTAAGATCCCAATAGTGAGCATCAATCAATAGATAAGCCTGTAGAGATTTATCCCTAGTTATAGAATAAAAAAAAATTCACTCGCAGCGTCCGATCGCTGTTTTTTTAGCTTTATATCTGTGATTAATAGATGCTTGTTTAGAATTATTTTTGTCTATTTTGCAAAGAAACGTTTAATTGTTTTGTTTATACCATATAAAGTGGGATAGGTACCTATGGCGCTCTTACGTCTGAAATTGATAAATAAAGAATCATGTAGTACTGGTTATTTCGCCGTATTTGCTATGGCGGTTATACAGACTCTGCATTTATTTCTTATCAAAGAAAATATAATGTACCTATTTTTTTGCGATATTTGTTTTTATTTATTTCTGGCGTTATTTTAACAGCTCTTAAAAAATAAACAATACTTTTCCATTGTCACTTTTTGAGCTTAACAAGATGGCATTCACCAAGTTTTTGTCCGACGTTTTGTTTCCGAGAAACCATCATCAACTTCTTTTTTTAAAATACGGCCCTGTATTTTTTCCATTTTTTTATTCTCGACTCAATGATGTATCACAAGTAATGGTTTTTAATTAATTCAGCAGTTTCTTGGCCTCCACGTTCCCCGGATGTGTCGCCCCTTGATTTTATCTTTGGGGCTACATAAAAAACTGTGTACCAACGTAATTTTCAAACAGAGGAAGAATTACGCGAATTGGTACTAGAAACATTTCAAACTATTACGCCAGATGGACGTAACAATGTTTTGGAAGCTATAGTTAAACGATGTTACCTATGCTTAGAAAATAATGGTCTTTTGTTCGAACATCTTTTGTAATTAACATGAAAATAAATAATTAAGATAAATAATTATTTTACTTGTTTGTGCCGCGGCGATAGCTCATTCTGTTAGGTGTTGGGTGATAGCCTGTGACTAACAGAATGGTATATTGCGGCGCGAGTTCGAATCTCGCCAGGGTAGAAATGGCACATCTCCCAGGGAATGGTTGCTAAAATGAAAACAAGCTAAAAACGTAATTAAAAACAGAAGCTGATCATGGTTTCTCAGAAACGAAACGTTGGACAAAAAATTGGTGAATGCCATCAAGTTAAGCTCAAAAAGCGACAATGGAAATTTTTTATTTTTCGATAGCTGTTAAAATAACGCCAGAAATAAATAAAAACAAATATCGCAAAAAAATTGTTTTTCCAAGTATTTTGAAATCAAGAAAAGATAATTTATTTTTGCAAAGTCCATGCAAAAGGTAATCAAATTGCTCAACTTTTTCATAATTTAACCAACTTTGTAGCTCTTACCGTTTTCAAGATTCCAATGCTATCCCATCTTTATCTTGCACACACTTATACCTACCCAAAGTCTATGTATACCTAAACTTTGGTATACCTTACAAAACTAAGTAAGTATATCGAAATCGAGAAATGAATACAAATTTCGCGAGTGCAAAGTCTGGTCTATATAAACTTTGGTGAGTGTGAGTGAGTCTGAAATAAATGCTCACTATACAAAGTGTCCCACGGTGACGACACATTAGACAGATTTCAGACACTATACTTCGATTTTAATTTTGAAAATTTGTTCAATAGTGTTTTCGGACATGCCCTTCTCAACTAAAATAATGGCGTCCACCTAACGCCATTTTCGTTATTTCCAAAGGAACACCCTGTATATTATTATTATTGTCATTATTGCAGTTTTGGATTATTAGGAAAATTCTAAACACATTTCATGTAGGATGTTCTTTAGGGTTCTTGGTTCTATATACCTACCTATCTTCAACTGTTTTTGAAATATTGACAAGTGAATAGTGACATTTTGTAATTTTGACACCTTATAAAATCTAAACGGTTTGAGATCAAGCAAGACGGTATGCACATTATATCTTAACTTTTCATAGGCTATCATTTAATAGATACTAATTTCAGATTTACCTAGGTAACCAAGAGATAAAATTCGATCGAAAATGTTTAATTTCTTGTTGCATTAAGTCAGATGACTTAATGAAACGTAAGTAGGTATAGATAATCAAAATATGTTTCAGCATTGTTACCGGAATGTAAAAGATGACAATATAAAAATGCTGTTAGTTTTTCTAAATCTGCACTTCAAATGGCGTTAGAAAAATTGATAACAATTGTAACCCAACAAATATGCCATAAATTTATTCATTATAGGTAGCACATTTTTCATTATTTATTAGGCTAAAATTTAAATTTTATTAATATAAAATTATGCTTCATATTGATATAAAAAGTTACATTGGCTTATAAAACATAAAGTATACAAAGTTTTAAAAATTACGAATTTGCAAGAAGACAGGTACGAGAAGGTAGGTAAGTACATAGGTATTAGGTAGGTAGGTAGGTATATTATTAGGTACCTATATTACCTATCTAATGAATTATATTTACGTCTAGTTTTCGGAAATATTTTGTCAAATACATGTAATTAAAACTTATACAAAAAAAGCATTAAATATCAAATGAATAATGAAGCGAAGAAACGCTTATTTTGTTTACCGGCCTCAAAGTCTATGCAGGTAGATATACCTCGGTTTCAATAACGTTCACATTAAAACAACCCCAACACCATCTATAATAGAAACATTTATATTTTATAATTTGTATAAATATATATATATATATATATATATATATATATATATACCAAATATTATGCCAATGAATTATGACAAAAAAGACCTAAATTTAATAATAGGTAGGTATTGCATTGTGCCAAACTTGTCCATGCGGCTGGGTCTGACCAAATTTTATGTAGACCTAAACTTTGGTCTGACAAACGGTACAGCGTAAGTGTATCGTGAGTGTATCGCGGTCTGACAGGTTATGACATAAAGTCTAAATTTGCACGAATTTAATGGGCGGATACGTTGGGAGGGGAATGTAAATCATCAATGAGTTACATTTAAAAGTTCATCGTCGCGCCATCTACGAAATTCATAAAAGGTAGAAGTTCAATGTATTTTATATAGATGGTACTTGTGTATAGGGTTGTGAGCGCTCCCATAAGGAGTAAATAACTAGGTCTACATAAGCTTTGGTATAACTAACTGCATAGATTATAATAAAATATACCGCATATAAACCTACTTATATTCTATATCAGCCTCAGATCATGAAACATAATAAAAATATATATTAATTACAGTCATAATTAATAATTAGGGAAGCCTTTTCAAGTTTATATGCTTCCGTAAAGCAAGTTCCGTGAGCAATTCTATGTAAAAAAATGTTGTTAATTTACTTCAATGAATAAACCAGTTAATTTTTAAAAATTAAGTGAAAGGTGTTTTATACCACCGCGCTTTATTAATGTTGTATTTCCAATACAATTCGTTATATTTCCTGATATTTCTGCTATTGTGATACAAAAATTATAATTTATTGTATAGGTAGGTACTATGAATCAAAATCCATTTTAAATAATAAAATAATTTATATAATACTTTTTGAAATTTAATGACATCCAAATGTAAACTGAAATTTTTATTTCAAGCTACGAGAAGCAGAAGGAGTTGTGCTTGTACCTAAATCCCTTAGCCCTTAATGATTAGGCCACAATGCTTTTCTTGTTACTAATATGGATAAAGTACATATTTGACACTAATTTTATTATTCTAATACCTACTAAGAAGAGACATATCCAAATTACTACTTCTATTATACCGGGATATCAAAAATTATCTTGGTCAAGGGTGGTTGTGGAATGTAAAACGTGTGTCTTACTTTAAATTTGAAATAATTATACTGTCACACTGACATCATCAATAACCTACAAATTTCATACCTATTTATTTCAGTTGTAAAACAATAATGAACTACAAATTATGAAATAACGGTTTTAGTAACGAGAAAAACTAAATTACAGTAATTGTTGGAAATGTCCCCCGTTTTGTTCGATGCACAAGTTCACGCACCTCCTCATGCTGTGAAAAGCGTTTAGCAGCATTTCTGGCGTTATGGTTGCACATTGCTGAACAATTCTTTGTTGCAGTTCTTGCAAATTATTTACCGGAGTTGCGAAAATCTTGTTTTTTAAGTAAGGAAATATAAAATAGTCCATAATAATTGTCAAACAAGGTGATCTCGGAGGAAACTCAACTTCTGTATGCAAACTTATCAGCCGGTCATCAAAAAACTCGCGGAGGAAAGCAATATTTTATCGTGTAGTATGTGCTGTTGCACCGTCATGCTGGAAATAACCGTACCGAAGTTAATCATCGTTTAACTGTTGCACAAATTCAGCCAAAAAGTTGTGTCTGTACCTTTCTGCGTTGAGGGTGAAATCGAAAAAAATTGGCCCAATTATTCCTCTGCGAGAAACTGCCATCCAAACACCAATTTTTTGAGCATGTAGTGGCGATTCAGTAAAAACATGAAGGTTATCATTGCTCCACATTCGCATATTTTGAGAATTGATGTATCCCGAAAGGTGGAACCACGCTTCGTCAGAAAAAAAAGTTAAGTCCAGAAGATCGTCATTCATTAAATTATTGACAAACCAATGGCAGTAAGCAAAGCGTCTGGGGTGGTCTGCGGGCAGAAGAACTTGATGTGCTTGCATCTTATATGGATGCATGTTCAAGTCTTTCTTTAAAATCTTATGACATGTTCCATAAGAAAGTCCAATTTGCTGAGAAAGATGTTTCAAAGGTTTTGCAGGCTCCTCTTCCATACGTTGACGAACGTCATTGACAACTTCTTCTGTACGAACTCTTGGTCTACCAGCACCTTTTTTATGAATCACATAACCGTTTCCCGAAACACTTCAACACAATTTGTAAGGCACGCATAAAAATTGTCCGGTAATATTGCCACGTTTGGGAAGTGCTCTCGAAAATTATCCAAACACAAACGTTGACTGTATTGCCAATTTCCATTAACTAGCGCACCCGTTCGAAAATAGGCTTCAATCATGAAAATTTTGTGCTGTGTGGTAAGAGGCATGATTCAAAAACTGGATTAGAAAATTTCAGCACAATGACTTGACAGATTCTGACACAACAAAACATATTCAAAAATTTAAAGTAAGACACACGTTTTACATTCCACAACCACCCTTGACCAAGATAATTTTTGATATCCCGGTAGCACCTATACATAGGTGCATTGCATAAAATTTAACATGAAGAACCACCCGCCATTAAAAATGCTATAGAGAAATATATTTATATTTCTCTTCTATGGGGTTGTCTGTGTGTGGGTTTCGGTTCCCTTTCATACAAGCTTGATTGGCTATTTTCTTTTACGTTTATAAAATAGGAATACGACATGAAGATTATTAAAAGCTTCAATCGAAATTAACGTTAAAATTTATTTAATAACTGTATTCGTTTTAATTTGTTTTAAGTTATCAACATAACTAACAAAGTTTTTATTGGATCCCGCTGGCCCAGTTAATAGTACATAATCCTTGTTTATGTTATCTATAATAAACAAGGATACAATCTCCCAAGAGGTCCTAGTTCAAATACTACCGATGCTATATGTACTGTTTTTATTATAAATTACCGGATAAGTTATTTTTTATATAATTTATAGTTAGTTTTGGGTTTCCTTTTTATAATTCAGCAATTAATTTTCGAAATATAAATTAAATAATGTTTTATATTTTACAAAAACGTAATGGATATCCACGGATATCTATTAGATATTTAGATGCATATTATAGATGCATAAATATGATACATTTATTGCATATCCATTAGGCATCCATCGTGGACTGGATTTTCAGTGGATATTAGGCTGTTTTATGGATATCTAATGGATATTATGTGCTGTCTGGGTTTCATTTTCATATACATATAAACAATATTCTAAATGTTATATCGTTTTGGCGCTTGGCCGTTACCCCCAAAATATTAAATAGGGAGGAGACACCATACCTTAAAGCTACAGAATACAAGTCACACAGAAATCCTTATTAAGGATCCCCTTGTTAAAAACTATACATGCGCATGCTCATGCTCAAAAGCCAAAATAATAAGTTCCTTATTTTAAATAAGGGAAACCTAAATAGGGCGTCCTATAACTCTATTATTTACCTTCATTGTCAAACCGTAAGCCACACTGCTTAACATGCAATTATGCAAAATAAAATAAAGTGTAGAAGGATGTTCTGAAAAGAATAATGCGGTCGAAGCCGGATATTACCATTTACCTCTTCATCGTTTCCTTTATTTATCTTACAATTAAGAAGTGTGCCGGAACTTTCGTCATGGTGACTTAACATTAACAAAGGGGTGACGTCACATGAACGCAACACTACTAAAAAAACTAAATATTAAATAGGTAGGTCAATATAGAATTTGGATGTTTATATTTGTATTTGCCATTAGATTTGTCCTTACATGCAAAAGTACTTCTTCTATACCTCACTAATGTTTAACCACTTAATTACGATACAAGTATACATAAGAAACATTATTTTTCTCAAACCATTTTAAAAGACGCTTTTTTGATACCCATATCTGGCATTAAAGTTATCGTCTTCATTACTAGGATGAAAATGAATGGGTTGCTATGCAACAATTTTAAATCACCCGTAAAAATAGTATATTATGTTACTAAGAGTAGAAGGCGAACATTATTTGTTAAGCCCTGAAGCTTACACGGCCGAGGCATTAGCCAAGGCTGTGTAAACTGGGCGCAACACATAAAGAACTTTATACTTCGAGTGACGTATACTATTTTTTCTTCAAGCATCAAAATTAAAACTGTATTTCTTCAGACATTTATGGTTGTATAAAAAGCGATCTGACGTGATGTTTAATTCTCCGTATTCGCTTGGCTACGCTGATACTCCGCCTCGCAAACACAAACTGCTCGTCAGATAAAATATCATTTTTTATCCTAATAACACAATATACTATTTTCTGTGATTATATAATTCAATCAGGTACCTAATTAAATACAAGTAAACGCATATTTTTGGCAAATGAGGGGCGGATTATAGTGCATATACCACAGCTTGCAGTATGGGCGGATATCCCACTGCTATGTTCGTAGCCTTTATTTAAAAAATTACTTATATTCATTTTCGAGGTACGGCTAATAATAGTCCACTATGTTTATACAGGGCAAAATATCCTGTATAACAGGTAGTTGTCCATTCCATAACCATGGTGGTACCTACACCGCGACGACTTCAAATTGTGTATTTTACTGAACTCGGGTTTGGTTTGGATATATTCATATGAACTTATTTAGTTTACTCATATGGATATATTCTTCTCGGAGGCTAGTTATAGGACTTGACTTGTCAGACGGGTCCCACAAAAAATAAACAGTAGTATTTTTATACAAAGTACTCAGCCTATTTTCCCCGCATTTTAACTTTGGTACCTACTCGTTAAAAATTTGAATAGCTATGTCAAAAATTGTAAGCACTTCAGTTACGCACCCAGGATGAAAAAATCTTGGATGCTTCAAATAATTATGGATTCATATAATAAAAGAAATAGAATGAATCATGTATGTGTTTTTGTGTTTAAGTGAATGTATATCTTTGCTTATTAAAAAAATATACTTTTGCCTGTGCCTGTATTATTGACGATTCAAATTGCCGATGAGGGCGCTGCAAATGTAAACAAATATGGAGGAAGACGAGTAAAAATTTTGCATTTCATATCACATCATCTAGCAATTTAGCATTCAACTGCCATAAATGTTGTGACTTCATGTGCTAGTTAAGGTGAAATAAAGGATAAAAAGCGTGGTAAAAGTAGTCAAACGTCCCATAAGTGCTTCATTGCTAATTATATGAATTTTTTGGGTTGAAACAGGTACCCTAGTTTTTGTTTACTTACATTTTGGACTAAAATAAGTGTGATAAACTGTATGGTGATACCATATTAGTGCTTGTTTTTTGTTAAATAATGTTTAAATTAAAATATATTCTGCTTTTATAAGCCTAATAATAGAAAAGTATAGACAAACTTCTATTGACACATTTTCTGGAATGACACCTATAAACACGGCAGTTTGTGTTGTGCTGATTTCTTTTGAATGCCATTTTAAAATGTAAAAATAAAGATGTACAAATACTAACTACGTCGTTCTTAACGTTGTAATACCAAAAAATCACAAAACCACTAAATTATTACGTTAAACAAACCCAAATACCTGTTATTTATCATTATATCAGCAATAAGCCTCCAAAAATTATCTTTTAAGTAGGTTCAAATATTTTCATGCAGAGGGCGCATTCATTTTTGGAATCGCCAATAGGAGTGCGGCCTGGGAGCGGTAAATTAATCGTTTACCTCGATTAATAAATTGCGACTCAATAAATTATTATGGTTTTGTACACTTTACCATATAGTATAGGTAGTACCTATAGATACATACAAAATACATAATTCTCAAAATATAAAAAAGCATTTTGCAAAGGAGACATTTCCATTATAATATTTTAAACCTATACATTTTAACTTTAAATTAAATATTATTTCAGCATCTGCATATAATGTTTATTGTTGGAGACATTTCAAAGTCGTTATTGGCAATTAGTCTTTTGAAATAAATAAAATTACGCGTGGTTGAAATGTTTTTTTAAGATCTTGGGGGGGGGGGGGCATGTCCGATTGGCCCCCCTGCGTACGCCACCGAACAGTATAGCATACATATCTTACTTAATTTTTATAACAATAAGCGAAATAGTGGTAAACATTTTTATGTTCAGTTTCAGTACTTAATGCAAATTAATGAAACGATCAATGAACTGAAAATGATTGTTGGCGTTTCTCATTCTTCTACCAGCACCATCTATTTTGCATGTTTCAACATTTACGTCAGATTAAATTAACATTATTTAACTATGTAGCACTCAACAGTAATTATATTGGAAGCCCCGTTCTTCATAATGTAAATACGTAAGAAACTTGTTTATTTTTGCTTCATTAAGAGCTGAAATAATAAATGTTTCGAGTATTGTCAATAAAAATAATATGAAGAGTGTAAACATTAATAACTTTATTAATTCATAAATTAGATGTATCAACCTTTTTCAATTAGATTTTAGATTAATCATTTGAATCTTGATTCGAAAATCTAAGATTGCTTAACGATTCTTTATTATTCAAACAAGATGGAGCAGCCCGTACCGCTAGAAACACAATCAGAATTTCTCGATTTGGAAATTTACTTCCACCGAATTAACTGCTACTTAACATCTTCTTATAGAAGTATTTAAAAGAAAAGGTTTACACAAATCGTCCAGCAACATTAATTTTGAAAGTCATAATCTGTGGTGAAATCGCAGGCATAGAGAGAGATAAGTTTGATCAAGTAGTGTCAGAGTTTCGAACACAATCTTGAACCAAGCATCGAAGTGGATGGTGGAAATTTGGAAGACATAATCTTTAAAAGTTAAACCAAATTTAATATGTACCAAAATTGCACCAATTTTTTTCATAAGTCCCAAAGTATTTAAGTCTTTAATTTGATATAATAAAATCTTTTCTTACTGAAACTGCCCTTGTTTTATTCCAATAATGAGTTAGGTACTTTAATATATATAAAATTTTATATATTTCTGACTACTTTTTTTCAGGCACTTCACTTTTTAAATTTTTTTTATCGTTATCTTGTATGTTAATATCTAAAAAGTACGCCATAGACGGTAACACTTATATCAAAGATTGGACGTAATTTTATTTTAAGATAGAAGCATACGATTGGTACTAGACTAAAAATACTTTAATTATTATACCAATTCCAATAAGATAATAAAGATTTAATAAAGACTAAGGCATTTCTCATGATATCAATAATATCAACAGAATATCTAACAGCAAAAAATATGAAAAATGATTTATAAATGTAATTAATAGCCGCAGTGATGTAGGGAGCGCGAGTTTACTTTGCTTGGGAGGGTCCAAGTTAATATAACTTATGTACCTGGTAAACTGCTTACTGCCTTAAATTTAAATGTATGATTTAAAAAGCATATATTTGGCAATAGGAAAATGAAGATCAAACGTAAATTATACATTAGAAAATACATTATTTATGCTTTTCTGTTGTAATTCTGTCAAAGGCGGTATAAGTACTTTCACTACACGTTAGTTGACAAGTTCTTTACCATGATTTACCCAATCGTTTGTTGAAAGCAAAACGTCTGAAATTAACGTTAACCCTTGACCTTGCATGTAACAAGATTGCGCAAAAATTGTTATTTTCTACAAAATCGTGTCGGACCATTTACAGCGTAACGTGCATCTTAGTACTTTCTTATTCCTTATATATACATAAAATGCAACATGATTTGGGTCCTTCCTTATTGCGGTATTATCGAAGATTGATAGTTGTTGTAGTGTGTGAACTGTTAGAATATTAAGTTCGTGTGCGGTTAACTATGTATTATGTATAGTTGGCCATGAGTTCTCAGAAATAAAAATATCAAAAGTTTTAACGTTAGTGTGCAATGACCTAACTCATGGCGTCATCTATTAACTATTTGTCAAATGAAACTAAAAACTATATTTTTTTCATTTTTGTATAAGTAGAGCATTATCTACAATCAAACATATTAAATTTTATTTTGAAACTACTGAACAATCGACAAAGAACACAATTTTCTTATAGATCTATTTTTACTTCATGTGCCATCCAAATAGAGAAAACATAGGTACCTAAATTATACAGTGTTGGGCAAAAGTCCCGGGACGGTCTTATAACATTTACAGGATGGAAAGGATAGATTCAAAATTGAATTGTCGTAGGGTCTACTAAACTATAAGTTGAAGGAGGTGGTATTGAACTCTTCATCCCCTTCAAAAGCTGTAACTGCAATTTGTAGTGACAAAAAAATAAATACAAACGGGAGGTGACTACAACCATCCATTCGTTCGTTATTAAGAAAAATGTTTTAACCTATAGGAAAAACTTTCTAATAAATTAATACAACCCTGCTTAGTACTTGTATGAAGTATTTTGAAGTAATCAACTGCTATTAGCATTTAAATATATATTAAAATTAATAAATAACTAAAATTTCGAAATTCAACAAATTATTAGAAGAGAAGGTATTTCAGATCTATAATAATTCTGCACGATTTTCTAGATTATCTAGTGTTCAAGAGGTGTTAAATCAGGAGATTTTGGCGGCCATTAAATCTCACCTCTCCCATCTACCCATATGTAAAATTTATAAATTTCTGAACTTTGCCACTAAAGTGTGCAGGCGCACTATCCGTTGGAACCAAACTTTATCTGATGCTTCATCAGATTATGAACCATGGATAACTGGAACAATCTGATTTTCTAATAATTCTGAATATGTATTTCTATAAAAATTATTTCGAATAAAAAAGGCTAATTATGTTAAGGCAAAATTATGTTAAATACCAGACCAAACGTTAATCTTCTGGAAAGTTTGTGTATGGCAATCCATCTTAAATCGCTTCTTCCCAAATACCTATATATTTTATACTTTCTTGATTTTTTATTTTGCAAATAATATTCACTTTTCTACAATTTAAATGAAGTAGCTTTATAAGGTCACCACAAACAAAATTTTATGCAACAAATCAGCAACACGATACAACAGAATGTGTTAAATGCGATTCATCTTGTTAAATTTTGTTGTATTGTGGTGTCATAAGGGGAGAGAGCCATGATAAAATACAGTATTTTATGTGTCCGCTTCTAAAAAAGTCGTTTCATTATGACTGCAGCCTAACCATTTATTTTCTTACAGATGGTTGTGTGGAGGTTTCCAGAGAAAATAAGTTCCTAAGTACGCTGACTCCAGGAAAAGTTTTGGGAGAATTAGCTATATTATATAATTGTCAGAGGACTGCTACAATAAAAGCTGCTACAGATTGTAAACTATGGGCAATAGAACGGCAATGCTTCCAGACTATTATGATGAGGACTGGCCTCATCAGGCAAGCAGAGTACACGGACTTCCTGAAAAGGTATGAGTAATATCTAGGTAATATGTTTGTCATCTAGGTTACAAAGAAACATATTCCTTATAGGTAACATATTTTTATTGTTATTTAAAGTTGATAAATTCGACAAAACAAAAATGCGGTTCAGTATATCATTGTCTTTATAAAATAAATGTTTTAGCAGAGATATTAGCATTAGAAAAGAATTTCGAGAAATGCTTTAAAAATAGAAAGTGCGATTTTGAAACTGAATTTGCCATACTGTTTTATTTGTATGGCTTTGCTCTTGGGTCTGCTATAGGGTTGCCGGAAGTTCCCTAGATTTAGAGATAGACTCACGGCACCCGTAATTAATTGACTTCCCTGGGAATTCTAGAAAACCACGCTCAACTTAAATGGAAAGAAAAAACCCTACCTACCGTTTGTCAATCCGTCGCATTATCATGTCGCCTATTCTTTCAATATCTGGTTTAACAGAAATCTCTGAGTCCTCCTAAGTTAATGGCTCCACTAAATCAAATTCTAAATTAAGTTTTTTTAATCTGCCACTGTTTTTCAACTCACACAGTATCAGCCCTCTATATTTCTTTTGAATCATTACAAATAGTTACATTCCTCTTTTCCCGGAATATCATATGGGATATCCCAAAAATTTATTTTATGACTATATTCTGGCAATCCTATAGTCTGCTACCATTAAGTATATTGAAACCTATTTTTTTCCTAAATAAATTATATTTGAACATAGGTTAATCTTCAATCTTGCTGGTTCGTAGTTCAGAAAAAAACATCTCAAAATCAAAAATAAACTAAAATCTAGTGAAGGCTGCAGGCCCGTTCCGCTTCAAATTAAAATGGCTAGGAGCCTTTTATATCGTATTAAAATGCAGTTTTTAATTCTATTGACAGTGTCCAAATTTGGCTGACATATTCTAGAAAAGAAATATATAGATGCTCCGCAGCAGCCCAGTGTAAATTTAATAAAATGTCAATGCTTTGTCACACAAAGAACAATCATCTATACATAATTATCAAAAATACTAATTGTAAAATTAGGTATATTTTATTTTAAATTATTGATGTAATGAGATACATCTGTGATCTGTTTTATGTTGTGTATGCTGGTTTGGCTAAATGATTTGATTATTTTACCATTTCCATAAATATAAAAATTTTAACAAAGTATCTTAATAATTTAAAATCTATGAAATACTTTTTTTAGGTAGGTTCATAGACAAAAAATTGTCTATGATCCTATTTCCATACCTGTAAAACTAAAAAGTTTAAAGTGACTTTTTTATTTAGCTAGTTCATTTTAAGTATCTAATTGAATATTCATTTGTGTTTAAAAATAAACCTACATGCTTTATTTCATAAAGTGACAATATTATTAGTCTCTACCTCAAATAACAAAGTATGAAGTAGGTAATTGAAGTTTCAAACAGTTTTATAATTTTCACTATAAGAAATTATTTGTGATCCCATTTTGAATGATTTGGTGGTTTTTAGGGTTTTGGTAAGTAACAGGCCTTCGTGATTTTTCTGGCTTTTTTATTTTTAATGTTCTTTCTAGTAATATTGTGAGCGGATCTATTTCATCGCGATAATAGGTATTAGAATTAAAAAAGTTTTAACCATAGATTTTGTCTCTTTGCACATTATTAGGTCCTGCTTAAGAACTATCAGATATTCAAGTAAAAACTATGCAATAATTGTTGATTTTTGTATTTTCAGTGTTCCAATATTCAAAAATCTCTCAGAAGATACTCTTATCAAAATCTCCGATGTTCTGGAAGAAACATATTACGCTCATGGGGACTATATTATCAGGCAAGGTGCGCGAGGGGACACTTTCTTCATTATAAGCAAAGGTAGAGTGAAGGTGACCATGAAAATGCCTAATACAAATGAAGAGAAATACATTAGAACTCTAACCAAAGGAGACTTCTTTGGAGAAAAAGCTCTACAAGGGTAAGTGTAAATATAATCATTTCTTGAAAGGCTTCTTGTAAAATAGTTAAAGTAGGTAGATAATGTCGATAATGAAACCTTGATTTATTTACCTTTTTTTTCCAGCGATGATTTAAGAACGGCCAACATTATTGTAGATGATCCTGAGGGAGTTTCAACTTTAGTGATAGACAGAGAAACGTTCAACCAACTTATTTCTAATTTGGATGAAATTAGAACTAAGTATAAGGACGAACAGACTGATAGGAGAAGGTATGTTTTCTATTTAGGCATTTAATATTCTTGTTAAATTTTAATGTAGCCATATATATATTCATAGTAAGATCATCTCGTCTCATCTCTTGAGAGCATTATCCTATTCTAGTCAAAATTTACTTTATGGCACCTGCGGAAAAGCAGGTTGCTACCTATCGGTTGATTAGACAATAATAATTGTCAGACGGAAAGTAGTAAAGACCAAAAGAGGACAATGGTGGCACTGTATATGATACTGTATTACTGCTACTTATTCGTTACTGGTACTGTAACTGGTATTAGTCCGACAGAGCTAACCATTATAGAACAAACCACTACCTACTAGTTAATCGTAATAGCAATAGTAAACATTTTAAGGAAACAGTATTTAAGAACACTATAGTTGACCACCACACATTTTTTCTTTTTTATTTTAATATATAAATTAGTACTAAATTATCTAAGTATTTAACATTCTCCATGAGATTTTATTTTTGTATAGCTTTATTTATTAGAAAGAAACACCTACAGTAAAAATACTTGGATATGCTAATTCAGTAAGCTTTAT
Organism: Pogonocherus hispidulus; assembly: GCA_963924545.1. Lineage (NCBI taxonomy): Eukaryota > Metazoa > Arthropoda > Insecta > Coleoptera > Cerambycidae > Pogonocherus > Pogonocherus hispidulus. The sequence goes on from OZ004698.1 coordinate 33,750,533, forward strand.
CACATATTTAATAAGTAAAATAATAAGTACCACATTTTTTTATTTTTTGGATATCTCAAAAATAGTACAATACTTGGATAGAGATTACTATTTCCACATCGCTCAAGGGTGATGACATGATATATGTTTTTGAGTATTGTCTTCGATAGGCTTAATCCACATAATTTTTCCATTGTGAATCATTTTGTTTTATACATACTTAGTTTGACTTTGTGCAGTTTTCTCTGTTATTTTCAAAAAAAACAAACTATTAAAATAATAACAGATAAAATATACATACTAATGTCCGTATATGTGTAACCAACTGCATTTTAGTTCTTATTAAAACTTTACATGATGGTATTTTACTTCGAATTATATCTCCCGCATTACTAGATATAGATCACTCAACTCCTACATTCATGTTTTCGTATATTATTTTCTCCATTTTCAATGCACGAATCACAGATTCACTATTTTGATATAATCAGGTTAATAACTAAAATATAAACAGTAATTTTAAATGTGATTGCTAGGTAACTATTACCTACTATAAACTCAAAACTCTTAAGAGATGGGATGAATAATATTTTCTTAACTTTCTACAAAAAAATATATTGAATTAGTAAGAATATAAGTTACAAATATTTTTACTTCTGGCTTGCATGGATCATTGTGTAAGTAAATTAATATTTTTTAAATTGTTGTATACTTTCCTTGAAGAGGGTTGGAACCTTTGGTGTGAAGATAACGCACTAACATAGTTTTCCCCATATCACCAAAACTGGAGATTATTTAAACTGACTGACTCCCTGTCTGGAGTTTTAATCATCTCCAGATGATGCCAACTTGGTTGGCTACATACACGTCGAGTGCAGTATAGTGTTTTGGTGTTAGGTAAAAAACTACGTCAGTGTTGTATACTTTCTTAACAAATTTCAAAGCAAATATTTGCCAATTGAAATTCATTTACAAAATGTGTTTTTTTTTATAAATATATTTTCTATTGCAGAAATAAATTGGGATATATGATTTTCATGTACCTATATTTAAATAATCTCATTATTAGGTATATTGAATTGTATTCTAACAGAAATATTATATAAATTTTTAGTAATCATATTTTTTTTATATAGTTAAGCCAATATAATGTTTTATTAAGATTTAGTCTAAACTGTTGTATGCTATTTGATAGTACAAAATATTCAAGCAATTCGATAAAATTCAATCAGAAAAAATTTAATATTAGTTTAAAATTATGTGGAGTTATCTTTAAAAGTTTTATAGGTATAATCGTTAATTGTTTCAATCATCTTTTTTAATAATTACTAAAAATCTTCACCAAAATTTCACCATTATTGCTTTTGCAATGGAATAATAATGATTGTAGGTACCTACAACTGTTGGTAGGTATCTACCAACTTGAAATTTTTTTAAAGATAGCCTCATTTAAATTAATATGTTATGATCAGAGCACGGAATAGATTAATGACATTTTTAAACAGTTTGTATACCTACCTTTTCATGATATAACTTTTCATTTAACCTCATTCTTGTTTCATTCTTGAATTACAAACATTAACGAAGATGCAAGTTGTGTAAATTTTCAAACACACCCTGTACAAAAACAATACCTACTTTGAATATGTTAAAATTTAAATTATATAAAAAAATGTTATTATTTTTATAGGTCAACTATAATTCTTGGTCATTAATTTTTCATTGAAAATCACAGTCCCAAATAGATAAATAATACTATCAGTTATAAGTAAACTTACATTGAGATAATATTAAGTATCAAAGACAAGTAAAAATGGGAAATAAATCATTTCTATATTGAAAACTGCTTGCATTCCCACAGCATACAATACATTAAATTTTTACACTAAATCTAACCATTGCACCATTGTCATGTATTCTTTATATTTCTGTAGGTTGAATGAAGAATTCGAGAACGTGAAACTTCCAGATCTCAAATTACTCACTACTCTTGGAGTTGGAGGCTTTGGCCGTGTTGAATTGGTTCAGATACATGGAAGGCCCTCAAAGTCGTATGCCCTTAAACAAATGAAGAAAGCTCAAATAGTGGAGACAAGACAGCAACAACACATCATGTCCGAGAAAGAAATAATGGGTGAAGCTAACTGTGATTTCATTGTGAAACTGTATAAAACATTTAAAGATGCTAAATATTTGTACATGTTAATGGAAAGTTGTCTCGGTGGTGAATTATGGACCGTTTTGAGAGACAAAGGACATTTTGATGATGGTAAGTACATTTTTATTTTTATTATGGCTGAGAAACTCAGGAAATTCATTCTTCAAAATAGTAAGCAAGAGTGAACTATTTTATGGTTATTTTTTCACAATGAGGATTATATCAAACTTAAACAAATATAAGATGCTTATGTGTAAAAATACTTGGAAAGTGAATATTTTTTAAGTGCTTCAACAAAACTGAGATTATTGAGCAATTCACATACCTACTTCCTACTTCTTAACACAAAAACGAAAAGTAACCACACTTCCAGATACCAATTGGTCTACCTATGCAACATAGTGACATTTTTTTATTATATTCAGACACATTCGGTAACACACATCAGTTGATAACAACATCTATGTGATTATATCGTGTACATTTCCTGTCATTTCTAAAAATTTCATATATTTAGATGAAATGCCCAAATTTTTAGAAAGTATTATCTCAGAAATTCAAATAACTTTTTGTGTTAGTCAGTTTGTATATTGCTTCATTATTTTTATTTATGCACTATTTAGTTACCGTTATCTATTATTTTTTACAGGCACTACAAGATTCTATACTGCCTGTGTTGTTGAAGCGTTTGACTATCTTCATTCAAGAAATATAATATACAGAGACTTGAAACCTGAAAATCTTCTACTTGATAATCAAGGCTATGTTAAGCTTGTCGATTTTGGATTCGCAAAGAAATTACAATCTGGACGTAAAACTTGGACATTTTGTGGCACGCCTGAATATGTAGCGCCAGAAGTTATTCTAAATAAGGGCCATGATATTAGTGCTGACTATTGGTCTCTCGGTGTTCTGATGTTTGAATTATTAACGGGTACTCCACCATTTACAGGTAATAAATGAAAATATTAGTCATTGGAATATATTAGCATGCTTTATTATTCCATTAACTCTACAGGGTATGCCAAATACAATAACCAAAAATAAAGATAGAACTCAATCACCATTTAAAATAAAAAGTGTCCTCTTACAATTTTTTTCAATTTCTTTTTTAAGTTTTAATTGGTTCGAAGGGACTTCAAGTCAACACAGAGTAATTATAATATAGATTGATGCATTAGAAGTAGTGAGCATTTCCTCTTTGAGTCTGAATTGCAAAATATGTCAAAACTGTCACATTTTTATAGCACCTGTTTATTTCTATTTGGTTTTGCTTGTACATATGTGTCAAGAGATTCGCATATTCTAATCTAAAGCAAGTTGCATAATCTATTTGTTTATCTAAATTGATATACCAATAGTTATTACTAGACTTGGCAGAAATGCGAGGGAGGACATAAACGTGTGCATCGTAACACGTGTTATAAAAAAGCAATAAACTGTTACAATTTATAATCTATCCACAATACAATGGAGAGGAATATATATTTACACGCAAACACCACGACAGCCGACAATGAACTGAAATACACAGTAATATAGTTTGCGGTGGGATGAGGAGTTTACCACGCTCACCCCTGGTTTCCCTTGCGACTCGCCAAGCTTAGTTATTTATTACTGTAATATTGAAATAAACCCCTATGCATAAGCAGATAGGGGTTATTTTTTTATTGTTGTTAATTTTCAGGAAAAATATAATTCGGAAGATATTCTAACATCCATAGGTTTTTAATCTTAGTAGCGCCTAATTAGAATTAAAATTCACACACACTGAAAAACAAAAAAAAAAACCTTTTTTTGTGGACGTTTGAGAAATGTCTGTTTCCATTATCAAATTTAGCACTTGAAATTTAAATTATTTCGAATTTGTCAAATGCGACAGTTTTGTTTATTTGCTTTCATAGATATACACTGGAACTCGCTTATAACGAACCCTCAAGGGAACTAAAAAAACTTTCGTTATAGCCGAGTGTTCGTTATAGCAAAACACACAAAATTATGACTTATTTATTTAGCCTGTCTTTATAAATGAGTAAAACTATGATAAAAACGTAAATACTTTATTCTTTTGAAATTCCTATCATACAGAAAGATACATAAGTGTAAATCTATAAAAAAATATTTTTAAGTTCATATTTTTAATGTATGTATGTATATTTTATATGCATAATTATTTATACGCCTGCGTAATGCATATGTAGATGTAGGATTTTAAAAATAATCGGTCATTTTGGTTTGTTTCTGCCTTTTTTCGGACATTATTTTTTCAATTATTTTATTTTCAATTAATTTCACAGCTTGGGCAGATGTATCATCAAAGTCATTAAAACTAACAAATTTGTTTACTATTTCGAGAGCTCTTAAAGCTTCAAAACTTGTAGGCAAATTCATTTCTTCTTCAACTTCATCTGCAGCATCATTTTCATCATCCACAACTTGTTGAATAGACGAAGAAGCTATTTCCTCAATTATTTGGTTGTCAGAAGGGAATTCTGCGACCACAACATCATCATCAATTGATATAAATTCATTTAAATCGGTATGATCAAACTCAGTAATTGAGTTACTTTCGGCCCAATCTTGAAGGTCAATTCCTTCTTCTCTTTCCCTTTTATCTTTTTCTCTTTGCATCCATTGAGCCAGTGGTATTTCATCTTCTTCATCATATTCATTTTCAATCATTTTTAATCCAGAGTGGCGGAAACAATTGGAAATTGTTGCATTTGTTACACAATTCCAAGCTGCTTCCAACATAACGATAGCATCTAATATTGTAATTTTCAACACCTCATTGTTATCTATTGCCGTAATTATGGCAACATAATTGGTCCATGGGCTGAAGTACTGCTGTGACATTAGGAGGGAAAAAGACTACCTGAATGAACCGTAAATTAGGAACTTTAGGATGGGCTGGGCAATTGTCAATTAAAAGTAAAATTTTTCTATTTTTGTGACTCAGTTCTGTGTCCCAGTCTCTTAAAATGTTTTCGAAAATTTCAGACGTAACCCATGCTCTTTTATTGGCATAATATGTAACCGGAAGATTAGTGAGGTTTTTGAAACATCTGGGATTAGCCGGCTTACCAATATCAACAAGTTTTCTTTTCTCAGATCCATCCATGTTGGCACACACAAACACAGTTAGACGTTCCTTGGATAATTTTCCTCCCGAACATTTATCTCCTTTGAATTTTAAGGTACTATTGGGCGACATTTTATAGAAAAGTCCTGTCTCGTCACCATTAAATATGTCACATTCACTGTATCTTCGCTTTAGAGACGGCCAAACCGACCTGATCCATTCGCTGGTAACTTCCGTTGATACACTAGCTCCTTCGCCATGTAACTTTCCCCATTTTATATCATATCTGCGTTTAAATCTATCTATCCAAGCTCGAGAGAATTATGGCTCCGCAGTTTCTGCTGCTGGTATTGGCGTTCCTTGCTCAATTTCCTGTAATGCGGTTTCATTGGATATTTTGGCAAATTCTAATGCTTTTTGTTGAAGAATGGGACCGGAAATGGGAACATTTTGGCTTTGTTTTAAAGAAAACCACTTAAGTAAAGATTTGTCTATATCAGGCTTGGACGACCTGCGTAGTTTCTGCCTAGATAATGATATTACACGTTGTTCCCTTCTATATTTTTCTCGGTTTTCCCAAATTGTCGAAACAGTTGATTTTGATAATTTGTATTCCCTACAAATGGCAGCATTTGCAGCACCCCTCTCTAATTTGGATATAATATCGAGTTTGTTGCTTAAGTTTATTGCCTTTCTTTTATTTTTTCCTGCCGACTCTGAATTCATCATCATTAAATAGCGAATACGGACGCGACGCTAGCTAGCCACGTGTATACTTATGTATTATCACAGCTTATACTGAATAAGCTGTGGTATTATCTCTCGCGAAATGTTTATGTTTACACCGCCAACATGCAGTGAGATGAGGCTCTATTCCAGCAGCAATCGCAAACTAGTCAGATCCAGTCAAATAACTCGACACCAGTCAGCAAAATATTTTCAACCAATCACAGGCCTTCTGACTTGTTAGAGATTGCTGCTGGAAAAGACCTTTATATTAAGCTCTGATTGGTGCAAATCTGTGTCATGCCACGGTTCTCCCCGATAGTTCGTTATAGCCGATAAAAGCCGATAAATGGATGCGTCTCGTGTTAAAAAGTCTGGCCGTTATAGCCGAGTGTTCGCTATAAGCGAGTTCGTTATAAGCGATTAAAAATATATGTATTTGATACGGGCTCTGATGGGACTTTCATTTTTGTTCGTTATAAGCGACTGTTCGTTATATACGCAGGCCGTTATAAGCGAGTTCCACTGTATTTGGATTTTCTCAACTTTCCATTTAAATAAATAGTGATATTGAAATAAAAACTTCTTAATGCTATCAATGTCAGAACATGGTGGTACCACTTTTAAGGATCCTTCCAAGAAAACGAGATAAACTATCGTAAGACTTTGTACACAAATTGGCTCAATTCGACATACAAACATAAAGGCCAATTAGATTGTAATCTAGCAGATTATGATTTAACAGTATTTATTCTATGGCTACTTATTTCCTCTTTAAAAACTTGTCTCCATTAACTGTATTTTTACAGACACTTTCTTTTTTCAAAATTCTTGTAAAGTTCTAGGGTGCCTTATGCTCGTTTTTTAACATGTGTTAAACATATTTAATAAACATAAAATTTTTGTAAAAATTCCCTCCTTTTATATATTCCCAATGCTCAACCATCTAAGAGTTCTTAAAGTTTCACCAACAGAATATGTAAATTACATTTGTAAATAAATACACAGGTGCATAGGTAGAGACACTCCAAATGCGATTTTTTTAAATTTCATGCAAGTTGTGAGCATAATTTAGACAATGTTAAAAGGGTTTAAAGTATAGCAAATTACCCTCTGAAAAGAACAATATTTTATCGTGTTATATCTTCCTTCGAAATATCTGCTAGGTATACTTTTTCTTTTCTCATTTTCTCTGCCACACCTTGTCTAAGCACTAATAATGTATTATCGTATTATCGATATTAACTTTTACACATATTACTAATTACTATTTCTTTTATAGGTTCTGATCCAATGAAGACTTACAATATTATTTTGAAAGGTATTGATGCTATAGACTTCCCAAGAACTATAACGCGAAATGCTACAGCTTTAATTAAGAAGTTATGCAGGGACAATCCAGCTGAAAGATTAGGGTACCAAAAAGGAGGCATTAGCGAAATCCAAAAGCACAAGTATGTGTGAGAAGTTATTCAACCATACATTAATATTATAAAATCTTTAATATTCCTCACCTTTTTCAATTTAAATAAGATTATGAGTTGAAACTAGTAAGGAGGTGAAATCAACTCCATATAGTCCAAAAGTTATTTACAGTATTTAACATAAATAATGCCCATGCAATTTAAGAAGATTTAAAATATTATAATTTGTTTCAGATGGTTTGATGGTTTCAACTGGGAAGGGCTTGTGAACAGGACATTAACTCCACCGATCTTACCTAAAGTGCAACATGTAACTGACACCTCAAACTTCGACGATTATCCACCTGATACAGATGTATTGCCACCAGATGACTTGACGGGGTGGGACTCTCACTTTTAGGAATATATTTCAATTTAGGATATTTAATTTTTTTATTTAGAACCTATTTTAAATGAAATGGTTTGTTCTCGCTGGCCACAAATGTGCCTTATTGTATAGTGTCGTTAACAAATATTTTATGGATTTATTTATACAAATAATTTTAATAATAGTAAGCATTATTTAAAAATATTTTTAACTAATAATTTTTATATGATGCAGTTTTGAATGTTTCTATTTCGAGTTCTATTTTTTTATATAAAACCTGATAGATATTTGTAAATTAAATTTCATTATAATAGTAATAAAGTGCCAATAATTTAATAATATTTTTAGGCTAGGGTTGTGAAGTGAAATTTGTATAAAACATGACATGATTTTAAATGGACAATGGTATTTGTAAAAATTTACAAAAAAAACTCATTAGTTCTTGTACAGTGCTTTTAAGATATGTGTTTGTGCCATTTTGAATGATTTTATGAAAGTGAACTATTGTTCTTTTATCTTTTATTGTTTGAATTTCTGACTGTAAAAAATGTCTAATAAAGTTACCCACTGCTTTGTGAATATTTGATAAATTAATAATAGCAATAATATAGTTTTTTATCAATCATGTGAATAAATTTACGAATGCAATATTGTATGCAACTAAATAAATATATTGTTCTATATATTAAGTACCGTTGTTAATTATGCATTCATATCAATTCAGTCGTAACCTCTAGCCCGCGAATTTAGTTGAATTTGGCCCCATAATTTATTGAAAAACTATGGACAGAATTGATTTAAAGAGTTATATAAAGAAAAAAATGTATAAGATTATTATTGATATCGGCATCAATAGACATCATTGTTATAAATAAAGTGATCAATTCTTATGAATAATTTATAACCTCTGAAGTGCAATAAAAAAAGTGTATTACTGTGTACAAAGCATATACTTGACTTTTCAATATTTTGCCCTCTTTTTTTACAGTAAACTAACATAACCTATTTAGTAACTTATAATAGATAATGCCTATATGATAAAAACAATTCATAATGTAAAACTTTATTGTACAACTATAACTTATCACAATCAAATACTACAGTAAGCTTATAATTAATTATTAAAAAATATTACTAACTACATTACCTACAATTTAGCCTTATTTACAATCAAAATATGAAGTGCCTGCAATAAGAGAAACAACCAGTGTCACGGTTCAAGTGCATGGGCTTTTTTTAAACAAACAATGCTGGTTTTTACACATGAATAGTACAAATATTATTAAAACAGGTCAAAATTATAAATGCAGTCTATGAGTGTCAGATTTAATAAAAAAATATATATTGGAAATGCAAAAAGTCGACAAGGTAAAAGATATTACTTGAAAACTGCAGCTTTTTGTAAGAACTCTTGTCGTCTCATTGCTTTATCTTCTTCCATGCGTTTACGTTCCTCTTGTTCCTGGCGTATTTCGTCTTCAAACTTGCTCTTCTTTGATAATTCTACTATCTGAAAAAGAAATGTTATAAGTCAAACAATAATAGATTTGTCTGACTACAAAGATGTTAACAATACTAAAAATTAGAGTTTGTTGCAGAAAAGCAGACTATGTGTCAATTAGACAATAATTATGAGACAGGTAGTAGCACAGACTGGAAGAGGACACCTATTGAGTGTTTCGCATCACTATCCCAAGCAGCACAATTAGTCTGTTTTACCAGTTTAAAGCCACAAAAACCTGAATTAGTCTATATAACATTATTGTAACCATTTATTCAACTTTGATAGCATATGGTCTTAATGATAATGTATTAAGCAATATTTATGTCATATTTCCTTAAGAAATGGCAGATAAGTTAAATTCACTTTGGTGTAATTTGCAAGGAATATTTACGTTACTATTCCGTAAAATTTAACCACAAAGTTAGATCGTAGCTTAAAGTCTATCATCTACAAGAAAATATTACGTAATATTATACCAAACGTTGACGTAAATAAAACCAGAGTGTTGTCTTACATTAGCATTATTTCATAAAATGCCCTGAAAGTTATTTTTACTTAAGAATTGAATTAGGTGTTTTCCTTGTAAGGTAAAATTACGTTTTCTTTGTCGAAAGCTACTTCAATAGTTAAATGGCGGTTTTGTATATCGAGTATACTCAAGTTAAGCATTCCTATCGTCAATCCTGTTATTTATGGTAGATACATTAGTAATAGTGCACTGCTAGGCAGTGGCGGCGCGTGAACATTAATTGTATGTGTTCTGCTTAGGGTTGTCACATTGGTCGAATCCAATTCCGGGATATTAAGTCTGGCCGGAGCCGCTAAATTTTTAAAATTTTCAAGGTCCCGCGTTTTCATGGCACTTCTGAACTTCAACCAGGAATTTCAATCGGGACCGTACAGCTAATTCCCGGTACAACAATCACAGAAAATCCCGGCCATGCCCATGTGGCAATCCTATAGGGTTCTAATCTAACTGACTTCTTATGTTTATTTTACCTAATAGGGCCAAGTTAACCTCATTTGACAAATGATTTGATTGTTATTTTATGTCTCTTGATGCTCTGACTTAAATCTGTCACGCTGTATATTGTATATATAACGCCGTGTATATATAACAAAAGAGTGCATTTTTTATATCACACCCGCACATCCACTCTGTTTTTGTGTATACATTATTGTTAAATTGTCTTTTGTAACACAAAATTTAATTGTGGTGCTGGCCTACCTAATTCTTTTATTTTCAGTTTATCCTCATAAGGCAGAGAACCAAATAAAGTTTTTTGTAAAAACGAAACGGTATTCATTTTAGTAACTAGGTATAATATCCGTGGACGCCTAAACGAAAATATTTACCCGTGCCGCTCACAGAAATAAACAACCACGTACCACGTCCTATTACGATTACGTAATATTACTTATGTTCTGTGATATTACTGAATATACTGCAGTGGCTGTTGTTGTTGCAGCCACATAAGCCCGTATGATCGTGTACTGGGTCACGTGCCTGATTGGCCAATAAACACAAAGAAGGGATCTAATTGTTCGCTGTGCACACATTTTGAATATCAGGTTGCGGTTGCATAAGGGGCTAGCTCGCGTCGTAATAAATAATAATATAAGCTTCTAGATTTATTTTAGCGCGAGAGCATTTGGATTCTTTAAATTTTAAATATTTTGTATTTTGTTGATATTTAATATGCTTAAAAGAATACATGAAATTTTATGTGTTCTGCAGCTCCGCAGCTCTTATGGTAAAACCGCCACTGCCTAGGTAATTATGGATGCTAAATCAGAGGAAATCGGTTCAAGAACAAGAGCATTTAAACGATATCGATACACAAATGACTATTACTGAAAAATAAAAAGTATTCGAAACACTCCTTACAAATATAGGTACAAACATTTCTAGTGATAGTGCTAATCTAAGACCCAACAACAATAACATAGTTCAAGCGGCACCCATACTTAATTTAACCTAAGTAAATGTAATATGAACAATTTAAGTCTAATTTGCTTTTACAAGTTTTGAGACTACGAAGATATTTTAACCTAAATAGGTTCGACATGACTTCGAAGTGGTAGGTACACGATAAGCGATAAGCCAAAGGTAGGTATTTTTAAAAAAATTGAAGGTTGAAGGAAACAAATTTTTTTTCTTTAAAAACACAAGATCCTTGGAGCGTATTAAAATTTTGAGGGGTAGATTGGATATAATCACAATGAATTTTGCCGAGCAGTAAAAAACGACTGGAGTCGGACTGGACTTAACACATTGACTTTGTCTATAAATCTACCTAGGTACTATTACCCTGTGGAACTACATACTCTGCGTAGTTCTGATCACGCCTTCATTCATGCCTAATAATACTTATAAGTTACAGTTACGGTTGCAGTTCGAGAAAGACAGACTGCGACATAACTGCAGCTGAAAGAAGATACATGGTTTGGTCCTATACACAGTACTTACGTTTAAAATGCCTCTAAGAAAATTGGTTCAATAACTAACAGGTCATTATAACTTGTCAACCTTACTTAAGATGTACCCTAAACGTCGTTTCAATCTCCACTTACATTAATTTTACGTTAATTTTAAGTAAATTAAGTTGGGTTAAGGGTCCAAATGAGACCAAATAAAGGTCGACGTTACGTATTTCTAACATATGGTGCTGCTTGGGCCTAACACACCAGATGTCCTTTAGGTATAATCATGTCGCACATCATTCATCGAGTCCACTACCTATGGCACTCCGATAAGCACAAAATAAGTGCGAAACCAATCAGTGTCTGGTGGTTGGCCTCGATGAAATATGTGGCGACTATCGTGGAGATACCAATATAATACAACACCAGTTGGGGCATATAAATCCATGTAGTGTTTTCGGCATCTCCTTCAAATAGATTTGTCTATAATATTATAAACAAACAAGATAACAGGTTTGGCATTTCTTAGAAAACTATCTTGTGCAACTTACTACATGAAAAAACAAACCTTAGCTTCGAAGAATTCCTTGGCTCCATTTACACCAACTTTGTCTACATCGACTTCTGTTAATCTGGCAAGTTGACCTAAACCAGAATCTTCATCTAATTCACCAGCTCGAGCCTTTCGAAACACTAACATAAACTCGTGGAAGGAAAGTCGACCATCGCCATCTTCATCTACTTCCTTTATCATACCCTTAAGGCCTATGTGAGTCTGAGGGGCGCCTAGAACCTCCATCATACGTTTGAGTTCATCTAAACTAAGGTAATCGTCTTTATTTGTATTGAATCTGAAATAAATAGAAAATGTAGTAGGGATTACTATTTTGTTATAAATAACAAATTATAAATCTGTTTTATGGATTTAAGTTCTGTTATTTAATTTGCTTTTTTCTACATATTAATATGCCAATTAAAAAACCATGAAATAAAGTAAAAAATACCATTGGAAAGATTAAAGGATTAAATCTGATTATTACTTTTCATAACATATCATTTTCAGCTTTACAGAGACATATAAGATGTATATGTCTCTGATAATACGTCTCTGCTGTTGCTCTAGATAAAAATTCTTCAACGGGAAAATTAATATTCAAAAACTAGTAGCATTTAATATTTTTATAAAACTATTAGTAGGTATTTAATTTTTGAGAGCTTCATTTTCTCTGTTGAAATTAGCTCTCATGGGCCCAGAGCCGGCTCCAGAAATTTTGCCGCCCCGTGCAAAAGTTAATTCTGCCATCCCTCGCATAAGCACCGCCGGCTATGCGCTCCAGGCGAAAAATTTTTCGATGCCACGCTCAATAAGTTTTGTCAGGAATTTGCCCAAGTTATTAACGTAATAATAGGAATTTTAATGTCAAAAAAATATAATAATAAAAAAAAATTACAAACAACAAATAAATAAAATATCCTCGCATACTAAACAAAACGAAAATCTATTCTAATATAAAATTCATATTTAAAATAATAATTGCGTTAAAATTACGATTTTTGCAGCTATGCCGCACCCCGGCCTTTGCCGCCCCGTGCAGGGGCGCGGGTTGCACTGGTACTGGAGCCGGCCCATGATGGGCCTAGTAATCCTATAAAATATTCTTTATTATATTAACCATAAATAGGAGCCAGAATATTTTAAACATATCCCTATTTTCACGATGGACCCCAATGCATAGGGAAATTTTGTCGGAACACTATAAATTTGGGCATCTTCTATAGTTCACCCTCAAAAAATTGCTTTGATTATCCGTATTGAAGATATTTACCGTTTACTACAGCAGTCGTTATTATAATAATTAATGCCATTATTAATAATTTATAGAATAAATAAATTAGTAGGTACTAAAAGTAAATAATCAGCAACTTTAGTCTTTATTTACTTCAAATCTTGTTGAAATTTGATAGGTACTTGGGAGATAAAAACGCAAATTAGTTTTCTTACATATTGCCGTTGTGTACCTATTGAATATTTTCAATAAATTCATCAATTAGTCTATCAGTAATAATTCATGTATTTCTTTCTAGTTTTCCATAACCATAAGATAGGCATAATAAGGGGGTTGGAACCATTGGTGTGAAGATAGTTTTCATAGTTTTCCACATTACACCAAGGCACTACGTCTTTTGCATCGACGCGGGTTTCGCCAACCAAGTTCGCATCATCTGGAAATGTCAACCTGGTTGGTGAAACGCGCGTCTAGTGCAGTATAGTGTTTTGGTGTTATGTGGAAAACTACGTCAGTGCTATACTTAGCACTGACGTAGTTCTAGTAGTTACATATACTACTGTATGTAACTTGATGTATTAAAAGTTACTTGTTTTGGCAAAGCTGCAACTTTTGTATGTAACATATATTAACATAACAGTTTCATTAAGCATTTTAAAAAAAATTACGCATAGGTACACTGACTGAATAAACGTCACCTAAATATTTTTCTTGGTTAGTAGAATTTTTTAGGTGTATTTTTGCTGGACAACAACCCAAGACTTGCATTAGAAGCAAGACCAATAAGAGTATAAGAGATATATATCTTGTTTTTTTCAGATGGGTGAAAGAGTTCTCGAATAAAGAAAGCGAATTGTATTGATTAAAACATGCATAGAAATAGAAGGTAGATGATTTGAGCACATACCTATTAAATTTGAGTATACAGGGTGTCCACCTAGTGCGCGTAAGTCCAATATCTGGGTTAATAAAAGAGATAACTTAATTTTTTTTTCTACAGGGTTGTCTAATATCCCGAGCTGCACAAAATGAAAATATATTTACATATTCAGGGTGTTCAGTTTTTCCTGGACAGGTACCAACTTCGTTTTTCTAAATGGAAATATATATTTTTTATTGCTTTTTCGAACTAAACCCTTGATTTTAGTAGGACTTTCATCAGCCTTCCCTATACCTAACTTAAACTGTTTTTGAAATATTGACGGGTGAATATTGACATTTTTGCAACTTTGACACCCTGTAAAATCTAAACGGTTTGAGATCAAGCAAAACGGTTTGCACATTCCTATCTTAACTTTTCATAAGCTATCGTTTGATACTAATTTAAAATTTATACAGGAATAAAAAATTTTCAAAATTTTCAGAAAATTTAAAATTTTTTGATAATTCTGAAATTAGTACCAAACGATAGCTTATGAAAAGTTAAGATAGGAATGTGCAAACCGTTTTGCTTGATCTCAAACCGTTTAGATTTTACAGGGTGTCAAAGGTGCAAAAATGTCAATATTCACCCGTCAATATTTCAAAAACAGTTTATGTTAGGTATAGGGAAGGCTGATGAAAGTTCTACTAAAATCAAGGGTTTAGTTCGAAAAAGCAATAAAAAATATATATTTCCATTTAGAAAAACGAAGTTGGTACCTGTCCAGGGAAAACTGAACACTCTGAATATGTAAATATATTTTCATTTTGTGCAGCTCGGGATATTAGACAACCCTGTAGATAAAAAAATTAAGTTATCTCTTTTATTAACCCAGATATTGGACTTACGCGCACTAGGTGGACACCCTGTATAGGTGCCTCATGTACATACTTGTCGGTAGTTATAGTAGGTAATTATATTATGTTATGTTATATTTTAAAATATCTTTTAATAAACAATAATTTTCTAATGTTTTTTAATGTTTCAACTAGATGACGTTCACAGCACATACAGTGTCCCATCGGGATGAGGACGGAGGATAGCTCTACGAGATAAAATTCTATTTTCTCGAGACGATAGGTACTCCACGTGTACATATTTTATAATTATTTTATGTGTACAGGGTGTTTATGTACAGTGTTGCATCAAATATGTTTTTTTTTTTTAATAGAACATTATTTTCATCAATCATCAATGCTCAATGCTGATCAAAATAATACTAAGTTAATATAGGGTTACTTTCAACCGACCTCCTACTATAGGGAGTTAATTGGAAAAAGGGATCTACTACAGGTTGACCCCTGTCTACAGGGGCAATCAAGAATTAACTTGATTACCTTGATTGTTGATAATGACTTCCTGAAGATAATTCTTAATTATATTTTTTTCTATTTTGCGTCTGTAAACAAGTCATTATGAAACGCAATTGCGTATCGAAAAAACCCTTTAAGACACTCAATTTTTTGTTTTTAAATGTTGGTAGCAACAAATTTCATCCTTTGTTTTGTAATACAAATGATACATAAATTAAATCTAATTAACTAAATTTTCACGCAAAGTTGATAAATGTAAATGATATCAACTGTCGCAGAATACGCATCCCTACACAGGAATCCAATTTTCTAATGTTTTTTGCTTTCGTAGGCGTAAAATGTGCAAAGTAGAAAAAATATATAAACAGCGTGTTTCATAAGGCGTTTATCGCACTTGTTGTTCTTTATCTTTAGAAAACTCGCTGCTTTGCGGCTCGTTTTCTAAACTTGAACGTGTGCGTTAAAAGTAAGTACGCTTTATGAATATGATACTCGTTCTCGTTGTTTAATATACTATTTTATCTGTCCAACCAGAGACATATAGGTAGATCTACAGTATATGTCTCTGGTCCAACTTAACTATAAAATAGAAATGCATTCGATAATTAGAACAAATGATATATTTTGGATATTAATCTGCGATTCAATAAAAATATAAATAACTTTGGACCTTCGTAACATCTTTCTTATTGGCTTTAGCTTATAGAGGTAAATATATATAATAAATGCCTGTACAATGATGGTATTATAAGAAAGCTTATCAAAATCTGCATTTAAAAAGATGTAGGTGCCTATACTTATTATTTATTTAATTTAAAAAAAATACCTTACAATCTACGCCATTGATTACCTATATTTGAAAATAAATAGTAATTCCTATAATTAATTAATAAGATTTCGCGTAACCCACGAGTTAACGTGGGTTACGGATTTCATTATTTTAGTGTATGCAATTTAATTTATGCAATTTTAGAAAAACATAACTGAAAAATTAAACTGCATGACTTATTCTGTCTGCAATAAAATCTTTTAAATGAAAAACAGGCTAAATGTCTCCTTGTATAATAAAAATATTAATATATTTCTAGATATTGATAAAATAATTTATATTTATCTAATAGGTATATCGTGAGCTGGATAAATGATTGATAATTGTGTATCCTTCGTATTTGCTTGCGCAACATATATTTATAAATTTTCTACAAATTATGGGAATACCAAGCTGAAACCGTTACTTCTGTAGTAGGAAACTGTTTGCAATTAAAGATAAAACATATACATGAGAACTTGCACGTTTATTTTTCAATGCAATATTAGGTATTTTCCTAGAACATATTAATATCATATTAATAATAATAAATAATAATATAATAATATCTCTACCCCTTAATCTAATCACAAGGATTGACCGAAAAGTCTGAAACTTGTGTGGGAGAGGGGACAGCATATTATTTTTCGCGGGCCACATTATAGCGCCTCCGGAACAACTTGGGTTGGTAAGACCTAACCACTATTCAGTGATGGAATAAGGGAAACCTGAAAAACCTCATTAGCTAGGGGGACAGTTAAACATCAACTGATTTTAATCTCTCATTAACACCAAGCTGACATTCTCCCCATCCTATTCTAGTTCGATTATACAACCCTGCGAACAAGCCTTAATCTAGGTACGAGTAAACAATTTAATTAACAAGTGTTTGGTGGAATGAGGATTCGAACCTACGACCTCTGAGTCGTTGAGCGATCGAGAGACTAAACAAAGGTATATAAGTATATAAAGTGGTACCTATACAGAGTGTGCCATTTAAAAAGCATAACTTCATTTGTATTGTCGAGGATATGTAGGTCACCCTGTATTATAAAGATAATTTTAGAATCCTTATATATCCTTCGTAATTCTACACACTTTTTGTATTTAAAATTTGTTTCACATTTTAAATACCAATTATATAGCCCATCCATGACGTACTAATGACTCATCCTGTATATGCCCCAATACTATCTCGTAGTTTAACTTTGGCATCTTTATTTAATTTTATGAGTTTTCTATTGATTACCTTCCTCAACTTAATTTTTATATTTTTCTAAAAGATTTTATAGTCATAAAATGCAGAAGAAATACCAGTAAGTACCTACATATAGGTATACCTACCTTCCGTATACCCTTTTAGTGTGTGTGTATATTTAATTTCTAAAAGAGCCATATACATAATACATAATAATTATTCCTGAAAATACCTATGATATCATTTTACAGTTACACACTAGGTACTCGGAATTTGCCATAAACTGTAACCGCCTCTTTTTAAAACGTGTTAAATTACACGTTTGTTTGTTACCGCCCGTACAAGTAGGTAGCGAAAATGTGGCCAGATGTCGCCTCGCCTGGTTCTATCCATAGACTTAGTGTTCTATCCTATATTCCAACAAAAACTGTACAACTTCGTTCAAGCCATATATTATGGATTACAAGCCTTACGACTATAACCGATTAGATCCGGTAACTTTTACTCTTTGCCAGTAATGTCACATCTCTACAGCTGATGGTTTGCGCTTACGTGTAAATGAACTGTTTGCTGACAAAATTCTCCGTGTAAAGTAAAACTTAACTACCCGGCTCTCCAACTGTAATTAATATAATAATTCTCTGTCGAGATGATCCTAAATAATACAAGCAATGCTAGTACAAAGTGTTTTAAACGTGTTATGGTGTGTGGTGGTGTTTGAACAGTGTTTTGCTTACTTTAACCTAGAAAAGCAGGATGATTGTTTTTGTCAGTTATCGGGAAAAATAGATGAATGCACTTGTAACATCGACACAGTCGATCATTTTAATAATGTGAAAATATATCCGCGGTTAAGGAGTCTACTTGTGAAAGATTATTTCAGGTTTTACAAGGTACTTACATAAATAAAAAAACTTACTTTTGAGTCAACATTTCCAAATTTGAGCTACGTTCTTGCTACTTTACAGAAAAAATACCTATTTACCTACTATCTGTTATGTATTAACATATGGCAATAATTGTAGGTCAATATTAATTTATCCTTTCCGTGCTTTAAATACCTAATTCATATTTGCCAAAATATAAGTTTTAGATATAAAAGTTTATTTTAGATATATTTTATATATTTTAGTTTGTTTAGATATACAAATGCATGATTAGCGATTACCTACATCAGCTTTAAATTTGTGCCAAAATACCTATAATACAAAAAGTAAAACAGATAGGTACTTACTTTGTTAAATGCCAAGGCCCTTAAATGTTGTATGTACCCGAGGTACCGTCATAATTAAAATTACGTTTGTGTTTTTTTCTTTAATGGGGTCATGTAAATTTATTCCATAGCTTATTTATTTATTTTTATTTTCAACTTATACGATTGGCGTATATAGCAGTCACAAATATCCATAAATAGCTTTACACAATTAATGCAATTAGTTGCGCAATAAATAATATAATTTTTCAGAAAGATACTGTAAAAGTTTAAATTTCGGCAAGGTTCTATATTTTAATGTTATTATTAATTATCGTAAATGAAAAATAAGAGAAATTCCAAATACTAGGTACCGAGATATCCGCAAAAAATAACTATTTTCTGCAATTCTGCAATAAATAATGCAATTTTTTAGGTACAACGCAGGATAGGTACAATAAAAGTTTAAATTTCGTCAAAAGTTCTATATTTTCGTGTTCAGTTATTTATCATTATTATTTCAACGTATAGTACTTTTCCCTTGCATTTTACCGCAGTATGCAGGTTCAGATACACCATGTCCTATATGCGGAAAAAGCTTAGAGAAAGTAATAATATGGTCTTAATTTAAAAAAATTGTGTATATAATTTCTTTTCATAAGGCGATGTACCTATACTCGAAGTATACGGTTACTCTACTTTAAATGTTTTTTGTACCTATTCATTCTTTAGATAAATAGTAGGTAATTCAAATAAAATAAAGCCATAGATGTATGAAATCTAAAATGTGTGTCTAGGGACCGGCACTAATTACTTTCGCACCCTGTTAACGCACCTACTAATCGCGGGTTAAAAATTAACCACCGTTTAGAATGTGAGTTCATATACTTATTTACTTAGAAACTAAAACGCTCACAGTCTAATTATGGATTATATTTGACAGCCGATTAACACTTTAATCGGGAGTGGAAGTGCAGGCCCTAATCCATTTATCTAAATTTATCTAAATAGGATTAATATTAATTCCAGGATTTAAAATTTCAACATACTTGTTGATAATAATTAATTACATAATTTACTATGAAATATGAAAATGTAATAGGAAAGTAGGCATCTGTAATACCTATTTGTATCAAAATCTGCATTTACAATTTGACCGAAAGTGTTTCTCATAAGATACTGTTTTATCCAAATATCAAAAAATATACAAGAGATATTATTTAATTTCCAAAAGAGATAAGGAGAAGCTTAAGGGGCAAAGTTGCGTAATGGGTTTTGAAATATTTGGAAAAAAACGAAGTTTTGGAAATTTGTTTTTATTTTTTTGCGGCCTTATTTGAGCAGATAGTCGGATACTTAAAAATGAAGAGCATTTTCTCAAAGCAACTTTCTGTCCTTCTATCGATCAGGATATTTAGATTTTCAATGTGATGTTTCGTTTTTCCAGAACCATCAACAACTTAATTTGTTTAAATATGGACCTGGACTTTTGAAACCATAATTTGTAAGTCCCCTTTACCTCTAAGACCATACTCCCCAGAATAATTTATATTCGGCGTTTCGATAAAAAATACATCTTCAACGTTTTCGTTCCGAATTGTATATTTTTTATCTACGTACCCTGTTTTTGCTCATTTATCGTGTACATAACTGTCACTGGATGTTACCAAATCCAATTAGGCAATTACATTTTTATTCGATTCGGAGCAGTCGAATGGCCTGCAAGAGCACCCGATTTATTTCCAGTAGATTGTTTTTTGTGGAGAGCCCTAAAAATAGTGTATACAAGGACATACCCAACATGTATAAGAGCTGAGGGCAGATATTCTGTACGCCTTTAGTTTCATTAGAAAACACTCAAAGGACACTGCAGAATATTTTCAGAAGAATAAATTTTTGTATACCCTTTTATTTTGTTTACCAAAATGGAAATGTTTTTGAGCGTCTAATGAACCATTTCAGTGTTTGTTAATCATTGTCATTTTGAAAACCTTTATGTAATAAAATGAATCCATTAATGTTTTATTTGGAAGAAATAGTTTTCATCTTTTAACGGAATTCATAAATGCAAGGGTCTAATTGAATTTCGTAAAATCCACTGACATTTTTGTGTACGATAAATGAGAAAAAAGTGGGGAATCTAGATAAAAAATTGTACAATTCGGAACTGACAGATTGAAGATGCATTTTTTGTTGGAAACATCCGAATATGACTTACCTATTTCTGGGATAGCATGTTGTTCGGGGTAAAAGAGGCTTGAAAATTATGGTTTCAAAATTTCAGGTCCGTATCTAAAAAAAATTAAGTTGATGATGGTTCTGGAAAAACGAAACGTCACATTGAAAATCTAAATATCCTGACCAATAGAGGGCAGAAAGTTGCTTTGAGGCAGTGCTCTTCATTTTTCAGTATCTGCACAAAGACTGCAAAAAAATAAATCGTTTTTTTTTTAATATTTCAAAACCTAATCAAGTTTGCCTATATTTTTTGGGGCATTATGTTGATCCCCTGATTATGCATCTTTGCCCCCATATAAGCTTATTCGTATCTCTTACAGTTTCCGAGATGCCAATGGTGAGAAGCGAATTTGTAACAGCCTGTATATATATCTAATTTAGGTATTCTCGTACGGGTGTTTATTAAACAGAAAAAATATACTGAGTGTCCCATTTAATTGTCAATTTGTATAAATTACCCAAAAATGAATGTTTACACACTAATACACTAGGTAAATGCTTAATTTTTTAGTGTTTTAACTTTCTAACATTAGTTGTTTTAAGCTACACTGTGTTCACCCGAAAAGAACAGTTATTATGTAAAAAGCACACTCAAATATATTTGTTTTCTTTTGATTTGAGTAATATGTTATAATGAGCTATACCTTCAATTTTTAGGTGAACCTTAAAAGGCCATGCCCATTTTGGACAGATGATAGTCGATGTGCTATGCGTTATTGTCATGTGGAGTCGTGCGAAGAAGATGAAATACCAATTGGAATCAAAGGCACAACACGCTCGAAAAGATCTTTCAATGGAGAAGAAGGAAAGGAAAAGTATTTAAGAAAAGCTAATGAAGACTGCGCGTCACATCACACCGAATTAGATTATTTAAACAAGACGATATCCAAGAAAGCCCAAAAGAATATAGAGCTTTGGAATGCGCATGATGATGCTTTGGATAATTTCTGTGACATTGATGAGAATGATCAGGAGGCAGAATATGTTGATTTGCTGTTAAATCCAGAGAGATACACAGGGTATGTAGTTGGGTATGTAAATAACACTCAATATCAAGATGACTAACAACTAATAGCATCGCTTCAACAAACATAACATCCCTACTAAAACTATAATGTAAAGGTTACCAAGTTGATATCAGCATTATTAGATAGAAGTATTTTTAAAGAGAAATATTATATATATAAGACTACAAATTATACCCTCAAAATATATAGAGGCATCACTGTTAAAATATTTTTTATTTTGAAACACTGGGAGGGCAAAAATATATTTATACTCTATAATTATTCAATAAGGATGACATAATTAATTTTAGCTAATTAAAGTTGCTGAGAACTTTTTTAGATAGATTGATTATAAATAAAATTCTGTATTTATTATTTAACCATTTCTCTATTTGCTATGATTTATTACAGGTATGCTGGCCCTTCAGCAAAAAGAATATGGGAAAGTATATACTTGGAAAATTGTTTCCGGCCTAAAAAATCCTTCAATCTCAATCCTTACATCCAAAGCGCCAAACTAGATGAACTGTGTTTAGAAGAAAGGGTGTTCTATAGGGCTATATCAGGACTGCATGCTAGTATTAACACTCATTTATGTGCAAATTATTTATTATCAGATTCTAATGGAATGGACTTAGTTGATCCCAATGGAAGGTGGGGCCCTAATTTGGAAGAATTCGTAAGGAGATTTTCTCCAGAAACTACTAATGGTGAAGGACCAAATTGGTTAAGAAACCTTTATTTTGTTTACTTGCTTGAATTGAGAGCATTGGCTAAAGCTGTAGCCTACTTAGAACGAGAGGAGTATTATACTGGTAAGTGTATTCATACTTCCTAGAGGAAAAAATGAGTTTTGCTGACTTTTTGCTGCTAATTTTATTTTCAAACAAATAGGCTTACTCAACCTATTTTACCTAACTTACTAGTAACCTATTTTATAAATAATAAACTAGTAAAATTAAAAATAAAAGTGAAGTGTAAAATTAGTACCTTTAAATGGCACGTGCATCAATCACTGTTGCTATTTACCACCCTAATTTTTCAGAGGATAGATTTAAATATTCCTACAACTGCTATTATGACTTATGTCCTTTTTAATTATTGTCCTGAATTTTAGGAAATGAATCAGAGGATTGGGACACCCAAATGGCGATGAAAGATTTACTGAATGTTGTCAAACAGTTTTCAGAACATTTTGATGAAACCACAATGTTTCGAAACAGTGAGCAGGCAGAAAAACTCAAATTTGAATTCAAGCAGCACTTCAGAAATATTACTAGAATCATGGACTGTGTTGGATGTGATAAGTGTCGATTATGGGGTACATTACAAACACAAGGATTGGGTACAGCATTAAAAATTTTGTTCAGTGGAAAATTTGATGACATCAAAGATAGCACCTTTATTGATGTTAAATCAAACAAGAAAGACTTCCAGCTACAAAGAAATGAAATTGTGTCTTTAATAAATGGTATAGGTAGATTGTCAACTAGTATTTATAAAATAGATGACTTTAGGCAAATGTTGAGATAACATTAAATAAATAATTAATGTGAGTAATTGTCTTTAGTTATCGAACTTTCACTGTTCGGAAAGATGACATTTTCAAATCTAAATCAGAAGGTAAAGGACCTCTATACTCTGAAATTGTAGAAAAATATATGAGTTTCGATAACTAAAATATTATGATATAGAATATAAAATACATGTGATTTGCACAAAATAAATGAAAAAGTATAGAAAAACCTGTGTAATTATGTTATACCAAATTTGGGTCACAATATATAAAAAAAATAATTGAAACATGCTTACACTCAATCTTTAAAAGTGGCTACAGACATAACTGCAAGCTTGACAAGCGTGCATGATCAATCTTTTTGCCCAAGCTGCTTGAAGCAAAACTTAACGTATGTACCGAGGATGTGGAAGTTTTTCGCATGCTATTCGTGATTCTATAACTGGTAGCTACATCTTCTACGTCTCTTCCTACATCTCAGCATTTCACTAATAAGACCATTTCCCCAAGTCCCTCAGTCTCAGACACGGTCATATTATGAACCTTTTTCTCCACTAACCTTGAATAGCAAAAATTCTAATGTATCAATCGCTTCGTATATTTCAGATTTAACCGAAAATTTGAAAAAAACAAGTTTTTTCTTACTTTCAAATAATCACTTTTCAGTACCTTGTAAATAGCATGGCAGGTTTCTGGAACTATGTAACTTAGTGCCCGCGGTGAAATTATAATTGAAAATTTAAAGTCTTCATAACTCCTTCCAGTCGCAAGAAATCGAAATGTCACTGTTAATCTTTCATGGGGTGTTATTGCTTCTCTCATGATTGTATGCTTTTTTAATCAAAAGTGTTACGAGTGACAAAAGGTTCAAATATGTTTCTTCATTCATTCTAAGATAATTTTGCCAATCACACAGGCAAAAACAGGCAGATATATTTGATATATCTTCAACTCACTCAATAAGTTAATATGAGATTAGGTTTTTCTTTTCATTAACCAGTCTTTAAACAACATGATACGTCTCTTCTTTCGTTTTTTCTTATACACAAGAATATAAGCAGTCAAAGCAGTACCATTTTCGTCGGAACTCGACATATTCAAAGCAGAATCTGGCACATGTACAAGTATACTTGTACTGTGTGGTGGCAAATGCTGTTTGCTTGTACAAAAAGATTGATCATGCAGCTTGCTAAGCTTGGAGGTACGTCTGTAGCCACCTTAATGGTATGAACAATAATTTGTATTTTGTTTTCTCATGACAATCAAGCTTTTGGAGTGAATTGCCAGTACTTAAAGAATAACTGATTGATATTTTTATGAAGTGTTATACTAGAAAAAATCTGTTGCGTAAATGTTTACTGGTTGGGAAAATTTATATTTTATAAGCCTATTCTATTTCCACTACCCGTTTTATTTTTTTAAAGATACATGTTCATTATGGAACTTATTAAAATTATACTAATAAAGTTTCAAAAATATATTTTATAGTTATGACAGATTAAGTCACCTTAGTTTGAGATAGATTTTCTATAAAAATGATCCTTGAATATGTAAATAATTAACTTCGCTTATACAGCAAACTCCTATGCCCAGTGTCTATTAGCTTATCTCAGGTCTGGTTTAGCAAGATAGTTCATACTTTCTGTACCTTTGCTGCTTCACTTAAATGGACTGTAAGCATTTGGTATTTATTTCGTACAGCTACAAATAGAAATGTTAACTGCCTATATTTAAATTTATCTAAATCATCGCAATTAGTTCTTTTATAATTTCTAAATATTTTGCGACTGTAAGACATAAGTCATATGTTTTATACTTATATTAATGCAGTGTAAGTGCAATTTACAATTGTTTTAAGTTAATTATATATTCCAATATTATATCAGGTACCGCTTTATATTTTTTGTAATTTTTTAATCTAATAATTAATTTAGTATAATCAGTGTACTTCTCTATAAATTCTAGTCCTATAAAGGCGAAGCAAAAAGTATTTTTTTTTCTGTTTCTTTTTATATGTTAAATAAATAACTATTGTTAAAGTAATAGTTTTATTAAGAAATATCAGTTTTAAATGAAACCTCTAAATTGTGGTTGTAAGTGACTAATATGTACTATATTATGTGTAAGACAGGTACGCATAATATACAGTACAGTGCAGTTTTGTGTGTAAATATGCTGAGAGTTGGCTTGATTTAGCATGTATATAAGACATTTGCCAATCTCATAACTGTTTTTAATCATGCACTAATGGGTAAGGCTCCTCATCTATACTTCAATCAATGACGATCTGCATGGACATGCAGATTGTGCCTGAGATCTCTGTCAGATAAGACTCTGTGGAAAAACAACTTTTAGCCTATTTACTTTATTTACTTTTTAGGTAAGTACATGTGATCAATTTTTAAGCAGTTTGACTATTCTAAAATATCTGGCCCCTTTATAAACCACTCCTGGCTATCTCATGATGTAGACATTTTGACACAGATTCATTCGAAGTTCCCTGAGCAACTCTTGCTAGCACTTAACAACTCGATATATTATAGGAGGTACTGTGGTAGCCAAAACCTGAATGAATTTCCACTATTATCTTAAGGTATTAGTATATTCACAGTATTTTCAAAGACATATAATTCAAATGACAACGTAAATAAATGTATCTGCTGATACCAGTTGTTAATAAAAAACGCATTGCTTTGTTTCTTTCTTCAGTGTTTTAATGTTGTCAGAGAAAATATTTTTCTGAAGTACTAAATGTGGTGTTATGCGCAGTAGTGGATTATGGATTTAGGGGTCAAAGTTAAAAATAATTTAAAAACCTCATATCACATTCTACTAAAAAACAAAGGTTAGTTGTGATTGATGAAACAGATTATTGTTGACCCTTGAAAGTCATTTCTTTGTTTATTTTTAATTATAAACAAATTATGGTCAACATTTATCACACGCGGTGTCATCGTTCAAACACGCATGCATATCAATACCTACATAATTTTAAAATGAATCATAACTTATTAATTGAATTTCTTTTGTTTCAAAATTAAACAATCAAATATTGCTCAGTAAGTATCGG
Source organism: Pogonocherus hispidulus (assembly GCA_963924545.1). NCBI lineage: Eukaryota > Metazoa > Arthropoda > Insecta > Coleoptera > Cerambycidae > Pogonocherus > Pogonocherus hispidulus. The sequence continues at coordinate 33,777,248 of OZ004698.1, forward strand.
TAGATATAATATTAGTGAAAAATAGAAAATAAATCAAATGAAAAATATCTTAATATCTCTTGGTAAAAAAGTTATAAAATCATTTCTTTGGTAGCGAATTTATATCCATCTCTTCAGTAGTTAATTGGACGTTAAGAACACAATATTTACACAAATACTTTAAAAAGGCATGAAACTGACAAGACAAGATGATCAATATTACAGGTAATGTAAGTAGGTTTAAATGGTTCTATTAACCCTTAGTAATTTCATTATCTAAAACAAATTTTAAATTTTAAGTAGCTAATCTTTTCCTCTGCACTGCATACATATTTAAAAAATGTACAAACCTACATAGCATAATATGATCAATATCACAAGGTCAGATAAATAGTTGGTTTGATTGATTGAATAGTTGGTTTTGAATTTAGTGTTCAATATAAAATATAGAAATTTTAAATGACTACTCAGTCCGTTCCCGAATCAGAATTATTTTGATAGATACATTTTTTTAATATATAGGGTGTCCCATTAATATTGCGAAAAAATTCAGGGGGAGTTTCCTTGACCAAAAATAAGAAAGAAAGTTCCTATAAATCTATGTCCGAAAATGCTTCGTTTCGGAGATACAGGGTGTTGAAATTTAGAGAATAAAGGTTTTTACTAATATCTGGAGCACCCTAATTCCGATTTTTTTGAAATTTGGTATGTTTGTTTATAAAAACGGTAGACGTCGTCTGACGTAATCTGACCTTGTATTTTCTCTAAATTTCAACACCCTGTATCTCCGAAACGAAGCATTTTCGGACATAGGTTTATGGGAACTTTCTTTCTTATTTTTGGTCAAGGAAACTCCCCCTGAATTTTTTCGCAATATTAATGGGACACCATGTATATTAACATTGGATGAAACAGTTTTCAATTATGGTAAAGGCTCAGTCCATACACTAATTCAAATTACATGCTCCTTATTACACCTCGGACCTCAGAATCGGTTAAACTAGGACGACAAAGCTTAGCATAAAAAAATTTAAAATATATTTCTTTCGATTTCTGACTTCACCTATTAAAAATCCAATAGCAAGTGCTCTATGCACTTGCAGTATCATAAATAGGTAAGTACCGTATTGAAAATATTCTAGTTTGAAATAATTCGTCATCTGAAATCTAGTGCAACCCCATATATCTGTGACCTACATATTTTACTTTACTGAAATCTGTGCTCAAAGGCTATTTAAAAAACCATACAAAAACACTAAAAGAACACGTGTGCGTTGTCACCCACGACGTTCATGTAGTAAAATTAGATTAGGAATTATTTATAGTTACGTAGTGAAATCCTAATTTGTTCTTTTCCTTTAAAAACCATGTAAGGTAGTATACACGATTACACACTTAACCAACTCCTAATTATTTAGAAATTTCAGAACAATTTTCCCAATTAGCAAAACATTACCAAACGAGTAGGTAATTTACATAACCATTGATAATGTGTAAAATTCGGAACGAACTGTACTTCCCATGTTCCAATAAGTAACAAATGCATGTATTTATTCATTATAATATAATCTATTGTAAATTATGTACAATCTGGTACAGATAAAAATGACCCTCCCCCCTTATTGTCGTAATTCTTCATCCTAGATGACTAAGAACATACTGTATTATTAGAAATAAATATAATAACGAAACTCCAAGTATGCATGCATGCATGCATGCAAGTACAAGTGCAAGTAGGTACTTATTTCTATTCTATTGAAGATAATCCCAAGTATAATAATAATAATAAATAATTTTAATAATAATAATATCTCTAGCCCTCATTCTAATCACACGGATTAGCCTTAGACTTGTGTGGAAGAGGAGGCTGTGAATGAGGGAAAGCTGGAAAACTCTAAAAATCAATCACAAAATTTACAATATGTAAATTGTATCTTTGGATTCAGAAAAATAGGAAATTTTAGTTTTTATAAAATATACCTATAGGGTGCTCCATTAAAACAAAGTTAGTTTTTGTACACTCCATAATATGTATTTTTTTAGTGATTAAGACATTGAAGTCGCAATCAAATTTTGCAATAAAAATCACAGATCAGGCTATTGAAACAGTATAAAATTGGAGAGTTAAAAGAATAAGGAGGGTTTACGTGGTTCACACTGTGCTTACAATTGTTAGTTATGCATGCTATCATCATATTTAGAACAATTACAATCAGTGTGAAACATTTTTCGTTACTATATTAATAGAAGGTAAATAGTTTTACCTTCATTCTACGATTCACAGTGATAGAGTATATGACAATTATTGGTGTGTATTAGGGATTATTTAAAATAAGTATTTTCAGTTTCAGTTAATTTTTCAGTTTCAGTTTATTCAGTCATCATCAAAATATACAACACATTCTAAAATAGTATAAGTATAAGTATATCAGATGTATAGTAACAATTCCAATAATGGATACACTAAGATTCAACTAACCCTTCGCCAGCTGCACAGCACCTAGACATGGCTGCCTGTTTGTGTCCGTGCCACAGACTAAGGCCAAATAGCAAAGAATACATCCAATACAAAAATAATTTAACACAATTTCAATTAACAATAATACAAGTAGAAGTAGCAGGATGGGCATATTAGAAAAAAGACAATAACACAATAAAATGGAAAAATTTTCATAAACCAGAAGTCAGAAGAACTAATGAAATACCACAGGATTTTGTAGTAAGTATAATTTTAATTCTTTTTTATATTTATTATTATTGATTAAATTTTTTAGATGCATTGGAATGATATTGTAAAGTTGAGCGCCTTTTATTTTATATAAACACCTTGTTTTATATTACGGCGCATTTTTAATACCTAAATTATTTTTACTTGCATTAATAGAAAATTTTGGTCAAGTAATTCAGTAATAAACTTCTTATCCTGTATACCTATATAACCTACTTGCAAAAAGTACTGCGAAAGTGAATCTATTTTAAATGGCAATACACTACGTATTTATAATAATATTCCAGCATTTTCATCTAAACAAAAAAATTATAAAATATACTAAATAAAGAAGTAGAGTTTAAATTTAAAATAATAAGACTGTCGGCAATAAATATATTAAATAGACCGGCAGTTAGTGACAGATTTTTTTTGTTATGATTTTAGTCAGTATGCGTTTCAGAAGGTATTAATGATAAATAATGAATATAATGTACCTATATAATGAATCAAAAGGAATGAACCAAAGAGTCACCCCGGGTTCTTCATATAGAAAAGTGAGTTGATATTCGCAAATTATGCGTTTTGGTACAATTTTAGTCAGGCTAATATTATTTTAAAATTAAGTTAACTCAAATAATTTTTCGGAAAACCACCTGCATACAGTTAGGCGTGGATACAAAAGGCTGTTTGGTCACGTGAACTTGTATTTGAATAAAGAATTTTCCGCTTTTCTGAACAGGTTGCCAATGATAAGTATACAACTTGTACTTATACACAAATGAAAACTCTTTTTCCATATAAAAAACCCAGGATGACTCTCTTTGATTCATTCATTTTCGTCATGAGATCATGAGAATATACGCAATATAATCCCCTCTGAAAGGCATACTGACTAAAATCACAACCAAAAATCTGTCACTAACTGCCGGTCTACAATGTGGAGACAATTATTTAGATACAATTTTTTAATTTTCGATCTTTAATATTTTATGAAATCAGATGTTTATATCCAATATATTTTAATTTTCTTATAAATTTTAATGGGTATTCTAATGAAAAATCATAAACTATGAGAAAGTTGTTCAACGTCTGAGTATATTTTCAATTACTGCTTACAATTACTATTTAGCAACTAGGATACCTTCTTCGCATGCATTAATACGAGTACCTATGTCCTACTCTACAATCCCCTTAATAAAATAATGATGTTAATATGTTCCCCTTTCCCAATCGAAACAAGTACTTCATTCAATGTATCATCAATGGCGGTACAACATCCTTTATATTTTTAATATATTAATATCTACCTATTATCAAAACTTTGAAAGGAATGCGATGCTTTAGTAAATAAAATATTCTGTAATATCCCTGCAAAGCAAAACTAAATAATACCAACGCGTGATATACGAACGATTAAGAGAAGTTCATTAACCACAAAAAGGAAGTAGAGACGTCCGTTATTAAATTAATGTTTTTAGTGAAGAAATTATTGTAAAAAATCATGCATGTGTAGCAAATTACCAGATAAATAGGTAAAGTCCATGATTTATTTTAAAAAATATGTAAGCGTGGAGAAACTCCCAGGATTTATATCACACTTTCTCCAATGTCAATGCATAATAAAGAATGGAAGCGATAAATTTATAAATATCATATCAATATCAACAATATTCAATGGGTGGAAAAAATCGACAATTTAATCATTTTCTCAATATTAGAAAATACAGTGTTCTATATGTTAATCTATATGTTAAGTGTAAAAGTAGAGGTCTCACATAATGGTAGTATTTTATTTACTAGAGAAAAAAATATGTACGGCTAAACTTAAACCAAAGAATATAGTATATTGTCTTTGATTAAACTAACACGGTGGACTATGTGCTTGCTATTTTATACTTATCATTCCTGAAAAAGTATCAACTTTTCGCATTTATTCATATATTCATTAGACAATCACAACATGGTTTTTTAAAATAAAAAAGCACGAAAACGCCCCTTTATGAAAGTGTGAATTACCTACTAGAATATTTAAATAAAAAACATGACACATCCGGTGTGTTCTTTGACTTTATTCACCTTTTGGGAATTGGTTGAGCATGAAATTGTTTAAACTGTCAAAAATAGGTACCCCTAAGATCACAAGATTTCACCCATTGCATAGCTTTACGATGGTTGAAATTGGTTCTATATTGTTTATTATAAACGGACAATGATCTACCAAGCCAGGATGAGATGTGCATGCTTATGCTGATCTGATGTTTCCAATTTTATGATAAAATCGAAGGAACAAAATAATAACAGTATTTAAGCACTTGTTGATGACATGATGACAATTAACTTGGAACGTACATACTGGGTCCGTATGAAAAAAATAAACTCAGTACTATTCACGCAATCGAGACCTCTTGTTAGTAATGATATACTGCTCGTACTGTATAACTACTCTAGGTTCTCTTATGGGGTGATATGTAGGAGCAATATCAGCATTGCTAACTCAGTATTTATTTCACAAAAGAGTATAGTGCGTTAAATAGATCGAATTGCAAGGCAAACCTAATGTAAAGAATTATTTCAAAAATACACTGCAAATTGCTTACCTTCCCGTGTGTATATGTATGTATATGTAGTTGTTTTTGGTGCTCTTGGTATTATGACTTATCCTATACCGTAGAGTATATGTCCAAATGTGCAGTTGAAATAGGTATGATCTTCGGAAATAAATGAATTTATACAGTGTTTTTTCCGACAGATTCTCGTTATGCTTTATTTTTGCTACTAGTGAAACGACATTATGAAATTGCATTTTGGAAAATTGTCACAAATTCAAATTCAAGCATTTTGTAAGCATGCGACTGTTGCTTTTAATATTGATGTTGATAGTACCCAGTGATAGTACCTACAATTATGATTTTATAGAAATAATACCCGATACAGCCCTTAAAGACCCAGTAAGATAAGATAAGAACCCAACAATAAAGTAAGTGTAAGTAGATAATATTTGAATTTAAACTCTAAATTTTAGAAAAATTACTTAGTTTGCATGTTACAATCCAGTTTGCGCTTAATTTTAATGTTAATGAAAAATAAAGTATCCATCTCTTGAGTATGGGGTTACCGCCCATATTAGAACAATGAGCCTGAATGAACCGTTTCTTTTCTATTGTACAACACATCAATACAACCATTCTCACATTATATCAACCTATTTAAGTGCATTCCTATTACGATAGTACAACAAAAATGAAAGTGAAATAACACCTAACGACATGCTCTCAGAATAACTGATCAGTGAGAAACCAGTAGCTACTACGTCTCCTAATTAAAAAACAATCAATATATCTTATACGGGCTGCATCGCAATCGAGAACAAAAATGTAAAGCTACTTTGTCGGAGAAAGTAATTTGTAACCTTTATCAGGTATAAGGAAGAAGAGTTTAAATATTGGAACACCTTTCTCTGAATGAATGAACATCAATTCAGTTTCTTTTAATGGTAATTGACCTGTCAAACAAGTCTTTTTCCTGAGTTATCAGTAAGAAGGATGTGTTATTTTATTAATCGGAACGAAGAAAAATCAATAATTACCTACTGGTAACTCATTAAATCAAATATCCATTATCCTTGACTGTTCTATATCAGTCTCGTTTTTATCATAGACAAGGCGAGGCCTACCAATAATCAATTATTGTTAAGAAAGTTATGGAGATAAGCTTCCGTTATAGTATCTCTAAAAGTTGGGTTAAAAAATGAACGATAAAACGTACAGGCTGCTTAAAATTCGTTGTAATGGATGCTGTCCCAAGAATTTTAAACTATCGTAAAACAATTTGATTGGTTGATTCTGACATCTGCAACCAATCTGGCGATTTGTGGTCGTTATCAGCATACTTTGAATGCTCGATTTGTATGTTAGACAAGTCTTCCTTGTCTAAACATACTGAATAACTGTGTTGGGGTGGTAGGTGACGTCACGATTTTGGGTTACATTTGAGTGACAAATACAGGTCTTGTTACTCGACTATATTCGAGTGTAGCATTTATTAATTATAACCTAATATATAGGTACAAAAATCGAGCAATCTTAAGTACGGACAACATGGTTACTAAACAATATAGTTGCAGCATCTTATATAAATCTAAGTAGGGGAACGTTCCTAGTGACATCACAAAATACCTTGATTCTATGGCGTTCTATGTATTTCTATTGTAACATTTATAATATGTTGTGCGTTTTGTTAGCAGTTTCTTTTCAAATCTTTGCAAAAACTTAAAACTTTATTATTTTGTGTGGTGCTTACACACGCAGGTATCAGTGTAAACGGACATTATTTGTTAACGTAATAAAGAGAATTATAATTGAGTATAAATAGGTAATTATATTTATAAACCAGATTTTATTTAATTTTTAAAAGGGTATTAAGCTGACCCTTTTAAAAACTAATGTTTATATCATTCAAATTAATATTTATTACTGCAAGAAATAACTATCAGTAAGAACAAGAAGTATTTTTAATCAAAGCTGGGTATATTTCAAGTAGTGTATTTGGACTAGGTATTATGTTTATTATGCATGATACTTGTATCATGTTTATTATGTATCTAAAGCTGTTACTATAGTTTCTAACTATTGTAGTTTTCATTAAATTATACAGAGTATCTAAAAAAATCGGTACAATACGCTAGTCCACACTCCTGACACAAAAATAGAATGATTTAACCAAGCTTACCTCTGTCCAAAAATGTTTTAATATTCCCAAGTTAAATCCTCAATTTGATATTTTCAACAAAAATTTTATTAATCTATAATAAAAACCTAATAATAAAAGAGGTAATCCGTATATAATCACATATTGAACTTATCTATTTACTAAGGATGCTTTGTAAAGTATCTACATAAGTTCAACAAGTGTATAAACCATATATATAATACTACTATATGGAGCCTATGTAATCTTTACCATGTTTCTCAAGTGAAGCCAAATTAGAGTAGTCCAGAATCATATCTATTGTCTCTTTCACGGAGAAAATACCAAATACTCATGCGCAGCAAACCGCGGGAATTTTGCTCCATATAGGTACTGTAGAATACAATAAATTAACTTTATTTTATATTGTATTTTATCTACATATAACGGTTTTTCAATCTTGTTATTGGGATGTTCCCGTATTTATCAAGTTTACCAAAAGAGTGGATGCAGTTTGTATTTGAAAAGAAAATTTTAAAAATACATACTTCAGGTACCTATGCGACTTCATATGGAATATTTCCTTCGCACAAAAGACAAAACCTCGACTGAGTTTTTCGTTTCGGCATTTTGCGATATCTGTGGAATGAAATTAATGAAAATGAGGTACAGTATAATTCATATACCTAGTTCACTACATATTTAAATTTACAAAATGTTCTTATATACCTAAACTTGCAGTTGCGACTGTAAAAATACCGTCGAAATAATTTGATGAGCAAATGTCTCTAATCACTAATAAGTCTAATAGGTATATGAACAAAACTAAAACTATAAGTTACACATAAATAAAACACTTCTAAAACTGCCGGCTCTACGAAAAACAGAAATTTATTTTCTGTGAAACACAAACATACCTGAAATACAAAAGATAAACTGTGACATAACCACACCACAAAACGCATATATGACAAAACACATACAGGGTGTCCCAGTGTGAGCGAACAAAAATTTACCAGTGTGTAGACCAGACCAAAATAAGAATAAAATTCTTATAAAAAAAAAATTCTTCGCTGCACGCCTAACGAGTTCCACGGTGTTATTTTGTAAAAAAAACAATTTTCCGAGATAACTTAAAAACTCGTTTCGTAGATTTAGGTAATATTTGGATGACGTGTACATCTATTAAAGGTCATTAAAACTATATGGTGTTTGTTCAACTCTAAACTTTAAAATCATTGCATATATTTTTCTGCATAAAGGAATACAGTCGGTACTTTACACTCAATTTACTCGAAAATGGTTGATTTTAGAGGTGTGTAACAAGAGCACCTTTTTTGTTCAGAATTGATAGCCGATTAAGGAAAACTTAGTTAATTCACGAAAAAGTAGGATATACAAGAGTTATGAAGACAAAACCATAAGGAAGAGTAGACCTAGGCCACCACAAGTGTCAAAGTTAAACAAACACCATATAGTTATAATGACCTTTAATAGATGTACACGTTACCCAAAAATTACCTAAATCTACGAAACGGTTTTTAAGTAGTTAAAGTTATTTAAGTTAAGTTATTACGGAAAATTGTTGTTTTTTTACAAAATAACACCCTGTAACTCGTTAGGCGAGCATCCGAGAAATTTTTTATAAGAATTTTATTCTTATTTTGGTCTGGCCTACACACTGGTAAATTTTTGTACGCTCATACTGGGACACCCTGTATATGACAAAACAAAAGCCCGGTCTTTCTTTACTTTCGCGCCACATTGAAATTCTTGGATTGGATTGGACAACACTTGGGCATGTGCACAGGAACATTTGTCCGTGAAAGAGAACGAAATATATAACTCCATCTCATAAACCGGCTTCAAGTAAAGCACGAATAGCTTAATATAGTAGTATTATATATATGGTATAAACAGTAATTTACAATACTTATTATCTCATTATCTCATTACGTTACATAAATTTCACGATCATTTATTTATATTATATACATTATTTATTATCATTGTCAATAATTTTTTGAACATTCTAATTCAATGTCCTTAAAATTATATTTTGTTTGCAGTCTAAACATATTTCCAAAATAACAATATGGAAAACTATATTTGCGAATTTATTTTGTAAAATTTTACAAAAAGACGTAAATTCTATTCCACAGGACACATTTAAAAATTTCGCCTAAGCTCTAATGTTTTTTGACATGAAATGAAACATAAGAAGAGTGAGACGAAGCGGGTATTTTGTGACGTAAGGGCTACGACATATATTAGGCGGGAAACCGCCCAAATCGCAAAACGTAAATCCCTTTCCTGCCGACAAGACGCGGGCTAAATTTTTGCCGCCACATATTTACGTTTTGCGGTTTGGGCGGTTTCCCGCCTAATATGTCATAGCACTAATGCGGCAACCGTATTGTTTAAGAAGCGTGGGGTTAAAATAGCAAAATTTATCATTTTATTTAAATTTAACTGCTATAAAATTGAACATACAAAATACCCTCTTTAAAGGAATTACGTGAAAATAACTAAATGGCTAATTACGTATGATAAAAGACAAAATATAGGGCATACTTTGATTTGCTGAAGAACAACATAATATTAGAAAGCAATATCGAAATATTTCATAAGCTAAACATTTGTATACATTAGTAATTATTAAAAAGTATTATCATAATGTAATGATTGGTTAAAAAAAATATAGTAAATCCCGAATTTTATTTATATAGGGACCTAAAAAATATTCAGGTTTGTCGCAAGATATTTGGATAATTAATATTATTATTAAAAATCAAAGACATTTGACACAAAAACGAGTGTTCCAAAATACTAAAGAATTAAAGTTTATCTACTTAACAAGTAAATATTATCATAGCTTCTACCAAGAAGATCAGTTCCACACTGACGATAAGTGAGAACTTAAAATATTTTCTCTCTTTTATTAATTTACTATGGCAGTAAGAAATTTTGCTCCACACTAAAGAACAATATTAAACTCCTTTACAACGAACATTCTTAGTGAAAAGTTTAATTATCATTGCATATTTATTTGAGGCATGTTCTAATTACTTCCGAGATTAGGGTCAATTTAGACATTTTTAACTGTGCAATAAAAGATATTAAGAATACTGTGATTGAACATGAGCATTGCATAGCAACGGTAATAATTATTCAGTGCATTCACTTTATTGTATACATCTTTATCTTTAATCTTTGACTTTTTAACAACTTGGCACCTCTACCTCTTTTTATGTTTTTATTTGTTGTTTTTTATTTCTTGTTTGCCGAAAAAATGTGTCACTGTTCTATGTTTACATTTACTTTTGTTGTAATTAGTTCAGTGTTACTAATTTTTGATATTTATAGTTTCTAGTATTTTCCTTTATATATGTGTATATATACAGGGTGTCCACCTAGTGCGCGTAAGTCCAATATCTGGGTTAATAAAAGAGATAACTTAATTTTTTTTTCTACAGAGTTGTCTAATATCCCGAGCTGCACAAAATGAAAATATATTTACATATTCAGGGTGTTCAGTTTTTCCTGGACAGGTACCAACTTCGTTTTTCTAAATGGAAATATATATTTTTTATTGCTTTTTCGAACTAAACCCTTGATTTTAGTAGGACTTTCATCAGCCTTCCCTATACCTAACTTAAACTGTTTTTGAAATATTGACGGGTGAATATTGACATTTTTGCAACTTTGACACCCTGTAAAATCTAAACGGTTTGAGATCAAGCAAAACGGTTTGCACATTCCTATCTTAACTTTTCATAAGCTATCGTTTGGTACTAATTTCAGAATTATCCAAAAATTTAAAATTTTCTGAAAATTTTGAAAATTTTTTATTCCTGTATAAATTTGAAATTAGTACCAAACGATAGCTTATGAAAAGTTAAGATAGGAATGTGCAAACCGTTTTGCTTGATCTCAAACCGTTTAGATTTTACAGGGTGTCAAAGTTGCAAAAATGTCAATATTCACCCGTCAATATTTCAAAAACAGTTTAAGTTAGGTATAGAGAAGGCTGATGAAAGTCCTACTAAAATCAAGGGTTTAGTTCGAAAAAGCAATAAAAAATATATATTTCCATTTAGAAAAACGAAGTTGGTACCTGTCCAGGAAAAACTGAACACCCTGAATATGTAAATATATTTTCATTTTGTGCAGCTCGGGATATTAGACAACTCTGTAGAAAAAAAAATTAAGTTATCTCTTTTATTAACCCAGATATTGGACTTACGCGCACTAGGTGGACACCCTGTATATGTATAATTTACCTATGTATCCCTATTCCGTAATTGGAATTTTATATTCTGTGGAATAGTGTTTTTTAAATAAATAAATAAAGAAATATGCTTTTTTCCTGTATGTAGCATTTTATTTAATTAATAAATTTATTTATATTCTTATATTCTTCAGATGATCGTCTAAAGTTTCTGGTTACTCCTACAATAATTTGTATCGCCATATCAACAACCTTTACTTGAACTAAATATATCAGGGTTAATATACTCATTTATTTCCCAACAATAATTCTTAGGGGATGGGGACGGTATAATATAATTATATAAAGTCATCTCAAAAACTTTACAGCATTTCAAACTTTTAAAATGAGACTTTGAAAAAGTGAGATTCAAACTTTTCTTACTTTAAGGGCTTTACTTTACCTTGAGTCATAAAAGGTGGGTGCTTCCTAAGTAATCTAAAACACTGAAATATATAAATATAATAAAAACCCAAAGGAGCAATGGCGCAAAAATATTAAAGTGACTACCCGTACCACAGCCTATTGGTAAGCTATGCCCGTACCATGGATATACTGAAAAAATTAGTAATGGTGCAAATTACTGAAACTTAAGATGAAAAGCCAGCCAAAATATTTAAAAATAAAAAATGTTAAATTTAATACCCTGTAACTCAAAAGCTAAACCACTTACTAAATAACTTTATATGACCTTTTATTAGTGAAATCGCTTCACGAAGCATGTTGTTGAGTATTTCAGATTACTTTTGAAACATCCATATACGGTTAAACCTGGCAAGTCGAGTTGATGAGCAAATTCAGCTGTTATTGACTGCTGACTTACCCTGAAGATAGACCAGGTTATTAATTTGTTTATTTTGTGAAACGGAAGGCCCTCCACTCCTTTTAAAATTACCAAGGTTAACAGTTGCTTCAAATTTTCGTTTAAGTTCTCCAAGTCTTCCTGCCAATTAGGTTCTAGGGATATCTGCCATTAAATAAACGAACAGCTTCATGGGCATCATTTTCTGTTTGACGTTCAACGATATGCTATATTCTATATTACATATAAAATTGTCATTTTTCAAAAATTAAAATCTAAAGAATTGAATTACCTACCTTTTAAATGAAGTGCAATATAACACACCTTGCCATTAAAGAAAATTAGTTGACAGCGCCCACGGTGCTAATTTTGAAAAATTGAATGATTTTGAAAAATTGAATTTATTCTAAGAAACTAGGTACTCCATTTTAAGTGATTCAGCCTTTATTTCGTTAAAACTCTCAACTCAATAAAGTTAAGAAGGGGGGGAGGTTACTTTATGGACAGACTCGTATATTCTAGTATAGAAAGCCTCGCAAGCTCGATATCCCAAAACTCGCTGAACTAAAAAGTTATTCCAGGAAAAAGGATAGCCAAAGTGCTATTAGCTCATTGGCACATTGCAAATCAATAAAATTATTATGGCTGTAAAACTGAACGTCTGCTTATGGTAGCCACTGAAGTTCGTAGGAAATGGGTTTTATATAATCAAAATCAATGAGTAATATTTAATCATCGATTAACACATTTGTAGCTATTAATGATTTTTACAACCATTTTTTTTACTAGGTATGCTGACTAATAGAAAAAGATTACCAGTTACCCACCTTATAATATAACAATAATACCTATTTAAGAATGAATAATATCAACTTTAGCAGGCATGTATACTGTACAAATTAAGTAGGTAACAGCTTTATTAACAAGTTATTAAAAGTGCACCAGATATTTTAGCATTGGAGCTTGGAACATATTTCAAGGGTATTCATTGGAATACATTTATTTTCCAAATGAATAAGTAATGGCTATTCTAGAGACATATTATCGACACACCCCGTTGTATACTTATAGGTAAATATTGAATCATCATTTCGTCGTGTTGGTAATAATTGCAATCCTACAAACTAGTGTATGCACGCCTGTATTTTCGCTACTAAATTATTTTAATCGTTTTTAGTCATTGTTACACATTTCTGGATTATTTTATTAGAAAAACTAATTTAACTTTAATTTAGTTTAACATAAAATAATATTTAAATATATTAATTATTGATTTACTTCTAAGATAGGTCCAGCTCCAAATTATGTAAAAAAATAAACGTTTCAGTATTGCCCTTGTGTACAATACACTTATGAAAATAAAACTTGATTTTTGTAATTTGTAAGCTTTCACAGTCCAGTGTCGGGTATCTGATGGACTTCTTCAGGACTTTTCGGCCGCCGTGTCGCCACCAGATGGCATCTTCAGCACTTCGCGTAGCGTTGGTTGGCGGATCCGGGTATATGAGAAGCACTGAAGAAACTGAAGATATCATCGTTAAGATTAGTGAAACTTCCTCGATTAAGCACTGACCATGGCAAAACAGTCCAGCAGTTTACTCCATTTATTTTTGTAATATGTCAGTGAATTGAAGAGAAAAAATTTTGAAGGAAATATTCACCACCTATTCATATTATTACTTATCCATATTTTCAACGAATATCCTGTATAAATGATTCATTTCCTTCGATATTTGCCATGAAATATTTATCCTACGTAAAGCACAACTAGTTGTTATGTTAATAGTCTTACATATTCCTTTTTTATGTACGCATCCACTGATAATTCGTAGATATGTAGGCGGTTATTTACAGATAAAACGTAATATTTAATTTTTCTTATCGCGTTTAACAACAGTATAAATAATGTATTATTCTCGTAGAGACAGATTGTCAGTATTTGGCGAGTCGACTTTATATCATAAGGTAGTGTTTTTAATTAAATATAGGTATAACAGGTATTGCACAATAAGTAGACATCTCATCTCTATTTTACGTTTTGTTGTTTCTCATTATTACATCAACTTCAATACCTTGCAAAAATACGCATACTTTCATACTTATAATAATAGCATATTAAAAAAATATACCTACTGAATTTCTTTGAAACTCAGTTCCCAGAATGTAATATAGATTTTAAAAATGGCTTAATGATTAAATGGCAAAGTTTTGTTAAGACGATCGTATGTTATAAAATGTTGCAAATATCCAAAATAGTATCCATAATGGCCTTACTATGAATGTTAGAATATTTCTAATATTCTAACATAATCTCTAACAAATTAGAGCCAGAAATTAAAAATTGTCAGGATAAGACCAAATAACACAAAACTATGTAGTTTAGAATTTAAATTTAATAAGATAGAACTGAGGTTTTACAATACGTTATGGAAGCTTGGTAGCCAGAGAGATAATGTGTTTCTATATACAACTTTAGTTTTTATAAACATTACTGCGGACCAAGCACGATCTGCAGACATAGCAATATTTGGCAATGTAACCACGAAATAATATAGTTCACAGTGACGTCTCACAGTGGCGTCTCACAGTCGACCATCCTGAACAACTGTTGTCCTCAACAGGGTGGTCTTTAATTCGTTTCCTGGTAGCCGATTAGTCAGAGACCATCAGTAAAGTCATCCAAGATCCCGGCAACATCGGACCTAAAGATTAAATATCCTATTAGTTTAAAGTCGTAAACTTTGTGAACATTTTTTTTTTTATTTATTGTTTTAAATGCTATTATCATCACAGTTTTATTGATGATATATAATCAATCATAAACAACTTTTCTGGTGCTACATCATCACAGTTTTATTGATGACGTACACCTCCACCAATCCCTTATGGGACAAACAAATTTCCTGGTGCTACATCATCACAGTTTTATTGATGATGCACACCTCAACCAATCCCTCATGGGGCAAACCAATTTCCTGGTGCTACATCATCACAGTTTTATTGATAATGCACACCTCATCTATTCCCTTATGGGACCTCACTTTATCACAGAGTAGGGTTCTCATGTGTGGCACTAACCTCATACATTTCTATGGAGTTCACCTCTTTACACATTAGACTATGGGGCGTCCCCCTTGTCATAAACCATCTCGATACACCTGTACTCACCTGCACTGATCACCCTACTGTAAGTGTTATTCACTCTACCTGCCAGGTTTCCACTACTGTGAGTACCTCCTTATCCCTATTTTGCAAGGCTCGCAATACCGTGTTAGATTCTACAACTTTCCACCAACACTTTGCAAAGCGACCCTGCCAGAAGGATTCCTAGCAAACTCCAGTTCCTTTACTATATTCATATCACTACCCTACTCTTAAAATCGCTGTTTACCAATTTTTACTTTTATCTTCATTAATTTCTGTAACCATTAATTTACTAGCTAGTATTCCTCTCGAGCATGCTCATTCATACAACGTTGTGCACAACATACCAAATTATTTACTTACGTGAACGGTTGGTCCGGACCATCACTCATGATTACCCATGGTTTTAAACTATCGACAGCGGCTTACGGGTCCCTCTTAGGTCTTCTATCACATATCTGTCGTTTGACAAAACCTTTTTGACTCGAAAAGGCCCTTTATATGCAGGATGTAACTTGCGACTCCTACCTGTCGCCAAAGAATCAGTTTTACGATGCATAACCAAATTCCCCACTTCATATATTTTTGGTTTACATCTTTTCCGATCAAAAACTTTCTTTTGTTGTTGATTTTCTACAACTTTTACTTTAACATCTGCTCGTAATATATCTAAATCTACTCGAGTTATTGTATCAGCCACGGCCTTTACAATATAAGCGTCTGCCCAATGTCTCTGGTTGATACCGTTCACACTGCCCGTTGGAACGAGGTGTTGCTACCGCGTTTAAGATATATGTTTTATCGAATATTGTTGACGAAATAATTTCATACTGGCAGACGTGAAAGATGATCCGCGATAGGAAATTAGCCTCTTGGGCACACCAAATATTTCTACAAAATTTTGTAGCGTTTTTAAAACATACTTGAATTTAATAGACTTAACCGCTTCAATGAAAATAAATTTTGTGAATTCATCCACCAAAACTAACAAATAAGAATTTTTCTTTTGTGATAATGGACCCAAATGATCCATATGAATGGTTTCACAGGGACTGTCCCCTTTTGGAATAGAATGCATCAGTCCTTGCTTAACACCCCTGACATGTTTCAAGTAAATACAATTTAGGCAAGCTGAAACATATTTTCGAACAAATTTACTCATTTTGGCAAACCAGTAACTTTGTTTGATCATTTCTAAAGTTTTCTCGAAACTCAAGGGACCACAATCATCATGATTTAATTTACAAATTTTCTACCTACACGCTGTAGGTACGACCCATTTTTACTTTACGGTACAAGATTTCTCGTTTCAATTTAAAATTATCAATATATATATATATTTTTTTTTGTATTGGGAGTGTATTGCGTATTTAAGATTTTAATTGTTTTTTTAACTTCATCTTCCTGACTTTGTTAAAGCCATTGTTTCCAATTCATAGGAATTTGGATCAAATATTTTTAAAACGGGTCTTTCCGAGGGTCTTTCAGCCAAAATGTTTTGGACAGCTACAAATGTTTGCTGAGTCGTCTGCAGCACAGCACCCCTTGAGAGGCGCCGAAGCATCAAAGAATCTAATATCATTACCGTACGTAACAAACGACACATGTGGTTTGTTTAGAAAAGAACTGCCCATTACAACGTCAGCCGGACAGAGACTACCTGGGACCACTAAAATGGTTACCATGACTTAAACCCAATCAACTCGCTGACAATTTATACTGATTCTGTAACCTGTATAACTTCTCCCGTGAACGATTTTAAACGAAATGTATCATTTCATTACTATTACATTTTAACCCAAAGTTGTCAACAAAATTTCGTTTCATTAATGTACATTCGCTTCCTGTATCAATTAAAGCTAGAATTTTGTTTTTGTTTACATATGCTTCTTATAATATAGTTCGTGGTATGACTTAGCAAGTTTACTTGTTTATGTTATCGTTTGTAACAGTTATCACTGCTGTGGTTATCACGCTTACAAATAGTACACGCGAGTTTATTTGTTTTATTTTCAGAGCTCTTTTTGTAAGGTTCCTTACGCTTTAAGGGGCAATTTATAACTTTATGACCGACTTGGTTGCAACCATAACATGTTATTTTGTATCTGGTAGTTTCATGCGCCTCGACCAGGCATTTATTCTTTTCAGCGGACGCGGACGCCTGAAATTTCCCGCGCGGTTTGACTTCGTGATCACACGTCCGCAAAAACGTTAATAGGTCATCCAACACATCGTAATTATTAGTGAAAGCAACATGTCGAATTTTATCATCGGTAATTCCAGTCACAATAATATTTACTTTGTCTTTTTCTGGAATATTCCAAGCAAGACGATTGAGTTTAAAAAGTTTATTAGTATAATAGTCCACATAACTGCGAACATCGTTAGAATTATAATTCGCTGCTGCTGAAAATATTTTTCCAGTTGCATTCGGGTCAATGTCAAAGGTATTACGTAGTAAAGTTTTCAGTTCACTCCAATTTCGATATGTCACGTCCGTGTTTAATAACCACTCTCGTGCCCGGCCAGCTAAATTTTCGACCGCGAACTGCGTCGTAGCTACGTCATCACAACGTAGAAAGTAGGCCCTTTGATCGACAAGTCGTACCCACTTATTCACCGATAGGGTCTTTATGTCGGGATCAAACTCCGGAACTTCCTTCCACGTATAACTAGGTAAACTCACCTCGTGTCCACTTTTTAGTTTTTGTACCTCTTGACGCAGAAGGTCCAATTGGTGTTGCATCGTCAATGGGGGTGTACAACTTCTGTCTTCTACTGAAGAGGTAGACGCCATGTTAATGATCGTGTGCACACTTTAACTGAACCACCTTGGCACAGGTGCAACTCGACCACCTTACTACACACACTTTTTTTCAAAAAACTTGTTTGTTTATTTATTTGATCCCACTTCTGAACTGTCAGGATAAGACCAAATAACACAAAACTATGTAGTTTAGAATTTAAATTTAATAAGATAGAACTGAGGTTTTACAATACGTTATGGAAGCTTGGTAGCCAGAGAGATAATGTGTTTCTATATACAACTTTAGTTTTTATAAACATTACTGCGGACCAAGCACGATCTGCAGACATAGCAATATTTGGCAATGTAACCACGAAATAATATAGTTCACAGTGACGTCTCACAGTGGCGTCTCACAAAATGTTCGATTAAATTTAATCTCTTGCTTAAATCTGAAATTAATGTCAAACGATAGCTTATGAAAAGTTAAGATAGGAATTTGCAAACCGTTTTGCTTGATCTCAAAACCGTTTAGATTTTACAGGGTGTCAAAGTTGCAAAATGCCAATATTTACCTGTCAATATTTCAAAAACAGTTGAAGATATGTATAGGACATCCTACATGAAATGTGTTTAGAATATATAGGGTGTTCCATTTAAAATAAGCAAGTTGGTGCCAACTTCCGGTTATACCGGAAGTGCCAGAAACGTGAACATATTTTAAAAAGGTAGGCCCCACTCAAGATCCCTAAACAAGTAGGTTACCTCAGTTCTATGTTTGTAGGAGAGGGTGTTGCGGTGTACACCGGGATGAGCGACGTCATCTGGCGACCTTGCCTCTCACTCTTTTTATGTACATCATTGTCTCTCTCATAATGTTCTAATGTGTTTAAATTTGACAAGAACTGAATAATCTGTCAATCCTGATCCTGTTTTGTGAACCAAGTGTAGAATTACAATAGATTAATAAATAAGCACTTATGTAAGTAAACCAGCAATAATTTCTGTCAAATTACGTTGTGCTTCACTTAAAAAGTATTCCGCCCCAAATGCTTGGGCTATCTCATTATTTAAAGTGACCGAGGCTGTATTGTTTTATGTAGGATGAAAATATAAAATAATTTTATCTTTCAGCAAGATGTCAGGGTGCCGATGTGCTGTTGCTACATGCCATAATAGACTGGAAATTACCAAAGCTCTGAACAAAGATGTGTTATATCACAGGTTTCCGAAAAATCCAGTTGTGAATGCAATGAATCAAATATAATTTGAGTTACATAATAAAAATAAAATATCTGCAATTATACCTAAAACTTAATTAAAAGTGAATAAGAAAATGTATTATTCTTAATAGATTATTGCAGTTTTTCGTTTCTATTATTTTCAAACCATTTAGAATCCGTATAAGACAAAATAACTATATATACATTTTCATGTCATTTCATAAAGTTCTGAAATTGTATGATATAAGTATTTTGCACTAGTAACTAATTTATACTTAATAGTATTGATTTCTGAATTTGATAGATCATTCATATCATATCTACATCGTTAATATACACATATACCGACCATATCTAGGAGGTCCTCATAAAAATTTGTAGTTGTGTTATGTATTTTTTTATTGATTTTACGGTTTAATCTTTACCTGTAAAACGTTTTGTTATGTATACATGTATACAATACATGTATTTTAAACTGTTATAGTAAAATTATACTCTTAAGCATCATGAAATGCAATATTTACCAGTAATCATATCAAAATTTCGCTGCTTTCTGGACGCCAGACGACGTAACCTCAAATTAACCAATATAATTTTTTCTCGAAACTGAGGTAACCTACTTGTTTAGGGATCTTGGGCCCCACTGACCTTTATACATACAAAATTTTCAATATCACCCTGTACGTACTTTTCAATATATGGATCGCGGCACTTCCCGGTGGGACACCGTGTATAGATAATCCTTTAAATCTAATAGTAATTCATGCCTAGGTTGTCACTTTATAGGTTGTCAAATATAAATATTAAAAATAAAATTAAGATCCTAAACTAATTTTCACTACAGTACGACCAGAAAGAAATATACAGTACTGAAATAAAAACATATGTATATTGCCCACCCATAAACATTAACAAAAATAACAAAGTTATGGTCTATATAAAAACGAATAATATGCTCCATATGCCCACCATTGTGTTGGACGCATTACAACATAACTCAAGTCGGTCTTGGAGGTTTCGTACCATGTTTTGAAATATAGGTTGTGCAAGGTGGCCCGTTTAATATGGGCCTATACCTTATCTCAGAAACTACAAGTTCTACAGAAAAAAAAATTATATCAAATTGTTTTTTTCAAAGTTATCTTCAATTTTTTTATATTTTCAAACTTATAACCTGTTTATATACAGGGCGATGAACTAAAGTTCCTTTTTTTAAATAGCACACCTTATATATATTATTACATTTTCAGAAAGCCCTTCTAAAGACGAGTTCAATGATATATGATATGATGGGTCTGACGCCCGCCTTTTCGGAGTTATTGAGTATTATCTTCAGGAAATAGCCCATATTAAAATCGTGCTAGAAAGGTTAATAATTAAGTTTTTGAGCCTTAATTTGCGCCAAGAGATTTCTAATTTTATGTACTTTATTATGTTATTACTCAATATTCAACTTATAAAAAAAATTTGACCGTGTTGCCACATTTCGAAAACCATAAATTCTCACGATTTTTTCAAATGGAACACCCTGTATATTGTTACATTTCTAGAAAGCCCTTCTATCGACAAGTTCAATGATATATGATATGATGGGTCTGACGCCCGCCGTTTCGGAGTTATTGAGTATTATCTTCAGGAAACCTCCAATATTCAAATTGTAACTAACAAAATTACTTTTATTATTACTTAATTAAGTGTTTGAGTTCTAATTTGCACCAAAAAAAGTTATATAGGTAGTATATGATCTATCACTTTGATGTAATTGATGTAACGTTAGTATAGGGACATTTTCATTATTACTATTTATAATAAAACTAGTTTCAGTAAAATGCTAATTTTAGTTGCTATATAATTTTCAACATAAATTTGATATTATTCGGTGAAATATATCAGATTATTGTATACTAGTTGATTTTCAAAGCCCCTGAAAATTTATATAGTGACTGAAGATGCACAGGTAATTCTACGATGTACCTACCTACTCTGTCTTTATTATTTGGCAATTTCATTAAATATGACCATATTTTAACGTTTAGTCAGAATGGCCATTGTAAACAAAATATCCACAATTATTATAGGATTTATCATTGCCTTGACAACCGGGGTAAACTGAAAAATTATTTGACATTGCGTTAATATATTAAGTATTTATTAATAATAATGTATAGTGTGGAAGAAAAAGTTGATATGCTAGAATGTTATTTATCAAATAATAAAAGTCCAGCTCTTGCTCTTAGAGAGTATAGAGCAAAATTTCCCCTGAGACGAATTCCAGAAAAGAAATTATTTGCTAGACTTTTTCAACAATAAGATTGTTAATGCAAATTAAAGAGTTCAAAATGATAATTTGGGATCTTGGTTAGCACTACTTCAATCCTGGTCATATTCTGAGTATCATATATCTCTGAATTTGTCAATTGAAGGGCTTTTTAGAAATGTAACAATATACAGGGTGTTCCATTTGAAAAAATCGTGAAAATTTATGGTTTTCGAAATGTGGCAACACCGTCAAATTTTTTTTATAAGTTGAATATTGAGTAATTACATAATAAAGTACATAAAATTAGAAATCTCTTGGCGCAAGTTAAGGCTCAAAAACTTAATTATTAACCTTTCTAGCACGATTTTAATATGGGCTATTTCCTGAAGATAATACTCATAACTCCGAAACGGCGGGCGTCAGACCCAGCATATCATATATCATTGAACTCGTCTTTAGAAGGGCTTTCTGAAAATGTAATAATATATAGGGTGTGCTATTTAAAAAAAAAAGGAACTTTAGTTCATCACCCTGTATATAAACATGTTATAAGTTTCAAAATATAAAAAAATTGAAGATAACTTTGAAAGAAACAATTTGATATCATTTTTTTTCTGTAGAACTTGTAGTTTCTGAGATAAGGTATAGGCCCATATTAAACGGGCCACCTTGTACAATTTCGGTACTGTATATTAACTGTCATATTGTATCTACGTCTTTTTTTTTTCACCACGATCATCTTATAACTTATATAAATTATAGTACTAGCCCTTAGACGCTCTTCAAATCTAATGCAGCTACATCTTATTCCCACCGCAATTTTGTGTGTAAGTGATCAATTAAGTAAATTTAGTCGAGCGAAAATAAACATAGGAAATTAACTTCTATCTATACAAATAAACGATACACTTGAATTTAGTTAACTTCTCGGCACGCAGAAATAAGGATATGACATACTTCTTCGCTCAAAAGCGACCACAAAATTATTAGGTTTTTTTTTTTGACAGATAAATTAGTTATACTTGGTTCCACAGTACAGCAAGGCAAATAATTAGTTCAGAACAGTATTTTAAATCACAAATGTTTGAATTAATAGAAAAGTACGCTTTGAATTAAGAATGCAAATGAAAAGGAAAACAATAAACTAAGCAACAAAAGCAAAAGAATATAAGTGAACTTTAAAAACCGTCATTCAATATTAAAAAATAATGTAAAAAAGGTAAAACGCACAGTTACTGATGATGATAATACAGAAAATAAGAGTAAGACATTTTTGGGACAGATTTTGAAAAAAAGTAATGCATCATTAAGGGTCCGCTCACTGTAGATTTGACAGGCATGAATGCGGGGTCGGATTGAGAGGTTGGGTAGCCGTGGGTGGAGACTTACATATTCCCACTACCGAATTATTTAGATTTCGGAGGTGCACGTAAAGCCGAAGTAAAAAGGCACATGGAACTAAAGTTTGCCCTCATTGCAACGGTACCGGATTTGTCTTATAATTGCAACAAAATTTGTTTTTCATGTTATAAATTATATATCACCGGAAAGATCAAAAGACAAACTAGATCCCTATAGTAGCAAATTTTTGTTTAATACATGTATTTGAGAGAAAATATTTTTTTAAAATACGCTATTTTAGTACAAGATTGTTTGCCTGGTATTTAGTTAGCACCATAAACTAAATTCTTCATTTTAACAGCAGGAAAATAAAGCAGTGAAATGAAAATATCTCTTCTTAATTTGTTAATGCTATTCATTTTTGAAGATGGAATAATTATTTTTTCCTAACAAGGAAAAATGACAATAAAAAACTATGCGTAATGGTTTGGTACTGGTTATGAATAGGTCATAGTTCATCATGTTTATTTATTTTTCGTAGGTATTTATTTATTTTATTTTTTCTAAAATCAAGTCTAAATTTATGCAGTTATTTAAACAGTTCCTGCAAAAAAACCCATAAAAAAATCTATGAAATAAAACAAAAGAATGAAATCATTCTACATTGCTTTTATACAATAATTAGTAATTGTATTGTTTATGAGAATCAATTAACTACACGACTTTTTTAAATCTTAATCACTGCCAACCATCTGCACAACTATTTTACGACATCAAATTGATCGCTGCATCATGTGCTGTGAAAGTGATATCTATATAAATTAATGAATAAGGCCACTGAAATGCTGGATCGATACAGAGGCGAGTATAGCCTTAGAAGGTTGCAGCGTTGTTGGATTACCTGGTTGACCTTTTCTGTACCATTAACATTGGCAATGAATAAATTATATTATTAAGATGCATTTCCATATAAAAAGCCCTCCTACTGCATTGTTTGAACATTTAAATAGCTAACCTCTAGGTGTCTAAATACCTACGTGTCAACGTTTTTTTTCCAAATAGAAGTAGGTGCTTTATTTTTCGCCTTCATTAAGAATAACACAAATAATTATGAAATCGGTGAATAAATTAATTCACTAACAATTTCAAAAACTGTGAAAATAAGGTTAAAGTACCCACTATATCCAGAAGTTAGTAGGTATTTCACATAACTACAAACTCAAATATCTTAATAATACTTGATTCCATATATAAATACACATCAGTGACGGCTCATATTATCCATAGCTTCAGAGGGAACATTTTTTAAATTTTTGATCAAAAAGATAAGTAAAAATTATAAAATTTTAAAATGTCACAAATTATATGGAACGATGACTGACAAACCTAAACAGGAATGTCGTAATAAAGTTTTTTAGCCTTAATGTTTACCCACCTTTTTTAAACAGTGTTCTTTCTATATTAGCTAAGGAAAACAAATCATTATGAAGTAAAAAGTACATTTATTTTTCAGTCTAATGAAACGCAAAAATAGATTCTACCTTGGATTATACTCAATAATGGATACATACATAGTTTGTCTTTTATAATAAATATTTTGACGAAAAGAATAATATGTTGCATTACATTAATATTTTCCATTCGTAAATTTATTGTACTCATAAGGAACATTCTCATCAAATTTACTATTAATAGTAATCAAAATTACTATTAAACATTAATTTTGTTTCCCCTTGTTCAACTCGTGTGATTGATGTATTGATATAAATGAGTAGTCTACCTAAATTAATTACAAACTTTAACGTGTTTATTTATCTTTATTTAAAAGAATAAGTAGTTACACGGTTAGATAGATTATGGGTAGGCATTAACAAGTTAATTTGTGATTACAAAAAAATACACAGTTTCAAATGTTAAAAACGGTTCGTCTGACCATACTGATGATCACGCCACCTCTCTGGTTTTTTATCATCTCCCGGGAGGGCGCTGCTATCTTGGTTTGTTCGTAGGAACAAACGGGGATAATAGGGTAAAGAGTGCGTCGTTACAGTCTCCCCCTCTGGTTTCGAAGACGACCCGACGAGGAACCAGAAACATTGATAGAAGTCTTCTTCTTTGGACGTCCACGTTTCTTCAGAGGTTTCACAGGTTGGACATCTTCATTTAGATTACAGGGTGTCAACAATGAACAATGGTAAACACCCAAGGGCACATCAGGAGTAACAATATTGGCTATTTCAAATGAAGTAGTGGATACTTTACGAGTAATAATGTACGGCCCATCTTTTTTAGGATCAAATTTAGTAGTAGTCTTCTTCTCTAAGTTGCTACGAGTAGAGCTAGCAACCCAAACCTTATCTCCGATTCCCAGTACAGGAGCAGGCCTTCTATGCTCGTCTGCATAGTCTTTATGGCGATCTTGTGCTTTTTCATTAGTTGCTTTCGCATCCGCCAATATCGAGGCAACTTTATCTAAATATGGAGTGATTTGGGGAACAAAAGTGGTCGATTGAACAATGGTTCTCAAATCATTGGTAACTTCGTCGGGAGTTCGAAGTTCTCTTGCGAAGGTCAGGTAAGCAGGTGTATAGCCTGTGGTCTCACATTTCGCTGAATTCATAGAAAACCGAATAGATGGGAGTTTTTCTACCCAACTGGTGTGATCGTTTCCCACCAATATTGCTAAGCGAGGTTTCATATCTCGATTCTTTCGTTCCACCATATTGGATTGTGGATGAATGGGGTTAAATTTTGTTTTATGCCTAAACAATGACATACATGCTGCATGACAGCAGATACAAATTGCACGCCGTTGTCCGAGATTATTCGACGTGGGAGACCGTATCTTAAATATATTTCATCAATGAGTAATTTAGCACATTCTAAAGCGGTCGCTTTAACTAATGGGAATAATTCGACCCACTTAGATGCTGTATCTTCAACTATAAATATCTATTGATGTCCACTAGGGGTCACTGGTAAAGGTCCAAACAAGTATATTGCCAAGATCTCAAAACGTTGTGCATACACTGGTGTCTGAAGTAATCCAGCTGGTTTCAGATTCACTGCCTTATACCTTTGACATTCTGGACAAGCTTTGACATAGTCACTGATAAATTTTCTCATACCAGTAAAGTAGTATTGTTTAGCAATCCGTTGTATGGTACGTTCTATTCCATAGTGAGCTGCTGTTGGAGCGTCATGATGTTCTTGTAGTACTCGGGTGCGTTCATGAGTCGGAACTAGCAACTGGGCTTCTTCCTCATCATCAGAATACCTGTATAGTACACCGCTTGACATTATATAACCACGGGAGGTCCATCTGGCAAAATTTTCATTTTCGTGATTTTCAAAGCTGTCTATAATTTTACGTAATTCCGGGTCTTTAAGTTGTTCAGCACGAATTTCATCAGGAGTTCTACCTGGTAAATCAACGGTGACCAGACAAATATCACAAGATGCCGTGTCTTGATGATGACATGATGGTCTGGACAACATGTCTGCCACAACATTATGTTTACCTGATATGTAGCTGATTTTTAAGTTATATCCTTGAATAGTTAAGGCCCACCTGGCCAATCTTCCTGTTGGTGATTTTAGAGTCAGCAGCCATTTTAATGGCTGATGATCAGTAACGACTATCACAGAGGAAGTGTCCAAATATCCTTTAAACTTATTTAAACTCCAAACTACCGCTAAAGCTTCTCGCTCGATTGTAGAGTAGTTCCGTTCAGCTCCTGTCAATAATCTACTGGCGTATTCGATAGGTCGTTCATCCGGACCCTCTCCTTGTATTAACACTGCTCCCAGGACATGATGAAGCATCCGTCCTCAAAACATAGGACTTGGATCCATCGTTCTGCTGTAAGATAGGTGCAGAAACAAGGGCAGTCTTTAATTGATCGAATGCTTGCTGCTGCTCAGATCCCCAAGTCCATTCAGCATTCTTTTTCGTGAGATTACTTACAGATTAAGAGACAATAACACTGAGATTAAGAACACAAGATTACTGAGATTAAGAACAAGGTCTTGAAATATCAGAAAACCTCTCTATAAAGCGTCTCTACCATGAACATGTCTGTAGAAACGATTGAATGTTCTTTACATTACGGGGTGGTGGCATATTAACAATAGCAGCTATCTTATCTGGATCCATCTGAATTCCCTCACTCGTAATTACGTGACCAAGATATTTCACTCCCGCACTCGCGAAAGTACATTTGTCGCGATTGGCTCTTAATTTAAATTGTCTCAGTCTAGCCAACACCAACTGCAAATCACTGAGATGAGAGTCAAAGTTTTCAGATAAAATAATCAGATCGTCTAAATATGCTAAAACTAGAACATCCTTAAGTCCACTACGGAATCTGTCCATAAGTCTTTGAAAAGTCGCCGGCGCGTTACGGAGACCGAACGGCATTGTACAATAGCGAAAAGTCCCGAAAGGTGTCACGAAAGCCGTTTTATCTTTGTCTATTTCACGCACTTTCACTTGATGGTAACCCGCACGTAAGTCCATAGTTGTTATATAAAAAGTTCGTTTTGTAGCATGTAATAAATCGTCCATTCTCGGAAGAGGATACGAATCAACTGTAGTTATAGAATTTAAAGCACGGTAATCAATGCATAACCGCGTGTCTCCATCTTTTTTAGGAACTAGAACAGTAGGTGCAGACCAGGGACTCTCACATTCTTCGATGACACCGGTTTCCAATAGTTTGTCTAATTCGACTTTTAACTTGTCCTTATTTGCTGGAGTTATACGGTAAGGAGGTACAGAAATCGGTTCATGAGTTCCCGTTTCTATCTTATGTTCAGCATACGCTGAACATAATGATGCTCTCCCCCTAGTGCAAAAATATCAGGGTTCTTGTCTAGAAGATTACCTAAACGTACTCTTTCTTCACTAGTGAGCATTGTTCCTTCATCCGGTCTTAAAATATTTATTGAATGAATTTGAACTAATAACGAAGAAGTCATGCTCTCAAACGGCAAAATGAATTTTTAATCTGGTGCCTCATTAAAGTACCATTGCTGTTTACTTATGTCTAACAAGATATTAGCATCATGAATAAAATCTATCCCCAAAAGGGTAATATCAGCAGCAGGTAAGCAAATAAAAGTTGTTGGAATGCATCGACCTTGAAGTTTAACTTCAACAGTAGCAATACGTACGTTTTCATCTTTTACAGTACCATCAGCTAATCTAATACGCACTCTATCATAAGTAAATTGATGTCCTGCTTCTTCTAAAAGTTTACATAGAGAAGTACTCGCTACACTTTGCTTAGCAGCGGTATCAATCATTCCAATACCATTAGAGGTTAGGATTTGAATTGGCAACACCGGCCTGGCCTTAGGCGAAATAGATGAATTAGTACTTTCCAGAGAACAGAAATCAATAGATGAGCTAGCGGTAGGTACCTTACAAGTTGGACAATTGGATCGAATATATCCTGGTTTGCCACAACCAAAGCATCGAAGGGTAGATGTCGTAGCTGTTTGTGATGTAGCAGTAGTGGCTTTTTGCTCAGTTACCGCATTTGTAACCGATTGGTCAGAATCTGCCTTTTGTTACTAAGTTTACGACAATTCTCCTTGTAATGCCCATAAAATTTACAGTAACTGCACTTAACCCGTCTCGAAGTATCACTATTTTTATCATCCGTTCGATCTGGCAACGTCTCTTCTACTGTGCGACATCTTTTTAATAAATCGACAAAAATAGTTATATCATCACGAGGAATCTTTTCCCATGTAACAATCCGTACACCATATCAATTTGTAAAGACTCGGTGAGTGTATCGGCAGGTAGCTGAGAAAGAATCGCGTGAGCATTACATATAAAAATGTCACAATTAGTCTTTGAGTCTTGTTCTTTCGAAAACAGTTCGCGAAACACTTAAAATTAGGTTTTTTCGGACCGAAAGTTGTTTGCAACAATACAATAGCGTCTTTCCAAGTATTAACAGAGTCTTTCACACCTTGCCACCAAGTAGCAGCGAAATCGTCTAGTAACATTGACAAACCACGTAGTGCATTTGCATCGGACGCTTTGCTACAGTCTTTATAAGTCTCAATAGCGTCTATAAAAGCGTTCACGTCACTATCTTTTGTACCATTAAAACGCGAAGAACATCGAGTAAAATTACCGTCCTGAGCACTGACATTGACATTATTTATTTTACTCAAAAGCTCTTGAAACTGCTCCTGAGTTAGTGTAATAGTATTCTCCGACATTTTGGGCCTGTTTGATACACTTCTCAAATTATATGAATGTTTATGATCCATTTTGACAAGTTATAAGTATTAAAATAACGTACTTACAGTTTCTGCAGATATTTACTTGTATTATTTTACCTATGACGAAACCCAAGTGATACGGCACTGGAATTCCGAAAAATCTGGAAACTAAACTTGACCAAACTATGTAGGTAGATACTCGAACTATACACTTTTGTGATATTGTGTTATAATGTTCCTTGTAGGATGCTCTTATAACAACTGATTTCACTCTTTTTAAAAATGTTGTTTCACACTGCGCAATTACACAATAGCACGAAACAAAATGAAAATTGTTTTACACAGCTGATTTTATAATGTTCCCCACTATTAAACTTGCACTGGGTTGAAAATACACTTTTACAATGTTCCATACAAAGGACGCTTTTGTAAAAACTTTTATTTACCCGCACTGCAGTTAGGATGCTTTTTAAATCGAAACCAAGTTGACCAAACCCGTTGTACGACACTTAAACGTTTTCGTAAATCGCGAATACACTGTTAATGGCCACAGTTGGGACGCCAATTATTTAACGTGTTTATTTATCTTTATTTAAAAGAATAAGTAGTTACACGGTTAGATAGATTATGGGTAGGCATTAACAAGTTAATTTGTGATTACAAAATAATACACAGTTTCAAATGTTAAAAACGGTTCGTCTGACCATACTGATGATCACGCCACCTCTTTGGTTTTTTGGTCCTTTCTCTAATCCTTTGAGATTCTTTTTCGAGACTGTACGTCGAGTCCTTCTACGTCTATTTCGTCTTCCAAAATCTCGGGTCGCATCCGTCTCAACTTCTTTCTCATTTTATCTGCCGATGTGAGATTGCACTAACGAGACAAGCACCTCCCACGAAAACTGTCAAATTAATTCAACTTCAGATAGGTATGGAAAATAACGGAATCAATAGTACCAACTGCCAAACACTTCTGATTACTAAAATACTGAAGCGAAATGCTTTTCCGATTAGAAAAACGGTAAAAATTAATTTTTCAGGTTGACACGTAAAGTTTACCTACTTAAATGTCTCAGGGTCAACTTTTGAAAAGTGGCGCAGTAGTGCAATGGGATAGTCGTAGGATGCCAACATCTAGCTGCTAGAGCAGTGTTTTTCAACCTGAGGGTCGCGACCCCCTGGGGGTCGCGAAGTTTTTGTAGGGGGGTCGCGAGAGGTCGAGAGAACAAGGTACTTCAGTAAAAAAATCAATAAAAAAGATAAATATATTAAGAAATAGTTAACAAAAGGATGCTCGTAATGTTATTCATACAAACAAATCAACAAAAAATAAAATCTTCGACTATTCGTTCATTATGGGATCCAATTTGGCAGAAAACCGGAAATCAAAAGAGAAATCCAACAAAGGATTATGGCTGGGAACAGATGTTTGCATGCTCTAAAAAAATTTATGAGAAGTACCAGTATATCAAGAGGGCTCAAAGTAAAAGTTTACAGGACAGTCATACAGCCAATAGCTATATTTGGTAGTGAGGTATGGACCCTTGGAGCAGTGGAGCAAGCAATGCTAAGTGTGTGGGAAAGAAAAATACTTAGAAAAATATATGGAGGCAAACAGGTGCAGGGAATTTGGGAAAGGAGGAGTAACAAGGAGATAATGGAGCTATATAAAGAGCCGGATATTATAGGAGTGGTGAAAGGGCAAAGATTGAGATGGCTAGGGCATGTTATCAGAATGCAGGAAGACAGAACACCGAGAAGGATACTAGAAGCTAGCATAGGAGGAAAGAAGAGGCGTGGAAGACCTAAAGCAAGATGGAAGACGGAAGTTATGAAGGACATGCAAGAATGTAACATTACCAATTGGAGAGAAAAAGCTGGTAATAAAGGGAGATGGAGAAAAGAAGTACACAAAGCCATGGGCCTGCTAGGCCTGAAGAGCTGATTTATATATATATATTCGTTCATTTTAATGTGAAAGTTGCGCTTGTTTTTGTTCAATCATCTCGAAGCGTAACGAAACATCTCGAACCTTGTGGACCTTTCGCGCGGGCCGGGAGTCCGTTTTACGTACTTAATTACTGTATATATTTATATCCGAATCCCAATAACGCAAACGCATAAAATTTTTATATGGATTAAATATTTCTAACATACATAAAAAAAAGCCAAGGGTTGGGGGGTCACGAAATATTTTTTGATACTATGGGGGTCGTGTCATGAAAAAGGTTGAAAAACACTGTGCTAGAGGCATTTTTTTTTACTTTTTAATTGCAATTATTTATTAGTATTAGTGTTTAGTTATTCTGTTTCATTTGTCGTAGTTTTTATTCTTTCTGCAGGTGAAGTTTGGAATTAATTATTCGTTCATTTTGGCAGCCTGTAAAATTCATCATTTTAACTTACAAAATTAAATCTTCTACAATATTAAATTTGTTGCAACAATTATGACAGTAATATATTTTTGGTCTCATTGATAAAATTGCTAAAATGTTTTCTAAAAAATAAATTCTACTTTCAGCACTTAAAAAATTATGATGTTTTACCATCAAGAATAGAGTACCCTTATAATTCATCAAAATATTAAGAAAAATCATTTAGTATAATTAAATCATCATTCCAGATACAAAATTTCTTTAATATGTATTTTCTTAAAAATAATATTATTCTAGATACTTTTGTGCAGACCCGAACCCCCGGTAGGGCTAGAAATGCGAACGAAAATCGCGACAGCGATTTTCTCCCATTTCTAGTGATACTTTAATTTCTGCACTCTTGGGAATAAATCAGTATTTGCAAACTTATTAACCTAGAAAACATTAATTTAATGACTAAACAACTTTATTCATTAAACTGCTAAATCAACTACTCTTCACAAAAGTTTAAGTTCATAGTTTAGAATTTCTGCTTTCGACACTTGTTTTTTTAATTTAAACAGAGTATCCCAATTAATGGTTAACGTGTGTGCTAGAAATCAAAAACATTTGATTCATCAACATATATTTCATATACCAAGGTGTAAACCTTGATCTATTCCAAATGTCACAACTATTTCCAGAAATGTTTAGGTGAAATAATCAGAAAAACACACTGTAGTCACACATAAGGTCAGTGAAAAGTATAGGTATATGTGATTTAATGGAAAAATTTTAGTTGATTTTAATAATTATTAATTATTATTATATTTTCGATATTCCCATGGTCTCAATTTTTTACCTACGTGTGTTTATTTTAAGGTAAATGTCCTACATAGTTGTATTACATTCTTTCTTGATCACATTAACGCAGCATAAAGATAAACACTCGCATGACTATGATAATCTATATCTTTACTTTATGCCTTAACAAAAAATGACATAGTTACTAATTAGCAAATTTAGAATTATCCTCGGCATTCCTCAATAGAGAAACATATCAAACATATTATAAAACATCAATGGAATGGCATCTGTTAAACTATAACGGAACAATTGAAACAGAATCACACAGTGCGTGAATTTTGACATAAAGTTGGTCCACTATGTTTAGCGCTACTGTATGCGAAAATTGTGTGAAACTTGAATATACAGGGTGTCCCAGTGTGAGCGTAGAAAACCAAGGGTTGACCAGGGGGTGGACCAGACCAAAATAAGAATAAAACTCTTATAAAAAAAAAATTCTCCGATGCACGCCTAACGAGTTACAGGGTGTTCTTTTGGGAAAAAAAACAATTTTCCGCAATAACTTAAAAATCGTTAGGTAATTTTTGAGTGACGTGTACATCTATTAAAGGTCATTAAAACTACCTACATGGTGTTCGTTTAACTCTGACACTGTGGTGACCTAGGCCTACTCTTCCTTATGACTGCCTTTGCATGTATTTTTTTGTTCAGAATTGATAGCCGATTAAGGAAAACTTAGTTAATTCACGAAAAAGTAGGATATACAAGAGTTATGAAGACAAAACCATAAAGAAGAGTAGACCTAGGCCACCACAAGTGTCAAAGTTAAACAAACACCATATAGTTATAATGACCTTTAATAGTTACACGTTACCCAAAAATTACCTAAATCTACGAAACGGTTTTTAAGTTGTTAAAGTTATTTAAGTTAAGTTATTACGGAAAATTGTCGGTTTTTTACAAAATAACACCCTGTAACTCGTTAGGCGAGCATCAGAGAAATTTTTTATAAGAATTTTATTCTTATTTTGGTCTGGCCCACCCACTGGTAAATTTTTGTACGCTCATACTGGGACACCCTGTATATGACAAAACAAAAGCCCGGTCTTTCTTTACTTTCGCGCCACATTGAAATTCTTGGATTGGATTGGACAACACTTGGGCATGTGCACAGGAACATTTGTCCGTGAAAGAGAACGAAATATATAACTCCATCTCATAAACCGGCTTCAAGAAAAGCTCGAATAGCTCAATATAGTAGTATTATATATATTATTATGGGTTTTTCAATAGGAACGCTCGATGTTTGGCAACAGCGTATGATGAATTCGGTAGTCAGACAGGTTGTATCTTTGACAGACGTATTCAGTTAGTCTTTATATTTCATTATGGAACGCTATACGATTCCATAAGTCCATTACATTGAAAATTCTGACTCCATAATTACGGACTTGAAATAGTTTAGTCTTGCATAACTATTCTATGTCCATATTTTTTTCTAAATATCATATGTAATGCATATTTAACTCTGACATTACTTTTATTGTTCGTTTTTTAATTTAAAGTAATTTTTATATTCTACAGGATTCAATCAGTTTTCGTACAGATTAAAAAAACCTTCTCCTGAAAAATTATATTTTTGGACTTGGCATAGTTCTGCATTCAGGCGACGACATATTGGTATGTGTGGTCGATAGAGGCGACTATGTTGTTGATACAGCTTTAATTTAACACAATACAATATTACTCACACTGGCCAGTTTACTCAACCATGTGACTATTTAATTAAAATTGATGACACAATGCAGAACAAAATTTTCCAGCAATATCACCATCCCCCTTATATTTCCGGGGGGATGGTATGGTAACATGGAAAAACGGGACACTGTATCTATAGTAGCTGAACTATGGTGGTGGTATAAACTAGACGCGAGACTAAATAATGTAAACAGTATACCATTTCAAAATTCGGTCAGTTTATATAAAACAGAATGGTGTTTGTGAAACAGATAAACATATTTTCCAAAATAGCTCACATTATAATATGGAACATCTATAGGTAAAGAAATTGCTTCATGTTGTGTTGGATGCTGCATAGGTTTTTATTATGTGCGAAATAAAATTTAAAAATATTATTTAGGTTTATTACGTTATTCGTCACTTAACACTCAAAAATATAAACACTATAAAAATGTAGGTACCTAATGTGTAGCTACTGATACTAGTACGACGAAGTCTTTATTGCTACGTAAAAATCCTGTTTAGAATAATTATTGAAATTTTATTGTACCTACCAGTCATTTAAAATAAACGACAAAGGCATTATCAATCGTGATCTTATTTCTATTAACAGATATGACATAGGGTATTTACGAGTTACTGATTTATAGTTTTAGCAAGTTAATTGATATTGATAAGAATCTTCACTGATAATTTGAAAATTAAAATCTATAATTACTAATTTAATTATACAAACACGGATCATATTTTGATCGATATATTTTTTAATAAATATATTTTTTAATGTTTTCTATTTTTTATAAACCTACTTTAGGGGGTACCCACTTCTACATTTTATATTACATTTTGGGTTGCTTGGTAAGGTTTTTGCCACATCAATTTTTTTTAAAACATTTTTAGACATATTGATATAAGACTATATAATTAAAACTTTCAAAATCAAGTTAGCGACAAAAAAAATAATATAAAATATCAACCTAAAATTGATGAAAACAGGTTCACAACAGAGTATTTAAAAAATCCAGTTGATCACTAATTTCACAAAAACTCATTTTTTACCTCCATTCAAATACCCCTCAAAAAAATTATGGAATTATATGTAAAATTTGTTATATACCTACCTAAAGTGAACTTTTTTTGAGCAATTGGGCAAAAAACTGGTTTTTTTTTTGGCCAATATTATCTGTATCACTGACATAGTTTTATAAACCTATAGTCCTAGATCAAAACAATTCATCAAAATAAATAGGTGCCAAGTAATTTAAACTTGTGTCGCGTGTAGGATAAAATAGTGAAGAATTCTTTAATTTAATAATAATTTATGAATGTGATAAAATATTTAAAAGGGCATGTGAAACGTTTTCTGTCAGATATCCAGATATATCATTTTTTTTTCTGTAATATTTACCATAACGCGCTTGATTAATAATTATTCGAACTAGATAATATCGTATTTGCTTATGTAGGTATGTGCAAAATTTAGTATAGGTACCTAAAGTGAAATCTTTAGAAGTTATTAACGACAAACTGATTTTATTGTATTTATAAGGAAATCTGATATTTTCATGGGGTCATGGTATCAGAGGAAGGTCTATCTGTGGTCTATCTGTGGTGCTATCTGGGATGTTATATGTCCGTCAGTAATAACAAATGCAATAAATATCAGATTTGCTTATACTTAAATACAAAAAAATCAGTTTTTCGGAAATAACTCAAAGTGTTCACTTCAGGTGTAGCAAATTTTTCACAAAATTCCATTATTTTTTTAGAATTGAATAGAAGTGAAAAAATGTCGCCACAAACGTTGCCATTTCAAAAATTCAGTTTTAGAGTTTTGCGTAATTAGTTATCAACTGGATTTTTTAAATAACCTGTATAACATTATGAATCTGTTTATATCAATTTTAGGTGCGTTTGGTAACTCAATTTTTTTCTTAGTAATTTGATTTTGAAAATTTTAAACGTTCAGTCAAGTATAGGGAATCCTGAAAATAAACTCTTAATATTACGAAATATAGGTATGCAGAATTTAATTTAAAAATAAGGAAGCTGGTTTCGCCTTCCGGTATAGCAGGTAGTGACAAGACAAAAACATTTTTGAAAATATCAGTGCCATCAATTAGCCCTCCATGCAAATTTTCAAAATTTTACCTCTACTGGTTCTCCATATACAGATGGATTCAGTTCGTCGTGACACACCCTGTATAAGATGTCAGTTATTTTTACAAACATAAAGGACAAGGTTTAATATATTAATAAAGTGTATTATTTATAGTTTTAAATTATAAAAACGATAGTTGCCTATCGAGTTGAATTTGTCTTGAAAATAGAGCTCCAGAACATAGGTAGGTACCCTAATTTTTGTTATACATATCTAAGTAACACTGTACAGGGTGTCCAAAATAAGATCCTCTATCCCCTTATCTCAGAAAGTATAAAAGATAGAGAAAAATGTTAAATACGAAAGTTTTTTGTTTTTACCTGAATTTTTCATTTTTATAAATTTCTTGAATACAGGTTGTTCAGTTTCTCTGATCCAGGCATCAACTTTATTTTTTTAAATGGGACACCCTATCTTCAATTACGTTTTTGAACTCTCCTTAAAATTCTAGGTCGACATTGTTAAGAGTACCCTATACCTATTACCATTTACCGTTACGAAGATATTAGCATTTAAAGAAAAGAATCTGTAAAAAACACCTGCTCAAAAAATCTCGGCAAAACAAGTAAGACATAAAAAAAAAAGCTAAATAGGGTTTATTTCGTAGACAATTAGACTCAGAAATTACTTCTATGGATCGATATTACCTGATTAATATACAGGGTGTGTTTGACAGATGGCTCAAACATGTATATGTTAAAATTCCAGAAAATCGAAAATCTCTTATGGAACACCCTGTGTATTATTATATTTTTGGATTCTCTATTAAATTTTAACCTTACTCTATATAACATTCCCTATTCTTATTTTGCTTAGTTTTCAAGATATTGATAAAATGTGGAAAAAATGTTCATTATCGGCTATTATTAAAAATATATCTACTATTATTTGGTATATTATAGTAAGTGTGCCTTAATACTGATTAAGAATATATTATTTTATCAAACCTAATATTTTTTTAAATAATTTCATTAATTAACTAATATAAACAAATCTATGTTTGTAACTTGAACCACAAATAACTAACAATAACTAACAAATAACAATAAAAATAATAAATTAAATCAAGTGTCCTATATGTCCTCAATTTTCAGCTATGCATGTTGTGTATATAACTGCTAGTTTTCTTACAGCGCAATTACATTGATTGAGCGCTTCAATTTCCATCCTGATTTTAATCTTTAAATCATCAACATTATTACTCTGAATTTGATAAACTCAGGTTTTCAATGTACCCTATAAAAAGTTATCAAGTGTTAAATCTGGGATCGTCGGCGGCCATGGGATATTCCCGTTTGGCCCTATCCATTCCACAAAATAGTTCTTAATAAAATTCTTTAAAACTGCAGTATTGTGGCATGGAACTCCATCCATCTGCTAGATGATCTCATTGGCATCTTCTTCGGCATCCAATAAAGGTAAAATGCAAGTTTGTAATGAATGCCATTTCCTGATATTTTACCTAAGGTACCTGGGACCATTTAAATATTGGCCAAGAAAGACAGGGCCTAAAATGTGTGTCTTATAAATAGCGCACCCAACATTTTCGTCAATATCTTGAAAACTAAGCAAAATAAGAATAGGGAACGTTATATAGAGTAAGGTTAAAATTTAATAGAGAATCCAAAAATATAATAATACACAGGGTGTTCCATAAGAGATTTTCGGAGTTTTAACATATATATGTTTGAGCCATCTGTCAAAAACACCATGTATATTAATCAGGTAATATCGATTCATAGAATTAATTTCTGAGTCTAATTGTCTACGAAATAAACCCTATTTACCTTTTTTTTGGATGTCTTATTTGTTTTGCCGAGATTTTTTGAACTGGTGTTTTTTAAAGATTTTTTTCTTTAAATGCTAATATCTTCGTAACGGTAAATGATAGGTATAGGGTACCCTTAACAATGTCAACCTAGAATTTTAAGGAGAGTTCAAAAACGTAATTAAATATAGGGTGTCTCGTTTTAAAAAAGAAAGTTGATGCCTGGTACAGAAAAACTGAACAACCTGTATTCAAAAAAGTAATAAAAATGAAAAATTCAGGTAAAAACAAAAAACTTTCGTATTTAACTTTTTTCTCTACCTTTTATACTTTCTGAGATAAGGGGATAGAGGATCTTATTTTGGACACCCTGTACACGTTCAGGCTAATATTCATAACAATACGTGTGTAAAATCTTCCTTTTCATTGTTAGGTATTGTTTAAAAACAAATATTTATAAAGTTGACTATCTGACATTGACCTTGCGACATAAATATAGGTAGTTCCTTCGAAACCAAGAATCACAATTAATAAAGTTTACCTACTTACTATTCCGATTTCGTAAACTATTACTACTTGATAATTGCTTGCTATTTTGTTTATCGCTATCACACATGCACACTCACCCGTTTTAAGGAGAAATCTGTGTTAATCACGTATGTATATATTTGATATAAAACTGAATTTTTTATTTATTTTAAGTTGCCAGATGATTCAGAATATTTTTACATATTTATCGTTTTATAGGAAAAGAAAAAGAGGATGGTTTCTCTTCGAATTGATTATACTTTATACGAATTCTTGGATACTGGGTAACGATAGTAAATGCAAATATCTAGTATTATAAATGGTATGATTATAAATTATAATACTATTACGTGTAAAATTTCTTGTTGTTTACGGTATTTTGAAGAAACGTTGATATTTTAAAAATGTTGAAAATCAAGTTCATAAGAAAACATATGGTTTTTTATAAAATATATTTAATTTTCATATAGGTATTTCAATTTAAAAAGGCCGCATTTTAAAGTAGTCAGTATTTATTAGGCAACACTGACATTATACGAGAAAATTTATATTTCCAATATTACTTTCATAGCAGTAAAAATGAAATAACTGTTTTGGAGCCACAATTGGAAGAAGCATTTCCATATGTTCACAGTAGATCAATCTAAAGCCTGAAATTTCTCCGTTTAAGAAAACCCTACCTACACCACTGGCTTCTTCCTAAAACTGTGCCAAAACCCGTTTTTATCTTTCTGATAATTTATCGTATCGGTAAACTCGGATATTCCCTCTCGTATCGGAGATATGAGACGTCCATAAAAATTGGAAATTCTGAATAACCAATTCGGAACTTCGGAACCAAGAGGGCTATAAAAATTATTGTATTTGTGTAACCTTTTTGTTTCTCAAAAAGTAGAACGCTGCTACGCAAACTTCAATTTTGTGTCTATAGTAATAAGGGAGGTACCAGTCAAAGATACAGAAAACTGGAAACTCAATACAGAATAAAATGTCCACGTCTTTAATTTTTTTATTTAATTTATTTAACTAGCGTGGCGACAGGTCATCTACCTAACGTTCACGTCCTCGCAGGATAGGAATCTTTTACTTACCTACATTCTACAAACCTCAGCTAAATTTGTAGATTGTAGGAATTTACTTCTATCTGTGAATTTAATTGCACTAACGTACAAGCTACTAGAAAATGGACAAACATCGTGAGTCTTAGAGCCAGGATTGAGGTTGGCTGACCAGAACTGGACTTTGTTGTACTAGTGGAACTGATGTCAAATGGGGCCCAATTTTCGAGTAATGCGGAAAAGATACGTATGCGATAATGACGTCATTATGAGGTAGACTGACAGTTCCATTGCTATAAAGAACTATCAGCCTACGTCATTTTTACGTAATTTTCGTATACGCATGTATTCGTACGATTCGAAAATCGGACCCCTGATAATTACGTTAGGTATGAGTCCGACAACAGTTCAACATTGCGAAACTGTCTAGCAATTATTACAGACTGGAGTGATAATATGGATGGCGCACTTCCTGGACTGGTCGATTATGGGGGATCATGATACAAATATATTATGATGGGGGATATTTTGTGAATATATCGAACATTTGCGCTTGCTGCAAATTCGGTTAGACCAGCTGTCTCATGTACTCCGCTTAGCCGGTCACTACGCGAATTGACTAGCACGGATTAGAAACTGGAACTAATTTTTTGACTAGGTTCTTGTCTGGACTGAATTAGATCGTAACTGATCCTTAAAAATATACGGATCAGACATCCTAATCGGGATTAGCGTTACTAATTTCATGATAATATGATAATATGACTGTTACCAAACTCACCCTATTATCTAGCTCGATGTACTAGGTTGGTTGTCCAGTATTATCACAAACTAGAGAAGCTGTGTAATATCAGATAAGTTTCTATGCTTGTCTCCGCAAGTGATGTTCGCTGTGATGAAAAAATATGTTTATATTTTGAGAACGACCGTTCCACATCTATTGAGGTAATAAAGACATACTTAAAATAGCCTTTGAACTCACTTAATGGATCTGAAGATTTACCAACAGTACCATCACCAATTTGTCTTATTCGGGTAAAACCGGCGTCTTTCTCTAATACACTTTTCCCTAAAGGCCCGTTTTCACGCTCATGCAATTTGCACAAATTGATTTGTGCATGCCGGTTTGTACAAGTAAATTGTAGCGTGAAAACCAAAATCGTTAACTTGCACAAGCCAGAAAATTTGGCTTGAGTAAAATCTGATCGGACAGATAATTTGCATGTGGTTGGCACAAATGCATGAACGTGTAAACGACACTCCAACTCGGCGCATGCTTAGTAGTAGCGAATTCTTATTCTTACGTGCACCCTCCACGTGCTTTTCATGTACTTCGGTGTTAGTACTTAGTAGTGTTGTTTGTTTGACAAAAAAATATGTCTAAAAAAGAAAAAGAATTCATGTTAGAATTTATATCCTATATAAATCTTTTCTTTGTCTTTGGAAAATTAAATCAAAATAATATAGCGATAGAAATGCTAAATCGCAGGCTTACGATATTCTTGTTGAGAAAATGCAGACGGTCGATAAATCACCAGTGTGAAAACAGCAACGGTTTTTCCAACAACGGTTTTTATATTTTCTAATAATCAGTATTCATGCAAATTGTAAAGTTTTTCAATGACAATCACTTCAAACGATCTTACTTAAAGTAGGTATAAGCGTTTTTATATATTTTTGTATAATAGTAGGGGTAGAAACTACCCCTAAATATCCAGAAATTAGTTGGAGAATACTGGAGTAGATGTCAGTTAAATTTTTCGACGTCAGCAGTTTCATGTGATGCTACTCAAAAGGAAATAAGCGTTGGTATATATTTCCTGGCATCAAAAAATTTAACTGACATCTGCTGGACTGGCTTCTAGAGCAATTTCCAATATTTTGGGGGTAGTTTCCTCCCTTATTAATATCCGGAAAAATATAGCAACACTTATTTCTACTTCAGTAACACTCTTCAAAAAAATTCAACTGACATGTTCAATCAATTTTTTCGATACTCAAGGGTGGTTTCAGCCCTTAGTAACGCCCGGAAATATATAACAACGCTTATTTCCTTTTGAGTAGC
Source organism: Pogonocherus hispidulus (assembly GCA_963924545.1). NCBI lineage: Eukaryota > Metazoa > Arthropoda > Insecta > Coleoptera > Cerambycidae > Pogonocherus > Pogonocherus hispidulus. The sequence continues at coordinate 33,819,133 of OZ004698.1, forward strand.
ATCACATGAAACTGCTGACGTCGAAAAATTTAACTGACATCTACTCTAGTATTCTCCAACTAATTTCTGGATATTTAGGGGTAGTTTCTACCCCTACTATTATACAAAAATATATATAAAAACGCTTATATCTAATTTAAGTAAGATCGTTTGAAGTGATTGTCGTTGAAAAAGTTTAGGATTTGCAAAAATACTGATTATTAGAAAATATAAAAACCGTTGCTGGAAAAACCGTTGCTGTTTTCACACCGGTCGATAAATCTGGGAATAGAGAAACCGTGGTGAACAAAATAAATTTCATGAGAACATCACAATACAACACATCAGAACACAAATCATTTTGCCCAATTTGCGTGAACACGGGCCTTAACGCTCTGATTTTTTGCGTCATCTTATAGTGTTCAGTAGGCGATTTACTTCGTCCAGTCCGCGAACAACAACGCACTGTTTTGTAATTTCAATGGCGTCATGTAAGCTGCTATAGTTAGTGTTAATAATTTGTAAATAGCTTTCAACATCATTATTTTCGAATGTTGTTTGGCACTCCTTCATAGCTGCGGCCTCCTCAGGATTGAACTAGTATCACAGTTTTTATTTGTTGAAAATATTATCATAATAAAAACCTGCCTGCGGCCACATTCCCCAATGTAAGAATTGGCTGTAGTAGTTCGAGAATACCTGGATCCTGGCTGTGAAATACTGGTTTCAGAGGGTCCAGTACACGTACTATTACATTCACAACGGATTTTTTTTTAGTCTGTTGTCTCGTCTGCACATAACCACAGCCGTGTATTTTTTAATACACATTTGATTTTGGTTACAATGTCTTGCGTGCAGTTGGTAGGTACATATTTGCGTAATGCTGAACGACTTGGTAATGCCTCCTGAGGATTGTATATGCAACAGAATGTCGCAGGCAATCAGCATTAGCAGTAAATAAACTGTGTTGTGGAAAAGAGGCGCAATTATAGAATAAATCCGGGAATTCGCGGATAAATTGCTCGATAAATTTATTCACTGTGTCAGCGTATGGCCGCTTTTTACCATTCCCCACCTGTAACCTTTATTATTATTTATTAAAAATCAACAAATAAAATTGTCTACAATACACATGTCGCTCGCGCATGTCCCTGTTGACCCGCTTTACACGCCATTGAATCGCGGCTCTCTGTGCCAGCCCTAATGGTAAGTATAGGTAGGTACCAGTTTTCTCTGCAATCTGCCCTGGGGTATTATAATGCGTATATTGCCGATTAAAAAAAAATACATGATAGAAAAGATAAAATGATGAAACTCCATATTTCAAAAATATATAAACATTAATACCTATTTTAGGTAACCTACCCACCGTTTTTCATCCCAGTCAGTGTAAATAATAGTACCTATATTATGTTACTAGGAGTACTTTGATGTGAACATTTTTGTTGAGCTCAGAAGCTTACACAGCCGAGGCGTTAGCTAATAAAATGAAAAATATTTCTTTACTAGTAAAACGATAGGCCTTTTCTATAATACCTACTTCTTGCATAATATAATGTAAGTACACCGTGTTCCACATAAAACGACCCACTATACTATCTGTAAATCTATAAAAGATGTGAAAAAAAGTTAAATACAAAAGTTTTTCAGATTTTCGAGTTATTTTAAAATATAATACTGCCATGTATACAGGGTGTCCCAATTTTGCTGGGACGACATCTACTCTAAAAATTTAAATGGGACACCCTGTATTTTTGTCGATTTTTCGAGTCTTTGTCAAAAATAAACCCGACTTACCTATTTAAACTATAGTCGAATTTTGCGTAGTTTTCGAGATATTTGAGGTCATGTGTGCGTTTTTGAAAAATCAAGGTATTTTTCAACACGATATAGAAAAATTATCAAAAACTAAAATTAACCGTTTGGGTGGTAATTTTCACTTACAAACTGTCAATGCAGATACAGAATACAAAATTTTTGTTAACACTTATACAGGGTGGACATACTACAAAATCAATCTTGCAACTTTATAATCTGAAAAAGGTCGATTTTTTTAAATGAAACACCCATTATATAATTACTCTATGTTAAAGACAATGAAAATGCCTATCATTTCATATATATATGTCCTATACATAAATTCAATGGTTACAGAGAAAATCGCAATTTTATAGAAATTTACAATGATTTCTATACAGGGTGTCTCACGGTGACCACCCATTAGAATATTTCAGAGACTACTTCGATTTGAGTTTTGAAAATTTGTGCAGTGGGTTTTCAGGACATGCCCTCCTCAAATAAAATAATGGCGCACATGTAGCACTTCCGGTTATACCGGAAGTTGACCCCATCTCCGTTATTTTAAATGGAACACCCTGTATATTATTGTGATTTTGGATTCTGCGTTCGATTTTAGGTGGACTTTTATTAAGGTTCCCTATTCTTAAAATTAACGGTTATCGAAATATTTAAATTTTTTTGGAAAAATGGGAAAAAACAGTAACTTACTTTAAACCATGTGGATTCTACTGTGGAAACACTACATCAATAAAATTTATAAGAGTTGAAGCTAGATCCATAAGCTTCTCATTCATACATCGAGAATGATCTAATTGTATACAGGGTGGTGGAAATTTATTGCCGAGTTTAGTTAACTTCAAACATCAATAACTTGGTTTTTTCAAATGGAACACCCTATATATTTTGCCATATCCTGATGCCAAATTTTATTCTCTTTCTACTGGTATTATGGTTCCCTATACCTATCTCTTTTAGTTTTCAAGTTATTTCATGTTTTTAATGCAATGAAAAATTTTCAGTAAATTTTATGCTAGGATGGCTGTGATATTCCTAGCAGAATTCGAAACAAACAACTAAAATCTGTCAACACTTACCTATTGTCAATTTACAGTCGACAGTGACGTTTAAACTTGGTGTAAAATAGTGTTTAAAGTAAATATAAAAGTAGTGTCAAGAAATGGATAATGAAAATACATATTCAAATGCTGTCATTCTGAATTTATTTATCATTTATGGAGAATGTAGCAAGATCATAAGTAGAACTTGCAGAGTGTTTAACGAAAAATATCCTCATTTACCACCGATGAGTAGAGAAAAATTAAGAAGAATTTTAAGGAATCAAATTGAATATGGTAATATTTCTGCAGAGAGAAATTTGCCGAAACGTGTAACTGTAGATGAGGGTAACGTAGTAAATGTTTTGGCGTATTTTCATGCATATCCCAAATCCTCAATTCGTGCTGCCGAACGGGATCTAGGAGTCTCAAAAGCTTCCATCCAGAGGATTTTAAAAAGTAGAGGTCTACATCCATACAAATTTAATCTTGTTTCTGCACTTCAACAAGGAGATGCTGAACGACGTATACAATTTTGTCAAATGATTCTAATGCGAACCCAAGAAGATCCACAGTTTTTGCGTAAAATTATTTGGACAGATGAATCAAAATTTAGCAGAGAAGGGATTTTTAATAGACACAATAATCACTTTTGGACTTATGTAAACCCGCACGTCACTCGAGAAAGAAATTATCAAAACAAGTTTAGTGTTAACGTTTTCTGTTTAATTAAAGACAATCAGGTTCGGTATCATATTTACGAGGACAATCTAACTACGCAAAGATACCTTGATATCTTGCAAAGTATAGTGGCTGATTTTGTCGATAATCTACCCTTAGCTCAATTGGTAAGTTGTTGGTACCAATTAGATGGTGCTCCAGCTCACTGTGGGAATGCGATCGACCAAGAACTTGATGCAATGTTTGAGGATAGATGGATAAGGCGCTTAGGACTCTGGGATTGGCCAGCCAGATCCCCAGATCTGTCAGTTCTAGATTTCTTTCTTTGGGGTGCACAAAAGGTGTATTCCACGCCAATTCAATCGAAGGAAGATCTAGTTGCACGAATAAGATCATTTGAGGCTTTACCAGCAGTCCAGATTTCTAGAGCTGTTACAGACGGATTCATGGCAAGAGTACTCTGCTGTCTGAGAGAAGATGGGGGTCATATCGAAAATAGAAATTAGATTAGATTATAGCTACGTTTATTCTTCTCACTGTTGTTTATTTATTTATTTTGTTATATCTCCACCGCTCGTTCTAACCCCATATTGTATTTTTGATCTCTTATTTTTCTTTTAAATTCCTATTTACTAATTGGTGGTAAATGAGGATATTTTTCGTTAAACACTCTGCAAGTTCTACTTATGATCTTGCTACATTCTCCATAAATGATAAATAAATTCAGAATGACAGCATTTGAATATGTATTTTCATTATCCATTTCTTGACACTACTTTTATATTTACTTTAAACACTATTTTACACCAAGTTTAAACGTCACTGTCGACTGTAAATTGACAATAGGTAAGTGTTGACAGATTTTAGTTGTTTGTTTCGAATTCTGCTAGGAATATCACAGCCATCCTAGCATAAAATTTACTGAAAATTTTTCATTGCATTAAAAACATGAAATAACTTGAAAACTAAAAGAGATAGGTATAGGGAACCATAATACCAGTAGAAAGAGAATAAAATTTGGCATCAGGATATGGCAAAATATATAGGGTGTTCCATTTGAAAAAACCAAGTTATTGATGTTTGAAGTTAACTAAACTCGGCAATAAATTTCCACCACCCTGTATACAATTAGATCATTCTCGATGTATGAATGAGAAGCTTATGGATCTAGCTTCAACTCTTATAAATTTTATTGATGTAGTGTTTCCACAGTAGAATCCACATGGTTTAAAGTAAGTTACTGTTTTTTCCCATTTTTCCAAAAAAATTTAAATATTTCGATAACCGTTAATTTTAAGAATAGGGAACCTTAATAAAAGTCCACCTAAAATCGAACGCAGAATCCAAAATCACAATAATATACAGGGTGTTCCATTTAAAATAACGGAGATGGGGTCAACTTCCGGTATAACCGGAAGTGCTACATGTGCGCCATTATTTTATTTGAGGAGGGCATGTCCTGAAAACCCACTGCACAAATTTTCAAAACTCAAATCGAAGTAGTCTCTGAAATATTCTAATGGGTGGTCACCGTGAGACACCCTGTAGTATAATGATATTTTAATGCTGCATACTCTCAAAAAAACTAAGAGGCTATGGAATGAATAATATTGAAATTTGTTTTAATTTGACAGTTCTGCTGACATAAAGTCTGTCCCCCACTCTCTAATTTTTGAACCGCTGGATATATTGTGATGAAATTTGGAACGATAATATATGACTAAATTCTGCATTTTTTTGACACATCAATGACAGTTCAGAATGTCAAAGTGACAGCTAGACGCGCAATAGGAATATTTTTTTAAATGGGGGTCGAATGACTCATTTTGAAGCTATTTTTATGCTCAAAACATTCCCCAATTTTGAGAACATATTATGGTTCAGTAATTTCCAAATAAAAACCAGTACTATCGATTTTCACGTTATATCATTTTTAAATTTTGAAATTAACTTTCGTAAATATTTTCTGCATATTTGGCGTTTCGGATAGCGTTCATTGAACATACGAACAGCAGCATGGTAATTTCGGTTAGCTTCGCCAAAAATAATAACCGCTTCAAATTTATCTTGTAAGGAACGAGCCATTCTAGACAATTTCGAGCAAAAATTTACTGTCAAACATGACAGCAACAATCAACAATGACACCTAGTAGGTAGCAAGATTATGTTACAAACTGATATTACTGATATTACCCAGTTATTACTCGACCCCCTTCTCCATTTAAAAAAATATTCGTATTGCGCGCCCAGCTGTCACTTTGACATTCAGAGCTGTCATTGATGTGTCAAAAAATGCAAAATTTAGTCATATATTATCGTTCCAAATTTCATCACAATATACCCAGCGGTTCAAAAATTAGAGAGAGGGGGACGGACTTTATGTCCTCACCGTATAAACACAAATAAATTGCAGAACTGTCAAATTAAAACAAATTTCAATATTATTCATTCCATAGCCTCCTAGTTTCTTTGAGAGCATGCAGCACTACAATATCATTATACTAGAAATCATTGCAAATTTCTATAAAACTGCGATTTTCTCTGTAACCATTGAATTTATGTATAGGACATATATATATGAAATGATAGGTATTTTGATTGTCTTTAACATAGAGTAATTATATAATGGGTGTTTCATTTAAAAAAATCGACCTTTTTCAGATTATAAAGTTGCAAGATTGATTTTGTAGTATGTCCACCCTGTATAAGTGTTAACAAAAATTTTGTATTCTGTATCTGCATTGACGCTTTGTAAGTGGAAATTACCACCCAAACGCTTAATTTTAGTTTTTGATATTTTTTTTATATCGTGTTCAAAAATTACCTTGATTTTTAAAAAACGCATACATTACCTCAAATATCTCGAAAACTACGCAAAATTCGACTATAGTTTAAATAGGTAAGTCGAGTTTATTTTTGACAAAGAATCGAAAAATCGACAAAAATGCAGGGTGTCCCATTTAAATTTTTAGAGTTGATGTCGTCCCAGTAAAATTGGGACACCCTGTATACATGGCAGTATTATATTTTAAAATAACTCGAAAATCTGAAAAACTTTTGTATTTAACTTTTTTTCACATCTTTTATAGATTTCCAGATAGTATAGTGGGTCGTTTTATGTGAAACACGGTGTACCTATATTTATACACTTGAAGAAAAAATTATTTTATAATTCCTTCAATACGGAATATAGATACTAGGATTATTTTACTGCATATTATATATGCCAATAAACGACCTTGAATAGGACAGACCGAACGCTACGGTAATTATGTTATTATTATTCATTTTATTAATCTTTGGTAAAAGATAAAATGTGAATACAAAACAAATAAAATTTGTAATAATTGGATACAATGTGATGATGAGACAAATTAACAATGCTATTATAATACCCTTCTAATACATACCCCAAAAAGTATAAGGTCTGCCTAATTTATTGACCAGAAAATAAATCTACCTAATTGACAGTCTACCCTCGCTCAATGGAAAAGGTATTAAAAAACTCTCTTGTACTGATGATGAGGTACCTACTTAATAACTAGGTATATCAAATTTCGCCCTTCCAACCCTTACAATATAGAGGTAGGTACTTTCCACTTGCCGTTCGTGCATTTTTTTCAGAAAATTTATATGGTATGGAAATGGATGGACTTATTCGCTGGATGAAAATTCAACCCTTACAATATAGGGGTACACCATTATTGGACTTTTTCAGAAAAATCCATTAACCAGGGGTTTACTCTTAAGCCATGGCCAACATATTTGAAAATCTATGTTGTTCTGATGTACTTATATAATCACTAACTAAAATTTCAACCCTGCAACACTTACAATTAACCTACGTCTACCTTAGCTTTAAGCCATGAGAAAATATTAGAAACACACTTTGTTATTCTGACGTACACAATTATTGACTAAAATTTCAGACCTCCGGACCCTCATAATAGAAGTAGGTACTATAAAAAATGCTAAATTGTCAACCCTGCCACCCCCAACAGGCATGCTTACCTACTCTCTGAACAACATTACAATGTAGATAGCTAATGTAAGAAGGTATAGGTATACAAATGTTTCTATGATTCTTTAAAAATGTTCAGATTTGGTTCTTTATTACTGATCTATATGAACCAAAAAAAAGTCCCTACCGAGCGAGCAAGTCCCGACCTACCTACTTCCTACTTCAATGAAATATATTTTTTTTTTTTTAGTTTTTACGAATGTTTATCATTTAATCATAACAATGAATCATAAAAAGTTCTTAATTGATGTTATCCTTTAGTTACATTTATCAATGTATTGTAAAATTATACACTAAATAGGTAGGTACTTATGTGCGCAGGTAGGTAGGTATTTAGCTTTTTAATTCCAAAACAAAAATGCAGTAGGTAGGTACCTAGGTACATGGTACAATAGAGAAAATAAATAACTGGTATCTAAAGTGGCTAAATTTGTGGTAGGTACCTAAATAAACTACCTCAGTGCCTAAATAAGTACCTACTCCAGCAGGCAGGTAACTAGGTAGGTACTTAGATATGTATAGACTGAAATGAAACTTACTTTTTAAATGTGGCCTCATAAGATTTTATTTCTTTTCTTGAAAATTCATGAAATTCTGTAAACACATTCACAACTCTGTATTTGATTTTCACCTCGTTTCCATTATCCAGTGCGTCATTAATTTCTTGCCTTCTGACTAAAACTTGATTTAATTCGGAATCGGCAGGCATGTTTAAGTTAAGTTTAATTCACACTTTGAAATGTTCACAAATAATTTAGCACGCTTCTCACGTGACGAAAACCAACAACAAATGTCAGAACACAACTCCCAACAAGCACATCAGCAGATTTGAACCGAATGAATAAAAATAACGAAACGTCTGACAGAAAGAAGCATGCTAGGATTTAAAAGTCGCGCAAGCGCTGATGTTAAAGAGTGGCACTCTCACGTGTGCGTTGTGGGATGATGACTGCGATGTGATTGTATTTTTTTTACCTGATGCTCTTTCAGGTCCAGCGTCCAGCGTCTGCCTGTGTTTAGAGAAAGAAATATAATCATTTTCATTTTCCTTGAAGTCTTGAAGTAGGTACCTACTTTGTGGGAGAGAATATTGCTGGCTAATATTAGGGCCGCTTGGAAAATTCTAGACCTCACCTATTGTCTATTTTAATAATTTTGTATTTGTATTTTAATAATCTATCTAAATTCTTTATACCTACTAAGATAGCATATAGAGTAATATTTGGTTACTTTATATGTAGATACCTAGGTAGGTAGGAGGTAGGCAAGTATTTTTTTGAATATTTTGGGTTTATTAGAAATTTTAAGAAATTTACAGTAAGTATTTATGTAGGTACCTAAGGTATCAACCTATATGAGGGTGACAAATTCGCGGAGAATGATTAAATTAAAACGTAGTTCAACAATTTTCTAACCCCCCCCCCCCTTTTAAATCGCGATTGTTCCTTAAAATGAATTAATTATTAATATTATTACTTTATATGGTTTAGTGTTTATCGCAACAAATAAGGTGTAGAGATGGGTAAGTATACTTTTTAGGTAGGTACTAGGTACTTCCAGTAGATAATTCAACTTTATAAGTTTTATGTTTTGATCAAATCAATATATCCTACCTATATGCGTGCAACATGCTATGGTAATGTGGCGACCCCAACGCAACTCATACGTGATTAAAATAAAAAAAGGGTTGATTTTAAGAGGGGACGGATAGGTAATATTTATCATATCATGCTCTGAGAACTGAACTGAATTTCCCTTTATGGAAAATATTATGGTTCTTTAGATGTTTTTTTTTTATTATTTTGGGGTATCATTGAGTTGGAAGTTTCAATGTAAAACATAAAAACTGTCCGCACTTTCCAATTTATAAGAAGCACCAAACATTCATTTCAGTTTCAGTTCTCTCGACCAGCACTTCACTAACAGTATTAGCATCACATTGAGATGATTCAAACATGACGTTTTAAAATACCTAACAATGATTTGAGGAAAAGGTACGAAAGAATAATTGGGGAATGGTTATTCCCGCCTGGAAATTTGCCTAAGATTTATTGTCTACTTGGACGCAAACCTACCATATTTTTCGAAAAGAAGCAAAGTGTCGAATTGCGGAATTATTGAAAAATACTACGCGCTTAAAGCACAAAATCTGCAAACGTTTATTGGTATAGGGAAAAATACATAAAAAGGGTTCATTTTAAGAGGGTACGAGAACTGAACTGAATTTACCTTTATAGAAAAATTTGCTTTTAGCTTTTGTGGATTTGTTATTTTACTTCATTCTTTATTTGATTTAAATAAGTCAATTTTGGAATAAACAATCATCTTATTACACCAGTCAAATGTAAATATAAAGGACGGTACTTCTGGTTCTGATGCAGCCTTGGTTAACTAACCTGACGATATGAGACAGTACACCTTTGCATGGTTTCATGTAGGACTATACCTCATATATTTCGTTCGGTTAGTTATCTGAACTTTTACCTAAGACCAAAAGTACCGGCCGTTAGTTATAAACCAATAGATTTATAAAACAAGAACTATATACAAATCTAGAGGTCCCTAGTCTAAATTCGTGACTCGATAGGCTCTTCTTGGGAATTCATCGATTCAGGCTTACGCGTGTATCGATAATGGTGGGGTTAAAGGGCCGCGCTCAGGTTACCCTGATTTCCCCAAACATCACATTTTCGAGGTAGGTACATATTTTTGTAAATAAAACATGTTTTTATATATTTGAATCTATGTTTTTGCTAATCTGATCTTGTATACTCGATAATAAGGATATTCATTTTTAACATTTCAAAGTGTATCTAAAGACTTACTACACTACTTATTTTACAGTGACAATGAAAAAATGGGTATCTTCCATAATCCTCAGAAAAATGCAGGATGTCGTTTAAAATATGTACAAAGCGGGACAACTGGGAGCGATAGGAAGAGAGAGTTGATAGCAGCATGACAACAATCCAAAATTACTCCTCCCTGAGCACGAAGACCTCAATATTTCAAATCTGTAACTTTAAAAGCATTTGAAATAAACCCAAAGGAACTTTTCCTGTGGACTTCCAGTACATATACAGGGTGTCTCACCAGGAACTGCGTCGATCGATATCTGGGAAAGTACTAATCCGAAATATTTGAAAATTTGGCAACATAAAGTCTCTAGGGCGAAGATATATTATGTAGAACTCTCCAAGCATTTCCAGTTACACCGGAAGTCGAGATGAACTTCATTATTTTAAATGGGACACCCTGTATATTATTGCATTTTTCGAGCTGTTACATTTTGGAAATTTCAAACAGCCATAACTTTTTAAACTCAAATGGAACACCTTGTATTGTTTCAGTCTATCTTGTGCACATTCAAATTCTCTTTCAAGCCGTATAAGCATTATTAGGGCTGTGATTATCACTTTTGAAGATATTTGCAAATTTCTACTATTTTGACAGTTTTCATCATCATTCATGTTTTTCATTCATTTTTCTGTTAGACTGTCTATTATTTACGTAATCATTATTCAATAAACAAAAAACATTAAATTCTTGCATGTTCTGCTATTATATAGAATAGATGAATATTTTTTAATATTAAATATCTCGAAAAAAGAGAAAGCTCTTTCGAAATTTATGAAAATATACAGTATCAAGATCAAGTTTGTTACGTAATTTTGTTCTCAGATGCCCAATAATTCTGCTCCTGATAGGCATATGAATCTTCAAAAGACACCTTAAAAATTTTTGTAAAATCAGAGACTTATAGAATCTACGTATAAGTCTCTGGTAAAATCAAAGATTAAGGAGTTAGATGCTAGTTCAAAACATACGTGAACACCCGGTACAATACACATTATTTTTATACAAGAGTGAATCTACCATGGTTCATCTAGGTACAATACTCCCATATGTAATATTTCCCATTTCCTTATATAGGTATATAATAATTTAAAAAATGTTATAATTACCTGATCTGGATATTTCCGTGATGTAAATTATATTTCCGAGTTCAATTCCGTCACTTCCTGTACAATTACGCTTTGATTCTCTTAAATAATATTATCACAATAATAATTCTGTACAATACAAGCTTAGAATGATATACATACGATGTTGTCCCTATAAGTAACCTGCTGCCCCAAGGGCAAGACATTCATCTCGTGTTTTCACATGTATAATTAATGTATTCATTGTTATAAATAATATTTTGCACCATACCTATAAACATTAATTATTTATAGTTTGAACTTATTCCCATTTTATTTGGCATTATGATCAAGTGATCTGCATACTTGTAAGCAGTCGAGTCACCGTAAAAACCCGGAAGGAAATATGAGTATTTACAAATACTTACATTGATAAGTGATACCTAATTATTGGTTTAGGTACATATAGATAGCTAAGGTGATTTTACTAATCAGTAATCTGTTACTCATTTATATATTTAAAGGAAATTCCGAAATATATACAATTTTTAACAAAATTAAATAAGCTTTGAAGGTTTAATTGTTCTCATATAAAAATACCTAGATAAATAAATCCTAATCGACAACTGTCGGAGTTTTCTTACCTAAAAGTTTAATTTTATGGATGCTCTTCTGACTGTAAATCTGTAGGTATATCGTAAAATGTAAGTAGGTTTGCAAACTATTATTGTAGGTACCTACACAGACCATGCACTTACGGTTTTTAGTTTTTACGATGAGTCACGTCACGCGATGAGTGCAACCCATCGCTTATTGATGATTCTTACCCTTTTGACGTATAACATAGCCACAATAGAGTACCTACATACTGTATTGTACAGGGCCGCGCCAAGGGTGGCTGCCGGCGGGGTGCGGAACTTTTGCCGCCCCCTAGCAGCATTCTAGGTTAATCACCAAATAATGGAGCGATAATTCGATAAAATAAAAAATATGGAAATATAAATAACGTTAATCATAATAAAAATAAATGTATTTTTCTTCAACAATTACCTAACAAAAAACAAACAATATTAAAAACAACAACAACAATTAACAAAAAACCAACAATATTAAAAAAAAGAGGCAAGAGCCTAAATAGTATTTTATTTAAATATTTAATTTCTTAATTATTCAAAAAATAATTTTTCGGGTCTTCCTTCTTGCAAATTCCTCAACCAAATCAGACATATCTAGGTTTTTGATTTTTTTTTTGACTCAACCTAGTCAGCTGAGTGACTCCTCGCCCCGGTCAGTCGCGCGCGGACCGCCCTCTGCTACTCGCGACAAATGTGATGACCAGCGACTAATAGACTGTGAAGAAAACCTTTTAACTTGGCTAAGATTGTAAATTATAGCAAGTCGACTGAGATCTGCTACTAATCAACGGTGTCTTTTGCCGCTCCCCTGGAACGTGGCGCCCGGGTGCCACGCACACCATGCACCCCCGGGTTGGGGCGGCCCTGGTACTGTACATAGTACATATCCATTAGTATTGGCAAAGTCTACATATATGTAGACTTTGGTATTAGATTAGTAAATAACGCAAAAATGCAGACTCCGCATGGTCAAAGAATTGAGTAAGAACTATTTAGTTTTAGTTGTAAATAAATATTTCATTCAACGGTCAAAACTGAAAGTGTAAAAAAAGCGCATGTAGTGTTGATAGACATGCAAATTAATTAGTTATTGCATAATATAAAAAAACCCTTCTAACCCATCATATTTCACATACGGCGGGCAGAATTATTATCGTGATCAAATTGGATTAGAATATTTATAATTTGCGTGACGAAAATATTTAGATCAAATATCAAAGTAATGATATGAGATCATGTTTTTTTATACCTATAAATAACCTAGGTATAAACAGTTTTTCATAAAAAAATTACGTATCAAGTCCGTATATTGTAGGTACACCTGTTAGGGTTGGCAAAAGTATATAGAATATGTTATCGGGAACTGCATATATTGAAACAAGGAAAAACATACGATAGAGGATTTTGAAAAATTCTAACGTGTGGCCAGTCCCACCAAACTAATTGGAAGAATTTTGTAGGTACTCCGGACTCCGAATATACGGAACGTGGAAAGCTACGCCATTCAATAAAAAAAAACATTTAATAGTAGTATATCTATATAATGTTTCTTTTTCCCCATGACATATTGGCAAATTGTAACGACGAAACCGATAGTTTAGTTGCAATATAGAACGGTGTATATTGTTTTACACGATAAGTTATATTGATCTTTTTCTAATATAATAATATCTCTACTCCCCTCATTCTAATCTCAAGAATTAGCCAAAAAAAATCTGAGACTTGTGTGGGAGGTACGGCGGCTCATTATTATTTCGCAGGCCGCATTTGCGCCTCAGAAACGACTTACGTTGGTAGGCCCTAACCACCATTCAGTGCCGGAACAAGGGAAACCTGATTAGTTAGGAGGGCAATCAACTGATCAACTGATTTTAATCGCTCACATTAACACTAAGCCTGAAATTCTTCCGATCCCAAGCCCATCCTAGCGACGGCTTGGGATGGGTGGCAACCCATTTACGGTTTATTGACCACTGTCGTTGTCTATCAACTGATCGCATGACTTTTGGGTTTTCTATGACATAATGTGGAGATTATGTCTGTATGGACATTAATTAATTTAATTCCTTAAAATTATGAAATACCTAGAAAATCTTATAAATAATGCTTCCGATTTCTTTATAATTCTAATTTAACGGTTTTGGTAGAAAAACTGCATATGTCTCTGAAAATATTGAAATTAGGTATAGGAGATAGTTCATGAAAAGCGACTAATTGAAAAATGAAATAACATAGAGTATTCCGTTTAAAAAAATAAAAAAATGCTGTTTGAAATTTACCAAATTGGCGTTTATGCAAAAAACACCATATGCAATATAATCATTATTCTGTGGTTGCAACATTTAAGTAGGTCCCTTGGCTCAGTAATTACAAAATATTTATTCTTAATTAACAGTAATTTTCACACAGCAAGTTTATTTGTAAAACCTTGTCCCGACCAAAATTTTCACATCGGTAACGCCGCATCAAGAATCGAAAATGGTTTTCAACAACATTAAAATATTTATAACAATCTAATTAAACAAATGATCTTGCGAAGGTGTCCTGTGTAGTGAGTCAGCCTGTATATTTCAAAATATATGCTATTTTATTTTCAAACTATAACATCCAAAATTACAGTGAGATTTTTCGATTTATTTGGATAATAATAATATCCCTACCCCTCATTCTAATCACAAGGATTAGCCCGAAAGTCTGAGACTTGTGTGGGAGAGGGGGCGGCATATTATTATTTCGCGGGCCGCATTTGCGCCTCAGGAACGACTTACGTTGGTAGGCCCTAACCACCATTCAGTGCTGGAATGAGGGAAACCTGGAAAACCTAATTAGTTAGGGGATGATTTATTTCCATGTAAATGTGACTGTTTGAGAATACAAAGAAGTCAAAACAGGAATTGCAAGCCTGCATAATGCGTGAATTGTGTTTGAGTCACAGGGCCTCACAGATACATAGGCTCCAAGAACCAAACGTTGGTTTACATTTTAAATTTTTTTTTTATGAAAAAAACATCTCACAAACCCTTTTTGTAAATTTTTACATAGTATTTTAAAGTTATCAACAAAAATATCTTTAAAGAGAGTTTTGGCTTGGGTGGAAAAATTTTATTATTTGACGTGGGCGATTAACGTGATGAAGTAGTATGGAGCCGAATATACAAAATTATTTTATTACATCATAAAAAATATTATAAAATAAAAGCAATAAATACTATACAATTTCATAATTATTATTTTATACTTTTATCAATTTTTACCTTCTTATCTGATTACTATTTACATATGAATCCAATATATTACACTTTTTCATTTTTCATTATTCTATTGGACATCTTAGTTTGACACCTTCAAATACAGCTCTCATCCAAATTCCAACAGCATGCGCCCCAGAATCAGGATATTTTTGTTTCGATTTTTTTGTTTTTTGTGCAATATCTTCAGCTGCTGCCACACCCTTTCCAAAAGCGTTAACATAATTTTCTCCAGCTTCTAATTGTTCTCGAATTGTAGCAGCACAAATACACACTGGATCATACATTGTTCCATCACCAAACTCTATATTGCCATATCTGAGAAGATAAAACAGATACAGAATGAGCGTAGTTTTGACATATTTCTTATCCTTATTTTTTAGTTTAGAAAGAAATAGCTACCTATATATCAGAATATGGAATAAAGGAATATTAACTTTATTTAAATTTTGTAGATGTTTGATAATTTAAAAAATATTTTTTGGAGTTGCAGTATCTGAAGAAATTGTTTTCCGTTGACTTGATTCAACGGAAAATGCAAATTTTTGTTATTTATATTTTGGTATGCAGCACAATGTTATTCAATAATTAGTATCAAATTTACATAGAGGTTACAGCTATAGATTGGAGAAAGGCCTCCAGCGTTCTCACTATTGAGTGAGTTAAATGAATTTATAAATATCCATTTAACAAAAAATATCAAAAACAAATGAATTCTTTCATGAATGCAGTCTTTCATGAATAAAAATACACAACAGAAATAAATATATACAGGGTGTGTCATTAGTGGGTAATTGTTCGATTACTCACAAACGGTACATTATATCAAAAAACTTTTTATATGAAAGTTTTTTGGCACTAAAAGTGCATATTGTAAAAATATTTTCAATTACACAGGGTGTTCCAAAAAGTCGGGACAGGATGCAAGTTGGTTATTTCAAATGCGACACCCTATATATTATTATATTTTTGAAATGTAGGGATCACTAGGAACATATTTGTATTAAGGTTCCCTATAGCTATCTCTTTTCGTTTTCGAGATATTTAACAGTTAATGGAAAAAAACCTCGTAACACTGCATTGAAAAATAAATAAAATTTCCTGTATGACACAATGTGAAAAGGAAAAAAATGTAGTGTCAGTTAGCACAAGGGATACCTTAAATATTGCACTTGAAATTATTTGGCCATTTTATACAGGGTGATTTTTATCGTGATTTATATTTCACAATGTTAAATTGCCAAAATCTCATTTTTTTTAAATGGAACACCCTGAATTTGGCATTAGATGTAGAATTTAATTACCTTTCAAATGGTATTAGGATGTCCTATACGAAAAGTTGACCGGTTTCGAGATATTCACGATTTTTTGAAAATTTAGCTTCCATAACTGATAATTACAAATTATAGTCAAGTAAGTTATGAAAACAATTTATTTTGTTGTGGAAATTATTTAACTGTCAAATATTCGATTTTGTGTAATCTGTACATTTTATATGCAAGATGCACTATTCCAAAATGCTCTCATAAGCACCACGAATTTTGTTCATCATGTTTTCTCGTATGGTTGATGGTGTGCGGTAAACTAAATCTTTTGTGTATCCCCATAAAAAAAATCTAATTTTGTAAGGTCTGGGTACAGATAGGAGACCATGAGATAGGTCCACCCTTCCTATTCACCTATTAGTGTAGGTACTCCCTATTTCAAAATCTCCTTACTGAATCGCTGTAATGTGTAGGGCAACCGTCATGCTGCAACCGCATCCCTGATAAAATGTTCAGAGGAATATCTTCAAGATAATTTAAAAGTTGATTTTCCAAAAAATGCAAATAAATTTCTCCATTAACAGTCGCCTCAAAAAAATATGGTCCAATCATTTTGAATAGTGCATCTTGCATATAAAATGTATGTACAGATTACACAAAATCGAATATTTATTTGACAGTTAAATAATTTCCACAACAAAATAAATTGTTTTCATAACTTACTTGACTATAATTTGTAATTATCAGTTATGGAAGCTAAATTTTCAAAAAATCGTGAATATCTCGAAACCGGTCAACTTTTCGTATAGTCAACGAAAACTATACGAAATATAGTACCATCCTAATACCATTTGAAAGGTAATTAAATTCTACATCTAATGCCATAAAAAAATTCAGGGTGTTCCATTTAAAAAAAAATGAGATTTTGGCAATTTAACATTGTGAAATATAAATCACGATAAAAATCACCCTGTATAAAATGGTCAAATAATTTCAAGTGCAATATTTAAGGTATCCCTTGTGCTAACTCACACTACATTTTTTCCTTTTCACATTGTGTCATACAGGAAATTTTATTTATTTTCCAATGCAATGTTACGAGGTTTTTTTCCATTAACTGTTAAATATCTCGAAAACGAAAAGAGATAGGGATAGGGAACCTTAATACAAATATGTTTCTAGTGATCTCTAGATTTCAAAAATATAATAATATATAGGGTGTCGCATTTGAAATAACCAACTTGCACCCTGTCCTGACTTTTTAGAACATCCTGTGTAATTGAAGATATTTTTACAATATGCACTTTTAGTGCCAAAAACTTTCATATAAAAAGTTTTTTGATATAATGTACCGTTTGTGAGTAATCAAACAATTACCCACTAATGACACACCCTGTAAACAGTGATTCAGCTAACCCGTTCATTAAAAGTTTAAGGACTGTCCGTTGGAATATTTTTTTGAAAATTAGGATACGAGGGTTTTCGAGAATGTTCTATTCATCTGAAGTATTTCCGTTTTCCTGGCACTTCAGCTTATAACGGGAATAGCTATCAACTTTCTTATTTTAAATGGAATACTCTATATTATTTACATAAAATGAATAAGACAGGAAAAATTAATTACAAAATGAACACATCTTATTTATAATAATGGTTGACATTGGACAGAAGTAAGACATTCATTTCACGGAATGATATGTATGGTATGGTATTTATACACGCTTTTCATTCTATTTTTTCAGAATAAGTTTCCTTACTTTGTACACAGATGCTATCAATCAGCCAGTATATGTAACTATCCTGTGACTAAAGAACATATTTAAAACAACACAAATAATGACTTAGATCACATTCATTTTGAATTTTTTTAACTCCTACCTTTTTAAAGCTCTACTTGCTGCTTCTAACGACTTCAACCACATGAATGGAGTAATTTGATCATTTTCACAAAAACCTCCAAAACAATTACCTGCCGCCTCAAACAATATACTATAGATACAGCCAATAGTACCACCAACAGTGCCCTCTAATAATTTGCTCATTGATTCGAAGAAAGTGAAAGGATAATTAGTGATAAGTTTATCCGCTCTCATCCTTTTCATTAGAACCATGGCAGCATTCTTTAATCTGGTTCCAGTATCACCATCCCCTGTAAATAACGTATCTGTGAACCACCTAAGATTTCCACCTCCCCACCTTCTTAATTTTTTATTTCAGAAAAAACTGTAAATTTGAAAGTTGCATAGTATTAGTGAATGTTAAATGTACTGCTGGCATTGTAGTCATTGTTAATAATAGTTGCATTCAATTTTACTATCTTTTATTTTTACTTACTTTTACATAATCTTATTTTAAAAGTTGTGTATGTTTAATTTTAATGTACTGTAAAAAATTTGACTAGGTACCTGCTTCAGAATCGATAGCATTCAACTGGCGTTCACAAGAAATTAAAGCTTCACATGCAAACTGTGTACTCAGTAATAATACATTTGCCTCTCTATCAGATAATTTGGGACCTCGAATAGGTGGTGTTAATCTAGCTTTTCTTCTTAAATTTCCAGTTAGTGGATTTACAAAAGTTAAAAAAGAATATTGATGCACATTTTTCCAACCTACAACATGGATAGAATTAAAATGATCGACACATTTTCTAAAGAATCTCTTAATGTATTATAGGATTATACTATCACGGAGAGTAAAGTACTGATAATTAATATTTTATTTCACAAGAGAAATGTCTGGATAATAAAATTTACAACAGACGGTAGAATAAAGTATAAAACTACAGAAGAATATATTATTGGCAGAGTCATAGCATTTTCTCAGAATCAAACTTTATTAAAAAATAAATAGAAAGATGTATTAATAATAAATATATACATTAGATTAGATTAATCCCTGAAAGAAGCCAGCTACCTCGCCTAGTCCAGCCTAATAGATCTGTTATGGCATAGATCTATAACCTTTTTGGATCACCTTCTCCAGTTTTGTTCTTTGTATTTGACTCCACAGCCTCAATAAGGGCCCCTTCATCTAAATATTAGATATTGTTTTTTCTCTACAAGTCTTAACATGCCTTCACAATGGCACAGTATGTATACTTTAGTTTACTCTTCTTGGAAGAATCTTCATGTTTCTTCTACCAACTTCTATTAGACACATATGCCTATTAAATCTACATTATCCTGTTACAAGATTCACTATTATTTTAATAGTATCTCTATTCTGGCCTAGCAAGACCTCTGTAAATGTTTTGCCAATAAGCAAACATAGGATCATTAAACATAATGAAAGTAATAAAAACAAACATTAATATATTATAAGGTATCCAGTCATAAATTACGAATATTTTTAGTTAAGGTATTCAAGACTATTTGAAACCTATAGTACTAAAAGTACCTTAAAACACACCGCCACATAAATTTGACAACCTCCATATCAAAAACCAAAGGCTGTCTGGCAGGGGGCTACACATAGAAAACACAGATAAATATATAGGGTGTTTGTTTGCGTTTTTCTCACTGACAATGCCAGTACCAGAGCTGAAGATGGAAGACCGAAAATATGGGAGGTGGTTCCAGGAGTAATTTTTCATATATAGCGGTACACATCCAAGCAGTGGCGGCTCCTCCTTAAGGCCGCATGGCCGCGCGCCCCTCCTCCAAAAATACCAAAGAAGTCCTTATTATTATCATTACTGTAAATTAAATGCAAATGTTAAAACATGTATTGTGGTACAAAACTATTATAAGGAAAGGCTCGAGCGCTTGAGCTATCGTACTCATAATGCCAGAGTCCACATTACTGGATCACCACAGCACACCACTGCACAGTGAGCAAAGCATCACAGCTTCGTGGCCGCACTTTGAGTCGCGACCCAGGTAACTATGGCAACCGACCCGATCTCCTTTTCGACTAAACTCGTTAGATACTTTCCGTATGCTTATATTCTGCAGATTTGGCCGCAATTATTTCGCGACCCTACGCCAACATTATTAAACATTATAATATATTTTTAACACATTACATATTTTAAACATTATTAAATTACTTATTCAATTTTTGTGAAAAGACAATTTTATATATTACTATGAATACTGTTAGTAGTATAATTAGAGCTAATTTTGCAAATCTTCCACTGGGAAATAAAGTAGGTATAAATAAAAGAATTGGGCGTTGCCTGCCCAATAAATAATTTCGATGAAAAAGTTATGGAAAAATTTATTTCTATGAAAGACCGTAGAGCTGATTTCAATTTTAGAAAGTGAGTGCACCCGTGTATAAATAACTGCATGAAGTTTTGCTTACTACGTAATAATTTAATGTGTCATTTGATAACTATAAATTGAATAACTAAAATACTTTTTAGTTTGTGATTGTGCCATATCATTTTAATTAATGGATATCTAAAAACTAAAAATAGTTATGTTCCTGCTTCCTGAATTCTCATTTCAGCTTTTTGAAGGTAACGTCGTATATGTAAATTTTTAATATCTAAATATTAATTACCTACTACCTACCTATTTAAATATTATTTTAAACAATTTTTGTCGAGATTTCCGTCAATCGTATTGAAAAGGAGGATATTTGTGTAACGAAAGTTATTTTTCAAGCAAATATTTTTGCTCTGCGAATTTCTAATTTATAATTTTAAGGGGTTTGACCTTGAAATATGCAAAATTTTCGCCTGCGGCGCATTTTTTTATTTCTGCGCCCCCCCCATATCCAAATGTCACCAGCCGCCACTGCATCCAAGGGTAATTCAAGGCAATTCAGGAATTTCTAAGCAAAACCAGAATATTCCAGGATAACGTGAGATGGTTTCAAGGTAAGGTAAGGATGGTTTCAATATAAGGTATTGTGATATTAACCACTCCTCGATGGGTCTTATTCGGCAATGTTTGCTCAATTTGACCCATAATATGTGAACGTTTTTGTAATGGATATATGAGTGGAATATTTTCGTTTTTCTCATAAGCTAGTTAAAATTATGTTTATGTTATTTTAATTTAATATGTACATTCTTATATTATTTTTTTAGTTTAGTATTTATTGTTATTATCTTTTTATCTTATCTATCATAGCATTTCCTGTAATTGGTGTTTGTACCTGTAGGAAATAAAGTGCTATCTATATCTATCTATCTATCTATCTAATATAAGGTATACTAGAGATATTTATTTTCTTGTAAACATTTTGTATAAAGTCGAGGTACTGTAATCTTGGAGCACGTGTAATTTTCCTTGTGCACCAGTCCAACACTTCAGTGATGTTACCCTCCCCTCAGTATTACCTATACTATGGTGATGATTTGTTTTTCCACTACAAAATAGCTGATACTGTTTGTTATTATATATTACCTATATTTCTAATACTATGTATTATTTATTTGAAGGAGATGCTGAAAACAACTACTCCACAGGCAATGTGCACCGACTGGCATTTCATTACTTCAGCATCTCCATAGGTGTCACCACATCTTTCATCGAGATCAACCACCAGACATTGACCCGTTTCGCGCTTATTATGCGCTCAGAGTGGCATAGATAGTGGAATCGATGAACGATGTTGCGACATGATTGCCTAATGGGCATCGTGAATGTTAGTAGTGGTGAAAAACACACCGCAGTGCCCTCTTTCAGTATTTGCTACTATTTGTCTGACAATTATTGTCAAATTGACACACAGATAATAACCTGCTTTTCCGCAGGCGCCATTATGCAGCGCAGCAGTGACCTCTATTATCCTTGAGGAAGACAATCCTACTTATTTATTTGAAGGAGATGCCGAAAACAACTACTGTATAAATAAGTAGGATTATCTCCCTCAAAGCCAATAGCCACTGCTATAATAGAGCCTGCGGAAAAGCAGGTCGTTATCTGTCTGTCAATTTGACAATAATTGTCAGACAGATAGTAGCAAAGATCCAAAAAAAAACTACGGTGAGTTTCTCATCACCATTAACATTCACGATGTTACAATCATGTTGTAACATCATTCATCGATTCCACCACCTATGGCATTCTGACGAGTGCATAATAAGAGTGAAAACGTTCGGTGTCTGGTGGTTGGTCTTGATGAAAAATGTGGCGACTCATATGGAGGTGCCGGAGTAATGCATGCCAGTCGGGACACGTTGGCCATGGAGTCGTTGTTTTCGGCATTTCCTTGTAATAAATAAGTAGGTTTGTCTTTCTCAAGGACAATAGAGGTCACTGCTATAATGACGCCTGCGGAAAAGCAAGTCATATTCTGTCTGTTAATTTGACAATAATTGTCAGACAGATAGTAGCAAACACCTGAAGAAGAGACTACGGTGTGTTTCTCACCACCACTAACATTCACGATGCCATATTAGGAAATCATGTCGTAACATCGTTAATCGATTCCACTAACTATGGGACTCTGACGAGTGCATAATAAGCGCGAAACCGGTCAGTGCCTGTGGCTGATCTCAATGAAAGATGTGGCGACTCCTATGGAGATGCCGGAATAGTGCAATGCCAGTCAGGAAACACTGCATTGCCCGTTGAGTAGTTGTTTTCGGCATCTCCTTCAAATAAATAACTAGGATTGTCTTCCTCAAAGACAGACAGACAGACGGTGTGTTTCTCACCACTCGTAACTATGTATGTATTATATTAAAAGTTATCCGATTCACTTGACCTAATTCAGATAATTCATTCAGTTATTTAATTCAGACTAAAAATAGTTGATCTTTTACTATATACTATATATTAAAAACTTACCTGGAGCATTGCATGGCTCATCAAGAGATTCTAAAACCTTAGGATCAAAAACTTTCAATATTGTGGCTGATAATTGGAGGTTTAAAGTGCACTTCATAAAATTTCCTGTGTAAAATCTTTCTACAATGATACCAAGAGGCTGCAGAATATTAAGCAGCTCTTTTAGAAAAATGTATTCTTCTGTTTTACCGAGACCCCCACTATTATTTAACAAAACAATAATTTTTTCTTCGGGTTTTAAATAAAAATTTTCATTGTCTGGCTCAGATTCTGGATTTTCATTATAAATATTATTAACAATATTTTGACATATATCTGTACGAATATCAGCTTTTTTAATTTTTTTTGTGTCTGGTTCAACAACTTTATTCAATTTATTTTTATTATCTTTATTTTTCTCTAAGTCTGATAAAATTATCTCAAAACTAATAACATTTTTAACAACTTGCTCACAAAAGGAAAAAATATCAGTTAAAGCCTTTCCTTTTTCAGAAAGAGACCCTGCTATTTTGTTTACCAAAATAACACCACTTAATCCACTTCTGTATATTTTTGGTAATTTTTTGTCAAAATTGTCACTAACAGCTAATAATTTCACTTGTATGTTATCACTTAAAGCTCTTTCCATTGCTAGGCCAAAATTTAATAAATCTCCTGTATTTCCTGGCACTATTATTAATAACCCATTTGCATGCTTTACACTTAATTCTCTTATAGTTCGTAAAATTACTTTGGAAGGAGGTGCCAATAAACCTTCACCTAAACAAAATATCTTATTTAGTTATAATCGAGGTAATAATGTTCCATAAAAAAATATGTCAAATTTGAATAGTCTGCATATTGCAGTCTTGTGTTTAACAATTGATAACAGAAAAAATGCATTTGCCCATTAATGAGATTATTTATAAGTTTATATTATTCCAGTGTAGGTACATAATAGTGGCACATTTGCATATTACCTTGTACAGCAGCTGTCAACATTCCTTTTCCAACATATTCTCCAAGAAAATTTGTTCCCCCCGAGATAATTCTAACAGACTCATTTACAAAATAATCTTTTTGAACTACTACATTTCCAAAATCGAACAATGCTATTTTTTGATTGGCACAGACCAAGCCTTTTAAACTATCTTCTATAACAGTACTTGCTGTTTCTTCTAAAATTTTGCAGTCCATCTTTCATCTTTCGCTTTCGGCTAACCTAAAAAAAATCAAAATAACAATAACAGTGAAGTAAGATGCGAATGGATACTAACCAAAGAACATACGATACTAACACACTCTTTGTGGTCTGTGCACGGATTTCTTAAAATAAACTGGATCGCTAATACATACTGGTGGGGGTAGCTAAAAATAACGACTGATAGGCGGCTGCCATACTGTGCTAACTTCTAGGTATTTTATGAACTAAATGATGGTAACACTGTTGAGTTACCATCTCTGCTTTTATATTTTCTTTGTTTTGTGGTTTATAAATGAAGTTCAGTGTGCAAGGTGCAAGTTATTTATTTCTTAATCTGAAGAAAAAACATGCAATTTCATCATTTCATCTATTTGGTCGAAGTATTCAATGTTGAAGGTTGCGATAAAAGTCTAAAAACGTAGATATCTGTTATCTGAAGAGTCAATCGAAAAGATACAAGGCGAAAAAGGCTGCAGTTTTGGAAAGAGTGCAAATTGAAGAATTTTTGACTAAATCTTGTGATAAAGAATATTTTATGATTAAGGTAATAACTCTTAACTTTTTAGACAATATGTATTAATAATACTTTGAATCATTTTAGGTTGCGCTAGTAATAGGAGTCTCTGGTGCTTGTCGATGCTACGAATTGACGAATTTGAAAATCACTAATGTATAGGACACTGGCGCGTATCTAGTTGTTTCGATACCAGATACCAAGACCGGCATTTCACGAAAGTTTAAAATTATAAATGAAGGATTTTCTATCAACGACGTAGAGATGTGTAGAA
Source organism: Pogonocherus hispidulus (assembly GCA_963924545.1). Lineage (NCBI taxonomy): Eukaryota > Metazoa > Arthropoda > Insecta > Coleoptera > Cerambycidae > Pogonocherus > Pogonocherus hispidulus. The sequence goes on from OZ004698.1 coordinate 33,844,460, forward strand.
AATGTATTTCCCTAAGACCAAAGAACTTATCACAAAACAGATTCTTTTTACATTATAAGAATCAAAAATGTACTTCTCTGCCTGTTGGAATCAACACATTGGCAAAAGTTCCATCAAAAGTTGCATCATTTCTGAACTTGGCAAACGCGAAGCTTATATTGGCCACTATATGAGGGTGCCCTTCAATAACTTTATTGGGAAATAAAGGTGCCGACTTTACATCCATCAATAAGTGGCATGGTGGGTGGAAGAGCCCTGCTGTGGCAGAGAGCTATATTGAAGACTCCGTATCTAACAAACTTGGTATTGCAAGGAAAATCCAAGGTTCTTTTCGTTCAAGTCATTCCTCAGGAGAAGGAGACGTCCAAAATTTGTTGCAAGAAGCAACTACAAACTTCCTATTAACGGAAACGAAGTGAAATATGAAAAAGCGAAGAACGAAATGTCTATTAATATAAATGTTAATTTTAATAAGTAAATTAAATTTGGTTGATTTAAGTTTATATTTTTTTATTATTTCAGTAGTGGATAATAGGTTACTTTATATGCTTTATAAGTGTGGATAAAACTCCTATTATAATGTGATTGTGTGTATAATTTTAAATGTGTTTTTATTAAATTCCTACCATAATCATAATGATTTTGAGTTTTGAAGTTGTTAATGTTATCTTCTAGAAAAGCAGTTATTACCATATTGTGTATTATAAACTTCATGTAATTTTATAACAAAATAACTGATTAACCTATCCCAATTCATTCACAATATTTAATATATCTTAACAGTGTAAAGTATAAATTTGACTTATAACTACTTGACATTACTAATTGTATGATGTCATTCAGTTAAAAAATATTTTTTTAGTGCCGTTTTTACTGATAAGACGTGCAGCTACTTTCATCGTGGCTTTTTATATATGCAGCTCCTGCCACAATTAAAATAACTACAAACATATGTCTAATTCTTCGATAAATACCTACCTTATATCGATACCTTTTTGCCAAACTATCGTAAGTGACATTTTCCATGAAAATGACTATGGATCTATCGTAAGTATAATATGCAAATACACATCTTGGCAGAGGTAGATAGATCCATAAATATGTAAGCGTATTTAAATGTTTCACGGTTAAATAACTGCATACATTTTATCGTAAGTAACAGAACTGTAATAGGCAGAGTGGCAGAATTGTCGTTAAGTAGCCTAAGGTAAAATTTAGTGAGTGACTTACGATATTTTGGCAAAAAGGTATCGATATTAAAACAATATACAAAACTGATCCTAACTAATTTTTATACTGCAATCAGACAAGGTTCAAATACTTGGTTGACAAAGCATGTTACTTTAAAGTTTTTTGGGTTAGTTACTAAATTATGTTTAGACAAGCAACTATTATGAACCAGTTATAATTCCGGCTAATGTAAAATTTATTTAAAAAATGAAGTTGTAACAGGAGAAATAAAGAGTGTCGTCAATGAATTTAATATACATTGGTACCTACCAGACATACCATTGGAAGATTTGTACATGTAGGGAGTGTCTTTACAAGCACATAAATTTCGACTTTGTCGAAAATCATTTCAAGTCAAATTAAAAAGAGATGATTCCAATTATTTGAAATGCACTATAAATAGAAAAAAATTATGTGTACCTTTGCTGCACAAATATAACTCTTGAGTCCAGTCCTGTCAATTACTCGTCATATCTAATGCACAAATAATACAATTTAATCTTTGATATAACCCAATATTAAGTTAACTTTTTAGACCCGCTGCTAAAGTATTTTTATTACAACAGTGTACATATTTTATACCCATATCCATCCATATAAGTAATATTTAGTTAGTCATATGCCCATATCTCACCAAACTATTTTCAAAATTTCCCTCTGTAAATACCTCAACATCATTAGCTGAGAACTAGCCAATGGAATGTTAGCACAGTGTGGCGACCATCTTACAACTGACAAAATGATAGTTAGGAAATCAGAGTAATAAATAAAGGGGAGACCGTTATTTACATTCTAAAGTGAAGCCTTGAGGTAAATGTATTTACAAACATCGGTCCCTGCAACGTCCTTGACATTGATGCCGAAGTTACTTTTTTATTTTTATAGCTAGGTACAGCCGTCATCATTTTCATTGATTAACATGTAAAGATCTACCACATTCTTGACCTCAATCAATTTACAAATTAGTTACATTGTAATATGTTTAAGGCTACCCACTATTTTTTTGTGACTTGTGTTATAATTATAGGCTCTCCATATCCATCAATACATTATTGAAATTTCTAGCGATATTAAGCGCGGGAAGTGGCAACATTGCCTGGTATTAACCTAATATAGCAAGTAACGCCATTATTTTGAAATAAAAAATTGGTGAAGCCGAGTGTTTTATGTGTTCTTAAACTGTGTTTTTGAACTTAACTTTTGTATATAATTATGTATATTGTAAGCATTTCCGTGATATAGCTTGATACGCCACTACGCTGATACGATCAGGGACCATCGTGTGTACATTATGTATTGTTTGTTTATCAACATCCTATAGGTTGAGGTTACATGTTTACATTATGCTTTGAAATAGGGAATGCGGTCTCCCCTTTATTTATTACTCTGATGTTAGGAATCAGCGATCCAGTTTATTTTAAGAAATCCGTGGGTCTGTGACTAACACAAAATATCAATAAGTGATACTTGAATACGCGATTGATTTTAAGATCGAAGCGCCAAAATGGCAGTAACCTATACTAACCTACGTTCACTGACACTGACGTTTGAAATTTTATTCATCAAAGATTTGTTGTCGAGAATTTTAAACCAGGTAAAAAGCTTGTAAAATTATTTTGAAAGGGGTAAGTAGTGATGTAAAATTAAAAATTGGCCTCATATGGAGATATATTGGAACTTTCATTTATTTTTTAATTTAATTTAGTTTGTTTTATATTTTTATTTTTTAATTTGTACGATTATTTTTAATATATTTTATTTGGTAATTGAGAAAAAATTATTCTAATGTGTGAATAATTAAAAGACTGTATATTCTGCTAACAGCTAATTATAATATTTTTAGCCGGCTAAATGCTAATTATATAATTAGCATTGGCTAAATATATAATTAGCGGCTAAAAACCCATCACTGAATATTTTTCGAGCGTTCAATCTGAAAATGAAACTTAACCTCAAAATATGTCAAATTCTTTATTGGGCATACAGCATACATACCTTTATGGAAATAGTCATCCTTAGAGAATGGTAGAGAGCACACTCTCTACTCTGCGTTCTTTAGCTTCTTTATCCATACTTGTCTCCTGTATAACTCTGTAATGCTCAACTTATAGTTTCCGCGATAGCTCCAGATTTTCCCGCTTTTGGAAAAGTATGAAACTGATCTCGGGGTTTTTCTTTGTACAAGAGGAACAATGACGCTCACAACAATAATGATTCATATCTAATCAAAGCAATTAACTAATATAACAACGGATATTTCAAAATTCACAATAGACATACATCCGCTAAAACCAATACCCCATGCGTTAGTTGTGCGTGCCGCCAGTAGGTAGCGTATTGCTTAGCAAGAATCGCGTATACAGTGGAAAGAATGAATGAATCATGATTTTGATGAAAATGTACGTCAAATTCAAAAAAATTGACGTGAAGCCAAGGAATTTATATTAAAAAATTCCTTGCGTAAAGCCCGCTTTTGTTTTAATTCTTAAATTTATATCAATATATATACTTGGCTTCTTCTCCATGGTGACAAAGGCAATATTGTGGAGTGTGGAGTGTGGGTGGCAAGCACAGAAGGTGGGTGGACAAGGTTACAAGACAAGATAGGTAGAGATGTGTTCCGATTTCACTGTCTGCTATTCTGACACTGCGATTTTGTTGTAGCAGAGCAAACTGCTCTGAGATGATAAAAGTAACAGTGCCGCCTCGGAGCAGTAGTCGGACGTCACGGTACTTTCAGCGCGTTTACAATGGCCGCATTCCAGGGAACCGCAGCGCTTCAGCGCTTTATTCAAATAGCTGCAGCGCTGTATTAAAGCGCTGCAGCGTTTTATTAAAGCGGTAAAGCATATATTTTTCCCGCTAGATCCCGCAACTTCTATTCCAACAACACTGTCTGTGAACTCAAAAGCGTTTTCTGGCGACTTAAAAATTTTGCAGCGTATTCAAAATGAGTTTAAAACCGGTTCAACCGCAACGTCACAAATTTTTGCCAAGCGCGAGAATAAACTTTATTGAACCGTATTTGTTTACAACGGGAGAAGGGTCCATCTCTTTATTTCTACCATTCCCTTTCTTAAGAAAATTAAAAAAAAGTAGCAGCCAACAGGTTAGAATTCGGTTTAAACTACATTTTAAAAGCATGCGCCAGTGCAAATACAAAATAATTTTGATTTCAAAACTGTTTGAACCAGCTTCAATTATGACGAACCAATCAACGCGAGAATACGTATACGTTGTTTTAAATACATATCAACATGGTTCAAAACGCTGCAACGCCAGAAAACGCCTCAAGTTTACTTTTTATGTCAACGCGGTTCTCCTTCTCTTATATTTTATAAGGTATTCTAGTTATAGATATTCTGTGGGTATTCTTTTATATAAGGCTTTTATAATCTGTGACCCACAGAATACTATAAGACTGTGACGGTTCTATTTTCTATTATTCCAACTCTCTTAGAACAACAGTCAGGCCAGGCTTTAAATTAAATAAATTTTATTAATTTATTTAGCTTTAGTTTTTACTGGAGTAGAAATACTAGAATAATATGTCTAATAAATCCTCAAATATTCGCATTCAACTTCAAAATATTATAGCTTCTGGAGGATCTCATAAAGATCAAGCGGAGAAGTAAGTTCATCTGAATATTAAGTTTGTAGGTAGATAAATAATCTTTTCTGTAGATATCGATCAACATTGGAAGCTATCTTAAAAGAAAATGATTCCGAGCTAGTGGAATGCTTACAGATTTTTATAGAAGCAAGTATGTTTTTTGTTTGATAATATGAATAAATTATATTATCGTTATCTGGTTTTAGTTGTTAATGAAAATGTAAGTTTGGTTATTTCCCGTCAAATTTTAACAGAAATAAGTTCCCATTTAATGAAACTACCTGATGATGTCTCAAAAGCTGTGTCCCATTATATGCTGGAAAAAGTACAACCCCGTGTAATATCATTTGAGGAACAAGTAGCTAGTATAAGACAACATTTAGCTGATATATATGAACGTAATCAAATGTGGAGAGAGGCCGCTGCAGTTTTAGTTGGAATTCCATTAGAAACTGGTCAAAAACAATATACTGTTGATTATAAACTTGAAACCTATTTAAAAATTGCTCGATTATATTTGGAAGATGATGATCCTGTACAAGCTGAGGCATATATTAATAGAGCTTCATTACTGCAAGCTGAATCTCGCAATGAGCAACTACAAATTTACTACAAAGTCTGTTATGCAAGAGTTTTGGATTTTCGTAGAAAATTTATAGAGGCTGCTCAACGCTATAATGAGCTGTCTTATAGAAGTATTGTTCACGAGGATGAAAGAATGACTGCATTGAGAAATGCTTTAGTTTGTACAGTCTTGGCTTCTGCTGGACAGCAGAGATCTAGAATGTTAGCAACATTATTCAAGGATGAACGTTGTCAGCAGTTACCGGCCGTGGCCATATTAGAGAAAATGTACTTAGAAAGAATTATTCGCAGGTATGTGAGATTACTAAAAGTTATGGTAAAATTGACTATTACATACCAGTTTACATGGTATTTATTTTCCACAATATACTCGATTAACAAAAATATAAATCTGAGGATATATATAAGTTTCTGGCTTAAAAGTACCTATCCGAATAGTCGTCTCAAGTGTGTCAAAGGCATCTGTATGTCTGAAAGCAATATAATTTGTCAACCCTTCAAAATTTCTATGTGGGGTAACTAAAACAGTGAAAACTAATTTGATAGACAAAGTAAATTATAATTATATTTATTAACTTGACATTATATTTACCTCAAATTACCTATTCTTCTTCATCAAATACAGGCTACTTAATTTTATAAGGTGCCCAAAAAAATGTCACCACTAGGTTTTCAATTACAACTTATTATATTTTTTTCCATGTTGAGGTCAAATTAAAACAAATTCTACTGGTTTAGCCATGTATTCAATTTGCAAACTAACCAGGCCAATCTTAATAGAATACAATATTCTAATAAAAAAAAAAAATTCTGCCCTCTAGTTTACTGAAAAAAAAACAAAAATTAAAAATATATGATTTGTAAAGGGTTTTTCAATAGGAACGCTCGATCTTTGTAATGTAATAAAACAAATTGTATAAGTTAAACTGACATGTTTTTATTTTTATTTTAAAACATATGTGAGCACATTATGTTTTAAAAATTATATCAGCTAAATATCCGCCGCGGCTTCGCCTGGTGACTCGAATCCTGGAGATCAATTTTCGATGACGTTATCGCATAGAAGTGGCTCAATTTCACCAATGATGCATCTGATGTTGGCCTTTAAGGTGGCAACCGTCTGTGGTTTGTCGGCATAGACACGAGATTTCACAAAGCCCCAGAGAAAAAATCCAGTGGCGTTAAATCGCATGATTATTTTTCGTCCAAAATTAGGATCAACCTCCAACTGCTCTAGCGCCCACTCAGTGAATGCAAGCGGCTGTCTATGATCGTTGGGCTTTAGTTTTTGGGTTAATTGCGCTTTATAAGGGTGAAACCCTAAGTCCTTATGCAAGATTCGCCAAACTGACGTCAAAGAAAGGCCAAGTTCTTGAGCACGACGTGGAATGGATTGTTATGGACTGTGACACACACTTTTCCGGACTGCAGCAATATTTTCAACGGATCTTGCGATTCGTTGACGTACAGGCGTTGTCTGATCTAACAGCGACCCGGTTGCTTCAAATTTATTTATTAGACGGCGATTTGTGGACTCTGAAGGACGACCATCTAAACCATAAATTGGCCGAAGTGAACAAAACGTTTGCCGAATAGAACATTGATTTTGATAATAAGTTTTAACCATTTCGAGGCGTTGTTGAATCGTATAGCGTTAAATAATGAAATGTAAAGACTAACTGAATACGTCCGTCAAAGATACAACCTGTCTGACTACCGACTTCGTCATACGCTGTTGCCAAACATCGAGCGTTCCTATTGAAAAACCCTTTAGATATCTTAAAAAATAAACTATTCTTGCCTTTGAACACAACTAGAACCAGCTGTGTCCTACCGAGCCGATCATTAATAGACCTTGCAAATAATAATATGATCTATATTACCTACAAAAATCAAGATAATGTAATATCCTGATTTTATATTTAATATCTTTAGTTTTAATATTTCTTCTTTTAGGTCCGAATTACGAGACTTTGAGGCACTTCTTCAACCTCATCAAAAAGCATCAACAATTGATGGGTCTACCATTCTAGATAGAGCTGTTATTGAGCATAATCTACTTTCGGCTAGCAAGCTTTACAATAATATCAGTTTCGAAGAGTTGGGAGCATTATTAGAAATTAATCCATCTAAAGCCGAAAAGATTGCAAGCCAGATGATTACTGAAGAAAGAATGAATGGTTATATTGACCAAATCGACTCCATTGTTCATTTTGAGAGTGAGTATTAATATTTTTCTAATTTACTTGATTATATCTAAGGGGTGTGTTCATAATGCATTATCAGAGTAGACCTAATATAATGTCAGGTAAATTTGATGTGTAGTCTTATAAATAATAGTGCCATGAGTGCTTTCAAGGATCACTAAATTAAGTTTAATTGAGGTAATCAAAAATCACCTTGACTGATTTTTATCTATAAACTTCTATAGACCTCAATGTTTTTATATCAATCCTACCTCTTACCACCTACCTTAAATTTATTAAATGATACTACTTGATGATACTATAATTTATCTCTACTAGCAATCTTATATGATATAATTAAAACTCCTAAATACACAGAGGGGCCATTATAAAAATGGATAGAGCAAATCTGATACGTGAATACATGAGTCAAGAGCTCTTTTTTTCAACAAAATAACAATGGCGCAAACCGTATCTCTATCTGTTACCGTTTTCGAGCTACAGGGGGTTTTTCGATTTTTGCCAAAATCGACTGGTGCCCTTTTCTCGTTTTCCTTTCAAGAAACGGTTTGAAGATTCTACAGGCACTTTTTAGACATATATTCGATGGCATACAAATAAATGTGATAATATTTTTAGTTTTCGTGATATGACCACAACTTGTGGTTTTTTTTTATATGGGACACCCTGAATTATATTTCAAAAACGGAAAGATGGTTAAAAACAAATTTGACGTTTAACATTTGTGTTAACACAAATCAAAAATGATTCGTTACTCAAATGAAGACAAATACAATTTAACAAAATGTTTTAATCTAGGAAATGAAAATGCAGATTTGGCAAGGGATCTCTATTTTCATCTAACATCTAATATAATAGTGACAATTTTCAAATATTATCTTACATTTTGCTGAAAATACTATTTTTTCAAAATTTTTGGAACCATATTTTGTGTAACACCACTATTTTACTTCTATATATTTGTCTGGTTAATATAATTAGAATTTTGCCTTACATGCTATAGAGCATCATTTTCTTACTCTTCCCTATTAGCCTTGCTGTAAATTTTGTTTACTGGTTTAGTGTAAGATATATGAGTATTCAAGAGGAAATTCTCTAGTTGAGCTTGATCGTGACTTCTATGGATACGTTGAAATGGAATCACTTATGTGAATTATTATGTTAATTTTACTACATGCATTTTCGTTTCTTAGATTAAAAAATTTTATTAAATTGTATTTTTGTCATCATTTGAGTTACGAACCATTTTTGATTTGTGTTAACACCCTTCTAATAATGTTATTTGTCAAACTTGTTCGTTTTCAAAGCCTTCTCAGCCACAAAACTTAAGTATCATCGGTATGAGTACTTTGAATATTTCATATTTTATGCAAATCTACACAAAAAATAATAAGCAAAGTATATATTTTTGGGATGGATTTTTAGCCCTCTTTCCGCTTTTGAAATATAATACAGGGAGTTCCATATTAAAAAACACAAGTTGTGGTCATATCACGACCACATATAGCTTAAAAATATTATCACATTTATGTTTATGCTATTGAATGTATGTCTAAAAAATGCTTGTAGAATGTTCAAACCGTTTTAAGATATCTTGAAAGGAAATCAAGAAACGCCCTGTAGCTTGAAAACGTTAATAGACAGAGAGATGCGGTTGGCGCCATTGTCATTTTCTCGAAAAAAAAAAGCTCTAAACTCGTGTATCAGATTTGCTCTGACAGATTCGCAGTAATACTTGAAACCGACCAATTTGAGCCACCCTGTACCAAAGTTTATCATACTGACTATTATGGTGTGGGTTCTCCATCTCCTACACTAGCAATGTCGATGGGTATGGGGTATTTGTCTGCATTTTTTCAATGTGTAACCCTCTTCCGGCCTTCCGGGCAGTCTTTAGCTTTGGACTTGGGGGTTGTCTAATGTCTAATCTATGATTCATTCAAAGATCACCCGATCTGTGGAAATTCCCTTGGCTGATATTCCAATAAAACTATCACTTCCGGTAGGTATAGATTTGTGGTTATTTAAATACTTATAAGATAGATTTATACTTACACCATAATGTGACATTTTTAGAGTATTAATATAATAATTTGGTCTGCCTTTGACCTAGTTGCAAGTCTTTGGCAAACTGAAAAACAATTCAGTTTTATGGACATCCATTCACTTATCAAATGGAGAGAATTTTTTAAAGCCATTATGAGCTTTTAGAATTTTTTAAAGCGATATGTGAGCCAAGCTCACATATCGCTTTTATGTGAATATCCGTCTGAAGGGCGTGAAGTGGGCATAGTTGGCCGCAAACAATTGACCAACTTATTCTTATTTAAAAAAAAAATGCAGTTTGGTAATAGGTATATTAATATTACCTAGAAAAGGTACTCTCTTTAATGTGTAGATATATTGTCAGACTAATACAAGGGGTAGATTATTAATATTGTATTTATTGATGCATTTCATAAATACTTTCAACTTGCAACTACCTCCCACTGTTCTATATATAAATCCATGAAGTTTGGCATACTTAGGCATCCCGACCAATTTGAAGCGAAGCAACCCGCCGGCGCTCGTCCTCTTCCTTATCTTCATGAAACTAAAATAGAGTATGTGTCTGGTGTATGGGGCATACAAGGTCTCGTCAGCATGTGTTTAGGCTCTTATTTTCACAATAAGACAGACAGAAGGCACACGCTGACACATCCCTGCGTTTTGCGTCAGTTGGGATGCTTGACCGCCACTGCTTAAGACCTGGAATTATATATAGTGGTGTACCCACACCTAAGCTCTTGGATTAAGGATGAAACATATGCAACAAATAGTGTGGTGTGTAGAACGAATGTGCATTTGTTGAGGCAAAAATATTGCTCTTCAATTGTTAATAACCATTTCGCTGCTATAGACAAATATGTTCGCGGTACGGTTAACTCCTGTAGACGCTAATATTCGCCCCAGAAATTAAAGTTGGTTCCGACTGCAGCAGCCAGACAAAAGATTAGACAAGTTAGTGCACGCTAAAATTTCAACCTAGTAGTTACGTCATTAAGTCAGCAGTTGCATGTCTTTTTGTGTATTTTAGATGGTAGGCTAATAAAAATATCATTAAAATACCTTTTAATTTGTTTACTAAAATTATAATTAAATAATAAATAATATTGAATGAATTCAAATACCACAATTAGCTCTAGAAATGGCATGAACTGCTATACATTATTAAGTATATTAATACTCTAAAAATGTCACATTTTGGTTAGTAAAAATCTTGTACCTTATAAGTAGTGAAATAACCACAAACCTACACTAGCGGCAGAGTCTACAAAAATATTCTATTTCCTCGAAACACCAGCAATTTTTTGCTACTACCAGTCATAAATCATTTTACGCATGCTGGCCCGCTTTATAAAAGGACTATTCCCTACTGAGCAAAGGATCGATAGAAACACGATAGACAAGGAACGAGAAGGCAGGATCTTTCGGATTTTCGAAGGGATCGGGCGAGTGAGTGGATTTATTTTATGTGTAGACTTTGATAACGGTTTTATTGGAACATGGACTAACAGAATTTCAGCAGACCAGGTAATCATATTGTGAACCTCAGAGGAGCGATGTTTTTCTTGTGCCCGATGGGAGTTACCATTTGTATTAAAAAAGTTTGACAAGGTATAAACTTACCTTGATCTGATCATTAGCTTTTAGTTTTTATTTAGTTTAGGGGATGGGAGGGGGATGATATAATATAAAATACATACATTCACGAGCCAAAAATTTAAAAAAAATATATAAATATTTAAAGAAACAAACATGTTTACTTATACTTAAAATAATATATCCCCCCAGCAATTTATATTACTGAAATTGATCTGTGAAAGCCAACATTACTTTTATCCCAATTATTTTTCAGCAAGAGAAACCTTACCTCAATGGGACAAACAAATTCAGTCACTTTGTTATCAAGTGAACTCAATTATAGAGAGCATCTCTAAAAATCACCCTGAATGGATTTTAAAAGTTATGGAAGAACAAATGGTGTCATAAAGTAATTTTCGCTTCATATGCGTGGAAAAACTACTGGTATGTTATGTAATAAATATTATATTAAATAAAACTAATAAACAAATTATTGTAAATCATATATTTAAGGTTGTTTATAATTTCGATGTTAAAGCAATAAGTTTGTGTAAAATATTTGTAATTGAAATTAATATATGAATTGTAGCATTCCCCTTTTCAAATTTTTTATGTGGACATATGATAAATTTGCCAAAATGAGCTCCCAAAATTAAAGAAATGAAAATAATAATTTCTTGGGAGTGGGCTACATTTATTATATACAATGTGTAAAAAACCAGAATTTCTGATTTAACATGATAGAACAATAAGTAGAGATTTTAATACTAAAAGTCCTTTAAAATAATATTTCTACGATACAGCAGGCTTAAATACATGGTGGCTCTAATATAGTAGGAAACAGGTCGTTATTCACTTAAGCCTCCAAGTCCAGGGCTAAGCCAATTTTGTGTCCTCCATTATTAAAGTTTGCCGCATCAACGAGAAGGGACAAAGTTAGAGTAACACCTGAAAAATAAAACAATTTTATTCTATCATATTTTGTACCAGATATGGTAAATGCGAAAAGAAGCTGGCTGTTAATGAGATGTTGCATCGTTGAATGAGTTATTTTATATATGAAACCTTAACATCACTTAAACTTGCTTTGAAAATATGTAACTGCATGTTAGTTCTTTCAGTTATCAAATTCCCTGGTATCAGTGAAATAATGTAGATATAGTTATCAAAATGTCAGTTGCATGGCATTGATGAATCCATATTTATAATACTACTATATCACGTATTCCCTATGTGAGCCCAAAAGCGGTTTCTCCGAAAACACTGAAGAACCAAAGATATAGTGCTATACTCTTCCAGAGACCCTTTGTTCTATTTGTGCATGCGCAGATATCGTCAATCTCCATGGTTATGGAAGCTGACACATTGTTTATAGGCTGACAGACTTACCACCTTTCAACTTTTTTTTTAAGAAGTCTGTTGACAGAGAAGCAGTATTTATGCTGCATGCTTATTGGATTTTGCAATATTCGTGCACATGCGCATATTTGACTAAGGTACCTACTCTCGTAAGGATGTGACTTCGGAATTTTTGGGTGTCTACCCACGATATAGTAGTATTATACAGGGTGTTAGTTAAACATGTGACAAAAATTCAAGAGGTTATTCCTTGGACTCTAAGGATATTTTATCCTTTGATGATTTTTGAAAAAGCACTTTGTTGTGAAGATATAGGGCGAAAAAAGTTTTCAACAAATCCAATTTTGGTATTTTTTACATTATTAATGTAGGTGAAACAAAAGTATGGCTTACTACACTGGACGTATCAAGTAAACAACATGTAAGAAAAAGGAGTTGTTTTTTCTAACCAACATCCCGTGATACTTCGGAGTGATTATTTTATATGTTTTTGTATGTTGTGTTTTTGTAGTTTGTATGTGTCGCATTTGTTATGATTGATTGACGTTTGGCTAGTTGATGTGTAAATGGTTGTTAGTGAAGTTCTCTATCATGGTTCGCTATACGAATGCCGAGATGGCTGACATGCATTTTATTTTTGGACTTGCTGATGGCAATGCGTTAGAAGCTAGGCGACTGTACATTGAACGATTTCCTAACCACATTGCTCCCGATAGAAAAATCTTTCAAAGTATTCATCAACGTCTTCGAGAAACGGGAACATTGAAGCGAAGTGGAGGACCAGGAAGGCCAAAGGACTGTAGAACGGTAGACGTAGAAGAGAATGTGCTGGACATGATAGAAGAATATGCAAGTACTTCTACGCGAAGAATTGCAAATACTTTGAATGTAAGTAATTGGACTGTTTGGAAAATTCTGAGATAATTTGTTGTACCCATAAGACATTCAACGCGTTCAGGCACTTCTTCCTGCGGATTTTGCTCCACATATTGCATTTTGTCAAAGGCTTTTGCACACATTGGTTGAAATCCCTCAACTACTTACACTGATTATTTTTACCGATGAAGCCAGTTTCTTGCAAAATGCAATAAAGAATGTCCACAATAACCATGTGTGGGCTGACGAAAATCCACATGAGATTTGTGAAGATCGGTTTAAACATCAGTTCTCGTTAAACGTTTGGGTTGGAATTGTCGGTGACTGGCTAATTGGACCGGTATTTCTACCAGGAAGACTTACCGGCAAAGTATACCGCAACTTTGTACCGTGTTTTTGAAAGAGTTCGGGAGTCTATGAGGAGAAGATTGGATGGTTGCATCCGAGCTGGAGGTAGCCTTTTGAACAATTCTTGTAGGTTCAGAAATGTTACATGTAATTTTTAGTAATAAATTGTTATTTGTTGAAAATTTGTTTCGCCCTATATCTTCGCAACAAAGCGCTTTTTCAAAAATCATCAAAGAATAAAATATCCTTAGAATAGTCCAAGGAATAAGCTCTTGAATTTTTGCCGCATGTTTAACTAACACCCTGTATATATGGATGAACCATGCATGTTTATGCAAACTAGTCTCCTGAGTAGAGATGTGTGGTGCGACATCGTCAATGTAACTCAACTTTCAAGTATAGAAACTTTTGGTGATTCCTTAAACTCTGGCAAATATTTGCGGACCTAATAATACACATGTCAATGAACGTTGTCTAAAACTTGGCTGATTCCTTTTCATTCAGCACCTACAAACAGTAGATGCTTAGAGCACCAGCCAGTGTGATGAAATCATGTCATTCTAGTATTAATAACAAAATTGGTCCTTCAGATTTCATTCTTACAATTAGATGTGTGTTTAGTTAATACATTTGTGCTGTGTCTAAATGTGTAGGATTAATTTGGCAGTACAGCGTGTCCCAGTTTTATTCTGAAAAAATTGGGGAACGTGAGAACCAGTACAAATAAAGGGACTTTGCTATATGAACTTATTTCCAAATCTCAATTGTTTTCGAAATACAAGGTGTTGAAGTTGAAAGCATTTTTCTTTTTCTATTTATTTCTCCGACAGTAATAAACCAATTGCTTTTAAATTTTAATTGGTTGATACAACGAATTCCTGCTGCTAGGAGGAGCTTCGGCTATTCAAGTGAACTCTTTTGATAGTAGTCACACATCTAAACAATTAAACAAAGACATAGTGACATTTCATAAACAACAAATAGTGACAGTGGAGTGTTGTTAAAAGGGGTCACATTTTACCTATGAAATGTCCGCTAGATTCTACTGACTTTACGGCCACAAAAAAAAAAATAAAAAATTTGTACGATAGGAATAGCCAGTGGCGTGCAACCTACACTCTTGAACTCCTTTTTTAAAAAAATATGTTACGCCACTGACTTTAAAATAATACGATATTTTGATATCCTACTCATTTCTCTACAAAAAAGCATTTTTGCATTTTTTTCACAAAACACCATGTTGGAGTTACTGGATATTTTATGCAACCATGTCCTTTCCTAACAAAATAAAACCTTGTAAAAACCGAATTAAACAAAGTATAATGACATCGCCGATCTGGTAAAATGCGGTGATGCATGGGCGTGCGTATTGTTTTACCATTGGGCACATTTCAGTTACTATTCTATAGAATACTTCTAGTATATCCACTTCCACTTTTTTAACTAACACAAATAAGTATAAACACTGACACAAAGATAATTTTACCACAAATTTTTACCGTTAAGAAACGCGCACGAAATAACCCAACATCACGCCACTGTTTCCCTACTACCTCGAGAGCAGTCGCCTGTTGGATCCTGATTCGACCAATCAACGTCGTTGAAGCTCAGTGAAAAAAAAAGCGTAAATGCAAGAATATAAGATGAACAGCTTGTCGTCAACTTTACGACTTTCGTAGTTGCCACATATTCGGAAATTCGTTGATATTAAGTAAAACACAAATTAAACATTGTGTTTGCTTTAATAAAGTACAATAGGGGTAAGGAACGTTAAAGACAAGTAAAAAAATGGGTAAATAAGGTAATTAATACGTTTCCTGTTTTAAATAAGAATACTTTAGAAATAAATGTGACAACATAGATCTACTCTTTTTCCGGTCATTGCACTTTGCTTAATTCTGGCTTTGACTTTAATTATAAACACTATTTTTAAAATAAAAAATAATTACCTTATTTCAAATTTTAAATATTAGGTACAATTAAAATGTAATATTATAAATTTTTTAATGCTGAATATGCTATTGTGTATTGCTATGAATTGCGTGATGGTAACGCATTGAAGGCATTGGGTGGAGAAATGGACAGGATATCTAAATATCGTATTATTTTAAACGTTAGTCAGTTGCGTAACATATATTTTTAATAAAGGGGTCTCAATAGTGCATGTTACAACGCCACTGGCTAATTCGTTTATTGCTGTAAGACATATAAATAGGAAAATTTTTTCCAACTTCAACGGTATCTCGGAAACGATTGGAATTTCGAAATAAGTTTATATAGCAAAGTCCCATTATTTTGACTGGTACACCCTGTGTTATAAAGTTATTTGTTCTGATTTGAAGAAATAATGTAAATTTTGCAAGGCACTTTTCTTACAATACCAACAAGTTGGATGCAACATAAGGTAATGAGAAACTATCCAGGCAATATAAAAAGCAAATTCACAAAGAAAATTATTTTCCAAATCATGTCAGTCTCGAAGAAAAGAAAATTTTCGAAAAATAAAGAAAATAATAGACAATCACTGTTTTCAATTAGTTACTTTGAAAGTGCAGAAGGAAAAAGTAATGAAGAAAACTGTAAGACCTAATAGATGGTTAAAGAATATTAATTTTTATTTCATTTTTTAAAATTAAAATGTGATAGGTACTTGCATTTTTTACAGTTGTCTGCTACTTTTTTAGTTTTAATAAAATTACATTAACAAATAATAGCTTGTGGGTACTTAACCCATTCGTGACGGCCGGCGATACGTGCGCGCCAGCCTTTGGCCGGGCGCAGGAAAGTTACGTACTCTCGACTTGTAGCGCCAAGTTTATCGTATAGCTCGTTCGCTTTGTCGTGAATGCATCGTTCAAGAAAATGTCTGGAAAAAGATACCTTACCGACGATGAATTGGAACAATTACCTTATGACAGTGACAGTGATTATGTACCGAATGGTAATGAAGAATCGGAATATTCCAGCGAATCCGAGGATGAAATTATAAACTTAGATGAAGAGCTGGATAAAGAGCAGGACGACAAAAATCTACATGTCGCGACTTCCACTGATTAGGCAGGCACTTCAGTCAGTGAGAATAAAGGTAGAAAGAAAAAATCAATAAACAATCGGAAATAGATATTTCTTGGAAGTTCGATGACAATTTTGTACCAACAAATATGCATTTTGACGGGCTCTTCGCATATTGATGGGCTTGGTGGAAAAAGGATCATTGAAAGATTATTGGTCGATGAGTGCTACCATTGAAACTCCATTTTTTCGCAAAATCATCACGGGATTACTTTTTGCAAACATATGCTTTGCATTTTGTTGACGATAAAACTATAGACAAAACTGATTCCCTGAGAAAAATCAGATTTGTCCTAAATACACAGATAACTAAATTCAAAAGTAGTTTTTATCCATTTCAAGATTTGGCAATCGACGAAAGTCTCATTCTTTGGAAGACCTTTATCTTTTAAGCAGTACATATCTTCAGAGGCAAAGAGGCACAGATTTAGTGTGAAGCTATTTAAAATTTGTGATTCAAAGGCAGGATATATACTTGGCTTCATTGTTTACACCGGGCCATCAGCCACAATAGATAAAACAGAAAAATTTGGTATATATCGGTGATATCGTCTTGAGACTAATGCGGGAGAATTTGAATAAAAATCATCTCCTTTACGTTGATAATTGGTATCCCAGCCTGATATTATTCAAGCACCGCTTAGATCTAGGGGCAGAGGCTTGTGGAAAGGTTAAGCTGAACAGAAAGGGTATGCCTGTTTTTGAGCAGGTTGCAAAGGGCCAGTTTTGAAAAACTAATTTCAAAACCGGAGAGCCTATAATCAAACCGAAATGCATAATTGAACATAACAAAATAGGAGCTATTGATAAGGCAGACATGCAAATAAGTTTTGCAGGATGTGCAAGAAAATCATTCAAATGGTATAAAAAAGTATTCTTCCATCTATTGGATTTGGCTCTCTACAATTTGTATGTAATGTAAATATCAAGACCACCGACGATTGATAACCCGATAAGACTTACGCAAAGACATTTCCCATCCTCTACTCCACAAACTGAAGCCAAGAAACACGAATTCGGAGAAGATGTCACGTCTGCAGCAACACGAAGCTACAGAAATACAAAAGAAAAGATGTGATGCTTATGTGTGCGGAATGTGATGTTTCATTTTGTGCCCACCCATGTTTTGGTGATTTCCACAATAAAAAGAAGTATTATGTACTATTCTGTTTACTGGTATTATTTACTGTCTTATTCTAATGAAAACTTTGAAAATGCTCGGTTGCTACTTTATTTTCTTCTAAAAGTCCAACATAAATATACACATACGTAGATCGGTCCCTAGAGCGGAAGTTGACGCCGTACATGTACAGCACTCATTCAGCAATTGAAAATGTATCGCCGTACATGTACGGTGGTCGGTTCTCAAAAGGACATTTTGAGTAAAATGCGTACGGCGATCTGTTGAATAACATTCTGCTCATAACGTAATTGTATGGCCTCAGGCAGCCAATGAAGAGCACGGAAAACTTACATGTACGTTGATCATCTCAAATGGGTTAAAAGTTCACAATCTCCAAAATAGAATAAAAAAAACTTGTGAACAGTAGATGAAATGACTTCACCAGCGATTTCATATACTGAAATAATGTTGCCAGCTTTTTGTTTCTTACTCAGCATGAAACACTGCACATGAGGTATTTTAGAAAAAAACAAGTGAAACCCACAACTAGATATTCATTTCTAAAAATGATATTAAGAAACAAATTATGATATTGAATTATTTAACAGAATCCCCTTAAACGAAATAGTAATGAAATAAACAAAATTGTGTTTTTTTATTTGTGCAATCTTACCATCACGTAAACGTTGTTGATATCCCAAACCAACTAGGCTGGCATTGTCTACTTTGGCTCTGATTGCAGCATCTTGATCCAGATCGTATTTGGCACCAATGCCAAATTTGGTGTTGTTGCTTCCAGAGGACCATGCTAGCTGGATAGCTGACTCGAGTTTGGGATTAATCCTCTGATAGATGGAACCGCCAAATTCTTGACCGTCCTCACTATTTTCATCACCAGTTTCATTATTACTAAATATTAAAATATTGTCAAATAAAATAGGTCTCTAATTGTACTAAAATGCCCTTTAGGATCTAGATTCCAATAGTAAAGGAGATAATATGTCAAAAACTGTGAACCATAAGATTGGACAGAGTGGAAATACTAGTCATCACATTATTTATAATATATAACAACACTCTTGAACATATAGGTTGTATAAGAAATTTTTAGTTAAGCAAAAATAAGTTTCACTTCACATCAGGAATTTCTTTATTCAGTAATAAATCCTCTGTTATGATTCCCAAAATATCACCAATACATTAAGTTGGCTTAAGGTTAGAAGCACTAGCATTGGAGTTAATAGAAAGAATATCACACATGTACTAGGGATGCCGATTTTTAATCGATTTTCTTGAAGATCGATCTTTTTCGTGAAAAAGATCGATTTTTTAAATCGATTCTTATAAGATAAAATTAGATTTGATCCGAAAGAGGAACTGGACTCGCACAAATCAAACCACTGAATTACTCTAATACCGGAACATCCAATAAAATCGAACGCGACCCTTTCCTGTTCTAACATCTTTTGCTTAGATTAGAAGTCTGCAATCATCTATGTCATCATGTAGTCTGTACATCTGTGTTCTGTCATTTTGGAATTTATCAAATTATCATATCGTCATTTCAGAAATTCAGAAAATTCAGATATTTAGAATTTTGAATTTAGACTTCAGTTGTTTATTGCGATGCAAGCAAAGTAAATAATATATGGTTGAATTTTATTAAAACCAGGCATGGTTGGCCAGTGTAAATTATGTTATACCTAAAGAAGTCAAGACAGGAGGAACACAACAAATTTAAAAAACCGTTTAAAAATATCTCATAGTCAAGCGAGCATTTCGAATTCGAAACCTTCGAATGACGTTATTGAGGTAAAAAAATTATAAAACTGACACTATCAACAAAACTACCGATTTTTACAATCGATTTTAAAGGAATCGATCTTTTGGAAGACGATTTTCTTCGGAATAGATTTTTTTATTACCGATCTAGATCGATTCACGAAATCGATGTTTTTATGAAAAATCGGCATCCCTAACATGTACTAGTTGTGCACTTATAAATTAGTGCCTCATATTAATAATTTATTGACAATAAATATTGACTTACAATCATTTTATGTATTTATCAAAACAAAAATATATACAAACTTCTTGCACTTTATGGGTTGAGATTTTAGAAAATGTATATATATTTTTTTTATTTTACCCTTGTTTAATTTCAATCTTTTTTTATAAGGATTGTGGTAATATTTCAGACTCTTAGACTTTAGGCTTTTAGATAATTAATTGATTAATATTAACGTTTTTGCAAATTTTCATTAAAGGTTGGATATTGAAATGTAAAACACTAGTAGTACTAAAACCCGTTTTACGTAATTGTAATTGTCTGGATATAATTAAAATTATATGATAATTCATATTAATAACTAGATTATATTTTGCCTATCCCTTCCACAAACCCCCGATGCTGGTGCTCATAATTGTAATTTCACCATAACATCATCATTTATAACTATGACCAAAAAGCATATTTATAAATTAATTATTGAAAGGTTATCAGAAATTTATAAATATTGATATAAAACAATTCTTAATTTCTACATAGCAGAAAATAAACACTTCAATATCTATTGTTTCAATGGAACAGTGGAGGCTCGCCTGGGGACGCAAGTGACGCACCGCTTCACCTAAAATTTCCGTTTGGTTGTATCATTTAAAATTATTTTTAATTTCATATAAATTTTGTAATTTAGATATATTTTGACACTGAAAATTTATTGTGTTTGTTTTATCCATAGAAATAAACAGAATAATTATTATAAAACGTTACGCGCTGAACGCCTTCTAAAAAAACATTGCCTTCGTTGAGAGCGAACATTAAACCCCGTACCATTCCCTTCTTATAATAAGCAAGTGACGCAGATCGCTATCAACTGGTATTTCCGCGACAGTCGTAACGGCGGTTGCCATGGCAACAAGGCGGCTGATACGTGACTAAACTGCCCTGTGGGCGAATGAGTGTTGCAGATTTGGATAGCCACATCACATCACTCCTACCGTTCTGCCAGTTTTGCCTCTATACACGACGCCACATCCGTTAAAAACAATTCTTAATAATAATAATCATTGTTTTCTATCAATCGTGGAAATGTTTCCTATGCATGATCCAGTTTGTGTTTTATTATAAACACCATTTTCTAGATGGAAAAATAAGGGCAAAAAAGATTTTTTAAATTGCGAGAGACCTGTGCCGTCTCTTGATGTGGAAAAAAAAGGGAAAGTCAAAAGACAAAGTGTTATTAGGAAGTTTCAGAATGTGTGTATTCGGAATATAAGTAGTTGTGTGGAAGTATTTATTTAAAAAAACTTTTTTGTATGCCGTGTTTATGTCTACGTCACCTATTTGCTGACCCACGAGCCGCCACTGAAATGGAATTACTGGAATCGATATAATATGACTGCAAAATGCAATTCATATACCTAATAAAATATTTCTGAATGCATATACTCGCACATCCATTATATTTAATTTTTACTAGAATTAACTTAAAAGTTAACAGTACTGCCATATAAATTCTCTTTGCCTATTTGATGGTGAGAGTTCTTAAAAAAAAAATAGAGGCAATAGTTCTCATAGGAATATGTTACTTACACACTGGTATGCAATACAAAATCTGTTGTAGAGAATCCCAAAGCAAAATTATTTTTTGTCAATTTGTTTTTCTGTGTATCAAAAGCTGACTGGTAACCAGCTAACCAACCCTGGTACCCCACAACAGCAGCAGCTTGAATAACGGGTCCATTACTATCCAATTTTGCATCGGCATTAACTGCCACTCTCTCATTTAGAAAAGCTGTCTTCACAGCGCCACTCTTGTTACTAAAAATTGATATTTATTAATGACTGAAAAGATTCTATATTATGATATATCAATATCATCTCAGAAAAATAATATTTTCTATTAAATACTATGTGTTTACACAATCGTGTCATATCCCAGAAGGTAATAATAATAATAGGTTTTTCAAACCTTCTATCCATAATGGTATGAAATTTTCAAATATTGGCAAGTGTGTCGCATCTGCTTTTACCAAAAGTGAGATTTGTTATATTGAATTAAACATCCTCTATATTTTTATTACTTATACAGAAGTAGAAATTGTAAGTAAAAAATCATATTTATTCGTCATTAACAGTGACCACCTGTTACGTTTCTTCAAAACTAATGCAAATTACAATTTGAAATTTAATAGGCACCATTTTGGCATGTGATCACTAGTTTTAAGAAATAATTTCATTTTGTTCTCACTTCTGGTTCTGCTGGAAGTCGGAGTCTTTACTGATATTTCTTATTGCTAACATTACAGTCCATGTTCTACATTTATCATGTTATTGATATGTGTACCTAGATACTGTTTTATGGCACATTATATTGTTAATACCTGCCGGTTTTTTCTAGTCCTGGCTAATTTACTAATATTTACAAAAAAATCTAGAAAATCAAAAAAAAATTTGTAGTATCTCAAAGTATTGTAGCTATAACCCCTACAATGTACACGCTGTAAGGAACAAAATTTAATTTTACGATTGATGGACAAATGCTGCTATAAAAACAGGAATTCAGTATCTCTATTTAGTTTTGAATTATTAAAAATATATTAACTTATAATTTAAAAAGTTACCAGATACACTAAGTAACCCATTCTAAGTCTAAGTGTTAATTCTATCTTATTATCTGAAGCAAAACATATTTTTAGTCATCATGATAAGCATATCATAGTTATTCTTTTTTATTCGATGAATTTAATAATTGTATCAATAATAGAATAGATGACAGGATATATTAACCATAAAAATTATGTAAACTTGGTTGTAAATTAGCCAGTAATAAGCAAAATTTAGGAACATAAAATTGAAATCCCTCCTCCTAGTTTAAAAATAGTGCTATCTAAGATAAAGATTGTGTAAACACGGGCTAGATACTCGGTATTACTGTTGCATAATTTCATAATTATTATTAGATAGTTACCCAGTTTGTGGTGAGAAATCAATATTTCCGGAAACTTTAAGTCCCTGTACAAGTTGGTCTTGCACAGCAATCTCAGTTCCCAACGTATTGTCTGTGGTCCATTTCTCTGTGAACGTGACTCCGTAATCTTTAACTCTGTATTTGGTTTCTAGGGAACCAAAAATTTTTCCAGTTTCTTGGTTCGATGTGCCACCAGTATTGAATTCTACGCCAGTTCCAGTTTTAGTTTTGCAATCCAATTTAATAAGACCAAAGTGATAACCCTTTCCAAATACATCCTTAGCCCGTTTTCCCAAATCAGAGTATGGTGGAGGAGACATTTCCTAATCATTTAATTTTATTAATTGTGTTATTCTTAATCTTATTAGGTTACTATTACAATTACTTAGATTTAGGATAATTATTATATAATAAAAAAGAATTACACCTGACACCTTCAAATAACAGTGACGATTGATTGATAACAATTAAACGTGTATTTATTCTATTTTCCTAAAACACTTTGTAAAAATTTGTATGATTTTAATTCAATGAATATTTACAAAATATTACAAACTTATATATTTGCACAATAAAAGTATATTTAATATTTCTTTGATGAAATGTTTAATATTTCTTAATTTTTAAAACCACCCTGTGTTATCAACACTAAAAACAAACCATTTACAAGTTATTAATTAATTACAATAAAAAAAAATGTTTATAAGAGCCTGGTACTCACAAACTCTAAGACAGTGAACTTTTGCATAAGGATGTTGCAAAACATGCTGATCAATACTGTTGTGTTAATTTTTCTTTTAAAAAATGCCTAATATAACTTCTAGAAAAATCAACCAATTTTCCTTTTAATAAAAATGTACAACAATGACAAAAAAATAAGTTTGGTTTTATAAAATCGGGTATTTACCAAAGGTCATTGCTACGGATCCAAATTTAATTTGTTAATCCAAAACAGTCAGTACGAGTAAATCTTTGTAAGATTAGATTATTTGCTTCATAATTGTGAGCTGCTAATAAAGAATGGCCATGAGTTTGCCATAGGGCATACACCACATTTACTAATTCTTCCTTAGAATAATTCATTTTACCCTAAATTTCACCACCTAACTTCAAGTGAGGATAAAAATGTGACAAATTGTCGTTTGACAGCCGCCGACTGTTTATTTAATGAAAAACTGTGCACTAGGTATTGGGAAAGCTTCATGAAAGTTGTAGAGAATTTAATTCTACATCTTAAAGTATAAAAATATACAGGGTGTTACATTTAATTTTTTTAGATTTTTAATTTTTTTATTGAAGTTTGCTATGAAGTATCGTGTCAAGAGTCAACGTTTGTCTTAATTTCGAGTTCAGTAGTTGTTAACTTAACGTGAAAACTTCAAACTTCGTAAGTAACCTATATCGACAAATAATAACTAAATGTCTCGAAAAGTAGGTATGACATTTGGTATAGGACTATAATAGGCAAAGTACCCTTTATATTATTCATAGAAACGTTGGTTATATGTAGACAAATACATCTGATTGTTGACAATTAGCATGGGCTATTACATTTCATTGAATTTTATATTCCCAAGGCACACTATGAAAAATATTGCTAACGGAATCGATAGTACTGATTGCCAAACACTTCTGAATATTAAAATACTGAGGCGAAATGCTTTTTTAATTAAATTACTTGACGTCTCCTGCTCTGAGAGAAGTATGTAAAAGGTACCTATTAACCTGAAATGAATTTTTACTGATATTTTAATTAATAAAGTATTTCACTTCAGTAGTTTGATAATCAGAAGTGTTTGGCAATCAGTACTATCGATTCCGTTAGTAATATTTTACATAGTGTGCCTTGAGAATATAAAATTCAATGAAGTGTAACAGCCCATGCTAATTGTCTTTAGTCAAATGATATGGGAAACCCGGTATACATATTTTTTATATGCTCAGTGCGTCCATGATGAAAGGAACAAATTCGTGTAAAATTTAGGCAATTATTTTGTGGAAAAACGCTCGGACACGTCGATTAGTATTTTTAGTTGCGATTTTTTTTAACATAAGAAAATTGTATACAGGGTGTCTCAAGAAGAACATATGCAATTATCATTGATTTTTTTTTGTAATGAAACACCCTGTATATTATGCCATTTTCGAATTGTATGGTTAATTATGAATACTTTTTGTAGAATATACCATATCTCTGAAATCAGCGGTTTTCGTAATAACGACGTTTGAAAATTGATGAATGGAAAAAAAATTCATGTTTAATCAGAAAACATTTATTTAAATAACAATTGCTTTATAATAAATATTTAATGTTAGTAGTTAGTAGGACTTCAATACATTTTTGTAGTCGTAGGATTGTTTCCCGTTGGACATTTTCAATTACCTCTGCTGGAATAAGTCTTATATCCTGGCGTATTCTCTGTTTCAATTCATCAAGATTATTGATGACTTGAAACATAATAGACTTATGGTCTATTCACATAAACTTTAGATTTCAAATAACCTCATAAGAAATCTAAAGGGGTTAAATTCGGTGACCTTGGTGGCCACTCAATAGGACCCCTGCATCCAATCCATTTATTAGAGAAAGTGAAGTCAAGAAATTGTCGAGCTGCAATTGCAAAATGAGGAGGTGCCCCATCGTGTTGGAACCATATGTCTGTCATTATGAGGAATATCTGGATCTTGTGGATTAGGAAACACAAAAACTAAACAGACTTGTGACCAACGAGCATTTTCAGTTACCCAGTACCTGTAGTTTTGTCTGTTCACGTGTCCATTTAATACAAAAGTAGCCTCATCAAAAAAAATAATCTTTCGGGTGAAATTTAAGTTTTGATTATTCATCTCAACTATCTGCTCATAAAACTATGTCCTTCGGTCAAAAACTTTATCAGGATGATATTTATTTTTTCGGAGTATTTGTGACACAGATCCCTATGACAAATTACAATTCCTGGAGATTGTTCTAATGGTTACATGGAGATTATTTATAAATTCTATTAAAACGTCTAGTTTAGAATCTTCTGATATTGATGCTGGTCTTCCTTTAGGTAAATCTCTAACGTGGCTGTGCTTAGCAAAGTTCAATTCACTTTTGCTGACAGTAGATCTAGTAATTGGAGGTCGATCAGGATAAATTTACATTAAATAATTTACACATTTTCTGTTGAGTATGCACTCTGTCTCAAAAATCAATTATCATAAGTACTTTAATACATTCTTTCTCAGATAAATGCATTTTTAAAATGAAACGTAAAACTGACAAATTAAACGCCCGTGATAGTTTGGTTTTTATTGTCACAAAATACTACATCAAAATGGTCTATGGGTCAAGGAATGAAAAACGATTAATACGAAGAAATTGTTTGTTTACGATAAAATTTGGCATACCAGGTAGTTTTTGTTGGCTCTTAAAAAAATGTTCAAGGTTGTTCAATTTAAACATTTTGTTTAATTACTTGTGTGTATTTGAAAATATCAATTTTCAAATGTCATTACGAAAACCGCTTATTTTAAGATATGGTATGTTATACAAAAAGTGTTCAGAATTTACCGTACAATTTAAAAATGGCATAATGTACAGGGTGTTCCATTAAAAAAATCAATGATGACTGCATGTTCTTGAGACACCCTGGAATTTGTTCCTTTCATCATGGACACACTGTATAGTTATTATATAAATTGAAATTATACTATAACCTCTACGTTACACTTGGTGGAGGTAACATAGAGTAAATTATTTACATATGCTATCAAATTAATTACTGTTAAAATAATAACCCTTGTAAACAGCGCAGCATATTCGTTGATATATAGGTACAGGCTGATATCACATTCTTTGTCAATTTTTGATGAACAAATGCTGCTATAAAAACAAATTAAATTGTTACCTTATAACTCTAAAACAAATTGAGATATATTTGTTTTGAGGGCTGACAATCCCTATTACTATGTACAGTTTCTCCATGTTTGAATTAATTAATCATAATTCTACCATTTCTCTAAAATTTTTTAGATTTCCCCAAAAAAACATTAAAAAGTATCTATAGATACTCGGTACTTAGATACTATACACAATTTCACTTTGAAAGAAAATAACTGGAGGAGTCTACGTACATATTGCATAAAAGAAACACTCTCAATGTAAAACATATTTTTAGTTAAGACTTTAACAACTTAATTTTCAGACTGATGGGATTATCATTACAGTAATCGTTAATAATAGATTTTATGACATCAGTACCTTGTTTCTTGAAAATGTTAAACCAAATTATTACATAATTTAATATCTAATTTATTTTTGTTACCTATGCAAATCCTAGAATACTGTTGTAATAAATAACCAGTCTTCATCAGAATGATTTCAAATTATTCAAGTTTCAGTGAATTCACAATAAGGTTTCTAATATATATAGACAATGTAAAAGCATAATCTGATATTTTTTAAAAAGTGACTGACATGGAGCACCCTTAATAATACTGACAGCAACCTTTTGTAAAATAAATAATTTACCTAACGTGATTGCATTTTCCGATGCTATAACACCATAGATTAAATGGCTATGTAGCAAAATACATCACACGTGGTGCTTCTGAACAAAGACACTGTCGTCATATTTGACGCACACAATGGATTTTAAAAGACCGTTTTGGACAAAGAAAGTATATTTGAGATAGCCAATTTGAGTGCAATTGAGTTTATCAAGTGTAATTCTAAGGTTTAGATTCCAATTTCTTCAAGATCTTCAATTGATTTTTTAGTTTTAACTTATTGGAAGAAAACCATCATTTAACATTTAGACAATTATTTTCCGAACAGTTAGTAAGCGGTCATATTATCAACAAATAATATGCAAGATTTCCGACCTACAGAAAATGCCAAATTATTTACAATAACAAGGTATAACCACAGAGGAGTATAGATAATCTGTGGTATACTGAGTAAATAAATTTGGGTATCTCGATATGCTCCATTTCACTTCAATCCAATAGTAGTTAAAATAAACAAAAATTAATATGGGAGATGCAAGAATTAGGTATATTAAGTACTATTAAAACTTTTAGGTACTACTTT
The DNA here is from genome assembly GCA_963924545.1 of Pogonocherus hispidulus. NCBI lineage: Eukaryota > Metazoa > Arthropoda > Insecta > Coleoptera > Cerambycidae > Pogonocherus > Pogonocherus hispidulus. Next base: position 33,872,547 of record OZ004698.1, read on the forward strand.
TAGACACTCATATTATTTCTATTTACCACTATTTATCTAATAAATATCAACCTACTTTGTAACTAGTATATTAAAAGTTTACAAGTTAAGCCCTAGTAGGAACTTGAAACTTATTATGAAACAAATCCCAGAGCAATATTTTAGGAATGAAGCACAAACGAAATAAAATAAAATAGAAAGAAAACAGGAAATCAAAAATATTTTATATATGTAATGAAAAATTTAAAAACTACTAAAAAAATTTGGTAAATTAGGCAAGGCTATCATGAAATTTATGTTTCAAAAATTGAATAACAAGGTCTAAAATATAAATGGTGTGTAATATCTGCTAAGTAATAAAATATGACTTAAATTTATATGGATCTTGTTTATTTTATTAAATAAATTATTTTTGGCAGGTGGGGTTTCCATAACCAGAGTCCATAATTGCACATATAAGTGGGAAGGCCCTTAAGCTCACCAGGTTATAGTAGTAAAGACCATGTACCTACCTATAGTAGTAAAGACCATGTACCTTATACCCGTTAAAATTTGAATTAATCTATTAACAAAAGTAATAAAAAAAACGAGTTAATTAATATTTTTCATTAAAAAATGTGTACAAAAATAATACCCAACCTAAGTGTGACCTGCTTACACTAAATTTCCTATACTTACATACAAGTTTATATATTTAAAACATGTGCTATATTGTTCTATTTTCATGTAATAAGAAAAGTGAATTAGTTTATTTATATATTTTCATTCAGTATCATTACCAGTAGTACCCGAGTATCATTAATTGATTTATATAGTCCATATATGATGAGATCTGCCTCACCACTAGTTGCAATGTATAGGTCTTGTGAGATAAAACTTTAATGTATGTGATAATAATAGATAAGTAGTAAAATAACTACTATATGCTGCAAGTGTTACTCAAATGGTCAAAATGAGACTGGCTCTCAACTCCAGAAAAAAAAAAAAAATACATGCCTTAAGATAAATTGCTAAACGTATGTAGGTAGTATGTTTAGTGAGTGATGATTGATGATGACTGATTGATTAAAACTTAAACAAATATATTTGGGATTAATATGGAATCGTTAAATGTTAAACTGGGAAAACACAAATAATAACATTTCTAATTCATTTATTAAGACATGCACTGAGTGGCATCGAGATTTTAGTTATCTGAATTCTACTGACAATACTACACATTTCTGAAGAAAATTTGGTATTATGTGATCGTTTGATGGCCATGGGACAAAAATTAATTCATCATTCTTTTTTAAATAGTGTACCTACATATAACAAAAAATAGATTTCACTCGTTTGTGCATCTTATTAAATTCCTGTCGATTTTCACTATGAATCCAAACAATGGTTCAGTACCCATTCTGGAAAATTTCTCATCGGCTTAAGTAATGTACCTATTTTGAAATTGAAAAATAATTCTCATTTTTCTCTTTGTATTACACTAGGTTGTTTCGCAATTGCAATTCTCTTATCGTCCGCAACCAATAACAGAACAATTTATAACGACTGCGCGAAAAATGTCGTGTGAAATTGATGACGGTGAAATTACCGTCAGTTCTGCAATAATTGTTTCGAAAGGATTTATCACAGGTTCATTGTTCACGTTTATTTGTCACTGTCAGATGTCACTTGTAGAATGGTTTATAGGTTAGTTGTTCAGTTATTTTGCTTGTGTAGCCGTTTTGTTTATACAGTGTGAGTCAATAAGAACGAATTCTTTAGTAGCTCCTTAAATAAAGGAGATAGAGCAAAATGATGCAAAGGAGACTTGTTCTATCCCTTTGTTTCTATAATCCAAAATTATTTTTAGATATACAGGGTGCACCGTTGAGCGGTTACAGCATCCAACATTTGTTTTTTATATGGAACACTCTGTATTTTATACGAGATTTTGATTAAGCTTAAAATTCCCTATACATTGGTGCCCCGCTTGCTGGTCTTGTATGCGGGGTTGCCAAGTTATTTCGGTTTTTCAAAAAAATTGGGGAAAAACATAACCTTGTAAAAAAAATCATAATAGCCTTGTTTCCGATAATTAAAGGTTGAGATTCGGTATTTAGATAATCAAACCCTTATACTATAAACCGATATCATCGTAAAATTATTTGCTTGTACAGGGTGGTTTTTCTAAGCAACTGAAATGGTCTAAATATATTGTGTAAAAACTCGTTTTTCTTTTATGGAACCCCCTGTATATAATAACACCAGACAAACGAGTATTAAATAAGCTCTCAAATGATATATGGTTTGCTATATCTAACTCTAATAGTTTTCAAAATATTCAAATTTATACAAATATGGCAGCAACTTCTTTGTCATTTAATTATTTATTTACTTATTTAATTAAGTATTTCAAGAAAAAAAACACATTTTCTAAAATTTTTCTTGTTTTGTTCAAAACTGTAGGTACTTAGTTTTTTTAACTTTTCTTACTGCCATGAACTATCTTTTATAACTCTTAAATAGGCACCGGTATTTCCGTAATTTCAAAAACACATCTGTTAAAAAAATCTATAGGGACCTGATAAACATTGAAAAATATATTTTTTAAATAAATTAAAGAAACCAAATACTAACAAAAAATAATGAGGGATGAAACAACATAATGTTAAACGTCCACAAACTAAATACATCCAACATTATAAGTACTGCTGGAAATGTCTGCCACCTTGAGCAATGCATCGTGTAACACGTGTTACAATGGAGTCTCCAACGTTTGTGAGCATTTGCCTATTTACATGTGCAAACAAGTTTCTTATTCTTTCTCTCATATCTTGAGGTGTTGTGGATGGAGTCTGATAGACCATATCTTTTATAATACCCTAAAGAAAAAATCCAATTTATTAAGATCTGGCGATCTTGCTGGCCACGTGACTGGACCACCGCGTCCAATCCATTTGGGTGGATATACTTGATCAGATAATATCTCACTGCAGCAGCATAGTCAGGAGGTGCTCCATCTTGCTGAAACCATAATATGCGGAATGTTGTTTCATCCCTCATTATTTTTTGTTAGTATTTGGTTTCTTTAATTTATTTAAAAAATATTTTCAATATTTATCAGGTCCCTATATTTTTTTAACAGATGTGTTTTTGAAATTACGGAAATACCGGTGGCTGTTTAAGAGATATAAAAGATAGTTCATGGCAGTAAGAAATGTTAAAAAAACTAAGTACAGTTTTGAACAAAACAAGAAAAATTTTAGAAAATGTATTTTTTTCTTGAAATACTTAATTAAATAAATAAATAATTAATTAAATGACAAAGAAGTCACTGCCATATTTATATAAATTTGAATATCTTGAAAACTATTAGTTAGATACAGCAAACCATATATCATTTGAGAGCTTATTTAATACTCGTTTCTCTGGTGTTATTATATACAGAGGGTTCCATAAAAGAAAAACGAGCCTGTAAACGAGCTTAGAAAAAACACCCTGTACAAGCAAATAATTTTACGATGATATCGCTTATAGTATAAGGGTTTGATTATCTAAATACCGAATCTCAACCTTTAATTATCAGAAACAAGGCTACTCTGATTTTTTTACAAAGTTATGTTTTTCCCCAAATTTTTAGAAAAACCGAAATAACTTGGCAACCCCGCATACAAGACCAGCAAGCGGGGCACCAATGTATAGGGAATTTTAAGCTTAATCAATGTCATATAAAATACAGAGTGTTCCATATAAAAAACAAATGTTGGATGCTGTAACCGCTCAACGGTGCACCCTGTAAATCTAAAAAAAATTTTGGATTAGAGAAAAAAATAGATAGAATAACTCCCCTTTTCAACATTTTGCCCTATCTCCTTTATTTAAGGAGTTACTAAAGAATTCGTTCTTATTGACTCACGCTGTATGTATGTATATAAAAAATAAAAATTCAATTAAAGTCATGGAGGAATTGGAACTGGTACATTTATAAGATTCTACAGATTCTTCAGATAAGGATAAAAATAAAACTGCGCATGCCTGTTCAGGATTATTACTAGCGATTCTTGCTTGAAACCAAGAACCGTTGGAGCCGTAATTTCATGGTTCTCAAAGTAATATCGAAAGGCAAACTAAAATAATTTTCAGTTCAAGAACTGACAAAATACGCATTTCGAACGATATTTTGTTATTGTGCATACTCTTCCGTTCGATTATTGGAAATTATCACTATTGCGAAAGAACCTAATATAACACTGAACAATTACAATAATGGCACAAAATATAGCTTACTAAAATTTTAGTAATGTAAAAAAAAACTCATGGCCTAGTAAAACTTGATGATAATTTTGTTTAGTAGAATGCAGTAGGTACTTCAATAGGTTAACATTTCCTGTTATTGGGTAAAATTATATTTTTTTTACATATTTTTAAATTTATAATTTAGCCAAATTTACATTCTGAAATTTCAGGCTCCACAAGTACTTTATTTTAATAAATCCACCTCGGTTACCTGATCCAAGTCCATTGACTTAAATCGGATCCTAAAATTGACTTAAATTTTAACCAAGTAAAACGGTTTAGAGGAACTTCAATACAATCTTGAGTTTGTGAGGTGGATACAGCAATTTTGCCAATAGACTTTAAGATCAGGTAATCAATCTGGCTGTCCTGTAATAAATGTGTGATACAACATTGGAACACAAACTGTGCAGATTTTACCAATTTAAAAATGCCTACATAATGTCATTTGGAAAAAATTACACTTGTCTATACCACTGCATTCTACTAAAAATAGTGCCTGAAAAATTATTTGCTTTTATCTAACTTCATCTAAAAGCAGAAAAATGTGACTTTTAATCATAACTCCAAAACAATATGTATTACAACAAATTTTTGTTTTTAACTAATAAATTTGTCTCAAAAAAAAAATGGCATAAAAGATCATTCATTTTTTGTATCTCCTAATTAACGAGTGTCTATTCAAACATCTGAATTTACCTACTATGTCACAAAGAACAAAGATAAAGTAAATGAAAGCAAAAAATACTGTTTTAAATATAGGTACATTTTTCAATGTACATTGAACTTGACACTGGGTGGCAGTTAATTTTAGTAATTTCTATTTATAGTAACAAGCATAAAGAGAAGACAAGTAACTACTGATAAAAAGCTACTAAGGAAAATAAAACTTAAAACCTTAAATTGAAAATGGTAACAAAATTTTGAATTGCCCCATCTTACGGAAATTCACTGTATTTAGTGGCAGTGCATTCCACAGAACAAACTTAAAGATTTCTATTTTCTAGGTATCTACTTCTTCTCTAGTGACTACAGTTTACAGTTTACGCCATTTTTCGGACACTGCAATATGGCGACAGTTTTTTAATATACAAATTATTAATATCACATTCTATATAATAAAATCAGTCACTCTCTTACAGTAGGTAGTATATAAAAAAGATATGTTAACTTTTATTAAATTTCAATTAAAAATAGATATATCGTCCCTTTCCAAAAAAATCAATTATTCATTCATAAACCTTACATAACAGTTGAAAATCTACATTATTATAATGTATAACAATCATCTCTGTAATGTTTAAATTTCAGCTTCCAGCAGCAAAGGATCTTTATTATTTAATTGGCAATTCAAAAAATAGCCAATACCTACCCTAGGGGAATATTTTAGTATCTACATTTCTAGGTAGGTATATTAGCTAGACAAACTTGCACGAGGTTTGTGGCAATATTTACGTGTAACTTACCTGAATTTAATGTGACCGGTTTTATTCGATAATTAAGTAGGTAAGTATATTACTGTAAAATTGCCCTTTTATTCGGACCTTAACTTGGAACGGCACAACACGAAGTTCACAGAGATTCGTTTACCTCACCGGCCCGGTGATATATTTCAAGGATCTGTCTGTCTGTCTACGTTTTAGTATGAAACACAGAATATCTATAAGTGTATGAGAAGGATAGATATATAAATTACTGCTATTTCCGAGGTTGCCACGTTTACAGGTTATGTACAATTTATTAAATCGATGTGGTATTAAACAGATAAGTAAAATAAAACTTAAAATCTAGGTATATAAAAAATATCTCAAAATTGTTGCATGACGAAAATGTAAAGCATATTAATTTGGCAACATTATGGTTGAATGATGGTTGGGATTGGTCTGGGCGATTTTGGTCCTTACCCTCCGATCAATAGAAAAATAAACAACTTTTAAATACCCAAATCTTTACTTTACAAGTATTCTTTTATTAAATATTTGTTTTTTAGTCCCAACACGAAAATATTGTTAGGAAAAGTAAAGATGCCTAATCTTGTCTACCTACTTATTTTTTAATACCTAGGTCCTACTTCAACTAGGTGCCTTAGTACCTACCTACCTACCTAAATCTTCATGAAATCGAAATGCAAACGGCTCAGAAATTATTTAATACACACATATACAATAATTAGCAATTGGACTGTATTAATAAGTCTAAATTTCTTTTATTATAATATTTCTGTTCAATAATTTTTTACTTACCAATATCGGAGGGGGCGGTGGGGCTTCTTCCGATTTCTTCATAAATCCGAATCCACCATTTTTTTTGCCACACTCTATGTGCCTGACTTCTACTTTGGGAGTTTCATTTTTTATGTTAGTTTCTACACTCCTCGCATAGCTGTATTGTTTTTCTTCTATGTTTGGTTTACAGGGGTTTTCCATGATTTTGAAAATTTCACGGATTATTTAATAATTTGACAATCCATTTCTCTAAAATAAATTTGTAACTGTCACTTTCTTATTCAATTGTTCAAATAAATGTGCAATTTAAAATTTTTAGCCATTTACATAGAATTTCTTTCGTAATTTAAAAAAATCAGTGACTTATACGAGATGAAGAATAAACTGAATTTGAAAACGATTACAATGATTTAAAAATTTAAAAGTTCGCGGTTAAAAAGGTAATTAGAGAACTTTTCACAGGAACTTTAGCCGAAATTGGTAACCATGTAGCGCTTGTGTGGTCACGTGATCTGTCAAATTTGACTATGATGTTTTGAATACTTCGCCTTTTTACAGAATATTTTTTGATTTTCCTGAGAAAATGTCATTTCCTGATAAAGGTAACGTGAAACATATTATTTATGAATTTATATATAAATTTTAATCGGAACCAAAGTTATTTATAAATTTGCTACAAGTATTTTTAAAAAGGCGTCCTTCAGTGGTATTCTCAATCCAAATTTTTAAATATTAGTAAATTATTAGTGGCGTATAGAAAGAGGTCTGCAATTTAAATCAAATTTGAATTGAAATATATCTGAAATATATTTTTGAATTACGTATTCTCACCATCAATATTGTTAATAGACCAGCAATAAGTGTTTTTGAAATAATATTATTTTTAGGGTCTACCGAAGAAGCAGAAGCACTAGTAGATAGTCTTACTATGGAAAATGCTTCTTTAAATGAAGGAAACTTGACCGGATTAAGCAGTAGTGACTTCCAGACATTAACAGAACTCTCACAGGAGTTAACACTGAATGCAGAAATGGAAACTGAAGGTATTTATATTAGATTGTTTATTTTTATTTGATTCCGTATTTACTGAATAAAGTTGTCATTTAATAATCTAGTACAAATATCTTATCACTTTATTTCTGCTAAAAATAAAGTTATAAAATAATTGTATACAGGCTGTTACAAATTCGTTTCTCACTACAGGGATCTCGGAAACGGTAAGAGATACGAACTAGCTTAAATGGGGGCAAAGTTGCGTAATCAGGGGACCAGCATTATGCGTCTAAAAAATCAAGGTTAACATGATTAGTTTTCGAAATATTTGAAAAAAACTGAAATTTTGGATATCTGTTTTTGTTCCATTTCAGCCTTGTTTGAGGTGATATTGAAAAAAGAAGAACACTTTCTCATGGCAAGTTTTTGCCCTCTATCGAATGGCACAATCAATTTTTATATGTAACGTTTCGTCTTTCCAGGACCATCATCAACTTTATTTTTTTAAATACGGCCCTGGAAATTTTATTACATTTTTTGCAAGCCTTCATGATCCCCAATGCTGTACTGCCTCAGCCCGAACCAGATTCAGACGTTTTGTCTCAAAAAATTCATCTTCAATGTACTCGTTTAATATGGGTAATTCATTATTCATTCTGTAATAGTATGCCTCATTCATTGATTTTATGGATGTAGAAGCATATTAAAAGTGCCTGTATCATCTGAAGTTCTTCAATATATTTGTTATCGTCATTTCTAGAAAAAAAAAGTAAATAACCAAAATATACACAAAAAATATCAGCTATGAACGTGCATAATCCCATATTATATTTGGATATGTAAGGTGTTTCATTTAGTCTGCTTAATACTTGACTATTTTGTTTTAAGTGAAGCAGCCTATATATTTTTATTCCATTATAAAATCATAAGAATGATTTTATTATGGTTTTTTACTCTTAGAATTAATATTTTAATAACGTTTTCATAATCAGCAGGGTACATTATAGGATATTAAAAAATATACCACTTCCCTCCCCAATATATATACAGGCTGTCTCCTAAAAAACTCCGTTATTTATAGTCTAATCTTAAAAAACAAAAAATTAAACAAAATGGCTCAAAATACACTATAGAGAGAGCCTACCGCAATAGAAAAGCGATAGTCAACTTTTTTTTTTTCAAATGGCAATATATGTTTTCTTTTTATTTACTATTGTGCATGTTTCTTTTCTGCATCCAATGATGTATAATAAATTGACTTTGGTGAAATATTTATCACAGAAAGACTTGATGGCAACCGATCATTTATGTTGTGGAAAGCAAAAAATGATATAACAAAGCGAATAGAACCAAGAACAAAATTAGAATTTAACAGAAAAAAACAATAAAACTAATATCATAATATCAACTCAATATCATAATATCAACTCAATATCATAATACCATTCGATTTCGATTCGTTTCGATTTTATAATCATAGAAACGACTCCAAGACTTTCTAGTTTTCAGCTTAAAATCAATATTCTTGGTCAAAATAAATTTGTCAAATCTGACATTTTTCAAAACCAGAATTTTTCATCTGCTCTCACATGGCTTTCACTCTCCGAATTAACCGGTTTTGGCCTTGGTCGTGGATAAAACATTGAATTACATTCGAAAATTAACAGCCTTTAATCCTCTCGAAAAAATGTTTCTATTTTCCATTTCCAAATCCAAAGCCTTTAATCCAAAATCCATTTTTTTTTTTGTGGATTAAAGGCTGTTAATTTTCGAATGTAATTCAATGTTTTATCCACGACCACGACCAAAACCGGTCAATTGGGAGAGTGAAAGCCGTGTGAGAGCAGATGATGAAAAATTTTAGTTTTGAAAAACGTCAGATTTGACAAATTTATTTTGACCAAGAATATTGATTTTAAACTGAAAACTAGAAAGTCTTGGAGTCGTTTCTACGACTATAAAATCGAAGCGAATCGAAATCGAATGGTATTATGAATTTTAATCCACTAGTGTATTAGAAAGCCTATAATCCATGGAAAACAGACGTATTAAACCTTCCTAATATAGTGGTCATAGATAAAATATATTAAACTTTTTATAAAGTTAAACACGAAACAGCATTAAACTAAGTTAAACACGAAATACATTAAAGGAAGCACAACAAAGTTGAATATGAAACAACTAAACAAGACACAACTGGCATCTTCTGATTTAGCATGGGCTGGATTCAATATAAAATTGGGGGTATTTCCCCCCAAACAAGTACATAATTTTTTGCCTCAGAATTTCCTCATTTTCTGGTTGTGTTAAATACACATGATCTTAAATATAACTCCACAACCAAAAATCAAGTGGAGTAAGATCTGGAGAACGGGCAGCCCACTGAACAGGTCCATAAGTTCCTAGCCACCTTTCATTATATGTAGTGTTTAACCAATTGGTATTCAGGTATTCATTCTGGCATTATGGGGGTAGCCCCATCTTGCTGGAAATAAATTCTATTGAGTTGTGCAATAGGTAATTCATCTAAAAAAATTCATCCGTTCTTCCGTCAATATCTGATAATACTTCTCTTGATTTAGGGTGAATGCCTATGAAAAATCGTCCAATCAATCTAGTACCCAAAATCCCATACCACACATTAATACTAAACCTCTGAAAATTAGTTTCGGCGATAATCCTTGGGTTTTCTTGGCTCCAATATATATTTTTATTTCTATTAAAAATACCATTGTCACTGAATGTTCATTTATCTGACCGAATAATCTTGTGTGAAATACTGGGTTTCGTCGTACCGAATAAATAAAAATAAAAAACTGTTGTCTTTGTTCTCTATCGTTTTCTTCTAATCCCTGCACTTTTTGAGGCTTGAATTTGTGCTTTTTCAATATTGCATTTCCAGTTCTTTTTGACGCTACAATATTATTTGAAATTTCGAGTTGCAATTCTTGGGTTTTCTTTAACATTAAGAAGAACATCAAATTCAGTGCTTTCATTAAATTGACATTCTTTTCGTTTTGGTTTCTTAAAAGATCCATAGTCCCTTAAATTTTCTTCAAGTCTTCCAAATTTACGTGGTTCTGGAACATCTCTGCGAGGAAACCGCTCTCTGTAAAGGCGAATGCTGGACCACGATTTGTATTACACTCAAAGTATACCTGAATCATGTCCATCAATTGATTATTGTCCATATTTTGCACTGTTGAGTTTATTTAATAAAAACAACCTATAAATGACACCGAAAGGGTAGAATGCGTAAAAAACTGGGACATGGACGCTGAAATGATATTTATTCGCTTTGTTGTGGAATATTTTGTTTTACACGGCACATATGATTATTCGTTCGTTCGTCATAAATTAGGCAGATTCTAAAACATTTTGACGCTCTTTCTGTGATAAATGTTTCACCAAAGTTAATTTATTATACATCGTTGGATTCAGAAAAAAAATATGTATGCACAATAGTAAATAAAAAAAACCTATACTTATTGCTATTTAAAAAAAAAGTTGACCATCGCTTTTAAAAAAAAAAAAGTTCAAAATACTGCGGTAGGCTCCCTTCTATAGTGCATTTTGAGTCATTTCATTTAATTTTTTATTTTTTTAAATCGGATATATAAATAACGGAGTTATGATTTTCGGTATTTTTAGGAGATAGCCTGTATATAATATTATCCTTTCTCAATTGTTCACTTCTTTCGCTATTTTCTTCGCAAATTTCCTTTGTTGAGTCTATACCTCGTTAAAAGGCAACTGCAAATGTGCTTTTGAGTTTGTTTGTGTGGATCTGTTAACATTCACGCATGGTACCTATCTTGCAGACAAGTTTTTCATGTTCAATTCGGCGGTAATTATATTATATACCACATGGTATGCGAGACATGGTATGCATGCTCTTGCAGCACGAGATATGGATCTTTTTAACATTTTCTTGGGTAGTGAGAGTGACGGTTGTGGGCGCTCCACCTGCATGTTCATCTGTAGACGAGTGTCTACCACATTTAAACTCTTGATACCATCTTTTAACTATGTCATATGATACTACAAATTCCCCTAATGTATCACCAAACCTTGGTAAATTTGAGTTCGGGTTATCTCTTTTAAACACAAATATTTAATCACTGATACTCGTACATTTTGATCACTGGTACAAATCACTGGTACATTTTGATACTAATATGCGACTGTCCCCATCTCGGGCGTCTGTACTTATAGTATTTAGCATAAAGGCAAATAATTATATAAGCATTATTAATATAAGGCATATAATTTTCAAGAGCTGTAACTGTATATACTGTCAGAGATAGTACCTACTAGATTTTTTTTTCTGATTTAATAAGCCTGTTGTGTATCTTTTATTATACAGTGCTTTCGAAAAGTAACGAATAAATTAATTATTTTAGGAATTGAGAAGTTTTCGAAAAAATCCCCTGACACGTCGATTTTGTTTTTAAAAAAGGCACCTTTTGACATACGACCCATATTTGTGACGTCATCGTTGTTCGAGATATGACGACAATTTTTTTAAATAGCTACCCCCAATTTTGACCACGCCATTTGAAAGACCGTATCATTCTACATACGCATCATGAAAAATTATGATGTTACATAACAAAAATTTAAAGAAACTAATGTTTGAAGATCTTAAAATTTAATTTTCACAATACTGACAATGATAATGATTATGTAAAAAATCGACTAAATTAAATGTTCAAATTGTGTACCGTTGGCTGCCTGACAGTAGCCAAGACGATTAATAAACTCTTTTTGGACATTATCTATAACTTCAGGAGGTAACCGATGTATCTCGTGACGAATTCTTGCTTTTAAATCTTCTAAATTAACCGATCTAGTAACGTATACTTTGCTTTTTAAGTATCCCCACAAGAAATAATCTAGGGGTGCCAAATCAGGCGATCTGGCTGGCCACTCAATCGGCCCCCTTCCTCCTATCCAACGATTCGGGAACAGCTCATCTAAATAAACACGGACAGGTACTGCATAATGGGGAGGTGCACCATCTTGTTAAAAGAACATGTCATTTCTTGGATCTCTTCCTATCTCTTTTGTCACGAGATACATCATATACCTCCTGAAGTTATAGATAATGTCCAAAAAGAATTTATTAATCGGCTTGGCTACTGTCAGGCAGCCAACGGTGCACAATTTGAACATTTAATTTAATCGATTTTTTACATAATCATTATCATATTGTCAGTATTGTGAAAATTAAATTTTAAGATCTTCAAATATTATTTTCTTGAAATTTTTGTTATGTAACACCAAAATTTTTCATGATGCATATGTACAATGATACGCTCTTTCAAATGGCGTGGTCAAAATTGGAGGTTGCTATTTAAAAAAATTGTCGAAGACGTCATATCTCGAACAACGATGACGTCATAAATATAGGTCGTATGTCAAAAAGTGTCTTTTTTAAAAACAAAATCGACATGTCAGGGGATTTTTTCGAAAACTTCTCAATTTCTGAAATAATGAATTTATTCGTTACTTTTCGAAAGCACTGTATAATGGCTTTATTTTATTGCTTAGGATCAAATTCCTAGATGCACATTAACTGGACCTCAGCGTTGACTCATGCTGACTTTTGTTTAGTGGAATACAAATTTTATCCAGTCTTAAGTTAAGTACTTGAGTCAGAATTAACTATTCTGTATTATTTTGTTTCCTAATTGATCCTAAATAGGTTATATAGAAGAAAAATATACAGCTGAAGTAAATTTATTTTAATAAAAAATATTATTGAATGAGAGATGAATATGATTTTGTAAATAGTTATAGATTATTCAACAAATATAACTCATTGACTGGATGCAAATCTAAACTTATCATAATTAATTATTATGATAGTGTTTTGAAGACACCATCACTTCTGTAGTGTCATTGTTCTGTCTCTGTTGCTGTTGGTAGTCTGGAAGGCACACTTTGTAGATGTGTAGCTTGTCTACACATCTGCTACAAAGTGTAAAGAAAGCGTGTAAAGTAAAAGTGGTGTCTTTGAAAAACTGCCATCATTTTTATGTCTTAAATAATTTTCATCTTGATTATTTTATTACAATCAATTTACATAAGGTGTTTTTTTTGTGCATATAACATACTTAAAATCAATTAGAAATTTAAATCATACAAAAAATCGTTATGATTGGGTATCGGAAAGTGAATTCAAACTAGGTACCCATAGTTTTGGGTATAGAATTTATTATAATTAAAAACATTGATGTTTCCAATTAAAAATTTAAGATATTTAATTTTTATTTTCCGTTTATTCTTTAATTGCATTGGTTTAAACAAAAGCGTACATAGATTGGTGGATGGCAATGCCCTTAAAGATGCCATATTTCAGTGGGTGTTTTCAAAATATTGTTATTTTAACATATACCAATATTTCAAGCTGTACGTTATTCCTGCTTAGTATTTTTAGTTTTTATAAATAATGACAACTGTTATTTTGTTATATTAGAACATGAAGTAGTTGTGGAAACCCAGGAGGTTATAGAGCATGAGGAAGAAGTAGAGACTGAAGAAATTACCGCTGAAGAAGCAGAAGATTATTCTGATCGTCAAAATTCACCTGATGAAATTTTGCCAGACATTAGAACTTCCAAAACTGCTACTGTACCTCCATTAAGACCTTTGGCTATTGCTCCTAAGCCTACCAAAGTACCGCTAGCAGTAAAACCAATTGGACAACAGTTACTCTTACTACAAGGTAATGTTTTATTTAAATTCATTCTTTCTAAAATTGCACAGGAACGTTTTTAGGAGGAAGCTCTGGTCAAGCCATAAAATTGGTATCTCCACAAGGGCAAGAATTAGCTAATTTTCAAATAAGTAGACCTGTCACTCTTAAGTCCACTATTAAACCATTAACGTCCCAAGGTGGTAATATATCAATAGTACAACAAAAGCCTGTAGTAATGAAAAAAATTCTCGCACCTGGACAAAAAACCATATCAAAACCAATAACATTTTCCAAACAAGGGCAACATTTTATGGTTGTGCAAAAAACGGATCAGCAACAGCTAAAACTTCTTCAAGCGCAAGGGGGTAATATTACAGTGCCAAGTCCTACAAAGACCATAACTCTCCAACAAGCCCAAGAAATGGGTTTGCTAAGTAGTGCAAAAATTGTGCCTCAAGGGCAGTCCACCTCCAAGCAAACGGTGCTGCTTAGCAAAAACCCACAAAAAACCATTAAAATTGTACCGCAGATTACACCACCACAGATCGTTACTAGTATAGCTAATACCAAAACTATTTCATTAAGCTCAATTAAATCACCTACTAAAATTTTACCTGCGGCTAGCAGTACCATGACAAAAGGACCACAGAGAATTATTTTTAAAACAGCTGGGTCAAATCAACATATTTTGCCATCCGGACAGTTAATACAAGTTGCTGGGTCACAAGCTTTAAATAGTGGGCAGCTACATCAAATAAACATTCCAGGAAAAGGAGTAAGTAAAATATTTGGTTTTAAAAGAATTATAGTTATTAATATTTATTTTCCAAAATATTTAATGTCAGTTTGTTTTTTTTTTGGGGACTATTAAAAATATCATTATTTTAAATACAATGAGCGAGCATTATAATAAATATTTCCTCCATGAATAATGAAACGAAGCATTTCAGAAAATGAATTATCAATAAATTAATTTAATGGGAAACAATATATTATATTTAACAATAATAAATATTAACTGGCATCTAATAAATCATCATGCTGTTTAAAAATAACAAATGTTTTTACATTTAATTACAATTGATCTACAATAATAATTAAACTAACATTATGACAGTTACATTAAAAAAAAAAATAACTAATAAAAAAAAATGAGCATTATTTTAAATAAAATTGTACTATAATTATTATAATAATAATATCTCTACCCCTCATTCTAATTACAAGGATTAGCCCGAAAGTCTGACACTTGTGTGGGAGAGGGGGCGGCATATTATTATTTTGCGGGTCTCATTTGTGCCTCAGGAACGACTTACGTTGGTAGGCCCTAACCACCATTCAGTGCTGGAATAGGGTTAGGAATGATTATATTCACAATATTTTAATTTCACTACCCTTAACATATACAATTTGCTCTCGACTAAAACTTTTATGAGCAACAAAAAATTGCAGAAAAGTTTTGGACAAGTAGATAATGAAGACTTAGATTTTGATGAATACATTAAAAAGAAGTCATCATATTATAAGTTATCCTTGCCCATGAAAGAAGCAAAGTGGAAAGATGGTCACAGTACGTGCGCATATTTTTTAAAAAAGTACATGTGTAAACATATTTTAGGCATCGCCATACCAAAAATATCCTCCAAAAATATCAAAGGAATCATTATTATAAATTAAATGTAAATGTTTAAAATTAAAACATGTTTATTGTGGTACAAAACTATTATAAGGAAGGGCTTGAGCGCTTGAGCTATTGTACTCGTAACGCCACAGTCCGCATCACTGGATTACAGCACGCTGCCACTGCACGCACAGTGTGCGAAGGATCACAGATTCGTGGCCGCATTTTGAGTCGCGGCCCAGGTAACTATGGCAACCGACCCGATCTCCTTTTCGACTACACTCGTTAGATACTTTCCATATGCTTATATTATGCAGATTTGGCCGCAATTATTTCGCGGCCCTACGCGAACATTATTAAACATTATAACCTATTTTTAACACATTACATATTTTTAACATTATTAAGTACTTATTTAATTTTTGTGAAAAGACAATGTTATATTTTTCTTAACATGAATACTGTTAGTAGTATAATTATGAATATATATTTAATCTTTGATTAAAGCTAATTTTGCAAATCTTCCACTGGAAGATAAAATACAAATAAAAGAGTTGGGCGTTGCCTGCCCAATAAATACCTAATTTCGATGAAAAAGTTATGGAAAAATATATTTCTATGAAAGACCGTAGAGCTGATTTCAATTTTAGAAAATAAGTGTACTCGTGTATAAATAACTATGAAATTTGTTTACCTACGTAATTTAATGTGTCGTTTGATAACTATTAATTGAATAACTAAAATACTTTTGAGTTTGTGATTGTGCCATATCGTTTTTAATTAACGATTAACGGATATCTAAAAACTAAAAATAGTTATGTTCCTGCTTCCTGAATTCTAGTTTACAGCTTTTTTAAGGTAACGTATATGTCAATTTTTGATTCTAAATATTAATTACCTACCTATTTAAATATTGTTTTAAATAATTTTTGTCGAGATTTCCGTCAATCGTATTAAAAAAGAGGATATTTGTCTAATGAAAGTTATTTTTTCAAGAATATATTTTTGCTCTGCGAATTTCTAATTTATAATTTTAAGGGGTTTGACCTTGAAATATGCAAAATTTTCGTTCTTTCTTTCTGCGCCCCCCCATATCCAAATGTCACCGGCCGCCACTGATGTTCACCCACCTCTGGAGGCAAAAAGTTTAGATTTGGGCGCTAAAAGAAAGCGCGGAAGAATTAAATTTTCTTTATTTCTTTTTTATTATTTATTTATTAGGATCAGTTTTATTTTATCACTCACTTTTTTTTTATAGAAAATTGTTTGTTTGAATTATACACGTATTTTACGTATCTATTATTCATATTTTATTTTTGTTACACACACATATAGAAAATAACATTTTGTTTTTATGTATTCATTCAAATTGTGACTTAGTACTTTTCTCCAAATAAATATAAAAATGTAATAATGTTTAATTTTTTGAAGTACCTTTGTATTTTTGAGGTTTGTATCGTCTATTCGGTTATTCACCTAGAATACATATTTTTTACCTAGAGTAAAAGTATGCTATGATATTTTGTATATTATACAAATAATCTACATGAGATAGTGCAACAACTGATTTATTTCATTAATAATAATCATTATTTTAGTGCAATAGTAATGTTTAAAAAGTCTTATTTTAATGCACAAAAATTTAATATATATTTTGCACAACTATTATAACTATTATAATGTGCGTTTGAATATTATTCCTTTAAAATGTGTAAGTTTATTTATTTTGAGGTATGTCATATTTTAATGCTCAAACTAATAATTTGAATGCTCAAAGTATTTAAAATAATGCACGCTTAAATCATACCCTTTTTTTTTCTGTGGAATGTATGTATTTAAATAACATAAATAACATTTTATATCGTTATGTATTGTTTATTTTAGATGCAATATATTAAATTTGTAACGGCAAATACCACAGAAACACCCACATCAACTGTATCAGGAGCACCAATTAAGGCAGTATCGACATCTTCTTCAGGAAATATCATATTATCTGAAATTAAGGTTCGTTACATTCATAAATTATAATCAAAATTGGGGCATCCCGGTAGGTTCCGGACCAACACAGTAACTTTTGTTTTAAATGCAACCATAAAGGAAATATTATTATTGCTACTAATACTCTTATTTGTTTTTAATTAATAACATTTCCGCTGATTCAAAAGGATCAGTTAGGGTTGGTCTTTTCTTACCTTCTCTTACTTTCTTTATTTGCATAACTAAATGAAAGAAGTAGGATAAGATAACATTTATATATATATATATATATATATATATATATATATACATTGTGGTGATAAAGTAACGTGCAAAGTTCATAACTTTTATACAGAGTGATTTTTCAAAAAATGTTCGTCATGATCGATTTTGTTTTTTAAAAAGATGCTGACATGAAAAATTTGGTTGTATCTGCTTTTGTTTTAGAGTTGTAACGTCATCATACATTTTTTTTTAAATTGCAACGCCCTGTATTTTAAACAGAAATGGAATCCTCACTTTTTTCCCAGTACAATGGTACTCCATATTAGGGGTTTGCTATTTACCGTTTACAAGATACAGGGTGTTTTTTGAGAAGAATACACGTTAAGCATTACACATTTTGTTTTTATTTAAAATAATTTCAAAATTAAAAAATTAAACAAATTAGTGCTGTAATGTTATAAAGTCTAGACACTTCTACAGACACATCATAATTCTTGTTCATTTGCTTTTGACAAGAGGATATATCACAAATAAATTTTGTAGAATAATTCTAAAAATTTGAGGAAGTTGCTGATCATAAAAATGAATTTTTTATGGAGTTAATTATGTGACAAAAATGGGGTTACATTGGATTTTATGATTATTTATTGTTATAAAGGGTGTCTATAAATGTAGTATTGGCAGCCACATTATACAGTGTGTCTCACCTCTCCCCTACACACGTTTTTTCTTGTGTGTTTCTCATTTATTTTTGAAGTCCAAACTTTTGTCAGTTGTGTAATCAATAAAAGATAAAAGTGAATATTATTTTGAATATTATTATTAATCATTTCGCCATAAGAACAGCCACAAAAAAGTAATTCCTCAACAAAATAAAATATGCTTTTAACAGTTTTATATAAAAACAGCTACACTATGACATCAAACTACAACTAAGGTGCAGAAGTGAGCACTTATGGACAAAACCTTGTAATGTTACAAAGTTGATTTTATATCTCACCCTTATGGTACACCTTTGGGAAAATCTCTTTTGTTATTGAACAGACCCATCTACTCTTATATCAATCTATTTGTAAGAGAACACTGTGTTAGAAAAAACAAGTTACAGGGTGTTCCTTTTGAAGAACAAATCTTGTAACTGCATTAATTGTTTGTATTATACATTTGGCTTTTGTAACATGCAAACTGCAAGCATTTTTTACTTTCTAAGAAATAATTGATGTTTTACAGTCTAGCTATTCTCTGCCACTGGAAAAAGCCCAGCTATACCACAATATTTCAGCTGTTGGTTCTTGTTAATTACATCTAGCTTAATTATATGATCTCAATTTTTTTACCTCAAATATAATGTTCAAAATATAATTTAAATACAATTGTCATTGGTGTGGTATGCCACTAATATTTAATCTGAAAATTATCCATTATGTGCTTTATTATTGACAAATAAACATAAACAAACAGTTTTTTGAAACATATTAATGTGATATACCACTGAAAATTTGAATGTAGAAAACTAGAGAGAATACAAATAAATTATTCTCTTGATGTTATTTTGTTTTCAAATTTTAATTTTAGAATATTGACCACATTTTTTAGCCTGTCTCCTCTATAAGCAAAATTGCACCGAAACCCTTGAAACCAACTATAACTACCAATAAAATAAATGTTGCGGGATCGCAAATGGTGGTGGTACCAACAAACTACACTATTCCAAATCATCAACCTCAGGTCTCTAAAGTAGCAATACCTCCAAATACTGTAAGACACACTCCAGTCTTAAAACCTCCTGCTAGCGGTAGTGAAACTTCATCTCCAGTCACTCCAAAAGATGAAGTTGATGCAAATGGCATGAGACCCAGAAAACCTTGTAACTGCACTAAATCACAGTGCTTGAAGTTATACTGTGACTGTTTTGCGAATGGAGAATTCTGCTATATGTGCAATTGTATGAATTGCTTCAATAATTTAGAAAACGAGGACCACAGAAACAGAGCTATTAAGGCATGTTTGGAGCGGAATCCAAACGCTTTTAGACCAAAGATTGGGAAGGCGAAAGACATTACAGGGGATATGTCTATACGAAAACATACCAAAGGCTGTAATTGTAAAAGGTCTGGATGTCTAAAAAATTACTGTGAATGTTATGAGGTAAGTGAATCAAATTTAACATGAAAATATAATAAGGATGTCTCTGTTCTAGAATGTAGTTTTCATGTTCACTCATTTTTAAATCTTGAACCTATCATGAAAGAAGTGGTCTACATTTCTATTTGTTTTAAATAATAATAGAGATAATGACTTGGCTTGGCAAGTCGCGAGGGAGACCAACTGTGCGTGGTAAACACCCCACCGCCCTGCAAGGCTATTGTGCATTTCAGTTCATTGTCCACTGTCGTTGTGTTTGCGTGTAAATGTATTTCTCCCAGTTGTATTGTTTGTGGATATCTTGAAAGGGGTTGGAACCTTTGGTATGAAGATAACACTGACATAGTTTTCCACATAACACCAAAACATATACTGCCCTTGACGCGCATTTCGCCAACCCAGTTGGCATCATCTGGAAATTATTAAAAGTAAACTTATGCTAACACTGTCCTACCCAGTTGGCATCCTCTGGAAATTATTAAAACTAAACTTATACTAACACTGTCCTATTTACACCTAAATTATTGCTACCTAAACCATTTGCTAACCAATAAGGCACCGTTTTATTGGTTTATTGGTTGGTAGTAAATCACGGTTCACTGATGATCCATCGCGATGATTCACTCATCCATCACATTGGTTCACTCATCCATCGCGATGGTTCACTGATCCATCATGATGGTTCACTGAGCTGTCACAGCGATTCACTGAACCATAACAATAGTTTAGGTGTATACCGGGTGTCAACGGATTTATTAGACAAGCCATAACTTCTAGAGTATTGGATGTATCAAAATGAGATTTGGTATAGGTAAATGGTAGAGGAAGAGGAAAGTTTTTGCATATTTTTCACGTTTAGGTTACTTCCGGTTTCACCGGAAATGGCTTCAATTTTGAATTTTTAAATGGAACACCCTGTATATTTTTACATATTTGAATTTCTGAGACAATTTTGGACTAAGCTGGATTTTTTAGCATAAGTTTAGTTTTAATCATCTCCAGATGATGCCAACTTGGTTGGTATGTGGAAAACGTCAGTGTGATATCGTGGATAGTTAACAATGCAACTTAGTTATAAATTGTAACATTTCATTGCTTTTGTAAATAGTTAATTTCTTTTATTTCGCATATTATGATGCGCACACCTATGTCCACTCTTGCATTTCTACCGAGCCTAGTTATGACTATACTCTGCAGATTACGTTTTCATAACATAAGTAACAGTGTCACACAAGGGATTATACAGACTGCCCTTTATAAAATTTTCCATTTATAATGAAATGTGTCTTTCGTTATAAGTTTCTTTAGTGTTTAATTTAGAAAGATTGGAGGTCACGATTAAATATGTAGCAGCTGGCGATACAGATACAATGTATCCAAAGAAAGGTGCAGCATAAATTAAT
The DNA here is from genome assembly GCA_963924545.1 of Pogonocherus hispidulus. NCBI lineage: Eukaryota > Metazoa > Arthropoda > Insecta > Coleoptera > Cerambycidae > Pogonocherus > Pogonocherus hispidulus. Next base: position 33,894,096 of record OZ004698.1, read on the forward strand.
TCCTTACATTAGATCTACCTAGTTAATGTCGGTGAAGTCTTTTATTTTGCTATTTACTTACAGTTTCATGTTTCGTTATTCTGAATTCTTGAAGATGCCTTAAAAAATTGTACACATATGCAGTCCTTGAATATACCTATAATTACAGCTGGTTTAATAATCAAAATAAAGGGAACTTAGGTTAATGTTGCCTTTTTATACCTAATAGTATTCAAGCTATTTAAAGGGAATTTTAGCTGAAGGTATTTTATTTTTTATTCGACCTTACTTCACCCTGAATTTTTTATGATATGGCCAATTATCATATTTTCCAAAAACAGTGCACGCATGAATTTAATAAATTAATTGCATTCTGCCATTGTATTTATAAAACTAGAATGATTGTTACATATAAAAAATGTTAGCTATTTTTTTTTAATTTGTTCAACTGTAGCAAGTGGTTTTGTAACTAAAGCTTAAAACTATCCAAATTAAAAAAAAATGGGTACAAATGGAAAAGGCTCAAGATTCATCCAGACAAGTTTTGGACATTGGATCTTTTTACTGGAAAATTTAATTTTACTATACAAGGAGTGAAACTTATTTTTAATTAAGCGAAGAACAGAATAAGCAGACATCATTTTAGGCAGTACAAAATCTTTTATTTACAGTTACAGTATAGATACTTTTTATACTTCCAGTTACTCTTTAAGAATGAATATTTTGCAGACAAAGAGAAAACAGCTGGGAACAATTGTTTATATTTGAAGTTGGCCTCTTAGTTACTTATAAACTGTCATTTTAAATTCAAAACAAAATATGTTTTCACAATAATTATTATTTACAGCTTGCATTGTACCTTTTCAAACAGTTTTCTCTTTTTTTTAGGCTAAAATAGCCTGTTCAAATAACTGCAAGTGTATTGGATGTCGAAATATTGAAGATTCTATGGAGAAGAAAAATTTAAGGATATCAAGTATAGAAAAAGCAACTAACACGCCAATTTTGTCTGATGGTAAAATAATTACCAATAAAGATTTTTCTCAGTTTCGGCCTAGAAGAACCTCCAGCACAAGGTACAATTTTAGCACATGATTTCCATGATTACTTTTATCGTAACATTATAATAACAAATAAAAAAGTTATTGTTCAAGTTTTCTCCAATTTTGACTTGATTTATGACATTTGAGAATTATGTATGTAATTTTATTTTATTACTAGTGTCATTATTATTCGTGTCACTACTGATCTTATATGTAACTTATACAGTGGCGTTTATAGTCCTTGCCCCCTGCTAACATTTGAACTGTTTTGGTTAGGGACTCCGGACCAAATACAGAGTGAATCATGTAAAATGTATTATTATGCGCCACAGGCGCTGTCAAATAAAATTTTTTATGTGTTGCATATCATTAAATAGGTCTCTTAATGCTGTGCATACTAGTCTTTGAAAAATTGTAATTGGTCCATCCGTTCTCAAGTTATATGCATTTCTGTGAGTAAAGTTATAAATGAATAATAACCAAAGATTTTGTTCAAAATCAGAACTTTCGACCTCCGGACAATAGAAGAACCTATCAGACATTTCTTGGCGCACGCTGTGAAATGTTTGGTTGAGAATAGATGCACACTTGTTAGTGATTCTCTGCCACAAATCCAAAAGGTTGTCTGGTTGGGTGTTTATTACCCATGGGTAATGGACACCTTAGATTTAGATAACCCCATATAAAAAATCCAATGAATTCAAATCCCGTGAACGAGCAAGCCACTCAAGAGGTCCTCAATGTTCAAATCCACCTCATTTTGAACAAAATCTTTAGTTATTCCTATTAAAATACACAATACATTTTACATGATTCACCCTGTATTGTGCCCGGAGTCCCTAACACAATTAGTTCAAAAGTTCGCAGGGTGGAACGGGCTTTTAACACGCACAGTATTTAATTAATGTATGTAAATGTCCGTTCTTTGAAATGGTCACTTTTTCAGTATTATTTTACTACATACAGTGATCAAATACATTCTTAGAGTTTCTTATTATGCAAGGTAGCATTTCTAGTTCTCATTTTTATTATTTGCTACCTTTTAGTGATTAACTAGTTAAACATTTTTTTTATTGGTTGATATAAATATTTTATAATTTTTTTTTTTTTTTAGAAAGCAAACAATTAATTTTATTACTGACGATGTCATCGAGGCAACTTGTCAATGCATGTTAACTATATCTGATAATGCGGACGAAGTTATGCAAGATGAGGAAATTACGAAACGCCTCATTATAGAAGAATTTGGCAGATGTCTAACAGAAATTATTGATTGTTCGTCAAGCCGTAATTTAAGTTAATACTTGTTTTTATTGTATTATAAGTAAATATTTTATATTTGATTATGTTAAGGTGTGTATTTTAATTATAAAGTGTAATATATATAAACATTCTAAGTGTTTGTTTCCTAACTGGAAACATTGTTCAGTCTGGTATTCTATTTTACAATTATCTATTTAGATATTTTAGACGTGGTGATCACAGTTACAAGCATAACTCGTGGATATAAGCCACTTACAATTAAAAAAATACTATATAACAAACAAGAAAATATTTATTATTTTTGAAATCTAAGTAAACAAATTAGTAAGATTTGTGAAAGTCATCCGTGAAGATCAGTTGACCCAGTGTTTGGTCATTCAGTACTATTTAATTTTATAATACTGCAAAAATATTTTCTTTAATAACTATACACTTCCAAATTTAATTTCTATCATAATCGGCTGGGTCCATAGTCGATCTAGTCCTAGTATATAAACCTAGTCTGTTGAATCAAGTCTAACCTAGTGTTAGCCTAAGCTTTTGATTATTGATCACATTGTCATATTGAAGTAGATACTCAATTTGATAAAAGTGCCTCTTAAAAGCTTTCTGCTTCATACTCTTACATATTTTCATATCAGCAGTCAGTGGAGACGTCAAGAGAATTACCATAAATTTACTTGATTTTCCCTAAAAAATATTGTTAGGTATAGTACTTTTTGAATAAAATGGGCCTAAATTTGGATGTAGAATTAATAAAAATATATACAGTCTGCGTCATTTAAAATATGATTATTCATTAAATTCAGGAGTTACGGAGTAAGAAAAACCATATTTTCCAACATTTGTCTTTCTGACGATTATCCAAAAACACCCTACATTTATACACTACATTATATTGTTGGAACCAGACTTCATCTTGATCCATTCTTTGAAGCTCTGCAGTCACAATTATTCTCAGCATTTCAACGTATCGATCTGAATTGACTGTAAAAGTGTGTCCATTTTCTTCAAAAAAGATGAACCGATTACACGAAATGTGGACGCTTCATAGCACACGTTACATTTTGGTCATGAAGTGAGTTTTCATGTATTTTTTTGGATTATGGTTTGCCCAGTGGTGAAATTCTGCTTGTTGACATAGCCACTGAGGTAGAAGTGAGCTTCAATTTCTGTTGTGTTCCTCAATGTTTCCAAAAATTGCCTGCAGAAATTGAGACAATAACTTTATCAGTAGGAATCAACCTCTGGACTATCTGTATTTTATACAGATCGAATTTAATACGGATGTAAAATTTTTTGCTCTGAAATCCGCAGTGCAAACAAGTGCTGAATTACAGAACTTTATTGTTCATTTAATGGCTCGTCTGATTTCTTTCAATAATGAACGATTTGACAGCAGACACATTGACTGGTCTATTTGCCATTTAACATAATACCAGAAATGTTTGTCAAATACACAGTATTTCCGTAGCAACCATTTCAAAGCCGTTCAATCCTTTTGCTGGTACTTTTATAATATCATCATAAGATAGGTGATTGCAGAAAATAAAACCAATAAATTAAATAATGATACAATTTATTCAAGAATTAATTGAGGCAATACGAAACGAGATTTAACAACAAAAATATTTATATCTGTTAAGTACAAAATGTGTCACCCACTGCCGGAGATAAATTTTGAATACATTTTTTTTAAAATAACAATAATTGTTGAAAATATTTTATTTTCTAACAATTATGCATTTCACCTTGTTTCACATAGCAACATTAAAAAAGATTTAACAAATCCCTAATCATGAAAGGGCTTGGAACCTTTGGTGTGAAGATAACACTGACGTAGTTTTCCACATAACGCCAAAACATTACACTGCACTCGACGCGAGTTTCGCCAACCAAGTTGGCATCATCTGGATATGATTAAAACTGAGTTTTAATAATCTCCAGAGGATACCAACTTGATTGGCAATACATTATGTGGAAGACTACGTCAGTGTTAACAAATCCCAAATTCTAAAAAAATCTTTTAATTCACAATTTTTCCCATGTTACTAGCAACTATAATAGTTAGACTTCACGGATTTAGATGTGATGAGGTAAATAATAAAGTGATATAGGGAATTTACAAACTATCCTTCACAAAACAAACTATACCGAGCCTGATATTTACGTCATGACTTCTAAATCCCAATGATAATAATTAAATACCTATAACAAATCTCATGACTAGATCATATTCAATACATGATTATAATTTTATTAAAGTATGACAAAAGTCGGAGTTATGACTTCATCTATTTCTAGATTACTATGAATTAATATCTTTTGTTCTAAAAATAAATTAGAACTTGAGGAATATTCAACAAGTTTGAGTTATCTCAATTAAATAAAAACACTTTGTATCATACTATTTGTAAGCGTTATCAGCTTTAGATAAATTTTCATAAAATTCTAATATTCCGGTTTTACAATTTAGCGAGAAAATTGACTAGAAAATTGGCTCAGGTACATTTATGCATATATAATACAAATTCTTGCAGATAATGTCTGTAACTTATTGTAGTTTCTTTTGGGATTACACCAGCTGTAAAATACAGGAAACCGGAGTGTAGGTAGAATCAAGGCCACCTAAAAGAAAAGTCTTCTAAACTTTAGAAGTTTGCCTTGATATTCATACTTTCAAACTTTATTCTGAGTATTTCTGGTTTCCTGTTTTATATTATTTTACAATTGGTGTAATCCCAAAAGAGACTACAATGAATAATACAAATTCTATTACAATTGTAAGATTAAACATATTATATGGTAATATATAATGGAAGTATTTCGTGTTGTATTGGTTGATGATTTTAAATCCCACCAATAATTGGCTCAAAACTTTTAGCCGACTAAAGATCAATAGTTTTGAAATCAGTGCAGATCATGTGTCTCGGTTAACTCTAAACTCTATCCAATAGATTTATAGTACGATGTACACAAATGTACTTACATACCTTTCCAAATGCCAATTAAAAATGAAATTTATCAATTTATGTACATCCAATTAATTTAGGAACATTAGAAAACGATTAGAATTAAATACAAAAGCAAGTATACATAAAATCAATCCTGTTAAAAAAATTAATGGCAAATTTTAAGTTGTCCATAAATACTTAATCTGGCATAATTTAACTCTTTTGTTTATAAACAAGTTTATTATAATATAACTATTTCAAAAAGTATACCATTTGATTTGTAATTATGTAAAATAGTATCGTATTTAAAAAAAAATACCTTTAACTTTTTTTTTGGCTCCGAACCATTTTATAGATAAAAATAATGATATAAATGCGACATTACTTCAATTTTACTCAAGTGAATTCACTTAATATGTATACAAAACTTAAACTTACCAATGTAGTTTGGTAAAAGGGGAGATATAAAAGTGAATAAAGCCTGGCACTTTACACATATCTACATAAGATATTAAATTAGATAGTAGGATTAAATTAAATAAATTAGCAAAAATAATAGTATTAGGAAGTGATTTCAAGAAAATAATGTAAGATAAATGTAAAATAATGTACCTAATAATTTACTTTAGTATCGTAGCTGTAAGACAGCAAAAACCATTAGACATAATTTTACTGCACCTTTACGTTCAATTCTAATTAAAAAAAATTATCTAAATTAAAATTATAACTAAAGAGTAGTGTTCAATAAGAGATTCGAGTGCCGCATGGAAAGATCCTGATTTGAAGTTTAATGGTACTGAACTAAGGTGTGAAATTTGTAATATTGTATTACGTATTGTGGAAACTAAAAACAAGTATTTTACCACATGTTGCTACTTAAAAACATAAAGGTTGTCGTACTAGCTATAACAGACAGTGAAAGAAAAAACAGTTTAATTCATATTTACTCTAAATAATGGCAGCATGCAACATCTTGTTTAAAAAAACTAGACATTCCTATTAGTTAATTATTATTCGAAGAAATAACTTATTACATTGAATAATAATTAAAAAGTCTTCAGTTTAATTTACTAATAAAATTATGTGATCTATCATGGTGATAGGTATGTCATGATTGTTTGCAAAATTATTTTACAATATGAAAATTGGTGGTGTTAATTAGAAGCGGTTGGAAAAAAGAATGTTAAACTCGTACAAAAAATACGTTTTTGAGACTCGTAAAAGTGCAGGCCTCCGCTATGCGTCGTCCCCAAATATAGTTGATATATCAAGTAGTACAGGGATGAGCCTGCTCTTTCCTGTTCCCGTAGAGATATGACATATGTGTTAAGAAAATATAAGCATCTCAAAGAAACTTTTTTTATGAAAACCTTCTGAACACGCCACTACCTCTGAATCTACCATGACTCGTTGAGATACACAGCTGCAGGCAGCATACTATTATTATATTAATTCGAAAAATATAGACATTTTAAAAATATAATATACAATAATTAAATCGAAATTACACACTTTATGAAGAAATTTGAAGATATTTTATAGAACAATCCAAGATTTCCTACGATCAGTCATATTGTGGACATGGACCTTTTAAATTAATTGTATCTACTTTAAACCCCCGTTACGTCTGTAGTTGAAAGGTTATATTATTCCTTGAAAACTTAACTTCCACTCATAAGGAATAGTTGCTGTTAATTTATTTCAACTCCACTGATACAAATACATTATTATTATTGTATTATCATGTGAGATATTTACCTCCTGAGTTATTTCGGATATTATAAAATTTACCAAATGTATAAGGTAAGAAATCTATCATTTCTTTACATGTTTACATGAGGGATGGCTCCTCGGGACGTCCCTGGTATTTGCATCATCTATTATTAAGTGTCGTTTTTTGGTTATTATAACATAATCATATTATGTCAAAATTGGTTGTAACAAAATTATGTCAAAAACCAAATCTGGTTCATAATTAATATGCTCACAAACTCTTCAACCCCAAAAAAAAAAATTATGAAATATCTTCAACCTGACCCAGACCAAGGCTTAGGTATAAGATATATGCCATTTACCAACTAATTTGCTAATATACTAACTAATTTACCTTTTTCTCAAAACATGCAGAAATCTACAGAATTTTGCTTTTTAAATAATAACATAGCTTAATCGTCCTGTATACTTACCAATGTTTTTAAAATTGAAAAAGACAAACATGTACTGATGTTTTTTTTTTAATATCTAAAACAACAGAGCTTTGGAAGAGTACACAAAAAACTCGCCCTGTAATAAATAAGAGATACGAAAATATAGATGACTGTCACTATCATAGCACAGAATAAAAAGTTCCATACTTCTAACAGTGCGGCAGCTAAATATGTTTGGCATATAAACAGCTAATATTTAGGCAGTTAATTAAAAAGTAGAACATTTATTACACCTACCAAATATTTGGTTTATTGCAATATACTTTATTAACTAATAACTAAAATGTATTTGTTTCAATTGACCTATTGTGTTCAATTCAGATTTAAACTTTTAGTAAATAAGTTATTACATGATAAAAAGTTACAAATATGAAGGTTTGCTGCTATGTAAAAAAGGTACAGATTTCACGTTAATTAGCTCTTTATTAATGCATATATGTTAATATTTTTAAATATATATAAATGTAAATATTTTTTTAAAACATAACAGACTTCCATTACAATAAATAACACAAAATATTCATACTTTTAAGTAAATCATGTAGTTTCTTTCATCATGACATGCCAATACCTATTATAAAAGTTTAATATAAATAATAACCGAATTAATGGCTTACTCAGACTTCACAGGTTCTACCTCAATGTTTTTGTGCACACGATTTCTATGCCTTATTAAATATGATTCCTTAGCGAAACATTTTTGACAGTCTTGACAGGTGAATACCTTGCTATTATGTGCTCTCATATGCTGCATAAACTGACCTTTATTATTAAAAGATATGTGGCAGACATTACACAAGAGGCCTCCGGCAGCAGCATGGGACCACTGATGAGCTACCAGATAAGACTTAACAGAAAAACGTTTAAGACACACATCACATGCAAATGGTCGTAGGCCTGTGTGACTTCGTTTGTGTGTATTCAAGCTTGATTTTTGTGTGAATCTTTTCTTGCAAATATCACATTCAAATGGCTTTTCGCCAGTGTGCACCCTCATGTGTACCTTAAATTAGAAGAAAAAGTGTTATCAAAAGTGTGACAAGGTTGAGACAGATATTATATTATTCACAGATAACTTTCCTGTGTAAATCTGCATCTGTGATTTGATTACACAATGGCCTAAGTACTACCTAAGCTGGTATTTTTACTGATACCAATTTGTTATTAAGTTTCCAATTTGGTCTATGCTGTATAATGTACATGTTAATATGTGTACATTATTTAATATATTTTGGAGACAAAAACTGCTATCGATACTTTAGAATATGTGTAGACTTTGATACTACTATTTAAAATTTTATATAAAAATATAAGTAAGAAGTTTTTCTTCTATTTTCTAGGGTATCGATTTTATAGAAGTTTAGGTTATTTAAGTAAGTGACAAAATGTAAACATATTCTGTTAAATCTAAAATTAATGAAATTAATAAGTTTATTTTGAACATACAAAAGAATTATATAACGTTATGTATGATTTAATACTATAAAAGTCTTTTAGAAGTTCTCATTGGGTGGTATGAATAAAAACAAAGTACCTGCTACTACTACAAGTATTAGTATATTCTACGAAGCACATTTACTTTAAAACGAAGTATATACTACATTTCGAAGTACTCCCTTATATTTTTCCGGAAATGCTAAAAATAATAGCATTCTCCTAAACATTATAGTAGCATGTACTATGACTTAAAGTATCTACTTTTTACTGGTAGATACCTACTTCTATTTTAACAACTGAAGTATTTGCTCCGTCATTAGCGCAGTTGATATCATAGCAGCTTCACCGTGCATGCTACAAAGTGATTGTTTTAAAAATGGCTCAAATACGTAGAAATAAAATTTATGCTGCAAGAAGACACTACGACGATGATACTCTATACTGTCAAATATTTAGGTAAACAATTAAGTACCATCAATTTAGAATGTTTTATGTTTATATTTTATATTTTTCATCTAGGTTTAGTAGGGAAAATGTTACTTTCTCGTTACTGGTTACTCTTCTATCACACTTCCTTCATCCGAAGACATCTGAAAGGACTGTTGACGTTATAAATACATACAAAACTGAAACCATTTCTCAAAAAGTTTTAAACATGTCTTATCTCGTACTCCAGGGCCCGGCGAGCGGTGTATCTGTGACGGAAGTAAGTACTACACATTTCAAAGAATGTACTACACTTGTTAAGTAGATACTTCATAATATGGAGTATATACTTTGTGGTGAAGCATGTTCTATGTCAAGTAAAGTAGATACTACCGGAAAATAGTAAATCCTTCGTTTTAAAGTAGATATACGTAGAATATAGATAGATAGATAGATATCTTTATTATGTTCCTTGTAACAAAAAAATTACAAAATACTCAGAGAGTGTAGAACGAGTCACACTCGGTAAAATAGGTAATCTTAAAAGTAACACTATAAAAACAAACAACAAAAACAAAATCACAAATCTTAAAACCTAAGCAGTCGCAAAATAAAGAAAATATACTAATACTTGTAGTAGTAGCAGGTACTTCGTTTTTATTCATACCACAAATTATAAATTCTAATTTTTTAGCGCTTTTCTGATTATATAATCTATGTGATGCTCAACCGAGCACCGGTTGGTCTTTACTTCACTCAGATTCACACACAGGGACCGCCATTAGTGTATGGACGGAGCATATCTCCTACATTTGAAGAGATATCAAAATTAAATTTTGTACAGTGGTGGGTAGCGAAAAGGGGCAGATTTTGGAATTATTTTCGCTTTTAGCGATAGCCATGTACAGGGTGGTGAAATAAACTTGTTTTCTTAAATGGAATACCTCTATTTTCTTTCCATATTTGGATAACCCTAACGAAATGCGAGAAAATGATATGACTAACATTTAGGAAGGTTTTCACCAGTGACTTTTGGTGTAAGGGCTGTAACGTCCAAAAATATACATTACTTTGAGAGACTGTGGACACCCTGTATATTGAAATCGTAACTATTTTTCTACAGAAACAAAAAATTATTATCCTCTAGTTTCCAAAACAACTATATTTGTTAAGTTTCCATGCGCTGTACAGGATGATTATACTTTGTGTATCCAAAGTTTACTAAGTAGATAATATTTAATGGAACACCCCATTTTCGATGGCGGGTATGAAAAGTAGGTTAAAAGAGCTTTTCAACAATCTATTATGAGGTTATTTCCAACAGTTTTCCTGTAATAAATTTCTAAAGTGTAAATTTACAAATTTAATCTGTTTCATAAAAGTTTTAATTTTTTTTTTACAATTTCGTGGTTATTTTCCACATTGTCTAAACCTGCTATACTCAGATTGATATATCAGATTTTTATTATAGTAAATAGATTTTAAAATGATGGTATAATATCTGAATATCGTAGATGACTAACTCCCATATATTGTAATAAATATTTTGAATTCAAATATCTTAAGGAATAATAAAGAAATATCTTCTGCCTGTATTTATGACAGATTAAACAAAGTTGACTCAATTAAAAACAAACTAAATAGCTTTGAAGGTAATAAAACACATGCAAGAAAATCAAACAATGTGAAGTAAGAGTGTTAACAGTGGCGGTTTCACATAAGGAGCAAATGAGGAAGTGCACTCCCTACAGTTTTGAAAGATAATAAATAGTATATTTCAATTTACTTATCTATATCTAAATATCCAAAATTGAGAGTATCATAATTCATAATAAAAATTTATAATTTCCATGAATAGAAAACAAATTAAATGGTCAGGTATCCCTGGGACATGCAATAGCTACCCTGCAAGCGAAGTAATCTAGTCTCATTGCTCAATGTGCCATAAGATTTTATTGGTGATGGGGGTTCGGTAAGATTTTATGGGACCGTACAGTGGTTTCTCATGCAAGTGGCTTAATACCTAACAGTTCGACGTTTGGTAATTCAGTATAATTAAAATTTTTATGGTATTTATGTAAAATGTCAAACGGTAAATTAACAACATTGATTTTTATTGTTACTAGTGTATTGTATAATATAATATTTGTAATAAAAATGAATACAGTAAAATATTTATCAGAACATCCATTTCCGCGAATGTTGTATGATGATAAATTAAGTGTTAAAAATTTTAAAAGACCCGCATCTGATTTAAATTTAGTTCATAAACAACCGGTGAAAAGAAAAGAAGAAAACAATTGAGGTTTGTGACATAATTATACAGGATATTAAAAACAGATTTAAATTTACTGATAAAAAATGATAATTAGGCAACACTTAGACTTACTTCTAAATATGGTTTTCTACAGAATGAAGCATCACACACACTGCAGCGATATGGTTTATTATTTGAATGTTGTTTTAAGTGTACGTAATAACTTGAGGCGGAAGACAGCATTTTCCCACAAACTTTACACTCTTGTTGCTTAGATTTTTTATAATCAGGAAGGTTTTCATCCTAAAATAATAAGTACCTACTTAGATAGTTTCAACTCTCGTTTCAATCATAAAATAATAAAGCAAAGAAGCATCTTTGGAAAATAGGTATGTGTTGTATATATAAACTAACAATTATAAGACTTGGTTCTGTTGTAGGCGATACTTCGTCATCGCAACATTCGTCAGATTTATTCGATGGATTAAATGAAAAAGGCTCAGTCTTTATTTCTGAGTCACTAAAAATGCTGTGGCAAAACATCGAAGGACTATACATTTCTACAGATATTTATTTTTTTCGATAAAAACCAATATTTAATCCGAAAAATCAATAAATGTAAACAATAATTATTTTTAATTATATTCATGAAATTCCCAAACACTGTTTAAAAACTTAAAAAATTAGGTTAGTTAGTACATAACATAAAACACGAAGTACATAAAGTACTAAACACAAAACAGAAAAAGAAAAAGAAATAAATTGAATAAGAGAATTCACGGAATTCACTATCCGTGAGGTGATTTCAAAGAGAATAAACTAATAATACTGTCTTCTTCTTCTTGTTTATTTTATGGACTCTTGGCCACAGCATGTTCAAATTATTCTTTTTGTAGTGATGTCAATATTGTAACTATTCATTAGTAACTATGCGTTACTTGGCTGGATCCGAATTCCGATTACTCTGTTGGAAAAGCAATCGTTACCAAAGACAAAGAATATATAAACTAATAAGAATTTTGAATTTTCCCATTCATTCATGCCGTCAACGTCAACCCTATCTTTGTCACTATGCGCCAGATGCATCAAATTCAAGTGAAAAATAATGCACTCGGCGCAGGTTCTAGTAAATTTATGTGACTGGTTTAATCCAAGGATTGTTAACTGTTTACAGGATTGCTCGATCCCTATACTACAATGTAATCCATAATTGTGACGTATCAAAGATCCAAAGATCTCGAACTTGTAGAAATAGGTACACTTTATACTGTTATTACAAACTTTAATAAATAATAATATTAATAATCATTCAAATACGAAAATTCTCTTGCAAATGTGAAATATAACAAACACAAAATAGGTATATTTTGACAATTCGATTACATATATCTTCGATGACGTCACAAAGGCGGATGACAAAATTGAGCGATCGAGCGATCCTGTAAACAGTTAACAATCCTTGGGTTTAATCAGTCATATCGCACATCTAATTATCTTTGTCAGTGACACGCAAATAAGTGAAATAGAAAATGAGAGAACATCTACACTCATGATTCATGATACAATAAAGGATCTACTTATTATATCATGATCTACACCACAAAACAGAAAAAGAATCTACACTCTATTCTGTGTCTAGAAGATAGAAGACGCTTGTTAAAAATGTATAAATTTGTTATATTTTTCATCAATATCCTTTAAGGATACCTATAAAGGATATATGCTTAAGGATATGTCTCATTAAAGGATATTGATTAAAAAAATAATAAAATAACAAATTTATACAATCATATTTATAATACACAAATTTTTTGTATATAATTTTTTTATTTTTATAATTTTCTCCCAAGTATACTTTTCTCAAATTTTGTTTATTTTTCTTTATATAAATATATTCATACAACTGTTGTAATTCCTGTCTGCATTTCTTGTACAAAGAAAATCTTTTTCTTATTAAAATATTGGTTCTCAATACTTATGTTGATGCCACAAACATCTCTGAATAGGGAGATTTTGAACACTAATTTTTATCTTATAGTTATTATAATCGTTATATTAAGCAAGCACAGTGCCAAAGAGTATCATTTTTAGCACAATGTCTGGTCAATATAATTACAAGCTAAAAATTAAGGGGTTAAAAATCTTTAATAACTAGACTCTTTACGTTTATAATAAACATTCCTTATCGAGAAAAAAGCCTCTCAACAGCAGTCTTTTTATACGGAAATTATTTATTGCAATTATGTCCATTTGGTATTCCAGATGGTTTTACAAAATTTAATTTCCAGAATAACCAAATTCCACATTTTCATATTTTAATACACTTTAGCAATGTATGCATTAGTATAATATAAATTTGGCCATTTATTTTATTTCGGACATGAAATATAGTAGAACCTCGTTAATCCAGACTAATTGAAATAAGTTTAAATTGAATCTTATAACATAATCTACAATGGTATAAGGTACATTGAAATTGAAATCACGTTTATAGCAACAAAACACATTTATTTTACTTTCAAAATACATTGTACAAACGGTAAATTAATCTATAGGAGAGAGAGCATGTACATACTAAATACAATTTTGACATTTTAATTTGAGTCTACTTACAATGTTTAGAACATGGTACATCCGTACCAATGTTCGGATTCCAACCAGACTTCGAAACCGAATCTTTCATTATTTACTAAGTCAATCTCAACGAGGTTCTACATTTTTTTTTTTATACTCGGTATCACTATAATTTTGGATACTACATGATACACAAGTATGTTAGGGTTTGAACAAATTTATCCTAGAATTTAAAACTCACTACATTTGTTTAAATTCATGTTAATTTATTTAAATAAAATTTATTTGATATTGGCCCTAACGTAAGACTATATAAACTGCATGTTACATTCTTAACAATTTGGCAAGATAATATAGCCTAAAATTATTTTATTATTTTCCAATACTCTGCAAATATAAGAGAACATTGCAATTACCAATTTTATAATGGTTTTGTTCTAGCTAATCATATCAATAGGTAATTTATGGGCAATGAAACTCTGAATAAATCCTCATTTTATATTTAACCAATTCCAGTAAAAATTATTGCGCAAACCATATTATGGTCCTTTAATTTTTATTTAATAAAACTTATTCTAAACAATATCAAAAACAAGTCTTTAAAAAATGCTATGTTTATTAAATTGAAAAAGTAAATGTCAACAAGAATCTAGAATCACCTAATTCTGAAACTGATGAACTAAAAAAAAAACTAACACTCCTTTACATAAATATGATTCAAAATATTGCTGTAAAAAGTTGAGAGAAGAAGGTGGTTCTAATAGATGGTAAAAAAAGATTAAAAAAATTTACATAAGGTTAAAATTAAATTAATTTTATTGAACATAAGTGTAGCTTTTGCATTAAATTTAGACAACAAAAGTACAAATTTGTAAAATACACTACATCGACATTCTGCCAGTCGATGCTGTGTAACGTTAGGTAAGCTGTTGATAACTGATGGTCCAATACGATAATATATTCATATAATATAAATAGCGGGAACCTGTTGGACTTGGTGACATGTGAACTTGGACCCCACCACTTTACCCGGCCATTATTTATCCAAGGCAGTATTTGTCTTTACTGCAATCACCACCTGAAAAAAATATTCAATTTTCAAATATATGTCAATATGAAATAACAGTTTTTTAATATGTTCATTTTTAAAAACTTTGATTATTTTTAGGAAAACTTGAGAATTTATTTTTAGCTTTATTTATTTGTAACTGAGATTCCCTGAATTGGTAATTTTGTCAACACATTTAAGGGGATCTCTAACGTATATTTTGAACTAGCCTGTAACACCTTGATATCTGATTTTCCAAAAAAACTTGAAGAGTATCTTTTCAAGATTCAGAGTATGCTAACAGAAACACAACTGGAAATTTGAGATTGGCCTGCTATGTTTATTAGTGTAATGTGGGAGAATAGATGAATCATTTTTCAGATCAAATATCTCGAAAACGCTTTGAGATAATTTATTAAAATTATATATTTTTGAACTAAAGAAAAAAACTCTTTCCAGGTTTATGAAAATACAAAGCTGCCCTATTTAAAAAAAAAATTAAATTGAACATGTAATTTTAGTCTCCGTAAATATATAACACCAGGAGTTTGCAGTAAAATGGCTTTTTATAGATACCTTATAGTACCTATAGTACCTTTAGGTACTATTTATTATACATAGCATATAAAATTGTTAAAATAAATGTTGTAGTACTCGTTCTGAATAAAATATTACATATAGATTTTCAAAGCCACAATTTTTTTCTTAAAATGTAGAGCTAATTCAAATTCAATATAGTTCATATACACATTTATACAAAGTTTCAACTTTGTGTATGTTATAGAATGAGAAATTGCAAAACAGGGTGGCCCAATAGTGCAAAGGCAGAGGATAGCTCCGTTGCTATTAACAATAAGCAATTATCCTTTGGTATAGTCAATCACCCACTAAGACCCATTTTTTAAAACTATTTTTATATACAGGGTTATTCAGAACTCATCTCTAAAACTTTGAGGATATGTGCATCCTTAAATAAGAAATCGATATCACCAAAAAAATTTATAATAAAAGCCTTAGGATTTCTCGTAAACAATGTTAAAGTTATACCATTATAAAGGACTACGTAGCTGGGCAACTGTACTTCAACGACATCTGATATATCACATTCCTTCAAAAAACAGTAAACAACAGTTTTGGTACCTGGCGAATAGAGTTGGAGTGGGGATAATATCTCGATTGTCTATGAGTCGTCAGTCTATGTGTGTCTGTAGGAGTGTTGAACTGTAAAATTTTCAAAATGGCCCAAGTGTACAGTAATGCTGAGTTAATGGACATGATTCTTATTTATGGCGAAGTTGGACAAAATTCATTGGCAGCTTCGCACTTGTATGCGGAACGATTTCCCAATCGACACACCGACACATCTACAGTTAGGTTTTGTGAGTGGTTGTTGCAGCAAAATGCTGAGAATCCCCAATTTACTTAATAATTTGCGTTTACAAGATCAGCAACCAGGAGGAACATTCGGTTTAGTGCGGCAAAATTGGATAAGGCGTGCCCAAAATTGTGTACAAGTCGAGGAATATTATTTCGAAACGCTTTTGTAACAAGGTATGTGCAATTTTTTTATAAATTTCATGTTTCTAATACATAGTAATCAAGTAGCGCAATTCTTCAAAATTAGTGTAACAAAATTTTATTCATTTTAAAGACACGTGACTTTGGTCAGATCTATCTATCTAAACTTAAGTATCTAAGTTTATTTTAAAGTAAAAACGCCGCAAATCTTTTTTGCGCCGGTTGTCTGTATACTCTCAGATCATCCGAAGTTTTTTTCGTGCTAGCTAGTTTGCATTGTCAGTCCCAAGGTTACTCCATTGCAGTGGACCAGTATCCAGCGGCGTGCAATGAAAAATTTTTAAATAGTTTTCAGACCCCGCCAAAAAAATTTTTTTTTGCACTACCACATTTGTACATGTATGTTGAACATCCCCAAATTTTATTATGGATAAGTTCTGAATAACCCTGTATGTCCATACCTATAGCATCACAAAAGATATATATATATATATTTTTTTTATGTAACACCCTATATATTTGTAGTGGTGAGAAACACCGTAGTGCCATCTTTGGGTCTTTTGACATTTTATTTTTTTACATACTTAATAAAATGGCATTGTCACATCCAGCAGCAAAATAATGTACCTAATGCTGCACCAGTGTTTATAGCCCACTCCATGGAAATTTTTTACACTTTAATTACAATTTATTACAGCAGACTGCGATTTTTTTCACAGCTGCCGGAATTAGGGTGTGGTGCAGTATTAATCTAAAGCTACACCACTCCCGTATCCCTGAAAGTAAGTAATATACGAGAACGAAATTGGTATCAGATTTTTTTTTTACACTTTAATAATAGTTACCATTTTCCCGGAAATATGGAGTGGCGCAGCATTAATCTAAATCTACACCACACTCTCATATCTCTGAAAGGATATGAGAGTGTGGTGTAGGATACAGGAACGAAATTGGCATCATATTTTTTTACACTTTAATTACAATTAATTACAGAAAATAGCAATTTTTTTTAAAACTGCCAGTTCCTCAAAACTAGAGTGTGGTGCAGCATAAATGTACAGCTGCACCACACTCTTGTATCTTTGAAAGTAAGATATGGGAACAAATGTAGATGCTTGTTTAATATTTCATTATTTAAAAGATGTAGATAACACTATTAAAAAGAAAAATGTATTCAAGACATTAAGTTGGGGTTATATGAAGATATGCCGTTGTAATTTAATGTTGAGGGGTGCATATGGCAAGCAAAGTAGTTGCTTTCGACATATCTTAAAAATAATAAAGTTATTTCTTTGCGTACCTAGGATTATAAGTAACGAAGAAAATTATAAACTTTATTGAACCATAATATTTGATAGTTTCATTAATAATTCACTATTATTCGTGAATTCATTATTTCACTACGCCCTAGTTCCGGTAAAACGGCAGCTGTAAAAATATTACGGTCTGCTGTAATAAATTGCAATAATTAAAGTGTAAAAAATTCTTATTGGAGTTTTTTTTTTTGGAGTGGGCTATAAACGCTGGTGCAGTATTAGATACATAGTAAAATACATAATATGGGCGGATAGACCCGAGCAAGGCAAATGAAAATATAAAAATATATAGGGTGTTAGGGTGTTTTTCCTCAACTCTGCAGAGACTATATATGAATGGTAATCTCGTGATTTGACAAATTGATTATGTTACTATTATAGTTTTGTTAGCAAATACTAAGTTTCTGTATGTATGTTTTTGCTCTGTTTGTATGTAGTTATGCATGTATACTTCTGCTTTTAATTGTGTAAACTTATTTTTATAAAAACTAGCCTGTGCTAAACAAACTACTACTACTACTACTACTACATTAAAAAAAAAATATATTTTTTGTGACACTATGTATGGACACTCTGTCTATATAAATATAATTTTAGAAAATGGATCTTAGTGGGTGCTCTAACTATACCAAAGGATAATTGCTTATTGCTAATAGGAACTAATATGCTTCGCCTATGCACTATCGAGCCACCCTGTGCGTATGCCTATGACCGATTGTCTTCTAACAGCCAGAATTAATTATGTATACAACTAAGGTTTAGGAAATAGGTAGCCAATAGGTATTTTGTTGAAGTCAACAAAAAAAAAAAAAAATATTATTCTGGAACATTTATTTATACTACTGCTATGCTGTAAACCTTTCTTTTTAAAATAATAAACTGCCTGCCTACCTTCTCATTTAGAAATATACACTTAAGATTAGCTGTTAAGATTGTAAATTATAATCCCATATTATAGCAAGTAGAACCTATGTATTTGCGGCCACAAACATTCAGTTGTCATACATATTCAAGTGTTGGCGTGTTACTTTATTTAGTAATTCATTTCTATTTTGACTCGATTTTCTATTTATATAAAATGCCCCAAGCTCTAGTTACTTCTGCCAATATTTGGTTGTATCTTTCAAATAAATCCCGACCGGTAACCAAAAGCGAATTCATAGTTAATGCCAGGTGAAAATGAAGATACATAAGATGTTTGTAGATACAGTGATGCCTGTAAACTTCTACATAACAATATTTATCCTTTTTGATACGTTATTTTTATTTGCTCCTGCACTACCTAAAAATATTGGGCAATATAAAGGTGGATGGAGTATTAGAAGTATATAAAGAACGGGTCAACCAATTGTTTTGAAAATTTGATTGCCAAGATAAATTTTAATAATGCTACTTATAGGTATGTAGAAAATGTTTCTTTTTTTACCCGATAAGTATTCATTTACTTTCTGAAAATTAACAAGATCCTAAAAGGCACTGCTCCCAACAATATAAAATATTTTGGTGTTGAGAATTTTAAGCCGTAAAAATAAAAAATTTACATAAGCAGTAAAATATATATATTTAATTATTTAAATTTAATATTTAATCAAATATTATTAATATAATATAACAAAAATACGTTATTTTCTTTAACAAACACAAAAAGATAAAAATAAGTAAGTATTTGGAGTTTCTGTTCCCAAAATCAGATCAGTGCATTTCAACTTTTAAGCAAGCAGCTTTATATTTCCGTTAGCCAGTTTAATGTATCGTATTATTTGATTTCCTATACTGTCTCTAAGGATGGGAAATTAAGATTTAGGTAATTTATTGTAAACACATTGAAAATAACACATAACTGAAATTACCTTGGAAATTGGGGTTAAAAATGTTTAAATTGACAAGATTGACATTTATAATGGCGGGAAATTCAAATACGGTCATTATTGACCAAAACCGATTTATATCAGTGACCAAATGATAACCAGTCAGTGACAAAATGACAGTCATTAATGACCATTCACAACTGTAGTGAATAGTATTAAAGAGTACTCCATCTTATGTTCTTTCAAAATGGCAAAGGGTGAATGAAAATTTTCTATATGAAAAAAGTTAGTTCCTTATCACATATCTTTCACCAATCAAAATTTTCATAAAATATTAACTATCTTCGAAACGGATGGGGTTAGGTACCTATAGGAAATGGTACATGTTTTCAACCTAAAACCTCGAGGTTTTTACAAAATGTAAAAATATACAGGGAAGCTCAGAAGAGTTAGTTGTCATACAGAGTAATCTGGACACCCTGTATATTGCCCAATATTTTTAGGTAGGTAATGCAGGAGCAAATAAAAATAACTTTGGTAACAAAATGTTTTTCAATCTTCTCAGATATAAAACGATATTTTAATATATTACATATATTCAAGATATAACCTTTATCTAGATAACTTATTAATTACAAGTTTTTATGTAGAATTTTACTGATTTCAGGTTTAATACCTATAATAATAAACCGAAATGTAATGACAGCACACTGTTTATTTTATTTGATGACCAATATGTGAGAGAATAAACTAAAATCTTTACAGGTACTTAAAATGTTTAAAATAAACATTTTCTTGCAATTTATAATGCTTATTATATTCTTAATTGTAAATTAAAGAAATTCTTACTAAAAATGACTTACTTCTTCACCACACGATTTGAGTACAGTACAGAGTATGTCTTTGCCAGCATCATAATCAGCCCTCAGTTGGGCTCCAACTTCACCTTCTGGCACTTTTAAATCTTCACGCAAATCACCATTATCAGACATAAGAGACAAATATCCATCATCAGAAATGTCAGTCAACTGATAATCTTCACGTTTTACATGGGGTACATCCATATTATGTGTTGAAGGACAAATATCCTCATATTTTTTACCTAAAAATAAATCATGAGAAAATTTTAATTTACACGCCTCTTAAATACGTACTAGCTTAATCAATGTTGTAATAACGTTTAAAAAACCAGATATATACTATTGATCAAGGTATTGTTGCCAATAATAGTTAGATGGCTGGAATAACCTTAACCTCAAATGAAAGTTATCTATAAAATAATTTTCTTATCAATTTGGCACAATATTATAGGCATATCATGATGTTAAATTACACAAAAGCCAATCACACAATATTTCTTTGTAATTTTCAATCCATATGTTAATCAATTATTAAGAAATAACTTCCAACAGCTTTCTTGAAATTTTTATTGAAAGGTACCTTATTTATCTGTTACTTATGTTCATGTTGTCATGTTTATGTTATCATGTTATTTACCACAGACTTTTATATAAGTATGATCTATAATCGATTTTATTTTCAATAACTACAGTGATTTCTGTACATGCTACCAGATCAGCTTAACTTTGGTTTTATTACAAATAAATATTTCATTTCTATTTAAAATAAAAACTACATATACATTTGTAAGAGTACCTACATTCACACAGTTAAAATTTACTGTTAATCAATACATATAACCGAGCATTTCTGTTCTGCAATTCACCTACCTGTGAAAATATCGATGCCTACTAAGTGAACTTTAGCATGACCATGTTTGCCAGTTTTGGATGTGGACATTTCAACAATCTTACAGGGTCTAGATTTTAACATAACGAATCCGTTTTTGCGTAGAGCAGAACATTGCATAGGATAAGTTGCCGAGGCTCCAGAGTCTCCAGTTTCAAAATGGGTGTCATCGATATCGCCCATTGTGATTTATTTAAAGAGGTTAAACCTTGCAAGCTAGAAATAAGTATATACTCTATCAGACTATATTCTAATAGAAAATCCATAAAAAGAGGCTCTAGATAGTGTCCACGCGGCATAGAAACATGTGGTTTATAGAACCCTGAACTAAAAATTTATTTAATACATATAAAGCTTTTGGATAGAGAAATTTGTTAGATAAAACATTAAAATATAAATATATACCTTTACAGTTACTGTAAATGTTGTACTGTACGAGATTCTTTGAATATTGTTAAAAATTTAATGCAACATGGCGCGAACATAAAGCCAAATCATGCACTGTCAAACCTAAAAGTTTTTTTATAATATATACAAAATCAACACTTTGTTAAGAATTTATTTTAATGAAATCACTTATAAAAAAGTAAACACTAACAAACACCAACAATTTATAATGTCATATCGATAATATTTTAAGAAAAATATGATACTCACATGTGATCAAGATGGAAACTAATCCAAAAGAGGCAAATTGAGCATGCG
Source organism: Pogonocherus hispidulus (assembly GCA_963924545.1). Taxonomy (NCBI): domain Eukaryota; kingdom Metazoa; phylum Arthropoda; class Insecta; order Coleoptera; family Cerambycidae; genus Pogonocherus; species Pogonocherus hispidulus. Next base: position 33,916,380 of record OZ004698.1, read on the forward strand.
CTATTGGTGAAATAAACGGTAGTTCTTGTGAAGATTGCACTAGCGACATCTAAGCGGGAAATTCAAAATAAAAGTTATAGTTTGCTAGACCATCCGACCAAATATTATATAGACAAATTATAGCAATACAATTTTGTGACCAACAATATTTAAAACAATAGCTTTTTGTTTACATTGGTGCCCAAACATTTGGTCCAATCAAAAAATGCCATTTTAATTTACCGCCTAAATTGTTGGGGATTTTGCGACTGTCACTAATGGGCGTGGTTTGCACAGGTAAGTAACCTGCACAGTAATGCATAAACGTAGAATCGGCGATCGCGAGAGGAATCGTCAATGATTTTACAATTGTTCTTTAATAGTAAATATTAAGTACTATTAAATAATGTAGTAAATATGTGTATAAACTTTTGTTCTTGAATATGCAAATCTTAAACTTTGTATTTACTAAAATAAAATATTCTAATTTGTACTTTTAGTTTTATAATTATTATTTTCACCCCTTAAAACATAGCCGCCCATGCCGTTGGGCACCATGATACAATTATATCATGGTTGGGCACTGTGACAGGAAATTTCATGAAATTGAGGTTGTGTTTTTTGTTGTTCTTGGAAACGACTATTTTATATACTGACAAATAGGAGGCAATTACTTATCTATACATATTTGATCGGAGGCTGGACCTTAAACACATACATAATTATGTATGTGACCTTAAACCAAAAATATATTGACCTTGGATCAGTTAATGAAAATTAAAAAAAAACTATTTCTCGTATTAGCGAATTCTTATGCAAAATGTGCAGGAAATACGGACAAAACTAGCTAAAATAACATAAATATAGTTTTAAAACACACAGGAAAGTGTTTGAAATTGATGTTTATAAATTAAATTCCTGTAAGCAGAGTATATTATTCCCTGCTGTAACTCTGTGCGTCAGAGACATGCATATAGTCTAGCCTAGAACATCTATAGCACCTTATATTTCTCTATGTCTAGGCAGACACGTTTATGAGAAATGGAGGTAAGGAAGATTTCCAATTTATTATGATTTTTTGTGCCAAAGTAAGCAATATTTGCATTTTTATTTATCTATTTATGATATAAAAAGCAGTGATGTGCCGGATAATTATCCATTTATAATTAGCCGGCTAATTATAGATAATTATCCGTCGGCTAAAAATCCTTTCAAAATTAGCAGGCTAAATATTATAGTGCCAGTGGAAAAAATGGCCTCATAGGGAGATATATAGGAACTTTTGTTTATTTTTTAATTTAATTTAGTTTGTTTTATATTTTTATTTTTTAATTTGTACGATTATTTTTATTTTTGATGCACTTAATTAAACGATGAAGATTGCGGTATTATAAAATAAAATACAAAATAATGGCTATCTCTAGATTTAATTTCTCCTTATCGATGACTTATAATATGATGACCTAATAATACCTATTATGGTTACCTACCTAGTAAATGTAAGAATAAATATATAGATATTTTATTGGTGATTGCGAAAAAATTATTCTAATGAGTGAAAAATTAAAAGACTGTATATTCTGCTAACGGCTAATTATAATATTTTTAGCCGCCTAAATGCTAATTATATAATTAGCATTGGCTAAATATATAATTAGAGGCTAAAAACCCATCACTGCATATTCTATGGAAATTTAGGACTTCATTTACATGATCAAGGAATTTATGATCCAAGAATTTTATGATCTACATAGTTGACATTCTTTTAACTTAAAAGACCTGTTCTGTGCTTAAAAGTGTTCCGTGGTTGACATGACATAATTTCATAACAAAGAATACTCTGATATTCTGTGGAGAATACATAATTTACATTAATTTATCTTTGGTGTTTTAGGTGTTTCTTTATCATTATTATTTTCCACAGTTAAATATATTAAATTGTTCGTTTGAAAACAATCTGTACGATGCCAGTTCCAAACCTTGAAGATAATGGTCAAGAAGAACAAGGTAATACTCATACCTAACCTATGAATACAAATCTTGTTTTTAACTTTATAAGTCGTGTAGTATGCTTTTTAATCAAATGGTTTAATTGCTTGGTTATTTAAACTTTGACACTCGTTGAATTACTCTATATTACTTACTAACCAATAATCGAACAAAACATGCTATTAATCAATTAAAATAAATAGTATTGTTTTCAATAACTGAAATTTCAAGATATTTATTAGATCGATCTATTATTCGTGTTTCTCAATTTATTACAACTTAACAGGGAAAGATTAGAAAAAGTAATTTTTTTTTAGTGGCGAGTGTAGTAGATCAATCTGAGTCTGAAAATGAGACGGCAGCCACTGTGAATGAAATAGCCGTAGTTGATTCAGAGACCTTGGAATTAGACTTGAACCATGGCCGTATTAATAAATTAGAAAATCTTGAATCGTTGATTGTCATTGAACGGTTATACCTTCGTTGGAATTTAATAACCAAAATTGAAAACTTGGATTCTTTAATCACTTTAAAGGAACTAGAATTATATGACAATCAAATTACCAAAATTGAGAATCTTGGAGCCTTGGTAAATTTGGAGTAAGATATGATTTTATTAATTACATAGGTATGTAGTTTAATATTTTCATAGGATTTTAGATTTATCATTTAACAGGATTAAAGATATTGAAGGTTTAGAAAATTTGAAAAAATTACAGAAGCTTTTTTTATCTTCTAATAAAATAAGTCACATAAAAAACTTGAATTATTTAGAGAACTTGAATCTTCTTGAGCTTGGTGATAACAAAATAAGGGTTTGTGATTTTATGGTAGTTTTATGGGAAAATATTAATTTCTGGATTGTAGGAAATTGAAAATTTGGATGGTTTGACTTCTCTTCAGTACTTATATTTGGGAAAAAATAAAATTACAAAAATAAAAAATTTAGATGGATTGGTAAATTTAACTTGTTTAAGTCTGCAAAGTAACAGATTAACCACCATTGAAAACCTAGAAAATTTAAAAGAGCTGACTGAGCTATATTTGTCTGAAAATGGAATCACGAAAATTGAAAATTTGAATGAAAATACTAAACTTGAAACATTAGATTTAGCTCAAAACAAAATAAAAGTTGTTGAAAACATTGAACATTTAACAGAGCTGACTGAATTTTGGGTAAGTTAGTAATTTAAGGTTAAGTTTCGTTTCTAGATCTGGTTAATAGTGATGTCAGTATTGTAACTATTTGTTACTAAGTATCCGTTAGTTAGCTGGATCCGAAGTACCGATTACTCTGCTGGAAAAGTAATTGTTACCGAGTACTGACGAATGCAATACTTATGACACTTCACTGACTTGTGAATAATCGCGCATATTTTGCAAAGCAGTTAAATATTATATATCTTGAGTAGACACATTCACAAGTGTGAGTACAAGTACAAGTAATCGAGTACTTATATCAAATGATTCAGATACGGAATAGATACACATTAATTTACAATAATTGAACGCAAAAATATCAGTACAGAATGCCATCGGCTGATCGAGTCAACACTCTTTGTGTCTTTGTATTGCAGATTGTAGATTTCGTTCGGGTTCGGACTTTCGGTTAGTTGCTCTTACAAAAACGGACATACATCTAATATCTGCGGGCTGCAGACCCGTATTGGATTTTGATTTTGGTTGGGAAGGAACTGAATTGGATATTGGTGTTTGGGACGTTGGAGGTATTACGGGTATCTTTAATAGAGAACTTACAACGTACTTAAAAACAAGCAGTAGGTATAATAAGATTACTTACGTATTTTGCACTATATGTACAGGGTGATTCACTTTCGAGTGTGTAACATGAGTATCTCGCTTATTACAAAAGATAGACTAGGTTTAAATTCGGCAAAGTTGCGGAATTTTGTGCTCATTAAGTTGGCGCAAACAAAACCCCCATATCTGCGTTTGTTTTTGGGTAAGAGGCAAAAAAAAATTTTTCCGGACATTTTCAAAAAAATACTTATTTTCCTTCATAATGCCCTTATTTTTTAGGCAAATATTAACATATATTATATTGTTGTATTCAGAAAAAATCGGTTTATTCGAATATGAGAAAAATTAATATGGCGCCCATAAGAAAAAATAAAGTTGACGATGATTTACAGTAGAAGTGACATTTTTTTAAAAAACGGTTTACGTCATCGTATTTGTCTCAAGAAAGTATCCTAATAATGTGAAAACGATAAGCCAATATTTTCAAAAATATAGAAGTTATGGCCAGAAAACGAAAACCGGAAAACATTTTTTTTTTGCCTCTTACTCAAAAACAAAAGCAGATATGGGGGTTTTGTTTGCGCCAACTTATTGAGCACAAAATTTCGCAACTTAGCCGAATTTAAACCTACAGTCTATCTTTTATAATAAGCGAGATACCCATGTTACACACTCGAAAGTGAATCACCCTGTACTTATATACGATAATGATGGGTTATGATGAAGTAGGTAGGTACTTTTACGCATTAAGCTTTTGAATGATAAATAGTACAAATTTTGGCTTTAAAGTATACTTCGTGGGTAAATTAAAGACATAAATAAATAGCATATAGAGTAATCAAAACAGTTTAATCAAAATATTTTATTCTAAACTGTTACCTAGATAAAATATGTAAAAAATACTTTTTCATTCTCCCCCCTACGAAAGTATAATTTTCTATTTTAAAGAGGCGAGCGAAAGCGAAAGTAAAACATGCTAGGTCGGTTGCTAGGCATGAACAACTTTCGCGCCCTGGACGACGAAAAAATAAAACGTCAAATTATTAAGTAATGTCAAATTTTTATTTAGAATGGAAATTTTATGGCAATACACCGCCTATTTTATATAAAATCGAGGGGAGAATGAAAAGTTTAATACATTACACGCTACAAAAGCCCTTTCAGGTGCTCGGAGATATTCAAATAGCCTCGGCTTCGCTTCGCTTCGCCTCGGCCATTTAAATACATCTCGCACCTAAAAGTAAGCTTTCGCAGCTTGTAATGTAAATAACTATTTTAGTATAAAAGTGAAGAATCTCAAAAACTCTTAACTAAATAGAGTAAATATAGGTATGTATGATAAGATTGACAAGTACATAAATAAATGACTCTTTAACTGACTCTTCTACTGTCAGTGAGTCAAATAATAATAATAATTTAGAGTATATAAGAATATTAACAAACTGAATCTTCTTCTACTGTCAGTGAGTAAAATAATGATAATTTAGAGTATATAAAAATATTAGCAAAATCAAAATAACTCCTAATAAAAGTAGGTATAATAATAATAATAATAATAATAGCTTTATTGCCCAACAGTTACCCATTTACAGAGCAATTTACATGCAAATTCTTAAAATTAAAATTAAGTGGCAAACAAAAAGATAAAGGTATAGTTTAACAAGAAAAACAAAAAGCGTACAAAATGCTTGGACTAACATCATAGTTCAGTCGCCAATGGTATCTCGTACTTTGCTTTTGATCTCATGTATATTGATTGATATATTGACTCATTGATGTTCAATGCATTGCCTATTGAACTGAAAAATTGTGAACACTACAAAAAGTTTAAAATTGCTTTGAAGGAATATGTACTAAAGACTTATACGTAGATTATAATAAAGTTTTTGTATGTTTTGTTTAGCTGTTGCTAATAAAGATTTTATTATTATTATTATTATTATTATTTATATTACAAGAGAAAATATCACATACATTAGCAATTTTATTTGCGTTAGAACACATTAAATTAACAGGTGACTTTAATAACAAGTTGGTTTGTGCTCTTTTACAAATGAAGGTAGTATTGTGCCGTGAAGCCAACCTAGGTATACATATGTTAACTTGAGATAGCAATGCGGGACAATCAACTTTACCATGTAACAATTTATACCACAAAATATCACAGCTGCTTGCCACCTACGCTTCTCAAGAGATATAAAATCAAATCTTGTTAGTAACTCAATATAATCACTACCTCTAGGAGGATATATTCCACTGATCCTAAAATTAACAAACTTTAAAAATTTTTTTTGAACTCCATCAATCGCAGTTGAGTACTGAGTATATATAGGATTCCAAATAAGGGAAGCATATTCTAATTTTGTTCTAACCAAACTAAAGTATAATGTAGTCAAAGTAGATACATCAGTAAAATTCCTACAGTTACGAATAATAAAACCCTGCACACTATATGCAGATTTTACTATATTACTAACATGAATGTTGAATGTAAGCTGAGAGTCAAAGTGTACTCCCAAATCCCGCAAGGAATGGGTTCTTTCTAATACCGTATTGTTAATAGAATAAGGATATTCTAGAAGGTTTGGTTTACGATTGAATGTAATAACTTTGCACTTAGAGATATTCAAGTATAGGTAATTCTTGAGACACCAATCTTGCAACAGATCAATTTGTTTTTGTAAGTAAATACAATCATTCATGCCAGCAATAGAAGCATATAACTTTAAATCATCAGCAAACATCAAATTGCCACAATCCAGCATATCGCATAAATCATTAATAAAAATTAAGAATAATAGGGGCCCCAAGTTAGATCCTTGGGGAACACCACTGGTTGCGATATAATTATTTGAGCAGAAACCGTTATAACAGACATACTGTGTGCGATTGCTCAAGTAGGACTGAATAAGGTGGAAATATGTATCGTTTATACCCAAACAAGACAGTTTTTTTAACAACAATTCATGACTTATTTTATCGAAGGCCTTGGAGAAGTCCGTATAAATCGCATCCACTTGACCTCTCCTATCCAAAGTTTCACATATAAATTGACTGAATACTGCTAGATTACTAGTAGTTGACCTGAATTTCATAAACCCGTGTTGAGAGGGTGAAATAAGTTGTTTGATTGCTACATAAATACGATTGTATATTATCGTCTCCAAGACCTTCGCGATATTATTTATAATCGATATTGGTCTATAATTATTAATTACAGAATTATCTTGAGATTTAAATATAGGACATACTTTAGACATTTTCCAAATATCTGGAAAAACTGAGCTTTTCAAGAGTAAATTAAAAAGTATTTGCAAAGGAATAACAAGGACTCTCATGCAATCCTTCAATAAAAAGGATGGAATTTTATCAGAGCCAGATGTAAGTTTATTTTTCAGTTTTTTCCTGCTTCCAAAATTTCATTTTCTGTTATTCTTTCAATACTTATGTCCAATAGAGTATTAACATCATAATTTGAATTAAAATTAATATTATTATGTGGAAGGGAATATACACTTTCAAAAAAATTACCAAATGCATTTACAATTTCTTGAGAGTCAGTAAGTGTTATATCATCATATGTCATTTTACCAGGAATTCGAGAAGTATTATTTTTGTTATTTACATATGTCCAGAAATATGCAGGTTCTTTTTTTAATTTACTTTGAACATTTTGCAAGTATTGTTTATAAGCTTCCACAATTTTTTGTTTGCTCAATGACCTGTGCTCCCTAAATATTTCATAATAAATGTTGTTGCCTGTTTTTTTATATTTTTGGTGTGCTTTCTCTTTTTTCTTAATAAGGTTTATAATTTCACCTGTGTACCAACTCGGATATTTTGTTTAAATTTTTTAAAAGTAGGAACATGAATATCTAGAATTTCATAAAAACGAATATAAATTTTTTCGATGGCAATGTCAACTTCAGATATGTTTTCAAGAAAAGTCCAGTCAGTGCACATAAATTCATTATATAATTGGGGATAGTTGGCTCTTTTAAAATTATAAGCCTTGCTACCGTCATTTATACAAAAATTAACTTGTTTTTTATGCAATCCTTGAAGAAGAATTGACAAAGAAGGATGATAAGCATCTTCATTTACTAACGGTACATAATCTCGAGTAACCGTACAATAAAAATTAGCCAGTATTAAATCTAACAATTTGCCATATTCATTTGGAATAGAATTAAACTGGGTCATATCCAACAATGCAATTAAATTGTATATTGTGCAACTTTTTCTATCATCAAAGTTATTATCAACAAAATTGGCACAATTAAAATCTCCTACAATTATAACATTTTTACTTGTCAATATATCCCAGTTTCCAAGAGATTCCAGAAAACTATCAAAGGTATCAAGAGAGAGCGATGGAGGTATATACACAAGTACTATGTAAAAAAACTTGAAATAAATATAACATTTACACACTAAAATGTCAATCTCTGGGAAATCGACCTCAAATTGATGGGCATCCACAATTTCAGATTTAATATTCACATCTACTGCTAATAATACGCCTCCGCCGGCAACCAGACCCAATTGAGCAAACTTACGATCACTATGATAAACTAAATAGTTATCCGGAACTAGTTCACTTGAATTTACTTCATTGTATGTACACATATTCACTTGAATTTACTTCATTGTATGTACACTTCATTCAATGTACACATATAAGTACATTTCTATGCTACATAATTTTAATTTAAGTCTACTCAGCTGTATGTATCCGGTACTGCGTGGAATGGAAGATATGAGTCCGCAAGATCTGCAATGGCATTATGCATAATATATAAAAATATCCGTTACTTAGTAACAAATACAAAGTAATGAGTACTTCGAGTATTAGAAAGTGACTGTACTTGACATCACTACTGGTTAACCTATCAGTAAATTATGTTTTGACAGAGGTTATGGAAATTTCACTGAAATTTGTAATTTATGGAACCACAACCTGGACGCTTTGAAAGGGAGCTTATATTTTTATATTTTATTCAGGGCTCAGGACATGTATTAGTATAGGGTGTGATGTAGAATAGTGTTGTGAACAAGAGAATTTTCTCGGTGTGCTGTTCAGAATATTCGCGAACGATAAAATCATTGTGTGCAAATGTTCTTTAGCAGCCCAATAGACACTGTTTGCAAATATTCTTCAGAAATTTCAATAGTGCAGTACGGATTTGCCTATTAGGCCCATCGCATTGTACCTAACCGTTCAGCGACTGCCCGACACATCTTGTCTTGTTTGTTTACAGCATTCAAATTTTGTTAGGTTGTCTGTTATGTCTACCTTATTTCTTATATTTATGATCATTAAAATATTGGTTATATTTTATTATCTACTTATTTTATTTTGTACTTGATTCAACGTAATCTTAAATAATAATCAGTCAACTTACTCTTTACCTTAGGGTGTCGCACCTCTCGTCTGCACACCACAGTATTTTTTTCATTTTATTTTTTCTCATAATATTTTTTAAGTAATTTGAAATTTTGTCAGTGCATTTAATGAAGATAAATATTCTTTTCAAAAAAAAATTACATCATTGATCACGGCTTACTGATGATGCGTTGAAAAGCTGAAAATTTACAAAACCATAATAGGTTTGGTTTTATCAAAAAATATCATTAAGAAAAAATTTTCAGAATTACAAAATTAGTTTATATAGGAATTTTAAGGGAAAAATATAAATTTTCAATATTTTATCTTATTCCAAGTAATCACAGTTATCAATTTTAACGAATAGGATGTATTACTGGTAATACTGGTATAAATAATAAATTTCACTTTTCTTGATAGCATAACAAGTGTGAACTTAAAATGAAAATAAATGAAGAAGTTACGAGAGTGTGTAGGTGAGATCAAACACACTGTATAATTCAAGAAAATAATAATTTTGTAGGGGATAATATTAAAGGGTTTCTAATAAAAGAACAATTTTCTCTTCTAACTCAAACAGCCACTTTATTCCACCATTTTTCACATACATCTGCTTCGTCCTTCGTCTACATCCCCACTCCTTTTCCTAACCTGTTACCACCAATTTTTTTCCCTGTAGCTTCTGCCAACCTAACACTAAAAAGTTCCTAACATCTACTAAAAGCGCCAAATTTAAATTAGCTAAAATGTTCTCTACAACTCGGCCTTCCTGACAATTGATCGCCCTCGATCACATTTCACAGAAAACCGATCATAGTTAATACATAAATAATAGTAAGTACTTAAATATAAGAATCTGGATACATCGCATCAGAATCATAAATGAAGGATAACATAAGAATAATAACTGCATAACCATAATACATTTCAAATCTTAAGGTAAGTTACATAAACATAAACTAGAAACAGTTCATTCATAAGTTGACAATTAAGTATCAGTAAGTAAAAATTGGAGTAACAATAACATTTTTCTTTATTTTTTTTTTAGGTACTGTAAGGCTTGAGACGAGAAACGTCCAATATACCATCATATGGTATTTGTGAGTTCTGGAAACCTATTATATCTGTCACAGCATACCTGTCATTAGGTAATACTGATTTTATAACGTAGGGACCCCGATACTTGGGAATTAACTTTTTATTGACTCCTACCGTAGTATCGACATTACTTATCATTACGTAATCCCCTTCCTTATAATCATGCGGTTGTTTATGCCTTTTATCATAATACTGTTTATTTTGCAACTGATTCTTTTCTATATTATTGCTGGCTATCTCTCTTATTTCATCTAAATTTTCTTGTTCTATTTCATTAATTGATTCTAATATCAAACGCAAATTATCTCTTATTGGCCCTATCTGATTCCGACCAAATAATAATTTTGAAGGAGTTTGTCCGGTAGAACGATTTATCGTATTATTGATAGCAAAAGCAACATCGTTCAAAGCTTTATCCCAATCAATCTGTTTTTCGTCTGAGATTTTCGCAAGAATCGGAGTTAATAATCGATTCATACGCTCTATCTGTCCATTTGCCTTAGGGGCACCCGTAGCTATCAAAATATGTTTTATGTCCCTTGCTCGTATAAAATCACTGAAGGTTTGGGAAGTGAAACTAGTTCCCCTGTCTGAGATAATGATCAAAGGATGACTATAGGTACTGAAATAATTTGTTAGATGTTGGATTACTTCCTGACTATTTGTACTCTTACATGCATAAAAACGTATAAATTTCGAAAAACCATCTATCACTTCAAAAACATACTTATTTTTTCTACTTGTAGGTCCTAATGGCCCATAATGATCGATATGAATACATTCGAATGGTAGCTTTCCTTTCGGTATGTTATGCAAGAAACCTTCCCCTTTTCCCGATTTTGGATTGAATTCTATACATTTCAAACAATTGTTTATATAGGTTCTAATTTTCTTTTTCATTTCCGGAAACCAGTATGTTCGAGAGATTATTTCTAAGGTTTTGTCTACTCCTACGTGACCTATTTCATTATGGTAAGTATGTAGAATGCTACATTCCATTTCTCTTGGAATATAAAATAAAATCTGACCTTTTAACTTCCGGTAAACTAATCCATTCCTAAGCTCGTAAAAAGGGTGCTCAGAGTTTTCTAAAGATGCCTTTATGCGCACTATTTCTGGATCAGTCGTTTGCTTAACAGCTAAAGTCTGTTCTAGGGTGTTCCCTTCTAGTATTAATATATGATGAGTTCTGCTTAACGCGTCGACATGTCTCATACGCGAATTTGATCTGTGTTCAATCGAGTAGTTGTAATTTTGTAATAAAAGACACCATCTCATTATTCTAGGTACTACATCTCGCTTTGCTAACGTTAAACGAAAACTGTCACAATCGGTCACAATTTTAAAAGGAATGCCCTGTACATATACATGAAAACGTTTCAAAGCTTCTACAATCGCAAGCGTTTCCAATTCATAACTGTGGTACATTGATTGACAATCCGTAGTTCTTTTGCTAAAATAAAACACAGGATGAAATTTACCATCACTTTGTTTTTGCATCATAATTGCTCCATAGCCTAACGAACTAGCATCGCAATGTAGTTCAGTCTCATGTTTTGGAGAGTAAATTGAAAGAACTGGCTGAGATATTAATTTATTTCTCAATGTTTCAAACGCTTCCATTTCTTTAGCCCCAAATATAAATTTCGAGTTCTTCCTGATTAAATCGTACAAAGGCTTTGCAATAATGGAGTAATTTTTAACGAAACGTCTGAAGTAACTAGTTAACCCTAAAAATCGGTGTAACTGTTTCACATTTGTAGGTATTTGATAGTTTTTTATAGCACAAATATTTTCATCGTTCGGAGTTATACCTTTCTCATCAATACTATAACCTAGATAATTAACCTTTTGCATAAGAAAATAACATTTATCTATTCTCAGGTCTAATAAATTTTTTACCAGTAAATCAAAAACTATTTTTAATGTTTGCAAATTTTCTTCAATAGTTGTAGTTGCAATCAAAATGTCATCTAAGTATATTAGAGTTTTTCCAGACTTTATAAGATCTCTAAAAATTTCATTGATAAACCTAGTAAATGTAGCTGGGCTAGTACTTAAACCGAATGGCATTTTACAAAACTCAAACTGTCCAGAGGGTGTGATAAAAGATGTGTATTTTCTAGATTCGTCATCTAAGGTTACATGAAAGAAAGCATTTTTTAAATCGAGTTTCGTGAAATATTTTTTGTCCTTTAGATTATCTAATAAATCTTCAATTAAAGGCATTGGGAATTGATCACGTACTAAATATTTATTAAGAATGCGATAGTCAACGCACATACGATAGTCTCCCGTTTTTTTCTTAATCAAAACTATGGCGGAACAATAAGGTGAATCGCTCTCCCGGATAACCTTTTTATCAAGTAAATCATTAATTAAGTCATTTAAAATATTTTTCTCAGAAAATGACAAACGTCTTGGACGTGTATAGAAAAAGTCATGCTCCTTTAAAGTCAAATGCATTTTGAAGTTAGTCTGTGGCTCTTGGGGTCTATTCATCTTGACATAATTGTTAATAAACATTTTTTTAGTTTCAGATACCACTGAAGGTGGCAAATAAGGATTAATATTTATTTCCACATCAGGTGAGTCAAATATGTTTTCAATTAATAAAATTTCGTTATTCAAGAAATCTAAATAATCGTTTTTAGGTACAATCTCTACGTCCTTTCTGTCAAAGATCACTCTATCAATGTTGGGATGGTTAATAAAATCTCTACCTAATAGACAGTTCTCTGCCATGGTGCCTTGTTGAACAACATGAAATTTGATTTTATAAACATTATTGTTTACTTCAATTTGTGAAATAAAGTAACCTTTAACTACTAACTTAGAATTATTTATCCCCTTTAAGATATGATCGTTCGAACTACATGCATTAATTAAGTTTAGCGGTACAAATTTTTCACTAATCATAGAAATGGGACTGCCTGTGTCCAAAATTGCATTATCACTAATATTTAAGTCAATAAAGTGAACAAATACCCTGTAAGCTCCAGATAATGATAGAACCTGTTCGTCCTCCACTAACATCGTTGTTACCTTGGATACTGCAACTGGTCCTGGTTCAGTTTTCACCGATGGACACGCCTTCTTCTGGTGCTCCATGGATCCGCATGAAAAACAAGACCCTTTCATACGTGCAGGTTTCGGACAGCTACTCTTAAAGTGACCCATCTCGTTACAATTATAGCATTTGGGCTGCACTACTCCTCCTTGGTTTGCTTCCCGTCTAAATTCTGATTTTTGACTTCTGACAAAAGTTGTCTTCTTCTCTCCGTGTTTGTTCACATCTAACCTGATTTCTTTCCCTCTCCTTGCACCGTGAACTCTCTCATAACTGATAATGTCTTTAAATAATTCATCCTCGTCAGTATGTGGTTTAGCCAGGATGAAATCGGCAAGCTTTTCTGATGATAAACCAATCGCTACTTGCTCCTTGATTTCTTTAAACTGAAGACCACAAGTTTTGCATAGGGATACCTTGTCATGGAAATAAGCACTAATACTCTCATTGATACGTTGAGTACGTCGTTGCATACGATGCCACAAATCGGTTTTACTTTCTTCGAAAATAAATGTCTTACGAAAAGCTACTTCAAAGTCGTTCCAGGTTTTGATTTCAAAAGTTCTGCCTTGTAACCAATATTTAGCAGCTCCGATTAAATGAGTGCATGCAGTCTGTAGGATGAAAGCGTCTGGCCAGCTGTGTAATAGAGCTGTATTTTTCACCTGGTTTAACCAAGTCTCTGCCACCGCTGGACTTGCTTCTCCACTGAAATTATCAATTGCCTTGCTTAAATCTGGCATAACATTAAAGTTGTTAATGTCTGTACTTGGACCACTAGCATTACTTTTCTGTTGATTACTCGTCTGTAATACTTTTAACATCTCGGAGTTTTGTTGTAAAAGCGCAGTTACAGTGTTCATAAGTACATTAATACTACTCAAATTGGGATTTGCACTAAGCATGTTATTGTCATTCTCACTTTGGCCTCTATTTTGTTCAGGGGTTGACACAGAAACCACTTCTTCCTCACTACGGCCCGTGTTCTCTCTTCGTAAGTTAAAAGATGAAGACGCCGCCATTTGTCGGTTACAAAAATCGTCGAATTCTCGTTCAGGAAAAGACATCATAAAGTTCCACGTACACTCCGGTTGCTCAGGTAGCCTCTAGGTGTAACCCCACACCTGATAGTTGTAGGGGATAATATTAAAGGGTTTCTAATAAAAGAACAATTTTCTCTTCTAACTCAAACAGCCACTTTATTCCACCATTTTTCACATACATCTGCTTCGTCCTTCGTCTACATCCCCACTCCTTTTCCTAACCTGTTACCACCAATTTTTTTCCCTGTAGCTTCTGCCAACCTAACACTAAAAAGTTCCTAACATCTACTAAAAGCGCCAAATTTAAATTAGCTAAAATGTTCTCTACAATTTAGAGTTTTTTTTTTTTGGTAAGTTTTACAGTTTTATCAACTATTTTTTCATGCACTGTTTCCTTGAGACTGAAAAATATTTAGAGCACCTAAGAGAATTTTTCAAGAACATTGGAGATATTTAAACATTTTCAGAATTTCCTGCAGAAGATTACAGAATAATTAAAATTTTAAATATTTTCAGAAAATATGACAGTTTTTAGATTTATAATTATTATTTTTAGGTTCTCATTTATTCTTATTTGTGCTTGATGAAATTCTCTGAAAATAAATTCTCTAGCATTTTACATCACTAATGTAGAAAGTATCTGTTATTTTTATTTGTTATTTAAATCTCTACATAGGTACCATTTTTTTAAAATACCGTCAGATCTCTGCTTAGTTTTAAAAATAAGTCCAGTACTTTTCTTGCTACGATTCAAGAATTCATTATGAATTCATTACGAAAAACCATAACCTTACTCTTTCCTACCTTTTTGATCAGGCAAAAGTTGGCGGTCATTTTGAGGCGTTCCTTGGGGAAGAGGTTAAATATACACAAGTTTTAATTGTTCTCCGATTTTGACGATTGTTCAAATACTTTGGTCAGAACAACTTTAAACTTGGCTTTTAACCTTGGAAGTCATACTGAACTCAATATATACAGACTGAATCCATCTTGATTGGGGTTGTACAGGTTAAACGGCTATAGATTAAAAAAAAAGTGATATTGAGGTTTCCGATCCCAATTTAGGGGTGCAAATAAATCTTGGCTAATTTGATTGGTCTTCAGTTTTGACCGAATTCTATTGAATTTTATGTAATTTTAGGCAAAAACTGTTTTAATGGTATCATCTCTTTTGTTCGTTTTGGTTAGAAACTTGTCCGTTTCATTGTTGAAAGACACGTATCAGTTGGTCATTGTGACTGCTTTGGATCCCTTTTGGTCAGCCTCTTTGCTCCTTTCACTTTTCATTTTTTCACTTTCTCAAAGCCTTCTAAGGTGACTTGATTTGTGGTGGAGCTTTCATGTCGATTGGTTTCACCACCTGAAGCCTTAAGATCAAGAACCTTTTTCAAGGAGAATTTTAGCGAGATATTGATGATATCTGCCGCTGTGCCTGTAAGTTCCAGGTTAATTGTATCTAGTACAACAGAATCTAGTTCTACCGTACCCGTTTTTTCCTTTCCGTAGTGTCTAAAGTTTTGCCTGCTTAGAAGTTACAGGTACTATAAGGATAATGCCCGCAGTAGCTCTAGAGATTTCTTTGGGGCTGCGTTTGCGTCCTCGACTTTCTGGGACAGTGTGTAGTTTTGTTGACTTTGGTACCTGGAACCTGCAAAGAAAGAAGGTGGAATCCCTCATATAGTCTGAAATCCTGACATTCATTAGGTCATGTAGATTCGAAGAGTGTCAAGGAATGGAAAGTAGGTAGCAGGGTGATAGGGGTTGACAAAAAGCGCCCTACTAGTGGCCTTCTTGCCAGGTGTCAATAGCCCCAATACTATTACTATTATTATTAATAGGAGACTATCAGTAGCAGGCAACCGCTGGCATAGCTCTCCGATTGATTGTTACAGGCAAGACCATTCATAGCTGCAAGGTGGATACCTAAAGAGGTACGCCCAAAGTTAAAGCTATAAATTTTTTTTACAGTGATAGTTTTAAAAGACAAGTAACTTCTAAAGTAGACTCAAAAAAGAAATTAGTGACAATTAGTGACATAGCAAATTTTATTTAATTTTTATGTATATTGAACATTTTTTGGAAATATTTTAGGTATTCCGAATTACTCCCGTTATCTATTACTCCGTTATATGTACCTATATATTTTTTAAATTTTTATGTAAATTTCCTTCTACTGCTACCTAATATTTATTCTAGATGAACAATAATGAGGTTTCTGACTGGTCCAGTGTGGAAAATTTGTCTCAACTCAAGAAAGTGGCTACAGTATATTTAGAGAAAAATCCTGTGGCTGAAGACCCGATGTACAGAAGAAAATTGAAAATAATTGCACCTTCACTCACACAGATAGATGCAACACTATGTCGTTGATTTGTTAATATGTTATATTATTAATATATATTTAAAATAATTTAAGATTTTTAGGTCTAAGAATATGTTTCATTTTGCTGAATTGTGGTATATTTTATTTAAATATTTATAATTTTTATAAATCAAAAGTAATTCATGAGACAGACCAAAAATAAGAGCCTTGATATAAATTACATTTTAAATAAATGTTATATGTGGAGAAAAAACTATTTTTAATTAATATGTAGTTAAGTGAAGCATCACATGAAACCTCAGTAACATGGAGCATTTAGATCACTATAATATATTAATTTAACATTATATACTTTAAATTTCAAGCTGTAAGCTTTTAACCCCACACTATCAGTATGTATATTGAAGATGTAACGTGAAATAGAAATAAAAATTCCAATACGGTAAAAAAACCTGGGTCAAACTTGTTGCAACAAATACACTGTCTCTCTAGCAAGATTCACAGAAATAAATTCTGTTATATTATTCGGGTTTATTTTTTTTTTACCTATAAGTATAGGTTCATAAGTATTTCCTCATAATTTATTGTTATTTTTCTAATACTAGCTTTGTTCCCTGTAGGTAACTTTTACAAGATAGCAATAGATTATATAAGATATGTGTAGGTGTACTCTAACAGTAAATTTATAAAAAATAAGAAACATTGTATAAATATATATGTTAATTGTTTATAGTCTGTGCCTGTCTGATTTGGAATATTCCTAAGTCATTTAGATACCTAGATTTTAAGAGAAAAATAAGAACTTCGATTCTAAAAATAACGCTAGAAGTAAGTTTGTGTATAACTAATTCAACTATTTCTTTACTTCCATTCAACATTTCTCGGTAATAAAAATCTTAAAACATTTAATATTGTTTATTTCAATGTCGGTACATAGACCAACTTTTTAACAATTTTAATGGCCAATATCATGCATGTGATTTTACAGAACCTGGCATGATAATTTTTATAAAATCATCAATCAAGAAGTATTGTTACAGATCACAGCAGGTGTTAATTAAATTGCTTTCTAGGCTTGAGTTGCGAGTGAATTTGTCTAGTGTGCTTCGCGTTTATAGGTGGGTTGCTTCAAAATTATGGATATTTTGAAACTTTTGAAGTTGTTCATCATCCATCACAGAATCACACAATATAAAGTGGGCCTGTACTGTAGGTAGGGGTCAAAATATACGCAATACCCTGTACGTTGATATAAGGCATAGGTTATAGTGCACCAAGGATTGTTAACTGTTTACAGGATTGCTCGATCCCTATACTACAATGTAATCCATAATTGTGACGTCATCAAAGATCCAATAAAGCAATCTGTCAAAGTCAAACTGCAAGCGTGAAAGCGGAATTTGAATTTAAAATTATCAAATCAATAGTTAATACCTTTGTTGTTTGCGTTTGTGGGTAATAGCAAAGAGGAATTAGTTTATCCTCTTTGGTAATAGTTTTTGTACATAAATATAATTAGTAATTGCATAATATTTTCCTTGGTTTCTTTATGTTCTTTAATTCTGTGTCTACCAACAAATTGAAATTATATGCACATTTTGATACAAACTATCCGAGTATATTATTAAAATAGGTAAGCATATGCATACTTTTTTAAATATGAACATATTCGGAAGCAGAGATGCTGTAGAGAAATATGAACGGAAAAAGTTTGATGTTGGGTTATGCTGTAATGGTCAAGATATATTTTGCGGTTTTTAGTGTATATTTACGTAAATTTGTTAATGCTTATCTTTACCATCTTCTTAATAGTTAAAAGATACTTATATACAAGAATGATTAGTTTTATATATAATTAATAATGTTAACTGCTTTTTTACAATAAGGAACATGTATACTGTTCGCAGGTATACTATATAATGCACAGAGGCCAATTTGTGATCTCGTAATTGTAAAAATATGTACAATTTCTACTGTTATTATAAGCTTTAATAAATAATAATCATTTAAATCAAATACGAAAATTCTCTTGCAAATGTGAAATATAACATCAGAGTAATAAATAAAGGGGAGACCACATTCCCTATTTCAAAGCATAATGTAAACATGTAACCTCAACCTACTGGATGTTGATAAACAAACAATACATAATGAACACACGATGGTCCCTGATCGTATCAGCGTAGTGGCGTATCAAGCTATATCACGGAAATGCTTACAATATACATAATTATATACAAAAGTTAAGTTCAAAGACACAGTTTAAGAACACATAAAACACTCGGCTTCACAAATTTTTGATTTCAAAATAATGGCGTTACTTGCTATATTAGGTTAATACCAGGCAATGTTGCCACTTCCGGCGCTTAATATCGCTAGAAATTTCAATAATGTATTGATGGATATGGAGAGCCTATAATTATAACACAAGTCACAAAAAAATAGTGGGTAGCCTTAAACATATTACAATGTAACTAATTTGTAAATTGATTGAGGTCAAGAATGTGGTAGATCTTTACATGTTAATCAATGAAAATGATGACGGCTGTACCTAGCTATAAAAATAAAAAAGTAACTTCGGCATCAATGTCAAGGATGTTGCAGGGACCGATGTTTGTAAATACATTTACCTCTAGGCTTCACTTTAGAATGTAAATAACGGTCTCCCCTTTATTTATTACTCTGATAATATAACAAACACAAAATATATTTTGACAGTTCGATTGCATGTATCTTCGATGACGTCACAAAGGCGGATGACAAAACTGAGCGATCGAGCAATCCTGTAAACAGTTAACAATCCTTGATAGTGCACACCCTAGACAAATTAAACCTAGTGCACACTGTCCTAAATAGTGACAAACGAATAGAATTCTGAAATTAGTGTAGTTCAGTGCTATACTTTTTGAGAAATCGAAAGGACCTATTGTTTATAGGTAGACCATAGAATAGAAGTCTGGGAACAGTTAAGAGATCTTGACAATCTTGACTCTGATCTTGACCAAGGATTTTTAACTTATATAAGTTAAAATCCTTAATCTTGACCAAGGATTTTTTAAAAATCCTTGGACCTTGATCTTGACCACATACATAAAAGATGTGATCTTGACATGGAAGTCATGGAACAAACCACAGAACAACCTGTTTGGCAGATAAGCTCAATATGGGTTAAATTCATAGACTTAATAAGAGGAGACCTCACGGTTCATTCATAAATAACCTTTTGTTTTGTATCAATCATTGGCAATGTGTATGACAAAGAATACCAAGGGAAAGAACGGCAAAATTCCGACTCCGTGCAACGTTGGAAAAGTTTTTGGAGAACTTGCTTCCGACGCCAAAGGCGTACTGTTTTTGGAAGGGTTGGGTATGATAATAAAACATCAAAAAAGGAATTTTAAGAAAATCAGTACTATACATTGCAACAGCAAAAGCTTGTGAGATTAGAAATTAAATTAGTATCGGAGTTTTAATGTAGGGAATATGAATTGAAACTTGAACACTTAAAATTCTGAATTAAGTAAAGGTGGTACACCTACTACATTACAAAAACTTATATATACAGTAGTGTAATACTTTTTTACACTACTGTATATATAAGTTTCTCAGTTTTTCAAAGATACCCAAACTCTGTATACAGGGTTCGATTACATTTAAAAGTGAAATATAATTTAAAATAAGAAAGATGTACATGGTGTTAATTTTTAATTCAACTTTTTGTTTCAAGTTATTTGACTTACTGTTTTCAAAATAACTCTTTAAAAGCCTGATAATGGTGATTTTCTCTTAGATTAGTATAAAGGATACCTTTAAAAATTACCTTGGTTACGCAACTGATTTTAATTTTTGTGTGCAAACGTTGCATGTCGGCTTCACTCTTACCAAACATTATAGGTTTTTAATTTGTTATGCAGCAAAGTGCTGAATGATGCCTTAGCTTCTTGCTTGGATTCTTGTTTTGATCGTATTTAAGTATGTGTGTAGGTAACTTCAAAAACTAACACATCAGCCATATTTTAAAAAATAACAAAAGCAATTCCATAATATAATATAGTATATATATACTATATTCCGTAAAATGATAAGGAAGCCAGCCAGCACGCCCCTGAAAATCCGTAAATATGGCGTGACAAATATAGCGACCGAATAACCAAACAAAACTTGGCAAAATTTACCTGTGGAAAGACAGTTTTGAATATAAAGAATTCATTTTTCCATACACTTGACACTGACGCACCATTTTCTGAAGAATAGTAATAAAATCCTTACGAAAAACACTGAAAAATTCACAAAAGCAAAATTCCGACTGCCAGCAACACCGCACAAAAGAAATACTATAAAATACTACGATTCACGTGCATCAATGGACATGCGGATTGGAGTAGGGAGCAATGATGCCTGTCCTGTTCATTCCATTTTTGCGTTATGAAGTTAGTTTTTATCGCAACGTTTTTAACAAAATATGATTTATCTACTTAACTAGGAAACGGGAAAATATTTTTATGTAATATTTTAACCTTAACCAGTGACTATAGAAAGAATAAGACGGTCAACGAAGCCTACTTCCACATACCCGCACAAAATCGACAAGTTTCAAAACTTGCTTCAAAACTAGCTCAGGAAGTGCTGCGCCCTATTGAATTTTCACACAACTCGCGCCAAGCTAAAGCAATTTACTGTAAAGCGCGTGTTGACATTGAACGTCATATGGACGAAATAAATTGAGACAACGCTGTGTTGCCACTACGTGCACGGCACGGCAGAACAAATTTAAAAAATTAATAGTGGAGTGTGCTACATTTTCTATGTGGAGCAAACTTGCGAACAGTCGCTTGAGTATAACCAAATCAGACAAATAGTATTATTCTATAAGTTATTGGCTATGCGGAATGGTTAACTACGACTTTTTTTATTGGGCAGATCTTTTTATTTATTAACAAAAATAGACCTAACTGATGCATTTGCTTTCACCACAAGTAGGTATATACTTATGCTTTCACTGTATTTTTTACATATATCACTTAATATATCGTCAACCATTTAACGTAGCGACATGATTTTTTTTTTTTTTAATTTTAAAGCAGAAACGTAAGCGATCATTATGATGTAATACACGTCTCCAAAAATAGATTAGTTTTTTCGTAAAAAGGATATTAATATAAAAAATCACCTGTTAGGCAGCCTAATTTTGACAAAGCGAGAAACTTTTTTATTTTAAGAAATTTTTATGTACCTACATGCAGCGAGTAAAATTAACGTAAGACATTAAAAAGTTTTTGGAACAAAAAAAGGTTGTATAGACCCTGATTTCAAGATAAATCATTTTTAAATCTAAGCAGCACGCGGTTTGTCACCCAGCCGTCCTTTATACAAAATAAGAAGCAGTAGATGCGACACGATTTTAGCGCAATCACAATTAAAAATGTTATGGCTAGCAACAAGAAAATATTTCAGATAGAGATAAAATTTTAAATCTAGTTATACCACAGCTTACCATATGGTAAGCTGTGGTTATACCCTTCTGTGTGCGAATTTTTTTACTGGCAATTCGTAAGGTCGTATTGTCAATTTTTATTTTAGAGCAATAAATTATAGATTTATTGTAATTCAATATAAGTATAATAAATATAAAATGTGACATGGAGTGTTTAATCTTGGAAAAAATAGTTTTACAAGGCCCGGCAGTAATTCTGTTTACAGACCTAGAAAACAAGGTTAATTATTGTAGCGGTTAAAAAAAACTAGATAAATACGGTGAAAGAATATTACAGCATAAAGAAAGTTTTTTTGTTTTAAAAACTTTTTCAACCTTTGTTTCTTTCATTCCCGGCTTGTATTTAAAAATGTTCATAAATAAAAAAGTTTGTCGATTGGTGAAATTTTAACTACAAGAAATGTTAATTCGTACATTAACATTTTTTTTTTACAAATAAAATTTGGTATTTTTTGGCAATATATTATTTTTAATGTTGTATGTCAAGTCAAGTATCCACTTTCAAACAAAAATAAATATGTTTCGATTTGCCAAGTGGCAGTGACTAATATAAGTCACTGCAAGTAGTTATCTAGATATCGAATGATATTTATAAAGAAACTATGTACGCAGATTTCCTGAATTATACATATTTTTTTAATACAAAATGTCGGTCCTAATGAAAAATATGGTAAATCGCCATTTTTGATGCACATTAATATACTAAACAAAACTATGTTGGTTTCATTTGGTTATATGTAACTCTCAAAAAAGTCACAATTTTCATCAAAAATTGCTCCGCTATAAGAAAATATATACACGGTGTCCCACCGGGAACCGCCTCGATCTATACAGGGTGGGCGAAATTCGAGGCTGACTATTGGGATCTCAGAAACGGTAAGAGATACGGGAACGGTTAAATTGGGGCAAAGTTGCGTAATTTTGTGACCAATAATATGCCGTCAGGAAATCCAAAATATCTACATTCGTTTTTGAGTTATTTAAAAAAAACCAAAATTTTGAGTTCGTTTTTAATTTTTCTTAGCTTTATTTGAGACGATATCAAAAAACTGACAAGACTTTTTCATTTCCACTTTTTATGCTCTATAACGTGGCAGTACAAAATTTCCGTTACGGCATTTCGTCCGATCAGGACCAACTTCAACTTTATTTTTTTAAATAGTTACTTACTTTGTTATCATTATTTTAAATTTAATTATACGGTACAACTTGTCTTACCATATAAAACCAAATTTGAACATTCAATAACATGATTTGGACTATTATTTTGTATTCTCCTGTAAATACTGCTATGTTCAAAACTACCGTTTTCTGTCAATTGTCTGTGCAGTTTTGAAAATGTCGTTCTATGTGGTTGTAGCCTTTCTGGGTATGTTTCAAAATATGATTGTTCAGATCTGGTTGAATTTTTGTAACATTTATAATAAATTTCAATCATATCACATTATTCTTGATTTGTAAACGGCATAATTACTTATTATTTAAAGCGAAGCTCTTTACGTCAACGTCAAATTGTATTGACAATTAAAATTGTTTTATAACAAATGTCATCAGCCCAAAGCATACTAGATTCGATCGTCTTAAAAGTTATTCCTAGTATTTGAGCAAAAATAATAATTAAAACTATAAAGTATCATACATCATTGGAATCAGAATAAAAAATCCTATCGTTTTTCGTTTTTCGGAAGAAACATTATGGGTCCCTATTTAAAAAAATAAAGTTGAAGATGGTCCTGATCGGACGAAACGCCGTAACGGAAATTTTGTACTGCCACGTTATAGAGCATAAAAAGTGGCAATGAAAAAGTCTTGTCAGTTTTTTGATATCGTCTCAAATAAAGCTAAAAAAAATTAAAAACGAAAACTCAAAATTTTGGTTTTTTTGAAATAACTCAAAAACGAATGTAGATATTCTGGATTTCTTGACAGCATATGGCATATTATTGGTCACAAAATTACGCAATTTTGCCCCAATTTAACCGTTTCCGTATCTCTTACCGTTTCCGAGATCCCAATGGTGAGCCTCGAATTTCGCCCACCCTGTATATGGCAAACTACAATTATTAGAAAAAAATTGAAAATTGGGCAGTGTACCAAAGTCACTGGGGGCAAGCGATCTAAAATATTTTCAAGATGGCCGCACTTCCGGTTATACCGGAAGTCGGTGTCAACTTGCTTATTTCAAATGAAACATCCTGTATATTATTAGATTTTTGAATTCTACTCAAAATTTAAATATATTTCATGTAGGATGTCCTATACCTATCTTCAACCGTTTTTGAAATATTGACAGGTGAATATTGACATTTTTCAACTTTGACACCCTGTAAAATCTAAACGATTTGAGATCGAACAAAACGGTTTGCACATTCCTATCTTAACTTTTCTTAAACTATCGTTTGATACTAATTTCAGATTTTCTAGAAATTAAAAATTTTCGATTAAATTTAATCTCTTGGTTAAATCTGAAATTGGTATCAAACGATAGCTTATAAAAAGGTAAGATAGGAATGTGCAAACCGTTTTGTTCGATCTCAAACCGTTTAGATTTTACAGGGTGTCAGAGTTGAAAAATGTCAATATTCACCTGTCAATATTTCATAAACGGTAGCTTATAAAAAGTTAAGATAGGAATATGCAAACCGTTTTGTTCGATCTCAAACCGTTTAGATTTTACAGGGTGTCAAAGTTGAAAAATGTCAATATTCACCTGTCAATATTTCATAAACGGTTTAAGATAGGTATAGGACATCCTACATGAGATATATTTAAAATTTTGAGTAGAATTCAAAAATCTAATAATATATAGGGTGTTCCATTTGAAATAAGCAAGTTGACACCTACTTCCGGTATAACCGGAAGTGCGGCTATCTTGAAAATATGTTAGATCGCTTGCCCACAGTGACTTTGGTACAGTGCCCAATTTTCAATTTTTTCCTAATTATAATTTGCCATGTAGATCGAGGCGGTTCCCGGTGGGACACCGTGTATAAGTACCATTATTTTGTATTTAAGACAAAATGTTAGGAAAATAAAGTTGTTTATAATCCAAATTACAATTCTGTAAATCCAAGTTTTGAATTTTAAAATAAATAATTATTTACGTTCTCGAGAATTATCATTATTTTTTATTTTAAACCAAATGTTTATAAAATCAAGTTGTTTGTAATAAAAAATGCCTAATTACAATTTTTGAAATTGAATTGAAATTGATCTAAAAAATCGGAAGGTCAAGTAGTAACTTGTTTCAAGACATCCATTAGACAAATTCTTATTTTTATGCATACTAATTGTAAGCCCTAATTAATATCTCGGTAATTATTCATTTTAGCAAAGTCTAACAAGAATACATTATTTACGTATAAAACACTGGCGAACTTAAAAACATAGGAAAAACTAGGATTTATTAATTAGGCAATATAGGAGTTATGGGAAACATAATTTATTATTTTTAAACTTCAATGCTAGGTTTATTGCTTTTGAGGTTACAGATTTGGTTTTCTCTGAAACCTCAAAGGCAATAAAGTGACGCCTTCTATGTATAATGATTTTGTTGTCACTCGGTATATTATTTATGTGGACAAAATTCTAATTTTTCTCTGTGGTTTTACTGTTTTGTTTGGTGGTTTTTTGGTATTTTTCCTCGGGTTTTGCTTCTGGCCTCGGAAAACCATTTCATAAAACGAAAAAATTTTTATTTTAATTAGATAATCTATTAGAATTCCAAAATGGTAAGTGCAATTCTTAAACAATTCGTTTCTATATTTGTCCGCCGTCGTTGCTAATAATTCTTCTCTAATTTTATGTACATACCTACTACGACGTATTAATATTTATGTCTATTAATTCCATCATCAAAAGTATTTATTAAAATAGAAACCAATTCAAGTAACTTTCTAGATTGTTCCTATGAACCATAGGTCCGTAAATGTTTTATATTTCCTAGATTTCCTGTTTATTTTTATATATAATTAATATTTCAATCTAAATTACCTTTTTATTCATTCCTTAACCCTTATCCATAACACCATTCCTCGGCAACTAACAATCATTTTAAATTTAATATTTGCCATGCAAAATAATATAAAAATAATACCTATATTTAATAATATTTGTCAATCTATACATAAATATCAAAAAATTTTAAGTGTAATAACATGCACCTTACTCTAGGATGGTTAAAAAAAATTCCGGAAATTTTTTAAATTACGATGGCTACGAAAGAAAATATAAGCTTCTAATTCGTTAGAAAACGCTGTGAAATTTTTATTAGAATCCCGCGTACGGGAGTATATCCCAGTCCAAATTTAAATTCGACTTAAAAATTCGGCAACGTTGCGATCTTCGGTTCGACGATCTGTTTACCGATCCACTGAATTATTAGCATAACTGCCGCATCTCCCTAGCGGAGACAACAATCGAAGAGCTTCCCATTATAATTTTCTGTTTCAGAGATGTCGCACCCTGAGCGGACGTTAATTTTTTAAGCTCATAATTTATTTAGGGGCTGACCGTCTTATTCTTTCTATAGTCACTGCCTTAACCCATAATCATGGCAGTTTAAATGTGAAAATATAAATTACACAATTGACAGTTTGGCAACAGTTTTTCGTACAATTATAAAATAGACCTTGCAGTTGACCAGATAAAGAGTAAACAAGGGGATCTCTGATTGCTTTAAAATGTAAACTACATCTCCCTTGTCTTATAAATCTATGGTTAAATTGTTAAATATAGGTTAGGTTAAACATTTCATTACTATAAACAAACATTAACATTTTAACCATTTCATCCGTAGATAAAATATATATTTCATCATAGATAATAAAAGAAAACATTTCATTAGTTTTAATAGTAGTATCAACTGGAGATTGAAAAATACCATAAGTTTAACTTAAAATACCGATGGATCCTCAACAAACTCGGTCGATTATTGTAGAACAATTTGGAGGCTATGATTGTCTTTTGGTAAGGTAATACTTGAATATCAATCATCTTATAACAGAAGGTTACTTTTAATTTTAATTAGGTGGGCCCTTTTGATTTGGAAAAACTGGAAGGATGCATTGAAGTTAAAGTTGATTATGGAGGCTTAAATTTCGCTGATTTATATACAAGACAGGGACTGATGATGGACAAAAAACTTCCATTTGTATTAGGAATGGAGTGTACCGGTACAGTAACTGCTGTTGGAACTACAGAAACTGATTTAACGGTAGTGTTTTTAAAGTTTTACAAATATTTTGTAATTTAATCGGTATGCATGCTTGCCAGAATGTTTGCAGTATTTGGCAAAAATATTGAACTTGTCTGAGTACATAGTTGTTCTCCACATGGTTGAAACGAAAATGACAACCCTGAACAAAAAAATATTAAGGTTACAGGTGCAAACATTTAAATTCTTGTTATATATTCTCAACATTGAAGGAAGTTTGTCCATTGAGGGTGGTGGTGGTGGTGGTTGATGTAGATAAGGCACGTTGGAGGAAGTCCCTAAAGGACTTTTACATGGTGCTTGAACATGCTGTTAAGTTATGGAATGACTATAAGGCAGCTAGGAGAAATTTTTAAAAAGAGTTCTGGCGTTTCAAAAATCTAACCAGAAGGCATACTGTAGTGAGCTAGAGTTCCTGCCAGATCAGCTAGGTTAATGAAGATAATGAGCAGCAAAATAAAGGCAGAAATAATGCCGTTGATAGTGCTCAGAATATTGAAGTGAGGGTGCTACTACGATTAAAACTTATGGATCTAGGTTGCTGTGGAACAATTATCAACTTGGTGCTGATCATGGTATACAGTTGTCCAGCCTCCAGTCCACCCAAATGGCAGAAATCGTGCGAAAAGATTGGAACCGAGTAGTATAGATGAGTGCATAGAAGAAACTTCTCATGTGATTCTGGAACGCAGAAAATCATTCCGGGACAAAATCTATTGAATGAAACTACAGCCATTTCTGGACAAACCAATTGTGAAAACATTACATTTACTGGGTGGCTTTGTGCCCTTTTCTATTTTCCTCAATGAAATTATTAAATAATTCATTTTTCCTCAATGAAATTATGCAGTGAAAACGGACTATTTGAGTACTAAAAAATCAAAGAGGAAAAATAAAGTTGCCTACCATTACATCTTGTTTATCGAGTGTCTCCATCCACGTACAGTCAGGGGATCTCTCAAAACCCATTCGTGTCTTCTGCACTGGTGTTGGAGGGATATGATTTCTATCATTTCGTCTCATATGTATTTATTTCAATTTACCATTAGTATCATGGGACACATTCTTTCGACTGCAGCGGCATATTGGGTGACCAACCCATTCTCACAGTTCAGTTGTTAGGCTTGAATAAGTTGTAAGTCCGCGTGGCAACATTGAAATAAGGTAGTGATGCTTGCCTGGATAAGAGCATGAGAAATCAGAAGTTTTTGACTACTTCTGACTGAATTACAGAGGAGTTTTTTCATGATTAGCTACCCGAACTTCAGTTGATTCAGTGTCACAACAATTTCGTCCATTTATTTTTAGACAAATTATCTATGATCGAAAATGAGACTTCTGTATCTGTATCGTTTTCTGACCGGAGTCCTGTGTCAGGACACAGCAGAAAGGTGGCCGGTTCATTGTGTTTTCCGGCACGGAAATTAATGGGTCAGAGGGGGTGTGCGTGTTTGTACCTTCCTCAGGGTTCTGTTTTAACACCCTTAAAACTCGATCACTTTCTAATATCAATTCTATGTTTCACGTTTACGGTTTCTTTTATCATGGAATAATGAGCCCCACCAAGTTATGATTTGATTTTGGTTGCCAAATATGTGAAATATGCAATTTTTACATTTTTGGATAATGAAGATACTCTCGTATCACCAATCCATAAATCGTTTATGACTATTTTCATACACTATTCTTAATTTTTTGGGTAATTGTTCTAAAGTGGCATTTTCTGCGAACTTCTTTATATTGGGCGCAGTGGCGGCGCGTGAACATTAATAATTGTATGTGTTCTGCTTAGGGTTGTCACATTGGTCGAATTCAATTCCGCGATATTAAGTCTGGCCGGAGCCGCAAAATTTTTAAAATATTCAAGGTCACGCGTTTTCCTAGCACTTCTGAACTTCAACCGGGAATTTCAATCGGGACCGTACAGTTAATTCCCGGTACAACAATCGCAGAAAATCCCTCATGCCCATGTAGCAATCCTATATAGTTCTCAATCGTATATTGTCCATACTTTATCCCCACCGAAAAGTAAGCACGGAAAACAAAAGAGTGCATTTTTTATATCACACTCGCACATCTACTCTGTTTTTGTGTATACATTATTGTTAAATTGTCTTTTGTAACTTTTACTTCGGCTTGTTCCACTAACTTCAATATTTAATTGTCGTGCTGGCCTACCCAATTCTTTTATTTTCAGTTTATCCTCATAAGGCAGAGAACCAAATAAAATTTTTTTTTTAAAAACGAAACGCTATTCATTTTAGTAACTAGGTATAATATCCGTGGACCCCTAAACGAAAATATTTACCCGTGCCGCTCACAGAAATAAACGACCACGTACCACGTCCTATTATGAAATATTACTGAATTTACTGCAGTGGCTGTTGTTGTTGCAGCCACATAAGCCCATATATTCGTGTACTGGGTCACGTGGCTGATTAGCCAATAAAAACAGGATGCATCTAACTGTTCGCTGTATATCATTTTGTATATCAGGTTGCGGTTGCATAAGGGGCTAGCTCGCGTCGTAATAAATAATAATATAAGCTCCTAGATTTATTTTAGCACGAGAACATTTGGATTATTTAAATTTTAAATATTTTGTATTTTGTTGATATTTAATATGCTTAAAAGCATACATAAAATTTTATGTGTTCTGCAGCTCCGCAGCTCTTATGGTAAAACCGCCACTGATTGGGCGGCATATAGGGTAAAAAAAACTATTCATCGTGGTCACTATCTGTTGCCATTTTTCTATTTGAATAAACTACAATGTATGTGACGTGCAATGTCAAAGTCAAATTACCTTGTGGTAATATACCAACAAAAATCTCCTTTTTGTACAGTTGCTATGCCGATCTCAAACAGTCCTAAAATGGCCTTTTTATACAAAATAATTTAATGTTATAATGTCTTATTCGTGTGATTGGAAAAACAGTAAATTATTGGGTTGCTTTCTAACCCATCATGAATCGTGTTGGATAGTATTATTTTTATGTCGAAATATTAAGAATTTATTACTGTTCTTCTTATTTTCTGCAGATTCATGAAGTTTTATAAATCTGGAGAAAATAAGTATAACAGATTGACTTAAATGTCCCACTTTATTTGTTTACTTTCATAGGTATTATATAACATAAAAAGTAGTATATTTTTTTTTTAATAAAGACCATCGAATAGTTCATATTTTTAAATATTTAGGTTTATGAAATCGGCATTCCAAGGGTGAAATCTGCTGTGGTTGTTACAGTTGTAACTAAGCAACCAACCAACATGTTCACTCTGTTTAAGAATTAAGTGAGATATATTAATTATAGCAGAATTTGTTGTTTTTTTTTTAAACAGTAATCCTTTAGGGAGACATAATTTTTCCTGTAACATGTTTTTTATTACAGGCACACCATTTTAAAAAGATGTGTTGTGTAGTGCTGCTATTCATTGTTTTCATGAAATGAGAAACAAAAGGCATATTCTCTTCTGAGCAGCTCAAATTTTGTAAGTATTTTTAGAGCAAAATTTCAGTAATATTTAAATTTTTGCACAGTCCAAGCATTGAGTAATTTTAACTTTACGACATGCAGAAGCTAAAGGTGGCAAGTTTTTACCATATGTTGCAAACATTTTGGCCAACCTCATTGAATCATAATTTCTGTAATTACAGTTTATACATTTACCCATTAATATTTTTAGGTAGGACAAAAAGTCATATGCTATGATTATCAAGGTGGTATGTATAGAGACATTATACGTATAACTCCTGACAAGTGTTATCCATTACCAGACTTTATTGACACTAAAATAGGAGCAGCCATTTTTGTGAATTATTTAACTGCTTATTTTGCATTAATACATTTAGGAAATTTAAAGGAACGAGAGAAAGTTCTAATTCTATCTTGTGCAGGTAAATGCTTCATAATTCTGTAGCTCTAGAAATATAAATAATATATTTTTAGGAGGTGTTGGTTGTGCAGCAACACAACTAGCTAGAACTGTAAAAGATGTACAAATTTTCGGAACAGGTTCCAGTGGTAAGGAATATCAAGCCAAAGAAAATGGAGTAGATATATTTTATTCAAATGAGTTGTTCAGATCTGAAGCAGTTAAAGATAAATTTGACTTAATCATAACAAATGAATGTGGATCTACTTTTTCATTTTTGCAGAACATTTTGAAACCCCTGGGAAGGATCATTATTATAGGTAAAAATAAACCCAGTGAAAGAGTTAAATCGCAGTGGGCTCATTAATATTCAGTGGATTGTCAGTTGTTTTGCACGAGACGCCGACCGTGATCGGCCTGCTACGATCTGTCGTGGGAAAATCAAGCAGATGTAACTTGGCAAACTCTTTAATGTTTTTAGTACATCCAGTACTGAATTTCATAAGTTCGACGACATCAAGTTCTATGATATTACGAGCTCATTAAATACTGGACTCTCTTAATAAAATACGGGTCTATTATATTGTTACGTCGTATCATATTGGTATATACTTGCATAACATTGACGTTCAAATTCTTAACTAATTATAATCAGACCTTTTTTAATTATTTATTTTTGATAGGTTTACTAATGTTGAAAAACATAAGTTGCGGTAAATATCTCTTTTTTGGGACACCCTGTATAAATGTCAATAATATGGAAATATGTCGCCCCTGAAATAAAAATCTATCTAGCCCCGAAATTTGTTTGAAAAACATCTATACCAAGTTATTGAAACTTTTTCATTCATTCAACTTTTCATTGGCCCACTCTGTACCATATCCAATCTATTTAGACTTATGGCAGTATTCTCGATTGAACAGTAACTCCGTGGTATTCATTCCTAAAAATCACCTAAAGAATATTTTTCTTTATTGATCATTATCAAATTATGTCTTAAGTCACGACATTATTTTTGAAGTCAATTTTTTTTCAGGTGCTAACAATATAATCGAAAATGAGAAGAAATTATCAATTTTTAGTTTATTTAAAGCATGGTGGAACATGAAGTACATACACCCGGAATCTCTTATTACTAATAATCGACTTGTTGGAGGTTTACATTTGGGAACTCTCATTCAATCAGATTTAGAAATAGTAAAAAAGGCATTGAACCATATTTTTGAGCTTTATAAAATGGGTTTAATTAATCCAAAAATACATACCGTAATGCCTATGTCAAAAATTATTGAAGCTACTAAATTGTTGAGTGATAGAAAAAATGTTGGGAAAGTTTTGATACAGATGAAGGAATCATAAAAAAATATCTATAGAGATGACCCATGCATAATATAATATATTATTAGATAGTATATAAGTACCGGATGATATTTTAAAGGAAACACCCTAGTGTCTTTATTAAAATTGAATTTTCTTCAGATTCATTTTTGTATTTACTTATGAACCAAACACATCTGGTTTCACCACAAATGCCCTTAACTTTTGAAATTATAACCATTGTTTTAGAAAAATATAGACTATCGGAGAAATAATTTTATCCTATTTGTTTTGTTGGAGACAATCTGGTAGCAAAAATTTAAGGGTAAATCTTGTATGTTTTGCCTATTAAACCAAAAATAAATGAACTACTTCACCTGTTATTGCACAGTTTCTGCAAAATTATATTGCGGATTAAAAAAGTTAATGGAAAAGTTAATAAATATTTACTATTTTAAACAGATTACAATATCCCAAAACTCGCCAGTGAAATACGCAAACTTAAAAGAAATACTTGTATAAAACTGAAAAAACCACTGATGAAATTTAGTTAATTTATCAAATATTTATTTTATTCCATATTTAGTGGTTTTTTGGGGCAAGCTTTAGAAGTTTCCCTTAATTCTACACTTTGAATATTTAATTTGAATACTTCTGGTTCCTTGTTTTTATTATTTTACAGGTGGTGTAATCCCAATAACGACTACAATGAATCATGAAAATACACCACAAATAAGTTACAGGCATTAAATAAATATTCGTTTGTTATTATACACTCAAATCACTATATTATACAAAAGTTCTAAATAAAACTATAGTGTTAATTCAAATTTAATAAAGATACCTACTCTTCGTAATTTTTAGGATAATAATTAATATAATGGATATTTTTATACAAATATTACTAATAATTTTATTTGATCGGGATGATATTAATATATCTAAATAAATTAAATGAGCTTATTCATAAAGCAAGTTATTTTAAATTGTAGGAGCTCTTATTGTAAAAAATACCTAATTTTTATTAAGGGGAAAATTTTAATATATCAAAACTGGAAGGACGTGCAGAGCAAAAATTTATAAGGTGGCCCAATTAAAACAATATGTTTTAGATAAGTAAAGAATAATCAAACTAAAATTGTGATAATTGTAGTTACTATATGTGTTTCCACTAAAAATTTAAAATAAAACATGCAAAAAATTGTCAAATTGAGTCTGTAAAAGGCGAGTGACATTCATCTGGTAATTCACTTATATCAATGTCATTAAAGTATTACTGGATGATGTGCTCTTTGTGTGTACTACCGTTGTTCCATTTTACATTCATTTTAAGAGATTCTTAAATTCATTAAAATTTATCACTGCAGTGGTAAATATTTTTTTAAGGTTTTTTCACAAAATATAAATAGATTTTTTGATACACTGTATTTATGAGGAAAATGAGCGAATATTGTTAATTTTCCATCCTTCTCGAAGTGCCTATGAAGTGATCCTGAATTGTGTTCTGAAATATGGAATATTGTTAGAGAAATTCAGGTGATTAAAAATCTCAATTATATTTATGTGTCTTATTAAATTAAATCCTTCAGTTAACGATTATATTTAGTATAAAACGAGCAGGGCTTAATCTTTTATTATTACATTTGATAATACAAGACATAAATATATACCCAGTGCTTATAAAGTGACAAAGTGGAAACTGGTGTAAAGCACTATAAGTATTACAATAAATATTTACCTTTAAAATTGTGGTAAATGATCGGTGAGGAAAACTTAATGGAAATAACCTAAGATTTTTTGTTTTTCACATATACCCTACATGTTTAAAACTAAAAACTTTTTAAAATCTAAAACAAGTTTAAAGTAATATAATATGGAAACCTAAATCATTGACTTAATAGAATTGTTGCCATGTTTATTTTGAACCTATGTTTGGAGAAATATATTAAGAAGCTAACAAATTTTCTGGCACCTGTTTCTTTCTCCAGGAAATTTAAAAATAGCCAGCTGGACAATTCTGGGCCACTTGGCTAGAATGTTTTTTTCTTATCACACTGACCACAGAAAATGTCTGACCAACAATTTGTTTTAAGATGGCATTATCATGAAACAACTCTAGTGCACAATTTACCGTGTTTACTGGAAAGTGATGTTTTAACAGATGTTACTTTATCAGTAGGCACTCAACATGTCAAAGCACATAAAATCATACTTGCCATGTGTAGTGTTTATTTTCTTCAATTGTTTCAGGTAAAGTAAGTAGAAGATTTTTCTTATTTTACTGATACTGGGAGAGCTATAAATATCTCAGATTCTTGTGCTATTTTTGTAATGGCATTTAGTCTGAAAATAGATGTATATTAACTGAAGTATGTGTTAGATAATTGTTGCATGTTACCTATTTTTCAGAATATAATATTTCTGATAAATGAATATACTTGTACAGTGATATAATTAATGATTTTGAAGATAAATACTAATTGATTTAAATTTTAACGCTTTTAACCCGAAGATAGTTTAATTTATTAGAAGGTAGAAAGTATGAGACATAACAAATGAAACAGTAAATACTAAAAACAGTGTTGTGTTAGATGACTTCCAAAAGATTTTTAAATAAGTTGAACTTCTAAGATAAAAAAATTAAGTTTCTTTTGTTGATTCCATAATAGATATTATTGGATTAAAACAGATTAAATGAGATGAAAGTATGTTCTCATTATATTAATCATTATTTTTTTAGGAGATGAAGGCTACACATCCCGTTGTAGTCCTACACAATGTGAGTATTGATGATGTTAGAGCCATCTTATCATTTGTGTACAGGGGTCAGTGTGTTGTTTCACAAGAACAACTGCCGAGTTTACTGTCTGTAGCGAAACTACTTAAGATCCAAGGATTATGTGATATGAAGGTAAAAATTATAATGCCTCGCACTTAACAGATATTCATTTCATTCATGTTTGTGGCTTCATCCCATGGTGTGTATATTAAACGGTTGCCTCAATTTGATCTTTGATTTTACAAAAAAAAACTTTGTTAATGTGGATTTTAGAATGTCTGTTTATTAGACTGATCTTTATGTAATTATTATCCAATAAATAAAAAACATTAAATAAGATTGTTTTTGCATGACCTGTGCGGCTGTCCGTGAAGCATGTTTTACGCTGCTTGCGATTCCAATAACTAACAATTTTACAAATATTCATATTTTATTTATACACATGATTTACTATCATTATCCACCTTAAAATAATACGGGGCATATGTGACCCGTTACAAACTGTATGATAAATTCGTTAGTGAGATATGGGGGTCCATCGACGGGCATTACCTTTTCTTTATGTTTACGTTATATTGCGAGAAATGTGAAGGAGTGACAGCAGCAAATTATAAAGCCTGTCTAGTAGTTAAAATGTATGCACATAAATATCCCTTTTCAATAAGAATTGCATAGTTAGCTATAAAAATTACTTACTGCGCATGCAGGACAAATATACCCCGTAGCACACTGTATCTGAATCTGGTACAGTGTAATATACGGGCTTATCTGATCCATAACACACAAAAAGGTGATTAAAAAAAATGTAATCCAACGAACATGTTAAAATTCCAACCCAGTAGCCGCGTCATTAGTCCAGTAGGTGATGTGTTTTTGTGTGTTTCAGATGGTCGTTGAGCATAGTAAAAATGTCATTAAAATATGGACTTTTAATTTTTCCACAAATTATAATTAAATATAAAAAAAAATTACGAACGAAATTCCACAATTAGTTGTAGAAATTGCATGATGTGCTGTGGACGTATGTATTCGAGAACAATAAAATATCGCCACACAGCTCGGGGTATCGAGCTTGCTTATGTTTGTCACAGCGAAAAGATTAAGAGTGTGTTTCGTATATAGGTAAAATAATAGAGTCATCATATTTTATCTTGAAGAACTCATGGTTATTCGCTGGTACATACATTTCAGGGACCCCTATATGTAGACCACTGCTGGGTTTTTACAATTATTCTTAAACATTCGGAAGCTTTTAACAACGAGATACAAGTTAAAATTTTTTTCAGTTAAACTCCCTGTCTATTATAACCAGTATAATGTAAGGGTTGTTGGGGCTATCACAAATACTTAGAGAGATATGATCAGAAGAATAAGATTAACAGTTTGTTGTTGGCTATAGCAACACTGTTACAGTACTAGCTGAGTTCGGTAACCAGCAGTGGTATTATGTACTTTTTCTAGACGGCTAGAACTCACGATTTGCGACATAAATTCGTCCCGCTTCTAATTTTATTCTGGATGTTTAAGTTTTTGGGAGATTTTGATATTATGTAATTGTAGGTATAGGCGAGAATACTAACATTACAGGCAATTTTTAAGCCTAATGTTTAAGTTGACTCTTAAAACAAATCTGCTTAACTTATGTCTCAACTTTAAGACACTTGTATGTAATACCACTGCTGCTTACTGAGAGCCTGTGACTGGCGGGTGAGTGGGTTATTCTTTTACAGCTTTGTTCTGCCAGGGGACAGTTAACACTTGCAAAGCCTCAGGCTTTCAGGAGGGGGCAAAAGTTAAAATCGAGTATCAAATGTCAACTCTGTAATCGGTCACTGATCCTAAAACGATTCACTCTTATAAATCTTGCTTTTTCTGTTTCCCTTAATTGATATGCCCTCATAAAAGTATTTTTGCAGGTACCTGAAAAGCAAGCACAAAACGAACTGATTACAAACGAATCAGAATCTATACATGAAAAAATATCGAACGAAGAAAGATTTGAGAATATTAATTACAATGTAAAATTTAAGGAACCAAAACAAACTGAAAGTATTGAATTGAAAAGACAAACCAGCGATATAGTTCCTGCTCAAGATTTATGTAGTGAGAATAGGATTTATACACAAAATAAACATTTCCATGAAAAGACTATCCCAGGTAAATATTTATAACCCTATTTTTTACCTCTTTGTAAAATAATTGCAGAACAGCCTGTTCTGCTGTTTCTGCTTTTGTATATATTTTTTTAAACTACAATGTTTTCTAATGTTTGGTATTTTTTCCCCTAATAGTGTTAATTGTGAACTTAATACATAAAAATATATATTTTCTGGATACCATAAAAGAGTTCAGATTGAGCTCTTTAAGGATATACTAGTTTCTTGCCTTACTGGCCATCTGTCACAATATCTTATATTTTTTCAATAATGGGATTTTGTAATTGGATATTTATAAAACTGACGTAGTTTTCTACATAACACCAAAACACTATACTGCACTCGGCACGCGTTTCGCCAATCAAGTTGGCATCATCTGGAGAAAATATCTCAGATCATCTCCAGATGATGCCAACTTGGTTGGTGAAACGCGCGTCGCGTGCAATACAGTGTTTTGGTGTTATGTGGAAAACTACGTCAGTGTTATCTTCACACCAAAGGTTCCAACCCCTTTCTGGATATTTATAATATATTCAATATTATAGGCAGCAATGCACTAGGCGACATGACTTTAGAAACAGAGTAAAGAATTTTGGCTTGATACCGCACTTTGAATATTTAATTTGTATACTTCTTTTTTGTTATTTTACAGGGTGTAATCCCAAAAGAATTAAACTTCAAGAGTAAAGAATTTCCAAAAACATGTATTAAAAAATTTCTTTGATATTCTACACTGAAGTAAACATAAAACAAGAATCCAAGCGATGCACGTCATAAAGGATAAACAATGTTATTTTCCAGAAATATATATTTCTTTTCATTTTGCTGTACCTCAGTATAGCTTATACTAGTGTGAATTTATTGTGATTACATAATTACAAGGAAACAAATATTTTTCACCCTTTAACGTCATGTAAATTATTTGATATGAATAATAACTGATGATGTGCCCCGCTTGGATTCTTGTTTTGACCATAGATGGGATATTTTAATTGGTTACATTCCAATTTGGAATTATGAAAAAAAAATGAATATTGCAAAACAAGAGGTTGAAAAATATGCCTTATCAAACACAAATAAGCAACAGGATAAGTAACAAGTAAAATTTTCATAAAATCAAACCAATACTTAATTTATAATGAAAAACTTATATTCTAAAAGATTCTAAACAAAAAAATTCAGTGTAGGGAAAATAAAACATAAAAACTTGAATCATATAGATGCAATTTTAATAAAATAAATCACCGAATAAAACTAAAATAAATCCAATTATTTCAGTGGCGTAACTAGAATTTTTGGCCCCTTGTGCAGAAATCTTCTCGGGCCCCCTCCCCCTTAATTAATTATTGCTTTAAAAAAATCGAAACGTTATGCTTGTGCTGTATGTATGCTTACCTTACAGATGTTTTACTCATTTTCAGCGGTAAAACTGCCAGATCCCTTTAAATATGAAGATCAGCCTTACACTCTGCCTCTACGTAAAAATCCCTCAAAAGATTCGTCAGAGACATGTAAATGCTTTCTTTGTGGAAAATATCTCAGTAACCAGTACAACCTTCGGGTTCACATGGAAACTCATGAGGAGGCGTATCATGCCTGCCAGTCTTGCCCGCATGTTTCTCGAAGTAGAGATGCCTTACGAAAACACGTATCTTATCGACATCCAGAAGAATATCACACTCGAAAACGAAAAAAGACAGACAGTTTATGATTATAGCGAAAATTATAGATTAAAAAATTTTAGATCAATCGTGCAGTTTTATTTTTATACTTTTATATTTTGACATCGATATAGATTTTAGAAAATACAAATAGTGTTTCTGTAATTAGAAATGAAAGTACTAATTTTTAAAATTTTCTGTTTTCGACTTCCTCAAAAGCATTATTTGTTTCAAGAATTAGCTTAGATTAAAAACAATGTCATTTTTATTGTAAAACAATGACACTCAGTATAACTCACTGCCAGCCATTCTATTAAGAAATTTTCTGAAAGTCTTTCAGGACAAATATAGACTAAGTGCCCAGGAATGACTTGGCTTAGTAAACCCCAGAAATGAGGGAGACCGGGAAAACTTCAAGGTATTGAAGATACCTAGTTAGGGTATCCAGGATCTGAGAATAGAAGTATACCTGCTTTATTCCAATATCTTAAGTTTGCAAGTCTAGCAGGCTAGTTGAGATTTTGGAGCTTTGAAAGTAATGTTTTGTGGCGACTGGTTCTTTGTAATTGAGTAATATCTGATGGTTAGAAGAGTTCAAGCTGGTGGATCTTTCTAAAGCTTAGAATTAAATTAATTAAGATTTTTTATTGGAATAACATTTATATAGATACATTAGTTAGCTATCTATCGTCTCTATTATTTAGTGTAGTTAAATGCGGTTTTCATATGAACTTTTTTCCAAATATGCCCTAATGTCGAGAAAAAGGTGCAGTACAGTAGAACTCAGCTATTATAATGAACCCGAGATGTAATAAACGCTCTAAACTATTGAGGGGCAGGTGGCTCGCTACTAATATGGGGTGTTGGGAGCCAGTCAAACCAAACTAGTTTTTCTAGAAGACCTAGTGCAATAATATCAATGAGTCCTGTAACTACATAGTTTCAGTTGGCACGTAAGAATAAAATATACATTGTATTTATGTGCTGAAAATATCCACTAAAAAACAGATAAACTGGCTATTATTGAAACATTGGAGGATAGGAGGTGCTAATGCACATAATATGCAATTAGAACTTTTTTGTTTTAGGGGCGTTTTAATTTATTTAAAATACATTATACGAGTATTTAATTACCAATAAAACGGATATAACGGACGGTTGGATATAACGAGCCTATTTCACCAACGTATTGGGGTTTATACTCGTAGCCGTGTTTTACTGAATGAAGAAATGTTTTTTATGGTTTCACAACTAATGGAGATTAGTAAACTAAATTTAGTACACAAGTATACATGGGTAGGTTGCCTTAATATGCAGTAACTTCAAGTCCCCTAACCAACCAGTGAGAGATATGGGTTATTTTATTCAACAAAATGCAACAAAAAAGTCTTGTTGCATTTACATGTAAATGCAACAAGACTTGAGACAAAACTTACTTACAATTTTGTAAGTAACAGGATTACTGCCAATGTCAAATGAGCAGGGGCACGGTCGTGTTTGAACCATTGTCTAACTAAGTGCAAAACACAACCTCGAGCTAAAATCCAATACTTTTTTCTCTTGTATAATAAATAACTATTAAATAAAATAAAACAAAAAAGTTTTACTTTTTTATTTTGTTTGTAGATAAAGCATTTTATATATTTTTTTTATAACACTCCTAATTATAAACATACATCCCTTTAGGAATATTCACACAATCAGTTAAAAAATAGGTTAATCAACTAGTTTCTAAATACTTAAAAATTGACAAAACCTGCTTTCGTAGTGTAAAAAATATAATTGCACCTTCTAAGTTAATGTACCATTTGATCTAATTTTTTGCTTGACACCCTGTACAAATACATAAAAAAGCATATATATATATAAATATAAATTAAATAATTGTTAATGAATCACATAAGTCCATTTTAAATGCATGAAGTTAATAAGACACAAAGAATAAATAACACTGAAGACATAAGGGTATGAAAATGTAAAATGAAGGAGCTACTAGAATGGCGTGATAGTCCACAATTTGGTGTCACAGTCCTGGCCAACAGATACAACTGTTTGATTATCCACCCAAGACAGTCCGGTTATTTGACTCTGTGCGTGAGCATCTGAAATAAATAAATAAGATGTATAAAATTCTACCAATAAAAAAAGGTCACAAATGTCACTGTTTACACATTTTTATTCCCCTATTTTGTTAAATTACCCATCATTTGTGAAAGTTACAGCATTTTTGTAATTTATAAACTTATTGAAAGAAATAATAAACTTACTTTTAATTATAATATGTTTGGCTGGTTTTTCTACATGCCATATGATAATGCTTGTGTCGAGACTACCACTGGCAACTAGCTGAGAGTCTGGAGACCATGCCACACAGTTCACCCTGGCATTGTGGAATCCCCATTCTTGTTTATTGGCAAGCTGAAAGAAATAAAGCATTACATATTCAGCTTTGAAATTAGTGCATCCTTTCAGAAATATCAAATTTCCCAGGAATCCTGAATGTGTAAATTTTTTTAAACAGGTGATAATTATTAAAAATAAAAGTTATAAGAATATCCATATGTATCCAATTTTATCTAAAATTAAGGTAGGAATAGGTAATAATATACAGGATGTCCCATTTAAAATGGCAAAGGTATAAATTAACTTATTTTTAAAACGGGCAGTGTAAAATATATATGACATAACGTATGACATAACATAATGTATGACATAATTAGAAGTGGCATGGCCATGGGGGTATCCTTACACATAGACACTGTTAGAAAGAAAAAAACAGGAATAAATACTAGTTACAAGCAAGCATTAATTTTTTACTACCAAATTTAATAAAAAGGGTCACTAGTATTAGAAAAGATGAATACCTGTTCATTTTCACTTTTAATTACAGTTAGGGTGTTTTGAAAAGTATTTTCAACGTGAATTTTGAAGTATTTTGACTTTATCGTAGATTCATGATTTCTGATGTGATATATAATAATTTATGAAGGATCACAAAAAATCTTTGAAATAGGCCCTAGTGTTGAAAAAACTTACTGACTTAAAATCTCTACAAGAAATTTCAGGTTAGAAAGTTGACACAGTATGCTTATACAAGACTATACTCGTCGGCTAAAGTAGTAGGCAGTGACGTATGATCTAATTCGATACAGAATAGGCACGAAGTGTAAATACTTAATACATAGCGGCACAAACGTTAGCACAGAGAAAAGTGATGCCGCTTACGCATTACTATTGAACAGAACTATAAATTGTCTGTTCCATGGTGGTTCCATGCTTCTCTATTTCATGCCACCACAATTCTTTACGTCGGATATAGTTCCGTCTTTGTTTAACAGGTTAAAAAACAAAGAGCGATATGCAACCTACACAACAAAAGTCAAGCAAGTCAAGAAGATCAGACATGCGCATTTCACACACATCCAAGTATTTCATCGCAGCCTGATATAAGCGTAGTACGCGGGAAATGCTGTAATTTGTGGCTGAACTGCATAAATTAATTGGTTAACTTGTTTTTGTAGATGCTTACTCTGAAGTGTTACTTAGTTTATTTAGTGTTCGAAGAAAAGGATTTTATTATGGAAGCAATCGTGGGCAGTAGTGGATTAGAAACGCATAAACAATCTCATCTGATATGTCAGGAAATTCGTATGATAAAAAAAGTTTATGAGGGATTACAAGCACGCGATAAAAATTTTAAGTATAGGGGATGAGGCGGAACTGGTAGTGAATTAACAAAAGTTTCCTTTCGAAGTGTATTCCGTGCAATAAAATGTGGAGACACAGCCGCAAAGAAGGAGAAAATAGAAACACGGGGAAGAAAAAATTACCGTGAACGAAAATGTGAAATATATGCTATTCGGCGAAAAATTCATAGTTTCTTTTTCAAAAATGAAATCCCAACAGTAAGTAAAGTTCAGGTTGTCCTGGCAGAAGACAACGATTTGCCCAAGCTCTCGTATAAATTGCTTATAAGGACAATGCATGAAATTAATTTCAAATATTGCAAACGGAATCGGAAGAGTATGCTTATAGAAAAAAATGAGATTGTGACATGAAGACGAGAATATTTGGAGAAGATAAGAGAATTTCGCGCTTTAAATAGGAAAATATATTATATAGATGAGACATGGTTAAAATGCAAGGTTATACTGTGCTAAAAATATGTCAAGATTGTAACGTACAGGACAGAAGCAAGCGTTTATGGATGGATTTTCTACAGGTTTAAAAGCACCTTCCGGAAAAGGATGAAGACTAATAACTCATATTAGAAGTGATTCGGGATTTTTGGTAAATGGTCTACATATGTTTGAGTCGCGAAAGACTGGGGATTATCACGAAGATATGAACAGCGAGGTGTTTCAAAAATGGTTTGAATTTGTTTTACACCACTTAGAACCTGGTGCAGGTTTTGTAATGTATATAATACCCCTTACCATAGCAGGAGAACAGAGAATTTACCGAGATCATCATGGAAGAAAGGGCAAATAATTCTTAAGTGTTCTTTTAATATTTGTAGCAATATTCATCAATTTCATCCAATGTACAACTAATTTATAAGGTTAGTTTAAAAACCAATTCACAATTTCAATATTCATTCATAGATGAGATATTTTTTCATGTTCATGTTCATGTTCATGATCAAAACAATTCATGTTTTGATATTTTTTATATTTATTTGACATATTAGCACCTTTCCAATGATTTTTTGTGTACGCCTATGGAATTTCAGTCCCCACCACAATTTAATACGTAACCCGGTAATACGTCACTGCCTATTATTTTAGCCGACGAGTATATGTACAAATAATAACTATAAAAAATACATACATACATACCAGCTAAAATAGTTCCAAGAAAGCATGACAATAATACATAACAATTTAATTAAACTCAATAAAATAGAAAAATAGTTAAGTCAATGAGAGAATAGGGGCAATTTGAGGTTCTTTAGAAAAGTATGATTTATTTTAAGAAAGTAAGGCATTCCTATATTAAGTTTATATCATTCATCAAAGACCAAAATTGTCTCATCTACAGCAATTATATTTTAAATATAATACAGACAGTAAAAGAAAAATGTTTATAAATACAAACCTTATATTCTTCAGTGCTATACAGTACAACTTTCCTATGGGCATCACATGCCACTAAATATTTATCATCAGGAGAATATGCCACATCTGTCACCGCACCCAGATGGTCCAACTCTTGCAAAGGACTCAAATTATTATTTTGCAGTTCAAAAATATGAACTTTATTGTCAACGCTGCCACCGACTGCAACATGCCCCCTCGGTGAGCAACTCACGCTAGTTGGCTCATAGGAAACCTTAAGCGTGCTCAGTTTCTGGTTATCTTTGGAGACGGTGATTTCATTAACACTAGCAGTGACGATGATATTCTCTTCTTTGAAAACATCCATACCTCTTGGCTGAGATCCAAGTTTAAGGTGTTGGGGCCGGTAAGTGTTCCCTACAGAAAATATATTATGTACATTCTACATATTTGAATGCAATAAAATAATTCTAAATTAGTTTTAGGGTCGCTGTGAGATACGAGATACCTATTAAAAATCACCCAAAAAGAATTAAACAAAGCATTGTTGATATTAACAGGATGTCCAGCATAATGCATGTATATAAAATTCTCTGACTTTTCCAGGTTCTCCAGACAAATATTTATTTTTTCCAGTAATTAAATGTGGTTTGTATGAGAAAGAAACGTACATTATTTTATAGTTTAACAAAAATTTAACATTTATAATTTCTAATAACTGCATTGCATAAAAAATACTACAATAGTAAATAAAATTCAGGACTTGGGATTTATGGAAATGAA
Organism: Pogonocherus hispidulus; assembly: GCA_963924545.1. NCBI lineage: Eukaryota > Metazoa > Arthropoda > Insecta > Coleoptera > Cerambycidae > Pogonocherus > Pogonocherus hispidulus. The sequence goes on from OZ004698.1 coordinate 33,961,371, forward strand.
ATCCCACATCTAAACAAAACTGAATAAATAGTTCGTTATCTAATTGACTAACTTCTATGAAAGGAATATAAAACAAACAACAAACATGATATTTTTCAGGATTTCATTCTGTAAAGTTTATGTAAGAAAACACAGTATTTCAAATCTGAAATTATACTTTTGTTCAAATAAATAAGAAATTTATAAACTTTGCAGATATGCGATGCAAATTTCTGACAAACCAGCGACGTCTCATGAAAAATACGAAAAAATAATAAATTAAATTGTAACATTTCAACAAAGGTTTTCAAAATTTAAACTCATATGAACTGTAAGCTAATATCAGAGTATACAGTTTTATACAAGTATGTGCATATAAAATGAAAAAAATCCAGAAATATGTCAAAATTCCATGACTATTCCCTGATCAGTCAAATTCCCTAATATTTCTAGGTTTTCCCACTTTTTCCAGATTTTTCCAAACCTGGAAAATTCCTATCAATTCCGTTCCTAATTAATTGTGCAAATTTCGTGTTGAAAGCAAATATACTTCGATTTACTAACTACTTTCAATATCACTAAACCCTTTACTTACCCTCAATATCTATTTGCTTTAGACTATCGTCAATCCCACACGTATACAATGTCCCATCATGGACTCTCATTCTATTTACTTGATTGCCATGTCCGACACCATCTATTCTTTCGTTTTCACCTGTTGCGGCATCCCATCGAGTCACAAATCCATCATGAGATGCGGTAAAGATTAATGACCGGTCCTCACTAAGCGTCAATGCGGTTATGGGTTTGTTGTGCCCCTTTATGATTCGTAGGGGTTTGGAGGGATCATTTATATCCAAGTAGTTTATAAAACCACTTAAAGATACTGTTAACAAGTTGTTGTTTTGCCACAAACAGGATACCTGTTGATAAAAATTTATAATTTAAACAAATTCTTTGTTTTCTATAATAAAAAATATGACAATTATATGGATGGCTTGAAGTGTAGCGTTAAGTGTATATATCTAGGTTGAAAATAATATTAGGCACATATAATTTATCTAAAATAGAATTTTTGTAAATTTAATTAAGATCAGGTCTTCTCAAGAATTTATTTTTGACTTGTGTCATCAGAGATAACCTCAAATACAATTAGGCATTACAGAGCACGTGGAAAAAAATGATAAAACATAGTAATAGATAATTTGTTCAAGCATCTAATGTATTTCTTTTGTTCAAAGTATTGAAGGTATATAATATATAGTGGATTTATACTTTAAATGGAATAAAATGTCTAACTACTTAGAACCTATACAGGGCATTACGATATTCGCGCATACGGGCAATAGTACGGTAATATTCACTTAAAAGTGAGAAAAAGAATTTACCTACTTACCATTTGGTGCTTACACAAATACTTTTCAAGATATTAAGGTTTAAAAAAATTAAAACTGAAAAATTTAACCAAACTTTATTAAACAAATCTAGTAAACAAATATGAAGAAACAAAAGAAAACACAAAAAATAATTATTATAACAGGGGCGCGTTCAGATCAAACGCCGGGCAAGTAAAAAACGTCCGGTAAAAGGTAACTTGGTTGTTGCGTCCGACGTTAAATGATTCTGAACGTGTGGTTGTGATTTGGGAAATCGAAAACAACATAACCTATAATTATGCATAACCATGATACAATTATATCATGATGCATAACAATAACAATAACAAAATAAACTAAATATGGCTGTCTCATCAGAGTCTGACTCTGATGTTGTCTCTGATAAACAGTAAATCCCTATATATTCGTTGCTGTGAATCTTTTAACTGTTCTGTGCTGTGAACTGTCCAAGAAATAAATATTTTACAAAGAACTAGAAAAGAGAAGCCGACGACAAATTTTCAACCCATTTTAGTACTTTGTGTGACCTGAAAAATGTAAAATGAATAATGCAGGGATTATTTTTTATTATAAAAATGTAATGGTTATGGATGATGCAAGGGATTTGGATGATGGGGAAGAGTTTGAAGGTGATGATGAGCTGGAGCATTTATAAGTTATAATGAATTCCATTTTCATCAAGAATGAGACCATTATCCTCATTCACCGCAAGATTGTTTGAGTGGGTAGTTATTGAGTACATACTTAATTTACCTATTTTCTACTTTTCGAGGCTCCTTATTCAGAAATCATAAATAAATGAAAATTTCACAATCCAAGTCATAAGCATCTACTTTTAAACATAGAATCAACAGTATTAATACGCATGCGCGACAACTTTTATCGAAGTATTATCTTGGGTAAAAAGTTGTATACCCGACGTCTTTATCCCAATAAATCTGAACGCTGAGTTGTTTTTTACCCCAACGAATCTGAACGGGTTTCAAAGTGCCCGGTAACGCCCGGCATTTGATCTGAACGCGACCCAGCTGTTCAAAATGTTATTTTCAGCTACATCGTAGAACTCTATGAACTGAATTATGGATCATGTGGTGTCATTTCTTGGACTGTCTGAAAAAAGCACTCACACCAGTCTTTTGAGCTAAGTACTGGAGTTCTATACACCAAAAACTTTAAATAAACTCACGAAAAGAAGTCGCATGGAGCGATTTAGGTCTTGTGAGCGAGATAGCTAACTAACAGGGCCACCTCTGCCTATGCAGTGGACAGGAAAAGTATTTTTAAGATGTTCCCTAAGATTTACAGCAAAATGGGGCATGCACCATCATGCATAAATATTATATTTTGACAGATTAAGTGGTACATTATCCACAATTTGCGGAAGATTTTCTCGTTAAAATGTAAATAATTTTCTGTGTTTAATTAGTCCGATAAAATATGATTAAACTGAAAAGGGAAAATAGAAATGATAAAGAAATATGTCTCAGGTTAGGATCGGATATCTACCAATCGATCACTTAACAATAATATTTAGGTAGACACTTTTACCTACTGTTATAAATTATTTGTTGTATTTTATTTTGTTTCTGCATATTTGTTTAATAAAAATTCGTAAAATTTTCAATTTTCAATACTAATTTCAAAGCACAAAATAGTAAATAAACATTTTGCTCATTTTTAAGTGTATATTATAGTACTACGATCTGTATGCGAGAATATTGTAACACCATGTATACTGTTTAGATTTGATTTTGTTATCAAATGTACTGATAAGTCAAAAATAGTTATGTACCTGCTGATCCTCTACAGTATTTCCTAATACAAACTCAGACACAACTTGTCTAGTAAATACGTCCCACAGCTTGGCTGTTTTATCACCACTAGCCGTCAACAGTTGCTTGCCGTCAGGGCTCCAGGCTACTCCATACACACCGCCAGCGTGAGCAGGACTACCAACCTCTCCAACTAATTCTGATGTACTGCCATCGTATAAGAAAACTTTGCCATCAAAGCCAGCAGAGGCAAATAGATCACCTTGAGGGGAATATCTCACAGCTTGGACGAATCGCGTGTGTTCCTAAAAGATACTTTGACAATAAATCCAGAAGATTACCAACGGCAAGTAGTATAAAAGTGATTGTATTTTAATATATACTAAATAGGAAGTGAAGTGTAACACCTATTTTTAAGGTGAAATTTAATTGCTTATATTTTTTGAATAGCTTGATTAAACGAATAAAAAATTATGGGCAGTGTAATTTCAATTTAAAAATAGGTGTGACACTTGATTTGCTGTTCAGTGTAGATTTTATTAAAAAACGACATGGAGAACATGCCTAATATTCTTATTATAATGTTAAACCAATGCAATCATAGAAATTTAAACTTATATTAAGTAAATGTATAAAATAACATATTGTTTTCCTGGAATATATTCTCAGGAAGAAAATACATTACATGACATACAGTACGGACTATTTATTACAGAGCATTAAAAAAATGTTAAAGCAAGCTTTGAAAGGCCACTTAATACATTGACTACAACTGTTACAAATAAATGTGGCACCAGCAAAAATATTGCTGTACCAGCCCACTCAAAAAAAAAAAAACTCCATGGGAATTTTTTACATTTTAATTACAATTTATTCCAAGATTACAAAAATGATAGAATTCCATCCGGACCGGTGGTTAATTTGTTTTTACAAAAGCTGTGCTGTGAGCACCTCCTCTTTATTTTTAGATTGAACATTAAGTTGAGGAAGGTTACTTCCACTTGTATAGCCATCTTTATCATATAAGGAAGAATTGATAAGAGCAGACTGGAAGTAGGTAGCAAACACATTAACAGTACTTTGAGGGTCTTGAAAAGTATTATGATTATAGGTCATAGAATTAGGAATCGTTGACATATTACGCATATTATTAAGAAAGTTTAGTTGACAATGGACAGACAATACGTCCAAACTTCCAAAGCCTGCTTTACCTGTTATATTTAAAATCTATTGACATTCTAAATATAGGTATAAAAATAATGATTATAATTCATTAATTATTTGTTCCTCATCATAATGAATTCGTTCATATTAACCTATTAAAAAACTTATTTTTCACTTACTTGTTTGGTTTTCTTGAATTTGAATGGAGGTCCTTCAAATATTGCAATGGTATTATCCTCAGAACCCGTTATAACTCTAAATGGCCTTGATGGTTTGAAGTCACAGGAATTAATTGGTTTGGATTGTCCCGAAATTTCACCAACAGACGTGCCAGTTTCCGACATAAAAACATGCCCAAATCTTTCCCTTCCTTCACCGACAACAACCATCCGCTGGTTGTCTGGAGACCAGGCAATGTCTTTTATAGGACCCCCGATTGGATGGAATTCATTTTTAAGAATATGCTCTTTGTTGACAGTATCCCAAATCCTTACCTTACCCGACTGATCTATAATTAGAATGTTTTTCTTTTACAAAGTTGGTATATCTAGTTGACATATCTTTACTTTAATACATCGTATCCCAGAAACTAAGCCACGTATGAAATAACTTTATATGACCTTTTCTTCACGAAATCACTTCAGGAGGATATCACAGTATTTCAGGCTATTGAGACAACACCGAGTATACATACAGTGTTCAATTGAGAAACGACGCAATCTATTTTCTAGTAAAATTTAGTAAAATCAGTCAGGCAAACCACTAAAATAGCTATAAGTTTTTCATACTTCTGGTTATAATGGAAATCGACAATAATATAATAATAATATCTCTACCCCTCATCCTAATCACAAGGATTAGCCCGAAAGTCGGAGACTTGTGTGGGAGAGGGGGCGGCATATTATTATTTCGCAGGCCGCATTTGCGCCTCAGGAACGACTTACGTTGGTAGGCCCTAACCACCATTCAGTGTTGGAATGAGGGAAACTTGGAAAACCTCATTAGTTAGGGGTACAAGTCAAACATCAACTGATTTTAATCTCTCACATTAACACCAAGTTGACATTCTTCCCATCCTAGGCCATCGCCAGGATGGTTGCCAAGCCATCCATGCGAATAAGCCTTGATCTACGAGTAAACAATTTAATGAAAAATTGTTGGTGGAATGGGAATTAGAACCCACGACCTCTGGGTTGAGCGAATAACTTCGTATTTTATTCGCCTCTGTATTTTTGAATTCTATATAAAATTTTAGTATCACTTTATGTAAGATTCTCTATAGCTAGGAGTTACAGATTTTCAGATATTAAGTTATATTTTTAAAATTGATATACAGGGTGTTACGATATTTGCGAATAGGAACAGTAGTATGATAAGTAGGTACACCGGTACACCTAAAAGTGAACAAAAACATTATTTCATTTTTAAAGAAGAAGAATAGATTTCAAGATATCAAAATGATTGCCATCTGCTGCTGAACATGCTTCTACACATTGCTGAATTTCATGAACTGAATATATATATATATATATATATATATATATATATATATATATATATATATATATTATCTCTGGTCATTTCTTAGACCGTCTGAAAAATGTGTTCGTACAAGTCTTCTAAATTAAATACTGGTGTTCTGTATGGCTAAAACTTGAAATAACCCCACAGAAAGAAGTCGCATTGAGTTAGGTCTGGCGAGTGAGATGGCCAATTAACGGGGCCGTCTCTAACTATCCAGCGGCCAGGAAAAATATTGTTAAGATGTTCCCTAATATTTAAAGGGAAATGACGGTCTGCGCCATTATGTATAAATATCAGATCTTGATGGATATTAAATGGTACATTCTCCACAATTTGTGGAGTTTCTGTGTAAAAAATATAAATAGTTTTCTGTGTTTTATCGGTCTGGTAAAATGTGAATAAACTGAAAATATAAGGGATAAGGGAATAGGACCAAGGTTAGAATTAGATATCTAACTAATCGGTCACTAAAAAACCAAAAAAAATATTATTAAGGTAAACACTTTTAACTTGTTATCGATTATTTTAGTGTTTTCTTTTGTTTCTGTATATTTCCTTACTAGATATTTTTAATATAAATTCGTATATTTTCAATTTTTTCAAACTTCGATATCTTGAATAGTATTCATATAAGCTCAAAATGGTAAATAAACTTTATGCTTACTTTTAACTGTACATTACTCAGTGGCGGCTTCTCCTTAAGGCCCCATGGCCGAGCGCCCCTCCTCCAAAATTACCAAAGAATACCATTATTGTAAATTAAATGCAAATGTTAAAACATGTTTATTGTGGTTCAAAACTATTATTAGAAAGGGCTCGAGCGCTTGAACTATCGTACTCATAATCCTACAGTCCACATAACTGAATGACCACAGCACACTGCCACTGCACAGTGAGCAAACCATCACAGCTTCGTGGCCGCATTTTGAGTCGCGGCCCAAGTAACTGTGGCAACAGACCCGATTTCCTTTTCGACAAGACTCGTTAGATACTTTCCATATGCTTAAATTATGCAGATTTGGCCGCAATTAACATTATTAAACATAACATATTTTTTAACACATTACATATTTTTAACATTATTAAAATACTTATTTAATTTTTGTGAAAAGACAATTTTATATATTACTTAACATGAATACTGTTAGAAGTATAATTAGAGCTAATTTTGCAAATCTTCCACTGGAAGATAAAGTATGTTGCCTGCCCAATAAATAATGTTTTATTTCTATGAAAGACCATAGAGCTGATTTCAATTTTAGAAAGTAAGTGTACTCGTGTACAAATAACTGTATGAAGTTTGTTTACCTACGTAATAATTTAATGTGTCATTTGATAACTATGAATTGAATAACTAAAATACTTTTGAGTTTGTGATTGTGCCATATCGTTTTTAATTAACGGATATCTAGAAACTAAAAATAGTTGTGTTCCTTCTTCCTGAATTCTCGTTTACAGCTTTTTGAAGGTAACGTATATGTAAATTTTTGATATCTAAATATTAATTACCTATTTAAATATTGCTTTAAATAATTTTTGTCGAGATTTTCGCCAATTGTATTAACAAGGAGGATATTTATCGAACGAAAGTTATTTTTTCAAGCAAATATTTTTGCTCTGCGAATTTCTTATATAATTTTAAGGGGTTTGACCTTGAAATATGTAAAATTTTTGCCTGTGGCGCATATTTTCATTTCTGCGCCCCCCCCCCCCCCATATCCAAATCTCACAAGCCGCCACTGATATTACTACTGTCCATATATATAAAGCATATATTACATAGAACCCAAAATTATGAATATGTCAATATACACGTTCCATTTAAAATAATGAAGTAATGACTTCTGGTTTATTAGAAGTACTAGGAATTCAAATAAATATTTTAGTGCGGGTTTGTCCCACTGACTTCGCCAAGTTGAGAACATGAACAATGTAGTTCATTTTAGATATCTAAATACATTGATTCCCAGTGGGATACATTGCATATCTGAGGTGTTGTTATGGAAAAATAGTAACTGTGAGCTTGTACTGTAAAAAACATGTAGCAAATGGCCTATGATTTCTATTGTGTCATTTAATGTCACTAAAATTTGTTTTTTATATTTAAAAGTAAATAAGTATAAAATGAGTCTAAAAACGTTACTGTAATAACAATAAAACATACATTTCTTATTGACGGTAGATCCAATGTTTCTGGTAAATATTCTATAACAATCAAAAAAAATATTCTATACTCTTTTTTATTGTATAAAGTGAAGAGTTTGCTATTGGAGTCTCTACTCGAGTCTGTCAATATGGTAAAAGAAAAAAAATATATAAAGGGTAATGACATAGATGTTTTAGTTTGGCATCATCCAGTGAAAATAACAAAAAACTATAAAAAATAGTATACAAACAAAAGAAGTATATATTGAAGGTCATAAGTAAAATGTAGCTTTTTTGAAATAAACTATAGTTATTACATTCAGAATTTTTCGTCAGATTTTTTACTTTTTACTTACCACCAGAAGCGATGTAGAAGCCACTAGGAGAATACTTAGCAACATTTACTTGGCAAGAATGTTCTGTGTAGATATCTGATATAGCAGGATTCTAAAAAATAATAACAAAAGTATATAATTAAAACTCTCATATTTTTGTGACAATTTAATGGTGAAAGTTAACGTTTTCTTTTTCTTATTTTACCCCTTTACAAACACGGAATAAACATGTGTATTTGCAGAAGTTTATGAAATGGGATAGTAATAACTAAAAACCAAAACTGAATAAATATCATCAACCTCCCCCTTAAAAGAATCACGTTCAGACTTAAAGGATTTTCTACCTTTTCAAAATTTGCTTTTAAGTAATATCTATTTTATTATAGGCTTGTGTCAAAATCGCACTTACAGTTTTCTTAGTTTTAATAAATAAGGACCTGTTATCAGTTCAAATGTAAATTGTAGTTCTTCCTAATCCGAACAGAACAGTTAATGAGCTTTTTTCTCCATACATTTCCAGCCAATAACCTGATTATCTTCAGTACAGATTTAGTGGTGTGATTTTTCGATACATCAGATGACACTATTCAGTAAAGGTCACGTGTGCAATGATTAACTATTTTCTTTTCAATATTTCATTAGCATATATTTTGAAAAAGAAGCCATGTTTGATCTAGTAAGACCACCTTATTATTGAGATAAAATCATCCAATCATTGCTACTAAGAGATTAGAGAAACACTTTTATTTTGCATTTTCCTCCATTTCTGTTTGTTTCCAATTAACTACTTATTGGTAATGATTTAAATGTCTCACTAACATTTACTTACCAATCTAAATCATTACAAATAAGAAGGTGTTTTGAATATATTTGTTTTAAATAGTTTTTATTAATCTAGAATTTTTTACTGTGTATGGGATTGCTTCCTCCTCATGAACCAAATGCAGATCTTCAATGGAAGATTTTTTTTAAGATATAATTTACAATTTAGCAGCATTAAGACTACATTGATAATGTTACAATTATTGATGACAAATACAATCAACTAATATTGTATATATTTAAAATCCTTAAAAAAAAGTTTATCTGTTGTTTTTTCAGTGTTTCTAATTTATATAAATTTTGATTGAAAATAAAGCCTTGAAATTGTATGCGTAATAATTGTCCAAACTGATTGAAAGTTAATTTTAAATATACCAACTTATTTTAAACTCGATTTTACATTATCTTTAAATGTTCTCAACTTGTTTCTGCATATATTTGGCTGAATGCCATAAATGTAGGTTAAGGTCAGACAACAGACAATATTGTAATATACGTAAGGATCGAAGTGAGCCAAAGTAAAAATTAAGTAATTCTAGCCAAATGTTATAAAATGTATTTTATAAGACCTATAATATGTATATACTTATTTGCAATTTTAAATGGATTGTCTCAAACACATAATCTTACGTAAATTTAATATTTAATTTTTTTCTTTCAAAGGTGGATATACACACACACTGAAAAAACATGTTTTTTTTATATATATTCTTAATATTTTTTGTATATTTGGTTGAACCATTGTTTTTTTATATGCCTAATACACTACTCTTATGGTGGATTATATTTTAATTACTATTGAGGATACATCTATGAAATCTTATAGGTTTGTGAAAAAGTATTTCATTCAAACATCTCTATAAAATATGCAGAACATTAAAATTAATACAAAATAGTATTTTACGTTACAAGTTCAGTAGATGAAGTACTTATGAGTTTTTTTACGGACGAGGCGACATTAGGAGCCAAGTCCAAAAACTGTAAACGAGTAGTATAAATACCTAATGGACGTATATCATATGATATTTTATTTCATATTGGCGTCGTTTTAAAATAGAAATGAATTATTGAAAATTTCAAACCAATCATTAAAATAAAATCTCACCATATTCAAATTGTCTCACTATCTTAACAGCATTGACATGTAAGATGACATTAACATGACATTCCTTCTTTTTTTGAAGTATCATAATTTAATTTGGTTGTATAATAATGTGTTCAGAGAAAATTTTAAATAAATTGAACCTACGATGTTAATCGTAGCTTCACCGAAATGGCTAGAAAAGCATTATTTATATTTGCCTCACTGTTAGTTTTACTAACTACCTACTTCTACTGATCAATTTATATACCTAACACAGGAAATTAGTTTTAAATTAGCACAAATTTCTTAACTACTGTTTTAATGTCAAGTACAATTTTACACTTAATTGTAATTAATCGGATTGCATTAAATCTTGTAAAATTTGAAGTGAATTGGGTAATAATTCAAATAATTATAAAACTATGATGTTCCAACAGTGTTGTCAATTTATCCTACATTTTTAAGTAGCTAAAAGCTGCCATATTTAAAAGAAGAGACAATAAGGAACAACATTATTTTTATATATAATTCTCAACTGATCAGCTTCATGAGTGGTTAATATGAGTAGGACTGGCACAGAGAGCCGCGATTCAATGGCGTGTAAAGCGGGTCAACAGGGAGATGCGCGAGCTACATGTGTATGGTAGACAATTTTATTTGTTGCTTTTTAATAAATAATAATAAACCATGTCACACGCGGGGAAGGGTAAAAAGCGGCCATACGCCATACTCTATAATAAATCTATCCGCGAATAAAAAGAGTGGTGTGCCTTCGACAAAACAGTTTATGTTAAATTTACTGTTAATGCAGATTACTTGCGACATTCTGTTGCATATATTTGATAAACAACTATTCGGAGACATCTAGAATAAATATAATCCTCAGGTGCCGTTACCAAGCCGTGCAGAATATATGCAAATATGTACTAACTGCACGCGAGACATTGTAAACAAAATCAAGTGTGTATTAAAAAAAACACGGTTGTGGTTATGTGTAGACGAGACAACAGCCTGAAAAAAAATTTCGTTGTGATTGTAATAGTACCTGTAGTATTCACACTAACTATAGCAGCTTACATGACGCCTTCGAAAAATTACAAAACAGTGCATTGTCGTTCAAGAACTCACTGCAAATAGAGGATGCAGTAAATCACCTGCTGAACACTATAGATAATATAAAAAATGCGTGCCAAGTATGTTAGAGAAAGACACTGATTTTACCCGATTAAGACAAATTTGTGATGGTACTATTGGTGAATCTTCAGATCCGTTAAGTGAGTTCAAAGACTATTTTAAATATGCCTGTATTACCTGAATAGATGTGGAACGGTCGTTCTCAAAAAATAATCATATTTTTTCACCACAGCGAACATCACTTGTGAAGACAACCAACCTAGTACATGGAGCTAGATAATATGGTGTTCTGAATCCATTGTTATACATTGTACTAGTTTATTTGATTCTGTTCCTACGTAATTTATTTTATACGCTCATTATGTTGCGTACCCGCATGTTCCGCAGCGCAATTGTACCAGCCCTATATATGAGGTACCTATACTAAGTATTCATGTTAAAAATATAATTAAATTTTAAAAAAAATAATTTTCTAATGTAGGTACCTTAATATATTTTACCGGGTATTTTGTCATTACAAATTAATTATCTCTCAAAATAACTATTTCCAATTTTGGCATGTAATTTGTAAACACTATCACATGCTTTTTGTCTTCAGCCGAAATCTTTGTAAGGAATATCATCAGTAAGGATACTTTACCTTTGAAACCACTAACAATGAGCCACTCTATACAACCTATATATACACTCTTACTTAGCTGAAGTATTGTTTTCTTCCAAATGAAACACTATTTGTTCAAATAAAATTATGTAAAGTAATTTTTACTAGGTATGTTTAGATTATTGACTTGTTAATGCTCTAAATTTAGGCAAACCACTATCAAACCATAAAGGATATAAGTTTGGTCACCTGCATTCAAACAAAATTAAAGCAAGATATTCACCAAATTAGGGCATTAAGCCTTACTCATTAGAGAAATTGTGGCAAGGATGCCTACTGATATTTAAGTACACAGGTAATTAATTGTATTGCTTGTATTGTATTATTAAATATATTATGTATTTTGGTAGGTATATCTACTATCTTCTAAAAAATTGTATCAACTCAACTGTCTGTTGCATAAAAAAAATTGTTCAACAGTTCTCCTGTTTCAATAGAACAGTGAATAATTATTTTTCTAATTGAAATGCTTGAATTGAAATTTAGAATATGGTTGTATATTGGTAGTATATAGCAGTTTCATTCATTTTTTACTGTTGCATATAGTTTTTTTAAGATAATATGTAAACATGCAGTACCCACTATTTAAAATACAAATTCGGCCATACCTTGAATTTGGAAAAATTTTCAAAATATTTTTATATAAAATCATGTTCCAATAATGCAGCATACCATTTGTAAGATGTAAAAGGGAAAAATATCTAACATAGTGCTTATACTATGTTATTAGTTATTAGTAAATAAAGTCTAATTTTGTTCAAGTATAAAAGAATTCAAGAAATGTATTTCAAAATAATTTTATTTCTCTCTGAGCAGAATGAATAAAAAAATAGAGACACAAAAACTTTCTAATTAAGAATAAGGGAGATTTTTAATACATTAACATTACACTTGGTCACATCTGGTAAAAATATTTGCGTATACTTTATTCGCAAATATTCGAAAATATTTTATATTCTCTAATAATCTCTTTAAATATAATTTTCATTGGCACTTTCAAAATTCAAATTTTGAACAGAAAGGTGGTTGGTCACCTTTCTGTTCCACCCAGTAGGTATAGATAGGCTATAAATATGCGAATTAGAGATATATTAATAAATTGCTAATTTTCAGATTCATAGGATAAATATAACGTGTTCTCTTAAAATCCAATTATACCCTTTAACTTATAAGATTTCACAAATCTATGATTTGGCTCGTGATTTAGAGATAAAATTATACTACTCCCACTAATACATATATTTATCTTGTCAACAAAATTAATTTACACATAGGATTTCAGTGTACAAATAACTTCATTTGTACTTAAGCTAGTAATTATTATAGTTATCTATCATCGTTACCTACATATAGGTATACATCTATTTACATTGTAAAATTTTTATCAAAACATTATTCAATGCAAATTGTGAATTAAAACTCAAAACCATCTTGTATTTTAAAATGACTACAAAAGTCATATGATACATACTGACCCTAGTACTAATATAACTGAAACTATTATCAATAGCCTTTTCATTTCAATAACTATAGTTATAAATGTTGTGGTAGTAACCTGTAAAATGTTTTTTAGTATGTTTTCTTCATTAGTTTGATACTCTACGTAATCTGATATTTATTAACTTTCCTAATAGTGGATATCTAAATAAGTAAAAATATATGTAAGTACCAATATATAGGTATTTTGATTTTGACAGAATTTAAACTATTGAATGTAGTAAAGTTGTTCTACTTACGTCAATGTTCCTAATAATAACAGAATTTCCATTCGTATACAGAAAATTCTTTCCTTTTGGGTCCCCACCCAGAACAAGTGGTTGTCCCCTTTGGGTTTTTGGAAGAGTTGCATAGATGCTTTCTGTTATAAAATATATACATTTAAAATTAAAGATGTAATTAGAATACTTCTTAAATAACAAATAATTATAATTTCATAAAAATAGCTTACTGCAGGAGTATGACATTTTCTTAGAAAATACTCTGGTTCAATATAGATAACTGAATGTGAACTGCTAATAAAACTACACTTCACTAAGAGGATGTGGTATCAGTTAATGATGAAATTCAATTTGTAAGAGTTTGGCACAGTTTTATAAAATATATCTTATTTGCCTAATCTCTAGCCGCTATAGCGGTTATGTTTGCCATATAAGGAAATGTAACGAAAGCGGTTGTCACTGTCAGTATTTGTCACTTGTCACATACTACCAAGAAGTTAGCCTTAGACCACAGAACATACCTCACGGATTCTTCCGAACAGTTAATATTATTTGGCGAACAATCTAAAGAAATAAATTCCTAGCCTATACCCGTAGGATAAAATAATAGGCAGTGATGTATTACCGCGTGACGTAATAAATTGTGGTGGGGACTGTAATTCCATAGGCGTACGCAAAAATTGTTGGAAAGGTGCTAATAATGTCAAATAAATATAAAAAATATCAGAACATGAACGGTGTTATAGAAATTGTGAATTGTTTTTCAAATTCACCTTACAGATTCACCCACAGTACATCGAACGAAATTGATGAATATTGCCACAGATATTAAAAGAACGCTTTTAAGTGTTGATGGCGTACCACCAACCCACAGCCGCCACCGAAAACGCGATAAATCACATTCCGGAGCAAATTTACTATTAAACACTTCACTTCACTTCATTTCACTACACTACACTACACAACACAACACATGTCTACACATCCTTCATTTAACCATATGTCTCATCCATATAATATATTTTTCTATTTAAAGCGCGAAATTCTCTTATTTTCTCCAAATATTCTCGTCTCCATGTCACAATCTCATTTTTCTCTATAAGCATACATACTCTTCCGATTCCGTTTGCAATATTTGAAATTCATTTCATGCATTGTCCTTATAAGCAATTTATACGAGAGTTTGGGCAAATCGCTGTCTTCTGCCAGAGCAATGGAGTCTGTGTCTCCATATTTTATATCATTGCACGAAATACACTACGAACGGAGACTTTTGTTAATTCACTACACAGTTCCGCCGCATCCACTACACTTAAATTTTTATCACGTGCTTTTAATCGCTCATAGAAATTTTTTATCATACGAATTTCCTCGCTTGTCAGATGAGATCGTTTACGTGTTTCTAATCCACTGCTCCCCGCGATCGCTTCCATAATAAAATCCTTTTCTTCAAACACTAAATAAGCTAAATAACACATCACCAAGTTCACCAATTAATATATGCAGTCCAGACACAAATTACAGCATTTCCCGCGTAGTACGCTTATGTCAGGCTGTGATGAACTACTTGGATGTGTGTGAAATGCGCATGTCCGATCTTCTAGACACTCTTGACTTTTGTTGCATAGGTTGTATATCTCGCTCTTCGTTTTTTAACCCGTTAAACAAAGACGGAACTATATCCGACGTAAAGAATTGTGGTGGCATCGAATAGAGAAGCATGGAAAACAGACAATTTATAGTTATGTTCAATAGTAATGCGTAAGCGGCATCACTTTTCTATGTGCAAACGTTTGTGCCGCTATGTATTAAGTATTTACACTTCGTCCCTATTCTGTATCGAATTAGACCATGAGTCACTGCCTATTATTTTAGCCGACTGGTATAGGTCTATTCAATTTATTCTAATGGCGACACTTCAATCAGTGACTTCAACACTTGCTTAACACTTGTTAGAAATTTTTAATTTGGTTGCGTTCATCACGCAGTAGCGATCACTGAGCGATCAGTTGTCAATTTGGAATCTATTAGATGCCCGGCTGAATGAAATATTTTGTGTGTGTGTGAGTGTGTGGGTAAATTTTATGTATGCTGTATGCTGCTGTCACATCATCATAGTTAACCAACCACACTTTTCCGTTCAGATTCAATTTCAGGGCACTGGACTCTATACCTAATATATACATTATTTGTTAGCAAGAACGCTAAATATTAGGGTTGTTGATTTGTTAAAGTATTTTATTTTTTATGTTTTTTAGAGAATCAAATGAGTGATAGAATTAGCTCTACTCATCACATCAATGGATGATTATTAAATAAATGTGATAGGACAGAGCAGGTTTTATTACCAGTGTGATGTGTCGGATAATTATCCGTTTATAATAATTATCGATAATTATCCATCGGCTAAAAATCCTTTCAAAATTAGCAGGCTAAATATTATAGTGCCAGTGCAGTGGTAATAATGGCCTCATAAGGGAGATACATTGGAACTTTTATTTATTTTTTTAATTTAATTTTTAGTTTGTTGTATTTTTAATTTTTTAATTTGCATGATTATTTTTATTTTTGATCTACTTACATAATTAAATGATGAGGATTGCGGTTTTATAAAATAAAACACAAAATAATCGCTCCCTCTAGATTTAATTTCTCCTTATCTATACGCGATTCATTTTAAGATCGAAGCGCCAAAATGGCAGTAACCTTTACTAACCTACGTTCACTGACACTGACGTTAGACATTTTATTCATCAAAGATTTGTTGTCGAGAACTTTAAACTAGGTAAAAAGCTTATAAAACTATTTTGAAAGGGGTAAGTAGTGATATAAAATTAAAATAGATTTCAATATTTTTCGAGCGTTCAATCTGAAAATGAAACTTAACCTCAAAATATGTCAAATTCTTTATTGGACATACGGCATACATAGCTTTATGGAAATAGTCATCCTTTGAGAAAAGGTAAAGAGCACGCACTCTCTACTTTGCGTTCTTTAGCTTCTTTATCCATACTTGTCTCCTGTAGCTCTGTAATACCCAACTTATAGTTTCCGCGACAGTTCCAGATTTTCTCGCTTTTGGAAAAGTATGAAACTGATCTCGGGGTTTTTCTTTGTACAATAAGAACAATGACGCTCACAACAATAATGATTCATATCTAATCAAAGTAATTAACTGATATAACAACGGATATTTAAAAATTCACAATAGACGTACATACGCAAAACTGAACCAATAACCCAAGCGTTAGTTGTGCGTGCCGCCAGTAGGTAGCGTATTGCTTAGCAAGAATCGCGAATGGACCTAATAATACGTATGCTTACAGTAGATAAGTATATGAATAGATATTATATTGGTAATTGTGAAAAAGTTATAGTGATGTCAATTAGCATTGGCTAAATAAATAATTAGCGGCTAAAAACCCATCACTGGCAAATAATTATACTTTCTTAGATACTTTTTAAAGTACTTCGACTCGTAAAAACAAGAGACTTTACGACTCTTTGTTCATTTGTCGTTGGCTATGTCCAAGGATTGTTAACTGTTTACCACGGATTTCTTAAAATAAACAGAAAACTGTGCTGTTTACTTTAATTTAATACTCCTTGGCCTTGGACTCACAGGCCACAAAGAGTTCTTGGGCTGTCAGTATTGGTTTGTGAATTTCATGAATAAATAGTCTATGATCGTCTGAAACCTGCTTTAAAATTTTTTTGTTTGCATAAGAATACATAACCAAACTTTAAATTTTTGACGTTTAGGTTTTTGATGATGTTTTCAGTTTTGATGTGACAAAATTAACAATTAGTATTTCCAAATGGTTGACTTAAAGAAAGACTTGGATGAGTATTTATTACTTCAAAGCGACCAAAAAAAGGCGTTCAAATTGCAGATGCCAGTTATACAAAAACCAAATATTTCAAGTTGGTTTAGAAAAGAAGAACCCCAGGAAGAGGGTACATGGTTTAGGGAAACCAAAAGAGAATGCTGTCCTAGTTTGGTTGGTACATTTCAGTTATATATTTTGTGTAATAAGTGATATCAGTACAAGTATAATCTGGAACAGGCTTTTGACTCCATAATTAGTTGTATTTTGAGTATAATTTTCATATTTCTAATTTTTGTAGTCACGATTTCAAAGGATTGTATTATTTGGACTATGCGTAGGAATGGGTATATTATGTTTTTCAATATCTTTGATGTATATTCCTGTGCTGTTATTTAAGGCAAGAAAATTTGCTTTACTATTTTCACTCGGGAGTACATTTTTTGTATTGAGGTAAGTCTATTCTTTTATTCATTATCATGAAGTTTTTACATTAGTTAGGTACTCTAAATTACTATTAGGATCATTCAGATAGTAGATGCATTTACCATATAGATGCCACTGATTAAAACTGTTTTCAATGAGAAGAACCGAACTCTCATTTATTTTTTTTTAACATATATTGAAAATACATTGATAACTCCTTATAACAAGTTATCGATATGTTACAACTTAATAATATTTTATTATCTTCAATTTTGTCAGCTCATGTTGACAGACATAAAATAAAAATAAAAATGTAATCCACAAATGTTTCTATGTAATGGGTCTCTAAAAACACTAAATTTAACTTGAAATTGAAGGCTGAAATTCAACTATCAGCACTGCTTTTATATTGTGATTTACTTACTGACATTAGACAAAAATGTTCAACTGGTTTGGCAAATAATAAGCTCTTTTCATATGGAGTATGAAAATAGGCAAGCGCTGATGTTTCCTAGTTGGGTGAAAGGTAAAACTAAAATTACCCAATCCCGTTTTTTACACATGTTATCGCAACTTCAACTTAGTTAAAAAAAGTAAATAAATAAAAATGTCTTAACGCTTATTTCAGAATTAACATCACTTAAATTTCTTCTTTCATAATTAGATGTTTATACCTTGGTTTTGGGGCATTCTAAACAAACTTGAAGTTCACTTTACATTGTTGGAAACTAATTTTAAATTTGATTGTAGATAGGGTTGTCAGACTTCCCAATTTTGGTAGGACAATCCCATATTTACATTAAATGTCTGCCTTTCCGATCACGTTTTTAAACAATTTTTTTGGATATCTGACGGGCAAAATCTTAAAGGAAATTGAAACATCATAGAAGTATGTAGTACGTCTTATGATTAACATGATTTACTATAATATTTTCTAACTATGCCCCTGTTTTTAATTTGTTAGTATAAGTACATATTTTTTTCTTTTTAGAATAATGTATTTAATTTTTTTAAGAGCAAATGGTAATGTTTTTTATTCTTCGCTCTATTATTTATTTGGATTTACTTAATGTTTAGGTTGGAGTGAAAAGTAACTTATTTAGAATCTGATTTTTTAAATCTGATCATAATCTAATTTTCCAGCCCTCTGCCCGTGAGTAATTTCACTCCTCACATCTTGTATGCCTTGACTTTCCAACATATAGTTCTTAATTATAGACATTTTTCACAAAGGCATAGGGTGATTGGTTAATTTTAAATAGGACACCCTATATATTACTGTATAATAAAGTGATATTTCTTGAAATAAGTACATATATATATATATATATATATATATATATATATATATATATATATATATATATATATATATATATATATATATAAAATTTATCTTGGATAACCAATTATCCTACAAATAAAATACAAAAGTTATTTATATTTTTCAGTTAATTTTCCAGATCGTTTTACTGTTTTTGATGGTTCGTTTTATTTGCTAGCAACTATTTTTGTAATAAATATAACGTGTGTATTAAGATATCCTTTGTGTAAGATTTCTTAATCACAACATTTTTTATAAAAATTTTCACTTTTAGGAGTTCCACCTTGTAATTTACCAAATTACAGCTTAATTTGGTAAATGTTTAGCAATTGAAAAATCTGTAAATAGTTAGAGGTTAAAAATTTTATTTTTTCCAGTTTCTTTTTTCTCTGGGGTCCTATGGCTTTTTTGAAACATATGTTTGTGAAGGAAAGACTACTGCTTACTTTATCATATGGAGGAACTCTAGTTGCTACATTATACTGTGCTCTGCATTTACAGAGTACACCCTTCACTGTACTTTTTGCAGTTGGTCAAATAGTCTCATTACTTTGGACTGTGATATCTAGTATTCCTGGAGGTACAGTTGGTATATCATTATTCTCCAAAATGTTTTCTAGATCAGTTGGTAATACTTTGCCAGTTTAATATTTAATTTGTATATGTCCTGTTGTATTTAAGGCAATATTTTTATTATATAAGTTTTGTACATATTTAATTGAATATTTTTTTTATTAAACTATTTTCAATAACTTTTAACTTTTTATTTGATTTTTTAGCGTATCCCCAATGCTATATTTTTACCAATTATTATTAAAAAATTGCTTTGTCTCTTATATCTTAAAAAAATTCTAAATGTTCCTTGCAGTACCTTCATATACCTACCCATGTAATTTCTTACTATGCATTTCGCCTATAACCAGGGGCGGTTGGTGTATAAAAATTTCTTATATTATTTAACTTTACATTGTTTAACTGGTCCGCATGAGGCAGGTCTGCGCATTGCTTTTGACATCCGCGCTCTTTCCTTCACCACTCCTCTAATAGTCCAGGCATTGCAAATTTTACACTGCTTAGTGAGCAGCATCGGTCGCGGTGGTACTTGCAGTTAATTTGCGAGTGTGTTTTTGAGTGTGTACACGTAAAATTGTTGGATATAAATTTATTATTTATATCGACAATGAATTTAATTCATGATTAGTTTTATAGGAAAAGATTTTTTTAATACACTTACGAGTAAAAAATTTAATTAAAAAACAAAGATAGAAATTTGCTGGGCATTATTTGGGAAACGGCAGGTGTTAGTTAGTCTGGGAACAATTTACGTGCAAATCGATAAAAATATTCTCAAACAGCCAAGTAGCTCTTAAAGCTCTTGGTTCCTACCGTTGCAACTCAAAAATGGTATGGAGTTGTCAGCAGGCGCTCGCTCATTTGAGCAGAAAAAATAGAGGAACTCTGGTCTGGGTCCCAGGCCATTCTGGCCATGAAGGGAATGAGGCAGCCAACTCTAGCCAGGGAGGGTGCTTCTTCTAAATTTGTCGGACCAGAACCGGTGCTTGGCATATCCTCGAGTACTGCCAAAGCAACGCTCTTGACCTGGGCTGAGGGGCAAATCCTTCAGTAATGGCAAGAACTACCAAGATTAGTTCATTTGAAGGCGTTCATAATAAACCCTTCAGAAACAAAAACTAAAAAACTTTTAGAGTTAGCAGGTTGTACCTACGAACTTTAATTGGCCTATTTACTGGACACTGCCATTTAAAATGTCATCTGTACAAATTCGACCTAGCAGAAGATGCTGAGTGCCGCTTTTGCTTAGAAGATGATGAAACGGCAGAACACATATTATGCACCTGCCCCGCTGGGGAAAGGATCAGATACATTATTTGGCAACGGACAATTTCTGCCAGAGGATCTAAATAAGTTCTCACCCAATAAGGAGGTGATCAGCTTCATTAAGAAGCTGGACATGTTGGGTGAAATATAAATAGGTGTGAGCCACAATAGACCACATGGTCGCGGTGAAGGGTCTGGTTTTCGGCCCACTCACTTTTGAACCTAACCTAACCTAGTCTGGGAAAACATAAAAACACCAGGTGAACAGAGAAATTTATTTAACAGAAAATTGGATTTATGCATTTAATATAAAAAACGCATTGCTTTGCATTCCTTGTGTACAGGGTGGGCAAATAAGAGAGAACGCCGGCTGTATCTCGGAAACCGCTTATCGGAGAATTTCCGGGAAAAAATTTTAATAGTAAATATGGCCAAGAGATGTCGCTGGAAATTATTTTCAAGTTTCTGAAATGACCGCTAGGGGGCATAACGTCCATGGCCAACTAGAAAAATAAACTTTTCTCGAAAATTTGCCTAATAAAGTAGTACTGGAAATAAGTAAATATTAATCTAGAGGAAATTTGAAACTTTTTCGTGCAACTCATTTTTTTCTATCTTTTAAAATAAAGTGGTGGGGGGCGCCAAACTTTCTTTCCTTTAAACGTTAATAACTCATCTCAGGATAAATCGAATTTAGCAAACTTAGTCTCATTAGAAAGAGCTTTTTTTATGCATATTTGTACTCATGAAAGCTGGTTTTGTTACTTTTATTATAGCCGCTAGAGGCTATATTTATTGTCACATATTTAAATAAAGGACAACAATCCCTAAAATTCAGTGAAAACCGCAGCTTTCTATCTCATTTCTAGCGGAAGATATTACCAAAGAATTGCAACTGGAGATTTGTGATGTAGCCTTTCACCTTAGCATTTTTAAAATCGACTCGTGATAGCCTATTATTAATAAAATATAAGAAAAAAAAATTGACCATTTGTCAGAACACAGTTGAATTAGCTTTATTGGGAACTACTAATATTCTAGCTTAGTTAGATTCAGCTTATTGAATAAATTATTTACAAAAATTGTAAATGTAATACATCGACAATCTAATAAAGAATAGATGTTTTTTCAAGATTAGAAGTTGCATAAAAATTTGCCGAATTTGTGAATTGGCATTGTGAGGAAATTACGAATCTGATACAACAGATCATAGAATTGAATAAACTTTTTAGAAAATAGGTAAAAGCAACATTTTCAGAACACCTAATTCCAGTTAGGAAGTTATTACCGAAAAACTGATTTTTTGTATGTATAAGGAAATCTAGTCCTGGTAGTATCTTGTTACTTGTGATATCGTCAACCTGTCAGGTAATTTAAACTTGGGAAATGTCACCGGTATCTATGCAGTCTGTATAACCGGAAGTGACGTCAAAATTTTTTTGAAAAAGTCGACACTATCTTCATCGTTCTAACTCTATTACTAACTAGTAAGGTTATATTTCCAATTTGAAATGTACTTATTAAGCAGGTTTAGAGTATGTAAATTTAGCAGTCCATCGACAGTTATAAAACATTTTTAAAATAGACACTGGCACTACTTTACTATAGACAACCAGAATTGAAAGAGGAAATAAGGTTCGAATGTTCGAAAGAAAAATATAGAACACACAGAGGTATATAATACATAAGTATTATATAGGGTTGTCACATTTACGAAGTCCACCATTGGCATCTTGGAAAGAATGAAATATACAGAGTGACTCAAATTAGAAAAAAGTTGCGCAATTTTTATACATTTCAATTATTGGAAAAGAAATCGGGATATTTTGAGTACTTCCTAAATTATCGCTGTAAAATTGAAAACGTGCATTTTCTAACTTTTTATAATTTGAGCAACTCTGTATATTTTACCCTTCCCAAGATGCCAACGGTGGGCTTCCCAAAAGTGACCACCATGTGGACATAAGTCTATAGACATATAATACTAGGGGAGACAGAACATTCCATTCAAAAAACACCAATTGTTTACAATCATACATACTTCCACGCTTGTTTTTCTTAATTACACATAAAAAGTCATATAATTATAATTAATATACTCTTTGGTTTCAAACACAGGCGGTAGATCTAGGGCAATCCGCATAAGTTTTACAGTTGATTTCTGTCGAAAACGTCTGATCGGCATAAAATGTAAACAATTCTGTCTCCCCTTTATTATTATGTTTATGCATAAGTCCAAGTTACTACCAGCAATCTTTTAAAAATTTTTTCTATTAACTTGAAAGGTAGAAAAAACAAAATCCAGGAACATGGAATATATGTAATTCAATTCACCATGAAATAAAAGATGTTTAATTTATTTAATCTTGCAAGTGCTTTTAATTAACTAATTATTCTTATCCCAATTTCAACAAGCAAGAAGCTGGCTACTGTTTTTATACCATACATTAAGAGGACACTTGGACTTTTCACTAGAGGAGGAGGACACTAGACATAATATAAGGTCCACCCATTGGTACATACACCTTTATGTTTTTTGATTCTGGAGATAAAAGTAAAGCCAGACAAATTAAATTTATAGTAATTTATTTGCATGAAGAATTTGAAACTTCATTGAAAACCTGATGTGGTTTTAATAATAAATAAAAAAAACATTGCAGTTGTTGATCACTATTTATATACACATAAAAAATACTATAAATCACACTTATTTAAAAATTATTTTACAAATATACAGTTTAAAACAGATACCAAAAGAAAGAAGGCACCTTATTTTAATAAAAAAATAAAATGCTAATCTTATTCCAGGTACCTTTTTCTTATCAAATGAATTCTTTTAAGTAACACTGGCATTATCATTTTTTACTTGTAAAAGTCTTAATTGTAAAAATATTACTTTTTAAAAGTTATCTTTCCTCATGTCTTGGTACAATAACCCAACCATCCCCAGAATTTCTTGAGGAGTTACCAGGCGCCGAAGATCTTTCTCTCTGTTGTTGCAATAGATCTCTCGCTAGCCTTAAAGATTCTTTTTCTTCTTGAAGGGATTTTAAATTCATCTGTTTTT
The DNA here is from genome assembly GCA_963924545.1 of Pogonocherus hispidulus. NCBI lineage: Eukaryota > Metazoa > Arthropoda > Insecta > Coleoptera > Cerambycidae > Pogonocherus > Pogonocherus hispidulus. Next base: position 33,985,589 of record OZ004698.1, read on the forward strand.
CTTGGTCTTTTGCTTCGGCAGCTAGAAGTTGATTTTTCTTTTGAGTCAGCATTACTAGCTCTGTTTGTACCTAGTAAACAATATATCACAATTAAAGGAAGCAAGTATAAAAACAAGTAATTGATACAATTATTGTGCAAGTATGTTTTTGTTCAAAATAAAATTAAACAAAAATTTTGTATACTCTGTTGATTAAGGTATTTATTTAATAAGCAGTAACAAATAAGCTGAATAGAGATTTGTTGATACACTAATTTGAAGAAAAAATATGTATGTTGTTAATTGTTGTCCTCATAATAGTGGCTATCAAGTGGTCATGTTGTATTAAATTTTGTTCAAAAATTTGGAATATTATTAAGAGAAATTAAGATGACTAAAATCTCAATTCCACTCAGATGCGTGTCTTATTAAATTGAACAGACAACATATTGGCACTACTAAGGGTTTATGATTAAACAAAAACTCGATTCTCAAGAACTGTAATGTGTACCATGGCATATATGGTATTTATTCGTTGCGTTTTATGGCATTGACTTATAAAAAATATTCTTTTGTTGCTTTCAAACATATATGGAATTTCCGGATTAACTCGTAAAATAATTTTGTAGAATTATTACTCCGCAATTCTCCAACATTTTTCTTCTAAGAAAGGGAGTGGTTTGTTGATTTCTGTTTATATAATGATAAATAAAGATTTTGCACATAAGGACGTCCGTATAAAAATATCATATGACTGGCCTGAAACTTCATGTACACAAACTACAAAAAAATATACAAATCATGTTACGATTTCTTAAGTACCTACCATAAAAAATTGTGGGTTTTACTTATTTTGATTATTTTTATTATACTAAATTGTAATTATCTATATAAAAGTCACATCAAACTTGAAATGTAATGTATGCCTGATATGAATCACACAATACTTACATGAAAAAATGCCTTGATTTATTTCTATGTAAACAATTATAAAATTTCAGTTGAAATGGCTAAAATAAGTTGAATCATTTTGCTGAAATCAAGATTTTCTTAAAAGTAGCAAATAAAAATAAACAATATTAATAAATGATTAAATGATTTTTTACTAGTTACTTGTATTCATGAAACTTTTGTATATACATGTTAGTCGGAAAAGTAGTTTGGTAAGTATTTTATATTATTGGTTTAAATGCCATCATTATTTCAGCAAAATGTTTGCAAGCTTTCTACTATACTAAACTGGTAAGAAAGAATAGGTTGGTACTTAAAAAAATGCTTTACTTTTCAAATTTTCACTATATAGGAGCCGGTAAAGATGGAATGAGATATATTGCTAAAAAAGCTTAAGTGATTTTTAAAAGGCTTTATGGTTTTACTGATTTTTTTGAAAATGGAGTTTTGAAAGTAAGTATTCTAGCTGTCGAAAAAACTATATTTCTTAAGTTTTTCTTATTTGAATAAATAGGTAATAGTGATTATGATTCTATAAAGTCTGTTATACTATTTTTTTTCCCAAACACATGCATTTTAATTAAAAAATCGATATATCTACTAAGTAAAGTAATTCAGAAATCATCACAGACAATATTTTAACATTTAATTGTTCAATTCTTTATTTTACAAAACTAGCGTTCCTACTTCAACATTAGGTACTTTTAACAATTTTTATTTAACAATAATTATTATTTTTTTAGTCAAGCATTGAATACGTCGTATTTTGTGATTGCATTATAGAAATCATAAAAAATATTATAATTTCTATGGATTGCATTAAATAACTTTTAATAAACAAAAAATATTCTCATTAACACTGGTCACTTCAGTAGACGGTCCGCAGTTTGTACTACGTAACTTTTTTATAAACAATCACAATAAAAGTTAATTTTGTTTTCTTTAACGTAATTTAATTGAAATTATTTTATAAAATTTCCATAAGAAATGCTTGTATAAATAGTGTAATGAAGCATATTTCAATAAACACCAGCAATAAAGTAATAATTGCAAATTTCAAGTGTATGTGATTTGACTATACCCCGCTAGTTCAACCGACCGAAATACTCCAACAGTACCCGACACACTAGGATCTAAACATGTGGCACAAGCAGCATGTTAAGGACAGCACAAAACAGAAAAAATTCAACATTCAATATTCAAGACAGTATCGTCCTAGCAGCGAGTACCATAGATTATAGAGGGTTGCGAGTATGACCAGACCAAACACCGCCAACAGAGGTAAATATTTTGTAAGTCTGTAAACTGTGCTAGCTAGGTCACAAAATCCAAACCTCGGATATTTTCTAAGCCCGCTGCTGTGCACAGCAATAGGCCAATCCACAAATTACACTATTCCCGATTTTTCTAATTTGGAAAATCAGCCTTGTGAATATTTTACAAGTTCCTACTGATAACCAGTGCACAAGTGTCAAGACTTTGTTGACCACCAGCATAAAGTGATCACCTACAGAGAGCACATAACACCTATAGTTGGGTCGCTGAATCTTTTCACAAACGTGACTAATGTCTGACATTATCAACGACAAAGTACACGATTAATCGTAAGTAATATCGCTGTTAGAAAATAACAAATGATACAGTTCATGTGTTATGCATTGACATTAGTGACATTAGGTTTTAATATTAATTTCTACAAATATGCATGATCACGTGTGTGCAACGATTCAATGGCCAAATTATACGTGTTGTGTGACAGGGTTGCCTGCTGTCCACGTGGAGACCTGAAGTGCTCTACCCACCCTGCTGATACCACCGAGAAGCTCTAATATGTAATAATTGGGTAAGTCTCTTCAGAAAATATTTTAAGTCTGTCAGAAGTATTGGTGAAAATTGTACAAGTTGAGAAACAACATTCTGCGTACCTGCGCAGGTACCAAGTTTTTCCCTATCGCCAATACTCCGCTGAGCTACCTGAAACTGAGAGACAATTCCAACATACATACCCCCGACCAGCCATCAAGAGATGTGTCCCAGACCACTCAGGAAGTAAGCTAAAGACAAATAGGGAATCAAGACCTGGTTATGGTACTAATCATAATCATCATAGATACCCCGGTATTCTCCACCTGAAGTATCGGATCAAGTACAGTGACACTCCGCCACCTGGGAGACAGCTATACCCCATCATACAGAGCTACCGACCCCAGAGAAAGAAGAATAATCAGCCCTGGCATTGTAGGTTAAAAGGCTCTGATCAGTGCACCCGCTGGATCACAATGCGGCAGCGTTGATGATAATCACCGAACCTCCTGCTAGTTTCATTTAGTTGTTTAATTTTGCTATCATCTCTATTATTTTATTTCGCGAGTGCAAACACTTAGTATAGAATAAATCATTCATTTGAACCGGTGTTTTATTAACTCTCCTAAGTTATTTTTAGTTGCTGTTCTTTCTAGAAGGGCTCGTCTCATCTATGCCTTATCCTATCCTCAGATGAGGATTCTGTGGTATGGCTCTTGGAAGAAGCCCTCTGGGAATCCACAGGATCCATGTTACTCTATCCCCAACATATCGGAAAAAGGCCCGGCATCCGGACAATCACTGCACCATCAAGTCATCAAGGACCAACCCTCGGCTTCCGTTTTGATGCCCCAATACCAACCTGAGTTAGGCATTCGAACGCTGGTTGCTGGCTCCAGTGAGGCCGTCACCACAAAGCCAATCAAAAACTTCGAGGACTACCCGCTATATCTACAAGTTCACAGTTGGCCTCTATGCTGGCAATGTAGATATCCCAGCCATGCCACTCAATCGTGCACCCGAAAGCAGAGATCGTTTTGCTCTCGATGCGGATTATATAGGATAGACTTAGATAGACGGGATTCCATAGACTGCTCCTTTGTCAAAGCGACCACTTCAGAACAAAAACATTGGACAGGCTACATACAGGCTGGCCGCAACCCACTTCACGTCGTGTGCAGTCCTGTCTCCCCAGAAGGAGACGCTGCTCTGCATTCCAGCAACGATCGTCCAGGCTCTTTTATCGCCGAATAAGCCTGCAGGCAGGAACCAGCAAATCCCGGGTTGGTCAGTTGAGGTCGAGGTGGTACTTTGCCGAAAACCTGCGAATATCCAAGATCCGTGCCAGGTGTACCAAATATGACATGCTGCCCTGAGCACCAGATATCTGTAATGCTGAGGAAAAACCGCTAGGTATCTTCGTCATGGTTATTTATTTTGGTTTATGCTTTTGTTTTTGTCCAAGTAGGATAGAATCCAGCTAGTAAAGTTGTTATTTTTGGGGGTCTATTGCATAACAGCAATATAGTTGATAGTTTTGAATTTTTCTAAGTTTAGTTTTGGTATTGTAAAAGGTGTGCATTTAACTTGTAGGGGATATACACCTTCCATTTTCGTTAAACAAAATTTTTATTATATACGCATTTTTTAGCGAAGTAACAGGGAGGGCTCGGAGTGTCAGCGGTAGATTAATTTCCAATTTTAATTAATTATGACATTGTCCTATTCAGACATTTTCATCAACATGCCATTATTTGTCATTATTGAATATATGCAATGTAATATAGTTTTAAATGAGTATTGTAAAGCTGCATTAAATAAACAATTTGCAACTACTTCAAAATAAATAAACAGTATTGATTTTTGTTTGTAAGTTTTTTGTTTGTAAGTATTTTGTAGTGTTTATTTAAATGTACCTTCCAATATTCTTCTGCTAACTTTTGGTGCTCTTCATAAAGTTCTACGGATTTTGGATCGGAATAATCAGGAGTGGCGGGCCGGAGATGTGGATCCAAGGATTCCAGAAGCAAGTTGCTAATATCCTGGTTAGTATGGGTGGTACTGGTTCTGGTTCGTTTTAAACCTGCTTCAATTGTGGTAGCTATAACAAAAAACATTAAAAATATTACACATAAAATACGTGTAGGTATTATTTTCTGTTCTAAAAATGTTTGTTTTTAAAATAACCTAAATATTTTTAAACTGTAGAAAAAAGCAATTAATTATTAGCTTTATTTGAAGGATGGCAGAAGAATTTTCAGATTATTTATGAGATATCTTCATTTTAATATTTGCTATATTGTAATACCATTCGTTCTTATTTTTAAGCTTATAGTAGAAAATAAATGCACAATAAACACTTGAATTAATATATAGCATGTGCAAACTTCTGGAGTAGATACTGCATAAGAAATAAGACAAAAGGTAGGTACGCATAAACTTGTAGTCTAAACATATGCCCCTTTTAGTTAAATAAATACATAAGAAATGGTTGAGAACGGTTTGGAATACAATACTCGTAAAAGTCAATTCGTTGATCACTAAATAAGCGTGTATTACTCGAATCTGCCTTTCTTTACAATTCTAATTGTAATTACAGCATTTCTTTTTAATGCTATAAGCAACTGTCTTTTTATAATAGCTGATTATAATAAACAAAGCACAGGATAAGATAAAAATAAAGAGGCATTAGCGAGATACTAATAACTCATATTACTGAAGTTCCAAATTTCATGTGAAATAAATGCGATATAAAGTGAAATTTGGATCTTCTTACTAACCCGAGATAAATATTTCTAAACATTTTTATGGAATGTACTTTTTATAATTCATATAAACTGCGCTTTTTTCAGGTTTGTCCACCATGGGATTTTTTTTGCGGAACGCCACCGACGTCATTTTTTCATATTTGCAACGATTTCCGAGTTACATAGCGATAATCACAATTATTAATTTACTAACACTTTTCAGTAGTAAAAATAGTTACTAGAAATACCTACTAATAAAAAAAAATTATTGACAGCGGATCCTATCCTCAAAACATACAAGTCCTAATAAAGTCCGTATAGGTAGGAGTACCTACCTACCTATACGTTTTTTAAGGCAGCCTTGGGTTATTTTGGAGAGAATAGCCAAGACTACTACTGTTTTTTACGTTAATTAAATAACACTCTTGAGGTTCAATAATTAATATTTATTAGTGTTTTAACACATGCTCTAGAATACACCTGGTAACTGTGTCTGACATTTCAGTACCACCGATTTATCCAGTACCATAGAATACTATTTTAGGGTTACAATACTAAAGGTAAGTATACACGTATATAACACGCTCCTTTTTTTTTATCTTAAAACTACTCACTACAACTATCAGTACAATCGGTTACATAATCTCTTAAATATATGGGAGGTTTAGTAATGCGTTTATTTACAATAGAATAATCATTGTTAACACATTCTTCAGAATCTGTTTCAAAAACAATTTCACAAGATTCATTAAACAAATTTGGGTCAAAATACATTTCGTTTGAGTTACATTCAAAATTATTAATACTAACAGAAGTATCTTCATTTTGCACGTTACTGTTACAGTAATCAGCTATTGGAAACGACAAAGTTTGACAATTATTAGTATTGGTAGGAATATCATCAAAATCATATTGGAAGTAGTCGCTATCATAAGAACATATTGTTTGACTATTACATACATTATTTTTCTTAAGAAATTTTCTGTTTCTTCGTAGCTTGCTTCCAAACTCATTTTTTTTTTTTTTTTATTCAGCTCGACTGTTTTCTTGTTTGTTTGGTCTAGACTCAAATGCTAGTATTCTTAAATTTATGTCTGTCGAAGACTCTCTTTGTGTTTAAATACTTTACACACCCGACACCATGTTTTGTACGTTAATTAAATAACACTCTTGAGGTTCAATAATTAATATTTATTAGTGTTTTAACACATGCTCTAGAATACACCTGGTAACTGTGTCTGACATTTCAGTACCACCGATTTATCCAGTACCATAGAATACTATTTTAGGGTTACAATACTAAAGGTAAGTATACACGTATATAACAACTACTATAATTTATTATTATATACAGCGTGTTCTACTTTTAATGCCCCCTCTCCGTATCTCAGTTATTGTTATTAGTTATCTGATGTCAACCAAATTTGGATTCTTAGCAGTAACGTTTGGCTCTTTTTTTTGTAAACTAGGGATACCGATACCCGTTAATTTTACTACCCGGGTACCCGTTTCCAATACCCGGTATTTACCCGATACCCGTTAATTACCCGCTACCCGTTAATAACCCGGTATACCCGTTAATTACCCGTTACCCGTTATTTACCCGTTACCCGTTATTTATCTATTATGCTATATCAACCCATAGCCATTCAACATAGCAAATATTTTCCGATTCATATCATATTTTATATCGCCAAACCTGCGCCAACGCCAAACCGCAAAAAAAACAAGTTGTCATATGAATATGAGTGACATAGAGTGTGAAAATATGCTTTGGATGTATTTAGTTAGGTAATAAAAAAAATTCTTAAAAATAAAATAATGTCTGAATCGGTTGCTCAATTTAAACTGTCAATTTTCAAATTTATGGGGTGTTTTGTATAATATCGAATGCATTTTATCTAGCATTTGTTAAAATGCCTAGCATTTTATAAAATCACCAATTCAGGCAACAATTAAATATTTTAAATGAAGAATTTATACAATATGACCCACACTCGGCACATCAGAATTGGTATCTTTTATTTGGTAATTGGATTATTATAAGAGATAGAACGAAGTTTAAATTAGGAAAGTTTTGCAGAATTCTACGGAGATTTAAAATATCCTCAATTTATTCTACGTATTACCTTCCTTGAAATATCTGAGTAAAAGCAAAATTTGCCATTTTCTTTTTTCTTCCATAGTTCGATAAATATTTACTTGATCAGTTTTAGACTTCCACATCAATAGGAATTTTGTTTTACGTGGCGAAAGTTAGCGCCACCACAAGCGAATTTTGGAATGAAACTTTATGGAGAATTAACGGTTATTTAAACAATAACTTATTAAACGAATGGATTAAATTTCCAGTGTCTGCAGAAGGTAGACTAGCTGTAAAAATAGGTTTTCATTCTATGAGCCCTGGGCGGCTTTCAAAGGCTGTAGGAACAATAGATAGAACTCTAATTAGAATTATCTCACCACCAGCAAATCATCCAATACATTCTGGTCCATCTTATTACTGCAGAAAAAACTTCTACGCTGTCAATGTTCAAATTATTTGCGATATTCACAAGCAAATTGTAAATGTAAATGCTCACTACCCCGGGTCTGTAGATGATTCTGCAATTTAGATGACATCTGGAATTAGAAGAATGCTCCAAAAGTGATATATGGATAATGAAAGAGATTATCTCATAGGTGATAGTGGTTATCCACTCGAACCGTGGTTGCTGGTTTCATATGTAAACCGTATAGAACATTCACCAGAAGCTCGTTTTAACACTGCCTTATTTTCTGTTAGATTTTTATTGAGAACACTATAGGACTGCTAAAAAATATATTTCGGTGTATACATGGACACAGAGCTTTACACTATAACCTTGCTCGTAGTGCTAGTGTGGCTAAAATCATTTACATTTGTATATCAATGTACCCATGCCAGTAGATAATGAACTACCTCAAAATTTACCTTTTCTAGTGCATGTTCACAGAGACAATATTGCTCAGCCAAATTGGTTTAATGAAGGTTCAAAACTTAAAGAAGAAATATTAATATTATATCTTTGTATCTTTGACACAATTTAAAACAACTATAACTATGTTTTTTGAAAGTGAGCTATAAAATTGGTTACAGCACACAGTTCACAATTTTTGTTACCTGTGGGATGTAATATTCCTGTTATCTTGTTTAATTTAATTTCGAATTTTACGAAACAAAACTTTGGAACATTAATATACAACAACAAGGCGGATAATATATTTATAAACTCGTCGCCTAACACATTGCACATTTTTATGACACATACAGACATAAAGAATTAATTTTTGAATGTATCAAACACCAAAAGGCGAGTATTCCTTTACAAAGCTTTAAATACAAGCAGGAATATTAAGTTTGTACCGAGAAACATTAACTATTGTGTTTCCAGTGCTTTACGATGCGGTATCATATTGCTTCGAAATAAAAATAACTGAAGGTTTACAGTAACATGAGTCCACACGAAGTTTTTATTTATATTTTTATTATTTCTAGCCATTGCATTGGGGCTAATGACACCTCTTCGCGCGCTAAACCTGCTTCGTTGTATAAGCAGTGATATTAAAGGCAATGTGTAGGAGACAACCCTAAAGAGTTGAAGCAAATGAAATTCAAGGTGTAGTCAAGTGACAGTGACATTAGATTTTTAATTATTGTTTATTGTGTAAGTATAAATTAACTAAAGTTTAAAATGAGAATAACATCTAGTATACAAGGCCGATTGCTAAATTTACTATCCAAAAACATTTTCAGAAGGTCTTAAAATCCTGATGTTCTGATCTGGTCTGATGTTCCAGAAAATCATGTTTAGCGATGAAGCATACTTCGACTTAGACGGGTATGTGAATATACAGAAAGAACAGTTGTATCAGAACTGCTGAGAATCCTCGGTTAATTCATGAGAAAAAAAAATGCCGAATGTGTCACAGTTTGGTGTCGATTTTGGCTGAACAAGTGATTGGACCATATTTCTTCGAGAACGAAGCCGATGCAGTTACAGTTAATAGTGACAGTGACATCGCAACATGATAAGAGTTTCTGTGCATTGATCGATATGGACGTGAACAAGATGTGGCTCCAGCAGGACGGGGCAACATGCCATACTGAGCAAGAAACAATGCAGTTATTGAAAGAGAGATTTGCGAACCGCGTTATCTCCAACAAATGGCCGCCAAGATCGTTTGATGATCCAACAAGAATAAATATGTAAGCTGATGCAAAGATGGAATCTGACGCGTTATTGGAAAAATTTATTATCGAATGTGGAATTATATGGGGTCATCATAAAGGGGTATGCTTTAAAGTCTTATATAATTTTAAGAAATCAAGCTAGTAGCAAAAAGTAAATGGATCTGGTTGCTTCAATTATAGGACTTTACTGTATCTATAGAAAACAAAAGAGTTGTGTTATCAACTGCTAATACAAAACGTAACTGATGCTTTTCAAAACAGTGTTATAAGCAGACATTTTGTTAAATTCATGGTCCCCAAGATCGCCTAACCTTAACCCAGTGGATTACTGGCTGTGAGGTTATTTAAACAATTTGGTGTTTAGAGCACGACCAACAACGCTGGAAGAATTAAGACTATTAGGGACCAAATTGGTGAAATTCAACCAGAAATGCTGAATAATCCTGTGTACAATTTGGAGGAACGGTTGCTGACTGTACAGTAGCAAAATAGACGACATACCGAAAATTTGCGTTAATCACTGTTGAACGTCCCATTGTTTAAGCAATCGAATTTCTTTCACATCCTGTTATTAACTTAATTTGTTAAAAATACATGAAATGTATCCCTAAAAGATGGTCCAAGGATATTTTAACATTTAATTATTTCATAAAATATATTCTTTGGAAAGCAGTAAAATTTCTACTAATCCTAAAGTACTTTATGATTAGTAGAAATTTTACTGCTTTCCAAAGAATATATTTTATTAAAGAATTAAATGTTCAAATATTCTTGGACCATCCTTTATAAAACTTAAGAAAAAGAAGTGCCGTTGCACTGAAATTATAACCCTTTTTTGCCTAGCGGTTTTGACTCTGTTGAGCTTATATGCTATAGCTATGTAACTGTAGAATTAGGTCAAGTTCTTGCACTGTACCGTTATCTAGTAATCTAAAAGTGATCCAGGTACTGGCGAATGCATAAGATGTACAAACAAATAGTATAATTATTTATCATTTACAGAAACGATGTATACTAAACTGTATGTATGTCAAACTGTTACTGCTAACACTGTTAAGCAGTAACAGTTTGACATTTAAATATAAAGCAAATATTTAAATGTATTGCAATTGAAAGCAAATTAAATTCTCATTAAGGCAGTGTCCAATACGCAGTGCCAATCTTCATTTGGTTCATCACAAAATATGGTATTAATCACTGTTAATTGTTCATAAATCCAAATTTGTATACGATCAACTGTTTCGTCAAATTAAGGTTTCCTTTGATTCGGATATCAACTAATCTCCAATTCTTTTAGAAAAAAGATTAATTGATTTATAAATATTTGGAGGTTGAAGGTCTAGCAAAATCTTGGCAAGCCGACGGATATAAAACTATAAGCAAGCAATAAATAAACACAGCCGAGTTGTTCGACATTCAAAATAATATAGAAAACATTAATTCCGGAAAAGTAGACTAAGTATGTACAAGGTGGTCCAAATTAAAAAATCACTGTATTATCTTCGTTTTTTTTAGTCAGAAACTGGAATTATTAAATATTTATTTCCGGGAATCTGAATTTGACTTTAGAATATGGGGTGTCATGAAAATGTTAATGACACCTCCATTCAAAAATATGGTTTTTTATCTTACTTCAGGATTAGATACCTGCATATTTGCGTTTTTTTTTAAATTCGCACTCGTTGGTTTGTTATTAATGTTATCTTGTTAATAACAAACGCATCACAAACATCACAGGGTGGGAAACATTTTAATGTTCAGTATTGGTATCTCGGAAACCGTAAAAGATACAACGTGGCTCAAATTAGGAAAAAGTTGCTCAATTTCATGCCGATTCAAAATATATGAACCAGTTTAATATATTCCGGACCGTTCGGGAGTTATGCCGGAAAAAACAAAATTTGTTTCTTTTATGTCAAATAACTTTTCTTGAAATAAATGTAGACTTTTGAAATTTGGTATGTTTACATAGTTTGATGAGAGCTTTCGATTGTCATACTAAAACATGTTTTAAGCCTACTAGTTTTTCGGCAACAATATTCAAGTTTTGTATTTCTTATGGGCGCCATATTGGATTTTAACTTCATTAAATACAGAAAGAAATTACAAGCACGGTGATATATCCTACTTGATACTTTCTTCAGTAAATATGGATAATACACGCGAATAACGATAAAATAGTATTTATTCACAAATAATAGATAATCATTCATTTATAGTTAATTTGTTATAATGTGTATTTTTAGCTTTTTGAGGAACTAATTATTATAATAAGAAAAACAATTATTTGCACTGCATGTTTGAACTGGCTGCCGTTAGATACTCTGAATAAACATGTCATCCACTGAACGTCTTACGGTTGCAGCTTCGATTGAATTTTTCCCACCCTGTATATTACGCAAAACATGATATATGAATATGTATTTGAAGGAGATGCCGAAAACAACTACTACAGGGATGTTCCCCGACTGTGAAGATGGCACTACGGTGTGCTTTTCACCACTACTAATGATATATGTAGGCTCTCAACACTACGTTTTATTTCGCTAGTTCTAATAAATAAAAAAAAAACAAAATGCGCATGTCAGCTTATTTTAGAAAGATGGCGTAACAATACTATAAGGAAGTCTAGTTGTAAGCGACGAATATACGGTTTTATATGAACAAGCACAAGTCACATTTCGAAAATATTTTTTAATTAAAATATATCGTTTAGCTTTGATGATACACTGGGAGACGAGTACATTTAGGTATTTATAAACTTCAACTTATTGTTCCAACACAGTCCAAGACTGAACCTTGAGGTACTTCGCTTAAATACTTGTGAGTTCATAGAATTGACTGTACGATTACTGTAAAAATCAGATACCCAGTGTTAAAGAATGTAGAATTCCATTTATTCCACGGTGTTTTAAACGGCTAAGACGGTTAGTAATTAAAAATGGTTTGTCAAAAACTTTGGAGCAGTCAAATATAACATCAACAGATTCATTTTTATCTACAGCTAAAGTCCAATAGTTTAAGATGTCAGAAGATTAGTACTTGTTGGTCTACCGGGAAGAAAGTTTTGGTTCTAGGTCTGGTATGACCTCATAAAAGTGAAGAAGGATCAGAAATTATCCGTTACATAACTTTTACCTAATTGGGCTTTGAACTGTTTTGGCGATAGTTTTTTTTATTAAATGTGCCACGATTTTTATATATGATACATAAAATAATATGATACATTAATGATAAATAATAATACATAATACAACAGGCCAGAGGTTATAGTGCCCTAATTAAAAGGATTTATGAGAATAGATAAAGGCAGACACAACGCAAGACAGATCAAGCACAAAGTTTCATGGCGAATGCTCCTTCAAGAGAGGATGAGGATGAACAGTTTGACAATCGAACAATTTTTTTGTGAACAACGTCTACACTAATAGTTATTTGTTTAACTAGTACAAAAAATTCACCTTTTCGGGATGAGGGAAAGGGTTGCCGGACGTCGCGTAGCGGAGTCCGGCAATTTTACGAGTCTCGAAAACGTATTTTTTGTACGAGTTTAACATAATATTCATAAAAGAAATCAACCTGTGGTGTTCTTCTCTAGATGTAGAAAACAGTAGGATTCTTCTCCAAAGTCTCCATAAAGTTTATAGACTTCAATCTCGCAGCACAGAATATCACGGTACAATTATACAGGGCGCTTCTTAACCTATACGCATAAACTTGGGAAATTATTGCGGAGGACAAATAATGATTAATAATGAAAAAAAAAATGTAATAAAACGTTTTTAGTTTCGGAAATACCAATGTATTTTAAAGAAAAATAAAAGAACGCGAATTTCATAAAATGGCATACGGGAGTATGCCAATATCATATGAGTACAGGGTATTCGCGTATATTTTGATCTCTACCTACAGGGGTTATTAAGAAAGTTAGGAAAAAAGTTTAAATACAAAATTTGTTTGATTTTTCACGTATTATCTTTTGGCTAGGTCGAAAAAAAAATTTAATGTCGTAAATTTGAGGAAACCAATTGAACATAATATTTTTAAATGGAATACCCTGTATAATTTTACACGTTTGGGTAAACATTTTTTTCCTGATTTCAAAAACATATATTTTTTTGACATTTGCATTGACAGTTTTCGAAATCTTAATATTTAATGTTTACAATAAATCATAAAAAAATATTAAAAAATGAAAATATTAGAAAATGTTTAAATACTAAGGAGGTTACATCGAAAATCATTAAATATTTTTTATTACTGTTGGTTTCTACTGATAAATATTTTTAGTTCTTTGTATTTTTTGTATTTTTTTTATTGTACTCGGTGTCGAATATTTCGAAAACTGTAAGTGCAAATGTCGACAAAATATATATTTTTAAAATCGGGAAAAAAATGTTTACCCAAACGTGTAAAATTATGCAGGGTGTCTCATTTAAAAATATTATGTTCAATTGACTTCCTCAAATTTAAGACATTCAATTTTTTTTTCGACCTAGCCAAAAGATAATACGTGAAAAACCAAACAATTTTTATGTTTAAACTTTTTTCCTAACTTTCTTAATAACCCCTGTAGGTAGGGGTCAAAATATACACGAATACCCTGTACATCCCTAAGTTCTTCGTTTCAGAAATTATCTTCTTATTCTAATCGCGTGAAAATAAATTCGAAAACGACTACAACTGATACCAAAGTACTGCTAGAAATACTAAACATATCGTCCCGACTTGTTTACTTCTTAGTTTTTATAAACAAAAAAAAAATTCATCTGATAAATTTTTGTAAATTTTTTTTTCAAATTATTTACGAAACTAAACATGTTTTACTACTTTTTTTTATTATTAGTCATTATTTGTCCTCAGCTATAATTTCCCAAGTTTAAGCGTATAGGTTAAGAATCACCCTGTATAAATATTTCTGGGTGAACTCCAAGTATACCAATTTCATTATTCATATACGGTCGTTTAGTCGAGGACTTATGATGTTTTTTATCAAAATCTCATATATTACGTTATTTATTTCTATAGGTTGATTAGCTTTTAGCCAGTTTCCAATCCCAATTAGCAGATTCCAAGGTCATGGATTCCTGCAGATTCCATGATCATGTTACATGGTCTTAATGATACTAGTTAAAAGTATTCCGGATATGTACCTAAGCAGATTCATCAGTCAGAATCAAGTTATATAATGAGGAAATTTGACTACCTGTGTTAGGATTTATTATCTTAAACAAATAGTCTTTTTGTGGCGGCGCTTATGAATTGGAAAATTTATTTCAGTTATTGCTTTCTTTCAAGAAAGATGCGATGTATTTTTTTAAATTTGTCATAGAAGTATAGGACTAAAACTAAAGTGTTTATTTTTACATTTAATTGAAAAGTATTTATTTTTGTATTTGATTTAAAATAAGATTTAAATATAAATCAAAGGATCACAATAATACTGAAATTTATAAAGAGGAAAAAGGGTGCTGTTATGAGCTTCTTAACGGCACTCAAATTTAACGTCATTACGTGTCAATAATGACACCGACGTAGGTAAAACTCATGATACTATTTAAATTTACAAGAGAGTCACGTGTGTGACTTTAAAAATGTTTAGCAAAGTGAAATAATAACTGGATTGTGCGTATATGGATAAATATAGCGATTTTGAGAATTTACAAGCTCAGAAATTCCATGCTCTTGTATAAATTATGTGGCTAGAGACAGAAACGGAAATGAGAATAAGTTTTTACAATGGGCCAAATCAATATTATGCAAACACGGGAAAGCACATATCTATATTTCCTATTTAGCAAGAAAAATAACTTCATATTTCTATTTGTATTTATCAAAAACAAAAATTTCTGGTGACGAACCTTACCTACCAATTTGAAAGAAATAAACAACGGAGTAATTAACATATAAAGCTCTGAAATAGTGCATTTTATCATAATCGTCAAGAAAATTAAAGCCTTCACATTTGGCATTTAGACCTGCAACACGAAGTTACTAGATATCGGATTTGCAAAACATTATATTCCAAAGGGCTGATCTACCCCAAAATTGCTTAAAACCTTGAAACTTCATAAAACTGAAGTTTTTAACATTTTCATGTTTGGTTCGATAGTTCAGACGACAAAAACGAGGCTACAGTATTTTAGATTTGCAAAAAATCCAGTGCTAAGGGAAAGAAAATATCCTATCTTGAATAAAACTTTTCATGCGGTAATTCAGTTTTGAAAAAATCATGGTCTAAGGGGGGCGCTCTATGACAAAAATGCTAAAACCAAAAATAAGTGGAACAACCGAATAACCCCATTATATAATAAACGATAAAAGTTTGACGTTAGGACTTCAATACCTTAAAAGACCAGTACAGAGGTAAGCTATTTTAGATTTGCAATAGGGTTTCAACAGTTGCCTTTTCTGGCAATTGATTTAATCTATGGATATCTTTAGTTTGACCAATGATGAGTTAGTTTCATCCACTTAGATTTGAAATTTTGCAATCTGAAATACCTACTTTAATTTCGAATAGTTTTTCTGAACTAGCCAAACATAAAAGTCGATTTTACGAATGTTTCTGATTTTACGAAGTTTGAAATAATTTGAGCGAATTTTATACATAATTGATTTGATTTAAACATTATAAATATAATGACTAAATTTAATTTAAAATATTACTAAAATCATATAAAAGTCTAATTACAAAGAAAATAATAGTTAAAGTTCCAAGTTTTCAGTCCAAGATAGTTTGGAAAGCCTGAACTTGGGCAAATGACAACAAACAAGATTATCCTGATGTGGGTGCCAGGCGTGAGTAAACAAAGGGAATAGGACTACTGATCGCCTTGCTGGGAAAAGTGTCCAATCTTCATTATTCATCGGACCAACCGTTCTGTGGGATACAAAATATTCCTATTACAGGTTCAACTCCAAGGAAAAGTAGTAATTGAAGTGAGTTATTATGTTACAGGAAAGTCCTTAACTCCTTATATTCATTAGAAGACTTGAAGTGGGCGTACAAAGGTATATTTAAATTATAAAGGACGAGCTGAAGAGAGCTATCGATGCCTTAATAACCTATTTATTCAGTAATTCAAACATAAACAATTATTGATTCAATTATGAGATTCTTTCTCAAATAATCTATATAATACTTTTTCTACCATGGAGGCCCATTAGTAGTTATAATTAATATTCAATTTTCACTTTCAGATAAACCGGGAGAAATTCAGATTTCTAGAAAAATTTTCCGTTACATTTTGAATTTTCTATAGCTCAAAATAGCGGTTAAAGAGATTTACCATTTAACTGGAGCCACCCTGTAGTTCCTATGTTAACAAGAGTGTGGGCCATGTAAAAACCAATTGAGTGAAGTAAAGTGGCAACTTTATGAGGACTAAATTATGTTTGAAATAATTTGTCCTTATGCTTTAAGAATAATTACCAATTTACGTATATACAAGTCTCTGCTGATAGAAAAGTAATTTACGTTTGTTTCCAATTTCTTACACCTAATAATACCCACACGAATGTTGCCACTTCTTGATAAAAAATTGCTAATGCAATTTTAATGAATGCCAAAATTTCGAACCTCATCCGTCTTTTTGAAACATATTTGTTCTAATGATTACCAGATTTCAGCACATTTCATTTTGTATGAAAAAATCCTCCCTTTTCTTAATGTACCAATTCTGCGCATAGTAACTATACACAAACAAAAAGCAGACGAACATATCTCCCTATCATGGGTTCTATTCTTTTCCGTAATCAAAGAGAAATAACTAATAATTCTCTTTGCCGTAACCTGAAGTACTGTAGCGTCTCGTTTGATTGTACATACAGGGTCTTTCAACGAAGACTTGACCCAAAAAAAATTTAAAGGGGGGGGGTTCCGGAGCATTTTTGACAGTCCAGCCAACTTGATATGTTAACCCCTAGCAACCCAAACTTTAAAATTTCAAATATAGAACTACCCTACTTCTAACACATCATTTTGAAGCCCTTTCCATTGCGAATACACTGGTGCATCGTTTTTGGGAACGGTTTGAGATTTGACAAGAGTTAATGGCTAAAAACGAAAAGTTGACAAACCGACATCCGCGTACTAATTTGTACAGAAATGCCCACCAATAATAAGCTTTTTATCTACTACACGACCACATTATTTTTTTATGCGTATTCTAAAGACTACTGTCCTATGTATGCTATTTTTCAGGTATAAATCCATTTTTTAGAGAAATTCAAATCTTTAGTTTCAGTCTGTTGTTGAAAGTTTAAACGTGTTTTTGAAATGGTTTATTCTATCGCAGAAAGAGTAGAAATTGTTGCAATTTCGTATCGAAATATATACATATATACAGCACGAATTTTTTATGCTAATCATCCAGAAAAAAAAATGTTGGTTATGTTGGTAGATAAGTTTGTTGCAAAGGGTTCGCTTCTAAACAAAAAACAACCATTTACGGCCCACGGATTTACACGGATTTACGGAAGTAAATCGCCCAGTTCAAGATTAAGCAGTTGAAGTGGCAATTTTTGGACCACTTGCAGATGGACAATAATCAGTCGATCAAAGCGGTATCACAAACTTCTGGCGTATCCAGTGCATATCGAATTTTGAAAAAATATAAGCTTCATCCTTTTAAGATGATGCTGGTTCAAGAGTTATATGAAGATGATTTTGATCGTCGTACCCAATTTTGCAAATATTTTAGTGAGCGACTCCTACTGAATCCAAATCTTCTCTACGATATGTGTTTTTCAGACGAATGTACATTAATGTTGAATGACGAAGTGAATAGACACAATTGTCGCTATTGGAGTGATACTAATCCTCATTTAATCTAGGAATTTTATATTCAGACTCCTAAAAAATTGAATGTTTGGGCAGGAATTTTAGGCAACCATCTTATAGACCATTTTGAATTCAAGGATGGGATCTCGATCTATTTACAATTATTGGAAGACACGATTGACCCTATGATAACAGAAATTTTAAAGAGTGACGACGAATTAATAGAAAATGAAATAACTTTCCAAGAAGATGGCGCCCTCACTATGCTGTTGCTGTCCGGTAATTTTTGGATGACCATTTCCCAGGGCATTGGATTGGTAGAAGGGGTCCCGTCGAATGGCCACCAAGATCACCTGATCTATTCTCTTTGGACTTTTTCCTATGGGGCCATTCGCAATCGCGAGTTTAGGCCACGCAGCCTGAAACACTAGAGGTGTTGCGTTAGAGAATTGTGGAAGAATGCCGATTAATAACACCGGATGTCTTTAGTAATGTTCCAACAGAATTTTAAATCAGACTAATATTGTTTGCAAGTTAATGGGGGTCACTTTGAGCAATACATTAAATGAAATTTGTTTTTGTTTTGCTTCAGCTTTTTTAATTTGAGACTGTTTTTTATTTTTGGAAACTGATCGACACATAAAAAAAAAATAATGTGGTTGTGTAGTAGATAAAAAGCTTATTATTGGTCGGCATTACTGAAGAAATTAGTACGTGTATGTTGGCTGTATGTTTTTAACAAAAAACATACAGGCAACCCCTTTGATACAGCCTCTATCAAAACCCTTTCAATCGTAATTTTTTTTGTATTTTATAAAATTTTACTTTATAATATCTATTTATTTTTTTGTATTTTGTATTTTTTTGTCGTCTTGCCCTGTATTATTTTTTAAGTGTGTTTGTTAAAATTTTACAATGGAACAGTATTACAATAGGCATTACAATAAAATATGTATTGTACTAAAATAATTACGTTAACAAATTATAGATCATGGAAAAAAACCAAAATATAAACATATAAATATAATAAACATTTAACAATAAATATGCAATATGCCAACGCGTCAAAGAACAAAAAAATACTTTACGATTGTAAAGGGTTTTGATGGAGGTTTTAATTTTTGATAAAACATAGAGGGGGTTACCTTTGAAAATACGAGTAAATTAATTCTCACTTACGAAAACTTGAAGGGTGTTTGAGGACTACTTCTGACCCTTCTACCACTCTGAGAAAAAATATTTGTCAAATTGAAAGTACTGATTAAACTGTGATCCATTTATTATGACCCTATAAAAGTAAAGAATTAAAAAAATAAATTATAACTAGGAATCGGGTTAGAAAAAAATATAGGGTTGAACAAACAGGGAACAGGAAAATAAATTCCGCATATAAAATATAGGATGTCCCATTAAAAAAAGGTTAAGTTTAAGTTGTTCCGCTTTCGTTGAATGATACTGCATAGTTGCAATTACTTTTAAAAACTGCATCATTGACAACCGAGTAATTTTTGTATTTGAAGTTTTGCTCTCTATGGAATAGCTCTCTTATATTTTTATGGATATAAAAGAATTACGCACTAAATGGCCACACTGTATAAGTATTAGTAGGTAGTGGAAAAAATATAAATTTTTTGGTGAAAAACCAATATTTTATTAGGTACATCTGCTGATAGTAAATTTCTAACAATAAATTTTGATAAAATGATATTTATAAAACGAAATTTATAAAAATTTATAAAGGTTTATTTATCGAAAGCGTAAAAATATCAACGTTGTGAGTGAAACCTTATCAAAACGAAAACAATGCCAAGGATCTGTGAAAAATTGGCAATGTAACAAAAAACATGTAATGAGAAATATGTTAGAACCAATTGACGGGTTGTCACATTGTCAGTGGTTTGAATTTGTTGCCGCGGCAAACAAGGAAGGAGCCAGTCAGATAATTGATTTAAGGAAACTGCCAAAACTTCAAGAATGGAAATACAATAAATTGTTACATTTTTTATTCAAATAGTTTGACAATGAAAATCTTTATGTTATTAGAAAGTTGTAGGTTCGCCATATGCGGAACATTGACGGCCCATATATTAAGTTAATGTCCAGTCCATATTCTTATTGAAAGAGGGTACAACGAAAGAGGCAGTTATACTTGCAATACAAAATCAACTTATAGCGACAAATAACCTTAAAAAATTGTTTTAAAGGGCATTTCAATAGGTATACAAAATGCCGCCATTTCCTGCATTACTAGCAGGTGTGCAATATACCAATAGACATAATGCAGTGCCAAAAATTATTATTCATCAGGCAATATAATCTGCAATCGGAGCCTCACGAGTACCTACTTCCAATATTCACCACCAACTAGTAATAGAGAACAAATATTATAAATTATACTGGGATACAGACGGTAGCCCATAATAGACCAGATATAACACTTCAAGATAAAATAAAAAGGTGTCACCTAACTTATCGATATGGCAATACCATCTGACCAAAACATAGCAAAAAAATATACAGAAAACGAAGAAAAATATCAACAACTAGCAAAGGAAGTTAAAAGAATATGGAAACAGATACAAGTTCATATCATTTCATACATTATACCGGTGACGGGTATCAATCCACACTCATTCATAACTCACTTAACTTGTCTGGAAGAAAGTGTATATATACAATCACAAAAAGCAGCCATACTTCGTACATACAGGGTGTCCACCTAGTGCGCGTAAGTCCAATATCTGGGTTAATAAAAGATATAACTTAATTTTTTTTCTACAGGGTTGTCTAATATCCCGAGCTGCACAAAATGAAAATATATTTACATATTCAGGGTGTTCAGTTTTCCCTGGACAGGTACCAACTTCGTTTTTCTAAATGGAAATATATCTTTTTTATTGCTTTTTCGAACTAAACCCTTGATTTTAGTAGGACTTTCATCAGCCTTCCCTATACCTAACTTAAACTGTTTTTGAAATATTGACGGGTGAATATTGACATTTTTGCAACTTTGACACCCTGTAAAATCTAAACGGTTTGAGATCAAGCAAAACGGTTTGCACATTCCTATCTTAACTTTTCATAAGCTATCGTTTGGTACTAATTTCAGAATTATCCAAAAATTTAAAATTTTCTGAAAATTTTGAAAATTTTTTATTCCTGTATAAATTTGAAATTAGTATCAAACGATAGCTTATGAAAAGTTAAGATAGGAATGTGCAAACCGTTTTGCTTGATCTCAAACCGTTTAGATTTTACAGGGTGTCAAAGTTGCAAAAATGTCAATATTCACCCGTCAATATTTCAAAAACAGTTTAAG
The DNA here is from genome assembly GCA_963924545.1 of Pogonocherus hispidulus. Classification (NCBI taxonomy): domain Eukaryota; kingdom Metazoa; phylum Arthropoda; class Insecta; order Coleoptera; family Cerambycidae; genus Pogonocherus; species Pogonocherus hispidulus. The sequence continues at coordinate 34,007,386 of OZ004698.1, forward strand.
TTAGGTATAGGGAAGGCTGATGAAAGTCCTACTAAAATCAAGGGTTTAGTTCGAAAAAGCAATAAAAAATATATATTTCCATTTAGAAAAACGAAGTTGGTACCTGTCCAGGAAAAACTGAACACCCTGAATATGTAAATATATTTTCATTTTGTGCAGCGCGGGATATTAGACTTACGCGCACTAGGTGGACACCCTGTATAATATAGTAAGATCGTTTCTACATCAAAAATAATTTCTTGTCAGACTTGGTACCTATTAATCCGTCTATGAAAAAAATAAACCAGTGAGAAACTGAGAAGTGCATGATGTTGAAAAATAAGAATAGTAATAATAATAATAATAATAATAATAATAATAAGGGTTTTTTAAGTTTTTAATTTTTATTTGTAAAACCTGAGATAAAACGTTTTGTTGGGGAGTAAAAGGTAAAAATTACCGGTTTTTTTAGCATTGTACTTATTTTTTTGATATATAATCAATTAATATTACTTGTAGCTTTCTTTTTCAGGCTTCAACACTGTCAATATCAGCCGACTGACCGTAAATTATTTTAAACCCTTGACAAAATGTTTGTAGCTATCCATTTGAGAGTAGTAATTTTTAAATTTTTGGCTGCTTCCAAAGCTGTTTCTTTTATTAACAGTTCAGATAGGGGAGGTTTTTATTTCTGGTTTTACAGAACCAAATATAAACTACGTAGCCAATCGCAAATACTTCAGTTTTGGGACATTTTTTCTTCTGATTTGGACCGGAAGCTGCTTCAAAGAGCTTTTTTAAGTTGAATTTGTTTCTGATAATTTCATTTACTGTCCCTCCAACACCAAACTTATCAGCCAACTCTCTAGCACTGATGCTGAACTTTTTTATTTTCGATAATAATATCAACATTGTCTTTAAGAAAGAAACGTTTTCTCTTTAGCGACAGAGGTTTCCAGAGGCGGCCGAAAATAGAGGTATTACTGTATAAAACCTTATTTTTATCTGTTTATATTTATGAAGCCCCGCTATGTATAAACTAGAAAAATAGCAAAACAATGTAATTACAATTTGGACAAACGTTCAGGGCTTTTTATTATTTAACGTTTGTAACTCTGAACCCGTCTGTACAGGGGATCAGCCAATAGCAATATGTGAACCAATAGCGTATTGCTATCATTCAATAGTCCTACTGTTGTAAATGCACTTTGTTTACTACCACTATCGTCTCATCAGGCATTATATGAATTTTATGTGAGTTCCGGTAAAGAGGATCAGCCAATAGCAATATGTGAACCAATAGCGTATTGCTATCATTCAATAGTCCTACTGTTGTAAATGCACTTTGTTTACTACCACTATCGTCTCATCAGGCATTACATGAATTTTATGTGAGTTCCGGTAAAGAGGATCAGCCAATAGCAATATGTGAACCAATAGCGTATTGCTATCATTCAATAGTCCTACTGTTGTAAATGCACTTTGTTTACTACCACTATCGTCTCATCAGGCATTACATGATTTTATGTGAGTTCCGGTAAAGAGGATCAGCCAATAGCAACATGTGAACCAATAGCGTATTGCTATCTTTCAATAGTCTTACTGTTGTAAATGCACTTTGTTTACTACCACTATTGTCTCATCAGGCATTACATGAATTTTATGTGAGTTCCGGTAAAGAGGATCAGCCAATAGCAATATGTGAACCAATAGCGTATTGCTATCATTCAATAGTCCTACTGTTGTAAATGCACTTTGTTTACTACCACTATCGTCTCATCAGGCATTACATTAATTTTATGTGAGTTCCGAAGTCTTTGCGAACACAAGTTCATTGTGCATTCGCAATAAAGACCGACATTTATCAAACAGCTTAGGAAACATACATTCAGTTCAGTCAGTATGTTTGTAGTTCTTGAAAAGTGTTGGTGCATTAATTTGTGTTTCTAGAAGTAGGCAACTAGACGTTTCAGACATATATTATGTTTTATGTTATAATAAATATCATATAGGTAATTTATGGATTAAAGTTTATATTAAACATAGTACTAATGTTAAAACCTATCCTACAGATTATGTATTTAAAATGTGTTTTTATTTATTATTATTTACTTATTAGCGTTTCATTGTAGTCTCTTCTGGGATTATATCACCTGGAAAATAGTAAAAGGAAACCAGAACTATTCAAAATAAAGGTTAAAAATGTAGTATCAAGGCAAACTTCTAAAGGTTGCCCGAAAAAAAAAAAAACATTATTTATCATACAAACTTCTCTTCTACTGACGACGAGTCGGGAATCAACTTGAAATGTATAACAAAGCTAATTAAGTGTTTAATTTGTTTTAAATTTCATTATAATTTTTTTGTTGAGACATAATTTGAAATATTATTTGTAATATTATAGAATTTTGTCAAACTAAAAAACCACCGATGAAACTTAGTTAATCTGTCATATATTTATTTTTATTACATATTATAGAGTGGTTTTTTGGGGCAAACTTTAGAAGTTTGCCTTGATACTACACTTTCGACCTTTATTTTGAATATTTCTGATTTCCTATTTCTTATTATTTTGCAGGTGGTGTTATTCCAAAAACAACTACAATAAATCATACAGCTACACCAGAAATAAGTTACATTTATGATATAATACCTATCATGTAGGTATTATATGTACATGCATTTTTCTATCTTGCCTCATTCAGAGTTTACTGAATTCTTTTGGTGCAATGAGGCTTTTCATCATAGTTCGTAAGGTAAAATATTTCTCATTTTACCGAAAAGGATTTGGGCATATATTAAAAAAATATATTGTAATTTGAGGTAGTTGTAGAATGTCACGTAAGAAATAGAGAACTTGATATTTTTATATATAAAACATATTTTTTTACTGATTAGCTACCACAAATAAGTTATAAAGATTATTTATTAGCTCTATTTAATTGGATATATTGGGAGAGCTTAAAGGAAATAAGAATACAAATAATAAATCTGGGTCAGAACCTGTCAGGAGCTTTTTCTAACAAAAAGGTTAATAAAATTTTACACTTGAAGAAAGCACATACATTTGAAAAAATACATCACCTGAATAAATAGTGTGAACAATGTTGTGAAAAGTTTCAAAGTAAGTCCTTGCCAAGAAAATTGCGTGAAGGTTCCGAAAGTCAAATAATATGAGAATCTCACAGTTTTCCTTTGTTTAGTTTTGACAAAGATATGATGTTTACTGATTTAATTTTGTCGGTGTTTAGAGTGTGAGAAAATTTTCTCGTGTGAGTTTTTCCTTTAATGGATTTACATTATTTTGAGAAATTATACAATTTCAATATGGTGCAAACTAGTTGTTTCTGCTTAAATAAAAATAGAAGAGAGCAGTGAGTTTTAATGTGCATCAATATGGTATTTCTGTTCTAAATAACTTAATTTTCATCAATTAATTTTTAATACAGAAGTTGTCAAAACCTTTTAATTAACTTCTAATTTAAAAACAATGATACCCTGAATATCGATGAGAATATACCGTATTTCTGGTAACGAGTTGTCAAAAAAATATATGATGAAAATTAATGCCCTAAAAATTTCCATCTTTAGCTTCTGGTATTTTTATAACTCCACATTTTTTATTGCCACCGCGTGCTACTCTAGATATTCTATTTTCAGACTTACATTAAGTACATTGAAAATTTATTGAAATAAAACAACCAACTTTATACTAAAAAATATGTGTTTATTCATTTTGCGAAACACCTTTCCAGAACATGTCTGTAATATCACTAAAAACGAAATAATGCTTTTGGGAATATAAAAATACTACCTTTTGCCAAAAATTACCTACCTACCGCATTAGTAAAGTTACGTAGTAGGTAAACATTACTTTCCTATGAAATTACGTTTCTAGCAAGCATGGTTGTTAAACTTAAAACTCAGGCCTAAAGGAATAAACAGAGACGTCGGTCAATAAACCTATTACATTGCTCAATTTTGGTAATAAAAAACACCATTTAGGAAATAGTGAATTTATGCGAGTTACACGAAGGTACCAGAAATCATTTGGCTTACATTATCCGAAAAGTATGCTCTTCATAACGTCAGAAAAAACATATTGAGTACAGAATCAAGAGATTCCCCGAAATAAAATATGAAAATGTTTTTTACCAAAATTTTAACAAGAACAAAGTCATTTATAGGGACACCTAAGGCGTCTTCCTTCACAATTTTAATATAAACTGTAAAACGGAAACGTCAATCCCGGATAAACAGTACCTAACTTTAGTTTACATAAACATAAAATTCCTTACCGTTTTCAGTCTTGCACTCTTTAAATATAATCCAACTGCGATGCGCCTCATGCGAGGTGAAAACACTAGCGGTGGGACAGTCACACATTTTAACAAAGTTATAAGGGACAATTAAAAACAGGACAGTCTCAAAGCATCCCACCACTTACTTTGCATTAAAAATCCTTTGCTTACAAGTCCATATCTCTTCGAAATACCACTAAGTACGTCACTATTAAGTTTGTTGTCGAACCTTAACTTTACTATTAACCCTCTCACTGGACATTGATTACTTAATTTATTGCTTAGACACAGCTACATATAGCAGAGAAAATATCAAACGCCGTTCCACAGGGCAGTCTTTTGATGTTTAGCATTATTCATCTCAAGACGAGTTGAACGTCGCTTGCGCGTATTTTCTCAATCTAATTTTGCCATCACGTATGCTGTAGCGTGACAGACGAAAATAGAGACGTTTTAAGCGAAAATAGAAAAGCTGGAAGGGGACACATAAGGGTTAATTGCGAGTAAACAAGATGCACGTTGCCGGTTAGTATCCAGATTTAAATAATCAACTGATGTTGATTGAAGTAAACGTCAGGGAGATAAAATACGGTATTCTAGTTTCCTTGCTGTTTGGCTAAAAACATGAGGTATAGGAGGTATTCCATTCTTACCGACTTGTATATACAAGGTTTGATGTACAGAGTAAACCAAGTGTCTGTTTTTTAAGCTTATGAGATTTGATTAATCTCAAAAATGTTTTCTTGGTTTAGTACAGAGCTGCAAATGAAAATTTAGAAAATTGAATATGTGGAGTAGGAGTGTCCCATTAGGGCCCTTAGCCGTTATGCAGTGGCGGCTCCTCCTTAAGGCCGCATGGCCGCGCGCCCCCCCTCCAAAAATACCAAAGAAATCCTTATTATTATCATTACTGTAAATTAAATGCAAATGTTAAAACATGTATTGTAGTACAAAACTATTATTAGGAAAGGCTCGAGCGCTTGAGCTATCGTACTCATAATGGCAGAGTTCACATTACTGGATCACCAGAGCACACCACTGCACAGTGAGCAAAGCATCACAGCTTCGTGGCCGCACTTTGAGTCGCGGTCCAGGTAACTATGGCAACCGACCCGATCTCCTTTTCGACTAAACTCGTTAGATACTTTCCGTATGCTTATATTATGCAGATTTGGCCGCAATTATTTCGCGACCCTACGCCAACCTTATTAAACATTATAACATATTTTTAACACATTACATATTTTTAACATTATTAAATTACTTATTCAATTTTTGTGAAAAGACAATTTTATATATTACTTAACATGAATACTGTTAGTAGTATAATTAGAGCTAATTTTGCAAATCTTCCACTGGGAAATAAAGTAGGTATAAATAAAAGAATTGGGCGTTGCCCGCCCAATAAATAATTTCGATGAAAAAGTTATGGAAAAATTTATTTCTATGAAAGACCGTAGAGCTGATTTCAATTTTAGAAAGTGAGTGCACCCGTGTATAAATAACTGTAAGAAGTTTATTTACCTACGTAATAATTTAATGTCGTTTGATAACTATGAATTGAATAACTAAAATACTTTTGAGTTTGTGATTGTGCCATATCGTTTTTAATTAACGGATATCTAAAAACTAAAAATAGTTATGTTCCTGCTTCCTGAATTCTCGTTTTCATCTTTTTTTAAGGTAATGTCGTATATGTAAATTTTTGATATCTAAATATTAATTACCTACTACCTACCTATTTAAATATTATTTTAAACAATTTTTGTCGAGATTTCCGTCAATCGTATTGAAAAGGAGGATATTTGTCTAACAAAAGTTATTTTTTCAAGCAAATATTTTTGCTCTGCGAATTTTTAATTTATAATTTTAAGGGGTTTGACCTTGAAATATGCAAAATTTTCGCCTACGGCGCATTTTTTATTTCTGCACCCCCCCTATCCAAATGTCACCAGCCGCCACTGCCGTTATGGTTAAACTGATCTTAAATAGTTGCTAATTGCTAATTGTAGTGCAAGCCTAAGCACTACATCATTACACTCTGAAAGTATGAACAGAGGTAAGATTAGTGTTCATACCAAAAAGAGGTAGAACACATTATTACTAGTATCAAAGCATACCGCCCATCAGCTGGAGATATTGTGTGACAATATTAGGTGGACAATACACTAATCGAAAATCTATTAAAACTCAATATCGGCCCTATTAAGGGTACTGAAAAAAAACTGTCATAGGAGTGAAATATATAGTGTTAAAAGGAGCACATTTTAAAAATATTTTGAAAAATACAGGGTGACTCACTACAGAGGAGGACCTTCAAGGACATTTTTTTAAAATGAATTGCTATAAATCTTTTAATATTTTTGAAATCACATGAAAATTCTCTTTTCAACGATGTGTTTATTTTCGATTTTTGATACGGTGTTGCCGAGTTTAAAAAAAATGTGAAAACTTTGGTCGGGACAAGAGATAACAAATACACCCGCTGTATTGTAATTAAGAATACATATTTTGTAATTAAGGTGAAGGTCCCAAATTCTGATACCTTTAGAAGGTTATCTGTGATAAAATATGTGGAAAATCTTTATTTATAGTGCTTATAGCTTTCTAACCTTTTTAATTTTCAGGGGGTAGTTTATTTTTGCAAAACTGAACGGCAAGTGGTTTATTTAAAGTTGTTTTATTTAAAAAAATTGTAAAAAAACTATGGATACAACTTATCTTATAATAATATGATATCCCTAATTTTGACACCAGCTGTCCTTAATTTGAACACGTGAGGTTTTTTTGGACATTCAAAGACCATAAATTAGACATTGTTTCACATTTTACACTGGACCGTGTTGTTGTGTCATTGTGTGTGCAATTACAATGTCTTAAGTCTGATACGTACACACCGTTGTACCTTACGTCTTAAGGCGGGTATCCACTTGTGGCATTACTAGATAACGTAACAACGATCATGTTACGGCCTGTTGCAAAGGTGACACGGTTCGCTGCGAAAGTATGTGTTGTTTTGGTCGTATCATTCATTCCGTAACGTAACAAAATAAGGTTACGACACGACACAAAAACAATTTTAACTCGCAGTATGAACCTGACTGCAATAATGGATTCGTCACTACAATTGCAGTTAGCAGCTAGTGGAGACGAAGATTCGAAACCAAACAAAACGTATTACCACGTATTAACCAACATGGTTATTTTATTTGTGGTATTACATGCGGTCCCAGGGCCCAGTCAAACCAGAAATTGTAAATTTATAATCACTGAATCTCTGGTCAAAATGAATAGCGGGCGAGCGTCAGTCCGCAGGTAATTGACCATTTGAAAGTTATCAAAAATATTCTCAGGTTCACTCGCCCACTCTTCTGTTCGAACGAGAACTAATGGATTTGTTCCATTGGCAATATAATAATTCGAATTCCGCAGAGTAATCGACTGAAACCGACCCGTCTGGTTTCAGGTTTCTTGTGCCATTGGCGATTCCAAAATCGAATGCTCCCTCTGCATGAAAACAATTGAAAACCTATTAAAATAGTTATTTATGTAATAAGGATCATAAAGACAATCATTACGGTACTAGCCGTGAATATTATCAGACGAGGCGTTGGCCGAGTCTGATAACACGAAGTGTACTGTATTGAGTGTTTTATAATCCAAATTACACACAAAATTTTATCTGGTGGCTTCAATATTATTATATTTTTCAAAAATTAAAAATATTGCATTTTTTAAACGACAGGTGCATTAGGTTATAAATAGTTAAGTTGCAATGTTATATATTTTGAATAAAAATATCTAGTCGATAACTAACTAGGTTCATCGTAACTAACACATTGTCACTATATTTATTCACGAATAAACTCACTAACACGCTAACACATCTTCAACTGCAACTAACATAGCAGTTGAATTTATAATTGCTAAATGATGTAATCATTGTGATCTCATCTCATCTCTTGGGGTTTGCGATCAAATTATGTACCTACGATACTGTGTAATAATTTTACAGGATATTCAATAAAAACACAATTTTTGAAGTGCCCTGTGTACTACTGATAGAAGAAATATATTAAATAGTTATTTCTTACAGAACAATGTTCGAGTCGACCAATTTTCAAAATTTTTTTTTGGTTTCCTCATATCGCAAATTAAAAAAATATTAATGTAAATGGTCTCAGTGTTTCTAATAAATAAAAAAAAATAAAACTTTTCATTTACGTTAATTTTAAATAGGCAGAAAATTATAGTAGCAAAAAACCAGGAATAAAATATTGTATTAAACGTAAATTAAAGCTTATTTAAGCAATTTAATTCTATATCAGATCTAACCCTATATCCCATTCACATCCAAATTCACTAAATTTTAATATAAAACGTTAATTATTTTTAGATGGTTACTTAAACCAACTTAAATTTGGAGAATAGATACCATCAAATTGGCAAGACGATTTTAAAATTTCATGGCACGAATACACGGGCATAATAGAAATAGTAAGACGTGGCATTTGTACACAAAGCAATGCATTATTCTTATTTATTGAAACAAGTTAAATTTCAACTGTCAACTTTAAAATTACTTTTATTTTTGAAATGTAAATATGATATTCATTCCATTAATGTCATCGCATTTTTTTTTTATAAACTAACGCAATTATTATAGTTGACGCAATTTTTTTTATTGATTTTTGGATGAAATTTCTGGGGAATCATTTTATGGGAAACCAGGTGAAGTTCCGTTTCTCTCCTTTAGAAGAGGAATTACTTGCTGTTTGAAGAAGTGGTTTAATTAGTTTCACAAGGGGGGGGGGGTAGTTGTGGTGGCACAGTGGGATTAATTTTAGTTATTTTAGGAGTATGAAATAATATACAGGGTGTTTCTGGTTCGTTAGACGTTTGAAGATTTGGGGTTATAGAATATCGCTTTTTAACCAAAATAATTTTAAGGTCGTTACACTTTCGGTTATACCGGAAGTACCTGTCAAATTCGTTATTTTTAATGAATCTTTTTATTATATTTCTTGATTCCTTTCGTTGAATTAGTGGGAGTTCCGTAAAGATTCTCTATACCTAAATGTAACCTTTTCGAAGAGATTTTGATTTTTATGGAAAAAATTAATATGCTTGCGCTCCTCCGTTTGAAATTTGCCATCTTCAATAAAATTAAAGTTAAAAAGATTACTCCTACATGCCGACTGTCCGAATCATTGCGCTATCTAGTCATACACAGAAAGTTACCTAATTGTATAGAGGGTACTCAGAAGTTACTACCAACTTTGGTGAACTTCAAACTCTCAAAAGTATTTTCTTCAAATTTAGTAATCCTCTGTATTTTCCGTATTTAATGTAAAATTTTATTTTCTATCGATTGGTCTTGGCACAAATAAAATAACTATACAGATGCACCGATACATTTTTTAATTTGGCCTATCATGATAATGCCAAATCAATTCGTTGGCATCAATCTTAAATAATTTTATCTCCTGACTGCGAAGATGGTCGAAAGAGTTGTTTTCCGTCCGTTGTGAGCTAGCTTAAATTAAAATAAATTTTATTAAAATGTTTATAAATAAAAAGAGACACGTAATTATACATACTGCCGAGTATCACAGTACACAATATCTCTCATACAATACAATACAATAAAACTCGAAGGGGAAAAGATTACCTAATACAAGAACCTGGCCTACGGTCCGAAAAGCCAATGGAATACGCGAACTGTTGTGAGATAAAACGAATTCCAGGAGAAATATAATACATTAGGAAAAATCCATTGCCAAGTTAAACAATAAACAGTAGACTGTGTTCTAATAATTCCAGTTTGAGTTGAAAATAAAGGTAAAGTTGTCAGTAGTCCATTGTTGAAAACCTGTTCCTAAGTCATGCTATTAGTTATTTTTTTTTTGTTGTATTAGTTATCTTCCCGACGAGCTTCTCTACGCTATCATATCGAAAACACACTGGAATAGTTAAGTCACTCCCCTTACTAAGTTTTTTAGATAAATTAGTATTTCTTCCAATATTTGATTCTTCCAGATTAGACTGTGGTTGAAGAATGAAATCTGAAATATTGTTTCAAATGATATGATTTTTCTGAACACCCTATTACCAGATGCAGATATCTAAGAAAATTTATCGGTAAATAACCGTAGTACAAATTAGAAATAAATCAAATAACTACGAATAGTAAGGGACATAACTAAGTATCCTCAATCTGTAAACGCCTTATTTAAATAAGGACTAAAACAAATCAAGCTAAAACAGCTATTCTCCTGGCAATATGCCGCGCCGAGCGCTGAATTACAAAGCAAAATTTGCCGTATTTTGTCTAACACAGAATCAAAATACAAGGATTCGGATTGCAACGAAAACTACGAGGAAATACTAAGACCACACATCGTAGGATGCCAGGATGCCACTAATTGCAGACCGGTTTCGACCTTTTTATGATCTCATCAGTGCAATATAAGTGAGCATACCGACGAATGCGAAGACCTGAGTATTTGGCACAATAGGTAAACCTTGCGTACGCAAGACCTACGCAAGGCCTATTGGCGCCACCTCTCCGAATCCTTGTATTTTGATTCTAACTGTGTTAGACAAAATACGGCAAATTTTGCTTTGTAATTCAGCGCTCGGCGCGGCATATTGCCAGGAGAATAGCTGTTTTAGCTTGATTTGTTTTAGTCCTTATTTAAATAAGGCGTTTACAGATGGAGGATACTTAGTGATGTCCCTTACTATTCGTAGTTATTTGCTATATGCATGCCATCTGATAGTAGTAGAACTAGTTTCTACAACCCATTATTGTATTGGATTTTTAGAAATAAATGCTTTTACTGTGAACATTACAAGCAGTTAACGTTAAAATATCTTTCAACTGTGTACAGAGTGAGTACACAGAGTGAGTTATTTGTCATTTTGGTATTGAAAGTAGCCAAACAGCGATCGTATTAATTACTTTGAGCGTCGACGAACGGAATTTCGGTGTTTACTGTAAACCAACCATTACGATTGAGGGCAATATTTGACATTGAGCTGTGTTCATAGCGTCCGTCATCGTTTGTTTTCGCTGTGATTTTCTGCTAGTCTCTCTGTATTTCCTTTTGCTTCAATATTACATCCTACATACTTGAAATCAATCAGGTTAGGTCAAAATTAAGTTAACTAAAAACTGTTCGTATTTCAATTCGACACATTATACCTTTTACTGCAGAATAAGACGCCTTTATTTTAATGGCTCGTTTTCGGAGTGTAACTAGAAATTATGACTGATTATGGACATGCTCCGAGCAATCTTCCATTGAGCAATTTATGACCAAATTTCCAGAGGGAAACATTGGCTATGACACCTTTTTAAACCATAAATGTGCAATTGTTAAGAGATTTCAAACCAAACACTGCATTTGCAAAGGTAAATCGACTGGCAGGCCTACTGTTCTCACAGAAAATGTTATCGATGATATACAGCAACGAATGATTCAAAGTCTAGTAAAGTCTGTGTCAAAGTTGTCCGCTCAGACAGGTAACTTTTCATATTATCTTTGACCAAATATTCACAAGTTTATTTTAAAGTTGCTTTGAAACTTAAAATCAGCAGTTGAAAACTTTATTTGAAATGAAAATCAAGTTGTATTTATATATTAATGAAATTTTCGCTTTTTGTAGGTCTTTTAGTTGGAACGTCCCTACAAGGACCAGGTAATCGTTGTACATGAATTGCTTCTCCTTGATTATGGAAGATGATTACATTATTGTGAATAGTTTCTAGACTTGTTAAATTTGACATTTTTTACTGATGAAGCATAGTCCCATTTGTCATGTTATGTAAATAGCCAAAATTATAGGGATTGCGCTGCAGAATATCTTCAAACATTTGTAGAAACTAGCTTACATTCCATAAAAGTTGGCGTTTGGGTAGCGATGTCAGGAAGACGTACCTATAGTAGGTCCTATATTTTTCTACGAGAATAGTGAAAGATATCGAAGGGTAATTTTAGAGCCTGTTTTAGCAAAATTACATGATGATGAGTTGCAAGTTGGTTACTTTCAGCAAGATGGGGCAACTGCACATATCGTAAACGTGACAATTCAGTTTTTAGAAGAGTTTTATGGTAATAGATTAATTAATAGATAATTGTGACCAGTCAGGTCACCGGACTTAATTACTTTAGATCATTTTTTTGTTTGGGCATTTAAAGAATAACGTTTTTAAGACTGCAATGCATGATATCGAAGAATTAGTGGCTGCTATTATTCGAGAAATTAACAATATAACTGACCAACAGCTGTAAAATGTATTTGAATATATGCAAATCGGAGAGTAGCACGTAATGGTTTTTCCAATGTTATGGTTTTTTGTTTCTAATAAAAAATAACTTTTCTTTGACTCTGAATATTAAATTAAAAAAATATTTATAATTATTAAAGCTATTCAGTATATCTTTTTGTTTGTTCTTATTAAAAGTTGTGGAAGTCTTTTAGTATTGTTCCTTTAATAAGGTTTATTAACAAAAATACAAAAAATAATTCACTAATCACTAGGAGTTTAACTTAGTAAATTTTTTTGTAGTTATCAATTACCCACATGTAACACTAAATTCTATGTAAATTCAATATTATGTTCAACAGTTCACTTGTGCTTGTGAGGTTAATTAATTCTGTGAAAATATTTTAGTCAATTAAACCTTAAACCGTGTCGGGACGACTGTACTGAATCTAGGGAGTTTTTAGTTAATCATTACCAATCAGTGCAACGTTGGTTGCCGATACTTGAGGTCATTTGACTTATGGACTTTTAGGAAGGTTTTGTATATAGCTAAGAAACAATTAGGCACGTCATAGTTACGGTGTTTATGTCGATACTCACTTTGTCTTTCGCACTTAATGGTGAAGTAGAAGATAACTTTGCAATAAAAGGAGTAACAGATTCTATGAGGTTATCTGCCAAGTATGTATTGTAGTTAACCTAAACAAAAATTTTCATAAATTGTTTATCATTCAATTGGAACGGATAAGTGTTCATTTCCGTTCTTCTATTATGGACCGCTGGTTTTTATTTTTTAAATTATTTGATATAAGAATACAATAAATTTCTTCTTGAATCGTCATTTTTGTCACCAGGTTTTCTCTATGATTCCACGATTCGACGACCTCCCGCATGCGATAATCAACAAACGAGTAGTTGAGAGTACTCCATGCGAATTCTACTAAAAATTGTCTGTGTAAAAATTCCGGAATACAGTCAAGCCAATTTCAATAGACATTCCGTGAAAATCACACGCGACATGGACCAATACACATTCGAGATTGCCAACTCCGGCATTGGCAATGTCGGTGGGTATGGGGTTTTTGGCTTTGGCTTTGCATTTGAGGGTTGTTAAATTTATGTGGTGTTTTTTAAATTTATATATATAAAGTATAACGTTTATGCTTAGGTCAGGCCTGCAAGTCTTGGCAACATTTAACCATCAATTAAATATCAAATTTACAATTTACACTTTCTATTTGACAGCCGAGGTAAAAGTAAAAATATAAAAAGAAAATTGTACACAAAGTCAGCGGGCGCGGCGTAAATGTGGTTTCAAAACAATTCCTCAAGCCAAGATTTTTGTTCAACTCTTAAGTATTATTTTACGATTACTGAACTTTTCAACTTGCGACGAAATTCAAGGTGCTCGAAGTGAAAAAAAGTATTTAGCATTTTATTTAAATCTGTAATTGTAAAAATATACAAGATGTTATATTTAAAAAAACTGCGTGGTGTTTACTACTACAACAGATGCAAAGATAAAGTTACACAAAATTTATCAAATTTTATAACAGTTATACAGGAAAATTTTTAAATTTTAAATGACCAGTTATTTCAAGTTTAATTTATTACCATCTGATTAAGTTAGGAGTATGGTTTTTACGTTTTACGTTTAACAGTTTACGTTTTTATTTTTTTTTTCAAAGTGTATCAGAATATCCAAAAAACGAAAAATCAGTTAGTTAGTATGACTATTTTTCTTATCACCATCACCATGGTGATGACTATTTTTCTTATCACCATTATCATGGCGATTAAAGAAAAGTAAAAACACCAAGTGTGGGGCTAACCCGCTTACAGCTCTCTAGATCCATGTTTGGGTGGGGTCAATCCCCTTCAATTAATTCATATTTTATTCTAAATCGAATAATTTATATTTATTATTATATTTTTCCATAGCTTTCTATCCCTCGTTTTTTCATTCCAAATATCAACTCCTGCTCTACGCTGATCCTGTATACCTCGTGCATTCACTTTGACCTGGGTCTGCTACGTCTTATTTTCCCTCCTGGATCCCACTGTACACATTGAATAAGTTACGGCATTTTCAGCTCCTGCCCTCCATAGAGGTCCTAACCATCTAACTCTTTGTTGCTTTAGCTCTTGTCTTATTTCATGATTCATTCTTATTCTGTATTCGCTTTCTGTTAGTTTAATCGGTCCGAGTATTACTCTCATAATTTTTCTTTCTATTATCTTCATCCCTTCTTCTTTTTATGTCATAGTCATTGTTTCTGCCGTGTACATTCATTTGGCCTTATTATTCTATTGTAAATATTCAGTTTTGTTTACTTTGTCAGAATTTTACTCCTTTTACTTACTTTGTCAGTAATTTTTTGTTGGTATGGAAGGCTTATTTGTCGCCATTATCTTCTCTTCTATTTCTGATCTTCTTTCTCCACTGCTCGATATCATTACTCCTAAGTACTTAAATTTTTCTACAATCTCATATTCTTGTCCTCCTATTTTGGTTTTTCCTCTTGGTTTATTCTCAATGCCATATTTTCTCCTTCATCTAGGATCTCCTTCAACATTTTTTGCATTATCTTTCTTGTCTTCGTAATTATTACTAAGTATGTTATCAGCGTACACCTCCACCTGTTCAAAGATTCTGTTTATTTATTTTACTCATCACATATTTCAAAGTTAGGTTGAATAGAGTTGCCGATACTGAGTCCCCTTGTCTTACCCCTTTATTAATAACAAAGTAGTGTTTCCCTTGTCTGTGTTCTAATGCACACCATTGTCCCTCTTCATTGTCATCATTATTAGGCTTCTTAATTTTATACGTATTCTTAATTATTCTTTTAGCGCTAGCCTAAGATGCCCTCTTGTTATAGAGTGGAATGCCTATTGGAAGTAAACAAAGATCATTACAATTTCTTATGTTCATGTTCTTGAAAGGGGTTGGAACCTTTGGTATGAACATAACAGTGATGTAGTTTTTCACATAACACCAAAACACTATACCACACTCGACGCGCGTTTCGCCAACCAAGATGGCATCATCTGGAGTTGAGTAAAACTCAACCAAAAGGGTAACTTAGTAATAGTTGGTTTTTTTTTCATTTAATTGTGGTGCATTATATATACGTAATATATAATACATAGTATTACATATAATATAATACATAGTATTTCTAATTTCCAATAAATATTATTATTCTGAACTAAGCATTTGCTACGGCCGACGGCCTCTAAATCCGAAATTATTAGCATTCCTTCTTGCTCATATTTAGTTTTATTTCTAATTTTTATTGTGACATAATTGTATTAACGTATGTATTGTCAATAAAGATCTATCTATGTATCTATCTATTAATACCTCAAAAAAATTCTTGTTGCTGAAACAATATATTCCTTAAATTTTTAATAATATTATATTATTATAATTTTTATTGAGCGTTTCCTATTTAATCAAGTATATTAATAGATGTCCGGAAGTTGTTATAATTTTTAAATGCTTTATCTTTTTCTAGAAATTTCCCGCGCATGTGGCCTTATTGAACTCATAAATACTTCCATCCATTTCAGTCTTATGAAATGATTCATACCATGAATATATGGCTAACACATTTTTATTTAGGAGACTGTTTATTTTTTTATCCTAGAAATAATTACAAGGAAATAAGAATTTTTTGCATGTAAGCAATTTTTCTCAGATATGATTCACTTTCATAAAAATAATTGTGGGTGTGGTGCCAAATCAAGGAGTAAATATAGACGCATTTTTATCGTAGGCACATTTGTAAATAAAAAATGAGTATAAATGTGATTGTTTATAAATTAATTTGTAATTAATCATTAATCATATAAAGAATTATATCTTATCTTATAAAATAATCACTAGTTAATATATTAAATCAGAAAATTAAGAAATTAAAAAATAACATAATTATATACAGAGCAGTACATTTTTGATGGGAATCAACTAAACTAAAAAAGTGTAAAGTTACGGACAAATCAATTGCACAGTCTCGACCTACTTTTCAAGGTCAGGCTGATGACGCTATCAGATCAATTCTATTGTCACATCTTTTCGAATTGTAGGGTGATTTTGAAATCTTTCTTAATTTGAGAGATAGAAGTCTAAATAACAAATTTTTGAAAGTGCCCAAGTGGTATGCAGTGAAGTGTCCAAATTTTGTCTATCTACTTTTGTTTTTGGGTTTTTTGGAAATGGGCATAAAGAAATACTAAATAAACAATGTTAAAGAATAAAATGTTACTGAATCAACTTAATATTTTAAATGAATGTAAACATTTTCATCAGAGTAGATGTAATTCCTAAATAATATACAGGGTGTCCCAAGAAAAAGTGACACATTTTAATGGCTTATAACTTCAAGGCAAAATGAGATAGCGACGAGCGGTTTTCACTGGTGCTCTTAATTTTACAAAGGTTTTCTTTTGTCATTGGTACTAGTTTGTTTTACTTCTACAGGTGCATGAAAAAAAATTGCCACTTTTTAATTCAAAATTGTGATCATTATTTAAATGGAACACCCTATATTCGTATATTGCTATTCGATAAAGACACTTCCTCTTTTCAAAAATGTATAGTTTGATAGAGTTATACCAAAAAATAAAGGAGTTATTTAAATTTACACACCAGTTTTCAACAGACCATAATTTTTTTGGAAGATCGTATTTTATTTTTTTACATTGTCAGTACAGAATAACGGTATATATGCATCAACTAAAGTTATTATTAATACAAATTACATTACAGTATAAATTACCAAGTTATTGAAACAAAAACACCAATTAAGAAATATTCATTTTGAATATATTGTACTATATAGGGTGAGTCAGTTTATACTAGCAGGACTCTGGCATTCGATAGAACACCTTATTTTAAGTGAAGTTTGTCATATAAACATATGTCGGGAATCGCTTCGTTTTTGAGATACAGGGTGTCAAAGTTTTGGTTTTTTTTAGTGTTTTCCACACAGCTCCTATAGTTTTCAAGATAATTTGTTCAAATTTTTACGGTAGATTACCTATGATGGTCCACAAATTTTGACATATGTAAACGATTTGAAAACGTACAGGGTGATATTTTTTAGGGGGTCAGGCCCCCTTTTATCGTCCAGAACTTTTTTGTGGTGCGCCACTGACTGCTCATTTGCCAAAATTTGGATTCCATGTTCAATTTAGAAACTTTTTTGTCTCTTGCATTTTAATCGTAGCTGTAACAGTTGTCGAGTAATTTGAAGAAATCTCTGAAAGAATATGTTATTAAAAAAAATATTTTTATGAAAATGTTCACTAAAAACAATAATTATTGTCAAACGAAAGTTCATTAATCTAAATTATTAATGGTTACATACTTACAGTACAACTTTTGCCACTAATTATTTATTTTTTATATCATTTCAGAGACTTAATAATTAAGTAAAATAATTAAGAACTAATAATAAACCAAGGCAAATACAAATAACTTTACAAATAACCCGAAATAATTTTATTTTCAAATTAAAATTTTCAAAATGTGATCCATTTTGTTGGATACATAATCGGCATAGCATTTCAATAGACTTTCTTGCTGAAACTAAGTGATGAACTCTTATGTCTTCGCAAGCATGCCTTATACGCCCTCTAAGATCGTCAACATCTTGAACAGGAGTGGCATACACTTTTTCTTTAAAAAAGCCCCACACAAAAAAATCCATTGGTGTTATATCTGGGGAACCTGAGGGCCGTGCGATTGGACCTCCACGTCCAATTCACCTCTCTGGATAATTGTCGTCTAACCAAGCTCTTACATTTTTTTCAAAATGAGCTGGGCAGCAATCCAACAGGAACCAAACTTGCTGTCTTAAATTTAGAGGGACATCTTCTCACATATTAGGATGTTCGGTTACTAGAAACTGTATGAAGTTTTGCGAACTGACCCTTTCTGGCAAAAATATAGTCCAAATAATCGATTTTCAAAAATTGCTACCCATACGTTAAAGCTAAACTTATTTTGAAATTTTCTTGGCCGAATTGCACGTGGATTTTGCTCTACCCAAATATGTTGACTTTTGAAATTTACTATCCCACGTTGGGTGAAGCAAGATTCCTCAGTCCATAATACATTGGATAAGAAAGTTCTATTATTTTCTAATATGTTAAGGATTCAACGACAAAAATTCACTCTGCGTTGTTCGTCGCCAGGATGTAGACCTTGGTTTATTATTAATTCTTAATTATTTTACTTAGTTATTAAAAGTCTTTGAAATGCTACAAAAAAATAAATAATTAGTGGCAAAAGTTGTACTGTAAGTATGTAACCTCTGACAATTTAGATTAATGAACTTTCGTTTGACAATAATTGTTTTTAGTGAACATTTTCATAAAAATATTTTTTTTAATAACATATTCTTTCAGAGATTTCTTCAAATTACTCGACAACTGTTACAGCTACGATAAAAATACAAGAGACAAAAAAGTTTCTAAATTGAACATGGAATCCAAATTTTGGCAAATGAGCAGTCAGTGGCGCACCACAAAAAAGTTCTGGACGATAAAAGGGGGGCCTGACCCCCGAAAAAATATCACCCTGTACATTTTCAAATCGTTTACATATGTCAAAATTTGTGGACCATCATAGGTAATCTACCGTAAAAATTTGAACAAATTATCTTGAAAACTATAGGAGCTGTGTGGAAAACACTAAAAAAAAACCAAAACTTTGACACCCTGTATCTCAAAAACGAAGCGATTCCCGACATATGTTTATATGACAAACTTCACTTAAAATAAGGTGTTCTATCGAATGCCAGAGTCCTGCTAGTATAAACTGACTCACCCTGTATATTGTACATCTTTAATATTTGAGGTTAAATTGCCGAATATGCCACCATTTTTTTCAATACAATTTTGCAATCTAAACTGCATATTGTCGAAGGCAAGTTCTAACATTTCCGGTGTTATGGTCTGAAAAACATTAGTTATGTTATGTTTTAGTTTTATATTTTGTACAACAGGACTATAACAACTACCTTTGACGTAACCCCATATGAGAAATTCAGATACCGTTAGTTCGGGAAAATGTGCAGGGCATTCTATTGGTCCGGCTCTACCTGTCTATTCTTTGATGCATTCCGTTATTCTGTACTGACAATATAGAAAAAAATAAAATGCGATCTTCCGAAAAAATTATGGTCTATTGAAAAGGGCTGGTGTGTAAATTGAAATAACGTCTTTATTTTTTTGTACAACTCTATCAAACTATACATTTTTGAAAAGAAGAAAAGTGTCTCTATCGAATGGTAATCTAATCTACAGAGTGTTCCATGATCACAATTTTGAATTAAAAAGTGGCAATTTTTTTCAACCACCTGTAGAAGTAAAACAAACTAGTACCAATGACAAAAGAAAACCTTTGTAAAATTAAGAGCACCAGTGAAAACCGTTTGTCGCTATCACATTTTGGCTTGAAGTTATAAGCCTTTAAAATCTGTTACATTATCTTGGGACACCCTGTATTTACCAAGGCAAATAATGGGAAAATTGATTAAGACTCAAGTGGAGTTAACCATATAGCAAAAACAAAAATAAAAGTTTTCCACATTAAAAGATTAATTGCAGATCAAAGAAATCTTTCAACGTCGGAGTTATGGGTAATTTAAGAAAAATAACGAATAGTCTACCTATTTTCCTTTGATTATTTCTAAACTACTTTGATATGTGCAATGTGCATGAAGTGTGGCATATAATAGTTTATTTTGAAACAAAGTGAAGTCAAATCTATTATAGGGATGACGTGATGTCGCTCGCAGTGTTTATTTGACAACAAAATGCATCACTGCACAGGTGAGATTTATTATGTCACGTACCAAATAGTGTGGAATCATTTATCTGAGAACAGTTGTTTCATGACAAAATATATAAAATTAAATTACATTAATGATTGCAATTTGCTTGAAGTATGAGTTCATAGTTGAGAATAGTCAGTTCATGAAAACTATAACGAAAATACCATATCCGGACCAAATTCCTTGTGACTTTTACTTATGGGATCATTTCATGTCATAACTGATCGCCAAAAATTCAGTAAACGTATCATAAATACATTTTTTTTATTAATGCAGAAAAATCTGATTCGTCGTTGAAAATTCTGCATCCAGGCTACCCTTTGAACATTAATTGAGTTTTTCAATTTAGATTTGATATAATTTACTATTAGGTTACATTTTCAGAATTTAAAATTTTTAAAATTTCTGTAAGTTAGAAACGAAATATCAGACCTATTTTTATATGGACATATTTTTTTCTCGAAATTAAATGTACTTTCTATTGCCAAAGTTTGTACCACAGCTAGCAAATCACTCTGTATAACTAAGTAATGGAATGAGCATGTCTTTTATTATGTGATTTTATGTTGGTCTAAAAAGAAGGCTGATGTTCTAATGATTATATAGGATTAATTCGCAAAAAAATATACGAAATGGTGGATGTTTCCAGGATTACCTATTTTTTAACCAATTATGTTACCATTCAATATTTATAATAAAAGAGTAAGGAGGTAAGGTGGTAAAAATGGCTTACAACTCCCAATAAATGCCAATTTAAAGAAAAGTACAAACATTCACTTTTAAACTCTGTAGTATATTATATGATCCATGGTCTTTGAAGTATTCAGTAAGATTATAATAATAATAATAATAATAATAATAATAATAATATCTCTACCCCTCATTCTAATCACAAGGATTAGCCCGAAAGTCTGAGACTTGTGTGGGAGAGGGGGCGGCATATTATTATTTCGCGGGCCGCATTTGCGCCTCAGGAACGACTTAGGTTGGTAGGCCCTAACCACCATTCAGTGCTGGAATGAGGGAAACCTGGAAAACCTCATTAGTTAGGGGGGCAAGTCAAACATCAACTGATTTTAATCTCTCACATTAACACCAAGTTGACATTCTTCCCATCCTAGGCCATCGCCAGGATGGTTGCCAAGCCATCCCTGCGAATAAGCCTTGATCTACGAGTAAACAATTTAATGAAAAATTGTTTGGTGGAATGGGAATTAGAACCCACGACCTCTGGGTTGAGCGATCGAGACGCTAAGCCCTGAGCCACCGGCCCGATAAGAACTTATGTATGCTCTACAGAGTCTAATACTTAAGAGGGAGAAATACATTGGAGGGAATCAACTAATAGTCGCAATATCATCTGAAAAAATAAAAAATCAAACAGCTGCTATTAAAACCACAATATTTTTAAAATGTCTTTACATTTTTTTATTAATTTGGTTCTACAAATTAAATACACTCTATAGCTCTAATTTGATACTCTAATTCTATACCTCTAATTTTAATCACTCTAATTTGATACATCTATTTGAACCAGAGAAAAGAAAACTTACAAAATGCTAAATATCTCCACTATAAAGAAAGATAGACACTTCAAATGTGAAACTAATACATTATTGATAACGGAGAGTCTAACGGAGAGTAACGGAGTATTGCATCTCAAAATTAGATTTTGAGATGCAATAGTCAATTTTCTTATTTTTTTTTATAGATGCTGTATTGAATTTTTGTCATCATATGAAGCGTTTTATTCTGTTTACAACGATGTATATTAAAATTTTTAAAATGAGGAGAAATCAACAAATAATGTACAATATGCCGCCCCCTCTCCCACACAAGTCTCAGACTTTCGGGCTAATCCTTGTGATTAGAATGAGGGGTAGAGATATTATTATTATTATTATTATTATTATTTTATAGTTGACCGTGGAAACAAATTATTATTAACGACATATCATGTACGTAAGTCCTAGGAAATACAAAATGTACACTTAATGCATCAACGAATGGAATTTTATGATAATTTTATTGTTTCACCGTGATAATCTATTCGCATTAGGGTATCTACTCTTTATATTTGGGTACCTACTGGTCATACAGTTGTGAGCAGGTTAAATAATTAGGTGCTCTTATAACTGCCGCCTATTATATATGTTTATGAGTGCCGTGGTTCTTTAAACATGCATCTATCATCTTAGAAATATTTTGAATGGCCACGTTTAATATATTTGGCCTAATTTCATGTAGTAATTCTACTCTATTTCTTAATTCTTCTACATTCTAGTAAATTGACCCATAAACCCATAAAAAATAATCAAGGAGGTTCAGATCTGGCGATTTAGCTGGCCACAAAGTGGATCTTCTAGTACCAATACACTTTTGCGAAAATCTATCGTTTAGATAATCTAGGACGGTTTCTAGAATGATGTGGTGGAACACTATCTTTCATCACGCTGGAATAATAAAATTATCATAAAATTCCATTTGTTAATGCAATTAAGTATAAATTCTGTATTTCCTAGGATATGCACTTATATGATATGTCGTTGAGATTTGCTTTCTACGGCCAACTGTAAAATGTACATTATTAGTTACTCCTCATTCTACTAATTTTCAAAATTTTAATACGGCATTACAATACATCGTTGCAAAGCGAATAAAACGCTTCATCTAATGACGTAAAAATCCAGTATGGCGTCCATAACAAATAAAAAAGTTGACTATCGCATCTCAAAATCTAGAGTGCTTAAAGAAAATTTAACTGACTTTTGGACTCGCCATTATCAATAATGTATAAGTTTCCAATTTGAAGTTTCTATCTTTCTTTATAGTGGAGATATTTAACATTTTGTAAATCGTCAGTTTTCGTTTTTTCCCGATAACTCACGAACGAGTGCATATATGGCAGATAACGTACCGCCATTTCATTCAGCATAAAATTATGCAACTTTTTCTAATTTACGCCACATTGTATCTCATAAGTCATAAAACCCATGTAGGTATTTTAAGAAAGAGACGTTTGTTTATATCTTTGTTATACCTTGTTATACTATACATCCCACTGAATTTGGTTCGCTCTGTATGGTACTGCGGAAATGATACAGTACGTATATCCTACTGCTTCGTAAAATTAAATTCAATCTACATAAACTATGGCGTAAATATTTTTACTTGGAAAAACTAAAAAAAGGAGTTAAAACTTCCGGCACCGGTCACATAAAAACAATATACCGTTGGAGATTAAAGGAGAAATACTTTTATAGTTTTGGCAGTAAATAACATCAGTACACCGCAGGTCGTTAACCTGATCTAAAAATCATCACGATATATCTAGACTACTCTAGAGATGTACACGGCATAAGTCCGGTCCTGCGGAGCAGCTGAAAAAGAAACTCCCGAAATCATACCGCACAACTAAACAAACCCAGTCTAAATCCATGCCGTTGAGTCACTCAGTCTAAAAACAGATGCCCCAAGTGTGAGTCTGCACTGTTCGACTTTTCACTTCCACATTATTTCCCCTTGCATTCAATGAAATTTGCTCTACGTCAACAAGATCGCTTCTCTATTTCCAAGAAGCGAATGTATCTATCAACGCATTCACATATTTTATTTGTTTATTGTTTTGGATTTGTTTCACCACATGATTTCAAAATTAATTTAATTGCAGGAGGGTGGGAAATTTAGAAAAAAATTCCAATAAAATTCGTTAGGTACAGTTGTTTCATCTGTGACCTTGAATTTTTCTTACATTACTTTATAAACATTATTTACATTATCAACATTTATTACATTATCAACATATTTTTCAACACTTTTGTTTTTCAAATGTCAACTTAATATTTCTTTCTAATTCACGAAATCATCAGATTTTTTTGCATCTAGCGATATACAATTTTTGGATGACACTCGCTGTACCATTCCATTTGAAATTTTTGAGGTATGGAGGTAGTACGGACGAAGCCAGTTGCCAGTTCAGCCAGTACGACAGTTGTTATCTCTATTGCTTCTTCTATTCTACAAGTTGACCCAATCAACGGTAACTCAAAACTTAACACTTAAAATTAAACACATTAATAGTAATGGGATCGCAAGTTTTTCATCCTTCATTTTAGAATTTTTCATACAATTTGGAATCGTCGATACCTTATAGTCGACCCTTTGCTCTCTTTTATGCAAAAATGTGACTTGTCAAAATGTCTGGGAATTTTAAAGTGACTCAGAAACTGTAAGAAATAGCAAGTTGCGGTTTTTTCAGACTTTTAGAGGAAAAAACGGTTTCTTTTTGTTGATCCAAAGTTTCATTGTCTGCTCAGGTGTATTTTCTGCGAATTTTTAAATTTGAAATATTTCAATCGACCAAAACTCATTTTTTTCAATTAACAATCCACATTTTATCTGGCTGTCTTTGCCTTCTTATTTTGGGCCTTTTGACACCCACATGCCATATACCCATATGGCATAGTTTAGGAAATAATTACCAATTTATTCAAATCACCATTTGTTGCTCATTGCAGAGTGAGCCATGAAAAACAAAATTAGTAAACCTTTTCATTTACATACTGTTAAAATTGTTATCACCGCAATAATTTATTTTTGTCTCCAAAATGAAATTCTCTAAAGAAGAATTGGTGGATATGGTATTTGTTTTGGGGGAAAGCGAAAAAAATATTTAATTTTAAATAAAATAAATATTTATATAATTTACTCTTCCGAGTAAACTTTATATTTGGGTAAACTTTAGAAAATGTGACTTCGCCCGTTGCAGGTTTTCTTCGTTCTTGTTTCAAATAATTCACATTGCTTATCTCTCAAAACGTTGTGAAATTTTTCTAAAACCGACTGGTTTTGGCGGTGTTTTCGCTAGATACTTTTGTGCATAAATTCTTGAAGCTAGTACCGGGTTTTCTCGCTTTCCAGCAAAGGGTCGACTATGAGGTATTAGACGATTCCAAATATTATGCAGAATTCTAACATGAAGAGACACTTTTGGGGTGCTATTTTTTAAATATCGAATTTTGTTTAGAAAAAGCGGTGTTACCATTTAGGTAATATTTTGTTTTCGTTTATTTACTGCCTAAACCGGCAACGTTGGAAAAATTTCCTTTTTTTCGATTTAGGGTGAGTTAGAAGTAGGTGTAAAAATTTTACTCAAGATTCTTCTCGCCAAAACAATGTTTTTAGTCAAATAAATTTTTGTTCTAACATGCCTCCTTACAAAGAAACAGGATATTGAAATTTAGTCAAATTCTCATATCTCCCAAACGGATGGAAGAATTGTTGGGAAATTTGGTGTAGTGAATGTCAATATTAATAGCTGTTACCCAGTGTAGAGCCAAGAAAATAGGAGAACCTTTTTAAAAAGACTATGTTGCGCCACTGACTAATATTAAAACTAATAATTTTTTAAATTCGGCCATTTTTTAGGTAGAAGAACCCTAAATCTTCAAATATTTGCATCAACCTTCCGAAGATTGAGTGAGCGTGGAATTTCAAAGGCTGAAAGCGCTGGAGCAACGCGAAGACAAAATGTTGCAGATCGTGAGGAAGCTGTAATATAGACAATCCTATTACAAGTAGGTACGCGTCGAATTTTTGTGCAGTTAGGATTTTCACAAACTTTTGTTTCGAGAACTACGTAGAGAGCTATTACACCCTTACCCCTATACAGGTGTTCAAGCTCTTCATCCTGGAGATGCCGAGCAACGTTTACGTTTTTGTCAGTGGCTCACTAAAACTATAAATGATGATCCCTATTTTCTTTCGTCTGTTTTATGGATAGATGAAGCCATTTTTACGAGAGACTGCATCCCAAATTTCCAAAACTTGCATCATTATTGATTGATCAACCCATACGTTAAGAGAAGTAGAAGATTCCAGCACTGATTTTCTATCAATATTTGGAGAGAATCTTCAATCGTCATTTATTGGAGTTGCAAAAACTTAATAATCGCATGAACGCAAATAGTTACAGCGACTTTCTCGAAAACAATTTGTATGAATTACTAGAAGACATTCCGTTGAATATTAGGCAAGAAACCATATGGTGCACCTCCTCAAAATGACAGATTTGTCACAGCGTGGTTGAATAACAATTTTCTGATTTGGTCCTATAAGGTGGCCTCCAAGAAGTCCCAACTAAATCCGCTAGATTTCTCTTTATGGGGATGTTTAAAGCAACGGATTTACAGCGAAGTAATTAACACTAGAGAACAGTTGCAAGAACGAATTACGATGGCTGTAAATTAAGTTCATGGTAACTAAATATGATAAGGCGCAACACGACGGTGTTGCGCCTGTATATAGTTCTTTAATGTTGCTATAGTTCTTTAATAATACTTGTTTATTTTCTGCAGTTTTTTAATTTTAAGATCATTTCAGAACTAAGATTTATTTGATTGATAAATTTGTTTTGGGAAAAATATTCCTAATTTATTTTTTTATTATTTTTTTATTTTTCCTAAAGTTTTTTAATGCACAAATAAACCTATTTTTCCCTAAATTTCAACACCCTGAATGTTTGTAAGAAGGCATATTGGAACAAAAATTGATTTCGATAAAAACTTTGTTTTGGCGAGAAGAATCTTGAGTTAAATTTTGTACACCCACTTCTGACTCACCCTGTATCCCGTATATTCGCTTGTAAATATTTGTTCTCTTCAATTTTTCAGAACTTTGCGTAAGAGAGATGTCTAAAATCGTGTTTGGCCGACCGTGGCACACAAAGTACGTTCCAACTTCCAGAAAGTTTTTTTGTGTGGCTATTCGATGAAAATAAATTAGGTATCTTTGACGTGGCGCCTTGGCTGAAAATCGGCTGGGATCCTTGCCCTGTCGACAAATAAAAATATGAAATCCATTTGCCTTTGAAGACATCTACTAGGTTGAAAGTAGACCAGAGATAAACTTAGATGTAAAAATGTTCAATCTAGTTGAAGTTAACATTTTTCAGACTCTATAGTGTTTGGAGTATCTTACATTTCACTTTTTCTTATGTGTCTGAAGAGGTTATACTGGATAATAATAATGAAGGTGAATAACGCTAAATTATGTCTTTGTATATAAAAAAAAATCTATCCATTTGGATTTATTGGGAATTACATTTCTAAAAATAGCTAAAAACTAAATTTTGGATACAATTTCTGCTGCACAATGGAGTGCAGCTTAAATCTATTTCAATCCTTAATCCCCTATAATTCCGAGGTATTGTCTTTTTAACTTTATCATTTAGTTGATGACAATAACATGTCACAACCTTGGTTGTTATATTTTATATATCAGATTTAATTTTCCTGAACTTTATTTAGATAAGTACATCTATAAGAAATCGATAAAAATAAGTACGTTCTTACCTTTTTATATACAGGGTGAGTCAGTTTATACTAGCAGGACTCTGGCATTTGATAGAGCACCTTATTTTAAGTGAAGTTTGTCATATACATATATATTCATATACAAGTTTGAACATATGTCGGGAATCGCTTCGTTTTTGAGATACAGGGTGTCAAAGTTTTGGGCTTTTTTTAGTATTTTCCACACAGCTACTACAGTTTCTAAGATAATTTATTCAAATTTTTACCATAGATTACTTATGATGGTTCACAAGTTTTGACATATGTAAACCATTTGAAAACGTACAGGGTGATATTTTTTCGGGGGTCAGGCCCTTTTTTATCGTCCAGAACTTTTTTGTGGTGCGCCACTGACTGCTGATTTGTGAAAATTTGGATTTTATGTTCAATTCAGAAACTTTTTCGTCGTTTGCATTTTTATAGTGGCTGTAACAGTTTTCGAGTAATTTGAAAAAGTCTCTGAAAGAATATTTTATTAAAAAAAAATATTTTTTCAAAATTTTCACTAAAAACAATTATTGTCAAACGAAAGTTCATTAATCTAAATTGTCAAAGGTTACATACTTACAGTACAACTTTTGCCACTAATTATTTATTTTTTTGTAGCATTTCAATTAATAAATCAGTAAAATAACTAAGAACTGATAATAAACCAAGGTCTACATCCTGGCGACGAACAACGCAGAGTAAATATGTGTAGTTAGATACTTAACACATTAGAAAATAATAGAACTTTCTTATCCAACGTATTATGGACTGATGAATCTTGCTTCACCCGACGTGGGATAGTAAATTTCAAAAGTCAACATATTTGGGCAGAGCAAAATCCACGTGCTATTTGGCCAATAAAATTTCAAAATGAGTGTAGCATTAACGTATGGGTAGGAATTTCTGAAAATCGTTTGTTTGGAGACATATTTTTTGCCAGAAAGGGTCAGTTCGCACAACTTCTTAGAGTTTCTAGAAACCGAGCATCCTAATATGTGGGAAGATGTCCCTCTAAATTAAAGACAGCAAGCTTGGTTCCAGTTGGATTGCTGCCCAGCTCATTTTTGAAGAAATGTAAGAGCTTGGTTAGACGAAAATTATCCAGAGAGGTGGATTGGACGTGGAGGTCAATCGCATGGCCCCCACGTTCTCCAGATATAACACCAATGGATTTTTTGTGTGGGGCTTTCTTAAAGAAAAAGTGTATGCAACTCCTGTTCAAGATGCTGAAGATCTTAGAGGGCGTATAAGGCATGCTTGCGAAGACATAAAAGTTCTTCATCACTTAGTTTCAGCAAGAAGGTCTATTGAAACGCGATTCCGATTATATTTCCAACAAAATGGATCGCATTTTGAAAATTTTAATTTGAAAATAAAACTATTTCGGGTTATTTGTATTGCCTTGGTTTATTATTAGTTCGTAATTATTTTACTTAGTTATTAAGTCTCTGAAATGCTACAAAAAATAAATAATTAGTGGCAAAAGTTGTACTGTAAGTATGTAACCTTTGACAATTTAGATTAATGAACTTTCGCTTGACAATAATTGTTTTTAGTGAAAATTTTGATAAAATATTTTTTTTAATAAAATATTCTTTCAGAGACTTTTTCAAATTACTCGAAAACTGTTACAGCTACGATAAAAATACAAATGACGAAAAAGTTTTTAAATTGAACATAGAATCCAAATTTTGACAAATAAGCAGTCAGTGGCGCACCACAAAAAAGTTCTGGACGATAAAAAAGGGCCTGACCCCCGAAAAAATATCACCCTGTACATTTTCAAATGGTTTCCATATGTCAAAACTTGTAAACCATCATAAGTAATCTATGGTAAAAATTTAAATAAATTATGTTAAAAACTGTAGGAGCTGCGTGAAAAATACTAAAAAAAAACCAAAACTTTGACACCCTGTATCTCAAAAACGAAGCGGTTCCCGACATATGTTTATATGACAAACTTCACTTAAAATAAGGCGCTCTATCAAATGCCAGAGTCCTGCTAGTATAAACTGACTCACCCTGTATAACAATAAGTTCTGTAGCTTTATCTTCAGTTTTACTACATGTTTGAGTCGGAACACTTATTTAAAAATTTCCTTTTCAATCATTTTACACTGATATTATGACATTTGAGATTGATATGATTAGGATACTTGAATGATTTTTAAAATGAAACAGCGGAATTTAGCTCAGATCTAAAATGTTCAACCCCATTGAAATATGAATGTACGCATCAGTATCAGGTATTTTTGTTCCGTTTCAAATACTGGCGAAGGTGCTGGGTTCGCCGAACGTATCCCTATAAAATATGACCAGATTATAATGAGGTAGAGTAAACTGTAACTGTACGTGAGGGCTGAATAAACATTTGGATGTATCTATAGCCCCCCGAGACCCGAGACAGTATCAATTATGGGGTGTGCCAATTATGAAATACTTTGGAAACTTTTTCAGAATAAAAATGATCATTTTTTTGAAAATTTTTGTAAATGTTCTTTTGTAAAAAAATAATATCTATTTTAACGGTCATTGGGCCTCTCGTTGAATAAAAAGGATGTCCATTTTAATAGATGCTACGTTATGGTACATATGGTAGGTATGGTATAAGCTAAAGTAATTACGGTCTACTGTAATATACAAAAAAATAATGTATTTTTTATCGCATTCAAGAAGTTTACGACCAAATTTTTTAAGTAACCAGCTATCTCCGATAATGTATGTCAATCAAGCCTTCGTCTAATGCTTGTAGAGGAGGAACTACAACCCCCTGGAATAATTCTTGTTTGCAACACCAATTGCATAGTGATATTTTCCTTATTGCCATCCCTTTAAAGTAGAAAGTGGCCACCAGTTTTAATTTTAAAATCCAGAAACTGCGGAATGCCTTTAAAATTATCCCTTAATTTTCTGCGGTTTGGCGGTACAGAATATAAGCATTAGCCAAGTCAAATCAATGAAATGAAGAATTAACAGTCCATTTTCTGGTTCTTATAGAATTTCTATAGTAGCTTATCATGCGATATACAGGGTATTTCAAATAACATGTGCCATAGCTTGTGGGAAGATTCCCCACTCAAAAACAAGACAAATAGATGTTATCAAAACAGTTAAATTGACACAGATCACGATATTCGTCTGTGACCATTATAGTGACCTGTCTATTGTCTTTGAGGAAGACAATCCTACTTATTTATTTGAAGGAGATGCAGAAAACAACTACTCCACGGGCAATGTGCCCCGACAGGCATTGCATTACTCCGGCATATCCATAGGAGTCGCCACATCTTTCATCGAGACCAACCGCCAGACACTGACCTACAGAACAGCAGCTCGTTATCTGTTTGTCAATTTGACAATAACTGTCAGATAGTAGCAAAGATCGAAATAGGGCACTACGGTGGGTTTCTCACCACTACCACAAGTATAAAGATATATACAGTAGTTTCACTCTTTAAATTTTTTGTACAAAAGTTTTTAATGCACATGTCTGCTCTTGGGTAGTATGCGCGTTGGTAGAGATGTAGAAGGGGAGGAATGGGCCGGCGTATGCTATTTTATGGGCGCACATTTGCTTTTTGCTTTACAGGTAATCAGCATACGTTTGTGTGTCTAGGCGTTTGTGTTTGTGATTTTGATAAGTGTTTTGTATTGTGTGTAACATGGCTACAAAATATTGTTTCATTTGTAAACGAAATTCTGATAGGCCACCTTTTTTACTCCAAAAAGTAATAGTCCGGGCCTGTGCATAGCTGCCAAAAACGGTCATTAATGCGCATGATTGTGCGTGGGTAGTATGCGCAGTGGTCTTTTTGGGGGGTTAAAAAAACAAAACTTAAGGACACCAACATCAAAGAGATTTTGCCGAGTGAAATTACTGTATATATCTTTATACTTGTGCCACTACTAACATTCACGATGTCCATTAGGCAATCATGTCGCAACATCGTTCATCGATTCCATTACCTATGACACTCGGATGAGCGCATAATAAGCGAAAAACCGGCCAGTGTCTGGTGGTTGGTCTCGATGAAAGATGTGGCGACTCATATGGAGATGGCGGAGTAATGAAATGCCAGTCGGGGCACATTCCCGTGGAGTAGTGTTTTTCGGCATCTCCTTCAAATAAATACTTACTGTCTAGAGTAACATGATTGAACGCCGTCGTTGTCTAACATCAACAACTGTACTTTTGGTTTTTTTGTATTTTAATTGATGTTGGGCCTCAGGAAAATAGAGAAACTCGATAACTACAGGAGATACAAATGAATGACCCATATTCAGTGCCATTTTTTGAGAAAAATTTATTGGTGAAAATCAAAATATTTATGTAGTTCAGTTTTTAAAATTTTGGGTACTTTGAATTTATTTATTATTTATGGGCAGTGTGATAAGAATATTAGCAGAACTTCGGTATAACCGGAAGTGCCACACCCTTGAAAATATTTTGGTTTTATAGAACTTTCGAGGTTATGTCCACAGCCAAAATTTCAGAAAAATACATAATATATTCATTCTCGAGATACGTCTAATAGGCCATCCAGTATAAGCCATCCAGTATAGATGTGGTATAACTAATTTATAGACTAGGTACTGTTCTTTGATGGGCACGATTTTTTAAAATTAATGTTTTCGCGAAGATAAAAGTAAAAAGTTTTATTAATTATAAGTAAATTAAGTTGTTGGTTCTAAACGTCCTATTAAACATGTTTTTCAAACCTGCATAATTATTCAAACAGCAACAGAAGCCTGATATTTATTTTTCAAATATATTTTTAGCTGTTTTCAAATTTAATATTGCAATATTCAATGTTACTAAGCAGCTACTGCATATTATAGAAGGTCTATCATTATTATTGATCGCTTTTCAGATAATGTAGAATGTATTTTTGCAAAATTATAACCTTTTGCAAAATTATTGTCACAATGTATACGCTACTTATATACAAATTAAAAACGATGGGCGCAATCGTTTGGAGTTAGCTTGGAGGATTTAATTTTACAATTTAATGAATATTTTTAAATTATTTACATTTACCGATATATTCGTATAATTATTAGTTGTTTGCTTACATTGAAAAATTAGAAACAAGTATTATAAAACCGAATTGTGAGTTTTATTTATGTAATTTGAAACTCCCTATAATTGTTCCCAAGTTTGACAGATTTTTTAAGTCACACTTTTAGTGTATTTTGATATTTATATGTTCAATTCTTAATTTGAAAAAGTTATATTAAGGCTAATGGTAAATTTGACCGGCCAAGTATACCTAACTATAAAGAAATTACAGTTTCATACATAGAGATCATATAAGCAATATCTTTTAAGTACTTCAAAATATAATAATGTCATTTTAATGTTTAAAATATAATAAAAAATAATTAAGTACATTTTACAAAAATAAAAAAGAAATTTTTTTATGTGACTACTTCCTACCCATCCGTGATTAAATACATTTATTTACGCTATTTTCTAAAACATTTTCAAAAGCAATGTAAAAAAATACTTATTAAATAAATTGACTATTTGTACATGTAATACCAAAACAAGAAAATAAGGACAAAATCTAACACTAATTAGGTAGTTAAAACTCCAGTTTATTTTATTGTTATTTGGCTTATTATTATCTAGTTAATATCTAATATATTATCTAGTTTAATTTTAAATACTGGCATTTGGAATTACATAGTTTACCATCTTTTCTACATTTGCATTTGTTAGAATTGCATTTTCCCTTGCACGTTGATCACGAGATACCCCTAATCATCAGAAAGAGATGATTTTCTCACCAACACATTCTCGCGGTGGAATAATGATCACTTTGAATATCGTCAACAGAAATAAATTGGTCTTCATTAATTGTGAAGTTATTTCTGGTGTACAACTAAGGCAATATTCCTTATTTAGTTCCTAACTAATAAATTTCCACATTTTGAACTTCTAATATTAACGCCAATGGAATTCGTGGGTTACTTCTTGCTTTGTCAACGGTTGACACTCGTAGTTTTACTGCATCATCAACTTTACCAACTTTGTGCGACATTTTCAACATCTTTGCTTGCGATGTTAAACTTTCTTTAGCACATGTTCGTTTTTTCTTGCTCTAACATCAAGCTTCTTGCTCATAGAGAAATATAAAACTTTATTTTTATATTTCTCTATACTTCTTACTCTGATATCAAGTTAAAAATATAATCAATATCAAACAATATAAAACTTTATTTTTATATTTCTCTATACTTCTTACTCTGATATAAAGTTGTAGAAAGCGCACGCCTTCAATCCTGTCCACGCAAAAACAACATATTTTCTACGTCCTGATTTGCACGTCGATCGAACCTTGAGTTTGGCAATGTCTAGGTTTCTGATGTATAATTTTTAGATCTGGTATCATAGAACAATAAAGTGGATGCTAGAGGCGGATGGTTCTTTATGAAACATCGTGAAAATAATTGTTCTGAAAAAAACATAGATCTCATTTAGATGTTTCAAGAAATATATAGAAATCACTCTATATACTAGTATTTTGGTTTATTAGGCTTTTTTGAATAGAGTAAATGTCTATTACTAAATGTTTCCAAGCGCGTTTTAGTTATTTATCTGTTTACGAGTACCTACCACGACTGATCCTACCATCTGGTAAAGCCCGAGTTTTTAGTACCTTTTCTAAGAAGGGCGAAAGTGTAAAATCTATCTGATCATTCATAGTACAAGGATTTATAATTAAAGATTTTTTAATTTCTAATTGCTCTAACAGATCTAAGCGCTTTCCTTTCTTTTCACGATGTAGTACCTTTACATTTTTCAGATCTATAAAATTATTGTTTTCTATACAATGCGTCGAAAAATCTGAATTTTTGATCCACATACACATTACAATCCACGCAGTTAATTTGGTGGACTCTCGATTGTTTTAATTTATTAACCCTTTCTTTGTTGTTTATCAAAATCCTCCTAATAGTACGCTTGTTGACACTAATCGTTTTACACCCGTTTCGTTCTAATCTGTCAGCTATTTTTTCACAACCTGCGACGTGATTAATATAACAGGTGGCTTCTTTTTCCCGAATATTGTAAAACTCCCAACGAATTAATTTCTTCCTTTTGTTTTTTATTATGTTATCTATTAGCTTTTCTTTATATCCGTTGTTTCTTACATAGAGCAAGCCTAATCTACGATTCGGTTGCTAAATTCACACCCGTCGATACTTTGTAACAAAGTAGGGGCTCCAAATTCGGTGAAAATGTCAATTAAAGCAAGTGCAACATGTTATTGCAACAAGTAATGTTTTTAGACCACGCAACTGCACATATTTTGTTAAGTGATTTTGGTACACAAGCATAAATTTACAGTATACCTAACCATCCTAACATCGCCAATCCCTTGTCAATGTTTATAGTCATTATCTGGTTGTCATTATCGCATGTAAATAAATCTACTTGACATCTTGAGTTCATCTCTTGAAACACCATTGCCCTAACGACAAGTAGTTTTTTAGGTACCTACATGTGAATTTTTCTGGCAACTGACACCAATTTGAATAAATTACTTCCTCGGTTTATTTACTAAATTCCTTAGTCAATAAACTGGTTAACATGGAAAATATTTCAACGACAAAACTGCTAAAATAAGATACAAATAAAAACTATTAAAGTTTCTGAAATCAGCAGAAAAAATAGTTCTATAAAATTGTCGGCTAAATATACTGCATATTTTAGTACATTGTCACAGATGGTTAAAAAAAATCCGAGGTCCTGCTGATATTAAGAATAACCCTGTATTTTAAAAATATCTAATATATTCCCAGAATAACAGTAGCTATCGGTACTTAATATGAAAAAACAACAAACTTAAGGTTGAATCTGGACCTCCGTATAATCGAAATCAGTTATTTATAATTCAAAAAAGAAACAAACCACCTAAAAATAACCTAATGTTTTCTAATTTTATAAAATTTTAACACTAAAATGTTGGATGGTGGGATCGCCAAGTAATTATTTATTGAAGGCAAATATTTTACTAAAAAGCGTGATGTCATAACTTAAGTTTTGTAGCTTTTATACACTTAACACATAATCTATGGTGTCCTATACAAATATAAAGTACGGCCCAATATTATATATATTACGAAGGGATGCCATGCAATGACAAAAGAAGGCACAGAATGGTGCTACTATAAATAGAAAAAACTATACAGTGTAGAAAAGAAGTCTGGAACACATTTCACGACTGCATTTTCTTTATTTCTTGCGCAATTTTTGACCTAATTCACTAATTCACATGGTGGTCTACAAAAGTTACAGACTAAAGTTATACTTTTTTAACATTGAACGCCCTATATATTAGTTAATTTTTGGTCATGGCGTTATCTCATGAATACATTGATATAGGATTTGATGGGTCTATCTATAATAATAAGGGAATTATGATCACCAAAAAAGTGTGCCATAGGTATAGTGTGTTGGAAAGAGAACATAAATTGGTTGCTAGGCTACAGAAGTTACAGTTGTTGTATAACACGCCATGCTTTTTTTGGGACACTCTTTAGGTCATGTTGTTGTTGTTGTTGTTGGAAGGCGGCGCGGTTACCCGTAGCACTCAGGTCTTTCGACCCATTGTGCCTGCCGCTAGTCGAGAGCTATTGGAAGAGATCCGTGCTATGCGCGTAGGCCAACATCTTTTGGTCATAACACTATTATTATTATACATAGCGATTTTCCTAAAAATATTAAATAATGCAGTTATGAACTGTGTTCCAGATTTCTTTTCTCATACTGTATAATGAAACTTGTTCAGGGATTAAGGGAGAATATTTAGGCAGCATAAACATTATATTTTTCAAAACAAGATACCCTATTGTCTTTTTGAATTATCTACCCCGCACAAATTAAACAGTTTTTTCAATATCACATATGAAAATGAAATTTTCTTCACTGAACTTGAAGAGGAACCTAGGGTACGTGGCTTACAAGTGATGAAAAGTAAATCGGTTTCATAACAAGTGGGGAAAGTAATATCGTGGTCATGGAAATAGTGCTTTATGTACCTATGCGGGAAAGTGAACGTTTTCCAGGCTGACAGCCGAGCCTGACCACTTCTGGAAGACCGGAAAACCACTTCCCCGCCATGGTGCACACAAAATTTTTTATCCTACACAAGAACAGAATCATAAAATAAACTGCAAAACTGTTTTATATAACAATAATTAATTTACAGAAAAAAATAAGTTCTTTGAAATATTGATATTAAATACAAGACTGTGAATATTGCAATTAGCAAAGAATACTTTGTTTAGATTTCCCGCCTAGGT